>JAKWBJ010000058.1:467500-3378495 GCA_023159175.1 Wohlfahrtia magnifica
CTCAGAGATTCATTTATTATATCCAACATCGTTCTTTCTATCACATTCCAACTATTAAGTATAATTTTAATTGATATTTTGTTGTAGACCGCCTTATTCTTTAAATTTTTACATATACTTTTTAGTTTATCCAGAGTTATAGCACTGAATATAAATTTAGAGTTTATCACAGGAATTCGGTTTGAGTATTGCACGTAAGGTATTGTATCTCTTATAGATCTTATACTATCAACAAAAAATTCGTTAAATTTATCAGCCATCTGCAAATTTTCCTTATATTCTATTTGGTTAAATATCACAGATTGAATTGTATTCTGGTTTTTCTTAAGTATTAGATTATTTATCTCTCTCCACATATCCTTTTGATTTCTAGCATTAATTATTTTGTTATTTATAAAATTTCTCTTTTCGTTTTCAATTTTCACCTTATATAAATTTCGAACGACTTTGTAGTTATTCCATGCTTCGTTACTATTATCTATTTTCGCTATTTGGTATTTATTAATTTTTTCCCTTTTTAATTGCCTTAGTTCATTGTTAAACCATTTATTTGGGTTGTTTCCGTTGATAGTTCTTTTAATAGTCATATTTTCAACTGCATTCTCCAAATATCCGTCAAAGACGTAAACTTTGCCATCAAGGTCCTCATCTTCACTTATTTGTCTTATACCTTCAATTTCTCTATTATATTGGGTGCTGTTGTATTTAAATATTTTAACTTTCTTATTCCTTTTACCCACATCCAGGTACTTATCGCAGTCATTAATTATTATATCAATTGATTCATGATCAGCAATTTTATTTGAGTCATTGATTTTGGCTGTTATGTTCCTATTATTCGTAATTATATAATCAATAATGGTTTTTGAACTTCCCGTTATCCGTGTAAATTCTGTCATTATTTGCCTAAGGCCATTATCATTTATTATGCACTCTATTTTGTCCCTGTAAAAACCATTCTTGCTCCAATCTATATTAAAATCGACTGCTATTACTATATCACAGTTTGCGTCGTTTATATTCTCTAAAATTTCTTCAAATGCTGCAATAAACTCTGCCTCTGCGCTACTTGGTGATCTGTATACAGCCGTAATTATACACATGTAGTCTTCATATTTAGCGATGTATGCAGTTATCCAAATTTTGGAGTTAATAACTTTTTCGGCCACTATTCTCACATCCCATCTTTTCTTAAAATAAACTATTACGCCTCCAGTTCTCGTTGAGTTTAATAGAGTTGTATATTGATTGTAATTTTCTATTTCTATTTCTTGTTCCTCTATATCTTCTGTTAAAGAGTTTCCGACAAAATAATAAATTCTGGTTTTTCCATTTCTGTAATTATCTCTAGCTGATTAAAGTTGTTAAGCAATCCTTGTATATTGGTATAAATGCCGTATATTTGCCTTGATTGTTAGGCTGTTAATCCTATTCTTCTTTTTTAGCATTTAACTTGTTCTAATATACTTGTTCTCTGCTTGATGTTACCTGATTTTCATCTAAGCCCAAATTTAACCTTTTATTAATTCTAACACAATTAATGCATTTATTCATTACTTCCCTGTTGCATTCCTTTGTTTTGTGCTCTCCATGGCATTTATAACATATTTCTTGATTTTTACATTCTGACGACTTATGATTATACCCTCAACATTTTAAGCATTGTATAATATCAGGGCCATCATATATTTTAAATTTTTCCCATCCAATGTTAACTTTTTGTACGGTCATTATTTGCATATACGATCCGTTATCAATTTTTATTTTTGCATTGTAAAAGGTTCGACCATTTCTTTTATATTCAAACAATTTTAGCACTTTTAATTCACTATTTTTCAAAATATCATTCTGTTTTCTTAATTTATCAATTATTTCATTTTCTGAAAATTTAAATGACATTCCTGTTACTGCTATTTTCATTTCCGGTTGATTTGGTACTTTTATTTCGTATTTTCCACTCATTTCGTTTTGTACTGCTTCTTTTATTTTTTCTCTCTCTTCATTGCTTTCACTTTGGATAACAGCTCCATTTTTTCTCTCTTCAACATTTACAATTTTCAAATTGGTTGGATTTACCTTGAGATCCTCTTTTGTTTTATCTATACCTTGTTTTTCCTTTGGCTTAATTATCAGCGGGTTTTGTTTATTCTTATCTGGCATCACCGTTTTATTTTTTAATGCATCTTCAAATGATAGTCTACTGGTTGCCCTGACATTTTTCTCCGTTATAGCTTTTTTTATTTCATCACACATCATTTTGTTATTTACTTCAATTGTATCACACATCTCTTTGTTTTTGTTTTCATGTTCATTTATTGTTATATACAGCTTTTTAACTTCTTTTATATTTTTATCACAGTATTTTTGTGCTTCATCTATCTTTTTAAGCCTCTCTTCATATCTTCTCTCATTCGCTTGTAACAGTCGTTTTATTTCACATTCGTTTTATTTTAGTGCTGTTTCAAATTCGCCTTTATATGTTAGTAAGTTCTCTTTATTTTTTATTACACTGCTCTGAATTTCTGCAAGCGTCAAATCCACGTTATGGATATATTGCAGGCAGTCATCACACATAAAGCGTACGTAGCCACCGGAATCCAATATGCCAATAGAGTATTGACCCACTCCCGAGCATCTCTTAGCACAGTGAAACACTTTTTTGCATACACCTGCACACATTATGCCTGACTCTCCGCGTATTGCAATTTTACAATGATGGCATTCGGCCATCTTTGCAATCTTTATTTTCAAATATTTTCTATTTAGTATAGAGTTATTCTTATTTTCTTTTTTATATTAACTTTTATTAATTATTATTATACGATTTTTAAATAGTCCTGTCTATTTTTAAATCCAATATTCTATTATTTTTCAATAATTTCCTTAGAGCTTTATTTTGCACACCCGTTTCTGACAACTGTCAACTCATAACAATTTCTAAGTTAAAATATTAAGTTTTAAATTAAAATAAATAAATAAAAATTTTTTATATCCAATAATACAAATGTATTATAAATAGGATTTGCAATGATTTTTTTTATCAAATTAACAAATCAACTCTAATGGTTTTTGTGATTCAAAAGAAACAAAAAATATTAAAAACCAATGAATTTTTGAGTATTTTCTGTTGTTGTACTAAAAGAACCGTTAGGTGAAAGATAATTAAATTTTTTTTTGTAATTTTGTATGACACAGTAACTAATAAAACTGCATTAAAACATTGAATTGAAATATGTTCATTTAAGAATTATTTGTCTCAGAAGCTAAAATCAAGCAGCGTTTCTTAGGTTTTACCCAATACTGTATATATATACAAATTGTATATGAGCTCTAGTTAATGTCCTTTATAAAATATACAATTTTCCTTTTAAATACGTTAAATATGTTTCATTTTTAATATCAAATGGCAATATATTATACGGATTCAGCCCTTTAAAAAATAACGTTCTCTGTTTAGTACCTACATATGTTTGCCTGTGGAATCTTGAAGTCCATGGCGTTTCTTAATCTGTATGGTTGAACCTCCCCAACATATCGCAGTTGTTCTACTAGATAGTCTGGTGCATTTCCTATTTTTATTTTCTGTATAAAATTTACGGAGTTTACCTTGTAATCTTTTTTTCACATTTAACCATTTCAAACACTCTAACATCCATCTTGTTGATGTTAATCTATTTACTTTCAGTATTGCACGCATCGCCTTATTCTGTAACGTCTGCAGTCTTATTACTTGTTGATCAGAACAGCATGAATATAATATCGTTGTAAATATTTATTGATGTACCGATTGATATTTTATTCGTATGCGTCTGAAAAACCCTATTTTTTACATATACTCTAAATGCTCCTTAAATTTTAAGTGTCTTTGTCTTTATTGAATTAACCTTCTCTATTAACACGTTGTTTACCTCAAATGTTATATTATTGTTCATATTAATCTCGAGCAATTTGGTTTTATTTTAATTTAACTTGAGCTTGTTCATCTTTAACCACTTATCTATATTCTCCACACCCTTTGATAACTTCTCGTAACATAACTTATCCTTATTTTCATTTAACTTGAGCTTGTTCATCTTTAACCACTTATCTATATTCTCCATCTCCATATCCTTTGATAACTTCTCGTACCATAACTTATCCGATTTATACTCTGTAAAAATTAAGTTGTCGTCCGCATATAATACTATTTCACAATTTTCCAGAACTTTCTCTATGTCATTAATCAGCGCTCCTAAAATTGATCCTTGAGGTACTCCATAATTATTTTCAATTGGCCTAGATTCGATGTTGTTTATTCTTGTAGTTTGTCTACGGTTTGTTAAATATGATTTAAGCCACATCAGCTCCTCATTCTCTATACCGTATTTTATCAGTTTTTGTAGTAAGATGTCTCTATCATTCGTTTTAAAAGCTCGCTTAAAATCAAGGAAAATCGCCAGAATCTTATTATTATTTTCCATATTCTTCCATCGGCTTACTACATAATTGACAGCAGTTTCACATGAGAACTTTCTTCTGAAAAAAGATTGAAATTTTGACAGCAACTTGTTCTCCTCCATGTATTTTTCTAACTGCAGCTTAACTACTGTTTCTAGCATTTTTTCGAAAGTTTACAAAGAATTTATCGGACGAAATCCTTCACATTTATTTTTATCAATGACTCCTTCAAATTATCAGGAAAAATTCCAGTTCTAAGTGACTTGTTTAAGCAATATTTCACCCACTACATTCCAGTTGTCCAATATTAAGTTACTTGATATTCTTCCGTAGTCATTCTTTTTCTTAATATTCTTACATATATTTCTTAATTCTAATACGAGTTATTGCACGGAATTTAAATCTACAGTTTATCACAGATACCTGGTTCTCATATTGCAAGTCTCCTATGGAGTCTCTTATTTCCCTAATACTATTTACGAAATAGTTATTAAAATTTTCAGGCATTTCAAAATGATTATTATATTCTACATTATTAAATTTCACGGATTTAATCACATTCTTAGGTGTTCTTAGGACTAGTTTTTATTTTTGCCACATTACTTTCTTGGTGATATGTATTAGCAATCTTAAATCTTGTAAATTTATTCTTTTCATTTTCAATTTTAACTTTATAAGTGTGCCTAATTAATTTATAATTGTTCCATGACGATATTGTATTTACAAACTAAGCTTTCTGATATTTTAAGATTTTCTCTCGTTCGTTGCTAAGCCATTTATTATTATTATTTTCGTTCACTTTCCTTTTTACATTAAATTCTATTATTGCACTTAGTTCGTTATTAAAACTATCTTTATTGTATTCGAATATGTTTATTTCCATGTTTTGTATTCTCCGACCGTTTTCGATATCGATAAAAATATCTATGCACTCATAATTTGATATTTTATTATTTATATTATTTCCTGCCGTAACCATTTCATTATTTGTGATTATATAGTCTATTAACTTTTTAGAGTTTATCATTATTCTAGTATATTCAGTCATTATTTGTTTTAAACCGTTATCGTTTAATATGCTTTCTAATTCTCCTTTGTAAAAATCTACATGCCAATCAATGTTGAAATCCCCTGCAATTATAACATCATAACTATTTACGCACATCTCTTCTAAAAATTGTTAAAAATCTTCACAAAATTCAGCTTTGCTGTGGCTTGGTGATCTATACACTATCACTATTATAAATCATTATCACTATTATGAAGTATTTTCATATTTCGTCATATATGCGCTAATCCAATATGTAGAGTCCTTTACAGTTACAGTTTCTTTAATTTGATTCAATTTTCAATGTTTTCTAAAATATAGTATTACTCCTCCTGTTCTCGTTGAATTGGACATTGTTATGTATTGATCGTAAAGATCCAGATCTATTTCACCTTCATTGATTTTTTCAGTTAAACGTGTTTCGGAGAGCATTATAAAATCTGGTTTAACATTGTCGACGATTACTTTTAGTTGAGTGAAGTTACTAAAAAAATCCGTGTATATTCGTATATATTTCATGCATTTTCTTTGGTTGTTATGTAGTTATTCCCATTCTTCTATTTTTTAGCATAAGCTTATTTTGATACACCGGACATTCTCTGCTGAATGATGCGTGATCTTCGTCTAGTTCAAGATTAAGTCTTTTATTTTCCTTCATGCAGTTTACACATTTTTCTACCTTTCCCTTTTTTCAATCTTTGCTTCTATGGTTCCATGACATTTATAACATATATCCTCATTTTTACATTCCGAAGATTTGTGGTTATATCCTTAGCATTTAAAACACTGCAACACATTAGTACCATCGAAGACTCAGCATCTATCCCATCCTATATTGAGCTTTAATCCAGATATAACTTTTGGATATGATTCATTATCTATTTTCAATTTTGCGTTATATACTGTTTTATTAAATTTTTTTGATTCATAAATTTTAATAAGTTCTATGTTGTTGTCCTTCAATATTTCATTTTGCTTTTTTAGTTTATCTATTAACTCTTTCTCCTGTATTTTAAAATTCATGTCTGTTATTATAATTTGCATATCAAATTCTTTTGATACTTTAATTTCATAATTTTTACTAATTTGAGTTTCAATAGCTTCTTTAATTTTTTTCCTCTCCTCAACATTTTCACTTTATTATTAATACACCGTTTTCCCTTTTTTCGACGTTTGTTATTTTCAAATTTATTAGATTTACTTTTTCATTTAATTCCGCCTTTGTTTTTCCTTTGACTTTATTATTAAGGGGACATTTTTTGAGATCCCTGGCATCACATTACTAGCAGTTATCTGTGCGTATGACATCTTCCGTTTGACATTGATATCCTTCACAAATTTCTTTATCTCATCAAACATTTTCGTATTGCTTTCTTTAATTGTTTCGTACATATTTTATTTATTCTTTCTTTCTATGTTGTTTACATTTCCGTAAATATTTTTAAATTCTTGCATATTTTGTTCACATAATTTTTGGATATTGTCTATTTTAATAAACCTTTCTTTTTAATCGGCCCTGGTGGGGTTTATAGCCAAGGTATCAAGGCTTCAGGGCCACTTTACCTTTTTGGGCTGCAAAGTACCAGATCGGAGATATATTGACCATAGCTAACTTTTTATTTTCATTTTTTCCATGTATATATATCGTTCATGAAAAATCGGACCTAAGATGCAATTGTGGGGGAATCGGACCTGGTGGGCTTTATAGCCAAGGTATCAAGGCTTCAGGGCCAGTTTACCTTTTTGGGCTGCAAAGTACCAGATCGGAAATATTAGACCGTAGCTAACCTTTTTTCATTTTTTCCATGTATAAATATATATCGTTCATGAAAAATCGGACCTAAGATGCAATTGTGGGGGAATCGGACCTGCTGGGCTTTATAGCCAAGGTATCAAGGCTTCATGGCCAGTTTACCTTTTTGCGCTGCAAAGTACCAGATCGGAGACATATACCCCCACCTCCCCCCGACCAGCCAATTTAATTCAATGCTATTATATAGTAAACCAAAAATTAACCTAATGAGAATTAGGATATATTTTTTCAAATTTTTAGAACTCTTTACCTTTGTTTAGTTATTTTTATCCAAAATTATATTTTATAACCCACAACACAAAGTTAACAGTCTCTGTTAACTTAACAGAAAAATTTCATATTCGTATTTATCTTCACACATCTTCCGTTAACTCACACAAGTTTTTGTTATGTTAAGAAAAACGTATTTAACTTTCGTATTTCACTTCACACACATATCTTTTACTGCTCTAATTATCTGTGCTATTAAGAGTGCTGTCACCTGCTTGTTTAACGGTGCTGCCAGTCCGATTCCTTTTTGTGTATTATAATTTTACATCTTTTAAATTTAACGTAGGTAAATAGAAATTTGTAGTAACTACAAGAATAGTCGAAATTGATAATGAATTGCTATGAAAGGTAGCGCATTTCATTCGGTAGTTTAGTTATCGTTTTGCAGTCATAAAGTAAAGTCGCGTTTAGGCGTAAATAAGTGTTGTATAAACGAACATTAAGTGCAAAATAAACAAGTTGCTGTATTGAGGTAAATTGTAATTGTGTAGAGTGTAAAAATAAAAAGAACTGTATAAAAGAACAAATTCGAGGCATTATTTTATTTTACACAATTTAAAAGAACTCAAGCGTTTTAAAAAAGTTAAAACGTAACTTTGGTGTCAAAAGAGAGATTGCATATATAAAATAAAATAAATAAATATAAAATAAATAAAAATTAAATAAATAAAATAATTAAACAGAGAATAAAATTAAATTCCAAGAATTAAAAGTGGACCGGCCAAAACGCCAAATAAACCATGCCAACCAGCTGCAGAAACAACTACGACGACTAATGGTGGCACTACAGCGTAAGTTTGGTGACGAGCACAAACGATATTTGTACCGTATGGAATTAAGGTGCCGAACGCAAAAATCGAGAAGTTGGAGTAGCTAACATATCCAGGGGAAAGTCACTCACTAGTAGATCATCTCAAGACCGAAGCCTTCGTCAACGGAATGCGAGACCCTGATGTTAAACTAGCTGTATGTGCAACACAAAAGACAACCTTTGCAGATACTGTGACGTTCGCACTAGCGCAGGAGTCCGTTAGCACGATATCAAAGCTACAAATATACAAGGTGCGTAATGTAGAAGTTGTGGCAGAGAAAGGTGAATGAAATCCAGAAAATAGAAAATTAAAAAATTGTGAAAAAAAGGGGGTCACTTCCAAAGAAACTGTAAAGCGCCATGCAAAAGGACAAGATCCGTATCACCACCGAGATATTATAAACGGGCCAACTACCAGCAATCAACAAAAGAGTCCCCGTTAAACAAAAACGAGCTAGCACAAGGGCTAGCTCCCACAAGCGAGGGCCTCACAATTTTCATATCAGTGATGTAGAAAAATAACAGTAATCTTACAGCATGCGGGTACATTAATGACAGACAACTTACCTTCACTATAGACAATGGTGCGACGCAGTCTATCATTAGTCTGATATAGAGGAGAGAAAGAGTGAGATACTTAATATCAAACTACGAACAGCTACGACTGCTGAAAGTTATCAATTGTTGGTAGAAGCTTACGGTCAACATGCACCAACTTAAAAAACTTGTGAATGATGGTTTACACGATTTAAAAGTGATGATCTCGACACAGAACACAAGGAGAGGCTTGGTCAGCTGGAAAAGTTTAAAGATAAGGAATTGGAAGCATTACTCGACGAAGATTGTTCTCAAACGCAAGAAGAACTCACATTATCATTGGGAGTCACACAAGCCATTACCCTACGTTGAAATACATTGGGATTCATTCAAAAGCAAGTAAATTGGGTCCCATAATGAATGAAGAGAAAAACGTTGAAAGGAAATTTTGCATGTCGAAAATGAAGCTTGAACACTACAAAAATAAGTCATTTTTGCATCGTATTTTTATTGGTGATGAAAAATGGAGACATAACATTAACCTCAGGCGCAAAAAGTCATATGTAAAGCCCAACCAACCAGCCAAATCAACGCCGAAGCCGAATATCCATGGTGCCAAGGTAATGCTCTCTATTTGGTGGGATCAGAAGGATGTTTTGTATTATGAGCTGTTGCAATCGAACCGAACACAATTGATTCGTATAAAGACCAGAATATTCGACCAGACACGAAGCCATAATCTTCCGTCATGACAACGCTCGGCCACATGTTGCAAGAACGGTCAAAAACTATTTGTGAAACGGTGGATGCGATGTTTTGGCTCATCCGCCTTATAGCTCAGACCCTGCAACTTTTGACTACCATTTGTTTTAATCGATGCAGAATGGGCAAAACTGACTATCGTTCAACTTTCCAAAGGTTCCACAAAGTCTCGAACTAAATGTTATTGAGTATTTATAGGATAAGCTTGGACGAACAACTAAAAACCACTTTTGAGTACAAATGGTGTCAGATAAGCTCAAATGTGTGAAGAAAATTGGTTGAATCCGTCCAAAGGAGACTGCAGGCTTTGAAACATCAAAAAGGATATGCAAGAAAAAATAATTTGTATTTTAGAAGTAGATATAAGTCTGTCCGACTTTTAATGTGAGCTCAAATTTGAAGTTTCTCACTTTGGTTCGTTTTGCAAAATTGTATGTTACAGTTGGAAATATCGCTTTTGTTTGTTTTTATTGCTTAATTAGTGCTTTACTAAATATAATTTAAAAAAAAAAAATTGAAAAGGTTAACTTTTGTTCCTTTAACGTGCATATAGTTTTTGTAATGAGTTCTACGACTTTTATTTTTTATACAAATTTCTTTAGTAAAATCGCTATAAACATAACGGTATCCTTTGCAACAACTGCTATTAATTGAAAAAAATTGTTTCAACAGTTCTAAGCAGAATAAGTTCTGTCTGTCGTTACATATTTTATATAATTTTTAATTAGATACGTAAAGGGTCCGCCAATTAATTTTTTTTAATGCTATAAAAAAAAACTACTGAATATTTTCTTAAATTTCTTTTTTTATTTGAAAGTGCAATCCTTCCGGTTAATAATGGAAAATAATTTCATTCAAATGGCTGCATCGGCTGGCCATGCAGCAGCCTATACGATCGGTCCAATTTTTAAGCACATTATCGATTGTGTGCAGCTGTATTTCACCAATGGCTTCAAATATTGTCCTTTGAAGCGTCAATTGTCTCTGGCTTGTTGGCGTAACACTTATCTTTGACGGCACCCCACAAATAATAGTCCAACGGTGTCAAATCGAAGCTCCGAGGTGGCCAAACGACATCAGCTTTGCGGTTGATAATGTGATCTTCAAAAACAGGGCGCAAAAAATCGAGTGTAGCTTCGGCTGTGTGGCACGTAGACGTAGCGCCGTCCTGTTAAAACCAAATGTTGCTAATATCCCCCTCTTCAATTTTTGTGAACAAAAATTTGTTCAACATGGCCCGATAACGAACGCCATTGACTGTAACGGCCACTCCTTGCTCATTTTCGAAGAAAAATGTCCCAATCATGCCTCTGGACCAAAATCCGCACCAAACAGTGACTCGTCTTGGGTGTATAGGCTTTTCAATGAATGCGTGCGGGTTTTCCGTGCCTCAAATGCCACAATTTTGCTTGTCTACGTACCCGCCAAGATCAAAATGAGCTTCATCTGAAAAGATTTTTTTTTGCAAAATTGGCATCTTCTGTAAGTCGATCGCAGGCCCACTTAGCGAAGCGTATACACAACCATATTCGATCAGCGGAAGAATAATTATGTGTCAAATCAGACATGAGCTAAGTGTTACCATTCACGAAATAAGCACTAGTTGAAAGAAAAACGTTAGATGGCGGACCGGTTACTACTACTTTATTAATGTACTAAGTCTTTTCTGTAATGTACTTTTTTTAATTTTAAATTTGGCAGCGCGATTTGAATTTTAAAAATGGCGGCTCTAAAAATGTAACAAAAGAAAAAACAAACTTTGACAGCTCAAAACTGAAAGTAAGCAGAGATAGAAATATGCATATGTAGACTCGCAAGTGCCTTCTTAAGTGTGCCCTGGATACAACTTTTTACATTTGACACAAAAAAAGCCTGAATATTTTTATTAGTTAATTTTTTGATAAGTGGCTGAGTTTTAGTTCCTAATTTTAATAAAAATAAATTTTACATTTTTAATAATGAATTCGATATTGCTATTTATTTATCTCTATTCTTATAATTCAAATTGTTTTTCAAATAAGATGAGGTTTTTACTTTCAGTTGACGCTCAGTATAAATGCACCAAACCTTTTGTACAACTATCTAAAAATCGATTTGTCACTTCTTTTTAGATTCCTCTCCTCCACCATGTTCACGGAGAAGAATTATTTCAAGGACTAAAGCCGAAATTAGACGTGGCTATTAACGTAATGCCTTAATTATATTACATTATATGCCTTATAGGCAATACTGTGTTCGATTAGTGGTAACATACTATAAAACCGTAAGCAATAAATTGAATTTTAGTTGTTTCGACTATGGTTACGATTATGGCGATATGTTGTCTAATTGAACCTTAACTCATAAATATAACAACGAGTATAACCAACTGCTTCCTTATTAAAATAAAAGTTGGCAACCCTTATTGTATAAAAGCCTAAAGACCATTGCACCTACGGGGTTCAGATCTCAAAATGGTTGCATTAATTTTTGTAATTTTACTAACAAATTTTATTTTAAATTTACACCATAAATTATTGAAATTACAATATCTTTCTTACCTCCTTCCAAATGAGCGCGTAAACGCTCAATTAGCACTGCCTTAACACCTTTCGTATCCAGGCCACGCGTCTGCAATTCATTACGCAGATCGACTACCTTCATTTTGTCTAAATTTGCCAAATCCATATTGGACGAGCATTAATTTTTTAGTTTGAATACTTCAAGTTAAATACGATTTTTTAAACAAATATTTTTCTTTATATTAATTTATCCTCAATGTAATTTAAGATAAAACTTTTTAATGCCTTCCAACGAGACACCGCATGTGAATAAATTTCTTTACTGAGGGGAAAATACCCGACACATACAAACTAAACACTTTTCTGCTATTGAGCGTTTGGCTTTTCGTTTATTTAACAAACGTTTATTTTCTTACAGGATATTTACAAGTTTTTAGGCAATCGGTATATTCTTTGCTACAGTTTTAATGATATTTGTTATTTATTAGCCAAAACTTCTGTTCAACGCAGAAAAATTCTGATTTGCTTGCTATTTCTCCATAAATTCTTTTCCCGCGATGCGTTATTTAGTAAATGAACGCGAGACTAGAAACTTTTTTGTCAAAACTGACGAGTGGTTGCTGGTTGTTTTCTTATTTTCTTTCTCGTTAAAGTGAAAAAATGGCGGCTTTTATTGATAGAGTTGCAATTGGAGAAAATTCGTTAAATATTTGAAAACGAATAAAATAAAAATTTTTGTTTTTTTTCATTTAGAATTTAATTATTAAATTTAATTATTTCATTTAGAATTTAATTATTAAATTTATATCTGCATTTAAATATATAAAAAACAATTGTTTAACAATTTTATTAAAAAACAGTTATTATTTACAAATAAATTTATTAAATATAAATATTAAGCATAATGTAACAATTACCATAACGCGTGGATATAAGTTTATATATCATTTAAAATTCGTTTTCTTTTTAATATTATTTATTAAACGAATTTTATATTCATTTTTATTAGAGGCAAGAGTTTACTTGAAATAATTATTAGAATTTAGTTATGAGTCATTTTAAAAACTGCCATTCTCGACGAAAAATTGGAGAAATGGTTGGTCTTAGTGACTCCACCGTGCAAACCATTATAAATAGGAAGAACAGCGCCCAATAAAATTTTTAATGCGATTGATGAGCAGTACATTGTCAGAAAAATAAGGAAAAATGCGAAGCTCACCGCTCCTAAACTGGCTACAGAAGTTAAAAATAAGTTTAACAAAGCATGTAGTGCGGAAACTATTCGCCGCGTTCTTCGAAAACATTACTTCAATGGTAGGGTAGCCCGAAAGAAACCATTTATTAATAAGAAAAATCAAGCAGCACGCCTCAAATTCGCTAAGGAACATATTAATAAGGACTCAAGCTTTTGGGAAACAGTTATTTTTGCTAATGAGTCCAAATTTAATATCTTTGGCTCGGATGGTCAAACCTATGTCTGGCGTAAGCCCAATACAGAACTTCAAAATCAAAAGCTTAAACCGACAGTCAAACACGGTGATGGTAGTGTCATGGTCTGGGCTTGTATGTCGCCAAGTGGGGTAGGAAACTTGCAATTTATTAAGAATACAATGAACAAATATATGTACCTCGACGTCTTAAAAGGTAATTTACTGCAAAGTGCCGAAAAACTTGGTATAAGGGAGCAGTTTCGGTTCTACCAGGATAACGACCCGAAACATAAAGCAGGTGTTGTTCAGTCAAGTCAGTGCCCTCTTGATGCAAACGCCAGCACAATCACTTGATCTAAATGTAATTGAAAATTTATGGGCAATTTTAGATCAAAACGTCCGCCAACACCAGATCTCGAACAAAAACGACCTTATAACAGCGCTGAAAAAGGAATGGGCACCTCAAACCACTAGAAAATTAGTGGAATCCATGCAAAAAAGACTGAAAGCTGTAATTGAGCAAAAAAGAGGTCATACTAAATTTTGGAATTTAAATTTTTTCTTAATTTATCACATTATTGTTTGTTTATAGTAAGTGGTTGAAATAAGCTGTGACTAATTGTGTTCCTATATTTTTGGTTTTTAGTTCGTAAGTGTAAGTTTGAGACTGAATAAAACTTTTTTTAATTTTTAAACATGCTATATAAAACCCTAATTCACATTTTTTAATATCTTATTTAGATTCGAAATTATATGAACTTAATTATTTTTAAAGGTGTTGGTTAAAATAAGCTGTGAGCCACTGTATTTCTAAATTATTTTTAACAACTTACAAGAATCTAATAGGAAAAGAGAGAATTTGTGGTTTTATTATGGCAATTAAATCCCTTTAGGAAAAATTTGTGTATAAATAAACAGTGTCTTTGTTTGGTATATTTATTTTTTTGAATTATAAATTAGAGAATTCCCCTTACAACAAATATAAATGTAAGAAAATTTTTAAAATTCTGTGGCATGGGCATTCTTTACAAGATACTTAGTTTCCAAAAATTTTTCTAAAGGCAACATCACTTTTTATTATGGTTTTAATTGTTGTGGAAGTACATATACGTATACATCTTAGAAGTCCACCTTGCCATGGATCTACATCTACTTATACATATAAAAATAAGTTGCCCTATGTTCCTCATTTTATAACTCGAGAACCACTAAACCGATTTACAAGCCAATACATGCGTTAAAAAGATATACTTTTACTAATGATTTTGGCTTAATTGGGCGGGGCCATCCCATATAAAACTTGTATTTGTATGTTTATATCTTTAAAACGGTAATAGTAAGGGTTCCTAAATTTTGCCCAAATAACTTCTAGGCCAATACAAATCATCAGTCAAAAAGTGCACGGAATTGGATAAGTGGGAGTGGCACGTCCTATAAAATGTAAATATTGATTTTTGTATATCTTTTGAACGGTAATAGTGGAAGGTTCTGAATTAGGTCATCAGCCGAAATATGGGCGAAATTGAATAAGTTGTTGTGGCCCCTCCCTTACAAAGTAAATATTGATTTCTGTATATCTATAGAATGGTAATAGTGAAAGTTTCTAAATTTGGTCGAAATGACTTGGTCGTCAATATAAATCATCGCCTAAAATGTGGACGGAATAGGATAAATGGGAGTGGCACCTCCCATACAAAGTAAATATTGATTTTTGTATATCTGCAGAACGGTTAGAATGGGAGTTTCTGAACTTGGTCTATATGACTTAATAGTGAATACAAATCATTATTTTTAATGCATTCCTTTAAATGTTTCTTATGAGGAATACATTTTATAGCCATACAACACAAAGGCTCCCAGCAACGGGGGAATGGTTAATCTAGTATATGTATATAAATATACATATGTAACGATATCATTTAAGTACTGTATTCCCATGTGCTTGTTAGCCAATTTAATTTTATCCAAGATTGCAACACTGCTTTAAAAGGTATTACTCTTCACTGTTGAGCCGTTTTTACGCAACCGTTCACGAGTAGTCGTCTAAAAGTTAACTCGTCCGTAAACGCAGTTACTAAATTTTGCTTTAGATTTTCTTCATTTGTGAACAAAAACCTTAAAATTTTGCTTATAAATTATAACAAAATATATATACTAGTGTTTTAAATTAACAAATCTAATGTTAATTATATAACTAATTAAAATTAAACTTTGCGTAAATGCAAAAATATTTATGTGTGTGTTTTATAAAATATAATGAACTTGTGGCCTGTGTGAAAAATGTATTGAGTGTTTTGAAGTAACCACTACAGCACTATGCTGGTCCTCTTGTTATATGAAAAGCAAATAGACGAAAATTATCTTTTGTTTGTATATAAAAGAAACAAATGTAAAGCTACAAGAAATACTAAAAACTTAATATAAAAACTAGTAAATAATAGTTTATATATGTGTGTACATAAAGTTGAAGTTAATAACATTGAATAATTATAATTTATGCGAAGAAATTAAAAAAAAGAAAATAATGAAAGGTTGTAAAAAAGGAACAAGTGAATGCAGTGACAAAGAAGAGGTAGAGATAGAATGAGAAACACACACAGAAGAAAAAAGCAGTTTTGTAAACGTGCTGTTGTTGTAATCGTTAAAGCAAAACGCAAAACAAGCGAATACAAAAGAAAATAGTTAGCTATAGTGATACCATACTGAGGCAAAAATAACAGTCAATGTTCAACGCTTATTAAGTAAAAGGAGTAGAAAATCATTAAAATTATTTGCATGAATTGAGATATATAATTTGACGACGGAATAAGTCTAATTCCTTTAGCTGAAAAATATGGACTACCCATTTTATGAATGCGTCATTATCCTGAATATATATATATATATATATATATATATATATATATATATATATATATATATATCAATTTAAATTTTTTTAAATACGGCATTGGCTTTCATACGTCAATAAATATATTTTAGATAGCGCTGATTAAATAAATGAATGAATAAATCATATTATGTCAATATCAATAACTTCTAATTGGAAAATCCAATTCTTTTGGCATTTATAGAATAATTTTAAATTTAAAAAAGATTTCAAACGTCTACTTTGAATAATTATAGCCTTTTTATGTTCATTAGTATTTAGTATTTACGAATTTGATATAAGAAATTACTGCGATGAGGGGAGAATGTTATATTGTTGCGTTTCGGTTCAACCTAAAGAAATAATTTACCAGCAAAACCGCCAATTTTCTCTATAAGCGTTTTATTATACTATAATATTGTTTGAATATGGCATCACTATAAGGAATTTTTTTTTTTTTTTTTTTTTTTTTGTTAAAGTAGTAGAATATCAAGTTAAGAGAAGGAAAAACTATTACCAACTGAAAAAGAAAACCTAAAATGGTAATTCGGCAATACTAATGTTCGTAAGAAAAATTATATATGTAAAATTTATATAAAAGAAAGAACTTGTAATTTATGGTGAAAAATTCAAACTCAATATAGAAAAAGAAGAAATTCGATTGAAAAATAAAGGAAAAATCATTGTGTGCACCCTTTAATAGAACTGTTAAAAAAGAAAATATATACGAAAATAAAATTAATTCATATTTTGAGTGACCACCTCCTCATCTATCGTGTATATGGTCAGAGTACAGGATAAAAATATTAATCACGAAATATACACGATAACTATGAATAGGTAAATTTTATGAATTTTGAAAGAAAAATCAATGTGTTTTTATTCATAAAAGAGAAAATCCTATATAAAATATATCCTATAAACATATATAGATATATGTATATACATATACTAATTATACATATATATATATATATATATATATATATACACTCTATAAGATATGTTCTCTGTTTTGGTGAATTTTAACAATGATTTTTTCTCAGGCACAGTTTGGACTGTGCATAATGGAAATGCACGGTCGTCGTCAGTAGGGTCTGGCAGGTACAAAATGTATTTGACCATCTGCAGAGAAAAACTGCATTTGATGTAAATACCATACATGCAGGCTCATTACAAGGGCGAAATAATGAAAACGGAAACTTTTAATTTAGAGTCTGCTGTAACGAAAAAATCGACAAACCTTAAAACAACTGGAATATTTTTTAGTAATACACAACATCAACAAACAACGAATCCAAATGCGAGTGGGTCAAGACCACAAAAGCAACAGTACCACCAGGCACAAATCTATAGTAAAGCAGCTGATTTGAATAGATATTTTACTGTATTTAGTGGCAATATGGAAACAACCACTACTCATATAAATCTCATTGATGATGAGGATGAAAAGGATCCCTTAGCTTTAGATACCTCATCAGGAGAGCGCAGTTCTACCGAAGATTCATTGGGTAGTGCACCCTCTACCTCAAAGCATTCCCACAGTTTAAGGTAAAGCAATTGTATGGTTGTTTTTATACATACCATTATAGTAAATTTATTGTAAATATATTTTAGACGTCATGTACCACGTATTATTGTTAAACCAATATTGCCCGATAAGAAGCAATCGCTGGGAGCGGCAACAGGAACATCAACCACTAACGCTATCATTTGTTCTCCCACATCTTCATCACAATCGCCGGCGGCTTTAAATCAAGCCATGGTCTCGACTAATTGCAGCCCATCGTCTGGTAGAACCAGTAGCAGCAGGCGTATACAACAGCAACAGGCTAAACAGCAGGCAATGGCAGCGGCTGCCGCTGCTGCAGCTTTTGCAAACACAACGACCACCACCGCCATCACACAGGCTTCTACCATGCGTGAGGTGTTAGCATCAATACCTGGTTTTAGCATAAAGCCCCGCCGAAGATCATCAAAGAAAATATCAACTGCCGCTCAAATAGAACAAACCAAAGATGGTAAAATTGATCTGGAGACACCAGATTCAATATTAGCATCGACAAATTTGCGTGCTCTGCTTAATAAGCAGACATTTTCACTGCTCCCACCTCTGTACCAGTATAATCTAATACAACTGCTACCTAGTGTAGATCGTGAAGCAATAGAAATGGAACAAAAAGGTCCACCCAATACCATACCCACAGAGGCTATACGACTAGGTAACTCAAGTCTTAACAATGAGTTTTTTGCTCGAGCGTGTCTAGAGTGGCGCGAACGTCTTGGCGAAGGAGAATTCACCCCCGAAAATCAAATGAAATTAAAGACAGAAGCTGAACGTGAAAAAAATAAATTAGATCCTTGGAAATTGAAACATTTCGAGCCGATATGGGGTGAAAAAATTTTTAATCGTGCCAGTAGTAGTCGACCAACAACCGCCGATATTTGTGTAAATAGTAAAGTAAAAGTGGAACCAGTTACAGCAGAAGATATAAATACATCAGCCACATGTACTATAGTTGTGACGCAAACCACTACCATCTCGACGACAACGGCAACAGCGATAGCAAAAAGTGCTACTGCATCATTATCGACAACAACGCACACCATAGCGGAAAACATCAGTGCCTCGAAATTTAATAAAAACGAAGCATTATCCTTAAATTCACCTCCAAGCTCCCTAAACTCTTCCTCCTCATCCTCCACAACAAACTCTTCATCATGTTTATTAGATGACATCGCTACCAGTAATACGTTGACATTGAAAAACCATGATTCCAGATTAACCAAGCACAAAGAAGGGGAAAACATTAAAACGGTAACACCTTTATCCATTATTACATTAAAAAATTTCGATGAAAAGACTGAAAGAGATCAAGAAAATGTAAGTATAGCTCTTTAATTAAAAATAGCATAAATTTGTTGTCATAAGTTTAGGAAAAGTATGCAATATGCTTATACCATTTGTATGGCATTTTCAAAATGTCATCTAACCTTAAAACGGGTTGTAAAAGCAGTTTTCGTTAAACAAAAAATCCCAAAAATGCAATTAGGATTTTCTTTACTTAAGTTTCGTGGAAGTACATACATGATTTCCTTGTTAATGATTATCACAATTTAATTTAAAAACAATAATAATAATAATAATAATATAAAAAAGTGGAAAGATAAAGATTAACAATTCCTCTTCATATATGTTTTTAGTGTCAGAATGAAGTTGACGAAGATGATAGCATATTACCAGATCTGCCAACATCCTCAGCTAATGCCCTTAAACTAATACAGGATACAGAAAGACGTGGCACCAAAAGACCTTCTAATAGTCCAATAACAAATAACGATTTTGTTGAAGAGCTAAACGAATTACATGCTACCGTTTCTTCAGTTTCTACAGTGACGGCTACAGAAAATGATGCAAATAACGAAAGCAATTCAAAAGATAATGTTCCTATAGAAGTGAAAAGCGTGAGCAGTGATGATGTTATATGTATTGATGGTCCTAGCACTAGTAAAAAACCTAAAATAGAATCTTCTTTTAATACACAAAACGATAGTAATGTTTGTCAAAGTGATCAAGCTACGAATAATGTAGTTGATGTGATGGCACCACCTAATCCAAATACGCCTCAGTACCTGGATGAACACAACAATACTACAGTTATGATGATGATGAATAAAAAGCAACAACATGATTATGTGTCTAATAATTCCTCTAACTCAAACTCCAATTCAACTACCAACTCCTGCTCCTCTTCACCGCCTCCTTTGTCAGCAACAATATCAACTGTTAACAGTACCTGTGATAGTAATTTGCCCTATTCAATTGAAATTATGGGCACCGATGAGAATTCAAATATAAGAGAAAATCAGCAACAACAACAACAGCAGCAGCAGTCGCAAGAAATGCAATCGGATCCAATATATACTCATAATACGACTGAAGAAAATGAAGCAATTGATCATCAACAGCATACAAATGAAGAGCAAACAAGGATTTTAACAAATTCAATGCAGCTGGATAACTGTAGCGATCAATTATTACACAATTCTTTTAACAATAATAACCATAATTTAGATGAAGACGAGGAGGATGATGTGATCGAACAAAAATTTAATGATGCTGAAAATTATGTTTTAGAATCAGGCGAAGTTATCAGAGATAATAGTGGCAATGGTAAGTAAAGTGTTTCATAATATATTTAATTTATTTTAATTATATATAGCTGCTGCTTAACATTCATTCACTCTTTTAATAATCTATCACAATAACTAACTACTAATATACTGACCCATAACATTTATTTCACATTTTCCAATATTCTAAACATGTAAAAACTAATTTTCATTGTGTAACAACAGCAACAAAAAGTACTGTGGCACCTACACCACCCGCTGCTACCACTACAGAAAGTGTTGTTAATAAGGCTGATTTTATATTTACTAACTCCTCCCTCGACCACGGTAAGCTTATCTAAGAGCATTAAAAGTTTTATAATATAATGTACATACACATAGTCTTGACGTGCAACTTGATTTTAATTTTTCTTAATTCATACACATATTGTAATGTAAACATTTCTTGCAAAAAAATATATAATTTAATATAATTTAAGTTTTTTTTTTAATTATTTTTAATAAGTTTATTTGCTCAATAATTAAAGAGTATACAAATTTTTGGATGCATAAATACAAGCTACTTGAAAAAATTGATATTTAAAGTTGAATAATTTATTTTTTTAATTATCAATTCAGCAAAAGTTTTTTTTTTCTTTCATTCATTGTTAATTCTTGCAATTCTTTTTATGTAATCGTCTCTAAATGTTTTCATTACTACTAGCACACCAAACACATTCTAACATTAAGCAACCTAATATCCTTATGTAAATCCTAATTCCCCTTCCTTAAGTGTTGGTTTGTGTTATATTAAAAAAAAACATAACGTAGTCAACGACACATTAAACTAAGAACATATCTTCCAACATATTCCCAAATCAAGTAAACATTATATTTGCTTATCGCAGTAAGTTAAAAACACGTTCACATACATACACTTAAATTGCATTGCATTCATTATAACTAAAGTCAGCTAATCGTGAATTAAATAAGTCTTGTAAAGTAATATTTTCTATTTGTCATTATCTTTATGTCTGTGGTTAGTGATTGCAACTCATGAAAATTGTGAAGGAAGTAACAATAGCAATAGCAACAATAATCTGATGACCATTTCATCGAGTCTTCAAGCGGCAACATCGTCATCATTATCTTCTTCGTCATCTTCGTCTGCCTCATCGCCATTAACTTCAACAACATCATCTTTTTCGTCGAATTCAGCGTCAACGGCAAAGTTGGGTAATGCAAAACCAATGATAACATCAGTAGTATCGTTGACAGGCTCTCCTTTGGTTAAGGAACCAACACAACAATTGAATTTGCCTATTGAAAGTACTGCTAGTGAAATATTCCACCATTTACAACACGATTGGAATTTCGGTGGTATAAAGTTAGATGGGAGTCAACAAACTCAAACTATGCTAGTAGAACAAGAAGAACAGCCAATATCGAGTAACTATTCCAATATGTTGCATCAAGCGGAACTAAGTGGAGGCTTAAGCGGTTTAAATGTCGGCAGAAGTGGTAGTGGTTGTAGTACAGGGTCAATTGCAACGGAAATAGTACAAGACGACAGCCATACGACTAGTGGAGATTGTATTTTGCAAGAAGCGGTTGCTGATTTAATTGATGACAATAGTGTTGAAGATAATGTTGGTAATGAGGATGATGGAGCAGAGGCAGAAGAGGATGAAGAAATGGATGATAGCGATGCTGTAAGGGATATTGTTGATGAACTGCAACAGCAGCATCAACAAATAATGCAATTGCAGCAGCAGCAACATTTACAACAAGTTGAAGTCGAACACTTTCAACAACAGGAACGTCAAAATCATCAACAGCAAGATCAGTTTTTGGAACATCAAGTACATAATCATGCGCATTTAAATGAATATGTAGGGGAGGTAAATATGTTAACTACTGATGTCGGTGGTGGTATTTTTAATATTGCTTCTCTCTTATTACATTTTAGTTGGCAGCGTCAGAGGTGATATCCGATGTACCCATGTCTATAACAGAAATGGAGGTTTCGAGTACTGTGTTAACAAATACGAATTCCAACGATAGTACAAACGATATTAGCATGTGCAGCAGTACAAGCAGTACTGGAAGTCTTGTTCAAGCTTCAAATCTTATGCCCACTTCTTTGTCTCAGCTTCATCAGCAGCAGCAACAGCAGCAACATCACCATCACCAGCAGCAGCAACAACAACAGCATATTCAAGTACAGCAACAGCAACAACAAATTCAGCCTAGTCCTCAAGCAATCCACAATACTAGTACTACGACACAACAACGACAAATCTTGGTTGATTCGAATGGACAAATAATTGGTAATTTTCTTGTACAACAGCCTACAACACAACATCATCAATCTCATGCATCTACACGACAGCACATACAAAATCAACAGCAGCAGCAACATCAACAGCAGCAGCAACAATTATTACAACAGGCAGCTCAGCAATTTACCTTTCAACAACAAGCGCAATCTCAACAACAATCAAACACAGTAGCAGCTTTAGCAGCTGCTCAGCAACAAAATACAGTAACGTTTGCTGCAGTTGCTGCTGCACGGCAACAGCAGCAGAGACAACAATTGGCTCAGAAAATGTTGCCAATAGTAAGGAAAACTTTTGAACAACAAATGAATACAAATGGAACAACACAACATTATCTACCCAGTCCTAACGCTATAGCACAAAGTCAACATCAGTCAACACATATAGAGCAGCAGGCACATCAACAGATACCGCAGTATTCCTTGACCTCACAGCAGCAGTCTCAACAACAACAACAGCGAACATTTTTAACAAATTCAACAACACAAGCCGCCAACAATAATTTAACGGCTACCGCAAATAATTTGCTGGCGGCTACACAACAGCACCAACAGCAAATACAATTACAGCAGCAATTACAACAGTTGCAACAGCAACAACAGCATCATTTAAATACATTTAAAAATGTAAACAGTCAACCGCAACAGCCTCATACACCAACGCAACAGCAACATTCGCCACATCAAACACAAAATCAAACTTCTAATACATTAACCCCGAAATTCATTTCAAAACAACTGAGTATTATATCAATGCCTTCACGGAGCCCCACAACAGCAACAATACCTTCAAGTATTGCCGCCTCAACCACAGTTGCCATTCCGTCCACTGCCGTCGTTGCTGCTGCTGCAGCTGCCTCTAATTCTTCATCTACCATGTACAATAGTAGTAACAATAATATAAATGTTCTTAAAACCGCCTTACCCATCTCTGGAGTGCCTACGACTATTGCACAGCAAAGGTCAGCAGTCAAAGCTTCTCAAGGCAAGGGACGTAAGTCGACTACAAACAAATTACCACCAGGGGCGGTTAACCTAGAACGTAGCTATCAAATATGCCAAGCCGTGATACAAAATAGTCCTAATCGAGAAAATCTTAAGGCTCAATTAAGACCTCCAGCTGCACTTTTAAGTCAACAACATCAGCAACAGCAGCAACAACAACAACATCAACAGCAGCAACAACAACAACATCAACAGCAGCAACAACATCAACAGCAGCAACAACAATCACAACAGCAGCAACATCAACAACAAATAATACAGACAAATACACAATTAGCTAAATCAGTATCTTCGGTACCAGTTCCAGTGTCTGTAGCAACGTCAGTGGCAAATTTAATAAAAACTCAAGAAGATATTGTCATGAACAATGTAAATACCAACAATACAACAGCTTCAAGCATGCCAGCAAATATAATGGGTGTAGGAAGACCCGGTGTTTATAAGGTAAAATATTTTTGAAACACTGTGTTTATCTTGAGTATTTTAAGCTCGAAAAGCATTTAAACTTAAAATTATCCATTAATTTCAGGTTATTGGTCCTCGAATGGGGTTTCCACGTAAAAAATACGTTCAGCGTAAATCGTCACCAACGCTTATACGACATATTTTTGCTAATCAAAATTCATCTGTACTACAAAATACTAATGTTTCAACGGTGCCCACATCCGCAGCGGTAACAGCGGCTGGTACAGTTGGAGTCGGTGTCGGTATTGGCCAAAAGGTGACGATTATGCAACAGCCATGTGTATCACCCGGTCAACAAGCGGGACAACATATTACTCACGTTCAAGCTACCCACGATATACATCACAATGGCAATGGTCAATACGTTCTAGTGCATCGAGCCAATGTTGGTGCTGCCGATAATCAAGCTCCGCGTGCTTCCAGTGCTCCACCTGTCCCTCAAAATCAGGTTTGTATGACGTGTTCAAACTCCATTTTAAGAGAATTATTGTTTTATTTACCTAAACAGAACCAATTACATGGTATGAATGGTATTTCTATAACAGGACGCGGGCGTCCTGCTTCAGTGGATGTAGATTTGTTTAATACACTACAAGATATGCACAATAATACAGTTTGTAATCCGACAACAAATGCCACCACCACACAAATAGTGAGACGTAATGTTGCGACTGGTAAGTCAACTATGTAATAAATACTTTTTTAATTTGAATAAAAATATAGTAAAAAAATGTAAACCTGGTTTTAAAGCTCTGTGTTCCTTGCTAATAAAAAAAACTGTACTTAATTGCTCTTTTGAAGAAAAGAATACAAAACAGAAAATTTGAAGACTTTTTTTTAAATTTGAAATGTATAATCCTATTCTACCGTATAATTGTGTCAATTCGTGTTCTGATTACAGGCAATATATATATAGATGGTATTGGTGACGCAACTTCTGCAGGTCTTGTTGATGGTAGTGGAAATTATGTAATGACAACTTCACCAGCTCACGGTACTCCAGCAACTGCTAGTGGAATTGTTGGTGGTGTAGCCGGTATTCTAACAGGTGGCGGTGGAAGTGTTGTAGGTCTTCGAGCGAATCATCAACACCTTGATAGTGGCAGCAGCAACAGTAGCTGCAGCAATAGCGGTGGTAGTGTTCATAGTCCTAATAATACTACAGATGCAAACAATTGTGCCTGTTCCTTAAATGCCATGGTAATATGCCAACAATGTGGAGCGTTTTGTCATGATGATTGTATAAGTTCGTCTAAATTATGTGTATCTTGTGTGATTAGATGAATTGAGAAATATGCCATTTAAAATATGAAATTAAAAAAACGACAACAGCGGTAGTTGTTCCAATATGAAAAACAACAATAACAACAGCAAAAACAGTAAACAGTATTCGCTCTCACGTACATAAAAATATGTAATATGTAAAACATTACATTAATCACAATCATATTGCGAATTGTTTACAAATATATCATTAACGCGCACCCCGAATTCTAATTATTCTCTTAATATGTTTTATACTGTAAAGTTTTCAAACAAATTAAACTTCCCATTTCAGTATTTCAAACGTAAGCAGCGTTTGAATTGAAATTTATTCGAAAAAGCACGAAATTTTTAGATATTTACGTTCGAAACACTGTGCCAGACAGTAAATTTATACATCTATAATTATTTTGTATCTTTTTTATTTTAAAGTTTTAAGATGTTTGACACTTTGCTTTTGCCCGCCACACTTAACAAATGTGAAATAGATAAATGACATACGTATTTGCACAAAAGTTTTTCTTTTTTAAATTTTGTATTTTTTAATTCGAATATCATTTTGTTTTTTTTTTTTTTTTTGTTTAATGAATTGTTAATTAAAGTTCATTAATTTTATGTTTTTTTTTTTTTTCTCTTTTAAATAATATCGACTGAATAGGAATTCACAAAATATTTCCAATTGTTAAGTCTTTCTGCTTAAATGGTATTTAAGTAATTAAATCATTTTATTCTTACTGTATTATTAGTTCTCACTAAAATTAAGAACGATCATATTTTTTTTTTTTTATTGACTACTGGTGCATGTTTGAAAAAAATAAATTTTTCATTAATTTTGTTTTATTTTCGAAATGCGAAAGAAATCGAAAATGTATCTTAAAATTTTTTAATAAAACTATAGTCTGCAGAGAATCAATATTAAAGAGGCAAAAGTTGTTACTCAATAGTCTGTTGCTTTTCTAAATTCGAGTTTGTAGTCACAATTGGAGATTAAAAAACGTGTGCCATAGTGTAAAATACAAATGAATTTTGTTTGTTTAGTATAAAAACAGGAAACAGTCTGAAGAAATTCAACAGAATAAAAGAATTAATATTTAAATAATTTAAAATAGCAATATAAAAATTCAATAACTTGATTTTAAATTGAGATTAAGATTATCAATCTTCATCTCAAGCGATTGAGAAAGCTCATTTTCAAATATTGTTCTCTAGTTATTTTGTGAATCAAGTTGATTGTAGATTACATCTAATTGTAATTGCATGTGTTTATTCCGAAATTAGCATTAACTTAAACTGAATAATGAAACTTAATCTTAAGCTTGGCTTTCAAAATGCTTGAGATTTGTGTTTAATACCAAATTACTAGACCATTATACTTCAAATATTTAACTTCGTGTTTGCTGGGTTGTACGCAACTGTAAAATCGCAAAGAATAAAATTTAATATGTTGTGAAAATTTTTTTCAATTCTAATGTTTAAAAGCTGGTAGGTAGAGTTGATGTTATGGAAATAATTTCTTGACCAGCAATTTTGCCTCTAACGATGTGATTCTAGTGAGCTAAAGATATTAATCTAAAGTTTTATTTTAAAAACGTTTTATGATATTATTTCAAAAAATGGTATATTTTGTGATAAAATTAAAATTTGAAAAATTGGTAAAGCTTGCATACATATATAATTTTCTTCTTAAATTTTCTTTAACATCTCAGTTTTTTATTGAATATAATCTCTAGCGCCTTGATCTGTAGTATGCATTTTCATTTTTAGTTTTAAAGGCTTTTTATTTATATTGTATATAAATCAGAAATATTGTGTATAACATGGTTTTTTAACTTTTTATTCCTTGGAAACGTCAAACAAATAACAAATATAAACATTTTTTATTACGTAGAAACAAAATTTCTCATTCACTCAATAACAAAAAAAAAAAAACAATAACTTCTATATGGCCTTTAAATTTCGTTGTTGTGAGGGCTCGAATTTTTAATTTTAATCTTTTATTATAGTTTTGTTCTTTTAAGCAACTCAAAACTGAATAATATATAACTTGTAAATACACATTTTCTATTTTAATTAAATTATTTTTTAAATTAAAATAATTGTTTGTTATAATTTTTTATATTACTTTTAATTTACTTCTATATAATTAAAAAATATAATATTTAGTTTATGTATTTTGCAAATATTTTATATATATACAAATATATATTTTTATATAGATTTTAAGATTTTCAATTGGTTAAGCAAAAGTTGTATTATGTTTAAAATTTTAATTATAATGCTATGATTACAATAACATAAAAAATAATATAAAAACAAAACACAAAAAATACACATTTAAAACACTATTACTACAACATTAGGTACATATGTTGGTCATAATGTTTAGACATACACAACAACTATAAGTTATTATATTGAAAAGAATAATTAAACAAAAAGTAATAATTATATTATAAACAACTTATATGAAGAAAGTTTTTGCTCTTAGATGCACTCACCGCGCATTAAATTATGATTAATTATTATACGAATTAAATGAAAATATAAAAAACTCTGAAAAAAAAAATGATTATCATTCAATAAAAATACATTTAATAATATAACAAAAGGCGAAAGTTTTTTACAAAATTTCCTAACGTGTTGTCTGTCCACCTTTGAATAAACGGCAATGTTAGAACATTTTAATAGAAACCTTTTTAAAAAATTATTTTAATATTTCTTTTAATAATTTGTATTATTATTTTTTATTACAAAAATGTCTCCATTTATTATACTGCTAATTTAATTTTACATAAAATTTACTTAAAATATGCTCAATTATTGTGTCAACTTCAGCCATAGCTCCATTACCGGTATCTCCACACATTAAAGTTTTTGATATTGCTGGTACTTCATGATATCCCCAGGATTTTAATTTCTTTAAATGTTCTTCAGTTACAGGATGGTCAAACATGCGTGTGTTCATTGCAGGGCAGTAAAGTAGTGGTTTACTAAAATCCCAAGCACGGACAACACACAACAAAAGATTATCACAAAGCCCCTAAAAATAAAACTTTTATTTAAGTGTTATTTTTTGATATTCCTAAAAAAATTAAAAAATGTAAAACTTGGCAAAATGTGATTAAAGTTCTCGAAATACAGTATAACAACTTTTTGATCACATATTTTTAAAATCAAATGAATTTTGTTTTTAATATTGTTGCAATGTATTGTAATTTTAAAGTGAAATGACCTAACAAAAATGTTTTCAGAAAGTACCTAATATTTTGAGAGATTTAGTTACTTTTTAAATAATACTAAAAAATTTAAATAATCACGTGATAAATTTTTTGACTTTAAAGAACATTAATCACACTGGTGTACAGCAAACAAAGCGTTTAAAAAAACTATATGGAATATAATGATTTTGATACGCTTTATTCAAACCCGTATTAAGTTTTTTTCAATTGGGATCAGATTTTTTTTATGGGCGTGGAAAATTTTTCGCCCAAAATATGGTATTTATGTCAATATATTTCATAACAACTTGAAAACGACTTGACCGATTTTAATGCAAGTACCAACAAATGTAAAAAAACAAAATTTCCTAGAAATCATCGGAATAACATTTTTTTGTATTTTCAACAGATTCGGAGTTATTCATAACTTAGATGCAAAAAATTCTTTCGCGCAAAACGAGCAATTTTTTTATTTTTTATTTACTTATTTTTTTTTAAAGTCAAAGAAATCAGAAATTCAGAATTATGAACCAAGAACTGTGTGTATCCCGACTTTAAAATACAGCGATTGCGCTGGCTGGGACATATCGGTCGAATGAATATGAACGCTTCAGCCAGAAAAACTTAAAATGACAATTAAAACAGTAAGTGCAAACAGAGAAAACCGAGACTCCGTTGGAAGGACATTGAAGCTACCTAGCGCTAGATAGCAGCACAAACACAAAAACTTTTTCTTTCTTAGAAATTACGATTTGTCAAACGCCAGCTGTTAACATTTTAGACAAATTCATCGATTAGTTTATTTGTTGCAGTCGTTTAAAGTAAGCAACTTTTGTGATTCTTGGAAAATGGAAAAAAGTGAATTTCGTGTGGTAATTAAACACTATTATTTGAAAGGCAAAACGGCGAAAGAGACAAAAGAAAAGCTTGATAAACATTACGGCGAATCTCCTGCGTCAGATTATATGGTAAAATATTGGATTGTTGAATTTAAACGGGGCCGAACAAGCACTGCAACAATACCATCAACAGGAAGGCCAAAAGAGGTGGTTACTGAAGAAAATATCAAGAAAATCCTCGATATCGTTACGAATGATCGCCGGGTCAAAATACGTGAGGTTGGTAAACATATCATATGAACGTGTGTTCAACATTTTGCATGAACATTTGCATATGAAAAAGCTAAGATGGAAAGATGGGTGTCGCGTTTGCTCAGTGATGAACAAACACGAGTTCGACAGATCACTTCACAGCGGTGTTTGGACATGATAAAGCATAATCCTGCTGGTTTTTGGCGTAGATTAATAACTGTTGATGAAACGTGGGTCACTACATACCTGAAACCAAAAATCAATCGAAGCAATGGGTGGAAGCTGGTGGAGGTGCTCCGAAGAAGGCGAAGACAGCGAAATCGGCTGGCAAGGTTGTGGCCACTGTATATTTGGATGCACACGGAATATTGTTCATCGATTATCTTGAAAAGGGATTTACAATCACAGGAGAGTATTATCGTGCATTATTGGATCAATTGGTTGATGCAATCAGGAAAAACGACCACATTTAAACAAGAATAAAATGCCCTTTCTTCAAGACAACGCACCGGTTTACATACCACCTTATAGTCTAGATTTAGCCCCCAGAGACTTTTTCCTGTTTCCAAACTTGAAAAATGGCTCGCAGGAGAAAGATTCATTTCAAACGAAGAAGTGATTACCGAAACTAATGCGTATTTTGAGGAGTTCCCAAAATCGTATTATTCAGATGGTATAAAAAAGTTGGAAAATCGTCTTACTAAGTGTATTGAGCTAAAAGGAGACTATGTTGAGAAATGAATGGTTTTCGAAAAAAAAAAAATGTTTTTTTCCTACTTAGGTAGCTTCAATATCAATCCGCCTTCGTAAGTGAGGAAGATGTAAGAATCCTTGATTTGATAAACTGAACCATAAGATCGATTTGTTATGCAGGCCAGGACCAACAACAGGTTGTAGAGCCGAATTAAGTAAGTAACTCGACCATTTTTTATTGTGATTTTTTTTTTTTTTTTTGGCTTTGTCGTTCTCAACTCAAGTTTGGTCGCATTAAGTTGTTTATTTATACACATAACTGTTTAAAAGTCGTTGAATTGCCAAATATGTATTTATTTTTATTATGTATATATTTTTATTATAAAAAATTTATATGTAAAAATTTTTATTATAAAATTATAAAAAAAATGGAGAAACCGTTAGTATTATTGTGCATTAAATTTCTCATGAATTTTATTCAATTTTCTCGAAATTTCGATGATAAATTTGAAATTGTTATTGACTTTGTGTCTTATTTTGTAAAATTTTTTCGCCTTTTTTAGTTCACGGGTGAATATTACTTTTTTTGCAAGCTTATAATAAATTTTAGGCGCTTTAAAACAACAACTGTAGCGCAATTTGAGCGTCTTGTTCAGCTCATGGAAGGTAACCCAGAGATTGTTCATGGCAAAAAAATTTGGTATATCCAAAAATGATAATAAAGACATGTGGGGGAGATTTGCACAGATTACTTCAAACAAGTTTGAATTCATTACAAAGCAAGTCTAAAAAAAAAAAAATACTCAAGCGACAAGAGGCGACTCTTCACAAGAAATTCCTCTAAATAGTCTTGTGTCATATTAGCAAGCATTTGATGTATAAAATATTGCTGCAGAAACTAATGACACTCCCGTAGAATTGGAGAATACTACGGCATAGCAGCCGAAAAGTTGAAAGAGGAGATGAATATATAGTTTTTAATAATATTGTATTAAGTTTTTTCAATCTGTTGACCACACGAAGTGATTTTTAAAATACTTTTACGTAGATGAAAAAGAGCCCATATCTTCACCCCTATTCTGCGTTTCGATTCGGATAGAAATTTTCTCCGTTTAGCATCTCTGATATTTTGCGTTTTGAATCCGTTCAGTTTCATTCGATTGTATGTATTCTGCATATATACACAGACTAGAGTACTCAGCGGCTGACACAATCAGCCACATTCGAGCATCTAACATTTTAATTATGTATGTATTTAGTGTTTTAAAATTAAACCCCATATTCATAAAATTTGTATTTTGTTTAAAATTGTTGTTTAAAATTTTTGAACAAAATTTTCTTTAAATAGATTTCAAATACATTTTTTAATATAAGCCTTAAAATATATAGTCAATCCAAAAAATCAGTGCTCACTACATTTTCGAAAATTTAAACATTTTTCCTTTCAAAATGCTGCTTTATAATAAAAAGTGAATAATTACGTTTTAATGCTTTTTTAGCCTACTATTGCTTTATCCACTAATATTCTGTGCAAATATTAAAGAATTTTTAATACAACAACAAAACAAAAAACAAACAAGATTTTAGCTACAAAAACCGAGTGTTCACTTTTAGAATTGCAAGTAACGGGCCAAAATAACGGGATGTCAAAAGAAAAATTTTAAGCAAATATCAAAATTAGTTATTTTTAAGGCATTTAATGATTTGCTTTTAATGTGTCAAGCGTAAGGAAACCACAGAAGCCGAAAGAAAAATTATGATAAATTTACGTGAAAAATAAATCTCTCAGGGAAATTGGAGAAATAGTTGAAAGACCTTACTCTACAGTTAAAAAATTACAGACAAGTATAACAATACAAAAGAAGTTAAAATTAGTGCAACATCCAGTCGTCCGAAAATTCAAGTAAAGTAGAAAAGAGGTATATTATTAATACTGTCCGAAATGTGTTGTATGAAGCAGGATATTATTCCCAGGAAGAAACCGTACATAAGTAAGACCAATAAACAAAAGAGATTGGACAATGCCAAAGCTCATGTAAATGAAAGTATGGAGTTCTGGAATCGTGTTATATTCACTGATGAGAGCAAATTTAATATTTATGGCAGCGATGGAAAATACAAAATATGGCGTAAAGCAAATGAAGAATTTAATGATAAAAATTTATGTCCAACATTAAACATGGTGGTGGGTCCGTACTTGATTGGGGTTGTATGAGTACCGGTGGTACTGAAGAATTGCACATAATTGATGGTATAATGGACCACAAGAAATATATTGAAATTTTAAAGACGCATCACCAGCCAAGCATGCAAAAAATGGGTCTACCTGCAAACTATATATTTACCCAGGATAATGACCCCAAGCATATGGCCCATAACACGAAAATGTGGTTGATGTATAATACTCCAAAGTGGATATAAAACACATTAAAAATTTATGGGATCATTTGGAGAAAAAGTTTTGAGAGGGAAATCCGGAACAAAAATTAGTTGATTTGCGCTCTAAAGAAAGAATGGAACAAATTTCCGGCAGAAATAACACAAAACCTAGTAAATTTCATCCGTAGGATATTATAAGCAGTCATAAAAATAAGGGATCACAAACTAAGTACTAGTTTATTTCATTATTCATATTCTCAAATAAGTTATAACTGAAGACTTACTTTTGGAGTTAAATTTATGAATTGCTTTCTTTTGTTATTTTAAAATATTCCGGAAATATTTTTTGTATATAAGTATATAATATAAGTATATATATTATATAAGAATATATATATATATATATATATATATATATATATATTATATAAGTATATATATATATATATTATATAGGTATATATATATATATATTTTATATACATATAACAAAAAATATTTCCGGAATATTTTAAAATAACAAAAAAACAATTCAATATATATATATATATATATATATATATATATATATATATATATATATATATATATATATATATATTCAATATATTTAATAAGACATTTTAAAACATAAAAATCAATCATTATATTTCAAATAATCTTATAGTTTTTTTATATATTGATAATAAATTTCAAGACGTAAGTGAGCACTTATTTTTTGGACGACAGGGAATATATACATATATATATATATATATATATATATATATATATATATATATATATACATATATAAACACACACTTATATATATATATATATATATATATATATATATATAAACACACACACACACACATATATATATATATATACATTTATATATATATATATACATTTATATATATATATATATATATATATATATATATACACTTTTTAATAAGACATTTTAGAAAATAAAAATCAATCATTTTATTTCAAATAATCTTAGTTTTTTTTTTTATATATTGATAATAAATTTCAAGACGTAAGTGAGCACTTATTTTTTGGAGTGACTGTAAAATAATTTTTTCCAATAAATTTCATTTTTTAAAAATTCCCAAAAAACTGATTTTTATTTGACAAATAAAACATATGCATACATATATGCATACATATTGATACATACAATTTGAGTGATCCTCCCTTAAGATTTTGTATAGAAATTTATGTAATTAATTTCATAATCTAAGATTGTATTACGAATGAGAGAGCGAATGACGAAAAAACGGTGTCGTGCAGAGTATTATGATTTTTGAACACCAGGTCCAACTAGCCATGCGCTATGGATGTCAAAATTAATATATTCTTTAAAAATATTTCTGTTTCGTGACCAATTCTCACTTACGAAAAGTGAATCAAATGAATTGCGCTATATTTGCATTTTTCTAGTGAAGCTTTACATTAAAGTCTGGTTCAGATGTTCAAATGCCATAGACGCACCGCTTTAAGATTTGACTTTTTAATTGGTAGTTTCAATATGCAATTTCTGAGAAATGTGAATTAACTTCTTTTATTTTTAGCTCAACAAAAGTATATGTGTGTTCTTTAGTTGTGTTAGTAAGAATTTTATAGTCGCGTTACTTTGAAAGTACATAATTGATTTAAATAAAATTCATACTGTCCAAAGGGATACAAAGGAATGTGTTAGCCTATTAATAATATAGATTAGCATTTAAAACTAAGGACACAACATGTTTTTGAGTAATTTGCAGTTTTAGGAACGTATGAAATACTATAGAAACAGAAAAACAAACAGATTGTAATAAAAACTCAAAATATAGTGCTTGCTCAAGAGGGTTCAATAAGAAAACGCTCACATTTTTGTCTTTTTCATGCAAATGGACAAGCGTAAATTTTTTTTATGCAATTTCTTACATTTTGTACATATAGCCAAATAATACATCTTGGACTAAAAAAACAAAAATTAAAAGATTCACCGTCACAACTTCAACAACTTAGAAAAACGTAGCTACGATCGCAATGCAGAATACAAACAATCGAAAGAAATTGAAAGTATTTCAAACTCAGAATACCAATATTGCCAAACGGGGAAAATTTAAATTCGAATCGAAACGCAGAATAAGGGTGAATAAAACTGTGGATAACATTCATATTACCTCTAAATATGGCAACGCAAAACTATGGAATAACGTTGCAATTTGAAATTGTAGAAAAGCAAAAATATAATTATATATATATATATATTGTTACGTTTTTACCTTTTTAAAAACGTGTTTTTATGAGTTCGTAAATTGTAGTTAAAATAAAATAAATTTTGTGTTTGGTTTCAATTAAAAATCCTTTATTCAACGCAGTTATGTACACCACAGCTTGTAATCTTTTTACAGGCAATAATAATTTTTATTCTTAATTACTCTGTCTGTTTACAACTTTGTAAACAACAACAATTACTCGACAGATCTTTCTTCCTAAAGATCTTCCAACCCGATCGTAGTTATAACTTAGGTTCGATCAGAACGTTTTCAGTCAGAGGTTAATCCACACTTAGCTCTCTTTACTGAGTTCGCTCCAACTAAACTGGTTTTTACTTCACTACTAGCTTCACGAGTTTACTCCTTATAAACTCTCTTCACACCAATAACACTTCACTTAAAACTGCACTCGCTGAGTTTACGACACATAAAACTAATTACTGTTCGCATCGATGTGCTTTTTATATGGCTGAGTAAACAAAAGCTTTCGAAGTATTGTTTAGACAGAAATTAGTTTATGTGTTGTAAACTCAGCGAGTACAGTTTATGTGTAAACTCAGCGTGAAGAGTGTTTATTGGTTTGAAGTCGGTGTGAAGAGAGTTTATAAGGAGTAAATTCGTGAAGTGAGTCGTGAACAGTGTTGCCACAACTTCGAGTTTTTTTTAACCAAATTTTAATAAAAAAGTAACCAAAATTTTAGTACTAAAAACATTAAAATAAAATGATATATGATGAAAATAATATATATCGATTTTATAGAAATATTGAATAATATATAATAATATCCATCCCCACTTACTTTTCCTTATCTGTTTCAGTATGGATTCCTCATTAGTTATGCTCCATAGTTCTGTGTTACTTATGGTGTTACGCCAGAATAGTCTGCATATAATTCTGAGGCACTTGTTAATGAATACCTGGAGTTTTTGTGTGATGTTATTCGATACAAGCCAGGTTTCACTGCCATACAGCAGTACCGATTTAACACATGAGTTGAATATTCTGAGCTTAGTTCGTCTGGATATATGTGGCATCTCCATACTGACTACAGTTGTCCAAATGCCGCTTTCACTTTATTGAGCCTGTTATCTACGTGTGTTTCTGCGGCACCGTTTGTAGCCTTTGTACTTCCTAGATAGTAGAAGCTGTCTACATACTCGACTGGCTGACCCTGTAGCATGATGTTTTCCGTGCTCGTATTGTTTATTCTCATGGCCTTGGTTTTCTTGATGTTTATCTCAAGCCCAACACTACGAGCCAATATTTCCAGGTCCTCCAGTTTTGACGGCATATTGGAAATCTTATGCGAGAGTAGACAAATGTCATCCGCATAGTCCAAGTCTACGAGTTGGCGTAAGAGACTCCATGTGATCCCTCTTCTTTTCGAACAGACTTTGCTCATTATGTCATCCAGTACAATGGTGAATAGCTGAGGTGATAGTGGGCATCCTTGTTTAACACCAGCATTGGTGTGGAATGGTTGGCTGGTGTTTCCGTTGTGAAGAACTGAAAGTTCTGCATCCTCATACATCGCTCTAATTGTTTGAATTATCTTCTGGGGTACTCCTTTGGTTCTTAGTGCTTTCCATAAAGCCGTTCGCATGATAGTATCAAACGCTTTCTTGAAATCGACGGATAGTAGATACAGGGGTGTACGCCATTCTATAGACTGCTCAATGATTATTCGTAGTGTTGGCCTGATCTACGCAGCTTCTATTCGGTCTGAAACCAGCTTGTTCGTCAGTATGTTGTCTATTCTGCTCTGAAACCTCCCCTGTATTATGACTGCAAGTATCTTATATATGGTGTTAAGTAGAGTAGTTCCTCTCCAATTATTACAGTCTTTTATGTCGCCACTTTTTGGTAACTTTACAATGATGCCCTTCTTCCACGTAGGAGGCAGCACAGTTCAGTTGTGGTTTGAATGTCAACCCGTAGAATTTCCGTTGGTAGTCCATCTTCGCCTGCCGCCTTATTATTTTTCAATTTACCGATCGCCTCTTTTACCTCATTCAGATTGGGAGTGTTCCATGGTATTCTTAGACTGTTTTCCTCATCTATGTTCTCAACTGTTTCGCTGTCCTCAGTAGTGTTCGTGACGTTACTAATTTCATTGAAATGTTCTCTCCATCTCTGTGTTTGTGCATCATTGTTCGTTATTAGTGTACCATTTTTATCAGCAATGGCTTGGTTCCTATTACACTTTTGATTAGTGAGATATTTAATCGTCTGGTGTAGTTTCTCATATTATTCTGGCCAGCTGCTTCTTCTGCCACTGTTGCCAGTCGTTCCAGGAACTTTTTCTCTTTTTGCAGCTTTCTTTACTTGTTTTGCCAGCTGATGGTATTGTTGCTTCAAGGTATTGTTGCTATTCAGCTGCAGTTTTAGTTCCCTTCTTTGAGAAACAAGGTTCCACGTGTAATCTGATATCCAAACTCTTCTATTTGGTTGCACTACAACAAGTGTTTCCGCGACTTAATTATATATTGCTTTGATATCTTCCCGTGAGTGACGTTAGTTTTTTGGTAGCCATTCACGGATTGCCAAGGTTAATGCGTACCTGGTTGCATCATTCCGGAGTTTTTGTAGGTAGAGCCGTTTTCGCCTGATGGTGTTTATTTGACATTTCAATTTAATCATGATTTCAATTTAATCATGTATTTCCTTATGCGGGAAGATGGAGCCACCTATAACTAGTTGAAATGCCTGGCACAATTCTATTAGTCGCTCTCCATTCTTATTCTTGACTCCACAACCGTGTTTTCCCATAGTGGACGGGATGTTGGTATTGTCGCTGCCTATCTTCGCGTTAAAGTCACCCAAGCGTATGATGATATCACCTCTTCGAATTTCCGTGAGCGTGGATGCAAATTGTGTGTGGAATTAATCTTTATTATGTTCTTCAGCGTCTTCCGTTGGGTAATAGCACTGCACAATGGTAACATGTCGTCCTACTCTACCCTTGAAGCGAGCCATTATCACACGATCCGATACTGGTTTCCATGTTTGAAAGGAGTTCTTTATTCTCTTTGATATTATTAATCCAACTCCACTTTCGCCGCCATTTGTTCTTCCACTGTAGAGTACGGTATTACCATTTGCAGTGATAAGTTCGCCATTGTCATTCCACCTCATTTCGCTTTGATTTTATACGCCAACATTTGGTCTTCAAGTTGTGCAAGCCTTGATGCTTCACGAAGAGTTCGCACATTCCATTGCGCAACGCGCGTCCTATTTCGTGTGCCGAAGGTCGTTGTCGTATTTTCCTGTCCATTATTATTTTGCCTTGTTTCAGTTTCGTTAATCATTTTGTTACAAGCTAAGCAGATGATTAGTCTACTGTAGCTCGTTCCAGGATGTTGGGGCAGCCATCTTATCGCCGCCTAGAAACGACGCCTCCAATGTATTGTATTGTGCAGTGGTGAGGATATTTTCTAAGTATGTTGGTCGCGAGAGTCTTTGCTAAGTGTGTTGGTAGTAATCCTTACTTAGCACTGGCGTTTATCCTGATCATTCTTGTGATGACTGTCACCGTCGCCAGAGGTAAAGTTGGAATGTGAGGTAGGCTTCTTTTGAATGTTCTAGTCCGGAGGGGTTGAAGAAGTCTCTTAATGAAATATTCGAAAACCACAATTAAATTTTCCCCTCTGCTGGGGCTCGAACCTGTGTTGTTTGAGTTGCCCGCCGACACTCTAACCATTACACCACTGCCAGTTAAGAGAAAATGAAACTTTTCAACATCTTTGTAAATTGATGGTAAATGTTAGCCTAACCAAAAGGCATGGAAATTCCAGCAATAGGAAATTCTACCAAAAATATAAGAAAATTTCAACAAACCAACCAAACTACTAAATTCTTTTTAAGCAACGAAAAACTACCAATTTTGGTCCAAACGAACCAAAGCGGCAACTCTATTACTTAACACAGAAACAAGAAATGGAAAACCCTAGCATAAATCCAGTATGTAAAATCACTTTTCGTACATATTTTCAAATTAGGTTTTTTTAAATCAATATTTATTAATAAAATTAGTACTTAAATAATCTTTTTTATACGGCTTTTATCACTTAAAACAAATACAAAACGACTTTTTAATCAAAACTTTTTTTTAGGAAAATAACAAAAATTCGAGTAAATAAATTTTTAAGGTTGTAGGAATACATACATACCTTTCATAGTGTTTGAATGACAATTTGTTATTTTTATTTAAAAAAATGGCTTCAATATATAATCACTTGAAATGCAAGAGGGCCTAACAACAACAAAAATAAAATAAAATAAAGTGTTATTGATTGATATCAATACACTACATTAAAGCGAAGAAATTTTTAATCTTCTATTTCCAAGAATAACAACATTATTAGAGAAATTCAAAAGCGCATAACATCAAATGATTTTTGAATTTTGAACAAGTCAAAGAGATTTAATAACATATTAGACCTCATCCAACAATAAGTTTTGTTTAAACTGTGAAATTCAAATATCTTATAGTTTTTTTATTTTCATTTTATTAAAATAAGAAATGATGATAGACCTTTTTGCATTTCATAAATAGTAGTACGTGTACTACATGTCTGTCACACAAATATAGTCTCAAAAGCCGTAGTATATATATCATGGTATATAAACTCTTCTGGATGTTCGCGTTCGAAGGGGAGCAGACATGGCTAGTGATCATCATCTACTAGTCGCAGAAACGCGCATAAAGTTGGCGGCTATACGGAAATCTATAACCAATCATGATATGCAGCCCGTTGAGTGTGCAGATTAAAGGATCCTGATGTTTCTGCTTTTTATTCCGAGGCCTTGAAACTGTGCCATTTTCTTGCCAGGATGGTGATCTGATACAGTGGAACAGGGTAAAATCTATTTCCATGGATCCCGTCATTGATATTATCTGGTACAAGAGAATCGTGAGGAAAGATTAAATTTCAGATGCGACATAGCAAACGAATGAACTGCGACAGAGCATTAAGGCGGAATTGAATGGCGCAACGCGGTGCCAAACGACACTTACAGGCACGCCACAGCGACCTTGACAAGCAGGTTATGCGTCGTGCTCGACAGGACAAACGGTGGTGATTCGACTCTATAAGGAGAGATGCTCAGAGCGCTGCTGAAAACCATCGTACTAGCGATTTATACAAGTCATTTAGGAAGATTACAACTAGCCACACCACAATGCAAAGACCTCTAAGAGGGCCAAATGGTGAAATTGCGACGACAATGGAAGATCAAGTTGAGATTTAGTTTGCTCATTATGATAATCTGCTGGCAGTAAATGATCAACCTGTATGGTATGAATGCGCATGCGAGAACCCGCACATCCCGACTGTCTGCCCAAAGGAGATCGCGAGCTATGGAGCTCAGTTTCAAGGATAACAAAACTCCAGGTGTAGATGGAATAGCTGCAGAGCTATTAAAATCTGATTCCCTTAGCGCTACAATATTCTACCCAATTATTTAAGACCTTGCACACCCGAATAACTGGCTGGGTATTACGCTGCTGTGCATGACTAACGGGGTTATCTTTCAGATCATTTCCAAGAGAATTTCTGAAAGAGTAACGCCACTTTTGAGACAAGAGCAAACTGGATTCAGACCACATAAGTCAACTATAGACCAAGTAAATACTCTCCGTATCATTAAAGAACAATCTGTGGAGTGGCGCTCACCACTGTATCTTTGATGTGTGGATTTCGAAAAAACCTTTGATTAACTGAAGCATGAGGCGATATGGAGTGTTCTGGGAAAGATCTAATTTTTTTAATTAAGCGAAAGTATTTTTCAAAAAATTTATTGGCAACACTGATTCTAATATACATCTAATAGCCTTTTTACACTGTAGCACTATCAATTAAAAGATATTAATATCTTCCCATAAGAATTATAGTGTTCAAAACCAAAAGATTTTCCTATCTCATTTTGTTCCATCTTACATCTTTTAATAATTTTAATGTCATAACTAGAAAAATGGCAAATAAATTCGATTTTTTTTTTGTATGATCTCTAATAAAATGGTGTTTGTGTTGGAAATATTTTTGTTTATATTTATAATGCTTACATAGTCATGTGAAAATTAATAGGCACTTATATCAAAATATGTAGTTGAAAATCCAACTGTTTTTATATTCAAACATTTATCAAAAAGTTCTTATATATTGCCTGCTTGAATTTCTATGACATAAAGAACCGTTATTTGGCAAACAAATTTTGTACCGTTACTCAGTTGTAGCTCATTTTTTCTTAAGCTTTTAGGGAAAATCGCAATGTGTCCCTATTATTTTTCACGTGACTATGGATGTGTGTATGTATATACACATGTACATTAATAAAAAAAACATTAATGAAATAAAATACCATGTTTTTCTTATTGTAAATTTAAAATACATAATAAGATTAAATAAGTAATGAAGAAACAATAGAACGCACAAAAAAATCTAAAAATGTTTCAATTTTCAATGCACTACATTAATAATTGTGTTTGTTTTTGCATTAATATTGTTACGTTTTTACCTTTTTAAAAATGTGTTTTTATGAGTTCGTAGATTGTAGTTAAAATAAAATAAATTTTGTGTTTGGTTTTAATTAAAAATCATTAATTCAACACAGTTATGTGCACCACTGCTTGTAATCTTTTTACGGGCAATAACAATTTTTATTCTTAATTACTCTGTCTGTTTACAAATTTGTAAACAACAACAATTACTCGACAGATCTTTCTTCCTAAAGATCTTCCAATCCGATTGTAGTTATAACTTAGGTTCGATCACAACCGTTTCAACCAGAGGTTATCCACACTTAACTCTCTTTACCGAGTTAGCTCCAACTAAGCTGGTTTTTACTTCACTTCTACCTTCACGAGTTTACTCCTTATAAACTCTCTTCACACCAATAACACATTCGCTGAGTTAACTTTACTTAAACTGCACTCGCTGAGTTTACGACACATAAACTGATTGCTGTTCGCACCGATGTGCTTTTTATATGGCTGATTAAACAACATATCGAAAGCTCTCGAACCTCTCGATTTTTCAGGTAGATTCCATTTCTTTCTTTTAATTTCTTTTTAGTTCTTTTGTAGCGATGATCTTTCAGATCTTAGTATTTGCTGTTGCTTGTTTATTGTCTGTTACTTGTTTTCTTTGCTGCTTAATTATTGTTGTTGTCGTGTTATTTTTATTTACTTTGTCTCTGCTAATAATTGTTGTTGTTGTCAATTTGGCTATTTGTAAATAGCACATATAGTTGTTCTTGCAGCTTTTGTTTATTTATTTTAGCGATGTAATAAACGTTGTGGTGCGCAACCTTGTTGTCGTAACAATATTATTAATAGATTAGTTATTATTGTTAATAGACTAATTGCTGTCTTGTAAGACCAAACCCAATTATTAAATCCATTGTTTTATTTTTTATTAGAAAAAGTTATGCGTCTTTCTTTAATTTGACAGCTGAGTTGATGATAGATATTGCAAGTGTAAACGCATACATAAATGTAAAAATAATATTTTTTTATTTTTAAATGCTTTTTATTCATTTTGAGAGCTAATGATGGCAGACGCTAGTTGTTCAATGCGTTGCTACATAATGTATACAAGTGTGAAAAGGCTAATATTATTATTTTACATTCTTAATAAGCAAAATTAAAGAAATTCTAAAAACATGCTCATGTGTCCTTAGTCTTGATTCCTACAGTGTAAATTTACGCTTTTTCATTTTCATGAAAGAGACAAACATTTAGTGTGTTCATATTGAATCCCTTGCAGGTCTGGGTTGGCTCACTAGGTGATACCCGGTGTCTACTTGGGTGTCTATTTTTTTGTAATTTAGTGTGTCCTTTTTGTATGCTGTCTAACTTAATTCCGCAAAAAGTTATAAGTAAAGCCCGACCAAGCAGCTAAATCAACGCCGAAGCCGAATATCCATGACGCCAAGGTAATTCTCTCTATTTGGTGGGATCAGAAGTGTGTTTTGTATTATGAGCTGTTGAAATTGGGACAGACGATCACAGGGGACCTGTATCGAACACAATTGATTTGTTTGAAGAGAGCAAACAACGAAAAACGACCAGAATATTCGACCAAATACGAGGCCATAATCTTCCATCATGAAAACGCTCGGCCACATGTTGCAAGAACGGTCAAACACCATTTGAAAAACAGTGGATGGGAAGTTTTGGCTCATCCACCTGATAGCCCAGACCTTGTCCCTTCTGAATACCATTTGCTTCTATCGAACTTACTGAAATACGCTTCACTTTAGAACAGGGTATCAGAAATTAGCTTGATTCATTCTTTACCTCAAAACCGGAGCAGTTCTTTTTGGCGCGGATTCCATATGCTACCAGAAAGATGGGAAAAAAGTAGTGGCTAACGATGGACAATACTTTGAATAATGTCAATAATACCAATTCATTTTGTATACCCAATATCAAAATCGCATTTTTGCATAAATCAATTCATAAAAATTTCGTTTGTATATCTGTCTTAACTAGTAAAATACTGTTATGTTACTTGTGTCGCGTGAACATAATCAACTAAAGGTCCAATTAGACCAGCGTTTGGCAAACTAATATTAATGCATATTACAATGTGGTAATAATTTAACAGTCTCTCGCTCAGGCCACTTTGCACTGTGTTTTTCCAATTGTTTTCCTCTTACCTCTCTTTGTTTTTTTTTTTTTTTTTTGTTGGTTATTTTTTTCCTATGAGTGGGAGTACCTGTGTGAAAATAGAAGAGAAGAGCAGTTCTTTGCGAAATCTAAATTAGACGTGAGACATTGTAACACCATAGTTGCAATGTAACAAACCAACATTATGGGCAACACTTTGATCTATTAGCGGTGACATACTATAACTTCATAACCGATCAATTTAATTTTACGGCAACGTTATAAAAAGTTTTTTCTTCTGCTAAACATTTGAAAATTTTAGTTGTTGCCTGTTCATGATTTAGAGTGCAATATGTATATGTATATGAATTAAAAATATTTTAATGAATGAATGCTTTTTCCAAACATTTAAATCTAATAGGCTTAATTAACATTTAAAGATATTTATTAAAATGTTTGAAAATAATTGTGATTTCAAAACACAACATTGGGGAATACTTTTAAAAAAATCGAAAACCGAAGTAGAAAATGGGATCAATAATTAGGAAAGATAATAAGAGAGAGAAGAGAAGGAAGAAAAACGAAGATAAATTCTTAATAAACTCACTCTACTTCGGGAATTCCTCACCAGCAAACTAATATTTGACAAAAGTCTCTCCAGGTCGAAAATCCTGGTAGACGCAACCTCACTGAGGCTACTAAAAAGCCATGACACAATAGCCTGAACCTGCGTCTCCTATGCCTAGGGCAAGGGCACATCGGCACAAACCTTACAAAAATCAGTAATGCCTTGGTTCTTGCCGTCAGAGCACGATGTCCAGTCAAACACATTGTATGTATTTCAAATTTCAAAACAAAATGTACAATATAAACTAAAGACCCACTTACCATTGCAATTTTAGCTAATGAATTAGCACTCAAAGGTGCTATAACTAACATATCGGCCCATTTACCCAAATCAATATGTAATACAGGATCGCCACGTTTATTCCAGGCATTCCATTCGTTTTGATTATCTAATATATCAACGTTATGGGGAATTGTAGAATAATCTATGAAGTGTTTAGCATGTTCTGTAACAATCACTTTAATCTAAAAAAATGATTTATTGTTAAATAATTACCCTGTAAACCTAGAGATAGTCACTTACGTTAAAACTAAAGTCGGCATTTACATTTTGTAATTTTTCGATAAGCAGGGGTAATTTAATTGTGGCCACACTACCGGTACAGGCTAAAACTATATTCTTATTTATTTTCATTTTATGTAAGTGTATTGTTATTGTTTCGTTTTATTCTCTTTATTTTTATCGTTTTCGTTAAATCCCAATTTTGACCATTCAACCTGTTCCATTAACTGATTTTTCATGCGGCAATCTAAGTATTCTTGAGCTTCTTTTCGACACTGGGAACTTTGATCTTCACTGCGACGCAAACAACTCATGTAAAGTAAATAGTACTTTTTACATAAACTTTCGTGATCCAAAGGGAAGCTGCCCTTTTCCGGGGGAGTTGGTATGAACTTCTTTTGGCTAAACGTATGCGAAGTCATTTAGAATCAAATGTAAAAACGTAAATGCTTTAAAACACAACAATAAAAACAAAAGATGGTGCAAATGATAAAAAATTGTGCACATTAAAGCAAGATAGTCAGATGGTTGAAATTGGTTGTTAGTGCTGCAAAGAATATTTTTTTATAAAAATCGCTAAAGAATTAGTAAACATTATGGAAGAAAACGTTTTTTTACGTAATTTCTTGTTTCAATTTTTTAGCCTTTTAAATAATTGAATAAATTTTATTATATACGCCTTAAGGTGGGTTTTCACGATAATACAAGTCGTGCGACATCACAAGTTTTTGTGCAGAAGAGTGGATAGTATCGTGTAAACTCAATATGTAATGAGAGCTTACGACATTGATAGAAAATACAGATGCAAATTTGAGAGTCGTACGGCTCTCTCTTTGTTTTTTACAATTTTTTAAAAACCATCACATTTCATTAGATAAACAAAGAAAAACCAAATTTTTTCGCTTGCACTATTGGTTTATTTTAAAGCAGCTGCTTTCATTCTACTTTGTTTTAGTTTTTTACATATCATGTAAACGTAAAAAATCTATCGTATGATTTTTACTCTCATTTTTAAAATACGGGTGGAATTTTATATTTTCTCTTTGATTTTACGTACGTAAAGTATGATCGTGTAAGCTAGGCTTTATGAATGTATATTTGGGTGCGCCTTATTTTAAAAATGCGAAATTTCACTGTAACTCCCCAGAAACGTTCTCTGTAGTCAAAAATGCGTTGTGGAATATTATAGGCAGATTGCATCAGGGGAAGTCGCGCTTCATCCGCCCAGAAGCCACTCAACTTAGAATTTGTATTTGTTTCATATGAATCTTACATATTTTGACAGCCCGTTAGCGGATGCGAGACATCAGATGACATTTCTGGTGGGAATTATGACCTAAAACTTAAAAAAATATAAAGCACACCCTATTGCGAGCGAGCAAGCAGCACATCATATGCACCTTGGTACTCATGCCACTGATAGGGGTGCCGTATTCTGGAGAGGTAAAAAGAGTTCATTCAAAAGAAAAAAGAGTACATTGTTAAATGTTTTCAATTTATGCAATATACTGGGTACACAGCAACGTGAAACGTGTTTACGCAACACGTTTATGATTCATGTCACATATTTTAATACACAGACTGCAACCAACAATTCCCCAGCATGTATGCATTCACTGCTTCCATTTCATTCACAATGTTTTCAGTAAAAACGATACCTGTGGTAATATGGTTAATCCTCCCCGCATCAGAAATAAACACAACTCTAACCTCTCTCCATTTTTTATATACCCCATGTAATAACCTACCTTTTAAGTATGTACCTTTTAAATAAGAAGGAAGACTGTAAATTTATTTAGTCGCCTTTATTAATATAGAACTTCACTCTCTCAGTGTTAACAACATACTAAAATGGTACAATAAATTCATAAGTCATTGATGTTAATGATGTTAACACTTCAGGTGAGGTACCCATGGTAGATGAAGATTCAGATTGACGCTCGATCTACTGATTGGTATTCTGGAAGCGAAAGTCCACTTCACGGAACTTTTTTGACATGGCTAATATTCCTACGAAATGTTTTTCCATTTCCACTTATTACTACCTCATTATTATTTCTTTCCAACACTTTATATTCGATTGAATCGAAAGTGGGAGTCAGCTTATTTGCGTAGTAAGACTATGTCGCCAACTGATATATGCGAGTCTCTAGCTCTTCTGTTCCTATCCCCCCTATCTTTTCCTTTTTGTTTCTTGACCATATCCGAGTCTCTTGCTGCTGAGTCTATGATGTCATCAGTTATATCTTGAATTCCGGGTATTTTATTCATATCAGGGGATATTGCTTTGTCAGACAACATGCGTCCTAAAAATTTCAATTCTTTAACACGCAACACACTTTTGTCGTCATTAAGCAGAACGTTATTCTCCTTAAATATTTCTAAAACCTGTTCCAAAGCTTCATTGTGTTCTTTCTCTGTATTTCCAAAAATTATGACATCGTCAATGTAATTTAAGGCATTACTACACGAGGATAAAAGCTCTTCCATTATCAGCTGGAAAATTTCAGGCGCTGAGCTAATTCCGAACATCAGCCTCTTGTATCGGAAAAGTCCTTTGTATGTTATAAAAGTGGTAATATGTCGGCTTGACTCATGAAACTCTATCTGGTGGTATGCCCATTTTAGATCCAGTCTGGAGAATAATTTGACTCCTCGTAATTTCGTCATAAACGTTTCAAAAGTCGGTAAGGGATAGTTCTCCCGAAGCACCGCCTGGTTGGCTCGTCGCATGTCAACGCAAAGTCGAATTTCCCCGTTTTCCTTCACAACGGGAACAATTGGCGAAATCCACGAACTTGGACCTGAACCTGGTTCTATTATATCCTGTGTCAGCGCCTCTCCTCTACCTTGCCTTCAAGTGCTATTGGGATTCGCCGTAAAGGTTGTTGAACCGGTTTCACTATGGAATCTATGGCTATTTTTATGGTTACACCTTTTATTTTTGGGAATGGCTCCACCTTTTTAACCCTGTTTACCCGATCTGAACCTATTCCAGGTTTTAATACGTTAAGTTCTATTGCTGTATCCCGCCGCAACAGCGACCGTTTTGCTTTCTCGATTACATAAAATGTGGCGATTATTTCTGCACCTTTTCCTAGGGATATGGGAGCTTCAAACACAAACAATATTTTAAGCAGTTGATTCGTTGCATATGCCTTGAATTGGTGAAGCGAATGGGTTCGTACGTTTAGCAATAATGCCTTACTATCCTGAAGCATTTCCCAGTCTTTTTGGCTAAGGAGATTAAACCGCGAACCAGAGTCAATCACCATCGAGATATTCCGACCACCTACACGACATTGAATCATTTCGTCCATTGATCCTGTATTTACAACTTTTAAATAATCGAGGTCACAAGCTTCTCTTTCTCCGTTTGCATCTTTCTGTTCAATACATCTCACCCTTGATGTTTGTAGTCGTCGTTGTTTTAAATCTCCATATTCCTGATCCGTTGTCCCTCGTTTATTTTTGGTTTTGCATTTACGAGCAAAATGCCCTATTAACCACATTTATTACACTTTGAGTTCTTACCTGGACAATTGTTATCATAACTTGAATGGCCCTTCCTACCGCATCTCCCGCATTCGTCACTAGTGCGTTTGATCGATTCATATTTGGTAGAGACGCGATTAACTGTTCGCCTTCACTCTTTGATGTCATACACTGCGATTGCTTATTGATCTGCTCATGAATTTGACAGGCTGAAACGACATCTTCTAAACTTAGCTCTTTTTCTAACAACTTTTTCTTAAGTTCGATTGGAGCCCAGCATCAATTATTTTATCCTTTAAAGCGATTTCTCTTATCTCACTTGGGATGGAGCCAAAGTCGCATTTGGACCCTTGATGTCTAAGACGAAGTAGCAACTTATTGAAGTCTTCGCCTTCTACTGGAGTAAGGCTTCGAAACAATTGCCTTTCAAAAGTGGAATTTCGTTTTGGGGAAAAAATATGCATTTAATTTTTTCAACCAATATTCCAAATACATCAATCTTTTCCTTTTCATCGTATTCCACTAGGGCTCCTGGAATGTTATACACCACCTCTTGGAGCTGTGGGCCACCCAAGTGAAGTAATTTATTTTTCTTTTTCACCACATCTGTTATATCTTCCGATTGAAGTTATAAAGAGAGAGATCGAAACCATCTTTCCCACTCACTCCGTAGTAAGGCTTTATCAATGTTCTCACAAGGAAATGGTCTTATTTCTGTCATACCGAGGCACAATTTAATGTGACGCTTACCTTTCAACTCACAATTTAATGTGACTCTTACCTTTCTCTTTATCAACAGGTCACGACATAAAACACTTCCCTAGAGATTAATCCAACAATCACATTTTATATTCATTTATGTGTTCTTTTGTTTACCTTTTATTCCTCTTTAAGAGTATTCTCTTACTGTGATTTAATGTGAGAGCCAAAGAGAGCTATGGTTGAAACTATGTTTGTTTTTGTCTTTTACTCACGCAACTGAAAAGTAACGGCAAACAAAAGAAAATTTAAAGAATTTTTCGTGTGGATTTTTAAGTAAATATATTTATTTTCTAAATTTGTAACTCAAATAAACGAACATTCGACATCCTTGCGAGGTTTGATCCCATCCTCGTCGCCAATGTAATAACCTACCTTTTAAATAAGAAGGAAGACTGTAAATTTATTGAGTCGCCTTTATTAATATAAAACTTCACTCTCTCAGTGTTAACAACATACTAAAATGGTACAATAAATTCATGTCATTTTGAGTGCTTTTCAATGCTGGTCTCCACACCCCATTTCCAGGCTACCCCTAAGATTCCAACCAGCCATGGTATGATTGCCGATTAATCACTAAGTTTTAATATGAACATTAGAATCCTTTATTATAAATGTAAGTTGAATTCAGTTTTCTAATTCGCTACACACTTGTATTTGTTTACCATAAACAACCTACTTATCTGTGTATAGGCTGCAGTTTTCAGGATTTAATAGAGATTATAGGGCAAATATCTAACACCGAGCCTTTCATTCAGTCCATGATAGCCGCCGATGTAAATATGATACAAGACTAAACGATTTGCATTTAAAATAATAGAGCGGGACTGTCCTCTAAACTTTAGTAGTCGCTTTTCAGTCTTTTCGTTGACCAACAACACTTTGTGGGTAAGAGTTTATTAGTAAGCAGAGCAAAGATGAATAAAATTGAGGTAATAGTCCTCTTTTAGTACTCATATTTGCTAGCAATAGACAAGCATTATGACACTTTAGTGAGTGGTTGTATATTTAGTTGTATTCCTTACTAGAAAATACAATATACCTTTATCTACCCAATATCTACTACTAAATAATATTCGTATTCTTATTTCAATAAAATAAATAATGGTATACGCAATCGATATGTAATCTTCAATTCGATAAAAAGATGAACGCAAAGAAAATTTATTTTTCTTTCTACCACTTCGTGGCTATGGCTTGTATTTGCAATTAGTCTGACCTGCATAGATCGGCTCCTTGTAAACGATCTGTAAATCATTTTGACTTCTAAACTTTGAAAAGTGCTCTAAGAATAATATAAAAAAGAAAAACACATTTTTTTTGTTTTTATTTATTAGTACGCGTGTATCAATTATATGTATTTATTTATATAAATAGTATATTTGAATCCAAAAAGAGAAAAATATCTATACATGTATGCACTATATATATTAAATCATAGAAAATTGAATAGCATGGAAGGCGGGAAAAAGAAACCTTACCCTACTGTATTGCTATTGGGAGTGCATTGGTAAAAATGATTAAGTTAATGCAAAAATCCACATATTTATTTTGAAATATTGAACAGCCTTCCATCCTTCCATTCTAGTCAATCATTTATATATGTATTAAACCATCAAATAGACTTAAAATTGTATATATATTTGCTTTTATTTAGTTTTTTTATATTTTTTTTTAATTTATATAATAATATATATATATATATATATATATATATATATATATATATATATAATTATATATATATATATATATATATATATATATTTTCATCATTAATAAATAAAAACTTATTAAAGTACTTGGGAGAGAGGAAGTTGTGAACAAATAAATAAGTTATTTATATATCGAAATCCAATCTGGTTGGAAGCTATTTTGCCTTCTTTTTATACACAATTCAAAGCATTTCGAAAAAAATAAATTTAATTATTTAAAAAAAAGAAAAGTGGAATAAAATTCTCCAAAATGTTGATTGAAGGTCATCGTCTCAACACATCAAAAAGAATAGGTAAACTTAGTAAATAAAAGAAATATTTGTTTAATAGTTATACTAAATACTAATCAACGAATTACTAAAATATGAATGCAGATAGTAGTGGCCGTTCGTTAGCCAGATGTTGTTTGATGAATTCCAACGTGTTTATATAAATCTATATATATATACAATATGGACCTCATTTTGGTTTGGATGGGGATGTAAAATGTTATCCAACGATAAAAAATACATACATACACCAGCAATAGATAACAAGTATGCCTTAAAAAATTTACATAATTGAACAAAGTCCCGACGTTTCATTACCACAAACTACTTTTTCCTTTTTTTTTAAGTTAGCCTTTTGAAGGGCAGGTTTCTGTTCATATGTTATGATTTCTTCTACTGGCTGTGATAGCGGTGTGGCTGGTTTAGGTGCAGGAGTGGGCATAGCATTAACTGGTCGACTTATATGGGTTATTGTAGGTGCGATGCTACCGTAACTGCCTATTACTGATATCGTACTTACACTGTTCTCCCCAATCGTCCCCATTGAAGAGTGTTCATCGTAGACGCCAGGACCAACACCGCCACCAATCATGTTGCTGGTGGAAATAGAGCTAATTGTTGTGCCACCACCACACAATACCGGTATGGTAGATATGGTGGGTATAGGATTAGAGACTACATTTGTAGCATGACCTAAACTATCTGTTTGACTGATTGAGGCAGACGATTGAGACGTTGAAGATGATGTTACACTATTACTACTATTTGTATTGCTACTTGTGGTTACAGTGTTCTTCGTTATATTTATTTTAATCTTATTAACTAAACTAGCCAAGGGCACAGTAGGAACGGAACCGGCAGCGGACAGATTGTGTTCGTCACCGGTTTCTATGTTACCATCCATTGATATATTTAAATCTGTAGACGGTGGTTCTAATAGGGATTCTACATCTTCATTGGGATTTTGTGATGAGGCTGCTGATGATGGTCTCTCCGGAATGGGCGACAAGGCGGTATTAGATGATTCAATAGTGTGAGTTTGGGTCTCTTCTGCAATTTGATGATAAAAAAATACAATATCTTTATACTGTGCATTAAATATTATCAACATACCGCTGCTATGTATAGAGATTTCCTCTGGAGCTACAACTACAGTCCCTACATCTTCAAATCCATCGTCTTCATCGTCATCGTTATCTTTGGGTTCTTCTTTAATTTTGATATTCATAAACGACATTTGTGATGCATCATCTCCTTCGGGTAATTCTTTTTCCTCATATGTATCCAAATCAGTAAAAGGAATGTGTGGCTCCTGTATTTCAACATCCGATTCTGTTGTTTCGTTATGTTCTCCCTGGCCGTCATCTTCGTCCATATGGCCCATTTGTTCTCTCGTCACATTTGCCGGAACATATTCGTCGTCATCGTCATCAACAATTTCAGTTACAGATGGTTCTTCATTCGGTAATACAATAACATCGTCGTCATCGTCTTCCAATGTATTTGTAGAAGCTAGATTTTTTTAAAGGCAAATTTGGATTAAATTATTTTTAATCAGTTAAATCATTTCAATATTTTACTTTAAATCATATACACCTCTATTCTGCGTTTCGATTCGAATCAAAATTTTCTCCGTTTTGCATATTTAGTATTCTTCTTCGTTTCGATTCTGTTCAGTTCCTTTCTATCGTATGTATTCTGCATTACGATTGTATCTAAGTTGATAAGTCCTGACGAAGATCCTTTCGATTTTTTGTAATCCAAAATTTATTAAAAATATGAACAAACGCTTGTCCATTTTTCAAATTTTGTGTTTTCTTATTGAACCCCTTTGTGTATACACTACATCATTTCGAGTTTTTATAAAAATTGATTATTGTTTGTTTCTATTTCATACATCCCCCTATGCTTTTGAGAACATTACTGTCTTTTTCTTTTTCTTTCGGTTCCGTTTTTGTTTGGAATACGAATTTTCGATTGAAACTGAATGCGGAGACATATCGAAGCGCAGAATAAGGGTGATATTAAGCTTTAATTGCTGGTATAATTTAAGCCTCATAATATTGCTTTATAAGCTTATTGTTTAATTGATCTTTGTGAATAATTAAAGTCATTTATACTTACTTTTATCATCCTTCTCTTCTTCAACTTTTATAATAATATCTACGGCATTATCATCATCAATGTGAATGAGAGACATTTCGTTGTTTTCTGTTTCCTGATTTTCTTCCTCCTCATTAGCATTAGTAGCAGGCGGATTAAGAGAGGCCTTAAAACATTAAAAAATAACACATAAGATTTAATAATTATTATTGTCACAGCACATACCTTATAGTCTTCATAACACAGTGGATGATAAATTTTATCATCGATTCTTATTGCACAACGCAAATGCCATTCTTCAAGTTCATTGTCATAAAACTGTTCAAATTTCTCTTGACACATGTCGCAAGCACGGTCGACATCATCTGCTCCAGCCGGACATGTTGGTATTGGCGAATTGGTGGATCGTTGATTTGAAGTTTCATCTATCGTTTCTATATCATTTTGTTGTGCCTCGAAAAAGTTCTTTTCACGCTCCTCCAAATCTTCGATCTCTTCATATTGTACCCAATCGTTGAGATCGTAATACCATTTGCGAGCATGAGCCTTGCGCGAAGAATCTCTCTCTCGTCTATTTTGGCGGAAATGCCAATCTAAATGTTGACTGTATTTAATGGTTTGTTCTGGTGGAAAACGTACACCGCAGCTACTGCATTGCATGCCTGAGAATAATGTTTCTACTATTGCAGCTTGACGTGTTTTTATAGATTCTGGCTTAGACAAGTCTATGGGTTTTATAGGTTCCATATGAACAGGAGGGGGTGGTGGAGGAACTTCTTCTGTTGAGTTTGATTCAGAAGAAATCACCGTAACTGCCTTATCGGATTCAGTAGATTTATTTACTATTGGAGCTGCAGGAGTCGGAGTTGTATTAACAGCAGGTAATATACCACTTGCTCCACCAAGTATGCCAGTAGAGACCAATTTCTGGAAAAGTTCATCAATATTAATGTTGCTAAGGGCTGCAGCTGGCAGTATAGGCACCGAAGGTGGCGCTGGTGTTTTCTGCAATTCAACAGGATTTATTTCATTGGCTATTGTATTAGTTGTCGGTAAATCTTCAACTACTACTATATCCTCCTTTACGGGTGGTTTAGTTTCAACATATATCATGTCTTTAATAAGCACTTTTCCCGCTACTACACCCTGTGGTAGAGCACCAAAACGCACAAAATACTTTTTACCTCCTAAAAATAAGCTCTTGGGCAAGCCACCGTACTCTACGCGTGTTGGTGTACCATCCAAAAGAACAGTTAGAAGACTATCTGCGAATTGAATGGTATGTTCCTTGTCGCCTAATTTAAATGTCTGGAGGCGAGCATCTAGGAACAAAGGTATCACATTATGAGCATCGACAATCATATTTATTTTTCCCACTACTAAATCACGCCTAAGAGGACCAATATTTACTTGTGGTGGTGGCCCTTCTGCCTTAAGCATATGCATTTTGTTTCGTATTGGCACGCTTATAGGTGGACCTCCAAAATATATTTCATACCAATGCTCATCAATATATAGCTCGCGTGAAGGAAAGCCAAATCGCAGATTAAAGGTTTCACCATCTATTTGTACTGGTTTATAGTCATCATTAAAATGCAAAACCACGGGTTCATTGTTATCAATACATATGCTACGTTGACCATTTTGAAATCCAATCTCTCGGGGTTGATCTACTTCCATAAACACTATGGCCACCTGATCGTAGAAGCGAATTTCTTTGGCAGCACCATCAATTGTTATGGTGCGTACAAGATCTTCTTGAGGATTATCAATAGAATTGCATGGTTTAGGTATAATAGGTGGTGCTTGTGGCGGACCAACTGGTGGTAAAATATTGCCACATAATGGACCCATGCCTTTGCCAAAATGAAGTTGACCGGTAGGTGAGCAATTTGGATGACTATTGCCACCGCCGATTGGCCAAGGGGGACGTACATTCTGCGCTGCATTACCTCGGAAATTAGGCATACCTCGCTTATTATTTGGTACCATCATGGGATTCCAAGGTCGCGTTTGCCCAACTGGCCCACCCATTTGCATATTAACAACCGGTGGATCTACAACCCGATCTCCCCATTTAGATATTTTAGGTCCACGTTTGTCACGATTTCCTCTATTCGATCGACCAGAGCCTTGCAGGGGCGGAGACGGTTCATCGTTAGAATCTTGTTTTTCTTCAATTCGAGAAGATTCTTCTCCGTTACCGCTACCACTACCTTCACTTTGTTGGGAATCGGTATTGATGTTTTGCTCATTATTAACTGCTTGACTTTTGTTCAACTTAGGTATGCGTTTCTTTAATACGGCTTGCATAGCCAAATTGCGTTCAGAGGAATCATTAGAGCCTTCATCGTTAAGTTTTTGCTTAATGGCATTAAGAGATTCTCTACGTTTGGCTTCTTTCAATTTGTTTGTTTCATTTATAGACATGACTGTTTTGACTAAATGTTTATATTGATCTTGACTAATAGAATTTGATTCCAACAATTCTTGGGCTTGCGTAATCATGGTACGTATTTTTTCATCATTTGCCTCTTGGTTATCGTCATTCATTTGTAGTTCAGCCAACTTACTGCGCTGATCAATATCTCTAGTTAGTTTATCTTAAAAACAAAAAATAAAATATTGCAAATATTACATTTTATAAACGCGCTAATCATTCATTTAATTACCTAGTTTTGATAGTTTACTTAACTTCGCTGTTTTAGCAAGCTTGGCACGAACATCTTCGAGACTTGCTTTAACTTTTGATGGAGAGTTTTTATTATCAGTCTAAAATGAAAAAATCAACTTTAAATCTGTAAAACCTAGAAAATAATAAAAAAAAAATCAATAACCTTAAGATTATCCCAATTTTCATTGCCCCCCGTTGATGAATCCGCAGGCATGTTAATAGCTGGTGGCGGGGGTGCTAATTCTTCCTCATTATTATCTCCGGCTATTACAGGAGGTATTAGTTTTCTTAAATCAACATCTTCCGAACCAAATAATCTGCAAACAGTTTAAGAAATATTAAAGTTAAGTTTAAGAAATGTTAAAGACTATTCTCAGACACAGTAATTTCGAGATTACAAAACTGAGAAATAAGGATCTATAATGTCCTTCATAAAATAAACAAACAAAAATTGTAGACTACTAATTTCGCAGTTTCTTCTCGCATATCTGCTCTTTTAATACTTACGCATCAATCTTTGCCGATTTACTCTTCTTGGCCAAGGGTTCTTCATCTTTGATTGGTGCCAAGGGCCTTTTTTTACCATCCTCTTCAAGATCTTTACTTACTTGGCCGCCGCTTTCTTCTTTCCTAATTAGGGGCATATCCTTCAAAGTTCCTGATGACGCTGTTGTGGCTATTGCTGCTGACGGTATGGTTGGTGGTGTGGCTGATAATATATTTTCTGTAGATTTTTCTAATTTATTAAAAATTTTTTGAATTTTAAACGACACTTTGGGTGATGATGTCGCTACATTTTTAGCACTTGTCGTTATCAAATTGTCATCGTCTACATTTATTACGAAATTTATATTCTTTGGTGTTTTTGTTATATTTGTAGACGTAAATTTACTGTTTAAATCTATATTTTGTTTAAAAGAGGAGGAGAAGGAAGCAGTAGAAGAGTTAAAACCTTGATCCTGTATTGAATTTATTGTTGCCGCTGTTGGTACCGACACTGAAGAATTTGTCACAACAAATTGTGGTCTTAAATCTATGTCCTTTAAACCTGACACTGGCTCAGTCACTGGCGTTGCTATTAATTACAGGGATTTTTGGAAATTTACAAAATTATGTATTTTCGCATTTTCTTTTATTATCTCATATTTATTTCATAATTTTACAGAAAGAAATAGAAAAAAACAAAATCAAGAGGAGTTTTTAAATAAAGGGTGTTAATTCAATGAGATATGAACCAAATATTAAAAATAAAGCGAAAATTAATTTTAATATAAAATAATATTTAATATCTGTGGCTTGGAACTAAAAGGGTCAATGTCAAAATATTTACTTTTGAGAAAATTGTAATTGAAGTTTTTATTTTATACATGAGTTCATATTAATATTGGCAAGCACAACCCTTATAAAGATGCTATGGGTTAAATCAGATATTGGTTGTTTTAACAAAATAAAAGAAGGAAAAAAGAAACCTAATACAACGATTAACTCAAAACAGCAAAATATTAACATTAGCCCTTTACTTCCAAGCCATAGATATAAGATCAATAAACCAAAATTTGTTTTACAAAAACAAAATGATGTCCTACAGCCGATTGGTAATTTGATAGCTAAAATACAGTTGGAAATGTTTTTTTTTTAAATTATTTTTAATCAGAAGTTTATCGAAATTTGATATTCATTTCAACATTAATAATGGATTTATAATCACAAATTTTTAATTTTTTTAATATACCTCTAAAAGAAAACACCCAATATTTAATGAAAAAAGAAGATAAACAATAAAGAGCAAAAGAAAAAATCGACAGTGCTGTAGCTTTAAAAATACAACAATAAATAAAAACAAAAAAGTAAAAACATCATCACCAAAATAAAATAAATGTAACAATAAATATAAATATGTATAAATAAAAATTAAAGACCTTTAAAAGAAATTTTCCAATATTATAAGATTTTTATATATAAAAGGCTGTTCTTGATTTCGATGACGATAGAAGTGTTAATGCTGATACTTTTTTTTTAACTAAATTTTCCATTCGTTAGCGAAACCCAAAACATTGCCAAAGTTTCAAGTTTTCTAAATGTTTTTTTTTTTTAATTTAAATGTATTGAGTGTTACTGATTCATTGTTAAAATTTTGTGGTTTATGTATTATTTCTTTTTTATTTTTCGCTTTTTCTCATTATTAAAAAAGAAAATGGTAATAAACTTAACATTTTTTTACACAAAGTTCTTTTTTCTATATCATAGAATTTTTTTTATCACAGTCTTGATTCATACTTTGCTTTTAGTTTCTTAATCAATAATTTGTTATTTAATAAATAAAAGGAATGGCGAAAACCCCAAAGAGTTATGTATAAAGGAGAGAACATAAAAAATTATTATAAAATAGAATTAAAACAACGAGAATGGGCAAGTTTTAAAACATTTTATTTCAAGTTTTAAAACAATTTATTGCTAAGTTATTATAAAAAATAATAGTATATAATAACACTTATGATAATCTCTATAAAATGTATGGTTAAAATCACAGTATTCCGAAAAAAAAAGAAGCAAGACAACTAATCTAATTTACTAATTTAATGGTAAAACAATAATGTATTTTCAATTAATACATTAATTGTAAATCACATTATAACTTTAGTAATATGTGAAAACTTTACTTTATCTCTCACTTTTTCCTTACCTACCTAACCTAATAATATTAAAACTCTTTGGGGTTGTTGTGAAATATTTTGTAAAAGCTGATCACTAAGTCTTAAAAGATGTAACGATAGTTTTATAATAGTTATATTGTACAGAAGGAGACATTTCTTACTTTTGTCTAGATCTTTGTCGCTTGAATTAGTTGGTGTGTTTGCAAATGAAGGTTTTAATAAATCTTTCTTATTGTTGCTCGTTTCTTGATCTGAATCTGATATTTTTAGACGTTTATCGGGGGAGTTTACTACAGATGACGATGTTGACGATGTGGATGTACGTCTAAGATCGACATCACCATAAGATTTAGTTGATTTGCTGTCACCTGGAGAACGAGATCGACTACGCGATCTGGTTTTACTGCGAGATGAATTGCGAGATTTATGGCTACTTGAACGCTTTGATTCGCGTGCCTTTGTTGGCGATGAAGAAGGCGAAGAAGATTTGCGCTTAAATGCGGATGATAAAGGTGCAATTTCAAATGCATCTTTATCACATTTCGATGAAGATTTATCTGTCTTTGAGGCTATAGAATAACTCTTTTTGCGATCATTGTTGGCAGATGTCGAGCCAGCAGATGACGAAGAAGTAGTCGAACTTTTTGATTCGCTGCGTTTACGATCCCTTTCTCGTTCTTTATCTCTTTGGGAACTTTTTCCCGAACGACTACCAGATGAACGGCTACTGGTGCTAGACGAAACACGTGTCGGTGATTTATGACTATTTTTATGATTTCGGTCATGCTTATCTTTATCAATATGCGATGATCGCACATTCTGTGGGCCCGAGGATCTTTCTCCGTTCTGATTTTGTTGCAATTGCTGTTGTTGCTGCTGTTGCTGGCGCTGTAAACGTGGATCCCGTTGTCTAACGGAATTCAATAAGGCCGAGTTTACTGGATGTACTTTAGGCCTATTTGTATTTGAAACTACGCCAGCTGAATGTATATTTGGTGCAGACATGGCCTGCTGTAATACATAAGTATTTAGTTTCCATTTACCTCATTTCTATATGCACAGACAAGTTATCTTACCTGTTGCGGGTTATTCATCATATTGGGATGTAGATTTGGCCTAAAAGCTCTCATATTAGGATGAAACATTGCAGGTCTCATGGCGGGATTAACAGCTATATTTGGAGGACCTCCCATATAGTTAGGTGGTATCATGGCAGTCATCATTTGCGGTGGCATAGATGGACCACCGCGTATACCAACATTCTGTAAAGAATTTGCAGCAACTAATGCTTCAACTGGTGGTATAACGCCTTCCGTTGTTTTGGAAAACTGTTTTTCTTGTTCTTCCAAATGCTTTTTTGTGGCTTCCAGCTCCAACTCTAATTTACGTTTCTTTAACTCCAACAGTTCACGCGTTTTATCCTGAAGAATTTTTTCCATTTCTGTAGGTATAGCCTGCGCAGAATTTACCTAAAAGAAAAATTATTCATTAATAATATTATAGTAATAGTAATTAATATTATAGTATGTTTTTAGGTTTAATCACTAATAAAAATACTCACCTTTAAAAAATTCGGATTAACATGTATGGATGGTTGTTTTGCCGTGATTGGCCAATTATTATCCAAGCGTTTAACTTTAACATCCAATGCATATAATTTTTGTGCTGCAAACACTTCATTCCAGGTTTGCCGGAGCACATACATACGTTCTCTTATTTTTTCGTTTACCTAATTAACAAGAGTCAGCAAACAAGCGCAGTTGAAGAAAGTTACGAAATTTTGAATGAAATTAATGGCGTTTTCTTTTCAGAAAAAAATTTTGCATTTCTTTTGTTCTTTGCCATAAAACAAAGGCTAAAATAAGGAAATATAAACATTTTTAAATGCAACATTTTTAGAGATAAACACAGCACTCCTTTTTATAAATTTTTTTAAATGGAAACACGAAAAAAGACGGCAACAAGTGCAACACTTTTTCCAGAAAAGAAAATGCCATAAATTTGCTAATTTACTCACCTTTTCAAATACACCACAAAATATATTGACTATACACTGGCTGAAGAGCTGCACATAAGTGCTCTTAACATTTTTTACAATAGAATCAATTAAATATAATATAGGCAATTTAAATTCAGGAGGAACCTGTTTCAAGTATAGAAAATAACAGTTTTTGTTGGTGTGGAGGAAACAACTAAGATCATCTTATGCTTTGGAATTTATACTATCTATTAAAATTTATTTTTTATAGTAGGAAATAAAACAATTTTATGCAATTGTTTAAGAATTTTTATTTGTTTTAAAATGTTTTTTTCGATATTTTTTATTTTGTTCTTTCTTTTTTTTTTAATGGGCTGAAATATTTGTTAAATATTATTTGTATTATTTATATTGGAATTTAAGTGTTTTTATTTATACTAATTTTATTAAATGCACTCCTTGGATTTTTTAAGGTAAATATGGTTTGGGAATGCTTCTCTAAATGGCAATTTCAGCATGACAATGAGATCAGAAACAAAAGTCTGGATAATCGCGTCAACGTATTGCAATGGCCTGCACAATATTCAGACTTAAATCCTTTTGGATCGCAAAAGGCAAGAAATAAGTAGGAGTTGTGGAACAAAATACAAAGCGCGTGATATTCTATATCAAAAGAGAATTGTCAAAACTGTTCTTAGATACAGTCTTTAAAACGATAGCGATATGAAATTTTTTTAACCGTTCTTGTTGTTGACCCTATATTTCTGTCAATAATATTTCAGCATGCTTTATTCATTTTAATTATTTCCAACTTAATGAGTAAAATATTTTTAATATAAGAAAGACAAATACCGTAATAAATTAAACGATCATTCTCAAACATATATATATATATATATATATAAATATATAAATATATAAATATATATATATATATATATATATATATATATATAAATATATACAAATAATATATATATATATATATATATATATATATATATATAAATATATAAATATATAAATTATATAAATTATATATATACAAATAATTCTTAGGTGCCCTTTTTATCGTAACTGTATACACATATATAAAAAAATGTGCACTTAATTCCAATAAGGCTGGCGGAAGTGCCTTTTATATAATCACTTTAATATCCCGACTTTAATGTTATTAAATACTTGTGTGCGTATTTAAAAATACAAGTTAAAAAAGCAAATCGGTCATCTGTTCAGCACCTTAAGTTTTAAAGTTAAAATGAGGTTATTGAATTGATGTAGTCGTCCGCAGTCTTTTGTATATTAAAGAAATTGAAATTATTAAAATTTTATTTGTTTATCATTTTTTACAAATAGATTATCCGTGTAAAAAATCTTTTATAAATAACTAAAAATGTCTTTCTTTCTTTTAACTTTTTTTTACAAAACTTTTAAAATTTTAATGTTGTCAGAAACACAAGTAAACTGCTAATATTAGAACTTTGTGTTTTAAATACATTCATACATTTGGTATACATGTTAACATAATTTAAATAGCCGAATTAAAAAATAAATAATAAAATTTATTGCGATGTTAAGAAATTACTAAATTATACTGAATATTTCGCAATTATTGAATTATTTCGCAATTTTTGTTTGATAGTTTATTTTTGCGGTATTAGAAAAAACTATGCGTTCTAGTGAAAAATTTTTCTTTTCTTCCCTTCCTTCTTCTTTTTGGTCTGGTTGATAAAAATTTGTTGGAAAAATCTTAATAATTCAATGATTAATAAATTCTTTGAATTTTTAGCGTTTGGAACTTTTAATAATAATAATTTAATAAAATCAAATGAAAAATTTTGCAGTAAGAACGAAAATTAATTTTCGTTTATAATGTATGTGGATTTTATTTTTAAGTCTATATCGAGAGATTAGAACTTCTTTTAACGACCACTGTTTTAGTTCTCACTGTATAGCGTATACCACGGATCTCTCGGTCCGACATGGATATATGAGGAATGTGGACTCCTTATTAGGGGGCTAGTCTTGTTGTGCTTTTTTTTACTTTACATCTCTCTTATTCTTTTCAAATGCTTTATTGGCTGTCTTTTAGGTCTATTTCTCCAGCCTTTTTTCTCCTTAGGTATCATACTTTCTTTTAGAGACCTATATATTTAACCTAAATTACGGATAGATATAAAATTAACTCGTGGAGATATTTTCTTTTACTCTCGGTTTTTCTTAGCTATTCACATTCTGCATTGTAGTATTTTACCTAAGTCTGTTATTTATTTCGTATACTTCTTAAAGGCTTGTTATGTGTTAGTTTACATTTCATCTAAGTTGCATAGTAAATGTTATTCTATGTAAGTAAATCACAAATGTCAATCTTAATTTTTAATTATTTAATTTTTTTCACTATTTAAAAGCTCTCCCAAGAAGTGCATTTTAATAGATTTTCATGATACCGTAATAATGTTTTGCATGATTTTTTTAATATAAATATCACCGGAATATTAGACTTGTAAAAACTTTTCAAATTCCAATTATTTTGTTTATTATATAGTAAATAAAAATAAATAATTTTAACCTTGGCTATATGTTGTTCAACAACTTTAACGATGACAGGTGCAAATTCGATATTTTCCTCGGCTAACATGGTTAACATATTGATTAGAGGTTTGCTATTGCAGTTCAAATCAGACAAACTGGACAAATATTCTTCTGCAACTCGCTGCTCATTCTCTTGCTGTGTACTTGTAGCAATATCCATGGCTACAAGATATTCAAACTAAAACTTTCCAGTCAACTAGTTTCTTTTGTCAATGTAATTCTTATTGTTGTGATTTTTTAAATATAAGCAGTATTATATCTGTAAAATAGATATAAAAATAGATTAAAAAGGGAATTGTTACTATTTTTTGTTTTGGGTATATTAGACTATATATGTACATATGTATATCATATCTTATAATTATATATACGAGGTTAGTTTATAAAACAGTGATGTTGTGAACTTAATTGAACACATTCGGTCTTTTTAGCTCATAGACGAAAAAAAAGTGTTTATTATATTAAACTTTTGACTATATTATTTTTATTTTTGTAATAAGCCAAACAGATGAAAATGATGTTGCTTTAGGCATCCAAGAACATCAAAAACTAATAACCATGTAAGAATATATATATAGGGTTCTTGCTACCGTATTAATTATCAAGTGTGCTATCTATCGCGTATTGAATACTGTTAATGACAAAATGAAAAACTTCAATTATTTTTGGTCAATATCGAGTGTCATTGTTTCAAAAATGTCGTAACTATTATTACATCGTGAAAATTGAAGATCGATTATTCCAGAGCCATAAAAACTAAAAAAAAAATTCGTTTTTGTCGTTTATCACTAAGACTTACTGCAAATAATTAAAATTAGTTTAAAATTATGCGCTATTGAGGGAAAAAAATATTAAAACAATTTATGTAAATACATTTAAGGGGATGATGGAGATAACAGCGCTCAAAGAACTTAAACTAGTACAAAGAGCGCTTATCAAAAGTGCTTCGAGGTTATAGAGAAAGTCTATTAAACCTAAGACTACAGTCATCAGTAGTAGAGAAATATAATGGAAGATGAAGATATACCTGAAGAGAACTGCTTTGAAGGGAGTAACACAAAGTATTGTGAAGTTTATAACACTGTTGAAGAAAAATAAAACCTACATTTTTTTTTAACAAACCTCGCTCACTTAGTTACACCATGAAGTATTCCGCGTGAGTGAATATAGTACTTTAGATATGTTTTTAAGAAATTAAATAGTAAATACATACTTTTTATGATGCAAAAATCTATTAGTTTATCATTGTTAAAATTGTTTATTTATTTTAAGTGCAGATGCAGTATTTGTATTTAGTTAATTATTTATCTGCGCATTAAATATTAAAAAACAAAAATACAAAGTTGAAAACAATAATAAAAACAAACATATATGAAACGATTGTGGTGTGGGTCTTTGCCATTTTTTTGTAATTCTCATTAACTTATTTACTAGCACACTCTATTAAATAATTGTCATTTTATTTTGACTCAAACAAAAAAATCTATATACATATAACATTTCGATATTTCTTATACATTTGCAAGTATACGCACTCTTTCACAAAAATTAACATGTATATGTGTACTTCTAAGCCATACATATTTGTGATATTGTATATTTTTGCACTTCTCTACATTATTAAAATCTACACTAAAATTCATAGAAAATATTCCACAATTATAATTAAAACAAACATTTCTATGGTTTTGTACATATTTTAAGCAAACTTAATCGCGTATTTATATTTTCACCAATAAAACAATACAAAAAAAATATGCAAAGAATTTTTTCATATCGTCACCAAAAAAAACCATATTGCTAGACATAATTTTTTTCCGTCTTTGTTTGTAAAACTTACCTTAAACTTTACAAAATGCTTTATAGATTTCAGTCTTAACTCATTTATTTCGTATGCACTATTATTATTTTCAACTAAAACACTAATAAATATTTCACGTAAGCGAAGTAATGAAGTTGATGCTTTCTTCCCAAAAATATTACAAATATTTTTAAGATGGCGATCAAGGAAAAAAGGCGCTGAATTTCAGCAATTCAGCAGCTGAATGCCAACATTTGACAACTAGTGTTATTACTTTGCAGTGAGTTGCCGGACTGCCAAGTAGTCAATTTCACATTAATAGTTGGCAATAGGAAACAAATGTTAAAATAATAGCGCGTGTGAAGAAAACAAACTTTTCGCTATTTTTGCATTCTATTATTATTAATTTATTGTTTAAAATGTTCACGTGTATTAAACGACTGTCTGCGTTAGACATTTTTTGTTTCTCTTTTCTACTTTTCGCAGTTTTCTTTCTGTTGCTTTATATTATTTTTCTCATTTTACTGTAATATTAATATGGTTGCATACGAAAGAAAGAAAAAGAAGTATTTATGTATGTCAATCAATTTCTCGTTTGTAAAAGGTTTAGACATCTTCAAAAGACAAAGAAAGAATTACCTGCCTTTCAATTTTGTAAAAGCTGACCATGGTGAAATTATATAAGATGGTGGCACTCTACAACAATGCAAAAACAACGGCATATTTTTTGAATTGTTAATGTCAAAAAGAGTCCATGGTGAAACAAAAAAGCAACTGTCAAAAGTGAAAAATGTATAAAATATATAAACGAAAAGAAAAACACACAAAAAACAAATAAAAAATTAAATTTTTGTTTTTATTTAAAAATAGATAAATAATAATAAATATAAATAGATAAATAATAATAATAATAATAAATAGATAAATAATAGATAAATAATAATAATAAGTGATTATGACTCGTAAATCACATCAAAAACCATCAACGCTTCAATTTGGCGATGCTTTTCTTAAAAATATGTATAAATCCCGAATCGTTGGTATTTTGTTCAGCGGCAGCAAATTAGAAGAAAAAATTGGAATTATAATTTTTTTATTTATTTGTTATTTAAAAAACACAAAATTAAATTTCAAATAATTGTAAAATTTTCACAAAATGTTTGTATCTGTTTATAATAAGAAAACATAAATATAAACAAAAACATGATAACGAAAAAAACTGCTAGTTCTTAAATACCACCTTATAAGTAATTTCACCTAGAAGCTATGTCACCTCAGCGTCAATGCCAGCAAAGCTCTAATAGTGGTTTCAAAATTATTGTGTTAAAACCAGTATAAAACCACTTTTGAACTGGTTTTAAGTATATCTCCAGCTACATGGCCCTCGACCATGGCGAACCTCCCCCCAAATGGCAAGGTTCGTGGCTTAAAAAATGCGGCGTGGATGAATAATACGCCACTTATCATTGGGGCCGACGCCAATGCACACCAAACTGCTTGGGGAAACTTGGACACGAACTCAAGGTGTGAGTCTCTTTTTGATTTTATCTTTTGTAGTAGTTTAGATATAATGAATACTGGCAGTGAACCTACCTTTGTGGTTTATAACAGAAAGGAGGTTCCTCATGTGACGCTGGCGGGTTCCAGGCACTCGGATTTGGCTAGAGAATGGAGGGTCTCTAGGAAATGCTCGTTTTCCGACCATCTATACATTGACTTTAAGATTGCCGGACCGCCTGGGACTAGGGTATTTCAAAATAGGAGGAGGACAGACTGGGTGGAGCATTGCAGCATCCTGTCCAGAACTCTTCCGAATCCTCCCATCATAAATGGTTGCCGCGACAATGAAGCTTCTGTTGAGACATTGACGAAAGCTTTTGATAGGGCGACAGGCGAGGAATGCAGACCAAAGGTCTGTAAAGGTAGGAAGCAACCACCATGGTGGAATTCCAATCTGGGCGGCATCCAAAAGGAGTATCGCCGGCTATTTAATGAGGCTATGAGAGGGGGCGATTGGTCCACTTATAGATCCTCATGGAATAGATTTAAGAACCAGATTAGGAACGCAAACGCAATCATGGAGATTCATCCTTCTGCTTCAGTGAAGAGGGACATTCCGAAACGAGCTGGATGCGGAGAATCTTGGAATTATCAACGGCGGTCCCTGGTTTCATTCAGAAGCTCTGTGGAAGCTGAACCAAAAGGGGACAGGAGACCGTGAATGTCTTGCTAGACGTGCATTTTCCGGGCAGCCCTATGGGGAAGGTCACACGGGCAACTCATACGCTTATACCGAGTTCTACATTCCAATCACGGGAAAGGGGCTGAGATAGGCATTGGGTAGCTTTGCCCCGTACAAATCCTCTAGCCAGGATGGCATTCAAATGGATGGTTCAAATGACTTCAGACCCATCAGCCTGTCTTCTTTTCTCTGAAGACTTTGGAAAGGTTGGTCGACTGGCATCTTCGTAGTACGATACAACCTGACCTATTATCTGCGTCCCAACATGCCTACATTAGGGGAAAATCTGTTGAGACTGCGCTTCACTCGCTTGTGCGGTATATTGAAAATGCTCTCGAGCACAGGGAGTATGCTCTAGTCGCAATCCTGGATATAGAGGGGGTTTTTAACAATATGTCACCGGATGCGATTAGGTCGGCTCAGGTGACTCTGAATGTTCATGGGTCCGTGATCAGTTTCATAGGGAGACTCTTGACTAACAGGGTCATTGTGTCAACTATGGTGTCAGCTACCCTATATAGAGGGTGGCTGAAAGGGGCACCCTACAGGGGGGCTCTTCCCCTCTCCTGTGGAATTTGGCCGTCAACACTCTGCTCGTGAGGCTTGACTCTCTAATCATTTCAAGACTAGCGGTCGGTGTCTTTATTCTTGCATACAGGGTGAGAATATCTCTCAAGCTGCCGGACCACTGCAATATCTTACAGGCGGAGGACTCTGCGATAAAGAGGGCAGCGGACTGGTTGATGTACTATAGGGTATATGATGTCGCTATCCGGATCTGTACGGACAGTAAGGCTCCGATCAGGGCGCTCTCCGGTGTCCACTCGACATCGTGACTGGTGTGTGAATGCCCGGCATTCCTGAACGAGATGGCGAGACAATCAGACCTGGAGATTATCTGGGTAAGGAGTCACTCTGACACCCGGGGGAACTGTGTGACAGATGAAATGGCGAGACTAGGCTCTCTCTTCGGTAATGAGAAGATTGATCACTTGGTTGGGATGCCACTTACCTCTTGCAGACTTCAGATTCAGCGGTACATGTTGGGCAGAGCATAATTGCAGTGAGACAACGAACCCACGTGCTCTGTATCGACACAGAACTGGCCCTTGTACGATCGGGCTCGCTCAGAGTCTATCATGGGGATGCCGCGACATAGGCTGCGAATTCTGGTGGCTGTCATTAACGGGCACTGGGTGGCTGGAGCGCACGCTAAGAGATTAGGTCTACCATTTAATGACTACTGTAAGAGTTGCCAGGATGAGGAGGAGAAAGAGTCTGTTGAGCATTTTTTGTGCCAGTCCAAATCTTTCGGATATTAGGACTGCTTTCTGCATGCCATATCGCACCCGGCTCATGTGAGTATCAGTGGGATTTCTTCTTTTGTGCATGAGTCTGGTTGGTTCGGTTCGAACCGAGATGCGGACATGTAGGTCCTCTTGGACGATACCTATTTTGGGCCTCACAGTGGGATTAATATAGCACCCAAGTGAGATGGACCAGTGTCTGGCTAAACTTTGTAACTAACTAATTAACTAAGTAGGTTGTATGAGATCCAACTTTGTTTTCGACGTACTAAATTCAGTGCTGCCAATCATCTGATAATTTATGATTATCTGTCCGTTATGATTAGAAAAAGTTGGCAGCACTGTTCGTAAGTTATATCCAGAGTTGCAAAAGTTTGTACAATTGTACTTTTTTGGTACAATTTCAAACTCAAGAGTACAATGTTACACCATTTAATCATTTGGTACAATTTACAAACTTTCTAAATTTATTTTTTTTATGGAATTTCCCTAGTTGATCGTTTAATTAATTTACGGTGACAGATCATCTTTGTGATTTAGTTCTTGAATTTGTTTGCTTATTTTCAACAACTGCAACTAACTTCATTTTGTTCTTAGTAGTTTTCTTTTATTACAACAATTCTAGGTGACAACTCCTAAAAGAAAAATCAGCTGTTTTACAACATCTAATGAACTACAACTATTTTTAATGAGAAAAAGCAGCTATCAAAAGTGAAAAAGCATAAACGAGAAGAAAAAAAAACACAAATGAAAAATTAAATTTTCATTTTAAAAATAAATGAAAAATAATAAAAAATGTGTCTGTTTTTAAAAAGAAACTTAAATATAAGCAAAACATAAATAAAAACAAAAAATTTGACAGTTCAGATATAACCAAAAAAAAAAAAAACCGACTGTTTCATAAACACCACCTTATAATTATTTCATCATGTTTAGCACTATTTCAAAATTCTACATACATATCAAAATAAATTAAAAGTCAAAGAGATGAATATACTGTTTCGACTGTTTCCAATTTAATCTAAAAGAAGGATTTGCCCAAGTCATCTAATTCTTGCTACTACAATTTAGAAAATAGCAAACAAGAAAGTGTTTAATAAATGATGCTCTTAGATTTAGTTCTCATCAACCAATAGTCTTTTGTCTAAATTTAAATTTGTTAAAATTATTTACAGTACTTAGCGCAAATAATTAAAATTTAGTACAATCGGACTGAAAAAATATGATATGAACGTTAGTACAATTTGAAAATGTTAAATCTCGTCCCTGATATTTATTTTTATTTTTTGAGTACTATCCAAAAAAATAATTTAGACATTACAAACAGTACTTAACTGTAAGTTTTTGTGACGTTATATTTTATTTTAAATCATAATCAAAGAACATTAAAATCTAAACAAACATAATGTGGATCACCATGATGTGGATGGAAAAAATATGTATATGTATATATTTTTTACACTCACAATATTAAATGCTTCGAAAAATGTGATAAAAAATGACATTGTGGGAGAATCGGACCTTTTGGGGTAAAAAGACCAGATGGCTGCTCGTCTTCAATCTCAACTTAAGGCAATGCATCAAGGATTCTACAAGATTTATCCCATGACCAAAAAGTCCTTGTGAACCGCGATATACAGCTTGGTAAAAGGCTCATATAGTATTCAAAATTTTATTTTGAAAAATCTACCTGCAACAAATTTGGCCGATTGACCTCTCAGCAGAAAGGAATTGAATGAGCATTGTTTCAGTTGCAATAAACTTTGTAAAGGACGCCTCGTAAACATAAAATTGTTTTTTGCGAAAAAAAAAGATCACGAATCTGTTCTTTTTTCCCGAGAAAGCGAGAAAATTTTCTTGATCTTAAGGCAAAAATTTTAACCGGACTATTAATACTAGCAAGCCTAAAAACTAACACTCAACTGCAATAGCAATTTTTTATTCGCTTCAAATCCTATTAAATCTTTCGCGAGTCAGAATATAATAGATGTTATTTTCGGAAAAATTATTTTATTTAAAAAAGATTCCCTATATGAAATGAGAGAATAAACGAACAGAATAAATCTATTTTAGCGTGCTACATGGCAGCCTTTCCTTTATTTCATTATAAATTATTTATTTATTATCCTTTTCCAAAATATCGCATTGTTAAATAAAATTTAGAGCAGTGACAAAAAGCTTTTTTTAAATTTACAAATACTTTGTATTTTGTTAACAGAAATTTTTGAAAAAAGATGTAAAAAAAGTTAAAAATACAATAAGAATTCGTATACAATAGAAAATAAACATTTTTTATCTTACAACAAGTACAATAGAAGTCAAAACCTTTTGCAAGAAGCCGAGTGCATAATATAATAAAAAATAGTATAACATAAGCATAATTTATTTAAATCTTGTACAGTTAGTTGTTTTCTCAAAAGAATTTTTAGATCATCTTAAAAATTCAGTAGATTGATTGCTCTTTTTTTGAATTCTAAACAATATCTCTGGGAGCAGTTAAGAAATGTATTGTATTTGAAACTTGATGAGTAATTTCACTCAAAGTCTCTTTATGTACGCCACCAAATAATATCAATTCGCCATGACCCGGTACCATTGTGGATAAAATAAGACGCTCAGGAGCACCCGGTATGACACCATAGTTTTTATATTCTAGCCATTCCAAATAAGGATCTAACTCGGAAAGAGCATTTGAGAGATCACATACAAATAATGAGAGTACATTACGTTTAACTCGTTTCGGAGATGGTTCCTTAATGGACTTCTGTTCCACCATAGCGTTACGTCGTGAATTTCTTAATGCGTTCATCTTTTCTTCCATGCGTCGTATACGTTCATTATGATCTTTCGATAAAGATCGTGGACGGTTTTGTACATTAAAAGCAGCCATACGAAAGGGGTCTTCGTATAGTTCATCAAATCTTTTAGGCAGTAAAGGTTCATTTTCTCGACATCTTAAGGCAAGATTTCTTTGCAATCGATTTGCCGCTTCTTGATCAAGACCACTGCTACTGTTACTACCAGAGCCAATGCTATGATGAGGAGATTCATTGTCGTTGCGTAATGAGGAAGTGGTGCCATTTAATCGAGGTGATCCAGCACTAGATGTGGATGGACGATTGTGATTTTTTTCTTCTGGAGAAGCATGTAAATCTTTTATACTGCCACTACGAGGTTGATAATGGCTATTTTGATTATGATTGTTAATGAAATTGTTATTGCTAGCATTCTGCTGATGTTGATTTAAAATGGCCCTTCTTTGAGCAAAGTATTGATCGTCCGGGCCATCGCGTGGAATATTTCCAATACCAGCTGCTCCTTCATTTATTCGATTGTTTTGCAAACGATTGTGATTATGAGCTGGTATTCGTATTATCGGATTAGCGTTACCTACTTGGCCATCGGGCCTATTTAAAGGATTATTGTGCTGGTTTTGCCTCCGAACCACCAATCTGGGAGCTGGAAGACCACCACCTACAGGAACTCTAGTTTGCTTCATCAACTGAAAATCTTGAGGCATATTTGGAGTTGGCCCTAAAACAACCAATTTTGAGTCTATTTTACAGGCAGGATTACACCACATATGGGAGGCTGAAAACTTTTTATTACGCACTGGTATCGATTTCCACATCCATAAATCTTTTGACATATCCAGAAGCCATGCGTCAGAATATACACTATTAGGACCACCACAACCTCCTACTATAAGTAAACGTTTTTCATCTAAAACTAGTTGAAATTGACCATAACGTGCCGGTGGTCTAATGCTCCCCACAAATAGAGGCTGCCACCAACGGTGTTCCCTTAGATCCAAGCACCATGTTTCATTTGAATTAGAATTGACACCATCTAATATTTTATAACCACCAAATATAACCATAATATCACCGTGAATACTGGCCGAGTGACCAGCTATAGGTGGTGGTCTTGACATTGTCATAATCACAGACCAGCGATTTGTAGACAAATCATAAAAATGAAGTTCATCGAATAAACACCACGGTTGAAATGGTGGATGTAGGGAAGGATATCGCCAACCGCCAAATAATACTAGTTGATTATTCCATGACACCATAGAGGCACTGCCTTTAGGGGACGGATATGAACCCATTGACAAAGGTCGTTCCCAACGCATTTCTGATAGATCAAAACGCCACAAATCATTAAAAGTCGTATCGGATGACGAACCACCACCAAAAATGTACATATAATTTCCTAGGCGTATAGCCGAATGCGAGAAACGTCCAGCAATGATGGGTGATGAAGGACTGTTACAAACACTGCTACTATTGGCCTCAATCGAAGCAACGGTTTGTTGAGAAAATACTTGCCAGCACAGTCGAAAATCTTGCAAACCTTTATGTAGATTAATTTTGGAACGTCTTATTAGATCTGTAAATATAAATTTTAAACAAAGTTACTTAAACAATTTTTGCCTTTTCTTCTTATTAAAAATATTTTGTCACTAATTAAAAATTCTACAGTGGCTCACACACTGCTTTCGCCATTTTAAAAATAAATTCAAACTTTCAATCCATCGGTTAAATTTAGATTTAATTGGATAAAATGAATTTTAAGACGTTCTACAGACCATACATCTTTTTCATAAAATATAAACCAAATTTAGAATTAGAATTTCCGTTTTCTCTTTTTATGTTTGCCACACAAACAGTATTTCAGTCGTTCAATACAGTCGTCGCTTCTACACGTTTGCAGTGAGATAACTTTAAAGCAACTTTAATTAATAACCAATAATTTTGGCTAAAGACGACACTTAAGAACGTCACATGTTTAATAACCGTACAGAGCAGAACATTCATTACGAAAGATTTTTATTAACAAATACGTTACTTTTTCGAAAACTTTGATTAATTATTCCCAAAAAGTTATTCAAAATCAATACGTAACGGATATACAAAAATACATATTGATAAAATGTAGCGCTCTTGTCATCATTCTAAAATAAAGATCATTTCTATTTGAATTATTTACGAAGTAGACGGTATAGGTACATACATAAGTATATTAAAAATAAAAATTAATAATGATCTATAAGACCGGTCTAGTTATTTTATAAAGCTGTTTAAGTAAGGTATTAACTCCAACACTAATATTATTGTTGTTATCTTTCCATTTCATTGTAAATTAATATATTGTCAAAGCATTTAGTGTAAAGGTATATTGTGAAGAAAATATACTTATATTATAGAGAAAGCAATATGTATATGCGAGAATTACTTTTTATTTTTATAATTGTAACAAAAATATATTACATGTTGGAATTAATCCAAAATATATGTAAAAATTTATACGATTTTTATGATTATTTAAAATTAAAAATAATATATTAAATTTATTTGAGATCAATAATTACTATTTACTTACTTTTTACAATTGCATGCCATCTCTTACACACTAGACTACAGTTTTCCAAATCCTTGTATGGTGGCAAATAAGTTAAGATGAATTCTAACATTTCATCAGGCAACATATTTAAGTGGTAAACAATTTTACCATTGCTGTCCTCAAGGCAATCTGATATGGTTTCATTGGAAGATTTATTATTCAACTCTTTCTTGTTGCACTCCATATCGCATGCACTATAAGAAACGTCATTAGCTAATACTATAGCATTATCATCATTCTGTTGTTGCTGCTGCTGTAATGCAAACAAAGTCTCTGCATTGACCTTGTCATTTGTAGCTATATTATGACATTGATCCTTAACCTTCATGTTTTCCATTATCTTAGTAAATAACCTTGTTTGAATTTTCCTAATAATATTGTATCCTTTCTATAAGAAACTGACCCCAAAGTGTTCGTAGCCTTTGTTTTTGTCACCACTGTCAGTTTGTTTTTTTTTTCACCTCCTTCTCCAACGAGTTTATCAAAAATACTTTTGTTTGGTGCGCTCTTTGAATCTCCCAAAATTTACAATCGATTTTTTTAACTTAACATAAATTGTTTTATGTATTTTTTAAACTTCTTTTGCGACTACACTTTTCCATACTTTTATTAAAATTATATGATTTTCCTATTAATCTTCACGGTTTTTCATTGCTTGTTGCAAATAATTTGACAGATTAATTATTTTCTTTCATTGATTCTCTTTTTTAATTTTGTTTTGTTTTTCTTTCAAAGGGAAAGCACAAAATTGTAACAGGGTTACTCGTAATATATTAAATACATTTTACTTAACAGTGTGCCAAAAAACATTATTATACAAAAGAAATTGTTTAGGTAAAAACTATTAATCAAGGTACATTTAGCATATATGTAACTTATATATAAATATACATTTAACTTAACCATACTATTAATTAATAATAAGTCTGAAAAGACAAATTTTTAGGACAGCAGTTTTAATTTTTCAATTGATTTATTTCAATTATTTAAACATTACTTTATTTGGTAGCAATAGCCTAAATTGCAAAGCCTAAATAGCCTAATTGCAGAAGGGTGAATTCCAAAACGTCAAAATATGTGCCTTACAATGTATTCCAGAGCTGGAGTAATTAAGTCGGGAGCTTTAATGCAGATGTAATTTCACGGATGTTGTCAGCAATAGCTACGAACTCATTTGTCCGGTAACACAGTTATGTGGAAAATAATGACACATTGCGGTTTTCCTTAAATCATAAAAGAAAATGAGCTACAAGTGAAAAACGGTACAAATTTTGTTTATTCTTTACGTCGTCGAAATTTCAGCAGACAATTTTTAAGATCGTTTTGATAAATGAGTGTTTTTATCTGTTTTGATATAAGTGTCCCTATTATTTTTCACATGACTGTATGTCCGAGTAAGTGAAATCAATCGAAATCGTAGGAGGTTGTTCGACAGAGCTTAGCTAGCGAGTGAAGAAACAAGAACGAGCGGACACCCTGATACATACAGCTTGAAGTCCTTCAGTGTATTGATGAAAACCCACTTCCCCTTCTGTAAATGTAGATTCCAAGTAGTGTCAGTGGTAACCTACAGCGCGAGTCGAATAGGAGCAAATCTGATACAATTGATAAGATGACAGTTGCGATGAGAAACACAACTTAGCTAACGCCGAGCAATATTCCTCCAATAGAGGAGTATGTTAGAGGAATGCCTGCACGGGACTTATTCAGACCGAAGGAATTGGATTAGGAAAGGCAGAGCACACTAGTTTCCTCAATAAAGTTAAGGTTGAGTGTCAGGCATTATCCTTCTGAGCCCCCCGAATGACTTTGGGGCTATTCCTGATATAAAAATTTCTGCCAGACCCTTGGGTTGGAGCACAATGTCAGGCCTAGGCTAATACTTGAGTGCAGGAGAAAACTAAGAAGACTGATGGATTTCTACCATATTAAATTGCTGACGGTCCAACACGCAGTTGCTGAGAGCTGTACTGATCTGTTTAAAGGAGCACGTTGATTGCAAATTTGGGAATAGACTTTGGACAGAATGAATTCCACTTGGTGAACAGTTAATTATCTTTTAAAAGTTAACTTATACATAATTACTTTATTTTGCTTTAATGTCCGGTGAAATAAAACGCATTTTGTTTTAAACTTCTGACGATTCTCTAAGATGTATTTAATTCATGTTTGATTTTTCGGGTTTTCACACACAAAGATTAGAAATAATTACTATATATATTATATATGTATATAAGAATAGTTGCTTACAATTAAGATAAAGTATGTATGTTTTTATATAAGATTTAAGCTAAATACAATTAAGAAAAGCATTCTTTTAAGCCAATAATTAATACGTTCATATTATATGTTGTTTTTAATGGTACACTAATTTTATTTTTAATGAGGATAAAAGTTGTTGTCAATCCCCATAATTCATCATCACTTTAGTAGAATAAAGAAAAATAAAAATAATAACAAAAGGACGTCCGACATTACGTCCTTTTGTTATCTTGTATATAAGATATATGTATGCATACGAGTATAAAATTGTATATTTTGTTTGTCATATTTAAGTTTATAATAATGTACGTTATTAAATATGTATGTATTAAAGTTGTATATTCATTATTTCTAATTAAATGGAGTAGAATAAAGTGTATTACTACACGTATATTTTGAATAATCTTGTGGGATTTAGTCGTGTTTTAAGGTTTTATTTTAAATGCATCTTACTAAATTTCCATATGCTTTATGGACTGAAAAAACTTCATTACCACTTTCACGCTTATTCATGCTTACTCTACCTTTAATAGTTCCACATCAAAAGTAAGAGTGGCATTTGGTGGAATGACACCGGGATGACCACGAGAGCCGTAGGCATAATCCGGTGAGCAGATCAATTTAGCACGTTGACCTACAGACAATTGGGCCACGCCCTCATCCCAACCACGGATGACTTCAGATTTACCAATGGTAAATTTGAAGGGCTTGTTGCGATCACGAGACGAGTCGAATTTGGTACCATCATCCAGAGTACCGGTATAGTGGACTGTGACTACTTGACCATTTTTTGGAAAAGTACTACCTGTTTATTAGTGTTTATGCCGATGTGAAAAAACACGCACACACATCCACCAAAGATACAAAAAAAATATAGGTTAGTTTGCATGATAAACTTCATTTGCTAGAAACGATCTTTTATTATTCTTATAATAGTCTCACTTACCATCACCAGGAGCAATTGGTACAATTTGTACTCCCATTTTTGGATTAATATATTCGTTTTAACAACACAATCTAATATAAAATTTTCCTAATCGGCTTCTTTACGCGTGCGGTATTTCCCGAAAAGGAACAAATTTGGTATAGCAAAAATTTCGAGTATCGATATCGTATTAGTATAGCGTTATATGTAACAGTATATATAAGCTATAAGTTGTGAAAAGCATTTTACACTCTCACTGGTTATAATACAACATTGTGCTGAAATGATATCATTGCCAGATATAAGAACTTAGTGGATTAATAACAACATTGTGCTGAAAAGATTTGATTAACAGATAAAAAAAAACTTGTGTATTAATAAACACGCTATGACAGGTAACATAAAGTGTACAATCTCGTTTTTTTCAATTTAGCTTTTATTTCAGTATTTTAAAATGCAATAACTTCAAACAAAACAGCAAAATTTGTAAAAAAATAAAGTTATAAAACAAAAACGAAATTCTAAACTTTTGAATCTAAAGGAGAGAACAATTTAGTATTTCGCTTAATTTCCTTTTACTTTAATAACAGGATGTCTAACCATCGAGGAACTGATTCCACTAAAATTTTTTATTAATTCGGATAAGATTTTCTGCCACTTCTCTGTGATATAAGATATAAGCATATTCTTACTAATAGTCGTTTTTCGAATTTGATGATTAAAATGCCTACAAAGTTGCTTGACTTTAAATTCGAGCTTTAGGAGGGATGCTACTGTTTAGAAATGTAAATGGGAAACCATTCCTTGAATTTTTTGCAATATATTTAGTCATTATCTTGTTCAAAGAACCAAGATTCTTGTTTGTCTATCTTCTTCACATTGGTTGCCAAATTGTTTTTTAATATGTAAATATTGTATCTATAACCTAGATTCTAGAGCGGATTAGGAAAATGCATTTATGTATATGTATATATATATATATATATATATATATATATATATATATATATATATATATACATATATCTGTAAATAAACTTATGAAATATGCGCATAAATTTTTTTTTAATAAAAATATAATGCGTGTAATTACTAAAAATTTTAATTAAACTGTTTGTTTTCAATGTGCAAACTCATTATTGACATAAATTTACTTTATTTTATAAATAAATACATATATATATATATATATATATATATATATATATATATATATATATATATATATATATATATATATATATTACATATATTATATATATATATATATATTATATATATATATATATATATATATATATATATATATATATATATATATAGACGTGTTTTTTTTTCTTGCTGCTCTTGATGAGTATTTTTTTTTATTATGGTCTGACGCATTGTCTCGTGGCAAACAGTAACACCAAGCTCTCCTCTAGCTCTGACGCTAGTTCTCGTATAGAAATTTTTGGGTCATTGAACAAGGTAGTGTTGCCGGTACAACTATCTTTTTAGCAAAAACAACATACATATATTTGTTGCTTTATTTTTGTGAATTTTGAATATCAAAAAATTAATACTAGATATTCCACATTTATTAACAATTTGTCCAATTTCTAGATAGAGCAACCATTGGAGGATATTCTTAATTGTGAGACTACTAATAATATTACAAAAATTAAGAGAAAACTTCGCCAACATAATATTAAGAGCATATAGGTCCAAATTTCATGAATTGTTTTTAATTAGTTATACATACTATAACCTTAGAATTTTTGTTTTTACTTATATTTGTATATATGGACTATATACATAGATATATTGCATTTACATATTCACGTTGATATGAATGGTCTATGTAAATAGTTCGTAATGTATATATATACATACTATATATATATACACATACTATATATATATATGTACATATATATATGTATATATATATGTATATGTATATATATACATATATATATGTATATATATGTATATATATGTATATATATATATATGTATATATATGTATATATATATATACATATATATATGTATATATATACATACTATATATATATATGTATATATATACATAAATATATATCTATCATATCATAAATATATATCTATCTATGTTCCCTACTCCTGTTTGACCGTAGCCTGAGTGTTATTAGGCAAAAACTCAGTATTTGGCTTACGCCAAACGTACTGCTTTCCATCTGATCCATGCAAATTAAATTTACTCTCATCAGTAAAGAATACCTCCATATAACAAATTAAAAGGTTAAAAACAATTAAATTAAACAAGTTTTTGCAAAATTACCGTGTTCCAAAAGTCAGAATCTCTTAATAAATATTCCTTACAAAATTTCAACCGTGCAATTTTATTTTTTTTACTGATATAGGGCTTTTTCCTGGCTATTCGCAATGTAAATCGTTCTTCCTTAACACGTTTCGAATGGCCTCTGCACAAACATTTTTTTCAAATTGGATTTAACCATATTCTTGCATTCAATCGCCGCGGTGAATGGTTTTGTTTTAATTTCCCTTAAAGTCAGCCGCTCATCATAATCATTTAATTTCTTTCCTTGACCAATACGACTTTTATTTTCTACTTGAAAATTTTGCTGATACCTTTGAATGATAGCATGAACTGTGGACGAGCATCGGTCAACAATTTCACTGATTTGACGCACTGATTTACCCTCGCCGTGTAATCTTATAATTAAATGCCGTGTTTCCAAAGTTGTTTGTTTTTTTTTTTTTTTTGATCCATTGCAATTCTGATCCGCACTTTTAACACTACATTTTCATAATGATTCATCATTTGTATTTGAATAGACTTAGCAGAAAAAATAACGGTCCAAAGAACCGTTTTACAACAATAAATCGTTATCAACATCATGTGTCCAATTATGCGTTTGTCATGAAATTTGTTAGTTTTATTTTCATTTCTCATTTTAAAAATTGTTTTTATTAAAACATGCTAAGTATTATACATTGTCATAAAGCTTTTTTAATAATCTCTAACCCAGCATCAAAATTTATTAGAACTATTTTCATTGAAACGAAAAAAGCGCCATTTGAATAATCTTATACCTAGTGTCCAATTATAGGTTTGAACCACTGTAGGTATTCTTGAAGATGTGATTTTTAAGTTTGCTCTGAACGGGCTTGAAATGACCAGGGAACTTCGGTAATGTCGAGTTGACTTAATGCCTTTTTATCTTTTTCATTAATATAAATCTACAATATTAAAACTTGGTAAGCTATGTACATTTTCTATCTGCAAAATATCATCATAAGTATTGTTATGGTTTTTCATTAACTCTTTTAGTGCTGAGCTTATTCTCTCATATTTTGCATAAATTTCTAAATAAATATAAAATATAAAATATATATATAAAATATATATATATATATATATATGTATATAATCTTCACAGCGAAAATCTTGCGTCTCAGCATGTTGGAAAAACCCTTATTTGCCTAATTCGGGCCTTACCACTTAGACCGCGAACCGTGAATATATAGACTCTCTATTAATGCGTATAATGTGCAGAGCGTCGGAATGCTGATTAGTTTGATATATCCATTACACATTACAGAAAAATTACGAAAAATCCATCTACATTTGAGTAAAATAATTAAGATTCTGTGAAAAAAAAAATATACATATATATATATATATATATATATATATAAAATATACATATATATACATATATATAAAAAAAATATATATATATATATATATATATATATATATATATATAAAATATATATATATATATATATATATATATATATATATATATAAATATATATATATATATATATATATATATATATATATATATATATATATATATATATAAAAATATACATATATATACATATATATAAAATATATATATATATATATATATATATGTATATTTTTTTTTTCACAGAATCTTAATTATTTTACTCAAATGTGGATGGATTTTTCGTAATTTTTCTGTAATGTGTAATGGATATATCAAACTAATCAGCATTCCGACGCTCTGCACATTATACGCATTAATAGAGAGTCTATATATTCACGGTTCGCGGTCTAAGTGGTAAGGCCCGAATTAGGCAAATAAGGGTTTTTCCAACATGCTGAGACGCAAGATTTTCGCTGTGAAGATTCCCGTATGATCTGGTAAACGAGACTCCTCTATAGTTGCAAATTCGTAGTTGTCTAATTATGTCATAAGAAGTTTTACCATTTTAAAAGAATACAATTGTATAGTATATCTATTCGGAGAAAATTAGGGCATCTTCTGATAAAACATTTTTCTAAAGCATAACTGTACGAACCAGGAAATTAAAAGGCCTGGCTGTCGTTGGCTTCTGCGGTAAAGAAATGTTTTAGTTTTTCAAAATAGAAACGATGGTGAGTTGAATGTTCCATGGTTAAGAGTTTCCAAAAAGGATGCATTTAAACCATCGGATGATATAGTAATAGCTCTGGAAGCTAAATTGACCGCAGTTTTTAACAAAAGGATATTTAAGTCGATGAAATTTACTTCAGATCTTATTTATCGAACGGTATTATTCGAAGAAGGCCAGAAGCAGTTATTGTTCGAGATATTAATTTTATCTACATTTCTTTTAGATGTCTAACTGTAAATAAGTACGCCATGCAAAATTCTCCCAGTTGTTAATGAACGACAAATGTTAAGAGCTGTATGTAAATGTGGACCTTTATTTTTTGCGCAAATTAGTTTCAGCAGATTATTGTTTTTATTCAGTTTATACGATAGGCGTTTGATGTGATCGGTACAAAGAAGATTTATTTTTAGTATTTTTAGTAGTTTTCTAATCTCAAAAAATTCGAAAGAAAAATATAAAAAAAAAAATTGGGTATCGCAAACAACCGCGAATTCTATCCAGATATATGTACATAGTACGTCGATATTTTGCAACAAGGCCTCTACGAAAGTTTATAAATTTGAGGCAAAAGTGTGTTCGACGTCATCTTCCAGCAAAAAAAAGGATATGATCCCATTTGAACATGTGTGAGTTGAGGTAAAGCGTGCAACTTCAAATGCTGAAGATGACTGACGAAATCTCGAGGAATTATGGAAAAGGCTCAAATTTCTTGGCAAAACATTAGCGCAAACTTCTGAAAAAAATATAGGCGAGTCCAAAACCTATTCAAGCTACAATTAAGACAAAAAAGGTCATATAAAATATTAGTAATTAAAGTGTTTCAAAGTCAACTACATAATTGATCACATGTTTTTATTTAAATTTTTAGTATTATTTAAAAAGCAACTGATTATCTCCAAAAATGTTACACTTGTTATAAACTTTACTCTTATGCCCGTAATATCTACAAATAGATATCATCTTGTTACTTTTTAACCTTTTTAAAACCTTTGAGTTCGTTTAAATTGAGTTAAAATAAAATTAAACCACTTGGTTGTTTTAACAGTTTTATTTATTTACTAAACTGGCGCGTATGGAGGGAGATTGTGAGGACAACCGCTTGTGGGTGGTAGAACCAGCAGAAATTAAGATGGACTTGCTGTCAGTAAGACCCTCGTCAAATCTAATAAACAAGGAATATTTCCGGTGAGAGTGCTCAATCTCTCAGGTCACGAAAAATTCATTTGTGAAAAGTCCGATGTCGGCCAATGTGCTCCTGTAGAGGCGGTAATAAACAGCGAACAATTACCGGAACCGGCCAATTTGTCAGCCAAGGACCAACAGGTCTAGCAGCTTCAGAAAGATATAAAGACAAAAAGCTGCTCAAGAAGTACGCCTCCGTATTCGCCACGAAAAATAAAAGTCAAGGTAGAACAGCTATAGTCAAACATGAAATTAATACTGGCGAAGCGAGACCGATAAAACAGACACCCAGAAGTATACCTCTGGTGAAGCGTAATCAGGTTAAGGAGCTGGTCAATGAAATAGAGAAGAGCGGTGTAATTGAACCATCATCAAGTCCTTGGAGCTCATCTTTAGTCTTAGTTAAAAGAAAGATGGTAGTACAATTCTGCGTAGACTACAGGAAGCTGAATGATGTCACTAAAAAGGACTGTTACCCGCTACCAAGAATTGACGATACGCTAGACACGTAAGCTGGAACGAAGTGGTTCTCTACATTGGATCTACAAAGCGGGTATTGGCAGGTAGAGACCGCAGACGAGGATAAGGATAGAACTGCTTTCAGTGCGAACGGTGGCTTGTGGCAACTTTAAGTTATGCCATTTAGGCTCTGCAATGCGCCAGCCACATTCGAGCGGCTTATAGAGCGCGTACTAAAAGGACTCAATTGGAAGACTTGTCTGGTTTAGCTCGATGACATAATAGTGATGTGCAGAACTTTCGACAAACACCTCAAAAACCTGGCAGAAGTTCTGCAACGAATATCAATGGCTGGACTAAAATTAAGCGTGATTGTTCCAAAAACACATACAATATTTGGGGCAACTAGTTACAGGAGATGGCATTTCAACGGATAAAGACAAAATACGAGCAGTATAGGACTGGCTTAGCCACAAAAATCTTCATGAATTACGTAGCTTTTTGGGACTCTGCACATATTACAGACTCTTCGTGTCTAATTTTGCGAGTGTGGCAGCAAGCTAATATGAGCAGCTCACAAAGAATTGGGAAGAGTCACAAGAAAAGGCGTTCCAGACATTAAAAGTCCCACGTGAAAATTTCATACTTGACAGTGATGCCAGTGGATATGGTATTGATGGTGTACTTTCACAGGTGGTCGATGGGACGGAAAAAGCCGTAGGCTACTATAGCCGCACGCTGTCAGAGCTTGAACGGAATTATTTTGCGACTCGACGTGAGCTACTGACAGTGCAGAAATGCATAAAGCATTACTATAATAAGTCAACATTTTCTGCTAAGGACGGATCATTCTGCACTGAGATGGCTGCTACAATTTAAGAACCTTGAGAACAGCTGACACGTTGGATTGAGCGCCTTCAGGATTATGACTTTAGCATTGAACACCGGAGTGGCATAAAGCACGGAAATGCTAATGCTCCCTCACGTCGGCTTTGTAATTTGGAATGCAAACATTGTTTGAAAGCTGAGCGGAAGGAATTCATCATTGAAATCCGGCTAACGCAAATAGATGCAAACGAAGACTGATCAGGAGCACAAAGGAGTGGCCCAATATTGACAAATTTTATAGCAGCAAAAGAAGAGGACAGACGGCCCACCCGCAATGAAATATAAGCAGAAGGTTCTTTTGCAAAAGCGTATTGGGCACAATGGGACAGTTTGAAGTTCATTAATAGGTGCTTATATCGCCATTGGGAAAGTGCAGATGGCAAAACTGTATCCAACCTAATAGTGGTGCCTTCCTCCAAAATGAAAGAGGTCTTAAATGAGTTCCATAATAAAGCAAGCGGAGGACACCTTGGGGTGGCAAAGACTATGGAAAAACTAAAACAACGTTTTTTATTGGGTTGGATGTCAGCAAGCAGTGGCAGATTGGATTGGAGCTAAAGATCCAGTAAGAACAAGCCGAGGTCAGCTGCAATAATATAACTCGGGCGCACCATTTCCTGTGAGTAATGCCGAAAATCGTTATGATCTCGTCGTGATGGATTACTTCAGCAAATGGTCACAAGTGTATGCCATGTAAATGTTTTTGTGAATAACTGGGTATGCCGCTATGGAGTTCCAATAGAGCCACATTCCGATTAGGGTAGAACGTCAAGTCTGCTATTTTCTAAGAAATGTGTGAGATATACGGTATTAAGAAGCTCCAACGACGCTGCTTCACTCACAATATGATGGAATGGTGAAACTATTTAATCGAACCCTGGAGTAATACTTGCGAAAAGTCGTAAGCGATCATCAGAAGGATTGGGACGAACTCCTATCGATGATTCTACTGGCGAACCAAGATTATTTTTGGGACTGAACTAAAACTACCTGAGTTTGGTGTTAAGCCTACCACAGAGAAAATACCACTTACGCTGAAAAATAGAATAGCCTCAATGACTTCACGAATTTGTGCGCTCACGAATTAAAATGGTCAGCGACAGAATAAAAGCCAGATATGATCGCGCAGCCAAATCAAATCTTGCATTAATTTTGTGCACCCTATATACCATTGTACATATGTATGTAGTTATTATAGTATAATTTTCTTAATAACATACTACAACTTTTGAAGTTAAAAAATTGTAATTTTAGGAACATAGAAATATGTTTTATTTTAATTGAACAGTTCAGCCACACACTTAATCGCCTTAATGCCACCGCATAAAGTTCATTCTCATAGTGGTGGAACTATACCGTTTAAGACCTTCGTACTATATTTGTTATGCATAAGTTCTTGATAAAATTATATACAAACCTCGCCTAGTTGACACTTGTATATCACACTCGCTACTAAATTTGGAGTATGTGCCAACATTTTATCGATCAGAAAAGTATCAGCTCAAAAAGTAAAACAACTGGAATACAGAATGAATACACTTAGTTTTTATATTAAAAAACATACATTTATTTTTATTGTATGAAAACAAAATTCAAATTTGTATTAAAGTGAAAAAACTAACTCAGCAGTGGTTGTTGGTTTAACTTTAATGAAATTAAAAAAAAAAAAAACAATCGTAAGAAAAATGTTAAATATAAATTTTTATTAGAAATATTGCATTTTTGTTTAAAACAGTTTAATTTCTACTGCTAAAATAAAATTATATACACTAAACATAATAATAACAAAAAAAAAAAATAAGAAAACAGATTCAAAATTACTTCCTTCATATTTAACCTTACAATTTTCTTTATTATTGTTGTTAAATTTTATTTTAATACAATTTTTTTATTCTAATTATTGAAATTTCATTTATTGTTGAATAACTTATTGAATATTACATATGAAATTGATAGATGATAATAATGTATTTACGACATATTTTTTATGATTTAAGTTTTTATTAAGAATTACTTTAATTTATGATACATATATAGCAATTAAAAATCCATAAAATATTGCTCAGACTTCACTGTATGTACAATATACATATATTTATTATGCTGTTTATTGGCTACGTTCTAATTTTTTCATGAACTTATGTATTGTACAGTGTTCAATTTGTTTAAATTACAGCATATTCAGAATCCAAGTCAGAATCGTTATTTACCAGAACTGAAAACGAAATCTTTTATAAATTGGTGTCATGAAATCGTCTTGGTTTTTTGCCTTGTTTTGAACATAAATAAAATCAACTTTCGAAACAGCTGCTAAGGCTTTGTTTACATTTTATGTTTTTGGTTATGTTTATAATTTGCGGTGTATAAATTGTAATTGTGTAAACATTTTTAAGTTGCATTTTAATAAATTAGTGGTAAATGAATTTTGGTACACATTTTTTGCAACTTTAAAATGATTGAGGCTTTAGCACCATTTTTAATAGTAGATGTTAAAAATGATAGTGTTATGAAAAATGAAACAAAAAAAATATCATGATATTACAGTAATCCAGATTTATTTTACTTTTACTTAAATGTATTACTTGTAATTACATTCACTTTAATATAATAAACCAATAATAAGCCGCCTTAAGGAAACATAAAAAACAATGCATATCTGGCAGCTGTTAGCTGATCTGATTATTTCTGACAAAATCAAACAATAAAAACAGATTCTATGACACCATTTTCTGATAACAATTATGATTCGAACATGAAATCGATAATATTGAATTCTGCAACACCAACATAATTTTTATCGATTTCAATTCTGTTTCTGACAACAATCAGATTCTGTAACATCACTGCTTATGTACAAAACTTATCGATTTATTTAATTTATACAATATTTTGTTTATATTCTATACGATTCTTTTAAAAATATTTTATAAATTTTTCTAATGTATTTTAAGGTTTTAATTTTGTGTTTTACATTAAAAATTGATGATTTTGGTTTCGGTAGAACTTAGATTTTTTTCCATTAAAAAAAATTCTTTTATATAATAATTGTTCTAATTGAAGATAAAAACAAATTCTATTTGAGTTTAAAGTACAATATATTTTAAAAGTTATAATCTAAAAAAAGAAACTTAAAAACTACCACTTCATTTTAATGGCAAAATAATTTGTAAACTTTTGCTAAAATATTATCAAAACGATTTGTATTTTCAGTATTTATTTTACTTTTAATTCGAGCCTATTTACAAGCATTCGTCTTTTACTTTTCTACACTCGTTTGATAATTAAAAAGTACTGTTTGGAAATTTAATTGAATTTGAAATAAACTTAACAATTAAAAACATTAAAAATAGTTTTACTTCTACAATATTTTTGTAAATTAAAATATATATATATATATATATATATATATATATATATATATATATATATATATATATATGTATGTATGTATGTATGTATATGCTGTATATGCAAACAAAGGAACAAAATATTTGGGCATCTTTGAACAAAACACTTTGTTAAAAGTTCCAAAGTAATTTAAAAATAAAAACTAATTTTAATTAAAAAAGATAACATTTTAACTCAAAAGAAATACTTGCAACCAGGGACTGAAACCGACCCAAACGTGTTCAGTTTCGCTATTTCTACAAACTTTGAACCCGAACAAGCTAAACCCATGTAATAAGTGTTTAATGGGTTCAGTTTCGGAAATTGCTAATAAAAAACATATTAAAAAACAATAAAATACAGAGTATTTGTAACGAAAAAGTAACCAGAGTACAATCTAAACACCAAATAGAGTAAATATAGGAAATACTGTTTTTCTGTTCAAAACTTTACAAGTGGAAAGGTAAGAGAGTTTTATAAGAGAATCAATATTTTATTTTTAGAAGACGATGAAGAACAATTTTGAAAAAAGAAAGAATTATGTTGCAAATCAAATTCTTCAAATGTATATGTGGCCGTCTGGATTGATAGCCTATTTAAAAATGAAATTTTAATAAATATATGGAAAATATTCGAGACTGGGAAAAGAATAAACGATTGTACTATTTTGGTAGCGACATAAAACGGGAACGCCAATATTGTAACAGACTACAATCGTAGTACCCGTTACGCACGTAGGCGTCAAGAGAGTCTTTTCAGTCTTGAAAATTATTTTGCCTCCACAAAGAACAAATTTAAATGAAGAAAGTTTTAAAGAGTATATCAATTATAAAATAAAACCAAATTGACTTTGAAAAATAAATAAATTTCATACTAATGAAATATTTGTACATTGTTAAATTTTGAACCCAAACCGAACCCGTACCTGAAATTTTTATTTTGATTAACCCGAACCCGAAACTAAACCCATTTCTCCGGGTTTTCGGACACTGCTTTCAACACATAAAAAATACGGATATATTTATGAAAAACTGGCTCTTTAACAAAAAAAATCGTTTATGTTTTTTTTTGGACACCACATTACATTTAAAAGAATTGAAAGCTTCTCTTGAAAAACTTTAAAACTTGCTTTGTTTTCAAAACGTTTAATATTCTTCTGAATTACCGTTTTCTTTCGTTCGGTAACACTTTTATGCTATTGTATATAAGCGGTTGTAAATCTGTGTTATGTATATGCGAAATTTTTTATTTGTAATTCTTTAGAACACAGCAAGCGCATAAGACTATATGTGAAAAAAGTATATAACTCAGCAAAGAAAATAGTTTAAATTAAAAAAAAACAAAGTTTAAAGTTAAAATTGAATGAATGGAAATAAGGAATGACTAGTCCTAAATCTTATTGATAAATAAAATGAAATTGATATCAAGAAACAGCAATACATAAAATACATGCGATTTATTAACTATATTGTTTTTCTATTAATCTCACCCCTACTTCTATGCAATAAAAAATTACAAACACTATAATATAATATAAGCCTATATACAATATAATATAATATAACCTGGACGACATATTGAAAGCGTAACAACATATCTAATTAAGAAATTATTATGAAGTTTTATAAGATTTTCTGTATTTTGGAGATGTTTTTAATAGAGAGATGAGTACAACAACAATGTGTTAACTATAACATCAGAAATATGAATGACAGGACGTAGAAAAGGAAAACTTTACTTGAAAACTGAGATGACAACATTATATCAAAAATCATTTGGTGAGTGTAGTAAAATATGAGCCTAAAACTTCCTCTAAGTTTTGATTAAGATAATTTAGGATACACAGCAATGCTTTTTGAAAAGATTTTGTGATATCTAAAATAAGTATTTGGATAACAAAAATTCTTAAAATATTAAAAAAAAATTAAATTTCAATTAAATTGATTAAATATTTAGAAAATCAAAGGACAGTACCTAATCCAAAAGAAAAATATTTATAATACTGTTTTGATCTTCTGACAAGCCATAAATTTATTAAAATGTCATATATTGTTTTTGAATTTAAGAAATATAAAAAAACCCGGCTTATTGAATATGTCCAGATTAAATTTGAGCCACTATTAAGGTTTAAACACAAAGTTTAATACAAAGGCATCTGTATATATTGCACATTATAATTATGTTATATTTGATAAATTAAATGGTAAAATATAATTAAAGTTAAAAAATCGAATCTAATTCAATTATAAAATTAATGGTATATGTTAAATGTTAAACTGGGTTAGCTGTGCATAGATTTAGGAATCTTGATAAAATTGAATGATTATAAATATTTTCAAATAAAATATTTTTTTTTAATTATACATGCTAAATAATCATAGGCTTTTTGTATTTGAGTATTTTTAAGATTATTTGAAGTAATAATACCGTATCACTCTTAAACCGTGCATTGAAAATATCACACTACTTAATTTTCTTGAAATTATATGAAATAAACGAAAGAAGAACATTAATATGAAATGAATTTCGTTTCCTTTCTTATTTTATATGGGGAATGGAAAATAAAAAAATATAACCAGATTTTTATCCTCATGGAAATATGGGATGAAAAAAACTTAAATAAATTTGAAGAGTCATAGTACGTATTTCTGACAAGTTTCACCAGTTTTATAAAAAAATAATACATACAGTCTCTTTTGGAAATCACTTTTTGTAAATACGATTTGAAATCACAACCGATTTAAGATCACTTTCGTGCTTTTGCAATCCATTTGTTTTGAACACAATGTTTTTGTCTTAAAACAGCAAGTGATTTCCAGAAAATCCATAATAATTTTAAAAGTATCTTAAGGAAGAAATTACTTTCCAACAAAACAAGTTAAAATTTGATGTCCTGTGCTACAAATTATATTCTATGTATTATGAAAAAATTATGTACATACATTATGTCTGTCAATATACAAACATTTGGTATTACTTGATTGTTGCTATAAACAACCTACACAATTAGGATTTAATGGTTGTCGAAATTCTACTTCCCCGATGCGTTTTTGTATACGTATGTTTGGTGGTAAATGGGAATTATACTTTTCCATGGGCGTGCAGCGTTTCGAAGGCATAGGTTTTAGGACCATATTAAGAGTTTTAATTTCATATTTTTTTTCTTTTTTTTTCCGATTACTACTATTATCTTGGTTATTTGGCAGTTTATTTGTAATGGTCATTTCAGTGATAATTTTAATGGTGGGTTTCTCTATGTCTGCAGGATGATTCTCTTCATAACAGTGTTTTATAAGTTTATCTTCGTCTAAAAAGGCAAAATTGCAATATTTGCAAATATATTTCTCACCCGAATCACTGGCTAATCGTTCATGTTGGATTAAATGACGATCTAATTGGTGTTGATATTCAAAATGGCTTCCGCATTTGTAACATACATAACGTCCTTTATTTTGGAGGTCCAAATGATAATCAAGAAATACTCTGAAGAAAAAGCAATAAAGAAAATAAAAAAGTTCACAATAAAAATGGAAATGCTAATTAGAAAACATACTTGCTGGTAAAACAGTAGCCACATTTGTGGCAATAAAACCTTGGCTTCTTTAAATGATCCATATAATCATGTACCATTAGATCGTTTAAATTTTCACTTATAAATGTACAGTCAGGCATAAAACACGTTAATGAATTTTGTCTTACTTCGATTTTTAAGCGATCTAATAAATATAAATCTAAAAAATAAAATTGTTATTTCAGAAAAATAAAACAATTATATGCTTTGTTTTACCATATTCTTTAAGTGTTCTAAATGGTATATCCTCTACATAATCCTCTATATAATTGTCGCCCTGTGATAAATGGCTTTGAGAGCTTAGACTGTGTTCTTCAACCCAGTGATTCGTTAAAGATAAACGCTTCGAATACAAAGTATCAACTTGTGATATATCATCATCTTCATCATCATCATCTTCTTCATTATTTTCCGCAGCGACATCATCAGCATTATCATTGAGAACATTTTTAATATGTTGAGCATAATTTTTACTTTCCTCTTCATATTTATTCTTCTTGTACAAATGCTTGTTTCGTTTAATGGATATCTTCGACTGGATATCTTCTTTTTGTGCTATACTCCGTTTAATAGTCTTTTTTTTATTTTTATTCGATTCTGTTTGAGAGTTTGCCGTACTTGGTGCTATAGAGATAGCTTTTGAATAAGATCTTGTTTTTCTTCGCGCCGGTAATGTTATAGGTGAATCAACATCATTTCTTATATTTTCTAAACCCTTTTCGAAAACTTCCATTTTGGCTGTACATTGCAATCGATGAAACTCGTATTCATTTTGTGTGGTAAACTCATTACTACAAATGTCACAATAGAAACGAGGCAAATGAATTCGTTTATGTTGCCTTAATTTGCTTACACTTTCAACGGTCACCGTGCATTGATTGCAATGATATATACGTAGTGGATGAACTGTATATCGAGAATCACCATCGCCTCCTTCTGAAACCACAGAAATTGTATCTAAATTTAAGCGGCTTTCAGTACGCGTTTGTGCAGCAGTTAGTGATTTGGCATAACGGTATTTACCACCACATTTACGCAAATGTTTATTGTAATAGTGTTTGCGTTGGTAAGTTCTATTACAGTGCGGACATATCATTTGGACGGCTGTAACTTGCATACGCTGATAGTTTTGTTTTTTATTCTTGCCGCCGCCGCCAGATTCAGTATTTAAGGGAGACACAGGTCGTTCGTATTGTATTTTCAACATTGAGTCGTTGTTGCCAGCAGTACTGGATGCGGGTGAGTTAGATATGGCGTCAAAAGCAGGCGTCAAAGTTAAATCATTCGTCGCATCATCACAATAACTCGGCGTATAACAGTTACGCTGTTGTTGGACTTCACTAGTGTTGCCCGCTGCTGTATCATCATCCAGCAATGTCGATGACAATTGAAGGAAATTGTTAGGACTAGTATCGGGCGTAGGCGGTGCTAGTACAACAGCTTGACTGTGCATAGCTTGTTCACATCTTAATCGTAGCTTTGAAGACGAATCAGTTACAGCGGTAACATATAATAGGCACCGAGAACATATGGAAGATACAATTTCACGTATATTCCAGCTCTGGAAATAATACAGAGTAGAATTAAAAAAAAAACACAATATATTAATTTAGTTACAGGTAATCTGGTAATTTCACTGACTGCCAGCACTGTGTTATGACTGTTTTGCAAATTGACACATATAGCATCGGTGCGGCAGCACATATTGCAGGTAGACGTTCCCTGGTTAACATTTTTTATCGGCTTTTCATTATTATTTTTTACATTCATTGGTAGATTGTCATTTTGAAACGAACCATTCATTTGCTGAAGGTTTGGGGAAGGTAAACTTACATCAATATCCAATTGCAAGGGCGCAGTAGTAGGCATTGGGGCCGTACGCAATTTTTGCCGAAGTTTTTCTATTATTTCGAATTTCTTATGATATGTACGTTTCCGATTTGGTATTTTTGAATCATTTATAAGACAAATATTACCTTTACCTTCTTCATTCATAATATAATAATATTATTTTTTCCAATCGTTTTTTCGCCGTTTTCCTTTTCTTTTCACTTTTTGACACTATAACTAAAACAATAAATCACACAATATTTTACATTTAATCACGTGAAACTAACACACTTTCGTTAATTATAATGCATTTCAGTTAATGAACAACAATTTGTTATTATTTTTGTTTATAAATCTAAATAAATTCGCTAAATATTAACTTTATTTCTCACGAATATGGTGTTCTTCAGCTGTAAAACTTATTTGACTTTATTTGCTAATGTTTGACAGATTGTTGTTGTATAGTTTGCTATAATATATTAATGTCAAAATGGTGAAGAGTTGTATTTTGATTAGTATAGGGCGTTTCTACATAACGGAAACGTGGGACAGTATTATCCGAACGCAAAAATAGGACAAAAAACTGTAGGTGTATTAAAAAAAAAAATATGTAGATGCACATAGTAATGGAAAAACATGAGCCTAGATTTTCAGAATAAATTTTTTCACATGTTTATACTAAGGACTTCATGCTATTATCGTTGTCGATAAGCACGTGTTTTACTTGTGTTTGTGGTATAAATTACGAATGAGACAGTGATTGAACCAAGTATATTTCTTTATTTTAGTGAAACTTGTTTGTTTTCATTGTTAATACAGCTTTTTGGTTTTACAAAATTTTAAAGATTTTTAAGGACATTTATTTTTCTATACCATAATACGTAATATTCAATAATAAGATAGCTTTGATTTTCCGTTTTATTCAACATACTCACATTCTATGAAAACATAGTTTACGCTACTAACTTTGTCAATACAGCAGTCACAAAGTGTCATATCATAGGTGTAATTTAAAAAGATTGTTTTAAATAAAATAAAAGTAATACAAGCATAAAAACGCCAAAATTGTAGGATTTTGGTATATTTTGTGTTACCCTGTCAATGCCATACTTATATGTGCGTCTGGCAGCACTATCAATTAAATCATCCCTGGGTAACACAATCTTACATGTTTAAAATTAACGGATAGAGAATATGACATCATTTTAGACATTTCCGAAGCTTTCCAAACTGTAGGCAATTAGGTATATAAGGAGACTGCTTTGCCTACGTAGTTCAGTTATCGTTTGGCTGTCAATAAATAAAATTCTGTTAAAGCGGAAATAAAAGTGTTGTATAAACGAATATTAAGTGTTGTATTAAGACAAACAGTATTAAGTTATAATGGAATAAATAAAAACCTTAGAACAATAAAATAAAGCGATGTTTATTTTATTTTAACGCAATTTAAACGAACTCAACTTGATCATACCCATGCTAGTAGACCAAGAGAAAAAAAGAAAATTTTAATCCAAATCTTAAATTGAAATTCGGCCGAATAACTACAAGTTTCGTCATCAAACCTTTAAATATATTTCAGGAACTGCTTTTATTTCTTGTTTTGTATTGAATAACAAATTTCACTTTCAATAAGACATAGAAACGATTGATATTCTGTGTAACAATTAGGCCTTGTAATGTCCAAGATAAGAAAAAGCTTCCAAGACGACTGATCGCAAATGTAATAGTTGTAAACATATTCGCTACCAAGCCAAAATTGTATGAGTTTATTCCTGTTGCCAAACATGTTTTAAATGATTCACTGTTAAATTATATTTTGTTTTAGAACAATTTAACTCAAACTGAGTTTATCTAAGATCAAGTCTTTACGAGTGTAAAGGCAGCGAATGCCTTAAAAAACCATAATTGATCGCTTTGCCAGTTTGTAGCAGCTTATAATGGATGATTTCCTATGAATGTGTTGATTATGGATGGTAACTGCACTTAAGTTGTCTTGCCAGTTGTCAAAAAATTGAATTACTTATAGCAACTGGCTAGTATAAGCTAATAATTTCAGTTGCCATATTATAAATTACAAATTTATAGTCGCCATTCGATAAACTACTTCTGTCTTTTTGTTTACAGCTGTCATGGGACTTGTTTAACTATTGTCTGGGAATGATTATACTCATGGTCAATATTGGCACCTCGGATGAAATATATACGAGGATCTTGCAGATTCTGGTATATGCATATGACATTGATATTGTTGCCGGCAACTTACGAGCAATGCCAGCCGCTTTTGACAATGTAGGCTCTGCAGATTAAATAGGACTCGTCATAGGTATCAGCAGGACTAAATATACTTATGTTCTCAACAGAAAAAGAAGAAAACCAACATAATATCTCATCGCTGGCGATATTTCGTTGTTGTCAGAGAGTTCATATTGTTATATTAAATCGAAAAAGCCTTAAGTTAGATTTCAAAAATTTTACAGGGGAAGCGCAAAAACTATCTAAAATCAAAAATAAACCAAAAAGTTTTAGTACTTTTTAAGTTAAGTTTATTTTTTGTTACAGAACTTGTATTCATATTTTCATATTGCTTATAGAGATATGGAACTTACCTTTTAGATATACATAGTTTTTTCTGAAACCGAAAAGGGTGTAAGTTACATATTTTTTCAATATTTAAAAATGTTTAGAAAATAAAATATACACATATATGGTATAATTTTTAAGACCTATTTTTCTTCTTTCCAAAACCACTAAGAAACAGAAAATAGGTCAACATTGAGCTAAGATATTAGCTTATAAGTGTTTGAAGGTACGATAAACAGGTTTAACCCATAATTCTAGATTTTTAAGGTATTTCGATAATTGAGAAAACAAATTTTTGTTGTACTCAATAGAGTCTATAAAAAAATGTATAACTTTTCAGGTATTTCAGTTTCGTTCTTTTTTGTCGCATCGTTTTATATTCTAATAAAAAGGAACAACAAAAAAGAGCGAATGTTACATTTTTGTTTTATGAGTTTATTGATAAAAACATTTGGGGTATTCACAAAGTGTCATAAAATCGTATGTCCTATAATATAGCATTGCATGGAAGTTAATAATGATGATCATGAAACCTTTATTATTATTTTTTTATTAATTTGTTTCATGTTCTGATTTTTATTCGAAATAGGGTTTTAGTCAATGAAAATATGAATATGTTCATTGATGAACCCGTTCATGACAAAGAGTTGTCCTATAATAATAGCGTGGAAATATAAGAATGTTGTGAGTAACCCTTTTTAATATGCTGGTGCTATTTTGAATTTATAAGTAAAACAAGCAGTTTGCGAATACAAATTGCGGACAAGACAAATAGCAATAAGTTATTCAGCCATGGCAAAATTATTTTTAGTTAAATAAAAATATTTTCATATATTATTTATTTTTAAAATATGTCATCACAAAAAAACATAGCACAGAAAGTTTTATTATTTTAAAACACTTTTTGTTTGAAAAATAACAACAATAGTTCTAAACCAATTTTAAAGTTTAGAATTTTAGGGCAATATAATACGATAGCACACTTTGTGAATATCCCAATTGCTTTTAATTGCTGAAGTGTAGAAATTTGTGAGGACATATGTATATTTTGAAAGGGTGCATCATGATTTATAGAAAAGTCCATTTTGAATTAGGGCTTTTTGGATTTCATATGACGATATACTTGGGATCTTCTGATGATAACGTGACAAAGGAAATAGGGCAACGCATAAGCTTGACCAGACGTTGCCTTTTTAGTCTTTCAAAGCATCTACGCACCAAGCTGCTTACTCGAAAAGCGAAGCTGATACGGTGCCAAAGTGTCTACTTTGCCAGAAGATAACGAGAGAATGCTAAATACGTTTGAGGGAAAAGTCGTGAAAATGATATTTGGCTCACTGTGTCTTGAAGGTGAATGGAGAATGCGGTATAACGGCGACCGCACCCAGAAGTAGTTTGTCGAATGGTGGCTACACATGTTTAGTTTATAATATACATTACATTTTTACTAGTGATACAGGCAGTTATAGCTCCTGGCCTCAACAAGAATGTTCCACCAGATCTTTCTATCCATAGCAGCTGATCTCCAGACTACATTCCTTTCTGCACACCTCGTTTTCCTACGTGTCCAAGCCACCACACACTTTGCATCCTTATCCTCACAGTAACTGCACATCTTTGTTCATTTTTTCCCGATAAGTTTCTAAGTTGTGACCACGGTAGGCTTAATTTCGTTCAGTATACTGTAAATCATACTTTAGAAATCATTCTGATGTAGGTCTGTCATTTTAAAAGAAGTGTTAGTAACTTAGTAAAAATCGCAGCTAATGTGTATAATAAAGTGATAAAGAACAATTTTAAGAAATCTGCCGAAATAATGAAATTAGTTTCGATTCTGTTCTAATAGGACAACAACCCTAAATACACATTACGCATTGCAAGGTAATTTTTTGAAAATAATAAAACCCAAATATGGTAAAGATTGTTGGGATGATTAATTGATAAAAAAATCATCAGTTCGTGACATTAAAATATCTTTAAATAGTAAAACTAAAGCCATAAGTTTTAAGGATACCTTCAGAAAGATTAGGCATGTCGGTCAATAGTGTACCGAAATGTCATTAAAAATAAAAAGATACACGAAACAAATAGTAAGTTGTAAGCATCAAAATTGATTTTTATTTTTCAGATGCGTTACTATTTTTTATTTAAAATAAATTTTGGAAATATCTTAAGTGGTTTTTAATTCTTAGCAAAATGATCATATTTATTAAAAATGTATACTTTATTTTCTCACACAGTGTAAGAGATGGGTAAAAACATCTCTAAACTTGAGAATGTGGAAAAATTGAATAAAAATGTGTTTGCTTAAGAAATAGACACAGATTCCTCAAGGTTACCTAAATATTGCATACGAGTATATCGTATATCATTCCAAAGGTCTGTTCGTCTTCTTTCTAAATTTGGTGGAAAACCTAAAATCGATTAATATTTAAGTAATTTTTATTTGAAAGTAAGTGAGTGAAGGTTCAAAAACCAGTTTTTTACCCGTAACTCAAGATCTTGGATGTATTGTGAAAATTTCAAAAACGGATGTTGGTTGAAGTATTTCACTTTCCACGTATTTCTACTTCATTCTATTTTGTCTCATATTGTTATTTAAAAATTTGTCACGAAACGAAAGATATCGCTTTGACCTGTAGAAAATAACACATGGTGGGACACTAGGTGGCAGCTGGAATTAAAAGCGTAGAAAAAAAGCCCGATTGGGGGAGCAAGGGAGGAACACAATTAAATCTTTTACTGAAGTTAAAATATATTCACGAGTAAAAAATAAAAATTGCATGCGGAAAATCAAATTTTTTTTAATAAGTATTCAACAAATTAATGACAATACAATTGTTTTAAAATGAAGTAAACACCCACCTTTTCAATAATAATTTTGGTTAAAATTAATAAGGGACAGCTTCCAAGAGTTTTCAACTTGTTTATGGTGTAGTACTTTATTTTCGACCTTTTCACACTGTAAGCACACAGCAAAATTCTTATCACATACATCTTCGATCCGAGACCACACACAATGTAAGTAGGACCCATCTAATGCCTGTATACAATTCCTATTTACATTTGCACAGCGTTGACCTAGGCCGTCGGATGGGTCCGATGAAACAGACATTGTAAGCGAAGGTTGGATGGGTCCGACGATATAGACATTGTTAGCGAAGGTTGGATGGGTCCAATTCTACAGACATTGTAAGTGAAGGTTGGATGTGTCCAATGCTACAGACATCGTAAGTGAAAGTTGGAAAATTGTCAAATATTTTTTTCATTTTATTTATTTATCGCAAATTCAATAATGAAAATCCAGCTTATAGGCCATAATTGCTTCCATATAAACTGCTCCATATACCACACACACGGTTAGTACACTTGCATTTTTAAAAAAAAAACTTTTCTTTCCATTTAATTCGGAAAAATTAATAAGAACAATTTTAAAAATAGCAGAAAAACAAACAAAATTCATAATCGAAACTACAATAACAATGTAATGTATTAGAAACCAGGGTTATCAAAAACCCGGGTTTCTTAAATAAAACCCAAGACACCGGGTTTTATTGGGCTTTTGATGGGCTTTTTGGGTTTTATTGGATTTTATAACTGCTCCTGAATTTCGTTCAAGTCGACAATATTTTTTTGTTTTTAGTACCATTACATTTTTTAGTATTTATAATGCAATGTTGCACTCTTAGTGCGATCAAGGCATCATTGTGTACTTTGAGCTACTAAAACTCGCTGATCGGAACACCCTGTAATTACTTCGTTTAAACCGTGCATTATAGGAAAACGGCTGTAATATAAATACAGACAGACAGATAAAGTTTTCCTTTTGCATGACAACGCTTGGTTTCACTTCGCCAAAATTGCCAAACAATTGTTAGAAACAATCAAATGGCACACCTGCCGTAATTTACAAATATTGATCCTTCTGAATATTGTCTGTTTCGACGAATACAACATCTTTTAGCGTGTCACCGAGTCATAACTTTTGAATAAATATAAAATTAGCTTCAAAATGTATCGCTTAAAAAGACGGGTAGTTTTCGGACATTAGCTCAGAGGTGAGGAAAATAAGTAAGCAGTGATTTGATAAATTTTACTTCGTTAAATTTGTTAATTCATTATCTCTTTGAGCTAAAAAATCGGACCGAATTAAATTATACTCCCAATACGTAAAATTTAATTATTTTTGTTGTAAATAAACTACGAAAACCTTTAAATAAAAAATCCACTCGGGTTTTTTTAAATATAGGGCTTAAATACAGGGTTGTCAACCCTGTTATAAACCCATCCCAATCGGATGCTAGTGTGATGACTTTTTACTTCTGATGTACATTTAATTTTACAATATATTGCAAATGAGACTCATCCAAACTGGATGCTAGTTGTGTGTACGTAAAGATTTTATTTCATTTTTTCCTATTGACATAATAGTATACAATTGGATGTGTTTAATTTGTAATAACTTTTGTATTACTGGGCAGTAACTACAATATTTTTAACGGAAACTGTGGGTATGCAACAAAAACTAATATACCAGTGAGGGGAAATCGAATTTTCGTTCGATATCAAAAAAATTGTTTTGAAAGTACACTTTTGACAATAAGAGTAACAATTTTATAAAACAAACATATTTTTTCAGAGCTGCTTTACTAAAAAACTTAATCAGGTATGTGATGGAAATGGAAAATGCAAGAAAATCGACTCAAAATCGAAAAAAGTTGTGATGGCGACTTAAGATTCGTTTTCATACTGATTTTGTTTTAAATTTGGTTTTGCATTTCGCTCCATGAAGATTTCAACAAAAACAAGTGTGATACAGGTATGTGATGGAAATCGATTTGTTTTAATATGAAATCGAAAGTACAAAACGAACGATTTCATTTTCCATATTTGTGTTATTTCAACGTATTCCATATTCAAATTCAAAATTTCATACACACCTTCGAAAAATCATTTGTAAAAAAATATTTATTAAACATTTAAAAAAATAGAAATTCATCATTTCTGAGTTTCCGGATTCTCCAAGTGATAACAATAGTTGTTGGTCGTCGGCTGGTATTTCGGTGAAATGGCATAAAAAAACAGACACAAAGTTCTGGCAGCCAAGAAGGAGGGAGTAGTCCACAATGTAGAGCCTCAACAGTATATTTCGCCTTTGCAGATTTGTCTTCGAATAATTGTCATTTTATAATCGCCTTAGCTGCTGGGATTTATCAAGAAGACGCTGTTCACTGTCCGATGTCATACAAATCCACGTAGATGGCAGACGGTGTATACGTCACCCCAACCTCGGAATATGTTTTGGCAAATGTATGGTGGCTGATATAACATTAAAAGTCTATTCGTGTCTAAGGAATCAGTGCCTTTATTAGAGCCACCTCGTTTATGTTCGTATCACTGACTGCCCTACTCAGCCGCTGCCTTCGATGAAAGATTGTATTATATTTTTGGACAGTACAATTCAAATAGTTTTTGCAAAAATACTTTATTTTTCCTCTTTTCTTTTGTTTTTGGTTCATTTCTCAATACATCACATTTATTGCCAAAAAAAAAAACGTTTTCACCATTTAGTTTCTTTTAATTTCCCACAATGGAGTTAAGTTTTCTAAATACCTTTGAAATTTTAACTTAACATTATGCTCTAAATTTAATAATTTCTCCACAATTAATTTTTTGCTTATCGTATAACATTTGTTAAGATAATTCTGCGATATCAATTTCCTCCAACTTATAGTGGTTTCAAAAATACGCACGTGGTATACATACCTATTTCTACCATTAGGTGTTTTAGACACCTTGAGGAATTCATAATAGAAACGCAGTGCATACTCAGGATTTGTAAAATCTATGGTATTGAATCTGGAAAAAATGGTATCCCAATGCTATTTATCTATTAATAAAATATTTTATCTATTTAAGAAAAAAGAAAATAAGAAATAGTTTTGGCAATTATTTGCATTTTGTACGAAAGGAATTTTCAGTGAGCCAATGTCCGAAAACTACTCCGTCTTTTTAAGCGTTACACTTTGAAATATAATAAATAAATAATAATTCAGTGACATGCCAAAAGATATTGTATCCGTCGAAACAGACAATATTCAGAAGGATCAATATTTGAAGATTACGGCGGGTGTGGCATTTGATTGTTTCTAACAATTGTTTGGCAACTTTGACGAAGAGAGACCGAGCGTTGCCATGTCTGTCTGTCTGTATTTATATTACTGCCGTTTTCTTGTAATTCACGGTTTAAGCGAAGTAATTACAGTCTGCTCCGATCACCGAGTTTTAGTAGCTCCAAGTACACAGTGATGCCTAGATCGCACGCAAGAGTGTAAAATTACATTATAACTCGGGTTTTTGCCAACCCTGCTGTAAATAGTGATGTCATATTTGATGAAAAAGTTTTGTCTTTGATTTTTTTTATTTTTGGCCTATGGCAGGAACCACTGCAGAAGGGGAAGAACGCGAAGGTTAAATTATTTGTTAACAAAAATTAAGCATAAGTTTTTTATTTTATTTTCAAAAAAAAAAAAAATATTTGTGAATGTTTTTCGTTTTATTTTTTATGTTTTTGAGGGAAAATTTCTCTTGGATTTTTTATGTTTTGATTTTTCAGTCACAATTGAGATAAAAACTAGAATTCGATTAAAACTTAAAAACTAAACATAGTTTTGATTTATTTTTTTGTTTAAATTATTTTAATTTTTCTTTTAAAATTTAATATTTAATAAAATAGCAAAATTAAAAAAAGAAAATGTTTTATACAATAAAATTAAAAAAATTAACAAAAATTATTAAAAAAATTAAACAAAAAAAAGGAATAATATTTACACGAAAAAATACAAATTTAGAATAGTATTAACGTATATACAAAAACATTAAAAATTTAACTAATAAAAAATTAAATCAGTTTAGATTATTAAAAAAAAAAAAACAAAAAAAGCCTATTGCATAGTCCCCAGCGTGTAAGATTAAATTTTGTATTCATTTTTATTTTAATATTTTTTTTATTTTAAATTCGAATGAATGAATTGTTTGAGGAGAATAGTAGATGCGTTTACAAGTTTTTGTACATTTATAGGTGCATTGAATAGTGCATTGTTTTCTGTTTTTGTTTTTGTTTTTTTATTTAATTTATTAATTTTTTTAAGTGTCAGTCTTATTTATTTAATAAAAAAAAAAATTATTATTGGACTACAGCAAGAAATTATTTAAAAAATAAAATAATTTTTGTTATTTAATTGTGTATTTTTAAGTTGGTGTTGTTGTTGTTGTTGTTGTTTTTTTGTTTTTGTTTTGTTTGTAAATATGTTTCCTGAGGTAGTTGGTATTGTATTTATTATAATTATTATAATAATTTTTTATATATTTTATGATTAAACTAAATTTATAAAAACTAAAGATTTTTAAAATAAATCACTGGCTTTGTATTTTTTTTTTACAAAAAAAAGAAAAATTCCTAACTTAAAAATATAAATTTTTTTTTTTTTTAGATAACGTCTATATATGTATGTATATGTATGTAATAAGTAAGTTTTAACATCTATTGAAAATTGAGCCTCTTTTTTTGTTGCTTCTAGGGGATTCGAGCCCATTTCCTACATTAAAGTTGAAAGTTTTCAGTCTTTTTTTATAAAATGTCTAAGAGGGTATTTGTGTTTATTTTTCAATACAGCAAATGGGCCTATTTATTTAAATATTAATTATCTTTTTAATTATGGCATTTCTCTATAATTCTCTAAGCTAATCTATAATTTTGTATTTTTTTTTTAATTATTTAGGCACAAGGTGATATTTAATAACAACACATTAATGTTCTTTTTTTTGCAATAAATTTAGTGCATTTTTCAATTATTTGATTTTCTCTTTAGGGAAAAAAGTGCAATATAATTGTAAATCTGAACAAGAAGAATCCTAGTGGTTTTACTCTCTCAACAGGAATTTGTGTTTTTCTTTTACCTATAAAGCTATTGGTACCGCTTTCTGTTATTTTTTATTTTTGAAAAATTATTTTTGAAAAAGAAAAGAAAATAATTAAATTTTAAAGAAAATTACGTTTAACGCGTTAAAAGAGAAATTATTTAAAACAAAAGAAAATAACAAAAATTATTCATTCGTTGAACCGTACGTAGTAAAAACCTATTGCACTCACACACTTGTTATTTGTAAATTTAATTCTTTTCAAATGTAGATAACGACGTTTACAAAAATTAAGTCTTAATTAAATGCTTAAAATGCATTTAAATGTTAACTGGGTTTAACTTTCTTCTTTTTTCTCTCTCTCTTTTATTTTCTGCCTTAACAAACAACTCTCCTGAGTTCCGTTAAGTTGTATATAAAAAAAAAGTTTTTTTTTTATATTTTCTCACCACTTAATAGAGTTGCCAATGTTATTACTCAACGTGAGGAAAATAATGCATCATAACAAGTATCGGCCGCATATTGCCAGGCCATGGTCAGCATCAATCAATCGGCCCGTACATCATCTATTACAACTTCACGTTTCATAGATGTTTCAGTAATAAAAGCGGAGGAGTTATCATCATTGTTTGTATTTGTATTTGTGTTTGTGGGTAATTTGGTGCTCATTATAACGGTTTTTTCAGTTTCGCTTTTGTTGTGCATGCTAGGAGAAAATGGTGATTCGGGCCGTTGCTCTGTGGGAGTATTATTATTGTCTTTACGGGCCACCGACAAATCTTCTACTTGATCATCATCTTCTTCCCGTTCGCAATGTTCCAGGTCACGTTCACGTTCCAATTCTCGTTCGTGTTCGTGTTCTAAAAATTCTCGTTCTCTTTCACGCTCGCGTTCCATCAGTTCTTGTTCGACATTGTGTAAATTACCATATTTTAAGGCGAAATTGGTGGGACTAGGCGAACGCACGGCATTGCCATTTGGTCCCGGGCTAGTGGACATGCGATTGGCGGCAGCATGGGCAGCCGCAGCTAAGGCCATTGCATGTAAAGCTTCCCTTCCGGCTATATCACCCCCTCCGCGATTTTCCAAAGCTTGTTGAAGGAAAGCGTGGTCGAGTAAAGCGGCTGCTGGATGAGGTAAAGTAGGCGTAAGGTGATGATGTTCATTATTACGATGGTGTTCCTTTAATTCACGTTCTTCTCTTGTGGTAGCATCATGGATGACAGCGGCAGCAGCCGAAGTCTGGCCATAACCATGAGCATAGGGAAAAGCAGCCGTTGACTCAACACTGCTCGGACTACGTTTCATGGTACGGTTCATAGGACGGCCTGTGGTAATACCCAACTTTTTCACTTTGTCATATAAAGTTCGGGATGGCACGCCAAACTTCCGTGAAGCTTGCAAAGCGCTCATGCCCTCACGTACACATTGTATGGCCGACATAATGTCACTGCGTGTGTATTGCTTATAACGTTTCCATTCAGGTTTCTGATTAGAATTGCTAGCAAAATTGCCACCAAAAGTACTGCCCTTGGGATCAAAACCATCATCTTCGAAGGAACGATCGGTAAAAGGAGAATGTGGTTCATCATGATATTTCTGCAACGATTAAAAATAAATGGGAAAATTTTGAAAAGAAATAGATGTTTTGATTCGAATTTTTTAACTCAACTTACCTTGTCACCATAGTCTGACCCATTAAAGCTGTGATTATTACTATGGCTACCTAAACTCTTATCAAGACTACCAGCACTGACTGAACTGGATGATTTATCGTTTTTATTATTACCTGACACATTTGGCAATAGAAGAGGCAATTGCTGTGAAGAGTCAGCAGGATTGTTCTGGGCCAAGACATTACGTAGAATGGGGGGTGTCACGATTCATTAGCATACTAGACATAGAGGACAATTTTTTACGTTTTAAAGGATTCATATCGGGAGCAGATTCATATACTGAACTTAACATAGCAGCAGCAGCGGCTGCGGAAGGTGATAAAGGCCATTGAGCAGCCGCAGAACGTTCACTGGTGGGTGTTAAATTACTGGTAGTGGTCTGTTGGGTAGATTGAGTTTGAATGGCTGAGGTAGATTGACTTGTAGTAGGTCCTGGGGACTTGCTATATAAACTGGTATATGGTGATTTATAATTGCTATATGGGGGCGATGAACTACTTGTGGGTGCCGCTGAAGGCGAAATATTAGATGAGGTAGAGATCACGGAGGAGGAATTATTACGGTAATTATCGCTTTCTTTAAAACTGGCTTTGGTATTTGTTATGCCAGTTGAAGGCGAAGAGGTAGTGCTTACCGAGGAATAAGGATTCGAAGGAGCTGTTGCATTGGCATAAGGATTACTAGCCGTTCTTTCGGCGTGTTCTTCACTTAATTTATTGAATTTTTCCTTTAAATCAGCCATATCGAACAGACCCTTAACCTCTAATTCCTCAGCAATACGCATTATTTTCGGTATTTGACTTTGCGTTACATTTACCTCTCCCGTATACATATACTCTAGCAGTGCACGCATTTCAAAAGCTTTAACTCCGGGAAATATAATACTACAATGATCCATGGGCAAATCTTGTAATATAGTCTGAAAATAGGGTGAATTGGCGGCCAATACTACACGATGAGCTTTGAATTGCACCTGATCATCCACCACTATGGTACAGTCTACATAACTTTCAATTTTAATAAGAGAATCTAAAATTTCGATTAAATTCGATTTGTGATTATTCCAGCGTAAACAATATGTTTGACCCTCTGGCGGACCATTTGAGGAGGAAGGGGCTGGTGGACCACCCATTGTATTGCCGTATTGTTGTGCAGCGAGTGCCGGACTGGGAGGACGGTTGTTAGGCGGCGAATGAAAGTCTTCTGGAGGAAAATTACCAAAAGCTTGATGAGCAAATTGTTTGCGGATTTTGAGAGCCAGCTTAAATGTTTAACGAATAACTTTTCAACTGCAAAGAGAGTGCCAGAAAAAAAAGAGGATAAATTAGTAAATTATTTATAGAATAAGAAAAAATTAATGAATTTTATTTTACTTATAGAAAAGTTATTGTTTTTTTTTACAAATTGAAATGAAAAAAAATTTGATGTTTTTTGCAAATATTTTCAAAGTATGTACGTATGTATAAAGAAAAAATTAACTGAAAAGTTTTTCCAATCTACATACATACATACATACATACATACATATAAATGTACATATTTTGTTTATATGTCTGTTTGATATGAAATTTAAAAAGCAAAATTTGCATATACATATATAGGGTAAAAAAAATATGTATTTTTTGGTATGTACTCGTACTGGTACTCGTACTCGTATATTTTCAGTTGCCAAAATCATCCCTCATTCTCTTTTACGAGTATATTGGCAATATGTTGGGATTGGAATGAGAGTGTGTGTACGCTTTTCTTTTACAATTTATTTATTTATTTATTTTTTTTTTTGGGCAAAATAAGTGCGTTTTTTTATGGAAATTTTAATGAGGGGTAGTATTTTTTATTCTGGTATAAGTATTTCCTTAAATTATTGGGGTGAGTTTTTTATTTTTTTCTCGTTTTCGTAATAACAGCAGGTTTATTTTTTGCATTTTTCCCTAAAAAATTGAGTTTTTTTTTTGTTTAAACTAATGGTCATTCAGTGATATTTTACTCATTATATTGTTGTAATTATGCAGTCCTAATTAGAAAGAGTGTGATAGAGAAAGATACAGGGAGAGAATAAGTGAAAATTGCATTAATGTAAAAAGTGTTTACATATGGTTGCCATATGTCTATTAAGTACTTATCCCTTAAATTTAAACATTAAATATCTTGAGTTTTAAAAATAAATTAACACATGTCAGCCATAAGACATGGGAGATAGAGAGACGTTTGGAAGGAAGCCAAATAAATATCATTACAGGATGAAAGACAAGAAACTGACTATACTCAAATACTGAATATGATTTTGTCAAAAATATGGCGTTTATTTTTCTAAGTGAACGTTTGAATAAGACAGACAACACATGGTTAACAAATTATTTTAAAATGTTTAAGCCCTAACTACTGATAATGCAAAAATTATAAAGAACATTTTAAGATTTTCATTTTCAGGCCAAATATTAAATTTCAATAACAACAGCAACAAAAGAATGGATTGATTGATTTTCCTCAATTTTTTTTCTTGTCAAATATCAAGTTTCAAAACATTTACTTCTTTACCAAAAAAAAAACAATAAATTCTATGTATGTATGTATTTAAAAAAAAAAAAAATGAAATTGATAGTTTTCTCAAAAGATAATATTTTATATGCATTAAGAAAGCAATTGTCTCTTAAGCTCGACCACATAATACTCTACATTACAATGTAGTTTTACACTTTGCACTTTCAAAAAAATTGAAATTAAAATTTATCAGAAAATTAAAGCAATACCTGGTTGCTGCGGTGAAGCATTAGTAGGCAGTGTGCTAGTCCGCTAGTTTGGGTGCAATTGCACTACACCGAACGTATAATTATATATTGTATTGCAATCTATATAAATAAAAATTACAATCAAAATTCCCTGCTTAGCAAAGGCGTAAAGAAGGTTCTTACGCAAAGAAAATTAAAAAAAATTGCAACTGATTGGTGTTACGCTCATGCAAACTAAATATTCATATTTATCTTTCAAATTGTAACAGTAAGAGTTTCTAAATTTAGTTCAAGGAACTTCGTGGTCAATACTAGCTATCAATCGAGAAATAGGTGTAATTGGGTGAGTGGAAGTGGCACCTCTCATTCACAGTAAATATTGACTTTTGCATACCTTGAGAATGGTAATAGTGGAAGTGTCTAAACTTCGTCAAGTAAAGGGTCCGCCATCTAACGTTTTTTTCAACTAGTGCTTATTTTGTGAATGGTAACACTTAGCTCATATCTGATTTGACAGATAATTAGTTTTATCCTTCCGATAAACGAATATGGTTGTGTATACGCTTGAAAAACGCTGGGAAATATTGCGATATTACTTTGAAAATCATGGTAATGTTGCAGAATCAAAACTCATCTTTTCAGATGAAGGTCATTTTGATCTTGGCGGGTATGTAAACAAGCAAAATTGTCGTATTTGGGGCACAGAAAACCCGCACGCATACATTGAAAAGCCGATACACCCAAGACGAGTCACTGTTTGTAGCGGATTTTGGTCCAGAGGCATAATTGGGCTATTTTTCTTCGAAAATGAGCAAGGAGTGGCCGGTACAGTCAGTGGCAATTTGTTCACAAAAATTGAAGAGGAGGATATTAGCAACATTTGGTTTCAACAGGACCGCCATTGGTGAAATACAGCTGCACAAAATCGATAATGTGCTTAAAAATTGGACCGATCGTGTAGGCTGCTGCATGGCCAACCGAGGCAGCCATTTGAATAAAATTATTTTCCATTATTAACCGGAAGGAATGTACTTTCAAATAAAAAAAGAAATTTGAGAAAATATTCAGTAGTTTTTTTATAGCATTAAAAAAAATATTTGGCGGACCCTTTAATTTCGTTGATAATATGTATGCATTATTAACCAAACAGTAGGCAGAATTTGATAACTAGGCATGGTAACTCCCATACATTATTATTATCATTTTGACCAAGCAACCTTGCAGGACACTATGATCCTTGCGATCTATTGTGCCCTTTTCGGTCTGCAGATCTGTTGCCTTCCTAATGAATATCAGCAGATCTTAACCCTAATGATGGATATGTCTCCTGATGACATAGGGTCGTCTCAACTCACACACCAATCAGCCTTTCAAAAAGACACTCAGCGAAATGTTCAATTAAATGTTTTTCGGAAAACCCAGATGTTTGCTTTTCCAATGCACGTTGCCCTGCTGCACAAAATATTACGTGGCAAGACATTTTTAAGCTCTAAAACAGACGATTGTCAGGCCTGGCAATTTGCTGACAACAACCTGACAGTGGGAAATTGCCACCACAATGGATATTGTCAGTTTACACGTTTGCAAGACATTTGTCAGCAAATACGGTAATCATATAATGTATGAATGTTTTTTCTAAGAATGATGCCATTGTCAGATGTTAAAATTCGGGCATCTGACAATGCTATCTCTGACAATAAAAGGCAAACATTTCAAGTTTACATGGCTGTAAGACATTTTCTGTGCATTTTTCTGACCATATTGTTAGACCGAAAAATCATCTAAACAAAGCTTAGCTCATGTTATAATGAATATGAAAATTTATCTCATTTCTAATAATAATAATAGTATAAGTTTTTAATATAAGTTTCTTTAAGTGCATTGAGTAAAAGAGAGCTGCTGCTAACCCACACAAAAACAAAATGACAATTTATGTGGTTGACAAGCACTTATCTAAATTTATCACGGACTCCACATTCACACGATATGCTTTTTGCCGTCTCTGATGCCTGTGAATACAGTCTACAAACTTCTGTGACCGCCATTCTTTTCAGATGCGCTCTCAGAGTACAATGGCCCGTAACAAAATTCTTCAGGAGAACCTCAGCGAAGCAAAAATTGCGGACTGATCGTCGCTCTAGAGTGGCGAAGTCCGCTTTGAGCATTCCAATGTTCTTAGCAATTTCCCAATCCTTGATTAGGTTTGGGATGGTATGGTAGTAAGTGGTGCCGCACAGTAAGGTTTACGGAACCTTTCCTAGCCAATGCATCCACTGTTTCGTTAAAATAACTCGACCTTATCCTAAGCGAAAGCCTTTGCAACGTATGGTAGCAATATTTGACCAGTTTAGATGTCATACGATTCGAGCCAAATGCCCTTAAGGCAGTTTAGCTGTCAGATAATATATTAATGGTCTGTCCAGGTTCATCTTCGCACATATGACAATGGCAGTGTTCTCAGCCTGAAAGACACTTATCGATCTCCCCAAAAGGATCGACAAGTCTCGGTTGGCTCCATGAATACCAGCACCTACACTGTCAATTATTTTGGAGCCATCGATAATATACCAGTTCAGGTCAAACTCACTCCGAACTAAGATCGCGAAGATGGTTCTTCGACCACCCTGCGTGAAATGGACAGACTCCCAGACACACGATGCCACCCACATCACATATATATGAAGCGGTGTCAAACCAATCAGCCTAAGTTATACGTAGGCAGGCGAGCCGCTGTACCCTGCCAAGTTTATTCAAGGTGGTAGCTTCCTCAGCTTTTCTCCGCCAAGATCGCCGCGTAAGTGACAATGAGCCGAATAATGGTGCTATATATCCATAGTGTCATTCTCACTAAAAGTCTCCATGTCCCACCGTAGGAGGAGCGACTTGCCCAAAGGCTGCCAAGTCTAGACGGTGTCGATGGGCGAGTTCCACTCTCATACATAAAAAATATTGATTTTTGTATATCTCGAGAACGGTTAAAGTAGAAGTTTCTGAATTTAGTCTGAATGACTTTGTAGTCAATACAAATCATTAGTAAAAAATGGGCGGAACTGGATAAGTGGGAGTGGCATAGTAAACATTAAGTTTTGAAAATGTTATGAACTGTAACAGTAGAAGTTTCTTAATTTGATTCAAACTAAACATTATCAACCAAAGGTTTTGTATATGTACATACAGCTACTCACACTTAAAATGGGACGCAAATAAAATCTCCCAAAATCATACTTTAAGCCGCCAAATACAATAAAGACTTGGTTAAATTTAAGAATATTTTTATTATACTTTATTTATTGCATAAGTATATATAAAGATATAAAGGATATAAGAAAAAAAAAAAAACATCAAAATTCGACATTTTATAATTTACTTGCTTAAACCGAGGCCTATACTCAAAATGGGGCACTATATATTTCTTCTTCATTCATCTACTACGACTTCCCTCAATCACTTATGACCTTCGTTTGGTTACTCTCTTTCTTATTTTTGCAAATAAGTGCTCGATAAAATTCAAGTCTAGAGACTGGGAAGAAGTCTTAATCATTTCTGGGCAATTATATATCAGGTGTACCGGTATGAAATGAGCGCTTTTTTTTTATTGGAAAGTAAAAAAACCTTCAGTCAAAGTATTGGCCATTGCTGGCTGCAAATATTTTCCATCTTTCAGGCAATTTGTGGATTCCACGCCAATAAAAGTGTTCAAATTTTGAAGCAAACCAATTAGTTACCCAATTTTCGACTTCCTCATGGGAATCGAAGTGCTGCGCAACCAATGCGTGTCACATCGATGAAAACAAATAGCAGTCGGAAGGAGCCAAGTCCGGCGAATACGGCGGACGGAGTAGCAGCTCGCTGCTTTGTGTGCTGGTGCATTGTCATGTTGCACAATTACCTTGCCGTGGTTTGTGGCCTATTCTGGTCGTTTTTCGATTACTACATGGTTCAAATTGATCATTAGCTGTCGGTAGCGATCTGTATTAACGGTTTTACTAGGTTTTAGGAGCTCGTGGTACACCACACCTTTCTGGCCCCACTAGATACACGGCATTGCTTGCCTGGCGAATCGACTTGGTTTTGCAGCCGAAGTTGATGGTTGTCCCGGATTAATCCAAGACTTTTTCCATTAAGAGCATGCTGACCTCGACAAACATTCGATGAAACTCTGTAGCACTTTTCTTGAAATGGAAACAAAAAATTAATGCTTTCCGCAAATCATTATTTTCTGGTACAAAATTCGCTATTTTTAACACGATGAAAAAAATATGATGTTGTTTGTTAACTGATTTGATGAATATGTTTGACAGATATCATTGCCAACACAAAAAAGAAAACAAGGCTCGTTCACAATAGAGACATTTGTATTATGACGCTCACTTCATACCGGTACACCTAATAGTAGTAAATTTCATGTTATCCTAGACTTATGCTTAGAATCATTGTTCTTTTAGAATACAAATTCCTTAACTATTTCTTTCAGAACATCAAGTAATGTAGACTTCTCCCCAGTCCACCATCCATGGAGCTTAAAAATTTAATAACTATTTCTTTTACATGAGATGAGGAATTGAAAGCATTGATCGACGAAGATTATTGTTAAACGAAAGAAGAGCTTGCATTATCATTGGGAGCAACACAACAAGCCATTTCCCTATTTTCATTAAAAAGCAAGGAAATTGGGTTCCATATAAATTGAAGTTGAGAGACGTTGAAAGGCGATTTTGCATGTCGGAAATGATGCTTGAACGCCACCATAAGAAGTCATTTTTGCATCGTGCTGTTACTGGTGATGAAAAATGGATACATTACGATAACCCCAAGTGCAAAAAGTCCAATGTAAAGCCCGGCCAACCAGCCAAATCAACGCCGAAGCCGAATATCCATGACTGTATTTGGTGGAATCAGAAAGGTGTTTTGTATTATGAGCTATTCAAATCAGGTCAGACGATCACAGTGGACCTGTACCGAACACAATTGATTTGTTTGAAGAGAGCAATTAATGAAAAACGACCAGCATATTTGACCAGACACGAGGCCATAATCTTCCATCATGACAACGCTCAGCCACATTTTGCAAGATCGGTCAAAAACTATTTGAAATATAGTAGATGGGAAGATTCGGCTCACCCGCCTTATAGCCCAGACCTTGCCCCTTCTGTCTAGCATTTGTTTCGATCGATGCAGAACGCTCTTGCTGGAATAGGCTTCACCTCTGAACAGGGTATCAGAATTTGGCTTGATTTATTCTTTACCTCAAAAACGGAGCAGTTATTTTGGCGCGGACCCCATATGGGGAAAAGAAGTGGCAAACTATGGACAATACTTTGAATAATCAATTCATTTTGTTATTATAATAAATGCATTTTTCAAGCAAAAAAATCGACAGTATTAACTTGTATACCCGATACTTATATTTAGAGAGCTATTAATCATTATTAGAAACACGTATCTAATAAATTATGAAATTAGCTCATGGTTGCGAAGTGATAAGATTGTTGTTATAGGTATTTAAAAAAAATCTATACACTTTCCAACTTAAACAACTTTTTCCAGGCTATTTATCGGAAGAAGTAATAAAAGCAGATCACAAAAATGTCAGAAAGGCCCGATTGTCTCATACGAGACATCCCGAGAAGATACCAATAAAGATCTGATGGTACATTTATTATTATCATCAGATCCAATGTTGTCATCGCTTAGGCACATCACAGTTAAAACAGATCTTTCAGATTTTGATAAATATATCTTGTTTCACTTCGAGCAAAAACTCGTTTTCGAATGAATAATTTATTGTTTTTTTTTTTTTAATTTAAATACATGTTTATTAGTTATTGTTACCTAATTTAGTATAAATTCAGCTTTTAAACAAAAAGCCTTTTTTATTAAAACATTTATATATAAAAAAAGTAGCATAAGGCTGTTTTTTGTTTTAAATATATGTGAGCGGCGGGCGTGTCTGTTATCGTATTTCTATATCTTTTATTTTTGTCCATTCGTTCAATGGGATCGACTCACTGTGTGGCATGGTTGGCTTCTTCTATAAAATTTTTACACTTTTTCCACATTTTATCCCCTTCCAGTCCTTCTTCATGAATTATATTGCAAAAATTTCAACATTCATTCACACATTAATTTTTACATAAGTACTAGAGTAAGCCCTCCCGCGTTGCTGAGAGCCCGACTGTACATGCTTTTTGATTGATGTGGATAGATAACGAAGTTTTAACTGTTACCGTTCTCTACACATACAAAAATCCATATTTTCTTAAGACTGATGGTTTGACCTTCTCAAGATATACAAATATCAATATCGACTTTGTATGGAGGTACCCTGCCCACTTTGTAACTGGTGGTTTTTATTATCTAAGAAGTCATTTAGAACAAATTCAGAAACTTCCATTCTAACCGTTCTCAAATTATAAACAAATCAATATTACCGAATGTCATTGTACACGTAAGACATTACGATACATGGTTTGGTAACTTTGGTTTAAGTGACAATAAAAAATAATGTGGAAAATGGAAGGATTTTGTTGATATTTGTATGGGAATATATAGGAAAATCTAAATGCCATATCTCCTGAAACACTGGGTCGATTTCGTGCAAACTTCACATACACCATCTACAGACTATCCCCAACGTACCCTGAATTTTTGTTGAAATTGGTCAACCCGTTTCTGCAGTTAGTGGCGACATCAAAGTGTACACTTATTTTTATATATACGCTAGGCAGCACAAATCTGCATACATGCTGTTTGGCATAGTTTAAGGTCTAATTGTGGTCCTAAGAAACGACGTATTCTTTTTGAATTAGTTTTAATTTACAGATAAATCTCTGGAAATTATAATATATAATTTCCTTTTGCATTCGCATAGTTTATTATTAACTTAAAGTAATATTATGAGACATTTGTACATATGCAAAAATCTGCGCAACTGTTTTTTGTAGTTAAATGGTACCATAAAACTGAAGTTTTAGTTCCAAACATGTTAAAAACATCATATTGAGGTATTTTTTTGACATTTTTGGGTTCAAATTGCAATAATATTCAAGAAAAGGTGACCAGAGTAAAATATTGCTGAACGTAAAAAAATAGCACATTAATGGAAACAAGAAAAAACTTAAAACGAAATCGGTCAAGTAGTTGAATGGACTACTCCTCTATCCAAAGAGTGATTAAAATAATTAAAAAACTCGGTAGTTTTAATCTAAAAGCTTTGTTTTAATCGCCAAACAAAATTGTCTGAACCCAAAAGCAGAGTTATAGAGCATTTAGTGAAAAACAACCACATATCAGAAGCGTCAAAATCTTATGCTATAGGGGTGTATGGCAAGCAAAGACGTAGGAAATATGGAGTGAACTGTAAACAAATTTTACTGAAAGTGATATAAAATTGGGCATTGAAGTTGCTTACGTATTCCAGCAAGACAACGACTCAAAACATACACACAGCACAAAGGTATTGATTGTTCTATATTGTAAAAACCTATTCAAAACTCCACCGTACTAACTGGTCTTAAGTCCATGGAACATTTATGGGATTTATTAGAAAGAAGAATACGAAATAGGGTAAAAACAATAAAAAAGATTCTTTAAACGATACTAAATGGGGAATGGGAATCAATAAGATCTATAAATTAGTTGCATCAATGTCAAAATAGCTTAATGAAGTTCTTAGGCGTCTAGGTTATCAAAATTTTTATTAAAACCTAGTTTGAGTTAAAAAAATTTTTTGATTTATTATTATTTTATTTAAGGTTGCTTATTATTGTCAAGCTATGCAAATGCAAAAGGAAACCACATAACATAATTTTTAGAAGTTTATCTCTAAATTAAAATCAATTTTAAGAAATTCGTTGCTCCTTAGCACCATAAGTAGACCTCAAAGTATGCTAAATAACTTGTACGCAGACTTATGCTGCCTAGTGTATACATTGATACGATTTTTAACTTTTTAATTTGTAAAAAATTGCTAAAAATTATTTAACATTTCAATACAACATATATATGTATTGTTACAAAAATAAGGTTGGGCACCCCTGAAGGAACGAAAATAATTTCTTACCTACGTGCAAATAAAAATAAATAAATACACTACCCTTTGACGAGTAGTTAACCCTGGCGTACTAATCTTCGTCGATTTGACGAGCACTTTGAATTGAAAAAGTGTAAGCTGAGTTGGATTTACAGAAATATTATTTTAATAGTTTTTCAAATGAATAAACTTTAAATTGGTAATTTTATTCTAATAGATAAGTGCATACGACGTCCAATAATATTGATTTGATAAAAAAATATTCCTTTAAATTATAAAAAAGCTGTTGGAAAACATCATCGTCGAGTCGACGAACATTAGTTACAACGTATGTAAAATATGGTTGGTACTCTAGGATTAAGGTAAAAATTATGAAAAATTATGAAAAATTCGATACACCATAGATGTCTATACACAGCTAGATATGTATCTATTTGTAGAAATTACGAGCTTTAATAAGGGGTAAAAAGATAATTTTCGGTTCATAGTATATTGCTATGAAATACGTAGTACTTAAGGTGTATCTTGACAGATATAAAAGAAAAAGTCTGCAAAAATTACACATGCTATTTTATTATCATGTTGCAGATTTAGATACAAAATTAACTTTACACAAAGAGTGGGCGTGGCGCAACCAATAAAAAATATTTAAAAATATTTATTTTATTGTACATCTTTATAAATATACATATCTGCGTGAGACGTCAAAATTCGCCGCAGCATTTTCCTTATATAGACAAATAAGTGACACAAATTCGATTTTTGTCGCGATCATATCCGTGTTTACATACATCATATATGTATACAGGTATCTACATACATGCATATATATATATATGAGTACATACATACATACATACGTATATAACAAATGGGAAATAAATTCCTCTTTGTCGTGATCCTATCCATGTTTGTGTCACTTATTTGTCTGTATAAAGAATATGCTAAGGCGACTTTTGACGCCTCACTCAGATATATTTCTAAAGATGTATACATATATACATATATATAAAGCATTTTTATTTGCATTAAATAGTTTTATTTTTAAAATAAACTACTTCAAAATCATTCTGTTCCCATGAATTTTTTTAAGCTGTTCCTATGTATTTTCTATACTGTATCCCCTGGAACGTACCTACCGTGTAATAATAGGATTGGGTGTATTTGATTAGAAAAGCCTTTTCTGTTATCTTTTTTTTAATTTTTTGAACATGAAAAAAGCAATAAATCGGTGTTACTTTTGTTAGAAAATTAGTTTTTATAATGTCAACACCACCTTATTGGATACGTTTTGATTTTGTCGAAATTCCATTGACGTTTCCATTTAATGCCTATCTTAAGCTTGATTTTTTGCTGCAACAAAGGTGGCTGATATTTATTGAATTAGAAGTCGCTTCATGCAAATGTGACCTTTTAAGTTCCGGTTTGTATTGAAAGAGACAAAAAACGTTTGTCTTTGATAACAAAAGTACAAATCGCCATATTTCATAGAATTAATTATACATCATAGAGATGTCAAAAGTCGCCTTAGAATTTTCTTTATAAAGTCAGATAAGTAAGTCGTAGATTAATGTGAATATTGCCACGCTGGCATACCCAACGGTGCCCGAGGTACGAGTGAATACAATTCATTATTTGGACATAAACTCCAAACCTTGCTAAAGTCTCGGAGACTATACAAACTCCTACCGATTTATGGATCATGGCACCCGGTTATGAGTGTAACACCACATTGCGCTAACGGTCTTCCCACGATTTGAGTATAAACCGCTGCCACCATGTTGCTTCTACAAGGGGCCTTATCATAGTCAGGCAGGGACTAAGGTTCCTGGTGCTCCTGACTCCCGTATCAGAAATAAGCCCCCGGTCAGACGTCGTAGTATAAATGGTACTACCAGTGTAAGCCCCAAATGGCTACGGACTGGTGGCCAGTATAAAGTCAGACAGGTGGCAAAAAACAGATATATAATAGATTTACAGGCATCGCTGGATGGGTAAAGCTGGTATATACACATGTATATGGATTGCAAACTGTATCACGATTGGTGAACTGAAACTAAGTCGATCGGTATAATTAATGTTAACTCTAAGGCTACAGTCTTTATGTGTTGCAAATATTAATGCAAACACAATATATTCTCACGGACTATAGAGTGGTCTAGGATATAATGATAATTTACAATCGAATATTTTGATAAATAAAAAAATTCCCTTTTTATATATATGAGAACAGAGGGTGTATAACCATGATAAATGAATTTTTTGTCAGTTTTTTTGCGATCTTCGTTTATTGTTTATTGTTTGCCTATTGACAGGGATATATGGTATGTATGTATGTATGTAATATAAATAAATGAATGTGTATTCTAGTTAATAAAACGACTACTATAATACCAACCTGTTAAAAATTATTAAAAAGAATAGGTTTCCTGCACACATTTTCTAACGTATTGTGCAATTTTCAAAAAAAGGCAAGGAAAACGAATTTTCTATATGTGGAGTAAAATGAAAAGAAAATAAATTTTCTTTTTAATGTATGACGCCACAAACAATAAAAAAACGTAGGATACAATAGGGACCGCCTGTGAAGACGAGGATCTAGACAGGTTGCACAATCGAATGATAATTCTAAAGCAGGTAACAATTTTAATAATTTCTTAGTTTCTTAGTTTTCTTATAGGCATTACATATGCAATTGAATTGGTTTATAAGTGGATAAGTAAAAGAAAAAAAACATAAAATGTGAGAAATAAATAAAAAAAAAAACGATATTTTTTTTTGTTGTACATACACATATAGAAACCAAAAGAACGACAGATATTAAGGATATAATCGAAAAAGTCAATGTTTTTTTTCAAACAACAGGATTAAATAGGATTAATTTTCCCTTTTGTTCCAATAAAATAGCTACTGGCTGAACTGAAAAATAAAAATTAAAGAAATTTGTTGACAACTTGAAAAGAGAAGAATATTCTTGCTATTAAACTCTATAAGGAAAGTAAAGAACTTTATACATAACTAGCTAAAACCCGACGTGCTTCGCTACCCCCATCTTAATTATTATCTCAAATGTTATTCTATTTAAATTTTTTGCCGCCCTCCGTTCCAAATACAAATATTTAAGAGGACTTATAGTTCCTTCCAGAAAGACACTGTAGAATCTGTCATTTAGGCCCAATTAGTCTAGAAGTAACGTAGACGGGACGTAAAAGTAACGTGATCCAAACGTCAAGTGTGATTAGTTGATGAAGTAAAAACGTGTCAGCTGTTTTCAACTGTGTGTGTGTAAACATTAGAAGAAAAAAAAGTAAATTATAAATTAATTCATGCTTTTTCATCAACAATATTAATTTTTCATCATCCGTTTTATTTAAGTTCATTATTATTTAATATTTATAATTTAAAACACACACTTTTAAATTTTTCTTTATTTATTTCAATTAAGCATGAATTCTTTGTTTACACTTTGATGTCAGCTGATGTTGTGTGTGAAGTAAAAACGTAGAAGAATTACGCTGGAAACAGAAACAGTTTTGTATATAAAATACATTCTGTTACGCTCTAACCTTTTCTAAAACGTTGGAGTTCTTTTGAAATGCGTCAAATAAAATTAATAACACGTATTTGTTGACTTATTTTACTTATTTAACTTCCACTTATACACAAATTACTCAACACCTTTACTTACGCCCAAACATGACATTACTTTATGTCTTACAACTCTGCTCAATGACTTTCAAACTATAACTGAATTGCTAAGCGCGATGTGCCACCTTCTATAGCAAATATATTTACGTTAAATTCAAATGTAATAATATTATAATACACAAAAAGGAATCAAACTAGCAACACCGTTAAACATCCAAGAGGTAGCACTCTTAATAGCACAGACAATTAGGGCAGTGACAGATAGATAAGAGCCTTGACACAAACCATAATAAAGTTTATAGCTAAGACTACCACTATACTAATTTACTATATCTTTCTTTAGGCATCTCTTATTTTCATAACAATACAGTGTACTTTCTGGAATATCTGCGTTTTGGCTTTTTGCCTAATGTGGATAGATAAAGCTGCTTTAATTGTTCCCGTTCTCCACATATTCAAAATTTAATCTTTAGTATGAATGGAAGTGGCAACGCTCACTTATCCAATCTTGTCCAGTTACTGACTGATAATGTGTATGCTCACGACGTTGTTTGAATCAAATTTAGAAACTTTAGAACTTCTACTATTACCCAATTGTTCAATTCCAGCCATTTTTTAAATGATAATTTGTTTGGACTACGAAATCATTGAGATGAAGTACAAAAAACTTTAGCTTTAATCGGTTCTAAGATATACAAAAATCAATAGTTTGTGTGGTGGAAACCAATTCCGCCCACTTTTTGACTGATGATATGTATTGATTATGAATTTATTCAGATCAAATTAAGATACTTTAGCTTTATCGTTCTCAAGATATACAAAACTATTTACGCTGTATGGGAGGTATCATGCCCAATTGCCCAATCCTACCAATTTTTTAACAAATGATTTGTATTGACTATGAAATCAAATTCAGAAACTTTAGCTTTAACCGTTCTATGGGCATGGCACCTGCCTACTATCAAGCTATATGGACCAAAATTATAGATTCTTACTGTTACCATTTTGAAAGATATACACAAATAAATATTTACTTTGTATGAGCGTGGCACCGCCCAGTTGGAATTTTTAAAATTTGTATGGCCTATATATAGTTCCTTCCACACGTCTGTACTGTAAAGATTTCATGATAATCAGTTCAGCCGTTTGACTGTCTATAAGAAGACAAGAAATTCACTAGCATTTAAACGTGGTGTTAAGTTTTAGGCAATTTTATGAAAAAAGTCTATGTATCCACTTTTGCACGTTCTAAAAAAAAAGAATTTTCCAGATTTTGTCCAAAGACTTTTTGTTTTTATAACACTTTTATACGATTTGCCACACTTTTGACCAAAGTCTCGATGGTCTGGTGCGGAATATTAGTGTACTATGTTTGTATTCTTGACTAATGTTTATTTAGATTTGTTGGAGCACTATCGTAATGAGAAGACGTTTTTATTAACAATGTTCACAAATTTATAATCTGGTAGATAATTACGTTACGCCTCGGCTACGAGTTACACGGTCCATTCGATCAGTCTAATTTTGACTACTTTTTTCAATAAACTTGGTTGTACGGCTTCAAAGGTGGCTTGGATATTGGTTTTCAATGCTTTAAGAGTTGCTGGTTTGTCGGCATAAGCCAATGTCTTAACATAGCCCCATAAAAAGTAATCCAGAGGCATAAAATCGCGAGAAAGTTGTCACCAAACTGATTATGTAATAAGTCGGTTCTTACGCGTTGTATAGCAAGTTGCTCTATCTTGTTGGAACCAAATGTCGTTAATGTTTAGCTGATTAATTTTTGAAAACAAAAAAAAAAAAAAAAATGTCAGCATGGCTTGATAGCGCTCGCCATTCACCGTAATGACAGAATGTTGCACATTTCAAAAGAAAGAAATCGAGCGTGTAAATCGCACCAAGCAATCAATTTTAATGGACGTAATGGAGGTAATGGTTTACGTTTCCGGCTTGACGATTTTCATTGCTTCAAATACGGCAATTTCGCTTATAGGCGTAGCCATTTAACCAGACATTAGCTTACACGAATTAAAGTAAATTTCCACAATTTGTAAAACTTGTTGTGGTGTTAATTCCAATTCCTGATGACTTGCCAAATCTTACTGAACAGAAATGTCAACACAGCTTGGGATTCTCAGCTGTGAAACCATACTTATTGATAATTCTCATGCTGCTAAAAAACACCCTATAATTTCTAACAGGTGTTATTTTGGTCTGAACAAACAGTTTTGAAGCAAGGCTCTAACTCTGCAGACAAAAATCACATTCTACGAAACGCTTACACCTACCGTGCTGTTAAATGTAGCACTTGCCAGCACATGAGGCTGTTCTTAGTGAGAGGAAGACAAAAAAGAACGAACGCAGATTGCTCCATATTTTTACATTTTATTCATAACTTAATATAATTCCTTATTTAATTCATGAATAGTACGGTTCCTGTATAAAATAGTGCGCAAGCACGCATCTTAACTTAAAAAATGTGAAAAAAAATCGATGAAGAATGTGTTTGCTGTTACACTTCTATCCAAAACCGAAGTGACTTCAAATCGGGTAATATTCAGCTAAGTTATTAGAAAAATAGTATCACTTGCCAGGTATTTCGTATGTCGTATAAGCATCGTAACGCTTCAAAAGAAAAAATGAATCGACCATTTTAAAGTACTGTCAGCGAAGTGAAAGCTATTGTTTGTTGATGTGTTTAGAATTGCTTAGCTTCAAATGACAACCGTACATGGCACAGTTCATTTGGGTCCAAAGAGCGGTCCCATATCCTTACAACTCCCGTGCAGTTTTTGTCAGTCTTCCAGTTGCTGTAATGAAAGCGTAGTTTTTGTTCAAATCGCCAGAAATCATTATATGAATTCTCCCTTTTTGGCCAATTTTTGCCACTATAAGATTGCTCGCATGTTGTTTGGGTAATTTCAATACTTCTTCTGTTATTTGGCCAATATGGCGAGAATTTTCTGATATCATAACAGTCTGATTCATTTCCCCCTTTTCCGTTCGGTATGAAATGAAGTTCCTGCGACACTAAGAGCAGTTCTGGTGCCCTCAATTGATCCATAGAGATCTAAAATGGTATCCGGCTGTGCATGCTCATTCCCATTCATGTCTCCATGTTCAGAAATCTATCTAAAGATGACTGCGGAGTGTCTTGATATCTCGTTCGAAGGCACCTGGCATTTATGAACAGTTTTTTATGTGTTCTGATCGCTCTCCAGGAATCCTATGATCGCTTTGCCTTCAGTGATCTCGGTCACAAACTTGACCAAAAATAAAACACCTTTTTCTTATATTTGAAAAGAGCTTTCAAATATATGCCATTTTGATCGATAACCTTTTGTCGTTTTTGGGATAAGGCCATTATTCAATCGGTGTAGAACTTTTGGGTTAGCTTAGCGAATAACTGCTGCAATTGCATTTTTCAGGCCTCTATCTATCTTACACCATTAAGAGAGTTCTGCAGAGATCGAAACATGTTAATCTTAAGGTGTAAGGTCTCTTAATAGTGTAAATTTAAGTCCCGTGAATGACTGCAAAAGTAAATTGGATGAGTTTTTCTCTTAGAAAAGCCAGAAGTTTTACACTGATGGAATAATGGCTTTAGCCTAAAAATTTAAAAAATTATCGATCAAAACCGGCACATATTTGTTATTAATTTACTGAAGTTATTATGATTAATTCACTAAAATGTTAAATAGCCTTATTTAAGACTTTGTAAAAGGAAAACTTAAAAAAATATGTTTTGAAAAATCTTAACAAACCATTTTTTTTTCTTGATTCTTGTAAAAGCTGTAAAAATTCTTTTACATCTAACGAAATCAAGAACATCTGCAAGCGTAGTACTAACGGACAATATCATTTAGAATCATTAGCGCTAAGGTAGCAGGCAAAATTCGTTAAGCATGTAATCGAATCATAAAAGATAATGTCACATGCAATCGGTTCAAAGCAGACAATGTTGACATTCAATGGCGTTGTCACACATAACTCGCTTTGTTTGTGTCATTGTCACAAGGATTCACCAATAAAATTTTTCATTTATGATATTCTTCATACAAATTTCGATTTGATTGATATTGATATTGTGACGATGATTCAGCGATGAAAATATCATAGTGACAATGTCGCTCGGTAGCTTAACTTGGGGTTGCCAGATTTGAAATCAAAGAAATCAGTATATAACGGAATAAAAATCTGTACACATTTTGTTAGAAATAAAATTCATTACATAGCGACTACCGAAAACAACAAACAATTTTTTATCCCAAAATTAGAGCTTTTTTTTCAAAAAGTCATAAACATTTTTTCAGAATGAGAATTTTACATGTTAAGCATTTAAAGTGAAGCTTAAAATGTTGAGAATAAAATAAGCTATAAATCATGAAAATCGGTTGGCTAGTGCTGATTTTTTTCCGATTCAAAAATATTGAATTAAATATCAGAATCTTTATTGAAACCATTCAATTTTAAAAACTATTATCTTACAACTTAACTTGATCTTTAGAGTTGGGTTCTTTAACTCTTTTAATGAACTAGGTCGTACACTTACAACAAAAAACATGCGTGTAAAACAAAAATTTAATTTATGTGTGTGTATGTTTTTTCTCAATTTTTTATTTTTTATTTGAAAGTACAATCCTTCCGGTTAATAATGGAAAATAATTTCATTTAAATGGCTGCCTCGGCTGGCCATGCAGTAGCTTAAACGATCGGTCAAATTTTTAAGCAGATTATCGATTGTGTGCAGCTGTATTTCACCAATGGCTTTACGAATATTATCCTTTAAAACGTCAATTCTCTCTAGCTTGTTGGCGTAACACTTATCTTTGACGGCACCCCACAAATAATAGTCTAATGGTGTCAAATAGCAGCTCCAGGGTGGCCAAACGATAATGCGATCTTCAAAAATAGGGCGCAAAACATTGAATGTAGCTTCGGATGTGTGGCACGTAGCGCCGTCCTGTTGAAACTAAATGTTGCTAATATCCTCCTGTTTAATTTTTGTGAACAAAAATTCGTTCAACATGGCCCGATAACGACCGCTATTGACTGTAACGGCCACTTCATGCTCATTTTCGAAGAAAAATGGCCCAATTATGCCTCTGGACCAAAATCCGCAACAGTGACTCGTCTTGGGTGTATCGGCTTTTCAATGTATGCGTGCGGGTTTTGTGTGCCCCAAATGCGAAAATTTTGTTTCTTTACATACCCGCCAAGACCAAAATGAGCTTCATCTGAAAAGATGATTTTTTTTTGGCAAAATCGGCATCTTCTGTAAGTCGATCGCAGGCCCAGTTTTCCAGCGTTGTTCAAGCGTATACACAACCATATTCGTTCAGCGGAAGGATAAAACTAATTATCTGTCAAATCAGACATGAGCTAAGTGTTACCATTCACGAAATAAGCACTAGTTGAAAAAAAACTTTATATGGCGGACCATTTAAATACATGTTTTTTGGTGAAACTGAACGACCTAGTTCATTAAAAGAGCTACAGAGTCCGTTATCTTAAAGTATGCACTAAACCTAAGTAGCCTTCCTGATTTCTAACTCGAAAGAAAAAAAACAAATTTAATTGCTGCACATAAATATGTTTCGTAAAAATTATGACTGCTGAAGTTAAATTACTGCATTCGAAAACGAATGAATTTCATAAAATTTTAATACAATTTCCATAGAACTTTCGTTCGATATCGAATGCCTTAATTTGCTCCTAAGCCAACGTGTTGGAGAATGAGAGAGCATTTCGATTCTCCATAAATTCCAAAACATCTTTAAGATTCGATGTTCGTTTCGTTGATAAGCTAAATTCATTAACTTTTTTTTGAGTTACACAGAATATGAGATTATGACCCGAAACTGAAAGCGAGCATTGTGTAGTCATAGCCTAATTTTAGAGTTTGTGATATTTTACAGCTCTTGATGATGCTAAAAACAGTTGCCGGTGCTCTTTTAACAATAGTACTAATGTCACGTATAGATTTACCTTCTTTTGATAGTCATATATACTTACTTCACGGTGCTATTGCCCTTATTGCAGTTGAAAAAATTAGATTATCTTACTAAATGTGGATTTTAGTGGAATAACGCAACCAAACGACACAAATTACAGTTTAATGAAGTTTACCGTGGTTCAAATGGCGAATTTTTGACATTTTTTGCATAAGTGTTTCATTATTATTTTGACACTAAAATCGGAGTATTTGTATTTTATTTAATTATTTTTGTTGTTGTAAATTTATATAAAGTTTTTTTTTTGTTGATTAAAGGTTTATAGGAAGTACAAACCTAGAACCTTCAATTTTATAAAAGGCTTAATAAGACTATTTTTCGTTTATGAATAAAAATTTTTGAATTTTCCAACATACTATCGGGTGGAACATTTAAAAATTCAAATTTTATTTTTTTGTTGTGAAGTACTATTGTTCCGGTTAGTAATAAAATATTACTTCATTCATATGGCTGCCGCGACTGGTCTCACGAATGTTGGCCTTTATATGCTCAATTGTCTCTGGTTTGTCGGCATAACACCGTCTTTAACGGCACCCCATAGAAAATAGTCCAGCGGTGTCAAATCGCAGCTTCTTGGCAGCCAACTGACATCACCATTTAGGCTAATTAAACGGCCATCAAACGTTTGACGCAATAACTAGATTGTGGCATGAGATGTGTCAAGTTGCACCATCCTGTTAAAACTAAGCATCGTTCACATCAATAACATGATCACAAAAAAAATCAGTTATCATGGTGATAGGCAGATGGCGGGCATGTCTGCGATAAGGTTGAGGACGGCCATTGTTAGGTATTTGGATACGATCCCTGAGGAGATAGATTACTGCACATCCAAACCCTTCCTGGATAGAATGTTCTCCATATGCATCTCACCAGAACCGGTAATTGGACACGGTACTGTTGGGATTTACATGGATGGATCAAAATCCTCGGAAGGGGGTGGCATCTTTATTCCTGTATACGGAGTGAGGAAATTCTTTAAACTGCCGGACGACTGCAGTGTCTTACAGGCGGACGTCTCGGTGATAAAGAGGGCAGCGGACTAGTTGATGTACTACGGGATATATGACAGTGATATCCGGATCTGTACGGACAGCCAGGCTGCGATCAAAGCGCGCTCCGGTGTCTACTCGACATCGCGACTGGTGTGTGAATGCCGGACATCTCTGAACGAGATAGCGAGACATTCAGACCTGGAGATTATCTGGGTAAGGGTTCACTCGAACACCCGGGGAACCGTGTGGCAGACGGACTTGCGAGGGCTGGCTCTCTCCGCAGAACTGAGGAGATTGACCACTCAGTTGGGATGCCACTCTTCTCTGGCAGACTGAGGTCATGCGGTAAATGTTGGGCAGGGCACAGCTACGGTGGGATGATGAACCTACCTGCTCTGTATCGAGGCAAATCTGGCCCCTATATGATCGGGCTCTCTCGGAGTCTATTATAGGGATGTCGCGACTCTTGTGGCTGAGATTACTTGGCACTGGGTGGCTGGTGCGCACGCTTGGAGATTGGGTCTGCCGTTCAATGACTATTGTAGGGGTTGTCAGGATGAGGAGGAAGAGGAGACTGTTGAGCACTTCCTATGCCAGTGCCCGAGTTTTTCGGACATTGCGACTGCTTTGCTTGGCAGTCCGTTTCTGGATGGCTTGTTGGACCTGGCCGGTGTGAATATCGGCAAGATGTCTTCTTTTATACATGCGTCTGGTTGGTTCGGATTGGACCGGGACGCGAACATATAGGTTGTTCATTTTCTGGATTACTGATGGGTATCACAGTGGGATCAATATTGGACCCAGGTGGGCTGGACGTGTCCGACTACCCGTCGTAACTAACTAACTAACATGGTGCGATAGATGTCTCCATTGACCGTAATATGGGCCAACGATGCCTCCGCTCTACAAGCCGCAGCAAACAGTCACTCGTAATGGGTGCATTGGCGTCTGTAAGACCACTTTTGGGTTTTCTGAGCTCCAAATACAGCAATTTTGCTTATTAACGTACCCACCAAGATGAAAATGACTTCATCCGAAAAGATGATTTTTGCATTTTGTTTGTTTTTTTTTTACTTTTTTGCAATTTCCAACCAATTATCTTCGTTTTGAAAATAAATTTCCAACAAATCCTAACGTTGCTCAAGCGTAAATCGATTCATTTCGTTCAGTGGAGATAATACACTGAATTTTGTGACAGAATAGAGTGACATAAGTATTGCCAGATTTGAAATAACCGCTAGTTCGCATTTAAACCGATAGATGACCAACCCGATATAAACCTCTTATAAAGATTGTATAACTTTTTATGAATTTAGCCGGTATACCATATAGTCTTTTAGAAACATTTATTATTCTTCCCAAAGATTTTTTTATTAATTTGATATTAAGGAAAAAAATTAAAAATAAAAGCTGTTCCATTATTACTTTGAAACACTTTACATATCGTCATATGAAATCCAAAAAGCCGTAATATACATGTTACAAAATTTTTCAGCAGAAGCAAAAAACTTTCTAAAATGGAATGTAAACAATATAGGTTAAGCTTATAATATTGTTGATAAGAACGTTTTTTTTTAATTGCAGAAGTGTGAAAGGAGCGTCATAATCCTTGCAAAAATCGATTTTTTCTAACTTAGGGCTTTATTGGATTTAACATTACAATATGTATGTACACTATGCCACAAAACTCTACAACAGCAATAAAAACTGCATTTTTTAATGTATGCAAGTTCAAAACACTCCATGTTTTTCTTTTTTTTATTATAATATTTAATAAAAAATTAAAAAATATTTTTTCACAATAAAATACACAATATGTAAAAAATTAAAAAAAAGTTATAGCCCTGACAGACATGTGGTTTATATGCCTTGGTATGTGTACTACGGTTTCTAATACTACAATCAAGAAAAAAAGTCTACATACTCCCTACAAGTTGAATTTGAAGTTTTAGAGAATTAGTGGCGAAATTTGAAAAAGATGTTATGCCAATGTCTAAGGTATTTAAAATAAAGATTATCCGAAGCAGGCAAAAAGTCTACATACAAGGTGCAACTAACTACTTATATATATGAAATAGAAATTTAAAAACAAAGAAAGCGAAATAATAGTTAACTTTGTTGGTTTATTCAAATTTACAAGCATTACACATATTTCAGATCGAAATATGGTAGTAAATCTCCAAAAGGAAAACAAATCATATGAAGAAATTGCTAAGACAACAAAGTTCATTCGTGCTACTACTGTACAGACGATTATTCGAAATTATAGTTCTTGTTATAAATAGTACCGAAAGTAAGCCAAAGAAGCTTTCGAGACGTGTTGTTACCAGCATTGTGTAATTATTCCGTCAGGATCTGACAATAAACACCCCCAAATTGGCGGAACATAGCGAAAAATGTACTAATTAAATTGTTGCTCCACAAATAATAATAAAAGTTTAACATGACAATGGATTTCATAGCAGAATAGCACGCAAGAAGCCACTAATTTCAGTAAAAAAAACGTGAATTTCGTCTCGATCTTGCTAAAGCATATGTAGACAAGGGCATACAATCGTATTATATTTACCGACAAAAGTAATTATAACATTGGCGAAAGAGTTGGCTGTTGCAAAGTTTGCACTTGTTCCAAAGAATATTACATTGTTGCGCGAATAAAAAAGCCTAAATTGTAGGATTTTGGTATATTTTGTGTCACCCTGTCAATGTCATACTTATTTGTGTATCTGACAGCACTGCCAATTAAATCATCTCTGGGTAACACAATCGTACATCTTTAAAATTAACGAATAGAGAATATGAGATCATTTGAAACTGTAGGCAATTAGGTATATAAGGAGACTGTTTTGCCTACGTAGTTAGTTATCGTTTGGCTGTGAATAAATAAAGTTGTGTTAAAGCGGAAATAAAAGTGTTGTATAAACGAATATTAAATATTGTATTAAGACAAACAGTACAAAGGTTATAGTGGAATAAATCAAAACTGTAAAACAACAAAACAAAGCCGAGTTTATTTTATTTCAATGCAATTTAAACAAATTCAAACGTTTTAAGAGGGTTAAAACGTAACAGTATCTACAGACAAACATAGTGGAGGCAACGTTTTGGTTTGGGACGCCATGGCGTGAAATAAAGTGGCTCGCTTGACTTTATTCGATGGTAGTATTGACCACTATCATTTTAAAATCATATTGAACCAAATTCTGAGGCATCTGTTAATAGCTTGGGCCTGGGATACCAATAGATTTTCTAGTAAGGTAACGGCCCTAAGCAAACTGCGAACTTTTTTCGAGACTGGCTTCTTTACTATGCTTCAAAACAGCTAAATTCAGCACCCCAGTCACCAGACTTAAACCCACTACACCACATATGGGAATTTGCTTACGAAAATATGACGTTAGTAGTCGTGAAACATTAAAAACTGCCCTTATTCGTGCATGGGGCGAAATAACAACCGCTATTACAGAGAATTTGGTGACATTAATGCACTGTCGTCTTTAAGCAGTTATTGATGCCCAAGGTGAATCAACCAGATATTATTTTATAGGGTGTATGCACCAATAGTCGGCAATTTAAGACTTTTGTTTATTTTAAGCTACTGGCCTTACGCATGTGAATGTGTTATAGAATTGATGACTAGTAATTAAAATTCATTGGTTTGCTTTGTTTCAGATTATTAAGTTAAATGAGAAAATTTTTTTTACTGAAATTGAGAATTGAGTCGGCACTAATTTTCCAGTTTTCGGCATACTATGTTCGTATTGTCGGCATATCATATTTTAGTACAGAAAATAATAAATCGAGATTGATTTCAAACTGTTACCTATTTAAAACAAATGTTTTCCATATTCTATATGTTCAATAAAATCAATCAGGCACGAAAGATAACTTCATATTAGAAAATCCTAAATATTATTCAAATTTTGTACATAAGTTACATGTTAAAGCTAAAAACGAAAAAAAGTAGATCACAAAGGAATATATATTATGGAATTATATTATATGGCTTCTGAAAGCTAACCTCTAAAGCTTAAGTCTATAACTGGTGTTTCAAAGTGTGTCAGCTTTTACCATGGACCGGTCACATAATGAGCATCCTCTCAAGCCGCTTAGTTACAGTTTGAACATAGCATATCATTAAAGCCGTCAAGTCAACACTGCGATGTCCCCTTCGGAAACAGAAAGTCATAACACGTAAAATTAATGTCACGCAAAAGTTCATGAATCGAATCATTGGAATAGACTTGAATTTGATGCTTTAAAACGTAATACCGGACACTTCTAGAAAAATCTAAACGCCTTTTGGAGAAGTACGATGATAATTTGGTCAGTAAAACTTTATTTACGGATGAAAAATGTTGACCGAACCAAAGAAGAAGTATAATATGCGAAATGTCAAGATGTAATCACGGTAGTCTAGAGAAGTATCTGAGCGATCTATCGGCATTAGAGTGCCGACTACTGAAACGTTTACAAATTTTTCGTTCCTATTTTTTTTACGCTCTTTCACTTTTGTAGCCATATTTCAACAGTTTTCTACCTTTAGAAAAGATTTCCGATTGAAAGTTGATTATTTTAAAGTAATTATTGGTATTATTGAGGGTGGCGTGGTGTAGTGGTTAGTGTGCACGCATAACAACACAAACGACCCAGGTTCGAGCCCCGGCAGACGACATGCCGAAGAAAAAATTTAATTGTAGTTTCGAATGTTTAATAATAAAAAAGGCTTCAACTTCTTCCCTCCAGACAACTCCATCTAAAGAAATAAAAAATAAATAAAAAGGTGGCTGACCCTTCTCACATACCTCTGGCGATGATGACAAACATCAGACGAATGATCAGGAAAAACACGCCACCTACTGGGAAAAAAATTACAATGCTAAAGTAAAGGTCACCACCAATTAGCAAGGATCTTCACCACTACACAAAAAAAAATCATATGGAGGAAGCTACAGCGAAGTAATCATCTACTTAGCTTGAAATATCAAATTGATTAAAGAAACTGCAACAAAACAATAGATGTTTTGTGGAAAGCCAATATGCTCCCTAGAGGAGTGACGGAGAAAAAAAATTGATATTATTAATTCGGTATTCCCACAAATTTTTTGTTAAGAAAACAAGCACCGAAAGACAGTCACTAATTAGAGGGGATACTGTCAAAAATACTTATCTAAGCCCAAATTGTTTTTAACATAAAGTAACTGAGAATATTTATAAATTTCATATAGTTTTACTTTACTACATAATTACTTTTATTCTTAGTTATTTAAGTATAAATACAAAATTTGGCGACTACTGGTATATGCCGACCTTAGGTGCACTCACCCAATATACAATTTTTAAAAAATAATTATTTTTTCGTTGGCTGTATGAAGACTTTTTTCCTATGAATTTTTAATATTTTTGTTATTGTCGTTTTTATTATGTAAATTAATTACTTTTTTATTTTATAAACAAACTTATTTATTAATGCCTTAAATATAAATATAAACATTTTTTTAGTTTTCTTGACAAACTCTCTAAAACGTTTAAGTCACAGGGTGTATGTACACATTTTACCTTAAGTCTATATTAGTGTGACGGACGTGTAGTATACGTACTACTATTTATCGTCACCTGAAATGCAACAAATTCTATCATCACTTATTATTATTTTAATAAAATGAAAATAAAAAACTTAATAAGATAACAAGTGTTGTTACTATAAATATAATGATGAAAACCAACAAAGATATATGAATGTAATGGTTTAAACAAAAATTCTTGTTAGGTGAGGTCTAATATGTTATTAAACCGCCTTGACTTGTTAAAAAATCAAAAATCATTTGATGTTACGCGTTTTTGAATTTCTCTAATAAAGTTGTTATTGTTGGTAATAGAAGATTAAAAATTTCTTTGCTTTAATGTGGTGTATTGATATCAATCAATAACTCTTGATTTTTGTTTTGGTTGTTAGGACCTTTTGCATTTCAAGTGATTATATGTTGAAGTCTTTTTTCAAATAAATATAACAAAATTAATTGTCATTCAAACACTATAAAAAATATGTATTCCTACAATCTTAAAAATTTATATATTCGAATTTTGTTAATTTCCTTAAAAAAAGTATTGAGTTAAATGTTGTTTTTTATTTGTTTTAAGTAATGAAATAAAAGCCGAATAAAAGGGATTATTAAATAATGATTTTAAAAAAACGTAATTTTTAAATATGTACGAAAAGTGATTTTGCATACTGTATTTCCAGCTGGACTTATGCTAGGGTTTCCGATTTCTTACCGAACGGAGTTGTGTTAAGTAAGTAGTAATAATAAACTACATTTATGCCACGTTCATTTACGTAGTATACTGACACCAGCTTTAAACTCAATGTTTGATGGTTTAATTGTAGTATACTATGCTACTTATTGTAGTATACTATGATACTTATTGTCGTATACTGTGCTAGTATAGTATACCATTCTATGTCTGTCAAGCCTATTAAATGTTTGATGGTTTAATTGTAGTATACTATGCTACTTATTGTAGTATACTATGATACTTATTGTCGTATACTGTGCTAGTATAGTATACCATTCTATGTCTGTCAAGCCTATTAAATATTTCCATTCTTTAGCTCACAAAAGTCTGCGAACGACTGTATTAAATGATGCAACCTCTTTTTAACTTTACAACCTAATTTAGTCCATTAAGCATCGAGTAAAACAGTTTTTTGCTTAACTCTGGTGAAACCTTATCCCATTCTTCCATTAAAATTGGCTTAAGGTGCTGCACAGATGATGACTTTGTTTCTTGTGCTTGTACCTTTTATATACCCACAGGTGTTCAGTAAACTTAAGTTTGGTAGATTGAAGTGGCTACTATTACTATGATTTCACGTTATATGACAGTCATAACTTCACCAACATAAAAGAATGCTTGAGGTTCATGTTATGCATATGGGTATATCCACTATTATATGGCATCTTTGCAGCTCTTGGAATTTCTGGTTAAAGTATAGAGGTACATATGTCGACATGTACTCTAAATTAAGACTTAACCGCCGCCGTGTTAAACAGTAGATCTTATATTTTATGTTTTCAATTTTCGTCAAATTGGTATAATACAAGGGTTCCAACATCTTTTTTCTTCTCAGGCTTACCACCACATTGGTGGGAAGTAGTCTAGAATAATGTCATTGATTTTATTCCTCGTTTCAAGAATGGTTTAGAGTTGGTTTTGTAATTAATCTCTCCTTGCAGAGTTACCCTTTCCTTCAACATTTGTTTTATAGCAATACTCTTTGAAGATTTAAATTGAAAGTGTAGTTGATCTGGTGCTTTTGACAAAAGAGCTACAACAGTTTTTCAGTCATATATAGGAACCTAGCTCTCAACTTTCCGTAATGCAGAGAATTCGTTAAAGAGATCCTAGCAGTGAACCAGCGACTTTTGCTACGCAACATGCAACGAGATAGTTTTGAAAATAACTGATAAATGGAACAAACCAGCTTTCCTACTAACTGCAACTGCAACTGCAGTGAACCAGCGACTTTTTCTAAGCAACATGCAATGAGATTGTCTTGAAAATAACTGGTAAATGGAAAAAACCAGTTATGCTACTAACTGCAGTTTTAAGGTCATAAAATATATGGAAAAGGACATACCTTGATACAGTCAACAATACCTTCTAATAAAGCGCCAAAACAATGGTCAGAATCAATTGTTATCTCGTTTTTTTTTAATATTTGTAACGAACGAGTTTTGCATATCAACTACTCATATACAAATGAATGTTTGCTTGTATGTCTGAATCGATTTCATGAAATTTTTACAGTACAGTAGATATCGGATATATGAAAATAAGAAAAGAAAATTGTTTCTTATATAAGAAGCTTATACAGAGAGTTCTCCAATTCACACTTTATCTAAGACAACCTTTTCAAACTGAGTTGAAGAACATCATGGAAACTATTTGATCTTCTCCTTGCAGAGAAGAGTTGCAGAATATATTAAATATATATTTAGTAGAATAACCTTGTACAAGCGATATACTTTTCTAACACTTGGAATCGTTTTAAACTTTCAGCATCGCTCTTATTAGTTTCCACTAGTTCTGTCTTCTTCTGCTCTTTGTTCTGCCTAAACAGTTACTTATTTTGGAAAGTCTTAGATCTTAATTTGAGTCTGATGCCTGTGAGTTTAATACAATTGAATTGCCTTGGGACAATCAGACTTTTTTTCTATGCTATCATTACCTTGACGTTTGAACTGAAAAAAATATTGCAATACAATTGAAATGTACATTAAACAATCAGGTTTAAGGGCCAACCATAATATACTTTTGTTTACTTAAGCCACCGTCAAAAACTCAACAAAAAGTCTGTCAAAAACTTAATAAACTTTTTGGTGGCTATAATGTACTTTTGAATAGTTGTGTTAGTGAGAACATTAAAATTGCTACGTGAAGTTCAATTGGGTTCGCTCAAAATGTAAGCTTATGAAACTGAATGAAACTTAACGAAAAGTTTGTTAAGTACATTATGGTTATACACACCTGATTGTGATTCGCACAGTCGTTGAATTATATGTTTAGGCCTTTCGAAGTTTTGGTTATTTTTTTATAAAATTTGATTACTTTTTTATTAAAATTTGGTTAGAAAAATTAAAAGCTGTGGCAACACTGAACACAAGTAGAAATTGTAAATGTAAATGTAACGTAAATGTAAACGTTTTGCCACTTATAGAACATTTAAAAACGTGTCATGTGTTTTTGACATAAAGAAGAAAAAAAAAATAATATTCAAGTACACAACATCAAACACAAACACGTGTTTAAAAAAAAAAAAAATAATAATAACAGCTGAGCAAAACATTGATGGCACTTAAATAAGTGCACATTATTTGAATTACAAAGGTGAAAAAGTACGGAAATAATTTACATGGTACCAAGACATTACTTTAAACTTTCATATTTAAATTTTAATAATTTCTGAAGCTTAAGCTTTTTTAAATAAAAATTATTTTATTTTTATATCAATATATAAATACATCTATATATAATGCCGAAGATACACAAAGAAGTAGCGAAATATCGATATAGAAAGTAAAGATATTTTTATTTAATTTAAAAATATCTTAGGCTTGAATGGTTATTAACATTTGTTTAATAACCGTCGAAAAACTAGAATAATGGAATGACTTTCATATTGAATTAGATTATAATTCTGGTTTACCACATACATGCATACAATGTATTATATTTATAAAAACATTTATATTTTTTATTCTTATTATTATTAGATAGTATCTATTATGTGTATTGTTACTTATATTATCTACGCTTCTACGTGCAATTATTTTGCAATCTTTAGCATAAACGTACTATATACATGCATAATATATAATTCATACTAACCTATAACTTTTGCTACAAAGAAACGCAAACGATTGACAAATGCTCTAATTAGATTTTACAAAAAAATTAATAAATAAAACAACAAAAAAAAACTAATTTGAAACAATAAATATATATAATATTTTATGTTTTTACCAAAAAAAGAGTAATAGTACCCCCTTAACATTCCACATACAAAAAGCCCATCATTGCTTAACAAATCCCACGTAACGTTGCCGTCAAATTCTCATAGCTTTTCATATAACAAAAGCGATCAGCTGACACGACAACATTTACAGCTTCTACGTTTACGTTCGGCTAATTCTACCTTTAGTTTTTCTCTCTCTAAATGAGAGTGTTTGTAACGTATGCATAGGACCTTTCTGTTTTTTTTTTTAATGAGAGTAATAATTTTTTATATCAAAAATGAAAAAAAATAAATAAAAAATTAATAAAATGAATTAAGAAAAACATAAAAAATAAAAGTAGAACAATATAAGGAATGTCATAATTTTCATCTTCAAGATTACATTTTTCGTTATATTTTCCTACTTTTATTTATTTTTTAACGTTTTTCTTATACTCTTTAAATTTGTTTTATTCTATTTTTAAATTTTTTTCATTTTTAGGTGTTATAAAAAAATAACTACTTTCTTTTAAAAACAAAACAAAAGTATCTTATGCTTCCGTCAAGAAAATCATAATTTAAAGAGAAAAAGAGAAAAACTAATTGTACTCGGGAAGGCGCAATATCTTGTTATTTAATTCATGACTTGAACATAATCAACTAAAGGTTCAATTTGAATTTACTCATTTTAAGCCCATAGTTGTACTTTTTCAAAAACGATGGTGGCCAGAACGTTACAGTCAATGGTGATCAGTATAGAGCCATGATTACTAACTTTTTCATTCCTGAATTGAATAACCATGATGTCCAGAAGAGGAGGTTTCAACAAGACGGCGCAACATGTCACACAGCTCGTGCCACAATAGATTTATTGAAAGACATGTTTGGTGACCGCCTAATTTCACGTTTTGGACCTGTGAATTGGCCTCCAAGATCTTGTGATTTAACACCGCTAGACTACTTTCTGTGGGGCTATGTAAAGTCATTGGTCTTTGCGGTAAAGCCACAAACGCTTGACCATTTGGAAGACAACATTCGCCGTATTATTGCCGATATACGGCCACAAATGTTGGAAAAAGTCATAGAAAATTGGATGTCCAGATTGGACTACATCCGCGCCAGCCGTGGCGGTCATATGTCAGAAATCATATTTAAAATGTAATGCCACAAGATTATCTTTCAGATGAACAAAATTCATGTCAATCGAATAATCCATCGTTGTTTTATTGCAACTTAAAGTTCTCTACCACTATAAAAAACACCCTTTATATATGTATATAAAAAAGAGTACTTTCGAGATTTCTTTCATATTTTTAGAGTACATTTTGCAAAAAATAGTACGTTTACTATTTAAAAGAGCGTCTCTGTCATTCCTATACGTATGCAATATTTTTATCATGGTGAACAAGTCACATTTAAGAAAGTGGTGTTGCGGGTTCGGCTAACTGTTTTTTTTTCTATGTAATGCAGTGATCCTTCATTGTCAATAGTTTTATTGAGTTTACACCTAATCCTAATTTTGCATGATTTTTTGCACGGTGTTGTTCGGAACGTAAGTAAAATGTACAAACAGGCTCAGGTGTATTTTATTATAAATGTCAAACGTTTATTTTACACCCAATTCTGTATTTACGCCATTCAACAAATATATGTTGTTTTTGTTAAAAAGTTAGTTGTTGGTGAAATTAAATAAGGTGAAGTTGTCTGTAAAACAACTTATTTTTGTACAAAAAAAACAGTCAATTTTTTTGTACATTGTATTCTAGATGTCAAAAAAGTTCCATATAGAAAAAACGTAATAAAAAATTGTTTACAGTTAACACTTTTAAATTAGAAATATTTTATTTTGTTGAAAATTATAATTTTCGATTATATCGTTTTTTGGACGTTTTTGAATTATGAACTTTAAATATTTAGCCATATTTATAAATATATTATTTTTAATGCGTTTTGAAGTACGTTTTTTGCAATAAGATATAGTTTAACGATATCCCTGGATTGTTCTTTTTAGTAAGACTCGGCTGTGCGAGAAAATGTTTTGACAGCATGTGAACCATGCTGAAAAAAAAGCTATCAGGCGGACAAACAACTTCACCTTATATTTATAATTTCACCATGATTTTTATATAAAATGTAAAACAGTAGTAACTTATTACTACATAATTCCAATATCGCGGACTAAATTTTCCCCGGTACTTTTTGCATATTCAGTGTTGCCGTAATATTCATATCGACATCTTTGTGCAAAATAATCGTATGTTATATATATTACGAAATCGACTTTTTGATGCAAATGTATTCCAAAGTCACAAACTCACCCCATAGTAAAACCTTATATCGATATTCGCAATACTTAGGGAGCTATAACATTTAAAAATTGGTGTTGGTATTACCAGCCAAAGCAAAAAAATAATAATAATAAAAATAATAATAAAAACAATAATAATAACAGAAATTAAGCTCTCCTGTAAAATTTGGTTTTTGTAACATACGATAATTTTGCTCAAATTAGTCGATATCATTTATTGTTTTTGGTACTTGGGAAAATTTTCTTAAATCAGATTTGTTCTTACATACGATTTTCTTTTATAGAACTTTCTTTCTATGGAAAGTATAAAAAAGACATGGTGTTTTTGGACCAATTTCTTATAAGCAGTTTTCTCTTATATTCGATAACTACTGTGTCTCTTTGCATGTACGGAAGAAACTGTAAGCTATATAAATTAAAAAAAATCCAACTGGGCGGTGCCACGCCTACACAAAGTAAATAATTATTTGTCTACGAATATATCTTTAAAAAAATAAAATGTGGAAAAAGGTATAAATTTTTACTAAGGTAATAATTGATTTAGGGGTAGCGGAGCACGCCGGGCTTTAGCTCGTATAAAATATTTTATTATACAGTATATTTTTTTAGTGTAAAGAGTTTTTACAAAACATTTTTATACAAAATTGTAAATATAGTTTTATAAAAGATTCATTTAACTAACCATTAATCGAACTTGAGTTATGTACTACACAAACGAACTATTCACAGCGAGCTCTATAGTTTGAAGTCCTTGCTTATTCTTAGTTTGTTACTTTTTAGTTCGTGTTCTTATTTTAGTTTTTATATTTAAAACAACAAGAAATAATATATGTATATGTACAAGCAGTGCTGCCAGATTTGACGATTAATCGTCATTTTGACGAAGAATTAATAATTCTTTGTAGGTGAGACAACTGGCTTACTTCTTCTGATTTTTACTTGAGCTCAGTGTTGATAAAGAGTAAGGCCTGGAACAGAACAAGCTTAGTTGTACTGTAGCAAGAAAAAATGCGAACAAAATATTTAAATTTTCTATATGGTTGCCGAATAACCTCAACAAAACCTTTTAAACAAAACAAGCGCCAAATTGTGTAAGAAATTCATATTAAACTACATATTTCACATTGCTATCTAATAAAATTCTAAGAGTAGAGTTAATCGATTTGGCAAATTAGGTATTCTTTTGTACGTAACTTCAAGTACGTACTATACATAGGCAGTACCTATACATAGGTACTGTAAACAAAAATTTGTTGTTGCGATTTCTTGACGATTTTCTGCAAATTTCAGTGTCTTTATAGATAAATTCTAACAAAAATTCAGCGAAATTAAACGAAAAAAAAAACTGAATCTAAAGCAGTTAGAATACTTACTTACCATTAATGTCTATGCCATACACGGCAAATAACTTCTGATTGTTATTGATTTTATTTCTAACAACACTAGTTTAGTCATGTATGTTTAGTCAACTAAGAAGAGCAAATGCGTTTTCTTAATTTTGTTCTTTTGCAAATAAACTGAATTCGTTAAAATATCGTCGTTATTATTTATGTTTATAAATGGCATCTTTGTAAAGGTAACGGTAAAAAACGAACTTTGGCAACACTTTGTAAAAGCTTTACTTAATTGAGTGAGTGATCTTTTTGCAGAAAAAAGCTTTTGCTTATATTCTTGCTCTATAGAGTTGAATAAAGAAGAGCTTTTCAAAAGCTTCTTTTCCATATGCAGTTTATCACTTAAGCTTTTTATTTGATAATAAATAGAGAATGCAAATCTGTTTTCGTAACATTTATTATTGTTATGCTGAAAGGGCGTTTTTCTGAACATTGTGGTTGATTTGTATAAAAAATCCATGTCAAATTAGAAAAATTATTAAATTTTAAAACCAGTTTATGCTTCATTTACATACATACACATGTGTGTTATGATACACACATCCATCCAAGTATGTACACATACATGTAAAGATAAGTATGCTGCTTGCTGTATGTTGTATGCGAGTATATGAGTATTGTTTCTATATGGCAAAATTATTGTAAAGCGCTATGTAAAACAGCATTGTTGTAAATTTTAGCATGTAAAAAATGTATTCAATATAAAAATCAAAAAAATATGTACATATATATGTATATATTCAAGGTTTTTAAAGGGACGGTATATAGAAAAAAAAATCAGACGAAGGTTAGATTAATATTATTAAAGTTATAATACATAAAGCAATAAACAATTATTAAACTAGAAAAAAACAAGAAATAAATGTTACAAGTCTTTAAAAAAAAAAATCAAATAATTTTATTTAGAAAACATTTGTTCCAATTTTGCAAGATGAAGAAGAAGAAGAAGAAGAGGAAGAAAATGCTTGTGGAAATTTTTGTAAAAATTTTTATTTTATACTCACCTTGAAATATTTTCTTATTTTTATGTTTATGGCATGCCAACTTGAATATTGGCCGAGCTTTGTAATATTTTGTTTTTCTTTTTTCTTTTCTTTTTTACACAATTTTTAATTTCATTTAAATTTTGAAATATTTTTTGTTTTTAAATTTTGTACACACAGCTCAGCAAAAGATATGTCCAAATAAAAATAGTAAAAAATTATCCAAAATAAAAATGTGTTTTTTCCCAAAGAATATGCTGAGTGTGGAATGTTTCTTTGTTATTTAATTAATTTTATTTTATTAAAATTTTTTTTTAATTAATTGCACAATTTTTTACAACCACTTGTTGTTGTTGTTGCTATACAATAATTTTAATTATCCAGTAATCCAATTAGTTTCTAAAGTTGCAAATTTTTATTTGTTTTATTCTTAAATTTTTTCACTTGTTTCGTTTGTACATGAAAATTTCTATAAGTGTAGTTTTCAAGTTAATCTAATACTTGTTGTTGTTGTTTTTGTATTAATGTTCAAAACATATTTCTTTTTATGTTTCGAATATTTTTGTGAAAAAAAAAACTTGGACACGTCGTGTTGTTGCAGATTCGAGAGCTCGTTGTGGAATAAATGCCAACTGCCAATGCAAGCAGAAAGTCATTCAAATACGCAGCTCTATCAGCAATTTTACACACAATAAAAACGCAGCAAAAATCTATACACGATGTCAACACTACTAATAATCACACAAAGAGTAAAGGAAAATAGATTTCCCCTAAATAATCAAAAAAAAAAAAAAAAAAAAAAAAAACGGCGATACACTTAAAAACACATATACTTAGAAGCAAACAACATACTCTCGCACACACTCTCTTTCTCTCGATTGTAAAAAACTAGGGGAAGTTACAACTAGAATTAACTATTACAACAACACACAATAATAAAAAAAAACGCATGCTCATTCCCTTAGTTTTTCATTAGCAAGCAAACTCTTCTTTTTTAGTGATACTCTTGGCATATTTTTGTAAACTGTGATACTTTATAACAGTTTTCTTTTTGTGTGTTTAATCTGAGGAGGAGAAAATGCCATTACATGGTTTTACACAAACAATGCTCTTACTCTTTCACACTCCACTTTTTACAATTTAGCTTGATCTTGTCTGTTTTTTTAGATTTTGTTGTTGTTTGTAATAAACTGCAGTTTTTTTGCTGTTTTTTTAATATAAGAACAAAAGAGACGGCTTTATTATGTTATAAATTGTGCATTTTTTCGTTTTTTTTTTTTTGCGTTTAAGGGGGGCACCCACATTTGCGTAGCGAGTGCGTTCACATTTTCAAGAGTTTTTTTAAGGTTCATTATCTATGTATTTATTTTTTTAATTTTTTATTGTACAGTCATATAGTTTTTTGTGTTATTTCCATTAATCTCAAGCCGGTTTATGCAGGTTATTTTGTTACAACAACAACTCAAAAACTAGAAAAAGGGTTTTATTTTCCTACGATTGTAAAACGAAAAAAAAAACTGGTATTTTTATTTCTGCATTTTTTTTTCCCTAATTTCCTCTATATGCATACGCACATGTGTGTATTTGTAAGGGATTTTTTTATTTGTTAAAATCATTATAGCAATTGTTTGTTATTGTTATTTTATTAAAGCGAATTATAAATTTATTCATTGCAAGTTTAAGGCTTACAAATACATATATGCATGTGTATATGTATGTGAGTTTACATAAGGCTGCATGAGTTTATTGCCTATGATATGAACAAATCAAAAGGCATTATGGAGAATATTTTAGCGGAGACTTTACACTTTATATTGATTAGAATATATGAATAAATGCAAACATACAACCATAGGTACGAGTATGTACATTAATATTTTTATTTTATGTTAATTATTTTATTCAAATAAAAAGATTTGTGTTTTTTCTTTTGATCATAATTTATCAAGCTAAGAGGTATTTTTTCATAAATGCATACATTACGCACTACTACATACCTATTACTTTTCTCTCAATTGTTTATTTTTATTTTTTGTAGATTTTTAATTTAAAAACTGCCATATTTCGTTTAATTGCTGCAGAACCAGTAAGTTTTGACCTTAATTTGTCTGCATGATTAATAATTGTTTCTCTGTAGCACACAATGCATACTTTCAAACTCTCTAGACGACAATGATGCCAACAGATCATTATAATACTCTGCATGATACCTTTCTTTTCATACGAACACAAAAACAAAAAAACAAAAAATGCAATTCAAATGTGGATATTGGTCAGTCATTAATTATATTGTAACTATGTTTCTGTTAGAAGTATGAAAGAAAGAGCGCGAGAGAGAGAGAGAAGAGAGAGAGAGAAAGGAAGAAAAAAGGTTTCTGCATAGATAAAACCATAGCAATAAGTAGGCGTTTGCTTACATATTTTACACACTTACATGTAATTAATAAAACCACAATTTACCATTCAATACACACATACAAACTTCCCATGCATATGTACATGCTTGTAAGCGATAATTAAAAAAACAATAGTACTCTTACAACAACTGCTGCAATTAAAACAAAACAAATGTTTAAAATTTATAATTTTCATTTTTTGTTCTTTTTGCTTGTAATTCAAATGACTCTTAAAGATTTGTTTGTAGTGATGTTACCAGTAATGGGATATTTAAGTTAGACAAAGTTTAATAAGATGGAGGAGAATATCCGGAAGCAAAGGGATATCCGATTTTTTTTTTTTTGTAAAATTTGTATGGCAGCTTTTGTCAATTACAGTAGACTTATCGCTATCAAGTTTAACGATAAAACGACTTAATTCAGTGTTTTATCCAAGAATTTATATGAATTTTCTTTTTTTCTTTTTGTACAAATTTGTAGGAGCTGGAATCTATTCAAACTTTATCTATTTGCCTAATTTAGTTACTTCTTCAAGTTATTGAACAAAAAATTTTGTATAAAATTGACTTATTCTGGGCTTAAATCCGAAAAATTTTAAGAAATAACTTACATATGCAAACCAAATTAATAAATAATCACCCATATCATGTATAATTTTTCCCTCGAAATGTTTTCCCATTGCCCACAATTGCAATCATGAATAATTTTTCCATGAAATGTTTTCTGATTATTCAGTGGGGAGTGATAGCCCTGTAAGAGTTCTCCTGATCGTGAATAGTATTTTCCCTCGAAATTTGTTCGCTTTTCCCATTGATTTGTTTACATCATTTTTGCTGTGGAGTTGCGTTTATCATTTAAGTATTTATTCCTTTTATTACATAATTAAAGTTTTTATTAACTTATTTTGGGACTAGAAGTGTTAATAAAGTGCAAAACAATATAATTCATTATAAAATGCAGAGTAAAAGATTTATTTCTTGTAGTCTAAGAGACGTGTTGGATGAATTTTAAAATTAGATCACAAAAAAATGTCCACAACAATGGAATTGACGACCTCCTACGCGCCACTAGCGAATATGGCATTAAATCCATCCTCACCTTGGCTTTCATCGGTTCCACTTAATTTAATTTGATAGAAGTTGATCGATGGGTAGGTATGTCATCGGGATAAATATACACTTTTAGTTTTACTTTTCAATTCTTATTGGCGTTTAAGTCATTTTAAAATTGTTACTGTTTGGCCATAGTCATCAGTTTCTTTCCGTCCATCTTGCTGAAGAAAAGTTTGTTTTGTTTCTTCTCTTTCAGCTTTTGTTTGTGCCTTTGCATGATAATTGCTTTGCAGGAGTTTGTTAGTAATTAATAATGATCTCTTTTGTGTAAACATTTTACTTTTTAATAAAAATTCACACATTTTTTCTTTATTTATTTTTGTTAACATTCAACGTAAAATGATAGCTCGTCAAAAGGGAACAAAAATTTCATGGGAGATACATGATAGGAATTTTCCCTTCGAGGGGAATAAAAATTTAATGGGAATAGAAATTTCCCATGTTATTCATGATAGTGGTGAATAAATTTTGTTTAAGTGATAACTAAATGATTTTTTTAGTATCTGTGATACACTAATGTGCTAAAACCAATTACCGACACTAACCAATGTTGATAAGGTTCTTTCCTAGGTCAGAAGAAATCGATGTATTAAATATCATAAAATTGAAAAGTTAAGGTGAATGTAATGATCCCTAGATTGCTCAAAGAAGTCATTTTGACTGCATTTATGCTTAGTTTCAGTCTTTCTAGTTTTAACAATTTTGGTAAATTTTTTTATTTTCACGATTTTAAAGACATAATAATAATGTATAAGTAAATATAAATAACTAGCTAAGCCCCGGATTGCTTCACTACCCCTAATCATAATTATATATTTTTTTACTCTTTTCCTACATTTCATAAAAGCTTCTGCCTCTTAGCTGTACACCCAGAGAAAAAACAGAGGGAATCCAACTAAAACGACGTTAAGTCAACAAAAAGCAACTATGAAAACTAGCCAAGGTGGCAAATTGTAAAATTCGAAAATTCAAAATCAATGTGGAACAAAATTCGATCTAAAACTGTTGCACATGTTTTAACATTGGCCAAAATCAAATCAAAACTTGTTCAGTTTTAACTAAACATATTGTACATTATTTCAAAATAAAGGGTCCACCAAATAATTTTTTTTTTTTGAAAATGCCATAAAAAAACTACTGAATATTTTCTCAAATTTCTTTTTTATTTGAAAGTACAATCCTTCCGGTTAATAATGGAAAATAATATCGTTCAAATGGCTGCCTCGGCTGGCTATGCAATAGTCTACACGATCGGTTCAATTTTTAAGCACATTATCGATTGTGTGCAGCTGTATTTCACCAATGGCTTCACGAATATTGTCCTTTAAAGCGTCAATTGTCTCTGGCTTGTTGGCGTAACACTTATCTTTGACGGCACCCCACAAATAATAGTCCAATGGTGTCAAATAGCAGCTCCGAGGTGGCCAAACGACATCAGGGCGCAAAACATCGAGTGTAGCTTCGGCTGTGTGGCACGTAGCGCCGTCCTGTTGAAACCAAATGTTGCTAATATCCTCCTCTGCAATTTTTGTGAACAAATCGTCATTGACTGTAACGGTCACTCCTTGCTCATTTTCGAAGAAAAATAGCTTTTCAGTGTATGCGTGCGGGTTTTCTGTGCCCCAAATGCGATAATTTTGCTTGTTTACATACCCGCCAAGATTAAAATGAGCCTCATCTGAAAAGATGATTTTTTGGCAAACAACGAGCATAATGATTTTAAAAGTGCTTTCAGAATGAATCAAAAATGTACTTTTTTAATTTAAAAACGAGCGCCTTTAAATTTATGTTTTGTTATTTTAAAATCGACTTTGAAACATTTTCAACTTGTGATTTTTCTCTCTGTGTATAAAGACTTCAAAAACACACACATATATTCAAAAGTATTTTTACATATTTGCATATTGATAGCTTTTACTCAGTGTGCTTTACTATCCCTTTATAACAAAGTCATGCCCACTTATCCAATCTCTTGCACTTTTGCGCTGATGTGTATAGATAACGAAGCTGGAACTGTTACCGTTATCCACACCTGCAAAATTCCATATATAGTATGAATGGGAATTGCCACGTCCACTGATACAATAATTGACTGATGATGTCGATTGTCCAAGAAGTTATTTAAACCAAGTTTAGAAACTTCTACAATTACCGTTAAAATATATGAAAACAATATTTAGTTTGTATTGGAGATGCCACGCCCACTTATTCAATTCCGAACACTTTTAAGATGACAATTTCAGAAGCTTACATTTTAACCTTTCTCCAGATATTATTATCCCTGACCAGGCACTCTTGCGGATACTGTGACACTTTTGCGGGTGCCACTTCCGATCCATAGTTTGTCCAGAAGATCTGATGCTTTCCTAAAGAACACCAATAGACTATAATGACGGATTTATCAGCCGGTGAGACCCTATGTCCACCTAAACACCTCCATTCACACAATATGTGTTCCGCTGTCTCTGATGCTTGTGAGCACAACCTACAATTATCAGCATCTGTGGCCTCCATCCTCTACAGATGTGCCCTTAGTGGCGAACTCGCCTTTGAGCATTCCCAATCCTAAACTAGACTGAGGATGGTAGTAAATGGTGCTGCACAGCAAGGCTAAGCTATTTAAACGAATTTCAAAACCATCCACTATTATCGATGCAAAGATATACAAAAATAAGCATTTATTTTGTATGTGAAATGCAGCTCCCACTTATGATATCCGCCCACTTTTTGGCTGCTGATTTGTATTGACCACAGAGTTATTTAAGATAAATTCAGAAACTCTTACTATTACCGTCTTGAAGATATAAACATATAAATAAAAATTTTATATGGGCGTGCCACCGCCCAATGAAATCAAAGCCATGAATAAAAGTACACCTTTCCAACGCATGTATTTGTTTGTGAATCGCAGTTTAAGACTTTTGTTTATATCAAGCTACTGCCCTTACGCATGTGAATCTGGTATAGAATTGGTGACTAGTAATTGCAACTCATTAGCTTGCTTTGTTTCTGATTATTAAGTTAAATTTAAATACTTTTCTTTTTGAAATTGAGAAATTTATTGTTTTTGTGAAAAACATCAAATTTGGCAGTAGTCGACACTAATTTTCTAGTTTTCGGCATACTATGTTTCTATTGTCGGCACATTTCTAGATACATGCTTCATAAGATCAAGCAGGCACGAAAGATAAATTCATACCAGAAAATCATGAATATTATTATTTATTAGGTCACATGTTAAAGTTAAAAACGAAAAGAGTAGGTCACAAAGGAATATGGAATTATAATATATGGCTTCTGAAAGCTAACCTCTAAAGCTTAAGTCTATAACTGGTATTTCAAAGTGTGTCAGCTTTTACCAAGTATCGGTCACATAATGAGCATCCTCTCAAGCCGCTTAGTTACAGTTCGAATATAGCATGTCATTAAAGCCGTCTGCGAGGTCCTACTCGGAAACAGAGAACGTAAAATTAATATTACGACAAAGTTCATGGGCCGAATCATTGAAATAGACTTGAATTTTGGGCTTTAAAACGTATTACCGGACACTTGTTGACTGCAACTTAAAGAAAATGGGGTAAAAAAATTCAAAAGTCTTTTAGAGAAGTACGATGATAAATTGGTCAAAAACATGTTGTTTACAGATGAAAAATGTTTGCCGAACCAAAGAAGTATAATAAACGAACAGACAAGATGTAGACACAGTAGTCTAAAGAAGTGGTGAGCACAGATTCACCGCATGCGTCGAGGTCGCCGACTTGCATTTCTGTGTACAAGGCGTCAAAAATTCAGCCAAAGCTTACCAGAAATCCTTTTTGAAAGCGGTTATCAAGCCACTTAATCATTCTCTGTTCCCAAAACAGTTGTAGATTTTGCCGCAGGACTTTGAGACTGCTTATAAAGCTACAATGACGCAAATGTGGCTCTCAAAAATTTGTCGGCACTCCAATGCACCTGTGGGTGCACTCCCACACTCCCACACTCTCACAGCCCCTCTATCTTCTATTGCATTATAATTTCTTGTGAGAATCATTATGTGAGATCTCTCCCACAGTCCGGAAGATAATACAACACAAATATGGAATTAATGGAATGAGTCATACACACTTGGTTCACCATTTCGTTGGATTATATTGAAAAATTTTACAATTCAATTTCCAATCGAATTTTCGAGGATATTTCGGCCAAAGGCGATCTCAAGCATTACTAAATATCCGTAATACTGTCTAAAATATTGTACTTAAGAAATAAAATGTCAAAAAGTTGCTTAAAATACTACTTAAATTGAAATTATTGCTGGTGGCGCTATCCTGATGACCAATATTTTCAATACGTTTTTAGTAGAATTAAAAAAAAATTAATTAAAATATTATGTTAAGCGCTACAGCAGTCATTCTTTTTTTATTTTAAAGAAAATTGACAGGAGTCTACTTCAAACAAAATTTTAAGATCATATCTCAATTGGTTCAGATAATATTTAACATTAACCGTCAGTTAAAGGGGGGCGCTATCCTGATGACGGGCAGTGTATATTCCAACCTGTAATTTATAAATTCAATTTTTTTACCTGCACTTTGTATTTCAATTACATATGCTAATTAATAACGAAATGAATTTATTTGATTATTTTGAAAACCGCTTAATCGTTTTTTTCAAAATTCGGTTTTTCGAATACATTAAAATGGACATCAATTACTTGGTTAGAAAATCGAATGAAAAAAAATTTAAATTAAACCGCATAAGTTGGCAATGCTTTTCCTTTAATGCAGTGCTAAGGAGGAAAAAAGGAAACCAATTTAAATCGATTATAGGAAAAGTTTTTTTTACCTGTTCTACGGCAATGAATGAAAACTAAATTTCGTAAAAATCCTTAAACCGTTACACAAATTGACCCTATGAAAGAATGGTGAATACAGCATATTCGAAAAGGGTTAATGTATTTCATTTACACACAAATTTTTTAATTTATGCAAAACTTTAATACCAAAAAAAAAAAAAAAAACGAAAAGACGAAGAGGTAAGGAATATGTCAAGAATTTGGCATTATTATGTAAATTAATTAAAAACGAACGCATAAAGTAATTCTTAAGAAATCAATAAATAATCGAAAGTAAACATACAAAAATTGCATAAATATTACAAGCAGCTGATATACAAATGTGTGTATGTATCATATGTAAGTCCGGGCTTACGCAAAAAAGGGGTTAAAGTGATAAATTTATTTGTCTTTTCAACTGATTTGCATAATTTAGCAAGTAAAACATTAAAAAGTATAACAAAGAAAAACCTTAAGAAAATTCATTCATTCATTCATTCATTAGTTCATTATGACCTTCAAAAATTATGCAAATCAGTGTAATGCAAATGTAAAATGTAACGTATTTTTTGTTGATTACAATAATTGAAAAAATATCCAATTTATTTAGCAGTCCCGTTTTAGGGTTAAACAATTTTTAATTTCTATCTCAGTCTCTTTTTGCATGGCTATCAATATGATTTCATTTGTTTTTTTTCTTTTTTTTTTTGCTCATCCAATCAAAAATTGATTTCTGTGCCGATATTTATTTGATTTTATAACAGATTTCTTTTATCCACCTTTATAACTAAGGATGTGTATACGCGAATAGTGAGTGAATTGTGTGTGTGTGTGTTTTTTCTTTTCATATCCTTTCGTTTTATATATAGTTTTTGTTGTTTTTGTAGATTTCTTCTACTCCTAGATTTGTTATCAAAAATTTACACAAACACACGCTCACATGCAGGACATACATACATATGTATATGCACAAACATTTCCGTTTATCGTTTACATTGTGTGGTTGGTTTTGTATTTTTATTCAATTTCCGCCTGAATGCACTTCTTGCCAATAAGGAGAATTAGAGAGGTATGGCGAGAGTAACCCAATTCTCTTACTACTGCATGGGGTGTCGATTTTGTATATAACAATTAAATCTTAATACAATACTTTTATACTTATATTTACTTGCTAATTAATTAATATTTGTACTTATAGCCAGTGTTGTCAGATAAAGAAAGCATTAAATCGTCAAAAATTAAGGAAAAATCGCCGAATTCGTCAAAATCGTCAAAGTGGTTCATTAAATTCGTCACAAAATCGTCAGAAAAAAATAAATAAAAATTGCACAATTGGATTTGTATTTCTGACCACCTGGAAGAATTTAGGTGAGTTAACAGACGTGTAATATGTAGATATTAAGGAGTCAGATGCTCTTGATGTTGAGCGCATGAGAATTCATTGTGATTCATTGTGTATCGAAAGAAGCACTCAAGTGACTTAAGTTCTTAAGAAAGTTTAAGAAATAAAGGGTCCGCCATCTAACGTGTTTTTTTCAACTAGTGCTTATTTCGTGAATGGTAACACTTAGCTCATGTCTGATTTGACAGATAATTAGTTTTATCCTTCCCCTGAACGAATATGATTGTGTATATGCTTGAACAACGCTGGGAATTATTGCGACATTACTTTGAAAATCATGGTAATGTTGCAGATGAAGCTCATTTTGATCTTGGCGGGTATGTAAACAAGCAAAATCGTCGAGTTTAGGGCACAGAAAACCCGCACGCATACATTGAAAAGCTGATACACCCAAGACGAGTCACTGTTTGGTGCGGATTTTGGTCCAGAGGTATAATTGGAGCATTTTTCTTTGAAAATGAGCGAGGAGTGGCCGTTACAGTCAATGGCGATCGTTATCGGGCCATGTTGAACGAATTTTTGTTCACAAAAATTGAAGAGGGGATATTAGCAACATTTGGTTTCAACAGGACGGCGCTACGTGCCACACAGCCGAAGCTATACTCGATGTTTTGCGCCCTGTTTTCAAAAAAAAAAAAAAAATTATTTGGCGAACCCTCTACTTCACCCCAACTGATCTCCTTAATATATATTTACACACCTATAACCGACCTAAAATGGAATACTACTCTCAGGTATGGGCCGGTGGTTCAAAGTCTATTTTGAAACTTCTCGACCGCGTACAGAAGAGGTCGTAGGTGCTTATTAATGAAGTTAGGATAGCCAATACTATCGACCCGTTAGAGCATCGTTCTATTGTTCTATAGGTACTACAGGGTGTCCGCCGGGAAGGTAAACTACTTTGTTTTGCCCCCATTTGTGTAAACATTATTCTTGACAGTTCATGTTTGGCCGTCGTGATGTAGAGACGTGACAAATTTAATATGGAAAAATATTCAGCAAACCAACATGTTTTAATCGTTAAAACAGCTCGCCCATGACAAGCCCGATTTACATGAAAAAATCATAATGAGTGACAAGGCACATTTTCATTTAAATGGTTAAGTGAATAAACAGAATAGTCGGTTCTGGGCAATTGGAAACCCTCAAATTATTTATCAGCTACCTTTGCATCCATTAAAAGTGACAGTCTGGTGTGCAATTGGATCATGAGGAATCATTGGACCTTACTTTTTTGAAACTGAAAACGGCATAACGGTAACTGTCAATGGGGAGCGATATCGTGATATGATTGAAAACTTTTTAACGCCACAACTGCATGCTTTGGGCTTGACTAACATGTGGTTTCAACAAGACGGTGCCACTTCGCATGCAGCCAGGTTTACAATAGAATTACTGCGAGGCCTTTTTTTGTGGGGATATCTGAAATGCAAGGTTTATGCTAACAAACCGAAACGCTGGAGCAACTCAAACAAAATATTCGTGATGAAATTAATCAAATACCGCGTGAAATGTGTCGAAATGTAGTAAAAAATATGCTCAATAGGGCTCGCATTTGTGAGGCTAACAGAGGCGGACATTTATCTGATATTGTATTCCATACATAATTGCCGACATTCAATAAAACATTTATCAATATAAGATCCATACTCTTTCATATAATCAAAAATTATAAACAAGCAAAGTAGTATACCTTCCCGGCGGAAACCTGTATAATAAATTGTGTTATGATAAATAAAGTAATTAATTCCTAATAATCACACATTATTTCATGATACCCGTATTTCTCGTAGAGCGCATAGCTTTTTAGGTGATTGTCCAGCGAATCGCACAATACATTACAGGGAAAATTCGTACTTTAGTTGCACAATCTTCCCGCGAAAGTTTTCCCTGCCACTTACAACATGAGTAAATTTAAATCGAACGTAAATTAAAAAAAAACGGGTAGCGTGGTGTAGCGGTTAAAGCGCTCGCATAGAAACAATTGGTCTGGGCTCGAATCTCTACCAGACGAGCGAATAAGTTTAATTGCGGTTTCGAGTGTTTAGTAAAGAGACATCAACCTCCCTCCATCGAAAAGAAGCCTCGCTGTCTATCTAGTTTACCTCTGGCTATGACAACAAACATCAGTCAAATGCTCAGCAGAAACGCCATCTATTGTCTTACCGTAAGAGGAGCGACTTGCTTAACTAAGCGTCCTCTCTAGAATGACACCCAGATACTTGGAAAAGTTGATGGTGGTACCCATAAAAGAAATGCAGTCACATGATAACTTGTATCTCTTTGTAAAAGGTACGACAAGCGTTTTTGAAGGATTTAACGAAATCCCCTTCTAAGTGTACCAATTTGACACCTCGGCCCGGGCCATCCTCATGGGATCACATAACATACTTTCATATTTCCTACGGACCGTTATAAGGAGGTCATCAACATAACTAATTACACTGACACACCTATGAGCCAACATGGTAAGCAAGCCATCAACTACTACCGTCAATAACAATGGAAAAAGTACTTTACCCTGAGGGCACACTTTTGACCACACCACAGTGGATTCCTTTTCATTGAGAGACAAGCAGATGATCCTGTTCCTAAGCAAAGAACTGATCTAAGCTATAATTGACTCATCTACCCTCTTTCATTCTAACGACATTGCTAGGAGTCACAGGCGCCCTGAGCATCCAAGAAGGCACAAAGAGCCATTTCCTTTTAGAGCCAGTTCCATAGATGGCGCTATTTTTTGCATTGTGCTAAGAATGACGCTACTTTTGTTATTTTCAGAACAATGGATCAAAAACAATGTCGTGTTTTAATTCTACACGCCTTCTTGATGGGAAAAATACCGTTCAAGCGAAGCAATGGCTTGAAAATAAAATGTTGGTTTCCTTACTTCAAACGTGGTTGTAGAGACACCGATGATGCAGAACGCAGTACTCGTCCAAATGAAGCGGTAACACCAGAAAACATAAAAAAAAAATCCATAAAATCATTTTGTTGATCGAAATGAAGTGAAGTTGCGTGTGTTAGCTGACACCATTAAGATATCAAAAGAACGTGTTGGCTTTATATTGCATGAGCATTTGATTATGAGAAAGCTCTGTACAAAGTGGGTGCAGCGTTTGCTCACTGTTGACGTATGACAAGTCAATCAAAAAATGGCAAAACTAAGAGGGCGGATTGACATTGAAGCTACCTAGCGCTAGACGGCAGTACAAACACAAAAATTGTTTCTTTCTTAGAAATTACGATCTGCCAAACATCAGCTGTTAAAATTTTAGCCAAATTCATCGATTAGTTTACTTGTTGTAGTCGTTTGAAGTAAGCAACTTTTGTGTTTCTTGGAAAATGGAAAAAAGTCAATTTCGTGTAGTGATTAAACACGTGTAGTGACAAAACGGCGAAAGAGAGAAAAGAGAAGCTTGATAAACATTACGGCGAATCTGCTCCGTCAGATTATATGGTAAAATATTGGATTGCTGAATTTAAACGGGACCGAACAAGCACTGCAACAATGCCATCAACAGGAAGGCCAAAAGAGGTGGTTACTGAAGAAAATATTAAGGAAATCCTCGATATCGTTATGAATGATCGCCGGATCAAAATCCGTGAGATTGCTGAAATGGTAAACATATCATATGAATGTGTGTTCAACATTTTGCATGAACATTTGCATGTGAAAAAGCTATCGGCAAGATGGGTGCCGCGTTTGCTCAGTGTTGAACAAAAACGAGTTCAACAGATCACTTCAAAGCGGTTTTTGGACATGATAAAGCATAATCCTGCTGGTTTTTGGCGTAGATTAATAACTGTTAATGAAACGTGGGTCCACCACTACACACCTGAAGCAATGGGTGGAAGCTGGTGGAAGTACTCCGAAGAAGGCGAAGACAGCGAAATCGGCTGGCAAGGCTACGGCCACTGTATTTTGGGATGCACACGGAATATTGCTCATCGATTATCTTGAAAAGGGATCCACAATCACAGGAGAGTATTATTGTGCATTATTGGATCAATTGGTTGATGCAATCAAGGAAACGACCACATTTAAACAAGAAAAAAGTGCTCTTTCTTCAAGACAACGCACCGGTTCACACAGCATAAGATACGATGCTAAAACTACGAGAAATCCACTTCGAATTGGTTGATAATCCACCTTATAGTCCAAATTTAGCCCATAGTGACTTTCCTGTTTCTAAACTTGAAAAATGGCTCGCAGGAAAAAGATTCAACTCAAACGAAGAAGTGATTACCAAAACTAATGCGTATTTTGAGGAGTTCCCAAAATCGTATTATTCAGATGGTATAAGAAAGTTGGAAAATCGTCTTACTAAGTGTATTGAGCTAAAAGGAGACTATGTTGAGAAATGAATGGTTTTCGAAAAAAAAGAAGTTTTTTTCCTACTTAGGTAGCTTTAATATCAATCCGCCACGTGCATGAATTCAACTTAGAATTGCTCCCACATCCACTGTATTCGCCAGGTTTGGCACTTGGCTGTTCGCAAACTTCAAAAAAATGCTGGCCGGTAAGAGATTTTGCACGAATGATGAGGTTAACGCGGAAACTGAGGTCTATTTTGAGGCAAAAGATAAATCGTTCTATAAAAGTGGTATTGAAATGTTAGATGGAGATTATGGTGATAAATGGAGCTAATTTTGAACAACAAACAGATCTGCTTGCTTTGTTAGGCCCGGCACTTTTCAGCCAATGTGTTGTATCATTACTAAATGTCTGTAGATGAGATGCAAAATCGACGAAAGCAAAGGCTGTTCTATGATATCTTAAGCCAACTGTGGGCATCAAGTTGAACTATGTCGAAGACGATTTTTCAAATACAGCACTATGTTAAGGGAGAGAGTGGTTAGTAGCCTGCAGCAGTAATATTGTATAATGAGCTATGTAGCTAATATGATTGATGTTTAAAATCAGAACACCATTATATTACATCGGTAATGTTCTTGTAATGCTTGGGGCATTTGACATAAGATTTGGAGGAAATAGCAAAATTTCTACGATATAATGCTTACTTTGTTATTGTTCTTGACAAAAGTCCGGTTTTATATAACGATTTGTTTGAATTTTCTGTTACAAACTGACAAGTAATGTGAGATTTGTATCTGCATCCCACTTTTGTTGCTCGGAGGCTTAGTGTTGTATACCTATAAAATGTATTTCTCAGGACAACTTATTTTTATGTATGTATATAGATAAGATAAATAGCTTTTACCCGGTGTGCATTCTGTCTGATATGGATAAATCACGAAAAGTATGAGCTGCCACGCCCACTTATTCAATATCATCCAGTTATGGACTAATGATATGTCCTGGCCAAGAAGTTGCTTAAACCGAATTTAGGATCTTTTACTATTACCGTTCTTAAGATATACAAAAAATTAATAGTTAATATGTATAGGAGATGCCACACCCACTTATACATTTCCTCCCACTTTTTAACAGATGATTTGTATTAATTACCGAGTCATTTAGACTAAATTCAGAAACTTCCACTTTAAATGTTCGCAGGATATACAGATTTTTCAACTGATGATTTTTATTGACTACCAAATCTATCAGACTAAATTCAGTAACAGTTGTTTTAACTGTTCTCTAGATATGCAAAAATCAATATTTACTTTGTATGCGAGGTGCCACACCCACTTATCAAATTCTGCTCACTTTTTGACTGGTGATTTGTATTGAACACGAAGTTATTTTGGGCGCATTAAGGTGCCTTAGGTATTACTGTTCTTCAGATATATAAAAATCAGTATTACCTTTGTATGGGAGATACCACTCCGATCTATTAAATTCCGCCCACTTTTTGACGGATGATTTTTATTGACTACCAAATCTATTAGAACAAATTCAGTAACCGTTCTGTAGTTATACGAAAATCAATATTTAGTTTATATGGAAGGTGCCACACCCACTTATCAAATTCTGCTCACTTTTTGACTAGTGAATTGTATAGAGCACGAAGTTATTTTGGGCGCATTAAGATGCCTTGGGTATTACTGTTCTTCAGATATATAAAAATCAATATTACCTTTGTATAAGAGGTACCACTCCGATCTATTCTATTCCGCTCACTGTTTGACGGATAATTTGTATTGACTACCAAATCTATCAGACCAAATTCACAACAGTTATTCTAACCGTTCTCCAGATATACAAAAATCAATATTTACTCTGTGTGGGAGATGCTACTCCCACTTATCCAATTCCACACACTTTTTGAGTGACTATTTATATTGAACAAAAAGTTTGGACCAAATTCCGAAACATTCACTACTACTGTTCTCTTAACACAAAAAATCAATATTTACTTTGTATGGGAGGTGCCACTCCCACTTATCCAATTCTGCCCACTTTTTGACTGGTGATTTGTATTGAGCACGAAGTTATTTTGGGCGCATTAAGATGCCTTGGGTATTACTGTTCTTCAGATATATAAAAATCAATATTACCTTTGTATGGGAGGTATCACTCCGATCTATTCAATTCCGCTCACTTTTTGACGGATGAGTTGTATTGACTACCAAATCTATCAGACCAAATTCACAATATTATTACAATATTTATTTTGTATGGGAGGTGCCGCTCCAACTTATCCAATTCCGCCCACTTTTTGACTGCTGATTTGTATTGAGCACGAAGTTATTTTGGCTGAATTAAGATAACTGGCTATTACTGTTCTTCAGATATTTTGAAACCAATATTTACTTTGTAAATTCCGACTACTTTTTGACGGATGATTTGTATTGACTACAAAGTTATTTGGGCCAAGCTTAAAAAACTCTTACTGTTACCGTTTGAAGATATAAACATATATATGAAAATTGTATATGGGCGTGGGACCGCCGAGTTTAAGCTAAACCATCAGTGAAACTACACCTATCCAACGCATGTATAGGTATTTAAATCGGTTTAGTGGTTCTCGAGTTATAAAATGATATATAGACATAGATATTCTTAAGGTATTATACAGAGTAGAACACAGGATAACAGTCTAGTGTAATCAAACACAACTTACCTACTCACCCGTTCGTGTTATTAATTGCATGATATTTTATAAATAGAAAATACGAATTAATTTCATTTTAATTTATTTACCTTTTAAAAACGTTTACAATTAGAGCTCGTTAATTGCAATTTGTAATAAAGTTCGCTTCCACGTTCTGTTTTATTGATTTCTTTTTTTAATTTTTTTTTTAAACCGATTTAAAATTTCACATCTTATACGTCATAATTCACAATAGCTATTCACCACGATACGTCTTTACTTAACGAAATTCAAAATAAAACTGACTAAATTATTTAAACTGTTCCTTCTTATATATGTACGTACTAATTAAACAAAGTTTTAAGATATCCTTTTTATGAACATTCAACAAAATTCAAATTTAAACAAATTGTATAATTTTGTTAAAATTTAATTACTAATTTATAAAAAGCAAATAAATATTTTTAATCAGCGTGCCAGCAATATGAATTTGCAAATTATTTTTGAATGAAAATAAGTTCTCTTAATTTTCAACTGCAGGTAGTTAAACTCAATTAAGACATTTCGAGAGAAATTCTGAATATTTCTAAATTCTACAAAATCCTAAACAGGTACCAATTCTAGTTTTTAACAAAGCAAAGGGTTAAACTTTAGGGCTATACGATCCTCTTGTGTTATTTTTTTGCGTGCGGATGCAAAAGTATGCAAAAAAGGAAAAAAAATCATAGTTAAAATGAAAGGGTTTAATAAATAAATCTTTTATTTTAGTACGTATTCAGAATTTGCTAAAACAATTTAATTCATTGTTAACTAATTGCGGTTATAAACTACAAGGTTATGAAGGGAAAAAACTATAGAAAAATGAGTTCAAATGAAAAATAGTAAATAATAAATATTGATAATAAAATAACTAAGAAGAGTTTAGATGGTAGAGAACGACTCATAATACCCTACATAACGATATACTTTTTCAATGATTTTTTGTTTCTTATGACAGACGGGCCATTTAAAAGTTTAAATTAAAAATACAATAAAACAAAACGGTTTGAAATTTTGCCAAATTAATTTGTTTTTTTGTTTTTTTTTGTGAAGTACAATTGTTCCGGTTAGAAATGGAATGTAATTTCATTTATATAGCTGACGCGACTGGCTTCACAGTACCCCATTCGTTTGGACCAATTTTCGAGAACTTTTTCGAGTGTATAGTGTCGTATCTTGGTAATGACATCATGAATGTTGGCCTTAAAATGCTCAATTGTCTTTCGTTTTTCGGCATAACACTTGTGTTTAACGATGCCCCACGGAAAATAGTCCAGCGGTGTCAAATCACAGCTTTTTGGCGGCCAACTGACATCACCATTTCGGCTAATTAAACGGCCATCAAACGTTTGACGCCATAAATCGATTGTAGCAACATTGTTCACATCAATACAATGAAGAGCGGGTACAAAAAAATCGGTTATTATGGTGCGATAGGTGTCTCCAGTGACCATTGCGGTCAATGGTGACACTTAGCCACAGCTTCGATATTTTCAGGTGTACGCACTGTACGAGTATGCTTACGTCTTGGGCATAAACAATGAAACCATACGTAACAAACTTGCGTATACTGGATACTGTTGGTCCTTCTTCACTGTTTCTCCTTCTTTTCTTGCAATTTCCGACCAATTCTCTTTGTTGTGGAAATAAATATCAAATAAATCCCAACGTTGCTCAATGGTAAATCGACTCATTTCGTTCAGTGTAGATAAAATACTGAATTTTGTGACAGAATAGAACGACATAAGTATTGTCGGATTCGAAATAAGCACTGGTTCAAATTTAAACCACTAGATAGCTCACCCGATACTAACGCAGTGCATTGCATTGAAGCTAGGAAATCGGTTTTAAGTGGTGGCGCACAGTGTGTCGATCCCATAGAGCGAATGGACAAAATTAGAAGAAGTTGTCGTAGATAAATGAAATTTCGTACAGAGAATTATTAGGAAAAAACATATGTAGATATAAACAAAATTTTAACGAAATCGGACAACGGGCACGCCCACCGCCCACATATATTTAAACCAAACAAAGCCTATCTTAAGATAGTGTTTTATATTCAATTTTTTTAATAAACAAATTTTTAGCATAGAGGTGTATTAGTTACTGATATACATAAATAAGTTCCAAATAACAATATGTTTTCAAGTTTGTGGATTTTGCAAAAACAAAAAAAAAAAAATTAAAAATATATAGTAATCTGGCGAAAGTGCGATGTTGTACTTGATATTTGAAATTTGAATAATAATTTTAATTATTTATGGGTTAATATATCATATATAAATTGATAATCTAAATTATTTTCAATTTTATATTTGACTTAAGCTACTTAAAATCAGTAAAATTTCTCAAAATTCTCGAAATTATAAATTTTAAAGTTTCAAAATTTTTGAAGTTGTAGGACAAAGTTGGTTCTATTTTTTTTATATGATAGAACATGCTACATAGTTTCAAAAGTATAGATTAAAAAATATATATATTTTTATATATTTTTTTATATAGTGTGTTAAAGTTTGGTAAATTTGAAATTTTTGTTTAAATACTTGTGTTTTTTCAAGCAGTAAAAAATAAAAACAATAAACAAAATTTTAAAAATTTTTTCCTATTTCGTTTAAAGAATTGTCAAGTAAATTAAAAACCAATCTTTAAAAATTTCTTAAATAAATATAGTTTTTATAGCTATTTTTCGGAAATACCTAAAATCAAATTTCTTACATACTTAGTATTTTTTTATTATAAATTAGTTGAGTTTAGCGCCCTCTTGCGACAATATAAAGAAGTAACCTAAAACAATCGTTCAATATTACTCAGCCGATAATTAGCTTTCAAAAAATATATATTTGATCAATATCCGTGATGAGTAATTTTTTTGATTTTTGCCTATGGCACAACGCACTGTGTAACGTATAGAGGAGGTTTTGCTTGTAAGCATTTGACTTAAGTCAGTTTGTATTGTAAAATAAGAAAATATTTTTACTTAAATCTTTTATTTAATTCAATTACAAGTCTATTCTCCATATAGCATCTTCCATTGCTCCATAGAACAGTAAAACAAAATCTACAGTGGCGTTCAGCTATTTAGAGACAACAATGTTTGTATACTGACATGAATCTAAGTTTAATTTATATGATTTGAATGGTAAAGTATGCCAGACGTCCACCAAACCTAGAACTTTTGACTAGGATTTGTAAATAGTCATGTCATTATAGAAGCCATTGTTGTCCCTAAATGCTCTAATACTTAAATAGATTTGAATATCGTACCTTTGTTTTTTTCAATACGTACTCGAAATGCATTATAATAGAAAACGAACCAAGGAACTTATTAAATATTTTTATTATTACCTGCGATATAGGTCTTTACTCGTAGCCTTAGCTTAGAGTCTGAAGCGAAGCCTGCGTGGTGATATCCGAGTTGCAAATTACGACTATTTTGATGTAGAATACACTTTATGCCCAGGGAAAAATAACTATTTAAGTATACACTGTACAATTGGCAGCGTTTTTTGCATTCTTTTTCGTTATTACTTTTCATCCCTTTTTGTCTATATGTACAGAATTTGTTAGTCATCCGTACTGAGTGCGCCTTGTTATGACTCTTTGCTTTGATTAAGGCAGTGATCGATTCTTTTTATAGCGTATTGTTTCGATGCTTTGATAAGATGTGCCATTGTACTATTTATGTTATTGTTCTGAGTTTTCTGATCCCCCGTGGAAATTCAACTGGCCTATCGACGTGGAGAAATAAGAAATCACGGTTGTTTGGGAAATTTGTGAGGTCTGGTTCTGATGCTGATTATGCTTGATACTCGAGGGCACGTGCTAACTATAATAGGATGAATCATTGTTTCTATATGGTATACAAGGAGAGGGTCAAATCAAATGTAGCTTCGAGCCTTATGTCGTTTTATGACTTTTTTCGTGCTAAACCGAAATCCTTTTGGTTTTCTTCCAAAATGTTTTATGGCGATATTTCACACATGCTTGCTGACTTTTTCCAGCCCAAGTATATGCAATCCGACTTTGTTTTGGGTCCGGTTGGAGTTGCTTTATATCCCTATACTATAAGGAGTATTACCATTGCCGATATACATGTGTTTTGCCTTGATTCTGTTCTTCAGTCTTAATTTCAGTTGAATTTTCGCACGTACCTGGTCCAGTTGGGATTCCTGCATATGTTTTGTTTCATTTTTTTTTTAAATGAGTTATTTTCCACTTTTTGGAAAATTTCGCTTATTATTCCACTGCATAAGTCGGGACGCAGGTTAAATATTCTGAACTATATGTGCATTATTAAGCTTAGTGCTATTCCTAAGCAGATGGTGCAGCTTGTCGCTTAGTTTCTCTCTTTTCGTGTGAAATCTATAATGTCCCCTTCACAGCATGGTTGTTTAAAGGGTAGGTCGACTGTCGACGAGTTTGTGGCGACTTTGTTGCCTGGGCCCCGACGAAAGGTCTTTGATCCAGATGATCAAGGACTTTTGCAGATGGTGCAGATTGTCACTTAGGTTCTCCTTTTCATGTGAAATCTATAATGTCCCCTTCCCAGCATGATTGGTTAAAGAGTAGGTCGACTGTCAACGAGTTTGTGGGGACTTTGTTGCCTGGGCTCAGACGGAAGATCTTTGATATAGATGATCAAGGACTTTTGCTTCATAAACTTGAGATTATTGGCATAAGCCACATTGTAGGATAAGTTCCTACCTCTTCTTCAGGACTCAGAGGGTTCTATTCAGGAATGTATTGCTTAGGATTGTTTTTGTGTCTTCTGGTATTCCACAAGGAAATCATTTGGGTCCATTACTATATTTGTTATTTCTCAATGACCTACTTTATATTATTTCTGAATGTGGCATTCAGTCAAGATCAGTCTGTTTGCTATTGCTCAGACGGAAGTCATTTAGACTGACTTCATTAAAGCTTTTGATCGAGTTGCTCGTGGGCTTTTGCTCCATAAACTTGAGCTTATTGTAATTCTCTATAAACTACATTGCTGGATTAGTTTCCAATTCTTCCACAGTCCTCAGAGGCTTCTATCCAGGAATGTATTGTCTAGGACTGTTTTTTCTTCTTCTGTTGTTCCCTAAGAATGTCATTTGAGTCAATTACTATGTTTGTTACTTCTTAATGACTTCCCTGGCATTATGTCTGAGTGTGATATTTTTATGAACGGTGTAGACGCTAAATTATTTTACACTTTTGGTGACAGTTAAGATATTGGGCTGCTCTTGTTTCGTGTAAAGTTAATTAAATAGATGTTAACCTGAGAAAGTGTAAGCATATGGCATATCCCCGCAGTAGCGTATTTGTGTCTAATTGCTTCATTGATCCTTCTTCTATTGTGTCCGTTGCTTAATTTTTCCACTTGGGTATTTTGATGGACAGGAAGCTTTCGTTCATTGATCGTATTAGTATGATGACTAGCAAGCCTCTTGCTTTTCTGAAGAGATGATCTAGAAAATTTACTAATCATTATATTGGTTGGTCCAACCATAATGCACGATATTAATTGTGAGTCACACCTTAACGTCAAGTTTTTAGCCCAACTTACTCATAATTTGACATTTTTTTGTTTCAGTGTTTGGCAAATTCAATCATAGTGAGGTACACAATTGAGCAGAGCGTTAAGATTGTTGAAGCCTAACATTACTGTTGTTAACGATAGTGTAGCAGAAGAGCCGTTAACCTCAACTTGGCGTCTTGCGAGTTGATAACGGACTTCTTGTGGCCTGGACGGTATGTGGTTCCAACAGGATAGTGCCATTTGCCATACAGCCAACGAAACAATGGGTCGTTGGGAGAAATTCAATGACCGTGTTATCTCATGTCGTGGCGATGTTAATTGGCCGCCACGATCATGTGATTTGACACCGTTGGACTTATTTCTTTGGGGATGTTTAAAAAGAAAAGTGTACATGAATAAGCGAAGAACAATTCAAGAGCTAAAGAATGATATAATTTGGCACATTAACGACACTGAATATCAGTTATGTCTCAGACTCATTGAGTGTAGGTTTGTATGCCACCGAAGCCGATATTTTGTTTCACACATAATTCTAATGGATCCTTCCATAATAATAAAAAATATTAGAATATATCTGTGATGACTTTTTGTTTTATTTACAATTAACATCGTTCGTTTTAGTTGGACCAACCTTTATACGTCTGAGTTTTGAGATCCATTCTAACAAATATTGGTAATTTGGTTGCAAGGCTTAGGGGGGAAATATTCCCTTTCTTCGTATTTCCTACACTCGAGAGGAGAGCAGTTTTAGGCATTTATTATATTTGAAATCATGTTACTGGTGATGTCGATTCTGAGTTTAAATTTCTACGTCTCCTTTGTTGTTAGCTAATTACCGAATGAATTATGCCAATTGATTTCCTTCCGTAAGGACTAAGCTGTTCTATCGATTTATGGAGTAATTTTGGGTTAAAGAGTGCAGTTAAAGTTCTGTAAAGAACTATGCTACCAAAGTGTTGCAAGTGTTAGCTCAAACACAATATGCATCCAAGTTAGAGTAGAGTATAAGCATTTAGAAATACATGTAGGAAGTCCGGTTGTTAAGCAAATTTTATAGCGTTGTAAACATAAAGAAAGACCTTTATTTGTGAACAAATACGGCAAAAAATATTTTCAAACTACTTCGTTCATTGCAAAAAATGCGCAGAAAAAATATTAAAAATTTTCCACACTTTTTTTTCAGTTTCAATCAGATCGTTTTTGTTGTCTATTGGACCCGCCAGTTTGTTGTAAATATGACAGAAATTATTGTAAATAATTTTGCTTTGAGTCTCATTAAGGCTTCGTTCCCTCTATTACCCTGACCCTTATTATTTATTGTGTTTTTGGAATCTTTTATAATCAATTTGACTGACAACAACGGAATGTGCATTTAAAAATTGAATTTTCATATCAAAGAGTGCCTGCAATTTTTGTAGAAAATGACAAAGAAATATTATTTCAAATATGTAAGTATGTATTTTGAAATTTGTAAATATTTTTGTAAATATGTATGTCCACTCGTATACTCGTAAATTGCAATTGTTTGCATTTTCTTTGAAAGTGAAGTGATGTGGGTCAATCAACTTTTTCCTACATATTTATACATATAAACGTTATGTAGTACACAGATAGTGGGACACAAGCCGTAAGTGGCGTGCCATTCTTTCTCTGAATGGCAACAATTTATTTATTTACTTTCTAATCATGAATGGATATGTAAGTATTTTGTAAATTGTAAACAAATTTTAATGATTTTGCGATTAAAATTTGGTTCAACGCTCTGAAGAAGGCAAATAATTATTTACATACATATATAATAATGCGCTTACCATGTTTGAGCTCCCTACAGATTCATAGAAGAACCAAACTCTTCGCCTTTTCTCCTCCAATGTGCGATCTGTGTTACTATACAGATGCTAGTCCTAGAGCTCATCAGCCAAGGATATTCGATCTCTGCAAGTATTGTATTTATCAACCGATGTTTACGGAGGACAGTGACCTATGGGAACGTATGGAATAAACGCTGATCAACTGAATGGAACCTGCTGCCAATCACTGATTCCAGTAGTGCGATTCAGTAACTTTTAACGATACGACAATCGCAAAAGAAGTCGATATTTTTTGTCGTTTGCAGTAATGATAATGTGATTCACTACGTATACTATAGCGATAGGCGACAACTCTCTTTCGCGACTGGCAACTCTGTCAAAAAAAAAAGAAAAATATAGAGAGAATTGAAAAAAATGAATTAATTTTGAAGTATAGAAGCATGTCTTAACAATTTTCCACAAGATATGTTCAATAAAATGTTTATTTATGGAATTATTTGTGTCCACAATTTCTTTTATTCATTACGGCCATCAATTCTTCCAAAAATGTGGCAGCGCCACAGCTGAAGAACAAATTTAACTTTACGACAGATTTTACAATTTTTCGATTAAATACACAATACCAACGTTTTTGTTACTGAATAGCAAAATCGTCAATTCTGTCGCTTACTTTTTATTGTTTTTTTTTTTTAGGGGATGACCCCTACTTATGCAGTGCATTGTGCTGGTCCTAGGAAAATAGGTTGCGGGAAGGAGGAAAGATGGAGTAGTGTTTATGGACGTTTGATTGGAAGCGATCCATATCGTAATTTACAGGAAAAACTTTCTCATGAAGCTCCACAAACATACGGTGCGGCTAAAAACAAGTTTTACGATTTTCCGATTAAATACACAAAACCAAAATTGTTGTCGTTAGCTTAGGACAAACCTATATCAAATATCGTAAATAAAAGTTAATCGACACTGCTGTCGCTTACTTTTTTTTAGGGGATGACCCCTACTTATGCAGTGCATTTTGCTGGTCCTAGGAAAATAGGTTGTGAGAAGGAGGACAGATGGAGTAATTTACAGGAAAAACTTTCTCATGAAGATCCACAAACGAACGGTACGGCTAAAAAACGAATTCTCTCTATAATGCATTGTGAGATTCATCTGACAATCAACTACAAAGAAATGCGCTCTACGGGAAAAGTGAGTACTGTGTAAAAATATATGATTATACGGAATCATATCCTGAAGTGAAGTATTTCTTGCACCCTCTTAAAAAACCGGTTCTTTTGCCCAGAACATCAAGAGCATCTGACTCCTCAATATCTACATTATCCAAAGTTACAGACGACAGCACACCTCCACGTCTGTGTGTCAGAAAATAGCATTAGGTCTTACGCGCATTAAAATCGACCCGATTCGCACGACCCCACTGGGAGTTTTTCGCCAAGTCACTTGTGAGTGTGTCATTCATATTTCGCTTTTTCGCCCCAATCTCCAAAAGGCTCGACCTACGATCAAAAGAATATGAATGACAAATATTGCTGTCGTTTGCGCAAGAATAGATAGCATTGGAAGCAGCGTTGCCGTTTTGGTTATTTTTAACCAAAATTGGTTATTTTCTTCTTTGATGTCTAGATGTGTGCTTTTTGTCCATTTTGGTTACTTTTTCGCGAAGTAAAAAATAAAGATAATAATTTCCTTTAACGTTTGTTATTCAGGTTCTTACTGAATGTATCTCTTAAAAATGGGATTGAATTGGATTTGGACTGTCAAACTTAGGCTCTTTGTTGTAAGTATGCTATGACCTTTCCCACTCTTCCAGTAACATATGGATTTCGTGCCAAAGGACTGCAAGTTTTTTGAGGCCAAGAACGAATCTAACCAATTTCTTATATTCTGTTTCAAAAAGAAAGGTACTCCGATCGAAACAAATGGACGTCTGGCGACTGAAACTATTTTCTAAATATAGGGTCTGCCAAATAAAATTTTTTTTTGAAAATGCTATAAAAAAACTACTGAATATTTTCTAAAATTTCTTTTTTTATTTCAAAGTACAATCCTTCCGGTTAGCAATGGAAAATAAATGGCTTAACGAATATTGTCCTTTAAAGCGTCAATTGTCTCTGGCTTGTTGGCGTAACACTTATCATTGACGACACCCCACAAATAATAGTCCAACGATGTCAAATCGCAGCTCCGAGCTGGCCAAACGCCATCAGCTCTGCGGCTCTTCAAAAACAGGGCGCAAAAAATCGAGTGTAGCTTCGGCTGTGAAGCCAAATGTTGCTAATATCCTCCTCTTCAATTTTTGTAAACTAAAATTCGTTCAACATGACCCGATAACGATCGCCATTGACTGTAACGGCCACTCTTTGCTCATTTTCGAAAAAAAATGGCCCAATTATGCCTCTGGACCAAAATCCGCACCAAACAGTGACTTGTCGTGGGTGTATAGGCTTTTGAATGTATGTGTGCGGGTTTTCTGTGCTCCAAATGCGACAATTTTGCTTGTTTACATACCCGCCAAGATCAAAATGAGCTTTATCTGAAAAGATGATCATCTTCTGTAAGTCGATAGCAGGCCCACTTGGCGAAGCGTATACACAGCCATATTTGTTCAGCGGAAAGATAAAACTAATTATCTGTCAAATCAGACATGAGCTAAGTGTTACCATTCACGAAATAAGCACTAGTTGGAAAAAAAACGTTAGATGGCGGACCCTATATATTGAAAGTAATTTATTTAATGAACCTGCAAAAACAAAGTGCAGCTAATCGTAATATACGAAGCACAATCAAAATTATTTAAATTGTTTAACTTTTAACAATTAATTGCGAAGTTTAATGTTTAAGACGGCTCGGATTCAAAGACAAGGATGATTTTAATTGTGCAGCAACCAAAAAAAAGTGCGCGTTTTTTTATACCAGAAAGTTCTCTAATTTGCTTACAAGAATTCGTGTTAAAAGTAACCAGTGTCTATATTAATTAGATCAACGATAAGTGATCCGATATCTAAATTATCGAAAGTGGCGATAACAATGAACAGGCAAAGTCAGACGCTTGTAGGCTTCTACGCACTAAAGCTCTAAAAAAGCTGTGAAAATTGCGTTAAACAAGTAGGCTAAAAAGGGTACATCTCAAGAGCATAAGTTTAATGAATGAATCTTTGGGATAAGTGGATATGTCTTGACTCAACGATGAAACATTACTATTGTCACAGACATGTCAGTTTATTGGATTACTCGTACGTTGCTTCTATATACGTATGTATGTCTCCCTGATAAGCTTTTCAAATGATAGTTTGTAAATGCAGCGCACCGCACTAAATAATTGCCTCTGGTTTACCTCTATAATCATGTATGACTACGTTATTGACTATTTTCATTTGATGATCGTTAATAAAATTTTATTGTATCGAATAAATCAGTTTCCCAATTTTAAAATATGTACTCGTAGATAATAAAAACCTGTAAATATTCTTTATTGTTAAAATTAATTTAAATGTTTATTACAAATACATTATTATTATTTTTTTTTTTAAATTTTTCCAACTGCAATTTGTTATTTGTGAAAATATCTTTGGTAAACAAAACTATAAAAAAAAGTTGAGAAAAAAAACTATGAAACATTTCTATGCTCGAAAAAAGCCTAACAAATAAGAAAAAAAAAAGATTTTCAATTGTTTTCTCAAGATATACTACACTCGTATAAATCTTAACATTGCATTGGTACTGCTACGTCGTCTAATTATTTGATAACGAAACGAAATAAAAGCCATTCCAGTTCATTCACCTTTTCCATACTGCAAACCTACAAATTTGGAAGAAAAAAAAAAAAAAAAAAAAAAAAAAAACTTAGAAAATCATAGAAAAAAATCAAATACTCATGCTCTACTACTGCATTACAAATACAATCAATTTCATTTTTTTCCCCAAAAAAATTGCGTTCACTTTAAGAAAAAAAAAAGAAGAAGGAAAAGAAGAAGAAAAATCGAGTCCAAAATAAATATTTGAAACTTATCAAAACAATGTGTGTGTGTGTAGAAATAATTTTGAAGAAAAAAGTGGCAACAATTATTATGGGTGTGATAAGAGAATTTGTGGGGGTGACCAGTTTTTATTTATTTTCTACAGAATAAAATTGTTTAAAGTAAAAAACAGCCGTGAAAAGTGATAACGGGTTAATTATTTTGTTTAGTTTATACCACTGTGCGTATGCTTGAACCGTTTTAAAAATAGTAGGGCCGCCCGCACTCCTGATCGAACAACTTCGATCGTAATTTTGAAATTGTGTAGATTAAAATGATATTGTTACGTTTTAACATTTTTAAAACGTTTGAGTCCGTTTGAATTCCATTAAAATAAAATAAGCACCGCTTTATTTTATTGTTTTACAGTTTTATTTATTCCACTATAACTTTTATACCGTTTGTCTTAATACAACACTTTTATTTTCGCTTTAACACAACTTTCTTTATTGACAGCCAAACGATAACTAATTCAGACTGTAGGTAACTATATAACTATGTAACTGATACACAAATTTATTATATTCGAAGTTGTATTGCCATTTGCACTTTCCCAGCTTCGGTATAAGCACTTGTCTATCAGCATTAAGCTATCCCATTGAGCTCAATAAGCCTTTATTAGAGGGCTATCTGCTGATATTCCTTTACTAGTAGGCCGTTTGTCTTTTTCTTTAGCCGCTATTATCCTTGCCCGTATAGGGTCTTTTCTCTGAGCCGTTGACCACTCCTCGTTAGCCTCCAAACGTAATTGTCTGATGTTGATAATGGTCTTTTTGGCCTTATCACCTGTTTTATCAGCGGTTATCTTACATTCGTTTTTTCTCTTTACGCTCCTGTAATAAGCTTCACTGTTACGTGACAATCTTTTCATGTCACAGTTTCTATGATACCCAGTGCCATTACGGTGTTCATTTATTTGTACGCTGTTGTGTATACCTAAATCCATTTTATTTATGGATCTCTTCTATCGGTTTCGGGTTTTCTATAGATAGTGTTATTCCATTTGTCATATTTCCATGCACTTCTGAGCGGTGCCTTAAAATGCCTTTGAAAATGGCCACCCTTGCCACCTTTTTTTGCTCGTTTTCGGCCAAAAGCCGCTCTACCACTTCTTTGATAGCTGTAATTAAATCCTCTTTGGTGGATACCGTTTTTATGCTATGCGCTTTATGTACCTGCGCCTTAGATATCCCTTGAGCGGTCTACTGCGCTAGTGTGAAAGCTACGGTCTCTGTAAAGGTTACCTTATGAGCAGCACACACCGCATACTTACTCGTACTAATATCAGTGTTCCTTATATCATTGATGAATGCTTCGGTCTTAATTTGCTCTACTAGTGGGTGTGTCGCCCCTGGATAGGTAAGTTGCACCAACTTCTCGAATTACATCGCAAAGGCTTGAAGCGACTCATTAGCCTTTTGCGTTCGGCACCTTAACTGTGGTACAAATCGCGTTTGTGCTTGTCGTCGAATTTACGCTGTAGCGCCACCATTTAGTCGTTGTAGTTGTTTCTAAAATTTCTGCAGCCGCATCTTTTAAACCCGGCGGGTTTCGCCAACACTAAGTTAATTATTATCTTAACTAACTTTACCCATCCGGCGTTGCCTGAGTAGCTGTACAGTAGCACATATTCGTCTAAGCGCACTCTTGATTTTAATTTTGCTTCCTTTTCTCTCTTTTATCAACGCATTATTCAAAACAAGTTTCAACTAAGTTTGTTCACTAATGTAACCGTAACTTGTATTGAGTGCAAAAGTTAATGGTTGTCCTGGATTAACCCTTCGATGCGACTCTGCAGCACTTTTCATCAAATGAAAAAAAAATTAATGTTTTCCGCAAGTCATTATTTTCTGGTACAAAATTCGCCATCTTTAACACGATTTAAAAATATGACGTTTGTTCATTGATCGCCAACACCTAAAAAAATTACGGCTTGTTCACAATAAATGTTCGCAATGAAGACATTTGTATCTTGACGCTCACTTCATACCGGTACACCTGGTATGTATTCGTTTAGGAGCATTGACTAAGTTTCCATTGGAACACCACAGTTATTTAATTTTCAATAATTAATTGATCCGCATTTGTTATTTACTACTTCAGAAGTACGAATTTGTACTGATGACCCAAATTTTTCTAAGGTGCCTTAATGACCAATTAGAGAAATTGACACAGATTGCTTAAGTTAAATTAAGGAAAGCATACACCATTTAATAGACCTGTTCCTCTTCTTTTAAAATCCTCCAAGGTTTTTAAAATGGGTTAACATTTAGCTAAGCTATTAGCTTATGAAGGTACGAAAAACCGGTGCTTGACTCGTAACTCGAGATTTTGAAGCTGTTACGAAAATTCCAAACTGTGATTCTTGTTTTACTCGGCAGAACCTTTTAAAAAAATTGTACCACTTTCCAGGTATTTCTATTTCATTCTTTTTTTGTGCCATAGTTTTTTTCTTGTACACTTTATTATGACGCATAAAAATTAGATTAAACTTCGTTCTTGTTGTATAACTTTAGTTGTTGTAAGAAATTTGTTGTTTTTTTATGGATTTTGCCTTAAATACACTCATAAAAAAATATAAAATGTTTAAATTCAACGTATTTTAAAAGGCTATCATTTTGCCCATGGCAGGAGAAATCTGGGTAAATGAGGAATTGCTGGACGATATAGGTATAGATAGGAGGGAATCATCGTTAAATTACCGAAGAAAGGGGATTTAACTGACCGAGGTAGTTAGAGGGGTTTGCTAGGCACTATTAATAAGATTATCGCGAACAAAATATCCAAAATAATTTCACTACAATTAAGAGCACGGGTCGAAAAGGAAGTTGCGAAGATAACGAAAAGCTGGAGCAAGGTTAAAAAGATGGCCATGGATAGATCAAACTGGAGATCATTTGATTAAAACACTGAAATAAAGATTTAGTTCTAGGGAATAATGTTGTACACTTTATTTTGACGCTAACAATATATATGAATTATTCAGTTCAAACGTATTAACTAGCGTATTAACTCTTCAATTAATACACTGCACAAATTCCAAGGCAATCAGTTCAGTCTTAGCTGTATATAGACTACAAACAAACATGCATACTTACAAACACGCATGCATTTTTACAAAATTATAAGCCGTAGTCAGCCGGATAAATGTAGTTCATACACGACGAAGTAATTTCAGTTCTTTGTACCCTTTAAATAGAATTCAATCAAATTGCCACATAGGAAATAAATATTTAAAATTTGCGAAAAACAAAAAAGAGTTAAATTAAGAGAAAATTTGATTCATATTGAGAAAACTCGTGCTGCCTTGAGGGTTTCAGTTGAATGCAGTTCGGGAAATACTTTGGATGTGTTTGCGAAATTTATGCTCAATCCAGTTCTATTTTCTTTCCCTTACTTGATTTAAGGTCATCTTTTGGTTGGTTCTATTGCAAACGTTTGTGTTAAAGATAGTGCTATGCCGTAATATACGTTATAGGATTCTTAAGATGTTGTTTATTTGTTTTGGGGCTTTCTGAATCGTAAAAAATTTAAACCTTTGAAGAGATACATAATTGCAATGAACGCCATATGTCGTTTGCTCTCACAAATAATCATTCTATAACCTGTTGTTTATTATCTTACTAGCTCACCCGGCGAACTTCGTCCGGCCTAAAATTGATTTTTTTAATGCTTAAAAAGTTGTAATTCACATTAAATATTTATTGTAATAGTCTACAAAAGACAATAATATTTTTTGTTTTTCCATTTTCTTGACAAAAAATTAATAATACAGATGGTTAGCCGACTCGGGAACGGGCAACGTATAATTGTCCGTGAGAGAATACTGGAAATTCTAAGTTTATTCCACAAATTCCCAAAGACTGGCCTTGCGCCTTATTAATGATCAATCGAAAGGTAACACGCACTGGAAATCGTACACGTTTGAATTCAAATGGCAAATCCGATGGCATCATTGGAATGGGTGGAATCAAAACGTCTTCACCTTTGAAGTTTGCAATAAAAATAGTGGCTACAACAACATTGTCCATTAACTTTTTTGCAGTAAGTCTTGTACCATTACAAAGTTTTCGCTGACTGATATTACGAAGTATAATAACAGTTGCATCGTCGTGGAATAAATTAAACCAAATTGCATTGCTATAGCTTGGGTATTTTCCGAGTTATTGGTATCTCTGTAAGTGGGAGGGTTGCCACACCCATTTTTGGTGGGATTCTCGACATCGACTCTACGAACTCACCCACCAAATATCATTCGTCTGCAATAAATAGTTGGGGATAGGGAGAAATAGCCTTTGTACCTACCGCCCTCCTGAGTACTTCTTCAAAAAAAAAAAAAAAAAAAGAAAAACGTAAACCATATGTGTTCTACGGCACGTAGATCTATTTTAAAATTTCATCGAAGTCGCTACGTTATTTAGGTAAGGCAAAAATTGTCCCTTGGAATGGGTCACCCTTAACATTTAGAGTATGAAAAATAGATGTTGATCGATTCTTAGACCTACCCGATATGAACACAAAATTTCATGAAAATCGGTCAAGCCATTCCGGAGGAGTTTGGCAACACGCGACTTGAGAATTTTATATATTAAATAAAATATTAGGTTTTAGATTTTGTAAAACCTCATTAAATGTTAAACACTTTTACAAATGTTGCACCCATGTTCACACACAAAACGAAAAGAAGTTCAACTTTCTTCCAACACTATATTTATTCATTTACTTTTTCATTTTTTTAATATTATAAGAAAATGAAGCTTAAAGGGAGTTTCTGATACGTTACATATGTTTTTATAGCTTAATTATAATTAGTCTGCTGCTGTGATGTGGTAGGTAAGGCACAAGTCTGCCAACCAAGTGGTTCTGTTGTCAATATCAGAACAGACCATCTGACAATTTTCAACAGCGACAACATCTCATATAAAAACTAATGTGTGTTTGTGTGTATGTTTGTTGGGTTGTTTGTGCGTTATGAACAGCTAAATGGCTGAACCGATTTTCTTGAAATTGTTACAGTATATTTCTGTATGTTTGGAAGGACCTACAGGATATATAAATTTCAAAAATTCCAACTGGGAGTTACCATCTCACCGGTGACCGGTCCGTAGCCGTTGTTGGGCCAAAACTGGTGGCGGCACGTCTTTGTATTTATACTCACGTGCCAGTAAGCCTGACCAGAGGTAGGCCCGTGGTGGCTGTGGCTGCTGTGGGTGCTGTGACACATATCACGGCAGGAGTTTAGATAGTCTCCAACTCCCCACCAAGGTGTGAAGGTTATGAGTGTCCCAACAACATGCCTTCGAATTGGTACTCACTTGTGATATTCACTTGTGGGTATCAAAGGTAGCGGCGTTGGTGAACGCCATTCCACGCATACTCAATCCCTGCTCATGAAGTGCCACAATTTGTCTTTGTTCATAAGGTGACAAAGTTTTCCCGCGACCCATACCGCGCAAATATTATTTCAAATATAATTTATTAAAAAAAATAAATAAATAAATAAATAACAATTGTAATACCTTCATTGGATTTTGAACACAATATAACGGTACAGCTCTAAGAGCAAAACCGGCTTATTATTCACTTATTTGAAAGCAGAATTTTTTTTAATAAGTTGACCATACATAACATTTTATAGTTTCGATGAATTGAGCATATATTAAGGTGACCTTATCATTTTGAAGCACACCTTATTTGTTCGAATTAAGACCAATTCTTTAAGCTACGGTCGCATTTGTCAAATATTCGGCGAAAAAACGTGACCACTATTTCATAGAAATATTTTATTCTTTCATTAATTTTTTTAAACTAAATAATTAAAAAACGAAGTATTTTTTGGTACTACTATTTGTTTTTAAATAGTTTTTTTTTTTTTTTAAACGCTGACATAAAAGGAAAAGTTGCCATTATATAGTATGTTTCTATAAAATAGTGGTTACGTTTATTCGTCAAATATTTGACAAATATGACCGTAGCTTTAGCCATCCTCAGCACATGGATAAGTGCATTTGTGTTCACCAGGAAAAACACCAATTGCAATGACATTACGACAATTAAATACGTATAAAGCAGAGTTAAAAAATAGCAGAACTTTATGGTACATCTGGTCAGCTTTGTGTCATTATGTGCTAAATACAGTTCAAACAGCAAATGCATATTTTCTTTTACAATCTACGCTGGTCTTAAAATCTGAAAATTGTAAATGTTACACACTTTACTTTTTTTCCCCCGTTTTTTGTAATCTTATCAGTTCGAGTTGTAATAGAAAATATGAAATTAAACTATAAATTATTTTTCTTTTTTTTAATTGTAATAAATTTAGTTTTAGTTTTTGTTAAATTAAGTACTTTTTTTAAATAAATAAGTAGTATATAAAATAAATGTGTGACAATTTTGATAAAGTGCAGTCAGTAAAAAAAAGAAATAGAAACGAAAGTTTTTCTTTTTTTTAAATCACTAATGATAAGATTTGCCTAAAGGGTTAAATAGTTGTTAGTTTTTAGTCTTTCTGTAAACAAAACTAATAAATTTTTAGATAAGACAAATGGAATGCATGATGATAATCAGCAGCAGTTAATAAATACAATTTTTGGTCATTGGAAATTATATATACATAATATACAGCTGAGGTCAGAACAATAGCACCACTATAGAAAAAAAAAATATACTTCGTCTTATATCTTCAATGAGGTTCAACTGATTTCATTGTGTATTACTATTAAAAAAATAGGTTCATTTCACTTGGTTTTTATTATAAATTTGAAGTTTTTTAAAAACAAAACCTTTGCACTAAAAAATAAGTAGTTAAACTATAAATAAACTAAACATTTTGAATTCACCATTATTATCATCGCTGCACATGTCAAAATTAATATTTTGTTCCATACACTTTGTTAGCAATGACCGCTGCTCAGCGTCTTGATATTGAATTTACTAAGTTTTGCGATCTTTCAATTAAAATTAAATTCCAGACCTACTGTACAGCCACCAAGAGAGCTTTATTTGTAGTTCATTGTATTTGAAATACATTTATTTTTTACATATGTCCAAAGGTTCTCAATGGGATTGAGATCAGGTGGTTAAGCGGGCCACTCCATCAGATTGATGTTATTTTCCAGAAGCCAAATTTTTACAAGTTTGCCGGTATACTTCAGGTCATTGTCCGGCATTTCCTTAGAAGCATAAGAGAACATAATAATCCTTGAGGATATTAAATTAATTTGCTTATCCATGATTGTTTTGATCCGATGTAACGGATACGCCATCTAACGTTTTTTTTTTCAACTAGTGCTTATTTCGTGAATGGTAACACTTAGCTCATGTCTGATTTGACAGATAATTAGTTTTATCCTTCCGCTGAACGAATATGGTTGTGTATACGCTTGAACAACGCTGGGAAATATTGCGACAATACCTTGATCGAACGACTTAGAGAAGACGCCGATTTTGCCAAAAAAAAAATGTATGTAAACAAGCAAAATTGTCGCATTTGGGGCACAGAAAACCCGCACGCATACATTGAAAAGCCGATACACCCAAGACGAGTCACTGTTTGGTGTGGATTTTGGTCCAGAGGCATAATTGGGCCATTTTTTTTCGAAAATGAACAAGGAGTGGCCGTTACAGTCAATGGCGATCGTTATCGGGCCATGTTGAATGAATTTTTGTTCACAAAAATTGAAGAGGAGGATATTAGCAACATTCGGTTTCAATAGGACGGCGCTACGTGCCACACAGCCGAAGCTACACTCGATATTTTGCGCCCTGGTTTTGAAGATCGCATTATCAGCCGCAGCGCTGTTGTCGTTTGGCCACCTCGGAGAGCGATTTGACCCCGTTGGACTATTATTTGTGGGGTGCCGTCAAAGATAAGTGTTACGCCAAAAAGCCAGAGACAATTGACGCTTTAAAGGACAATATTCGTGAAGCCATTGGTGAAATACAGCTGCACACAATCGATAATGTGCTTAAAAATTGGACCGATCGTGTAGGCTACTGCATGGCCAGCCGAGGCAGCCATTTGAATGAAATTATTTTCCATTATTAACCGGAAAGATTTATTTACTTTTAAATAAAAAAAGAAATTTGAGAAAATATTCAATAGTTTTTTTTATAGCATTTTCAAAAAAAAAAAAATTATTTGGCGGACCCTTTACATGTAGGCACAACCCCCATATCATAATGCTTGAACCATTGTATTTAACGGTATTAGAGGTGAATAATGAATCTAATTCTGTGTTGAGAAGTCTTCTGGTACAGGACGGTGAACCTTAGCCTCCCAGTTAAAACAACTTTGGACACATTTTTAAACAAGCCAATGCAAACGTTTTGCAATGTGCTTGTGTGTGAGCAATGGCACTTTTAGGGACTTCAAGCATTTAATTTATTGGCTCTTAATCTTTGAGCAAGTAGTTTCAACACTTGTAGTTACTTTTTGATGCTTTTTTGAATGCTGTAGCTGGCACCAAAGGAGTCTTTTTGTTTTGTCTGACCAAACGTTCAACCCTTAAAGTCGACATTACTCTCTTGCGACCACATGTTTCAACTTTTTATACAAATTTGCTTATTTCGAAATATGGTTTAACTTCAGAAACTATTTCAGCACGTTTTTCAGTCATACAATGCTTGTTATGTAGCCATTACTATTAAAATATGTTACACTTACCGCAAAAAGTCTGCGTACAAAATCATTATGTCCAAGATAAAACAAACAAACGAAAAAAAAATGACATCAACAGCTCTTAAGAATACAAAATTAATTTCTTTTATTAAATCATGTTGCATAGTTTAAATGCATATTAAAATCCAGCGAATAAAATTCATTATGCACTGGTGCATATTCCTATAAACGCACTTAATTTTTTTCTGTATTTTTGTTATATCTTTGTTGTTCTCATCCAAATGCAAAATTTAACTATTTTAATGAGAGACAACTTAACGGTACTTTTTAAAAGTAAACAATTTTTTTTCTTATTTTTGTTGTTTGCCTTAATTATGCGATCAAATGTTCTTGGTGCTATTTTAAGTGGAAGATTCGTATAAACGCACACTCGAAATTTGTTTTTAAAAAAGTGACCAAAAATAAAATATTATCAATTTTATTATCAATTTTAGTACCAAAGGTACGTTTCTAATAGTAATATCTCAATTTACTGTAACTTTTCCTATTTTAATCAATAAATTTCATCACTTTTACACATGCCTAAGGGAACTTTTTTGTCCGATCAAGAAAAGATTCAAATTAAATTTGTTCACGGCCAAGGATGCTCTAATAGAGAAATTGGACGTAAAATCGGTCGTTCGGAAAGTGTGGTGCGAAATTTCTTTAAGAAAGCTCAAAATTATGGAGTTCGCAAATCAACAAAGGGTAATACAAAACTAACAAGAAGACAACTTAACCTAATAAGACAAGAAGCAACCCGCAACAAATTGAATTCCACACAAATAATGGAGAATATTTTACTCTAACAGATCCTATAAATAATCAATGGGATTAAGATCTGCAACTGTTTTGGAATATTAAATTAAATCTTCCTGTGACTTCCAAACACGTTGCACACATTTTACGAAACGATGAAAACATAAAATGGAAAAGCCGAAATGTAAACCAATGCTAACAAAACACCATAAAGAAAATCGTTTAAAATTCGCAAGAAAATATATGAAATGGACAGATGAGTGGAAAAAAGTAATTTTCTCTGACGAAAAAAATTTAATTTAGACGGTCCAGACTCATACTCACGCTATTGGCACGATTTGAGATCTAAAGATGTTCGGATGTCAAAACGTAATTTCGGTGGTGGCAGTGTTATGGTTTGGGCAGCGTTTTCTGCAGTTGGCAAGTCGAAAATTTGTTTTGTTCCGACAAAAATGAATAGTTCGATTTATAACGAACTGTTGGAAGATGCTCTTCTCTCTTTTATGGACGAAAAAATGGATGAAGATTGCATTTTTCAACAAGATAATACTGCAATCCATGTTTCTAAGCAATCGAAATCTTGGTTCAATGAAAATTTGTGGGGATACATGGCCCGTAAAGTTTATGCAAATAATGCCGAGAATGAAGGCATAAAGACTGTGACAGAGCTGAAACTAAGAATTAAACAAGTCTGGGAGGAAATTGATTCCGATCTGCTTAAAAAATTAATGGAATCAATGCCAGACCGTATTTTTGAAACAATCCATAACAAAGGATCATCCACACATTATTAATAATGCTACAATGGCCCAAACATTAAAGTGCGTTTATAGGAAAATACCCTTAAAAATGGCTGTTAATATCGAAAATTAAGTAAAAAAAAATAAAGTACAAATGAATTTTTTTTGTAAACAATATTTTAAGTGAAGTCTTAACTAATTTAATACACAAATTTATAGCCCCCAAAATATTTTCTTGTATAATTTTTACCTTTTTTTGTAAAAAAAGTAGTGTGCGTTTATAGGAATATGCTCCAGTGTATACAAATTCATTACAAAAAAAGTAAGATTAAAAATAATGTACAGATAAAATCGGCCTACAAAAGGGTATGCGCTTTCTTAAGGGGGTGATACATTGGCAAACATTTGTTTGCAAACATCGCAGATAGCCAACCGCATACATGGATAACTTACTTTTGCATGAATGCGATTGGCTAATTGCGATATTTGCCAATGTATTACCACTTTTAATATCTTATTTTTGGATACTTATAATAGCATTAGCAACATATTAGTGTTTAGTTGGATAGTCTGTTCTTTTGAGAACTTTTGTGTTAACTTCCAGTGATATTTCGTTCCATTTAGTTGGCAAACCTTTTTTAATATATTTTTTTGCTATTTTAGCATGATGGAGAATATTTTACTCTAACAGATCCTATAAATAATCAATGGGATTAAGATCTGCAACTGTTTTGGAATATTGTAAAGCGTCTAATCTGAACAATATAGGCCGCGTTCTTAGAACCGCTATCTTACTTATATAGAACATTGCTTCTGAAATCCAGTTTCGTTACATTTGGCTTCCATTTGACCTTTAGAATATGTATGTAAACTCTCTTGCAGTGGACTCAATAACTTGCAAATTGTATACCCCCTAACCATTGCACCTCCACAACTATGTGTGACACGGTCATACAAGTTGGCTTTGTGTAGTGCTGTACCGGGCTTTCTCCACACGAATTGACGACTTTTTATTGTAAAAATACAATACATACTTACTCTGATCCCCGAATTCTAATGGTTTATTTAACAGCTCTCTACTGAACAACATTCCTCGTCGACTCTTTTTAATGAAGTAAAAGGCTTACGTTCTACACGAGGGTGAAATTCGTTTCGATTTAAGATATTTCTGAAATTATCGTCACATACTCGTATACTCCTGGAATCAATTTGGAATTATTGCTTTCAGCCACTTTTGAGGCTATTATTTTGGGATCTTGCTGCACAGAGATGATGAGATGTATCCTTTCTCTCAAAATTTATTTTGATTTACGGTCAAAATGAGATTTTGATACAAAGCCTGCAGTTACATTGTAAAAGTTAATGGTTTTTTAGATAGAGAAACGCATTTTGTCTACCTTTTCCGCAGCTTCTTTGAAGGTTTTTTTTTTAATTTCTGAGAAAAATAATATATTTCCTTTCGGCAGGATAAAAGCTTTTCTTGTTTTTTGAAATTGATTTTCTTACAGCAAATACACAAATTTGTCAAAAAAGCCAATGAAATTAACTGCTATGAGTTAAAAAACAACGATTAATAGATTAATAATTTAGGTTTACGCAGACTTTTTCGGAGTAAACAAATGCACTTGTTTGATTATGATGCCTAGCAATGAAACTACTTCTACTACTTCTCTAAAAGTACAAATTTTGGTTATAATACACTGCGCATCATCAGGATAACGCCCCCATTTTACTGACGGTTAGTGTTAAATATTAGCTGAACCAATTGAGGAGTAAATGCCCTGTAGTGGAAATGAAACAACAATGACTGCTGTACTTTGTGATACTTTGGGAAGCAATATGCTACTATGGCACCTTCGATTTACAATTTTTAGCATCGCGTATGAGTGCAGAAAACTACAATAGCGTATCGTTACAAAAACGACTTTTCTACTTATTTGGGAATCTTGCGAAACTTATTTGTTCCAATCAATTCAGACCGAGATGTTAAATCGTGGATTCAGAGCCAATAAGTTGACACCTTTCAATGGCCACTTTACTTGCCCGGCCTAAATAAAGCGTGTTTTTTATAGAGGTATAGAACTTTAAGTTGGCATTACTTTTCAAGATGGCGACCGGTTTAACAGCTGTCAAGAGATTTATTCTCAGTTTGGTTTGGCAATTTATCATGAATATACTCACGCCCGGCGTAAATTCGTCGAATGGGCCCAAAACGAGATTACTGTTGTTCCCGATTTTCATAAGCGAATTTTGTTTAGCGATGAAGCGCACTTCTGGTTGAATGGCTACGTCAACAAACAAAACTGCCGTATTTGGAGTGAAGGTAATCCTCAAGTGAATGTGGAAACACAGTTAGATCCAGAAAAACTGTCTGTTGGATGCGCTTTATGGGCTGGCGGAATCATTGGTCCGTACTTTTTCAAAAACGATGGTGGCCAGAACGTTGCAGTCAATGGTGATCGGTATAGAGCCATGATTACTAACTTTTTCATTCCTGAATTGAATAACCATAATGTCCTGGAGATGTGGTTTCAACAAGACGGCGCAACATATCATACAGCTCGTGCCACAATAGATTTATTGAAAGAGACGTTTGGTGACCGCCTAATTTCACGTTTTGGACCTGTGAATTGGCCTCCAAAATCTTGTGATTTAACATCGCTAGGCTACTTTCTGTGGGGCTATGTAAAGTCATTGGTCTACGCGGTAAAGCCACAAACGCTTGACCATTTGGAAGACAACATTCGCCGTGTTATTGCCGATATACGGCCACAAATTTTGAAATAAAGTCATCGAAAATTGGACGTCCAGATTGGACTACATCCGCGCCAGCCGTGGCGCTCATATGCCAAAAGTCATATATAAAATGTAATGCTACAAGATTATCTTTCGGATAAATAAAATTCATGTCAATCGAATAATCCCATCATTGTTTTATTGTAACTTTAAGTTCTGTGCCTCTATTGCACATTGATGTGCGAATCAAAAGCTAGTGACTTTCCATTTCATTGCTATTTTCTTGACCGGCACTGTATATACAAGCAGTCATACATATGTTGTTAGTACTCGTAGTTTAACTATGCATTTTATAGAATGTTTTTGGTACTGAGACTCCTTAAAAATAAACTGATTTTTATTATATTTTTTAAAGCAATAAAACTTAACTTAAAGGCTAAATATCAATAATTTTTAATTTTATTTTATTAGTTTAAGTCATCACTATTATTGCCTTCTTCTTCCTAATTTCGAAATTTCATGAACTCTCGATAGTCATTTTACTTTTTGTTTTAGTGATTTAGGGTTTTAACTTTTTGCACTAATCCTGACCTTTTGACTTCTACATTGGCTTAAAATAGAATGATTTCCGCCAACGCTCATTCTTACACCGACAAATAAGTATGTACTCGTATGTCGTCGCACAACATCTTAATCCAATTCTAATGGCGTTATTAGTTTGCATTTAAGACTCTAACCTGGATTTACTAACAGTCCATAACTTAATTAACTCTATGAATGAATGCATCATAATGATAATCCTTAAGAAAAAATCCCGGCTGAACCATCATTAAAAATAAAGATTTTAATCTTTTGCACAGAAAAAAAAAACAAAAGAAATTTTACAAAAGTCATCATCATCAACCACAAACCGAATCCGTTGGATTAACTTAAAAGAAGGGATGAGATACGTAACCACAAGACTAAGAAGTCAAATGAAAGGAAAAGCAATAAAAAGACCTCATTTAGCCAGGTAGTCAAACAATGCAAAACAATTGTTAAAACAATTGACCAGAAGGTATTTATTTTGTCTGCATTCAAAAATGTTAATCCCCTTTAGATGTAATACACTTGTGCCAACGTTTTCCAACTTCCTCGAAACAAACTAAAACTTTAAATGCTTATATCCGTCATTTAGTGGCTCTTTAGTAGTGATGGGAAACTAACGATATCGATATAATATACATATCGATAATGTATAAATAGGAGTTAATTTTGTTCAAAAATACAAAATAAAAATACATATTTAATCGGTAAGAACTTTAAAAATTTTATTTGACCTAAGGCGAGTTCATCTCTCATTTAAGATTTCACCGGCAGCTAAAAAGCTTCTTCCAGAAGGTACTGCAATAGCTGGGACTATAATGTATTGTAAAGCCACTTATGATAGGGATTGTGTCTTACGTTTATAATTGCATCCATTATAGTTGTGAGAATAACAGTTGATTGTCTTTCTTGTAAAGGGTCCGCCAAAAAATTTTTTTTTTTGAAAATGCTATAAAAAAAAACTACTGAATGTTTTCTCAAATTTCTTTTTTTATTTGAAAGTACAATCCTTCCGGTAAATAATGGAAAATAATTCCATTCAAATGGTTGCCTCGGCTGGCCACGCAGTAGCCTACACAATCGGTCCAATTTTTAAGCACATTATCGATTGTGTGCAGCTGTATTTCACCAATGGCTTCACGAATATTGTCCTTTAAAGCGTCAATTGGCTTTGGCTTGTTGGCGTAACACATGTCTTTGACGGCACCTCACAAATAATAGTCCAACGGTGTCAAATCGCAGCTCCGAGGTGGCCAAACGACATCAGCTCTGCGGCTGATAATGCGATCTTCAAAAACAGGGCGAAAACATCGAGGGAAGCTTCGGCTGTGTGACACGTAGCGCCGTCCTGTTGAAGCCAAATCCTCCTCTTCAATTTTTGTGAATAAAAATTCGTTCAACATGGCCCGATAACGATCGCCATTGACTGTAACGGCCACTCCTTGCTCATTTTCGAAGAAAAATGACCCAATTATGCATCTGGACCAAAATCCGTACCAAACAGTGACTCGTCTTGGGTGTATCGGCTTTTCAATGTATGTGTGCGGGTTTTCTGTGCCCCTTACTCGACAATTTTGTTTGTTTACATACCCGCCAAGATCAAAATGAGCTTCATCTGAAAAGATGATTTTTTTATTTTTTTCAGTCTGGAACATTACCATGATTTTCAAAGTAATGTCGCAATATTTCCCAACGTTGTTCAAGCGTATACACAACCATATTCGTTCAGCGGAAGGATAAAACTAATTATCTGTCAAATCAGACATGAGCTAAGTGTTACCATTCACGAAATAAGCACTAGTTGAAAAAAAAAACGTTAAATGGCGGACCCTTTATTAAATTTTCAACTCCCTTTTTTTGTTATTAATTTTCTTGTGAAAAAAGTTTTTTCGCATGCTTTTTTGGTATCGAGTAAAAGCTCGCAAGTTGACGCTCGAACTATTGTTCGATATCGAATGCCAATATTAGAAATTTCGATTCATTTTATTCGTAATCGTGCAAAAGAATTCCAAATAGTCAAAAATTCGTTCGTTCGAATAAGAATTCGGTCGTATATGAATGCCAGAATTAGCCCCCAGATCATGTTTGACAGACATCTTATAGACACTATTTTCACATATTGTCTTCAGAATTTCGAGATTGGTCTAAATCAGCGATGTGCAAAGGTAAAAATGTAGTTGTGTTAGTGCGAACATGGTGAAAGATGATGTTTAAAAAAAAAAAAAAAATTAAAAATCAACATACATCTGCTGCCCATGTGCACTTGTCGCAATTTCAGTGACAACTAAAAGCAAGAGCGTAAAAAACTTTTTTAAATTATTTGTCTGTATCTTAAAAATATTTGCGTATATTCACCATACATGTGCATTCGTCGCTGTCTCATTGATGACTAGAAACAAGAGCGTAAGACAACGTGTGAGTTGATCGTGGACAAATCCCATGGATAGCTCATGACTGATCTAAATCATCAATTCGTCTAAGTTTGGTCTTGAAAAAGGCAGTTCGTAGATCTTTCTTCGATCTACAAGGCAAGCTAGAGCGAGCTGAGATGATGTGGATGGTTCTACAGCATCGTATAACGTATGAAATGTAATATAATCCCCTAGACATGCTTTATTAAACGTTAGTAAGTGTTTTCGAGTTCTTCTGAAATTATTCAATTTTTCCCAAAATCTGGTACATATAGCCTTGATCTCCACCGATTGCTCATCTAAGCTATCCTGATCATGTTTTGAGGCAATTAAATTAATTAATTAATTAAGTTTTGAACCATTAATTAAAAATTTTTATATCAGATGAAGTACGACTGCTTTCTGCTAAAATGAAAATAAATACTTTAAGGACAGATTCAGGCAAGAAATTTTTAATTTAGTTTTAACTACTGCGGTGTATGTTACGCTTGATAAATAAATTAACCCTGGAAAATTGGGGGATTTTTACTTATCTCGTTTTGAATTCCGAGTTTAATAACTTTGCATTACATGTGTGAAGTATTCGCATAAGTAGGGTAAATGCAACAAATTTCACGTATTTAATTCAACACTACTTTGTTCTTACCCTCATAACTGTTTTAAGACATTATATCTGACAAAACATTAGCTGCCATTAGAATTACCTAAGCATTCTCTGATTAACTGTATTAACAATTTTCTGAATTATTAATGTTGTTTTTGTCCAGCTAATTTGTTCTAGACGACACACTATGCTTCGGCCAGAGATTGATTTAATTTATATGACGAAACTTCATCTGCAATCTGTGCATTATTTCAAGTTTTATATTTTCGATCTACATTAGCTGCAACCATTGCAGATGATAGCTTCTGGTATAAAAATAGCCTCTTGTCTTGTTTTATTTCTGTTGTTTGTGTTTAAATATTTAAAGTTAAACTCTTCAGTTTAAAACGTACACCATTATTTAATGAAAGAACCAGAGATATTGTTTTTTCGTTGCATCTTCAAAGGCTCCAATATGTCATATTAACAATTTCTGATAAAATGTCTGTTTCATTCTAAGTAATAGCATACGTTGGCAAAAGTTTTTGTGCTACCATACATAACAGTTCAGTCAATAAGTCCGTATGATAAGTATGAAAAAAACAATATGTTGACAAAACTCGATTTTATTATTCAACATAGTTTGAGGGTGATATAACGAGTTTTTATAGTACGATTCCTCTTTCTCGTCAAAATAGGCCCCAGTTTCAGCGATTACTTCATCATTCTACTTAAATTACTCTCCAGCAAGCATTCTCTTGAGATCTAAAAGCAGGAGAATGTCGCTGGGGGTTGAATCTGGAGAATACGGTGGGTGGGTAGGCACATCGAAACCCAATTCATATCATTTTGCCATCGTTTTCATCTATCTGTGACACAGTGAAAGAACATTTTTTCTTTTGCAAATTTGGCCCTTTCCTTGCGATTTCAGCCTCAGCTTCAGAGACTACTTCATCATTGGACTTAAGTTTCTTTCCAGCAAGCATTCTCTTGAGATCTGAAAACAGGAAAAAGTCGCTGGGAGCCAAATCTGGAGAATACGGTAGATGGGTAAGTAGTTCGAAACCCAATTCATACCATTTTGCCATCGTTTTCATCTATTTGCGACACGGTGCATTGACTTGGTGAAACAACACTTTTTACTTTTGCAAATGTGACCGTTTCTTTACGATTTCAGCCAAAAGTGCACAGTGATAGTCGCTGTTGATGGTGGTTCCTTTTTGAGGATAGTCGATATCTCGTTCGCATCCCAAAATACAGACGCCATCACCTTACCGGCCGTCTTTTGCGTCTTTGCTGGCTTTGGATACGATTCGTCGATTGCTGTCCACTCAGCTAACTGTCTTTTGGATTCTGGTGAAATAGTGAAGCTTCATTCATGGTCACATATCGACAATAGAATTCCATTTTATTGCGGTTTTACAACATCAAACACGCCTTTGAAACATCAATTCGTTGTTGTTTTTGGTCGACTGTGAGCTCACGAGGCACCCACTTTGAACAGAGCTTTCGCATATCCAAATCATAAAATGGTAAAAACATTATCATCTGATATCTTTACAATGTCAGCTAGCTCGTGTAACTTCAATTTGCGATCGTTAGCCAATTTGTGAATTTTTTTGAAGTTTTCTGGAATAACAGCCTCATTTCGGCGTTCACTGCGTTCTGCATCATTTGTGCTGGTACGACCAAACCACTTTTCTACCATTTGTCTCGAGTTCGGATAACGTTTATCAAGCCGTTGTTTGGTTTCCACTGTATTTCTTTTCCAACAGAACTCGAAATTCACTTTTTTCCATTTGTTTTTTTCAATACTAAAAGTAGCTTCACACAAAATGCTGTAACTCACGAATCCAATTGTCAGATTTGTATACGAATCGTTTGAAGGTTAGTACTAAACAAAAATCATATCTTTGTTTCTGTGTTTGACAAACTCAACCATGGAGAGGTACACAATGAAGCAAAGCGTTAATATTGTTGAAGCCTTTTACGAAAGTGGGCGTTCAAATCAAAATGCATTTCGTACACTTCGTGTTTTGTTTGGTCAGCATAATCGAGCAAATGTATCTACAGTCGGGAGAATTGTGCGCAAATTTCAACAAATCGGGTCTGTAGGAAATGTGGAAACAACTGTGTATGCTCGCTCAGTTCGTTCTGCGGAAAACATTGCTGTTGTTAGCAATAGAGTGGTAGAATATACGTCAAGCAGTTACCTCGAATAGTGTTCCCTATTGCGAGATGATATCGAACTTCTTGTAGCTCGAAATTGACGATATAGGCCTGGACGGTATGTGGTTATAACAGGAGCCAACGAAACAATGGCTCTTTTGAGCCGTGTTATCTCATGTCGTGGCGATGTTAATTGGCCGCCACAATCATATGATTTGACACCTTTTGACTTATTTCTTTGGGAATATTTAAAATCAAAAGAGTACGTCGGTAAGCCAAGAACAATTCAAGAGCTAAAGGATGAGATAATTCGGCACAATAACGGCATTGAACCTCAATTATGTGTTAAAAATATAGACAGCCGGGTGGAGGTATGCCACCAAAGTCGTAGCGAGCTTTTGGCCGATATTTTATTTCACACATAATTGTCATAGATTCTTCTAAAAAAAATATTAAGATAATTCTCTGAATTCTCTGAATTCTTGTTTTACGTACAAATAACATCGTGTGTTCTGGTTGAATCACCCTTTGTTTATATCAATATTTCTGCCAATTCAAAACAGGGTGTCCACTTAAATATTTTAAAATTTCCTAAATGTGAGAAAGTAATTACAAGGTCTGTTAAGTATCAAAAAGCTTTACTTCTACACTTAATTTTCTGTAGCGTGTAGCCCCCGTGTGAGAGAGAACATACTATATTGATCAAAAAGTTTCTGGAATAACCTCCGTGTGGCGGTCCCATCGTTCCGATTTGAGTTTGTTTTTTTTTTTTTTGTTAAGTTCGTACATCTGTTGTTGATATTCCCACTAAATCTTAGCATCATAGCTTGCCATTTGCAAAAGCTACGTAGGCAAGAGTCTCTATGTGTGTTGGCGATTTTTTACAATTTTGACCGTTTTGAGGTCACAAAAGACATGATGTGCGAGGCTAAATACGATTTTACATTCATCAAAAGTATCATTACTTGAAACCAGGCTTGGTTTTATGAGTACGACATACAATCTAGACATCAGACAAGTGAATGGCGTTCACGAAATGAGCCAGGCAAGCGATCAGAATTATGGGCAGAAAACTCGCTTATTTTGCATCATGATAACACGCCGTCGCACAGTGCCACCATTATTCGAAATTTTTTGACGAAAAATGTTCTAAATACCATCCAAAAACCACCGAATTCACCTAATTTGGCTTCCTGTGACTTCTTTCTGTTCAATCGGCTTAAAAAACCATTACGGGAACACGTTTCAGCAGCCGTTTCTAAAATTGTAAAAAATCGCCAATACACAAAGAGATAGAGGTACTCTTGGCTACGTAGCTTTTGCAAATGTCAAGGTATGACGCTAGGATTTAGCGAGAATATCAACAACAGATGTACTAACCTAACAAAAAAAAAAAAAAAGACTAAAATCGGAAAGATGAGACCGCCACACGGGGGTTATTCCGGAAACTTTTTGATCAAAGTTGTATTTTCTCTCTTACACGCGGGTTAAACGTTCAAGTTTTTTTTTTTTGATATGTAATACACTCACACTTTTTTTTACTAATACACTCACAAAGTAAAAAATTTAAGCGAACTTGTTTTCAATTTCTCTCTTTTCATAGCGTGTTTCAATTTACGTTAAACAAACAGCTGATTTTAATCCGTATGAACAAATTGTAATTGTTTTCTTGACGAAGATATCTTGAAGATAAAAGTGATTTTTAAATCAATTTCAGTTACAACGAATTTGTGAAAAACGAAAAGACTTGTACGTGTGAATGTTGTCTTCTTGCGAAAATCTGTTTGATTTTTTTACTTTTACGATAAGGTGCATTGATCCATTGAAACATAAACGTATCTTCAATCAGCTGTTGCCAGAAGAAAAGGCGAGTTCATTTAAAATTCCTTATTCTATAGTTGTTTTGGTTTAATGACTATTCACTTGGCCATATGACAGATGACCGCATTCAATTGAAAAATCTGCCGCAACTATACCATCGATAAGGCATTTGTTTTATTTTTGTGCCAACATTTTTTGTATTTCTGATGCACTAATTGTTCTTTGTTTACACATAAAGTATTGCATTTGTATTCTGATAAAGATACTGCGGCTCTTACAATCTATTATGCCAATTTAGTTTCTTTTTAGCAAATCTGTTGCCTTCCTAATGAACACCAGCAGATCTGAAACCCTAATGGTGGATATTTCCACCAATAAGACCCAATGTCTCCACAAACATTTTCATCCAAATCCATCAAGAACTCCACATTCACACAATATGTATTTCGCCGTCTCTGATGCCTGCGAACACAGTTACAAACATCCACATCCGGGACCGCCATCCGACAGGAGTTTTAAGTCCGGCCTGACATATTTGAGAATCTCAGAGCCTGACTGATCGCCGCCCTAGAGTAGTGAAGTTCCCTTAGAGTATGGCAGTCTTGCAAGCATCTGTCGATTTCCCAATCCTTGACTAGATTGAGGATAATTAGATATAGGGCGTCACGGAACCGTTCCCAGCCAAATACAAACGGCATTTATCGATAAAAATATTTCGCATGTTTTTAGTTAAGTATCAGTGTGTTGCCATTTGTATACAAAACGTTCTTTCGCTGCTACGCTGATGATGCAGCTAGCAGCTGTCAAGTACAATTTTTTTGGTTCCCTAAGTTAGAACAGTTCAAAATACGATAGTGCGTACGTTATCCAGCATGTTTACTCTTAAAAGAGAAAAGAAGCCATAAATTTCGTTGTACCACAGCCGTTTTAAATTAAAATTTTCATCTCAATTGTAAGGGAATTTGATAAAAATAACTCTGCATAATTTTCGTTGTTGTCATTGTTGTTATTATTATTGTAACAGTTTCAAGTTTAAACGAACAAATTTATGCGCATGTGCAGCACTCACTCACCATTTGTTCATTTTCATTATTTTACTTCTGCTGTCGTTGTTATTATATCTGTCGGTTACAAAAACAACCAACAAACGATAGACATAAACACTTGAACTATTTTTAGTTGTTTTTTCCAATTGCCTTAAATTGTAATTGAACTCCTCGTATATTGCAAATGCATATGCACGAAACCATTCTACAGTAATGCGCACACATGCGAACATATGCGCCATTTTTCCCGTTTTTATGCTTAAAAAACAAGACAGGCGCTCTCTGTAATTTAACGAACCAATTTAATGTTTCAGTGAAAAAGTACAAAAATTCACAATTCGTTTGTGTGTGAGTGTGTGTGTGTGTGCATGTTTTGTATTTTGTTCATATGGGTGTGGGTATGTTAAGAGAAACAACAACAATAACAAATTAAATTAAACATATTGTGTTTTTGTGGAAACAAAAAGAAAAGTATTTCTGTGCTCTTTTCTCTTAATTCACAAGTGCAATGTGCAGTAAATATTGTTTATTACTCTCTCTCCCTCTCTCTCGTTTACTCTTTCTTTTTTACCTTGTAAATGCTCCCTATCTGGTTTTTGTTGTTGTTATTGTTGTATTACTATCTAATCATTCCACAAATTTAATCATAGTTTTTATTTTTATTTATTTTTTTTTCAAATTGTTGTTGTTTTCTGTTTTTATTTCCTTCGTTCGTTTATTTCCATAGATTTTTATTTCGTGCTTTTTTTTATCTATTTTGTGCATTCGTTTGTGCAAAAGTGCAATGACCCGTCACAACAAAAAATTTTCTTGCTACAGTGTTGTATTTTCCTCTGTTTTTTTTCTTGGGAATGTTGTTTGCGTATCAGCGCCAATGAGCCGCCAACACGCACATCACACACACGCGCATACAGACACACACACACACATTTACGCATTTTAAATATGCACTATCTTTCTGTATGTGTTTTGTTGTTTGATGCCAGTTTAGTTTAGAAATTAGAAAAAATAAATAAAAATAAAATTTCTGGTTGTAGAAATGTAGCAGTTTTTATTATTATTATTGCTTATTAGGTTTCCTAATATTTGTATTTGCGTCTGTGTGTGTGTGTGAGCGTATGTTTTTTCTCTTGTTTATATTTTCAATTTATAAGCGAATGTTATTTGTTTCTGTTTTTATAAAAATAAAAATCATAAGAAATCATTTTTTAAAACGTGCATAAAAATAAAAATTGTTATTACATACCTATGTATGTATGTAAGGGGTGTTTTTTATAGAGGTATAGAATTTAAAGTTGCAATAAAACAACGGTGGATTATTCGATTGACATGAATTTTATTTATCCGAAAGATAATCTTGTGGCATTACATTCCAAATATGATTTCTGGCATATCATCGCCATGGCTGGCGCGGATGTAGTCCAGTCTGAACGTCCAATTTTCGATGACTTTTTTCAACATTTGTGGCCGTATATCGGCAATAACACAGCGAATGTTGTCTTCCACATGGTCAAGCGTTTGTGGCTTTACCGCTTAGACCAATGACTTTACATAGCCCCACACAAAGTAGCCTAGCGGTGTTAAGTCTTGAAGGCCAATTCACAGGTCGAAAACGTTATATCAGACGGTCACCAAACGTGTCTTTCAGTAAATCTATTGTGGCTCGAGTTGTGTGACATGTTGCGCCTTCTTGTTGTAACCACATCTCCTGGACAACATGGTTATTCAATTCAGGAATGAAAAAGTTAGTAATCATGGCTCTATACCATCACCATTGACTGTAACGTTCTGGCCACCATCGCTTTTGAAAAAGTACACACCAATGATTCCACCAGCCCATAAAGCGCATCAATCAGACAGTTTTTCTGGATCTAACGGTGTTTCCACATTCACTTGAGGACTACCTTCACTCCACTTCACTTGAAGGCCAATTCACAGGTCGAAAACGTTATATCAGACGGTCACCAAACGTGTCTTTCAGTAAATCTATTGTGGCTCGAGTTGTGTGACATGTTGCGCCTTCTTGTTGTAACCACATCTCCTGGACAACATGGTTATTCAATTCAGGAATGAAAAAGTTAGTAATCATGGCTCTATACCATCACCATTGACTGTAACGTTCTGGCCACCATCGCTTTTGAAAAAGTACACGCCAATGATTCCACCAGCCCATAAAGCGCATCAAACAGACAGTTTTCCTGGATCTAACGGTGTTTCCACATTCACTTGAGGACTACCTTCACTCCAAATGCGGCAGTTTTGTTTGTTGACGTAGCCATTCAACTAGAAGTGCGCTTCATCGCTTAACAAAATTCGCTTATGAAAATCGGGAACAACGGTAATCTCGTTTTGGGCCCATTCGACGAATCTACGCCGGGCGAGAGTCTACTCACGACGAATTGGCAAACCGAACTGAGAATAAATCACTTGACAGCTGTTAAATCGATCGCCATCTTGAAAAGTAATGCCAACTTAAAGTTCTATACCTCTAGAAAAAAAAACACGCTCTGCGTAAGTATTATCAAAAATTCAAAATTAATTTTTAATTTGTATCTTAGTTCACAGGTATTTTGTATTATCTAGTATTTAATAAATAAATATAAAGAAAATTTGCAGCTGACTGATAAATTTAACGAATTTTTTGTTGGTAGTGTAAGATCTATAAGAGATACGATACCTTACGTGCAATACTCAAACCGAATTCCTGTGATAAACTCTAAATTTAAATTCAGTGCTATAACTCTAGATAAACTAAGAATTATTCGTAAAAATTTAAAGAATAAGACGGAGTACAACAAAATATCAATAAAAACTATTGGAATGTGATAGGAAGAACGATTCTGGATATAATAAATGAATCGCTAAGAACAGGAATATTTCCTGATAATTGGACAGAGTCAATGATAACACCCATTGAGAAGATTGCTAAGACAAAACTATGTGAAGAATTTCGCCCAATTAATACCTTGGAAAAAGTAGTTAAGGAACAATTGGAGCAATATATGGAATCGAACGCTTTATTATCTAAGTATGTATCAGTCTGGTTTCCGAAAACATTTCTCTTGTGAAACAGCAGTTAGTTTTCTTGTAAACATGTGGAGAAAATCGGAAGGAGACGAAAGGATTGTTGCAATTTTTCTAGACTTTAAACGAGCATTTGAAACAATTGATAGAGGCTAACTACTGCAGAAACTTTACAAGTACGGCATTCAAGGAACTGAATTAAAATGGTTTGAATCCTATTTGACGAATAGGAGACAAATAACAAAAGTAAATAATATATTAAATCCCGGACAGTTAGTAACGAATATGGAGTACCACAGGGATCAATGTTATTCACCATTATTACAAGTGTCAACAGTAGTCTCGTTGTCGCTTTTGAGTCACTTTCACTTTCAGTCAACAGCCACATCACATCGACCCTAATTGGGTATTACGGAAATGAGTTGTGTCGAGACGACTGATTATCGATACTAATAACCACATCTCTAATATAAATAAACACATCTCTAATATGTGAAGTATTTTGATTTATTAAATTAATTTTTTTTGAGTTGAAATTTAAGTGAAAATATGTTTTCAACATCCCCCAAAGCTTCACCTTCCAAATTTAATACAATTTCTTGAAGAATTTCGTTAGGCGAGGACTGGACACCCCGTGCAACTTCTTCAGGGTTTAATTGTTTTTGAAATTGCATTAAATTAGCAGCAGCCTCTTCTAATTTTGAAAGTGCTAATTGCTTATAAGTTCCACCGCCAGTTGCGTTCACTTCACTCTTGTTGTGGACTAACTTTACCTTCTTACCCTGCATTTAAAATCTCTCATACCTTCAAATACAAATATTTAATCAAAAGAAACGATGAATCTAAAATATTAGTAACTTACCTTTTGCCAGCCTTCGCTATGTCCCCGTTTATACGAGAAAACATTCTGAAGGGAAACATTTTGAATTCTCTTTTGTTTTTTCCATTCGCGTTCACACAGGCGAACATTTTGTCGTCAACATTCCATTACTATTGTTATTGTAAAGAAGTAAAGCTAATAAATATCAACAATGCGAATATGACCACAAAGCGTATCGCCCAGTACCGAACACAAAACGAGTTTCTCTTCCCCACCAGTAATTTGCTACCAAACTAAATGTTTCCCATCAAATTGTTTCCTCGTGTAAACGAGGACTATCTCTGATTGGAGGTCCTATGGAATTTAATTTGGATGTTATCATTACTTGGTGCTGTTGCTCCATGAAATCCTTTTGCTTGTACTGGATTTTTTCTAGTTCAGCAATTGATAACTCAAATTGTTAACCGTTTGTTATTTTTATATTTTTTATTTTATTAACAAACGTCTTATAACGGCAACTAAAACAAATTTTGTTCATGTCAATCATAAAAATGACGTCGACAAAATCAAAGTCAATTTAAGTCAACGGCGTCTTAATGACGCCTTTCATAAGACAAAATTACTGTCAATAGTTATCGATACTAATCACTATTGACATAGATAATACCGTTTTTGCACCATCGATGTGATAGGTGTCGATGTCGACATTCATAATAGGGGTGATTGTGAAATAACTTTAAATACGGATGATACAGATGAACAATGTTATGAAGGACTCGGTAAAGATATTGAAAACTTAAACAAATGGCTGCGGGTGGATAAGCTTAAACTAAACGAGAATAAAACTAAGATAAGGGAAATTAAAACAAAGACCAATATTACTTTCAAAATTATTAATAAAGAAATAGAAAAAGTAAATCAAATGAAATACTTGGGCTTTGTAATAGACACTACTTTAAATTTAAAAGGTCATATTGACTATATTTGCAAGAAGATTGGAAGAAAAAATTAATTTCTTCAGAAGATTAAGAAAACAAATAAATGCATTAACAGCAATCACAATCTACAACACAATGATTAAATCTCATTTTGAGTTCAGTTCAACAATTCTTTTTTCATGCTACATGAGTCAACAAATTGATACACTGGTGCATATTCCTATAAACGCACTTAATTTTTTTCTGTATTTTTGTTATATCTTTGTTGTTCTCATCCAAAAGCAAAATTATTTTTGTTTGTTTGCCTTAATTATGCGATCAAATGTTCTTGGTGCTATTTTAAGTGGAAGATTCGTATAAACGCACACTCGAAATTTGTTTTTAAAAAAGTGACCAAAAATAAAATATTATCAATTTTATTATCAATTTTAGTACCAAAGGTACGTTTCTAATAGTAATATCTCAATTTACTGTAACTTTTCCTATTTTAATCAATAAATTTCATCACTTTTACACATGCCTAAGGGAACTTTTTTGTCCGATCAAGAAAAGATTCAAATTAAATTTTTTTCATGACCAAGGATGCTCTAATAGAGAAATTGGACGTAAAATCGGTCGTTCGGAAAGTGTGGTGCGAAATTTCTTCAAGAAAGATTATGGAGTTCGCAAATCAACAAAGGGTAATACAAAACTAACAAGAAAACAACTTAATCTAATAAAACAAGAAGCAACCCGCAACAAATTGAATTCCACACAAATAAGGAATAAATTAAATCTTCCTGTGACTTCCAAACACGTTGCACACATTTTACGAAACGATGAAAACATAAAATGGAAAAGCCGAAATGTAAACCAATGCTAACAAAACACCATAAAGAAAATCGTCTAAAATTCGCAAGAAAATATATGAAATGGACAGATGAGTGGAAAAAAGTAATTTTCTCTGACGAAAAAAAATTTAATTAGAATAATAGACGGTCCAGACTCATACTCATCCTATTGGCACGATTTGAGATCTAAAGATGTTCGGATGTCAAAACGTAATTTCGGTGGTGGCAGTGTTATGGTTTGGGCAGCGTTTTCTGCAGTTGGCAAGTCGAAAATTTGTTTTGTTCCGACAAAAATGAATAGTTCGATTTATAACGAACTGTTGGAAGATGCTCTTCTCTCTTTTATGGACGAAAAAATGGATGAAGATTGCATTTTCCAACAAGATAATACTGCAATCCATGTTTCTAAGCAATCGAAATCTTGGTTCAATGAATATGGCATTCCTTTGTTGGACTGGCCGGCTTGTAGTCCGGACTTAAACCCCAATGGAAAACTTGTGGGGATACATGGCCCGTAGTTTATGCAAATAATGGCCATAATGAAGGCATAAAGACTGTGACAGAGCTGAAACTAAGAATTAAACAAGTCTGGGAGGAAATTGATTCCGATCTGCTTAAAAAATTAGTGGAATCAATCCCAGACCGTATTTTTGAAACAATCCATAACAAAGGATCATCCACACATTATTAATAATGCTACAATGGCCCAAACATTAAAGTGCGTTTATAGGAAAATACCCTTTAAAATGGCTGTTAATATCGAAAATTAAGTAAAAAAAAAAATAATTAAAGTACAAATGAATTTTTTTTGTAAACAATATTTTAAGTGAAGTCTTAACTAATTTAATACACAAATTTATAGCCCCCAAAATATTTCCTTGTTTAATTTTTACCTTTTTTTTAAAAAAAAAGTAGTGTGCGTTTGTAGGAATATGCTCCAGTGTAGATTGCAAAAATTACAAAATAAATCAATGCGCATTATATTGAAATACAACAGCTATACAGCGATAAGCTTTATGCTTGACTCTCTGAAATGGCAAGATATAAAACAAAGACTGAAATTAAATGCCATAAACTTTATTCAAAAAAATTAAAATTGGAATGGCACCACAACATATAATAGAGCAAATAATGTATGTCGGACAAACATAACCATATCAATTGAGGAATAATGATGACTTTAGATTCAAAGAACTACAACAACCGCAATGCAACGCTCATTGTTTTACAAAGGACTACAGCTCTTCAATAGAGTACCCAGTGGCGTTTAAAATGCACGCAATCCGAACATATTTCGAAAAAATGTTATATTTTTTGTTAAAAACAAAGTATTTTAAAGCTAAAATTTGTTATTTAACCTATTTGTTACCATAAATTCAAAGTATAATTGATACTAATAAAGAAAGAAAGATAATAATAAAAAAATTTATTAAAAAATAAAATTTATTTAGAAAAGTAATTTTAATCAAAACCGAAGCTATTCATAAACATTTGTATTTCACCCAATCTCATCCTAAAGCACACACTATCAGAACGTTGAATTCCTCTAATTATCTAATTACATAAGGTTCTGGTCTTCTGCAGGTGTTTCTTTAAGTTCGGAACCATTACGTATCAACTAAAACTTATCTTGATAGAATTCGCAGTTGTTTACGATACTCAATTTCCATAAACTAGCTTTACATTTTATTATCGAATATTAAGATAAGCAAGTGTGACCATTTTACTAAAACATCAAATACATTTTGCTAACTTTCTCAAACAAGCACTTGAGATGCAGGCCCAAAGCCCAGTTAGGTTTTTTTGCTTCTGCGTTTGGGAGGACTTGGCTAGGGGAGTTCAACAAAAAATATCAACACCCTTGTTCAGCGTAATGTGACATTATAAAAAATATTGAACTCCTTTGTGCCGGAAGTGCCAGGTATCACCATAGGGAACATTTATTGTAAACGAGCCTTAATTTATTTTTTTGTTGGCAAAGACATCTGTCAAACATATTCAGTATAGGGTGGATGTACCATTAGTCGGCAATTTAAGACTTTTGTTTATTTCAAGCTACTGCTCTTACGCATGTGAATATAGTATAGAATTGATGACTAGTAATTACAACTCATTAGCTTCCTTTGTTTCAGATTATTAAGTTAAATTTAAATTTAAATTGAGAAATTAACTGCTTTTGTGAAAAACACCAAATTTGCCAGTAGTCGGCACTAATTTTCCAGTTTACACCATATTATGTTCCTATTATCGGTATTTCATATTTTAATACAGATTTCAAACTGTTACTTATTTAAAAACAATTGTTTTCCATATTTTACATGTTTAATAAGATCAATCAGGCACGAAAGATAAGTTCATATCAGAAAATTCGGAACATTATTCAGATTTTGTACATAAGTAACATGTTAAAGCTAAAAACGAAAAAAAAGTAGATTGCAAAGGAGTATATATTATGGAATTATATTATATGGCTTCTGAAAGCTAACCTCTAAAGCTTAGTTTAAAACTGGTATTTCAAAATGTATCACCTTTTACCATTGACCGGACACATAATGAACACCCTTTCAAGCCGTTCAATTACAGTTCGAAATAGTATGTCATTAAAGCTTTCAAATCAAGAACTTTGCGATGTCCTCTTCGAAAACGGAAAGTCATAACACGTAAAATAATTATCACGCAAAAGTCCATGAATCGAACCATTAAAAAAGACTTGAATTTGAGGTTTTAAAACGTAATACCGGACACTTGTAGAAAAATCCAAATGCCTTTTGGAGAAGTACGATGATAATTTGGACAGAAAAACTTTCTTACGGATGGAAAATGTTGACCGAACTAAAGAAATATAATAAACGAACAGACAAAACGTAAGCACAGTAGTCTAGAGAAATATCTGAGTTCACCCCACGCGTCGAAAAGGTAATCCAATTTACTATGAGGTCGCCGACTTGCATTTCTGTGTGCAACGGATCAAAACATCAGTCAAAGTTTACTAGAAATTCGTTTAAAAAGCGGTTTTCAAGCCACATAATCTTTCCCTGTTCCAAAAACAGCTGTAGATTTTGCAACAGGATTTTGAGACTGATCATAAAGCTAAAATGACCTGATCTGGACCCTCTGTATTACAAATTGATCCTTTTAGTGGTCATGTTTTGCCACAAAACAAAGCCCAACATTAATTTTCTTAAAACTTCGTCGGCTCGTGATGAGGTTAGAGTTTAATATGGCTGACGTACGTACGTACAATTATTGATTATTGGCCAGTGTTTTTTACTTTCCCATTAAAAATTAGTTTTTTTTTCACAAAAAAACCACACAAAAAACGCTCATTTCATACCGGTACTCCTGGTATATCACAATTACAAAGGATATACAAATTATTACTGATTGTTCTATGCATTGAGTTTAAAAAATTTAGTTTTTTTGTTTTTGTATTGAAACTTACTGTTATTAATGGATCAAATGCTGGTTTTTCTCTTACTCACACAAAAAAAATCTGTATATTTCTCATACTTTTTACGTTTTGGGGACTTATTTGTGAAAAAAAAAAACTTGTCACAGTATGTAAAAGCGATTTATGAAGTACAGTATCGGACAAAACTAAAGCACAAGTTTTGCGTGTTAGCTAGTAACCAATATCATAATTAATTTTATTTCTTTTAGAAAAAATACACACTATACTGAGCATTTCCTCCTCTGCCAATAGAAGCATAATATTTTGCAAAAATGTTCAATGTATTTTGGTGGCAAAAAAGCAATTCTTTGACAATTACTATTTAAAAATCTATTGATGGGTGTTTGTCTAAGAAAATGTATAATTTGTTTTAGAAAAAGTAATACATACATATTTTTTTATCTATTGCAGTCACGTAAATATTGTTAAACGAAAACTGATGAAAATTACCATGCAATTCAGTAGCAAGTACGAGCAAGATATTTTCACTGGCATTATAGTTATGTTTTAATTAAAATACAGCATCCGCTTGTTAATTAAAAAGAAATTATTAAGATTGTGTACATGCGGTAGCTAAATGGATATGAGTGATATAAATTGGTTGTATAAAATTAAGCGATGGCAGATTTCCATGGAAAAAAGGAAGTTAGCTCCGTCTAGCTCCGTCTTCTTACTGGTACCAAACGAAATGTGAGGGTCTATTCTTTGAATTAAGCAAAAAAGACCCACAGACTTCCACCGATCATTGAACAAACTTATAAATTTTCTAAAAACGATTTTGCTTGTTTAGAACAAATTTTATGCGAAAAAATCGTTTTGGATTGTATGTGTGGTGGACATCTCTTGTTTATTTTAGAAAGCATATGTACCAAATTTGAGGACTTTTGCTTTAACCTGAAATATTTTATGCGAAGAAATCGATTTAGAATGTTTGGCTGGTGGTCGTAGCAATTTTGATGAAACTTGGCATGCATCTTTGGGTTATTTTGGAAAGCATATGCACTAAATATGAAAAATTTTATGCGAAAAAATCGTATTGAATAGTAAAGGCGGTGGACGATGGACGTGGCAAATTTGGATGAAATTCTATTTCTTCTTAATATAATAATAATGTGTTTTGTGCAAAAATATATGAAGCATAACCACTGTGCAATGCCATGTCCAGAAACGCATATTTATTTTTACCAGGTTTTCTAATTTTTTTTTAAAGAAATAAAAGGTTTTCTTGCACTTCCGTAAGATTTAAGACCAGTAATAGATTGCTTTTAGCATTTTCTGGTTTTTCTATGTATGATACGCAAGAAGTCCTTGCAATAAAAGTTACTGATTCACCATAATTGTTTAATATAAGGCGCCAAATGTGTTCCTTTTTATATTAAAGCTTCCCTCTATGCCTAGTAGTGCTTACTTATACCAATACTCTACAGCAGGAGGGATTTTATAAACGTTCTGATACAGAATCCAATAAACATTATTTAAGCAAGTCAATAACCAAAGTTTAGCAGTTACATATATCTGTAGTAAGCCCCGTTTAATAACCCCATACTTAATTGCCTTTCAGGTGTAGTTGCCACGATTTCTAAGACCCAGTTTTTGTCTTATACGAGTAATTTTCTAATAAACCCCATGGCTAAATGCCATTTGTTTAAGTAATTTTCCTTCTTTAATTACCCAAAGTATTTAGTGGCTGCCAACCTCATGTTAAATGCAACTCTGTTTGTATCGAGTGGGTCATCTATCGGTTTGAATTTGCACCAGCGGTTATTTCGAATCTGGCAATACTTATGTAATTTTATTCTGTCACAAAATTTAAAATATTATCTACACTGAACGAAAAGGATTGATTTAGGCTTAAGCAACGTTGGGATTTATTGGAAATGTATTTTCAAAATAAAGACATAAAAAAATCTCCTTTTAATCTTGGTGTGATCGTGGGAGCATCTATCCTCGCTGGTCATTGCATTACGGGTAGACACGCGCAAAGGCTATGTCTACGTCTGTAGATCGATTGAAGAAGAGGAGAGCGTGGGCCACTTCATTTATCAGTGTCTGTCTTTAGCTAGACGTAGATAAATGACACTTGGGCCGCCCTTTCGCGATAGTCTATCGGAGCAATCGATCATTGATGTCAGGTTTATAGCCAGATTTATTAAATTGTTGGGCTGGTTTCCGACGTGATCTCCGGGAATGTGCTTCTATGTAAGACCTCTGGATGATCGCCAAAACCGGTTAATGAGGACTTGGTGGCCGGTACAGTGGTTTCGCTTCATTTGTGGTATCACAACGGACCGCTATGTGCGCTCAAGTGTGCCTTGACTCAACGAGGCTGCCACTCCCTCCTATCCTATCCTATCTTGGTGGGTACGTTAATAAGTAAAATTGTCATATTTGGGGCTCAGAAAACCCAAACGTGATCTTGCATCCATTACGAGTGGCTGTTTGGTGCAGCATTTGCTCATATTTTTTTGAAAATGAGAACCGCGCAACCATTACAGTCAATGGAGACACATATCGCACCATGATAACCGACTTTTTTGTGTCCGCTCCTCATGGTATTGATGTGAACGATATTTGGTTTCAAAAGGATGGTGCAATTTACCACAATCGATTTATTGCGTCAAGCAATACAAGCAGTCAAGCAGAGACAATTGAGCATTTGAAGGCTAACATTCGTGATGCCATTGCCGAGATACGATCCCATACGCTCGAAAAAGTTCTCGAAAATTTTTTCGATCGAATGGGGTACTGTGAGACCAGTCATATGAATGAAATAATATTGCATTTCTAACTTTGCAAAAAAAACAATAATTTGGCAAAATTTCAATCCGTTTTTGTTTTAGTGCATTTTTAGTATAAACTTTTAAATGGCTCACACGATATATGCATAGAATTTCCAGCAGATTTTCTTTCAAACTACTTCTTGAATATAATTGCATACGTTTGCATAGTATTTGTTTTAAGGAATCTAAACGTATTCAACTAATTATCTCTAAAAGGTAAGCGTATTCGTTTAAATACCTTCTTAGCATAATTACCCATAAACCTTGGAAATTTTGTCGAAGTAATTATCCGGGTATTACTGTATACATACATTATTATTAAACTTAAATTGAAAAGGTTCTAGATATTGTTACAATTAAGGTCTGTAAGATCTTTTGAAAGCTGTTATTAAAACAAACGCTCTAAGTTACCAAATGTGAATAAAAATATTTTCAGATTTGCAATCCTCTTTACTACTATATTTGGAATTTTACTTTCTTATTTCAAATTGAAATCATTTTGGAATAATAACACTTTTGATAATTGATTTTCATTGTAAATACATTCAAAACAATGATTTTCTTAATTTGATGACAGTGCCGACAAATTAGTCGGCTTATGATCAAAAGGATTTTTAAAGGATCATATACAGCAGCCGGTGTAGCCGAAATAACTGAGCAAAAGTAAATAAATTTTTATTTTCTTTCTTAAATCTAATCCTTTGTCTGACTGAATCATTACTATTTACAAATGAGTATGAATTGTGCGTTAAATTTTGACTTTCAATTTCATTAACACTCAAGTGTGACATTGAGTGCTAAAATGAAATAAAAGAAAAGTAAAAGGATTTTCGGTTTTTTTGAAAAGATTTTTTTTAATATTTTTTTAACTCTCGAAAGAAATTTCCATTGTCTGGAACCTTTTAAAATTAGAGAAATGCAGTGAAGAAAGAACCAAAACAAATAAAAAACAGAAGAAAAACCGTGTCAAAATAGCACATTATGGGCAGCAGACAGAACATTCATTGCATTTCGTCAAAGCAACAGGTAATGATCATTAAAAAATCATCACCAAATACAAAAACTACCGGCTAATAATGATTCAAAAAGAATAAATGAACATTTTTAATTACACTTAACACATGAATGGTTGCTTGAATTTATGCAAAAAAGCTATGTGCTATGGGTACTACAGTGTTGATCAAAAGTATGCTGCTTCCAAATACCAACTGTTTTTAATGTTTTCTTTTTTATATAAGACCAGCACCCAGGGGATGGCCCCTACTCAGGAAAATAGGTTATTGGAAGGAGGACAGAGGGAGTAGTGTTTATGGATGTTAGATTTAAATTTACTCATGTCGTAAGTGGCAGGAAATACTTTCGTTGGAAGATTATTCCATAACCGAACAGTGCGACCAAAGAACAAATACTCCCTATAATGCGTTGTGCGATTTACTGGACAATCAACTACAAAGGGATGAGCTCTACGAGAACACGAGTACTACGTTAAAATGTATGATTTTTTCGGAATTAATTCCTTAATTTCGTTAGAAAACATTCCGTTATAGTAACGCTAGAACAATGAAACACACGCCACTTTGCGACGGTGCTCCAATGAATCGATAGAGTAGGCTACCCTACCGTCATTGATGAGCATCTTCGCCCTCTCCTGTACGCGGTCGAGGAGCTCCAAAATAGACTTTGTAGCACCGGCCCATACATGAGAGTTGTATTCCATTTTGGGTCGGATATAGGTCTTGTAAATATTAAGGAGATCAGATGGAGTGAAGTATTTCTAGCACCGTCTCAAAACCAAGGCACTTGAATGCTTCTTTCAACAGTTGAAATATGTGCTCGTTCCAACGAACGTCGCAATGAATTCTCATGCCCAGAACACCAAGAGCATTCTGATTCCTCAATATCTACATTACCCATAGATACAAATGACAGCACATCACCACGTCTGTGTGTTAAAAAACATTGAGTCTTACGTGCATTAAAATCGGAGACCTTGCGGTCACTTGTGAGTGTGACACTCATATTCATCCTTCTTGCCACAACCTCCAAAAGGTTCGGTCTACGATCAAAAGAATATGAGTGACAAATTTGCTGTCATCCGCAAAAGAGTAGATAGGATTAGAAGTGAGAAGAAGAAAGTCGTTAAGAAATATTAGAAAAAGAATAGGAGAAATAACAGAGCCTTGCGGTACCCCTGAGTTTACCCTGAACTCGTCGGATGAGACCCCATCTATAACCAATCTTATACAGCGATTTCTGAGAAAACTCGATATAAATCGAGAGAAGTGATTACCGACACCAAAAGCATTAAAAGTTGTATGCAAATTTCTAAATACTCCTTAATTCTGGCGGAAATAATTTCGATTTAAAGCTTCCCCTGACCCTTCTCGAATACCTCTGGCGACGATGACAAACATCAGACGAATGATCAGGAAAAACACGCCACCTACTGGGAAAAAATTACAATGCTAAAGTAAAGATCAGCACCAATGCATGCATTTATGTTTCTATAGATGTCCTCTGAAAAGTGAAAATATTTGGAAACCGTTGGAAAGGAAGGTTAGGTTAGGTTAAATGGGTTGCTCGTATTTCGCGAGCTTACTCGGAGGCGAGTTCACTATGGCCCATTAAAGAAGTCAAAAGGCCGGATATGGGAGAGTTCCAGAAGAAAGATCCCCACATAAAGACCAAAATAATCAGTTATCTTATTTAAGCCAACCGGTACCCTTGACAAACTAATCAACTTCGAAAGTAACACAACCCTAAGACAGTCCAGATCATGGAAGCGATATGAAACCAAATGCCTATGTCTAAGCTCCCATAGATCAGGACAGTCGCATAAAAGGTGTTGTACCGATTCCTCCTCCTCTGTATCCTGAAAGCTTCCACAGTAGCGATGATCAGGGCATCCCGTGAACTCCGACATGCGACCCATTCTACAATGCCCGGTAATTATGCCCGAAAAAGCACGATCAACCCCCTTCTAAGCCCAAAACAATACTTAGTATTTTTTCATGGAAATATAAAGCCAAAGCATTCTGGATATTTCACAAGTGGTGATATTGATCCACTTGTGTTCCATCCTGTTCAGTGCCTATTTATCCAACAAAACCGACGACGCACATAGAGGCGCATGCACGTCCCCCTGTACGAGAGAGAGAGAGGACCCTATAGTAGCGCACTCATCAGCAATTTCATAACCTAGGATGCCTGCAAGACTTGGAACCCATGTCAGTTCGACATGATATCGTTCCAGATGGGCTAGTAAGCATCGGGTAGTCTGAGAGCGACTCTGAGGTCCAGAGAACAACAAGAATTGAGAAGAATTTAATTTTAATAAAAGAGCCGGTTAACCGGTTATTTGGTTAATTCTTAACCGAAAACCGGTTATTTTAAAAATGCAAATTTTCGAATTATTCGAAAACCTGTTTTTGAAAAAGTCGAATAATCGATCTCCCTATAATAGTAGGCTTAAAGAAGCTTTTCGCTTTTAGTATTACATTGATATTTGCTATGCACGTGACCTCATGAATATCTTGCCTGTTTTCACCCCCTTCATTCATTACGGTAAAAATTTATACGAACCAATTTATTGTCCTTAGCTTGTCCTTGCCATCGTTTTCTATAGTGCTTTTACTACAAATGTTTCCAAGTTTGTTCTTATGATATCAGAAGCAAAATTTTGATTAAAATAATTTAAGTTCGGTTCATGGATATGAATAACTCTGGACAGATTTTACAATAAATGCTCTCAGAACCACAAAGTGTGTTATTTTGTGATGCGGTATTACACGTTTGTAACGCTTTCATTATGGAGGATCTTTCATTAAGCGCTTTGTACTGAAATAAAACAAAGTGTGAGGCATCATCGAAATTTCTTATTCATTTGCAAATCCAATAGTTAGCATTTTGCATGGAATATAACATCGTAGAAATGTCCGCCGCGGCTACGCTGGGTGGCAGACATCAGAAACGTTGAATTTTCCGTGATTTTGGTGCATGACTCAGGGTAAAGGGCCTCTGTGTTTTATGACGTTTTCACCTGCGACTGAAGAAATCCCCAAAAAGAAAAAGTTGAACGCGGTCAATTTGCTACCGATTTCGGTAGCCAGTTTACATCACCTCCACGTATGATGAAGCGCATTGATAAGGGTTAATGTGATATGAGTTGTGTCGCGTTATTATTCATATCATTTAATTCAGGCAGTTGGTAATCATCGACCTATAGTGCTTGTCACTGAGGTGATGGCCTGATTAACGTTATTCTCAACTAAATACTGTACCGATAATGCTACCAGCCAAAAATCTACAGCAAATATAGGGTCCGCCAAATAATTTTTTTTTTTTTTTTTTTTGAAAACAGGGCGCAAAACATCGAGAGTAGTTTCGGCTGTGTGGCACGTAGCGCCGTTCTGTTGAAACCAAATGTTGCTAATATCCTCCTCTTCAATCTTTGTGAAAAAAAAATTCGTTTAACATGGCCCGATAATGATCGCCATAGACTGTAACGGCCACTCCTAGCTCATTTTCGAATTATGCCACTGGACCAAAATCCGCACCAAAAAGTGACTCGTCTTAGGTTTATCGGCTTTTCAATGTGTGCGTGCGGGTTTTCTGTGCCCCAAATGCGACAATTTCATCTGAAAAGATGACTTTTTTTTGGCAAAATCGGCATCTTCTGTAAGTCGATCGCAGGCCCACTTAGCGAAGCGAAAAAAGCGTATACACAACCATATTCGTTCAGCGGAAGGATAAAACTAATTGTCTGTCAAATCAGATATGAGCTAAGTGTTACCATTCACGAAATAAGCACTAGTTGAAAAAAAAACGTTAGATGGCGGATCCGTTAGTGACTTTTCTCTTGTGAATTGATATTATCTCAAATCCGACAATTTTTATTGTGGAGCTACTCATTTATCCTGAAATGAGACTCACCGCTGATCATGTTGTTAAGCGCTATATCTGTTCATGGTGATTTAGCAAAACAAACTGAATAAATGAATGTCAACTGTCAAAGTTTGGTATCCTTATTTAAGCTTTAAGCTAAAATTCCGTGATTCTTAGAAAACCTAGATTTTTGGTATAATGCGGCACTGTCTAGATCTAGGTCACGCAATGAGCAGCATGTGCCGCCCAAAATGAATTAAACTTCATTCACTTCACTTCATTTTTGGATGATAAAATGAATAAAAACAGCATTTTTCAACAGGATAATAATGCCAATTACGTTTGAAAAGAACGATTGAAATGGTTTGAAGGGCACAACATCCTACTTATGGAACGGCTTGCATGTAGACTCGATTGGGGATTAGTGGAGAACCTTTCCTTGGGACATGAAGCCTAAAGATAGCTTTACAAAGCTAAGTTAGAGCTCAAGTTGGTCATGAAGAAGCTTAGGAAGATTTGGGTCGCTAGTGTCTAGAAAACTTGGTGAAATCGGTGACAAGTCATATTTTTAAAGTAATAAACAACAATGGTGGACCAATTTATTAATGAAAATTAAATAACCATGGAGTTCCCAAAGAAAATGAAGTCAGTGCTTTTAAACAAATATATACCCAATTTCGCTGACGTTTTGAAGCCGCAATGACTTTTTGAAAACCACAATGAAAACCATTTTTTGTACTCAATAAAAGTTATCGTGACTAGTGAACAATATGAGTTGGAACCCGTTTTGAGTAATGCATTGATAAAAGAGAGAAAGGGAGGCAAAATTAAAATTAAGAGTGCGCATATAGGAATATGTACCACTGTATATAAAAATAACTTGTTCTACGCTCAACATGCGTCTGAAATGTCTATTTACACTGATGTTTTTTTAATGGTGTCACGCCTACAAATATTTATTTGACCATGTCTTTAAAATGGTAACAAATTGAGTAAAACTAGGTTCGTAGTCAATACAAATTATCTGTCAAAAAGTGGGCAGAATCGGGTAAGTGAACATGGTACCTCCCATACAAGGCAATTATAAACTTTTGTATATCTTAAGCACGGTTAGAGTGCAAGTTTCTAAATTTTATCTAAATGACTTGGTAGTTAATACATATATATCAAGAGTTAAAAAATAGGCGGTATTGAGTAGATAGGCATGGTACCTTTCATACAAAGTAAGTACTGATTATTGAATATCTTGAGAAAGGTTAAAGTGGGAGTTTCGGAATTTCATTTAAATGTCTTAGTAGTTAATACAAATCATCAGACAAGAATCAAGAGGGCGTGTCGTCGCCCATACATAGTCAATTGCAATTTTTGTACATCTTGAGAACGGGAATACTAGAAATGTCTAAGTTTGGTTAAAATAACTTCATGGACAATACACAATCATAGTTAATAACTGGGCGAGATTGAATAAGTGGGCGTGGCAGCTCTCATTAATAGTTAATATGGAAGTTTTTATATATTTAGAACGGTAACAGTTATCTGTTTAGAGATTGGATAAGAGCGTATTGCACAAAACCCACCGCGTGAAAGCTGTCTGTATATATGTATGTATGTATATTGATATAAATATATATGTATGTACCTGAAAAACGATGACTGTACCCGCTTGGCCTGAGAGGGTTCGCTATAAGAGAGGAAGTTTCGAAAGAAAAATATTTGCTAAACTGTCGTAAATTAGAAAAAAATGAATGTTCGCAATAGTGAACTATTCGCGAAAGAGTCTTGAAACTCATTTTGGATGACCCAATAAAAAAAATTTTTTTTCGCTTACTTTTCGCCAAATATTTGTAAATGATATTAAACTTTCGTTTTTGGCGAACAAAAATGCTGAACAAAGTCTCGAAACAAGCACACAACACAATTTCTTTCGTTTTTATCATGGAGAGGTAAACAAAAAAATGCAAAAGCAAAAGTAACGGCAAAAACAGAAGAGAGCAAAGGCTACGTTATCAAACTATTGCCAAACTATTAAAAGCGAAGGTTTAGCGAATATGAAAATGAAATATTCATAAATACAATTGGCGATTATTTAGTGATGTCGTCAAAGTTATTCGCTTTAGATATTAAAGTTAAAGTTTCGCTGTTGATATCACAGACAAATCTTCGAGATCGAAGGATATGCTGCCACAAACTGAGCGACGGGTGAGCTCTATGAGTTATTTTTCGTATCGCCTCTAATAGTCGTTTTCAATTGTTTTATCAGAGAAATGTTTGCCAAACGTTTGAAAGTGTTCAAGGGTAAAGGTTGCATTATCTACCACAAAAAAGTGTTGCGGTAATTGCAGATAATAGAAATCTAGACATATGTAAGTCAGCATTTGTCAACCACTGTCTTTCTGCAAAATTTGTCGGTATGCGCTAAAAAACTATTCACACTTTGAGTGCCAATTGTTTCTATTAAAAAAACGTTAGAGAGTACGAGTAAATGAAGAGGAAGAAAAAGGATTTTATTAGAAATTTTTCGCCCACACACGTTTTGTTTTTGTTTATTGTGAGCGCATTTGACGAATACAAATACAAGGATTCGAAAATCTTTGGTGTTATAACACTTATATTAAGAAAAATAGATATAAAGTGTGTGTGTGTGTGTGTGTGTGTGCGTGTGTCTGTATTTATTGAAAAGGAATCGCTACTTGTATTCGAATTAAAAAAAAAATTACACAAAATTTATGCCGAATGCAGTGGTATGAGTTTGGTATGAAAAATGTTTTAGATTCAGGTAATGAAACCGAACCCAAAAGGGTTAACATATGCAATAATACCTATGAAATTTTTAAAATTTCCATTAGTTTATGCAAATTTTATCTGGCGAACTGGCAGTGTCTAACGATGATATTAAACAAACACACCAACAACAGACATAAGATAAATATGGGCCTAGTAAGGACAAGATAATTTAATTTCTGCTATATTTTAAAAATATTTCAGGTACTTTTTTGTTGTTTTCCTAAATATGTTTGTAAACTATTATCTTCCAAAAGGGAACACAATATGTGCCAAAAACATTTTCAGATATAAAGACAAGGATCCTCAGTGTCCTGCAGTGTTGGTGTTAAGTATGAATAGTTTAAAGGGTTGGAATTTAGTTTTGTAAGAAGCGACAACGCTGTCAATCGATAGTCTTCCGTCACATGTCATTAAATTGATGTCTTTTTGTAATTTTCGGCATCTTTCTCAACTTTTACTTTTTCATTTTTTTTTTCGACATAAGACTGATCATTGGTTTGACAGTTAGTTTCCTTTAATGATTTTGATATATTTTTTTTCGGAAATCTTCTTGTACGTCATTAATCTTAGGAAGACGAAGAATATTTTAAATATTAATGAGTGAGTACTAGAAAATTTCCATACACATACACATGGCACATACTCTGCATATGTAGCTTGTAATACATTTACGGTAAGAGGGTTTAATTAAGTTTTTCTTAACAATTATTTTGATTATGATTTATGCCTCACAGACTGTGAGAAAGAGAGAGAGAGAGAGGGTCATTTAGGGTTTAAAATGATTGCATGAAATTAATTTTATTTTAATTTTTTCGAAAAGAGATAACATTTATCAGTTGCGGTTTTTCGTTTTGGTGTTTTCCTTCCTTTTGGTCTTTATAAACTCATGCAAATATTTTGATTTATTACCGGTAATTAAAATATTTTTTATTAATTTTTTTACTTCAAAAGCCTATACAACCGCAAACATGCGCGACTTTTTCTTAAGCATATAATAATGGGACAATCTAAACCATTGGTTTGAAAGTAATTCTCTTTTCAATATTTACATATAAAACTGAGGTCGGTAAAGTTCACTAACCTGTGACCATATTCCACATTGTACTTAGACCACTTTCAAAATGAACGGCTCATTTTTTTTTTATAAGACCAGCACACAGGGGATGGCCCCTACTCATGCAGTGCATTGTGCTGGTACTAGGAAAATAGGTTATTGGAAGGAGGACAGAGGGAGTAGTGTTTATGGACGTTAGATTTAAATTTACTCATGTCGTAAGTGGCTGGAAATACTTTCGCTGGCAGATTATTCCACAACCGAACAGTGCGGCCAAAGAACGAATTCTCCCTATAATGCGTTGTGCGATTTACTAGACAATCAACTACAAAGGGATGCGCTCTACGAGAAATACGAGTTCTACGTAAAAATATATGATTTTTAGGAATGAATTCCTTAATTTCGTTAAAACACATTTCGTTATAGTACCGATAGAACAATGAAGCACACGCCACATTGCGACGGTGCTCCAATGAATCGATAGAGTTGGCTACACAACCGTCATTGATGAGCAGGTTCGCCCTCTCCTGTACGTATATAATTTATAGGGTAATCGCTGCCGGTACATAAGAATTATAAGTTATATCCCGAATATTCATAGTTTAATAAAGAAAACTGTAGAAGCTGTATGGAAATTTTGCAATATGACCCAAAAATAACTTTTAGAAAAAGAAAATAAAAAAAGTTCTTTTAATTATTCATTACGTAGAATAAAACAGTTACAAAGTGAAAAAAAAATAAAATTTTAAAGTCAAAAACAAAACTGTAGCACCGAAAGGGTTAAAAAGTGGCTTTTGAAATACATAACGCAACTTATCCTGAATATTTCCCAACGATTTCAATGTGACTTCCGCCGCTCAGAAGTATTGTAGATTCTGACACGAAAGACAAAAAAGCTGAAAGATAATGCATTGGAGGTAGAGCTGCAAAACTATCGATAGTCAGCCCATTCGATAGTTTCCATAGTTTGTAAAAAATCTATTGATACTATCGGATTCTTGTGACAACAGCATTAGAATCTGAAAGGGAAAGAATAATAATAAATATACAGTATTGAAAAAAATAAAAGGGACACTTTATTTTTTTTTTCCAGTATGTTATAAAATTCGATGTATTGAAGTTTTTTGATGGAAAGGCACTCTATATATAGCGAAAATTGTTCAGACCATGAAGTGCTTAAAAACTAAAGTAATTAATGCAACAACTGTCAGTTTTGATAAACTTTAAATTCGTACTTCAATGATAATTCCCTTCAAGTCATCACAAAGCCTCAAAAATGAGACTAATGGGTAAGAGTCCATTTTTTAGCAAACAGAAGCAACACCTGCACCGTAGTTAGTTAGAACAACATGCTATGGTCTGATGAAATGAAAATTAATTTATTTGGGTCAAATGCAAAATCGAATGTACGAATATATTTTAGTTATAATTCATACTTTATTTGACTTTAATAAAACAAATTTAAGAAACTGTTAAACTGTCTCCCTATATGTAAATATAAAAGATTTAAAATGTGATTTTGACTGCATTTAGTGGCCTCCGTAGTTACTCTTAAAATTTGACGATAATATCGATATCAAAAAAAGCTATCGATGGTCAGCCAAAAACAAAACTAACGATACTATCGACTGTAATATCGATTGTTTTGCAGTTCTAATTGGAGGCCTTAAAACATTATGGCCTCGGCTGGCCATGCAGTAGCCTACACGATCGGTCCAATTTTTAAGCACATTATCGATTATGGGCAGCTGTATTTCAACAATGGCTTCACGAATATTGCTCTTTAAAGCGTCAATTGTCTCTGGCTTGCTGGCGTAACACTTATCTTTGACGGCACCCCACAAATAATAGTCCAACGGTGTCAAATCGCAGCTCCGAGGTGGCCAAACGACATCAGCTCTGCGGCTGATAATGCGATCTCCAAAAACAGGGCGCAAAACATCGAGTGTAGCTTCGGCTATGTGACACGTAGCGCTATCCTGTTGAAACTAAATGTTGCTAATATCCTCCTCTTCAATTTTTGAGAATTACAATTCGTTCAACATTGCCCGATAACGATCGCCATTGACTGTAACGGACACTCCTTGCTCATTTTCGAAGAAAAATGGCCCATTTATGCCTCTGGACCAAAATCCGCACCAAACAGTGACTCGTCTTGAGTGTATCGGCTTTTCAATGTATGCGTGCGGGTTTTCCGTGCCCCAAATGCGACAATTTTGCTTGTTTACATACCCGCCAAGATCAAAATAAGCTTCATCTGAAAAGATGATTTTTTTTTTTTTGGCAAAATCGACATCTTCTGTAAGTCGATCGCAGGCCCACTTAGCGAAGCGAAGTTAAGCGTATGCACAACCATATTCGTTCAGCGGAAGGATAAAACTATTTATCTGTCATTCACGAAATAAGCACTAGTTGAAATAAAACGTTAGATGTCGGAGCCTATAGTATACAATCGGATGTGTTTCATTCGTAATAACTTTTGTACTGCTGGCTCATTATCATTATTTTTAATATTTGAGTCCAAGCAATCCTTACAAAAACAAAGCAATATTTGTATGTTATGTTTGAAAGCTTTTGTTGTTTTTTATCAACGCAAAACCACGTGGTTTAAGCCACATAAAAACTTCAAGTGTTAATGGCTTCAGCTACTACTACAACTACTTTATTCTGTAGTAGTGGCTTAAAAACTGAAGAAGTATACCAGTTGTCTCATCTACAAAGAGTTATTTATACTCTTAGAGCTGTCAATTGTCCATATATCAAAAACCAAAAAACGTCAATCGTCATTTTGCCAAAATTTTGTTAAAAAATCATCAAAATGAAGACTAAACATCAAATCTGGCAGCTATGATTTCTTTATATATAAATAAATATTTTAGTGAATTAATTTTTTTTATTTTAATTTGATTTTATTGTAAGCAAAAGAATTTTGCAATCCAGTACAACCACTGTTTCTCAGATTTACCCTACACTAGAACAACTGTATGACTGAAAGGCGGCAATTTTTTCCATTTAATCTTTTTGCGTTAATATGCGACAATCAATGTGACTGTATTTGAGCACAATAAAAATTGTTTAAAATTGACACATTGCAAGCATCGTGTGAACCTATCTTAAGTGTAGCAAAGGCCACTTTCATGTAATATTTCGATTACTTACCATGTATGTTTGTTTGTTCTGTTAATAAATATGTACAAAATTTATATTTGTATACGAAAATATTTTGCTTCCCTTTTGTAATTTATTTTAATATTTATATGTTAGTATGTAGGCTTTTTATTCATCAAATTAGTGATGACAAGTTTTAATTCCTTAAAATATTTTTACATTATTCGTTTAATGAGTCTCACAATGATTTTTAGAATTAGTTTTCAAAGGAACATTTTCTTATTTTTTATTATTTGCTTATACGAGTACGTATTATACAAAAATAAATATTCAATTTTACAGTATTTAATGAATATTTTTAATTTTTCAATATTTTAATCTTAATTTTTATAAATGAAATTTTTTTATTGCACTTTTTAATTATATTCGATTATTTTTTATATAAAATTTTCACTTGACACTTTTTTTCACTTCTTCTTTGAAAACATTCTTAGTATAGGTACATAATACGTACATACATACATACGTTGTGGGATTATAAGACTTTTTGTTTATGACACATAATTAAATAATATGTTTGAACGCACTTTTATTTTCATAAAATACTTATGTAGGTATACAAAAATCAAAATTTATTTTATTTTTTAGTTTTCATTTTGGCATTTGTGGACTTTTTAATTTAAGGGCGATTGACAGACACAACCAACGTTTACATTCACATACATATTTTCTATTTTCACATGATAATAATTAGTTGTTGTTGTTTTTGTCATAAATTTTCAATACATTCTTATATATTGCAGGTATTAAAAAATAAATTTTCTAAAATATTTTACAACTTTCAACAAAATTTGTTCATCTTATACATTTTCTTGTATATATTTCAGTAAATATTTTTAATTGTTTGCAAATTTTATTTTATTTTATTTATTTTATACATATTTCCACTTATTTCTTTTATTTTTATTAATTTTCAGAGCTTTATTTTAGGTCTTTACATTGTTTTAAGCATTATTTTTATTAAAACGTATAGTTATTCTTTTCTTATATTAATAATTGCAACTAATTTTTCTTCTTATTACTGTTTTTTGTTTAGTTAACAATTTTTTTTTTTAATTTTATTCTTTTTCCGCATTTCTTTACAGCAACGTGAAAGTCATTTACGCACTGCCAAAAAAAATGCTAAATTTTTAACAAAAACGCCGCAAAAAACAACTGTTTTAGAACTTTATCAGCTACATTGTACGGCTGATTTAATATGAAAAGTTTAATAATAAAAAAACCAAAAACAAAAATTTCGCCATGATCGCAAAATTTACCGGGAAGACGAAAACGCGTTCGCTTGGAGATTTGGCTTCATTACTAATGCAAAATGCTTAAAATATATAAGAACAACAATAATGGAATAGTTACAGCAACAATTTACACACATTTCTTTTTACATAGAATTTATGTTGTAAAGCTTTTAAATTTGTCCCCCCTCATTCCCTCTCTTCACACACGTTCACTCACTGACTCACTTTGTATTTTGTAATATTGAGTCTAAGCAAAGTTTTTTTTTTATTATTCTTTTCCATAAAATACGAAAATAAAACGATGAACGAAGAACTTTACAACAAAAACTATTATTGAAAGAGTATATTAAAGTATGCACACTTACATACATACATACATGCATACGTACATACATTTATGTTATATATTGCTATACAATATGTATGTCAATTTATTAATAAATACAACATAGTACTTATGTACATATATGCTAATATTGTTGTTGTTTTATTTTATTTTTTGTACTTTTTACTTTTAGTAAAGCTGCGAGCAATGACCTTGAAATGGTTTTTTTTCTATTTTGAAACTTTATTGTAATATTACAGAGTAAGTGCTTACCAATGTATGAATATAAGAGAGTTTTGTCGCCTTTTTATTGTATTTTAATTGCTTTAAATAATCAAAAATTTCGCAATTTACTGTTTTATTCAATAAAATTCTATTCTATTTTTTGTCTACTGAAAAAGCTTTAAGTTTATTTATTCTACTTTTCGTTTTTTATTCATTTTTTTTTTTGTTTTCATCTCGCGCTCTCTATCTCTCCCTTTTCCTGAAATTTCTACAGTTTTTTTTTTTTTTTTTTTTAAGTGGCCCTTCTTTTCAATGTCAAACATTTAATATTTATACGCTACATCGCTTTAAAAGGTGGAGTATGTTCAATGTGTTTTTGTTCATGGTTGCAATATATTGTAAGAAATCGGCTATAGTTTGTATACTTACTATACTTTGTAGTAGTCTAGCACACGGGAAAAGAGAAAAGTATGCTCTGGATCTGAGCAGAGAATAGTTTTGATTACTATTCAATGATGAGACCTTCATGGAGTACACATGTTGGTTGTAATTTAACCTCTTGAGACCAATTAACTGACATAATTCTCTTTATGTTCCCTATTTTCGTGTTAAGACGGCAACAATGCCTACATATTTATTTGTTAAAGCACGGTAGTCTATACTACACCCATACCAGGCAGCAAGAAAGTAAATAATTTTAATAGGATAACATTGCAAGCAAGTTTAGATAATTCCTAAGCCCCCAAATAATAAACAAGCTAAGAAGAAGCTTTTTCTTAATAGTCATTAAGTCTCTTAGAGCAGATAAGCACATTAACATATAGTAGATATCATTTCAGAAAACTTTCTTAAAACATATTCTATTGATTAGAAATTAGTCAATATTTTTTACTAAAATGCGGTTCACAAGTAACATATTCGAGTATATTCTGTAAATCGAAAGTGAGCGCAATTGATATTGAATGAAACTTCAAATTGCTATAATTTTCAAATCTGATTTCGATATTTTCTTTTTATTAATTAGCTTAATTACCTCTGAAATAAGTTTTTTAATTATCAAAACCTTAAAACAATTATCGAAACTACATTGTATTTATCTTTAAATATGTACGGCTTACAGTGCATACACGCTTTATTTTTTATTTTAAATTAAGAATACAACTACAAATGATATTTTAACTATTACAAGCAGTGTAATTAATACCATAATGTTCAGATTGGTGAACAGAGTTTCTAATCGGATTCGACTCCACTTTACTTAAAAACAGAAAGTTAAAGTAGACATACAGACAAAAACTCAACTTAAAATCAACATGAAAAAGTGTTAATTTTAAGTTGTAAGTTTATGGAAAATATGATATTTCTACATTGATTCATATTACATCAATAGTACTCTATTCTATTTTAAAATTCGATTCATAAAATAGAATTTTTGTATTGTCTTATTGTAGTATGGCGTAAATTTTTTGTATATACATACATATGTACATATTGTTACGAAAATAAAAAATGCCAAAATTTTGGTATATTTGGTAGATATGTGTTACCCTGTTAATTTGGCCGCACTACCAAAACGACCATCTTTACGTTACATCAGAATTAATGGATATGAAAATAGAAGATGGTCGATATTTCCGGAACCTTCCAAACTGGAGACAATTAGGTGTACAAAGGGGCTGCTTTTGGCGGTTATAAAAGTATTGTGTAACCGAATATTAAGCGTTGTATTAAGATAAACAGTATAAAAGTTATAGTGAAGTAAATAAATAAAACTGTAAAACAACAAATAAAGCGGTGGCTATTTTATTTTAAAGCAATTTAAACGAACTCAAACGTTTTGAAAAGGTTCAAACGTAACAATATATTTGTTTTTGTTTTCAAAATTTTTGTTTAAAAAAGATATTGTCACGAATATCAGCTTGGGCATCCCTGTTGTTTATTACATTGCTTAAAAGTATCAAGAAAAGCCGCAAAAACAACTATACGTACTGTTTACAAATAACCAAGTCGCGAACAACAAACATTAGCAGAACTAAAGTAAATACAAATAAAACTTCAACAACAAAAACTAGCAGAAAAGAAAACAAGTAAGAGACGATAACAAACAGCAGCAAAACGACAAGAGCTAAGAGAAGTAGATGCTTATATTAGAGCTGCAAAACAATCGGCAGTACTATCGATAGTATCGATATTTTTGTTTTTGGCTGACCATCGATAGTTTTTTATCACTATCGATACTATCGCCAAATTCTAAGAGTATATATGAAGGTCACTAGATGTACATAGTTAAAGTCACATTTGCAAACATTTGTTCGACGCAGGTTGTTAGACGTCTGTAACTTTTTATAGTTACATAGATACACAGTTTAACAGTTTCTTAAATTTCATTTTATTAAACTCAAAGTATGAATTGTAACTAAAATATATTCGTACATACGGTTTTGCATTTGTTTCAAACAAATTAATCTTCATTTCCTCACAATAGAATGTTGTTGTAACTATTACGTGGTAGGTGTTGCTTCCGTTTGCTGAAAAATACAGATACATTTCGAGCACTTTTACCCATAAGTCTAGTTTCCATAAGTTTTTTTTCTTATTGTGCGACTAGAAATAGGAGAATATTCATTTTTGAGGCTTTTCTATGACTTGAAGGAATTAATCTTTGAAGTACGATTTAAAAGTATATCAAAACTGAAAGTTGTTCTACGCTCTCGTTTCATAGTCTCTGCAGTTTTCTTTCACTAGATATTATTGATTACTTTAGTTTTGAAGCACTTCATGGTCTGAACAATTTTCGCTATACATAAGGACTACTCTTCCATCAAAATCTTCAATACATCAAATTTTATGACATACTGGACAAAAATAAAGTGTTCTTATTATTTGTTTCAACACTGTAAATTAACTCTTTCAGTTTCACTTAAATTATAATATTGTTGCCACAAGTAACACTCAAAAGAATCCGATAGTATCGATGGTTTTTTTGAAACTATCAAAACTATCGAGTGGGCCGACTATCGATAGTTTTGCAGCTCTAGTTTACATTCGCTTGGCCACATAAGAGTTAACAAGAAAGTACGGCAAAGAAATGGAATCTACCTGAAATATCGAGAGGTTCGAGAGCTTTCGAAGTGTTGCTTTAACTCAGCCACATAAAAAGCACATCGATGCGAACAACAATCAGCTTATTTGGTGTAAACTCAGCGAACAAGTTATTGGTTTGAACTCAGTTTAGTGTGGTTAAACTCTGGTTGTAGAAGTTGTGATCGAAATTAAGTTGTAACTACGATCGGGTTGAAAGACCTTTAAGTAGAACAATCTATCGAGTAATTGTTGTTGTTTACAAAATTGTAAGCAGAAAGAGTAGTTAAGAATAAAAATTGTTATTGCCTGTAAAAAGGTTACAAGCAGTGGTGCACAAAACTGTGTAAATAAAGGATTTTAATTAAAAACGAAACACAAGTTTTATTTTAAAAAGGTAAAAACGTAACAATGTGTATAAAGAAAGCTATACTTTATAGGTTTTCTTGCTTGTTTCTGAAAAAAGTTGTTCTGTTGAAGAAAAAGTGAGGTAAAGATGAAGAATTTGTAATTACATATGTATTTATTTGATTCGTTTCTCAAACTTTTTCTTGATGATGACAGCTTGCTTGAAGCGATTGCCTATAAAATTGTCTCTCTGTTACAAAATTAGCACAACAACACCGATATCATCCTTATCAACATCAATAGGCAATACTAAGCTGTCCAAGGTAAACTTAATAATTAACTAACCATCTGTTTTTTAGAGCCTAAAACTTATTTTAGGAGACATCCTTAAAGGAAAATCCATTAAAAGCACAATACAATGGAAACAAGACGATTGTTTTCCGAAATTTTCGTGTTTTAAATCATTTAACGCTCACATTAATCGTATTCATTCACAATTCAATTCACAATTAACGTTCGTAAGATGCTACATTGAATTATACTTTTGTCAACGAATCGGAGTAAACTTCGAAAGACAGAATATTTATTTCAATTAAACTTTTATTATGTGTCATGTTATATTTGTTTATAAGCAAATGAATAAATAAATAAGAAAAGTAATTTGTTTCTTAATAAAACGATTAAAAAAAACTTATGTGTCAGATTAACACGAAATTTCTTGTTGTATAGACATGTTTTAACGTTGTTTTAATATCGACCCATTTGCGCAGAATTATCGTATGTTACAAAAAACAAATTTGACAAGAGAACTCAATTTCTATATATTTTTTGTTTTTTGTGTTGCTTTCGCTGGTAACATCAACACCAACCTTTAAATATTATATGTCCCTAAGTATTGCAAATATCGATATAATTTTTGACTATGAGGTAGGTTTGTGACTTTGGTATGCATTCGCATCGATCGCTTTAGTAAAAAGATGTAACATACGGTAATTTCATGCAAAGGGATCGATATGACTGGGCATCATATTAACTTTCAACGAGTTCATAGTTAAATAAACATTCATTTCGTATTGATTTAACATGAAACTCATGTTATTTTAACTTTTTATACTGTTGATTGAATAAGGATCTCACATTATTTCAACATGATTATCACTTTGATTCAACTAGAACTACATTATTAATTTAACATGATTTCTAGTTCTTTTAAAATGAGACAATTTTATCTATGTTTTATTGTAAAATCGTGTTCAATCAACATGAAACGATAATGAATCGGTCTTGTTTTATTCGATTTTACAATGATTTTTTTTCTTTGTGCATACGAGTATATCTACTTTCGCTTGGTCAAGTTACATTGAGTCAAAATTTTGTTCCAATAAGTTTTTTTTTTCAATTGTAATCCTAGCGAATATAAAATTTTTTAGATAAAAGCCAGTACATCTATAAGTGGGTATTCGCAATAATAGCTATTAGTGATAGAATTTGGCTCCGATTTTTTTTTCTTTTTTGCAACTATAAATCACTCCTAGCCGAGGAATGCTCACTGTAATGTAAGGTATCAGATCACCGGTGACGACCGACTGTAAATTTTTTGAGTTTTTGAATGTTCTTGAATGCGATTCTTTGGAATTTATCGAACAGATTAGTTTTAGAAAAACCAAATTGGGCTCCAGCAAAAAAATATCGAATACATTTAAACTTTATTTAATTATGTACGTATGAGTGTAGGTATGTATGTATATATGTATGTATGTATGTAGGTATTTCATTTCTTATGTATTTGTGTGTCATTATATGTAAGTAACTACGTAAGTATGCTTGCATGTGTTTTTTGATGTACCTACAGTCATGTGAAAAATAATAGGAACACTTTTAACACCGCTTTTATATTCAAACATTTCTCAAAAAGATCTTATAAATTGTCTGCTTGAATTTCGATGACATAAAGAACCGTTATTTGACAAACAATTCTCAATTGTGGTACATTTTTCTCTTAAGCTTTTAAGGAAAACTACAATGTGTGTCGTATTTTATTATTCAGAAATACTCACAGTGATGCTGAATTTTCTCACTTGTTTGTGTTTAAAACTGAACTTGAAATAAACATTTTTCCTTCTGTTCTATCTTATTAGATTCTACACTGTCGAATCTACACTATTGCTACATCGTTCGTTACACATAACTTGTTGAGAGTCTGTGGTGGTGGTGCACAGATGTCATGTGTAAAGAAAGAAACTATAAGTGATTGGTAAAGTTGGCTTATATTCTTTGAAGAGATTTGGACTTTATTTGGGGTTTGTTTGTTTTAATTTGATTTCTTGCTTTTTTAACTTACTTTGGACTCCCAAAAATACTAAATTTTCTTTTCATTTATCATCTGATAAGATCAGATATCAGAATTTCAGAATATAGTAAATGTGAAAGTTACATACTTTATATTTATCGTATAAATGTTTAGTTTTGTAGGTATGTCGTTTACAAAAAACTACACATTTTTTCTTACAAGAGTTTTAAATTAATATTCTCATTGACTATAATCTTAAGTTTTTAAATTCACTTTAAATTATTCAGATTCAAATGAAAAAAAAAAATTGATTTAATTAAACTTGTCTTAATACCTACAATATGTACCTATAGGTCTATGACTCTGTTTTTCTTGCACTATTATTAAATTTGATCCTGACTGCAACATGAGCTAACAATTTGCATTCCAATCTTAAAACTAGAAATTACACTTATTAAGTCCAGCTAATGCGGGATGAAATTACATGGAGTCATGGTATTAATTTGATGTTAATTGCGCTCTTCTTCGTCTCAGCTCCGACCAACATCATTCTAGATTGCACTGGTACCTCTGATCTACAGTGTTGTGTAAAACAAAACCATCAATGCTATAAGATAAAATAATATCAGTTACATACAGTATCCGACAAAACATATGCACGAGTTTGCACTTACCATCATAGATCTTCATAATATAGAAAAGCTCATTGCAATTTTAATTCGATTTATTAATTTATAATGAAAATATACTCCTTTTACTAAGAAAAGACAGAACCAAAAAAAAAAAATAAATAATAATTTGATAGTTAAATTGCCAACGACAAAAATTGTTGAATAACAAAAACGATCATTTCAACATTAGAGGCATAATTAGAAAAAATTTGATCGTCTTTATAATTGTATCGAATATTGTATCAATCGCAAGCAAATTTGATATTCAACACAGTTTTATTTACCGTATTGTTTCGTTTTTACCCTTTTAAAAACGTGTATTTCTGAGTACGTAAATTGTAGTTAAAATAAAATGAAACTTGTGCTTAGATTTTAACTAAAATGCACCACTGCTTGTTACCTTTTTACAAGCAAATAACAATTTTCTATTCTTAATTACTCTGTCTGTTTATAACTATGTAAACAACAACAATTACTCGACAGATCTTTCTACCAAAAGATCTTCCAACCCAATCGTAGTTAGAAGTTGTAACTTACAACTCAAACTCTCTTTATACTGAGTTCAAACCAATAACTTGTTCGCTAAGTTTACACCAAATAAACTGACTGTAGTTCGCATCGATGTGCTTTTTATATGGTTGAGTAAATAGCACTTCGAAAATTCTCGAACCTCTCGATTCCATTTATTTCTTTTCTTTTCTTTTTAGTTCTTATGTCGCCATGTTGTTTTGCTGTTGTTTGTTATTGTCTGTTACTTGTTTTCTTTTCTGCCTAATTATTGTTGTTGCCGTTTGATTTTTATTTACTTTATTTCTCCTAATGTTTGTTGTTGTCGATTTGGTCATTTGTAGACAACACGTATAGTTGTTTTTGCGGCGTTTGTTTATTCTTTTTAACAATGTATTAAAAACAGAGGTGCCCAACCCGATTTTTAAAACAGTATTATAAGCCGTTTTGGTTCATCTGGTTTATTGACAACCTTACACAGACGTGGTAGATCCCTGAAAACCAGAAAACGAAACGACAAGGTATGTCTTTATATCAGGAAGGTCTAGTACAAAACAATTAAAGTTAAACGTTTCGATTAAATGCATCCGTACACGATTTGTAGACGGCGGACTAATATCATGTTGAAGTGTAGAAAGACCATTTACTACTGCCATAAACAGACTGGCCAGAAATGCAGTTGCAAAGGAGCAAGTAAACTTAGGTACGCTTTTAATGGATGACCGTATTCTTCTTTGATAAATCTATGATTAATGTGAGACGTTCTTAGGGATTTAGCCTGTTAAGCTGAATAAAAAGAGCAACGTATTAATCCTCGGTGTATCAAAGATACTGTTAAACACAAAGAAGGAAGTGTTTTAGTCTGGGAATGCATTTCTGGCTATGAAATTGGGCCAATACACAAAATAAAGGGTCTAATAGATCGATTCGTCTATGAGGATATTCTAGAGTACATGCTGATACCTCATGCAGAGAAGAAAATGCGACTTGCTTAGAGATGTCAATAGGACAACAATCCAAAATGTATAGATAAATGAGTGAAAGGGTGCTTTGTAGGCAAACAAATCAACGTTTCCATACATATTTCAAGCGCAATAGCCAAATCTCAATCCCCCAGAAAATCTATGGGATATTGTAGATCACAAAATACGAACGAACTTTATAAGCAAGTGGAAATTTCATTATTGACTCTAATCGAGTAAATAACGTGAATATGTAAAGAATTTTCAAAATAATATGGGCTACGCAACAAAATATTAGTAAAACTAATCACCCCTATTATGAATAACATGGGAAATTTCTATTCCCATGAAATTTTCATTCCTTTCGAAGGGAAAATTGCTATCATGAATCTCCCATGAAATTTTTGTTCCCTTTTTACGAGCTATCAGTTTACGTTGAATGTTAACAAAAATAAATAAAGAAAAAATGTGTGAACTTTTATTAAAAAGTAAAATGTTTACACAAAAATGATAATTATTAAAAAAAAATAATGAATAAAAAGTAATAAGAACTAAAACAAAGAATGGCACAAACAAAAGTAAGATGGACGGAAAAAAATTGGTGACTATGGCCAAACTGTAAAAATTTTAAAATGACTTAAACGCCAAAAAGAAAATGAAAAAATATAACTAAAAGTGTATATTTATCCCGATGATATACCCATCGTTCAACTCCTATCAAATAAAATTAAAAATCAACAAAGAACTAAGTGGAACCGATGAAAGGCAATTTGACATATTCGGTAGTGGCGCGGAGGAGGTCGTCAATTCCGTTGTTATCGATATTATTATTTTTTTGTTTGTGAGCGAATCTTAAAATTCAGCCAACACGTCTCTTAAACTACAGGAAAGAGATCTTTTACTCTGCATTTTATAGTGAATGACATTGTTTTGCACTTTATTAACACTTGTAGTCGTAAAATAAGTTAATAAAAACATTAGTTATCCAATAAAAGAAATAAATACTTAATTGATAAATGCAACTCCCCAGCAAAAATGATGTAAACAAATCAATGGGAAAAGCGAACAAATTTCGAGGAAAAATACTATTCACGATCAGGAGAATTCTTACAGGGCTATCACTCCCCACTGAATAATCAGAAAACATTTCAGGGGAAAATTATTCATGATTGCAATTGTGGGCAATGGGAAAATATTTCGAGGCAAAAATTATTCATGACATGGCTGATTATTTATTAATTTGGTTTGCATATGTAAGTTATTTCTTAAAATTTTTCAGATTTAAGCCCAGAATAAGTCGATTTTATACAAATTGTTTTGTTCAATAATTTGAAGAAGTAACTAAATTAGGCAAATAGATAAAGTTTGAATAGATTCCAGCTGCTTTCGAATGGGCCGACTATCGATAGTTTTGCAGCTCTAGCCTGTGGTCGAAAATGAATAATAATTTTAAATTTTCGTATTTTTTTTTATCAAAAATAGCCAACAAAGTCGCCAACTAATTAAAAAGCGCCAAAAAGTCGCCATGTTGCCAAACTGAAAATTAGATCGCTAAATAAATTTTAAAATCGCCACGTTTGACGAGAAATCGCCACAAAAAGAGAGCAGTAAGGGAAGTGTTTTCCACTCTATACCTCATGCCTTCTTATACCAGGTAACGCCAGCAGTAGCATGCAACATTTCGATAATAAAAATAGTTATGGAACTAAATAATACCCTCTAGTGGAAGAAATAAATTCTTTCTGTGGCCATGTGATCAACAGGCATAACACTTGTTTATGGTATACTGGTAACTTGAATTCTATGGTAATGGTAGTTTTATGCCTCTTATAGACCTATTTTTTATAGTTTTACTTAGCATATCTGCAAAAACAGATTTTTGAATAAGAAAAATTAGCAAGAAAAGAATAAAAATATCTTAACGACAAGCAACATTTTACAATATTATATGCAAGAAATGTAACATAATATTTATATACAAAATAATATTTATATCAAAAAATGTATGTATATTAGTAATTATTAAAAAAAAAAAAACAAAAAACAAAAAAACAAAAACGCCAAAATGCCACTTAATAAGCAAAAGAAATTTATGCAAAACCATCTCATATCTCCTCATTCGTATCAGTCTCATAAACAAATTACGCATAAAAACAAATAAAAAGAAAAAAAAAACAACAAAAACTGCGATAAAGTAGAAAAAACATGTGCGTGCGAAAACTGTGCCCACAAAATATAAAAAAGCTTGAATGGCAAGTAAACAATAACAAAATTAGGCGAAAAAAAACATAAACAGCAATAGCCCTAAACTTGAACTTGAAATTTTTAGCAAAAAAACCAAAAAATAGCAAAACTAACGTAAACAACAAATTCACTGTCAAGAGCACAAACCCACATTTGTAGGCACACACACACATGTTGAAAAAGAGAGCAAAAAACTAAATAAATGGCAAGATTACCACAAAAAACATTAAATTACAAAAACAAAGTAGTATCAGCGAAAGCCAACACACACACACGAACACTTACAAACTCTATACGATAGTAAAGAAATGTGTGAGAAAGATAGCCGTTTATGCTTAAAAGCACAAAAGTTATTTTCTATTTTGCAAAACTACTTTCCTAAAAACGAAAAAAAAGAATATAAACAACAAACGCTCGCATAAACTAACGAATGCCACTGTGACACAACTAAAGCATCACTAACCTGCCTTTAGTTTTTATATACGCACAAATTTCAACGAAGCTGGCATACGAATACTAAATCGTTAAGGCGAACATATGAAACGAATTTGCACGAAATATTTTGCAAACTTATAATTCGCCAGTAGGTGAAACGAGTGTTTACGAGCCGAAGCTTTATTTTGCATAAACAACCAATCAAATTTGCACACAACAAGTTTGTTTTGCCGGTTTTGCTTTGGAATTTGTTTTTTTACTTTGTTTTTGCTATTGCCGAAGCCGGTATAAACAACATGGATGGGATTTGTGCATTAAAGGCAATGTTAAGAAAGGTGTGAACTGCCATATACAAAAGTATGAGTTTTTATGCAATTCTATTCATTCAAATGACTGATAGTAAGAATAAAGTATAATTGGTGGTAGTCAGTACAAGTATGAAAAGCTTACATAGATTTTTTTTCTAGACATCAAAATTGAGTAAAGTATTTACTAACAAGTGTACCACCGTAGCACATTTTTATTTTCTTTCGCGGTTTTTATTTTTATGTTCCATTTATTTATAAGAACAGGTAATCTGCACTGGACAGCAGTTTAGTGCATTTTAGAAATTTTGACATTTTTCACTATGAAATGGTATACAAGCGTGAAGTATTCATCAACTAAGCTCAAGGGAAATCATCGTTTGCGACATTGCTTCCCTATTAAACTGGTTAAGAAATATGGCGTACAAAACTTTAGTTCTTAATCAAGCTCATGTGACATATGAAGGTATTACACTGAACAACCACTCCTTTATTTATAGAGCTTCAGTTGCAGACCCTGTTAAATCCTGTACTGAAATTCAGAAGAATTTTCAACAAAATTTGGTTATGATATCTGCTCGCGAACATTTAGTAGAAGGAAAAATTAAAAAAATTCTTAGATGCTTGCTGTGAACATTCATAAATGCCATCTGTTTTTTGTAAAAATATCTTCTGGAATGATAAATTCAAATTTTCTTTACTTGGATCTGACGGAAAATGTTATGTAAGGCGTTCTTCAAACATGCCACACAACACCAGGTACACATCAATAACAGTAAAGTATGGTGCCGAAAATGTGATGGATAGGTCGCAGTTTCTGAGCATGGTGTTGGTCCTATAATCAAAATAGGTATGCAAATGGATCAGTACGCTTATAAGGAAATACTTTTGAACACAATGACTCCATTTATAGAGGAAAACATGGCACTGAGGTGGTACTTTATGCAAGAAAATTATCTAAAAAACATTTCACGTACAGTCAAGTGTTTCTTAGAGCAAAATATAATGGAAATTTTCAATTGGCCAGCTCACTAACCAGATCTCCGTCCTTTAGTCAACCTGTGAAATGATGTAGAGCAACTCAATACTGTTATTAAGCCTAAAAATTTTAGTGACTTGTTGACTGAAATCCAAAACGAATAGTAAACAATAGCAAAGGAAAGGTGCGTGGGGCTTATAGAGAGTATGTCGAGGAGATGTGTAACTGCTATTGAGAAAAATCATTATGTTCGTAGTTTTATAAGTATAAGTAGTTTTGTTTTTTCCTGCAGAAAATAATTTTTTTTTATTTGTGCTAAATTACTATCCAGCACTTCTTTTTAATACCTGGGATCGTTAGTAATACATTAGGACATAGACGTGCTTAAAATAAGAAACATGAAGAAAATGTTGGCTTCAAAACGGCAACATGCTAAAGTCATGTGCATCACTGTATGTTGCATTCAAAAGTTTTTCTATAGTTATCGAATAACTGTTGTCTATATCACAACCAGCGTTGTCCAATGTGCAGATTTACCTGTGTTTTGCAGTTTTCTAAGCCTTGAGCAGTTTTGAAGGTTTTTATTTCTATAAATTGTGCAAATTTTGCAGTTCTTGACATTTTAGTTTTTTACCTTCAATTTTGTTATTTCAATTACAAATTCTCAAGTAAGAATGCACAAGTTTATATTTGTAATCTATTTGTTAATTTATTTTTCCAAAGCTTAATTTAGGAAAAACTTCTTCAGCGCACGCATTGCTGTGAATTAACATATGCACAGCCAGCATGTTTAAGTTTACGTAGAAAGGTTCATTTAATGAATTTTTAGTATTACCTATGTGTGCCAAAAATGTTCCCAATTCTTAAATTTAAAATTGCATTCATATTGTTTATCTTCTGACTTACTCTCTAATAATTTAGATTCGCTTATAACGGCCTCTAGATAATTTATAATATAATTTAATTCTGAAATGAGTTGCTTGTAAAAGAACTCGGTTGAAAAAAGCCTTTTATCATTAATGTTAATTCCAAATACCATTTCGTCACATAGTTTTTGGTAAAACTTTAAAATATTTGGTTTGTTCTATGCATTCTACATCCGATATATTTTTAGAATGTATTGCTATTGTTTGTTATACCCAATATATAGGACACAAATTTTATATAAACCAGATTTTCAAATGTTAAACCTTTTTGAATAACGCTACTCTTTCTAAAGTTGATATTATTTATTAATACCCTAGCGATTAAGAAATTTGATTGTGAAAAATGTGACTTAAAGATAAAAAATGTTAGTGGTGCTAATTTCAAAAAAAAAAAAAAACAGCTGGCAAAAGTGGCAAAAACTTATGGAAAGTAAAGGGTCCGCCAAATAAATTTTTTTTTTTGAGAAAATGCTATAAAAAAAACTACTGAATATTTTCTCAAATTTGTTTTTTTATTTGAAAGTGCAATCTTTCCGGTTAATAATGGAAAATAATTTCATTCAAACGGCTGCCTCGGCTGGCCATGCAGTAGCCTACACGATTGTGTGCAGCTGTATTTTACCAATGGCTTCACGAATATTGTTCTTTAAAGCGTCAATTGTCTCTGGCTTGTTGGCGTAACACTTATCTTTGACGGCACCCCACAAATAATAGTCCAACGGTGTCAAATCGCAGCTCCGAGGTGGCCAAACGAAATTAGCTCTACGGCTGATAATGCGATCTTCAAAAACAGGGCACAAAACATCGAGTGTAGCTTCGGCTGTGTGGCACGTAACCAAATGTTGCTAATATCCTCCTCTTCAATTTTTGTGAACAAAAATTCGTTCAACATGGCCCGATAACGATCGCCATTGCCTGTAACGGCCACTCCTTGCTCATTTTCAAAGAAAAATGGCCCAATTATGCCTCTGGACCAAAATCCGCACCAAACAGTGACTCGTCTTGGGTGTATCGGCTTTTCAATGTATGCGTGCGGGTTTTCTGTGCCCCAAATGCGGCAATTTTGCTTGTTTACATACTCGCCAAGATCACAATGAGCTTCATCTGAAAAGATGTTTTTTTTTTTTGGCAAAATCGGCATCTTCTGTAAGTCGAGCGATCAAAGTAATGTCGCAATACTTCCCAGCGTTGTTCAAGCGTATGCACAACCATATTCGTTCAGCGGAAGGATAAAATTAATTATCTGTCAAATCAGACATAAGCTAAGTGTTACCATTCACGAAATAGCACTAGTGGACCCTTTAGCAAAATTTAGTGCATTTTGAAAAGTCACACGAAATGATTTTGGCCGTCAAAAAAGTAGCAACAACGGTAACGGCCAATGATCACAAAGAAAGAGATAATTAACACAATGTGTGGTACTCACATTTAAATCGAAGAAAGTTGCGTTTTTCAGCGCAGTAGTTTTATAAATATATATTTTTCTTTTTTTTTTGGCAAAATAACAGTGAGTGATATATCTGTTTCCCTAATAAAACACAAAATATTAAAAAAGTTTTGGTCTTAAGGGTAACTTTATTAGGAAATTTCGTTGGGTGTCAAGATTGTCGGAAAAAAGTGTCAAATTCAAGCACAGTGTCATTATACGTACGATTTATGTACAGCACATTTATTTTTGTTGTGTTATGCTTGAATAAAAAATACACTATGAATGAAATTATCGGGAATTATCTTTGCGTCTGTAATAATTTACATTACACTTCTCAGTACATGGTATATACTGTTACAAGAAGAATAAAACGTTACCAGCTCTGCTTAATATTAAAAAATAACAATTCTTCTATGAAAAATTCTTGTTCGGTGTTTTGCTTTCATTTGCGAGAGAGAAGTTCTCACTCAATGTGCGAATTCAAAGTAAACAAAAAGTTTTTGTGAAAAAAGCAACAATAGTTGCTTTTTCTATATTTTAAATGTATGTATGTATGTATGTTTGCATAAGCAAAGTGTATACGTGAGTTTTTGTACAAAACTTTGCAAACGACACAGTGTTCTCAGATAGAATTGTTTTGTGCAAAATGTAAGGCAAAAAAAGCTTTTTTTTGCGTGTCTGTTTTAGTTTTCGCTTAAAAAATTTGCGGTAAACAAATTTGTTTTTAAAAAAGAAGACGGAAAACGATAACGAACGTTAGTTTTTGGCAAAGCTTGCTAGTACATGGTGAACAACGAATGATTGCGTCATTTTATTTAGTTTCTTAATTGTTATTGTTGTTGTCGTTATGTTATTTAATTTTTAGTTTTTTTTTTTTTGGTTTTTATTTTTCAAGTGTGGCTGTACTTTGGTTAGTTTGTATGTATTCGACAATAACAATTCGTTTTCTATACATCTTTCAAGTTTATTTTTATAATTTATTTTCGCATTATTCACTTTATTTAATTTAAATGCGAATTTGAAATTCTTTTAAAGGCAACGTTAAAAGCTAAGTTGTATGTGTTGTTGAAAAATTTGCTAAAAATATATGTAAAAATTTTGCAAATTTGGCAAATCGTTTGTTCATTTTTGCAAAATGGTTTTGTGCTAAAACTTTTTTCAGTTTTAGCATTGCCATGCCTGTGAAGTTTTCATTGTGATTTTCGCAAACTTTGCAAAAATTTTTGCACGAACCGTTTTTGAACGAACTTTGATAGCGTAGGCATTGCCAAAACAGTTTTTGCAAACTTTTGCAAGCTTTTTATGATCGTCTTGTAACTGTTATACCATGTAGTGTTATTGGGACACAGGGTTACCAACACTTTAGCTTGTTTAATAATAATAAGAGGAAACGGTATATTAATATATGCACAAACATAAAAAAATTAAATTATAGTAGCAGACAAAAATATACCGACAGTAGAAATATTGCTACTTTTGTGAAATACATTATTGAGATTGTAGGGTGACACATTGACAGCCTTGACACAAGCCAATAGACTAAAATCCCACAATAAAGTTTTAAATGTACTGATGTTGGTGTATCTTCTCTTTATGCATTTTCATGTTCGCAACAATATTGCTTTTACCTTTTAAAAACGTGTATTTATGGGTTCGTCGATTGTAGTTAAAATAAAATAAATTTTATGTTTAGTTTTTGATTAAAATTCTTTATTCAACACAGTTTTGTGCACCACTGCTTGTAACCTTTTTACAGGCAATAACAATTTTCTATTCTTATACTCTCCATAACTTGGAAAGTACCGAACAAACTGCTAGTAGGCGGTAGTCTACATGGTTATTAAACGCACCCTTTTTATGGATTAGCGTTACATTGGTAATCTTCCAGAAAGGTAGATAAAACCCGCTGTCGCGCCGGCAAGTTCGAATTAATTCCAAACATTTCAGCCAGAGGATTTACCTTTTCAACCGGGTTAGTGAACTAGCTCTGTTCCTAAGTACTGCGGTACGCGAAGATCTCGCCTTTTTGCTTAGCGAATCAGTGCGATCGCATTTGTCATTACGCCAATTTCTGAATGCTTCTGCTGCAAATCTGACTGCAAGTTTGCATGTCTGATTAAACCAAGATTTATTTCATGATTCATTTAATCATTTAAACGGAATCTTTCTAGATGGGATGAAATTATCCATCCCTAGCCTTATTACATTGACAACCATTTCGGCCATGGCATTCACGTTAGAATCAAGGAAACAAAGTTTCCAACTGAAATGCGCGTAGAAATCGTTAAGCTCAGCCCAACGAGCTTTCCCGTAATTGAAAACCAAGCGCTTCACAGCTATATGTGAAGCGTTGTGCAGAGTGGAGAAAGGGAAAGAGGCAGAAATGGTACAATGGTCCGATAGATGACTTTAAAGTGTAATAGGATCTCTGGTTATATTAATTGCATCAGGCAACACTATAGCCTTTTTGATACATCCAAATGATTGCGGGCGATAAAAAATGGAACATGTACGACAATAATGTGCTAAAAAGATCATGAACGAAGCAAGATTCACAGATGGTGGCAAAGACAGTATTGACACTAAAAAAGGTAATGCTATGTGTCCGGTTGAATTGGAAAGTACTTGTTCATTATGAGCCTCTACAACTATCAACAATTAACGGAATTGAAGCAAACAATTCAATTAAAATGGTCAGAATTGATCAACAAGTTCCATCATGACAACGCCAGACAACACACATCTTTGCTATCCCGGCAGAAACTTATAGAGCTTGCCTGTGCAAGTTTTGATGCATCCACCATATAACCCGGACCTTGCAGTTTCAGATTATCATTTTCTTCGACCACTGCAGAACTCTCTTAATAATGTAAATTTATATTCCGTAGAAGCCTCCAAAACGCTTTACCGCAAAAGTGGCAACAAACTGTCTATCAAAACGGCATATATCAGTTATATTATAGCTCGTTTTAAATATACTTACATAAGCGTTTAATTTTTTGCTAAATTTGTATATGATATTTTCCATACACTTAAAACGCTTTACGTTAGTATTTCACTTAAAAAAACTTAACTTGTGGTTACACATATCTTGACAAACTATAATTTTTCTTGATTCTTGACAAGCTGTAAAAATTCTTGTAAATTGGGAGAAATCAAAGCAATCTGGCAACCCTATTTAGTGTCCTAAAAAACACTACAACATGGGACAAAGATTTATCAACTTCATTGCTAATGCAACAAGAATTGAGAAGAATTTTGTTTTAGTAAAAGAACCGGTTATTGGATTAATATTTAACTGAACTGTTTTTTTAATATTATAACTTTTCAAATTATTCGAAATCTGGTTTTTGAAAAAAGTCAAATAATCGATCTCCCTACCAGGTTTGATTAGCAACAAATTTGGGTACTACAACATTTATCTTTTTCTCAGTAGAGCGTAAGAGTGCTGAAATAATTAAAAATACATATCGTACCAGTTCTTACAAAGAGTCAATTCCAAATTTAAAAATTTTCAGTGGAGGCTAAAGAGTAAAGAAAATGATATACGATTGTTACAGTGGGTAGATGTGATCATTGTATATTGTTTACTTATTCACTTATTGCAAGTGCAAATTGAAAAATGGGGTGAATGTGCCAATAGTCGGCAGTTTACAACATTTGTTTATTTCAAGCTACTGCCCTTACGCATGTGAGTATGGTATAGAATTGATGACTAATTATTACAATTCATTAATTTGCTTTGTTTCTGATTATTAAGTTAAATTTAAATATTTTTCTTATTGAAATTGAGAAATTGATTGCTTTTTTTTTAACGCCAAATTTGCCAGAAGTCGGCATCAATTTTCAAGTTTTTGGCATACTATGTTCCTATTGTCGGCATATCATATTTTAGTGCTGATAGTGCTGATTTAGATAATAAATCGAGATTGATCTCGAACTGCTACTTATTAAAAACAAATGTTTCCCCCATTTCTAGATACATGTTCAATAAGATCAAGCAGGCACGAAAGATAAATGCATATCAGAAAATCATGAATATTATTTGTGTATAATTCAGACTTCTAAAAACGAAAAAAGTAGGTCAGAAACGAATATATTATATAGAATTTTATTATGCGGCTTCTGAAAGGTAACCTCTAAAGCTTAACTGGTGTTCCAAAATGTGTCAGCTTATACTATCAAGCCGCTCAGTTACAGTTCGAACTTAACATGTCATTAAAGCCGTCAAATCAAGTCCTCCTCAGAAACAGAAAATCATTACTCGTAAAATGAATAGACTTGAATTTGGGGCTTTAAAACGTAAACGAAAATGGGGTAGAAAAATTCAAACATCTTTTGGAGAAGTACGATGATATAATTTGGTCAGAAGAACTTTATTTACGGATGAAAAATGTTTACCGAACTAAAGAAATGTAATAAACGAAATGACAAGATGTAAGCAGAGTAGTCTAAAGAAGTGCTGAGCTCAGATTCACCCCACGTGTCGAAAGGTAATCCAGCTTATTATGAGGTGCCGACTTGCATGTCTGTGTACAAGGGATCAAAACATCAGCTAAAGTTTATCAGAAATCCGTTTTGAAAGCGGTTATCAAGGCACTTAATCTTTTTCTGTTCTAAAAACAGCTGTAGATTTTGCAGCAGGATTTTGAGACTGCTCATAAAGCCAACATGACGTAAACGTGGCTCCCAAAAATTTGTCAACTGTTGTAGCCCTGAACTGGACCCTCTGTATTACAAATTGACCCTTTTAGTGGTTATGTTTTTCCGCAAAACAAAGCCCAACATTAATTTTGTTAAGACTTCATTCATGCTCGTGATGAGGCCACATTTTAATATGGCTGTCGTGCGTATAATTATTGATCATTTTCACACACAGTTACTTAAGACGAGATTGAAAAAGATATGAAGATTTAATAGATTATTATTTCTAGAAGTCTTAACATATTTTGAGATCTCAACCTTAACAAAACTGGTAGTAAAAACCACTGCCGACAATAGGAACGACTGGTTTTCAGTGGTGTTCTAGTATTCGGCACTCCAATGCCGACTACTGAAACATTTATAAATTTTTTATTCATATTGTCGGCAAGGCTTAAAATTAGAGAAAAAATATATACTTTTTTAACTCTCACTTTTATAGCCATATCTCTACAGTCTTCTACCTTTGAAAAACATTTTCGATTGAAAACTGATTATTTTAAAGTAATTATTGACATTAGCAATTCGGCTTCGCACTAATTTTTTGTTAGGCAAACAAGCATTTTCGTAAAAACCGAAAATACTATCAAAAATACTTATCTAAGCTCAATTTGTTTTTAGCATTTAAAAAGCTGAGAATATTTATAAATTTCGTCTAGTTTTATGTTAATATATAATTGCTTTTATTCTTAGTTATTCAAGTATAAATAAACAAATTGCCGACTACTGGTACATGCTGACCTTAGGTGTACTTACCCTATTCAATAATAAAACGTTTAGAATTAGAACTGATATAAATACATTGCGTTGACAACATTGCAAAAAAAAGAAAACAAAGGAAAAATAGCTGTTTATTTCAAACTATCAGTATATTAATGCAATGAAATGTGTTGTGAACACATGTAAGACAGATTGGGGAAAAAGGATGTTATTATTGTTGTTGCATTAATTAATAATAATAAAATAAGAGAATTTCCCACACTTTGGATAGAAAATCCTAAAACCACAAACAGATTTATGTAATAATCACTCACTAAATCGTTCTTACTCTCTCTCTCTCTCTCTCTCCCACTCTTATATATGTATATCTGATAATTATTATTACAAACACACACACACACACACACAAAAGCTTAGGAAAAAATCCCGTGTAAAATCCAATAAAACCACAAAAGGATCAAGAGAATACGAAAAAAAAAACATAAATTAAATTAAACAATGAGAGAAAACAATAACAACAAAACAAAGTAACAAAAACAGGAGCAAAAGAAGATAAATGTGTAACAATGTAAACAAAAAGAAACAATACAATGAAAAGAAAAACAACAAAAAAAAAAACTGGTGTCAACTTGTCTCTGCCTTGTGTGTGTATATGTATTGAGTCTTGTGTTAGGCTTACAAGAAATCCACAAAAAAAGAAGTCATGGGAAAAGTCAGTCTCTTTTAATTTTCTTAAAAACACAAAAAATTAAAATAGCAACTGTTGCATTTAAAAATGTTTGCTTCTCCTATCCTTCTTCTTACACTTTCTTCTTTCTTTTTGTTCTAATACGCAGTCAATCTTTAACGATTTATTTGGTTTGGAGGGGGGAAAACAGCGAATTATTTTCTCACGTCATTTTACAGAGGGAACAGAAAAACATTAAGAGAAACAATAACAAAAACCCACGCAAAATCTATACAACCATACAAGCAACCATAACGTCATTATCAGCTGGTGCCTTTCGGTATCCTTTTTCTCATATGAGTTTGATTTCTTTTCTCTATTTAGAAAAGTCACCAGCATCCTGGTAATTTTTTTTTATTGAAAAGAAAAACAACAAAAAAATACTGTTGGTATTCTTTGCAGCATGTTGCACTATGCACCATCATATTCGTGTATTTTTATTGTGTGTAGTTGTTGCTTTTTTGTATGTTTTTTTTAAGGATTCGGAGTTGCTTTTCTATTGAATTTTTCACGTGATTGCCTTTGATTTTTGAAAAGGAGGAAAAATACGTGTGATTTTTTGTTGGCTGCCTCATCGTCAATCGGTTAAAGCAAGTGAATGTTTTTGTATTTTTCCCTTCCCACAGATTCTTTATTGCGTGTTACACGCATGCCTAAAGCGTATATGACTTGTTGGCTAACGTTTGCCAGCATAGTTTTTCTTCGTTTTGATGAGTTTTTTCCTTTAAATTGTTAAAAATTTTTGAGTTTTTTTCTTAAGCCTTTATAAAGTTGCCAGTTTTTGAATATTTTAAATTACAAAAAACATTGCTAAAACCGCCAACTTAATAGTCTTTATTGTCATGCCACAAATGGTTATACTATGTTCGTTCTATTGTTTGCAACACCTCAACAAACAGTTACAGATCAATCTTTAATTGGACTGAACCAAAAAAATTGTTTACATCGACGCAATTTTTTGTATGGCTTTGTGCTAACGGCTAACTCGAGGCTATGTAGAGTTCAAAGACCTACATGTCTATGCATCACAGAGCCAGTGAAATCTATCCCAACTAATGGCATGGAAGCTCATAGCCTATAAGAGAAGGCTGTTATGCAGGCAATCTCCATTCATAGACAGGTAATACTTAAGGCAGGCAACCTTATTGGTTGTTTTACGATCTTGAGAAGGAACCGAATCATACTTTATATGTCTCCTGCACGATCACGTAGATTCTTGGCATAGCTTCATCAGGAAGTATTATTATCTAGGTAAGGGGTCACTCTGTCGGGGAACTCTGTGGTAGACGAACAAGCTAGGGAGAGGAGATTGACCACTTGGTTGGGATGTCACTTTTCTCTTGCAGACTTCTGGTTCTGCGATAAATGTTGGGCAGGGCACAGATATAATTAGAACCCACGTGCTCTGTATCAAGACAAATTTAGCCCCTGTAAGATCGAGCACGTTCAGAGCCTATTATGGAGAAGCCGCGACATAAGCTACGAATTCTAGTGGTTAGCGTTACTGGGCACTGGGTGGCTAGTGTGCATGCTGGGAGATTACTGTTGGGTTCGTCAGGATGATGAGGGGGAGAAGAATGTCGAGCATTTCTTGTACTGGTGTCCTAATCTTTCGGATATTTGGACCGCTTTCTTTGGCAATCCGTTTCTGCACGCCATATCGGATCTAGCTGATGTGAATATCAGTGGAATTTCTTCTTTTGTGCATGCGTCTGGTTGGTTCGTTTCGGACCAGGATGCGGACACGTAGGCACATTTGGACGCTGTGAGCATCACAGAGGGATCACTATTGGACTCAAATGAGCTGGACCAGTGTATAGCTATCCGCCGTAACTAATTAACATTAACAGGAAGTACAGTGTCAGCATTTGCTGACAAGGAAAGAGTGTGGTGCAGACACAAGGTGGGTTCAAGATAACATACAAAAGTACACTTACACGGATCCAAAACGCTACACGCAGAGGGAGAAGGAATAGTTCGGCCAGGAGTAGAGTATGCAGATGGATAACTTTGAGTAAGAAAACTACAATTTTCCAGATGGAACTTTACGATTTATTAGAAATTTTAAGAACACTATTCGAGAGTAGACACACGGAAGTAACGATAAAAATATTTTATGGTAGTCAATCGATCCTAAGGCGTTCAGCAAATAGGCGTTCTTTTTGCTGGGACGTTAAGGGCAATGAGATGGTGGACATCTTTGCCAAAAGGGGGGATTTTTACTGGACCCACTCCATCCTTTAGCTTCAACAGGGAACTCTTGTGAGGGAGGTGAGAAAATAGTCAGCATCCATCATGAGGGAATATTGACCCCATTCTAAAAGGTATACCATTCCAAAACGTTTCTGAGCATTGACGTTCAGATGGTGGAGTTTGTTCTGAAATTGGATAGGAAAAGCCTAAGAACACTTTCAGAGTACTTAAGAGTTACTAGGTAGAGTAATAAGCACCTATAAATGTCATAATCAACACTAGCATTTACAGATTCTGTAGTGGGGAAGAGGAGCATTTGTTTACTAACTGTGCGTCACTGAGACACAGGTGATACAAGCTATTACGCTGGGTGAGCAAGGCTTTTTAAGTATTATCGTCGATATTTTAACTTCAGAATTACGCTCTTTAAAGCAATGATTCGTTGCGTTGAGATATGCCTTGAACCGTAGACCACGTTTAGTTCTCTCTGTGGCAAATGTGTAGAGCAAAGGCTTAACGAAACACCAGAAACATCTACCAGAAGGCGTTCTGCTCAGCTAGGAATAGCTCGTACGTCACTGTGGCGCATTTAAAAAAATTTTACGGTTATTCCGATATAAGGTGCAATTGGTGTAAAAATTAAAAGCCGCAGATCATCGGTAAAGTCTAAATTTTGCAGTTAAACTCCAAAAGTTGGCCAGAATTTCAATCAACTTTATTGAAAATCTTGAAATTGGCCAGCGCGTTTTACAGCACCTGACTATTTTCTTTGGGGTCTATTTGGGGAAGCGAGTATATGTGAATAAGCCCGAGACAATCCTTGAACTCAAGGCCAACATTGTTGCAGTAATTAGAGCGCTACAGTCAGTAATTTTGAAAGATTTTACGTAAAATGCACTAAGACGAAATCACAAATGCAAAGTTTAAAACGGGCGCCATTTAAGTGACATTATTTTGCATAATTAGTGTAAAAAAGTTATTAAATTTATAAACTCTATGGTGACTTTTGGCCCATCACTAATAATCCTTCAACAGTTTTAACATTTTTTTATTTCAAAGTTGCTTAGCATTTCTGAAGTGGGGTTTTCTTTGGTCAAAATTAAGCAATTAAGATTCTGAATTACCGGTTTATGTGTAAAATATTCGAGAAAAACCAAAGAAGAACCCCAACACCATTTTTTCCATGAGTTATAGATGCCAACTTTTCCGTCTTTTTAGAGAAAAGATTGCATCAAAATAGACCCACTGTTTAGAACAGTCTCTTCTAGAAGTTAATTTTTTCAAATTCTATATGTACGTACATATCTACACATATTTTAATCTGATTGATTTTAGTGGTAGGAGTAGTTTACAATTTTGGTTCTATAAAATACGCCTCTTAAATGAAATAAATAAACAATCTGGTAATATTTCGCAGTTGTTTTCTTATTTCTTGGGAAAAATGTAAGGATTAACAGGTTATTTTTTTATTAAATGCGGGTTATCTTTGATAGCCTTCTGAATCCTTTTTAATTTTTCTTTTTTTACCACATAGCGTAGTAGATTATTTGGTTATATTGGCATTGTGCTGATTGTTGTAATGGATAAGTTCAATACGTAGGTTCAACATTCATTTTTTATTACAACGTTTGATTCAGGATTAGTTTTTGAATCAAATGAAGTGTCTGTTTTTGTCCTTCTATAGATAGACCGAATATTTTGAATACGAATCCTATTGATATCGGTCGAAATCGCTACATCTTATAAAGTAACTCTAACGCATAATCGGATACGTATTTTTTTCATACATAAGTCCTTTAAATGAAAAAAAATTTTGTATACATATATACCATATCGACTTATCGCGGTCTTGTTAATACTTCAGATAATTATTTTTATGAATGTCTGTCAGTGTCATTACAAAAACAAAAATAAGTCAATTTTTTAAGTCCGAAGCATAAGCTTTGTCCGGGAAAGGTCTGATTTACTTAAATGCAATATTCGACCAAACAGTAATAATTTGCATAGCATATGGCGACCGATTTAACAGCTGTCAAGTGATTTATTCTCAGTTTGGTTTGGCGATTCATCATGAATAGACTCACGCCCGGCGTAGATTCGTCGAGTGGGCCCAAAACGAGATTACCGTTGTTCCCGATTCTCATAAGCGAATTTTGTTTAGCGATGAAGCGCACTTCTAGCTGAATGGCTACGTCAACAAACAAAACTGCCGCATTTGGAGTGAAGGTAATCTTCAAGTGTATGTGGAAACATCGTTAGATTCAGAAAAACTGACTGTTTGGTGCGCTTTATAGGCTGGTGGAGTCATTGGTTCTTACTTTTTCAAAAACCATGGTGGCCACAACGTTACAGTCAATGGTGATCGGTATAGAGCCATGATTACTAACTTTTTCATTTCTAAATTGAATAACCATGATGACCAGGAGATGTGGTTTCAACAAGACGGCACAACATGTCACGCAGCTCGTGCCACAATTGATTTATTGAGAGACACGTTTGGTGACCGCCTAATTTCACGTTTTGGACCTGTGAATTGGCCTCCAAGATCTTGTGATTTAACACCGCTAGACTGTTTTCTGTGGGGCTATGTAAAGTCATTACTCTATGCGGTAAAGCCACAAACACTTGATCATTTGGAAGACAACATTCGCCGTGTTATTGGTGATATACGGCCACAAATGTTGGAAAAAGTCATCGAAAATTGGACGTCCAGATTGGACTACATCCGCACCAGCCGTGGCGGTCATATGCCGGAAATCATATTTATCATAAATAAAATTCATGTCAATCGAATAATCAATCCATCGTTGTTTTATTGCAACTTAAAGTTCTATACCTCTATAACAAACACCCCTTACAATATAATTAATTTAAAAACAGTACGAGTGTTATTTTTCTTTTCAAAATTTCATTACTCTCAGAAACATCAATTAAATGACATAGATTATTAAATTGTAAGCATATCTGACGAAAGGAGTCATTATTGGCATATACAGATCTGTGATATTTTATATTTATTAACTAAAAGTAGTGGGAAGGCCTAACTGGAAGATTAAAAATAATTTTGTTTAGAAGAAAATCGGAATCAACATCACCACGTATTAAATTGAATAAAAATGAGACACTTAGCATTACTCTCCGGCTTTTTAAAGTTGGTAGCTTCATTAGAGCGCGTCTGCTTTCATATGAAGGAAGTACATATGAGTTCCATTCAAGTCCTCTCAGACAAAATAAAAGAAACTGTTTCTGTACTGATTCAATAATGTTAGGATAAGTGTGAAAGTAAGGATTATTGCTAATAATGTCATATCAAGCTGAATAAGGGTGTTGACCTTTTTTTGATCCAAATTCCTCCAAAAGACGTAAATATACATAAGGTGCTGAACTTCGCGCTTGTAGTTCTTAAAGTTCATGACACGTCCAGCCCACCTGGGTCTAATATTCATCCCACTGTGATACCCATCAGTAATCCAAAAAACGTACAGCCTATATGTTCGCGTCCAGGTGTGATCCGAACCAACCAGGCGCATGTACAAAAGAAGAGATCCTGCAGATATTCACACCGGCCAGATCGGACAAGCCATCCAGAAACGGACTGCCAAGGAAAGCAGTCCTAATGTCCGAAAGACTCTGGTACTGGCATAGGAAGTGTTCGACAGTCTCCTCTCTCTCCTCATCCTGACAACCCCTACAAAAGTCATTGAACGGCAGACTTAATCTCCTAGCGTGCGCACCAGCCACCCAGTGCCCAGTAATCACAGCCACAAGAGTTCGCAGCTTAAGTCGCGGCACCCTTATAATAGACTCCGAGCGAGTCCGATCATATAGGGCCCAGATTTGCCTCGATACAGAGCACGTGGGTTCATCATCCTACCGTAGCTGTGCCCTACCCAACATGTACCGCATGACCATAAGGCTGCAAGAGGAGAGCGGCATCCCAACTGAGTGGTCAATCCCTTCATTTCTGAGAAGAAAGCCAGTCCTCGCAAGTCCGTCCGCCACACAGTTCCCCCAGCTTGTCGAGTGACCCCTTACCAAGATATCTCCAGGTCTGTAGACACTGGAGAGCGCCCCGATCGCAGCCTGACTGTCCGTACAGATCCGGATATCACTGTCATATACCCCGTAGTACATCAACCAGTCCGCTGCCCTCTCTGTCGCCGAGACCTCCGCCTGTAAGACACCGCAGTGGTCCGGCAGCTTAAAGGATTCTCTCACCCTGTATACAGGAATAAAGATGCCGCCAACCCCTTACGAGGATTTTGATCCATCCGTGTAAATCTCAACAATACCCATGTCCAATTACCGGTTCTGGTGAGATGCACACGGAGAACATTCTATCCAGGAAGGGTTTGAGTGTGGAATAATCTATCCCCTCAGGCATCGTATCCAAATACCTAAAGGTGGCCGCATGCCCGTGGACCCTGTCTGACCATGCCCCTGCCATCCTCAACCTTATCGCAGACATGCCCGCCATCTGCCTAGCCATCAGTTCCGCTGGCAGCCAGTTAGTTCAGTAGTACAAACAAGGCCCTCGAAGGAGTGGACCTGAGCGCAACTGTAATCATCAGTGCTGCACTCCGCAAAACCCTATCAAAGATCCTGCAATATGTGGATTTCTCCAGAGACCTCCACCATACATCCGCACCTGGGATCGTTATCTTTATACAATTCGCAGTTGTTTACGTTACCCTATTTCCCTGAACTAGCTTTGTATTTTCCGAATTTTCCAAGCAAATTTTACCATTTCACTAAAGATAAAATGCATTTTTCCAATTTGCCCACACCAGCACTAGAGATACAAAGCTTTTTTTATTTTTTTTATTTTATTTATTTACTATCATTACTACAAGTTAAAAACATAAAAAATATTCTACTCTTGTATATATGTATACATAGTTTGCGATTTTACTAGTAAGTATTGCAAGAAATGAAAAACTTATTTTAGAGTGTACTTACGAGTAAATTACGTAAAAAAGTATACTTACATTTAAGGAAAAACAGTAAAAACCTTATTGAAATTTGAAGAAAATTTTTATATCAACCCTTCTGTCAACTTCCTAATGAAGTTGATGAGATAATGGCTTGAAAACCTGTTGCGATTTTCAAAGTTTTGTGTAATTTTACTGGTTACAGCCATAAACATATCTTGATTGTATTTTTCATGTAATCTGCTGGTCGAATACCGGCTCGCTAAATTGAAAATAATCTTAAAATTTTTATTTTGTATAACCTGAGCCGTAGGTGAACACTTGACAACCGTAGCTCATTATTGGACGTATGCCCAGTTTATAAAGTAAGATCTTGTATTTCCACCTTAGAAAAGACTTTCGGTTCAACAGGGGATATAAAGCTCTCACTCAACGAATAGCTTATTCACACGTTTGAAGAATATGTTGTTTAAATGTTAACTTCTTATCTAAAACAATTTTATTGTGTCATAAAAAGGAATTTCAGTTCCACAAATAGTCAAAGGAGAGATACAAAGCTTGTTAAACCTTTGTTAAGCAAAATTCCTTAATGTTGTATGCAAAAACGCTTATTACGTTACCTTTACGAAATTTTAAAGTAGGAATATACCTACCTTAGTAGTACTTTAAAGTAACACATATGCTATGAATACTTAATATAAACATGAAAATAGATGTTTTAGCATTAAGGATCATTTCTTGGAGGCATAAACCCTTACCCAGATGGTGATTTTAGATGATGGTGATAGCCAGAACACTAAAATTGTCAAAGAATGACTGTTGTAACAGAAATTGAAGGTAAATTAGTGATTACCGCAAAGACATCATTCCATTGCAATGGAGAACTTTTGGACAATAATAAAAAAAGCCTGGAAACACCACGTTGTTGTTATTAAGAGTCTTTTTACTTACTACAGTATAACCTTTATACAGTTTATCATAATATAACAGCTTATAATCGTTTATACAACACTTTTATTTCCGCTTTATTTAACGTCAGCAAAACGATGACTAACTTGTAGGTAAAGCAGCCTCTTTATATACTTAACTGCATACAGTTTGGAAAGTTCCGGAAATGTCTCATATCCTCTATTTTATATCCGTTAGTTCATATGTAATGTTAAGATGGTCGAATTGGTAGTGCTGTCAGATAATACAAGTAAGTACGGTATTGACAGGGTGACACATAATTACCAAATATATTAAAATCCCACCATACAGTTTTACACGCGCTGATGTGTGTTACTTTTTCGTAACAATATTGTCTTTTAGGATTCACTAATAAACGAACGCCTGCAAGACAAAATCAACTTCTGTCATCTACTCGTATGAAGATTTGGACAATTTCTTTAAAAAGTCAAAGATACCAAAGAAAATTCATTATCAGTCATCGATTTACGAGTACCATTGTCACAGTTTGTCACGATGATTAACTATGATATTCGCCACATGGATACTGATGTGAATTTATAGTCAAATCAAAAGAAACAAAATTATGCAATATATGCATACCTTCATATTGGTAACATTTAATCATCTCATTTGCCACCAATATCAAAAAGAATGAAAGCGAACGTTTTGACATGTATTAAGAAAAGCCTGACATAACAAGACATGTGTTTTATTTGTTCTCTTTCAGTTGTATTTTGCAGCTCCTTAAGTTGTGTGGTGTTGCTAATTAAGCTGGAAAGACCCGCGATGCTAATTTTAAGCAGGTGATGGATGGATTCCATAATATAGACGATCTTGATAATAGCAAAAGTTTCACTAGAAAACCACGTAAAGAAATTGTTAAAGAAAAATCAACCCTCGCACCAAAATATTTAAGGTCTTGAGGGCTATGAAGAATCTATTACTTTTCCTTTCGTAAAAAAAAATAATTTTTTGTTTCAATTTTAATGACAGTTATATACGAGAGTGTCTATCGTGATATTTTGTCATCAAATTATTGTAAAAATTTCATTGTATTGATGAAATTTTGCTATTAAATCTATGTTATTGTGACATTACCTTAATGACATTTTGTCAATACATATGTGCTAAATAATCATAATTCTGACATTAGTGTGTCATTGAATTGTTAAGTTTTCTTAAAAAATTGATGCCGATTAGTAATTTCTCTACTCCCGATGTGTCATTGCATTGATGTCAGCTTGTCATTAAATTGAATCCGATGTATCCCGTTTCCAATGTTACTGAGTCATCTCACTGTTGACCAGTGTTGCCAGCCACAGCATTATGAATTACACATAACCGGCTTAAAAATTACAAATCTGAAGAAAAATTACACACAAAATTTCGTTTTTACGAATACATACATACATACAGTGACTCCAATCGGACAAGAGTTTTTGTTACAGTAGAGGCTCTTTGTCTCTATAGATTTTTCGTGGTCTTAATAATTTGTCAAATATGGACCCATATGAATAATAAGAAAGTCAGCATTTTATGCAATAATAACTGTAAGTTTCATTAGAAATACTAAAATAACTAATTTCGATCAAAGCAAAGTATGAGTACTTGAAATGCAATAATCGAACAGTTAGAATAGTTTTAATATCCTTTGTAGTCCAGAACAGTCATTAAGCGCCTAGGAATTTATTCGAACAAATTTTAACATTCGTTCGGCTCTATGGAAATGTCGTCTTAAGCTGAACTAGTGTGATAAACTCTTTCTGATAAACTCTTATAGCCAATTTGAAGGTGTTCAATTATATTAGGTTCTATGGTCAGCGCAGATGTACGTAAGTATGGGTCAGATACGCATCAACCCAACCTTTGCATTAACCGCTGTTTACTTGGTAGAATGGGATATTACTTGCAATGCCCTCTTTCTCTGTACTTTGCTTCATATTTTCTTTTCGAATATTGAGATGAAAATAAAGGGTCCGCCAAATAATTTTTTTTTCTTTGAAAATGCTATAAAAAAACTACTGAATATTTTCTCAAATTTCTTTTTTTATTTGAAACTACAATACTGCCGGTTAATAATGGAAAATAATTTCATTCAAATGGCTGCTTCGGCTGGCCATGCAGTAGCCTACACAATCGGTCCAATTTTTAAGCACATTATCGATTGCGTGCAGCTGTATTTCACCAATGGCTTCTCGAATATTGTCCTTTAAAGCGTCAATTGTCTCTGGCTTATTGGCGTAACACTTAACTTTGACGGCACCCCACAAATAATAGTCCGAGGTGGCCGAACGACATCAGCTCTGCGGCTGATAATGTGATCTTCAAAAACAGGGCGCAAAACATCGAGTGTAGCTTCGGCTGTGTGGCACGTAGTGCCGTCCTGTTGAAACCAAATGTTGCTAATATCCTCCTCTTTCAAGAAAAATGGCCCAATTATGCCTCTGGACCAAAATCCGCACCAAACAGTGACTCGCCTTGGGTGTATCGGCTTTTCAATGTATGCGTGCGGGTTTTCTGTGCCCCAAACGCGACAATTTTGCTTGTTTACATACCCGCCAAGATCAAAATGTGCATCATCTGCAACATTAGCATGGTTTTCAAAGTAATGTCGCAATATTTCCCAGCGTTGTTCAAGCGTATACACAACCATATTCGTTCAGCGGAAGGATAAAATTAATTATCTGTCAAATTAGACATGAGACGAAATAAGCACTAGTTGAAAAAAAAACGTTAGATGGCGGACCCTTTATTTGTCCACTTGAAAATCAAAAAAATGTGAATTGTCGTAACCTGCATTCAAAATACAGTCCCAAACTCTATCCTCCAAGCTTAAACAAAGTTTCTATATTTTTATGATTAAATTCGGCTTATTTGCAAATCAGAAATTTTTGTATGTCAAATATAGCGATTAGTGAAATTGGTAGAACAAAAGGTAAAATTACACACAAATTACACACACAATGAAAAGTTAAACACAACATGTGTAATTACACACAAGGTGGCAACACTGTTGTTGACGTTTTTTTATTATATTGACATAAATTAGTCCACTTCTATGATATCGATATGTCATGCCATTGATGGCTTAATTTAAATCTTTGATCCTGCCAAGTGATGTTAAGGCTAACATCACAATGATGTTAAGTGTCATAGGGTCAAAGCAAAGACACTTATTATAGTGTTGGTGTCAAAATTCATCAGCGTTCTGACGGGTTTTTTATAAGCATGTGAGTAGGTGAAGATTATTACTAGTTTTGGAACAGATGGTGTTTTTGTGGCTTCACAACAGCCTCCTCCAGTCCCCTACCACAGGAGATACTCCATCAAACCATTCATCTGGATGATAACTATTTTCGAGCAGTGGGATGAGTTCAGATGCTATCATATACATACATACAGAGTTAAATCATATCCGTACGGTAACAATTGCTTCGTCTATAAACAAGATTATTCTTTTTCTGTACAAAAGTTTTTGGTTTTCTATGCTATTTGTTTAAGCTGTGTTTGTTTCTGTGTTGTAAAGTATCCAATAGTCGATCTTGACCGACTATGATTTCTTTACTTGTCTTGTAGTTGAATTTTTCTAATGCTGAATCCGTGTAATATGTACGAGTAATTATTTAAATATTCTTAAACTGCACGTTATACAATATGAATATGAATACGAGTACGTATGTATACGAATACGATTAAATAATACGCATTAAATGCAATATGACTCGTATGAGTGAGTGTCTTATTGTCTGCGTAGTTTACAATTTTATTGCCTTTCACTTTTTCGTATATTGTTTTTTTCTTCCAAAAACAATAAACGTGTATTTCATTTGTAGTTTTATATGACTTGAAAATCTTACCTTGAAATTGAAGATTTTATTTATTTATTTATTTATTTTTGGTATTGAAATGCATTTCATCAGTGATATAAGTATGCAGAAGTAGCAAAACAAGAATGATTTGACCTTTTAAGTCAGCCGTATGGTTAGTATTTAATTATCATTCATTTTCTGTTAAAAATCTAAATGAAAAAATTTATTTTAAAATTCATGACACGCAAGTGAGCATTGCATATGAAGCCACTTTTTTGGGGAGACCATTATCATTTCCTCAAATATCTTCAGACCAAATGATTATGATGCACGTGCTTGTTGTAAATAATTACGACAGTTTTTAGTAGATTTCTAATTGAATAAAAAAATCATATAAGACTTTAAGCCATTTTTTATATTTCTAATTAATAGTTCCCAACAGGGGTATATTAGATGTACACTCAAGAACTTTCAAAGAGGCCTCGATATAGCTTTAACTATGGGCTCAGAAAGTCATTCTGGCTAAAAACGAAGGTCGTTGTATAATAATAATCTTTTGAAATTTGACAAATCCGCTTTTAGGGTTCTACAATATACAAACCCTAACTTTTGTTACAAGAGATTAGAACTGCACCGATTCTAAAGAATATCAATCCGAAATTCGTCCTATTAACTACAGCAATAAAAAAGAAATTGTGATCTAAAGGGTCCGCCATCTAATGTTTTTTTTTTATCTAGTGCTTATTTCGTGAATGGTAACACTTAGCTCATGTCTGATCTGACAGATGATTAGTTTTCTCCTTCCGCTGAACGAATATGGTTGTGTATACGCTTGTACAACGCTGGGAAATATTGCGACATTACCTTGAAAATCATGGTAATGTTGCAGATGAAGCTTATTTTGATCTTGGCGGGTATGTAAAAAAGCAAATTTGTCGCATTTGGGGCACAGAAAACCCGCACGCATACATTGAAAAGCCGATACACCCAAGACTAGTCACTGTTTGATGCGGATTATGGTCCAGAGGCATAATTGGGCCATTTTTCTTCGAAAATGAGCAAGGAGTGGCCGTTACAGTCAATGGCGATCATTATCGGGCCATGTTGAACGAATTTTTGTTCACAAAAATTAAAGAGGAGGATATTAGCAACATTTGGTTTCAACAGGACGGTGTTACGTGCCACACAGCCGAAGCTACACTCGATGATTTGCGCCCTGTTTTTGAAGATCTCATTATCAGCCGCAGAGTTGATGTCGTTTGGCCGCCTCGGAGCTGCGATTTGTCACCGTTGGACTATTACTTGTGGGGTGCCGTCACAGATAAGTGTTACGCCAACAAGCCAGAAACAATTGACGCTTTAAAGGACAATATTCGAGAAGCCATTGGGGAAATACAGCTGCCCACAATCGATAATGTGTTTAAAAATTGGACCGATCGTGTAGGCTACTGCATGGCCAACCGAGGCAGCCATTTGAATGAAATTATTTTCCATTGTTAACCGGAGGGTTTGTACTTTCAAATAAAAAAAGAAATTTGAGAAAATATTCAGTAGTTTTTCTTATAGGATTTTCAAAAAAAAAAAAAAAAATTATTTGGCGGACCCGTTTCAATCAATAAAGTATAAAATGTATTGTTAACGGTGTTTATAACTTATTTTGTAAATCTTTTAAATTATCACACATACCAAAAGAAGTGAGCTACATATGTATGTTCCAAACTATTTTAAAGATTCATATCTAGACTCCGAAATTATAACTCGAAGCTAATTTTTGTTTAAAGCAATGCAAAACTTAATATAGACATCCTTTTAACCTTTTTTTCTTGCATTCGCACCTATGAAACTTTTAATTGAACTGACTCAACGCTGCAATATATTATAAATCACATATTAAATTAAAGAAAAAAAAATTTGTCTCATTAACATGGATGGGATAAAGCGTTCAACAACGCGTCAACGACAAAATTGGAGTAGTTGAAAGCAGACTTTAATTTTTATCAAAAAATCATCTTCAGCTATGACACCCATTTATGGATAAACAGAAAAATTATCGAACTTGGTATGATAACAATTAACATGAAATCCAAGAGCGTCCAAGAGTGTATTGTGATCTGGAGGCGCCATATTTTTCTGAAAAGGATACTGACCAGGACATTACCTTTAACAGAAAGCGCTATTGGTCAATGATTACCAACACTTTTTTGTCTGCATTGGATATTAGGAATGCCAATCGTTAATTCGGTATTTACGGGATTTAGAAATACCGAACTTCAGGAATTTCAGATTTTAAATCCCGTGATTTTCGAAATTTAAAAATCCAGTTTCATGAATGTGTGTTTGTATGTAGATATGTATGTTTGTTTGTGCCTTATAGACAGCTAAACGCCAGGGCGGATTTTTTTTTAAATTTTTACAGGATCTTTCTGCATGTCTGAAAATAGCTGGAGGCTATATAAAATTAAAAAATTTCAATTGGGCGGTGCCACGCCCATGCAAAGTAAATAATTATTTGTTACATCTTTAAAATGGTAATGGTTAGAGTCTCAAAATTTAGTCCAAATCAGGGTTGGCAACCCACCCGGGTTTTATGGAGTATTATATTTATTTAAGGTTTTCGTAGTTTATTTACAACAAAACTAGGGACTACGAATTTATTTGTTCCGTTTTTAACCTCACAAAATATAGTGAAACCAAACCTGTGAGCCCGAAATTCCCGTCAAATAAACATCTCGTCTTTTTAAGCGCTTCAACTTTAAAGCTGATCTTGTATTTCTTCAGAGGAAATGATTCGGTGATATGTTAAAAAATAAACTCGTACATCTTCATACGGCTCAGAATCTACGGTTTTTATCTGTAGAATGAGGTAATGAGGTAAATCTGTGGTTATATTCCGGCCGTTTTTCTCATAATGCATAATTCAAACGAAGTAATTGCAGTCTGCTCTAATAATCGAGTTTGAGCAACTCATAGGACACAATGCCACCTTAATCCCACCAAGAGTGCAAAATTGCACTATAAATACTAAAACAACCTGACTGAATAAACAAACAAAAAATAATGTCGACTTGAAAGAAATTGAAAAACAGTTATAAAACCCAAAAAACCCGGGTTTTTTCCCACCCTGGTCTAAATAGCTAATAAATATTATTAGTCAATATGTGGGCGGAATCGGTCAAGTGAGCATGGTATCCCATACAAACTAAATATTGATTTTTGTATATGTTGAGAACGTTTAAAGTGTAAGTATCTGAATTTGGTCTATATAATTTTATAGTCAATACACATCATCAGTCAAACCAAAAAAGGCGGATTTATATAAGTTGGTGTGGCATCGCCCATCGCCCCATCGCCCATAACTAATAATAATTCATGTATATATTGAGAACGCTAATAGTAGAAGTTATTAATTTTTGCTGAAACAAAGTTGTGGACAATACTAATCATTTAGAGAGAGATTGATAAGTGAGCGTGGCGCCTTCCACTCATACTAGGTTAGGTTAGGTAAGGTGGTGGATCCCCCTAAATGGAAGGAGTCCCACTTAGGCCAGATATTTGGCCCATTGTGATGTCAATCTGGGCATCAAACAGTTTTTAAGGGAACCATTTAGCCTCCAAAATAAATATCCCAATTGTGGCCAACTTTATCCTGGAGAGTTCAGTCAAAGATTACAAAAAGTAGGAGTTGAAGAACCTTCGCCTTCTGCCAGCAAGAGCCGGACATTGACACATAAGGTGAAAGACAGTCTCGTCCTCCTCTTCGAAACCGCGACTCCTGCAAAAATCATTAGAGGGAATGCCAATCGGCATGCCTCCCGATCAGATTGTGACCCGTTCGGTCCGCAATTGTGCGGAAATTTAGTCCTCTTTCGTCGAGGTCGATCCAGCAGGGCCTGGCGATATCGCACGTGCCTTCATGCTGCCAACGATATTGAGCGTCGACATAAACTGACTGGAGAATATCCAGCTATCCAGCGAAAGTATAGAGCTCAATTCGTCAGCAAGAAATTCCCGACAATATCCATGTGTCGCGGAACCCATATAAAGTTACCTTCGAATGAACCGAGATCTCCATAAGAAACCTACGGCATTCGTGGACTACTATAGACGTCGAGGTGACATTAGCGAGAGATTTTATAGCAGCCCGACTGTCCGAAAAGATCAGAAGATTCTCAGAAAGAAACTCTCCGTCCAACAAGAATTGCAAGGCCTGTAGTATGGCCATGACCTCCGCCTGAAACACACTGCTATAATCAGGAAACCTATAAGAGTCTGTGTAAGAATTTCTTACGAATATACCATATCCGACTTTGCCACGCATCTTAGAGCCGTTGTTACAAGCCTCAAGGGCATTCTGAGGGAACTCCCGCCCATCAGACCAGAATTCTCTCGTAGGTATATCAACGTGAAATCTCGTATGGAGAAAGTTATGAGGGATCATGTAATCGATCAAAAGATGTCTGAGATCCACCAATGGCCAGTTTTGCCACCAACTTGCCCCTCTGCTTGAGAAGAAGGTCGGTGGGAAGCCAGTTAAGCATAGAAAATAAGGCCTTGGTGGAGTAGATTGGACTGCAGTGGTCATCAAGACCTCAGCTTGTCAGTAACACTGATATCTACACACCGTCCACCAGATATGAGCACCGTAAAGTAGAGTTGGTTCTACCAGGGCCTTATAAAGCCAGTAAGGGATGGCAGGTCTAAGTCCCCATATTCAGCCTACGGCCCTTTTACAAGCGTAAAGCGCTATTTTTGCCTTCCTCACCCTATCCATTACATTCTCCCTCCAAGTAAGCTTCGGGTCAAGAATAACCTCTAAATACTAATTCATACTAAATATGAAGTCTTTTAATTGTGTGGAGCACGACACTTATAGTTCGTTATCTATTCACCAAAACACCTGTATTGCACAAGTACACTGGGTAAAAGCTAATTCCATACCTCTATATATATAAAAATGACGTGTACCTTCGTGTCGCTATACTCAAAAACTACTGCACCGATTTTGACCAAACTTAATATACATGTTCTACGGGGCGTGAGGAGTGTTTCTGTGTAGTTTGAACTTCGTCCGACAGATGGCGCAATATTTAGTTTTTTATGTTTTTGCACCATAACTCAAGAACTACTGCACCGATTTTGACCAAACTTAATATACATGTTCTACGGGGCGTGAGGAGTGTTTCTGTGTAGTTTGAACTTCGTCCGACAGATGGCGCAATATTTAGTTTCTTATGTTTTGCACCGTAACTCAAGAACTACTGCACCGATTTTGACCAAACTTAATATACATGTTCTACGGGGCGTGAGGAGTGTTTTTTTGTAGTTTGAACTTCGTCCGAAAGATGGCGCAATATTTAGTTTATTATGTTTTTGCACCGTAACTAAAGAACTACTGCACCGATTACGACCAAATTGTATATAACCTCAAGGTGTTAGTGAAAGTAAATTAATTGTATTATTGAAAGCTATTGAAAAAAGTAAATAAGTAACAGGTAAGACAATAAAGGACAGCCTTTCTACCCCAACAATAACAAAAAAAAAAGAAAAAATAACATAAGAAACGTATATTGCAGTACAAAATCCCACGCTCACGTGCAAATATTGGTCGCCGTACACGACACACAAATTATATGAGAGTGCTGCGCTCACGGCAGACACAAGATGAGCGCGCAGAATACAACGAACTAGCCAGGAATCGAATGTTAGTTTTATACCAAAATTATTCACAAGAAATTTGCGAAATACGCATCGAACAACAACGTGCTGCGAGTAGAGCCTCCAGAGCAGCGATACACAATACCAATCACATTTCTTTTATGCGTCTTGCATTCAATTATGATCAGACAAGTGATTATAATGTACATCCCAGTATTAATATCGGTAGCATGGATGAATTATGTATCCATTGCAAAGCATTTAAATATGAAAAGAAAAAAATGGCAAAGTAAAGCTGCCACAACTAAGCCAACCACCGGAACCATTATTTTCATTGGTGTCTGGAACAACACCACAATCAAAACATTTCTTAACCCATATACGAGGTTATAATAATTGCTTTATAAATAACTAAAAACACTGATTTGATTTTCTTCGAGAGGCAGTTCAACATAAAAGAAACATTCGGGGCCAGCAACGCGGATCGGGCCCAGCTATCAAAAATATATAATTCCATTTGAACAATAATTGCTATGTCGATTTAGTGCACCTTTCATTCTTCTTCTAAATATCAATCAGCCATGACTTTGCATGCAAACCAGACTTACAGTGGAAATAAAGGCAAAACAACGTGTGCCCGGGTTTGCTAGTAAATACTATATAAAAATGCATGTGTGTTTGTTTGGGTACTGTATACATCTAAAAAGCAAGATCTCTTAAATGTTTGGATTTGCACCGGAAAGGTAAAAAATGAAACAAATAAAACGAAATTTGAATCGTTTTTAATTGATATATAAATTGCATAAGAGGTGGATAAATTGCAGAAGTATTTTCCTAAGAAAATTTAAAAGTTAACAAAGTTTTGGTTGCCTAACTATGTACCTATGCACTTGATAAGTGACGTGTCTTCCAATAAGGACTTCCAAACTTTGACAGTTGATAGCGGTCATATTGTTACATTTACAACTGTCAAATTGGCTGTCATTTATTCAGTTTGTTTTGTCAAAGAGACATGAACGGATATATCGTTCAACGACACGTGCAAATGAAAGAATTGGAGCAGTTGAAAGCCGACCATGATATAGACAAACAAAAAAAAAATTTCGATCTTGGAATGACACCCATTCACATTTGATCGAACAGCATCATATGCAACCAAAAAAAGTTACTTTTTAGTGTTATTTTTGGGCTTGAGCTTCATCGTTCCATGTTTTTTTTTTTTTTTTTTTTTAAGTAACGTTAACCGCCTCATCATCTTCAATTGCGGGCATTATTTTTGATTTTTTTGCTGAATTCAACGATATGGTCACAAATAACATGTAATTGCCAGATGGCACATGCTACATTGGATATTTTAGGTATAAAATTAAAAAGTCTCATTAGAGAGCCGCAACCTGGATTAGTTTATTTTCGAATAATTTGATCTCCTTCTTTGTAGCCAGGCGTTTACTATATTTGGACATTAATGTAAAAACACCGAGAGGAAGTGTTACAGTGTCCAGTAGTTCCTTTGGTGAATTCATTTCACCAGTGGCCTGCAAGATAAGGTTGCTTCATTTAACTAAAATAAGTAATCGAAATTCAAATTATTGACAGATTGTAACACGAGGTTCCTAAATACGAAAAATTTGTAGTGAAGCCCTCGAGTTTGGAATCCATGCCGAGCTTATCTGTTATTCCTGTGAGGTTTTTGTTTTAAGTGAAGTATTTTCGCAACTTTAATCCAAAAGCCTGCAATTGGCTGGTGCTTAGACATGGTAAGATTATCTTTGTTTCTAATCCTCTCTTTTATGCAATTTTCTTTAAACTTCTTTCTCTGTTTTATCATTGTTTTCATTTCTTTTTTGTATCGTCTAAAGTCATACCAATTTTTTTTCCAGTATTACAGTGTGACTATTTGGAGTACATTTCCTATTCGAAAAAATACTGAAGATATTTAAAAAGAATTTCTATGGAAATAATTAAGTTTCTAGAATTAAAGCAAAGTCAGTATTTAATAAAAATGCTGACAGTATTTCTGAGATCACTTGATTGCATTTTGAAAATGTTTTTTCTAAAATTTTTTTCTTTATAATCCTCATCTGTATGGATTTCTGTTTCGAGCGGTGGAGTTTATTCGAAATTACGTCTTTATTTTGTATACTTATAAGACAATAACAACAACAACAACAACAACTAAAAAACTATTTTATATCTAAACAACAATTTTTTTTTACAAAAATGCACGAAAAATAAATAGAAAAAGAAGAAAACAAAGAACGACGAAAAATCCGAAAATAAAAATTTTTTTTGTTGGTGTAGGGCCAAAATAAACAACAACATCGCATTCGAGTCGTTAAAAAAAGATCTTAAAAAAAAATCAAAAACACAACATGAACAACAACAATAGGATCAACATTAAAAGCCAAATAAAACCGGCAACCGGTTGACCCTTTCAATTTATTTTAAAGCATTTGCAGTCAACACAATAAACGTGGCGAACAGAACAGCGAAATACTGCATTTTAAACACACAGTCTTTCTCTCTCTCTAAGCCAACTCAATCTCAGCCATCTTTGGCGTATTTAATAATAAATGAAATCCATGAGTCTCTGCGTCTAAGTGCGTGTTTTTTTTAACCATTTTGGCCGTATTTTCCAGTTTAAAACCAAAGCCATTGTTGTTGTTGTTGTTGCAGTTATTGTGCTGTTCTTACCTTTCCAACAAACGTGTGCATATCGTTTAACGATGGCGGCTAAAAAGAAATTAATTTTTGGCGTCGTTCTGCGCTATAATTCAAATCGACGGTAATAGACGCGAAAGAGAAATGAATGGTTTTGGTGGTCCAAAGAGACAAAGAAAAAAGCAGAACGCAAGTATTGGTGGCGGAACGAACTGAATTGAGTTAGTGTGCGTGCTTCGTGAAATACAACTGATCAAATTCATCTAACAGTAGAGTCCCGAAAATATTAATTCGTGGTTAAATAAATAGCTCGGTCAAGTTAACAGAATTTCAGCGTCCACGTACCGCCCTAAGGAGTTAACTTCTTAAGGAATATAAGTGAACTTTTCTGAGCAAACAAGTCAACGATACACTTCGAGAAGTTCAATTGTTGATGTCAAGAATGGGTGAAAATGTTGGCATTGATGATATCGAAAAGTTCAAAGTAAGGAAGATAACGTTGATTTGTAACTGTCCGTTAACGATACCAAAGGGAGCATCTCGAAAACTGCAGACTTGACTGCTTTTTAAAACCACTCCTCACAAATTATCATGTATAAGCCTTAAACCAGTCAGTAGAAATTGAATCCAAGTTTCTTGTTGCAGTAGTTGCAATGCTATCAACCAAACTTAAGAGCAGCATTGTGTGTGATTAGTGGTGACATACGATAACGCTATAACCGATTAAATGAATTTATTCAAATATGGTTACGGTTATGGCACTTTATTTAATAATAAACTTAACATTAAATTAAGCCTTAAGTCATTAAAATAAGTGTTCGTGTTATGCAATTTTGAAAACCGCTTAAGTCTAGTTTACACGATAATAATTTACGTACGTAAAACCAGAGAGAAAATATTATAAAATTCCATCCGTATTTTGAAAATGAGAGTAAAAATCATACGACAGATTTTTTGACGTTTACATGATTCGTAGAAAACCAAATAAAGTAAAATGAAGCTGCTGTTTTAAAAGAGACCAATAGTGCGACCGAAAACATTTGTTTGCAAACATCGCAAATAGTCAATCGCATACATGATAATTTACTTTTCCTTGAGTGCGATTGATGTTTGCCAATGTTTGCCAAACCTTAAATGGTTTTAAAAAAAAATTAAAAATTAATGCGTATTTTCTCTCATCGTCGTATCTCATCTCTCATCGTCGTAAGCTCTCATTGTGTTCACACGATACCATCCGTTCTCTTCTACACAAAAACTTGACACGTCGTACGACTTGTATCATCGTGTAAGCCTCCTTTTAGAAAGTTGTTAGCAGTTCAAAAAAGTTAATGACCCTTGCAACCAGGGTTTGGAAAAACCCGGGATTAAAAAAAACCAAACCACTGGGTTTTATTGAGTTTTTGATAGGTTTTGTTCGGGTTTTATTGGGTTTTATAACTGCTTCAAAATTTCGTTCAAATTTGGCAATATTTTTTTTGTTCGGTAGTATATTTACGTTGTTTTAGTATCTATAATGCAATTCCGAAGACAGCGTTGTGTACTATGAGCTGCTAAAGCAGACAGCAATTACATACTTCGTTAGGACCGTGCATTATGAGAATAGCGGCATGAATACAATGACAGACTTGATTAAGTTATTCTTTTGTATGGCAACGCTTCCCAACATTTGCCAAACGATTGTCAGAAACGATACAAAGCCATACCAGGCGTATTCTTCGAACAATGGTCCCACTGTCTATTGAATGTTTCGATGGATACAATTTCTTTTGGCGTGTCATTAGGCATAACTTCTTTTCAAGATGTATAAAACCGGCTTCAAAAATGGATCGCCTTAAAAGACGAGAAGGCTTCCTGAAACGGGTTTCAAAAATTAATTCAAAGGTGGGGACAAGTTGTAAGCAGTGACTTCTGCACTCTTATGCACCAAACTTTCTTAGGGCAACTATTTTTTTTTTAATTTGTTTCCGACTACAGTGGGGCTAAAAAGGATAAAAAACTAACAAAAGTTTAATCAACATTGCGCATAAACGAAGTAAAAAGATTAAGTTTTTCATTAGAAGAAAATTGCAGATTTATATAGTTTTTTAATAATATTTTGTGTATTCTGAAGTATTTCAAGGGGTTTATACATCTACATTGTCTATCATAGGTTTATCCCGTTATTATTATTATCCTCCTGACCAGGCAGTGTTGCAGGACTCTGCGAACCAAAGGATCTATAGTTTGTTCAACAGATTTACTGCTTTCCTAATAAACATCAACAGAACTGAATCCGTAATGGTGGATATTTCACCCAGTGAGACCCTACCTATCTAGATACCTACAGGAGTTTATTCCATAGGTTTCTCCAAGAGTTTTAGGTCCATTTTTGAAACTCCATCTTAATTCCAGAATCCTCAGAAAACGTAATAACTATTTCCTGCAGCTCTAAGTCTAGATTTCTGTAATTCTTTAGGCACCACAACACTCTTTAAATACATCAGAAATGTACGCTTCGTTAGCAGTAATTTTCATCAACAGAATCATGCGAATCAAACTTAAAAGTTTGTTCCATTTCTCTTGTTAATGATAATGTTGTTTAGGGCTAAAATTCACCGTGCCCCAAAAGAATTTTTTGTGTAGCCACATAAGTTCACCACAATAAGTTGACGCTGCGAATAAGCCAGTAATCATATGTGATGAGATAAAAAATACTTCTTTCGGCGTCAGAACAACATCCACCAGGAACCTAATTTTAACTTGACACTCACACAATGCATGTTCATTTCCTAAAAATAAACCCGTTAGTACCCTGCGATCACTCCTATTGATAGCCTTCTGAATCTACTGAGATAAAGCGTCCATTTGACTCGCTGTTACACAGTTTTGTCGTTTCATAGTTAAAAAATAATAACACTGGTCTACAGAAAAAAACTCCTTGAAATAAAACTATATGGGATATAATGATTTTGATGCGCTGAATTTAAATCCGTTTTCAGTTTTTTTCCATCGGGCTCACATTTTTTTTAAGGGCGTGGGAAATTTTTCGCCCAAAATATGGTAGTTATGTTAATATATTTCATCATAACTTGAAAACGACTTGACCGATTTTAATGCTGAGTTGAGTTATTTACAACTTAGATACGAAAAAAATTTTTTTTTGCGCAGAATTAGACAAATTAATTAATTTGTTCAAAAACTCATAAAATATTTCTTAGATGTTAAGCATTTAAATTGAAGCTTGAAATGCTTAGAATAAAATATGCTTTAAATCATGAAAATCGGTTGGCTATTGCTGATTTTATTCGAATTAAATTAATAATTGACCAATGTTAGCGATTTTTTTTTTTTTTTTGTTTCCATGCAAAACTAGCGGATATTTTTTTTCTTGCAAAATTAATGGAAACTTTTTTTCTTTTATTTCCAAAAAGTTATAAACATAAATTCTTAGAATATAATTTTTACATTTTAAGCATTTTAATGAAAGCCAGGTGTAGCGGCGTTTTGTGTTTAAGTGTTGCAAGATTAATGGGGGCCTGACTTTTAACAACATTTTCCGAATGTTACGAAAATAATAACTGGTAAACATTTCCATTAAATGTTCACTTGAGATATTAATGTTTGGTATTGTGCCATATACTTAATATGTCCAACTGGAAACCATGTTTCAATTGGCACGATCGTTGTTCAGATCATCTTAGCCAAAATTCGGAATCTCGCACAAAATTTAGCACATGGGAATGAATACTCAAGTGCTTAACGTTTGCACTGCACACGAATCGCGGAGTTCTATAAATAAATACAATGTGTCTGTCAGCCACATTACGTTATCTGGGTGTAGTACCTTATCTTGCTCATGGGATTACTTCTATCTAAACCTTCGCTTCACCATTGCTTGTAATAAAACTTCACACCGAGTCAATAGCCTCTCCCTGTCATTTGGGTTTCAACCACCACTGGATAGTTTTTTTTAGTATAGTGATAGAAAAGAACAAGTAGACTATTTGCACGACTTGTATATTGACCGATTTGCATTGACTTCCTTACACTTTCATAGTGGTATAGAGAATTGGTTTGAATCAAATTCCAAGCAAAGTGCAGCGATAAGCCGAGTAACTTATCTAAGCAGACTTTGTCTTTCGTGTCAAAATCATCACATCTGACCCGCAGAAACCATTTTGCGCCGGTTAAATTTATATTGAGCAAGATTTGGTGAGCAAAACTTTTTATGAATATTACTTTGTTGGCAAAAATTCCACATTTTAGCAGCGAAAACAAATATTTCGTTCAACGACGAAGTGAGAATAAATAATCGAAATACCGTATAAGTTACTATACGCTCTGGGAACTTTCTTGGACATCGAGGGTGCTTACGATAACTTAATACCTTGATAGTTCCGTGACAGGCCTGGTTAGAAAGCTTCTGAATGGGAGAACTCTCAGGGCGAAACGGACAGGGGTCACGATTGAAAACAATGTCAGTAGGGGAACACTTCATGGGGGAGCTTTATCTCCACTAAAGTGGTTGACATCGGTAAATGGGCTGCTTCTGGAATTAGAGCAGGCTGGGTGTACGTTATTTGCTTACGTTAGTGATAAAAGTTAACAAAGTTTTGGTTGCCTAACTATGTACCTATGCACTTGATAAGTGACGTGTCTTCCAATAAGGACTTCCAAACTTTGACAGTTGATAGCGGTCATATTGTTACATTTACAACTGTCAAATTGGCTGTCATTTATTCAGTTTGTTTTGTCAAAGAGACATGAACGGATATATCGTTCAACGACACGTGCAAATGAAAGAATTGGAGCAGTTGAAAGCCGACCATGATATAGACAAACAAAAAAAAAATTTCGATCTTGGAATGACACCCATTCACATTTGATCGAACAGCATCATATGCAACCAAAAAAAGTTACTTTTTAGTGTTATTTTTGGGCTTGAGCTTCATCGTTCCATGTTTTTTTTTTTTTTTTTTTTTAAGTAACGTTAACCGCCTCATCATCTTCAATTGCGGGCATTATTTTTGATTTTTTTGCTGAATTCAACGATATGGTCACAAATAACATGTAATTGCCAGATGGCACATGCTACATTGGATATTTTAGGTATAAAATTAAAAAGTCTCATTAGAGAGCCGCAACCTGGATTAGTTTATTTTCGAATAATTTGATCTCCTTCTTTGTAGCCAGGCGTTTACTATATTTGGACATTAATGTAAAAACACCGAGAGGAAGTGTTACAGTGTCCAGTAGTTCCTTTGGTGAATTCATTTCACCAGTGGCCTGCAAGATAAGGTTGCTTCATTTAACTAAAATAAGTAATCGAAATTCAAATTATTGACAGATTGTAACACGAGGTTCCTAAATACGAAAAATTTGTAGTGAAGCCCTCGAGTTTGGAATCCATGCCGAGCTTATCTGTTATTCCTGTGAGGTTTTTGTTTTAAGTGAAGTATTTTCGCAACTTTAATCCAAAAGCCTGCAATTGGCTGGTGCTTAGACATGGTAAGATTATCTTTGTTTCTAATCCTCTCTTTTATGCAATTTTCTTTAAACTTCTTTCTCTGTTTTATCATTGTTTTCATTTCTTTTTTGTATCGTCTAAAGTCATACCAATTTTTTTTCCAGTATTACAGTGTGACTATTTGGAGTACATTTCCTATTCGAAAAAATACTGAAGATATTTAAAAAGAATTTCTATGGAAATAATTAAGTTTCTAGAATTAAAGCAAAGTCAGTATTTAATAAAAATGCTGACAGTATTTCTGAGATCACTTGATTGCATTTTGAAAATGTTTTTTCTAAAATTTTTTTCTTTATAATCCTCATCTGTATGGATTTCTGTTTCGAGCGGTGGAGTTTATTCGAAATTACGTCTTTATTTTGTATACTTATAAGACAATAACAACAACAACAACAACAACTAAAAAACTATTTTATATCTAAACAACAATTTTTTTTTACAAAAATGCACGAAAAATAAATAGAAAAAGAAGAAAACAAAGAACGACGAAAAATCCGAAAATAAAAATTTTTTTTGTTGGTGTAGGGCCAAAATAAACAACAACATCGCATTCGAGTCGTTAAAAAAAGATCTTAAAAAAAAATCAAAAACACAACATGAACAACAACAATAGGATCAACATTAAAAGCCAAATAAAACCGGCAACCGGTTGACCCTTTCAATTTATTTTAAAGCATTTGCAGTCAACACAATAAACGTGGCGAACAGAACAGCGAAATACTGCATTTTAAACACACAGTCTTTCTCTCTCTCTAAGCCAACTCAATCTCAGCCATCTTTGGCGTATTTAATAATAAATGAAATCCATGAGTCTCTGCGTCTAAGTGCGTGTTTTTTTTAACCATTTTGGCCGTATTTTCCAGTTTAAAACCAAAGCCATTGTTGTTGTTGTTGTTGCAGTTATTGTGCTGTTCTTACCTTTCCAACAAACGTGTGCATATCGTTTAACGATGGCGGCTAAAAAGAAATTAATTTTTGGCGTCGTTCTGCGCTATAATTCAAATCGACGGTAATAGACGCGAAAGAGAAATGAATGGTTTTGGTGGTCCAAAGAGACAAAGAAAAAAGCAGAACGCAAGTATTGGTGGCGGAACGAACTGAATTGAGTTAGTGTGCGTGCTTCGTGAAATACAACTGATCAAATTCATCTAACAGTAGAGTCCCGAAAATATTAATTCGTGGTTAAATAAATAGCTCGGTCAAGTTAACAGAATTTCAGCGTCCACGTACCGCCCTAAGGAGTTAACTTCTTAAGGAATATAAGTGAACTTTTCTGAGCAAACAAGTCAACGATACACTTCGAGAAGTTCAATTGTTGATGTCAAGAATGGGTGAAAATGTTGGCATTGATGATATCGAAAAGTTCAAAGTAAGGAAGATAACGTTGATTTGTAACTGTCCGTTAACGATACCAAAGGGAGCATCTCGAAAACTGCAGACTTGACTGCTTTTTAAAACCACTCCTCACAAATTATCATGTATAAGCCTTAAACCAGTCAGTAGAAATTGAATCCAAGTTTCTTGTTGCAGTAGTTGCAATGCTATCAACCAAACTTAAGAGCAGCATTGTGTGTGATTAGTGGTGACATACGATAACGCTATAACCGATTAAATGAATTTATTCAAATATGGTTACGGTTATGGCACTTTATTTAATAATAAACTTAACATTAAATTAAGCCTTAAGTCATTAAAATAAGTGTTCGTGTTATGCAATTTTGAAAACCGCTTAAGTCTAGTTTACACGATAATAATTTACGTACGTAAAACCAGAGAGAAAATATTATAAAATTCCATCCGTATTTTGAAAATGAGAGTAAAAATCATACGACAGATTTTTTGACGTTTACATGATTCGTAGAAAACCAAATAAAGTAAAATGAAGCTGCTGTTTTAAAAGAGACCAATAGTGCGACCGAAAACATTTGTTTGCAAACATCGCAAATAGTCAATCGCATACATGATAATTTACTTTTCCTTGAGTGCGATTGATGTTTGCCAATGTTTGCCAAACCTTAAATGGTTTTAAAAAAAAATTAAAAATTAATGCGTATTTTCTCTCATCGTCGTATCTCATCTCTCATCGTCGTAAGCTCTCATTGTGTTCACACGATACCATCCGTTCTCTTCTACACAAAAACTTGACACGTCGTACGACTTGTATCATCGTGTAAGCCTCCTTTTAGAAAGTTGTTAGCAGTTCAAAAAAGTTAATGACCCTTGCAACCAGGGTTTGGAAAAACCCGGGATTAAAAAAAACCAAACCACTGGGTTTTATTGAGTTTTTGATAGGTTTTGTTCGGGTTTTATTGGGTTTTATAACTGCTTCAAAATTTCGTTCAAATTTGGCAATATTTTTTTTGTTCGGTAGTATATTTACGTTGTTTTAGTATCTATAATGCAATTCCGAAGACAGCGTTGTGTACTATGAGCTGCTAAAGCAGACAGCAATTACATACTTCGTTAGGACCGTGCATTATGAGAATAGCGGCATGAATACAATGACAGACTTGATTAAGTTATTCTTTTGTATGGCAACGCTTCCCAACATTTGCCAAACGATTGTCAGAAACGATACAAAGCCATACCAGGCGTATTCTTCGAACAATGGTCCCACTGTCTATTGAATGTTTCGATGGATACAATTTCTTTTGGCGTGTCATTAGGCATAACTTCTTTTCAAGATGTATAAAACCGGCTTCAAAAATGGATCGCCTTAAAAGACGAGAAGGCTTCCTGAAACGGGTTTCAAAAATTAATTCAAAGGTGGGGACAAGTTGTAAGCAGTGACTTCTGCACTCTTATGCACCAAACTTTCTTAGGGCAACTATTTTTTTTTTAATTTGTTTCCGACTACAGTGGGGCTAAAAAGGATAAAAAACTAACAAAAGTTTAATCAACATTGCGCATAAACGAAGTAAAAAGATTAAGTTTTTCATTAGAAGAAAATTGCAGATTTATATAGTTTTTTAATAATATTTTGTGTATTCTGAAGTATTTCAAGGGGTTTATACATCTACATTGTCTATCATAGGTTTATCCCGTTATTATTATTATCCTCCTGACCAGGCAGTGTTGCAGGACTCTGCGAACCAAAGGATCTATAGTTTGTTCAACAGATTTACTGCTTTCCTAATAAACATCAACAGAACTGAATCCGTAATGGTGGATATTTCACCCAGTGAGACCCTACCTATCTAGATACCTACAGGAGTTTATTCCATAGGTTTCTCCAAGAGTTTTAGGTCCATTTTTGAAACTCCATCTTAATTCCAGAATCCTCAGAAAACGTAATAACTATTTCCTGCAGCTCTAAGTCTAGATTTCTGTAATTCTTTAGGCACCACAACACTCTTTAAATACATCAGAAATGTACGCTTCGTTAGCAGTAATTTTCATCAACAGAATCATGCGAATCAAACTTAAAAGTTTGTTCCATTTCTCTTGTTAATGATAATGTTGTTTAGGGCTAAAATTCACCGTGCCCCAAAAGAATTTTTTGTGTAGCCACATAAGTTCACCACAATAAGTTGACGCTGCGAATAAGCCAGTAATCATATGTGATGAGATAAAAAATACTTCTTTCGGCGTCAGAACAACATCCACCAGGAACCTAATTTTAACTTGACACTCACACAATGCATGTTCATTTCCTAAAAATAAACCCGTTAGTACCCTGCGATCACTCCTATTGATAGCCTTCTGAATCTACTGAGATAAAGCGTCCATTTGACTCGCTGTTACACAGTTTTGTCGTTTCATAGTTAAAAAATAATAACACTGGTCTACAGAAAAAAACTCCTTGAAATAAAACTATATGGGATATAATGATTTTGATGCGCTGAATTTAAATCCGTTTTCAGTTTTTTTCCATCGGGCTCACATTTTTTTTAAGGGCGTGGGAAATTTTTCGCCCAAAATATGGTAGTTATGTTAATATATTTCATCATAACTTGAAAACGACTTGACCGATTTTAATGCTGAGTTGAGTTATTTACAACTTAGATACGAAAAAAATTTTTTTTTGCGCAGAATTAGACAAATTAATTAATTTGTTCAAAAACTCATAAAATATTTCTTAGATGTTAAGCATTTAAATTGAAGCTTGAAATGCTTAGAATAAAATATGCTTTAAATCATGAAAATCGGTTGGCTATTGCTGATTTTATTCGAATTAAATTAATAATTGACCAATGTTAGCGATTTTTTTTTTTTTTTTGTTTCCATGCAAAACTAGCGGATATTTTTTTTCTTGCAAAATTAATGGAAACTTTTTTTCTTTTATTTCCAAAAAGTTATAAACATAAATTCTTAGAATATAATTTTTACATTTTAAGCATTTTAATGAAAGCCAGGTGTAGCGGCGTTTTGTGTTTAAGTGTTGCAAGATTAATGGGGGCCTGACTTTTAACAACATTTTCCGAATGTTACGAAAATAATAACTGGTAAACATTTCCATTAAATGTTCACTTGAGATATTAATGTTTGGTATTGTGCCATATACTTAATATGTCCAACTGGAAACCATGTTTCAATTGGCACGATCGTTGTTCAGATCATCTTAGCCAAAATTCGGAATCTCGCACAAAATTTAGCACATGGGAATGAATACTCAAGTGCTTAACGTTTGCACTGCACACGAATCGCGGAGTTCTATAAATAAATACAATGTGTCTGTCAGCCACATTACGTTATCTGGGTGTAGTACCTTATCTTGCTCATGGGATTACTTCTATCTAAACCTTCGCTTCACCATTGCTTGTAATAAAACTTCACACCGAGTCAATAGCCTCTCCCTGTCATTTGGGTTTCAACCACCACTGGATAGTTTTTTTTAGTATAGTGATAGAAAAGAACAAGTAGACTATTTGCACGACTTGTATATTGACCGATTTGCATTGACTTCCTTACACTTTCATAGTGGTATAGAGAATTGGTTTGAATCAAATTCCAAGCAAAGTGCAGCGATAAGCCGAGTAACTTATCTAAGCAGACTTTGTCTTTCGTGTCAAAATCATCACATCTGACCCGCAGAAACCATTTTGCGCCGGTTAAATTTATATTGAGCAAGATTTGGTGAGCAAAACTTTTTATGAATATTACTTTGTTGGCAAAAATTCCACATTTTAGCAGCGAAAACAAATATTTCGTTCAACGACGAAGTGAGAATAAATAATCGAAATACCGTATAAGTTACTATACGCTCTGGGAACTTTCTTGGACATCGAGGGTGCTTACGATAACTTAATACCTTGATAGTTCCGTGACAGGCCTGGTTAGAAAGCTTCTGAATGGGAGAACTCTCAGGGCGAAACGGACAGGGGTCACGATTGAAAACAATGTCAGTAGGGGAACACTTCATGGGGGAGCTTTATCTCCACTAAAGTGGTTGACATCGGTAAATGGGCTGCTTCTGGAATTAGAGCAGGCTGGGTGTACGTTATTTGCTTACGTTAGTGATATTGCTATTGTCTGGGGAAGAAAAATAACCTGATAGGCGTGCACCTGACGCGCTTTCTTGGGTTTATATCTAGCTGCGCCTCTAAGGCGATCTACCATTGAACCACCTTAAGAGTGAGCTTATACTGATTTCTCGAAAGTAAATATAAGATACCGGTATTGAAACTGCTATCGTTTAACGAGGTGCGATGGCGGTTGAAGGAACCGAGAGATTATCCTCGACAGAAAACTGTGAAGGAGAGAGTCAGAAAGGCGTCTGTTTTTTTGAACTGCTGTAAAGGGGCAAACACAGTGGACTATCTCCGAAGGCCATAATTCGGATATATACTGCTATAGTCAGATCTATATTTTCTATGGCATCGTAGTTTGGTGGAAGACTCTTTAATGAGAGTCCAAAGGTAGGCACAGATTAGTGTTGGTGAGGCAATGGGCACAACGCCAGATATAGCACTTAGTGTCATTATGAATATCTGGACTCTGGACTGATATCATGACTGGACTGATTCCATGTCTCTGAGAATCAAGGAATGTGGTCTTAGACCTTCGAAGTACACTGCCGGTCTATTACACCGAATAGCTTTGTTTCCCATGAGGATGGATGACTGTATCCCGTGCCTATTTCCAGTAACCAATTTGGGGACATTTATTCCGAATAGGAAGGGGCATACGGATAGTATCCGATTTTTAAAGAATAGTTCTAAGTTGGATGGTGGAGTATTCTATGGCATCCATTCTCCGGTTCTTAACATTAACATGTTCTATAGGTGGTCACTGCAGTGTTTTTCAGGCAGAGGTAGCCGCTATTTTTGAGGTTGCTGACTGTCGTTCATCACTATGAATGCTGGCTGAGTATTTCGATGTCAGGCTCATTTGGGTGTCATGTCACAACGACATTTCGGGCAATTTTCTGGTAGATGAGCTGGCTAGAGAGGGCATGGCGGCTTGGATTCTTTCTGGGAAGTGGAGGTTTGGTATAACGATTTCTACATGCCCTCTGCCTACAGGGCAATGAACCGATAATGAAAAGTGAAGACAAACTCCGACTTGTATACAGACTAGAAATATCTGGCTGAGGGTAGACGAGAAGAGGTATAGGCAGCTGCTAAACTTGTCGAGAGGCAGGATATATGCAATACTAAGAGCTGTATGTACGGAACATTGTCTAGTTCGGAGACATTCCCTTAGGATGGGCAATAGGAACTCCATTCTATGTAGGTGCTGAATGAGGAGACTACGGAACATCTTCTTTTGGAGTCTCCGAATTCCCTAGGTTTAGAATCAGAATATTTGATGGGCATATAGTTAGTGCTGAGACTCTATAGGAAATTCCTGTAGGGCTGATCAGCAAATTCATAGCAAGGGCGAATTGAGTAGCTAACCAGTGGGTGCCAGGGGGAAGCTATAGGTATCAAAATGGGCTCTAGTGAGCGTAAGTGTACTGGAGGTTGTCCGGCGGACGTTCTTAACGTAACCTAACTTACTTTTAGCCCAAACCGTGTGTTAAAGATACTCTATCAGTTGTGAGTCCCGTATTTTTAATTTAAAATATCAATAAAAACTCAGTACTATGGGTAAAAAAACAGTCGGATTGGTTTACATAGCTTAGCACAATTAGTTGTGCGGGTCGACTTCGTAAGAGGCAAAGACATACATTTCAGAGTCATATTTGTAACCGAAATTTTTCGAATACCTAATATTTTTTACTGTCAAGGAATTTTGCAGTGTTGAATCAGGCAACCCTACTTACAATACAAGTGGGACAGGTTAGAATCCCAGCAGGGATATGAAAAAATAAATTTTGAATCGGAGTTTCAAGTATGTAATAAAGAGACTTTAACCTCCCTCCAGACAAATCCATCTAAAGAGCCTTCTCTGACCTTTCAGCTTACCTCTGGCGATGATGACAAACATTAGACAAATGATCAGGAGAAAACGCCACCTACTGAGAAAAAATTCGAATACTAAGTTATGATCACACCACTACTTAGCAATTTTACCGGCAATCAGTCCGGGCCGAAACTGGAGACAGCACGTGGGTGTGTTTCCTTTACTCACGTGCTACGAAGCCTACACCACACAGATATTCTGGTGCCACGGGAGTCCGGAGTCCCAGGGATTCCGATCTCTGCCCGACTTTTTGGATAGGCCCCCTTGCGGGAGCTTCGTGGTGGCTACGGTTTAGACCTAAAACGCAGGTAGAGCATGAGTCTCGATGTGGTGCTGCTCCTCAACCGGGGGTTGTGACCCATATCACGACAGGAGTTTAGATGGTCTCCAACACTTCACCCAGGTGTCCTAACAAGACCCCTTTGAATTTGGTACTCACACATGATTTTCACTTGTGTCTATCATGGGTTGGGGGCGTTGGTAGACGCATGGCGAGACTCAGGTACACCCATTACAGCACCACTTAGCAAGTATCTTCACCACTATACACAATCATATGAAGGCAAGTTACAGTAGATAAATCACCTTCTTAGCGTGAATAACAACTTGATTACTGAAATTGAAACAAAGCAGCAACGATTCCTCTGTGGAAAGCCAGTATGCTCCCTAGAGGAGTGACGAAGAAAAACAAAATGGCTTTTGACGAGAATATATTAAAAACATTAGTTATCCCCGTTGTTGATTTAAGTCTAGAGATGGGTTGATATCACATAATACTTGTATACAAGCTTTTAAATGGTTCTATGGAGAACGTGGAGTACGAATATAGGAGTTACGTTGGGATTTAGATCGTTGAAGGGGCTGCAGTTTATATTAGTGGCACAATATTGGTATTGATGGAGACCAAGTGAAATAAAGCTCGATTAGACACACATCGTTCTAATGACAGTTACGATTTGGCTGAGTAGCATATATCCTAGAGTTTCTCTGAAGATTTTGGGGAAAATATTCATCAAAAATGTGGTGTTAAAGTTAAGAACTCTGTTGCTTCATATACTACTAGAAATAGCTAAATGACATACATGTACCATGTAGTGTAAGGCATTAGTTAAGCAGCCCTATAATATATTTTGGTATGTCATCATCAAAATATAAATTTTTTTAAGAAGAGAATTCATTCCTTTAAGTTCATTATAGCCTGCATTAACACTACAACTATTCTATGGCTTTTTTCCTACGCTTGTGAGTTAATGGTTCATAATTGTAAAAATGGCGTTTTATTGAAAAAATGAAAGACGTAAAGGGTCAAAACATAGAAAAGTAACTTTTATATGTGACGCAGTAGCTGGTTTTCGAATGCGACGCTTAAAAAAAATTTTCTTGTTGGGCCACTTTTGCCGCTTGATTGGCATTAAATGCGACCTATGATTGTGGCCATTCGCTTATAGCAGCCGCAATCTCTCTTTTGTTAGCCATTAAATTATCAGACATTTTCTTGTGGTTTTCAAATTCGTTTTGCTCGCTGCTTTATTCAAAGATTTCTTTGGTGACGCATGCGCGTGCATTTTGAAATAAAACAAAGCGCATAAAAAATCTTTATATTCATAGAAAGGCAGAAATGCAAGTGACCTTTTGATTAAGAGTTCAACGATTCTCTTTAGAAAAAAAAAGAATTTTAAACTTTTTTTTAAAAACTCAAGTCACGCACTTTCCTTTTAAAACTTTGCGATTTTGTGGTGGGTTTTCATTTCATTCCACTTCATTAAAAAAAAAATAAAAAAAAATAATAATTTTTAACGATAATTTCCGGTTGTTTAGCATAAATTTTAATAAAATCGTAGATACCTAGTAGAGAAAGAATTATTAGAAAAAAATTTGGAGGGAGTTAAAGAAATTATTTACCGAACGACTAATAACGTTCTAACATAGTTTGTTTGTTGTTGCAATTTGGCTTATGATGCAGTTTTTATCTAAATCTGTTGTTGACTGATTATTTTCTCCAGATTGTTATATGATAACATCGAATCTATCGTAATGGTATTGAAATTATGAAAATGTGCCCTTATCTTAAATCTCAACCAGTGGTGCAGAGTTTAAACCGATACTAAAATATAAATTAAACATCGAATGTATGCCTAGGCTCTAGTAGCTTAAAAGTTTAGGACTGTGCTCTACATGGCCACACTATGATAGACGAAAGTTCGATGATACTTTCAAGAGGAAGTATTTGCCGTGTTGCGGCAGTCAGCACTGGGCACTGGCTATTGGTAAAACATGCCAGCCATATCGGAATAGCTAACAACATTATATGTGTAACGCAGTTAAAGTTTTTAGCTGGGGTATCGAACCCAAAGATCTGCTTCCTTTAAATAAAAACACGATTTTTTATTTCCGTGTTTAATATTAGAACAAAGCTTCTTTATTAATGAGACCATAAATTTAACTTATTATCTTATTAAAAATTAACCTCAAAAAAACATCGAAACAGATTTAGGATGCGGTGCGACAAGGCTGTACTGTCTGGGATGGTCAGGGTCTGGTAGGTCACGGGTGCAATCTGGTGTGTGATTTAGTAGAACGGTTTACAGTCGAGCACTATGCAAAAGGTGTGCTCTGTAGAAGACAGCTTATGTTAACAGATGCTGTGCTGGAAACAGCTTCTATGCTGCAGACAGCTTCTGGTAACGGGTACTATACTGGAGACAGCTCTGGTACGGGACAATGTTGGAGACAGTGCTTAGATTTAGTAGAACGGTTTACAGTCGAGCACTATGCAAAAGGTGTGCTCTGTAGAAGACAGCTTATGTTAACAGATGCTGTGCTGGAAACAGCTTCTATGCTGCAGACAGCTTCTGGTAACGGGTACTATACTGGAGACAGCTCTGGTACGGGACAATGTTGGAGACAGTGCTTAGAACGGGTGTTGACACAGCTTCTGGTAAAGGGTACTGTACAGGAGACAGCTTCAGGTAACGGATGTTGTGCTTGAGACCGCTTCTGGTAACGGGTACTATGCTGAGGACAGCATCTGAAACTGTGACTTCGTGTTAATACGATAATAAGAGAAATATGGGAGCTCTTATAATCGACAGTGGCAAGAGGAATACGATGCCTCTTGCCAGCAGGTAAAATGTTAAATGTTAGTAAAATGTTAACGACGACGACAACAGCTCTTGTAGCGACAATGTATTGGGTATATAAGTTAATAATGTCGATTTTTTTACTTTAAAAATGCATTTATTATAATAACAAAATGAATACGATATTCAAAGTATTGATCATCGTTAGCCCCTACTTTTTTCATCTTTCTGGCAGCATATGAATTCCGTGCCAAAAGAGCTGCTCCGGTTTTGAGGTAAAGAATAAATCAAGCCAATTTCTGATACCCTGTTCTGAAGTGAAGCGTATTCCAGTAAGGGCGTTCTGCATCGATCGAATTAAGGACTGGGCTATAAGGCGGGTGAGCCAAAACTTCCCATTGACTGTTTTCCAAATAGTTTTTGACCGGTCTTGCAACATGTGGCCGAGCGTTGTCATGAACGAAGATTATCAGTTGTGTTCGATACAGGTCCCCTGTGATCGTCTGACCCAATTTCAACAGTTCATAATACAAAACACCTTCCTGATCCCACCAAATACAGAGCATTCCATTGCCATGGATATTCGGCTTCGGCGTTGATTTGGCTGGTGGGCTGGCCTTTACATATGAATTTTTGCGCTGAGGGTTATCGTGGTGTGTTAATTTTTCATCACCAGTAACAATACGATGCAAAAATTACTACTTTTTAAACGTTCAAACATCATTTGCGACATGCAAAATCGTCTTTCAAAGTCCTTCGGCTTTAATTCATTTGGAACCAAATTTCCTTGCTTTTGAATGAATTCCAATACTTTTAAGCATAGGCTTGTTGTGTAACTCTCAATGATAATGCAAGTTCTTCTGCGTTTGACAACAATTTTCGTCGAGTAATGCTTCCAATTCTTCATCTTCAAAATCTTTTGGGTGACCAGGCCTCTCCTTGTCTTCTGTGTCGAAATCACCACTTTCGAATAGTGCATACCATCGTTCACAAGTTTTCTTAGTTGGTGCATGTTGGCCGTAAGCTTCTACCAACAATCGATAACTTTCAGCAGCCGTTTTCTTCAAATGAAAGAAGGTTATCAGACTTCTCCGCAAAGCATCTCTTTTAAGCACAAAATTCGACATTATTAAAGTGATTCGAAAAAATGTGTGTTTACACTTTGGCCTCTGTCGAACACTAAATTATAATGACTGATATTTACCATCCAAAATACCATACTTGTTATTATTGACACAAACCATATGTGATTGTTATGCCATACGTCAAATGCAAGGGGAATTGGGAGCTATTGCGCCTGACAAAACAAAAGTTACTATTCAGACGTCAAGAGCTTAAGATTAGATGGGGAATTCAGTAGCTTTATTAATCGTCGACGAGAGTCGAGTGGACCAGCATTGGTTTAGCTGAACAAAATTCCAATCTACTACTCAAATAATTCTATGAACTTACTGAGAATTAAAAACAACTTACAATACAGGTGGTACACTTTAGTGAAATATAAACAGAAACAGCTTGTTGTTAGTTTGCTCATATATCTATTTGTTATAAATTGATTGTTGTATTTGTTGTATATTTTATTTTTGAATTTTGTTATGCTTGTACAGGGTGGGCAAATTTGAGGTTAAAAAGTAAATTGGCTGTCATATGATGAAATGTTAAGAATTAAGCTGTCAACCTATGACACTTATTTAGTAAAAAGTTGGGAAGTTGTAACAATGGAACATTACACTCTTGAACAAAGAATACTAATTAAAAAATTTACCATCAAAATGGTGAAAATTTTACTGTGTCACTTCGTAAAATTCTAGCAACTTTTCCTCGTAATCAGGCTCCTTTTGAGATCGCTGTGCGTGATTTAATAACTAAATTCGAGACTCACGGAACTGTTGCTGGCAATAGATCAAAACAATACGCTCGTAGTGGCCGTGTGAGGCAAACATAACCTCTGTACAACAAAGTGTTGAGAATGAGCCTGGGACAATAACTCGTCGAGGTTCGTAACAAGTGAGCATCACCAGAGGAACTTTGCGCAACATTTTGCATAAAGATCTTAAAGCCATCCGACCATTGCTTGCGTCGAACGTTTGTGAATTGGCCGTTTGAAAAACTGAACGACAACAACGCATTTTTCAACAAAATCATCTTTAGTGATGAGGCCCATTTTCAATTAGGCGGTTATAAAAGGTCCGCCAAATAATTTTTTTTTTTTTTTTTTTTTTTTGAAAATGCTATAAAAAAAAACTACTAAATATTTTCTCAAATTTCTTTTTTATTTGAAAGTATAATCCTTCCGGTTAATAATGGAAAATAATTTCATCCAAATGGCTGTCTCGGCTGGCCATGCAGTAGCCTACACGATCGGTCCAATTTTTAAGCATATTATTGATTATATGCAGCTGTATTTCATCAATGGCTTCACGAATATTGTCCTTTAAAGCGTCAATTGTCTCCGGCTTGTTGGCCTAACACTTATCTTTGATGGCACCCCACAAATAATAGTCCAACGGTGTCAAATCGCAGCTCCGAGGTGGCCAAACGACATCAGCTCTGCGGCTGATAATGCGATCTTCAAAAACAGGGCGCAAAACATCGAGTGTAGCTTCGGCTGTGTGGCACGTAGCGCTATCCTGTTGAAACTAAATGTTGCTAATATCCTCCTCTTCAATTTTTGAGAACAACAATTCGTTCAACATTGCCCGATAACGATCGCCATTGACTGTAACGGACACTCCTTGCTCATTTTCGAAGAAAAATGGCCCATTTATGCCTCTGGACCAAAATCCGCACCAAACAGTCACTCGTCTTGGGTGTATCAGCTTTTCAATATATGCGTGCGGGTTTTCTGTGCCCCAAATGCGACAATTTTGCTTGTTTATATACCCGCCAAGATCAAAATGAGCTTCATCCGAAAAGATGATTTTTTTTGGCAAAATCGGCATCTTCTGTAAGTCGATCGCAGGCCCAGATTCCCAGCGTTGTTCAAACGTATACACAACCATATTCGTTCAGCGGAAGGATAAAACTAATTATCTGTCAAATCAGACATGAGCTAAGTGTTACCATTCATGAAATAAGCATTATTTAAAAAAAAAAACGTTAGATGGCGGACCCTTTATAAACAAATAAAATTATCGCATATCGGGCTTAAAAAAATTCATAAACAGTCCTCGAAAAACCATTACATCCAAACGAAGTGACCGTATGGTGCTGTTTGTGGTTAGGCGAAGAAAGAAGAGCCGCATCGTAAATTCTCTGCGCTACCACACTATGATAACCAATTTTTTTTGGCCACAATTGGCTAATGTTAACATCAGTGACCTTTGGTTTCCGCAAGATAGCGCCACAAGCTACACAGCCAGCCAAACAATTCAGTTACTGCATGAGAAATTTCCCGGTTGCGTAATGATTCTATTTGGCGATATCAATTGGCCGTCTCATTCTTGTGATTTAACGCCGCTGTATAATTTTCTCTGTGGCCATTTGAAAGACTGGGTTTATGTGAACAAACCACAAATAACTGACACTCTGAAAAATGATATTCGACGCTGCATTGACGAGATAAGCAAAACCTTGTAGCAAAATGTAGTTCAAAATTTTGTGAAAAGGGCGGGCGTCTGTCGACGTGCTAGAGGTGGACATTTGCCCGACATCATATTCCATTATTAACTCCCATATTTCTATTCTATATTGGTATGAATAAAACTGAATTAAAAAATATGTATTTTTAAGCCATATTACTTCCAAACCCCAAATTTGCCCACCCTTTATTAAAGTATACCTAAGGAGTGTTAGTTGTATATTTATGTAACGTCCCGTTAGATATGTGGAAGCTGTTGTGAGGGCTACAGTTACGGCTCCGTGCTGTGTGAGTGCCTAACTCTGTGCTAAGACTGGGCGGACATAATCCAACTTGGCGGGCATAACCCAACTAAAATTGTGCGGTTTCTAAATATCGCTTACTGGATATAGGCGAGCGAGTTATACTAATCGACCCTCTATTTCGAGAGTAGCTCTTAGACCAACCAATCATGCTGTATTTTAATTTTGCATCATGAGTATGTATAGATTAGTTACAGGCACTGCTGTATAATACCACTGCAAGGGCTTATTACAAGGTCATAATAGTATTTTAGAAGGCAAGGCATGTGTTATTCAGGTAAAAATGAAAATGAAATATAAAGTTGAAAGGCCAACTTAATTTTGAAAAATATTACAACAACAAGAAATTAAGTTTTCTTTTTTCTTTTGCAAACACATTGTATTTGCTGTGAAACGCAATGCTTTCTCTCACCCATATTGAGGAGAAAAGTTGAAAACGCTTGTAAGTTGGTTGAGAGATAAAAACATTTTCGACATTGAAGTCCATTAACCCGAACGATAAAGTTTACAACAATCAACGATGATTAGAGTGCACAACTTGTGCAACAAACACATATGCAGCATCAAGTGGTAAGAAAGGAACAAACAATAACAACAACAAATATGATAATTTAATAACAAAAACTAATGATAAAATGATGATTATCAAGAACACAGAGCTACTGACCTGATCACGATTGGTGTCGTAATGAATTTTTGGTTTAGTTTTAATTCTTTAAAATTATAAGGAGATTTATTCGTTTTACCTCTTATTTAGTTATGCATGGTCTCACATTCCTGAGTAATGGACAGTATGTAAGGTGATCTATATTCCGAAGGGGAGTAAAACCTCTCACATGAGTCCAAAAGACTTCAATCAGTCTGTCTTCTTTCCTCTCTAAGTCTTTTCTCGACTTGCATCTTCGATACGATAGAACCTGACCTATTATCTGCATCCCAACATGCCTACACGAGGGGAAAATCTGATGAGATATATTGAACATGCTAGAGCCTTAAAATGTGACTCCGGAGGCGATTAAGTTTCCTCTGGTAGAACTGAATGTGGTTCGTAATTAGACACATAGGAAGACTCTTGACTTACATGGTCCTTGTCTCAAGTTTGCGGTCTGTCTATAAGGTGGCTGAAAGGGGCACCACACAGGGGGGTTTATCCGCGTTCCCGTCTAATTTGACCGTCATCACTTTGCTAGTGAAGCTTGATTCTATGATGTTCAAGACTGCAGCATATGCGGATGATGCTGCTGTGGTTGTGTCGGGAAAATTTCTCGGCCTTCTTAGTCGGTAGGCTGAGCGTTAACTCAGGAAAGACGGAATTGGTGCTGCTCACTCTTAGGTAAAAACTCCGTTTTTCCCCCTACCGTGCCTACACGGGGTGGAACAATGGCTGTGATCCTGGACTCCAAGCTGCCTTGGCTTTGCTTTACACGTGTCGTAGCCCAAGTCTTGGGGTCTCAACCCTCAGAATTCTAACTAGATTTTTGTCACGGTAGTTAAGCCCATACTTATGTATGGTTCGGTTGTATGGTGGAAATCTCTAGAGAATTACACATATGGCAAAATCTTTGACGGGGTTTTGCGAAGTACTTGACTGATGATTACGGGTGCGCTAAAGTTCACGGTGCTTCTGAAGCAGTTGACGATTATTTCTGCGATAAACTTGAGTGTGGCGAGGGCATGTTCTGACAAGGGGCATGGGCATGCATCCATCTTGCGGTATTTGGATTCCATCACGGATATTGTGGAGTACTCTACATCGGGCATTGGATCCGGTACTGTCAGTATACACTAGCGGGTTGAAATCTTTAAAGGAGGTCGGTGGCGGTATCTTTATTTCCACATATGGGGTGAGAGTATTCTTTGGACTTCCGGAGGTCTCGGCAACATCGCGCTGTTAATGCCAATCGTCTCTAAAAGAGATTATCTTGGTAAGGGAACACTCAGGGCAAATACGTAGCGGACGGACTAGCGAGGAAAGGTTTTCTTCTCGGTAACGAGGTGATTGACACTCTAGTTGAGGTGCGACTTTCCTCTTGAAGACTTCTGGTTCTGCGATATAGGTTGCGAATCCTGGTGGCTGTTAACACTTGGCACTGGGTGGCTGGGTCTACCGTACAATGATTACTGTAGGAGTTATCAGGATGAGGAAGTGAACAATAATAAGTTGCATTCAACTTGACAGGGAATATTTTTTTTAAATTCCTTAAGAAACTAAGCGTATCGAAAGACGATATTTCGATCGCATAAAATGGCTCAATTATGCCACTGGGCCAAAATCCGCACCAAACAGTGACTCGTCTTGGATGTATCGGCTTTTCAATGTATGCGTGCGGGTTTTCTGTGCCCCAAATGTAAGTCGATCACAGGTCCAGATTCCCAGCGTTTTTCAAGCGTATACACAGCCATATTCGTTCAGCAGAAGGATAAAACTAATTATCTGTCAAATCAGCCAGGAGCTAAGTGTTACCATTCACGAAATAAGCACTAGTTGAAAAAAAAAGTTAGATGGCGGACTCTATATTTACAATTGACGTTATTTCCGAATGTTCTTCTTCTTCCTAAAACATTCGATTTTCGCTAATTTCAAATTTAACACACAAAGATTGTCGAATTGGCAATGCTGCTAAATACACAAATAAGTACATTAACAGCCTTGACATAATCCAGTTTTACCAAAGTCCCACAATGCAGGCTTAAAGGCTGATGTCGTGTATAGTTTTTTTTAGGTTTTATTTATTTTTGTAAGAATATTTATACAAAAAATTGTATTTATTTATTTATTTACTTTTTTTGACACTTAAATTTTATTTAGAATTTAGAAAACTCAAATAGAACTTTTCAATTTAGGACTTTATAAGACTTTGTGAACAGAGCTGCAAAACAATCGATAGTACTATCGATAATATCGATAGTTTCGTTTTTGGCTGACCATCGAGAGTTTTCTTTCACTATCGATACTATCGTCAAATTCTAAGAGTAAATACGAAGGCCACTAAATGCAGTCAAAATCACATTTGCAAAAATTTGTTCGATGCAGTTTGTCAGCCTTCTTGTTACATAGCGACACAGTTTAACAGTTTCTTAAATTATTATTTATTAAAGACTAATAAAGTATGAATTTCAACTAAAATATGTTTGTGCATACGATTTTGTATTTGAGCAAAACAAATTAATCTTCATTTCGTCAGACCATAGCATGTTGTTCCAACTATTACGGTGCAGGTGTTGCTTCCATTTGCTGAGAAATGGACTGTTAACCATTAGCCTCCTTTTTGAGGCTTTCTGATGACTTGAAGGGATTAGTCTTTTAATTACTTTAGTTTTGAAGCACTTTATAATCTATACAATTTTCGCTAAATATAAGACTTACCCTTCCATCAAAAAACTTCAATACATCAAATTTTAAGACATTCTGGAAGAATATAAAGTGTCCCTATTATTTGTTTCAACACCGTGTATTTATTATTATTCTTTCCCTTTCACATTCTTATGTTGTTGCCAAGTAGCACTTAAAAGAATCCGATAGTATCGATAGTTTTTTTTACAAACTATCGAAACTATCGAATGGGTCGCCTATCGATAGTTTTGCAGCTCTATTTGTGAATTGGCTAATAAATTTTTTGCTACTAAACTTAATTTAAAATTAGGTTCATCAAATCACCCCTATTCTTTTTTCTAGGTACATACTCGTACATGTGTCAATTTTCCCGTGTTTCTAATGTTAAGGTGTAGGTATAAAAAATTTATGAATTGTGTTCGTTAATGAACATCAGTTTTGACATCAATTATGCTTGTGTATCACCACAAATGCATTCCTTTAAATAACTGATAGTGTTTAGTATTGAACACAAATATTTTGTTTCGATTTTTTTATTAAAATTACTTCATTTTCCACATATGGTTGTGACCATGAATTCTTTTTATTATTCTTTCTTTCAGCATCATATTCTTTTTCGATATCTGCATCTTTGCAGGTTAACGACCCCAAACAAATAGAAAGAAAACTCTTTCAAAAATAAATTTTAGTTTTGTTTTTACAAAGATATCTAACAGAGGATTTTAAAATAAAAACGAATTTAAAGCGATTTGTAATAACAAAAATATCAGGTTATTAAATAAAAACTAAAAAAACTTGATTAAATAAAAATAAAACCAACAATTTGAAGAAAATTTTTAATTTTTAAGAAAGTAGTGGAAATGTTAAGAAAATTTCAAATTATCTACAGACACAATACTTCTGCGCACACGATTGCAAAATAATTGATGACAAAACGAGTTTATCATTTCAAACAATAAAATAATTAATTACCGTCATTAAATACTGAAAAAATTTTATGCGATGCTCATTTTTCAAAACTGTTTTGTCTTAATTAACAGTATTGTCAACTTTTTATGAACAAAACGCGCAGACCTCTCATTCAAAAGGCGCTAAAAAGCACTAAATTGTAATTTATGTAACTATTTGCGATCAAAATGCGCTGTAAAAAGGCGTTAAAACTATTTAAAAACAAAAAAATATACTAAATTTGTAAAAAAAATGTTTATAAGTATTATTTAAATTTCTATTTTTACAAAGATTTTTTTTAATAATATGAACAGTTGCTTAAAATGTAAAATTAAATACGATATAAACATTTTTTCATTTTTGGGTTCAGTTGTAATAAATTTTCTCAAATTTATTTTCTTATTTGAAAGTACAATTCTTCCGGTTAATAATGTCCTTTAAAGCGTCAATTGCCTCTGGCTTGTTGGCGTAACACTTATCTTTGATGGCACCCTACAAATAATAGTACAACGGTGTCAAATCGTAGCTCCGAGGTGGCCAAACGACATCAGCTCTGCGGCTGATAATGCGATCATCAAAAACAGGGCGTAAAACATCGAGTGTAGCTTCGGCTGTGTGGCACGTAGCGCCGTTCTGTTGAAACCAAATGTTGCTAATATCCTCCTCTTCAATTTTTGTGATGAAAAATTCGTTCAACATGGCCCGATAACGATCGCCATTGACTGTAACGGCCACTCCTTGCTCATTTTTGAAGAAAAATGGCCCAATTATGCCTCTGGACCAAAATCCGCACCAAACAGTGACTCGCCTTGGGTCTATCGGCTTTTCAGTGTATGCGTGCGGGTTTTCTGTGCCCCAAACGCGACAATTTTGCTTGTTTACATACCCGCCAAGATCAAAATGGATGATTTTTTTTTTGGCAAAATCGGCATCTTCTGTAAGTCGATGGCAGGCCTAGATGCCCAGCGTTGTTCAAGCGTATACACAACCATATTCGTTCAGCGGAAGGATAAAAGTAATTATCTGACAAATCAGACATGAGCTGAGTGTTACCATTCACGAAATAAGCACTAGTTGAAAAAAAAAAACGTTAGATGGCGGACCCTTTATTAAGAGAACACCTTTTAGAGCTGGTGCTAGACAAGGTTGTGTTCTTTCTCCACTGTTGTTAGTCGTTGTTCTCGATTGTTAGCTGCAACGTGGTATAACCTAGGGACTTAACACAAAGTTGGAAAACCTAAAATATGCATAAAACATCTATCTCCTGGCTCACAGACATTGCGACATGCAATGAAAGCTCGATTATATACAGACGGAATTATATAGATGGGGCTTGCGCATAAAGATCTCCAAAACTAATATTATGCAAACCAACACAACGATCAACAACACAACGCTACTAACACAACGATTTTTCGAATTGAAAGCAGAAATTTGAGAGATATGCCGTTTTTTGCTATTTCGACAGATTGAATCTAAGCAGCCAATATTTTGGCCGACTCATTGTTATAGGGCGTTCTCTAAATATCTTTCAGAAAACGAAAATTAACATGTTTAACTCGTGTGTGAAGTATGGCTGCGAGTTATGAAATGCGGCTATGATTTTGTCAATTGCATTCATAAATTTATAAAACGCTGTTTACGGCTCATTCTTAAAATATTCTGGCCGTAAACAAGAACCCTCCAAGTTCCTATAATGAAGGTAATTGTGAGAAGGAAATGGAAATGGAACTGGCCATTTATTGGAACACGCAGGGATGCCCATTCCTAGAGAAGATAGATTCAAACAGAAGCTGCTTCCCATAAAATGACTTGGTTCCTCTAGAATCTTTATATGATTTAAGAATAACAACTAACAAGTTTAGTATTTTAACTAAATAATTAACATTTCCAGCCTTCCTTTAAATATTTAATTTTCGCTATTTTATTTAAAATAACTTAGAAGTCTTGAAAAATGTAACCTTATATTTAAGATACACACAAGATACGACACAATTTTTAAATTTTTGCATAAATATTACCTGGAACAACGTAATTTTTAATGAGTTTATTGAATTTTGCGATATTCTATTTCTAATTATTAAAAAAAAATTACAGGAAAGTGCTAGCCTAGCGCATTTAAAAGAAAAAAAACGCTAAAGGGAAAAAATGCGACTCTTGAGTAGTTGAAACACGCTAAATATAGCGCGCAAGGCGCTAGATTGGCAACACTATTAATTATGATAATATTGTCTTTCTCTCTCTATCTCTCTCCTATACTCTCTGATGTTTAACTAATACTGTTTTTATTGACAATACTGTCAAAATCAATCATGAGTTTCTTACTCTTTTCATTTGCTTTAAGGAAAAAATTAAAGAAAATTTGAAAATATTCGTTTTTTTCACACAATATTTCCTCAACACTTGTCAAAATAAAAAATTTAATTTTTTCTTTTTTGTCTTTTCTATCTTTCTCTCTTTCATAAGACGACAACGTGAAATCATAGTGAATTTTAGTTTTTTAGAAAATTCGAATTCGACTCAAAGTATGTATGTACCTGTCACAGTGACAATAGAAACAGCATTTCTGGCATAAGAACACTTGAAAATCTTCATTGTGGATGGGGACTTTTATTATTCTTGACTTTGGCAAACAATTTGGTTTTATATTCTTTTTGTAGAAATTTTTTATAAAAAAAATTCTTTATTCTTATTCATATATAGGTATGTAAGTATGTATGTATGTATGTATGGTTACTTTCAATATTTCTTCCAACAAAATGAAAAACGAAAATTAGAAAAAAATTATGTTTTCTTATGCTTAAGATAAACATTAAAATAGAAAAACACTTGTGTTGATTTTGTTGCATCCAAAATTGAGAAAAAAAAAACATGCAAGAATTCGTGACTGTTGAAATATTTCAGGAATACACTCATTCGTATGGTATTTTAGGCAAAAAAAAAAATACAACAAAATTGAATACGTGAAAATCAACTGCTTATTTTTAGAATTTTTTTATTTGTTTCTAGCAAAGAAATATGCATTTTCGGAAAATATTTGTTTTTCAATTTTTTTTTTCTCTAAAGAAATTTTTAACGAATTCATTTAATTACACATAACATTTAAAACTGCTTTCTTTGTTTTTATATTTTTAAATAGATATCTACAAATGTATTTCATTACAAAATATTAAACGTGTTGTACGTAATCCTCAATTTAATAAATAAGTAATTGCCTGAATAGTACAAAAAACTTTTGAATAGTCCTCAACGTGTTAAGCTAATTTTTTTTTAGCGTTTTGTTGTAATTTTTTTCCATTTAAATATTTAAGAACTAACTGTGCTTATATTACTTGTGTTAACTTAAGCTACTGTCAAGAATCTACGAAGTCTATCAAATATTTAACCGCTTTTGTGTGGCTATAATGTACATATTTTTACCTTAAAAGCACGCTTAGTGGCAACCACTAAGTAAAGTGTGTTTTTTATAGAGGTATAGAAATTTAAGTTGGCATTACTTTTCTATATGGCGACCGATTTAACAGCTGTCAAGTGATTTATTTACAGTTTGGTTTGGCAATTCATCATGAATAGACTCACGTCCGGCGTAGATTCGTCGAATGGGCCCAAAACGAGATTACCGTTGTTCCCCATTTTTATAAGCGATTTTTGTTTAGCGATGAAGCGCACTTCTGGTTGAATGGCTACGTCAACAAACAAAACTGCCGCATTTGGGGTGAAGATAATCCTCAAGTGTATGTGGAAACACCGTTACATCCAGAAAAAGTGACTGTTTGGTGCGCTTTATGGCCTGGTGGAATCATTGGTTCGTACTTTTTCAAAAACGATGGTGGCCAGAACGTTACAGTCAATGGTGATCGGTATAGAGTGATCGGTATTGAATAACCATGATGTCCAGGAGATGTGGTTTCAACAAGACGGCGCAACATGTCACACAGCTCGTGCCACAATAGATATATTGAAAGACACGTTTGGTGACCGCCTAATTTCACATTTTGGATTTGTGAATTGGCCTCCAAGATCTTGTGATTTAACACCGCTATACTACTTTCTGTGGGGCTATGTAAAGTCATTGTTCAATGCGGTAAAGCCACAAACGCTTGACCATTTGGAAGACAACATTCGCCGTGCTATTGCCGATATACGGCCACAAATGCTGGAAAAAGTCATCGAAAATTGGACGTCCAGATTGGACTACATCCGCGCCAGCCGTGGCGGTCATATGCCAAAAATCATACGTAACGTAATGCCACAAGATTATCTTTCGGATAAATAAAATTCATGTCAATCGAACATTCCATCGTTGTTTTATTGCAACTTAAAGTTCTATACCTAAAAAATACCCCTTAGTTACTATGGAGATCGGACGGTTATTATTCGACAGCTTTTAATCAGTTTTTTTGGTTTAGTCGAATACGGTTTCTTCAAAATCTTCGGTTGATTTAACACGATTAACCGGTTAATTTAAATAAAAATAATTTGTATACGTTTGTATATATTTTTATTGCAAATATCGAAAAAGATATGCACACTTGAGCAACAATAACTTTTTCTCATCTTCGGTAAATAAATCTTGATTTTTGTATATGGAGAATGATCAACTAGTAGTGAAGTGAAGTTTTTCACAGCGTAAACACACATATCCAGTCACTACTTAGTAATGCTGTGAGGTGATATGGCTGTTGAAAATTGTCAGATGGTGTGGCCTGGGATTGAACCGACGACATTTTGGTTGGAAATTGATTGTCTTACCTAACATACCACAGTGACACATACACTATTAAACATGATATAAGAAAATACAAGGTAGTGTCACTCTCTCATTTCTTCTGACATATTACCATTTGACAATAAAGGCGAACTGACAATTATGTTGAAATTTGTGCTACCATACACTGCTCACAAAATCCCATTTGTCACATAAATATTTTCTGTTTTTTTCGAATTCGATTATTAAACCGTAATATAAGGCAAAACACAATATTATATGTACAAACAAAGAAAAAAAATCAAAACGACTTAAACAACTTAAAACAAATCTTTAATAAAACCTTCAAATTTCCCATATCAATACATATGTTTTAGTATTTATTCTGAAATAGCCCCGGTTGAAAAACATACATAGATTATATATTCAAAATGAACGTTGGTACTTATGCTGCAAAATTCTAAATAATATTCTTAATTTAAAATCTTTATTAAATTACACAAAATTGTGAAAAATTTCTGGGAATATTGATCCTTTTTCTGCATGTGGCAACGCTTTTTTAAATGTTTACTTATAAAGCAAACTTCAAGAATCTCGTTTATTGTCAAACAATTTTGAGTGGAACTACCTTCTATTTCTTATGTCATGCTATTAAATAGGTATGGCATGAATTTACATACAGTGCTGTTCGAAACCTACGCACCTTTCCTGGCGAGGTAATTAAGGACTCGTATATTACTAATGGATTTATTTAAAGTAAATTATTTAATTATTCTTATCTTAGACACCTAAATTAAACCTATAATAACAGACCTTTAATTCCCTTCTCTACCCAGTAATACAACAACAAAAACGAAATTAGTTCCTTGAGTAGCTGTTCGAAACTTAAGCAATTTTCAGTACTTTGTGTAATAACCTAGTAGTTTTGATGAAATTTGTTAGAACTTTAGTTAGTATTGATTGCCACTTTAATTTTAGGATCTGCGTCAGCTTCTACTTATTTTTAAAACAACGTGGTCCAGCTCTGCGCTTCAAGAATTAGGAACAATTTTATTTAAATAAAAGAATCGGTTAACCGGTTATTTGAATTTTTATTAACCGAAAACCATTTGTTTTAAATTGCCACTTTTCGAGTTATTCCAAAACCGTTTTTTAAAAAAAGTCGAATAACCGATCTCCCTGGTACTTACTAGTGCAAAAACTCTTTTTTCATAATACATGTTCCCTGTATATCAACTTTTAGCACGAAGTTTTTTCGTTTATGTTTGCAATTTATAGATTCTTCAAAAGCAAGCTTTTTTATTATTAAACATAAAATCATAGGAAAATAGGCTAAATCCTGTCGTGCTTTGCTAACCCTATTTTAATTACTGCTTTAATTACAATTTTTAACCACATTTTACTGCATTGCATCTGCTTCCTGCCCCAAGACTAAAAAATTCAGCGTTTTAGCTGAACTTAGCTTTATATTATAAAGACTTTAAAAATGCGTACTATACTTACATTCAAAACACAATCATTTTTACATATACACTCCGGTTTGATAAATTAAAGACCTTGTTCTTAGCGAGTTGTGTTGAGCTGCGCCTTCTTCTTTAGATTTCGTAGTTGTGGATGTCCAGCGATTAGAATAGTAAATCGAAATGCTCATCTCCTTGCATTTACACCAGTTAAATGCTTAATTTTAAAGTTCAAGTGAGATGTGGATCATGGGCCTTTATATCTGTGTAAATACCTCTTATGGAATTTTTTTTGTACGTTTCACGATTTTTTTTTTTTTTTTTGATAATTTATTACCACATTATGGCTCTATACGATTTTTTTGCCGATTTTCCGATAAAAATAGATCTCAAAATGGTAAACATCAATTTTAGTAGGTGTGACATAACCCATACAAAGGTATGGTATAGAGCACAGTAAACTAACGTTTATTTTAGGAATATTTTAGGAGACATTAAGAAACTATTGTAGCCGTCTGTGAATATAACATCAGAGTTCGTTGTACAATGTTTGGTATATTCTTTAGAATTCTGTAAAATTGCGACTAATTCAGCGGGAATTTTGGTTTAAACAACGTTTTGAACAATGAACATCATCATCAGTTAATAACTGGGCGAAATTTGTACATGTTCCACATCAGCCAAAATACGAGAGAAATTGGATAGGCTATCCGCCTATACACAAAGAACACCGAGTAAAAGCTATCTATATACTCGTACATATTTTATATATAAAAATTATTGCATGTTTGTATGTTTGTTTGAAGTCTATAGACAGCCAAGAGGCTGAACCGATTTTCTTGAAATTTTTGCAGTATCTCTCTGTATGTCGGAAAGGAACTATAGGGTTGTCTTGAAGAAAGAGCACTTTTTTCTTGTTTAAATGTGGTCGTTTTTTCTTGATTGCATCAAACAATTGATCCAATAATGCACGATAATACTCTCCTGTGATTGTGGATCCCTTTTCAAGAGAATCGATGAGCAATATTCCGTGTGCATCCCAAAATACAGTGGCCATAACCTTGCCAGCCGATTTCGCTGTCTTCGCCTTCTTCGGAGCACTTCCACCAGCTTCCACCCATTGCTTCAGGTGTGTAATGGTGGACCCACGTTCCATGAACAGTTATTAATCTACGCCAAAAATCAGTAGGATTATGCTTTATTATGTCCAAACACCGCTGTGAAGTGATCTGTCGAACTCGTTTGTGTTCAACACTGAGCAAGCGTGGCACCCATCTTGCCGATAGCTTTTTCATATGCAAATGTTCATGCAAAATGTTGAACACATGTTTATATGATATGTTTACCATTTCACCAATCTCACGGATTTTGACCCGGCGATCATTCATAAGGATATCGAGGACTTCCTTGATATTTTCTTCAGTAACCACCTCTTTTGGCTTTCCTGTTGATGGTATTGTTGCAGTGCTTGTTCGGCCCCGTTTAAATTCAGCAATCCAATATTTTACCATATAATCGGACGGAGCAGATTCGCCGTAAGGTTTATCAAGCTTTTCTTTTGTCTCTGTCGCCGTTTTGTATTTCAAATAATAGTGTTTAATCACTACACGAAATTCTATTTTTTCCATTTTCCAAGAAACACAAAAGTTGCTTACTTCAAACGACTACAACAAATAAACTAATCGATGAATTTGGCTAAAATTTTAACAGCTGACGTTTGACAGATCGTAATGTCTAAGAAAGAAACAGTTTTTGTGTTTGTGCTGTCATCTAGCGCTAGGTAGCTTCCGTGTCAATCCGCCCTCGTAAGCTTGGCCCAAATAGATTCATAGTCAATACTAATCACCAGTCAAAAACTGCGTGGAATTGAACAAGTGAGCGTAGTACCTCCCATATAAACTAAATATTGATTTCTATATATTTTAAGAGCGATTAAATCAAAAGCGTCTGAATTTAGTCTGAATGTCTTTAAAGTCAATACAAATCATCAGTCAAAAACTGCGTCGTATTTGAAAAGAGAGCGTGGTGTGTCTCCATATATACAGAGAATGTTTAAAACTAAAGTTTCAGTATTTGGTTCAAATAGCTTCATAGTCAATACAAATCATCAGTCAAAAAGTGGACAGAATTGGACAAGTAGGCGTGGTACCTCCCATGTAAAGTAAATATTGATTTTTGTATATCTTGAGAACGGTAATAGCAGAAGTTTCTAAATTAGGTTTAAACAAAATTGTGAGCGCAATATACATTATCGGCCAATAACTAGGTGAAATAGATAAGTGGGTGTGTGCCTTTCATTCATACCAAACATGGAGTTTGTATACGTAGGGAAGGGCAACAATTAAAGCAGCGTTATCTATTCATATTAGACAAATGAAGGTATGTTTGTTTGAAGACTATATATAGCTAAACGACAGATGCTACAATGTCTTTCTGGATGGAACTAGCCTAGCCCTCAAATATTTGCACTTGGATCGGAAGGGGGCAAAAAGTGAAAAAGTTAAAAAATTAAACTAAACTAATATTTAAGATAATAAATAAGATGGGGGTAACGAAGCACTCCGATTTTTAACTAGTACTATATAAAGAAGATTGTACCGTGTCTTTCAGGAAAGACCGAAGAGGGATAAAATGGGGAAAATGGGTGAAAACTGATAACTGAATTAAATATATATTTTATTCTGTTGGTAGAAAATTTTATGCCTAATAAATGACCATTAAGATCAGTAACGTTTGATGTTATTTCACTAAATTTCTATTAGTAGAGTTATTACCTTAATACATTGACTTAGCGTAACTCTCCATAAAAAACAACACAGAGGCATCAAATCGCATGATCTTTGAGGCCCAAAAACAAATCCGATTCGTGATGTAACATCGATAAAATAACATTTGAAGACATCGATGCATTCGTGATATGTAAGGCTCGTAGCAACACCGTGTTGAAAACACATGTTGTTGTCGTTGGTATCATTGATTAATCATTCACTGAAGATGCCAAATAGTAAATTTTTGTGAAAGCAATGGTTTCAAATGTTGACAACTTGACGTATCCGTTTAAACGAAAGTATTCCTCATTACTATTTGTCGTATTAATTTTTAAAATAAATTTCCATGGTTTGACAGCATTCCTGGAGAGTAAAATTTTTCGTGTTTATTTGCCAAAGCTTACTAAAAAGAAACGTAAAAAAATTATAGTTTAGTTGTGAGTTGAACATTTAGTAGATATTTCTTATTGAATGGATAGATAGATAGCCTTTAGAAGAAGAAAAAAATTCAAAATTTGAAGTTCAAAACATTTCAAAATGACTTTTTCTTTACAAATGAAATAAAACTACCAATTGCCTTTCTGTCAGAATATTCCATTGGATTATATTTTCATATTTTTGTTTCTAGATTTACTTACATATTCATCCTTAATAGTAGTTTATATTACAAATTTATATTTTCTAACATAGATTTTAATTTCTAATTTGAGCTATCGGATTTAGTGTTCACAAATGGAGCAATTAAAAGTTTATTCAATTAGCAATTGACAACTGAAAATGCTTAAGCTGGGGTCACACGATTGTCGCACTGTATCAATTATTGGTACGGCAATCGTGTAACCGCCCAATTGGTAATAATGCGGGCACAAAATTATTTAAAATGCGACAATGTTTATTGTGTTCTTGTGTGATAATTGAAGTTGACAATATGTACCAATATTTAAATTAAACAATTTTTTTTTCGCAAAATAAATTGGGATAATTTTGATATTTTGCAACAATAAAGCATAATTGAAATTGTGTCATATTGGTACATTTGCGACGAACGAGTGATCCTAGCATTAGACACATTTTATTCGTAAAAACTTAAAACAAAGTAATCAAATAAATAATAAAACTTTACCTTTAAATAGAGCGTAAAATGTAAAAGAAAACTCAAATTCTATAAACAAAATGTTTGTTTACTTTTTTCATTTTTTGAATATTTATTTTATATACCATTGTACAGTGTGCGAAATCCACATTCATACAACAAACAAATTGAAATTTCATTCTATTTCTAAAAAAAATTGTAACTCAAGTGCTGTTTTATATTTAATATCGTATAAAAAATAATTTTTAAATTATTATTTAATTAAAAACTAGTGGTTTTAAAACATGCATCTTGAAAATTTGTACGAATAAGGATGTTGCATACTGTATATATTTGTTACTTCTTACTGAACATTCTCATTTACACAGAGTTGCATTTTCAATTCGACTCAATTAATTGTGCATTTAAGTACTAATTGGGCAATTTATAAATTGTGATATTGTGTGGTGAATTAAGGCTTTAATTGTCCAAAACCCCTTAATTGGCAATTAAAGCTTATGGGTGAACTCGATATAAAAATACCAGACTATAAATAAAATTTAATTTTAATATCAAAATTGTTGAGTGATAACAAAACGAAAGAAATTTTGTGAAGTATGACAATAATATGATGCATGTAGTCAAATTGTTATGCACAACACTGTCGCTAACGAAGGAAAATATCTAATATTTGCGATGTCACTTAAAAAAGAGATACTTGAACTAGCTTGTTAGCACAGACTAGGATTCTAATACAGTAATAGAAAAAACAGTTGAGTCACTTTCCAACTTAGAGCATTGCAACGGTTGTATGGCATATAGAACCAAAGAGTACGCAAATTGTGTACTGGACCTATATTTTGGATATGTGTTTCATTAATTTCCATACGTATGCTAGTGCAATACGATTCCTAATAAAATTTCAAAATTATTTGACTACTTAAGTAATTGGACAGCTTAACAAGCTATCATTGCTTTCTCATCACCTTATTGTTGATTTAACATACATATCGAGCCATAGCCGCCAAAAAGACGAAAGCGACAAAAAACAAATATTACAGGAAACATATTTTTTTAATATTTTTTTTTTAGTGTAGTACACTCATATCTCGCTATAACGGCCTTGATGAATTATGAAACACATTCGCTTTAAAGCGCAAATCACCTCGTTATACCGCTAAAAAACCATAGATTAACCATTTCTTGACAAAAAGTGTTAGGCCTACATATCCAGATCTTATCTAGGCCGCAAAAGACTTTCTGTTTTTGCTGTAAGAACATAAAGGTACATTTTACAGCTATAAAATATCGAGCCATAGCCGCAAAAAAAAAAAACGTAAGCGCCATGATTATCGATTTTCGTTTTTGGATAGAAATCGATAGTATTCGATAATTCCCACCAGAACATAACATTTTATAGCTGCAAAATGTACCTTTATGATTTTACAGCAAAAAAATCTTATGTACTACACTAGAACAAAAAATATTAAAAAAGAACTGTTTCCTGTAAAATTAGTTCTTTGTCGCTTACGTCTTTTTGACGGTTATGGCTCGGTATGTTGTATGTAATATGCTCTGGAATCTCAGCCGTAAGTAACTTTCGGAAATGTTCAAGAGAAATTTTTTCTGTGGATCCAAATCGAATTATTTTGCACTTCCAATAAAAATTAGAAATCTGATTAATACTTAATTGCACAATTATTTGTTTCAAAGTTCATGAATGAAATATGGTCAGTGAGGAAATACAATTCTCTACGATATCGAATGAAGCAGAATAAAAATTAAAAAAGTAAACAAAAATGTATATGTAGCAGGTCATTCAATAAGTCCGTAGGCTAAGTAAGAAAAAAACAAAATTTTGATTAAACTCGATTTTATTATTCAGCATAGTTGTCTTCGAGGGCGATACAACTTATCGATACCAAATAGGCCTCAGTTTCAGCGAGTACATCATCATTGGACTTCAATTTCTTTCCAGTAAGCATTCTCTTGAGATCTGAAAACAGAGAAAAGTCTCTATGGCTAAATCTGGAAAATATGGTGGCTGAGTAAACAATTCGCATCCCAATTCATAAAATGTTGCCATCTTTTTCATTGATTTGTGCACGATTTGTGAGCTCAGGCAACAGAAGTGTCGCATACTCAAGTGTTCGTGTAAAATCGTAAAAACATTACCATGCAATATACTTACAAATTCAGCAAACCACTTTCCTATCATTTGCCTCGATGGAGTAGATTTCGGATAATGTTTATCAAATCATTGTTTGGTTTTCACTAAATTTTTTTCATCAAAAAGTAATGCTTTATCGAAACTCGAAATTCACTTTTTTCCATTTTTTTATTAATTTTTTTTCTCAATAACACATGTTGTTTCACACAAAATGCTATAACTCACGAATCAACAATCAGATTGCTGTCAGCTTTATACACGTATCGTTTGAAGGTTGGTACTAAGTAAAAATCATGTGTCATACTACGGACTTATTGAGTGACCTGTTATACTGCATTTGAGTACTTTTTATTTACTATCTTTTTCCGAAGTTTTATCCAGTTTTTCCAAATTGACAACTTCACGGTTTGGCGCATAATATCTATCGAAACATTTTCGACTGTCAAATGCTTATTGAGTAAACTTAATTGCGCTATGTGTGATCTATGTGTGAGGTATCGAACTCAATTTAAAAATAAATTGACTCAATTAAAATGTATTTCTAAAATTTATATTTAATATATATTTCAATTCAATTAATATTAAAAAAAATCTAAAAACGAAGCAAGAGGAGCCTTTAAAGTGTTCCCATAAATTAATTCATTCATATTAAATAATAATTCAACCTTAATCCGCCATTTCGGTATTATCTCTTAATTTCAAACCTCTTTTTTATTACACAATTCCAACACAATTCTCAAAAATAGTTTCAATATAAATTTCAAACACATTTCAGCAACTGTTATTCGGCTCATTATCGCTAACCAGCCCTCTTTTTAGTTCGACATTAAAAACAACACCTACGAAAATAGAAGCAACATTGCCATAAACAGAACAAAACTGTACCCTAGAACTAGTAATACAAATGCAATTAAATTACAAAACAAAACAAAAAAATTAAGAAAAACTACAAACAGCGAAATCCCACATTTAAGCATCTGTTTAACATTTAAAAGGCCATTTATTTGTTACTGAAGTTTCGACAGAAGAAAACTCCGTCAAACTCTCTTTTTTTTCAAAAATAATCTAATCTGTACGTAAATACGAGTACATGTTGCATTTCGAAAACATTTTAATGACTGGCTGGCTGGCTTGTTGGCTGGTTGACTGACAGACACAGCGAATGAGAACGAATGAATAAATAATTGAACGAGAAAAAGGAAAATGTAACACAGGATGCGCTTGATGGCGCATTACATTTGCGCAAGCCATAGATTTTTGTTATTTAAATGCAACACTAGCAACAACAACTACAACCAAAGCAATAATTCAACAGCATCCAACAACCATTCTTAGTACGATACGATTCAGTGACAGTCATGTTTTCCAATTTTTGTAAAAACACACACAAAAAAAAAACGAGAAATATTGTGCAGACGACAACATTTGTTGTCTTAAGACCAAGCAAATATCGACATATCAGAGCAGCAGAGCAGAGCAATTAGCCCGGATACGATTTCAGATGTTTGTTTTATCAAGCGGCATAAAATTACAAATCTCCTTTTCATATTCCACAACAACACAGTTAAAGGACGAGTTTGGTTATACAGAAAATATTTACAACATTTCAGTTTCCCTTTCAAAATTACAAAAGAAACTGAAAGAAATCGAGAAAAACTCAAGTGGTTTTACTATTGACTTTTGGAAAATCTTCACGATTTGAATATTTTTGTATTGACAATTATCGGTGAATGTCATCGCAAATGGCAGATTTGAACTAAAATTATCACTTTTTGTTTTGTGTATTCGTAGTTTTTAAACAAACATGCCGGATTCGTAAACAATATGCTGCGTTTTTTAGAGCATTTTTTATTCAAACAACGCCATTTATTTCTTTCAGGCTTTACTCGATTACAGGATCTTTTAGATACACATTTAAAACAATTATTTCGTTTTTATTGGAGAAAAAATAATGTTTAAAGATTAAGTCAGACACTCTCATTAGGGCTCAGCAGTAAAACTAAGATCAAGGCGATAAAAAGCATCGGAGTTGTAATTTAGAGCTGAAGTTTGCTCCCAAAATATCTGAGTTTAATCACTAAGTAGGAACCAAAATATCCCACAACAGAATTAAATTTAGAATATTTTAGTAAAAAGAACTCCTATCTTCTTGGATTTATTCCGTAAATCAACGATAGTTTTCCAATTGTTATATTTCTGTTGCTGTCAAAACTCTATAACGACATCCAGGTGTCAAAATATTTTGCAAAATTTATCAACACAACACTTACCAAACTCATTCAAATAATTTTCGTCCTTTCGGTAGACGCCCATTTTTAGTTCAGAAACTATGCCTACAAGCACATTTTCAAAGGATGAGCAATCACCAGGCTATCAACACTGACAGTTGCAACACTCGGACACTATGTGGTCTATTGCATTCATCCTGCTCAAGAAGTAGACCAGAATAGAGCTAAGATAGACGAAAAAGGAAGAGAAAAAGAGGAGAGGAGAAAGAAAATAGATATATAGGTTGTGCGTACGAAAGAGAGGTAAAAGTTTGAGTCATAAATTCACCTAAACTTCGGTGGCACATTATACAAAAGCCATAGTCTGACGATATCCGCTGTATGGCTTGGGTCGTTATTTTGTTAGAGCCAAAACAAGCTTGGAAAATTAAGTTTTGCTGCACATGGTTTCAAATTTCTTTTAAAATATCCAGGTATCCATATATATCCACTGTAGGTTCTAGCTGAACCACCCCGGAAGCCGCCAGACATCCCCACACCATAACACCACCAACTGCATGCTTTACTGTACCAACAAGATTTTGTTTGCCAATCGCAGTTACTGATTTTCGCCACACAATTTGACGACCTTTTATAACAAATACGCAGAACTTACTTTCGTCTTAAAATGAACTTGTTTCCAAAGTTTAGGGGGCTTAGTTGTACAATTATGAGCAAATTCAATACGCTTTTGTCTGTTCACAGCAGATAAAAAGGGTTTACGTCGCGCTACACTGCTATGATATCCAGCTTTATGCAAAATTCTTCTGGCGGTTTCGACTCGAATACTTTTTTAAACGATTGATAAATACTTTCAACAATTTTTGTAGACGTAGTGCGAATTTTTGTGCCGCTGTGGTATGGTAGGTAAGCTACCGTCGGTTCAATACCAGGCCAGACCATCGTAAGAAAAAAAGAACAAAGTTTTTCGACAGCGGTATCACCGCATAACATTAGCTAGTAACTGGTTATGAGTATTACTACTATTGAAAACTTCTCTAAATGCATTTGCTGTCCGGAGCCGGCGTTAAACTGTATATCCCTTTCAATGAGTTTAAACATAGAATCGAGCCAAGTCTTCTTTTGTCTACTTCTTTATTGTTTTAATTCTATGAACATGCTGGTTACATTCCTAATCGGCTTTCTCAAGGCATGCCCTATCCATTTTTATTTGCTGCGTTTTATCGGTATGTGTATGAGTTCTTTGTTGATCGAACTCCAGAGGTCTTTGCTATAGAGCTGCAAAACTATCGATAGTCGGCCCACTCTTTATTTTTTATCCAGTATGTCATTTAATTTGATGTATTGAAGATTTTGATGGAAGAGCAGTCCTTATATACAGCAAAAATTGTTCAGACCATAAAATGCTCCAAAACTAAAGTAATTAATAAGATCCAGTGAAAGGAAACTGGAGGGACTATGGGAAGGAAGCGTAGAAAAATTTTCAGTTTTAACAAACTTTTAATTCGTACTTCAAGGATTAATCCCTTCAAGTCATCAAAAAGCCTCAAAAATGAAATGATTCTCCTGTTTCAAGTGGCACAATAAGAAAAAACCTTATGGAAGCTATACTTATGCGTAAGAGTCTTCGAAATGTATCGTTTCTCAGCAAAAGGAAGCAAGATCTGCACCGTAATAGTTAGAACAACATGCTATGGTCTGACGAAACGATGAGTAATTTGCTTGGGTCAAATGCAAAATCGTATGTACGAACATATTTTAGTTACAATTCATACTTCATATGAGTTTAGTAAATAGAAACTTAAAATAACTGTTAAGCTGTGTCCCTATGTAACTATAAAAGTTTACAGACGACGTGCAGACAACCTGCACGAAAAAATTTTTGCAAATGTGACCTTGACTACTTTTGGTGGCGTCCGTACTTACTCTTAGAATTTGACGATAGAATCGATAGTGAAAAAAAACTATCGATGATCAGCCAAAAACAAAACTATCGATACTCTCGATAGTACTATCGATTGTTTTGCAGCTCTACTTTGCTGCTGCTTATTGGTATTGGATCAGAATTTTGTAGTGCAGTCTTTTATTCATAAAAATTGAAAACTTTGCCGCATTGATTCGTTGTAGAGCTGTTTGACTAAAGAGTCATATTAAGACGCATGCCATAAGGAATTTTTCTATTAATTTCGACAAACCCGATAGTTTGTGTTATAGGAAGCGAATATAATCTTTCAGATACCTATGGAAACTCCACTATATTTCACTATTCTCCTGCATAACTTTTCCATAAAGCAATGTATTACCAACTAACCTTGTTTATGTCCATGCATGTTGCAGGTAAATTATTCGACCTGAACTGATCTGTGGTATTAATGAAAGGTAAAAAGAAGTTAGATAGCTACGGTACCTAAGAATCCCTCTGAGCTAGTTTTTTGTAGAATTTATCAGATTCGTAGTCTCTGCAGCTGAGATATTCTCCCACTCTTCCCCCATTACAGCCTTCAGCATTGGCTCACTTGATATACTCTACTGAGGTATTTTTCCTTCTGGTACTGACCATAGGTGTTCTATTGGGTTGTTAACAGGTACTTAAGCACCAAAGCTTGACAACTTTAGCTGTATACTTAGGGTTATTGCCTTGTTGAAAGTTATATTCACCTTGCAAGCCCAACATGTCAGAATTCTACTTAGATTCCTGTTCAATACATCCAAGTAGACATATTTGCTCATTATTGATTCGATAATTACGAATCAATCACTACACCTCATCCTTAATTTTTAACAGTTGGCAACAAGTTTTCGATATTAGTGCCGGTTCCTGATTTTCTTTATACCTTTTGACTACCATTTTCAAAAACTCTGGCACCATGTTAACGTATTTATTTGCAAATGCTATACATTAATTTGGGCACCTAACGAAATGAACGGCTTCTTGCGGCCCACACGACCATTAAATTTCTCATGCTATGGATAGACTAATGGTCCTTTTCAACTTTTGTTTGGCGTCTTTCGATATTTTGAACGCAGTTGTTTTGAATTTTGCTTTATAAAGAACACTACACTTCGAGATTCCCTGGCAGTTAGCGTACTCATAAACACACGTCTCGTCTCCACTAATGATCCTCTTGATGAATGTGGCATTGGATTCAGCCTCGCAAATCATGTCTTTTGCGATCTCAACACGGTCAAAATTGTAAAAAATCGCCAACACAAATAGAGACTGTTGGCTACGTAGCTTTTGCAAATGTCAAGCCATGATGCTAAGATTTAGCGGGAATATCAACAACAGATGTACCAACTTAATAAGGACGGGGGTTATTCCGAAAACTTTTTGAAAAATGTAGTATTTCTTTTCTCTTTTGACCCATTGCTTTAGACTTGCACAAATTTTCATTTTTTTTTGTGCGAACTGGAGGAACAAAACACATTTTTTTTGACAAATTCAGTTTTATTCATACCAATATATAATGGAATATGATGTCTGGCAAATGTCCACCTCTAGCACGTCGGCAGACTTCCGCTCTTTTCACAAAATTTTGTACCACATTTTTCAACAAAATCATCTTTAATAATGAGGCCCATTTTCAATTAGCCGGTTATGTAAGTAAACAAAATTGTCGCATATAAGGCTCACAAAATCCACGAACAGTCCTCGAAAGACCATTACATCCAAAAAAAGTGACCGTATGATGCGGTTTGTAGTTAGGCGTCATCATCATTCCCAGTCGCTTAATTTCTTTATCTGGCGATGTCAATTGGCCGCCTCGTTCTTGTAGTTTAATGCCGCTGAGTTATTTTCTCTGGGGCCATTTGAAAGACCGGGCTTATATGAACGAAGAACTGACACTCTGGAAGATGAAATTCGGCGCTGCATTGACGAGATAAGAGAAGCTTTGTTGCAAAATATGGTTCAAAATTTTGCGAAAAGAACGGACGTCTGCCGACGTGCTAGAGTTCGACATTTACCCGACATCATATTCCATTATTAATTCCCGTATTTCTATTTTATATCGGTATAAATAAAACTGAATTTGTGAAAAAAAGTGTTTTATGCCTATTTACAGCCTAATCTAAGATTTACTCACGCTTTATATGAAAAAAATTGCATGGCAACATTAAATGCACTGCAAAGAACAGTTTTATTAAAAATTTTGTGATTTTTAATTTTTATTATTTTTTTATTAAAAATTTTGTGATTTTTAATAAATCTAAAGGATATTTTTGAAGTGAAAGCGTAGTTTTTCGACGCCTAGTATATGTATGTAATCCAAAATAAAAATACGAGGGCGAATTGACATGGAAGCTACCTAGCGCTATATGGCACCACAAACACAAAAACTTTTTCTTTCTTAGAAATTACGATCTGTCAAACGTTAGCTGTTAAAATTTTAGCCAAATTCATCGATTAGCTTATTTGTTGTAGTCGTTTGAAGTAAGCAACTATTGTGTTTCTTGGAAAATGGAAAAAAAGTGAATTTCGTGTAGTGATTAAACACTATTATGTGAAAAGCAAAACGGCGAAAGAGACAAAAGAAAAGCTTGATAAATATTACGGCGAATCTGCTCCGTCAGATTATATGGTAAAATATTACAACTGCAACAATACCATCAACAGGAAGGCAAAAAGAGGTGGTTACTGAAGAAAATATCAAGAAAATCCTCGATATCATTATGAATGATCGCCGGGTCAAAATACGTGAGATTGCTGAAATGGTAAACATATCATATGAACGTGTGTTCAACATTTTGCATGAACATTTGCATATGAAAAAGCTATCGGCAAGATGGGTGCCGCGCTTTCTCAGTGTTGAACAAAAACGAGTTCGATAGATCACTTCACAACGGTGTTTGGACATGATAAAGCATAATCCTGCTGATTTTTGGTGTAGATTAATAACTGCTGATGAAACGTTGGTCCACCACCACACACCTGAAACCAATCGAAGCAATGGGTGGAAGCTGCTGGAAGTGCTCCGAAGAAGGCGAAGACAGCGAAATCGGCTGGCAAGGTTATGGCCACTGTATTTTGGTACGCACACGGAATATTACTCATCGATTCTCTTGAAAAGGGATCCACAATCACAGGAGAGTATTATCGTGCATTATTGGATCAATTATTTGATGCAATCAAGGAAAAACGACCACATTTAAACAAGAAAAAGGTGCTCTTTCTTCAAGACAACGCACTGGTTCACACAGCATTAGAAACGATGCTAAAACTACGAGAAATTCACTTCGAATTGGTTGATCATCCACCTTATAGTCCAGATTTAGCCCCTAGTGACTTTTTCCTGTTTCCAAACTTGAAAAAATGGCTCGCAGGAAAAAGATTCATCTCAAACGAAGAAGTGATTACCGAAACTAATGCGTCTTTTGAGGAGTTCCCAAAATCGTATTATTCAGAAGGTATAAAAAAGTTGGAAAATCGTCTTACTATGTTGAGAAATGAATGGTTTAAAAAAAAAAAATGTTTTTTTCTTACTTAGGTAGCTTCAATATCAATCCGCCCCCGTAATACAGAAAATCTATTACTCCAAACAGCAAATTTTAAGTAAAAGTATCATTTATGTGGTTCGGACTTGACCATTAGTTTATAAAGCTTGTATTCATAAAAAATAAAATGTATTTGAAATCAAATTTAAGAAAATTTTGTATTTAAATTTTATGAATATGGGGGCAATTATTTAAGGCTTTCAAACGCAAATGTAATACAAATTAAATTGATTTCAAATCAAAAGGTCAAAAGTTACGTGAAACTTTAAAATTCTAAATGAAAAACAAAATCAAATCAAAGTGAACAACAGCAACAACAACAAATTAAAAATTTTCATAATTCTATAGAGTTTTCTATATAAATTTTACCTTCAAAATGTTGAGAAATAAAGTGACATTTTTCGTACCCTATTGTCCACAAACAAAAGGTGATCCTTCAATTTTTTTTAAATAGTAAGAGAGAGGGAGAGATTGAGTTCGTATGCCTGACACGATGGCTGCGGTCACGTTGTTACTTTCGTATAAGGCTGTAACGTAGCGAATCAAATCAAACAATTGTGTTTGAAGATCGTGCAGGAAACAAGTCAACTCGAGTCGATAGAATAAAGACGAGTCGAGTGTTTAAACAATAAATTGGCATGAAGGCATGAAGGCATGAAGTTTAACGCGAGTTTAAAGTGTGAGTCGACGGGTATTGAATATCAATTTTATTTTTGTTTAAAGAAAAACAATACCAGCATATTACTTTTATATATTTTTGTGTTTGTTTTTATATAAAAACCAATCGAATAAAATAATTTGTAAAGTTTTTTGTTTGTTTTTTCTTCTCTATACTAATACAATATCATAGGGAGGATATTATTTAGACAAAATTTATAGAAAAAATTAAGAAAAAAATTGTGTTTGTATTTGTTTTTTTTTTTTTTGTTTTTGTCAAGCCAATGTAATTTGAGATTTTGTTTTGAGTAAAAGTTAATATTGATTTTTCGCTGTCTAGTTTTTTACAAAAAACTCATCAAATTTCTGAAAAGAAAATTGTGACAAAAAACCCTTATAAATGTGAAATATTCCTTTGAAATAGTTTTTCTTGAATTGATTTCATTTCTATTAATAAGGGTTAAACCAATTGATCTTTTTATTCATTTTTTTTTGCTGATTTTGTTCAACTTCCTGGCAATTTTAAATTAAAAATTTAACAGAAACTATTATTGATTTTTTTTCTATTAAATAATTTTTCAATTGCTTAGAATTTAAAAACATAAAATAAAACTACATAAACATGAATAGTCTTGAAAGTAAAAACCAATTTTTGAAATATGATGAGAGCTTGACAAGTTTATTTGGTAGAGAATGGTAGAGAGAGTTAGTGAATGCGAAATTGGTAATTAGCAAAGTTTAAGTCTTGAAAATTTATTTATTACACATTTCTATAGTAAAATTATAAAATTCAAAATTCAATAATATTTCAGTTGTTTTATATTTACAGTGGACATCCAATAGTACGTACTTTCGCTACTACGAATGTCCAACCGTACGAAAGGCAAATATATTGCATTGGCGTTTCTATAGTACGAATAAAAATATTTTTACTATTCGATAATACGAATAACGGTTTTTTATTAAAGAATATGTTTGTTTTTCTATATATGAATGGAATTTTTGTAACATTTTATAGCTTTTTTTAGTTTGTTTTTTGTTTTCTTTGTTTTTTTGCGGTCTACAAACAAATGCGTAGTAGTCATTTCGTATGAAATTTTATAGAGGCAACAAGTGTCTTGTCTCGTGGTTTTCGTTTGAACCATAAAAAATGTTTAGAGTGAAAGAAGCAAAAAAGACACAAATTTCTTGACAAAATAAAATAAAAATTATAGAAGATTGTGAGAGTGGAAAATCTCTTTATGAAATCTCTTGCAAATATGGATTATCTAAATCAACCATTTGCACTATAAAAAAGCAGAAGGCGAAGCTTTTATCCGAAGCTGGCTCAATTAAATCCCGTTACCGAATAGTTCCTGGAGAATTTAAAAGAATGGAAGACGAGCTATACAAATGGTTTTTATGCCAAAGAAGTTCTTATGTTTCCGTACGCAATTAATATGTAAGGCTCTGGAATTGCATAAAAAGTTTTATGACGGCGACTCAAAGAATCTGGCGAAAAGCTTTCTTCTTCTCAGGAACTTGTAGCTCCATTTATTAATAAATTAGCCGATGTTATCAAGGAGCATGGCCTTACACTTGAAGCTGTTTTTAATGCAGATGAATCCGGATTTTATTGGAAAATGTTGCCGGACAAAACGTATGTGCATAAAGATGAGAATTCTGCACCAGGCAGAAAACTCTCAAAGGAGAGAATTACATTTCTAATTTGTGCGAATGCTGAGGGAACACAAAAAAGATTAAACCTTTTGTGATTGGAAAAGCGCAAAAATCAAGATCTTTTCGAAACAAAAATCGGCTTGGATTAATGCCACTCTTTTTAAACATTGGTTTTTTGAATTTTTTTATTCTAGAGGTGAATTGATTTTAAATTTAGATTTTTGACAAGTTTCTCTACTTATACAAAATTGCAGGTACAAAGTTTTCTGCAGGTACAAAGTTTCCCATAAAAGCTCTTCTCTTGCTGGATAATGCTCCAAGTCACCCGCCTGCAGAAGAATTGGTGCACGAAACTAAAGACGGAAAAATTTGGGTTATGTAGATGCCACCTAATGTAACTCCACTGATTCAACCGATGGACCAGAATCCAATAAGACTTTTAACACTTAATTACCGTAGTAGTTTGCTATCGAAAATTACGGCCTCATCGGAAGGCTTTGACACATCGCTCAAAAAGATAAATTTATTTGAAGCAGTATCGTTGGTAGCATTATCATGGGAAAAGCTGTCTAGTAATATGCTAAAGAAAAAGCTGGAAAAATATTTTAGGTGGTAACGATTTTGATGATGAAGACGATCTTCCCCTTTCTGTCTTACGAGATGGCAAAGAAATGTGCACAATCAATCATTGCTTAAATTTACTGAATGAATATTTTTCCAATTCTAATACTATTACTTTTGAGGATCTGCATGATTGGAATACCGGTAACTTAAATAAAGAAACTGAACAGGATAACGATAGCGATGACGATCAAATTTTGAATCCTGTACACTCATTGCCAAAGGTTAAACATGAGGATGTAATTAAATGTTTGGTCACACGCATTCTGTGGGCTGTTGAGAACAACACTGAAACTTCCCAAACTTTTTTATTGAAATTACTTCAAGAGAAGGCAGTAGAAATTAAACTTCAAAACAAAACACGCCAATGTTTAATGACTGATTTTTTTTAACAAGAAGCTTTAATGCCTTAAGCAATTATTTACAGTACAAATGTATGAATTAACGAGTTTTTTTTTTTTTTTTTTGTTTAAAATAAAAATCCATTTAAAATTAATTATGTGTTTTATTGCATAAAAAGGAGGGGAAAAACTGTCCAATAGTACGAATTTTCGAGTACTACGAAAGGGCCTGACATTATATAATTCGTATTATTGGACGTCCACTGTATTTTTTGCTAGCTAAAACCCGGCGTGCTTCGCTACCACTCATCATAATTATTATCTTAAATATTATTTTATTAAAATTTTGTTCTTTTTTCAACGTTTTGTGCCAAACATTGAAGATAACCCATACTTCCTTCCAGAAAGACGCTGTAGAATCTGTCGTTTAGCTGTATACAGTTTTCAGTTTTCAGTTGGGTGGTCCAACCGCAATGCACAATGTTAATCGTAAATAAAACAAAAAGTTTTCAGAGAGTTATCTTAATAGTTTTATTATGATAGAAGGCTCAATGACAATTACGTGTGAAACAAAATATCGATCAAATGCTCACCACGGCTTCGGTAACATATCTCTATCCCTCGGTTCATATTTTCAATGTCTCATAGCCATAATTGAGGTTCAATGTCGTTAATGTGCCGAATTATCGCATCCTTTAGCTCTTGAATTGTTCTTGACTTATTGACTTACACTTCTCTTTTAAATATCCGCAAAGAAAAAATTTCAACGGCGGCCAATTAACATCGCCACTACATGAAATAACACGGCTATTGAATTTCTCGTGCAAAAGAGCCATTGTTTCGTTGTTCCATCCTATCGGAACCACATATCGTCCAGGTCCATATCCTCAAAAGAAGTTTTTTATCATCTTGCGATAGCGTACACCATTCACGGTAATTGCTTGGTCGACCTCATTTTCGTAGAAGTACGGCCCGATGACGCCGCCAGCCCATAGACCGCTTAAAATAGTCACTATTTGTGGATGCATCGGCTTTTCAACCATCACTCGTGGATTCTCATTCGCAGAAATGGGGCAGTTCTGCTTGTTAACGAATCCAATGAGGTGAAACTGTCTGTTCAACTAACCATTCGGCGTATTGAAGGAGCTTGAAATGGTCAGTAGGCTTCAGGTCTTCAGTAAGCGTGTAAATTTAAATCTTTACTCAAAATTCGCATCAGTAATGTTCGTGAGATCACACACTATCGCGAAAAAAAGGAATGGTTTCCGCATAACGAACTGAGCGAGGTGTTTCTATTTTTCCTACAAGCCCGGTTTGCTGAAATTTGTGTACAACTCTCCCGATTGTGCACACATTTTGATATGAATGCCAATTTTCGTAAAAGGCTTCAACAATCTTAACATGCTGCTCAATTATGTACCTCTTCATAGTTGAATTTGTCAAACACTGAAACAAAGAAATATCAAATTAAGTTGGGCAAAAAACTTGACGTTAAGGTGTGACTCACAATTAACATCGTGCATTATGGTTGGACCACCATAATAGATAGTTTTTATCCAGTGTGGAATCTGCAATGCCCGCTTTTTGGCTAATATGGATAGATAACGCTGCTTTCATTGTTGCCGTTCTCCACATATACTTATACCACTTATCTTATTCACCCAGTTACTGTATGACGATGTGTATTGTTGACGACTTCGTTTAAACCTAATTTAGGGACTTTTACTATTACCGTTCTCAAGATATACTAAAATCAATATCTACTTTATATGGGAGGTATCCTGCTTACGTGTTCAATTCTGCCTACATTTTAATTGATGGTTTGTATTGATCATGAAGCTATTCGCACCAAATACTGAAACATTAGCTTTAACCGTTCTCAAGATACCTATACAGAAATCAATATTTAGTTTGTATGGGAGGTACCAACCCACTTCACCAAATCCACTCAGTTTTTGACTGATTATTTATATTGACTATGAAGTCGCTTAGACCAAATTCCAAAAATTTTCACTTCAACCGTTCTCAAGATATAAGAAATCAATATTTACTTTGTATGTGAGGTACCACTCTTACTTGTCCAATTTCGCTCAGTTTTTGACTGATAATTTGTATTGATCGTAAAGTCAGTCAGACCAAATTCTAAAACTAAAATCAATATTTCCTTCAGCCCAATTTTCGAGTGACGATATATATTCGCCATGAAGTCACTTAAACTAAATATTGATACTTATACTTTGACCGTTTCCACGATGCAGTGTACTCGAGATAAAGTCAACTAATTAAAACCGCGGGTGTTGACGTTTATCATATTGTTTACGCTTATGAATGTAGAAATTTAATAAAAAAAACATATTGTTGGTGTTGTTTGAAACGTTTTTATTGCTTATACACTAAAACCGAACAAAAATAAATCCAAAGAAACAAAAAAGGCTTCCAACGAGAATAAAAATCATCTGAACAGAAAAAAACAATAGATATGTAAATTCATTTCTACAATAGTTTTATAAGGGGAATCCCTAAATTCGAAACTAATTTCGTAACATAAATATGTGTATGTGTTTTAACTGCTACTGAAGCTAAAATTTTGTTTTAGTACTAGTTGACGTTTTAGAGTTTTGTGGTTTGTTTGACGCTTTAGAGTAGACAATGTTAGACAAAAAGGGTTGATATTTTGGAATGATGACGGAAATGAGTGTTTTCGTTATCCCGAGAACACTGTAAATGAAATCAATATTTAGTTTTTTTGAAATCAATATTTAGTTTCTCGCAGTTTTTGACTGATGATTTGTATTGATTATGAAACTATTTGGGCCAAATTTAGAGACTTTTTCTGTTACTATTTTGAAGATATAGAAAAATAAATATTAACTACGTATGGGCGTTGCACCGCCCAATTGGAATTTTTGAAATTTATATAACCTATAGTTCCTTCCAGACATACAGAGAGATAATTTAAGAATTTCAAGAAAACCGGTTCATCGGTTTAGCTATCTATAGACTTTCAACAAACAAACATACATACAAACACACATTCATTTTTATATGTGTGCTTCAAAATGATAAGGTCACCTTAATATTTGCTCAATTCATCCAAACTAAAGGGTCCGCCATCTAACGTTTTTTTTTTCAACTAGTGCTTATTTCGTGAATGGTAACACTTAGCTCATATCTGATTTGACAGATAATTAGTTTTATCCTTCCGCTGAACGAGTATGGTTGTGTATACGCTTGAACAACGCTGGGAATCTGGCCTGCGATCGACTTACAGAAGATGCCGATTTTGCCAAAAAAAAATCATCTTTTCAGATGAAGCTCATTTTGATCTTGGCGGGTATGTAAACAAGCAAAATTGTCGCATTTGGGGCGCAGAAAACCCACACGCATACATTTAAAAGCCGATACATCCAAGACGAGTCACTGTTTGGTGTGGATTTTGGTCCAGAGGCATAATTGGGCCATTTTTCTTCGAAAATGAGCTAGGAGTGGCCGTTACAGTCAATGGCGATCGTTATCGGGCCATGTTGAACGAATTTTTGTTCACAAAAATTGAAGAGGAGGATATTAGCAAGATTTGGCTTCAACAGGACGGCGCTACGTGCCACACAGCCGAAGAAGTTAAAAGATATTCCATAAATTTTTGGGTTTGTAGGTAACTTTTTCTGAAGGGAAAAAATTTAACCTGGATGGACCAGATGTCGAGATTTAAGGAAGGAGGCCTTGTTTTTTCCAAACGGTATTTCGGCGGTGGCATTTTGATGGTTTGGTCTTGTTTTAGCTCATATGGTACTCTGAAACTCTACTTTGCTTCCACTCGAATGGATAGTTTAGAGTACCAGAGCATTCTGTCTGAGCGTTAGTTGCCTTATTTGGCCTAAAATGCTGACAAAACGTTCACCTTTCAGGAAGATAACGCAGCAATTCATGTCAGCAAGTTGACCAGACAATGGTTTGATGAGCACAATATTAAAGTACTTGATTGGCCAACACGTTCCCTCGAAAAATTTTTGGGACTGCTTGTGCGTAATGTTTATGCAGACAACAAACAGTACCGGACAGAACATGAATTAAAAGTGGCAATCTGTAACGGCTGGCGCGAAATCCGCTCCAACGTTCTGGACAATTTAGTAAGTGCGTTGCCATTCCGTATTTTTAAGACAATAGAAGGAAGTGGGAACTGCATAAATTAAAAATAATTGATTAATGTTTAGTTTAAATAAAAGTTTGGATAAATCAATCACTGACCTTATATTTACATCAACTTAAATAAACATAATATAACGGTACATCTCTAAAATCAAAACAGGCCTATTATTCACTTATTTGAACGTAGAATTTTTTTTAATAAGGCGAGCAAATGTTAAGGTGACCTTATCATTTTGAAGCACATCTTACATCATGTAGAAATTAGTATGTGTTTATTTGAACACTGTATACAACTAAACAGCAGATTTTAGAGGGTCTTTTTCGAAGAAACTATAGGCCATCTTAACTGTTTGGATTCGAACCGAAAAGGATATAAAATGGAGGAAAAGAGTAAAAAATAATAGCTAAGATAGTAGTTAAGATAAAAATTAATGTAGGGGGTAACGAAATACGCCAGGTTTCAGCTGGTAAATAAATAAAAGAGCAAAAATGTATTTGAGAGTGCATTGTGGTTAATGATATTCATTAATTACTTATTATTTATTTATTCTTATAAGTTTATTTTTTTTTAATTTGGTTTGAAAAACTCTAAAAAGTGTAGTCTCTATATACAATTATAAAAAGTTTATGGCCGTATGAAACATTAAAAAGCAATATTATTCCATTAATATTGAAATAAACCTAAAAAGTATACCAAAATATCATAATTTAATGTCTTAACAAACCTGTTCTATAAAATACATTTGGAAAACGAAGACGATGCTAATCCTTTAATCCCTGTTTTCCATTTTAATGCCTTTGTCATCATGACAGAAATAACACTTTGTGACAAAAAAATATTTATATTGAAACAGTTCAATAAAATATTATATGACTTGACTCCTTTCTCCCTCCTCCACATATTTTAACAATAAAGTGTCGTCGAAATGACACTTCTATTCAATTTCTGCATCTATTGCAATAATTTATGTGATTTTCCATATAAAATATAAAAAAACTAAGAAAGAAATTCCACTTTTAGTTTTCTTTTCATAAAATATGATACTTTATGATGCAATTGTGCATTTTAAATACCGGGTTTGTAAGGAGAAAATAACTGAATAAGCAAAACGAAACGAAACGAAACGAAACATTGAAAAACAGTCATAAACATGTCCTCCTCCTTCTTAAAAGACAAAAAACGCTAAAGAAAGAACAAAAAAAAAATATTTATTTATCCTGCAAAAACACAGAATCGAGTTGTTAGTGAAAACAATTCAAAATCGAAATGAAATTTGTTTTCTTCTTTATTTTTTAAGGTAAAGGTAATGAATGACAATAGGCCTTCATGATCATAGATGATGGTGATGGTAATAATGACTCAGCGGTAACGTATTTTTATATTCACCCCTAAAAAATCAAAATAAATGAGTTTCTTCATGAAAAATACAATAATTTTTTTCTGATTATAATGGTTTTTATTAAAGTTCAACAAGTAGGAAAATTATGTGATAGCTTGCAAAGTAAAAATACGCCAAGTCCCTTAAAACGTCAAAATAAAATTTGTACTTATAAAGGGTGTTTATTATAGAGTTACAGAACTTTAAGTTGCAATAAAACAACGATGGATTATTCGACTGACATGAATCTTATTTATGCGAAAGATAGTCCTGTGGCATTACATTTTAAATATGATTTCTGGCATATGACCGCCACGGCTGGCGCGGACGTAGTCCAATCTGGACGTCCAATTTTCGATGACTTTTTCCAGCATTTGTGGCCGTATATCGGCAATAGCACGCCGAATGTTGTCTTCCAAATGGTCAAGCGATTGTGCCCTTACAACATAGACCAATGACTTTATATAGCTCCACAGAAAGTAGTATAGCGGTGTTAAGTCACAAGATCTTGGAGGCCAATTCACAGGTCCTAAACGTGAAATTAGGCGGTCACCAAACGTGTCTTTCAATATATCTATTGTGACACGAGCTGTGTGACATGTTGCGCCGTCTTGTTGAAACCACATCTCCTGGCCATCATGGTTATTCAATACCGATCATTCTATACCGATCACCATTGACTGTAACGTTCTGGCCAACATCGTTTTTGAAAAAGTACGGACCAATGATTCCACCAGCCCATAAAGCGCATCAAACAGTCAGTTTTTCTGGATGTAACGGTGTTTCCACGTACACTTGAGGATTACCTTCACTCCAAATGCGGCAGTTTTGTTTGTTGACGTAGCCATTCAACCAGAAGTGCGCTTCATTGCTAAACAAAATTCGCTTATGTAAATCGGGAACAACGGTAATCTCGCTTCGGGCCTATTTGACGAATCTACGCCGGGCATGAGTCTATTCATGATGAATTGCCAAACCAAACTGAGATTAAATCACTTGACAGCTGTTAAATCGGTCGCCATCTTGAAAAGTAATGCCAACTTAAAGTTCTATACTTTTATAAAAATCACGCTTAGATTGTATTTGCCTATGGATCAGATGACTTTGTTTGAACTTTAGATTAAACATTTTATACAGGTTAGGTATACATACGGCGGCCTAACAAAGATAACACAACTAATTTTTAAATTTTTGCTATTTCTTAATATAATCTGTTTACATTTCCCAGTAAAAGTTTTGATATAATAATACGATTCTTAATTTAGCCTTCAACCACACAGTCTATCCGTTGATGGCCAATCTTTTACCATCACCCATCCAAGTTTGGATATATAAAACATTCCGTAGGTGCTAAGTCTGGCGAATAGACACGTGATGAAGCAATTTGGACTTTAATTCGTTGATTTAACCCATCGCAATAGTGCGAACTTTAGGGGACCGCACAAATATATTTGTTTTATTCAAATATTGTAATATGAATGAGAATAAAATAATGAATAATCTGTTAACAGGGTGGTACATGAAGATAGCCAAAGCGCAATATGGGTCAGTATGTCCAATGGGACAAAATCCAAGACTGTGCTGGCTGGCGGTCGTAGAGGATTAAACTGGCTACTAAAAGTAGGAGATCGGAGGATCGGACCGCATATTATGAGAAAACGTTCGACATGGTTAAGGTTTTGTTTTGCATGACAACACTTGGACTAATGTCGCAAAATTTGCCAAACAACTGTTACAAACGATGAAATGCTTTATCTTCTGTATTCTTCGAACACTGCTCCTTCTGTTTCGATTGATACAACATCTTTTGACATGTCACCGAATCACTTATTTTGAATAAAAATAAATCTGCTTTAAAATCTAATCGCCTCAAAAGACGAGAAGGTTTGCTGAAGCGTGTTTTTGAAATTGGCGGCAGTGATTTGATAAATTTTTATTTTGACAAATTTGTTAATTCATTACCCTTTTGAGCTAAATAAACTGACCGAATTAATTTCTACTCCCAATATGTAAATTTCTTGTAAATAAACTACGTAATGTTTCGTAGTGAATCAGTGGGGAGAACTACAAAGAAACTTCGGAGGGATCTTAGCTGGGACAGGACAAAAGGCTTACTGCGACGTGGCAAGTGGGACCTGAGTGCAAGTTTGGGATTACTAACGTGGACTCATGCTTACGGGCTCACTTAAACCGCATAGGCGTGGCAGAACACAGTGATGTAGGTCCTGGGAACTCATATTTCATATTAGTATGTCAACAGTAAGGAGTTTATCAGGAACTGTAATCAAAGGTTTTCTCCTTTGTAGGATTTGTATTAGCGAATGCACAATGAGCTAACTCTGGCCTAGGTATGTTTCTGCGGACAGTTTTTCCCCATTAATACACATCTTCTTGACCTTAAATTAAAAAATTCATTAAGTTTTTTATTTATTAAGATAAGTATGGTAAAAAACTTCAACAGAAACGAAAAAAAGATCTGTACATTAAAAGTGACAACAACAAATCCATAGTAAGACAAGCAAATAAAATAAAATTTCGGGTTATTCAAGAGTTTGATTAGGATTAATATTTTGTGGGATATCCTTTGCTTTTGCGAATAGCATCCAGCCTCTTTGAAACTGATTCTACTAATTTTTTACAGTATGCAGGATCAATATTTTCCCATTCTTCCTTAAGGCCAAGTTTCAGCTCAGCGATGATAGAAATCGATCTAGATTTCAATTTATTTTCCAAATGAGCCCAAATATTTTGTATTACGTTAATATAAGGAGACTGCGGCGGTGTTTTCATAACATGCGGGCAGTTATACAGTAACCACATTCGAGTATTATGTGCGTTGTGTTTGGGGTCATTGCCCTGATAAAATTGAAAAGTTTCGGAAAAGCCCAATTTTTCAACACTCCATCAATAAAAACCAGCTGATCGGGACCCGCAGCTGACATACAGCCCCAAACCATCACATTCCGGCTCCGTGTTTTACTGTAGGGTGAAGGTTAAATGATCTAAGTTCTACACATGCTTGTCCATCTAAACAAAAACTTTAAATTTATTAAATCTCAGTGAATAAAACAGTGCTCCAGTACGAAAAATCATGGTTCTTATATTAGCGAATTTCAGCCTCTTCATACGATTTACCTTATTCACAAACGGTTTTTTCCGCGCAATTCTTCCATGGAAATTGCTTCTGCGAAGCACATTCCGAATTGTTTCGGGATTGACGCTAATTTTTAAACTTTCGGACACCAGTTTAGTTAATTTTGGGGCATTAAGTTTCGGATTTTTTTAATTTGATTTCAAATTCATCGTTCATCTGAAGGTGAAAATTTTTTTGGTCGCCCTGATTTTTTCTTATTTTCTACAGAATTGCAATTTCTAAATTGCTTTATAATGTCATGGACTGTGGAATTACATACATATTTCAACAATATGACCTATTTCACGAACAGACCAACCATCCTGATAATGTTTTATGATCAACTTTCTGATTTCTGTAGATGTTTGGGCATGTTTGTTACTCATTTTACAATTTTCACAACAAATTACGCTTCAGACACACAATATTTAAAACTTTTTTACTTTTGATGTTTCTACGAAGTTAACAATTACAGTCGGCTTCACTAGAAATGGGAATTCCCCATTTAAAGTAACAATAAAATACTGTAGTTGCTACATGTCCGATTATTAATTTGTTGTTTTATGTGTATATTGTCTTACTTGAGGTTTTTGTTTGCAACTTTTTTTGTGCAAATAATTTTGATACCGTACACGGCGAATAATGTAACAGAGAGTTATAATAAACAAATAATCGAGTTTTAGATTTTGTACAAGAGACAGTTTGTGTTTTATTGAAATTATAATGGCTGTCCGGTTATTAAATTGAGCCACTGTATGATATTGTCCTCTTTTTTTCAACCAACCATCCAAGGATGAACGTTATATGTACTTACGTTACTTTAATAGCGCATAGTTCCATAATTCAATGTATAAATTATGTAAAAAATTGAAATTTTCTTTAAAACCTTCACATAACGACAGGTTACAACCAGCGCCTTTAGTTTAAAGGAGTCTTTTCCTTTTGAATGATGGGAAATTATTCTGAAGCTGGAAAAGCGCAGTCACGTTTTTCAAAAAACAAAAATTTATTTAAAACCTCATTTGAGAATAACAAATAAATAAAAGCAAAATATGCAAATGAGAAAACTTTCTCACGATCAGAGAAATTTTTAGCAAAACGATAATGCAAAAAAATCGGCAGCAGAAAAACTGCACGTTAAAGAGGATGCTGAGAAGAATGTTGATGGGGAAAGATGTCAAGAGAGAGGATGTAATGGAATGTAAACTGAAAAGTTGTTGTTCTGCTTAAAAAAAAAGGAATGAAATGAATAGATGGCATTAGATGATGCTGGTGATGGTGATGGTGATCATAAATATCTATTAGAATTAAAAAGAAAAAAAAAAACGAAGAAATTTGCATAAAATTCATTAAAAGGGTTGATTTGCTTGGTCTCGTTTGTGAAAAGTGATGAAAATTTGAAAATGAAAAAGAAATTCTCACACATTTTCTCTTCCACTAATTTGCATAAAAAGCAACAGCAAACAAAATTATGAACATCATCATCATCAACATCATCATCATCGCTTGTAACAACATCATAATGATGTTTAAAGAAAATTTATGTAAATTTCAGTTTTTGTTTTTTTTTTTTTTGTTTTCTTTTGCATTATTTGTCTCAACAGAAAAGTGAAAGTGAAAAATTGTCTTTGTTTTCGGACGGAAATGCATCCCTACCGTACATAGGCACGTTTTTTTTTATTTTATTTTGTTCATTCTTTCGCTAGAGATGATGTCATACACAGCAGTAGAACAATTATGAGCCATAAGAACAACAGGGGTTAATTACAAGATGAAAGTAGAGAATTGCTATTTTCCGCAAACGCATACTGTGACACGCAAACGTAACATACACACTTAAGCTACAAGGGGGAGACAGATACCTTATGGGCATAACACAATACATTTTAGGCCGGCGTTAGGCAAACCATAGGGGTGCAGTGACCCTTAGTCATAACAGAAAAACAAAAAATAGCATTTAAGGTCACCCTTACGTATGAGGGTCATAGACGAATATTCGCTTAACACATTTTCTTCTTTTCTTAAGGATAATGACAATTTCATTTCCTCTTTTACTTAAGGGGTTAAACATGTTGTTTATTTAGCATATTTTGTAAGACATTTACGTATGAATTTGCATAATTTTTTTCTCCACAAATTATGCAAATTATATGCAAATTTTTGCTTTTTACTTCCGTGTAGTCTTAAAGACAATCAGTCGCTCATTCAAACCAAACCAATTTCGTAACTCTTTTAGCAGACGAAGAGAATTTCAATTGCAGTGCAGTTCTGTGGCAAATGTTCCCACGGTTTTTCTATGCAGCCTTTGCTTTTCCAAATCTTTTAATTAATTTTCAATCGTTTCATATGGCGTTTTCTATCGATTTTCTATTGTTTGCCCAAATAATCGATAAATTGTTCTAATTTTACGTTTTATGATGAAAATACTTAAAATTCCTTTAGGGGACAGTGGGTTGGCTGTTTTCTTTTCTTCAAATATTGTATGCAAATGAGCTTCATTTCGTCCTTTTCAAAATTATGTAAAGCAAACATCTTTTAGGAAAGAGTGGTGACTACTCGTATATGATCACGTAGCCTTTTTCATTAAATATTATGTCTTGCACACATGTGCTAAATGTTGCATTGTAATGTTAGCAGTCTTTAAAGGACAAAAATTCTCAAACAATTTTTTTTTTAATTTGGAATATAAAGTTAAAACATTTCCAGATTTTCATATTAAACAAATGTCTTTGTAATTCTTAAATTATTGATATTTTAGGTTTTAAAATTTCTGTTAAGTTGCTCTTTTATTGTCATTTGCTTTAGCAATACCGCTCTGTAAAGAACAAAAGATATCAAACTATAGATCAACACGTTAAAGGTACGACTTCTTAATTACGTCATTAAAATATTGAAAAGTTAAATAAAATGAATTATGTCTTAGCTCCCTAAGTTAAATTATTTTTTAAACAATCTCATAGTATGTTTCTAAATTAAAATTGTTGCGTTTTTAGCTTTTAAAAACGTTTATTTATGAGTTCAAAGATTGCAGTTAAAATAAAATAAATCCCACTGAGTTTACTTCACTTAAATTTGTTACACTGAGCTTACACCAATAAACTCTCTTCACGCTGAGTTTACAACACATAAACCAGGTTTGGCAACCCACTGGGTAAACCAGTAAGACCCAGCCGGGTTGGCTGGGTTTATATTTAAAAAAACCCGGGTGGATTTTTTATATATTCGTAGTTTATTTACACCAAAAGTAATTAAAATTTACGTTGTGGAAGTACAAAATAATTCAGTCCGTTTTTAAGTTAAAATTTATCAAATAACTGCTTACATCTTTTCCACACCTCTGAGCCAATATCCGAATACCGTTCCAGAAAAACTTCGCGCCATTTGAGGGGATCCACTTTGTAGCCGATTTTATATTTCTTCAATGTCTGAAGAATACACCGGATAAGGCATTTGGTCATATCTGGCAATTGTTTGACAACTTATGCGACGTGAGACCGAGCGTTGTCTTGCAAAGGGAAAACTTTATCTGCCTATCTGTCTTTATATTCCGGTCATTTGTACCATAATTGCAATATGCTCCGATAACCGATCATTGATACACAATGCCGCCGTGATTCCACTTAAAGTGCAAAATTTCATTATAAATAGTAAAACAACGCAATTGTACTAACAAACAATAAATCTTGTCGAAATGACGAAATTTGGAAGCAGTTATAAAATCTAATAAAACCCAATGGGTTGGGTTCTTGCTAGCCCTGATATAAACTGACTGTTGTCGGCATCGATGTGCTTTTTATACGGCTGAATAAGCAATACTTTAATAGCTCGCGATCCTTTCGATATTTCAGGTAGATTCTATTTCTTTGCTTTACTTTCTTTTCAGTTCTTATGAAGTCGTGCAAATGTAAGCATCTACGTCTTTCAATTATTGTTGCCTGTTGTTGTTTGTTATTGTCTATTACTTGTTTTCTCCTCTGCCCGTTTTTGTTGTTGCCGTTTATTTTTATTTGTAAACATTTATATTTGTGTTGTTGTCGATTTAGTTATTTGTACACAGGCACGTGGGGTGGCGTGGTGTAGTGGTTAGGGGAAGAAAAAATTTAATTGTGGTTTCGAATGTTTTATAATAAAAAAAGGCTCCAACTTCCCTCCAGACAACTCCACCAAAAAAAAGTAATAAAAAAATAAAGAAAAAAGCCCCCCTGACCCTTCTCGCATACCTCTGGCGTTGATGGCAAACATCAAACGAATGATCGGGAAAACCACGCCACCTACTGTGAAAAAGTTATAATGCTAAAGTAAAGATCACCACCAATTAGCAAGGACCTTCACCACTACACACACAAGAAAAAAATCGTATGGAGGAAGCTACAGCGGATTAATCATCTACTAAGTTTGAAATATCAAATTGATTAAAGAAACTGAAACAAAGCAATAGATGCTTTGTGGAAGGCCAATATGCTCCCTAGAGGAGTGACGGAGACTTGATTTTCGTAACAGTATGAATATACTCAATCCTTTCGCCGCCAGAGATTATATTCTCAATATACAACCACGATATCTGTTTGTTAGTGTTATGATATTAGGGCGGTTCCAAATTAGCTCAACTGCCATGTAGATAGCGGCAGCAGTTAGAAACTTTGATGAAAAATGGCAACCTTATAAAACATATGTATCAAGTTCTAAGGCGTTACGTCATTTAGTGTTTTTTGGATCGATCAAAAATAAACATTAAAAAAATTGGTCACCAGTATGTAATTAAATACTTTCATTTGAAATGCCTCTTCTGGGTGAGTCAGCTCCTTCGTTTGTGACCATAAAATATTAGGTGGCAGAGTTTGAATAGGGCTGCCCGAACTGCTATGATGAATACTGTAGTAACTAATCAGTTAAAGTTAAAGTGTCTACACCAGATTCAGGCAAGGAGCTGCTATTATCTTTTATTTTCACACGTATGTACGTAGTCACATGCATAGGCATTAATTTGCCTAACGCTGGTCTACACCATAAACGGTAAAGAAAATCCAAAAAAAAATGGTTTTGATGATTGTCGGTTGGCGGTGTGTTATCCAGTATTTCATAAATTTGCTGCAGTAGTACATATGTACCTACCTAAGACTTCTTTTAACCGGAAATGGATGTAATGTAGGCTAAGTTTCTATTACTTTTGACGAGTTTCTTCTTTCTCCCCGAATGTTTTGTGCAAATATTTCATAAAAGCAATTAGCCCGATTGTACTCTGTCCTTTACATTCGATTATTTTTGCACATAAGGAGCATTAGGTTTCTCTTTAGAAAATTTCCAGACAATTGAGGTTTTCATCTTAAACATTTTCCTCTTGTACTAACATTTAAAGCAAAGGAGAACACAGATTTGTATTCAAAAAATGGCAACATAAATTTCTTGAAGAAGCATGTTAATATATAGGTTAGGAGAGAGTAGCAGCCTCGTTAAATCAAAGTATATTTGAACCGTTGTGCCAGTCACCAAAATCAGCCCGAGACTTCGCCCAGAAGCACAATTCCGTAAAGTAAATCGCAAGTCATCCCGACATTCTAATAAATCTGGCTATTAACCTGATATCAATTATCGATAGCTCCATCATCAACAAGCCATCGAGAAAATTTTCCAAAACACATTTTTTAGCTACGGAGAACATTTCTGATTAACGATCCAAAAATTACAACAACAAAAATTGGCCCACGCATACAAGGAGCACCCTAATTGGCATACATACATATCGTAGATCTCATACAGAAGAGCCTTAGCTCGCTTTTTTTCGATATTAAGGTTTTCAGTGATTCAAATACATTTCATACAAATCCACTTCGTCACACCTTCTCCTGTAAATTTGATATTTTTTGAATTATGGCCTTTCGACATGAGACCAACGATTCATACTTATGTATTTATATAGAATTAAATATAAATTTGAAATCTATTTGTTGCACTGTAGTGTTTATAAGGCTAAACAACTACTTACCCCCATATTCATAAGAACTATTTTCGACTTATACAAGTTTTCATATAAATTATAAACTTTTCTTGTGAATCGAAAATATTTTTATGAATATGGGGGTTATTCTATCATATTATGAAATTATTTTCGTTTTCGATAAACCAATATCGAACGAGCTGAACCAAGAGTTTAATGCATACTTACTTATTCATTTTTTACATCCTAAGTCGAACAAATGATCTAAGTATTTATGCATATGTATGTATATGTAGCTTAACTTGGCTCTCCAAAGTTAACGATGTTTTTTTTTTTTTAAATTGATTAAAATTCGATCCTCATTTTAGTGTGAGCTAACCATTTGTATTCAAATCTTAAAAACTATGTTAATAATACTACTATTGTGCTAGAGCGTTTCATGAAATTAAAACGTTAACAATGTACTAACGCTTCTTCTTTGCATATGATCAGCATCATTTAAAATTGCACAGGCTAGTTGGTTCGGGTAGACCTCTAGCTTCTTTAAATACGTCTCAGCATACCTCGTTATCTTTTCTCCGATCACAGCACTATCAGGCCTTTAAGGATGTTCGAATTTCTTATGCAGTTGTGAAGCATTTGTCGCCTTTGTATTCGTTCAATGTTAGATGCTGAGTCAATGCCTTATAACTATACTCAGTACCACCAGATTGGCTTCAAAATCGCATTATAAAGAAGGAACTTTTAGTGTAAGCTCAGGACCGAATTCCAAATAAAAGGCAATTTTATTTGTATCGCCTTCAGTTTCATTTGCATCAACTTAGCATCCATATGGTCAAGATGTATTTTCAAATATTTTACCTCAGAACCCTATGGGATAATTTGGTTCTTTATTCGAACATGTGGGCACGACTCTCTACCCAATGTGAATGTTACGTGCTTCCTGTCACTCTTCATGGATGCTTAACATAGCTGTATCATTGGTGAATGTTAAGGAAATGGGTACGACATATAAGACATCCATAGACATACATACAGTGACGAACATAAATATATACAAAGTAAGCTCTTTCAACTTCATAGATGATTTAATTGTTTTTTTTTAATAAACTAATGTATTTACTAGGTAGAATGATAAGTCTCCTACAATATTTACTATGTTTCGTTCAAACAATTTTTAGTATATTATTTATTAATAAAGAAAATAAAAAAAAACCAAATTCCTCTGAACATATTATTGGCAATTTTAATTAGAAACAATATGATATTGGTTATAGATTGAAAGTTAATATTAAATTGTTAATCCTTTTTGTTTTATAACTGCATCCAGTCATTTTGAAATAGAATTCAAAATTTTTTTTGGCGACCGCTGTCTCAATATTGTAAAATTTTTAGACGACTACTTGCTTCATCGCATAATTTGGGTTATTGCCCGATTTTTTACTCGCCTATCCAAATCTTCCCACAAAAATTTTGATTGCATTTAGATTTGCCAATTGTACAATATTGTGACAGCGGTCGCCAATGAAGTTGAAAGAGCTTACTTTACCAATATTTGTTGTCGTCACTGTATATCAGATATAGGGTCCGCCAAATAAATTTTTTTTTTTTTGAAAATCCTATAAGAAAAACTACTGAATATTTTCTCAAATTTCTTTTTTTATTTGAAAGTACAATTCTTCCGGTTAATAATGGAAAATAATATCACTCAAATGACTGCCTCGGCTGGCTATGCAGTAGCCTACACGATCGGTCCAATTTTTAAGCACATTATTGATTATGTGCAGCTTTATTTCACCAATGGCTTCACGAATATTGTCCTTTAAAGCGTCAATTGTCTCTGGATTGTTGGCGTAACACTTATCTTTGATGGCACTCCGCAAATAATAATCCAACGGTGTCAAATTGCAGCTCCGAGGTGGCCAAACGACATCAGCTCTGCGGCTGGTAATGCGGTCTTCAAAAACAGGGCGCAAAACATCGAGTGTAGCTCGGCTGTGTGGTACGTAGCGCCGTCCTGTTGAAACCAAATGTTGCTAATATCCTCCTCTTCAATTTTTGTGAGCAAAAATTCGTTCACCATGGCCCGTTAACGATCGCCATTGACTGTAACGGCCACTCCTTGATCATTTTCAAAGGAAAATGGCCCAATTATGCCTCTGGACCAAAATCCGCGCCAAACAGTGACTCGTCTTGGGTGTATCGGATTTTCAATGTATGCGTGCGGGTTTTCTGTGCCCCAAATGCGACAATTTAGCTTGTTTACATACCCGCCAAGATCAAAATGAGCTTCATCCGAAAAGATGATTTTTTTTTGGGATCGGCATCTTCTGTAAGTCGATCGCATGCCCGGATTCCCAGCGTTGTTCAAGCGTATACACAACCATATTCGTTCAGCGGAAGGATAAAGCTAATTATCTGTGATATCAGACATGAGCTAAGTGTTACCAGTCACGAATTAAGCAATTGTTGAAAAAAAAACGTTAGATGGCGGACCCTTTATAAACATCGAACAGAATATTGTAATTGTAACGATCGAAATTTGCTTGAACATTCGTAGGAGTGAGACAAAGCCAAATGCTAAATTTGCTCCCAATAAATTTTAATTGTGTTTTAAATATTATGCGCCTATTGACTTAGAACTACTAGTTCATCAAAAATCACTATTACGATCGCCATTTTTTCACTGCATCTCCCAAATGATGCAAAAATAATCCCTCGAATTGAAATTTTGCAAAGTTTTTATTCTTCTTTTTTTTCTTGCAGAAACTCCTCCTATTTTAACCACCTCTTCTAGAAGTTAGACAACAGAAACCCTTAAATATATGTAAGTTTTACCACCACATGTGAAAATGTGAGTATAACACGCACACACGTATGTATGTATACGAACAAACCCTAAAAAATTTTGCAAAATCGCCAATCATTTGCTAAAAACGAAAGAAAAACTAGCGAAACTAAACACAGAATATGAAGTAAACTTTAATCAACATTGTTATTGTTATTATTGTTGTAGTTGCTGTGTAAACTACACAGCTTCCCTTAAATGTTTAACGACCGTTAAATAAAAAACCAACAACAACAACAATAATGTTAAAGGCAAAAATTATTTTTATAAACAACCCTCGTTATTACAGTTATGAGTACCAGAATATAACAACACAACTCTAAAGTAAAATGATTGATAAAAGCAAAACAAGCGAAGAATAAGGCGAAATGCAAGCGAATTTTAAGTTTTTGCCTTCATACACTCACTCACTCTCCTTATTTCTAATGCTCGTTAGGTTTGGTTGATTTTTTTATTTACTTCCTTAAAGTGTAAGAGAGAGTGTCTGACCACGTTTTTTGCGTATGTCAAGTATTTTTGTGCGTTTTTTTATCCTGCCGCTTTTTTTTGGGTTTCGAGGGATCATAAAAAAATTCTGCACATTAACGCACATTCAGGGTTGTTATTGAAATGTATTGTTGTGGTATTGGAAAGTGACAGCAGAATACATTTAAAATGAAACAAACACCCCTGGTGGAAAGTTGTGTAAAACAGCAACAACAATAATTCATTTTTTTATTTTAAAAGTTCTGTAACGTACGTATGTATGTATGTATGCACGTCTGTCTGTCTCGTCAGCAAAATAATGCAAATTTTTTTTTCTTTTAATTCCACTTTTTGATATTGGGGTGGAAATAAAAAATACAAAATAATAAAAATCGCTTAAATGAATTTAAATATTAGGTAATAAAAACAATATTTAACTGTCACCAAAGCAGAATACATAAGAAAATATATAGGACGACTAGATAATGATATTACATTGGTTCTGGCTTCACTTTGAATCTACATTTTAATCTATAAATGTGTAAATAAGAGCCTTGGTCTTACAGCCAGTGTGCTAGAAATCGTCTGATTTATTTTTGATGAATTACTCCAATATGTGCCATGTTATTCAAGCAATACAAGGGCGGATTGACATTGAAGCCACCTAGCGTTAGATGGCAGCACAAACACAAAAACTTTTACTTTCTTAGAAATTACGATCTGCCAAACGTCAGCTGTTAAAATTTTAGCCAAATTCATCGATTAGTTTATTTGTTGTAGTCGTCTGAAGTAAGCATCTTTTGTGTTTCTTGGAAAATGGAAGAAAGTGAATTTCGTGTAGTGATTAAACACTATTATTTGAAAGGCAAGACGGCGAAAGAGACAAAAGAAAAGCCTGATCAACATTACGGCGAATCTGCTCGGTCAGATTATATGGTAAAATATTGGATTGCTGAACTTAAACGGGGCCGAACAAGCACTGCAACAATACCATCAACAGGGAGGCCAAAAGAGGTGGTTACTGAAGAAAATATCAAGAAAATCCTCGATATCGTTATGAATGATCGCCGGGTCAAAATACGTGAGATTGCTGAAATGGTAAACATATCATATGAACGTGTGTTCAACATTTTGCATGAACATATGCATATGAAAAAGCTATCGGCAAGATGGGTGCCGCGTCTGCTCAGTGTTGAACAAAAACGGGTTCGACAGATCACTTTACAGCGGTGTTTGGACATGATAAAGCACCACTACACACCTGAAGCAATGGGTGGAAGCTGGTGGAAGTGCTCCGAAGAAGGCGAAGACAGCGATGTCGGCTGGCAAGGTTATGGCCATTGTATTTTGGTATGCACGCGGAATATTGCTCATCGATTATCTTGGAAAGGGATCCACAATCACAGGAGAGTATTATCGTGCATTATTGGATCAATTGTTTGATGCAATCAAAGAAAAACGACCACATTTAAACAAGAAGAAAGTGCTCTTTCTTCAAGACAACGCACCGGTTCACACAGCATTAGATACGATGCTAAAACTACGAGTAATTCACTTCGAATTGGTTGATCATCCACCTTATAGTCCAGATTTAGCCCCTAGTGACTGTTTCCCAACTTGAAAAAATGGCTCGCAGAAAAAAGATTTATCTCAAACGAAGAAGTGATTATCGAAACTAATGCGTATTATTCAGATGGTATAAAATGGTTATTAGTTGGAAAATCGTCTTACTAAGTGTATTGAGCTAAAAGGAGACTATGTTGATAAATGAATGGTTTTTGAAAAAAAAATGTTTTTTTCCTACTTAGGTAGCTTCAATATCAATCCGCCCTCGTAATGTTTAAAAAATTGGCCTTGCAATCGCCTTATTGACCACTAAGCATGTAGTTTGTTTATTAATCTTGTGATTACCCCCATACTTACCAATTGTCTTTCGAAGCATATTGCGTATGTAGGGCATGAGAACGGCTACTTTTCTGTCGAGTTATGATGGGTAAGAATAAATAATAAAGTGGGGACCGTTCTACAGAAGTGGTGTAAAAACCAATGCTCGTTGGGGGCCAAATCTGGAGAGTACACAGAAAAAAATACGCAGTTGAAAATATAGGTCGTTTTTCTGAACATTTATTACGTTTTCTGCACCCTGAATTCATTCAGTTTCCAAGTATGTAAAGTTCAGCTTATCTAAAAGCAAACGTGTGTACAGAAATACACTACTACACTTTGGGATGGAGTGGTATAGTGATTAGAGCGAACGCATAACAACATAAGCAATTCAGGTTCGAGCACTAGCAGAGGATATTACGAAAACATTTTATTGTGGTTTCGAAATATAGAGAGGTTCGAGAGCTTTCTATGTATTATTTCCTCAGCCATATAAAGAGTACATCGATGCGTACAACGATCGGTTTATTTGGTGTAAACTCAGCGAACGTGTTATTAGTTTCAACTCAGTGTAAGAGAGTTTAGTGTGGTTAAACTCTGGTTGAAAAGGTTGTGATCGAACCTAAATTATAGCTACGATCGGGTTGGAAGATCTTTAGGAAGAAAGATCTGTCGGGTAATTGTTGTTGCTTGCAAAGTTGTAGAGACAGAGTAATTAAGAATAAAAATTATTATTGCCTGTAAAAAGACTTCAAGCAGTGGTACAGAAAACTGTGTTGAATAAAAAATTTTTTAGTTAAAAGCAAACACAAAATTTATTTTATTTTAACTACAATCTGCGAACTCATAAAAAGACGTTTTTAAAAACGTAAAAACGTAACAATGTAAAGGTTCTGTTGACTGTTTCATTCAATTACCACGGTAATTGGTAATTGGTTCAACAGGATAAAAAATTCAAAAAACAAAAACAATCTATAGTTTTAGCATCACCATCGCTTCTCGGTTAAACACTCTGAAAGAATGGAAATTGGAACAATCAAACAAAGTCAACTAATTTGCACTGTAGGGCAGGATTGCAGAATTTTTGGAATCAATTAAACCGCTAATTTTAGGTATAAGATATTGCAATCATTGGAAAAGTCGGGAGCTTCATATTGTGAATCAATTAAAAAAACTTTAATTTTTATCGAAAAATATAAAGGAAAATATAAAATAAAAAAGTAATTTTCTTTTAATAAAATCAAATAAAATGCAAAAAATGTTCAGAAATATTTCAAAGGTTGCATCACATCACATCACATCACATTTATCAATTAAGGGTTACATTATTCTGTATTTATTCGCTATCGCTTTGTGTTTCATCAGTATATTCGTCACTGCTTACGTTTAAATCTACCTCATCAGATTATGAAAGAAACAGACATTTTGCTTCCTTAGGCACAATTATTTGTTTTGCCTTGGGAGTCATGCGAGTTACCGTGACCATCGAATCTGAATTTATTAAAAGAAAGGTAAAGTTATCTTCTAAATTATAAATCCTACCACATTTTCTTGTGATATGCTCTCTAACCATTTTAAATATTTTATTAATAGATGCTTGCGCTTCTTCAGACAATGAACGAACAGGTAATTTTGAATTTGGAACTACTATATACAGTGATGGCCATAACATTTGCAACTAAAACAGTATTTCCATGATTTTTAGTATTTTAATAACTTTGTCGACTGCTCTTTTGTAATAGCAGAAGGAAATCATCTTCTGATTTAAGACAACAATAAAAAAGTGATCTTTGAGCAAGAGAGTCGAACTATTGCTGTTCAAAACATTTTGCAACTCTCACCTCTTGTACTCAATATGACCTTTTTTACTTACAACCCTTTAAGAATGACTTTAATTATATCTCCTTTTCATAATGCGAGTGTTCGGCATTAGTTATTCAGCATTTCAAGAAATACAATTTTTTGCTAAAAGTAATACTCGTGCCTTGAATTTTTGGAAAAATGCCGGAAGCATATAAATACAATTCTGAATTAAAAATCAGAATTTTGCATGATTACTGTAGCGGAGTTTCACACAAAGATATGTCACTAAAGTATTCTATTCCAAAATTAACTAGAGTTGGGTTCTTTAGCTCTTTTAATGAGCTAGTTCGTTCACTTACAACACAAAATATAATGTTAAACACACACACACACACACACAAGCAGTAGGAAGAATCCCGAATATTGCATTAAGGATGGCTATTGAGAGCAAGGCGGAAATGTTTAGAAAAGTGTTTGATGCTTGTATCAAAGAGAAGACAGGCCCTAGGATCTGGAAATGCCAAAGGCTGGTGCTCATTACGAAGGGCAATAACAGACAAGATGTATCCGGATATCGCCCACTCTATAGGATTGACACAGCCGGCAAAATGCTGGAGAAGATAATATACTGGAGATTGGAGACGGCCTTGGATGGATCAGGTTTATCGGACCTCCAATTTGGCTTCCAGAAGGCACACACTACAGTTGCTGCCATAGGGAGAGTTGTGAACATGGCTAAAGATGCTATTAGTAGTGACCGCTGGCTTGAAGGTGATAAGGAATACTGTGTTATCATCACCTTGGATGTTAAGAACGCGTTTAATTCTGCGGATTGGGATGCCACGTTGGCCGCACTCGATGAGAAGAACGTGCCGAAATACCTGATCGAGCTGATTGTCGATTATGTCTGGGACAGAGTCCTCTTGTACGACACGTCTGATGGCAGAAAATCATATGTAGTGTCAGCAGGGGTACCGCAAGGCTCAGTCTTGGGCCCTATACTCAGGAGTATTATGTATGATGGTGTGCTAGGGCTCGAACTCCCAAGGGGTGCGCAAATCATTGGCTTCGCAGATGATATTGCCTTGGTAATAACGAGAAAACATCTTAACAAACTGGAAAGAGCTTGCAATGGTGCAGTTGCTGTGGTCAAAAGCTGGATTGTGAGCGCAGGTCTCAAACTTGCGGATTACAAGACTGAAGTCCTACTGGTAAGCAGTAGAAAGAAAATGGAGTTTATCACTGTAACAGTTTGTGACCAGCGAATAGCCTCTAGACAAGCGATTAAATACTTGGGGATCATGATCGACAACAGACTCACATTTAGGGAGCAACTGAAGTATGTCGGTGGGAAATGTGCACTTTCAGCATGTGCGCTTGCGAGGATAGTGCCGAACATAGGCGGCCCTAGACAGGAGAGGAGGCTGTTGCTTACTAGTGTGGTAAGATCGATTGCCTTATATGCGGCACCCATATAGGCTGAGGCTATGCTTAGGAGAATATATAGGATGGGTATTGATGCAGCCTATAGAAGATGTGCTCTCAGGGTCGCCTCTGCCTTCCGCACGGTATCCACTGACGCGGCTTTTGTTATTGCGGGACTGATGCCACTGCAACTGGTGTCGGATGTTGAAGGAAGGAATCATGCTGCGAAAAGATCAGAGTCGGCAAACGCGGGCCGCCTGGAGGAAGGTGCTATGGAAAGGTGGCAACATGATTGGGATAACTCCTTGAGGGGAAGATGGACCGACACGCTCATACCGAGCGTAGCTGATTGGGTAGGTAAATTATTACCTGACTCAGTTGTTGAGCGGTCCGGTCATAGATGCTTTAGGGCCTACCTTTTTAAATATGGACACGACGACGATGATGTATGCCCGGATTGTCCGAATGTGACCGAAACCGCGGTCATGTTTTCTTTGACAGCCCGCGGTATGAAGATCAAAGGCGTTCCCAGGCGATTCGATCCCGGATTGTGCCGGACAACATTGTTAGACTAATGCTGACTTCAGCTAGGAATTGGGACTTGGTGTGCGTTTTTGCAAAGGAAATCTTGATGCGTCAGAGATTGGCCGAGAGGGCAAGACCTGCGGAAAGAGGAAGCAGCATTCGCTGAATCACCACGCCCCTGAAGTAATACTTGATAGTGGTCCCGGGGGAGGAAGTGGATTGAAGAATAACGAACGTGGATGGGGTTTAGTACGTAGGCGTATGACAAGCCAGATAGAAAATCTTGTCGCAAATCGTGCATATTGGTTAGTCCGGACTGCCAATATCTCTCCCTAGCCGTAGCTCGTAGAGGTAAAAAAAACATGCATGCATACATACATACATACATACATACATACATACATACATACATACATACATACATACATACATAAATAAAATTTTTGTTTCGATACATGTTTTTTGGTGTAACGAACTAGTTATTAGAAGAGCTAAACGACTCATTTTTAAAATCCAAAATTTTTCGAAAACTCGATAATGACAACCAACATCTGTAGTATGTGCACAAGGTAGTAAAACCTTGTGTAACAACAGTACACGAAGTCAGAGAAAACAAAAACTTTTTTGTAAAATACCATAAAGTAACACGTGGAAAAGCAGAAACTGCAATTTCCATTAATGTTGGTATTTCAACCATTTATAGAAGAGCCAGGAAGCTATAAGAATGCAAAAAAAAACCTTATACCCGAAATAAACAGAAAAATTCGTCTTAACTTTGTACCTGCACATACGAATTGGACCCCAAAACAATGGAGAATAATATTGTGGTATGACGTGGGTTCGAGGATTAAAGGGAAGAAATCATTAGTCGACATTTATCTTGGATATTTTTGCCGAAATTTTGTACTGTCTAAAAAATACTCTCGAAATACATTCATCATTGTAATTACCATCACAAGGCCTTGGCTGATTTTTATGTAGTCCAAAAGTTTATTTAAATTCTTTTTGAAATCTTTTTTAATTATCTTCTACCAATTGCTTGAGAAATGCACAGATATTCCTCGAGGCTATTTAATCGAAATATATCAATTCAAAGATCTGTTTCTCTTCTTTCCAAATCCGCGAAGAAACTTGTAATTGAATAGTATTATATGATCATGAAGGTACGAATAGCCGGTTTTTTATACATATCTCAAGATTTTGGAGGTGATTCAGAAATTTCAAACACAGATTCTTGTTGTACTCGAGAGCGCCTATCAGAAAAATAGCATCACATTCCAGATGTTTATTTGTCGCATTGTGTTATTTACTTGAATACAACACGAAACAAAACAAAAGAACAATTTTTATAAAGCAGATCTGAAATTTCAAAAAAAGTGTTCTGGTGAGCAGCGTTAGGCAGAACGAACGAAATTATTATACCTGCAAACTACACACTTTGGACTAAATAACCCATAAAAAAATACGCCTGCGAGTCCTTGCCGGAAAAAGATGGCAGCCATGAAAAATGACATTTTGATAATGAAAGTAATTTTTGATGAAAGTAATTTATGTCATCGGAGCCGAATAAATTAAATTTGTGTTCATCGCTACAACGCAGCTTATCCAAATCTGTTGTTCAGCTTAAGTTAAGCTCTGCAAAATCAAGACGTCTTCATTGATTAGCTTTGCGTGTTAGTGACTTTTTACAGGGAGATCTGGCAAATACTCGTAAGTTGGCTTCACTTAATCTGCGTCTAGCGGTGTGTACGCTAAATGGGACACCCATTTGCGTAATTAGCAACATTTATTGTCATCTTTTGTGCATCAATTTTTATTGGCCTTAGCATTGCTCGGTCCTGACAAGCAGTATTAATTCGTTGGCGATGACTTCCTGGTTTTCTGCCTACGGTTCCAGAAGAGTGCAATTTTGAGAATTTTCGACTATCAGTTGATTTGTGTGCTCTGAATAGGAATCCAACATCTCTCGTAGTTTACAGCAATGGAGCTCCGAAGATGGACAAAAGTATTATATAGAGTCCGCCATCTAATGCTTTTTTTCAACTAATGCTTATTTCGTGAATGGTACCACTTAGCTCATGTCTGATTTGACAGATAATTAGTTTTATCTTTCCGCTGAACGAATATAGTTATATATACGCTTGAATAACGCTGGGAATCTGGGCCGGCGATCGACTTACAGAAGATGCCCATTTTGCCAAAAAAAATCATCTTTTCTGATGAAGCTGATTTTTATCTTGGCGGGTATGTAAACAAGCAAAATTGTCGCATTGGGGCACAGAAAACCCGCACGCCTACATTGAAAAGCCGATACACCAAAGACGAGGAACTGTTTGGTGCGGATTTTGGTCCAGAGGCATAATTGGGCCATTTTTTTTCGAAAATGAGCGAAGAGTGGCCGTTACAGTCAATGGCGATCGTTATCGGGCCATGTTGAACGAATTTTTGTTCACAAAAATTGAAGAGGAGGATATTAGCAACATTTGGTTTCAACAGGACGACGCTACTTGCCACACAGTCGAAGCTACACTCGATGTTTTGCACCCTGTTTTTGAAGATCGCATTATCAGCCGCAGAGCTGATGTCGTTTGGCCACCTCGGAGCTGCGATTTGACACCGTTTGACTATTATTTGTGGGGTGCCGTCAGACATAAGTGTTACGCCAACAAGCCAGAGACAATTGACGCTTTAAAGGGGAATATTCGTGAAGCCATTGGTGAAATATAGCTGCACACAATCGATAATGTGCTTAAAAATTGGACCGATCGTGTAGGCTACTGTATGGCCAGCCGAGCCAGCCATTTCAATGAAATTATTTTCCATTATTAACCGGAAGGATTGTACTTTCAACTAAAAAAAGATATTTGAGAAAATATTCGGTAGTTTTTTTATGGCATTTGCAAAAAAAAAAATTTATTTGGCGGACCCTATATTATGGCTTAAGTAATTATTTAGAAGGTACAATAGTTATTGATAAATAAATAAAATATATTTTTAAATGAAATTAAAGAAATTCAAGTATAATTTAAATGATAAGATTAATACTATATTTCACTTCATATCAGTTCATTTTGGGTTTTATCATATAAATTTTGGAGGGATGGCTGTTATTCATGGATGTATGTATGTATGTAGTTATTGTCGTGAAAAGAATTGTAAGTCCCAATAATTTCTTCAGTTTTTCCCTTATTTTTCATAAATTTTTTTTTATGTGTGTAAATATATTTATTTATTTATTTTGCATACATTGCGCGATATCAGAAGCCTCTGATATCATATTAAAACAGGCATTAAAATCAACAGTCACACCCATTCATGCACAAAAGCGTAAGAGAAAAAATAGGACAGAATTTTTCTTGTTATACTCGTACCAATGTAGTAACACATGTCCTCTTCCGTTTAGCAAAGTTTTTTTTACTTTCTCATCTTCTCTCTCTCATCTCTCTGTTTTATCTACGAATTTAAACGTTTATTTAAATATGTATGAAAAGTTATGTTGATGCTGTAAAGAAAATAACGTAAAAAACTGGAAAATGAATGAAATTTTCCAAAAGCCACATAAAAAAAATCATAAAAAATTTTATGCGAAAATAGAAAAAAGAAAAGTATGGAAAGAAAGCCAAAAAACAAGTTTACCCTCCTCATTGAATCAAGAAAAAACAAAAAAGCAAAAAACCGAAAAAAATTTTCATGAAATCTAATCTCGACTAAAAAGCGTTTTAATGAAAAAAACACACACAAAATGCTTAGATACTCGTACACTGATGCAAACACAAGCACACATACACACAATCCTGCAAAAAAAGAAATAAAAATAAAAAATAAACGGAATTACAGCAAAAAAAATATCGCAAAACCATGTCAAAGACAGAAGTTTATTAGAAGCGAAAGAGAGCAAGTTTTGTTGTCACTTTCAAAATGTGAGTGTGTGTGTGTGCGTGTGTGTTTGTGTATGCAAATAAGGAAATGATGAAAATCAAACCAGAACATGTATACACTCGCACTCGCATACGCATTTTCATAAATTTAAAAGGAAAAATGCGGAAAATCTATGGAAAGACTTACCCTAAAAGAAGCCGCAACAATTATTTTTATTTTCTCGTATTTTTTTACATTTTTTCTGAATAATGTTCATGGTGAGGCCTTAGGTTTTTGGCAAATTTATTATTTATTAGGTGGGAGAAATAGTGGATTCTTTTTTTTTTGTAATATAAATTACGAGTTATTTTTGTCAAATGTTTGCTTAAAAGCTCAGTTTCGTAAGATTTTTTAAAGCAGATTTATACCACCTCACACTAATATATAGAACAACTGTAGTGACACTTGCTTTAATATAGGGTCCGCCAAATAAATTTTTTTTTGCATATGCTATAAAAAAAACTACTGAATATTTTCTCAAATTTCTTTTTTTATTTGAAAGTACAATCCTTCCGGTTAATAATAAAAAATAGTTTCATTCAAATAGCTGTCTCGGCTGGCCATGCAGTATCGATCGGTCCAATTTTTACTCACATTATCGATTGTGTACAGCTATATTTCAACAATGGCTTCACGAATATTGTTCTTTAAAGCGTCAATTGTCTGTGGCTTGTTGACGTAACACTTATCTTTGACGGCACCCCACAAATAATAGTCCAACGGTGTCAAATCACAGCTCCGAGGTGGCCAAACGACATCAGCTCTGCGGCTGATAATGCGATCTTCAAAAACAGGGCTTCGGCTGTGTGGCACGTAGCGCCGTCCTGTTGAAACCAAATGTTGCTAATATCCTCTCTTTAATTTTTGTTCGTTCAACATGGCCCGCTAACGATCGCCATTAACTGTGACGGCCACTCCTTGCTCATTTTGAAGAAAAATGGCTCAATTATGCCTCTGGACCAAAATCCGCACCAAACAGTGACTCATCTTGGGTGTATCGACTTTTCAATGTATGCGTGCAGGTTTTCTGTGCCCCAAAGGCGTAAATTTTGCTCGTTTACATACCCGCCAAGCTCAAAATGAGCTTCATCTGAAAAGATGATTTTTTTTTCTTTTTTCATTCTGTAACATTACCATGATTTTCAAAGTAATGTCGCAATATTTCCCAGCGTTGTTCAAGCGTATACACAACCATATTCGTTCAGCGGAAGGATAAATCTAATTATCTGTCAAATCAGACATGAGCTACCATTCACGAAATAAGCACTAGTTGAAAAAAAACGTTAGATGGCGGACCCTTTACATACATATATACATGCATACATACATTCCTTTTGTTCCTTAAGTAGCGTAGAGCCTTAGCAAATGAATTTCATTCTTGTTTATCGGCTACCACGATCTTCGACTCTACTATCGGGTGTTTTTTTAAAGTTGCACAAATTTAAATCATAACAAAACAAACAACGAAACGAGTTTTGTTGGATAGAAAATTTTTCTGTCATGTGGCCGTCACAGCTGGTGCGTGGAAGACGCAATCTGGAACATCAATTTTCATAAAATTTTTGCAGCATATGCGGATCAATTGCATGTGATAAGTGACTTTACACAATCCCAAAGAAAAAAAGCCTATGAGGTTTAACTACACAATATTGGTGACCAATTAATTGGACTATTACGTGAACTCACTCTTTTTTCAAAAGTTTTTTGAGTAAATCATCCATCAATCAATCACGACCTGTGGCATGTGGTTATGTCTTGTGAGAGCCAGCGAGTTAATGCTTACTGAGATACGAAAAAATTTCTATTCTTGTGCCTATACCGTTTGCCATTGACAGTAACATTCTGGCCATCATCGTTTTTGAAGACATGAACCAATGACTCCACCAGCTCATAAAGCGCATTAAACTGTATTTTTCTGTGGATGTAATGGCGTTTCGACAAAAGCTTGTGGATTATCCTCACTACAGATTTAACCATTATTTTGATAAATATTTTTTAACAATTTGCAGGCGTTGCTCTGGCGTAACTCTATCCATAAAGAAATGTCAAACTAAACAGTAAGCAACTATCAGCTGTTAAATCGATTGTCAGATAAAGCAATGTTGCCAGCGTCACATGTGGCTCTGCGGACTTTTCTGCGTTTGCCTTGGGGGATCCAGTCTGTTGCATTTCTGGTAGTGTCATCTTGAGACTTTCGCATGGCATGCTTAATCCATCGCCATTTACGCATTCCGATTTCGAATTCTCTTTCCATCGATGTTCGTTTGAGATGATATTTGGTCAGAAAATTTTTACAATGCGACCTAAGCAGTTGTTTAATGGGACGATGTTAATTGTGAGTTGCATTCTTTTTTTGTTTCAGTGTTTGACAAATTCAAACACAATTGAGCAGCGCGTTACGAAAATAGGCGTTCAAATCAAAATATATTTTGTGAACTACGCGATTATTTTCGTCAGCATTATCGACCAAATATGTCCACAATCGGGAGCATTGTGAGCATTGTTCAGCAAACCGGTTCTGTAGGAAATGTAAAATCAATTGTGCATGCTCGCCCAGTTTTTTCTGCGAAAAACATTGCTGTTGTACGCCATAGTGTGGCAGAAAAGCCGTCAACGTCGACTCGCCATCGTCATCACGAACATCAACGATGCGTATTTTGAATAAGGAATTGAACTTAGATGCTTACAAGATTCAATTGGCTCAAGCGGTTAGTTAGTTGAACAGACATAAGTAAATAGTGACTTTACAAGAAAATCATCTTCAGCGAGATGAAAACGGACTTCTTTTGGCCAGAAATTGAGGATATGGATGGATTTGGACGATATGTGGTTCCAACAGGATGGTACCATTTGCCACAAAATCAACGAAACAATGGCTCATTTGCAGGAGGAATTCAACGGCCGAATTATCTCACGTTGGGGGGTCTGTTAATTGCCCGCCACGATCATGTGATTTGACACCGTTGGACTTTTTTCTTTGGGAATATTTAAAAGAAAAAGTGTACGTCAATAAGCCAAGAACAATTCAAGAGCTAAAGAATAAAATAATTCGGCACATTAGCGGCATTGAACCTCAATTGTGTCTCAGAGTCATTGACAGGCAATAAGGACCGACGGATAGAGGTATGTCACCAAAGCCGTGGCGAGTATTTGGCTTTGTTTACAATTAACATCGTGCATTTTGGTTGGACCACTCTTTACAACAGATGTGACGTAGCTGTGGAAGACATTTACTTATTTTTGCACTTGGAAATAAGACGGGATATCCAGATATGGTCAAGCTGGTCGTATATTTGTCTCGCCTTGTTGTGCGCTTTGCAACACTCTCTTTCAAGAGCCTTCACTTGTTGTTATTATACTGCTAAGGTAGGAGAAAGGCCGAACACTTTGGATCTGTTGCTTTTGAATTTGTGTTCAGTCCGATTGCCTTATTCTGTCAAATAATCAAGTTTTTGGTGGCCATTATGTACTTTCTGAAGAGTTGTGTTAGAGATAACCTGAAACTTGCTATCTGAGATTTGAGTTGAATGGATAATTATTCTTATCAGTATCTGGATGAGTTTAGTTTTGATTAAAAATATAAAAAAAATTAATATTTTCTGTAAAACTCAAAGTATTATTAGAAAAGTAACTCAGCTTAAATAAAAATTTAAAAAAAATCTGCATATACCCGCTACGCATGTTCAATCGTCATTGTTTCAGTGGCGAATAAAAGCAAGAGCATCTATTGCAGAACGTGTTTCTTTTGTTATTGTTTTGCATATAACATACACACAGCTGTTTACCTACGTAAAGTGCGATTGGGTTCGCTCAAAACGTAAGCAAATTAAACTGAACGAAACGATTTGATTGTGTGTATGCAACGGTCGTTGAAGCTAGCCTACCTACGCATATTATGGTTGGGCTTTAAGAGTGATTATATTTTTATGGGTAAAAGCAAAGAGCAATCTTGGATATGGTATATAATATTCGCTATAAGCTTTGATTTAAGAATTTGTCACAAAAAAGTGTAATGTGGTAGCATTTGCAGTTCACTGTCAAAAATTTTTGTCATATTGCCTACATACATATGTGTGCAACCGAGCAATGTCTTGTTAGAATAGCATTTTGAAATTTTTTGCCTTAAATCAATATTAAAACTCTACAAGAGCTAGACCATTAAAATTATTTTATTTTTCAATATAATCTCCTTAAATTTCAATTTACTTAGTCCAACGTTTCTATGCCTTTATTCTATGCCTTTATTAAAATAATTTTTTTGTAGCTTCTCAAAGAAATCGTTTACAGCTGCCATTCATTTGAGGTATAACGTTTGCCAGCAAGGATGAAATAAAGGGGGAGAGGGGGAGCTACATATGTCAGGAATATAAGGTGGGTTGTCAGGCAATTCGTTCATATTCAATTGGTCCAAAAGATTACAATAATAGTTCGAATTTTTGTATTTTTATTTTTTCAGGTATAAGTTTGTCGATTAATAAAATGTGTACCTTCGTAATACCCGAAAACCGTTGCCATCACCTTACCAGTCGATTGAACAGTTTTTGCCTTCTTTGGTGCACTTTTGCCAGCTTCTGTCCATTGTTATGAAATGTCGCTTGAAATCAATTTTATTTTGCTTAAATCGATCCAAACAATAAGTGCAGCTTCGCTTTTAGCGAAGAATTTTCTAAACAGAAACATATGCTAAACTGTCTGAAATGAAAAAAAAACGAACTATTAACGAAAAAGTCTCGAAATTAATTTTGGATGGCCTTATAAAACAAAAATTTCTTCACTAACTTTGCGCCAAATATTTACTCTTGTTTTTTCGAACAAACATGATTAACAAGCAAACAATTTCTCTCGTTGCTAGAATGGAGAGGCAAAACCAGAAGAGAGCAAAGGCTTTGTTCCCGAATTATTGCTTAAATAGTAAAAACGAATGTCTAGCGATATCAAAATGAAATAATTTAAAGTATTATTAGCGAATATTTGGTGAGGTCGATAAAATTATTCGCTTTCCAAAGTTGATATCACAGGAAAACCTTAGAGATCGGCAAATTTGCTGACACAAACTGAGCGACGATTAAACTCTATCAGCTCTTTTTCGTTTCGCTTCCAACAGTCGTTTTCGAATGTTTTATCAGAGAAATGTTTACCAAACTACCGAATGTCGTGTTCAAGCAGGAATACCATAGTTTTACCGCGATTATAATTTTTGAGATAAAGTCGATTTTGCTAAACTGCTGGGGCTGTTCTATTCAAGGGGCGATAGGTGTATGTAAGCAGTTAACCGGAACAGGGAGCACTGAGTGCTGCCAACTGCTGCAGACTGCACTCGCAAATCCTTTAAAAAGCAAACGAATAAATGAAACTCGATGCGTGTAAATTGTATACTTACGAGTATAACCCCATAGAATTTTTTACTCTGAGATCGTTGTACAAATTTTTTCTTAAGATCTTTTCTAATCAATAAGCTTGTAGACGTACGTACATATGTAGAGTATCCTGAAGTCGTGTTTGACTGACAATAACTGTCTTCTTTGTTTTTCTACAAAGTGTCCTTAATTTAAGCCTTTTCGTTAAAAAAAAACTACTGCACTTTAAAAAAAAACACCACCATTAGCATCTGAATTTATTTTGTTCCATTTAATTTTTGTTGAACTCGAACATACGTGTGTCCAAATTGAAGGTGCTTTTATTATGGACACATTTTCGATCAGCCTTTAAAGATAATTTTTGTAAGTTTTCCACTATATTTGCTATAGTTTTTCTTTTTTTTCTCAGGATATTATTGACCCTTCCACACTACCACCTGCAGAACTATAACTGACTATTTTTGTTACACCAATTAAGCACTGAAACCTTGATATGCGTAAGCAGCTTGGCCTATTGAACACATTACAGATATTTGGCATAATGGTATCAGTTTAACGCATATTTTAATAATTAATTGGGAAAATAAGTTTATTTTCGTATAATTTATGAAATTCTGTAATGATTAGTGAAGAGGAATCCAATTCTACATGTGCTCCCACTACAAATACAACTAAAAACGAAAAAAAAAATTCTTATTTGGGATTTATAGAGAGAAAATAGAGATCGATGGTTACATGATTAGGTGGATGGTTGGTTGGATGGTTGAATATAAGTTTATTTAAAATATTAAAGATGTTTGTGTGTGTGCGTAGGTGAGTGTGTTTGTTTGGAATTCACTAAAGTGTAAGGAATTTAATTCAATTGAAGTGACATACAGACAGACAGACAGACAGACAGTTCTTTTGCGTTTTCAATATTTAAAAATGGGCCGAATAAATGCTAAAGGTGGTGCTAACGACGATATTTGTGGCGATGGTGATGGGGTGGTGGTGTTGGTCGGGCAAACGTATAAATAGAGTAAAAATTTTAATCACAAAAGAAAAAAGAAAAGCTGGATATTGTCAATTGTTTACCTTCTTCATCGCAGTGATAAAATGTTTTCCTATTGTTATAGAATAAATGGTTTCATGTGTATGTGTGGCCTTTGTTTGCATGTGTTTGTACAATAAAAGGAAGTGTGTGTGTTTGTGTGTATATTTAAAATTTGCGCTGAACTATTAAAAGTTTTATCTGATATATGTAAAGCAAACGAAATTGTGTACAGTGGGCCAAAAATAAGCAAACCTTACTTTATAATTTACTAGCTAAGACCTGGTACGCTCCCCCACCCCTAACTTGATTATTATCTTAACTATTATTTTCCATTTTAGCCCCTTTCGGCTACAATCCCAACATTAAAGAGAGCTATTAATTTCTTCCATAAACTGCTTTTTATCCTCGCAAATACATGGAATAGACGTTCACAGAGGCGGATAGAGGTTCAATCGTCGACTCAACTTTCGTCAGCAGTAAACTGGCATTAGACCTGAAATAGGAAGTTAGCAAGCACTAGAGCTGACACAGAATTGGGACTTGACGATTTTTTTCATACAAAATGACATAAAAGATCGTCGGAAAAAGCAGTCGTGAGATAGAATCTATTTTATTTTGACGCGGCTTCTATTACTTTCTCAATTGTGCTCTCACAATTTGTATGTAATGTTGCCGTACTTTCTTTCAACAGTAACAAAAAAGTTGAAGTTACTGTTGATTTTATTTTGGGCCATCTTTCTTTTGACAGCGCTTTTGCTTGAAGTTGCGGACGTATTCTGTTTCATCATTTATTCTCACAGTGACCACCGGGCGATATTTTACTTAGTGGAATATAAATTCTATAAATTGCTATCCTAAGACAGAGCGAAGAACCAGGCCTGCGTAATAGGCAAACTTGATTCGGAAGCTTGCACAAATACATTTTATTCTCTACAAGTAAAACAAGATGATAGCGGAAAAATAGCTGAGGCGTAACACTTATCTTTGACGGCACCTCACAAATAATAGTCCAACGGTGTCAAATCGCAGCTCCGAGGTGGCCAAACGACATCAGCTCTGCTGCTGATAATGCGATCTTCAAAAATAGGGCGCAAAACATCGAGTGTAGCTTCGTCTGTGTGGCACGCAGCGCCGTCCTGTTGAAACCAAATGTTGCTAACATCCTACCCTTCAATTTTTGTGAACAAAAATTCGTACAACATGGCCCGATAAGGATCGCCATTGACTGTAACGGCCACTCCTTGCTCATTTTCGAATTATGCTTCTGGACCAAAATCCGCACCAAACAGTGACTTCTCTTGGGTGTATCGGCTTTTCAATGTATGCGTGTGACTTTTCTGTGCCCAAAATGCGACAATTTTGCTTGTTTATATACTCGCTCAGATCAAAATGAGCTTCATCTGAAAAGATGATTTTTTTGGCAAAATTTTCAAAGTAATGCCGCAATATTTCCCAGCGTTGTTTAAGCGTATACACAACCATATTCGTTCAGCGGAAGGATAAAACTAATTATCTATCAAATCAGACATGAGCTAAGTGTTACCATTCACGAAATAAGCACTAGTTGAAAGAAAAAACGTTAGATGGCGGACCCTTTATTAATAAAACCGTCATTGTCCGCTTGCTACATGCATAAAAGTAAAAGGCTAACAATAATATGCTTATGCTAGCTTAAGCTACTGTCAAAATACAACGAAAAGTGTGACCAATGCTTAAGTAACTTATTGACAATTTTTTGGTGGCTAACTCGTGGTGGGAATCAAACTAATATGCTACTCCCTACTCAACTAAGCAGCATATATCAAATAAATTTGAATAAAATTCGAAATAAAGAGAATTTGTTAGTTTTCTTCTCAAAACATATTTTATGTCTTTGAGCCCACAGTGCAATATGTATTGTTGGTGAACATTTTTCGATGATGGCTGTTCAATCAAAGCAAAATATTTTAAGAAAACAAAATTAAAAAGAAAACGGGAAATACCCAGCCATTGATACTCTTGTGTGTATGTGTTACTCATCTATGAATACTAACAACCGTTCTATTATTGAAAAAGTCGAGCAAAAAGGTACTCTATTCACATACACACACATGACTACTACTCATCCTACTTTCTCCCACACTCTTAAGAAATTGCCAAAAGAAAAAATAGCTTTCATACTCACTTACATACATATATGGTTGTATTATTACATATTTATAAGTTTACATATGCATACATATGTGTATGTGTGAATGAACATAATTTTAGGTGTGCGAGAGTGAGTATATGTAGCGTATGCGTATGCAAGGTTGTTTTAATACCAGGGAGTCCCATATATTGATGGCTTTTTTTGCTTATTTTCGTTTTCGCTTTGTTGTCAAATGGGACATCAGACAAACACATGCATACGTACGTACGCTTTTTTATATGCATATGTATGTATGTATGTATATATGTATGTGTGTATGTGTGTATGTACTCTATTTAAAGTTAGCAAAAAAAGAAGGAGAAGAATAAAACAGAAAGCTAAAGAGATGAAAGCAAAATATAATCATTCGTTTTGTTGCTTTTTTTTTTAAGTGGGTGAATGGGTGAGTGAAGGGAAGATGGCAAAAGAAAATGTGGCATAAAATCATTTTGATGTCGTGCAGTGTATTGTGTCAAATTTGTTATTGTTGCCGTTGTTGCTTTTGTTGTTTTTATTTTGACAAACAACTTGTTTTTTAAATATGGCTTTCGCTTATTCAGTCGTCATTCATTTTCTTTCTTGTTCACTGTCTACGCATTGGTGAGGGTTGGCAAAAAATTATTTTTTTAGGATGTGTTTTGGGTGTGGGTGGGTGGGTATATCATGTGTGTGTCATATAATGGAAATGGCGTTGGTGGGAGAAATTGCAAAACAAAACAGTAATACATTTACAAACAGTAGTGGTCAAGTAATTAGTACTGGAATTAAATACATTTGTGGTAGTAAGGATTCTAAATTGTTTAAATATCTATCGCATCGAATTTTATCAAAGAATATCGAAAACCTTTTTAAGGCGGCGTTCGGCAAACTTGAATTAATGCATTTTACAATTGGTGTAGTAATTGAGAGTCTCTCACGCAGGTCACTTTGCACTGTGTTTTTAAACTTGTCTATTCTTTACATCCATCTCTTTGTTTATTTTTTGCTTATGTGTGCGACTTCGTACGTGTGAAAACACAAGATAAGAGCAGCTCTTTGCCGAATTCTGCTTTAAAGGGATGTGGAATGTAATTCGAAATTGTTTTTTTTTTGTGAGTACATATATGAGCATATAATAACTGTATTGAAAAACTACATAACTTACCAACAAAGCAAGAAGGAAGATTTCTTATCATCCTTTAGAAACACACCGATGCTTTAATAGTTATTAAAAAAAAGTGGTTTGTGGCCTATCCAAAATACGTACGACACGGACTTGTTGATTATGCTTAGGGAAGTAGCTGCAAATTATATTTGATATTTCCACTAGAACTTCGTTATATGATCGGTGGATACTTTAGCGGTCTCTCGGAGGTACTAATTAAAAAGCCAGATAATTAACACGGAATTCGGTCTATACGTTCAAATTTGTAGTTTAGCAAAGATACGGATATTTACCATTTATTTTATCAGGAAATCCTGGCTAAGTCGAACGCTAACGAAAAGTATCGATCTACATATGTAAGTTTTCGGCAGCCCTGTATTACTGAGCATCGTCAAATAAAAATCAGCACATTATTGGAATTCTAAAACATATTTACTCAAAAATTAACATAAAAGATAGGCATTTTATATCCTTAAAATTTAGTATCGATTTATTCATATAGTTTTTGCCTAAGAAATATTTTCTAACGCTTTCTTACTTTGTGAAATTTAGTAAAGATCGGTGCAATATGCACATATGCACTAAAAATTCGTTTCAAGTGTAAGAAAACGTTCTACTAGAGTGCTAAGTTTAGTAAAATACAGTTCAGTCTTCTAGTCTATAGATGTATAATCCTTTAACAGTGTAGTGAATGTATCCAGTCCATTGTCGCTCTTACTTATCTTATAAGAAACTAATCATACCGACAGATCAATTTGGATTCAGAAGTAAGTATAGGACAATTGAAGAAACACATAGAGTGGTGAGTGCCATTAGAAGGACATTTGAAAAAACAAATTTCGTTGCGCTCTACTTAACGACCTTTCAAAGGAATTCGAATAGAAGGAAGGCTTGATATATAAACAAAGACAAAGACACCAAATAACTGCAATCTATTACAAACCTTAGAATATCAAGTCCAGAGTACCACAAGAAAAATTCCTGGGAATCATCCTATATCTATATCTATAAAAGGCGACAATAAAATCAGTTGTAACGAAAGGTAAATTCAATACCAACGTTTTATGTACGGGGTGTTTTTTATAGAGGTGTAGAACTATGAGTTGCAATAAGTTAAGTTGCAATATCCAAAAACTAATCTTGTGGCTTTACATTTTAAATATGATTTCTGGCATATGACCGCTACGGCTGGCGCGGATTTAGTCCAATCTGGACATCCAATTTTCGATGACTTTTTCCAACATTTGTGGCCGTATATCGGCAATAACACGGCGAATGTTGTCTACCAAATGGTCAAGCGTTTGCGGCTTTACCGCATAGACCAATGACTTTACATAGCCCCACAGAAAGTAGTCTAGCGGTGTTAAAATACAAGATCTTGGAGGCCAATTCACAGGTCCAAAACGTGAAATTAGGCGGTCACCAAACGTGTCTTTCACTAAATCTATTGTGGCACGAGCTGTGTGACATGTTGGGCCGTCTTATTGAAACCACATCTTCTGGACATCATGGTTATTTAATTCAGGAATGAAAAAGTTAGTTATCAAGGCTCTATACCGATCACCATTGACTATAACGTTCTGGCCACCATCGTTTTTGAAATAGTATGGACCAATGATTCCACCAGCCCATAAAGCGCACCAAATAGTCAGTTTTTCTGGATGTAACGATGCTTCCACATACACTTGAGGATTACCTTCACAGTTTTGTTTGTTGACGTAGCCATTCAACCAGAAGTGCGCTTCATCGCTAAACAAAATTCGCTTATGAAAATCGGGATCAACGGTAATCTCGGTTTGGGCTCATTCGACGAATCTACGCTGGGCGTGAATCTATTCATGATGAATTGCCAAGCTAAACTGAGATTAAATCACTTAACAGCTGTTAAATCGGTCGTTATCTTGAAAAGTAATGCCAACTTAAAGTTCTATACCTCTATAAAAAACACGCTATATATGTTTTTGTAGGTCCATTGATTCGCGAGTTATTGGCGTTAGGATAAGCCCCTTCGTATTGCATCAGTTTTACTTGAAAAGGAAATTTGTAACAGCATTTAAGTTTGTGCGAGTTAGAAAATGTTTTTAAGACTGTGTATATAAAAAGCATATGTAAAAAGCTTCCATTTGGTGTATGGCTTCACTATTGTTCAACTGACGGTACCACTCCCATATAAAATTTGTATTTACATGTCTATCTCTTTAAAACGGTTATAGTAAGATTCTCTTAGTTAATAACTTTGTGATCAATACAAACCATCATTAGTCGTTAATACACACTATCAGTCGAAATATGGGCGAAATTGAATAAGTGGGTGTGGCAAAACCTCTGCAAATTAAATATTGATTTTATATATTTATATTGAGAACGATTAGAAGGGAAGGTTCTTAATTTGGTCTAGTGGACTGAATCGAATAAGTGGGCATGATACCTGCCATACAATTATGAATTGAATTTTCTAAATTTTGCATGTATAGATCACAGTAATAGTTAAAGCTTGATGTGGATAGATAAACCACATCAGTTAAATACCACATACAACACAAAGGCTCCCAGCAACCCGGGAGGTATTACACTAGTTTGATATAAACCTCCGATATGCCAATAAGCAGTCGTACCCGCACTTCGACATTGCATTCGTAAAGACCCGCAGGAAGCAACTCGGATTTTGCTAGACCATGTAATACAGCTGGAAACCTGGTTAAGGTATTGGAGGATAAAGGTTAATGAGCAAAAATGTACACACGTAACATTAACTTTGCGCAAGAAGTCTTGCTTGGATATTAAAATAAACAATTGAATGATTCCTCAGAGTTTTGGGTGTTAAATATTTGGGAATGAATCTTGAGCACCGGCTAACATGGAATAGCCACATAAATGCTAAATTAATTTACATAAATTAGGTAAATAATAAAAACTCGTACTGTAAGCTTTTCTTGATAATATGATGACCAATCTTTTGCTATGGAGTACTGCTATGGAACACTGCCTCGATTCAAATGGTGCCAAAACCAAATTTCGCGACTAATAACAAATGCTCAATGGCTTATAGAAAATCGAGCATCCATACACTCAGGGAAAATTGGTCGAAAAATACCGGAACTTATAGTCTTTATGTCAATTATGTTCTTCATTTGATACCATATCGTTCATGATTGTTATCGGGTCATTCTTAATTTATAAATTTATGGTATTTTTGTACACCTTGTTGACGATTTTATTACAAATTGTTATTGATTTTTTAACTTTTGGTTTTCTCGTACAATTTGTTCTTATACTGATTAAGCATTAAGCTTGATTTGATACTGAAAGTTCACAAAACATTGTTCACTATTCATTAACAGTTGTAGAATGAATGCCTTTTTTCTCTCTGTGTAAAAATCTGAACATGTTAGGAGGAAATTGCCAGGTATACTGAGGCGTATTTGAAGAAGTAAGAGCTTCAGCCGAACCTTGAATAATGCTGGTCACATCCGATTGCGAAGAAGAGAAACTGCGGACATAATATGGAGATGAGTGAGAATAGCATCAATTGAATCCCATGACTCCATGTAATTTCGTCACGCAGTGGCTGATCTATAGACTATAGGATAATATCTAGTTTTAAAATTTGAATACGAATTCTGAGCTCACTTTACATTGAGGATCCGATTTAATACATTTGCAAAAAAAAAATCCAAAAAGTTATTATATAGGGTATTACCTAATCGAACGTTTCTAAATATTGGGTATGTTTTGTAAACTGAAAACGAGTGAAATTGAAATCGAGTATGTTTACAAAGTCAAATAAAACTTAAATGCGATAATTATTTGAAAGCTTTGAAACCAAACCACCTAAGAGAATAACGAAATGGCACGAATAGTCACCCTGAGCTGTTTAATATCAAGTGGATATATATTTGAGCTCTGCTCCAAACCATTTAAGAAAGTTACAATAAAGTACCGTAGTCGTCTGCTCGCTAGACCCGGACCTTCATAGAGAAAGTCAACGATCGTCTCCCTCTCAGAGGTGCTTTTCCAGCTTCTGCAGTGTATGTTGAAAGTCAAGCCCAATCATCCAATGATCCGTGTACACCGCAATGAGTTTGGAAATAGAGTGGCGGGAAGTTTTCAGTAGGTTCAGTGTCCTGTCACTGTCATACCGAGGCCACAGCATCCTCGCGATAGCACAAGAGGAGTGGAAACCTTACCTATTATGTGTCCTCTCACGGAAGAAAGAATAGATTTGCTCCTTGACTACAGTCATATGGCAGCAGATGTCAGAGTAGAAAATGATAGGTACCACATCCATCGTGACCCAAATCGAGGATATCGTACATGTACCAACTTTATCTCCCCTTTCATTGGTAAACTCAAGCCGAGTTGCTAGTAGGCGACTCGAACGCCATGATAGCGGGCTGACTATCACAGAAAATTCGGATCCTTCCCACAGACCCCCATTCTACCGGCATCCTACGCGCTTGCAAAATCGCAAAAACCTTCTACTGAAAAATGCCAGAGACCTCCGATAGTCTAAAGGTTTCCACAAAGTAAGCACCAGCACAAAGTAAAATACCAGTCCTCATTTTCGGCCGAACTTAGATTTGCAAGAATAAAAAGCCTTCTTTACCAACTCCTCGACATGCAGCTCCCAATGAAGCTTTGAATCCAATATCACACCCAGATACTTGACCCTTGATGACAGTTGACAGTTGATTGATGCTATAGTCTGGGTATTCTAAATGGAGGTGGTTTGTATTTTCTGGTGAATAAATAGCACAAGTTCGGTCTTATCAGGATTAACTCAAAGACAAAGCTTGGATAATCAAAGAATTTATTTTTAAGGTAATTAAGCGATTTAATAATAAAAAGAAAAAATTTATCATTGATTTGAAAATTATAGCAATTTGATACGGAACATAAGGAAGTTTTAAGATTTAAGGTTGAAAATGTAAACAAGAATACATTTCTGACGGTGTAGGTTATTCAAGATATCTGTCTGTACCCATTTCAATACTTTAGGCAACAAAATGTTTTCAGTGTCCGAACAGGGCAGACCATTTAAGTTCCATTACTTACAGAGGCATGGACATTTTTGTGCAAAAATTTAAATTAATTAAGGCCGTACATTATTTTTGATAATTACAAAACACGCATTTCTAATTAACTACGAACTGATAAACTTTCTTTCTAAGGGAGCCATGTTTTATACGATTTCTTAGCTTTTGTTGTTTTTCTAAGAAAAAAGAACGAAAAAGCAAGTATATGTCTTCCGTGTAAATTAAATTGAAACAAACATTACGAGTACTTTACTCGGCATTAAAATAAAAAAAGTATACCTTTTAGATTGTGAGTCCTGACACAGTCAGGGAATATGGCAAAGAAAATACATCTTCGTATGTATGTACGAGTATGTATGTATGTTCCTTATATTCGTAGATTAAGAAAAATGCGCACTTTTTTACATTTAATAGAAGACCGACACACTTTTTCGTACATGAATTTTTATTTTATTTTTTCTTAAAATTTTCTTTGGTTGGTGGTTGTTGTTGTTGTTGTTCAGATTTAAGGACTGAAACGCCAAAAAATATTAAATTAAATTTAAAATTTTGCTTCTCCAGCAATTACTCAAGGAATTATGTTTTATGACACCTTGTTAGAGAGTTTCTCTATAAAAAAATTTAGCAAAAAAAAACAAAAAAGTTAAATTAAAAAATTGTTTTTATTGTATTTTCGATGAAAGAATATAAACAGATGGGTTATGTTAGATAGGTAACCAGCCATAGGCGAACAGAGCCAAACAGTCTATATACCTATCTTATACAAGAAACTATTTAAGGTTTAAGAAAACGCTTTTTAGGCTTTTCAAAAAGTCATTTTTATATTTTGGCCTGAGATGTTGCAGAAGAAAAATATTGCACAGATTCCTTCTCTTTCCGAGCAGACAGTTTTCACAGAAGACTCACTTGTCTCTTAGCGACTTGAAAGCACGTCTATGCCGATATTATCGAAGCCTACCGTGTTCCTCCTCCTTGCTCAGGGGCTAAGAACTATTTATCTAAGAACTCAGAACACAGCTTAGAGCACTGGTTGTAAGGTAACTTCACAGCTAGTCAATAGCCTATTCCTGCAATCCAGGTCAAATTACAACCGTCAAGTCTACACCTTAAGGGCCCCATTCTATATTGGAACAGGAACCTCATTAACTAATATTTCCATGAACCAGGACTTCATGTGTATTCAGAACTCTACTGTGTTGTTGTTGTACGAATCGTACAGGATATAGAATACGTTACATCTCGTTGAATCCCTCAAAAACGGTTAAATATCGAATTGTCATTTTGAATACAATACTTAACTGGAACTCTCACTTTAGTGGCGTCCAGAATAAGGCAATAAGTGCCCTCTGGGCAAGTTGCTCCTTCTACGGTAAGACATGGGGTCTTTCGTCAAGAATGACGCTATTCGACCTATGCAGCTATAGCTTAGTTACGAAAGGCACCGCTTCACATCTATGTATGTATGTGATGAAGGTGGAGGCATGTTCGGCGGCAAAGTCTACACAGGGTGGTCGGAGAATCATATTCGGTTCTGAATGTTATCCCTTTGAATATGAGATTCAAGGTTGAATTCCCGGACAGGGATTGTTGGTGTAATAGGGCCTTAGTTCGGAGTGAGTTTGATCTAAGCTGAATGAATGTATCGGTGCTGGTGTTCAGGGACTCAACCGAGCCTTGTCGATCTCACTAGGGAGATCGCTGAGTGTTTTCCAGGCTGAGATCAAGGCCATTGCCATATGTGGGGAGATCAACGTAAACATTGGCCTCAAGTGTAAGACCAAAAATATATTCACTGAGAGCCACGCTGCCTTAAGGGCACTTGGCTCGAGTAGTACGACATCTAGACTTGGTAAATATTGCTACGCAAAGGCTTTTGCCTAGAAATAAGGCCCAACTGTTTTGGGTACTTGGACACTGTAGGATAGATGCTAATAAAACAGCGGCTGCATTGGCTAGAAAGGGTTCCATGACACCCTATATCGGTCCGGAACCTCACGATACAGCACCACTTACTACCATTCACAAGCTGGTCAAGGGTTGGGAAATTGCCATATTCTTGGAAAACTGGAATACTGAAAATGGAGTTTGACTTTCAGACTGTAATTTGGACGTCCTCTGAATTTTTTACGGACCTTTAGACTGATAGCGTGCATCTGAAAAAGATGGCGGTCAAGGATATAGCTGTTTGTAGACTGTTTTCACAAGCATCAGAGATGACGGAACACATATTGTGTGAATGTGGAGACATATAGTCTCATTGGCAAACATATCCACCATTAGCGTTTCAGATCTGCTGGTCTTCATTAGGAAGGCAGCTGAGGGAGCATATAGGTTGCAGTGTCCTGCAAGAGTGCCTTGTCGGAAAAATACACATGACGTGAAAGCAGTCTCCTCTTCCTCTTCAGAGCCATAGCTCCCGAAAAAACCATGCGAGGAAACGCATTCCAATGAGGCATTGACCCCTAAGAACCACAATAGTTCAACAAATGGCCATGTATTGCAAGGAAAGAAGCTATAAGCAATATAATTCCCTCAAAATTCCTATGTCTCAAAATTCATATCAGAGCTACCTTCATATGACCCGAAATTTCCATTAGAAACCTCCGGCATTCATGGACGAGGATAGACATCAAGTTGACGCTCATAAAGGAATATATTACGGCCTGACTGACCCAGTAAATCAAAAGATTTTCTGGTGAAATCCTGCCTCTCAACAAGCAGTGTATAGCCTTCAGTCATGAAGTCAGCCTGAAATACACTGCAGCAGTCAGGCAACTTATAGGACAGTCTAATGTCAGCCCACCCTATCTAGAACTCTGAATTTGCCTCAAGAGCAAATCTGAAACCTCTCCCTGGTCCGTTACACCGTTAGAAGTCTTTAGTCAGGATTATGAAGTCAAATGACCATGATGTACCATATAGTCGGCCCGAATGTGTCTATGCTCTCGAAAAAAAGCAGAGTACCCGTAGTCCAGATTAAGGCAGGAGTTCACTGATTTAATCTTGCTGCTACCAGTTTAGCCATCTGCTTCAAAAATAAATCGTACAAGCTTTACAGAAACTAAATATTCCCTATCATTTATAGTCATTGATAGTAGTCATCAAGACTCAAAAAAATGTAACTACCGTTGGCAGTCTTTCCAAAATAGGTGCTCTAGCCGATAGAATGTAATGCTTCATGAAATTCTACATACACTAGCAGAAGTCAAGATCTTTGTATTTGAGATTGACTTTGCATAAATGATAGTAGCGGCTGAGTTAAGGCCCAACCATAATATATGTACGTAGGCTAGCTTAAACGACTGTGCGAATAAACACAATCAAATTTGTGTAACTATAATGTACTTAACAAATGTCAAGATTCGTTCAGTTTCATTTGCTTACGGTTTAAATGAAACTGATCGCATTGTACGTACGTAAACGGCTGTTTGTGTAAGCTATCGTCAAAAACTCAACTAAAAGTCTATCAACTGCTTAATCAACTTTTTGAATGGATCATTACCATTATCTGGATTGATTTATCTTTCATTAAAAATATTAAAATTTTAATATTTTGTGTAAAAATTTAATTATTATCAAAAAATAACACAATTTAAATAAGAATTTAAAAAATTTCCATACACCCGCAACGCATGTTCAATCATCGCTGTTTAAGTGACGAATAGAAGCAAGAGCATCCATTGAACAACGTGTTTCTTTTGTTGTTGTTTTACATGTAACACACAAATAGCTGTTTAGGAACAGCTGTTTAAGTGTTACCAAATAGTGACAAATGCTAGAATATATTAGTGCGGATCTAGCACTAACCATAAAGTTGTATTAATTAGTTCCAAAGTGGTGCTACGGAGCACAGTTGTGGCCTCAGTTTACAGCCTCAGCTTCATACATTGGACGTATTCAAAACCGCCAAAATAAAATATTGCGACTGATTTTAAAAGCTCCATGGTTTGTAAGAAATTCGAACATCCAGAAAGACCTGAACGTGCTCATCATGTTTAGAGAGGAAATCGCTAGATATGCTGAGATGCCATAAACCCTTATAATCTTGAATGATGCCGGTCATATTCGAATGAGAAAAAGCGACACTAAAAGACTTCATTATTGTGACCGATTTTCACTTGTCAGAAAAGATTAATTTAACCAGCTGGTATATAAATCGAACGACTGCAGCTAGCAGAGTTCAAAGCGGAAGTAATCGTCATATCCTGTCGAAGAGTTAAAAAAATCATACAAATGAGTGTCAGTAGACTTCAAAATTAACTCAAAAACTCTATAAATTACTTATACGTGAAGATAAATGGCAAATTGTCTTCTAGGCATAGTGAGTACTGACGACATGTTAGGCTTACGAAACAGTAAATGCACATTTAAATATGTAGTAGGGAGATCGATTATTCGACTTTTTTCAAAAACCGGTTTTCGAATAATTCGGAAAGTAGCACTTTTGAAAAAACTGGTTTTCGGTTACTTATTATTCAAATAACCGGTTCTTTTATTTGAATAAAATTGTTCTTAATTCTTGAAGCGCAGAGCTGGACCACGTCCTTTAAAAAAAAAGCAGAAGCTAACGGAGAGTTTAAAATGAAAGTGGCAATCAATACTAACAATAATTCTAACAAATTTTATAAAAACTATGCCAAAACGGTGTGCAGAAGCCATAAAAAACAAAGTTTTGTACACAAAGTACTGAAAAATGCTTAAGTTTCGAACAGCTACTCAGGGATCTTATTTCGTTTTCATTGTATTACTTGGTAGAGAATAGAATTAAAGGTTTGTTCTTATAGTTATAATATAGGATTAAATGTTTTACTTTGAATAAATCGATTAGCAATAAACGAGTCCTTAATTGACTCGACAAGAAAATTTGCTTAGATTTGGAGCAGCACGGTATGTAAATTTATGCACCACGTATTTAATGGTGTTTGTGTTAGAGTGGTATGTTGGCTAAGAACTCACATTCTAACCAAAAAGTCGTCGGTTCAATCCCAAGCCATATCGTCTGACAATTTTCAACAGCGATATCACCTCACAACATTACTAGAGGCTGGTCATGTGTATTTGCGCTGTGAAAAACTGCACTAACTAATATATCCGCCGTTCGGAACAGGCGTTTGTGGGTTTGTTGACTTTCAATGAGTCTAGTTGATCAGTCTTCATATATAAAAATCAATATTTATTTACCGAAGATGAGAAAAAGTTATTGTTGCTCAAATGTGCATAAAGTGTGCTTCAAAATGATAAGGTCACCTTAATATTTGTTCAGTTCATCCAAACCATAAAATGTTATGTATGATCACATTATTTAAAAAAATTCTACGTTCAAATAAGTGAATAATAAGCCGGTTTTGCTCTTAGAGATGTACCGTTATATTATGTTTATTTGGATTCATGTAAAGAAGTGCAAAATTCAATGCGTCAAAATAAAGAGGTCAGTGATTAATAAGCAATTAATCTAATCAGAAGGTATCACAATTGACGATTTTGAAAAAAACCGTATTCGACAAAACCAAAAACAGACCGGTTAAAACCGGTCGAATAATAACCGTACGATATCCCTAATATGTAGTAGATATGACGAATGCACTAACACTGTTATCTCCAACTTAGTTAGCTAAAGCAAAAGCACAGTGACTAGGAGGGTTCTAATCCGAAAATATTGAGCTGCTATGGTGCATATGAACAATACCTTTATCATATTCTATTGGTCGATACACCTTATCATCTACTTATGTTGTCATGATCTGCTTGATGAAGTATTTGATTTCTTGTCTGTTTAGATCATACTGCAGGTTATTCCTTTAAACACCTTGAAGTATAGACAGTTTAAGTTTAAGAAATGTTTCATATTTCTATTGCTGGGTCTCAAACGAGGTGTTTTAACGTATTTAATGGTTTAAATACTGTATGACAGCCAGTTTCTAATATTCCCCTACAAACTGTGTTAGAACTGGCTATTCTGACGAAAAATGTTGTTCATTTCCAAAGAACCGCAAACGAACTCTACTTTTACGCACGTTGAACAATAACGAATGCAAACTTCCGGCCTTTAATTTTACTTTTTATGAGTAAATGGCATTTGCATTGCATATCACCAACGGCAACAACAACAACAACAACAACATCATCATCATTAAAATCATCATTATCATCAGTATTACGTGTTTCTATTACAACATTAGCAACAACAATAACAAAAAACTAAAAACACCCAAATATAACATGACAATGAAAATAAACGCAAATTGTGGAAAACAAAATAAAAAATTCGAGAGTAAAAAGAAAAACAAGAAGAAGTAATCGTTGAAAAAGGCATTGCCCTCACCGAAGTTACGCACCAAAGAATTTATCGGTTACACACAGCCATACATACTTATATGTGCACCCGAAATTTCTGCATGGCATGTAAAGCAATGCCAATGCAAGGCATTCGCAGCATTTGAAAACGTTTTGTGAATAAGAATACGAATGCCGAAAAGTGATTATGCGAAGCGATGCGTTATGTTGCGTCACTTTAAAAATAGAACACAATGAGGGGGTGGTTTATAAATTTCTTTTTTTTTTCTCAAATTGTGAATTTTACTAAAAAAAAAAACGAAAAAAAAAACGAAAAAAAATATAAATTTCACTCTTATCAAAAAAGAAAAAACAACAAATTGAGAAAGAATAACAATTCCATGAGAAATGAACGCAAAAAAAAAATAATAATAAAACTCGAATATGCTCATTCGTATGATGCAGTTCTGTGTGTTTTTTAGTTTTTTTTTTCGTTTTTTCGTTTTTTTTTTTTTTTTTTTTTTGAAATTAAAACATTCGAAAATAGTGCAAACTTCCGGTCGCTTATTTTAATACAAAATTTTAAATTAGAAATTATTTTTTGTTAAAAAGATAACTTAAAGCGAAATTAGAGAAGAAAACAGCGCATTAGGATTATTTATGAGTCTATTAAAACTAATTGGTTTACGGTTTATGCCCGTTTTATTTTATTAAGAGTTTTGAACTAATTTAGTAAAAAAAGTATTTAAATTAAAATCTTAAAAAAAAAGAAAATCCAAAAAACCAACCGCAGGAAATTCTTTTTTTTAATGTGGGACAAAACACAAATGGAACTTTTTTGTTTTCACATGCAAAATAAAAGCCTTATCCAAAAGCATCATATTAAGAATTATTGCCTACATATTTATTTTAAATATAGGCCATCGTTAGCTATTTTCTCCTTCTTTTCTTGGCATATATAGATTCTGCGCCCCAAAAACTGCAGTTTTTTGGACTAAAAACTATTATTTTCTAAATAATTTTTAATTGGTTTTGCAGCTTGTGGCCGAGTATTACGGCTTCATGTTTGATCGCATAATTAGAGCATTGATGGAAAAGTTGATACTATAGGATCCGCCATCTAACGTTTTTTTTCAACTAGTGCTTATATCGTGAATGGCAACACTTAGCTGACCGATAATTAGTTTTATCCTTCCGCTGAACGAATATGGTTGTGTATACGCTTCGCTAAGTGGGCCTGCGATCGACGTACAGAAGATGCCGATTTTGCCAACGCAAGTGAGCAGATAATAACAAGATAATAAATAAAGCAACAAATATTATAAAGTTGTGGAATCAGTGCTGCCACTAAAACAAAATTTAATTCTACCAAAATGTTTTCAAAAATCTACCAAATTCGATACAAATCTACCAACTTTTAAAAACCATTAAAAACATACCTGTTTTGATATGAATAAAATTGTTTAATAATATATTTACTTGTGCCAATATACTGTGAGCGGCAATACAAAGTATACCCCCCACCCCCCCCCCCCCCCTCATTTTCTACAATTTAATTCTTATTTCAGCCTTTCAATATGCAAGAATACATTCAATACCGGTGTTCATGGCTTAGTAAGGGCCACATTTCTGTTTTTAATAATTAATTGGTGATGGTGGTGATATTAATAAGCTTTTGAAACGGCATACAATTCGAGATGCAATAATATTGTTCAAACAATCATAGGATGAGCTACAACCGACATTGTTAAAAAATTCTTGGTTCAAATTATTAAATTGGGATTCAGGCGATTACGACAGCGATGATGACTTGCAACTAGCACATCTGAATCAACGAAATCGGGATTGCAATGAAATTCTTCAAATGGAATGAAGATTTGTTTACTGACGGATCTGATGCAGAGAAAAGCGTTGAGGAGGCTTCAGATAGCAGCGATGTCGATGTTGTCAACATAACGCCAGCTATTCGTTATTCAAAAGTCCTTGAAGACATCAATAATGTTATAAAATTGGTGCAAAACCAGTGATATTTTTGCCAGTTAACACATCACTCACTTTTTGGACGTCCGTAACGATATATGTGGTTGTATCCAAATTAAAAATTTAATCAAATACCTAATAAATTAGGAACTAAATGTTAATGAATAAAAACTGTTTTGTCTTAAAATAAAGCTTTCACAACTAGTTTTATTATAATGTTCAGGAATTCGATTCTACCGTAATTCAAAATGTGTCAGCTTTTACTATGAACCGTTCACATTATGAGCATCCTCTCAAGCCGCTCAGTGACAGTTCGAACAAAGCAAGTCATTAAAGCTTTCAAATTAAGAACTCTGCGAAGTCCTCTTCGGAAACAGAAAGTCATAACACGTAAAATTGAACGTAAAATTAATATCACGCGAAAGTTCATGAATCGAATCATTGAAATAGACTTGAATTTGGGTTGGCTTTAAAACGTATTACCGGACTCTTGTAGAAAAATCGAAACGCCTTTTGGAGAAGAACGATGATAATTTGGTCAAAAAATCTTTGTTTACGGATGAAAATTGTTGACCGAACCAAAGAAGTATAATGAACGAAATGACAAGATGTAAGCCCAGTAGTGTAGAGGTAATCCAGTTTACAATGAGGTCTCCGACTTGCATTTCTGTGTACAAGGAATCAAAACATCAGCCAAAGAGTACCAGAAATTCGTTTTGAAAGCGTTTATGAAGCCACTTAATCATTCCCTTTTCTAGAACTAACTGTAGCTAAGGTTTAAATGACGCAAACTTGGCTTTCAAAACTTTGCCAACTGTAGCAGCCCTGGTTTACAAATCGAACCTTTTAGTGGTCACGTTTTGCTACAAAATAAAACCGAACATTAATTTTCTTAAGACTTCATTGGCTCGTGATGAGGCCAGATTTTAATATGGCCGTCGTGCGTATAATTATTGATCATTGTCACACACAGTTACTTAAGACGGGGTTGAAAAAGATATGAAGATTTAATAGATTATTATTTCTAGAAGTCTTAACATATTTTGGGATCTCAACCTTAACAAAACTAATAGCAAAAACCACTGCCGAACATAGGAACAAGTGATTTTCAGTGATGTTCTTGTAGTCTGCAGCTTTCACTTTTGTAGCCATATTTCAACAGTTTTCTACCTTTAGAAAACATTTCCGATTGAAAATTGATTATTTAAAGTAATTATTGGCATTATTAGTTCGGCATTTCCACAAATTTTTGGTTAAGAAACAAGTATCAAAAGACACTTACTGGACTAGATTAGAGAAAAATGGTTTTTCACACATAGAAAGCTGAGAATATTTTTAAATTTCATTTGACTTTATTTTAATACATATGTAATTACTTTTATTATTAACTAGCTGACCCGGGTAAACGTTGTTTTGCCTTCGAATTTTATTTTCATTGTAAGTCTGGTTTGCATGCAAAGTCATGGCTGATTGATATTTAGGAGAAGAAAGGTGCACTAAATCGACATAGCAACTGTTGATCAAATGGAATTATATATTTTTGATAGCTGGGCCCGATCCGCGTTGCTGGCCCAAATGTTTCTTTTATGTTGAACAGTAACTAACTAACATTCGATTCCTGGCTAGTTCGTTGTCATCTGCGCGCTCCTCTTGTGTCTACTGTGAGAGCAGCACTCTCATATAATTTGTGTGTCGTGTACGGCGAACAATATTTGCACGTGAGCGTGGCATTTTGTACTGCAATATACGTTTCTTATGTTATTTTTTTTTTTTTTTGTTATTGCTGGGATTAGAGGGCTGCCCTTTATTGTCTTACCTGCTGCTTATTTACTTTTTTCAATAGCTTTCAATAATAAATTAATCTTCAATTTAATAAGTTCTTTTTTTCGTTTGGCACCCACGAACTTTTCACGAAAAGAGGTTATGTATGAGTCGGTGTCGGGATAGTTAACGCCGCTACACTCCGCCACACGCGATCAAGCACCTAACGCTAAATAGAGTTTAAAAAATGGTGATAGATATTTATTCACTTTTTTTAATATATTTTTTTCACAAAAAGATGTTAGATTTCAGTCGGTATCAGGCTAATTAACGCCACTGCACGCTGATTAACGAACCAACGCCTCCAACGAAAAACAGCATAGTGCAGGAGTTCTTGAGTTACGGTGCAAAAACACACGAAACAATAAATATTGCGCCATCTGTCGAACTTCAAACTACACAGGAACACTCCTCACGCCCCACAGAGCATGTATGTAAAGTTTGGTCGAAATCGGTGCAGTAGTTCTTGAGTTACGGTGCAAAAACATAAAAAAACTAAATTTTGCGCCATCTGTCCGACGAACTTCAAACAACACAGAAACCCTCCTCACGCCCCATAGAACATGTATATTAGATTTGGTCAAAATCCGTGACGTAGTTTTTGACTTTAGCGATCACGAAGATACACGTCATTTTTATATATATGGAGATAAATACAAAAATTGCCGACTACTGGTACATGCCGACCACAGATGCGCTCACTCTACCTACATAAACAAAAACTTGTGTATGCTTTATGAAAAAGTAGTCACATGTTTTATGTTTATGTTGTTAAGTCGTGAAAATACCAATAAAACTATGAAAGCTAGCAAAATAGCTTTTTTTGCAGTAAAACATTGACAAAAAAACTATGTTTTTAGAGCAACAATTAATTGAGATTAAAATTATAGAACAATTTGAAAGCAAATCCAGTAAAGATTTTCAAACAATAAGGATTATAGAGTACAAAATGGAATGAAAATAGATGTACTGATTACCGAAAAATCCTGTTTAATGAGGTTCGTATTATCAAGGTTTTACTGTAATATCAAAAAAAGAAAATACAATCGCGTATCCACTTTCTCATCACTGCTTCTAATTCTAAAGATATGCAAAATAAAATCAAAATACATAACCTACCTGGTACATAGGATAACAATTGTTCGTAGCAGCCATAAAAATGCTTATCTTAAGATAAGAGAAAAATGTAAGTGATTAGCGTGTCATATAGCCAGCATAACGTATTATTCTCCAACTATTTTTATTAGTTTTTGAACAGCAATATTTAGCAACAATTATTTTACGTCTTTTAATTGAATATAATTTTGATTTAAATTTAAATTTAAATATAAAAAAATAAGAAAAAAATTACGCTGCAATTTCTCTAAAAATCTAGAAAGAAAACAGCTCTCACAGAGAATTATTTGGAAATTTCTACACAAAATGAAGGAGAGGAGCCAAAAAATAATAAAAATACAAGAAAACAACTTTAATAAGGGGAATATTTAAAATGAACAACAAACATGTAATGAAAAACTGTTATAAATTTTGTAATTTGTAAATAGAATTTTTGTGAAAAAAATTTAACAAAAAAAGACCGTGAAAAACTTACTGACAGGTTTTAATATTTACCCCTACCATAGGCTATTAGTACAACAACAATTATAAAAAAATAAAAACAAAAAAAAACTGTTATAAAAAATGCACTTTTCAAAACTCCAAAACCTTATGCTTACTTCCCCTTCGTTGTAGTTAAACCAAAGAGTGTTTTGCTTTTTTTGTAACGCAGGGGAACGCATATAGAACTGTAGACAGAAATGAGAGCGAGAGAGAAAGAGAGAGCACTACTGATCATTACTGCAAATGTGTGTTTTCTCCAAACATGTGGGGCCATTAAATGCTCTTATGCGTTTGTATTCATTTATTGGCGTATGTGTGAGGCATGAGTGTGCGTTTATGCTTCGATATTGTTTCTTTTTCTTCTTTTCTGCGCCATTTTATATTTTTTATTACCATTTATTGTCTATTTTTTTCCGCTTTTATTGTTTTGTTCATTATTATCAGCTATTCTTTTTTGCTCGCTCCAAGCAATAGCAACAACAACACGTTATACATTGTAACAACTGTTGCGCGCTAGTGCAATAACGCTGCTGACTTTATTAATGCAGTAGCAGCGTCAGAGTTTGTTTTTTGCTTTTACGTAAAGAGTCAGACTAAAAAGTCAATGACCTTTTTTGGTTGCCACTTTTTTCTCCAACTCTGGCAGTGTATGTATAGACCACACCAACAATATTTATGCATTTACATCTATGTGTGTGTGTGTACATGTGTGCGTGAGCGAGTGCGTGTAAATTAATAAAATATTAACTTTTTTTTCAATGTTTTTCTAGTTTTTTTTTTGTCTGTTTATTTTTTTTGCCTAAAAAACTTGTTTTTCTTTTTATGTTGTTTGTTGTTGTTGTTGTTGTTGTTTTTATTTTTCCTGACAATGTTATTGTTTTAGTATTGGTGCATTGGTGATAATTTGCTGTGAATGTATTTCTTTAAGTGTCATAAGCAGTGGGTACGGATAGCGAAATTACTCTTTAAATTTGTCAAGAATTTGTTTGGAGTATTGATATTGGAGATGTTGTACAACAAATTGAATCGAAATTTATTATTTATTTATTTTATGTATGTACATATGTATCATATGCAAATTTGTCAGTTCTTCTAACTTTTGTATAAATATAATAGATACACTCAGGATTTTTACCAATTTTAAAATGTCAATTTCCTTACTTTATTAGGAATATAAATAGTTATTATTGCACATTTTTCAACATTGAAATTAACGAATGCCTTTGAAGTATATTGGATATACTTAGCTGCTCGCACGCCTTCAAACGTCCATTGGAAAATATAGTCTTAAGAGAATTAATGTCAGGTATAGTTTGGGTGGTGAACCCCCTTGAGGGAAGGAGTCCCACTTTGGCCGGAGATTTGGTCCATTGTGCTGCCACAAGCATAGAGGCTAACCCCAGGATGAAATTGTCTCCATAGAAAACCATTTTGACTCTAAAATAAGTCTTGCATTTGCGGTGAGTTACATTCTGAGAAGTTCAGCCAAAGATGACAAGGAATAAAGGCAAAAAACTTGTTGTTGTCTGGTAGCAAGGGCTGGAAACAGGTACACGAGGTGAAAACAGTCTCTTTCTTCTGCTCCTCAGAACCACAGCTCCTGCAAAAATCATGCGAAGGTATGCCGTGTCTATCGGCATGCCTCCAATCAGTCAGTGACCCGTGACGACAGCAATTGTGCAATGGATGGCCTTGCGACTCAGTATGAAAAGACATTTAGTCCTCTTTTTGTCGCGGTCGGTCTAGGAGAGCCTGGCGACACCGCACGTGTCCTCATGCCGCCAGCGAGATTGTGCATTGCCATACACTCACCGGAGAATATCCATCTTAACCGATGTAATCGTGACTCCAATGATAGGCCAGCGTTCGAAATATCATGCTCAGTACCTATGCTACCTTCGAATGAATCCAAAGGCGATGCTCGCATGGGATCTGTTCGCAGCCCGACTGTCTGAAGATTCTCAAGGCAATTAAAAATCATTGCACAGCCCCAGTGTAGCCATGATCCCCGCCTGGAATACACTACAGTGATCAGGCAACCTATAAGACAGTCTAGTGTCAGAATACTTTGTGAATATACCACAACTTACTCTCCCCAGCATCTTATAGCCATCGGTATAGACCGATAGGACATTTTGAGGAAACTCCTGTTTATTGCACCTAGAGTCTCTAGTGGGTATATCGAACGCTTGAGCCCCCATATCTTGTCTACAGCCCCCTTACAGGTGAAAAGTGCTATGGTCGCCTTGTTCACCCTATACATTATGTTATCTCACCAGGTGAGCTTTGTGGTCGAGCATAGCCCCCAGATACTTTATCTTTGTGGACAGAGAGAGTTAAACGCCACCAAGTCTCGGCATATTAAATACAGGTCTTATATCATCTGGTGAAGAACATCAACTCTATTTTTGGGTGTTGACGTTTAGAGCGCAAGACAAGCATCTTTCCCATACCATCTTTTGTTGTAAACCATGTTTTAAAACCATTATAATTTTCAAGTCAGAAGGCCATTTTTCAGAGTAAGTAAAAGCTGCCGAATTGTTTCGAATACTGCTGGTTTTGAAAGAGGAAGTAGTTCATTTAAACAATGTTCTAACCCCACCTTTACAGAACTGCAAGTCAGTGGTCTTCTCGTAGAAGACACCACATCGAACCATAACTGCATGATGACAGATGGATAAATGTAAGCTAAACATGGTTTCATCTGTGGATATGCAAAGTTTAAAGATAATAATGAAAAATAATTACAAAATCAACGTTGGTGTTGTCGCTAGTGCATATAGACCCAACCGAGGCTTGCTGATCCAAATGTACAGATGAGATTATGACTATTCCCATATGTGCAGAGATCAACTTAGGTAGTGGGCTTAGTTGAAGACCATTAATATTTTCTCTGACAGCCAGGACATTCGTCTTAAATCGTACGACATTTAGACTGGTCAAATATTGTTACGGTAAGTTGCAAGGCTGACGCTTAAGGAGACGGTTCAGTAGTTTTGAGTACCTGGGCAGTGTGGTATAAGTGGCAACGAAACAGTGGATGTTTAGAAAAGATTCCGTGATACCCTTTATTTGTCCAGAGATCTAATGTGCTCCACAGCTTACTATTATCCTCAATCTAGTTAGGGATTTGGAAATTACTAGATACTTGGAAATGTGAAACGCTCAAAGGAAACTTAAGCATGCGAAGATGGTGACCACTCCTAAATTTGAGGTTATGAAGTATGACAGACCAGTGGTTAAACTCCTTTTTTACGAGCCATTATGGACTGAGAAGGCATCTGAAGAGCATTGCGATCGCGGATATGAATGTTTGTAGACAGTGCTTATAGGCATCAGAGACGGAGAATGTGGGGTTATTGATATGTTTAGATGGTTTTGTATATAGACATAGGATTTCATTGTGGGATAATACCCTGAACAAAAAGATTCCGGAATAGCCCCGTGTGGCGGTACCATCGCTCCGATTTGATTTTTTCCGATTTTTTTTTGCTAAGTTTGTACATCTGTTGTTGATATTTCCCCCATATCTTAGCATCATAGCTTGCCATTTGCAAAAGCTATCTCTACGTGTGCTGGCGATTTTTTACGATTTGAACCGTGTTGAGATCGCAAAAGATATGATTTTCGCGGCTTAATCCGAGTGAGTACGATACTCTATCTGGACATCAGGCAAGTGAATAGCGTTCACCAAATGAAACCGAAACCAAAACGACGTCTCTTTAGTCAAAAAAGAAGGCAATCCTCACAGTTTTCATGGATTACAACGGTGTAGTGCACCATGAATATTTGCCAAAAGGCCATAAAATAAACAAAGAGTATTTGGGCGTTATGAGACTAGAATTGTGGGCAGAAAACTCGTTGATTTTGCACCATTATAACGCTCCGTCGAATAATTTTGACGAATAATGCAATAAATACCATTATACAGCCACCGAATTCACCATTACGGAGAACGAATTTCAGCAGCCGTTTCTAAAATTGTAAAAAATCACCAACACACATAGAGATAGATGTACTCTTGGCTACGTAGTTTTTGCAAATGTCAAGCTATGATGCTTATATTTAGCGTACCAACTTAACAAACAAAAAAACTCAAATCGGAACGATGGAACCGCCACACGGAGGTTATTCCGGAAACTTATGAGTAAAAACTTCATGAAAAAGAAAATCGAGAAATAATTAACAACTTTTCTAATAGTAAATCTACCAAACTGCGACATAATTTTCTTCAGTTCACCTACATTTTCGTCAGTTATTATTTTAAGGCATGCAAAACGAGATTTTTCAATGATATTTTTGTGGTCTTTTTGAAAGAGCCTCTGAGTAATACTGCTCAGTTTTATTTTAACAGCTCTCAACGTTCAATTCAAGCATTCATCCTATTTGTTTATACAAAATATAAGAGTTAAGCTAAAATTTTGATTCAAAAAGACCATTCGGGGCGATAACATCAATAACTTAAAAAAATATGTGTGAAATGAAAAGTTTTTTTGTAAAGTGTATAATGTGTATTGAGCCACTAACCCATTGCGGAGCAATAAGAAATTGACTGGAAAATTGAAATTTTTAAAAGTTTACAAGACGATGCATTTTGATGTTTTTTTTCTCCGTCACTCCTCTAGGGAGCATATTGGCTTTATACAGAGCATCTATTGCTTTGTTTCAGTTTCTTTAATCAATTTGATATTTCAAACTTAGTAGATTTTTAATCCGCTGTAGCTTCCTCCATATGATTTTTTTTTTGTAGTGGTGAATATCCTTGCTAATTGGTGGTGATCTTTACTTTAGCATTGTATGCGAGAAACTGTTATAATCTAGAAAGTTTCTTAAAATTGATTTGAGGAATTTTGCATTACCACTGGCTCTATGGAGTTCAATATTTCTAATGAACACTGGGTAACACAATTAAACCCACCCAGATTTTATTGGGTATTATATAGGATATGAAAATTGTTACTATTGTTGCATTTTAAGTATTCATACGTCACTTTATTCGATTATGCGTTGAGTTAAAAACATTTGGTTTTATTTATAGCGAGTACTTTATATTAATAAAAATTGTAAATTTTACTAAAACAAATAAAGTTGCCGTGTTTTAAATTTCCTCGAAAAATCGGTGTTTTTGGAGCAAAAATCAGCAAATCGGTATTTTGATAATTTTAAAGCAAAAAACCGCAAAATGCTGATAAATTTGCAATATGGCAGGCCTGTGTTTAAGTGCAGATAAGCTCGGGCTCTTGCTTAAAACTTTTCAAATTTTTTGCAACATTTGTTGTATTCAGTCCCACTGTACTTCGCTGTTTAGTTTGTTAACGAGTAGAGTTGACTGCTGCAAGTTGCGATAAGTATGAATTTAATAAAATTGTAAAAACAACAATAATACTAATGCAGTTTATTATTATCTTTCTAACTCTCTCTCTCTCTCTCACTCACTCTCTTTCTCACTCTGCCTTGTCTATTGTGTTCTCTCATGTTTTCAATGCTGTTTTGGGCCGTTTTTTTAAATAAATGTTTGCTTGTCGTGAATTTTTTTTTTTTTGTCTTATTCTTCTACATCTATTTTATTTATTTTTATTTGAATGTTTTTCAGTTCGTTTGAGGGTTGGGAGGTTAGAGGAGAATTAAATGGGTAACTAATGGGAGCGGGTAGAAAAGTGTAGTCTAGTCTCTCCAATATTTTTCCACAGCAAATGCTTTTATTTTTTATTTTATTTCCTTAAGATGGCGAAATGTGTGTTTTTGAGTGATTTTTTTTCTATATTTTCAGTAAAAAATTATTTAATTTTTATTTTTCTTGGGCCTAAATATCGCTGTTTTTCTTTTCTTTCCTCACTTTTGAGGTTATGTTCGTTTATTTGTCTATGCACATACATACATAGTGAATGTTTATTTCTATTATTTGCGCTGCACAATTTTTTGACAGTATTTTTCTAGTTTTTTTTTTTGGATCTTATGTATTTTTCTATTTTTCTATTTCTTATCAATTTATTCAGTTCGTTTATTCGTCATTATTGTTGTTGCTGTTATTTCTTTTATTAATTATAACAAGAAAATGGAAAAAAACTTGTTTATTTTTATTATTTTATTTATTTATTATTGCTGTTGCTATTGTTGTTTTTGCTATTTTACCAGAGGCCTATACATATCTGTACCACATGGACGCCATAATGTTTTCATTATTCGTGCACGTAGACCCAATAGTAGTAGTTCGTACATTTGAACGAAGAACAAGAAAAAAGCAAACAAAAAAGGCAAAAGCTTTTGCATACTTTTGCATACAGAGTTGCATTAAGTGATGCTCAGAGTGCTGTTAAGCTGTACGAGTGTTATGGGTAAAACACGTTCTCTTGAGATGTTGTTTTTATATTTTGGATTGGATGCTTAAAATTCAATGCAATCTCGATGGCTTATGGCCGTTTTTGTTTGTTCTTTAGTTAAGGTTAACAGTTTTGTTTATTTATGACTGATTGTCTACAAATTAGCATGGAACCCTGAACTTTTTTTTATATCTTCAATTAATATTAATGACTTTAATAATACATGCAGCCTAAATTCGTATTTAGCATTTTTAAAGGCCATTTGTTTATTATAACATTTGAAACAATAATAATAAGTTTAACGGGGTGTTTGACATTAAGCGCCAGTCAATTTTTTTTTTTAATAGTTGCCAGTAACGCCAAAGTTGGGGCAGGTCTCAAAATAGATCAAAACTAATCAAATTTGAGGAGATGGTGGTAACAGCGAGGCTGTGTTCAAATATGTACCGATGTTAACAATATCAACATAAAAACTATCAGCATTATTTATAAGAAAGTGCTCTTTGAAGGTTGCAAAACGAATTGTTTAGCCAATAGTAGCTTGGTTTGCACAATATAAGTGCATGGAGTTTAAGATATAACACCTTGTAGAACATTTTGAAATTGTTATTATTATTTTCATAGGCCCATTTTAAATTTATTCCACTGATATCAATCCGAATTCAACGACTTGATTTGATTCCACTTCTTGTTGTATGTGCTCTACTACCGTCTCCAACTGTAGGCTGCGGATTCCATTCTATTTCTGTTTTAATCACATCACCATTGCACTTTCGCAATGTTTGTATGTCCTATCCATCTCCACTACTTACTGTGAATTTTGGTTTTTATAGGAGCTTGATTTGCTTTCTGCCAGATGATGTGGTAGGAGATCAAGATTCGCCTTAATAATCGGTTTTTGAATGCCTGGACTGCCGTTACGTCGATTATCGCTGCATTCCAAGATTCATATCCATACAAAAAGTGTAGATTCTATATATCGTTGAATATTTTCAACTTGTTGTTGATAGAAATGTGTATATGAAGATCATATAGAAAAAAGGCAGCCAAATGCCTGATTGCCGACATTTATTCTGTTTCTAATAACCGCGCTCGTACCACTAGACGATGTTAAAATGCTCCCTAGGTAGCAGAATGATGTTAAGTCCTCCATATTCTGGTTGTCTGCTTGTCAATTCGAAGCTTAGTTATGTTGGAGGCAATAGTTCGCATAAACTTCGTTTTGGCGACGTTAATTCGGAGCACTGCTTTTGATGCCTCTTACTGCATTAAACTCAACTTTCCCTGCATATGATCTTATATATGAGCCAAGAAACAGTTGTCATCGGCATAGTCGAGGTTTTCTAGTCTCCCGTTTATCTCTTTTGCTCTGAATAAGGCTAGTTGCGGTACGCACTCAAGAACATTGTTGAATAGTATTTATGAGTAAACGCATCTTTGTCTTATACTAGCCATGGTGGCGATTGGACGGCTGACACTTTCTTTTTAAAAGATTATTATTATTATTATCCAACTACTGCAACCTTCCGATCTATTGTAAAGCCCTCTATCTATAATATCTTCCCCAACTTCGTATGTCTTACGAAATTCAGGATGGCGGTTGGTACTAATCTCGATTACTCCCTACCTAGTATCTTATAGGCACCCAGATACTTCTTTCTAGAGTGCATCAAAGCACCACATGCACCCGGTATCATCACAGAGTCTGCACATCGAGCTTGAGGCTAATTCCGTTTTACTAAGATGTCCATTTAGGCTGCAATGATCGGTCACAAGCCCGGTCAGTATCCTCAGGTTGTCTCTTGACTATGCACTCCTCCTGTTATAGTTACCTGGCTCTTACTATCCTTATTTTTGTTGAGTATGCCATTTTAGACCCCCTTCTCAGTTCACAAAAGGGTTCAAACCCAACCAAAGGAGTGGAAGTTCCCTTTCTAGCCCGTTTATCCGTCCTTCCATTTCCCGGCATACCTACATGACCCGGGACCCAGCATAAGCAGACCCTATTGTCCCAGCCCAGCTTGTTCAGTTTACCCAAACATTCGCAAACTAACCTTAAGTCAACCTCATAGAAGCCAAGTGCTCGAATTGCCTGACTATCAGATAGTATGGCTTTGTTCAGACCTCTATATTAAACTGAGCACATCTCTCTATTGCATAAAATCCATAGGTTCAAATTTTCCCTTCTATTAACAAACACTTCAGCGCCCATAACTTTGCGTTTTTAACCCATCTGTGTACCACAAAATGCTCCCTTCTCTTAGTTAGTATACAGTCTCCAAATCTTTCCACTCACTCCTATTACTCAGACTTGTCTTCAAGTTCTTGCCAAAGTCATAAAGTTTCAAGATCCTGTCCACAGGACAGCTAAGTAGGGAGTAATCGACCCCTCGGCTAAGTGGATTGACATGATCCCCGCATACTGTCGTACCCAACTCATCTCTCATTATCCTTGTCATGGTCTCTATGGCCCTGTTTCTCACTGCCAAATACAGTGGACTAAGTTCCAATAGAACATCGAGTGTAGCTGTAGTACAAGTTCTCATTACCCCAGTTATGCTTATGCACGCATATCTTCGTACCTTATTTAGCTATGCCTGGGCTGTTCCCAAACTTGGTCTTATCGCCCATAGAACGGTCCCATATATCACAATTGGTCTGACTACCATGGTATACAATCCAGTATAATATTTTTGGGTTACAGCACCAAGATCTCCCAGCAAGCCCCGGCACACCATGAGCTCATGCGTAGCTTTTCTTGAGACAGACTCCACTTCAGCTTTCTACGTCCGCTTACTATCCAGTATTATTCCCAGATATTTAACCTCCTTTCTATGTGGTATTTCCTCACCCAGTAGTTGAATATTCCTCCACATTGGATGTTTTCTTTTCCTAGTGAATGATACTATCATGGTTTTGTCCCCTCTGTACGATTTCACACAAAGTATCTTGGAATCTACCATTTGCTATTAGAACAATCAATGCCTGCCATTATTCTTGAAGGATGCGCCAACTTTACAAGCCAGTGCATTCCAAATTGCTGAATGTGCCAAGGTTTCAAAGGCTTTATCAAAATCTATAAAAGCCGAGTAGAGTGGCGAAAATTCGCATGGTCTGTGCAAAATCTCTCTGGTCGGAAGCCAGCTTGTTTGTTGCGAAGAGCATAATTAAAAGCATCGGCGAGACTTTTGCTGATGATTGAGCAATAACCTCCTTATGTGTGATATTGATAAGACTAACTTCACGCCAGTTTTTGCAAATCCCCCTTTTTCGGCAAGTTAATATATACTCTTTCTTTTAGCTCATCACATACACACATAGCACATTAGTGTGCTAGAATTGCTCAATGATGTTGATTAAGAGCCTGGTACTTATTTCTTGAGATGCTTTTAGTAGTCCGACGTGTATGTTGCCTGGTACTTATTTCTGGAGTTGCTTTCAGTAGGCCGACGTGTATGTTGTCCAGTACTTATTATTGTTCAAGCAGTTAATGGCTTCAATTATCTCGGGGATTTTAGTTGGTACCGTCGGAATTTCTTCCCTAATAGTGTAGTGTTCACAATCACACAGATATTGTCTCCCTACCTCGTTCAACAGCTGTGGTAAGCAATGCACTACCCATGTTTCCATCTGGTTACTTCTGGAAGTACGTATATGTTGTTTTGCGATTCTGTGTAGGTTTTACATGATGTTGTGCGCAACAAATACTTCTGCTTAATTTGCCAAGTTGTTAAACCACCTTTTGTGTCATATCCAGCTTTTTTCTCACTTGCCTATGAAGTACTCTGTGTGTACTATAGCCTTATCGTTCCGGGTTTTGGCCATGTTTATACGGTCTTTCAGCTCTTTCCTCTTGTTTATCGTCTACCATGTTAAGACGGAAATCCACTCTTTTATGCTTCTTATCATAAGTCGCAGATGGTCATCGGCAACTTTTATGAAGCAATTTCCGTATCCCAGGACAGGGGAGAATGGTTACAGTCTAGTGCCTGCAGTGAAGATTTTAATAATCCAATGTATGTGGACTTAGTGGTTGAATTCTGCAGTTTCTCCGTATAGAATCTTCTTTGGACTAGATTTTTTCTTATAATAATCGCAACTTTGAGGCGGTAGATGATGGTCACCAGCACAAATCGCTCCACATTTTCGCTCATATCCAGTAAAAATTCACGCAATTTTCTACTTATAAATATGTGATCGATTTGATTCTGCTTAACATTGTCCGGGCATACCCACGTTACCGACTATCCCACCGACTATCAGGTCATTTTTAAGAGAAGTTTCAATAAACAATTCACCATTCTGCGTTATTCTGCCAGTATCCATTGCCCTTTTCTTCTGCAAATCGTCCAACATTTTGAAGTAAATTGATTCAACTCTAAACAAATTTAGTTTTACCAAGTTCGCAAGAGGAGATTAGGTTCGTTTGTGGAATAGTCTTCCAGCGAAAGTTTTCCTGTCACTTACGTATGGTAAATGATAAATTCACTCCTCCTTCCCATAACTTATTTTCCTAGCAATGCACTGCATAAGTTGGGGTCATCCCCTGAGTACTCAAATAAAAAAAAATTAAAATAATGTTTTCATTTTGTCGTCGTGGTAAAACAACTGCCTGCCAACCAACAGGTCCTCTGTTCAATCCGAGGCCAGACCATCTAAAAAAGAAAAAATTTTCGACTTCATTATTGCATTTGCCGTTATGAGCCGACGTTAAAATGTAGGCCCCCATTAATGACTCTGAAAATAGAATAGTGTGCAGCTCATTGACTGAGAGAAGTCCTGTGTTCCTTGATGGAATGTTATGGGAATTATTATTATCCAAATAAGATAAATTTAAACTTTTAATGCTTCTTTAAAACTAACTAAGGCTTAAAAAAATTTAAAAAATTACAAAACAATTCCTGCAATAACTATATAACTTATGCTGCGGAATGTGGTCTATATTTGAGGCGTCAAAAAGTGTACTGCATTAATTTGACGTTTTCATATAATAAGAACTTTTGTTGTTTTTTATTACTCGTACTAGCTTTGTATTGTTATTGATTAATATTAATTATTTATTCGCTTAAATTGTAAAATTTTTCGTAAGGCAAATATAATGCGTAAGCTAACTTCAATTAATATTCGTAAACTTCGAATCAAAAATTTCCGTTAACTAGTAAATTTCCTGGTCGAAAATTTTAAATAATGCAGCCTATTGTGCTCTATGTAAAGAAAAATGCGCCAAAAATTGGTGTTAAAATATTGGACGATATTTTAGCTACATCTGATTCTAGTGTTAAAGCAAATAGTTGCTATGCTGTATGTCACATAAAGAAGTCGTGTATACCAAAAGTAATTTAGACGTGACTTCTGAAACAATTTCCTATTAAGCGATGAAATCATTTTCGTGTTTTTAGTTAGAAATAAATCCTAAAAATATCTCCATAAACGAAGAACTTTCAGAACAGTATTATATATTCGCGGTGATTTCTGGTGAGGTTTTGGTAATAGCGTGGGAATGTTTGGTGGGAGTCTGATTTTCATACAAAGTAAAGAGTCCGCCATCTAACGTTTTTTTCAACTAATGCTTATTTCGTGAATGGTAGCACTTAGCTCATGTCTGATTTGACAGATAATCAGTTTTATCCTTCCGCTGAACGAATATGGTTGTGTATACGCTTTAAGAACACTGGGATATATTGCGACATTACTTTGAAAATCACGGTAAAGTTGCAGAATGAAAAAAAGAAAAAAATCATTTTTTCAGATGAAGCTCAGTTTGATCTTGGCGGGTATGTAAACAAGCAAAATTGTCGCATTTGGGGTACAGAAAATCCGCACGCATACATTGAAAAGCCGATACATCCAAGATGAGTCACTGTTTGGTGCGGATTTTGATCCAGAGGCATAATTGGGCCATTTTTCTTCGAAAATGAGCAAGGAGTGACCGTTACAGTCAATGGCGATCGTTATCGGGCCATGTTGAACGAATTTTTGTTCACAAAAATTGAAGAGGAGGATATTAGCAACATTTGGTTTCAACAGGACGGCGCTACGTGCCACACAGCCGAAGCTACATTCGATGTTTTGCGCCCTGTTTTTAAAGATCGCATTATCAGCCGCAGAGCTGATGCCTTTTGGCCACCCCGGAGCTGCGATTTGACACCGTTGGAGTATTATTTGTAGGGTGCCGTCAAAGATAAGTGTTACGCCAACAAGTCAAAGACAATTGACGCTTTAAAGGACAAAATTCGTGAAGCCATTGGTGAAATACAGCTGCACACAATCGATAATGTGCTTAAAAATTGTACCGATCGTGTAGGCTACTGCATGGCCAGCCGAGGCAGCCATTTGAATAAAATTATTTTCCATTATTAACAGGAAGGATTGTACTTTCAAATAAAAAAAGAAATTTGAGAAAATATTCAGTAGTTTTTTTATTGCATTTTCAAAAAAAAAAAATAAATTATTTGGCGGACCCTTTACAATGCATGAAATATGTAGAAATTAGGCGTGCAAAGATCTTGATTTCTCTAACAAGATAATTATTTAATTCAGTCTGTCTCTTACGCACTTTTAACCAACGGTAGTTAGTATCCTTCCTAATATCCGAATTTAACCCCAATCAAGCGGTTTCAGGAACATTCTTATCGTAAACTTCAAAAAAGGACAATTTGTAACAGAGGAATGGTGGAAACTCTCATCTCATTAATTTACAAAAGCAAAAACATAGTGGAACATATTTCTCAAAGACTAGAAGCTGTTGGTTAAGCACTAAAATACTCCTTTAAAAATTGTTTTCTTATACAGATTTTAATGCGTTAAATATGGTGCACCTTTTAGTTTTTTGTGTACATTTTGTTGTAGTAGAACATTTTTTGGTCTCACAAACATTGTAAAAAAAAATTTTAACTAAAATGTTTAAATTTATTGGATCCTTGCATTCTGAGACTGAAATAAAAATTAAATTGTAGAAAATGAGGGGGGAAAGGGTATACTTTGTATTGCCGCTCACAGTATATTAGCACAAGTAAATATATTATTAAACATTTTTATTCATATCAAAACATGTATGTTTTTAATGGTTTTTAAAAGTTGGTAGATTTGTATCGACTTTGGTACATTTTTGAAAACATTTTGGTAGAATTAAATTTTTTTTTAGTGGCAGCACTGATTCCACAACTTTATAATATTTGTTGCTTTATTTATTATCTTGTTATTATTTGCTCACTTTCGTTCGGCTTCGTTCGTTAACTATGGCTTAAACCCACAGCACTGGAGATGGCTTAAGTATATGTTTGTTATTCTTGAATGTAATTATTCGACTTCAATTTCATCGCACAACTCACAATTGCCTTCAAAGAAGGGTAATTAATAGACGAAAGAAAACAGAAAGCGTATGTAATAAAATTTGTGTACTTTTTTTTAATAAAACTCCCACGCAAATACAACAGGATGTTTCAGAAACTCATTAAAGAAATCCTGGGAAACATTAAAAAACACTTTCGCTTTTTAAAAAACATGTCACAAGAAGTCAGACATTAATCATTTTAAAGAAATCATAAATAAAAAAAATCACTTCAAAAATCATTTCAAGATTTATTTTAAAACATCATTCAGGAAAATTTAAAATAATGTTTTTCAGGACAACAACCAGCATATGACTATTTTCTACTCTTTCTTTAAAAAAAAAAAAAATAAAGGAAAAAGGAAAATATTTTATCGGGTCAGTGATCTTTTATTTCTCGATAGAAAAACCGCAACAAAATATTTTTCTCATGATTATTATTTTTTTAAATTTGTTTTTTAGATGATTAAAAAGATAATATTTTGACATTTACGACAGAAAACGAACCAGCAGCATTGGCAGAAATTAAATTCGAATTGTACAGCAGCATTTCACCACAAGCCACAGGGTATGCATGCAGCCTCAGTATTATTGCAGTTTTTTTTACGGTTTTGTATTAAATTAAGAAATTGTAAAAACAAACAAACAAAACCTTTGACCCGCAGGTTTTTCCATTAGAAAAAAATAAAATAAAAAATTCTCCGCGAGTGAAAAAGTCACATAAAAAATTATTCGCACACTCACATTCACATATTGCACTTCGCAATTGATGTTCTCAAGAGGCCATTTATAGTTAAAGTGGCTGTTATGTTTCGAATTCGAATTTCTTGTTGATTTCCCTATTATTTCCATCTATTGTTTTGCACTATTTTGTTTTTGCTTTTAATAACGGAAGTCGTCACGATTTCCGGAAAATTAAAATTTGTTTTAATTCATTCACTTATGTTTGAAAATGTTTGCAAAATTGTCGTTCTATCATCACAATGAATGCATGTGCAGATTTGAAGCATGGGTGAGTACAAATTTTCTCATAATATGTGGGTAGTCATGGATTGTTATGAGATTTTCTTTTATTTTTCAATTAAACTTTTATCGTCAATTATATGGGTACATTCGTTGCAAAAACGTCAATTTTCATTTCAATTTAAATTGAATTTATTTGAAATGTAAGAGATTAAGTAGTGAAAACGTATATTTTTGCCATACTATAAGGTGGGCTATTTAAAAGTTTAAATTTCAAAATGCAATGGAACAAAAATGGTTTGAAATTTTGCCAAATTTATTTTGTTGTTGTGAAGTACAATTATTCCTGTTAGAAATGAAATATTATTCATTTCCCATTCGATCGGACCTATTTTCGAGAACTTTTTCGAGTGTATTGGGTGGTATCTCGGCAATGGCATTACGAATGTTGGCCTTCAAAATCTCCATTACCTTTGGTTTGTCGGAAAGAAAATAGTCCATCTGTGTCAAATCGCAGTTTTTTGGCGTCCAACTTACATCACCATTTCGGCTAATTAAACGGCCATCTTTTGTCGCAATAATTCGATTGTGGTATGAGATATGTGGCAACTTGAAACCAAACATCGTTAATCAATACCATGAAGAGCAGGCACAAAAAAGTTTGTTATCATTAACCGCTATGGTTGCGATATATAAAATAGAGGCCAAGGACGCCTCCGCTACACAAGCCGCACCAAACAGTCACTCATAATGGTTGCATTGGCTTGTGTAAGACTACGTTTAGGATTACTGAGACCCAAATACGGCAATTTTGCTTATTAACGTATCCATCAAGATGAAATTGAGCTTCATCTGAAAATATGATTTTAAATGATAATAAATTTCCAATGTGCCGCCGCAGTATGGTTCAATACCAGGCCAGACCATCTTAGAAGAAAAAAGTTTTTCGACAGCGGTATCACTACTATTACTATTATTAAAAACTTCTCTAAATGCATTTGCTGTTCGGAGCCGGCGAAAAGCTATAGGTCCCTTTCAATGAGCTTAAAAATAGAATCGGATGCAGCTCCTTCATGGATTGTTATGGGAATTAATATATAAATTTCCAATAAATATCAACGTTATTTCGTTCAATGGCGATAATATACTGAATTTTGTGACAGAATAGGATGACATATGTAGTGCCAGATTCGATATAACCGCTGGTTCAAATTATAGCTTTTAAATTGCCCACCTTATATTTCTAAGCTTTCTTTTCTAGCAAAATGGTGTTAAATTTCAATAAATTTAAAGCATCTACGAGGGCGGATTGATATTGAAGCTACCTAAGTAGGAAAAAAACATTTTTTTTTTCAAAAACCATTCATTTCTCAACATAGTCTCCTTTTAGCTCAATACACTTAGTAAGACGATTTTCCAACTTTTTTATACCATCAAAATACGCATTAGTTTCAGTAATCACATCTTCGTTTGAGATGAATCTTTTTCCTGCGAGCCAAGTTTGGAAACAGGAAAAAGTCACTAGGGGCTAAATCTGGACTATAAGGTGGATGATCAACCAATTCGAAGTGGATTTCTAGTAGTTTTAGCATCGTATCTAATGCTGTGTGAACCGGTGCGTTGTCTTGAAGAAAAAGCACTTTTTTCTTGTTTAAGTGTGGTCGTTTTTCCTTGATTGCATCAACCTATTGATCCAATAATGCACGATAATACTCTCCTGTGATTGTGGATCCCTTTTCAAGAAAATCGATGAGCAATATTCCGTGTGCATCCCAAAATACAGTGGCCATAACCAGCTTCCACCCATTGCTTCGATTGATTTTTGGCTTCAAGTGTGTAGTGGTGGACCCACGTTTCATCAACAGTTATTAATCTACGCCAAAAATCAGCAGGATTATGCTTTATCATGTCCAAACACCGCTGTGAAGTGATCTGTTGAACTCGTTTTTGTTCAACGCTGAGCAAACGCGGCACCCATCTTGCCGATAGTTTTTTCATATGCAAATGTTCATGCAAAATGTTGAACATACGTTCATATGATATGTTTACCATTTCAGCAATCTCACATATTTTGACCCGGCGATCGTTCATAACTATATCGAGGATTTTCTTGATATTTTCTTCAGTAACCACTTTTTTTGGCCTTCCTGTTGATGATATTGTTGCAGTGTTTTTTGGCCCCGTTTAAATTCAGCAATCCAATATTTTACCATATAATCTGACGGAGCAGATTCAATCTTTTCTTTTGTCTCTTTCGCCGTTTTGCCTTTCAAATAATAGTGTTGAATCACTACACGAAATTCACTTTTTTCCATGTTCCAAGAAACACAAAAGTTGCTTTATTCAAACGACTACAACAAATAAACTAATCGATGAATTTGGCTAAAATTTTAACAGCTGACGTTTGACAAATCGTAATTTCTAAGAAAGAGGTTTTTGTGTTTGTGCTGCCATCTAGTGCTAGGTAGCTTTAATGTCAACCAACCCTCGTAAGAGAAATAACATATTGAAAAACATGTTCTCATTCGGGGCAGAACAAGGATATGTTTTTTAAATTTTCAAAAAACCTCAAAAATGTCGAGTTATGGGTAAAAACCCAACCTTCATGCACTTATAAGCTATTAACTTATTTGAATATTACCCGCTTTTAAGTTTATTTCCCGATTTGGAAAGAAGATAAACTGACCTTTTAAATGATATATGTGCCTAAGTAGCCTTGTTGTATTTTTCAAGCGAATACATTTTTCATGCAATTTTTTCGACATTTTTCAACTTAAGATGCATTTGTGCGCACTATTTTATACAGGAAGCGTACTATTGATGAATTAATTAAGGAATTATATTACGTTATAAATAAAATGAACTTAAGGCATAGAAATCCGTTGTAAATTGCGGGAGTTATTAAATTCTATAATAAAGCAGCTCATGAAACATATAATTATTGAACAATTTTAAACTTTTTTAAAATATACAGTTCCAAAGTAACACAGAAATACCAGTTTGCTGAACATTTTATGATTTCATGAGTTGCATTACGAAAAAGCTTAATAACTTCAACAATTTCTAACGAATTTCTTAGCCTTAAATCTCATTTTATTCATAACTTAATATAATTCCTTAATTAATTCATTCATAGTGCACAGAAACGCATCTAAAACAGAAAAATGTGGAAAGAATTGGGTGAAAAATGTGTTTGGTTGAGGATATATTTGAAGACTTATATCTCTTCTTTCCAAATCCGAAAACAAACTTAAAATCGGATAATCTTCAGCTAAGTTATTAGCTTATAAGTGCATGAGGATCCGAAAAACCGGTTTTTTACCCGTAACTCGGGATGTTGAAGGTGTTTTGAAAATTCCCAAAACAGATCCTTGTTCTACTCGGCAGCGCCTATCAGATATTTAGTATCATTTCCCAGGTATATCAATTTCGTTCGTTTTAGTCGTACCGTGTAATTTTTATTTATTAAATTGTAATGTAAATCTTGGCGTAACACTTAGCTTTGACGGCACCCCACAAATAATAGTCCAACGGTGTCAAATCGCAGCTCCTAGGTGGCCAAACGACATCAGTTCTGCGGCTGGTAATGCAATCTTCAAAAACAGGGCGCAAAACATCGAGTTTAGCTTCGACTGTGTGGTTTGTAGCGCCGTCCTGTTGAAACCAAATGTTGCTAATATCCTCCTCTAAAATTTTTGTGAATAAAAGTTCGTTCAACATGGCCTGATAACGATCGCCATTGACTGTAACGGCCACTCCTTGCTCATTTTCGAAGAAAAATGGCCCAATTATGTCTCTGGACCAAAATCCGCACCAAAAAGTGACTCGTCTTGGGTGTATCGGCTTTTCAATGTATGCGTGCGGGTTTTCTGTGCCCCAAATGTGACAATTTTGCTTGTTTACATACCCGCCAAGATCAAAATGAGCTTCATTTGAAAAGATGATTTTTTTGGTAAAATCGGCATCTTTTGTAAGTCGATCGCAGGCCCAGATTCCCAGCGTTGTTCAAGCGTATACACAACCATATTCGTTCAGCGGAAGGATAAGACTAATTATCTGTCAAATCAGACATGAGCTAAGTGTTACCATTCACGAAATAAGCACTGGTTGAAAAAAACGTTAGATGGCGGACCCTTTATTAAAATGTGGTTTAAGCCACGTGTAACATATGTGGTTGTAAGTAAAATTATTAATCAATAAATAGGCCCATTACAATTCATTAATGCCATTAATCGGTCAAGCAAGTGTGATGGGCACTTTAAAATTGATGCTCAATTATAATAATGTTTCTTATTGAAGAGAATCCGAATTAAATCAATCCAATTTACACACTTAATTATGCGAAAAGCCAATGAACTCTCCCTCTCACTCTTTTCTCTCAATAAATTCCCATAAAAATAGAAATCGAATTTGTTAATAAATAAAATTGAAAAAAAAAAAAAATTCTCAACTCTTCTTATCACATGCAATTCTTTGCAATTAAATTTACGAAATGAAATGAAAATCAATCGAATGTATATTTCTTTTACTAAAACCCCAGCTATTCACATTCATACGCTCAAATGTAAACCCGCATTTCAGTTTTTTCTTCTTTTTTTCACATTTTCCGATCAGTGCTTGCTTTGCTGATTTTGTTTTTCTAATTTTCCCACTGTATGTTGGTCATAAATTCTATAGAATTGTGTAGTGTAGACGTTGTGGCTGGTAAATTAACAAATTTTCGTTTCTATTCATTACTTTCATAATTTCACATAAATTGATGTAAATTGGAAAGTGTTGTTCTTTCTTTATTGTCATTTTTCTTATGTGTAAACTTCTCATCAAGAGGCAACATATTAAATGTCATGTGGGGCTTGGTGATCGTAAAAAACTGGATTGAACTAAAAACAATTTGGTTTAAAGAGGAAGTTTTTTATTGTATTTTCTGTCCTACATCACTATGGGTGGTATTTGTATTTGTGAATGTCTGCAATCTTTCAAAATGATATCAATCAGTTCAGAATCAGCTTTAGCAAAACGCTAAAGTACTTGCGGAATATTTGCCAACAGTTTTTAGTTTCAATATAAACCATAAGCATGACTTCGAAGTAATAACAACGAAGCATCATAGACCAACAGTACCAGAAGTAAAAAAAAAAAAAAAAATTTTAGATTAAAAAAAAATATATCAGTACATAGTCGGTCACCACAACTTACCTTCAGAGGTAAGCAGGATAATCAATATTATATTTACTTGTCCCATAAATTCAGGCGTTCCCCAAGGAACCATTATAAGTTTGCTATATACCAGGTGTACCGATATGAAATAATTTTGAATGGGAAAGTAAACAGCATTTTATTGAAAGTATTGACCATTGCTGGCTACACATTTTTCTCATCTTTCAGGTGATTTTTGAATTCTACGCAAATAAAACTGTACGTCTTTTTAAGCAAACGGATTAGTTACCTAATTTTCGACATCCTCGTAAGAATCGAAGTGCTACTCAGCCAATGCGTGTTCCACTGATGAAAACAAAAAGTACACTGATGAAAACAAAAGTACAGTAGCCAAGTCTGGTATATACGACGGGTGTAGTAGCAGCTTCCAGCCTAATGTTTTGATTGTATACTGAGCAGGTTTTGTATATTGTCATGACCTTGCCGTGCATTGTGGCATTTGTTGTCAGTAGTCCCACCAGACACACAGCCTTGTCTTCCTGCCGAATCAATCTGGTTTTTCAGCCGAAGTTGATGGTTGTCCCGAATTAACACAGGATTCTTCGATGCGACTCTGCAGCACTTTTAATATAATGTTGTTTGCTCACTGATTTGATATATACCGAATATGTTTGTCAAATGTCATTGCCAACACAAAAATATTAAAGCTCATTCACAATAAATGTTCCCTATGTAGACATTTGTATCTTGACGCTCACTTCAGACCGGTACAGCTGGTATCTACCTACGATACGTTTGCTGACATTCAACTCTCTTTATCACAAGGACCACAAACTTTCTTTTATACGGGCCCCAAACTCTCCTGGAGGAAGAACATATGGAAAGGGTAAGTAAACGACCACGTTTTACAGCTATAAAAGGTCAAGGTTTTGGGGCTTAGAGCTGCCTAATGGCTCTATCGAGCGATGGTAGAACCTACTTTACTTTGTTAAACGGTGTGCATATATCAATATTAATGCCCCGATCAGTATTGCCATTTTGTTCCGATCGGACCAAAGATAATAGGTTTTTGTTGTTGAGAAACAATTTGGTAGATTTTTTAACTTTCATTTAATGAGATCACAATTTTCAAATATTTTTTCTAAGTGTAATAAAGGTATGTTGGTGGCGTGGTGTAGTGGTTAGAGCACACGCATAACAACACAAAAACAATCCAGGATCGAGCCCCAGCAGAAGATATGAAAAAAAAGAAGAAAAAATTTAATTGTGGCTTCGATTTTTAATAAAAAGACTTCAAAATCCCTCCAGACAACTCCATCTAAAAAATAAAGAGAATGCCTCCCTAACCTTCCAAAATACCTCTGGCAATAATGACAAACATCAGACGAATGATCAGATAAACACGTCACCTACAGAGACAAAATTACAATGCTAAAGTAAAGAATTACCACCAATTAGCAAGGATCTTCACCACTACGCAAAAGTCATATGGAGGAAGCTACAGCAGATTAAACATCTAAAGGGTCCGCCATCTAACGTTTTTTTTCAACTAGTGCTTATTTCGTGAATGGTAACACTTAGCTCATGTCTGATTTGGCAGATAATTAGCTTTATCCTTCCGCTGAACGAATATGGTTGTGTATACACTTCAACAATGCTGGGAAATATTGCGACATTACTTTGAAAATCATGGTAATGTCGCAGAATGTGTGCGATGTTTTCAGATGAAGCTCATTTTGATCTTGGCGGGTATGTAAACAAGCATAATTGTCGCATTTGGAGCACAGAAAACCCGCACGCATACATTGAAAATCCGATACACCCAAGACAAGTCACTGTTTGGTGCGGATTTCGGTCCAGAGGCATAATTGGGCCATTTTACTTCGAAAATGAACAAGGAGTGGCCGTCACAGTCAATGGCGATCGTTATCGGGCCATGTTAAATGAATTTTTGTTCACAAAATTGAAGAGGAGGATATTGGCAAGATTTGGTTTCAACAGGACGGCGCTACGTGCCACATAGCCGAAGCTACACTCGATGTTTTGCGCCCTGTTTTTGAAAGATCGCATTATCAGTCGCAGAGCTGATGTCGTTTGGCCACCTCGGAGCTGCAATTTGACACCGTTGGACTATTATTTGTGGGGTACCGTCAAACATAAGTGTTACGCCAACAAGCCAGAGACAATTGACGCTTTAAAGGACAATATTCGTGAAGCTATTGGTAAAATACAGCTGCACACAATCGATAATGTGCTTAAAAATTGGACCGCCGAGGCAGCCATTTAAATGAAATGATTTTCCATTATTAACCGGAAGGATTGTACTTTCAACTAAAGAAAAAAAATTTGAGAAAATATGCAGAAGTTTTTTTTATAGCATTTTCAAAAAAAATAAAAAATTATTTGGCGGTCTCTTTACTTAGCTTGAAAGATCAAATTGATTAAAGAAACTAAAACAAAGCAGTGGATGCTTTGTGGAAAGCCAATATTCTCCTTAGAGGTGTGACGAAAAAAACAACAAATGCATGCTCTTTTTTCTCATATATCAGCTTCCAAAGCATCCATTTTGTTCACAGATAGCCTTGAACTATCTTCAAGTAGGTTGAGACATATAAGGCAATCCATAGTTGTAGCAATAAAACATAAATTCCAATCTCAGCAGCAGATATGCATTACTACACCAAAAGAAAACTGCCAACATCTATGCTCTATCGTTGGCTTTATATTTTTATGTCGCAATTCCTAGTTTTGTCGCCAAGCTTTGTATCATAAACTTACTGTCATCACTCTGAGGCACTGTGATCTTAGACACCATCACTGTATTTTGGGAAATCTTGATGATATCGGCGTAGGTCTATGCCGAGACATCTGGACATGTACTATGTGAGAGTTGAGCCATATCGGTCCAGAGGATGAGATTCCTGGAGGATGCTGTGATGACTCCGAAAGAGTTATTTCTTTTCTCACCATTAGTCTAATATGGTGAAAAAATTAATTTTCATTTGTTTACTTAAATTTTTGGTAGGCTGCGAACTGTTTTGGTAGAATTTTAGAAAATTTCTGGTAGGAAATTAAATATTGCGTGGCAACGCTGGCGCCGATCACCAGTGCAATCTGATCCACTCCGACTGGCTTCCCTCTGAGCTTCTTTTGAAGCAAACATCTGTCCTGATAACCAGTGAACTGTGCTTTACTCCAACCAAAAGCTTATTCGATTTAAAGGGTGGGCAAATTTGAGTTTAGGAAGTAAATGGTCTGTCAGATGATGAAATATCAAAAATTTGACTGTCGACCTTTATAATTTTAACTATGGAACGCTACACTCTTAAGCAAAGAATTTTAAGTGTGAAAATTGGTTGCTTGAAAAACTGAACAAAAACAGCGCCCTCTCATGGGGCTTACAAAATCCACAAACAGTCCTCAAAAAACCATTACATACACAGAAAGTGACCGTGTGGTACGTTTAGTGGTTAGGTGGCATCATCGACCCGTATTTTGAGCAAAGAAACGCCGTCACCGTGAATTCTCTGCGCTGCCAAAATTGTAGCCAAAATTGGTTAATGTTGACATCAGTGACCTTTGGTTTCAGCAGGACGGCGCCACAAGCCACACAGCTAGACAAACAATACAGTTATTGCATGATAAGTTTTCCGGTCGCGTAATTTCTTGATTTGGCGATATCAATTGGCCGCCACGTTCTTGTGATTTAACGCCTCTAGACTAGTTTTTCTGGGGCCATTTGAAAGACTGGGCTTACGTTAACAAACCACAAACAACTGACACTCTGAATTGACGACATAAGCGAAGCTTAGTTGCACAATATGGTCAAAAATTTTGTGAAAAGAGCGGACGTCTTCTGACGTGCTAGAGGTAAACATACGACCTCATATTAAATTATTATTTCTATTTTATATTTGGTATGAATAAAACTGAATTTGTCAAAAACAAAATGTGTTTTTAAACCAATTTATTTCCTAACCTCAAATTTGCTCACCCTTTACTTTAATATGCACTCTTGTCCACTGTAACCATACTTTGTACTTTAGCGGCTTTCCTCCGGCCTTCTATTGAAGTAGAGGACTAAATTAGTGGCAGTAGCGATTAATGTAGTCAACTCTTAACACAATCTGGACTATGGGCTTTGGATCTACTACTAATCTCTCATAATTTTTTCGACACGGAATTTTAGCTCGAGATCCCTACTAGATTCTTTTGGTCTCACAGACAAGAGGTTCGTTGCAATACCAACAAATCTAAAAAAACTGGCCAGGGTAGGTTGTGGTGTATATTAAAGGTTGTGAAATACTTGTTGAGTAGAGGGATTTCTTCAGAAAATCTTCTGACTCTGCCGGACGGTCAGACCATAATCAAGTCCCTTATGATTATCTTCGTTCATTTCAGATCATTAGAAGGTAACTCTCATATGGCTTCCGGGACATAGAGACATCGACGATACTGCGTTGCAGATGAACTGGCTAGAGAGGGTACACTCAAAACATAGATGCTACAAGTGATTCAGTTAAACTGGGTATATAAGAAGGCACAGTTTCGTTGGTAGCACGAGGGCACGTACAGTATTGCTGGAATCTGCTGGACCGATCGGTTTAGACAAACGTCCATGTGAATATGATAAAACCAAAATTACATATCTACATAATTCTCGCGACACCTCAACTGGAACGTAGGGTATCAGGCATTCAAAGGTTTATACTTGTTTTTTTATTATGTCGCACAACAATGACTACATCGACACAACACCTTTAGAGAATACAAACACATACGTTTATCAACTGAATTAAATTTTCATAATTTTATTAAAATCGCCTTTCTATGCTATAGAAAGTATTTATAGCAGATTTTAAACCTGTTCTTAATGAAAAATAATCAAAGCAGTACGACAGGTAAGAAAACGTTGACCCTTTTTGGGGTATAAAAAATGCACTCCAACTCAACACTTGTGTGCATGCATTCTTAACAAAGTGCAACAAACTGCACAAAAGATGACTGAAAAAAAGGTCGATCATAGAAAATTAAATTTAAAAGAAAAATTAACAAAAGATACAGAATAAAAAAGAAATTTCAAAACTAAAAAATTTATTAAATGTTCTGCTCCATTTTTGATACTCATAAAAGCAGAGAAAAACTAAAGACGAAAAAAGGTCGGGCCTTGCATTATAAAGATTAGCATCAGCAAACATTAGACACATTTATTGTGTTTGAAAAAGAAAGAAAAAAATAGAAAAAGATTTGAAATAAAAAAAAACAAGAAAAAGAAAGGCGAACGAACTGCATTCAATCCACACAATGGGTTGACAAAATTACGAAAAAAAAGAGATTAAAAAAAAGATTTAAGGTGTACTCGTATAAGAGATTTTATTGCGGTATAAAGTGTCAACCAGTAGACAGTAAGTCAGGCAGTCATTTAGCCAATTGGCTTTATAAAATAAAGCAAAAGAGAAAAAATTGTGCATTAGATGCTGCCAGTGTCTGGTATGCTTATTATCTTTTTTGCTCTTTCTAGAATATCAAGTGATCAATTTTAACAGCTCCGATTACATATTTTTGTTGTTTGTTTTTAATGTTATTGTTGTTATTTTCTTAAGACTAAGTATTATCTCCGCCTAACTGCCATCTCGCCTACACTGCGCTTTCTATTTTATGATTTTACTGTTTCGTTTTTCGATCATTTGTTGCATATTTTAATGGGTTTTCTTTTTTGTAATTTTTAGATGAAATTGAACTGATAAGAAATGTATACGAATAGTAAAGTTATTTTGTTATTTTTAAAACCCTTTTATTACTTTAAAGATTAACCCCCATACTCATACAAATTGCAGTAGAATCTCGAAAAAGTTAACCAAACTATTCAATCAACTTTTTCGAACTGTTAACTTTACTAATATCATGTTCACACATAAGCTTTGATTGCCAATAAAGGGATTTTACGCAATTAAGGACGTAATTGTCTTCAATTTACCATAATAAACCACAATTTATAAATTGCTCAATTAGTACTTAATTGTACAATAAATTGAATAAAATTTAATACGCAACCCTGCAAGAAGTCTGTAGAATGAGGACTGGCAGCTCTGTGTGTAGTGCCTACTACAGTGAGGAGTGGCTACTATATACAGTAACATAACATACTCATTCGTACCAATTTCAAACAAGATTTATTAACATCATTCGTTTTTAATAAAATAAATATTTAAGAATATTTTTTATGCGATTTTAAATAAAGAGGTTTTATTACTCAAAACAAATAAAAAATAACGGCCTTAATGCATTTTCTTCCGTAGATTGTATAAATACGGACTTCACATTCATATAAAACATAATAAGGCGTGTTTTTTATAGAGGTATAGAACTTTAAGTTGGCATTACTTTTCAAGATAGCGACCGATTTAACAGCTGTCAAGTGATTTATTCTCAGTTTGGTTTGGCAATTCATCATGACTATACTCACGCCTGAACAACGCTTTCAAATGGTGCAATTTTCATTTTTCATCAGTGAATTTTTTTTTCAATTTTTTTCATTTTCATAAGCGAATTTTGTTTAGCGATGAAGCGCACTTCTGGTTGAATGGCTACGTAAACAAACAAAACTGTGAAGGTAATCCTCATGTATATGTGGAAGACCGTTACATCCAGAAAAACTGACTGTTTGGTACGCTTTATGGGCTGGTGGAATTATTGGTCCGTACTTTTTCAAAAACGATGGTGGCCAGAACGTTGCAGTCAATGGTGATCGGTATAGAGCCATGATTACTAACTTTTTCATTCCTGAATTGAATAACCATGATGTCCAGGAGATGTGATTCCAACAAGATGGCGCAGCATGTCACACAGCTCGTGCCACAATAGATTTGTTGAAAGACACGTTTGGTGACCGCCTAATTTCACGTTTTGGACCTATGAATTGGCCTCCAAGATCTTGTGATTTAACAACGCTAGACTGCTTTCTGTGGGGCTATGTAAAGTCATTGGTCTATGCGATAAAGCCACAAACGCTTGACCATTTGGAAGACAACGTTCGCCGTGTTATTGTCGATATACGACCACAAATGTTTGAAAAAGTCATCGAAAAGTGGACGTCCAGATTGAACTACATCCGCGCCAGCCGTGGCGGTCATATGCCAGAAATCATATTTAGAATGTAATGCCACAAGATTAGTTTTTGGATAAGTAAAATTCATGTTAATCGAATAATCCATCCTTGATTTATTGCAACTTAAAGTTCTATACCTCTATAAAAATCACCCTGTACATATTATCAAAATAACAAAACTTAACAAAAAAAATTGTACATTAAATTTGGGTTTTTTTTTTAAAATTAAATTTTGCATTCTTTTTAACGCTAAAGTTTTAATTATTCTAAAATCCGTATTCCAAATTCACAAATTAAAGTTTTTATGAAATAAATGAATATTGGCATCTTCAGTTGCCAAATACTAATTGTGTAACGTTAATTGCGCTATGTGTGAACTCTAAATACAATAGCACAATTAAAAAATTAATTGACTTAATTAGGGCGTATGTAGATATGAACATGGTACAAGCATCTTTATTTCGCGCGTTTTTTTTTCTCCGTCACTCCTCTAGGAAGCATACTGGCTTTCCATTAGATTAGTGCCAGTTTCTTTAATAATTTTATTTTTTTTTTTATATAAGACCATCACTGTGCTGGTACTAGGAAAATAGGTTATTGGAAGGAGGACAGAGGGAGTAGTGTTTATGGACGTTAGATTTAAATTTACTCATGTCGTAAGTAGCAGGAAATACTGGAAGATTATTCCACAACCGAATAGTGCGACCAAAGAACGAATTCTCCCTATAATGCGTTGTGCGATTTACTGGACAATCAACTACAAAGGGATGCGCTCTACGAGAAATACAAGTAGTACGTAAAAATATATGATTCTTAGGAATTAATTCCTTAATTTCGTTAGAACACATTCCGTTATAGTACCGATAGAACAATGAAACACACGCTACATTGCGACGGTGCTCCAAAAAATTGATAGAGTTGGCTACCCTACCGTCATTGATGATCCAAAATAGATTATGAAGCACCGGCGCATACATGAGAGTTGTATTCCATTTTGGATCGGATATAGGTCTTGTATATATTAAGGAGATCAGATGGAGTGAAGTATTTCTTGCACCGTCTTAAAAAACCAAGGTACTTGAATGCTTCTTTCGACACTTGAAATATGTGATCATTCCAACGAACGTCACAATGAATTTTCATGCCCAGAACATCAAGAGCATCTGATTCCTCAATATCCACATAACCATTGACACAGATGACAGCACACCACCACGTCTGTGTGTTAAAAAACAACATTGAGTCTTACGTGCATTAAAATCGACCCTGTTTGCACGACCCCACTCGGAGACCTTCACCAGGTCACTTGTAAGTGTGACGTTTATATTCATCCTTCTTACCCCAACCTCCAAAAGGCTCGGTCTACGATCAAAAGAATATGAGTGACAAATGATGCTGTCATCGGCAAAAGAGTAGATAGGATTAGAAGTGAGAAGAAGAAAGTCGTTAAGAAATATTAGAAAAAGAGTAGGAGAAAGAACAGATATTTTCAAGCTAAGTAGATGATTAATCCGCTGTAGCTTCCTCCATATAATTTTTTGCGTAGTGGTGAAGATCCTTGCTAATTGGTAGTGATCTTTACTTTAGCAATGTAATTTTTTTCCAGTAGATGGCGTGTTTTCCTGAACATTAGTCTGATATTTGTCATCGTCGCCAGAGGTATGCGGCATGGTCAGGGAGGGCTTTTTATTTATTTTTTAGATGGAGTTGTGTGGAAGGAAGTTAAAGCCTTTTTATTATTAAACATTCGAACATTTTTTCGTCATGTCCTCTGCTGGGGCTCGAACCTGGGTCATTTGTGTTGTTATGCGTGCCTCACTCCCAATTTCGCGAGTAAGATATATTAATTTGTACGAAGTGGCCTAACAAAGCAGTCGAGACTAGTTTGTTTGTTTTTTTTTCTACTATTATGTAACAGTTTTTGATCATTTTCGTGTGGATATTGACAAGATCTGCTGTTCTGTTGAGTATCTTGCTCGATAATTGAACCATCGTTATCTTCTAAAATTTAATCATTGTTCCAATTTTCTATGTTATCAATGTTGATGTTAACATTATCATCTAGTTTTGACATCAACAATCAGGGTATTGTTTCTCGCAGGGTATCGTTGTATGCACTATTTGATTCATTAAATTCAGAGAGCGTAATGTCGTCTTCACTATCGTACAGATCGTCACTCCATTTTTTCATCTTATGCTATACTTTCACAAGAACTGCTTGAGGCAGTTCATACCACACTGACTTAAGTAGCAAAATTGCATCACGAATTGTATGCGTCTTTAAAATATTTTCAAGCGGAATGTTTTCTTGTGCGACAATATTGCATAACAATTTACTTTGATGTCCTAACTTGACTAATCTTATTGGAGTTGCAAAAACACTGTTACGTTAGGTGGTACAATCATTGCTGAAATATTTTCATCATGAGACTGTAGCATGTCAATTGGCTTATGGGCAGGGTTGGCAACCCACTGGGTGATCCAACATTTAAAGGCTTTCGTAGTTTATTTACAACAAAAATAGATTGAAATGTACTTATTGGAACTACAAAATTATTTGACCGACTTTTCACTGCTTACATCTTTTCTCCACTTCTGAGCCAATTTCCAAATCCCGTCTCAGAAAAAGTTTTCGTCTTTCAAAGCGCTCCAGCATTGAAGCCGATTTTGTATTTCTTCAAAGGAAATAATTCGGTGGTATGTTAAAAAATAAACTCATACCTCTTTCTAGTTTCTGAAAATATAGTCCGTAATTCGAAATGCCTTTAAATGAGATGAATATGTGTTGGGTTTGCTTCCTTACATTTTTTTTTTAACGTAGAACGAGGTAAATTGCGCTTAAAGCTAGTGTGTTCCACAATACAAGCAGATTGTTGTAGCGAAATTCCATGTAAAGAAAGTCTGTACAAAGAGGTGTGTGTATATTCTATACGTCACAACAGCCGACGGAGCAATGTTCGGAGAATATAACGGATGCAGCATTTGATCGTTTCTAATAATTGTTTTAAAAGTTTTTCGACATGAGCTAGGATGTTATCATGCTAACGAATAACTTAATCATGTCTGTCTTTATTTTCCGCCCATTTTTCTCATAAGGCACGATTCAAACGAAGTAATTGCCGTCTGCTTCGATCACCCAGTTTTAGTCCCACTAAGAGTGCAAAATTGCATTATATATACTACTCGTATTGTCGACTAGAACGAAATTTAGAAGCATTTACAAAACTCAATAAAACCCAAAAAACCCGATTGGTTGGTTTTTCTTTTAAAACCCGGGTTTTTGCCAACCCTGCTTATGGGCAGTACAATTGTCAATTAGCCACAAAGCCTTTGGTGGTATATTATTGTATTTTCAGTAGAAAATTGGCGAACCTGCAAAAATTTCCATGCAATAACCTGAACAAATTTTTATGAAACTAAAAAACAAGTTTACCTATTTTATAAATGAATTATGGAACCAGTTGAAATAATATCTCTGAATTCAACCACGACTTCTTCGAATTTACACAGTCTAATGGGTTTTTGAATCCCTTAAAATAACGTGGGCTGGCGGATTTACTAAGGGCCAACGATTTTAACAAAAATGTTATTCTTTTCTTTAAATTTTGCGGTCCGATGTGGTCTTTGCGTTTGAAGCAACAAATGTTTTGTCGGGTAAAAAACGATAAAATAAAGGGTGTAACGCCCGACAAATTTTAAGATAGCGAATAGCGTGTCTCCTCTTAAAATTTGCTTGCCATCCAGCACTGGCATTATATTTATTTCCAGGGTCTATTATGGCGAATACGTGTTTAGCTCTGGATTTTAAAATTGCTCCAGTTACTGCACAATTATGCTGTCGTTGTTTCAAAAACCATTTGTACAAGGTTGCAGTAAGATCAGCATATTCCGGCTTGTGAAGTGTTTTCTTGTGTGTTTTTTATATCTGTTCGTCACAGACTCTAAGATTTCATGACGTTTTTTCTTAATTAAAAAAAATAAATAAATAAATAAAAATCATATGCTCGGAAAAATTAACTGAAAAGTTAACTTTTTAGAGTCTCACGTTGATGCTGAAATACTGTTATCTTATCCTAGAGTTCAAAAATTTTACGCGAGCTAACCTTTTCGAGATTCTACTGTATTTTCGACTTATGAGCCCTAACCACTATTAATTCGTACACTAAGCATTATTTTTTGATATATCAGCATTCAAAGTTGCATATCTTAGAAAATCATAATGAAAGTGCCCTGAAAGTTACATTCTCTGAAAGGATATTTTATTATGTACGAGTATCTTCAAAATGATAACAAGAAATTAGCATATATTAGAGCAAATGTTTTGAAAACACAAACTAAAACTAAAATTCATTATTTTTCAAAAATAAATTATTTAATCACTTTTAATTCGTAAAGTGGATAATTTTATTATTTAACACTGTGTCATTATTTATTTTTAATACCCTTCATGGGTATTACATTGTGGATCATTTCTCACCTTCCAATTCATTAGTGGCCATAGATTTTCTATAGGGCTTTTCTTTCTTTTAACTAAAATTCTAAATTTCGTAAGTAATGAAACTGGAACAAAGCAATGGTTGTTTTGTGGAAAGCCAATCTGCTCCATAGATGAGTGACGGAGAAAAACAAACAAAAATATGTATCAAAACCCATTCAATCGTGGTCGTAGTTCAGTTGCCGCCGAATTCCGTGAAGGTCGTTCAAAGTCAGTTATGCCACAAAACATCAATACAGTGCGTGAACTGATTACGCAAGATCGTCATGTAACATATTATGGGATAAAGGTAGCCTTGCACATTAGTTCCACGTCAACACATACGATTTTGCATGAACACTTAGTTGTAAACGAGTTGTTCTCGTTGGATACCCCATAATTTATCAATCGCTCCAAAAAGGGCTCGCCCCGATTGGTGCTTCTAAACACGTGTATAAAATCATGACAGATGGCGAATCGTGGGTATATGCGTATGAGCCGAGACCAGCTAAATCCAACAAAAGATAGTCCTGGAAAAAGCACAGCGGAGCAAATAGTCGCCTGTTTATTCGGCCGAATGGGTCATGTGGCCACTGTTCGGTTAACTGCCGAAAAAGCAGTTGAAGCGTTCAACAACCATGTTTTCGAGGTTTCTCAAGAGGAATGGAAACACATATGTTCCAATTTTTTGTTTTTAAGCTTGGATTGTAACTACTCTCCCTTCCAAACTTTCTATGTAGCAAAAAAAAAAAAAAAAAAAAAATACATTGTGAAAACAATTCCCTCAACTTAGCGTTTGTACTTCTTTCATATGAATTTAATATAAGGGGTGTTTTTTATAGAGGTATAGAACTTTGAGTTGCAATAAAACAACGATGGATTATTCGATTGACATGAATTTTATTTATCCGAAAGATAATCTTGTGATAATCTTTTAAATATGATTTCTGGCATATGATCGTCACGGCTGGCGCGGATGTAGTCCAATCTGGACGTCCAATTTTCGATGACTTTTTTCAATATTTGTGGTCATATATCGACAATAACACGGCGAATGTTGTCTTCTAAATGGTCAAGCGTTTGCAGCTTTACCGCATAGACCAATAACTTTACATAGCCCCACAGAAAGTAGTCTAGCGGTGTTAAATCACAAGATCTCGGAGGTCAATTCACAGGTCCAAAACGTGAAATTAGGCGGCCACCAAACGTCTCTTTCAATAAATCTATTCTGGCACGAGCTGTGTAACATGTTGCGCCGTCTTGTTCAAACCACATCTCCTGGACATCATGGTTATTCAATTCAGGAATGGAAAAGTTAGTAATCATAGCTCTATACCGATCACCATTGACTGTAACGTTCTGGCCACCATCGTTTTTGAGAAAGTACGGACCAATGATTCCACCAGCCCATAAAGCGTACCAAACAGTCAGTTTTTCTGGATATAACGGTGTTTCCACATATACTTGAGGATTACCTTCACTCCAAATGCGGCAGTTTTGTTTGTTGACGTAGCCATTCAACCACAAGTGCGCTTCATCAACGTTAATCTAATTTTGGGACCATTCGACGAATCTACGCCGGGCGTGAGTCCATTCATGATGAATTGCCAAACCAAACTGAGAATAAATCACTTGACAGCTGTTAAATCGGTCGCCATCTTGAAAAGTAATGCCAACTTAAAGTTCTATAGCTCTATAAAAAAAACCCTTTATTTTGACATCTTGTGAGCGGATGCTGCAAGCCTTGCCAAGTCAAGTAAATCCCGGCAGCTCGTACATCACCGGCTAATGGACTCTGAAATTTTAATTCATTTAAAATTTTCATATTTGATGGACCCACGTATAATCGTAGTTTTTATTTGACTTGGAAAGTTTCGAAAATATACCATATGTACGTATCAATAGACCGTTTCTGAAATTAATATAAAATTTCCAATATATCTCACACTCACTTTATTTTAATTAAATTTAAGAAGAGCTTAATAAAGAGCTAAAATATAAGTACAGTAAAACCTCGATATAGCCAATCTGAAAGGGTTCGAAGAATGCTTCGTTATAGCTATTTATTCGACATATGTATCAGTAAAGCCTTTCTGTAACGAAATTTGGAGAAATAAGAAAAAAAATTTATAACGACTACAAAAGGTTTATTCAAGAAGTAAATAAAAAAATAGAAACACTTTTCTTCTGAAAATGAAGGTCATGAAGGTAATGTAGGTCATCTAAATGCCGTATAATGAGGTAAATACGAGGGAGGATTGATATTGAAGCTACCTAAGTAGGAAAAAAACATTTTTTTTCAAAAACCATTCATTTCTCAACATAGTCCTCTTTTAGCTTAATACACTTAGTAAGACGATTTTCCAACTTTTTTATGCCATCTGAATAATACGATTTTGGGAACTCCTCAAAATACGCATTAGTTTCGGTAATCACTTCTTCGCTTGAGTTGAATCTTTTTCCTGCGACTCATTTTCGCAAGTTTGGAAACAGGAAAAAGTCACTAGGGGCTAAATATGGTCCATAAGGTGGATGATCAACCAATTCGAAGTGGATTTCTCGTAGTTTTAGCAACGTATCTAATGCTGTGAGAACCGGAGCGTTGTCTTGAAGAAAGAACACTTTTTTCTTGTTTAAATGTGGTCGTTTTTCCTTGATTGCATCAACCAATTGATCCAATAATGCACGATAATACTCTCCTGTGATTGTGGATCCCTTTTCAAGATAATCGATGAGCAATATTCCGTGTGCATACCAAAATACAGTGGCCATAACCTTGCCAGCCGATTTCGCTGTCTTCGCCTTCTTCGGAGCACTTCCACCAGCTTCCACCCATTGGCTAAAATTGATTTTTGGTTTCAGGTGTGTAGTGGTGGACCCACGTTTCATCAACAGTTATTAATCTACGCCAAAAATCAGCAGGATTATGCTTTATCATGTCCAAACACCGCTGTGAAGTGTTTTGTCGAAATCGTTTTTGTTCAACACTGAGCAAACGCGGCACCCATCTTGCCGATATGTTGAACACACGTTCATATGATATGTTTACCATTTCAGCAATCTCACGGATTTTGACCCGGCGATCATTCATAACGATATCGAGGATTTTCTTGATATGTTCTTCAGTAGCCACCTCTTTTGGCCTTCCTGTTGATGGTATTGTTGCAGTGCTTGTTCGGCCCCGCTTAAATTCAGCAATCCAATATTTTACCATATAATCTGACGGAGCAGATTCGCCGTACTGTTTATCAAGCTTTTCTTTTGTCTCTTCTGCCGTTTTGCATTTCAAATAATAGTGTTTAATCACTACACGAAATTCACTTTTTCCATTTTCCAAGAAACACAAAAGTTGCTTACTTCAAACGACTACAACAAATAAACTAATCGATGAATTTGGCTAAAATTTTAACAGCTGACGTTTCACAGATCTTAATTTCTAAGAAAGAAAGTTTTTGTGTTTGTGCTGTCATCGAGCGCTAGGTAGCTTCAATGTCAATCCGCCCTCGTACTTGTTCCTTTTTTTATACGTATAATGATGTAATGTGTTCCGTAATTCAAACAGGCCCTTATAGCCGAATTCCGTATAAAGAAAGTCTATTTAAAGAGGTATGAGTATATTTTTAAAATATATTTACATAAATAATATTTAATTAAATATTTAGTAAATCAAATATGGCGAGTATTCTATGAGAAAAAAGTGGTTGTTGAATTCAGCGCACATTCTACGAATTGAATCACAATTTACATAATTGGAACAGAAATACTTCAGTTTCAGAGGAATATAATATATATTATAGTGCCAAATTGCACTCCGGTCATAAAAAAATCTGCATATATCGTATGGATTTTATCTCAGCATAAGATACATAGACTGCTGAGTTGTAGTCCTATCGCAAAAATGACATTTAAAGATTTTTTGTAAATTACAGCCTAATCGCTTTTATGAATAAAGTGTTCTATAGGCTTGTTCTTACTACAGACTGAACAGATAATTAGTGGGCCTATTTTTTAGAATTTTGAAATTGTAATCTGCTATACAGATTTTATTGAATCAATTAATTTCGTAATACTTCTAAACAGGAGCTAACTTATTCTAGAGGTATTTAAGCAAATAGATTGATTTTAAACCAACAATAGGTTTCGACCATAGTACTTAACATATTACTTGTGTTGACGGACAATTGAAGCAAACGTATACTTAATATCATCATTAGACATAGTAGTGTAGGGTGTAAATAGTGATCTACAACATAATCAGTGTTAGAGACCTTTTTCTATATTTAATAACATAAATAAATATTTGCTTTTAAGAACCTGCATAAAAACGCTTAACTCTCAGAATAAATTGAAAGCCCATCCTATAGTAAATGCGCATAAATAATTTGATTTACTCGTATCCTTCTTTCCAAAGATCATCCAAAGATCATACAAAACATTTATTCGTTGATCTTCTATTCAAATGATATTGAAATTTTCTCGCACGCAATTTCTTCGTTATTGTTTTGAGTCTTTCTCTGGATATCCTGGGAATGTGAGAAGATTAGTTTGCGGTTTTTTAATACCCTTTTTTGGAATAATAATTCACGATTTGATTTTCCTGCATCGGCATTGTTTTCATTGTCAAATTGAACCCTTTCTTTCCATGGGTATTGCAAGTGACTTGTTTTGTTTTGTGTTGAGAATATCCTCCCCTGCAATTTAGTGCACTTTTATTACACAATTTTGTGGTGTTTCACTAAGAGCGTAGGCATGTTGAATTTGTTAAGAATTTTGCTGTGCACTGGAACTTTTTATACTGGTAGATAGATTATAGACCTACTTTCGAGAATACTGCAGTACTATGCATTATACATATGTACATATGTATCTTTTAATAGTTTTTAAAACGAATTCACTATGATTCTTAATTGCATGTATCAACGTAGGCAAATATTAATGATTCGCTCTCTTATTCGTAATTGCTGAGTCAAACGAGCCACTGAATGAACATGTTTCATCCTATAAAATTTTTAGAGCGAAAGACCTTATTTTAGATATTCGCATTAATAAGACGGGTTCGTTATGGATGGATTTAAGGAGTAGCTGTAGGTTTCTTTAGTAGGGAGTGTTGTAATGATCTTGAGGCTGCATTGTTTATAATAAAAAGTAGGTAAAAAGCGTTCTATGGTTGTCTGTGATGGCTTAAGCTGGTAACATATAATATGATTATAACATCCACCAACAGATTCGCCCCTCGCATGAAATAAAGGTTGAACTTTAGATAAGGCTGACTACTGTGCAAATGATATGATGATCAACTATCTTCAAACCTTATACATCATTTATAAAGATAATTGATAGAATATTAGGAATTTGTTGCTGAGTTAGTACAAAATGGGTGTTCCGCTGTAGTATGTAGTATGTAGTAGGTTAGACAACCGCCTATTAACCAATATGTTCTCGATTCAATCCCAGAACAGATGTCGCGGGGATTATGTATGTAATTTCTAAATGGCAGGCTATCGAATAGGGTATCTTGTATAGGGTAACTTTCGTTTGTCGATAGTTGGCTTTATTTTTAAATCACGTGTTTAATTTAAAATAGCATTTATAAGCCAGTATTATTCCTCTTTTTAATTCAAAACTAATGTTGTTCGTTTCGTCTATGGCAGAGCCGAGGTAGACAAATTCGGTGAGTACCTCAAAATTTTTTCTCCCAACTTCCACCGTCTGCCTTAGTCTACTGGACTTCTTATGCAGTGATACTATCAACTTTGTTTTATCTTCGTTTACTGCTAGAACCACCTTAGCCGATTCTGTCTCGACCATTTCAAAGGTGGATCTTAGTCTTAAAGGAGTTTCAAAAATAGTTTGCAAGCTCATATTAATAGTCTTCACTTTTTTTACAACAATTAAAGTTGCCCTATCCAGCATATAAGAATAATGTGAAAAGCGAAATGATGTCAGCATATGTGCCGATGTGGTATGGTAGGTAAGACAGCCTACTACCAACCAAGAGGTTTTCGGTTCAATTCCAGGCTATACAAGCTCATAACATTGTTAGCAACTTGTTATGAGTATTACTACTATTGAAAACTTCTCTAATGCTTTGCCGATCGGAGCCGGAGTTAAACTGAGTCTAAAAATGGAATCGGTTGCAGCACTGAATGAGAGAAGTCCTCTTGTTCCTTCTAGAAAGTTATAGGAATTGCTAATATTGTGTTTTTAGATTAAAGGCAGTCTGCTCCCAGGTCAGCACGTGAAACACATGATTTGCTTTCTGTTTAGATTATAATCAATAAGTTCATTTGATTTTTCTCTATTGAAAGATATTTTGTTTTCAAATGCAAGTTATAATGAGACAGCAAGGTATGGCATATACTGATATCGTATATGCCCTAATAATTACGATATAACCCTTTCAATTGCATTTTGTTTAATTTTTTTTATGAATAACTTTGATTGACAATTTGTTTGCTTTTCAGTCATTCATTCGTTCGTTTATTCGCTCTTTTGTTTGTTTGCATTTTTTTTTTCATTTAAATTTTCAAAATTTCGTAATTATTATTCTGAATTTTTCAAAACAAATGTTTGCTTCTGAATATGTATTTGAAAATATTTTCTGAATTGCATTTCATTTCATAGTGAAATTTCTAAACAAAGGATGATGATGATGGCAGAATATCAATGAAAAGGATTTATTTTGTTTTTCTCTCAAAGCAACCGCATCGGATCTGTAATAGGAAGGTGCATATGTGAATACGAAAATACAATGAAAGTGGAGGAGGGTGTGTATTAGCAAGTCAAAAAAACAGCAATTGCAAGTAGAACGTGGGAAAAATATTCGATGAATTTGAAAAAAAAAAGTTGCGCAGATTGTAAATGATGCACATTTGTTTTAGTTTTAATAAATTTGAAGCAAATTGCGCAAATTGTAAATGATAGGCATTTGTATTAACTTGGAATTTATTTTTTATGAATTTCTTTCGAGTATAACTTTCCACAACATTCCACGATTAAATATTTTGCTTATTTTTTTATTCGAACATTTCTTTTACACCAACAACTTAAACGTAAACGTAAACGTCATTTGAAGTTAACACGCAATCTCTTGAATAGTTGGTTGGTTATATGACACTTAAGTAAGCGTAACCGAAATCTGTTTGTAAAACATGTCTTAAAACCCCTTTTACCAAAAATATAAAAATAAAAAACAACAAAATCATCAACAAAAATGGGAGAAAATGTCTGTCTTAAAAGGTCAATAAAACTTTGATGATTTAAATACACAAATAAAGACTCATAAGATGATGATGATTACAATGATGATGACGATGATGATGTTGTTGGTTATTAAATATGCAGTTGCATCTTTGACTACCTGAATGGCTTAAAAGAGTAGTTGAGTAGTTTACACTACTAAAACTACACACACACATCTGTAGTTTAAAAGATACATTTAGAGAAAAAATACTTAAGTTCATAATTTTATCAAAACAAAGCCTATTTGTGTGGACCGTCTTTAATTTAGTCACCTATAATTCTCGTCCGTCATGCAATTTATTGATTGAATTTTCCTGTGCTTAGAATAAAGTCTCTACACAGGTTTCTATGATAAGAGCTCAAAACTAAGGTATGATACGTCTCTTAGAGCCTATCTACGCCCACCGGGGCAGACCCTACTAAATAGTAGTTTCTACTAATAGTACTCTATTCAAAGTAAGAGTCTTGTCACTAATAACTTCGAACGTTTTTTTAATTTTTTTTTTTTTTTTTAATTGAGCTTCTTCACTGTATATCGTGAGCTAAAAATTTGTATTCAAATTTTAAAAACTATACTAATTCCTCTAAAGGGTGGGCAAATTTGAGCTTAGGAAGTAAATTGGCTTAAAAACAGATTTTTGTTTTTTGACAAATTTAATTTTATTCATGATATCGGGCAAATGTTCACCTCTAGCACGTCGGCAGACTTCCGCTCTTTTCACAAAATTTTGAACCACATTTTTCATCAAAATCGTTTTTAGTGATGAGGCCCATTTTCAATTAGGCGATTATGTAAACAAACAAAATTGTCGCATGGGGGGCTCACAAAATACACAAACAGTCATCGAAAAACCAATACATAAAAAGAAAGTGACCGTATGGTGCGGTTTATGGTTAGACGGCATCATCGGTCCGTATGTTTTCGAAAATGAGCAAGGAAACGCCATCACCGTGAATTCTCTACGCTACCAAACCATGATAACCAATTTTTTGTGGCCACAATTTGCTAATGTTGACATCAGTGACCTTTGGGTTCAGCAGGACGGCGCCACAAGCCACGCAGCCAGCCAAATAACTCAGTTATTGCATGAAAAATTTTCGATTTGGCGATGTCAATTGACCGCCTCTTTCTTGTGACTTAACGCCGCTAGATTATTTTCTATGGGCCATTTGAAAGACCGGATTTACGTGAAAAAACCACAAACAACTGACACTCTGAAAGATGAAATTCGGCGGTGCATTGAAGAGATAAGCGAAGCTTCGTTGCAAAATGTTGTGCAAAATTTTGCAAAAAGAGCGGACGTCTGCCGACGTGCTAGAGGTGGATATTTGCCCGACATCATATTCCATTATTAATTCCCATATTTCTATCTTATATTGGTTTGAAAAAAACTGTATTTGTCGAAGAAAAAAAATGTGTTTTTAAGCCAGTTTACTTTCTAAGCTCAAATTTGTCCACCTTTTATTATGCTATTTCTGTCTAGCCAGCGCCAAATGAAATATCATTTATTCATGAGATTAATTTGATATTGTTCTCGCTCTAATTCGTTGATTCAAATTTAACTTAATTAGAAACTCAACAGCCATTCAGACCTTTCAGATCTAAGATTTGTTTAAGATTGAGTCAGGAATTGTCTGGGTAGAATGGAGTCCACTGTACAAAATTTGGTTAAAATTATTGAAACGACCAGTGAGCAGGAAGTGATTCAATTCAAATTTAGCGAAAATAAGTTTACAGGTCAGTACATTTTTGTTTGAGACTTGATCGGTTAAAATTTTAATTTAAACGATTGTAGATGATACCATGATGCCTACTATCTACTATCGTGCAGAGTTCTTTAATCTATAGGTTAATATTAGAAGCTAGGTAAAGTTCGGTTAAAAATTTGACTAAAACTGAAATATCTTTTTCTTATAAATATTTGAAACGAGATTTCTGATATCAAATTTATTTGAAAAACGTTTTGATGGACAATCTTTTGGAAATTTTGAGATAAAACTCACCCCATCGAAGATTTCTCAGGTTCTGGTTTCCTTAATTGCTGAGATCAAAATCAATCGTTTGACCAAGTTGCAAAAGCTCATAATAAACAATTCCCTCTCAATTCCACCAGAAACACTGTATTATCCTTCATGGCGTCAGTTCTAGCGTTGCCACTATCTACGAAACTTCACCTTGCTTTGTCAGTAATCCGTTTATCACATTATTTTCGTACGTGAATCACTTTTCCTCGCCCATAATTTTCGCTTCTAAAATGATTCGATTTCGTTCCGTTTTAGCAATAAATCGCAACTATAAATTTGGTCTATTAAGTTTTTCACTGTTAATTCACGTGACACCTAAACATCGTGATTCTTTGTGTATGTAGCTTTCTTTAAATGTTTGGTAACTGTTTGGTGATAAATGTCTAGTCCATTAGCTACGATCGCACGCTGCTTATGTACCGGCCTTTTTTAATTTTTGTGTTAATTTCATCGACTTTTTTTAATGATTGATCGACTAGAGCAAAGTGCATCTTTAACATTAAAAATTATCAGATCGAAAGGGAGCAAACAATTTCTCTCTCCGTAAGATTCTCAAATTTTTTCAGCAGGCTACGATACCTTTTTGCCTTTTTTATAATAGAAAACCAAAATATGGCGGTAATTTTCACTCAATTTTAATGATAAGTTCCTACAGAATAATGTGATTTTAATGTCATCCAACAGAGTGATACCTAAAATGTAACCTTTCAAATAAACTATAGCGTTGCCTAATGGAATTAATATTACCAGAGATAATACATTATAGTGCCATCGACCAAAAATTTTTAACCGTATTTAGCCAAGCACCCAATCTATATATAATGATATATGTACGAGGGGTACTGTTCATATTTCGGAAACTGGCAACACTAATATCAAAAGCTAAAATCTGGCAACACCATAATAAAATTCTACATTTTTTAACATTTTTTTTAACATTTCTTAACGCTTTGATGTACAAGTGCCATTTGTCTTGTTTACAGAGAGTTAAGGAAATACATTTGAACGTATCGATGAACTCAGTTATTTGTATGGCGATAAAGCAGCATCGAAAACCACAGTATATCGCTGGTATAGTAAATTCAATCATGATCGTAGTTCGGTCGCCGACGAATTCCGTGAAGGTCGACCAAAATCGGTTATTGTGCCATAAAACATCGATGCAGTGCGTAAACTGATAATGCAAGATCGTCATCTGAAATATTGTGAGAAAGAGGCATCCTTTCACATTAGTTACACTTCAATACATACGATTTTGCATGAACACTTACTTGTAATAAAAATTTGTTCTCATTGGATATCTCATAATTTAACAATCGCTCCATAAAAGACTCATGTCGATTGGCGTAAGGAAATGATTCGACCGTGTTTCTTCAAAAGGTGTATATAAAATCGTGACAGGTGACGAATCATGGATATATGCGTATAAGCCGGAAGCAAAACAGCAGTCGACTGTGTGAGTATTGCAAGACGAGCTAAATCTAATAAAAATTGTTGGTGGAAAATGCCCAGCGAAGCAAATGGTCACCTGTTTCTTCGGCCGAAGGGGTCACGTGATCACTGTTCCGCTTGAGCAACGTAGGACGGTCAATTCTGAGTCATACACGATCATTTGTTTGCCAGAAGTCTTCAGAAAAATTCGTAAAACCAAGCGCCGAAGACGAATCATTCTTCATTATGCCAATGCGATTTTTCACACATCAAACAGGTGAATCTTTGAGCATCGAATTGATGTTTCATCCTCCGTAGAGTCCTGATTTAGCAATCAATGACTTCTTCTTGTTCCCGAAAATCATAGGTACACTGCGTGGTCAACGATTTATGAGCGTCGAAGCGTTCAAAAACCATATTATGGAAGTGTCTCAAGAAGAATGGAGAAACTGCTTTGAGAACTGGTTTGAACGAATGCAAAAGTATATTGATCACCAATGGGAACATTTTGAAAAACAATAAAGCCATTTTCTTTTACCTTAAAATATTTGTTATTATTTATTATTCTCGAAATATAAATAGCACGCCACGTAAATAAAAATAAGTTGTCCTATTTTCGTGATTTAATAACTCCAGATTTATACGTTGGAAAGATCGACTTTCACTGATTTTTTTAACTTTTTTTAATGGGAGATGCCACGCCCATAATACTATTTATTAGATAAGGATTCAATACCAAATTTTTTTTTTTTTTTTTTTTGATAGTAAGTAGTATTATTAATACTTTTAAATTCCAATTCAGTTAATAAATATAATACAAACTAGCAGAGTCGGGCAAACGTTGTTTTGCCTTCGAATTTTATTTTCACTGTAAGTCTGGTTTGCATGCAAAATCATGGCTGATTGATATTTAGAAGAAGAATGAAAGGTGCACTAAATCGACGTAGCAATTATTGTTCAAATAGAATTATATATTTTTGATAGCTGGGCCCAATCCGCGTTGCTGGCCCCAAATGTTTCTTTTATGTTGAACTGTTTCTTGTGAATAATTTTGGTATAAAACTAACATTCGATTCCTGGCTAGTTCGTTGTCCTTTGCACGCTCCTCTTGTGTCTGCTGTGAGCGCAGCACTCTCATATAATTTGTGTGTCGTGTACGGCGACCAATATTTGTACGTGAGCGTGGCATTTTGTACTGCAATATACGTTTCTCATGATATTTTTTTTTTGTTATTGTTGGGGTAGAAAAGCTGCCCTTTATTGTCTTACCTGTTGCTTATTTACTTTTTTCAATAGCTTTCAATAATACAATTAATTTACTTTCACTAACACCTTGGGCTAATTTATTGAAATGTATGTAATATTTAATTTAAATAAATTAATCTTCAATTTAATAAGTTCTTTTTTTCGTTTGGCACCCACGAACTTTTCACGAAAAGAGGTTATGTATATGTCGGTATCGGGATACTTAACACCGCTACACGCCGCCCCACGCCGATCAAGCACCTAACGCCTTCAGCAAAACATAAAATAGGCTTATTGCGCAAACAGAGTTTAAAAAAGAGTGATAGATATTTATTTACTTTTTTTTAATATATTTTTTTCACAAAAAGATGTTAGATTTCAGTCGATATCAGGCTAATTAACGTCACTGCACGCTGATCAACGAGCCAACGCCTTCAACGAAACACAGCATAGTGCAGTAGTTCTTGAGTTACGGTGCAAAAACACAAAAGAAATAAATATTGCGTCATCTGTCGGACGAACTTCAAACTACACAGAAACACTCCTCACGCCCCATAGAGTATGTATATAAAGTTTGGTCAAACTCGGTGCAGTAGTTCTTGAGTTACGGTGCAAAATCATAAAAAACTAAATATTATGCCATCTGTCGGACGAACTTCAAACTACACAGAAACACTCCTTACGCCCCATAGAGCATATATATAAAGCTTGGTCGAATTCGGTGCAGTAGTTCTTGAGTTACGGTGCAAAACACAAAAAAACTAAATATTGCGCCATCTGTCGGACAAACTTCAAACTACACAGCAACACTCCTCACGCCCCATAGAACATGTATATACAGTTTGAGTTTAGCGATCACGAAGATACACGTCATTTATATACATATAGAGATTAACGTTTTAGAGTTTTTCGTTATTCTAGTATATTCAGTTAATATTTGTTTTAAACCGTTATCAATCAGTCAAAAACAGGTGGAATCCGATAAGTGGGCACAGTCTCTATAATACAAAATCAATATTGATTTTTTGCATATCTTAAAAACAGAAGAAGAAGCAGAAGTTTTTGAATTTTGTCTAAGTGAATTCATAGTTAAAAAAAATCATCAGTTCAAAATGAGCAGGAGCGAATTGTAATTGAATTGCAGTGTAGAATATACAATGATCGGCCTGTGCTGATTATAATTTCATTACTTGTTATGGCTTAAGTATATAATTTATGAAATATAGTAGTTTGAGTAAAATTGCTTAATTTTCATATACAAATTTCGGAAAAAAAATCTAATTGATTATGACTTTCGATCAAGATAAAATTAAATTTTCCAAAATAGAAAATTACATTCAGGCCACACGAATGCTCATCAATTGCAAGTAAATCACCTGTCTTCGACTCATAAAATTCCAAAATATTTCATATGCATTTCAAACAACTGAATAATGCGCATGGGTTTTGAAAAGAAAAACGTTGAATAAGGACAAAAATTGATGCCCTTTAACAAGTGCATTCTGATGTATATAAGAATGTAGGTATAAACGAATATTAGAACATTAATATACGAGTAGAATGTTGGCTAACATTTGCTATTCAAAAAGTTATAAATTTTCTTTTTTTATCTTCATTTTCTGTACGGAATTGCATATCTTTGTGCAAGATGTTTAGCAACCTGTAGAGTTCCAAATGAGAGATGAGGAGAATAATAATTAACAGCTGCTACCGGTGACCATTTGCGTGTTGTTTTTGTGAAAATTTTTTTATTCTTTTAAAAGTTTCCTGCAGTTTTGCCCAAAACAAGTGCAATTATTGATGAAGGATCGATGAAGAGAAGCAAACAGTCAAACCACAAGTGGCCAAAACAATATAAAACACCGGAGTTAAAATAACAATAAAAAAGTGAAAAGGTGTTAAAATAGGTGCAGTTTATTGTCTTTGTTTTCTTCTTCAAATTTTATTAAAATTGAATCCTCACTGTAACATGAGCTAACAATTTTGATTCAAATCTTAAAACTCGAAATTACACTAATTTAGTTAAGCCGGAGCAGGACGAAATTATATGTAGTCATGAGATTAATTTGATGTTATTCTCGTTCTTCTTATCAGGTCAGCAGGATGGTCCAGCATTATTTGAGATTGCATGGGCTAGTGGGTTCGGGTGCACCTCTACCTTTTTCAAATACGTCTAAGCAGCATACAAGACAATTTCCTCCCTAACCATAAGCAGGTCGTTGTGAATGTTCGAATTTCTTATAAGCCATGAAGCATTGGTTATTGATCGTTATTTTATTTTGGCACCTTTGTATTCGTTCCATGTCTGAAGTTGAGGTAGTCCCATATAATTGTACGCCGCAGCACCAGATTGGTCTTAGTGTCACTTTATAAAGAAAAATCTCATTCTTTATAATCCAATTGTATAGCCTTTATTTTCATTTGAATTAATCCCTTAACGCATAGATTTTTTGCGAAGAAAACGGACCAAAAAATTTTCTTTTTTTTTTTTTGTAAAAAACAACATTGTCTTGGCAAAAAAAAAAAAATAAGAAATTAATCAAAATATTTATTTATCATTCTTATTTTCAATTCTCGATTATTCTCTAGTGTGAAAAATTATATACAACTCTGCTTGAATTATCTCGAGTGTGCACAGTTTTGCCTATTTAGCGCGCTCGAATTTAATCGAGCACACAAGTTAAGGGGTTGACCTAGAATATTCTCAAATATTTAGCCTCAGAACTGTGGGAGATAAGTTTTTTTCCTCACGCAAAATGTATGCCACGTGTGTAGGTGTTTGCTCGTTAACCTTTGCAAAAGCTACGTAGCCAAGAGTACATTTATTTGTATGTGTGTTGGCGATTTTTTACAATTTTAGAAATGTAATAAATGTTGCGTATAAAACGGATTTAATGGTGTGTAAGCGTTGGAAATGTTGGGAAAGTGTTTCGACAACGATTCTTTGAAGAAAACGGCCGTTTACCAGTAGCACGAGCGGTTCAAAAGTGTTCGTGAGTCAATCGAAGATGATGAACGCAGTGGCAGACCATCGACATCGAAAACCGACAAAAACATTGATAACGTAAAAGAAATATTGGTCAATAACCGCAAATTAACCATCAGAAAGATAGCGGAGGACTTGAACATTGCCTATAAATCCATCCAAGACATTTTGGTTAATGATTTGGGTTTCCGTCATGTAGCAGCAAAGTTGGTACCAAAAGAACTCAAAAAGACAACGTATTGAGGTCGCAAAAAAGACACCGTGTTGAGGTCGCAAAGGACATGATTCACGAGGCTGAATCCGATCCCACATTCATCAAAAGAATCATTACTGGAGACGAGAAGTGGACTTATGAGTACAACACGCAATCCAGACATGAGGCAAGTGAATGGCGTTCGCCAAATCAGCGAGACAAAAAAGAAGGCAATGCTCACGGTTTTCATGGATAGTGATAGTGGGCATCCTTGCTTAACTCCAGCATTGGTGTGATGGTATCAAACGCTTTCTTGAAATCGACGAACAGTAGATACGGCCATTCTATGGACGGTTGGCCTGATCTACGTAGCTTCTATTCGGTCTATGTTGTCTATTCTACTCTGAAGCCTCCCCTGTATTATGACTGCAAGTATCTTATATATGGTGATAAGTAGAGTAATTCCTCTCCAATTATTACAGTCTTTCAAGTCGCCAACCTTTGGTAACTTTACAATGATGGCATTTTTCCACTCAGGAGGCAGCCTCTTCTTCTTCCATACTAATGTGATGTGAGGCAGTAGAAGTACATCGGTGGTTTGGATGGTATAATTTCCGCTGGTAGTCCATCTTCGCCTGCCGTCATATTATTTTACAATTTATTAATCGCCTCTTTCATCTCATTCAGATTGGGAGGGTTGCATGGTATTCTTAAACTGTTTTCCTCATCTATGTTCTCAACCGTTTCGCTGTCTTCAGTAGTGTTCGTGACGTTAGTAATTTCATTGAAATGTTCTCTCCATCTCTGTGATCATCATTTCGATCAGCAACAGCTTGGTACCTAGTACACTTTTGATTAGTGAGATAATTAGTCGTCTGGTGTAGTTTTCTCATATTATTCTGGCCAGCTGCTTCTTCTACTGCCGTTGCCAGTCGTTCCAGGAACTTTCTTCTATCTCTTCTTGCAGTTTTCATTACGCGTTTTGCCAGCTAATGATATTGCTGCCTCAAGGTATTGTTGATATTCAGCTGCAGTTTCACTTCCCTTCTTTGAGAAACCAGGTTCCAAGTATAATCTGATATCCAAGCTCTTCTATTTGGTTGCACTACACCAAGTGTTTCCTCCGCGACTCGATATATTGCTTTGATATCTTCCCATGAGTGACGTTGGCTTGTAGGTAGCCGTTCACGAATTGCCAAGGTTAAGGCGTGCCTGGTTGCATCATTCTAGAGTTTTTGTAGGTAGAGTCGTCTTCGCCTTGTATGGTGCTTCTTTGACATTTCAATTTAATTTTGATTTCACCAGTGACGAGCTCGTGGTCACTGCCGATGTCAGCTCATCTTCCATTTCTGACATCGATAAAGAGCTTCTCCATATGTGGTCTATCTGATTGCGTGCATTGCCGCTCGGGGATATCCCGGTATATTTGTGTATTTACCTATGCGCTAAGATGGAGCCACCTATGACTAGTTAAAACGTCTGGCACAATTCTGTATTGACTCTAAATTATATTGTATTCAAGACAAATTTCTCTGCTAAACGGCAAAAAAAACTTATAATATAAGCAGTAGCTTTATAAAAATTTTTAAACTATTCTTTGATTCTTTGATAAGCGACCTGGAGACGATCCAATATACTCATCACCGCCTTAAATGTGTGCCTGTTGTCGGCATTGATTAATGAAAAGCAAAAATTCTAATTTTTTCATATGATGACTTTTTATTTGATCGTCTCCAATTGTGATTGATATGCATTATCTCAGTTGCATCGATATTGTAGTAATGAACACCGAAGACAAACAAACACTACGAATGTAAAATCCAAATGATAAATGACGAATTTATTTGTACGTCCTCTTTTAAACGTCAAGCACACGACACTCACACATATGCATTATTTGATAAGTTTATTTGATCGTCTGCAGGCCGTTTTAGAAATCTTTTTCACTAATTTTTTTATATATATAAACAATAGGGAGTTTGATTATTCGACTTTTTTCAAAACCGGTGTTCGAATAATTCCAAAAATTACAATTTTTAAAAAACCTATTTTCGTTTAAAAATGTATCAAATAACCGGTTAACCGGTTCTTTTATTAAAATAAAATTCTTCCCAATGTTTGTTACATTTGCAAATAAAGTTGATAAATTTGAGTCTCATGTTGTAGTTTCTAGCAAGTCTAGTATGCTAGAATAACGTTCGGCTTTTTTAGGGCCTTAACGGACATTTAAGCCTCGACAACGCAACATATTACTTTTTCATCCAGTGATTCATTTTTGCTGCGTATTTTGTAAGAATTTGATTTGCCAATCTTATAGACATATATAAGGTTAACCACCTTAGGTGTGTGAAGATAAATTCGAATTTGAAAAGCCAAGACACCAACCATACTTTTTTAACATGCTCAAGTTTTGCGTTAACAAAGTACTGTTAAGAGGTCGTCAGTGACTACATACAAAATATAAAATATCTTCAGAGGATAAGTGGACATTTTAGGAAAATGTGAAGGTGCTTCAATATACCAGTATATACATATGATTGTCCAAGGGGTTCACAAAAGAGTCCATAAGTGTTATATCTGGAAAAATCACCGGATTTGAGAAAATGTAATTTTTGAAAAATCCGAAAATTCTTGGCTATTTTTCAAAAATATGGAAGTGCTCCCCTATACCACTATATACAAATGTTTGCGCCAAGGGTCTTGTCTACAACCCCTATAGTGATATGTCTGGAAAAACCACGGGATTTGAGAAAATCGAAGTGTCGATGAGCCTTTTCAGCTTAGTATTTAATGACACGTATTATATCTAGACTTATCCTTTCCATCGATTTCCAATTATTTTCACACTTTAGAGGACATTTTTAGAAACATAAATGCATGCACCACGTATTTAATACCAACCAAGAAATCCTCGGTTCAATCCCAGGCCACACCATCTAAAAATTTTCAACAAGGTTATCACCTCATAACATAGTTAGCGACTGCTTATAAGTATTTACTCTCTGAAAAACTTCATTAACTTATACATCTGCCGCTCTGAGTAGGCATTTGTAGGTCCTTTTCAGTAAGTCTAGTTGTTCATCATTCTCCAAATATAAAATATTAATAATTATTTACAGAAAATGAGAAAAAGTTATTTTTGCTCAAGCGTGTATATCTTTTTCGATATATCATGGTTTTCACGTTCCTTGTGCGACTTTCAAGGTTGTCATATAAAGGGTCCGCCATCTAACGTTTTTTTTTTCAACTAGTGCTTATTTCGTGAATGGGAATACTTAGCTCATGTCCGATTTGACAGATAATTAGTTTAATCCTTCCGCTGAACGAATATGGTGGCGTATATGCTTGAACAACGCTGGGAATCTGGGCCTGCGATCGACTTACAGAAGATGCCGATTTTGCCAAAAAAAAATCATCTTTTCAGATGAAGCTCATTTTGATCTTGGCGGGTATGTAAACAAGCGAAATTGTCTCATTTGGGTCACAGAAAACCCGCACGCATACGTTGAAAAGCCGATACACCTAAGGCGAGTCACTGTTTGGTGCGGATTTTGGTCCAGAGGCATAATTGGACCATTTTTCTTCAAAAATGAGCAAGGAATGGCCGTTACAGTCAATGGCGATCGTTATGGGGCCATGTTGAACGAATTTTTGTTCACAAATATTGAAGAGGAGGATAATAGCAACATTTGGTTTCAACAGGACGGCGCTACGGCTGCACTCGATGTTTTGCGCCCAGTTTTTGAAGATCGCATTATCAGCCGCAGAGCTGATGTCGTTTGGCCACCTCGGAGCTACGATTTGACACCGTTGGACTATTATTCGTGGGGTGCCGTCAAAGATAAGTGTTACGCAAACAATTGACGCTTTAAAGGGCAATATTCGTGAAGCCAATTTTCAATTATTAACCGGAACGATTGTACTTTCAAATAAAAAAATATATTTGAGAAAATATTCGGTAGTTTTTTTTTTATAGCATTTTCAAAAAAAAAAAAAAAATTATTTGGCGGACCCTTTACATACATATAAATAATAAAACGTCATGTACCTATTAAATTTAGAAAAATGCTAAAACGATGAGCATATTTGCAATAAAAATTATAAAAACGTATAAAAATTATATGTATTTAAATTAACCGGTTATTCGTGTTAAAAAAAACCGGTTTATTCGGTATTCGAAGAATAGACATTTTAAAAAACCGCATTCGACAAACCCAAAAAAATCGGTTTAAGCCGGTCGAATAATAACTGTTCGATCTCCCTAATAAACAATCGTTAGCTTTTGTTGCTTGTTTGAAATTTTTGGTTAATGTCACAGTAATTGTATAAATTGTGCAAAAAAAAAAAGCGCATGCGCATACTTCTTTACACTTTATTAACATTGATAGCAAGCAAAAGTCAGAAGAAGAAAGTTAGTTGTCTCACCTATAAAGAACTATTAATGCTTTTGGAGCAGCCAATTGTCCATATAGCAAAAATCGTCATTTTAGAGACAAAAAACGTCAATCGTCAATTTGCCAAAATTCTGTTAAAAAATCGTCAAAATGAAGATAAATCGTCAAAACTGGCAGCTATGAGTACAGGGTGTCCAAAATTGAGGTATCGTTTTAATTTTAATTAAAAAGAGATTTATTTTCAAATATGAAAAATAAATTTATTTCAATTTATTACAAATTGGTTCCGGTTAAAAATGAAGAAGTACTACCTTGATCAAAAAGTTTCCGGAATTTATTCAGAAAATCTAAATTGTCCCCTTCGACTGCAACACACTTATACCAGCGGTTGATTCAATTCTTAAAACATTTTTATATACGGTTTTCGATATGTTCGTCAGTGCTTCCTGCGATTTTTCCATTATTTCCTCTCGGCTGCTGAAACACGTTACGCGTACTTGTTTTTTAACTCGATTGAACAGAAAACAGTCACAGGGAGGCAAATCAGATGAATTCGGTTACTATTGGATAGTATTTGTTGCATTTTTCGTCAAAAAATTTAGAATAATGATGGCACTGTGCGTTGGTACCTTATTATGGTGCAATATCCACCCACCATTCTAGTCTCTTTCGTCGAATTACTTTACGCAAAGTCTCATAACACCCAAATAATATTCTTTGTTTACTGTCTGGCAAAAATTCATGGTGCACCGTGAGAAAACCGTGAGAATTGTCTTTCTTAACTGAAAACAATGTGGTTTTTTGGTCTCGGCTCACTTGCCTGATGTCTGGATTGCGTGTCGTATCGTCTCCAATATCCTTTTTCCGAATATGGCATCGGATTCAGCCTCTCAAATCTTGTCTTTTGCGACCTCAACATGGTCAAAATTGTAAAAAATCGCCAACACACAGAGATAGATGTACTCTTGACTACGTAGCTTTTGCAAATGTCAAGCTATGACGCTAAGATTTAGCGGGAATATCAACAAAAGATGATATTTTGTACACGGGGGTTATTCCGGAAAATTTTTGATCAAGGTAGTATGTCGGTCAACTGACCATCCCTACTGGCTCGGCAGGCTCCCAATATTTTACCAAAATTATTAATTAAGTTTTTCAATAAACTGTTGCCAATGATTGATATCTGCTCGCTAATGTTGGTTTCAAGCTCTTGAACTGTGTGATTATTGTCATACACTTTCGATTTTCAAAGCCCCCTCAAAAAAGTCTAAAGTTGTCAAATCGCACGATCTTGATGTTCAATTTAGTCCTCCTCTATAAAAAATAATGCGATTTTCTTATTTTGCTTTCAAAAAATCCATTGTTTCTCTTGCTGAGTGACAAGTGGCACCATCTTGTTGAAACCACATATTCTCTACGTCTAAATCTACGTCGAATCATCTCACTGTAGCTATTTCGAGTGATCGTAATGTCATTTCCATTTTCATTTTCAAAAAAATATGGTGCGATGATTCTTCCGGACCACAAACCACACCAAACCGCAATTTTTCGTGGTTGTAATGGCTGCTCTAAGATAATTATTGGATTCTCTTCACTCCAAAAGCGGCAATTCTGCTTGTTGACGTAGCCATTGAGCTGGAAATGGAAATGATCGTCGGTGAAGATTATTTTGTTAAAAAAATTCTCAATTCATTCTTGTTTTTCGATGGCCCAGGAAACAAATAGCCACATAATGCATGTTCAGCTGGTTTTAATTCTTGGGTCAGCTGGATCTTTAAGCCTTTGATTTAATTGCTGCGAACGATGACGAATAGATGTTTTTGGATCTTCTTCAACACTTCTGCTCACAGCTGCTATATTCTCGGTTAAACGATCACTACGGTGAAAAATTCTATTTCTGTTTTTATGAACGGATCCGTTTACTTCAAATTTCTCAACCATCAGCTACGCTCTAAAACATTAGTTTAAATTTAGGGTCATATATTGTCTAAATTGATATTAAAAACTTCATGTTGTCTAATATTATATCAATCTTAGTGTTATTTTTAACCAAAACACATAATTTGCTTAATTTTACGCAAGAGTACAAATTTTCTAATTAAAAAGTTAATTTTTAAACAAAATGTGCTTAAAAGTCACCTAAATATGTCCAATTATCTTCCAAAGGTTGAATATTAAGCATATTTGCCTAAAAACGATTAAAAACGTGTAAACATAGTTATCAAAAAAACAAACTTAATAGACATACTTCATAATTTTATAAATTAATAATTAATTTGTATTTTATATAAATAAAATAATAAGTTTTTTGTATCCAAAAGAAATTATAAAATTGCTACAGAGTTCAAAGTTGGAAGAAGATTTAAAAGCATTCTTACGGTGCGGAAACAAAACAAGTGCCTTTCTGGTAACCAGCGCTGCCGTTGTGACACTAAGGTATCACTTTTGACTCTTTTTCATGCCAAAGACACTTTTTATGACCCTTTTTGACCCTTTTTGAAAATGAGTAAAGATCCAAAATTCCTCACGAAAAATCTCAGTACACTTAGCTTTTATATGTGTATGTCGCATATATACATAACATGCATGAGTTTTGTGAACATACTCGCATATATATACAAATTGCATTCGATATTATTATTACAACAACTGACTTTTATGCAACTGTCATATTCTGTGCATATCTATTGTTTGTCATATAAAGACTGATGATCAACTGCGAGAACAGCGAGAAGCTTTTATATATTTTTAGTAGATTTCCATTTAATTTTGTAGTTTCGCGTGCCATCCATATACACACATGTTCATATTTGCGACAAAATAAATGCGAATGAACAAGTAAGTATTACATTCCCAAATATCTTATTATACTCGTATTAACTTATGTATAAAAATATATTTGTTTGTTTGTGGTTACATCTAAAAGAATAGATGAGCAGCAGGCAAGCAATATGGAAAACCAAAAAACAAACTGGCTAACACATACAGTGGTAGATATTCGTTTGGCCGCACCATACTTTTTGTCGTTTTTATGTAAATGAATGAAAACTTTTTCTGTATTGATTTATTTTGAAATCATAGGAAATTGCACCCCATAACATAACACTTCCGCCACCGAAATTTCTTTTAGACCTGACAACATTTTTTTCATTCAAATCATGCCAGTACAAGCTTCAAGCTTCCCATATGCTTTGTTACTACAAAAATGAATTCACAACGATATTTAGAAGAATACATATTTCAACAGGACAACGCTGCTATACATGTTTCCAGGCTATGTAGAGATTGCTTTACGTCTAAAAACATAAATTTATGCCATGGCCGGCATGCAGTCCGGATTGCAACCCGATAGAGAATTTATGGGGAACTCTGGCGTCAAAGATTTATGAAAGAGGACAACAATTTTCATCGGTTAATTAACTGAAACAAAAAATCAAAGAATGCTTGTCGAAAATCGACATAAAAACGATACAAAATCTAGTTGAATCTATGCCAAACAGAGTATTTTCAGTTATCCACAATCAAGGTGGTCACACTAAATATTAAAACAACGACATTTTTTTAATAATTATTTTTTTTACATGGCAGTTACAAATCGCGTCCAAACGAATGTCTCGGCATATTTTTCATTTTTCCCAATGTTTTGTTACTTAATTGAACTATATTTTAAGTTTGTTTTTTATTTTTCAGGAATTGTCAAAATAAATCAATACAGCAAAGGTTTTCCAAAAAAGTTCATTCATTTACATAAAACGACAAAAAGTATGGTGCTGCCAAACGAATGTCTACCACTGTATAAACGCGGGTGCTAAAATTTTATGTTGAAGAATTTTGGAGTAAAGTTTTTTTGAGCGATGAAAGTAGGAGCTTTATGTTTAACTGTGAGGAAAACCAAAAAATTAAAAAAACTAGAAGTTCCGACATCAAAACTTGACGGCTCCATTCGACTTATTAGTAGCCTGACATAAGTCCCATAGACAATTTATTTGATAAATTGGATAACCTAGTACAACAAAAGTACGATTAAAAACAAACAAGGCTGTAAGACTGCTCTTCCTAAAGGATATCACAATAAGTCGAGTGAAACTACGATAAAAAATTGTATTTAAATGTAATGATTAAATATGACTATGAAATATAAATTAAAAATCAAACAATTTTTAATTTTTTTTTTTTTTTTTTTGATAATTAGTTACCTAATACTGCTGAGCATGTATACTCTTCTGTGTACAGAAAATTGAATTTATTATTTTTCTTTAAGCTTTAAGGATATGTTATACAAAAGTTCATATGCTTTTGTTTTATTTTTCGCGTAGATTTACGTTATATCGTTTTTGAAAGTCTATAGCCCTTATAGTTCTATGTAAAACCAGTTTTCGAGGGGATATGTATACTTTCCTGTGCGGCTGTATATTCAAATTTATGTGAATTCGTTACATATATATTTACTTTGCCTCCTAGTAGTGCTTACGCTAAAGGAATTTTTCAAAACTATCACTGATTAAAAATAAACTTACAACCAAACTTAAAATATAAACTTGTAAATCCATGCTTTCCTCTCTCAATTGGCTCGAATCGGGGCTGGAAAAATCGACTCCAAGTAAAGAATTACAAAATATAGAAAAAGTATTTCTAAAAAGTGATAAACATTATCAAGAGTTTCTGTAAAAGTAACTTAATACTTTTTGATAATGTGACTAATATTTGAATGTATCTATGAATTGTTGCACTGTTGTATAATTCCTTTTATTTTAGTTTAACGTATTTAATTAACTGTTAAAATTCGTTTTTGTTTTTTTTTTTTAATTAAAATAAATGATATTTTATTAATAAAAAGCTTGATCCTATTTTACTCAAAAATACCCTTTTTTGACTATCTCTTTTCTTCAAATACCCTTTTTATGACAATTTTTCGCAATTTTCAACGGCAACACAGCTGGTAACGCCGTTTTTGTTTCACCAAAGGAAATTTGTCTGTTTGTAGACAATTATCGTAAGAATTGTGTTTTTCATTATATTCCTTTATTGGAATCTTTAGAAAGCTTATTAACTGATGAAATATTTTTTTGCAAAAGTATCGGCACTATGAATACTAAATCGAGTAATTATTTTTTGTTTATTATTTAAGCAAAAGAATATTCACTGAATGGCACTAGACTGGTTCCAGAATCTGAAGTAACAGATGCAGATGATGATGAAGTTTTAAAATATTTTGATGGTTTTAAATAATAATGAAGTTTCGAGACGAAATTCGATATGTATTCAATATGCTTAAATTCACTTTATTGGATGAAGCATCTTCAATTGTCACTCTTTCTGATGAAAATCAAAGATTGGAAGTACTTTCTGAAAACTCGCTGTTATTTTTAGAAAGTAAGATGCAAGATATTCATTGCAACAAGTTGACGACGGTTAACCAACAAAGTCTGACACAATATGTAGATAACAAGTTGGTACAAAACAAGTTCTTGAGATAAGTTTTCCCCTGAAATTTTAAAAAGGCTAAATAGAAAACAAAACCTTGATAAACTCTTAAAAGCTTGTGCAAATGCTGTGGTTGACGAATTACGCGAAATATCGTATCATAGTTCTATGAGCGTTTACAGAGACATTGCTCAAAGAGCATATAGTAAATTTCCGAATTCTTTTATAGAAAGAGTTGCAGAGGGTAATATAATGTCGCATACTATTATGATGAAAGTAACTTATTAAAAAATAAAATATTTATATACCTACATGCATACAAACGAGGGCTGATTGACATTGAAGCTACCTAGCGCTAGGTGGCAGCACAAACACAAAAACTTTTTCTTTCTTAGAAATTTTAGCCAAATTCATCGATTAGTTTATTTGTTGTAGTCGTTTGAAGTAAGCAACTTTTGTGTTTCTTGGAAAATGGAAAAAAAGTGAATTTCGTGTAGTGATTAAACACTATTATTTGAAAGGCAAAACAGCGAAAGAGACAAAAGAAAAGCTTGATAAACATTACGGCGAATCTGCCCGTCAGATTATATGGTAAAATATTGGATTGCTGAATTTAAATGGGGCCGAACAAGCACTGCAACAATACCATCAACAGGAAGGCCAAAAGAGATGGTTACTGAAAAAAATATCAAGAAAATCCTCGATATCGTTATGAATGATCGCCGGGTCAAAATACGTGAGATTGCTGAAGTGGTAAACATACCATATGAACGTGTGTTCAACATTTTGCATGAACATTTGCATATGAAAAAGCTATCGGCAAGATGGGTACCGCGTTTGCTCAGTGTTGAACAAAAACGAGTTCGACGGATCACTTCACAGCGGTGTTTGGACATGATAAAGCATAATCCTGCTGATTTTTGGCATAGATTAATAACTGTTGATGAAACGTGGGTTCACCACTACACACCTGAAACCAAAAATCAATCGAAGCAATGGGTGGACGCTGGTGAAAGTGCTTCGAAGAAAGCGAAGACAGCGAAATCGGCTGGCAAGCTTATGGCCACTGTATTTTGGGATGCACACGGAATATTGCTCATCGATTATCTTGAAAAGGGATCCACAATCACAGGAGAGTATTGATGCAATCAAGGAAAAACGACCACATTTAAAGAAGAAAAAAGTGCTCTTTCTTCAAGACAACGCACCGGTTCACATAGCATTAGATACGATGCTAAAACTACGAGAAATCCACTTCGAATTGGTTGATCATCCACTTTATAGTCCAGATTTAGCCCCTAGTGACTTTGTCCTGTTTCCAAACTCGAAAAAATGGCTCGCAGGAAAAAGATTCATCTCAAACGAAGAAGTGATTAATGAAACTAATGCGTATTTTGAGGAGTTCCCAAAATGGTATTATTCAGAAGGTATAAAAAAGTTGGAATATCGTCTTACTAAGTGTATTGAGCTAAAAGGAGACTATGTTGAGAAATGAATAGTTTTTGAAAAAAAAATGTTTTTTTCCTACTTAGGTAGCTTCAAGATCAATCCGCCCTCGTATATAGTTTTTAAATTATTTTTTATGTAACTGGAAATAAGATTTCATTTTTATGATTTTCTGTTAAATAAATATAATTAAACATTTATAGGCTTATTTATTAAAAGGTGGTTGAATATTAAAAAGATTAATTAATTAATTAATTAATTAATTAATTAATTAATACAATTTTTAGACATATTTTTTTCAATATTACAAACAGTTGTTAAAAAATGAACAAAATGTCTAAAATAATGAAATAAAAATAATTGTTTAATTTTAGGTCGAAAATAGTTGGTAAAGTGTTGACCTAATTTTCAACGTCAGTGTTTTAGAGTGTAGATGACACGATTTGTTGAAGCATTTTCTCTACCGAATCTTGTTCTAAGTTTCCTAATTACATTTTGAGAACTTTTGCCATTTTCAAAACATGTTTTAATAATAAAAACACGTTGTTCCTTCGTGGACTGTTCCATATTAACTAACCGGAATGTATTTAAAATCTGAAAATAAAAATTTCGAATAAAAATTACAAAAGAAACGGATGTGCAATTATGAATGATACGCCAATTTTGGACACCCTTTTGTTTTCCTATTGAAAGATCGGATAAGCTAAAGTTAGACCCTTTGGAAACATTTCAAGAAAGTTTTATTTTATTCTTATTTTAATTTTAAGTAAAATTCTAGGAATGTACTAGTTTAAGTGAAAAAACTTGTGCTTGGTTTCTGGCTCGCCGAAAACGTTTATTAATGAAGAATTAGATGTTTTATTTCACTTCAAAAATACTGCCAGAAAGATTGGCAACAAATCGATCTCAATAACATTTAAATGTCAATCTGGTATACAGGTGATACTCTGCAATCAGTTCGACTTTTAAATAAAAATAAAATTTTATAAGATTGCAAAATATGATTAGATTTGGTTCCCACTGTTAAAAACTCATAAGTCATTTTCTAATAAAGACAAACAAACCATCAATTATAATTTTAAAAGATAATCATACGACAGGCAGGTTGAAACACCTTCAGGCAATCGAGGGATATTTCCTGCATTCAACCCTCAATCTGCGTTTGGTAATAATGAACCCCAAGAACATACATATGCACGCATAATAAATTCCAATTAAAAACGTGAAATGCAATCAAATCAAAAATTGAAAAAAATTAAAAAAATAAAAGAAATCACAAGACACTACAATAGAAAAACGCGTAATCATGCTGCGCAATCATAGAAACGAAATAAAACGAAGCAAATGTATAGAAAATGGAAATTGAAAAACGCATTTGCACGAACGGGGAAAAATAAATAATTTTCTCATCGATCGTTCGATCCCTCCACTAATCACCACAACAGTCTATTGATGCAACAATTGTTGCCACCATTCCAGTCAATATCAGTTTCTACCTAAAAATCCTCTTCGTAAATCGAAAAAGACGCAGAAGATGAAGAACGAAAAATAAAAAAAAAATAAAAAAATTTCACCTGTTGGAAACAAGGCAAGTGTGTGCATTTTTTGAGAATCAAATTCGTATCGGATTGTAAGGTTTTGATCAAAAAAAAAAAGTGATCATATTGCTGGCGGAATGTTGTTGGTGGTGGTTGTTGGTTGTCTGCTTGATTGGTGTTTTAGCCAAAAAGTCAATTTTTTTATTCTCGTATTCTAACCTTTTTCTTACAACAACAAAACCGAAAACGAAAAGAACGCAGAAAAACTATAAAAGAAAATATTTTTTTTTATTTTTCATTTAATGGCAACAGAAGAGTAGAAATAATGATCGTTTAGACTGCATATGCGAGTAAAAAAGTGGATTTTTTAACAAAAAAAAAAAAAAAAATACGATAAAAAAGAAAGATTTGTAAAGGTTTCTAAAAGACAAATTTTATGACTTTTGATATCACATTTTTATATAAAAAAAATAATTAAAAAAAAAAAACTCAACAAACAACAACTATCGCACAGATACAAATGCATCTTTCGGATGCTTTTTTCCCTTTTCGTTGTTCTTTCCATTTTATTCACCAGAATAAATAAAAGGTGCCCCATAAATTGCAGGGTTTAGAAAAAAATGCAGGTTTTATCAGAGCATTTTCATCTTTCGTAATGTTAAGCAAATCGTGAGAATGCTAGAAAGTTCCAATCAAGGGATACCTTATAAGAGTTTTGTGTTGTAAAAAAAAGATACCATTGTTAGGAATATAATGTTTGAAAGAAAATAATAATAATAGTGCGTAAATATAAAGAATAAAAACTAAATATGGCTAAAAGGTTTTTGAAAAGAAACCAAAAAAAAAAACAATCGAGACTATGTACATACATATTGGACGCAATTGAATATGAATATGGCGTAGAATTGACTTAAACGTATTCACTAGCTTAAGGTTTGGCTATATTTTTAAGATGCATTACAAAAGTTAGCAACATCGTATTCAAATTGTTCTTACTAATTATCTTCAATTACTTGCCACTTACACTTGATCCAAAAAGAAAGGCGATGTATTAATACCATAAATTTATTCCGGATATTTTGCAACGCCAAAAACTTGGAACAAAGCTAATGCACCCGGAGTTTTCTTAGAATTACTAACAAAAAAGATCCCTAAATATGAAAAAATCCGGACTTAGGCAAATTAGCATGCTATTAGGCAACATTTCACTAATGACCAATAATCTTGCAAAGTGTTAATATATTCGGAGTTACGCTATGTGACAAATTAAAGTATACATTTTTAATGAATATGATCATTTTGCTAAGAATTAAAAACTTCTTAAAATATTTCTAAAATTCATTTTAAATTAAAATAGTGATATATCCAACGATATATCCACTCAGAAAAAAATTAACTTTTATGGATTTTTTATAAATCCAAGATTAAGTCAATTCCTACATAAAATGATAAGTACTTATTATTTGTTTCGTGTACCCCTTTTATTTTTAATCACACCTCGGAGTCGTTTCGATATACTATTGACTGACTTGATCTTTTATTGTCCCTAACCGATGAGAAAGAAAGGAGAAATACATACATATTTTGTTATCGTATCAGCTGACACGTGGTGTCTACGTTACTTTTAGTCTAATTGGGCGTTACGTGTAAATAATAACGTGTAAATTTAGCGTCAACAAAAGTTGTATGCAATGTGCATGACTGGTCTAGGGGTTTTTAATTTATCTATTTAATTATCTAATTATTTTAACATTTTTCATTGCTGCTGGATGTCTTTGAACTTTTCAATACAACTTGCTATTTAACAATTCTTATTCAACTAAACTTTATAGACGAAAGATCCATCTATTTATACTCCATTGTGACACTGTTCTTCAGTGTCTTTCTGGAACGAACTACAGGCTATCTTAAATGCTTGGATTTGAACCGGAAGGGGATAAAATCTGAAAAATAAGTTAAAAAAAATTAAAACTAAGGTAAGAGTGAATATAGTAATTAAGATAGGAGTAGCGAAGCACACCGGGTTTCAAATAGTTTTAAATATATTTTTAATAAATTTTATCCATTTTATATAAAGCTTGAGGCTAAGCCTCAATCAAAATTTCCCAAATAATTGTATAAGATGTGTGTTTTTTTAGATCATAAAGGCTACTCCTGATCAGGGATGCGAAGTAAGATTTTCAAGCTGTACCAACTTTCATGAAAGTGTATTTTATTCAGTCAGACTGTACTAAATTCATAAACAGTCACAACTCAAAATGTATCAAAGGCGTTTTTTTTTTTCGTAAGCCAATTCGCAGGTCTAATCTCTAACGACCACGGAAATTTCATTTGCTTTACTGTCTTCCTTATGTCAGTATCCATGTTAAACTATGTTTTTAAAAATAATTTTTCGCCAGTTCTGAACATTTGTGAGTTTTGAGTTGAGACTGTTTATAATTTAGTGTGCGATATGTTGTCGTTTTTTAAAACTTAATAAAGTCTACATCCGCTAGCGCACGAAACTTGTACGATGACACCAGTTCTTCCTAAAACAACAGATGACTGAACAAAATGTGCCAAACGATTCACAGCGAAACTGAAAGGAACGCAAAAAATGATATAACGATGAAATATAAATAAAATAATCTTTCAAATACATTAGTGAAAAGTAATGAAATAGGAAAAATTTTGGAATAGGGCTATTGTACTTTTGACTTGCAAATAGTGCCAAAAAAAGTACAATTGTACCAACCTTTCCATCCCGGCTCCTGATTATAGCTGAAGTCCTCTCTAAGTAACTGTTAAAGACTCCTTTTGCACGTTCAAAGTACTTTGCAAAGTACTTTGACTTTGACAAACTCTTTTACATTTTCTTTTAAACTTTTTTTCGTTTCTACACGTTCAAATTTTGCTTTGACAAATTTTGTCAAATAAAATATGTAACAACTATGTATAAATACTTACGAAGAACTAAGCAACTTTGCAAGTACATCAAAGTGTGTACTCACCCCTGCCCGTTTTTCTCTTCTCCCTTACAAACTCAAGACTTTGTAAAATACTTTGCAAAGTACTTTGAACGTGTAAAATGCATCAAACCTTTTACTTGTTCGTAATTTCTAGAAACTACAAGATTTGATCGTCAAATTTTAAGTCAGCCAATGTACACATGGGCTTACTTAGTATAGGCTTGTTATTCGGGTAGATTCTGTTAACCGAAAACTAGTGAAATTGAAATCGATTAAATTTTTAAATACAAATAAAACTTAAATATAACAATTATTTCAAAGTTTTCGTGATCAAAGAATTTATTTTTAGAAGTAATTAACCGAATTAATAATAAATTTATACAAATTATTTCACTCGAATTCGGTTTGCAGAACATAGCCGATTATCAATTCATAAATCATCTTGTTGATCAATTTGATCGAAAATGCATTATACCGCGATTAAAGAAAGAATTAAACCCATACTTTCTTGTAGAAACTGTACCTGTTTTGATAAGAAAAAAATATTTATTCGCACAAGGAAACGTGCAATGAATTGAAAAACATAAAAAAGCAACAAAACGAGAGAAAAACTATAAAAAAAAAATTTTAAGCATGACAATGCAAAGGTCCACTAGAAAAAAAAAATAAAACAAAAACAAAGTAAATAAATGTGTACAAAATTTTGATAACGATAACAGAAATATTAGAAATAAAAAATGTGCAAACAGTAAAAGGGAAGGTTAAGGAAAAAGTCAAGCATGCCCAGCGCATGCAATTCCCATTTTATATCGTTTTTTTTTCGTATTTTTTTAATCGCATACCATTTGTTTGTTGCTTTTTAGTTTGTTTTTGTGAAAAACACTGCTAGGACAATAAGAATTTTGTTGTTTTTTTTTTTTTTTTTTTTTTTTGATTATGTGTGCAGCACAGGTAACTTCATTTTCATTTTGTTAATGGGAAAATTTTACCTGCTGGCGACGCGAATGTCCGTTACATAAAACTATTTGTAATAAATTGGCAAATTGTAGTCGATCAAGTTCGACTATTTAATGCTTTACATCTTATGCTGTGCTTGCACGACACCGTTTTTTCGTCATTCGCTATCTCATTCATAATACAACACCCGATTATGAAATTAATTACATAAATTTTCATATAAAATTTTGAGAGATCATCACTCAAATTGTTAGTAATTCTATATCTACTACCCTTTGTATTGCTTTAAAATCAATGACGTCTCTAACTTAGATCAAAAGAGTTTGGCATACTTATTAGCTCTTAACCAAAATGTTTTAATTATAGATTTAACATTGCAAATTTATTAAATTGACCTCCCTGTTGTCAAGTAAATAAAGTGAAATAAACGATATAAAGACAACAAACAAAACAATGGCCGCTCGCTGCATTGACTTCATATGGTAACACCTAGCATATAAAGGTACCGTGTGAACGGTAGAATCCAATTAAGTAATACAAACTGAGTACGAAGTAATCCAAAGTCTAGTGCGAACATAGCATTGGTTCTATTGAATCATATTACTGCCTTTTTAGTGTTGTAGATAGATCGATTTTAACCAAACCCAGAAACAAATCATTGATTGGAAAAATTTTTAATTGCAATTGTAATTCATTGAAGCTTTCTTGTTTTTCATCATATCTGGCTTCTTTCTCTGCAGTAGGTTTGACAGCAAACTGTTTCTAGAGGCAGCGATTTTAAATTGTAGCTTAAAAACTGAAAAAAGTTCGAAACAAAGAGTTTTCATTCTGCTAGTAACTTCCCGTATGATTTACACATGTTCCGATCACTGGCACCGAAGATTATTGATTTTCTTTTTCATGTTTAATTTTTTTTCAACATTTTTTTTTTTCAAATGTGAAACTATTACTTCTCCGCCATCGATTCTTTTTTCCTTATCGCCTTATAATTTTCTGCCAGCTTGTTAAATATTCTTCCTTGTTGCTTGAATTTCCGCCAAACGTATTTGGCTTTCACTACTAGAAGTTTCGAGTACCTCAGCTCTACAAGATTCCATAGCTTTAGACAAAAGCAATTCGTTTTGTATTTGCAATTTTTTCAGTAGCGAATTGATGTCTACGCTATTCTTCCCCATTATCGAATTCGTATTTATCAATGTTAATGCCCCTTTGCAGAAGGTCTTCAGTCAAACACTTTTGTAGTTTACTTTGGTACCGGCTATGGGCACCAAAATTTTTACGTTTTTACTAAGTTCGTAGATCGCAAATAAAATAAAACAAATAAAATTCAGTTTGGTGTTAATTTAAAATTTATTATTGCACAAATACACGCATATCTCTTTATACGGCCTATCCAGGTTCTGAAAATATAGGCTGTAAGTCGAAATGCAGTAAAGCGAGGTGAATCTGTGTTACTTTTGTTTGCCTTACACTTTTTGGCAAACAATTGGGGATCTACTGCTTTTTAGCTGTCTAAAAAGTTAACTTGAGCCGTAAAGTGAATGTGTTCCATAAATCAAACAGGCCTTTATAACGGAATACCGTACAAAGAGAGGCCGTATAAATAGGCACGAGTGTATTGTATTTGTTTACTTATATAACATTCAGCCTCACCTCTTTTTGTCAAACACTACAACTTTAACGTTTCACTGCATCACAATTGCCTTGCCGTTCTCACTTTCCTCCCTTATATACAGGTACTGAAAGATGTGAAAAGTTCACGATCGTCTAGTAGTTGCGATCATCTGGTAACTTCGATTTTAATTCATGGGTTTTTGTTTTAGTTTGTCTTGATTTTGTTCTTTAAAACGTCTTTTAATTTCGCGAGTTATCCTTTTGTGTAACAATACTTTAATAGTGAATACTAATGTAGGGTATTCAAAAACAAACTGAAAGTGATGGATGATTACAAAGTAACAACGGCAAAAATTGCCTGACTATATAATAAGTGTTTATGTGTGTGCTAATGCAAACCAATTAAAAATATAAAAATGTGCAGTTGTAGTGCAATATTTGATATTAAAAAAGGTGAAGAAGCCAACCAAGACATGACCACTTTATTTCTATTGCAGTTTATATTGAAAAACCAACAAAAACCAAAGTTGATTAAATTGAGCGATTGATTTCTATTATTATATTATACTCATCTCGCTGCTGCGGCTGCTGTCAGGTTTATTGCCAGGTAATTGATTGTGTTTACCATACATATGAGTATTTAAAATTGTATTATAATAAAAGTAATTGTGACATTTGTGTGTTTCAAATAGTCGATAAGAAAAAACAAGATTTGAAAAAAGTTATACCGGAGCGAATCTTCATTGGTTAGTTAGTTCTCGTGGTAGCTTACTGTGAGGAAACAGTCAAGTAGAGTCGAAAGGAATCTGTGTTTACAAGATCACACCACTTGTTAGATGTACAGTCACCCTATTAGTAATGTATACTAATATGGTATTAGATGCAGTCTGTAGCCGCGAAATATCTCAGTAGGTCGTTAAGTGTTAAACCAGATAGCTCACCAAGGCTGGATAGTAGTTACCAAGAAAACTGCGGCATGATATCCGCAAAGAAGGTGGAAGATCGACTAGTAATTTTTAAGCTGGCATTCCAAACAAAACGCAAGTGGTTCTAGTCAGGTATAGGAGGCCCTTTTTGCCTTGCAATTAAAAATGTTTAGAACAAGTATTTCTTATTGTTAAGCTTTAACCTTTTAAAAATGTTTGAGTTCTTTTTAATTGCGTTAAATAACATAAATAACACGTAGTGGTTTTATTTTACAGTCTCTTTATTTTCACATTCTCTTATTTAACTTCCATTTTATACTCAAATTACTCAATACTTTTACAAAAGCCTTAACACGACTTTACGTTAAGACTGTTAAATTACAACCGAATGACTGAGCAAAATTCGCGGTCTTTTATACAAAATTGGTACTACTTCCGCAGGTTATTGTGTTTACTATAACATTCTATTCATGTCCGTTAATTTTAAATGCAGGATCATAATACACAGTAATTAAACTGGTCAGTACGCAATTGGTAACACTGTTAATAACACAAATAATTGTGGCATTGGCAGGGTGATACATTGACAGCCTTGACACAAACCAATCCCAGATTAAAGTTTTGTACCTTCAAACGTATATACTAATATTGGTCTATATTTTCTTTAGGAATTTTTATTTTCGTAGCAATATTTTAATTCGCAACTACCATATTCCTAAAATTTAAAATGAGCTTGAAATGTACATAAGAATGCAAGAATTTAATTTTAAATTTTCAATAAAAAATTTTCTTAAAATAAATGTCAATTTCATTACATTTTTTATGAATATATGCTATTAGGTAAGTTCACATTAGGCAAATTTCTACCGAAAAAAAGCGTAAGAACTATTTATAGAAATATTTTATGGCAACATATCAGTATCAATCAACAATTCATAACAACTTATTTAATAAATAACAGTACGAAAAAATTTTTAGATTTTTTAATAATTGAAACAAATAAATATTGTTAGTAAAAGAAAAAAAAAAAGTAAAATTTTTGCTTAATGTGCACTTACATTTATACATTAAAAAAAATAAAATAAAAATCTTAGGCTGTGTAACGATGTCAGCTACGAGTATTATTTGTAAAATATTGCATATCTTAGAGCGTTTGTGTATATTAATATATTTATGACCTGATAACAGAGACATCTGTTGGTTGCTAGTTGCTTGCACTCAACGCTAAACATTAATTCCAATTACAAACAGGTGTTGCATACCTTAGGGGTTAAAACAAATTGGAAATTTTTTGCAGTAAAATAAATTTTCCTGTTTTGAACAAAAAAAAAAAAAATCAAATATTGCATAATAAATAACAATCTTAATAATTTTTAACATTATTGTATAATAGACTAGTTTTAATCGCCCGGCGATGCGCGGAAATATGTATATATAAATACAATTCCGTAATTGTAATTGTAATTGTAATTTATTTAATGAGACTTCATATTTTCCATAACAATAGATTCACAAACTTAAAGAAACTGAAACACTTAAAACTATAACGTATTATTTTAATTACATTAAATGTGTTGTAAAGCTACTTGCTATTAATTAAGAAAAACATGAAAAGTATTTTAATAGATATTAACAAATTGAAAGTGAAAACAGTGCTTGCTCCCGGCACTTCAGATAAAGTGTAGGGTAAAACCAACGTTGATTATGCTTAAAACTAACTTAAAATTAATTGTTAAAAACTAAAGTAAATAAAAATTAAAAAAAAAAATAATAATATAAATAAGCAAAAATAAAATCAGAAAAACATTTTATCCCCTGTGTATGCCGGGAGTAACACATAAGAAAAAATTGCGACCAGGAATATCATTTGCTTGTTCTTGTAGAATACCGATAGGAGAGATGTAGTTAGTATTAAACCAATTAAATTTGTGTTCGCTGGATAGAATTTCCTGAATGATATCACCCTCAAAGAAAGAAAGTCTTTCTACAAATTTTCTAGTGAGTTCAAAAGCATAGTTAGAAATAGGTGAGAGACCAGCTTTTCCATAAATAGATTCATTTGAAAAACGTCTATTTCGGGACTTATAACTTAATTCTATGCATTTCCGCACTATATGTCGTTCAAAAATTTCCAATTTCATCATCATTGTCTTCGAAATTGTAAACCAAATCGGAAATGCATACAATAAAATTGGCCTAATACTTACTTTATACAACAGCAATTTGCATCTAATTGGTAAGAACTTACTGTTAAATAACCTTGCAAATACCCCTTTAACTTGGCTAGCTTTCTTTAAATTTTGATCAACATGTCTGTTAAACTTTAAAAGCTTATTAAAATTAACGCCAAGATATTTTATGCTGTCCTTAAATATAATTTCGTCCCCACGCAACAAAAGCCTTAGACGTTTACTCTCTGGAACCACAGTATATTTGCACTTGCCAGACGGATTTCGTAAACAAATAGCACTACTTTTCGAGGCATTGATTTTTATTCCCCAAGAAGAGTAAAAGTTGTAGACAAGATTAGGGTGTGATGTAACACGTTGCAGAGCAACTAAAGGCGATTCATCATGTGCATATATGAGAGAGTCATCAGCATATAGAATGCTCTTGGAACCATTAAGCTCAATAGGAAAGTCATATACAAAAATATTATATAGGTGAGGTGCCAACACTGAACCCTGCGGTACGCCGCATTTGACCGAACCAAAAGAAGATGATGTGCCATCCACTTGAACACAAAATTTCCTATCTTCGAAAAAGCTTTTAAACATTTTTATTATCGATGGTTTGAAACCTATAGAGATCATTTTAAAGAGAATACCACCGTGATATGCCTTATCAAATGCCTTTTCTACGTCAAGAGATACTGCCACCGTACATCGACCTTCCCGCAAATTTTGAACAACGTTTGAGTGAAATTTCAAAAGGGCATGCACCGTGGAGTTTCCCTTCTTAAAACCAAACTGGTTCTGTGGAATATAGGGACCATTTAGACCACTGTCTATTTTCTCACGAATAACTCTCTCACATATTTTACCTAAATTGGAAAGAAGTGAAATTGGTCTTAGATTATTGATGTCATTGTTGTCCCTCTGCTTTGGTATAGTGATGATCCTGGCCACCTTCCATGCATGTGGAAAATAGGAGTTATTCAGACAATTATTATATAATATAGTTAAGTACTCGAATGCCTTAATGGGAAGTCTTCGAATCAAATAGTTCGATATGTTGTCCAATCCACATGATTTATTGTTATTAATCAATTTGCAAATAGTTAAAATATTATCAAGAACTATAAATTCAGACTGACACTGATTATTCAACGAGGTCGAATAAGTATCAAAGTTAATAGTATTTGTAATATTTGAAGTTGTATTATTTATGCTTTCATTTATTAATGAAACATTTTCATTTGGAGGAGAACTTGAATAAATTGAGCCAAAGTGGTTTTTTAAAGTAAATAATTTTTCAGTTAAGTCCGTGATTTCAACACCATTTATCGAAATGTTTTTCAATCCGCAACGTTTTCTATTTCCTATAATGTTAAAAATTTTCCTGTATGCCCATGGACCTGGTTTTATAACCCTTAACTTATTATTAAACAACTTACATTGCTCTATCTCAATTTGTTCTTTTATAATAATTTTCAACAGATCAATTTGCTCCGAGATTTGCAAGTAGAGAGGATCGTTTCTATTCAGCGTCCGAGTAAATATTCGCTTCAAATCTTTCTGCCAGCCGTATTTGATTTTCAATAACTTCTTTACCTTGTCAGAGACAATAAACTTTTTCCTTTTAAATTCAGTTTCCTTAGAATGTATTTTGGTGATAAAGTTTACGGATGCAACAAATTCTTCGATAAAATAGTCTATTTCAATATTCGACAAATTTCTATCAATTGAGGGATAATGATTTAATAAGCTATTACTTAAGTCAATTTTGAAATTATTCCAATTAGTTTCCCTAAATGAGATAAAACGATTTGGAGTCTTCAATAAAAAATTAAATTTTGGAAAATAAATACATAATTCTAGGGGAAGATGATCCGAGAAGGTCGGAAGAGTGCATGTTTCAAAATATGTGTTTACGTTATCAATTAGATTTGTACTCACTATAAAATGGTCTAGATGTGAAGAACCTCCCGGATATGTCGGATATGAATCGCATATTCTGGTAACAGAAATTGATTCTTCAGAAAGCCAGTTTAATAACACATCACCATTGAAGTTATTGCTAACGTCACCCCACGAAAAGTGTTTGGCATTCAAGTCGCCACCTAATATTAATCCGTCATAATTCTGTGAAAAATTTAAAATTAATGATAGATTCGTACGAATAATCTGTCGACAACAGTTACTAGGTATATATATAGAGCCACATAAAATTTTCTTGATTATACCATTAATCGAAACATTGATCATTATAAATAAATTAGGAAATCTAATATTAGAAATAGTTACGTGAGAAAATGAAATATAATCCCTAACGGCTGTAGCAACACCAAGATTGCTCTTGTCCCTTAAGACAATAAAGTCATCTAAATAAACATTTCTATTAGTGATTAAATGCAATTCTTGTAAAAACGCAATTTCCGTGTTAGATTCTATTAAAATCCTCTTGAGTTCAAGTTTTCTGGCCACATTAACTAGTGAGCCTACATTAAATGTTGCCAATTTTAAATAATTACGGACCATATTTAACTCTCACTTCTTTGATTAAATTCAAGCATTCATTTTTTGCTTGATCTTTTGTCATATTTCTATAATTTTTCAAAAAATTACTTATTCTATCTTCCAAAGACATTGGTTCTGGACCACATAACAGTTGTGCAATTTTCATAAACTCTTGTATTAAAGAAGAATTCTCCGGTCTCTCTCTAAGTGGAACCTCATCCTGAGTTCTAAAAAGACTAGCAAAAGACTTGTTAGCGCTAACAACATTTGAAAAACTTACTGCCTTAGCAACATTGTCAGATGCAGAAATTCTCCTAAGCTTCGCCGCTTGTTCAGGTTTTCTTCTAAAAGATATATATTTCTTATAGGCAGGACAGCCTCTGTAATTCGAGGTGTGTCCCTTTTCATTACAATTAACGCAAAAAGGTAAAATATCATCTGCCCGAATGAGAGTACATTGGCCGGGTAAGTGTTTCTCCTCACATTTCATACAGGAAAAAGGACGAGTGCAATTTTTCGAAAAATGGCCCCATTGTTGACACCTCCAACATTGTGGAACCTTCGTATGAGACTTTGGTCTTTCCCAAGAAACTATCTGGTTAAGAATACACTTCAGTCTCATTATTTCATTGACCTTCCTGTTGGGCTTAAGGGTCACCAAAAATAGACCGGTATCAAAAGAGTGCTTTTTAGAGTATTCTGTGGTAAATTTCGAAACAAAATCGACAGTATTAGGTACTATTCTTTCAATATCAGATTTAATCTCATCTACGTCAGTCTTATAAAAAAGGCCTCTACATAAAACACCTTGACGTTTATATTCCCTGGGGGTATATGTATAAGACGGAATTTCCCTTTCCTTTAAAAGCTGCATCATTTCTGAGTGGGCAGAATAATCCTTAAAATATAATTTACTTTTATTTCTGGATTGGTTCTTAATTTTGAATTCAACATTCTTTGTATTTAGCTGTTCTATGAGAGATTTAATGTTAATATTTTCGAGAAAAATAGGTGGACAGAATGTGTTCCTGGTCTTGACGTGAGTTTGTAAGTTTTGATTTACTCTAGGTGTATTATGATCTAAATTACAATTATCAATTAATGGGACGGGTTCAATATTAATATCTCCTAACACCGAAAATTTATTAGTACGATTAAAGCTGTCTCCTGAATTATCTGGTTTTTTAAATTGACATTTTGATAAGTTTACTTCTACATCACCTCGGAATTTTCTTTTCTTATTTTGCACAAACTTAAACTCGTCCTCAATAGAGGTGATTGAGATTCTATCTTGATTCATCAGCGATTCACCATTATCGTTCATCCCAAAATTTGGAATTTGTATGTCTTCTAAAATTTCGACATTGTTGTTGGCATTGAATTGCTTGTATATATTTCTTTTCCATCTGAGAATTTAAGTCCTTTTTAGCATTGGAATGCTTTTCATTAGGTTGTGACTTCGATAAGTTATTATTTGAGTCATTATTGGTTAAATCAGATTTTATTGCTGATTTTAACTGAAGGTTATTTTTGCCAGCAGCTGTCTTGCTATTAATATTAGGAGGACGCCCTCCGGTTTGGTCAAGTAATGGGTCGCGTTCCATTACGATGTTTAAGTTAAAATTTTAAAAGTTTTGTAAATATTATTATGAGAAAAATTTATTTTTTTTTTATTTTTAATTTTTCAACAGACTTTTTTTTTTTTTTTGTTTGACGTTAAAAGCACAACCGATACGTTTCACAATCAAAACAAGAATCCCAATACAATTCTGTCTTTAAACATGATCTAGAAAAAAAACTTATTTCGTTTCTACATGACTTTTTGAAATAACACGGCTTAGAAAAGACATCTGATTTAGCACGGTTTGAAAAAGCTATTCAAAAATTTAAAATTTAATTTTAAGATTTTGTTTTTAAATTACTTTGATTTGCTTTAATATTTGAATTATGTACCTCCTGTTGTTCATTAGTTTTGGTTTCTTCTACGAGTTTTCAGTGCCTGGAGAGATTTGAACTGCCTTTTGATTTTATAAATTAAACTGAATTTTAAATACACATAAAAAGTAATTTGTTTATATAACAAATTCTTATAAAAGTTTTTTTTTGGTTTTGAGTACTTATTTTATAAAGGATTGAATGATATGGAGTCAATGTCCTTCTTTTCTATGTACAAACATGTCTTTTTTTACACGGTTTTTTTCTGAAACGTATCTACAGTGTATATTGAGTGTATATTTTCCGATCCTATCCGTTTTGGTTGCCATCAATCTGTTGGTATAAAGAAAATGCTAGGACAACTTATGACGGCTCCCGCTGATATTGTATATTTATTGATATTGTATATTTATTGTAAATATATAATGAACTTTGTTTATGGGAGTTGCCACGCCCACTCTTCCTGTGAAGTTAGTTTTTTAATTTAAGGTGCAACCTGATACAAGGATAGCATATGAATTTTGAAGACTATCTTTTATAGTTTCCTAGATATACCGTAATAACTACATTGACATGATGGAAACTATAAAAGATGAGCTGCTAAAACTCGGTGATCGGAGCAGGCTGCAATTACTTTGTTTAAAGCGTCAATAATAAGAAAAATAGTCGGAATATAAAGACAGACTGATAAAGTTATCGTTTTGCATAACAGCGCACGATCTCACATCACAAAAGTTGAAACAATCGCGCGAACAGGATCGACTTTAACGCGCGCAAGACCCAATGTTGTTTTCTGACACACAGATGTGGTGGTGTGTTGTCATCTGTATCTATGTGTAATGCAAATATTGAGGAACCAGATGCTCTTGATGTTCTGGGCATGAGAATTCACTGTGACGTTCGTTGGAGCGAGCACATATTCGAGTGTCTAAAGAAGCGTTCAAGTGCTTCGGCTTTTTAAGACGGTCTTAGAATTACTTCAGTCCATCTGATCTCCTTAATATTTACAAGACCTATATCCGACCAAAATTGGAATACAACTCTCATGTATGAGCCGGTGCTTTAAAGTCTATTTTGAAGCTTCTCGACAGCGTACAGGAGAGGACGAATGTTTGTGGCATGTGTTTCATTGTTCCTGGTAATCATATATTTTTACGTAGACTCGTATATCTCGTAGTGCGCATCCCTTTATAGTTGATTGTCCAGTGAATCGTACAACGCATTGTAGGGAGAATTCATTCTTTGTTCGCATTGTTCGTTTGTGGAACAATCTTCCTGCGAATGTCTTCCCTGCCACTTACGACATGGGTAAACTCAAATCGGACGTCCATAAACACTACTCCCTCTATCCTCCTTCCCACAACCTATTTTCCTAGTACCAGCACAATGCACTGCATGAATAGGGGTTAACCCATGAGTGGTGGTCTCAATCAAAAAAAAAAAAAACCCAACATTTATCCTTGTAACTATTAGCTGTTTCGACGGATACAATATCTTGTGTCATGTCACCGAATCACTTTTGAAGACATATAAAATCAGCTTCAAAGTGGATCACCCCTCAAAGGACGAAAAGTTTTTCTCAAAGGTGAAAAGTTGAAAAGGTGTAAACAGTGCTTTGACAAATTTTTATTTCGTTAAATTTGTTAATTCATTATCTTTTTTGATCTAAAAAAACGGACCGAAATAATTTGTACTCCCAGTACATAAATTTTAAAACTGGTGGGTTTTTTTAAATATAAAACCCAATTAAACCCACCCGGGTTTTACCCAGTGGGTTGCCAACACTGATTTGTATTGACTATGAAACTATTTGAACTAAATTTAGAGACTCTTACTGTTACCACTTTGAAGATATAGATAAATTAATATTTACTTTGTAAAGGCGTGGCACCGCTCAGATGGAATTTTTAAATTGCATATAGCCTAGAAGTTCCTTCAAGACGTACAGTGAGATAGTGTAAAAATATCAAGAAATTTTAAGTTAATACGAAGTAGTTACGTTATGGTCATATGTTATGCAGTCATGAACTATGTAGCTACATAAAGCAGTTTTAAGACTACACGTATGTAATGCAGTGATGGAGTATGTAATTGTAAAGTTCTTCCTATGTAATGTAAGCACGGACAATGTAGTTACAACATAATGCAGGCAGGGACGGTTTTATTTTAAAAAATAGTGGCACAGAGCAGTCTTAGGACTACACTTATGTAATGCAGAGGTGAAGTATGTAGTTACAAACCCGGTCCTATGTAATGCAGACGTTTAGCTGTATATAAGACATGAACAAACACATACATACATACATACATACATACATACATACATACATACATACATACAAACTCACAGTTCATTTTAATACATAAGATATACAGTATGCGACAAAATATATGCACGAGCTTGTACTTACTATCATACATCTTCATACCATAGAAAACTTCATTCGAATTTTAATTTGATTTATTAATTTATAACGATAATATACTCATTTTACTAAGGAAAGACAAAAACAAAGAGAAAAAATTTGTAACAGTAAAAATGTATGTTAAAGTTCCAAAATCGCTATTTTGCATGCGTCAAAACAATAGCACGAAATAGTTAGATAGTTAAATAAACAACTACAAAAATCGTTCAATAACAAAAACGATCATTTCAACATTAGAGGAATAATTAAAGAAGACTTGAACGTCTTTATAATTGTATCCATATATTTGATACCTTTATATGTACCTCTCTCCCTAGCCAACAATATTTTGTAATCTATATGTATATATATATGAATTGTGGTTTGTTCGGGTGCTTAAAACCTGAAAACGACTGTACCAAATTAGATACTTCCTTCTGCGATTTTGTTCGTAATTGCTACGTGAAGATTTAGGAATAAAGAAAAATTGAAAAATTTTCAACAGGTAGCGCTGTAGGATGTCATTCCTTTATCTCTGCTCCTGTTAAAGGTATTTGAATAAGATTTGGCACATCGATTCAGTTCACATATTTTAAGTTCTGCAGCAAAAATAAACGGGATTGTGCAAGTGAGAGAGCGGTTAAAGTGGCAGTTTCAGAATTTGGTATAAATACTTGGCAATCAATACAAATCATCAGTGGGCGGAATTGGATAAATGGGCTTGGCATCCATCATACTTAGTAAAACATCGTTTTTTATTGAGGCTTTAAATCAATAAATAATTATTCTGGGACAGTACACAACCATTGTCATATTGCCAATAAACAGCTGGCCACTACTGTACACATAAAGATCCCCGGGTAAAGCCGGATGGGTAAAGCTAGTATTCTACAGAAATGGCTTACAGTAATTAGCAATTTGAAGAAAAAATAAATAATGATTATAACGAAGATGAATCAGTGACATCAATTGCAAACAAATTTGGAATTCAACACAGTATTATTTACTGCTTTATAAGCTGCTTCCGTTCATCAGGCTCACTGATAGCCATACACAAAGGTGGTAGGTGGTCCATTTAACAGAAAGTTATATCTTTATATCAGGAAGGTCGATTGTAGACCAATTAAATGTTTCGGTTAGATGCATCCAAACACGATCTGTAGACGGTGGATGAATATCATGCCGAAGTGCAAAAAGACCATTTACTACTGTCAAAAACAGATTGGTCAGAATTGAGTTTACAAAGGAGCAAGTAAGCTTAGGTAAACTTTAAATGGAAGACCGTATTCTTCTCGGATCAAACAAACTTTAATGTGAGACGTTCTTATGGATTTAGCCTGTGAAACTGAATAAAAAGGACTACGTCTTAATTCTCAGTATACCACAGTCACGGTAAAACATAAAGAAGGACATGATTTAGACTGGGAATGCATTTTTGGCCATTAAATTGAACCAATACACAAAATAAAAGCTGTAATGGATTGATTCGTCTACAAGGATATCCTGGAATATATAATGATACCGCATAGAGGAGAAAATGCCACTTGATTAGATATATCAACAGGACAACAATCCAAAATGCACAAATAATTGAGTGAGAGTGCTTTGTAAGCGAACAACTCAATGTTTTGAAAATACTAGTGCGATCGCTAGATCTCAATCCCCCAGAAAATCTAAGGGGTATTGTAGATCTCAAAATAAACCGCGATAATTGCCAAAATAAGCACAAACTTTGCTGGCGAGTGGAAATTGCATTGAATGAAATTTCTAGTGAAACATATCGAATCTAATCGAGTCCATAACATGAATATGTAGAGAACTTTAAAAAAAATAATGACTAGGCAACAAATATTAATAGATTTTATTGAAGACCTGCTTATGTTTTATCGCATTGAAAAAAAAAACTGTGATCAACATACAAAATTGATTTGATTTTTTCTAAGTAAAATAGGAATTTTTTCGTTTTAATTTTTATTTTTTAGTGAATTTAGATGATTAACTTTATAAACAAATAAAATAGTTTAAAATCCAAGTATTTGCTTTTGTTATTGAGACATTTTGTATTAACCTGAAGCTCGACAATATGTTTTGTCGCACACTGTATGTATAATTTTCGATCAAATCTTAAATTGAGATACTGTACTCTTTTTTTCTTCACTTGGTATTTAAAATAGTTTAGATTAAAAACTCGTTAAAGAAAACCACCATTAAAAACAGGAAATATTTAATGTTTAATTACATTTTATTTCTGACATATTTTTTATGCAAAAATCATTATTTTAGTAAAATTATTAATTTATTTATAATCAAGATAAAAATAAATTTTAAAATTAACTTCCGACTACATGCACCACCATCATTGAACCATAGAAAATGAAAAAAAATAAATAAAATGAAATAAACATTTCACCTGATTTCAACATGTTAACTTAGCAATTAAAAATAAAATTTAATAATAGATTACACATATACAAGCATATTTGAATATAAATTTGCACAAACTCTTATACACACTTGTATACTCGCGCAAGTATTTAAAACCACTTAGAAATTAATATCAGAAATGGAAATACTGAGTTGTTATGGTAACAATAGAATTTGGTTTTTGTAAAAACAATAACAAACATTTATGAAAATATTCAAAAATAAATTTATATTCTATTCTATTAATAATACATCAGTTATTTAACACATACTAAAAAGATAGTTAAAATACAAGAGTCTCTTTTAGCTATTTTATGAAAATTTATTCTACAGATAAAATATTTATTTACTTTTTTACACATAAAGTTTATTAAAACTATAGCCATAGTTATGAAAAAAAACAATTTTTTACATTTTATTGTAATTCGTATTCATTTACTATACTTATTGTAAAGAAAAATTAGCTAAAAATTGCTTAAAACCCGCCTTTTTTGTTTATTTAAATACTAGATTATACATAAGCAACAAATTATGTTTCATTTATTGGTTGGTGGCAAAAGTTATTTCTTGTGTCATATGGTCATTGTTGTTATTTTGTATGAATAACACTACCAGTAGCTGTTACATATATTTGTATTAATATTAATAAAATGTGTTCAATTCTGCTTTTACCATAAGTTTTTTTTTTTTTTTTTTTCTTGAAACATCTAGCACATACACATGTATGTAGATCCAGGAGACCACCTCCAACCCCTAGAATTAAACTTGTAACAAGTAAAGAAAAGTCAGTAGTAAGTACAGTAGCTACATCATAATTAAGTTTAGAGTAAAGATCATGAAATTGTGATTTTAATGCAACTGATTTAAAGCAATCAGCAGAACATCACAAAGATTGGACCCTGTCTAAGCAAGTTTTATCTTCCATATACCAAAATTTTTGAACCAAATACCCTTTTGTTTCTCCGTCACTCCTCTAGGGAGCAATATAGATTTCCACAAAGCATCTATTGCTTTGTTTCAGTTTCTTTAATCAATTTGATATTCAAGCTAAGTAGATGATTAATCCGCTGTAGCTTCCTCCATATAATTTTTTTTTTTTTTGTAGTGGTGAAGATCCTTGCTAATTGGCGGTGATCTTTACTTTAGCATTGCAATTTTTTCCCAGTAGGTGGCGTGTTTTTCCTGATCATTCGTCTGATGTTTGTCATCATCGCCAGAGGTATGTGAGAAGGGTCAGGGGGGCTTTTTTCTTTTTTTTTTTTATGGAGTAGTCTAGAGGGAAGTTGAAGCCTTTTTTTTGTTTTTTTATTATTAAACATTGCTGGGGCTCGAATCTGGTCGTTTGTGTTGTTGTGCGTGCGCTCTAACCACTACACCACGCCACCAATTACTTCATTTAATGTTGTTGTTTAAAATTTTATATGGCGAAACGCTTTATTCCACTAGGATTGTCATCCGTCCTCCTTTTCCCGGACACTGTCCTCTTTTTTTTGGGTATTTGTTCTATAAAAAATTGAGTGTCCAGGAAAGTCTACTTTTATGACTTACTGCTTGGAATAAGAAGAGTTCTTTTGAGTTAAAAAAAAGTTGCTCATAAGGTAAACGTGTAATGTATTTATTTGCGCAGTAGACGACTGATAGAATTAGGTTAGGTCCGCAAACAATATCCCACATAATTAATTGTAAATATAATGTGGAAATGAAATGCCAGGAACACATTATTTTAATACATACATAAATACATTTATTTATAAATAGTACAGTTTCAATATAAAATAGTGTTTCAAAAATATCTAAACTAGAAAAATATGAAAAAAATTTGTTTCCTTAAGAAATACACACAGATTCCTCAAAGCTACTCAAATAAAGTACATATCGTTTAATGGACGTGTTTCTCTACTTTCCGAATCTTCAGAGGATCCTAAAGTTAGTTAATATTTATTACCTTATAAGTGCATGAAGGAATGTAAAACAAGTCATTGATGATTGATCTCGAAAGCACATATGAGAAAAATAATATCACCAACAGGCTTTTTTGTTTGTCACATAGTGCTATTTACTAGCAAGCAATTCTAAAATTTTATATAATATAGTATATAGGATTAAAAATATAATATAACTCTCAATGTCCTACATTTTTAAGAAAAAGTCCGGCATTTCTTTGGCTGCTGTACTCTATTCCGAAATTCAGCCATAACAGCCCGATATTTCACTCGTGTTTGGAGTATATATTACGAATTAGAGAGCGAAACATGAATATTTGCCTTGGTGGAAACATGGTATGGGAAACATGCTAGGGGTTCTCAAATCATTCCAATTGGTCCGCGAAGAACATAAAAAAATTATAATGATCATTCTAACTAGTGACTTTTGCCAGGAAATTGCTACCTCTAGAATCTGTTATGCCCCTTCTGGTCTGCAGTTTGTTTAGCAGATCTGTTGCCGCCCTAATGAACACCAGCAGATTTAAAACCCTTAGAGTGGATAAGTCTCTCAACGAGGCCCTGTCTTCATCTAAACCTATCAAGAACTCCACATCCATCCGCCGTCTCTGATGCTTGTGAATACAGTCTACAAGCATCCAACATAGAAAAAGTAATTAAAGTGCTATTTTTGATTAACTATTATTTTATTCTGTGTGCCGCTCTGGTATGGTAGGTAAGACACCCGCCGACCAACCAGAAGGTCGTCGATTCAATACCAGGTCAGACCATCTTAATAATAAAAAAGTTTTTCGACACCGATATCACCTCATAACATTAGCTAGTAACTGGTTATGAGTATAAATACTATTCAAAACTTCTCTAAATGCATTTGCCGTTCGAAGCCGGCTTTAAATTGTAGATCATTTTCAATGAGTTTAAAAATATAATTAGGTGCAGTTCATTGACTGAGAGAAGTCCCCATGTTCCTTCATGGAATGTTATGGGTATTAATAATATAATATAATTATTTTATTCTATTGTATGTCAAGAATCAAATTCAATAAGTGACACTTCAAAGAAGTATTTTTAGCTTAAAATTAACATACAGCTGAGGAAATTTTTTAATAAGAAGATTGATTGCCTTTTCATAAATTGATGTTGAGTTATCCAATAATAGCAATGCCTCCTAAACTCTACTGAAAGGATCACCAGTTATATCTCTATGGGTCTATATATACTTCCTAGATGAATTCTGTTTTGAGCAAAAATAACTCCTCATAGTACACGAAAATTAAAAGAATTTGTGCAAAGGAGACTAAAAGATGTAATTAAACAAAAAGGAGTCCATACTTTAATAAAACTTATTTTCTTTAATTTGGAATATATTCTGTAAACCCTTCTATATATTTTTCAATATCCCGTTTCAAATTTATATGCGATTTTTTTAAGACGAAATAAGTTGTGAGATGTTGTCTGTGTTTAAAAAACTGTGGTGGGGTGCTCTTCTATTGAAATTGCCACAAAACAATATCTTTTGAATCGTTCTCATCACTACAAGTGTTATTAACAAATCTTTTTTTACTTATTTCATTCCCACTTGATATAAACAAACAATTTAGGCGACTTAAAATAAGAGAGAAATAGAGTGATATGATAGCAAGTTCCCGAGACCTAAGTCGGTGCTTTAAAAGTCAACCACTTTTAACGAGCTGAAGGTTATCTTTTAATTGATGAAATAACAATCAACATATTAGACAAGATGTCGTTTTATTTCAATTTATTTTACTATTGTTCTTACGTGTGTAATGTGGTTTAATTGTTCTCATATCCTTTTACATATTTCAACAAAATTAAGTAATGATTTCAAATATCGCATACCCAGTAAACAGTTTCTGATAGATGATAGAAATTATAACGAATTATGACAAAACTGGGCATTCTTAAGATTATGGCTGGCTTCCTAAACGTTTCTATATAACGTCAAGCAGTAATACTTTGCAACACTGAAAATCAATAGCATTGTCTTTGTAAACTTTTTATCTAAAATCTATATTTGAATCAAAATTTTTAACTATCGCTTTCCACTAGCGTTTATAAAAATCACTACGAACTTCAGCTAGGAAAAGGATGATTTGAAAAACGCAATACGTTGTCTGAGTTTGCATGGTAGTGTTTACGAATATGTGACATTGCCGCACTGCATTACAACATGCGTTTAGAACGGCAGCCTATTTTATAATTTTGAATAAAGTATCCTATAAAAATATAAAAACCTTTTCAAAAATTGTTTATAATTTAAACAGATTTAATGAATCTAATCTCTATGAATTTTACAATTTCAGTGGACCGTAAGTTTTCGATTAGAAATACAAAGACTCTTATTTTTAATGTACAGACATACATACAACACATACGAAATTACTTCTCCTCCCAACTAACTAATATTTTTCTAATTGAAACTATTTTTTTTTTTTTTTTTTGATTATCGGCTATTGTTTCTTACTTTTCATTTTCTCTTTCTTATAATTCTTCTTTTGTTAAACGATTTACACGAAATGATTCCAAAATATTCAATTTGATTTTCAATTCACTTTTCTTAGCATCCGATACTTTACCGGCCTTCAAGCGTAGCAAACGTTTGGTTTCTTGCTCTACAAATTTATAACCATTTGTGATGATCTTTTCCATAAAAGCAGCATAGAATTTGGCACTAGCTATGTCTTGTTCTTTAGTTAAACTTTCCCTGAGTTGTTTGCACTGTTCCAAGCGTTCCTTTTGTTGCTCATCTTCTAGATTTGCAAAATTTTTGGCCAAGTCATTGAACTCTTTAAGGCAGCCTTCACGTCCAATATACAAATCAGTGTTGGAACTGACAAACGTCTTTAAATTATCCATCGTAACATCCATGTGAGAGGGTAAGGGTAAAGGTTTCTCTTCACCCCGGCGAAAAAGAAATATGGCCGGATAGTTCGAATCATCAACATTGAAGCGTTCACCCAATTTTTTGTTTTCATTGTCGCCATAGTCTTTAATGCCTACTGTAGCTATTAGTAGATCGTCAGTAATGGCATGAGCCGCTTTAGAGAATTCAGCAAAAGCTTCTTGCTTCTCGCCATAGGGAAAGGCAATGTCGAATTTGACCAAAGCGTAAGGGTAACGTTTTAGAGTTTTATCGAAATTGATATCATCCAAATCCAAACAACCAGGACAAGTGTTGGCCAACGTTTTATTGCTTAACAAAGTCAAATTAATGAAAGCAATCAATGCGTAATATTGTAATAATTTTGACATGTTTACCGCACTTTTCTTTTATAATTATTTTGTTGTTGTTTTTGTTTTTGCTTTTGTTTTGCTTGACGTTTTTTCACCAACCAACTTTTCGCTTAACCGGCAATTTAAAAACTAAAACTCAACTAAAATATGAATATTTCAAGAGTTTGAAGTTGTAGTTGGCCAACATGCAAACACTCAGCTAATGTCAGTATTTAATTACCCACACAATTAAACGATTAAATACACAGATACTCACACAAGTACGAGTACGAGTATTCAATGGATGAAAAAAAATGTTTAAATTTTCTCTTTGAATCTCTTAAAAAAATCACCATCATCAGCAGCACAATTACTTCTTTCTGTCTTTACCAAATCAATGGCATTTAAGTTTCAAAACGTAAAACGAAAGAGTGAGACTCTTTTAAGCCATGCTTTCAAAGAGAGGGAGACTCTCTTTTTATTTTTTTGTTTTTATAACTCTTTGACTTGGTTTTGGGTTTAATGACTTTTTTGTATATGTTTGGACCACGTCAGTGTATTTTTTATTGTTTGTTTGAGTGTTGGCTTGAGAGTTTAAAAACTTGACTTAAAACGTATCTCTCGAATTACTCTCTACTACGGAAACTGTTTTAGTTTCTAGATTTATCGCTTTTCGGCAAATGTTTTTATTTTTTCAGCTGATATTTCGAAGATACATACATATCTTTAATAAGATTGATTTATTGTAAAGCAAATGTTTAATTCTTACTTATTTTTAATTAGACAAAAAGTAAATGTAAAATAGATTTTCTAATCTTTTATTCTGAACTACATTCTTTAGGGGAACTGAACAATCTTCTTATATATTTTTTAAGGTTTTTGATCTAAGCAAACATGTTAGTTTTGGAAGGAAATTTAATGTCATTTATTTCCAAGGAATTATGAGAGCAGTATCAAAATTAACCCATCTAACTCTTAGATGGCAGTAATGGTTTGTAAAAAATTACTTTGGTGAAAAGTGGCAACCTTATAAAGTTTGAATGGTCTTATTATTATAATTATTGGCATGTTTTTAATTAGGTACAGTAATTAAGAACTTGCCCTATCTACAAATAGTCTCCATAGCCATGAAACGTAACTGTTTAAACGATTTGGCAGTTCCTGCTGCACTGTTCGCCTCCATGTTGTCCTAAGCCTTCCTTTATTCCTCTTCCCATTCTATTCTAGAGCGGCATACGCGATTGACAATCTATTCTTTCACAGAGTATGCTATACCCATCCGTATTTTTGCTTTTGTATTTCCTTCTTAATCTGCGTCTGCTTTGTGATTTGCTATAAAAATGTGTTTGTAATTGTCCCTGGCCACCATACACCAACCGGCCTTTTTAAGTACCGATTGACGCACGTTTGCAGTTTGTTTAAAAATGCCAATGTCGTATGCCAGATATCGCTACCACACAGCAATACCGATTTAACGCATGCATTGAAAATTTTTACTTTCGTCTCAAATTGAATCGAAGTCTTCCTCCAAACACGAGAAAGGTTTGCAAATGTGTCTTTAGCTTTTTTAATACTTTTTTCAATGTCAACTCTTGTACCGCCATCCGTTGTTAAGGTTCTGCCCAGGTATTCGAATTCAGTAACGTTCTCGATCTGTTCATTGCCGCTATAGATAGGCTCTTGGCTATTAACGTTGAGTCGCATTATTTTTGTTTATGCCGAATTTATTTTCAATCCCAACTGTTGTGCTTCATGACTAATTACAGAGATCTATTGTCGCAAGTCAACGTATCTATTAGTGCTACGTCATCGACATAGACCAGTTCGCCGAGTTTTTCATTAATATTCCAAGTTATTTCTGGAGGCTTATAGTGACATTTCAAAATTCAATTCTAGTGTCATGATAAACAAAAAAGGAAATCACAGGTATCCCTGTTTGACTCTAGAGTGGGTTTCAAAAGGCTCTTTAAGTTCACCATTGTGAAAAATTCTGTGTGTAAAATTTTGGTATAGGCTCTTAATAACGTTGAATTTTTTTTTGCAACTCCTCTTGCATGGAGAGCTGCCCACATACACTCCCTATTTTAGACATCGAAAGCTTTTTCAAAGTTCAAAAGGCAATATACAAAGGAGAGTTAAGCTCCACAGACTGTTCGATGATATTCTTAACGTATTTACGTGGTCTGCGCACAATTATCCTGGACGAAATCCTGCCTATGTCGGGCTTATTGTTTCATTTAAATGTTCAGCAATGCGATTCAGTATAATGAGAGCAAAAATTTTTGTGACAGCGGGAAGAAGCTTTTTCAAAGTCCAAAAGGCAATATACAAAGGAGAGTTAAGCTCCGCAGACTGTTCGATGATATTCTTAACGTATTTATGTGGTCTGCGCGCGTTTGTCCTGGACGGAAATCTGCCTGTGTCGGGCTTATTGTTTCATTTAAATGTTCAGCAATCCGATTCAGTATAATCAGAGTAAAAATTTTTGGCGGGAAGAAGTCAACTCAAATAAGAATACTCTGCAACGAGTAATGTAACAATAGACAAACAATGAGCTTTTCTGAGAGAGAAGTTGCAAAGCATCTGTGAAATTTCGCTGGGATTATCTAAAAGATAGGAAACCAAAGAATAGATATCCGAAAGTACGCTAAAGCTTATAGAAGAAAGGCAAAATGTAAATGAACAATCCCTTAGGGCACTCGGATCACATACAAAAGAAGAGTTACGAAATACAAGACCCTAAGCAAGAATTTAAAGCGCAACGTAAAGATAGATAAACAAAACTACTGTAGCAAACTTGGAGATGCTGCAGAAACAGCGGCCAGCAACAATTATTTAAAAGAGGCGTGTAATATAACAAGAGAACTGAGCGGCCGCAGTACTTTCCAGACTTCGCCTATTGAAAACGCTACTTAACTGTGGAAAGAATATTTTGAGAAAACGCCAAATATTGTCACAAATACCTCAGTGGCGACGTCAACGAAATAGAAGAATTAAAACAGAAATTATTGTGGTTCTTAAATCTCTTAAAAATGGAGAAGCGTGTGGCTGCGATGGCATACCTATTGAACTCTTTAAGTCTGATCCTCAAATAATGACAGAACTGTTGTGTCCAATTTTTAGTAAAATATAGGTAAACGATGGCATACTAGACAATTGAAAGAGTCGATAATTGTCAAGATTTCAAAAAAGTGAAATCGACGCAAACGTGAATGGTCTTAGTCTAACTAATATTATAGCCAAGTTAGATTATACTCTGGGGCAATCTGCTCCTTCGTTTGCGACTAAAAAATATTAGATGAAAGAGTTTAAACTAGGCCGTACGACGAGAAGAACACTATAGTTTGTCGACCACAACGGTGAGGTGTCTTCGCTAGAAACCGTTAAAACTTTCGCTACAGGTTTTTAACAGGTGGTGCAAAACTTTTGATTTTTTATATATCGACTCCTATTTCCCTTAGAAATAATAACCCAAGTTTACAAAAAATACATATTTTTGTATATGGAAGAAGGGCTACCTTTGGCAGTTATTTACCACTTTTTGTTTGTCACGTATACGTCACAGTTTTAAAGGAGATACGTTTTTACTTTTCACCTACTCGTACATGCTGTAGTATAGTATTAGTTAAGTAGTTGGTATCAAGGGCATTCATATACGAATCTAGATTTGATACATAAAATACTTAAAATTATTTATTTAATGCTTTCAGAGATACATTCCGTTGTTAAACTAATTGTATTTCACTTATCAAAATATACATACTTTGCTGCTTTAAAAATATTTTTATCAATAAATTTGCAATAATGCTTAGTTTTGTAATCGTATGAAATTAAAATTTTGTTTATTCAACAGAATGTTGTATAGAGTGTGTAAAGTTAAACCAAATCGGTTTTGTCATGTTTGCGTTAAAGTTGTTTTTGCAAGCTAGCATTACCGATTACAAAAATTGTTTAAAATGCTTTTTTTCATTATTTTGGTTTTACAGTGTCGCATCAAGATAAAAGGTGGGTTCCTCATGTGATTAGAACACATTGTAAGCTGATTTGGTAAGAATAGATCTCTGATGTTTGGTAAGTCAATGATTTGAAGAGATCCTACTAAGCACTATTACTTGACTGAAACGTTTAAAGTTAAATATGTCAACGTACAGTTAATATCTAAGCCAGTGTCACATTCAAAAGACTTGCCAGTTCCTAAACCATCCGATGACGGTGCAGAAATTAAAAGTTTCATGGATTCATTGAAAAGTATTCCACTACAGTAGAGTAGTCACAGTGTATTCGTCAATCTTTCGGAATCTAAATTAGAAGAAGAAATATTTGTGGGTCTTTAAATTAATAAAATTTTTAATTTTCTTTTTTTTAATTAAAATGTTATTTAAATTTATATAAAACTAGATAATACCCGATGTGCTTCGCTACCCCCATCTTAATTATTCTCTTAAATGCTATCTTAGATACATTTTTTACTCTTTTTTCCAATTCTGTCCGCTTTCTATCCATATCCAATTATTTGTTTTTTCCAGAAAGTCACTGTAGGCTCTGCTTTTTAACTGTATACATTCTTCAGACAAACACACACTCCTTTTTATATAGTATATGTACGAAGCTTTGGTAGTTATCGTTCTCCATATATCAAACTACAAGATGTAGTATAAATAGAAAGCTCTAGGCCCACTTATCCAATCTCGCCCAGTTACTGACTCATGATGTGTATTGTTCACCACGTTGTTTGAACCTAATTTGGAAACTTCTAGTATTGCCGTTCTCAAGATATGTCACGCCCACTTATCCAATGCCGCCCACTTTAAAAATGATGATTTGTATTGATAGCCAAGTGACTTAGATCAAATTAAGAAACTTCAACTCCAACCATTCTCAAGATATACAAAAATTAAATATTTACTTTGTGTGGAAGGTACCATGCGCTCTTATCCAATCCCGTTCATATTTGCTACAAAACTTAGAATATGTGCACTAAATCGATGTACCAAATCTTATTCAAATGCCTTTGATAGGAGCAGAGATAAAGGATTGACCGACTACAGAGCCATTATTACGTGCATTCGCTTTATTAAATTGATGTCAAGGTTTGTTGTTTGTGGCTGCATTTTGGAATAAACGCTTGCAGTGTTGCCGTCATTGGAATTTCCAAATCCGGGTTTTGGCTGATTTAGATGCGGGTTTTGTTAATTGAAACAAGTTTCTTTTTATCTTCAGACTTGGCTTGCTAATTCATTTTTGAAAGTTTATAAGATTAATGAAGAAGACATTCGAAGAATTGAATCCGTCCACGTAGGATTGAAAGCCCAAACTCTAAATTTTCCGCTTTTATTTTTATCAAAATACTATGTTTCAATTTACAACAAGTAGTTTTAATACATAGACTAGTCAGAAAAAGTTTTAATACAAAACTTTTTATTTCATTCAAGACTCTGTATTTTTAAGAATTCGCAAGAAAGCGTAAGCTTATTTCATATTTAGTAAGCCCGCGACTCATACCGCGCAAAAATTATTTAAATTATAATTTATCGCAAAAATAATAAAATAACAATTGTGATACCTTCTGATTAGATTAATTGCTTGTATGTACAAATATAATTTTTTCCATAACATTTTATAGTTTGGATGAATTGAGCAAATATTAAGGTGACCTTATCATTTTGAAACACACCTTATGAGGCCAGCCACCATATGAATGAAATAATATTTCATTTGTAATCGCAACAATTGTAACTCAAAAAAAAAAAAAAAAAAATAATTTGGCAAAATTTAAAACCATTACATTTTTAAATTTAAGCCTTTAAATGGCCTACCCTATAGTTTATGTAAAGGGTCCGCCAAATATTTTTTTTGTTTTGAAAATGCTATTAAAAAAACTACTGAATATTATCTCAAATTTCTTTTTATATTTGAGAGTACAATCCATCCGGTTAATATTGGAAAATAATTTCATTCAAATGGCTGCCTCGGATGGCCGTGCAGTAGCCTACACGATCGGTCCAATTTTAGGCACATTATCGATTGTGTGCAGCTGTATTTCATCAATGGCTTCACGACTATTGTCCTTTAAAGCGTCAATTGTTTCTGGCTTGTTGGCGTAACACTTATCTTTGACGGCACCCCACAAATAATAGTCCAACTGATAATGCGGTCTTCAAAAACAGGGCGCAAAACATCGAGTGTAGCTTCGGCTGTGTGGCACGTAGCGCCGTCCTGTTGAACCCAAATGTTGCTAATATCCTCCTCTTCAATTTTTGTGAACAAAAATTCGTTCAACATGGCCCGATAACGATCGCCATTGACTATAACGGCCACTCCTTGCTCATTTTCGAATAAAAATGGCCCAATTATGCCTCTGGACCAAAATCCGCACCAAACAGTGACTCATCTTGGGTGTATCGGCTTTTCAATGTATGCGTGTGGATTTTCTGTGCCACAAATGCGACAATTTTGCTTGTTTACATACCCGCCAAGATCAAAATGAGCTTCATCTGAAAAGATGATTTTTTTGGCAAAATCGGCATCTTCTGTAAGTCGATCGCAGGCCCAGATTCCCAGCTTTGTTCCAGCGTATATACAACCATATTCGTTCAGCGGAAGGATAAAACAAATTATCTGTCAAATCAGACATGAGCTGTCTTACCATTCACGAAATAAGCACTAGTTGAAAAAAAAACGTTAGATGGCGGACCCTATATTTATAAACATAAATCAATTTATTTTTATATGAGCATGATTTCTTTTTATACCAATAGTTAATGGAATATTTGTATTTATAGGCAAAATAAAAAACTTCGATAAAATTTGCTTAACTCATTACTTTAAGTCCACATATATCCCAAAAATGGCTGATTTTTAGCGTTTATTTCAAACAACATAAAAAATGTATTAAAAATGTTAAAAATTGACTAAACATAAAAATAAAGAACGTACCCGTAAAATTAATCTCAGTAGTCTGAAGATAATGGTTCCATTATTACTTTTTACATTATCCTTAAAAAACTATAGAAATTTGACTCTGTGAACTAAAAAAAATTGTGTTTTTTGTTTAATTTAAAAAAATATACAAAAATTCTTACTTTGGAAGAACGTAGCAGCGCCATAACGGAAAATGATACCAAAAATATTTGTATGCCTAGTGATGAAGAACTTTTTTTAAATTAAGTCCGAGTTTCGGTATCAAATAACCCAATGTGCAACGCTCAAACATGTCTAGTTCTTTCAAAATTGTCAATCCCATTCATTCAGTTTATTTAAGATTTTTGCCAATTTATCGTCATTTATTGTTGTTCGTTTGTTTAATAGATTTCCTTCTGCTACTACATTAGCATAAGTTTGAATATTATTAGTTAGCAATGGTTTTATTTGCTGAAACATTTTGATTTTTAACCCATATCGTTACAGAGAATTTTTTTCCGAATAAATTAAATCAATGTTTTTTCTTCGTTCTTGTTTAAAATGAGAAGTGTAATTAGTAAATACTTTTACATTTACATTTATACGTATCTAACCTCATACAACATTTAATTGCATAAAAAAAGTTTTAATTCTTAACTACAAAAAAGAAAAAAAAACATAAAGACAACAAATTTAATGTTCGAATAATCGAACATTGAGACGGTATGGGATAGTTCAATTAAAAATCGAAATATTTAATGATTCGAAATTTAGTCAATGATAGACGTTCTGGTCGGAACTCTTTTAAACTTTTTGTTCACAAATTCTTTGGAAATAAAAGAGTGGCAACTACCAAGTTAATGTTGTTGATTAACTGAAGAATTTCGAACGAATGGCTGTAAATATATCCCCCAAAATTAATTTTTTACATTCCCATTAGGAATTTTTCCAAAAAACCTTGAAAATACGACTGACGATGAAGACCGAGATATGAAATTATTTTAGCAAAACTATCAAGGTTTTTGGGTTCAGCACATGCTGGGAGGCTATTGTTGGAGTGTTATAAATGAAATAAATTTGAATTTATAAAAAAAAAAAATAAAACTTTTCATTTTTAGTTTTTTATTCCTTAACTGATGTTATTTTTACGTTTATTGTTTTAATAAATATCTAAAAAAAAATTTACGTCCTAGATTTCTTGCAGCCTAAATTAACACCCCCATGCATCTTTTAACTTATGAACAAAAACCTTGTAAACTAAGGTAACCAATGACTTAAAGAAGCAACTTGTATTCCTAGTTATGGTTTTTGAGATGCCTTCTATAGGCAAGCCCGTACGGCTTTGAAAATCCATGAAACCGGAAACGTTTGATACGGAATGATATTGCATTAAAGGGTTTTCTAAGTTTCTGGATTGATTTTGAAGAAAATAAGCGTTAAAGGCTTAAATAGTAACAGTTTAAAAGAAGTATTTTTCTCGAAAAAATGCACAGGTATATAGAGAATTATACGAGGTCCATTATTTCCTACTCGTTTTCCCAAAATACATACAAGATGGTATAAAATAACAAGTTATTATAAAAATGTAGGCTCATAAGTTAAAAAGGACCACAGTTTAAAAAGTCGATGGTGCCATATAACAACATTATAGCGGAATTATCGTCCGTTGAATATGCGCGAACTATCTGAATTGATAAGTATTTAACGAATGAATGAAATAATAGGCATTTCAATATGCTCTACATTGCATATTGATCAAATTGAGCGTTTGCTCACAATAGAACAAAAACAGCGTTGTGAAGATGTTTGACCAGAATAAAGCTAAGTTTTTGCATTGATTTATAACCATGAATGAGACATTGGTCCACCAATTTACAACTGTCAAATCAGTGAACTAAATTGGAAGAATGGTGTCCGAAGAAGGCGAAGAAAATTCCATCGTAAAGCAAAATCATAGCGTTTGTTTTTTGTGATGCGTAAAGGGAAAAATAATCAATGTTGAATGTTATGTTTACTTATTGCAGCATTTAAATGATGAAATTCAGGAAACAAAATTCTGCATTTGGTAAATAAAAAAATTGTCTTTCATCAAAACAATGAGCCTGTTCATAAATTTACTATTGCAGTTGTTAAAATTAATGAATTAAAGTTCAAATTGTTTCCCGTGGATTATTTTCTAATTCCAAATTAAAAAAAAAAAAATATCACAGTGTTAAAAGATTTGCTAACAATAAAGAGGTGGAATCAGCGGTTGATGGATATTTTAAGGAGATATACAGTTCAGATATACTTATAAAAGTATAAGAGTATTTGGAACCGCCCTCGTATAACACAAACTCTTACATACATATGTATCAAATCTTGGCTTTAATTTTTTTTTACTTTTTCCAAAATTTGTTGTGTTCTTTTATTTATGTCATAGATTATATTATACATCCATTTCCTCAGGATTTGTTGGGCTGTTTGCAAAACTCATGCACTAGGAACTTACTCTCACAAAAATTAGCATACGCCTATGACGTATACCACAATTCGTAATGACAGCTCATTTCTAAAGAACTATGAATTAATAATACCGTTAACTGATAAATCACAAAAAATAATCCATTTTTGTGAATGAAACAGTGTCTTTAATTGAATTTTCACTACTTGAAACGTTCCTGGAGCGTAAAATAGTTCTTGGTAATTTTACAAAACTAACTAAGGAGATAAGTTAGAACAAACTATAGTTTTGAGGTTGACATGTAAAGGGTGGGCAAATTTGATGTTAGGAAGTAAATTGGCTTAAGAACACATATTTTTTTTTTGGGGTAAATTCAGTTTTACTCATACCAATATAAAATAGAAATATGGCAATTAATAATGAAATATAATGTCGGGCAAATGTCCACCTCTAGCACGTCGGCAGACGTTTGCTCTTTTCACAAAATTTTGAACTAGATTTTGCAACAAAGCCTCGCTTATCTCTTTAATGCAACGCCGAATTCCATCTTTCAGAGTGTCAGTGGTTTGTGGTTTGTTCATGTAGACGAGGTGTTTCAAATGGCGCGAGAGAAAATAATCCGGCGGCGTTAAATCACAATAATGAAGCGGCCAATTGACATCGCCAAATCGAGAAATTACGCGACCGGAAATTTTCTTATCCAATAACTGAATTCTTTGGCTGGTTGTGTGGCTTGTGGCGCCGCCCTGCTGAAACCAAAGGTCACTGATGTCACATTAGCCAATTATGGCCACAAAAAACTGGTTATCATGACGGTGTATCCTTGCTCATTTTCGAAAAAATTCGGGCCGATAATGCCACCTAACCACAAACTGCACCATACGGCCAATTTCTTTGGCTGTTAATGGTTTCTCGAGGTCTGTTTGTGGATTTTGTGAGTCCCATATGCGATAATTTTGTTTGTTTACATAACCATCTAATTGAAAATGGGCCTCATCACTAAAGATGATTTTGTTGGAAAATGCGTCGCTTTCGTTCAGTTTTTCAAACAGCCAATTCGCAACCGTTTGATGCAAACAATGGTCTGCTGGCTTTAATTCCCGAACGAGTTGGTCTTAATAAGTGTGAAGATGAAGATCCTCTGCCCAATTGTCGCGAACGTCGACGAGTTGAGGTTCCAGGGTCATTCTCAACACTTTGCTGTACAGCGGTTATGTTTACATCACTACAGCTACTACGAGCGTATTGTGAGCCTCAAATTTAACGATTAAATATGCACAGCGGTCTCAGAGAAGCCTGATTACGAGAAAGAGCTGCTCGAATTTTACGAAGTAATACAGTAAAATTTTCACCATTTTGATAGTAAATTTTTACAATTAAAAATCTTTGTTCAAGAGTCAGCGTTCCATAGTTAAAATTTCCCAAATTTTTCTTATTAAATAAGTGGTTTTCTGCTCAATTCTTGATATTTCATCATTTGACAGACAATTTACTTCCTAACCTAAAATTTGCCCACCAGTTAGTAGTTACCCATATCAGTAGTTACCCAGATCAGGAAAGTAAAAAACACACTATTATATTTTTTGGTCTAGTATTAGGGGGAACGAATATTCGAATGTTTTCAAAAACCGGTTTTCGAATAATTCGAAAAGTAGCACTTTAAAAAAAAACAGTTTTCGGATACTAATAATTCAAATAACCGGTTAACCGATTCTTTTATTTAAATAAAATTGTTCTTAATTCCTGAAGAGCAGAGCCCGACCACGTCGTTTTAAAAATTAACAGAAGCTAACGGAGAGCTTAAAATTAAAGTGGCAATCATTACTAACAATAATTCTAACAAATCTCATAAAAACTATGCCAAAACGGCGTGCGGAGCCCATAAAAAACAACGTTTATTACACAAAGTACTGAATATTGCTTAAGTTTCGAACAGCTAATCAAGGAGCTAATTTTGTTTTGTAATACTTTGTAGAGAATAGAGTTAAAGGTTTGTTATTATAAAGGGTCCGCCAAATAATTTTTTTTTTTTTTTTTTTTTGAAAATGCTATAAAAAAACTAATGAATATTTTCTCAAATTTCTTTTTTTATTTGAAAGTACAATCCTTCCGGTTAATAATAGAAAATAATTTCATTCAAATGGCTGCCTTGGCTGGCCATGCAGTAGCCTACACGATCGGTCCAATTTTTAAGCACATTATCGATTGTGTGCAGCTGTATTTCACCAATGGCTTCACGAATATTGTCCTTTAAAGCGTCAATTTTCTCTGGCTTGTTGGCGTAACACTTATCTTTGACGGCACCCCACAAATAATAGTCTAATGGTGTCAAATCGCAGCTCCGAGGTGGCCAAGCGACATCAGCTCTGCGGCTGATAATGCGATCTTCAAAACAGGGCGCAAAACATCGAGTGTAGCTTCGGCTGTGTGACACGTACCGCCGTCCTGTTGAAACCAAATTATGCTAAAATCCTCCTCTTCAATTTTTGTGAACAAAAATTCGTTCAACATGGCCCGATAAAGATCGCCGTTGACTGTAACGGCCACTCCTTGCTCATTTTCGAAGAAAACTGGCCCAATTATGCCTCTGGACCAAAATCCGCACCAAACAGTGACTCGTCTTGGGTGTATCGGCTTTTCAATGTATGCGTGTGGATTTTCTGTGCCACAAATGCGACAATTTTGCTTGCTTACATACCCGCCAAGATCAAAATGAGCTTCATCTGAAAAGATGATTTTTTTGGCAAAATCGGCCCAGATTCCCAGAGCTGTTCAAGCGTATACACAACCATATTCGTTCAGCGGAAAGTTAAAACTAATTATCTGTCAAATCAGACATGGGCTAAGTGTTACCATTAACGAAATAAGCACTAGTTGAAGAAAACATTAGATGGCTGACCCTTAAGTTATAATTTAGGTGCCTATGATAACAAAAATTAAATGTTTTACTTTGAATAAATTTATTAGTAATATACGAGTCCTTAATTGCCTCGACAAGAAAATTTAATAAGATTTCGAGCAGCACTTTATGTAAATTTATACATCGCGTTTTTAATAGTGTGTCTGTCACTGTGGTATGTTGGGTAGAAACTCACCTTCCAACCAAGAAGTCGCGTGTTCAATCCCAGGCCACACAGTCTGACAATTTTCAACAGCGATATCACTTCACAACATGACTAGCGGCTGGTTATGGGTATTTACGGTGTGAAAAACTTCACTATCTAATATATCTGCCATTGGGAACAGGCGTTTGTGGGTTTGTTGGCTTTCAATGAGTCTAGTTGATCATTCTCCATATATAAAAATCAATATTTATTTACAGAAGATGAGAAAAGATTATTGTTGCTCAAGAGTGCATATCCTTTTCGATCTACCTTGGTTTTCACGTTCTTTGTGAGACGTTCAAGGTTGTCATATATACAAAAATAACTGCATTTATACAAATAGTTAAACGATGAGCATATTTTCAATAAAACAATATACAAACGTATACAAGTTATACTTATTTAAATTAACCGGTTTATTCGGTATTCGAAAAATGAAGATTTTGAAAAAACCGTATCCGACAAACCAAAAAGAACCGGTTAAAACTGGTCAAATAATAACCCTTCGATCTCCCTATCTAGTATTTTATATTTGCAATCAAAAATTCCACGCGTTTAGGAATTTAAATTTGATATGGCCAAACTCCACTAAAATGTTAACAACCGGTTGTATATTTCTTGAAAAAAAAAAATAGATTTACAGCTGAAAGTAACATATTTAGTTAAACAAGAAGGCGAACAATAAAAAAGAACGCAATAAAATTTAATTGCCTTTTATATTCCCATAATTATCGTTACTTTTCTGCTAAGCCATAGCGTGAATATGAAACACATAATGACTGATTTAAATTGTTAAATTTATTGATTGGTTCGTATTTGATTTACATTTATTTAAACATAATTAATTGTATTCTTATTACCTTAAGAAGTAAGTATGTATGTATAGTAGAATGTAAATTATAGTGAAAGAAAAATTTGTATTTATATTTTAAGAAGACGGTGATCCAATTTCCACCGTTAAAATTGCTAAAGAATGACTGTCACAACAAAATTTTTATTTGATTTATTGGCCAGCATAAAGCCCCAATCCCAATCCAATAGAGTATTTTTGGGTAATGGTAACAGAGTTTTTTTCTTCGAAAAATGTCGAAAACAATATGACGGCATGGCGGCATTCTTCTTCTTTATTGACTATATTAAATACAACCGTATGGTCTTTAGCCTGAATTAAGATAGATTTCCAAGCACTTCGATTGTACGTGCTCTTCCTCCAATTTCTCACACCAAGTTTTAAAAGATTTCCTTCAACCTGATCTTTTCATCGGAGTTATGGTCATGCTTTTCTGCGCCTTCCCTCGGATAAAAAACGAAAAGTCTTTTCGCCAGAGCAATTTCACTCATACGCATGACACATCCAAGTCAAAGTAAACGGTGTATTTTAGTACGTCTAACGAAGTTGACGTCAGCATAAACCTCATAGAGTTCGTGATTTATTCGAGGTCTATACTCGCTGCAGATGGGATCATATATTTTAAGAAGAATTTTTTGTATCAAAGACTCCTTGAACAGCTTCATTTGCTTTCGCAAGTACTCATGCTTCTGTGCCATATAACAACACGTGTAGCATCAGCGTGTTGTATAGTGTGATTTTCATTTGTCCAAGTAACATCCACTTCCTAATGGATGTTATTCTGAGTCTTATCTTTCAAATCATGTTAGCCATTCTATTAATGGCTTTAGTTACCAACGTTCACCTTTTTACTCTGCTTCCTACTATCCTATCCTATCATATGGAATCCCTGTTCTTTGAAACCAACAATTTAATTTTATCTTCGTTCACTGCCAGACCCATTTTCATCAATTCTTTTTTAATACAGGGTGTCCGCCGGTAAGGTATACTACTTTGTTTGTTTATAATTTTTGATTTTATGAAAGAGAATGGATCTTATATTGATAAATGTTTTATTTAATGTCGGCAATTATGTATGGAATACAATATCAGATAAATGTCCGCTTCTGTTAGCCTCACAAATGCTAGCCCTTTTGAGCACATTTTTCATTACATTCTCACACATTTCAAGCGGCATTTTCATTACTTTCATCAGGAATATTTTGTTTGGGTTGCTCCAGCGTTTCTGGTTTGTTCGCATAAAGCTTGCTTTTCAGATATCCTCACAAAAAGAAGTCCGGAGCAGTCAAATCAGGCGACCGTGGAGGCCAATCAACTTGACCATTCCTTGAAAAAATTTGTTGTGGAAAGAGATCTCGCAGTAATTCCATTGTACTTACTCGTAATCCTGGCTGCATGCAGTTGCGGCGTTCAAAAGTTTCAATCATATCACGATATCGCTCCCGCCGTTTTCTGTTTCAAAGAAGTAATGTGCAATGATTCGTCCTGACCAAATTGCACACCAGACTGTCACTTTTAATGGATGCAAAAGTGACTGATGAATAATTTGAGGGTTTGTCATTGCCCAGAACCGACTATTCTGTTTATTCACATAACTATTCAAATGAAAATAAGCCCCGTCACTTATTATGATTTTTTCATGAAATTCGATGATTGATTTTGGTAAAACACGTTGGTTTACTGAATATTTTTCCATAATAAATTTGCCACTTCTCTACTTCACCACTGCCAAATATGAACTGCAAAGACTAATGTTTACCAAAACGGCGGCAAAACAAAGTAGTATGCCTTCCCGGCGAACACCCTGTATTTGCAAAAGCAGCAGTTACATCTCGCAATGTTCATTCAATGAAATTAATATCATCAGCATATGTGAGTATCATATGTCTACTGGTGTAGATTGTGAACATTGTGATATTTTCTAATAAATCACATGATAGTTTATCACCTAATTTGGTAATCAATAATTTGGAAAGGCTTTTTGCTATCTTAACTGATTATCTTGTGTCAACATCTTGTGTTTAAAATCGTATCAGCTTTACATGAATACCAAACTCAGAAATGGGATTTAGCAGCTTTTTACCAATCAGGCTATTAAAAGTCGCCTTGTAATTGACGTAAAAGTGATATGTTTCAATTTGTTTTTCTTGAGTGGTTTCCAGGCATTGGCGTAGTGTAAAAATTCGACCGGTGGTAGTTTCAGTAAGCAACTCTGGTATGGAGCAATTATATAATTTACCCTTGGTTTTAAACTTTTCCATAGAACGCTGACCAGATATTTTGTACGCGATGGGGTAAAGACTTATACCCCTATACCGGGCACATAAGGTTTTGTCTTCATTTTCATGTATAGGCATAGCACACTGTTCTGATCTCATCCTGTTTGAGTTGTGAACATTCGATACCGTAATTTTCAATTGTAAAGGAGGTATCTTTATCACTGCTGCCATTAGACACCCACAGTCTGAAAAGTAAGATTTTCAAATCTTCTAGTGCGGTCTCTGGTTTAGTCACCATATTTTCTTTTCCATCCTTGCAGGAGGGAATGCCGGTACTAAAGCCTTCAGCTCTGCACTTAAATCTTTAGTAAAATTTTGCGAACTGGTTCGGTTCGGTTCCTGAGCATTTTGATCTCCTTACTCTGCCGTCTTTTCATATCTTTCTTCTTCTGTCGGAAAAGATGTTTTTTCTCAGATGTTTTTTCTTCTTCGCAGATTTGCCATGTATGTAGCGGTTTTTGCTGCGGTAGCTTCGCGAAATTCCTTCTCGTAGCATGGGTTTGTGGTAGGAGGTTACTGAGATACAAGTATATACGTAGCTGAACTTTCTCGTTCCATCATCTGGATGAGGAGTGCTTTGCAGCATTGAAGTTAGTAGAGCCGTAAAAGCAATGACTGTCTGTTGAGTGCGTTTTTCTCCCTGCACTTAACCGTGTGCGAATCTTGGCAGCAACTAATCTGATGATCCGAGTCGATGTTAGCTTCTCGTTCCGTTGTCGGATGTTTCTTCATGTCAATCTATTAAAATCTCCTAGAATTATTTTAGTATCATAGCTGGGGAAGCGGTCATATTGCCGTTCTAGGTGCTCGTAAAAATATCTTTGGTCAGCTCATCCTTATCCTCCGTCGGGGCATGGGCACATATAAGGCTGATGTTGAAATAATTCGCCTTGAAGCAATTTGTTGCTAATCGTTCGTCCACCGCATCCGCATTTAAACTCATGCTTTGTGTCATGGCAACTGATTTGATATCTTGTTCAAAATCGAATGCGTTTACATTAAACTTTTTTTGACATTTAACGAGATTTTGTTTTCACATGGCTAAAATAGAAGAGAAAGAAATTACATTTTCTGATTGACTTATTGTATGAATAATATTCGTAAATTATTATACCGAAAAACAATTTTTTTCCCCGTTATTCCTCTTGGGAGCATATGGCTTCCACAAAGCAACCCATGTTAGGTTGTTCTGTCTCAGTTCTTGGATAATTGTGCGTCTCGACCACGATTTCTTGAACCTTGAGAATTCCACTCGAATGACATTCGAGTGATACTTTCTGGACTTTTTCGGATGGTGTGACCGATCCATTACCCACTTTTTTATGTGTTTCAGTATGGGTTCCTCATTAGTCATTCTCCACAGTTCTGTGTTAGTTATGGTGTTAGACCAGAATATTCTGCATATGATTCTGACGCACTTGTTAATGAATACCTGGAGTTTCTGTGTGATGTTATTCGATACAAGCCAGGTTTCACTGCCATACAGCAGTACCGATTTAACACATGAGTTGAATATTCTGAGCTTAGTTCATCTGGATATATGTGAGCTTCTCCCTACTGACTGCAGTTGTCCAAATGCCGCTCTAGCTTTGTTGACCCTGTTATCTACGCTGTTTCTGCGCCACCGTTTGTAGTCATTGTACTTCCTAGATAGCAGAAGCTATCTACCTACTCGACTGGCTGACCCTGTAGCATGATGTTTTCCGTGCTCATATTGTTTAATCTCATGGCCTTGGTTTTCTTGATGTTTATCTCAAGCCCAACGATACGAGCCAATCTTTCCAGGTCCTACAGTTTTGACTGCATATTGGAAATCTTATGCGAGAGTAGACAAATGTCATCCGCATAGTCCAAGTCTTCGAATTGTCGTGAGAGACTCCATGTGATCCCTCTTCTTTTCGAACAGACTTTGCTTATTACGTCATCCAGCACACTAGTGAATAGCTGAGGTGATAGTGGGCATCCTTGTTTAACTCCAGCATTGGTGTGGAATGTTTGGCTGATGTTTCCGTTGTGAAAAACTGAAAGTTCTGCACCCTCATACATCGCTCTGATTATTCAAATTATCTTCTGCAGTACTCCTTTTGTTCTTAGTGCTTTCCATACAGCCGTTCGCCTGATGGTATCAAACGCTTTCTTGAAATCGACAAATAGTACATACAGGGGGTAAGCCATTCGTAAAGTGTTGGCCTGATCTACGCAGCTTCTATTCGGTCTAAAGCCAGCTTGTTCGTCTCGCAGTATGTTGTCTATTATGCTCTGAAGCCTCCTCTGTATTATGACTGCAAGTATCTTGTGTATGGTGTGAAGTAGAATAATTCCTCTCCAATTATTATAGTCTTTTAAGTCGCCACTTTTTAGTAACTTTACAATGATGCCCTTCTTCCATGTAGGAGGCAGCCTCTCCTCCTCCCATACTGATGTGATGTGGGGCAGTAGAAATTCAGCTGTGGTTCGGATGTCAACCCGTAGAATTTTCGCTGGTAGTCCATCTTCTCCTGACGCCTTATTATTTTTCAATTTACCAATCGCCTCTTTTATCTCATTCAGATTGGGATGGTTGCATGATATTCTTAAACTGTTTTCCTCATCTATGTTCTCAACTGTTTCGCTGTCCTCAGTAGTGTTCGTGACGTTACTAATTTCATTGAAATGTTCTCTCCATCTCTGTGTTTGTGCATCATTGTTCGTTATTAGTGTGGCATTTTTATCACAATGGCTTGGTTCCTATCACACTTTTGATTAGTGAGATACTTAATCGTCTGGTGTAGTTTTCTCATATTATTCTGGCCAGCTGCTTCTTCTGCCGCTGTTGCCAGTCGTTCCAAAAACTTTCTTCAGTCTCTTCTTGCAGCTTTCTTTACTTGTTTTGGCAGCTGATGGTATTGCTGCCTCAAGGTATTGTTGCTATTCAGCTGCAGTTTTAGTTCCCTTCTTTGAGAAACCAGGTTCCAAGTGTAATCTGATATCCAAACTCTTCTATTTGGTTGCACTACTTGATTATATATTGCTTGATATCTTCCCATGAGTGACGTTGATTTGTTGGTAGCCGTTCACGGATTGCCAAGGTTATGCGTGCCTGGTTGCATCATTCTGGAGTTTTTGTAGGTAAAGCCGTTTTCGCTTTGTGTGCCTGATGGTGTTTCTTTGAATTTAATCTTGATTTCACCAGTGATAAGCTCGTGGTCACTGACGATGTTTGCTTCTCTTTCTGACAACCGATAAAGAGTTTCTCCATCTTCTGCTCACCCATATGTGGTCTGTCTGATTGTGCGTATTGCCGCTCGGGGATGTCCAGGAATACTTGTGTATTTCCTTATGTGGGAAGATGGAGCTACCTATGACTAGTTGAAATGTCTGGCACAATTCTGTTATTCGCACTCCATTCTTATTCTTGAATCCACAACCGTGTGTTCCGATAGTGGACCGGATGTTGGTATTATCGCTGCCTATCTTCGCGTTAAATTCACCCATGAGTATGAGGATATCACTTCTTCGACTTTCCGTGATGTTAATTGTGTGTAGAATTCATCTATGTTATGTTCTTCAGCGTCTTCCGTTGGGGCATAGCACTGCACAATGGTAACATGCCATCCTACTTTACCCTTGAAGCGAGCTATTATCACACGATCCGATACTGGTTTCCAGGTTTGAAGGGAGTTCTTTATTCTCTTTGATATTATTAATCCAACTCCACTTCTGCCGCCATTTGTTCTTCCACTGTAGAGTACGGTATTACCATTTGCAGTGACAAGTTCGTCATTGCCATTCCACCTCATTTCGCTTATCCCTAAGACTTCGATTTTATGCGCCAGCATTTGATCTTCAAGCTGTGCAAGCCGAAGGCGTTGTCGTATTTTCCTGTCCATTATTATTTTGCCATGTTTCAGTTTCGTTAATCATTTTTAGTTACAAGCTAAGCAGATGATTAGTCCTACTGTAGCCCGTTTCAGGATAATGGGGCTGCCACCTTATCGCCGCCTAGAAACGGCGCCCCCATTGTAATGTATTGTGTAGTGGTGAGGACCCTTGCTAAGTATGTAGGTGATGAGGATCCTTGCGTTGTTGGCGATCCTTACTTAGCACTGCCGTTTTTCCCAGTAGGTGGCGTTTATCCTGATCATTCTTCTAATAACTGTCATCGGCGCCAGAGGTAAAAAGCTGGAATGTCAGGAAGGCTTCTGTTGTATGTTTTGGTCCGGAGGGGTTGAAGTCTCTTAATGAAATATTCGAAAACCGCAATTAAATTTTTCCCTCTGCTGGGGCTAGAACATGGGTTGTTTGAGTTGTCCGCCGACACTCTAACCACTACACTGCCACCACCGAAAAACTATATAATCTTTAAAAAAATTTGCAACTTAAAAAAATATTTTTTATTTTTATTTTTACTTTGATTGTCATTTATTCTTGAACAGAGTTGTATGTTTTAGTATTTTAAGTACAACAACAAAGTTTCATCAAGAAATTTACTAGATTTCAACAAGATTTCGACAAAATCTCGTGATGAAGTAAATTTTGTTTTGTATGGGAAATCTAGTTGAAATCTACTAGATTTTGATCGAAATCTTATAAGCAGTAGATTTCGGTCAGGTGTAAATAGGCTATAATGTAGGGTTTTTGCAAACGTTTTTTAACAAATGTTTGTTAAGCTTAAAGTGTGTGGTAGGTTGCTAACGTGCACTACAAGTCTACTTTAAGATTTCTTTTTTTTGCATATGGCTGTAGAACTGCTTTGCGATCTTTCTTGCTGTTTACAAAATTAATTTTGCTATACTTTTAAAACATACTGTACTCAGGGTGGCAAAATATTTTTGTTGCAACTCTGTTTATTATCGCTATTCCATTGATCAAATCATGTGTATGGGCATTAACTTTTTTGTTTTTTTTTGTTTCTGGTGAAATTACTTTTATTGTTAATAAAATACAGGACAAATATTGCCATTGTTATGGCCAATGGCAATAACTGTTTATTCTTACCAAAATAATATTACCCCCTAACCTGCTACTTACTACCTGTTCTATTACAAAAAATGAAATAAAAACCATTAGACAACACGATACAAATAAATGAACTATTTGCCATGTTTACGACTGGTTGTATGTGTATATATGTATATATGTATGTATGTATGTGTGTGTTTAAGCCATACATATATTCTCATGTGTTACATTTTGTACTTTTTATTTTTTGTCTTCATATATATGTTATTAATTCTATGGTTAATGGGAAATTGGAAAATTTAGCATTTAATTCACCATACAAATTGCGTTTTTCTATTTTTTGGTGGATTTTTTTTAATAAAAAAAAAAAAAAAAATTCTTGTCAATATTTTTGTAGCCAAATAGTAGTGAAAAGAAAATTGACAATAAATTATTCATGCATGACACACATGTGCTCGTTTTCTAATTCAGAACTACAACGTTAATACACTTTTAGTGGTTCTATTTGCGGTTTATAGTCACCTTCCTCCTGTCTTTTGTACTTCCTAAGTATTCTATACTCTTGCCCTCTCGCGTTACTTAAATAACAATTATCTTTTTTTTTTTTTTTGTAAGTTGACCAACGCGTTTTTTCATTTTCATATTTTTTATTGTTGTTGGCCAAGTGTATTGCACGCAATTTGTTTATTTTGAATACAAAAATGGTAGGAAAACTCCCGAAATTTTCGAAATTCGGTTTTTGAAAGATAATGGAATGGCGCAATAATGATTATAAATTGTATGTGTATGTGTTAAGTACACACATCTAATCGCATGTGTGTTTGAGAGTGTGTGTGCTTAGTTCTCTTTTATGGATAAATGACATTTTATATCCTGTCATCCTTAAAGAAGGGGGTGGTGAAACAGGGGAATTAAAATAAAAAACACGGGTACTTAATGAAAATTGGCCAATTTTCTAAATTATTTTCTTTGCTCAAAAATATAGAAAAATGGGTCAGCTTTGGCTACACAATAAAAAATTTGAACATATGTGGTAAATTAATATTGTTTCTAACAAAATCAAATCGGTTATGGTCAAGGTAAATACGTTATTTGGAATATACAAATTTTGTTTCTCTCAGGTCTTTTTTTAATGTGTAAAAATTTAAAAAAATATGTAAACATTTTTTTTTCAATACCTAACATACATACAGATAGATGTACTCTTGGTTATGTAGCTTTTGCAAATGCTATGACACTAAGATTTAGTGAGAATATCAACAACAGATGTACCAAATTAACAAAAAAAAAAAGTAGAATCGGTACGATGGGACTGCGACACGGGAGTTATTCCGGAAACTTTTTGATCAAGGAGTATATACTTACATAAGTATATAACAATAAGTTGTCCTATGTTCTTCATTTTATAACTCGAGAACCACTAAACCGATTTACAAACTAATACATGCATATTAAGGTCCGCCATATAATAATTTTTTTTTTTTTAAAGTACAAGCCTTCCGGTTAATAATGAAAAATAAAATTCATCCAAATGGCTGCCTCGGCTGGCCATGCAGTAGCCTACACTAGCGGTCCAATTTTTAAGCACATTATTGATTGTGTGCAGCTGTATTTCACCAATGGCTTCACGAATATTGTCCTTCAAAGCGCCAATATTTGGCGTAACACTTATCTTTGACGGCACATCACAAATAATAGTCCAACGGTGTCACATCGCAGCTCCGAGGTGGCCAAACGACATCAGCTCTGCGGCTGATAATGCGATCTTCAAAACAGGGCGCAAAACATCGAGTGTAGCTTCGGCTGTGTGACACGTACCGCCGTCCTGTTGAAACCAAATTATGCTAAAATCCTCCTCTTTAATTTTTGTGAACAAAAATTCGTTCAACATGGCCCTTGCTCATTTTCGGAGAAAAATGGTCCAATTATGCCTCTGGACCAAAATCCGCACCAAAGAGTGACTCGTCTTGGGTGTATAGGCTTTTCTATGTATGCGTGCGGGTTTTCTGCGTCCGAAATGCGACAATATTGCTTGTTTACATACCCGCCAAGATCGAAATGAGCTTCACCTGAAAAGATGATTTTTTTTTGGCAAAATCGGCATCTTCTGTATGTCGATCGCAGGCCCACTTAGCGATGCAAAAACGCATTGGATGGTCAGTTGGCTTCTACTCCTGAACCAATTGGACTTTTTATGGCGTCATACCAAGGTCTTTATGTAAAATTCGTCTCAATGATGTCTGCGAAATGTGCAATTGTTGAAAACTACAATGAATTGATGTTGATGGCGCTTCAGGCACACTTTCTGCCACACCTGCAATATTCTTGGGCGAACGCACTGTTTTTGGCTTTTCACGCTTTGGTTTATCGATGAGGATGCCAGTTTCTTTCGCTTTTTTCACAAGATAACGAACAAACGGAGCTGACGGTGCTTCTCTTCTTCCAAAATCCGTAATTTTCGCACACATTCTGCAACATTACCATGATTTTCAAAGTAATGTCGCAATATTTTCCAGCGTTGTTCAAGCGTATACACAACCATATTCGTTCAGCGGAAGGATAAAACTAATTATCTATCAAATCAGACATTAGCTAAATGTTACCATTAACGAAATAAGCACTAGTTGAAAAAAAAACGTTAGATGGCGGACCCTTTAGATCAATTTGTCGGTACCACGCCTATATAAAATTATTATGTATATATGTCTACATCTTTAAAACGGTAATAGTAAGATTTTCTGAATTTGGCTTAAATAACTCTGTAATCAATACAATCAATCATCAATCAAAAAGTGGGCGGAGTTGAGACTTTAGACTTATGTTTGAACTTGGAGTGTAATGCGTTAAAATGGGGACATAATTATTAACAACATAACATAATTATTTACATAGGAATGGCGAAGCACGCCGCGTTGGGTTAGAAATAATATAAAATGACAAATATATTGGACAAATGTTGCCATATTATTAAATATAAAAACATGTAGGCAAAAGTAACGTTGAAATTACCAAAATTGTTTTACCGAATAGGTAAAAATAACTATTAGGTACGAATACGACCAGATATTTGTTTGTAGAAATTACGAGCAGAAAATGAAATTTTTTATTATTTTTGTTTGCTAACATTCAGATCTAGCAAACGAGGGTGCTAGTGCTTTTTTTAAATTTCGACCTGGGAGAGGTTAAAATCGGGAAATCAACTCATATGAGAATTTTGTGTATTCAATTTGTTTATGAGTCAATCACGCGCAAACGACTAAATCAATTTTATTGAAATTTGGCGTACAAATATATCGATCTAACTAACGAAACTGCAAGAGGGTGCTCTGAAACTGACGTTGGATCTAGGGGATGTAAAAATCAGGGGAAAACGATCAAAATTAATAATTTTTCTTCTGAAATTACAGTTTCAAAAGTTGCACTTTGAGGGGCTAATAGGAGGTAAAAGGAGGGTTTTTGATTGATAGCTACAAAACTTGTGGTAAATACGGTTTATATCTTGGAAACCATAAAAGAAAAAGTCTAAACTTTGCACATTCTATTCTATTATCAAATTGTACATCATGTTAAAAAATTAGACTTAGTGTGGCACATCCCGTAAAAAACTATTAATTGTCATACATCTCAATAAATATATCAGCGGGAGACGTCACAAGACGTCTTGACATTTCCTTTATAAAGACGAACAGGTAACTAAAAACAGATAGGATTGGGAAAAAAAAGGAAATTTATCTCAAATGTAAAATATATATAGATTTTCGGGCAACGCCGGATGGGTAAAGCTAGTTTATAAATAACTAGAGTAGCCATTCCCGCGTTGCTGGGAGTCTTTGTGTTGTATAGATAAAAAAGTATGTATTTCTCACAAGCAAAATGTAAAGAAACATTTTATATAGAGAAAACACCATATCACAGAAGTAAACTATCGCTTTTAACGTTCTTTGATATTAGGATTATTCGATCGGTTTTAACTGCTTTTTTTGGTTTTGCCGATTCCGGTTTTTTCAAAATCTTCATTTTTCGAATACCGAATACACCGGTTAATTTAAATAAGTATAATTTTTATACGTTTGTATATTTTTTATTTTTTTTTTTAAATATGCTTATCGTTTAACTATTTGTATAAATTTAATTATTTTTGTATATATGACAACCTTGAACGTCTCAAAAAGGACGTGAAAACCAAGGTAGATCGAAAAAGATACGCACTCCCGAGCAACAATAACCTTTTCTTATCTTCTGTAAATAAATATTGATTTTTATATATGGAGAATGATCAACTAGACTCATTGAAAGCCCACAAACCCACAAACGCCGGTTTCGAACCGCAGATATATTAGTTAGTGTAGTTTTTCACAGCGTAAATACTCATAACCAGTCGCTAGTAATTTTGTGTGGTGGTATGGCTGTTGGAAATTGTCAGACGGTATGGCCCTGGATTGAACCGACGACTTCTTGGTTGGAAGGTAAGCTCTTACCCCATACTATTAAATACGTGGTCCATAAATTTATATACAGTGCTACTCGAAATCTAAGCAAATTTTCTTGTCGACGCAATTAATGACTCGTATATTACTAAGAGACTTATTCAAAGTAAAACATTTAATTTTTGTTATCTTAGGCACTTAAATTATAACTATAATAACAAACCTTTGATTCCATTATCTACCAAGTAATACAACAAAAACGAAATTAGCTCCTTGAATAGCTGTTCGAAACTTAATCAACTTTCAGTACTTTGTGTAATAAACTTTGTTTTTTATGGCCTCTGCACACCCTTTTTGGCATAGTTTTTATGAGATTTGTTAGAATTATAGTTAGTATTGATTACCACTTTATCTTAAGCTCTCCGTCAGCATCTGCTTATTTTTTAAACCACGTGGTCCAGGTCTGCGCTTCAAGAATTAAGATTAATTTTATTCAAATAAAAGAACCGGTTAGCCGGTTATTTAAATTATTAGTAACCAAAAACCAGTTTTTTAGAAAGTGCTTCTTCGAATTATTCGAAAACCGGTTTTTGAAAAAGTCGAATAATCGATCTCCCTAGTAGATATGCAATAATCAATATTTACTAAGCATGAATGATGCCACACCCACTTCCGCCCACCAAATTTAAAAACTTTCACTATTACCGTTCTCTGGATACAAAAAATTCAATATTTACTTTGTATAGGAGATGCCACACCCACTTATTCAATTACGTCCATATTTCGACACTTCAATAAAACATATGTGAATTTACCTTTTAAATTACCATCGCAAATCGATGGTGTAAAGCTTTAACTTTAAAGTAGGTAAGGTCAAAATTATTATAAATTCGTTACACCATTGATAACTATACACAGCTAGATATCTATTTGTATAAATTACGGGCATTGAAAGCTATCTTGTTCCAAATTTCAACAAGATCGGTTCGCTCTTTTATGGGTAATCGAATGACAAAGAAATTTATAATATACATACATATATGGAGTGAGATTTCTTCTGAGTGATTACCTTTCCTTGCAGCTTATGAATTAGCGGGTCTGACCCGGTGTGTTTGCTACATTAGAACTTTTAGGTCGCAGTGCTATAGTTAGTTGTACCTTTCCTCCTCTTTATATAATAATCCATATACACAAATGGTATGTACATCTATGGTAGAGTCAATATCCATGGGCGAATGACTGTCCGCTCGGTCCGGAAATATCACCCAGAACAGTCTCCAGAAGGATACCCTCAACCTTATATAAGAACAATATATATGTAGGTCTAATAAAGGGACCCATAAACGTTCGCCTACAAATGTTTGCCGAAGCAACACATTTACAGAGAATATGTATGTACACTCTATTGTCTCCTCTTTCTCCCTGCGTAGACGGCACTCAATGTCAGGTACCATATTGAGTTTGAAGAAATGATACTTCAGATAGTTGTAGCCAGTCGAGAAACCAATAAGTTTCCTTGTAATTCCCCTGACCAGATATGGAGCAGTTGCCTATTATAAGTGAAGGCTCTCATCTAGGGTTGCCAGACGCAACATTTTAAAATTCTTGTCATTTATAGAAAAAAATCTTAATTTTGAACAAAATCTTGACAGTCAAAAATATTGACGTTCGAAAAACTTCGGTTAGAAATTATCAATAGATGACTCTAAAATTGAATATCTCTGGTAATATTCATTGCATCCGGCAACACTGTAGCTTGTTTGATACGTTCGAATGATTGTGATCAATAAAAAGTGGATCATGTATTGTCGTATATGCACTGAAATGATCATAAAGGAAGCAAGGTGAAAATTCACAGACGGTGGCAAAGCCAGAATTGATAACAAGAAAGGTAAAGCTGTGTGTTAGAGCTGCAAAACAATCGATAGTACTATCAATAGTATCGATAGTTTTGTTTTTGGCTGACCATCGATAGTTTTTTTCACTATCGATGCTATCGTTAAATTCTAACAGTAAATATGTGACCTCCACATAATAAGTGTACATAGTCAAAGTTACATTTGAAAAAATTTGTTCGACGCAGATTGTTAGACGTCTGTAACCTTTTATAGTTACATTGAGACACAATTTAACAGTTTCTTAAATTTCTATTTATTAAACTCAAAGTATGAATTGTAACTAAAATATGGTCGGACATACGATTTTGCATTTCTTCCAAACAAATTAATCTTCATTGCGTGGCTAAGAAATAATACGCGTTCTTTTCATAATCTCTGCAGTTTTCTTTCACTGGATCTTATTAATTACTTTAGTTCTCCATTACTCAAGTGCTCCAACACTTCATGGTCTGAACAATTTCCGCTATATATATAGTCTACTTCAAATCTTCAATACATCAAATTTTATGACATACTGCATAAAAATAAAGTGTCCCTATTATTTGTTTCAACACTGTATATTTATTAATATTCTTTCCCTTTCACTTAAATTCTAATATTGTTGCCACAAGTAGCACTCAAACGAATCCGATAGTATTTTTACAAACTATCGAAACTATCGAGTGGGCTGAGTATCGATAGTTTTGCAGCTCCACTGTGTGTCTGACGGGATTGGAAGGGACTTGTTTATTACAATATGAGTTTCTGCAATCCGGTCAGATGATTAATTATGATCTCTAAGCTCTCAGCAGTTAACAGAATCGAAGCAAGCAGTTCAATTAAAACGGCCAGATCTGATCTGATGACATGGCGGAAATTTAATGAACTTGGCTGTTAAGACGACGCATCCAACATATAGCCCTTACCATATAGGACCTTACTCCTTCGATTTCTGCAGAACTCTCTTAATGTTGTAAATTTAAATTCTCTAGAGGCCTGCAAAACCCGATTGAATCTGCAAAAGTTGCAAAAGAGTGTCTATCAAAACGGCACATATTTGATTTAATAAATATAAGAACGCGTTTAATTTTTGTAAAATTTATAAACGAACTTTTTCGAACACCTATTTAATTATAAACATTTTAGATAAACTAAACTAGAAAGCGAATACACTTAAAACGCTTTATGTTATTAATTCACTAAAGAAAAAAATTGTGGTTTAAACAGTCTTTTCAAACTGTAATTTGTTTTGATACTGGACAAGCTGTAAAAATTCTTGTAAATCAAGCGAACTCAAGGCCATCTGGCAACCTTAGTTTCATTACTCGATACGATCGCCACAGACTCGGGCATTCCAATATTACAATACAATATTATACTACACACTCCATATCAATCTTAAGCTGAGCATAGATTGAATAGCCCAAATTTCCGCCTGGAAAACACAGGGCCACACATTATTATTATTTATTATTGAACTAATGATTGTATCTTCGATATGGCTTTTAAAAAGTTTGCGTTATATTTGCGTGTCATACATTTGTTACAATTCTTTTTTTTTGTTTCGTTTTCATATGTACATTAGGAGTGTCCTTATTTTGAAGTAAAGGGTCCGCCAAATAATTTTTTTTTTTTTGAAAATGCTATAAAGAAACTACTGAATATTTTCTCAAATTTCTTTTTTTATTTGAAAGTACAATCCTTCCGGTTAATAATGGAAAATAATTTCATTCAAATGGCTGCCTCGGCTGGCCATGCAGTAGCCTACACGATCGGTCCTAAGCACATTATCGATTGTGTGTAACTGTATTTCACCAATGGCTTCACGATTATTGTCCTTTAAAGCGTAAATTTTCTCTGGCTTGTTAGCGTAACACTTATCTTTGACGGCACCCCACAAATAATAGTCCAACAGTGGCAAATCACAGCTCCGAGGTGGCCAAACAACATCAGCTCTGCGGCTGATATGCGATCTTCAAAAACAGGGCGCAAAACATCGTGCAGCTTCGGCTATGTGGCACGTAGCGCCGTCCTGTTGAAACCAAATGTTGCTAATATCCTCCTCTTCAATTTTTGTGAACAAAAATTCGTTCAACATGGCCCGATAACGATCGCCATTGACTGTAACGGCTACTCCTTGCTCATTTTCGAAGAAAATAGGCCCAATTATGCCTCTGGACCAAAATCCGCACCAAACAGTGACTCGTCTTGGGTGTATCGGCTTTTCAATGTATGCGTGCGGATTTTCTGTGCCCCAAATGCGACAATTTTGCTTGTTCACATACCCGCCAAGATCAAAATGAGCTTCATCTGAAAAGATGATTTTTTTTTGGCAAAATTGGCCTCTTCAGTAAGTCGATCGCAGGCCCACTTAGCGAAGCGAAAACGCATTGGATTGTCAGTTGGCTTCAACTCCTGAACCAATTCGTCTTTGTATGGCGTCATACCAAGGTCTTTATGCAAAATTCGTCTCAATGATTGTGGCGATAAGGGTGCCAGTTTCTTTCACTTTTTTCACAAGATAACGAACATTGGAGCTGACGGTGCTTCTCTTCTTCCAAAATCCGTACGCAATTTTCGCACACATTCTGCAACATTACCACGATTTTCAAAGTAATGTCGCAATATTTCCCAGCGTTGTTCAAGCGTATACACAACCATATTCGTTCAGCGGAAGGATAAAACTAATTATCTGTCAAGTGTTACCATTCACGAAATAAGCTCTAGTTGAAAAAAAAAACGTTAGATGGCGGACCCTTCATCAAGTTTTATAAACCGACGGGCACATTTTTTACCTTTGTGTTAGAAAAGTAGCGATTTTCATTTGCAATTTTAATTTTATGTATACATATGTGTTTTTATATTGTCTTTTGAGAACAAGGGGAAAAAATAAAAGAAATTTTAAAAGTTCTTCGTTGGTATATATATATTTTTTAAATAGCATTCAAAAAAATTAAAAAAAAATCATGGGTATTTTTGTTGGCGCAAAATAGCCGATATATTAGGCTGTACGATATTTTCTGTGTATTTTTTTGAAGTTACAATAACAGTAAAACTTTAAAAGCATATAGCATATGCAGTTCAAAATTATTATTTCAGAACTCTATACTCTTTGTGTGAACTATTTCTAGAACTTGTATATTCCTTAGTGATAGTTGCTGCTGATAACTGGACATTTTTTCAAACATTGTCGCTATGATGTTAAAGTTATCATAACCCATGCTATCAATCAAACTCAGTCTGACTTAGGCTGCAGTTATAAAAAATTGAACATTTTAGATCTACATCACCTTGCGAAACTGCAGCGGCTATTTGCCGCTATTTGTATATTCCGCCATTACGATTAGTGACTTCCGGAAGTTAGTTAGGGAACATATGGTACATTCCAGAGATTTTGTTGCCACCTAACTACCGGTATAGATGCATACCCTCCTAATCGTGTCTATGTTCCTTGCGAGATAATTAGTGACCTCCAGAATTGCTGTCACCTCGACCTGAAAGACGTTGCAGTAATCAAGCAGTCTATGCGAGACCTTAAAATAGAGGGTGGTTCAACTATAATGCACGATATTATTGTAATTGTAAGTCACACCTTAACGTCAAGTTTTTTGCCCAACTTAATATGACATTGCCTTGTTTCAGTATTTAACAAATTCATGGAGAGTGTTAAGATTGTGGAAGCCTTTTACGAAAATGGGCGTTCAAATCAAAATGCATTACGTGTACTTCGTAATTTTTTCAGTCAGCATAATCGTCAAAGTGTGTTCACAATCGGGAGAATTGACACATTTGGGCAAATGAGAATCCACGAGATATTGTTGAAAAGCCGATGCATCCACATAGAGTGCTTGGTGCGATTTATGGGCTGGCGGCATCTTCGGGCCGTCCTTCTTTCAAAATAAGGTCAGTCAAGCAGTTACCGTAAATGGTGTTCGAGATAACAACGGACTTCTTGTGGCCAGAAATTGTAGATATGGACTTGTACGATATGTGGTTCCAAGAGGAACCAAACGTTATCGGATTCGACACAAATTTTACTCATTTAGTGTTTTAATATAAAGGAACAAAAATCTGACCGGCGAAATGAAATCAAAACACTTTTAAATTTGGCCATACAAATAAGAACACCTTTAATGTAAATACATATGTATACATACATATGCATTTAAATACTATTACTATTGTGATATAATTATTATTATTTTTAATGTTGTTGTTTTTATAAAATAGGTTTTTAGTCAATTTTTAGGTGATTATACAATACTTTCACTACAAAAAACACATTTTCCCTTCTCTATTATTTTTTTCTTTATAAAAAAAGAAGGTTAAAAACAGTATGTCCCTGAAAGACAAAAAGTCTATTTTTCTTGGTAGGAGTTACCGAAATACATGTAATATATTGAAAGAAAATGGTTATTTGGGGCACGCAGAATATTAAATGAAGGACATCTTAGCCAACAATCGACCGAATGTGAAATTCCAAGTTTCAGAGTAGTGGTCTACTCTAATCAAATACTTGTAATTCCATATAAATTATATTCTATTCGTTATGCATTATTTAATGGTTTTGGCAGTAATTTCATACCGAAAGTCTTTAAAACCTATTCCATGTCACCTTACAAGTTGGACACGAAAAATCAAAAGTGGATACTTGAGTAGATGAGTAAGTGAATATTTATAAATAAATCGAATTTATTTATTTATTTTTTTATTTATTTTATTTTTTTTTTTTTTTTTGATTTTCCACCAACTGAAACTTACAATTTAATGATTTTTTGGGTTATTTTCTTACAATTAATTTGAACAAAGAAAAAAATGACTTATTTATTATTAATAAAACAAACAACTAAAAAAAAAGACATCATGATATCTTTTTACCGGAAATAGGTGGTTGATGGGGTGATCTAGGGGGGGCACTGCAAGTATATCGCCTAGTTTTTTTTTCCTTTTTATTTGAAAAATTTTCGTCTTCAATCGTTTCTTATTATCACGCACTAAATAGCGTTTCGTGCTTTTAAATGCGCACTTTTTGTTTAAAAGAAAAATAACTTTTTTCTATAAAAAAACCACAATTTTCTTTCGTCCACTTGTTAATTTCACATGTAATTTATTGTCTTATGTTGTTGTCACTTAATTTTTCATCGTATACACACTTCTTCGCTTCATTTGTTCACACATAACTCAAGGACTTAATTCGACAAAATGTTCATATCGTTGTCAAAATTATCTACTTTTTAACACGCAATTTCTTGAAAGGCTAATATAGAATAGATCCACACGGCATACAGAAATGTGCGCTTTTGAAAAGAAAATCTTTGTGTAATACTTAGTGCAGAGTGGCATGCCAAAAAATAATATATCCAAACAGAGCAGAGTAGGAAGAGTGCTCGTAATTGAAGTCGTAAATCGTTCGTAAAGAACGATTCTTCTTGAAGCGGAATTTTAAAAGAGTTTCAAATACAAATAAAATAATAAAAAAAAAAAATCGGAACACAAATTGAACTGAAAAACATCAAAACGAGTTGATAACGAGCAATTCTTTTTTATAAATATTGTTTGTGTAGTATAAAACAAGCATGTGTGTGATACTTATTGATCGCTGCACACAAAATATTCACCCATACACACATACGAATGCATGGTATTGCGCATTTAATCTTAAGCAACGATTAGACACTCGAATTTTATACTGCGAATGAATTAAAAATGAGCAAAAAATAATCAAAAGCGGCGATTTGACGATTCAGCTCGGCTTGTCAGCACGGCTAGATGGCAAGCCAACCAGCCAATTAGCTCGTATAAGAGTGATCGAAACAAATAATAATCTGAATTTGCAAGGTCTGGGCATTGCATTCACCACGCATAAGAATTTCGATCCGGGCTATGCCACAGTCTACGAAGCTTCGCCTTGCTCCGTCCATAATCTTTTTCGCACATTATTGTCGTACCACTTTTCATCGCTCGCAATCAATCGGACCTATCAAATAAGCTATAGTGTTGCCTGATGCAATTAATATTGTATTTTAGAGCCATCCACCGACAATTTGTAACCGAAGTTTTTCGAACACCCAAAATTTTTGACAATCAAGATATTTTTAAAACCACGATTTTTTCTATAAATGTCAAGAATTTTGCAATGTTGAATCTGGCAACCTTACATGTACACGGTCGGTGAAGAATCTGCAGAAATCGTTGACCGGGTGACTCAGTCCAAAGCACTTTACCATATACAATGCTCTGTAATGGCACCAACAACGACGCCGAGTGCTCTTTTTTGAAGATGGAGCAGACTGTTCGTCAAGTTCATCAGCCCAACAATATCTGAAATTTGCTAATATTTTTCCTGACTACGTTTTCCTCTTCTATGATCATCAAAGCACCTCCGCCTGGAAGACGCCACAGTGGTGTCCGATAGCCTTATTGAGTGAGCTATATTTGCCGAATCCGAAAAGATACCTCCACCCACTGCTTCTTTTATTGTTGTCCTGAAATTCTATGAGAAGTCATAGAGCAGTGTTGTGTAGTCAACTTTTCCAAATGTTCCCAAACGTGTCAGAATCTTTGAATGACCCACATTAGATTCGTGCCACTATCCAGTAGTCTACAGACGCTGACTTGTACCAGCCGCTGAGCCGCAACATATGTCCAGATCCAGCGGAAAGAGATGCACTATTGCCTCTATCGCCTAAAGTACGGTGTAGTACAAAACGCACCACTACTAATAATGCAGGCGGCTATTTGCACCCGTTTTTCCAGTTTAATATTAGCCATCTTGAAAAGAGATTCTCACGATACAAGGCATCCATAGGTCGAAATTGGTCTGACTACAGCCATGCATGTACATATATCCAATGGGTCATTTTCGATCTGAGACCCTATTTCCTCCCAACACTTTGTTGCAGGTGTACAGGCCAATGGAGGCCTTCTTTACTCTATTGAATATATTATAAATATAAGTACTAGAAAATAAGCCTCTTCACTAAGTCCAAGGCTCATATAGTTCAACCTTAATGGCAAAAAAGTTGAAGGATTGCACTTCCGAGTGAAAAGTACCACCATCGTTTTCTTGGGATTTACCCCAAACGAATAAATGCCCGATCACTCATTTTTGGATGAGAAGTTTCATTCTGTCTCTAATAAGACCAGAAATCTGACAGAATTTGTCGCATCCGACTTATTACAAAGACACTAGCAGTTCGTTTTTCTCAAGATTCAATGTAAGGAGAAAATTACTCTCACTGAAGTAATTACAGATTAAACTTCCGTGAAGCAATTTCACTATCCAGTTCACCAGTCTATCCTGTACTCCTGGCCTGGTCAGTGAGCCTGATATGGCGCCTAGTTTTACAATATTGAAGGTTGCCTTTACATCCAAGGAGGTAGCCAAGTTATATTACATTGTTTCAAAGATGTTTCTATGACATGCACACCTAGTTCCTACGGACCTCATCTTGTTGTATACATGTTGTCTTCTCGACAGGAGAATATTCTTTGACGCAGATTTATATTAAGGAAACTTTCCATGGTCTTTAGTTGAAAGGAGGTGAGACTATAATTGGCTTATAATCCCCAGGTGTGCTGTGAGAGTTGAGCCCTGCCATCGTTATGAAGACCACTCTTACCTTAGACTATTCAGATGTAATATGATTCAACCGGAGATTAGCCAGAAGGTTTAAGAATTTCAGTCCCAGATGTTGTAGAAAAGCCGGGTGTATACCGTCCGGTCCCGGAAATCTGAGCAATTGCCCAATCAATCGCCCTCAATATATTGCGTTAAGGACCAGCATATCCGAGTAGCGGGTAGACCAGCTCAAGAACTGCCCTCTTCGATTTGGTCCATGAGCCATCAGTTCTCCGCAACATACTACGTATAAACGAGGTTGTTGTCAGAATTTTCTGTAGCCTAGATGTTTCTTTGACGGTCTCAATATTGTCGCATAACCCCCTTTAATTGTACTTTTTCACAACTCTGAGATTTTTCTTGCAAGTTCTTAGGGAATTTTTATAGTGGCTCCAATGTACTGGGTCTACAGATTTTCGTACCGTATTAAAGAGCTTGCGCAATTCTTTGCAGAGCTCGACCAATTCCTAATTTTACCAGGTGGGTTTTTCCCTCGCTCTTCTGAATCGCTTTGGACATACCGTCTCATACGCCGCAAATACGATTTTCATAAAATCATCCACTTCATTCTCAAGCTTAGAAACGTTGATGATGCTTCTATTCCTAAGTGTAGCTGCCTTCCTGTTAGCTGGGCTGCCTGTGTGTCTGTGATAGTCCCAATTGTATCCCTAGGATTTCTGATGGCCTGAACTTTACTAATCTCCCTGTCAAGGGAAAAATCTATGACATCTATGATCAAAAAAGGGATGCCCTTCGGAGACTTTCCAATTTCTAACGTTATTGTGAACATTTCTAGAGGCAAGGGTTATATCCAACACCTCTTTTCTATAGCTAGTTTTAAAAAATAGTGTGTTACCTTTGTGACACATCATAAGGTCATTTACTAAAATGAACACGTTAGTGTTGTCGCGGTTGTAAGTAAGCCAAATTTTGTGTGCTTAGCTTATTGGATCAGGAATAGTGCCAGTATTGATTAAACCCCATTTGCAGTGTCACGGTGGTTAAATCTTCATTGCTGAATGGTGGAAGAAAAACTTCGTTAGGTCTTTTTTAATAAGCATACAGGATCTAAGCCCATCTCTTTCATTTTTTACAAATTAATTTCTAAGAAATACAAAATTCATGCCGTATTTTAATTAAAATTCATCTTTATTACAGCAGGATCTAATAGTTATTGATAATTTATTAGGAAAATTTATCCAAGTGGATTTTATAAAGGGAGGCCGAAAAATAGGTCATTTATTTAATGTATATAGCGATTAATAACGTTATGATTTTTTGTAAGAGTTGTCTTTGTTGCAATTTCAACATCGATGATTTCCTAACGCTTTACATAATAATAAGATTTGTTAAGTAAATCCTTAATGTTTATTTGCTAAATACCTTTTCATACATATTTGCTGTTAAACTATAAAAAACATAATCTCTTGTGGGCAAAATATAAACTTAAACAAATAAAAAAGAATATACTTCTGATATGTCCAATTTCGTAACTTGTTTCTCAAAATTTCTTTACCTTTCCAATCTATTTGTGATTCAATTCGTTTTAGTTTTATGATGATTAGAATTTATTGAAATTGAATCTAAAACGACAGCATCGCAGTAACAAACAGGCAAAGAGAGAGATGAGATAAATGAAAATAAAAGAGCGATAAACGATTTTTGGTTATCAATTCATTCACAATTTTGCCATTTAGTTCGATTATCTCTACAATCGAAATGGTCCATGGAAAATTGCTGCCTACAATTTTGAAAATTCAAATTTTATTGCCAGTTTGTGTTTGTGCGTCATAAAAAAGGGGTTAAAATGAATTCGATTGACCATTTATTTGATTTCGAATTTTCTCTTTGTTAGTGCTTTTGAATAGTGGTGGCGGTGAAATTGAACAAGAATTTGTAGTTCATCTGCGTGTCTGAAATTGTGAAAATTTTCTTTAATTTTCATTTATTTTTATGGGCATCTTTTTTATGTGATTTTTAGGCAATTCAAAGCAATTTAGTGCAAAATAACCTTTCAATCATAATTTTATTTTGTTTGTATGGCTTCACTGTATTTTGTTTTTGTACCCTACTTTATGTCATATCATGTAAAGAAAGTGGTTTAAACACCTTACATTTTATCGTTTGCCGTGTTTATACTTTCACGTACAGGCAATTTTATCTTAAGTGATTTTTTATATTGAATACAAATTAGTTAAAGAATCAGGTAATTTGATTGTAAGTTTTCGCAAAATACCTTTAGATTGAAAGTTTTCAATGAATTAAGTTTGCAAAGATCAGATGGCAAGTAATAAACTAATTGCCGGGCTTAGTAATAAGAAAATACAAAGAACACTGTTAGGGTATCTCGAGTGCTTGCGCAGGCATGTTGGCAAAATGCATTTTTATTTTTAGTAAAATGATCACATTTGCTTATCTCAATGTTCTCAATGTGGCTGTGCCATAATCGGCATGGGGTATTTATTTTGATGATTGTATTGTTACGTTTTAACCTTCTTTTAAAACGTTTGAGTTCTTTCAATTGCGTCAAAATAAAATAAACGCCACTTTGTTGTCGTTTTACAGTTTTATTTTCTCACTTTATCATTATACAGTTTATCGTAATACAGCACATTAATATTCGTTTATACAACACTTTTATTTACACGATTTTATTTTATGACAGCAAAACTATAACTATATGTTCTTCTTACAACATTCTATTTCCGTTAATTTTAAATTTAATACACAAAGATGGTCGAATCGGCAATGCTGATAAATATACAAATACAGCATTGCCAGAGTGACACATTAACAACCGAACAATACAGTTTTAAAGGCTGCTTTTTTAGGTATTATTTATTTTCGTAACAGTTTTGTTTTTCAAAAGTTCAAGTTTTGTTATTAGTATAAAAGTAACATTAATACTGCGTGGGAACATCATGATTCCAGTTGATTCGTTACATAGTATGATATAAGCTTTTATCAAAAATATAACCATATTCTCTCGTATAGAATGAACAGTTTTAATATCTACCTTACACACAAGTACAAAAAATGAAAATCGTTGTCTGGAATTCTCAAAATTCCTAGACTGGAAGTAATTCTCTTAAATATTTCTACACATACACACAATTTCTGCAACATCTCCACTGGGGAAGACGGGGATTCTCTTAATCGATGAGCTGTACCTGATTCTTTATTAAACTCAATGAAAGGGCCTTACGTTTTATAGCCGACTTCCGAATGGCAGATGCATTAGTTAGAGAAATTTTTCTTAGCGTAATATTCATAACCAGTTGCTAGCTAATGTTATGAGGTCACACAGCCGTTGAAAATTGTCAGCTGATCTGACTTGGGATTGAATTAAGGACCTATTGTTTAGTAGGCCGTTGTCTTACCTACCACATCACAGCGGTACACCTTACTTATTTCTGTCGCCGACATGGCTAGCCCTTACATAAATTTACATTACGCCTGTTTCGAAAATAGTGAAACCAAGACGATTAATACGAGCACTTTCTTTTTGTAAAAAAGAATCTCGTTATAATAAATTAAGAAATTAGACCCAAACAACTTTACAAAGAAAAGCTACAAATTGCTAAAGCAAAATATCGAGTTGGCCATTTATCGGCCTAAATTTGCACCAGCGGTTATTTCGAATCTTGCAATACTTATGTCATTCTATTCTGTCACAAAATTCAGTATATTATCTCCACTGAACGAAATGAATCGATTTAAGCTTGAGCAACGTTGGGATTTATTTGAAATTTATTTCCGAAATAAAGATAATTGGTCGAAAATTGCAAAAAATAAAAAATAAAAATTTCAAAAGTCATCCTTTCGAATGGAGCTCATTTTTCATGTTAGTGGGTACGTTAATAAGCAAAATTGCCGTATTTGGGGCTCAGAAATCCCAAACGTGATCTCACAGAAGCCAATACACATTGGGCATCATTGGCCCATATTTCTTTAAAAATGAGGACGGCACAAGCATTACGGCCAATGGAGACAGCTATCGCACCATGACAACAGAATGGTGCAACTTTCCACACATCTCATGCCACAATCGATTTATTGCGGCAAACATTTGTTGGCCGTTTCATCAGCCGAAATGGTGATGTCAGTTGGCTGCCAAGAGCTGCGATTTGATACCGTTGGACTATTTTCTGTGGGGCGCCGTTAAAGACAAGTGTTATGCCGACAAACAAGAGACAATTTGAATAATTGCTTTATCGCATTTTTAAATTTAAACTTTTAAATGGTAAATATTTAAAAAAAAAAAACAATTATCAGAAGTACTTCAAGGGCTGGCAAAAGATTTAGCACAACTGTATGTTATCTTAGGAATTGTATGTAAATTAGAGAACCTAGGCCGTCTATCTTTTCTTATTACTAAAAAAATTTGTTTTTATTTCTATTGTCTTGTTACATATAATGTTCATTGATTTTAAATTTTTAGCTTGCAAATGCCAAATACAAGCATTGCTCGAATAACATTGCTAATTGTTTCCGTGCAATATGATACTAATAAGTATATATTGGTGTAGTGGTTAGAGCGCACGCATAACAACACAAACGATCCAGGTTCGAGCCCCAGCAGAGGACATGACGAAAAAAAATTTAATTGAGGTTTCGAATGCTTAATAGTAAAAAAGGCTTCAACTTCCCTCCAGACAACTCCATCTAAAAAAAAAAATTAAAAAAAAGCCCCCCTGCTGACCCTTCTCGCATACCTCTGGCGATGATGACAAACATCAGACGAATGATCGGGAAAAAGACACCACCTACTGGAAAAAATTACAATGCTAAAGTAAAGATCACCACCAATTAGCAAGGATCTTCACCACTACAAAAAAAAACCATATGGAGGAAGCTACAGCGGATTAATCATCTACTTAGCTTGAACTATCAAATTGATTAAAGAAACTTAAACAAAGCAAGAAACGCTTTGTGGAAAGCCAATATGCTCCCGGAGAAAAAAAAGGATGTATTAGAGTATCCAATTATTCGACTTTTACTTTTGTTCGTGAAAGAAATTAATTGATTTTAAACATCTAAAATTGCTCGATTAATCAAGTAAAGTTCTCAAATTGTTCGATTAACTTGAATAACTTGAACAATTAAAAAATTATCCAAAAGAATTAATCTTATGAAAAAAAAGAAACAAAAATGTGTATTTGGTTTTTTGCTGTTTTTATTTAAAAACGAGTTCGATGTTTATTTCTTTTGAGTCCAGCATTCAGTGGATAGCCCCTACGCAAGTAGTACATTGTACTGATACTAGGTAACGGGAAGGACGATAGAATCCAGTATGGTCGTTTGAATTAAATTTATTTATGTCGTAAGTGGCAGGGTAAACTGTCGAGAAAAATCGTTCCACAGACGAACGGTGCGGCTAAAGAACGAATTTTCTCTATAATGCGTTGTGTGATTCATTAGACAATCAACTATAAATGGATACGCTCTACGACAAAAATTAGTACTTCGTGAAAATATGTGATTATTAGGAATTAATTCTCTTATTTCTTCATTCCGTTATAGTATCGATAAAACAATGAGACACGCACATCACATTGCAACAATGCTCTGACGAATCGACTGAGTTGACTACTCTGCCGTCATTAATAAGTACCTTCCATACCATTTTGGTTCGGTTATAGGTCTTGTAAATATTAAGGAGATCAGATGGAGTGAAGTATTTCTTTCACTGTCTTAATGCTTGAATGCATCTTTCGACACATGAAATATGTGATCATTCCAACGAACGCAACAAAGAATTCTTATGCCCAGAACATCAATATCATCTGATTTCCCAATATCTGCATTACCCATGGACACAGATGACAACACACTACCATGTCTGAGTGTTAAAAAACAACACTGGATCTTGCTCGCATTAAAATCGAGACTTTTTGCACGACCCCACTCCGATATTTTTTTGCCATGTCGCTTGAAAGTGTGTCGTTCATATTCATTCTTTTCGCTTCAATCTCCAAGAGACTCGGCCTACGATCAAAAGAATATGAATGACAAATGTCATTTGCGAAAGGGTAGATAGGATTGGAAGTAGAAGAAGAAAGTCGTTAAGAAATATTACAAATAGCGTAGGAGGAAGAACAGAACCTTGCGGTTCGGACTTTTAAAATTTGCAATACTTTGTATTGTTTTGTTAAGGTCGTCTAGAAGATTGTTTTCCTTTAGATCCACATCTTCTTCGTCTAGTACAATTTTGGGGGGAATCTTGCGGAATTTAAGTTGATTTTAATAACTTTAACTAAAATGTCTAATAAACCAGTAATGGCTTACCAGAAAGCAAGAAAAATTATGTACGAAAAGTGTGTAAGCAAAACAAGAAAAAGTGATATTTATACTAAATAATCATAAACATTTGCTATTTACATCCCAAATTTTACTTACAAAAGTTGCTCGATTAATTGACACACTTTGTTCGAGTTATTCGTTACTTGAAATTGGCTATTTTCATTATTCGATCAAATAATGACCCAAAAATTCTTCAATTAATCATTGTTCGAGTGGATACTCTAGTATGTATCGCGTTAATTAGAATGTGAAGTAAATTCAAAATTTAATAGAAATGGAACATGGTATTCATTAACGTGGCTCAATTTCAAATAAATTTAAGTTTATTATTATTATTCGTGTAATTGGAATTTCATTTTATTCGATGGTTGCCGCAATTTTAAACCGTGCTATTCGCGACTTCCTATAATTGAAGTATCGTAATATAAGAAAGACTCCTGTACTACTTTTTACCTGTACGGTAAAACAAAACAAAATTAACAAAATTATTACTATCTAATGTTGACTCTAACAAAATGCACTTAACAAATGTTTAAAAAAGGGTATAAACGATTCGTTACAACCGCCTATAATAACATATGACTTTAATACAAATTGTGCCATTGTGGCTTCTTTTAGCATATTAGTAGTGCTGGTCTTGTTGGTGGTGGTTAAAGGCTTAATGTAAAATTTTATTTTGAAAATGGTCAGTTCAAAGTTTATAAAGTTAATATATTTATGGTCAAAAAAAAAAAAAAAAGAAAAAAGCAGAATAGAAACAACAGAGAGTTTGTATATTTTTATGGCAAATGAATTTAAACGAATTGCAATAATAAAATCGATTCTCATCCAGTTATAAAATCAAGGAGTATGTGTGTGGAATTTTAAAATAAAAATGATTTTCTTGAAACAGATATGAGAAGGGGTGGTGGTGGTGGGCAATCTATGATATTTTTTATAGCGTCTTATACTTAATATTTCATTTTATCTTATTAACATATAATTAAGCATATAATTGTTAGTTTTTGTTTTTTCTCATTTAATTACTTTTGTCAATATTTAAATAGGAATACAATTGATAAAGAAAAGGAAAAGTGAAAATGTTGAAGACAACCCTTAGTAGTAAATCGTATGTGCGTAGAGATCACACAATAATTTCTTTTTTTTATTAATTGTATTATTTTGGGCAGTTGTCATATATTTTATTTAATGAACAGCGATAGTTAGTACACTTATTGGTAAATAAATTTTATGTTTTTTGCTTTCTTAATGGTTTTTGGATGATATTTTTTTCGGCTATTTTTGTTTTGTCAAAATACTCCCAACCATCAATAATAATTCAAATACACTTTGGCTGTCAATCATTTGCCAGCAATTGCTTTCCTGAACCTCATTAATCGTACGAGTATAAAGCAAAATTTTTCAACACACGAGGTTCTAATGACACATTTTCCAAAATTTTCTACATTTTTTTTTACGAGATGGCTCGTTTTGTTTTTTGGCTAAATATTTCATTATCGGGAGCAATTAATACAATTATTTGTATAGCGGTTGTTAATGACTAAAATGCTAATTTAAATTCGTTTTTTTAATAGATACCATCAATATAAAGGGTGTTTTTTATAGAGATATAGAACTTTGTGACATGAAATTTACTTATTATAATTTAAATATGACTTCGGGCATATAACCGCCACGGCTCGCTTGTACGTAGTCTAATCTGGAGGTCTAATTTTCGATGACTTTTCCAACATTTGTGGCCGTATATCGGCACTAACGGGGGAAATATTTTCCTCAAAGTGGTCAATCGTTTCGGGCTATGTGGTTACCAAACGTTACCTTCAATAAATCAATTGTGGCACGAGCAGTGTGACATAATTCGCCATCTTGTTGAAACTACAGCTCCTGCACATCATGTTTGTTCAATTAATGAACGAAAATGTTAGTAAACATGACTCTATAACGGTCACCATTGACTGTAACTTTCTGACCAGCATCATTTTGAAAGAAGCACGGACCAATGATTCCACCAGCCCATAAAGCACACCAAACAGTTAGTAGTTCTGAATGTAACAGTGTCTCAACATACACTTACGCAGTTTTCGTTCATACAAAAGAGAGCTTCATCGAAAATCGGGATCAACGGTATTCTTGTTTTGGGCACAATTTGCACAATTTGGAAGCGTTATTCAGGCGTCAGTCTATTCATGTTAAAATGTTATACCAAACTAAACATAATTCACTTGACAGTTAAAACAAATGGCTGCCAGTTAAAAAGTGTTTCCAACTTAAAGTTTTATAACTCCATAAAGAACACCCGTTAAAAGCGTTCCAAATAGAAAGCGGAAAATATTTTATATTTCATTATAGAGTCTGCTTTTTAAGCGCAACTGAACTTACGAAAGGGGTCATTGTGAAACGGAGAGTTATAATGCGCTCACTTTTTCACGATCATCGCAAATCATCGTGGATAAATTACCGCTTAAACGACGACTACTACTTTGAAAAGTCGTCATCAATTCGCTCAACTAATAGACAACAAAATCGTGTTCAACGATAATGGCCATTTTTGACTTAACAATTGGCCTCCAAAGTCGGGCGATTTGATACCTCCTATTAATATAAAACTAATCTTAATTTTCACCAAAAAATCATCCTCAGTGATGAGACTAAATTGTCGAATTTGGAACGATTCCACTCCACATGAGATCCAAGAGTTTATAATACATCCCCCAAAAGTAACAGTTTATTGTGAACTTGGAGCGGCGGTATCATCGGCTCATGCGCCTTTGATAATACAGTCTTTGACTACATTGCTAAGTCGTTGGAACGGAAGGGTGTGGAAAAATCATTTATAACTTGATTCAATTCCATGCTTAGGAGCAGGATCAGTCAGTTTAATGGGTTTGTTAAGATCTTGTTATAACGGTCCATGGAAAATAAAGAGTATGTTGTATGATCTCATGATGACAGCCCTAGGGGCACTCAGGAAGGGCTCTCGGTGAATTCGTCAAAAACGGTTGTTGCACCTTTCACAACGATGTAAAATTTATCATGTGACTGTATTTCTTTTATGGGTACCACCATTAAATTTTCTAGGGAGGTTAAGTATCTAGGTGTTATTCTGAACAGTAGAACCCCTAGTTAGTTGGAACCCGTACATCAGTGACGTCCAAACAAAGCGATAATAACTCTTTGAGCAAGTCGCTCCTCTTATGCATATCATTCGCCCATATATTCGGCTCATCATCACCTAAGCGACGATTGCTTAGTAGAGAATGGCTGAAGAAACTACCATCATGAATAAATTAGGTAGATTAGAGAGGATTCGCCCGCCTGGCTTCAACTGGGTCAATGAGGACATGTTCGACAGCAGCTTTGAAAGCCCTGATTGGTTTGACACCGCTTCATATCTATGTGATGAGAGTGGCGGCATGTTCGGCGGCAAAGTTTTTCGCAAAAGGGTCCCAAAATGTATCCGGGAGTGTGTTCATTCTACGCAAGGTGATCGGAAAATCATCTTTGTCATGATTTTGATCTGTGCTTTGGCATGAGATTCAGAGTTCTAATCCCGGACCGGCATTGGTGATCTAATGGGTTCTTAGTTTGTAATTGATTTGAACTGGTATACCGATCGCTACAAAATGAATGATTGTGTCGGTGTTGGTATTCATGGACTCAAACGAGACTTATCGAACCCACTAAGGAGATCACAGAGTACCTTCCTAGCTGAGATCGTAGCCATTGCCATTTGTGCAAAGATCAATCTGTACAGTGAGCTCTGACAACCAAGCTGCGCTAAGGAGACATAGGGTGCAAAACCTTTCGCTTACAAGTAAGCTCCAGTTGTTTTGGGTACCTGGACACTGTAGAATAGTTCCGTGATACCCTATATTGGTACTGAACCTTACTGTGCGGCACCACTTATTACCATTCTCAATCTAGTCAATGATTGGGAAATTGCCGTATGCTTGGGGACTTCGCCACTCTATGGCGACGATCAGGCCGCATTTTGGTCGACGCTGTGGGGTTCTCAGGTATGGCTGGCTGAACTAAAAATTTTTGATGGATTTTCTTACGGGCTATTGTAGACTGAGAGCTCGTCGTTCACAGGCATCAACGATGATGGTACATATAGTATATTGTATGAATGTTCTTGATTTCTTAATAGACTTAGATGGAGATGTTTGAGGAGCCATAGGTTCTCATTGAGAGACATATCAACCATTAGGGTTTCATATCTGCTGGTGTTCATTAGGAAGGCAAGAGATATGCTAAACAAACTGTGACCGGAAGGTGCACAATAGATCTTAATCGTTGCAGTGTCCTGCAAGAGTACCAGAATGATAATAATAATAGTCATCGGTTCATATTTATTTGAGAACGACGTTAATTAGGCCTTCGTCGTCAATGGCGAGAACTATGCCACATGAGTTGGTAAAGGGTGGTTCAACCATAATGCACGATGTTAATTGTGAGTCACACCTGAACGTCAAGTTTTTTTTGCCCAACTTAATTTGACATTTCTCTGTATCAGTGTTTGACAAATTCAATCATGGAGAGGGACACAATTGAGCAGTTCGTTAAGATTGTTAAAGCCTTTTACAAAAATGAGCGTTCAAATCAAAATGCATTTGGTGCACTTCGTGATTTTTTTGGTCAGCATAATCGACCAAATGTGTCCACAATCAGAAGAATAGTGCGTAAATTTCAGCGAGCCGGATCTGTTGGAAATGTAGAAATACCTGTGCATGCTCATTCATATCGTTTAGTGGAAAACATTGGTGTTGTTCGTGATAGTGTGGCAGAAGAGCCGTCTACTCTTATGTATAAGGTTCAATCGACTGAAGAGCTGAAGCCTACTAACCATTTCAAGCGTTGTCAATACGCTGAATGGTTAGTTGAACAGACATAAGTGAATGATGATTTTGCAAAGAAAATCATCTTCAGCGAGTAGAGCACTTTCTTCTTAGTGGATTCGTTAACATTTGAGTAAATGAGAATCCATGAGTGATTGTTGAAAAGTCGATGCGTCCACAAAAAGTGACTGTTTGGTTTATGCGCTGGCGGTGTCATTGGGCCGTACTTCTTTGAAAATGAGGTCAACCAAGCATTTACTGTGAACGGTATTCGCTATCACGAGATGATAACGGACTTCGTTTGGCCCGAAATTGAGGATATGGAACTGCACGAAATGTGGTTTCAACAGAATGGTTCCACTTGTCACACCGCTAACGGAACAATGGCTCTTTTAAGCCAGAAATTCAATGGCCGTGTTATCTCATATCCTCGCGATGTTATTTGGCCGCCACGATCATGTGGTTTGACACCGTTAGATTTCTTTCTTTGGGGATATTTAAAAGAAAAAGTGTATGTCAATAAGCCAAGAAAAATTCAAGAGCTAAAGGATGAGATAATCCGGCACATTAAAAAATAAGCTCCAAAATAAAACTTGATCGCAATGTGCCCCATGGTTACGCGCGTGGTATGCTGAGAAGATACAAAGAAGATGATACAAAGAAGAGCACAAATAATGTCAAATTAATTATAAAGCCACTATATTTTGTCGATGGCTGGTCTTAATTAATGTTAGTTGAGTTAGTTTTAAGATTTGATATACAAGTTGCTAGTTCGCTAGTATTTAAGATACAATTTAAATAAATTTTAAAAAAATACATGACTCTACGGGAAGGTTTTAATTTTTCAATGGAATGTAAAACTCATACGAATTTCATTCCCAAAATATGAATACATGTATTGATAATTTAATTCATAATTTTGGGAGAGAATTTTCATTTTTTAAGCTTTTTCCTTTGCATCTGCTTTATCGAGCATTTAGTATTCCAATGCATTTTCCATCACACCGGAAATAAACAACTTCCTTCAAGCGGAAGTAAAAATTTAGTAAATTAGCAAAAACTACAAGTAAGTGTTTACACTTGATTAAACGAGTACTAATCTTAGAGGAAGTAAGGAGTAGATAATTCCCCTTTAATACGAATGTATAACAGTTAGAGAAAACTCTCTTAAATAAATTCAATGAAAATCATATGAAATTAAGTACATGCGCTTTAGGTAAAGAGAAACCTTCTCGATAAGAGATTTTTCCAATTGTAAATAATTTTTCCCGAATCAATTATTATTACGTCGCATTTATTTTGGGGTTTTGGCATGAGTTTGTTTACAAACAAAACTTTGCAAAGTTTTTCCATTTTCCGCGTTTTTTCTCGTTTTTTTTATTATTTCACTGACACTGGTAATGGCTTTAAATTTCCTTTAAGTGAACACTTGTTGATGTGATGAATAGATAACATTGTGTAGCTTTTTTTGTTTATATTTTTCTCTTTCCTTTTCAGTGTAGAAATTAAAATAGTGGGTTACGTTTGCAACATTGTGTTATGTATGTATATGTTAAAAAAATTATTGCTGTTTTATAATTGTGCACAAGGAATATATGTAATTGCTGTTATGAGTTTTTAAAAATTTTATTTTATTCATAAAATAATTGCTAATTGTAAATCATTTCAGTGCAAAAATTTTAAAATTCTCATACAACTATTTTTATAGAGAATAATGATGGTGGACAACGGATAAAAACCTCACTTACACTATGCCACAAAAGTGACAATGGAGAAGGTTTCCTTAGCATTTACAAAAAAGAAACTGCCGTACTCAATGCTCAATAGACTGAATTAGGTTGTAAAGTTAAAAAGAGGTTACATTAGTTATTGAAAAACTCATAAACCACAGTTAGATGTAGTAGTCCGCAGACTTTCATGAACTAAAGAGTTTTAATGTTTTAACTTATTTTTATTTTTTACTTATTCTGTAGTTTCTTGTGAAAATAGAGTTTCTTTAAGAATCTTATAAGATATCTATTGTAATAAGAAAATAAAAGCATAAAATGTTTTGATTATTATTTATTAAAAAAATCAGTTTTTATTGTCGTCCGTAGACTTTTGTGGTATAGTGTATAATTATATTTATATTTTTTAATCAATGCAACCATAACATTTCTAAATTTAATGATTTTATAAAAATAATAATAAGTAGTCGCTAGACCATGGCTGACCAAATCTAAATAAAATTGTAAATTTAAATTGAAAAAAATTGTATGAAATGAACAATAGAGTTGGGTATTGTAAAGGGTGGTCCAACCAAAACGCAAGATGTTAATTGTGAATGAAACAAAAAGTTTTAATATTTTTTGTTATGATAGAAGGATCTATGACAATTATATGTGAAACAAATGCTCGCCACGGCTTCGGTGGCGTACCTCTATCCGTCGGACTATATATTCAATGACTATGAGACATAATTGAGGTTCTATGTCGATAATGTGCCGAATTATCTCTTCTTTTAGCTCTTGACGTAAGATGTCCAGCAGTGTCAAATCACATGATCGTGGCGGCCAATTAACATCGCCACGACATGAGATAATACGGCCATTGAATGTCTCGCGCAAAAGAGCCATTATTTTGTTGGCTATGTGGCAAGTGGCAAGTGGCACTACCCTGTTGGAACCATATATCCTCAATTACTGGCCACAAGAAGTCCGTTACCATTCACGGTAACTGCTTGGCCGATCTCATTTTCGAAAAAGTACGGCCCGATGACGCCGCCAGCCCATAAATCGCACCAAACAGAAACTCTTTGTGGATTTTCAACAATCTCTCATAGATTCTCTTTTGCCCAAATACGACAATTCTCCCGATCGTGGACACACTTGGTCGATTATGCTGACCAAAAAAAAAAAAAAAAAATCATGAAGTGCACGATATGCATTTTGATTTGAACGACCATTTTCGTAAAAGGCTTCAACAATCTTAACGCACTGCTCAATTCTGTACCTCTCCATGAATTTGTCAAATACTGAAACAAAGAATGTCAAATGAAGTTGGGCAAAAAATTTGACAGTAAGGTGTGACTTACAATTACAATAATATCGTGCATTATAGTTGAACCACCCTCTATTTTAAGGTCTCGCATAGACTGCTTGATTACTGCAACGTCTTTCAGGTCGAGGTGACAGCAATTCTGGAGGTCACTAATTATCTCGCAAGGAACATAGACACGATTAGGAGGGTATGCATCTATACCGGTAGTTAGGTGGCAACAAAATCTCTGGAATGTACCATATGTTCCCTAACTAACTTCCGGAAGTCACTAATCGTGATGGCGGAATATACAAATAGCGGCAAATAGCCGCTGCAGTTTCGCAAGGTGATGTAGATCTAAAATGTTCAATTTTTTATAACTGCAGCCTAAGTCAGACTGAGTTTGATTGATAGCATGGGTTATGATAACTTTAACATCATAGCGACAATGTTTGAAAAAATGTCCAGTTATCAGCAGCAACTATCACTAAGGAATATACAAGTTCTAGAAATAGTTCACACAAAGAGTAAAGAGTTCTGAAATAATAATTTTGAACTGCATATGCTATATGCTTTTAAAGTTTTACTGTTATTGTAACTTCAAAAAAATACACAGAAAATATCGTAAAGCCTAATATATCGGCTATTTTGCGCCAACAAAAATACCCATTATGTTTTTTTTTTAATTTTTTGAATGCTATTTAAAAAAAATATATATACCAACGAAGAACTTTTAAAATTTCTTTTATTTTTTTCCCCTTGTTCTCAAAACACAATATAAAAACACATATGTATACATAAAATTAAAATTGCAAATGAAAATCGCTACTTTTCTAACACAAAGGTAAAAAATGTGCCCGTCGGTTTATAAAACTTGATGAAGGGTCCGCCATCTAACGTTTTTTTTTTCAACTAGAGCTTATTTCGTGAATGGTAACACTTGACAGATAATTAGTTTTATCCTTCCGCTGAACGAATATGGTTGTGTATACGCTTGAACAACGCTGGGAAATATTGCGACATTACTTTGAAAATCATGGTAATGTTGCAGGATGTGTGCGAAAATTGCGTACGGATTTTGGAAGAAGAGAAGCACCGTCAGCTCCAATGTTCGTTATCTTGTGAAAAAAGTGAAAGAAACTGGCACCCTCATCGATAAACCAAAGCAAGAAAAGCCATCAATCATTGAGACGAATTTTGCATAAAGACCTTGGTATGACGCCATACAAAGACGAATTGGTTCAGGAGTTGAAGCCAACTGACAATCCAATGCGTTTTCGCTTCGCTAAGTGGGCCTGCGATCGACTTACTGAAGACGCCAATTTTGCCAAAAAAAAATCATCTTTTCAGATGAAGCTCATTTTGATCTTGGCGGGTATGTGAACAAGCAAAATTGTCGCATTTGGGGCACAGAAAATCCGCACGCATACATTGAAAAGCCGATACACCCAAGACGAGTCACTGTTTGGTGCGGATTTTGGTCCAGAGGCATAATTGGGTCTATTTTCTTCGAAAATGAGCAAGGAGTGGCCGTTACAGTCAATGGCGATCGTTATCGGGCCATGTTGAACGAATTTTTGTTCACAAAAATTGAAGAGGAGGATATTAGCAACATTTGGTTTCAACAGGACGGCGCTACGTGCCACACAGCCAAAGCTACATGATGTTTTGCGCCCTGTTTTTGAAGATCGCATATCAGCCGCAGAGCTGATATTGTTTGGCCACCTCGGAGCTGCGATTTGCCACTGTTGGACTATTATTTGTGGGGTGCCGTCAAAGATAAGTGTTACGCCAACAAGCCAGAGAAAATTTACGCTTTAAAGGACAATAATCGTGAAGCCATTGGTGAAATACAATCAATAATGTGCTTAAAAATTGGACCGATCGTGTAGGCTACTGCATGGCCAGCCGAGGCAGCCATTTGAATGAAATTATTTTCCATTATTAACCGGAAGGATTGTACTTTCAAATAAAAAAAGAAATTTGAGAAAATATTCAGTAGTTTCTTTATAGCATTTTCAAAAAAAAAAAAAAAAAAAAATTATTTGGCGGACCCTTTACTTCAAAATAAGGACACGCCTAATGTACATATGAAAACGAAACAAAAAAAAGAATTGTAACAAATGTATGACACGCAAATATAACGCAAACTTTTTAAAAGCCATATCGAAGATACAATCATTAGTTCAATAATAAATAATAATAATGTGTGGCCCTGTGTTTTCCAGGTGGAAATTTAGGCTATTCAATCTATGCTCAGCTTAAGATTGATATGGAGTGTGTAGTATAATATTGTATTGTAATATTGGAATGCCCGAGTCTGTGGCGATCGTATCGAGTAATGAAACTAAGGTTGCCAGATGGCCTTGAGTCTGCTTGATTTACAAGAATTTTTACAGCTTGTGCAGTATCAAGACAAATTACAGTTTGACAAGACTGTTTAAACCACAATATTTTTCTTTAGTGAATTAATAACATAAAGCGTTTTAAGTGTATTCGCTTTCTAGTTTAGTTTATCTAAAATGTTTATAATTAAAAAGGTGTTCGAAAAAGTTCGTTTATAAATTTTACAAAAATTAAACGCGTTCTTATATTTATTAAATCAAATATGTGCCGTTTTGATAGACACTCTTTTGCAACTTTTGCAGATTCAATCGCGTTTTGCAGGCCTCTAGAGAATTTAAATTTACAACATTAAGAGAGTTCTGCAGAAATCGAAGGAGTAAGGTCCTATATGGTAAGGGCTATATGGTGGATGCGTCAAAACTTAACAGCCAAGTTCATTAAATTTCCGCCATGTCATCAATGGTGTGTCATCTGACGGAACACAACTCAGTTTCCTTTGATCAGATCTGGCCGTTTTAATTGAACTGCTTGCTTCGATTCTGTTAACTGCTGAGAGCTTAGAGATCATAATTAATCATCTGACCGGATTGCAGAAACTCATATTGTAATAAACAAGTCCCTTCCAATCCCGTCAGACATACAGTGGAGCTGCAAAACTATCGATACTCAGCCCACTCGATAGTTTCGATAGTTTGCAAAAATACTATCGGATTCGTTTGAGTGCTACTTGTGGCAACAATATTAGAATTTAAGTGAAAGGGAAAGAATATTAATAAATATACAGTGTTGAAACAAATAATAAGGACACTTTATTTTTATGCAGTATGTCATAAAATTTGATGTATTGAAGATTTTGAGTAGACTATATATATAGCGGAAATTGTTCAGACCATGAAGTGTTGGAGCACTTGAGTAATGAAGAACTAAAGTAATTAATAAGATCCAGTGAAAAAAAATTGCAGAGATTATGAAAAGAACGCGTGTTATTTCTTAGCCACGCAATGAAGATTAATTTGTTTGGAAGAAATGCAAAATCGTATGTCCGACCATATTTTAGTTACAATTCATACTTTGAGTTTAATAAATAGAAATTTAAGAAACTGTTAAACTGTGTCTCAATGTAACTATAAAAGGTTACAGACGTCTAACAATCTGCGTCGAACAAATTTTTGCAAATGTAACTTAGACTATGTACACTTATTATATGGAGGTCACATATTTACTGTTAGAATTTGACGATAGCATCGATAGTGAAAAAAACTATCGATGGTCAGCCAAAAACAAAACTATCGATACTATCGATAGTACTATCGATTGTTTTGCAGCTCTAAACACAGCTTTACCTTTCTTGTTATCAATTCTGGCTTTACCACCGTCTGTGAATTTTCACCTTGCTTCCTTTATGATCATTTCAGTGCATATACGACAATACATGATCCACTTTTTATTGATCACAATCATTCGAACGTATCAAACAAGCTACAGTGTTGCCGGATGCAATGAATATTACCAGAGATATTCAATTTTAGAGTCATCTATTGATAATTTCTAACTGAAGTTTTTCGAACGTCAATATTTTTGACTGTCAAGATTTTGTTCAAAATTAAGATTTTTTCTATAAATGACAAGAATTTTAAAATGTTGCGTCTGGCAACCCTAGATGAGAGCCTTCACTTATATAATAGGCAACTGACCATATCTGGTCAGGGGAATTACAAGGAAACTTATTGGTTTCTCGACTGGCTACAACTATCTGAAGTATTATTTCTTCAAACTCAATATGGTACCTGACATTGAGTGCCGTCTACGCAGGGAGAACGAGGAGACAATAGAGTGTACATACATATTCTCTGTAAATGTATTGCTTCGGCAAACATTTGTAGGCGAACGTTTATGGGTCCCTTTATTAGACCTCAAAGGTTTTGTCGGCTAACCATTAGGTATATTGTAGTATACCTACATATATATTGTTCTTATATAAGGTTGAGGGTATCCTTTTGGAGACTGTTCTGGGTGATATTTTCGGACCGAGCGGACAGTCATTCGCCCATGGATATTGACTCTACCATATATGTACATACCATTTATGTATATGGATTATTATATAAAGAGGAGGAAAGGTACAACTAACTATAGCACTGCGACCTAAAAGTTCTAATGTAGCAAACACACCGGGTCAGACCCGCTAATTCACAAGCTGCAAGGAAAGGTAATCACTCAGAAGAAATCTCACTCCATATATGTATGTATATTATAAATTTCTTTGTCATTCGATTACTCATAAAAGAGCGAACCGATCTTGTTGAAATTTGGAACAAGATAGCTTTCAATGCCCGTAATTTATACAAATAGATATCTAGCTCTGTATAGTTATCAATGGTGTAACGAATTTATAATAATTTTGACCTTACCTACTTTAAAGTTAAAGCTTTACACCATCGATTTGCGATGGTAATTTAAAAGGAAATTTACATATGTTTTATTGAAGTGTCGAAATATGGACGTAATTGAATAAGTGGGTGTGGCATCTCCTATACAAAGTAAATATTGAATTTTTTGTATCCAGAGAACGGTAATAGTGAAAGTTTTTAAATTTGGTGGGCGGAAGTGGGTGTGGCATCATTCATGCTTAGTAAATATTGATTATTGCATATCTAATAGGGAGATCGATTATTCGACTTTTTCAAAAACCGGTTTTCGAATAATTCGAAGAAGCACTTTTTAAAAAACTGGTTTTTGGTTACTTATAATTTAAATAACCGGCTAACCGGTTCTTTTATTTAAATAAAATTAATCTTAATTCTTGAAGCGCAGACCTGGACCACGTGGTTTAAAAAATAAGCAAATGCTGACGGAGAGCTTAAGATAAAGTGGCAATCAATACTAACAATACTTATACTAATCAATTCTAACAAATCTCATAAAAACTATGCCAAAAAGGGTGTGCAGAGGCCATAAAAAACAAAGTTTATTACACAAAGTACTGAAAGTTGCTTAAGTTTCGAACAGCTATTCAAGGAGCTAATTTCGTTTTTGTTGTATTACTTGGTAGATAATGGAATCAAAGGTTTGTTATTATAGTTATAATTTAAGTGCCTAAGATAACAAAAATTAAATGTTTTACTTTGAATAAGTCTCTTAGTAATATACGAGTCATTAATTGCGTCGACAAGAAAATTTGCTTAGATTTCGAGTAGCACTGTATATAAATTTATGGACCACGTATTTAATAGTGTGGGGTAAGAGCTTACCTTCCAACCAAGATGTCGTCGGTTCAATTCAGGGCCACACACAAAATTACTAGCGACTGGTTATGAGTATTTACGCTGTGAAAAACTACACTAACTAATATATCTGCGGTTCGAAACCGACGTTTGTGGGTTTGTGGGCTTTCAATGAGTCTAGTTGATCATTCTCCATATATAAAAATCAATATTTATTTACAGAAGATAAGAAAAGTTTATTGTTGCTCGGGAGTGAAAACACCGGAAAAACCGGAATCGACAAAACCAAAAAAGCAGTTAAAACCGATCGAATAATCCTAATATCAAAGAACGTTAAAAGCGATAGTTTACTTCTGTGATATGGTGTTTTCTCTATATAAAATGTTTCTTTACATTTTGCTTGTGAGAAATACATACTTTTTTATCTATACAACACAAAGACTCCCAGCAACGCGGGAATGGCTACTCTAGTTATTTATAAACTAGCTTTACCCATCCGGCGTTGCCCAAATATGCACGATATGCATTTTGATTTGAACGACCATTTTCGTAAAAGGCTTCAACAATCTTAACGCACTGCTCAATTCTGTACCTCTCCATGAATTTGTCAAATACTGAAACAAAGAATGTCAAATGAAGTTGGGTAAAAAACTTGACAGTAAGGTGTGACTTACAATTACAGTAATATCGTGCATTAGAGTTGTACCAACCTTTATTTTAAGGTCTCGCATAGACTGCTTGATCACTGCAGCGTCTTTCAGGTCGAGGTGACAGCCATTCGGGAGATCACTAAATGTCTTGCAAGAACATAACAACGATTAGAAGAGTATGCATCTATACCGATAGTTAGGCGGCAATAAAATCTCTGGAATCTACCATATGTTCGCTAACTAATTTCCGGACACCACTAATCGTAATGGCGGAATATTTAATCAGTGCTACTGATACAATTATAAGTCAAAAATGTACTAAATAGAGAAAAGTCGTCCTTAAATTTGAATTAACCGTAACTGAGTAGTGGGTTGTAGAATGTACTTAAACATTCGAAGCGAATATAAAATACGAGTAAGTACAAAAATCGGAGCACTTCCCTCGGTCAGTCAGTAATAATTTAACAATTATAGAGCAAAGTCGTGCTAAGAGTTGAATAAGTGGAAGTTAAATAAATTGGATATTATATATAAAGTTATTTTGGAAATAAAGACTGTATAAAAATAGTTTCACTTCGTTTATTTTATTTAACATATTTTAAGAGAACTCAAACGTTTTAAAAAGCTTAAAATATATTAGTACCTTAAGTGCTGGGCCAGCAATATTTTCTCCAGAAGATGTACACATATTTCTTCCTATAAGCAGGCGAAAGAGCTGTGACCGATGGTTTAACGGAGGAGGACTAGTCAGCTAGTTAACTTACCAAGACAGAGGATTTCAGATGTGCTGGGTATGCTCTCAGACTATTGTCTAGTGAGCAGACATGCGGTCTGCCTTGGACATAGTAGATCAATGTTGTGCATATATGGCTGTCAATAGGAGGTAGTTGCCGCGAAGTATGGCAGCTGGAATGTTCGGCGGTATAATGGTTGAAATTAAGGGTGCTGTAGAGGCACCTTATGGAACCCGAATTGCTGCTGTGAGTATCGGTCGCTTCGTTACTTAAGCCGGATGGACTCGGTGGTCATATAATCTCAATTTTCTTTTTCTAGTAATTGTAGTGTCCGGCATCACAATGGGCCTTTATAGCCTGAGTGGGCTGGTCCTAGGACCGACTGCCGGTTTTAACCTAACCTAACAGTAGCATAATTTTACTTTTAATACTATTATATACATACACTTGTATATAAATATATTAAATTATTACTGAAATTGAAAACTAAACAATCAAAACTGACCTCTAATTGCACTATTAGTATTTTCAATTATGTACGTATTTACATACACACTATATATCTTTACAATACCGATAAATCAAAATACTGATCCAAATTGAATAAAAATGAAAATTAAGTCAAATTTCGCAATTTGTCTTTATTTAACACTAGAACAACGTTTTTACATTTTTGACATTCGGAACTTTGCAAGCAGTCAATCAATCAATCAATCAATCGGTTTCAAATTAGAACCCGGGAGAGATCAAGGTCGGGGAACAACTGGCTAATTAGGTCATATGAGAATTTTGTTTAAACGACTAAATCGATTTTGTTGACATTTAAATCACCGATATATAGTTCCAGCTAACGGAAGTTCTTTTTTCAAAATAACACGCATTTTTGTTCTTAAAGCAAGGTTTCTTGTTTGCTAACATTCATCATCCACTTAAATGTGTTGCAAAAAAAAATACATGTTACCCTTCAGTAATTTTATGTCATATGCCATAATCACTCCTATCATGAATAATTTTTCCCTCGAAATGTTTTCGCATTTCCCACAATTATAATCATGAATAATTGTCCCATGAAGTGATTTTTCCTTTTGTAATTATTCAGTGGGGAATGGTAGCCATGTAAGTATTCCGCTGATCGTGAATAGTATTTACCCTCGAAATTTGTTTCCTTTTTCCGTTGATTTATTCACATTGGAGTTGCATTTATCATTTGAGTATTTATTTCTTCTAGTAGATAATTAAAGCTTTTATTAACTTATTTTAGGACTAGAAGTGTTAATAAAGTGCAAAACAATATAATTCACTATAAAATACAGAGTAAAAGATTTTTTTTCTTGTAGTTTAAGAGAAGTGTTGGCTAAATTTTAAAATTCGCTCACAAAAAAAATATATATCGACAACAACGGAATCGACGACCTCGACCGAGTCATCAGATTCTTCGCCAATACCGAATATGGCATTAAATCCATCTTCACCTTGCTCTTCATCGGTTCCACTTAGTTCTTTGTTTTGTTGATTGTTAATTTTATTTCATAGAAGTCGATCGATGGGTATGTCATCAGGATAAATATACACTTTTAGTTTTATTTTTCTATTCCTCTTGGCGTTTAAGCCATTTTTAATTTGTTACAGTTTGATCACAGTCACCAATTTCTTTCCGCCCATCTCGCTGAAGAAAAGTTTGTTTTGTTTCTTCTCTTCCAGCTTTTTTTTTTGTGCAATTCTTTGCATGATAATTGCTTTGCAGGAGTTTGTTTTAGTTTTTATTACTTTTTATTCATTATTATTTTTTAATGGTGATCTTTTTTGTGTAAACATTTTACTTTTCAATAAAAATTCATACTTTTTTTCTTTATTTATTTGTGTTAACATTCAACGTAAAATGATAGCTTGTAAAAAAGGAACAAAAATTTCATGGGAGATTCATGATAGCAATTTTCCCTTCAAGGGGAATGAAAATTTCATGGGAATAGAAATTTCCCATGTCATTCATGATAGAGATGAATGATTTTTTTAAATTGTTTTTACATTTAATTGGGCCTGTCCTTAATATTTTTTGTACTATTGTAATATAAAATCATATGAATCCCATTTTTAAAGAAAGCTATACATTATCAGTGTTATCAAGAACAGTGATGCTAATCAAGAGCAAAGGGATTCAGTTTTATCATTGGCCTCTTCCAATGATAGTGTATGTGATCCCAAGTTACAAACGAATTCTAATAAAGACTCTGCTGTCACTGATATTTTCAAGTATGCGGATTGTGTTGAAGCCTGTCTGGAAAACGATTTTCGCGATTCAGCCATTTATAGTGATGATACCGAAAGACGTCTAGACAAAAACAATTCATTTCGTTCTTCTACCAGCAGCAACAGCAACAGCAAAAAACCTCCTTTAAAATCCAAACCGGCCTATGTGCCACCACCACCAACACTTAAGTCACCCACGAAACATAATGAAATCCAGGTTAATAATGTGTCCTCCCAATTTAAGTCCCACTAGTACACGCAGTTGGGTTTTAAAACAAATCGATAATTTTAATAAATAAATCGATAACTTAAAAGAATCATAATACATATTTTAAGCGTTGTCATATCTAATTGAAAATTAAATTATGATTAAAAAACAATAACAAAAACAACAAACAATTATTTGTCAGCATCCAAAGACTAGAGAGCATTGATTTACTCATCATATATCATATCAAATGCCAATTTAATTTAATTAATGTTACCATCTCTTCTAATTACAATTTTATTTTATTATTATAACGATAAGATTATTTTTTATTATAAATTACATTTTAAATGTATTAATTATTATAATTATTAAATTTGAATTAATTTGTTTATATTCTGTTAAAAATATTATAGAGAACAAAAAAATAAAAAATAAAAAATAAAAAGAAGAAAAAATAAGTATTAAATGTGACTTAGCGACAATTCTAGTGCTAAAGTCTGGTGGTAAATGAAAAATTTATTGTTTAAAGAAATTTATGTATAATTAACTTTACATTACACGGTGCGGCGAAAAAGAATGAAGTTTAAATTACCACTTTTCTGATAGGCGCTATCGAGTAGAATAAGGATCTTTTTTTGGAATTTTCAAAACACCTCCAAAATCTAGGGTTATGGATAATAAAACTGGTTTTTCGGACCTTCATGTAATTATAAGCTAATAACTGCTGAATATTGCCCGATTTTATGTTTATTTTTTTGAAGCCTTAAGTCTTATTTTATATACAACTTAATATAATTCCTTAATTCTCTACTTCGTCGAAATTCCAGCAGACAATTTATAAAATCTTTTTGATATGTGTTTAAGTATTAAAACAGAGCTTAGTTTATAACTATTTTGATGTATGTAAGTGTCCTTATTATTTTTGACATGACTGTATGTATGTATACTTAAAAGTAAGACTAAAATAACTTAAATTAGCGCAAAAGTGTTAAACTTCTTCTGGTAGATTTGAAAATCTTTTGGAATAGAAAATACTTCTCTTGAAATATTTTTATGATCGGTCCTTTTTTTGGTCCTTTCCGTCTTCTCTCCTAGGGGTACATATTAGCATTTGGCAATTTTTTCTGTATGTGTAGCAGTGGATCCCAAACAATTTTACTAACCTATCGTAAATAATATACGACATATAGACTTGAAAATTATGACTTTACAAACATGTAAATTTGTCTATAATTGGATCATTAGGTTCCACTAAAAAATAAATAAAATAATAAAAGAAAACTTTGCATGTTCACGGAAAATTGTTGGTAATTGAAAAATTATAAAAATCACTGGCAGAATAACAGGAAATACATACATACATACATACATACATACATACATACATACATACATACATAGATACGACTAAGAAATAAAATTATAATAGTCGTATAAGTAAGTCTGCAAAAAGTCAATTTTATAGGAACAAAAAAGTGAAAATCTATTTTAAAATGCAGAGTAATAAAAAAAATAAATAAAAATAAAAAAAATGATTAAAAGTGAACAGACGACATATGTACACTGTCATAAAGACAAATCATTAAAGGTAATAAAATTAGAACAAAAAAGGAATTTGAAACTATAAAGAATACTGGCAATAAATTTAAAAGCAAAATCAAGGCTAACTTTGTGATTACCCTACACTTTTCATAGAGGAAAATGATTAAATTTGATTACTTTACAGCAAATAACCACGTCAAGGTCTTTTTATTTATTATTTTTCTCAAGCTTTTTTTCAACTTTTTTTTCCTATATATCACAGTTATTATGTGGCGTCACTGTAGCATACATATTCGAATAGAAAATTAATACTTTTATTAGTTTTTTGCAATTCCAACCAAAATATTTTACAAGTGAATAAAATACCTTAAAATTCTTTGGCAAAGCATGTCAACAGCAATGCAATTTAGTTGCCAACATTATTATTTAGAACAATACAAGAAAATTGCTGCAAAAAACAAAACAAAATAAACAAAAAAAAAAAAAAATGCCCATTACAAAATAAAAAACAGGGTCTTTTGCAAAAATGCATAATATCCTTTTGCACCTTTAGCACATGTTAGAGTTACTTTTTATTAAGGGTACTCACAGATTACATCAGTTATAGCAATTGATGAAAACTTTTATTAAAGTGGGTATTCTGCTTGAGTGTACTTGTTTATCAAAAAGTCATCTTCAGCGATGAGGCACATTTCTGAATGAATGATAGCAAACAAAATTGTCGAATTTGAAAGACTGTCCAATGTATGCCGCAATGTCACGTTATGTTGGTTAGGGCCAAAATGTACCGCGACCCAAAGGATCTTCTACCTCATATTAGGTTACATTTTTTTTTAAGCCAGTAATCATATTTGGTGAGAGAAGAAATACCTCTTTCGGAGCACTTCACAGCATTCCAAAGGAACATCATCCTCTGCGCCGTTATATTTATATAGCTGTACACTCACAAAGCATATATTCCGACGTTTCAGCAGAGGTCGTGCAACATCCACACCGATCGTTCTCAACATTTACCAAAATAAGTACTGTGTTAGTATCTCAGACCACAGTGCCAGGTAAATAAATCCGTTAGCACCCTTCGATCGCCCTTATTGAACAGCAATATCCGAAATAAACCTCCTGGTCTGCCTCATACCGGAGGCATTCCCCCAAAACCGAGCAAATTCCCCCCTCAGCTCAGCAGCACAGCCACAGGACCAGCGGACGCCCTTCTTCGCCAATCCAAACAGTATGCCATTTTATTCACAGGATGGCTCTCGTGACTATGACTCAACATAAAGTAATCTTGTTATGAACTCCGAGTTCATTAAGAGATGTCCTGCAATGCATTAGAACCCTTAACATTAGCTCACAGAATGACAAAGCCATCAAGGCTGACTGACTAGCTGACATCACATAAATACTCAAACTCTTCGTTTTTATCCTGGCCTGAGCCTAAAAAATCGAAGGGTATTTGGCCATAGTCAAAGCCCTTTAGAAGTTGAGCCCAACCACACCGACTCTAGTTCAATGGAGGTATGTGCATTTTGGTATGTCCATTTGATTAAAACATAAATAAGGCGATAGAACATACCCAGAAGAGCTGTCGCCAGGCCACTACGCTAGGGCATCATAGATTAGTATTGATCTTATTATCATTACAAAAAACCAGTAAATCATTTTGGGGTTTAGACCCCACATTTTACCATAAAGGCTTTGACGAGCATAATGTGCCCTGATCGCCTTGTTGGTAACATAGAACAAGTGTTTTTCAGAAGTAAGAGTCCTATCCATGATCCAAGAATTCAATAGTCGAGCTAGTGAATGTTACAATCACCATCTTTGCAGGATTTATAGTTAACCCCTCTCTCCCTGCACCAGTTGAATGTTATATTTGGAGCACTTTGCATCCGCACCGATATAATTAAGTCCTCCTCGCGTAGACAAAAGTACGGAACCTTTTCCAAAAGTTCATCAATGGCCAGTGTCCAAAGAAGAGACAAAATAGGTTTCCCTAATTAACTATTCGGTAGTCTTTCCAGCACTGGTCCTGAAGCAGTGCTCTTCGACGCTTGCTAATCCCTTAGCTCACCTTAACAGTGCGTCAGATCGCGACGGTATTTTTCAATCTTCCTGGAAGGTTGATAATATAACGCTAACCTAAAAAGGGTAAGGCTAGTAACCTTGAAAATTACCGCCTAATAGCAGATTGTTCCGCCTTTTCTAAAGCTATGGAGAGCATGATTAATTTCCACCTTGTGAGGTATTTGGAGTCCAACGATTTGCTGAGCGATTATCAGTCAGTACGATTTCTCCAAGGGCCATTCTACTGGTGACCTGCTGGCTTACTGTTGGAGAAGTGGAACAAGTTCATTCATGGTTTTGGAGAGAGTAAGGTTGTGGCTCTAGATATCTCCAAGGTGTTTGATAGAGTTTAGCATGAGGCTCTTATTTCGAAACTTATTGCTTTTGGTGTCGATGGTCACTTCCCTCGATTCATATCGAGTATTTTTAGAGATCGCTCTATAAGAATAGTTATAGATGGGGTCTCATCTGACGAGTTCAGGATAAACTCCGGGGCCCTGTTCTTTCTCTTACGCTATACCTAATATGGTATTTCTTAACGACTTTCTTCTTCTCACTTCTAATCCTATCTACTCTTTTGCAGATGACAACAACATTTGTCATTTATATTCCTTTGATCGTAGACCGAACCTCTTGGAACCTTGTTTCGGGTTATAATTTATTTTTATTATTATTATTTTTTCCTTTATTCCTCTTGGGAGCATAAGGCTTCCACAAAGCATTTCCATCTTACACGATTTGCTGCTTTTGTCTTTGCCTCTTCCCATGTAAGATTGTTTTGCCTTAGTTCTTGAGTAATTGTGCGTCGCCAGGTGTTTCTTGGTCGATCCTTAAGGATTCCACTGAAGTGGCAGCCTTGTAACACTACTATGATTTTTCCTTAAGGTATGGCCGATCCATCTCCTCTTTCTTTGCCTTATCTGCTTCAGTATGGGCTCTTCGTTTGTTAAATTCCATAGATCTTTTCTCTCTTATTTATTTTTACTCCAGCCCGAATAGTTTTTCATAAAAATAGTTCTAAAATTGTACGCATTTCAGAATCAGATTTTAATATTTTGCTTAACATTCCATATTTATAGTAAAGCTCTGTAAATTGCTGCCTATGAGCACCTCAAATATTACATTTTCATATGCTTTTACTGTGTAAAAATCAAAATTAAAGTGCAAAAAAGCGATGTCCCTCTCTCTCTCTCTTACATCATTTCTCTAGAGTTTTGCATGTCCATAAATTGAAGTGCATTTTGATACGTCGCGTCATTGTTGAAGCGTAATTGCGATTAGATTTGCGTTTTCGATAGTTTCTGTACATTTTGTGGTCTGCTAATAGACTCATATTTGAGTCAAAAGAGAAAAAAATATAAAAGTTGGTTTAAAAAACAAGGCATTTCTCTTGTATTTTTCATTTTCAAATGACGGGCATAATTGCACGATTACGAACTGCAATTTTTTTTTCCTGTTTTTGCCTTTCGATTCAAACTCTAGGGGAAATTTAAATATTTTTTTTTTATTTTTGCATTTGCTTAAAAGCTTAAATTCATTTCATTTTAATACTTTTTGCTTTATTTTTTGCATATTGACATTTTATCGGAATAACTGTATGAAAATGTTATTTTTTAATGCGAATCAAATGTTACGAATTGTAGCAGTCAGAGCAGCAGAGACCTGCAATTAAATTGTATTTTAAAATGTAATTTCCACCTTTACGTCGGCAAGGCGCTATTGTTTTTATATGGCTATTTTACTTACATACATACGTAGCAATTTATGCAAAAAAGGACATAAACTATTAAATTGCAATAGTTTTCTTGAATTTTTTTGTTTTAATAGTGTTTTAAAGCTCTCTGTTTATTGGTCGATTTTAAATGTTTAAAAATATTAAAAGATTTCTTACTCCGAAGGCTTTTTAATTTGAGTAAATGTTATGAATACATAAAGTCTATCGAGTACTGCCGAAATTGTATCGAATTAGATCCACAATTTGATGCCTAACCTTGAGCAACAAAAATTCAATTGTATGTCCCGGAACACACGATGAAAGTTTTCTTGCAGAAAGTCTGAGTTTGTTGACGAGAGGGGAGAAACGAGTGTAATGGCGTACACTCTTTTATGTACTCTGAAATTATCTTTTGTTAAGAAATTCGTAATATCATACAACAGCAATGTTGTTCGAAAATCTTAAATTTCATTGAAATAAATATCGTAGTGTGGACGCAAATACAAGTTTAAAAGAGAATTGAAGAAAATGTCTGCAAGAAAACGCGCTTGAAAGGTAACGTTTTGGTTTAATTCGTTGTTTGTGAAAAAATTGTACTAAAAAAATTGACCAAAGAACCACTGAAAATCTCTTTAACAAGTTTTTCACCAATAACACGACTGCTGAAGCGTAGCTGGATACAGCTTAACTGGTACTCGCTGCACATAAGACGGAGGCCGCTCTGATAAGCATCCGTGAGGTCGTTAAGAAAATGAGAGTGGCCGTTGGAGATACCAGAATTTAATCGAAGAAGGCCATAAAATATTTGGGTGTGATGATTGCCGACAGGTTGAATTTCAGGCAACACGTGAGGTTCATCACTGAGTGGGCGTATGCGACACTAGAACTACTGGCAAGAATAATGCCAAATATTGGTAGAACGCAAGTAATGAAAAGGAGGATAATATCGTCGGCACTCTTCGAGGATGAGAAGGTGAAAACTGTCCTCAGTATATCGTCTGAGTGCAATTAGATTGATAAGTGGTTTTAAGGCAATAACAGATGACGCGGCAATACTATTGGTGAAAACAATTCAGATCGACATACCGGCGGATGAAATGAGGCGAATCTATTTCCACCATTCTGAAGACTCACGACAAGCAATTCTATAGCGATGAAATTATGAAGCTCTTCGAAAAATTCCACTACCATCCTAGGCTCTGCGACCATTGATAAACAATGATACCCTAGATCTAACGTAGTGTATACGAAACCATTAAGCTGAAATAATATAAAACCTACGGTTATAATTAAAAGTATCGGCCGAATTAGCAGATCCATAACAACAATTAGATCGCTGGCCCGAATTTTTCAGTACTGAAGAATCTGCAACTGAGGATATAGAGCCAACTACTGCAATCGCCACAGTTCGTACAGGGGTTGAAGCAGCCCTGAAATTGCACAAAAATGGCAAAGCAGATGGTTCAGATAATATCCTCGCGGAACTGCTTCGGTATGGAGCACAACCTATTGCAAAAACTATCACTGCAATTATTAGACACAAACATTTTTCCCACGGGTTAGAAAAAAGTAATCGTCGTTAAAATCCCAAAAAGGGGGGACCACAGCCAATGCAAAAACTTGCTCTGAGTAACGTTAGTATATGCCATAAGTAAGGTAATTGCATGTATACTGCTCCAACTCAACTCCCCTGCTGGTTTCCGTTCAGACCGATCTTGCACAGACTGTACTAAACATTGTGTTTAATTATTGAATAGTCCGCAGAATTTAACACGCACACACATTTATCTCCTTTTAATTGACTTTGAGTTAGATTTCGATGACAACCTTGATCGTATCAACAAGGCCAAAGGTGATTTTCTTATACTTAATAAAGTATGAATAAGTAAAAATATTTTATGTGACGGTAGCTTTTCTATTTTTACTGCACACCTTGGAATTTGACACATAAAATTCAAGTCTTTATCAACCTTTGCCGACGCCAATTAAAGTAACAATGGGTACGTAACTAGCGCTATTCAATTTCACATATATACGATGGTCACATATGAATCGTGGACAGCAAAATAAAAAAACCAATACTTAAAACAAAAAACCAGAGCAGATTACAGACATTGGAAATTAGATATCTACGCCGCATAGTAGGAAAAACCAGACGAGATAGAGTGCGAAACGAAACTATAAAATCAAGTCTAGCAACAGAGCTGCTGAACAATAGAATGGCGCAAAATAAGCTGAAATAGTTTAGTCACGACGAAAGAAAGACACCTGCTTGGACGCGAAGCAGAGGAAAAAGAAGAAAAAAATGGATGGATGCAGTTAACAATATATTCTTACGAAAATAAACAATGCCTGAAGAAAAGATACACTAAATTAGTACAGTAGTAGTCTGAGCTAAAAAATCTTTATGATGGCATTTATTCTATTGGTTTGTGTCAAAGCTGCCACACCACATTGTTTGTGCTATTAACAGTGCTATCATTTGCGTTTTAACGCTGTTGCCAGTTCGATTCCTTTTTGTGTATTATAATTTTACATATTTTGATTTAACGTAGATAAATATAAATTTGTACTACAAGATATTCGAAACTGATGACGATTTGCTAAAAAAAATGGTGCATTGCGATTGGTGAGTTTAGTTATAATTTTGCAGTCATAAAGTCGTGCTAAGGTGTAAATAAAAGTATTGAGTATTTGTGTATTAAGCGCATGTTAAGTGCAAGATAAAGAAGTTGGATATCGAATAGTTATAATTGTATAAGTGGAAGTTTAATCAATGAAGTGAACAACAACTACGTGTTATTTATTTTATTTGACGTAACTTAAAAGAACTCAAACTTTTTATAAAGCCTAAAACGTAACAATATTAAAAGAACAAAACACCGAGCCTAGCACAGTCAATACAACGGTTCAGAATACAGTTGAATAAATAAATACTAGAGATCCCTCCCACTTTGATGGAATCCTGCTTCTTGACTGATGTGGAAAGACAAAAAGCTTTAACCGTTACCGTTCTCCACACATACAAAATTTCAAAATTTTAGTTTTCAAATGATGATTTGTATTAACTGCCAAGTTATTTAAACCAAATTTAGAAACTTCAACTATAACCATTCTTAAGATATACACAAATCTTTATTTAATTTTTATGGGAGGTACCATGCCCAATTATCGGATTCCGCCCACTTTTTAACTGATAGTTTGTACTATTTAAAAAGTCATATAGAACAAATTCAGAACCTTCCATTCTAATCGTTCCCTAGATATACAAAAATCAACATTTAATTTGTATGCGGGATGCCACACCCACAATTTGGCCCATATTTCTACTGATCATGTGTATTAATTACTAAGCTATTTATTAGACCTAAATAAGAACCTGCTACTATTATATACAAAAATCAATATTTACTTTGTATTATAGGTGCTACTCCCACTTATCCAATTTGGCCCAATTTTTGACTGATTATTTGTATTCTACACAGAGTTATTTGGGCCAAATTTAGAGACACTTACTATTACCGTTTTAGAGATATTGACATATAAATACAAATTGTATATGGGCGTGACACCGCCCAGTTGAGCAATAGTGAAGCCACATACCAAATGAGAGCTTTCTACATTAAGCCATCGATATGCTATTTATATACACGGTTTTAAAAATATTTTCAAACTGACACAAAGCATAAATGCTGTAACAAACTTCGTTTTCAGCAAAAGGGGTTCACATTAACGTCAATAACTCACGAACCAATGGAACTACAAAAACCGCATATAAATAAAATCCTTGGTATTCACTTCACCTTTCGTTTAAGGGATTACAAAATAAAATCGGTTGCCGTATTTCAGAGAACATCAATAGCAAACATCCCTACACTACAAGTAACAAAAGAGGTCCAGCATAAGTAAGTGTACGCCAATTAATAATGAGAAACTTTTGAGGATAACAAACACTTGCCCTTTCAAAATAAAAATATGTAGAAGGACTTGGTTCTGTTAAGGTCATACATATCTTACGCTGACCACACAATTGTATCGCTAGAATCCTTATAGACTGCAACCCGCAAATACTAGAAACACTTGAATTCGCTGTACTAAAAGAGAAATTTAATCAGGCCAAATATTCTGGAATCAAGCAAAAATGTTGGCTAACGATAAAGTTAAATGGAGAGAACTTGTGGATGCCCTATATTTACTTTGAACTTTTTTACAACCGGCTTATAACATAATAATCCGGTAACATAATAAGACGATAAATTCAGTTCATATTTCTAGGTCAAGGACTAATTCATTGTAGTTTTTTTTCATTGGCCTTCTGTAAATTTCTACAGGTTACTTCTTATTTCTTGTTCTCCATTCAAACAGACATTTTATTTGTTACCAATTAATTATTCTGGTATACGAGTACTATGTGTGGAAATTAACATTTCACTTTAAAATAGTTTGAAATCGATTACAAAAAAGAAATGTTTTTCAAAGTGCTACACCACATAATATCATGCCATTTGTCGTAAGAATACGCGTATGGGTATAAGTGACGTAAGAAACACAAGTAAACATTGTTAATATCAGGAATTAGCAAAAATGATTGCAAAACACACAAAGACGCCTTCAGCTCATTCTTAAATGTTTTCTATACTTTTGCTGTAAAATACGCTATATTTACACCCCCATTTTAGTTTTCATTAATATTTTATTAAATTTTACAATTTGTTTTTTTTCAAATGAATTACTTATAATTGAAAGTAAAGAGTGTTTACAGTGTGACTGATATATAAGTAAGCATTCAGGATGTTGCCAGAAAAACGAATGACACAGATAAACATAAATTTTATTCAAAAATAACTTCTATTACAGCCCGATATTAGCTGATACAATTACAATTGTATGAACATATTTTTGTCACTCTGTGTGTGAACATATTTCTACTTTAACCAGTAATTTATTAGCACTGCAAACATAACCGAATAATAGACAAAGTAAAAGCAAGAAATGCGCTTTTGAAAAAGGCGTCAAAAGTCGAGGTAAATGGTGATTATAATAATAACAGTTTTCAAACTAAAATAGAAACGTTAAAAGAATGTATTACTGTAAAACTATAGCGTTAACAGAGGCGATTAAGTGAACGTCAAATACGGCTTGCATCACCGGAAGTTAATGTGCTATCCACCACTACTTTAGCAAAACTACAGCATATGCTGATGATGTTGCAATGGTGTCCATCCCTTGATTTGATATTATATAGGCGGCCTTAGTTGTTGTTTGCTTAGAAGTATTGGGTTCCATTGTTCTGCGAAGACTTGATGACGTCGTTTTATCTCCACCAGAATGAGCCAAGTCTCTAGACATTATTTTAGACAGCAGTAATAATATCCAAACAACCTAAAAGATCAGGGGGTTAACTTCCTTTCTGTAATGGTTATAAAGACAATTATGTTTTACGCAGCTCTAATATGCTGAGTTTTTTCAGCGATAATGTTTATCATAGAAGATGTCACTTTCACTAATGTCATTGAAACGATGCCAAATTAAATTATTCTTACCATGACGTTTAGCAAGTTGTTTTAACTTAAGGCTTTGCCTTGTGCTGGTACTAGGAAAAAAGCTTGTGGGGAGAACATTTGTGGACGTTTGATTTGATTCCACATCGTAAGTGACAGGAAAAACTAAAGAACGGATTCCCTCTATGACAATCAACTACAAATGGATGTGCTCTACGAGAAAAACGAGTGCGTGAAAATATATGATTATGCGGAATCAATTTCTTTAATTCGTTAGAACTTTTCCCCAGAGAAAAGTAAGAACTTCAGCATTATGGCACTGATCGTAAAAAGCTTTTTCACGCGTAAGTACTGCGGCACACGAACACTTCGTCTGTATGCGTAGCGAATTAGTAAGGTCACTATTATTGTTGCGCCAATTCCTGAATGCTTCCTCTCTAGATCTGACAGCCAGTCTGCATTTCTGATTGAAGCAATATTTATTTCCTGATTTAATCGAAATCTGTTTGAATGGAATAAACATATCCATTCCTAGCTTTACTATTGACGACCATCAGAAACAAGGAAACGAAGTTTACAATTAAAATGCCCAAAAAAATCATTGAGCTCAGCGTTCGTTTTTCGTAGACATATGGTAACAGAACGTCTCGTAGCTGTAGGTGAAACATCCTGAAGGGCGGAGAACGAAAAAGAGGCAGAAAGGTACAATGATCTGAATTACCGAGAGGTGCAAGAACCTCAACTTTATACTTTTCAGGGCGTTAAGTGAAGAAAAGGTCGAGGATGTTATTTTGAAGCCCACGTACACACGATATATGTGAAGGTTCATTCGCTAGTTGCGCAAGGTCATTATGCGCGACAAATAGCTCAACGTATTGGCCTTCAGGACTTATGCGGCCAGAAAGGCGTAGCCAAGACGAATTGTGAACATTGTAATCACCAGCAACAACAATTTCACTGTTCGGGCAATTCACAAGGATACTCAAAATGGAGTCAGAAAGAGAGTCGAAGCCATACATGGTAACCTATCTTTCCGCGTTTGGACTTCTGTACATGAACCCGAAGTGACAAAGGTGTGCAGCGTTTCGCTACCACTCAGTGACCATTGCAAGATTCATCATAAGAAAAAAATGCAAAGAAAGACTGCAATCACGACTGATAGCTCTTAAGCCAACGAATTATTATTATGAACCCTATCAGAGAGTGTGGCACCCGAACCACCTCTGTCATCTGTAAATTTGAACAATGTACTCTTCTGTTCTCATAATCATCTTAATTAACGAGTGACCAGTAGTAAAGCCTACTATAACTCATAGACTTGACCGATTCATACCCAAAAGATATTTTAAATCAGTTTGTAACTCTCCCCAGAGCGAGCGTCGTGCTAAATCATCGCAACAAACGCTAATAATGGTAAAGCTTCGATGACAATGATTTTTCTTTGGTGTCACGCCGATGCCGGTTTATTAGTGAGTCTAACAGACAATATTATCAAAAATCATTGTGCTCTATTCGTTAACAGAGAGGTATAGCAGACAAAATCCAGCTTCGATCAGCATGTAGTGGACTCGTAACAGAAGATGTCGCTAAATTACAGCATAAAGTCGACTCGTAACAGACAGTATAGTGACAATGACTTTGTCATACATAACTCTTTTTGCTTGTGTCATTGTCACGAGGATTCATCAATGAAATTTTACTTTTTTTCATAATTTCAAACGAATTTTGACTTGATACTGATACTGTTACGATGGTTCATCGATGAAAATATCTTAGTGACAATGTCGTTTAAATTCGCCACCGGGTCTGTGTATTAAAAAATGGCACTAGGAGGGGGTGTTTTATAAAAACGTAGTAGGTAAGGTTCAATTGGCAGCCGGCCTTGACACAACTTACTTTCGTCAAAGAGAAGGTCCCGTTGTGTTACCATGTGTATAATTATTCGTGCTAAAGTCTTTTTTAACTAGTCGTTCTAATAAAAGCATGAATCATTCAGAGATAAATTGGATAACATTTCATTACAAGACCTATATCAGACCCAAAATAGAATACAACTGTCATTTATTGTCCGGTATTTCAAAGTCTATTTCGGAGCTTCTCGATCACGTACAAGTCGCCCTCTCTTGTACGATACTCATAAATGACGGTATGTTAGTCAACTTTATCGATTCATTAGAGCATCGCCGCAATGTGGTGTGTGTTGTATTGTTCTATCGGTACTCTAACGGAATGTGTTCTGACGAAATTAAGGAATTAATACCTAAAAATCATATTTTCTTACTTAGTACTCGTATTTCTCTGACTGTAACGTTGCAATTTCTATAGTTTTTGAAGAATTACGGTCTAATAATGTCGATGGCTCACAAACCGCACCGAGAATTGCCTCTTTCAGGGAGTATAGTAGCTTTTGAACTGCCTCTTTTTTGCTCTTTACACCAAATTCTGCAGTTCTGTTTGTTGACGTACCCATTGAACCAAAAGTGTGCATTGTAGCTGCAGATAATTTTTCGCTACGAAACACATGTCTCACACTGCACGAATTTTGATAAAAAAATTCAATGATTTACAAGCGTTATTCGTTTGTTAGTCTAATAGTGGTGATACTGAATAACCAAATGCAAAAAAATCGCCTGTTATATTAAATAACTTCTTCTTTATCATGACTGATCTTGTAAGTTCTTTCGCCGCACTGAATAAGCGAAGGCTTTATTTTTGGTTAGAAGGCAAACTGCGTTACATAAGATCTATTGTCAAAGTCACAGATTACAGCAGTCCTTTCATCTTATTTTACCTGTGAGCAAACAAATGATCTAAGCGTACTTCTCGATTCGATTTTTGACAAATACTCGTACTTACTTCTGATGATAATGACAATAAAACATGCATTTGATTTGTTTTTATAATTAAATGTTAGCTTTTATTAGTAAATATTGAATAATAGTATTTTTTGTTTTGTTATTGTTTATAAAGTTAATTATTTTGTTAGTTTTAACATAAAAAATTGTTGTTGATGTTGTCTTTAATTGGGGGAGAAGGGATCACAAACAAGTATACATGAAAATTGTTAATTAAAAATCATTTGTTAGTTGTTAGTCATTTAATTAATCAAAAAGACATTTAAAAACAATTGCTTTTTAATTTTAATTTTTTATTTTAATTGTATTATTTCTGCACAAAAAAGATTTAATTATAAAAATTTTCAATTTAGTTTCACTATCCACGTCTAATAAAGAAAATAAATATTAGAATGATAGATCGTTCGTTTTGTTTAATTCATTCGTCTCAAGTCGAAGTTTTATTACGAGTCCTTTGCTTGCGATTAAAATATCCTTAAAAATTCATTTGATATAAAAAGAATTTAAAGGATATTGTTTTTGTTCTTGTAAGCGACGTAAATTCGGTATGAATGTTAAAAAAAAGTTTTTGAAGACTACAAATAACTGATTTACTATTTTTTTTTTCTTTTCAATTAAGTGCTACATTAGTTGGGTGCTTATAGAGGATTTCCTTTTTTGGTTAGTAAATTTTTCATATCGTAAAATATTTATTTATTTATTTTTTTTTTATTACACCAAATGATAGTCAATATTTTGTAAACGGGAGATTTTGTTTCATATATAAATATATTTTTAAATTTGTTAAAAAATAATGTGCATATTTTTGGGTTTCAAGTCCAGCTAATGAACACAATTTAATTTCAAAACATGCAGTTTTTTTAGTTTTTGTTAGATTTTAAAAAGGTTAAGCTTGTTTAAAGGTTAGATATATAGTATATATTTTCTTTAATTGTAAGTATGTATGTATATATAAATATTTCTTTTACTTTTAAATGATTTCTGTTTTATTAAAATTTCTAATATTTTAACTATATTTTTTATTTTGTTTTTAAAAGGAAAAAAGTTTAATTTTTTCTTCTCGTTTTTTTTTTCTTCTGTTAATAAAGATTCAACATCAAATATAAGGCTGGAATGGAATTTTATTTTTTAATTAATTGTTTTGTATTTTGTTTTCATTAGCAAAAAAGCTAAAAAATTTTATTAATTTTTTTAGCATTAATTTTTTGTATACTTTTGGTCTTCTTTTATATAGATTTTCTTTAATAAATATTTTAATTTCTTAATATACATTTAATTTTGTAATTCAATGACTTTTTTGGTGGGAGGATCATATAGGATCATATATATAATGTTTTTTTTAATAGTTTATTTTATTTATATGTATATATATATATAAATAATTTTCTTCTTTTCTTTTGTATCTATTTAACTACTAAAAATAGTTGAATTTATATATTTAACCTGAGTCCTCCCTTTTTTGAATTTTTTTTCTGATACAAATACGAGCGTATGTTTTTGTAGAGAAAAAGAAACACATTTTTAACAATTTAGGAACAATTAAATGCAATTTTTTTATTTAATGATTAAACCGTAAAATGTTTAAAATATTTATGTAAATTATAAAAACTGGGTAGCTTTATTTGTAAATATAAAAAACATTAATATTACAGTAACGGTCAACATTTTCAATAATTATTCCATTTTGATTTTATTCTTTAATTTTCTTTCAAATGTAAGTGTAAGGATTTTGGCAATTATTGCGGGCAACAACTACAAATAAATGTATATTTTATATTGTTTTAATATGTATGTATGTCTTTTTAGAATGCGGAAAAACTAAAATATATGACTCCTATTCTGCATTTCGATTAAGAGATTTCGGATTCATTTATTCTACGATCGAAAATTGGTATTGAAAAAAAACTGAAATCTAAAGAAAATGAAAGACGGTAATGTTTAGAACATATGAAATAGAAACAGAAAAATAAACAAATTTGAAAACATATTAATAAAAAGATCTAAATTTAATACCTACGCAAAAGGGTTCAATAAAATTTTTTGGTGGTATTTTTCATACAAACGGATAAGCCCTTCGACTTTATAAAAATAATTTGGTTAAATACACTAAAACAAAAATAAAAACAGAAAATTAGTAAGAATTATTAGATGGGAGTGATATTTAATTTTTTTATAAAACGTTGCAACATACCTTAAAGGACAGTTGGAGTTATAAAAAAAACAGATTTCGTTATCGATTGAATGCTAGAGAACCTCCTTATTCCCCACAACAGGTCCGTCAAATTATATACATTGGTGGGCAGGTATTTAGCGACAACAAATGTTTGTATGCTGACATAAATCCAAATCTAATTTATATGTTTCTAAGCTAAAAACTATGTCAGATGTTTACCAAACCAAGGACTTAACCCTCGCTATACTTTTAAAAATCTTTGCCTAGGATTTGTTAATATACTGTACATAAATATGTTGTTTGTGATATACTCCACATTTTTAAACATTATCAGGTGAAAGATTTGGTCACGAATTAATAGGAATTTTAAAGATTTTCGAGAGAGGCATAATATAAAAACAGTTTCTGCAATTACTCTCCTTTATGAAAAAGCCTCTGCCGCGTCAATAAAAATACTTATATCTTTAAATTACTCCATATTTTGTATATATTTATTTTATATTTTTAATAAATTTAATTAAAATAATAAATTTCAGCCTAATAATGAACTTTAGCCTAACGAAACAAAAAACGAAAGAAGTTCTGTCACTAAATTAACATCTCGAGAAACGTAACTACGATCGTAATACAAAATACATACAATCGAAACCAATATCAATTAAAAACAATTTGAATTCGAATCGAAATGTAGAATAGAGGCGAATATTAATGTGAATTTTAATTGAATTTTGATTTTATTATTATTTTATATTGCCATTTGGCAATATTTCGATTTGATTTCGTCAAACAATAGTATGAACATTTCGCACAAATTTTGTTTAATAACTTTTTATAATACCAAAAAAATACAACTATGAATTTGTTATTTGATTTAGAATTATATGCTTTAGTATAAGAGCTAATCTGAGAATGTTATTTTTTAAATTAACAATCACCTCAAGTGGCTTATATATGAAGCATCTAATGCATATTTCCTAAGCTTAAATCTTTCATTTATTCTTTATTGGTACTTTATTTGTACTTCAATAATACTAAACTAATAATGACTTCATTACCGTCATTCTCTACGGGTCCTAGAATTTAAAGCAGTATATTATTTAATTATATTGTTCGAAATGTTTACTAGTTTTGTTGAAGTCTACTTTTATTTATAATAAATCTTAATGTTACTTAAGACCTTCACCCCTATTCTGCATTTTGTTACGTCTCCGAATTTAGAATACAAAAAAAACAATAATATTCTCAAAAGTATGAGAACATATGAAACAGAAACAGAAAAATAAACAAATTTTAATAAAAACTCAAAATGTAGTGCATACACTAAGGGGTTCGATAAGAAAACACTCAATTTTTGTTTGTTTTTTTCATGCAAATGGACAACCGGAAATTTATATTTTCATTAATTTTTTACATTTGGTATATTTTCTTTTCATATTTAATAAAAACAAATAAAATAATAAAGAGTTTTAACCAAATAATAAAAAATTGAACTAAAAAAAACAAATAGCGGAAGAATTCAGTCACTACTTTAACAACTTAGAAAAACGTAGCTACGATCGTAATACAGAATATCTACAATAGAAAGAAATGTAGCCAAACATAGAAAATTTCGATTCGAATCGAAACGCAGAATAGGCGTGTGGTTATAGTTACTGCAAGAATAATAAATAAAATTTATTTGATTTTCAGCAACAAATTCAATACAATGCAAAAACATAACCTCAGTTCCAAGGCGAATTCAATAAGGTGGCCCTAATTTACTACGTAAGCAACAGCTGATACATTCGCGTATGTCAAAAAACACAACCATTTGTATTTTGTTGACAACAAATATTTTTGATGCTACAGCTTTTTGCTTACTAAAGTGTTGCATTATACTGACACCCCGAAATTTTGTTTTACAGTGTTGTATTCATTTTCAATTTAAGACCACCCTTATTAAATTCGCCTTGCTCAGTTCGAAATGCTTTAACTACTAACTGTCACACAGTCTAATATTTGTATTTAATTGTTCCTAAACGTTTTGAATTGTAATATTTGTTTTGTTTTTTAATTTTTGTGTTTAAATATAAATTTATTTTGTTTTTATTTTTTAATCGTAATATACAAAAAATATAATAAAGCATTTATAAACAAAAAAAAGAAAGAAAATACATGACATAAAAGGTTACAATTGGTATAATTTCTTTAAGAATCGATTTGTCAAAAATACACAAAATTTGAAAATATTCCATTAACTTATAATTTATTTATAGATTTATTTTCTATTTATTTTTTCTTTAATATTTCTTTATTAATTTTTTTGATTTATTTTAGACAAATATTTTATATTGTTTTGTGAATGTATATATTTTCTTTTACTTTTATTAAATATTTATAAATATGTCTGTATGTATATGCAAATATATATTCGGTTGGATTGTTTTTGTTTTTGTTTTTTTCTTTTTTAATAATCGTTAACATAAAAATTAAATATAAACATATATATGCGCTCCATATAAATATATATAAAAAATAATAATAATAATAATATTAATTGTATTATATAAACAAGAATGACATGATATTTTCAATTTCTACTTTTTCATATCAATAATAATAATAAGATAAATTATAAAATTTTTATATCTTTTCTTTTTTTCAACATTTATGATCTTAAATTTAATAATAATTAAAGTTATAATAATTATTAGAATACAAAAAAATTAATAAAAAATATGTATGTATATGTAAAATTAATTAAATAAAAACATAAATTGTCATATAAAATATTTTCAAATGGTCCACCCACATACTTATGCTTAAGTAATAAGTAGACCATTTTCTGGTTTCTTAGTGAGAACGTTGTGTGTAGGTAGGTGTGGGTTATAGGAGAATGGGGCGTGGTTTATATTTAAATCTATTATTATTTTGTATATAATTTAATTTTAATTAAAATATTTGTTTTTTTATCTTTAACTATTTTTTTAACTGTGCATACTGTGCTCGTTTACAAGTTTGTAAATTTCGTTTCCTAGCATTTACTGGGTTTGCTGTTGGATTTCAATTTTTTCCACTGTCATGTCAGGATTCATAGCTGTAGCCTCCTATTTGTTTGTTAAGAACAAAAGAACAAAACAAAAATATTACAATTTGTTATAAACAAAAAAACAAAAAAATAGAAAAAATTATTGTGATTTGTTATTGTTTTAAATCATTTTCATTACGTACCTGTATTGCCTCAGCTAAGGCTCGATCATGATCAATTGGATCTCCATCAGATTGTATGGTTATCTTTTGTTCCACACGGGTCTCAACAATGCCATCTCGTTCGGTTTTGTACTGCAAAGTTTTTTAAAATAAAATTAATTAATTAAAAATTAAAGCTTTTAAATTTTCTAATATTTAAGAGAAAATTTTCTTGACTTTTAAATTTCAGTTGAGTTTGTTAATTGATAAAAATGGGTTTCGTAAATTCAAACAAAATTTCGACATCTTAATTTTTTTTTAAGTTTAACACTAGATATACCACACCAGTCAAAATGACTGATTTTACAATTTTATATTAAAATATTTACTTTACGGTACTTTATTTTTCCGTGACTGTAGTAGAGCTATATAAATACATATTTGAAAAACTATATTATTTTTTGTATTTTTCTATAGTAAAAATTGGTAGATTTTTTTTTATTTTCCTATAGGATGAAACGACTTTATTCTACTTTAACTTTATTCTACCTAATCGTAGCACGATCTAAAATCAAATAAACATCACGACAACCCTCGAATAATCTGGAATTCAAATGACACGAATTATAATAACGAACTTTAATGAATCTTAAATTGCGCCTCGTTATTTTGTTCGTTTATTATTTACATATTTTGCATTCTAGATAACGGGATAATCATACGATTTGCTTTGTTACAGAACACTTACTAGTATCAAACAACAAGATTTCGAACGACACAGGGCAAACTAGCCGTATTATTCGGGGGATGCCTGATGGTATGAGTCTACTAAAAATAGTTATATGTAACAGGTGAAAATATATTAAGAAAAGACTTTTTGTTTCAAGGGAAAAATCAAAAGAAGCTGATAAACCAAACAGTTCTAAAAGCACCTCTTAAATGTTTAAATGGTGTCAAATGAGTCATTACGATAATAATAAGACCATATATATTTGTAATATAACAATATGGACTTATTTTAAAAAGTTGTATCTTTAAATAGATTAAAGTGGGAGCTAAGTCAATGGATTTTTCTAAATCTACTTAGAGGTTTTTATATCAGAATTTACAGGGCTATTAGGAATCAATAATTAATCCTTTCAGTGCACAAATAGAATTATTCCACCTTTTGATTTTTTTTGTGATAACCGGACTACAAGAGCGAAAGGAAGGAGGTTCTTCAGCATTCGCCGTATTTTCCTGCTGAACCACATAACAATGAAGAGAACCTCTAAAACTAGCTAAATAACTTCTTTTATATATACCAGACCGTAGGTTTATTGATGGAATGGTATCGACAAATTGGTCAAGAGGTAGAGAAGTTCCTAAAAAAAAGTGAAAACACGATTTTTTTTGTACTATTTCCTCTTCACATCTTGTTGTTTTATGGACTTAATCGTTTTGTGCACTGAACTAAAGCTCTTTTATTAAATGCTACCTATCTTTAAATTTATTTATAACATGACCCGATGGAATGGGCTAGGTTAACTTTGAAGGCCGTTGTGTTGGGCTACTTAAGAAAAACTCACAAGAAAAAGCTTAACGGTGTCCAATAGCATTATCTAGATAGCCAGTTCATATATCCTCTACGTGTGATGACCTTGTTTTTTAATTACTTGGGCAGAATTTATAATATGGCATGAGCTGTGTAGCCTATAGCGCCGTCTTGTTGAAATCAGATGTCAGTGTTGTCCGTATCATCTAATACAGGTCAAAAAAAAATGTAATCATCGGCCAACGTCGTTCTCAAACAAATATGGACCGATGTCGACGGCAGCATAAGATCCACACCAATCAGTGACTTTTTAGAGATGCATTAAACGCTTTTGGATCGTACGTGGATAGGTATTTTCTCGAATTCGACCATTTTGTTTATCGAGGTATTAACTCAGGGGTAGGAATGGGCATAATCGTTGAAAATTATAATCAGTTTCAGCTGCTTCAGGGCCCACCAACCTTAAGTCGTTGTTTATGTTCGTTTACTTCCAGCCATTGTGTCAGTTGGTTCTTTGCGGGTATTGGGCCCAGTCAAAATGAACAATTCGCCAAGTTATTTTATGCTGAAGACGGAGTTCTTCTAAGCGAAGCAAAATTCTCTGACTCGGATTAATATCAGTTTGAAATGTTTTTTCAATAAATGCTAACCTTTTGACCTGCGCTTTTACTGCATTAATCAAAAAATTTCTGCTGCTCTCACTGAACCAAAAAATGTTTGTGGTTGATTGCTGATTGGCAAAAATCAATGACAACACAGTCAAGCAAGCGTAATTTGAGCAAAACTGTTAGGCATGTTCGAGAGTGCGCATCGTTCTTAAGTGCATATATGTATGTAGATATATAAAAATACATACATATAAAAAATTTACGATTACGATAAAAAGAAAAACGTTATAGACACTACTATTAGGGTTAATATACATAAAATATAAAATAAATACATGTTCTATTTAGATCTATACAGTTTTTAGTAATTAAAAACTAAAAGGACACACGACAATTGAAATAAGACAACGACACTGACACAACGCTATTTTAAAACACAAATTGGATATCTGATACAAGTCTACGAGCATATAGTATAAGTATTTACAGAATATTTAAATCAGTTATTATCTCAGATTAAACTTACAAATATCATTTGCATTCAGTGCCTATGAAAGAAATACAATTTTGCCACAGCATTTATGGGACAATACTTACGGTAATAGTTTCGACGGTGCGTGTTTTGCTGCTAACAGTTTGAGTTGATACAATTTCACCTTCAGCCGTATAGCCGGGAGAATTTTCACCTAAAATAACGCGGGTTTGTTCAACATGTGGGCCGGTGGTTGTTGCTGATGTAGAGGCAGAAGTTTGATACAGAGGAGATTTCTATTTAAATGAAAGCAAACAAACGAAATGAATAATTTTTGATTTGAAAACAGCAGAAAAGATAAAGATTTTAAAGTGAAAGTGAAAGAGAAAAATACTATAAATCTACTTGATGTAAACGTGGTAATGCTTTTTTTTGTTAAGAGAATGAGAATTATTAAACAAACCTTATATGAGGTGGTGGTATTATAAATAGCAGTAGATCCATCATACGGACCATCGATTGGTGTACCAGAATCTCCAGAACTTGTGGAGGAAATACTGTCACGTCTTTGGTACTATTAGTTGTAACAATAACAACATAATTTTTTTGCATTCCATTTTTAAACAAAACACAACAAAAACAATAATCAACATAAAGTTAAGGCAAACAGTCAGTCAGGGTTAAAAAAAAGAAAAATAATAAAAAATATTTGTTTAAAATCTCATGCTGTTTTTAAACATGCTTTTTCTGGAGTTAACCGCTATCAACTTACCTGATCTCCACTGGTTACCGTAGCTGTGGTCTTAACTTCTTGGGTCACAACACGTTGCTCCTGTTTATTAGGGTCATGGGTACGTGTTGTGGCCACAGTTTTCTCTTCTAATTGTTCGGTTTTAGCTTTTTTACCCAAATCTTCATGAGTGGTGGCTGTACGTGTTGTTACTGCTGTAGCAGTAACATAAGCACCACTGCTCAAATCTACGGCTGGAGCATCAGCCTTTATATTGCATCGGCAAATGAATGACGACCATTAATTGTGGGATTTTTTTTTGTTTTTTAATATTGATTATGTTTAGAGCGATGAAAGAGCAAGCAAAAAACAATAAAAGGGTTTTATAGTTAAAAATAAAACAAAAATAGTAAAGAAATTAAAATAAATTAATGAAATAAACAATAAAAGTTAGTTCGTTTAGTTTTAAAAAATCCTGCTAAAAAATTAATACATTTGTTTTATTAAAAAAATAATAATAATAATAATAATTAGTATTAAATAATACTGTGAGAAAAATCTGACTCTCTAACTCTAACTACACAATCTGATTTACTACCTCAAAAACATTTATCTAGGACTAATTACATAAATATCTTTATCAACTCTGGAGCAGAAAAAAACGACATCCCTTGTGTCTATCCAAGAAATAAAGGATTCCAATGCAGCACAATTGTTATGGCAAATAGAGTCGAATTCGGTTAAGTGGAAACACAACATTATAGATATTGTTTTTGCTGCTTAATCTCAACGTATTTTGTACATGTTCGATAACGAATGTCATAATTATAAACTAAAAAAGGTCAATCAAATCAACTATCGTAAGCGACGATTAGTATCTAGGATTTTCAATTCAATTTTCTTATAGCACTTTTGCAGATCAATATAAATAAAAATGGATCGAAAAATCCTTGCTAAGCGCAAAACTTGAGAACGTCTCGACCGATTTGGCAATTTTTTCCATAATTTAATTAAGACATGAAGGTATTTATGGAGAGAAAATTCAAAAATGCATACTAAGCAGTGACACCAAATAAGTATTGATTTCTGTATATCTTAAAAACGGTAAACGTAGAAATTAAATAACTCCATTTTCAGTACACACCATCAGTAAAAAAAATAGTAGGAATCGGGTAAGTGGACCTGGCACCTCCCATATACTATCCTAACCATTAAAGGTTCGTATTTCCTGTCAAATTTTTGCTATATCATTTTCATATGCCTGTTAAAATTTATATATTGCAATATCAGCGTTAAATTTTTTGTTTTATACAGGTCATTGGTAGACCAATTTATTGCAGCTCTAACATTTTGTCTAATTGAATCACCTTTTTATATAGCAATGATCGTTTAAATGCAAACTTTCTAAATTGACCAAAAAAGGTTCGTACCTTGCAAAAACTAACGGTTTTTCAAATCACGTTATCTTTTGAAAATACTTCGAAGAGAAATCGAAAATTCAATCATATTAAAGAATAAAAATATAAACTGAGTCATAAAAAAAACTATAAAAATTTATAATGCCGCGTGGTAAGCAATTTCTAACGGAGTGTGTGATTATTATCATCCAATATGGAAAAACAAAAAAGTTACGCGGAAATTTCGTCCGAACTACATTTGGCGAAGTCAACTGTAGTTCAAATCTATAAAAATAACATTACCATTTTGGCAAACTTTAAGAATTTAAAGAATTTTAGGAGAAAAAATACAGCCAGAAATTTAGCAGCAGACTGGTCACTGCATATTGGAAAATCTGTAGGGCGGTAAACCACGAGAAAATGCTTGACAAAGTTAAATTACGGGTTTTACAAGGTAAATAAAATAAGTTGATAATCACCAACTATTGAAAAAAAAAAACTTCACTATCCAAGGCAAAAGAGATAACTTTTTTAACTGTGGCACAAAAAGAGCAGCAAGCATGGACTCAGAGGCAGTGGGATTCAGTTATTTTGAGTGATAAATCATGATTTGAGCAATGTGTAGGAGAAACAGATTCGAAAGTTTTTTGAACAAAAGAAGAGACAAGACAAAGATTGCCTTAAGCCCAGCGTTAAATTCAGTACAAGTGTTATGATCTGTGGTTGTATGTCTGCAAAAGGATTAGGTCAGCTATGCTTCCTAGATAACACCGTTAATGCAAAGACACCGCCCCAGCTTATACAGCAAAATTGACAAAAAAAAGGTTTATAGAAAACAATATTAATCTACTGCACTGGCCGCCATCCAGTTCAGACCTGAAACCCTTTGAGATTGTATAGGTAATAATGAAGCGTCTTTTAAGAAATGATCTTCAAGCGAAATTCGAGAAATTGGATCTCAACCACTCCAGACGAGTGTAAATATTTAATTAATCCTAAGAATAAAAGAATAAATACTGTTATTAAAGCCAATGTTACTAAATACTAAATTCCCATTTGAAAAGACGTTCGAACCTTTAATGGTCAAATTAAAATGAAATTATTTTCAAGTACTTTAGTTTTTTTTTTTAATTTTTGTTATTAATGAAATAAATGTTTTTATTTTTAATACATCTTATTTTTTAAAAAACTTTAAAATTATCTTTCAAATAAGGGAAGATTTAATAAATCGGGCAATTTTTATAAGAACGAACCTTAAATGGTTAGGGTAGTATAATAAATAATTTTATTACGTCTTGAGAACGGTAAAAGTAAAAGCTTCTGAATTTGGTCTTAATAACTTCATTGTCAACACACATTATCAGTGAAAAATAGGCGAAGTTGGGTAAGTGGGAGTAGCACCTTCTATTCATAGGTAAATATTATACGGTTGCGTGAAACTTAATAATGATGATCATGAAACTATGAAAAGAGAACAATCAACACTCGATAGAGACAAGTATGATAAGTTTGTGTGTTCACTTACATATACAAGAGCATACTAATATTCACAAATGTGAAACAGAACATATCTTGAACAATTATCGATAAAGTTCATGCAAAAACAATATGCTCTAAAAGATCAGTTTTACCAGATCTAGGAAAAAGGAAAATCATTTAAGAAATACTTAAAACATACACAATGACTACATGATTTTACCAAATTGGCAACATTACTATTACGTATTTTGAAAATGTGAGATGAGAGCGAGAACTACCAAATAAAAATCGTTTCAATGAAAAACCTCTTTGTGTTAACGAAGTGAAACAAAATATTCTAGCTCATGGTATGAATAAAGCAATAGTTTGTTTGGCGTTCTGATTTTTATTCGAAATAGAGTCAAATAGTCAATGAACATATTCATATGTTCATATGAACACGTTCATTAAACTGTAGTAAATATCGAGTTTTGCATATCTTAATAAATCTTTTTGTAACCTGCAGATAGATTACAAGACTTTTATGACTTATAAGACTGACAAAAGGAGGATGCATCATTCGACATTCCCTCATATAAAAAGTAATTAATTATTCTATATGTATCTGCAAAAGACAATTTCTAGAAAAACAAGTATAAGAGGAGTGGCACTTTTCATACAAAATAACAATTCTATGGCTAGTTCACAAAACCATTTGTCCCATTTAAAAATGCATTTAAAACATTTAAAACATTTGCATTTAAAACATTTGTTTGTATGTATCTAACTGTAATTGCGTGAAGTTATGAATGTAAAGGACGGTCACTTTGGGTTTGTCAAACACTATGAATACTTTAAATCAAATTGATACTACTGCACATACATTTTTTAAGGATTCATACGATTATATACACAAGTATTTACATAGTTTACATATTACTTTCTGCAGTTCAAAGTAATTTTATACTTAAAGGATATCTCGAAGATAAAGGTTTTAATAATTGTATATTAGAAAAATAATTACATTCAAAATGGTTGGACTATGAAACCAAAATTTACAAAATTGATATCATGCTTCTAAAAATTGTTTCGAATAAAAAACTAAAATTAATACTTACTCTCAGCATAATTAAGCAGAATTTCGAAATTATATTAAAAATCTTTCTAAAGCGCTAACTTAAGTTGCTTAAAAAAAATAAATAAATAAATAAATAAACTAAAAAGGGATTGCAAAAATTAACAATAAAAAATAATTTCAAAATAAAATCTTTTAAAGCATTTTTCTAGTTTTGCAAAAACTAAGCCACTAAACAAGCTAAACTCTATGAGAATTTTCTTTAAGCCTTAAAACAAAACTATATATAAAATCAATATATGTAAGTATGTATATTTGTCATTCAAACCTTGTGTTCCTGTGTTGAATAGGTTACTTCACCGGTACCCAAATTGCGTACTTCTTCCTCTACATTATGTGTAACGCCATCATCATTTTTGGTCAATACTTGTTTGGTTGTTGTCTTCACTACGGTTGGTGTACTCACATATTTGCCCAAATTTTGTGTAGTGCTCTTTTTCGGACTGCCAATAACCATTTCCTTAACATTTTCCGTTTCATATTCATGGGTCATATCATCGTCGGAACTGACCTCGGAATCGCGTCTTAGAGCATTCTTACCCATATGTTTAACACCATCAAAGAATTGTTGTCTAGTAATAGGTACAGTTTCAGTAGTTGTACTAACTTGAGCCTGCTTGCCAAAGTGTGAAGGATCGATTTGGGCATAATTCAAGATCAATTTACCGGTAACGGGATCTTTAATGGCGGTAGCTGGATCAATATCGCCCGTGTTTGGATCAATATCACCATATTCGCTCTTAATTCGTCCTGTAACAGGATCAATTTCACCTGTCAAAGTCATGGTATGGGTAACGGTTGTGCGTGCACCAGCAAAACGAGGATCATTAGGGTCCACCTGTACAATTTCACCGGTAATAGGGTCAATCATATTGTAAACATAAACGGTTTTATTGAAGAATTTCAAAACACGACCCGAGACTGGATCAATTTCACATGTCTGTGGATCGACTTCCTCGGGACGGCCTCTTTCGTCGACCTTAGAGATAAGCAATATTCTGACAATAATCAGTTTGCCTGTCTTAGGATCAACGCGTGCCAATTTTGTGTAAACTTCACCAGATTCGGCATCAACTTGAGTCGTTGCATAGAGTGGTTCACCGGTGGCTGAGTCTAAATCACCAGTAGCAGTATAGATTTTACCTGAAGAAGGTTCAATCTTGGTAATATTGGGGTCCAGTTTAGTTTGTTTCTTAATTTCATTTGTCTTAGGATTAAGGTAACCGTATATGGTGATAACATAGCCAGTCTTGGGATCAACAGCACTAGATATGTATTGTTGTTCTTTAGTAGCGGGATCAATAGCACCAGTAGGCATCCAAATTTGATTAGATTTGGGATCGATCACAATGTCCTTGTCCTTAGCTGTGCTGACTTGGCTAATAGGAGTCTTTGTCTTTGGATCTACACGTTGCTGTACAATACGCAGTGATATAACGCGGGCATAATCCTTATCAGGTTTATTACTCTTGGGATTAATTTGGTTTTTAAGAACAATTTGTCCAGTGGCCGGATCAATTTTAATATCACGGGTAACAGATTTGCCAGACTTGGGATCATTAAAGGTAATAGTGTGTTTAACTAAATCGATTTGACCATATTTAGTATCAATTTTTCCAGCCTTAGGATCAAATTGACCTCCAGATGTTTCAACGTAAGCAGTCTTGGGATCAATGATATTCTTTTTGGAATCATATTTGCCAGCCAAGGAAGTAACTTCAACAATAGGATCAATCTGTTGACCAACTTCAATAAGTCGCCCTTGAGTATTATCGAGTTTTCCTGTCTTGGGGTCTACAACACCCATAAGAGTAAGTTGACCAGTGGCTGGATCAACCTTAACGTTCTTGGATACAACAATTTTGCCTGTTTTGGGGTCGATTGCCTTCAATTCGCCAGTTCTAGTATTAATTTGGCCATATTTGGTGTCTAATAAGCCTGATTCCATATTCAACACACCCAAAGAACGTTCAACTTCTCCATTAACAGTATCAATTTTACCGGTAGCAGGATCAATACGGCTTGTGATAACAGTCAATTCAACCACAGGATCATCTTGAGGTGTAATGGCCATAACCAAGCCCAATGTGTCATCTACACGCCCAGTATTGGGATCCGATATTCCAGTAATCAACTGCAGGTGACCAGTTTTGGGGTCAATTTCTCCTTGGTAAGTTTCATTTTTACCGGTCTTGGTATTCAAGGCTACCAAAGTACCCTTTTTGGGATCAATTAAACCATATTTTGTGTCAATAAGACCAGTAGCAGGATCCAAAATGCCAGTAGAATGTTCAACTTGACCATTTTCGGTATCAATTCTCTTGGTGGCAGGATCAAATTTAGAAGTAATGACCATAATTTTAACGCGTTTCTTTTTAGGTTTAGCACTTGGAGCAGCCACTCCAGCGGAAGTTTTCGTGGGAGTTAAAGGTACGCCAGTAGCTTTGCCTACAGATTGAGGTGAGGCTGTAGATGAGCGACCCTCTTTAGTAGGGGTAGAGTCAGTGGATGATACACCCTTGCCGGTAGCCAATTCCAAAACTTCCTCATCTTGGGGAGCCACCGTAATAATTTGACCCAAAGAATTATCTGGACGACCTGTTATAGGATCCACTACACCACCAACAATGTGTATTTGACCAGTCTTGGGGTCTACGTTGCCACTAATACTTTCATTTTTACCCGAGCTAGGATTAAACGCTACCAAAGTACCATTCTTGGGATCAATTAGGCCATATTTGGTGTCAACAAGTCCAGTGGCAGGATCTAAGATACCCGTAGTAACATCTAAGGTACCATTATCAATATCAAGTTTCTTAGATTTTGGATCAAGTTTGGAAGTGATTATAGTGATCTTAACACGTTTCTTCTTGGGATCGTCTTGGGAAGTAATAGACATTACCTGGCCTAATGTATTGTCAAATTGACCGGTCTTAGGGTCTTTAGCTCCTTGTAAGAAATTGATGTTACCAGTTTGAGGATCCAATTCACCATAATGAACTTCCTTTTTGCCCGTCTGAGGATTCAAAGCTACTAGAGTACCATTTTTGGGATCAATTAAACCGTATTTGGTATCAACAAGACCGGTAGCAGGATCAAATGTACCGGTGGAATGATCAACAGTGCCAGTATTTGTATTAATCCTTCTGGTCTTTGGATCAAATTTGCCGGTTACAACAGTTAGTTTGACTGGCTCCTCTTGAGGTGAAACCGCTATCAATTGTCCCAAAGAGTTGTCCACACGACCCGATTTAGGGTCTGTTACACCCTGTAATACAATATGACCTGTTTTTGGATCTACATTGCCTTGATGGATTTCCTTCTTGCCAGTTTTGGGATTAACTGTGATTAAAGTTCCCTTTTTGGGATCAATTGTACCATAATTGGTATCAATCAAACCAGTAGCGGGATCTAAGGAGCCCATAGTTTCATCAACGGAACCATTTCCAACATCAACTCTCTTAGTTTTTGGATCAATTTTGGACGTTATAATAGTAATCTTAACATTCTTCTTTTTAGGACCAGCGATTTCAACACCCGAATCATCCAAAGGTGTAACGGCAATAATCTGACCCAACGAATTATCAAAACGACCAGTTTTTGGATCAGTTACACCGTTTACTAAATGAATATTTCCATTTACGGGATCAATATCACCCTGATACAATTCTTTATTACCAGTTTTAGGATTAACTGCCACCAAAGTGCCTTTAGAGGGATCAATCATGCCATATTTACAGTCAACAAGGCCAGTAGACGGATCATAAACACCTGTGGTAACATCCATGGAACCATTTTCGGCATCAATATTTCTACTTAATGGATCAAATCTTGAAGTAATAACAGTTATCTTAACACGTTTCTTTTTGGGATCATTTAAAGGAGCGAAGCTATAAATTTGGCCTAAGGAATTATCCACACGACCAGACTTCGGATCCACGACACCATTTAACAAATTGATGTTTCCTGTTTTGGGATCAAATTCACCTTGATAGGTTTCTTGTCTACCTGTCAATGGATTCACAGTAGAAACAGTTCCGTTCCTAAAGTCAAGTAATCCATATTTAGAGTCCACTAATCCCGTAGCTGGATCGTGTGTTGCAATCGATTGATCAGCAGAGCCATGTGCGGCATCAATTGCGTTCGTTTTTGGATCAATGCGTGATGTAATTACTGTCACTTTAACAGGTTCACCTTGTGGAGCAATAGATATAATTTGGCCCAAAGAATTGTCCAATCGTCCAGTCTTGGGATCAGCAACACCATTTAACAGATGAATATCACCAGTTTGTGGATCAATTTTACCTTGATAGGTTTCCTTTTTACCATTCTTGGGATTAAGAGCAACCAAAGTAGCCTTTTTAGGATCAATCAAACCATATTTAGAGTCTATCAGTCCTGAGGCAGGATCTAAACTACCTGTAGAGTGGTCAACTCTACCATGCTCCTTATCAATTTTCTTCGATTTTGGATCAAATTTAGCAGTATTAACAGTTATTTTAACGTTAACCTTCTTGGGAGAGTCTTCCAAAGGAGTAATAGCCAAGATTTGACCCAAAGAGTTGTCTACATGGCCAGTTTTGGGATCCACAACGCCACTCAAGAAATTAATATTGCCTGTCTGCGGATCAACTTCTCCTTGATGGGTCTCCTTTTTACCTGTACCGGGATTTACAGCAACTAAAGTACCTTTCTTGGGATCAATTAAACCGTATTTCGAATCTATTAAACCTGTAGCAGGATCTAAAGTGCCAGTAGAATGATCAACTAAGCCGTTTTCAGCATCAATTCTCTTAGTTTGAGGATCAAACTTGGAAGTGACAGAAGTGATCTTTACTACTTGAGGAGCAAAAGCTATAATTTGACCCAAAGTACTATCGGGTTGTCCAGTTCTAGGATCAATAACTCCTTGTAATATATGAATATTACCAGTTTGAGGATCAATGTCACCTTTATAGGTATCCTTTTTACCAGTATTAGGATTGGTGGTTGTTAGTGTACCTTTTTTGGGATCAATGACACCATATTTGGTGTCAATATGACCAGTAGCTGAATCCAAGGTACCCGCAGAGTGTTCCACAAAACCATTTTCAGCATCAATTTTCTTCGTTTTCGGATCAAACTTCGAGGTAATAACCATTACTTTCACTTGATTTTTAGGCTTAACAACTCCAACATAGGCAGGCTGTTTATTATAACGTTCAGAATTCAGGAAAGCAGTAGTAGGGTCCACTAAAGGTTTGTAGCTACCTGGAGCACCAGAAGCATAGCCTTGTGTCGGGCTCTTGGAGGGTGAATAGGATCTCTTTTGGGCATCGCTTAAGGGTATAGCTGCAGCATCTACAGCGCTGCCCTGCAATTTCGCTTTTGTGGCTGGCGAAAGATTGGCTTCTTTCAATAGTTTTGCCTTTGTTCTTGGCGACAATTGGTCCTTGTTTATCTTATCGCGTGTGCGTGGTGATAACTGGCCTGACTTGAGTTTTTCCGCTTGTTTTTTCAAATCTTCCTCATTACCAGGGGCATAGTTGAAAGCCAAACCGATTTTCTTTTGCTGAGAGCCTGGCGATAATTGCTCCTGACCATCTTGGCCTCGACGATTACCCTCAGGATCTTGGTCGTAACGGAAACCACCGGGAATGTATGATTTACGTGTGGGACTGGTATCACCATCAGCATCCGTGTATTCGTAAGGTTTTGTATAGCCAGGAGAAGTAGAACCACGGTTTTTATCCGCATTAGATGCATCACCAGTACCGGCTGCCACCAATTCCAATTCCCCAGGTCTAGACGATTTGTTCTTATCCTTGCCATCCTTAGATGGTGAACCACTCTTGCTCTTGCGACCCGAAGAGAATAAACCAATGCCCTAAATTTTGTTTTCGAAAACAATGATCAAATAAAAATTAAAAAAGAAAAAAAAACGAAACGAAATTAAAATAAAAGAAAAGAAATTGGGAAATAAAAAGAAATAAAAATTAAAATTTTTAAAACATATTAAAAAACTAATAAAATATATTAAAAATATATCAAAAATATATCGGATATGTGTTCTGTAAACCGAAAACAAGTGAAATTAAAATCGAGTCAATTTTCAAAGATAAATAAAATTTAATTGCGACAATTACTTTAAAGTTTTGATAACTAAAGAAGTTATTTTAAAGATAATTAAGCAAAATAATTTAAACAAAACATGAATATCTTAACAGAGTTCAAAATTATAGCAATTCGAAGATTCATTCGACTTCAATTTCACTCAATTTTGGTTAAGAGAACATACCTGTATATATTTATGTAGAAAAAATAAAAATTTAAAAATGAATTATAAAACTTAAATTAAATAAATTTTAAAATTAAATTAATTTAAAAAAAGATTTATAACATGACTTAGTTTAACTTTTACAATTGAATACTTGTGATTAAAAATTATTTTTAACTTATGAAAGTTTTATTATTCGAGTATCAATTAACTCTACCATGATAAAGGTCTTTAAATATGGTAAATATGGTAAAATAAAACACAAAAACTACTTACACGTCGGCCTGGTTTATCCGATTTTTGTGAATCATTCAAATCATCATTTCCTTGAATTGAAATAAAAGACAACTATTTTAGCAAACGGTGAGGACTTTAAAACAAAAATAACACTATACATACCATTCATGCCAGCGGCCTTGTCTTTAGCCGCCTTTTCCTTGGCTTCTTTTTCTTTCTTCTCTTTTTCTTTCTTTTCCTTTTCTTTGCGTTCCTTCTCCTCCTTTTCCTTTTGTTTCTTTTCCTTCAGTTTAGCTTCTTCTGCGGCCTTTATTTTAAAAATTAAAAATAAAAATAAAATTAAAAATTTTACATCAAAAGTGTTTGTAAAGATATTTCACTTAAAAAAAAGACAAAAAAGACGAGAAAGCTTTTCAAACATGCTTTAATACAAAATATAGAAAATTAAATGTAAACATAATAGGTAAGAAGAATATGTAAAAAAGCCTAAAAGCGAGATATTTTAGCATTGCATTTTAATATATTAAAAATTCCAACAAAATTGAAATATGCATTTTAAATTTATTTAAACAAAAATTCTCTTTTTTATGATTTAATTTCGAACTGAAACTGCTTTCATATTAAACAAATGTTTGAAATTGATGTTAAATCACTTAAAAATTTTAACACTTGCAAATATGGTATACAAAACTCACTCTTAAGCTTATTTAACACAAAATAAAAAATAAAAATAAAAACAAATAAATAAATGAAATTATTAAAAAGCTTTAAATAGTTTAATTTCGAAAAACATAATAATTTCCATTTAGTAAATGCAACTTGGATTTGTGTGTGTATATTGATTGAATAAGTGAATAAATAGTGTTTTAAAGTAATTGTCTTAGCGTGTATAAGTACAAGTATGTATGTATGTATGTATGCATGTATGTATTTATGTAAGAGTATATGCTTGTTATAACACAAATAATTTTTATTTAAATATTTTAGTGTTCATGGTACATAATTTGGTAACATTAAAAATACATATTTATATCAAGCCAATTATGACAAATAGAATCACACAAATCCTATTATGATTATATATATTATATATATTTTATAAGAATTAGTACCTAAATTAATATTTCCAAATGATTTTATATGTATTAAAAATCTTTAAAAAAAAATTTCTTTTTCTACTAAGATCATTAATGTCAGAAGATTGTTTCCCTTGAAATAATTTACCCGAAATTGCATTCGTGAATATCCTTTCTCATCAAATATCTTTCCTTCTTCAAAAATCCAATTAAGAATAAGATCACTGAAAATATTCAAACGCAAATAGTGAATATTTTTATCCCACGAAATAGTTTATTTTTTCTCATTGATTTGTTTTCACCAGTTTTGCTGGGGAGCCGCTTTCTTCATTTAAGTATTTATGTCTTTCAAGTAGAAAATTACAATTTGTATTAAGTTATTTTAGAACTAGAAGTGCAAAGCAGCATCATGCTTTTCAAAATGCAAAGTAATAGTAATTTATTTCATGAAAAAATTTCAAGAGACGATTTGGCTGGATTTTAAAATTCGCTGGTAGAAGAAGATTTTATTAATAACTAAAAACTAAGCCTTATTTATTTATACAAAAACCACGAGTGTGACATTTAAGCTTTGATTTCTCTTCCTGATATTGTATAAGTGCTTATTTCATCAATACATTCCACAACTGCAGGCATTCCAAATTGTTGATAGAATTCTTGGAGGCTGTAAGTCTAATTGCTTTTTAGTAGGATAAGTTACCAACTTACCATAAAAAATTTGCTCCAAAGCATGCCAATCCGACTTTGTAATCTCTAATTGCTTCTTTTCGATATTCGCTTTCTACAGAAATCCGCAAGCATGCTCAGTCTTATCATTGGCGTAATACCGAATAATTTTTTTTGCATATGACAGGGAACTGTCAAGCACTTCCACCGTATATGTAGACGCAGTTTAATTTAAACTGTAATCGTAGGCAAATCTAATGTAAAGTTTATTTAATAAACATTTTTTATGAAGTTCATTAGTTTACAATGTATCGGATAACTTCAACGGGTTGGATTCATCTCGTAGAAATTTACGAAAAAATCAATATTGTTTTGAAAATTTTTCTTGGAGCTGATGACTTTTTCCCAGAAATTGTACGAATTAATATATTTTTAAATGCATTCGGTTTTAAAGGCCTTTTGACAAAGACTAGAGAATTTATCCAAATTTATTATAGTGCTAACACGGCACTATGCTACAGAAAGTGGCCGGAACGTTTCTGGCGCTTCAGACAGACTGTGCGATTTCCACTATGAATTTGACAGGGTCTATAGTATTAGAATACCTTCTAGGGATGAGTACGCTATTCTTCGGTATTACACAGTCTCGGTCTCTACCGATGGCTCAAAGACGGAAACGTAGACGAGGTCGGGTGTTAATTCTGAAGAACTTGAACTCAGGCTTTCTCTCAAATGACCCGATGGTTGCACTGTTTTCCGAAAATTATATCTCTAATGAACCACGAATTAGAATTTACGTGGCCAGTCTTGCAGCAATAAATTGTCTCGACTCCAGCGCAGTAATATCAAAATGTCTTCAAAGCTGTATTCACTCAGTGGCCCGACTAAAACGGGGGAATGATATTGCTGATGAGTGCTATACTAATTGTTCCTCTCTAGCTTATATGCAGGGGGATATATCGAGCTTGACAGATAAATGGAATCTGAGCAAGATGGAACGCAGTTGGGCCATTTTTTTATCACCACTTTTAGAGTATCCAGAGTGCTTTGGCCTTCTCCATCTATGGAAAGAACTATGTCTCTTCTTAGGTTTCGCAGGAAATCGATTGGGGTTTTTACAGGCATAATTACCGGATACTGTATTATATGGCACATAGAGCGCCCTAGTCATGGCCGCTGTAGAAGCGGTCATGATGCGGAGAAGAGTAATCAGTACATGTTTTCTGTAACTACCCTGCTCTATGTAAGCTGAGCCTAAGGCACCTCAGTGCATGTAGACTTTTGTGATCTGGACTATCTGGAGTACTAGTTAGCTAACGTAAAACGTTTTGAGTTTTAGATGTGGATTAGGACTTTCCTGGGTCTCTTTCAAGGGTCTGTCATCTGAAGGATAGTAGTATCGGTATCCTCCGAGTGGACTAGCACATCGCCGTCGACCCATATTAGTTAACCTAAGCTATCATAGTGGTAATTGTGTAATGTTAACATAAATTTTTATTTTTGATTTCTTTGATTATGATCGACAGCTTACCAAAATGAAAGAGATAGCCATCAATATAATATTGGGTCATTATGAACAAGATATTAGCCCAATATGTATAAAGTAGATCTAAATTTAAGCATTTGTGTCTGTGGCTTTAAACATATACAGATACGGTAATGAAAGAACATAAAAAGTTAATTTCGCAGAAGGGATTGTACAGGCCGCAATCAGAGGAAAGTAGGGGTTTGTTAAGACCAAAAATAATCTTTCTTAAGCTGAAGAGTGAGGTCGAAATGAGTTAACGTCTATGCAGATAAAATTTGATTGCTTCGTTGGAGAAAATACGCTCCATTGTAATACCAAAGTTTTCAGTTGGTTTCTAATACGGAACAAAAATTGGTGAAAAAATAAAAAAGTATTCGCATAAAAGCGCCACTACAATTTTTTGAATCGTTTTTCACAATTCGTCACTGTGGTTAAACGTTACTTTAAACTTGTCAAAGCATTATCTTAATAAGTCAACTCAGTTGTTTAACTTAGTAATTATTTTTAATTTTGACTTTAGCCAAACAACTTCGTACCACGTTAAGATTTTAGACAATTAGCAAAACTTTATTCATAGTTTATAATAAAAAACTGAAACTGAAGGTTTATATGTTTAAACGAATGGACGAACAAACATGCTTCACCCAAAAGATATGGTTCGAAATCGATAGTTAGAGATGGACATTAGCAGAGTTTTAAAGTTGTTACAAACCTTACTACCTTTTATTTATAAAATACATATAAAACCATTTACTTAACAACTAGAAGAAAAAATATTAATTATATTATATATTTACATAATGCTGAGGATTAATAAAATATTTGTTAATTATTTTATATAACATACAATGCATACATATATGTAGTAAATGAATATTTAAATATTAAACAAAGTTATGGACAAAAGCATTGATAAACATATTAACAAAGATTTTTAATAAATATTTCGGTTAGACAAACACTTAAATGAGATTTTTTTAAATATACATAATTATGAAAATATAGTAATAATAATAATAAAATATTAAATTTAGAAGCAGATATTAATAACACAAATAAATGAAAAAAAATCGTAAATTGAAAATTGATTGTTTTTAGATTTGAAGTGAAAAGAATATCGCTTTCCGCAAATTTGATTTGCGTTTTGTTTTCACATAACAAAGAAAAAAAATCTCACAAGTGTAAAAATCTACAGCAACTTAAACAGAAATTTATAAAAAGAACCCAAAGAAATAAACAATTTATAATATTCAACTAAATTCAGCAAAAACAAAAACACTAAAGAAAATTATTTCAGAACTAAAGAAAACAAAAAACTAATTGCTATTTTTATTCACTTTTACAGAAAAAGAAGAGAAAAAAATCAAATAAATGTAAAAAAAGGAAAAATTATAGCAGATATGTTAGAAGATAATGTTAACCTGATCGGGGCCCATAAAGGCGGCAGCTGCTGAGGCAGCATCAGCCGCAGCACCGGTATTAGTCTCATAATCACCTTCAAGGGAACTCTGCGAAGAAGCCGAAGCAGTACCAGTGCTTGATTCTCGTATCAACTGAGTTTTGGTCATAATATTGTAAAGTATGAATATTTTTTTCGTAGAGGTACATACACATGTGAATACCGGGTCAACATAGTCATTATTAAACAGGTAGGTATGTATGAGAAAGAGCATTTAAATTATGAATTTAAAAAGTGTTATAGGATGATGGTTTAATTTTTTTTTTCGATTACAGGAAAAGGAAGAGAAAAATAAACGCGTTTATAAGCGTGTTGTTTAATGGATAATGTAATGTTTGAGGTTTTTCAAATAAATATATATGTGTGTGTGAATAAAAGTGTAAAAGTGTTAAATTTGTGTGTGTAGGTGTGTTGCAAATAAATATTTAAATAGGATTAGTGTTTTTGACAGTAGATAGGTATAGTATCCAACAATCAAACCAGGATTTAAATTTATTGCCGGTTAAGAAAAAAAAAAACAAATAAGAACATAGAGAAATCAAGATTAAAAGGGTTTTTGAATTTCTTTTCAAAAAAATTTAACAAAAGGGAATGAAGAACTCTAATAAATTTTATTCATTGTTTGTTCATAGAAGACAGACCCAAATCTAATGTTAAGAAAAAGCCTTACCTTATCCTTCTTATCCTTTTTCAAAGGACTACGGCTACGTGGTGAATCCAAATCTGGTATATGTTCTGGTGGATGACCCATTGTATGACGTTTTTGAGAATCCTTTTCCTTCTCGGCCAAAGCCAAAGCTATTTCAAGAGAGAAAAAGAAATTAATTTTTTTTCGACATTTTCTTGTAAAAACAAAACATACCATCCATTGAACGTGATGTCAAGCGTCTACCCGACAAACTTCTATCGAATTTCGGTGCCTCACGATCTACGGGATTTTTACGACTCTCATACATGGTACGTCCAGAATAACGATATTTAGAACCGAATCGTGGAAACAGTGTTGACTTATTCGGTGGTTCGGGTGTCATCAAACGGAAGAAGGTATGATGTTCCACACAGGATTTCCATAGTTTTTTAGCAGCTCTATGATTGGCTAATTTGAAACCAATGGTTACCTCATGCTGCTCAAATTCGCCGGGACGTATTTTGATATAGAAATGGTGACGTTTATAAGAGATTTTTAAAATTTTAGGCCAAGCAAAACGATTGATGCGTAGTCTATTAAATAACAAAATAATACCATATCAAACGAGATCTTCTTTATATAAGTAGAAAAAGAATTTGTAGTTTTTGATAACTTTTATATAAAAAAAAACAAGTAGATACTCTAATAGAATTTCTTTATCGACCTTTTGGACTTTACTTTCAATACAGTGTGATATTTCAACCATCCCTTATATGTCCATAGTAACAACTTATCTTCTCAATATGGTAGAAATAGGAATTCGAAATAAAAACGATTGATGCGTAGTCTATTAAATAACAAAATAATACCATATCAAACGAGATCTTCTTTATATAAGTAAAAAAAGAATTTGTAGTTTTTGATAACTTTTATATAAGAAAAAAAACAAGTAGATACTCTAATAGAATTTCTTTATCGACCTCTTGGACTTTACTTTCAATACAGTGTGATATTTCAACCATCCCTTATATGTCCATAGTAACAACTTATCTTCTCAATATGGTAGAAATAGGAATTCGAAATAAAAATCCATTAAAGAAAAGTTTAAATTTTTAAAATTACTTTAGAAAAATCACTGACTCAAATTCATTGGCGCTTCTTATAGCATGTTCGCAGGACAACATCTTTTCATTCATATGTTAACTCCTAATTATGAGAATTAATTTATGAAAAGTTTAAAAGCAAATGATCCAAATTGTATGACATTAAATTTTAATCACCCTGTTAATTACAAAGAAATCAATGTGATCTGTAATTTTTATAATCTGCAGCATAAAAATTAGATCGTATAAGTTAAGCGTAATTTCTAGCTCTTAATTAAAATATTTCCATTACACATTTAATATTGCAAATTTATTAAACTCACCTCCCAAAGGTATGTAAGTAAAACTTGTTCATGTATCAATCACAGACAAACGACTAAAAATACCGTGTGATCGAGGGTGAATTGTGTAAGTAATTCAAACAGCGAACAACGTCCCGGTGGCGAACGTCGTAGTGAATCATCGTGCCAAATGCTGACAATCGTAAATCATCGATTACTGAAAATGAATTTTCTTTGGCGTCATACGCGGCTTTTCAAAGTAATTGCCCAATTTTTATGAATGACAGAATTTGTTTTTGTCCTGCAGGCATCCGTATATTAGTAAGTCCTAACTGACAATATCATCGATAATCATTAATGGCTTTATTGGTTAACGAAAAGGTGTAAGAGATAAAATCCTACACCCAGCATATGGTCGATTCATGGCAGACAAAATCCTGCATCAGTTAACATGTAGTCGACTCATAACAGACAATGTCTAAATTTCAGCTTTATTATGGTGACATTGGTCATACATAACATCCTTTTTTGTGTCATCGTCATGAGGATTCACCAATTAAATTTCAAATTTACTTTTCCGATTGATACTGATTCTGTGACGATGATGCATTATTGAAAACATTATACTGTTAGACTATACTCTCCATATATAGTTTTTAAATATTTTTTTAAATAAACACACCCATGTGCCTTTAATTAAATTATTGTATATTAAACTGCTTTTGTTAAATGCTTTTTTGAATCCCTAAATTTTATTATTGAAGCTGTACCACTAAAACTTATATATAAGAAAGCTCTAAGGTAATAAAGGGTGGTCCAACCATAATGGACGATGTTAATTATGAGTCACACACTAACGTAAGGTTTTTTTGCCCAACTTTATTTGGCATTTCTTTGTTTCAGTGTTTGTCAAATTCAACCAAACCGGGTCTATAGGAAATGTGGAAACACCTTTGCGTGCTCGCCCAGTTCGCTCTTTGAAAACATTGCTGTTGTTAGCGATAGTGTGGCAGATGTGTAACCGTCAACCTCGACTCATCATCGTGCCCAGCAATTGAACATCTCGCGAACACCACCATTTAAAGCGTCGTCAATACGCCGAATGGTTAGTTGAAGCTGTACCACTAAAAAGACAGAAGTGAATGGTGACTTTACAAAGAAAATCATATTCAGCGACGAGGCACACTTTCACCTTAGTGGATTCGTTAACAAGCAGAATTGCCGCATTTGGGCAAATGAGTATCCACAAGTGATTGGTGAAAAGCCGATGCATCCACAAAGAATGACTGTTTGGTGCGGTTTATGGGCTGATGGTGTCATCAGGCCATACTTCTTCGAAAATGAGGTCGGCCAAGCAGTTACCCTAATTGCCACTTGCCACACTGCCAATGAAACAATGGCTGTTTTGCGCGAGAAATTGACTTCTTTTTTTGGGGATATTTAAAAGAAAAAGTGTACGTCAATAACACAAGAACAATTCAAGAGCTGAAGGATGAGATAAAACGGCACATTAACGACATTGAAAATATGGACTGAAGGACAGAGATATGCCACCGAAGGCGATTATTTGGCCGATATTTTGTTTCACACATAATTGTCATAGAATCTTCTATCATAATAAAAAATATTAAGATAATTCTCTGAAAACTTTTTGTTTTATTTACAATTAACATCGTGCGTTTAGGTTGGTTGGACCACTCTATTTTCACTTAATTTCTTGCATTGTTTCTATATAATTATTTTCATTACTTTTAATTGTTAATCTGTTATTCATTTCTTTGTTAATTCAAAAACTTTTACTCTGCTAACAAAATAGTTTTTTTTTTGTCTTTACTATACAAAAATTCCATTATTTCCAATTCCAATTCTCACATATAAATGTAAAGGACTTTGGTATTTAAAAATAAAACTCACTTGTCTCGGTATACCAATAAACCAGAGGCGCAGACACCCAACATAATGTCCACACCTTCAGTGTCTTTGGCAGGATGTAAATCCACACCATACATAGCCAATTTTTTGGCATTCTCCAAATAATGTAACTCAGCTTCGGCGGGTGATTGACCCCTGTGTTAAATAACAAATATTAAGAATTAAAATATTTAAAAAGGGAATTTGAAGTTTGTACTCACTTGTGAGTTTTATGCAAATCCATAACTTTATCCTCCAATTCGGTTGATTGATTTGGAGCAATTTTGAAATCTTTTAAATAACTACGATCAGGCATTTCCTTGGGATCATAATCTCCCATTTCCGATTGTACCAAATACGAACCCAACAGGGCATGGGTAACAAAGGTGCAGGGTAGACGACCCTCCAAAATATCATTGCGTACTTGTAAACACAGATGATAACGGGTGATATCTTCTTGCAATTGTGAGGGTTCAGGTGGATAGAATTTTACTGCAAAATTCAACGTCCAAGGATCGTTACGGAAAAATTTTGATACTGGTTTCTCTAAATCCAACCAATTTCTAGGATCTGTAGGTGTCTCATAGGTAAGACCGAAATAGTCTTTTTCCAATATATTAAGACCAGCACAAATGGAGTTTAATAAATCACGGCCCTTGGCTTTGCGCTAAATATTTTTTAATAGAAAACAAAAATCAAATTTTAAAAGCAATTGGTGTGTGTATGAAAGAGAAATACACTTACATCTATGGTAACATCTAAAATGGAACCATCCAATAGGGTTATACGAGCCAAAGCAGCCTTTGAACTACTGCTAGACGATTTCTTACCCTTTGTGGGTGTTTCCGTCTCTGCGGCGGTTGCTGTTTTAGTTTCCGCCGGCATTTTGATTTCTTTTTACTTTTATTTTCCGTTTTATAGATGCAAACTTCTGTTGTACTTGCAGGATATTTTTGTAATAAAAAAATGCTGCAATAAAAAAGAAGAATATAAAATTGTTTTAATTAAAAGTGACATTAAATGTACTTATAAAATCTGATAATAAAAAATTAAAGAGAAAGTGATTTAATCTCTATTGTGTCTGTTGTTGTTATTGTTGTTGGAAAACAGATTAAAATTTATTTCAATTAAACCATTTAATTCTATTTTAATAGACTGCTGGAGAGATGAATGTGTCATTAAAACTTCTGTTCAACCAACCCCACATATCGTTTGTCCGCACATTTTAATTTTATTTGATGTCGTTTTAATAAGTCATGTCATGTTTTAATATCATCTTTGACACCACCAACACCACAGGCTTCTAAAAAAATATTGCGAATATATTTTATAAAAATTAAATGTTACATTATGCTACACTTTTGCAGTATGATACACTAGAAAAATAAATAATTTTTAAAAGTGTAATGAATGTTATCAGATTTATTAAGAAGTATACTATGTGTGGTGAGAATTAATTGTACGACAGGATTTCATGAGATGATGATCACATTTTCATATTTATTTTGTTGTAAATTATTTAATGACTATGCCTTCGACAGCAATTAATTACTTTTTATACCTTTTACAAGCAAACAAAGAATGCTACAGACATATTGTGGAAACAGTGACCATATGTTCAGAGTGGGGTATACCAAATGCGAAATAAATAAAAAAAAGTGTACTAAACGGTCGACACAATCAACCGCATTCTAGAAATATATATAATACACATATTGGATAACAAAAACCGTATTCGTACAGAGTAACAATTTCAATAAAATTAAGAATATTATGCATAAGGATTAAAATTAATATTTTGTTGGATATCCTTTTTGCTTTATGACAGCATTGAGACGTCTTGGCACTATTTTGCAAGTTAATTGTGGTGATATTTTAATCCATTCCGTCCTCAATGCTACTTTCAGCTGGTTTACGTTTCTAATGTCCTAATGTTTCAAATTTTACTTGAAAATTGACCACAAATTCTCAATAGGATTGAGATCTGGATTTTGAGGTGGCGTATTGAGGTATTTGGGGCAGTTGTACAAAAGCCAAAGTCGGGAATCCAGCGCTATATGTTTGGGATAATTGTCCTATTCAAAGATAAAATCCCTGGAAATTCCTATTTTTTCTGCACCTTGCTTCACATTTTTCTTTAAAATATTTATATAGTCCCTTGCTGTCATAATTCCATCAATGAAATGTAGATTCCCAACTCCTGATGCTGAAAAGCAACCCCAAACCATTACCAAGCCTCCACCATGCCTAAATGTGGGAATTAGGTTATGACGAAATAAACTCCTGTTCTTCTCTCACCATATTTTAACGCGTCCATCCGATAATTTTATATTAAATTTGGACTCATGCGTAAAAATTACTCCTTTTCCAGAAATTGAAATCCTTATTTTGGTACTTTTTAGCAAACGCAAACCGTTTCTGTTTATTAACCATGCTAACAAATGGTTTTCTGACAGCATACCGACTTTTGAATCCAATTTTTTGAATGTAATTTCGAACTGTTTGAGCTGTAACGTGTTCCAAAGCTCTGTTCCAAATTTACAGCCAGTGTAACGCCAGTTATAGAACGATCAATGCGAATTTGGCGACGCAGGAATGAGCACTGTCTTCTTATTAACTTGCGCGGATTACATTTTGCTGCGATATTTTAAATTGTTCGTTTTTTTTGTATTTCGACACCACCTATTGGATAGTAGAAGCACTGCGCTTCTTTTTTTTCTATTTTTCATTTATTTCTATTTTTCGTTGTTCATCTGAAAGCTCACTTGATTTTCCGCCCATGTTGAATTTTCCCAACTTTTTATAATAATTCAACTGACTATGATATTTTATGAAAATACAGACTGCAACAATAAAAACGGGGAACCACACAAATAAAATAGAGTTTAAAAATCGCGTTAGCAACAAGAATAATATGGCATTGCCATCTGTACGAATACAGTTTTTGTTATCAATTTGTGAGTACTCCGCCATCTAACGGTCGATTTATAAGATACCTATATTACATTATTTGTATTTTGACATAAAAACAATAAATAGACACGACATTTTTAAAAAGTTGCTTATGCGTTGAATATTTTGTAAATTTTCTTATTTTTATCGGATGTTCGAATATGGGTATATATATGGGAATATATATGGGATCCTAGAGCAAGCACCCATACCTCTTTATACGGCCTAGAAAGGTTCCGTGAATCTCGAAATGCCGTGAAACGAGTTGCTTTTGTTTGCCTTACACTTTAGATTAAGAATCCCTCGTATTTCATAATTTAGATAGGTCATTACAGCGGAATGTTAAAAAAAGAAAGGCCGTATAAAAGAGGTATGAATATATTACCCGAAGGTGTTCCTAAGTGTTATAAAAATTGTGTATTTTTAAATAAATAAAATTAAAACTTTCTAATCTAGAATTGAGCCGCTTTTATTCAATTCCATTTAAAGTTAATAAATAGGCCGGTATATGCCTTATTTTCTTTCAATATATTCCAACAAATGACACTGTTTTGTGGTCAAATACAAAAAATAATATTTCTAAAAAAAAAAGAAAAAGAATTATGTGTCTAATGTGTTGACCGCGACCGCAAATTGTTATATCAAGTGTGAATTAGTGACAGCGACAGCTAATATTGCTTTATAAAGCCTTTATCAAATTTTATATTATTAATTTTTACAATTATTTAAATTATTTTACTAAATCATACAAGTAAAAAATATAAATCAATTGATTGCCATATAGAGCGGTGTTTATTTGAAATTGTATATGAAAAATATAAATAAATAAAATACAAATGTTTGACGTTAAAAAGATAAATTTTATATTTTTACAATTGGTGCTATTCTACTAGTATGTTATTATAGGCTTAGAAAAATTAATTCAGGAGGTGGTTAAAGTCATGAACGGCATCCCCATTTTCTTATATGGATTTAATATGGTTAGAATTAGCATCTCATTTATTTACCTGTAACTGAAGTGTGCAATGGAAATGCTGCTTCTCTTTATTTCTCATAATAAATTTAGGGACACTTGTTATTTTCTTTTGTATGGACCTTTATGAGAACCTGACTTATCTTACTAATGAAATTTACTACACATATAGTCTTCATACTATGCTATGCAAGATGATGCTCGAAATCTGATATGACATTTCAGGATACTTTTTATTTTTTTTATAAACGCCAACACTTACGCTGTGCAAGATTTATAAAATCCTTTATCGTGTTACAGGGAATCAAGTGTAGTTTACTAGCAATTTTAAATAGAAAGATGTCGCCACTGTAATTCACATCTTGGTCTAAAAAATGACTAACTTTTAAACAGAAATAAATCTTAGCTAATCTTATTACGGCCATTGGAAATCCTGGAATATCAGTAATTATTAGGAAGATCAATTATTCGACTTTTTTCAAAAACCGTTTTTCGAATAATTCGAAAAGTAGCACTTAAAAAATATCGGTTTTCGGTTAATAATAATTCAAATAACCGGTTGGCCGGTGCTTTTATTTAAATAAAATTGTTCCTAATTTTTGAAGCGCAGAGCTGGACCACGTCGTTTTAAAAATAAGCAGAAGCTGATGAAGAGCTTAAAATTAAAGCGGCCATCAATACTAACATTAATTGTAACAAATCTCATAAAAACTATGACAAAACGGTGTGCGGAGGCCATAAAAAACAAAGTTTATTACACAAAGTACTGAAAAATGTTTAAATTTCGAACAGCTACTTAAGGAGCTTATTTCGTTTTTATTGTATTACTTGGTAGAGAATGGAATTAAAGGTTTGTTATTATAGTTATAATTTAGGTGCCTAAGATAGCAAAAATTAAATGTTTGGCTTTGAATAAATCTATTAGTAATATACGAGACCTTAATTGCCTCGACGAGAAAATTTGCTTAGATATCAAACAGCACTGTATGTAAAATTATGCACGTATTTAATAATGTGTGTGTCACTGTTGTATGTTAGGTAAGAACCTTCCAAACAAGAAGTCGTCGGTAATATACGAGTCCTTAATTGCCTCGACGAGAAAATTTGCTTAGATTTCAAACAGCACTATATGTAAAATTATGCACGTATTTAATAATGTGTGTGTCACTGTGGTATGTTAGGTAAGAACCTTCCAAACAAGAAGTTGTTGGTTCAACAGGCCACACCATCTGACAATTTTCAACAGCGATATCACCTCACAACATTACTAGCGACTGGTTATGTGTATTTACGCTGTGAAAAACTTCATAACTAATATATCTGCTATTGGGAACCGGCGTTTGTGGGCTTGTGGGTGAGTCTAGTTGATCATAGAAGATGAGAAAAGGTTGTTTTTGCTCAAGGGGGCATATCTTTTCCGATCTTCCTTGGTTTTTACGCTTTTTGTTAAACGTTCAAGGTTGTCATATATACAAAAATAATAACTAAATTTGTACGGATAGTTAAATGATGAGCATATTTTCAATAAAAAAATATATAAACGTATAAAAATTATATTTATTTAAATTAACCGGTTATTCGTGTTAACCGGTGTATTTGGTATTCGAAAAACCGAAAAACCGAAAAACCGTATTCGACAAAACCAAAAAACCGGTTAAAACCTGTCGAATAATAACCGTCCGATTTCCCTAGTAATTATCTAATAATTAGATCGCTCTAAGAGCCTCGTTCGGCTTTAGATAAGTACGGTTAATCAGGAGCGTTGTGACAAAACTAAATTAAATTTAACATTTATAGCAGCTTTTATATATACTCGTAATGCTTGGAACTATTTTATATGTTAAGCTAAGTGCAAAATCTCTTACAATTGCAGATATTTAAATGAACTAAGACAGACTACGTGTTGCATTACGCTATCTTATGTTCACATCACGTTTTGAATTACGTTGTTTGCCGCCCTCGTTCACACGGCATAATTAATTCAGTTTTATTTGCATACTTTAGGGATATCAATTTAACAAACTTGCAATATTAAAAGTATGATAAAAAAATTTTTTTCATTAAGAGCTAAAAAGTATACCAAACTCATATGACCTATTTGTTATGCTTGATAGTTGGCGATGACAAAAAATCGATCTATATTAGATATCACATTGCAAAAAAAGCCTTTAAATAAAACTGTATGGAATATAATGATTTTGTTGCGCTGAATTTAAATCCATTTTCAGTTTTTTCCATCGGGCTCAAATTCTTTTTATGGGGGTGGCAAATTTTTCGCCCAAAATATGATAGTTATGTCAATATATTTCATCATAACTTGAAAATGACTTGACCGATTTTACTGCAAGTATAAGTAAATATTTAGGATTAAAATTTCCTATAAGCAACCTGAACTTTTTTTTGAATTTTTAACTTAGTTGCGAAACAAAAATTTTCGCGCAAATTAGAGCAGTTTTTTTTTTTTTTCAAAAAGTCATAAAAAGTTTATATTTTATTTTTTACCTACCATAGCCATAGTTTTGGTATATAAAAATGGATAGTTGTTTGTTCGGATGCTGAAAACTCGAAAACGATTTAATCAAATTGGATACTTCTACGATTTTGTTCGTAATTGCTACGCGAAGGTTTAGGAAAAAATAAAAGTCGAAAAATTTTTACATATGGCGCAGTAGAAGGTCATTCATTTGTCTCTGCTCCTGTTAAAGGTATTTGTATAAGACTTGGCAAGTCGATTCAGTCCACATATTTTAAGATCTGCAGCAAATATAAACGGGATTTGAGAAGTAGGCATGGTATCTCAAATACAAAGTAAATTTTGGTTTTTGTATATCTTGAGAACACTAACCGTTTCTGGATTTGGTTTAAATGACTTTGCAGTTAATACAAATTATCAGTCAAAAAGTGGGCACAATCATACAAGTTGGCATGGTAACTCACATACAAACAAATATTGATTTTTATATCTCGAGAGGAAGTTTCTAAATTTGATCTAAATGACTTCGCTATCAATACAAATCATCAGTTTAAAAGTGGGCGGAGTGGGATAGGTGGGCTTGGCATCTCTCATACATAGTAAGAAGTCGTTGTTTTTATTGAGGCTTTAAATCAATAAATAATTACTCTGAGTATACTGTATACTAACAATTGTTGTCCATAAATATATAGGATTTCCGGGCATAGACGGATGGCTAAAGTTAGTTTTGTATAATTTTAGGTGCAAACTTCTGTTTTTGTGGCACAAGAAGAAAGTTATGGAATTTAACGCCCTTAATTTTAAAGGTCATTACAAAAACATTTGATGTAAATAAACACAAAAGAATAGTGTGCCTTTAGTATTAAAATCATATATTCTTCAGGTCTATTTAGAAATTACACCTTAAATAGATCAAATAAAACCTGAAATAGAACAAAATAAATTCAGTTAAACTTTCAACCCAGAAAAAAGAGACACAACATTTACTGCCTTAACAAAGGTCACATTGAAAATCCACATACAGATGAATTTTACATGTCACGTACTTCATTCTATTTTCGTCTTACAAGTATGTATGTATGTATGTATATTATCATACTCTACCATAGGCTTTGTGGATTTTGTATTGCTATGCATCTCTAACTTAACATATTATTTTATAAAATTGTTAAGCTTTTACAGAAGAGTGCACAATTCGGTAAAGATTGGTTCATAACTGATAAAATGTTAAGTCAAATTAGATACAAGTTTGGTCCAGATAAGATTTTTTATTGACTCTAGCTGGTCAGTTGGTTGGTTTACGTGGCCACACATAGCTACTACAAATGTCCAATAGTGTCATCCGACACCGTTTTGAGAATTGCCCAAAACCGAACGATGCCTGGAATACCTCATACTCACTCCGTCAAGTTGAGATGTCTGTGCAGATTAGTTGGTCCAATACAGGTTATGGACGAGATGTTTATATAGGATCAACTTACCGAAGGCCTTACGATGACAGTTCATAAGGGCCGGGACAAAGGAAGTGCTCAATCGTCGACTCTAGCTTATAGACAAATTTTCGTTTCAAAATCGAAAAAGGTTAAAACATTTTTTATAACGATCTAATAAGGGCGAAATGTAACACTTATTTAGATTTTATATTTTTTACTGCATTGATGGATCTGGTAAGGTCATAACACAGAAAAATTATACCTTAAAAATCAAAACTTTTTGGTAATATTTTTTAAACCTGCTATATTGGTTTAAAAAACAGTACTAATAAACCTTAGCTAACATATGAGCCGTTCGTTTAGTGCACACATTGATTAACTACACTTTTTTAGGTCTTTTAGATGCTAATATCGAAACACTGTAATGATCCGATTATTTTATTATCATCGAGGTATAAAAGTGCTGCGATCTCTCGATCTATTGTACAACCCTTTATCTATATAGGGTTTCTCTTTTCCTACCTAGTATTTGATAGGAACCTAGATACTTCCTCCAAGAGTGCATGTGTCTAGCATGTGCTCTAGTGATACGCTTTCCTCACCACAGAATCTGCAAATCGTTCTTAAGACTACTCCAATTTTACTCAGATGTCCATTTAGCATGCAATGACTGCTCAAGAACCCGGTTAGTATCCTCAGGTTGTTTCTGGACATTCCAATGCAGGATTCAAATCTCCTCCTGTTAGAGTTACCCAACAAAACTTGAGATTGTTTCAAACTCGTGCGGCCAGAAAAGAGTATTCGCCTCTCATTATCCTCTTTTTCGATTAGTATGCCCTTGCAGGCCTGCCTTTCCTGGTCACAAAAGTGTTTTGGGCTCTGAAGTGGAAGCTCCTTTTCTAGCCAGTTCATTGGCTTTTTTATTTCCAGGAATTCTTACATGACCCGGGACCCAGCTTAACCTGAACGTATTGAACCTGCCCAGCTGGTTCAGTTTATCCGACAGTCCCAAACTAGATTAGACTCAATATCATAGAAACCAACTGCTCGAATGGCTGCCTGACTATCAGATAGTATGGCTGTGTCCTGTCCTCTATATTGTCTATCCAGGTTAAATTAAATACATCTCTCAATTGCATTAACTTCCGCCTGGACTAGGCTGGCGAGTTTCCCATAGGTTCAAATTATTCCCTTATAGGGCCTAACACTCCGCGCCTGTATTACTTTCCGTCTTTGACCCATCCGTGTACCGAAAAATGGTTTCTTTTCTAAAGCAGTATGCAGTCTCCAAGCCTCTCCACTCATTTCCATTACCCAGTCTTGCCCTGAAGTATTGATCTCAAACTTTATAACATTCAAAACAAATTTTCGCATCTTAAGTATTAACACTACTAAATGACAAAAATACTTAATTCCTTAATTTTTGTACCTGCTTCATTAAAATTTAAAATTCTTTTTTCATTTTTCTTAATATTTTGTTTAATGGAATTAATCAATTTGTGCACTGAACGGCTCATATATTCAAGTCCCATATTTCAATTTATACATGGCGATCGGTAAAGGGCATAATCATAGTCTACCTTGACTAACTATAACTCTCTTAAATATTTTATTAACTATTTTCGCAGAAAACACTTAAAAAAACTTGTCTTTCATTAATTAACACACTCCATACTTACAGACACAAAGACACACAGACAGACACTTTATGAATGTTGCTAAATGTCGTAATTAACGGCAAATTGGGTTAATTTGAGACCCTCTGTGTAAAGTTTTTTTTTCTTTCTGAGTAATTGAAACTCATTAAGTATGAAACATCATTCTTTTGTCATCGTAGTGTTGTTGGCATGGTGGTGACAATGACAATCATGTTGAATGTGACGATGATGATGATGATGATGCATGAACATGACATCAAATTTGTTTTTATATTTTGTTGTTTAATTTTTTAGAAATAATAATTCTATTTAGCGGAAAATCGAATTTATTAAAACTTTAAGTTTTTTTGTGCTCTTAACTAAACAAAAAAAGAAGATATGAGAACTTATGTATAAAGTTAACAGTTAAATGAAGTTGATTTTTCTTATGACATTAAAATCTATTAATTGTAGGAATTATTTTTTTTTATTATTAAAAAGGTTTTAAGGTTATTAAATTTTGAAGTATTCACATATCTAATATGCACGTTTTTTGAGATAAAAGCTGCTTAAAGTTGGTAACAGATATTTTCTCATAATTTGAAATTCTTTAAGTTACACGATTAAGTTGTATATTAAACAAAATTGACATTTTTATTTGAGATTCGAATAAAATACAGTTCCAAAAACGAAATCAAATTGATTCTGACTTTATTTCAGTAAACATAAGTCCACGCAATGAACGGCAAAGCGTGGAGTGGCGAGTTTGAGCGTCTAGTGACTTACTGTTGAGCGTCATTTATGAGCGGTTAAGAGAATGAGCATTTTCAAGAGAACTTTATTTATTTTTATTAAGCGAAAATAGTAAAAATCGTATAAATTGTTAACGCGTTTAAGAAAAAGATTTCTTTTCAATACCATAAATCAACTAAAGTTACATTACGTTGAATTTAACAATTTACATATATACAAACTAGATAAAAGCTGCTACACCTATCTTAACTTAAGGGGCCGCCATCTAACTTTTTTTTTTCAACTAGTGCTTATTTTGTGAATGGTAACACTTAGCTCATGTCTGATTTGACAGGTAAATAGTTTTGTCCTTCCGCTGAGCGAATATGGTTGTGTATACGCTTGAACAACGCTGGGAATCTGGGCCTGCGGTCGACTTACAGAAGATGCCGATTTTGCCAAAAAAAATCATCTTTTCAGATAATGCTCATTTTGATCTTGGCGGGTATGTAAAGAAGCAAAATCGTCGCATTTGGAGCACAGAAAACCCGCACGCATACATTGAAAAGCCGATGCACCAAAATACTGTTTGGTGCGTATTTTGGTCCAGAGGCATAATTGGGCCATTTTTCTTCGAAAATTAGCAAGGAGTGGCCGTTACAGTCAATGGCGATCGTTATCGGGCCATGTTGAACGAATTTTTGTTCACAAAAATTTAAGAGGAGGATATTAGCAACATTTGGTTTCAACAGGACGGCGCTACGGCCACACAGCCGAAGCTACACTCTTGCGCCCTGTTTTCAAAAGAAAAAGAAAAAAATATTTGGCGGACCCTATATTTAACAAACTGACCACATACATATATTTTAATGTGTATTTTTAGCAGGCTTGGCAAAAACCTGGTTTTTTTTTAAACCCAACCCACCGGGTTTTATTGGTTTTATAAACACTTCCGAATTTAGTTCAAGTCGACAATATATTTTTATTTGTTAATACAATCACGTTGCTTAAGTATTTATAATGCAATTTTGCACTCTTGGTGGGATCAAGGCGTCATTGTGTACTATGAGCTGCTAAAACTAGGTGATCGAGGCAGAATGCAATTACTTACCTCGTTCTACGGTAAAAAAAACGTGGATTCTCCGTTTTTTTTTTAAGGAATTAGGGAAGCAAACGCAACACATATTCGATTTACGGCTTATATTTTCAGAAACTATCTAGGCCGTGTAAATAGGTATGAGTTTATTTTTTAACATGTCACCTTTCCTTAAAAGACAAAAAGTTTTTCTGAGACGGCCCTTGCTCAGTGACTCGTCTTGGGTGTATCGGCTTTTCAATGTATGCGTGAGGGTTTTCTGTGCCCCAAATGCGACAATTTTACTTGTTTACATACCCGCCAAGATCAAAATGAGCTTCATCTGAAAAGATGATTTTTTTTGGCAAAATCGGAACCTTCTGTAAGTCGATCGCAGCCCCACTTAGCGAAGCTAAAAAAGCGTATACATAACCATATTCGTTCAGCGGAAGGATAAAACTAATTATCTGTCAAACCAGACATGAGCTAAGTGTTACCATTCACGAAATAAGCACTAGTTGAAAAAAAAAAAAAAAAAACGTTAGATGGCGGACCCATCAAATCAAAATTTCCTACGCATTGAAGTCATAATAATAGCGTTTACGTAGGTTGGAACTTCGGATAACCATAAAACAGTGGTAACTTACTGAGTAGTTTGATGGCCGGTCGTTATTAGCAATAGTAACTTTAATACCTGTTGATATATAACAGTTGCATGTTATCTAGCCACCCTACACATTTTCCCCAATAGTTTCCAATAGTGTTAACATTCACTTAATTTATTTTTATTACTTCATAACTATTTTTTTCTTATTTTTCTATTTTTATGACTTTAAATTGAAGTGACCCATATGGTCTTTAATACGCAACTATTTACTTGCAACTATATAGTATAAGTATGTACGCATGAGTGTGTGGGTGTGTGTGTATTTCTTGCAACATTTTTAATACTTTGTTAAGCAATAATAAAAAGAAATATTCATTGTGCAACAAACACAACATCAATACAATTTAAAGTTAGAGAAGAATAAGAAGAGAATAAAAAAAAGTATTACAAGTGCCGCACAAATTTGCTACACATGAATAGATTTAATGCAAGCCAGTCAGAGTCAGTCAAATACACTGGAAAAAATAAAATTCATACACCCATATATGATACATACATACATACGCTCCTCGTATAAGTGTAATGAGGTAATGAATGAACGAACGCATGAGTGTGTGTGTATACCCCAATTTCTTTCATAGAGAAGGTCTACTAACATTTACAATGCGAGAAAACCAATCAAGTAAAAATTAAAATATCGTATCATAATGTTGGGTAACCATCCCTCCACGAGGTTGTTTTAGCATTTGCTTGCGAAGAGTAAAACAGAATAATTGTTCAGAAGAATATTGTTACAAAATTGTTTCCTAAAAAAAATTAAAAGTTTTTTATTGTTCTTAAGCAAATTTAGCATGTCGCAAAGCAAATGTAGGTAAACGAAAGAGTTTATGGCGATAAACATTAAAAAAACAAATTCATGCATAAAAACAGAATAAATAGATAAAAAAAAGTAGAGAAACCCCTCCTGTCATATTGAAATGAAGCGCTAAAAATAAGATGATAAAAAGTAATAACGGAAGTATACATATTTAACGGAAGTTAACAACGGTAATCTTTTTTTTTTTTAAACGGGAAACAGGGCTTTTGAAACCAGTTTAGTTGTTTGCTCATTCGTTTTTTTTTTTTTTTCAAAGTTTACATTTTGTAAAAACCATGTATTTTTATTATCCTTAGTATCCATATACACCCTTCTACCCCGTTTGAAGGTCACTTACGAGTATTTTTCAACCTTTTAATTGCAACAGGTTGCCAAAAGTATTAAATATTAATTTTCATTTTATTCACCACTAAATTGAAAATTTCCCAGCGATATTTTTTGTTTGCTGTTAGAATTTGTAGTAGTTTTCTTATTCTAAACTCTTACTACAGGATATTTTTTTAAGAGCTTGAGGATTTGAGGCCTTTATCTTTAAATATGATTTCCGGCATATGGCCGCCGCGACTAAGTTACATGATCCATTTAATCAGTACAATTTTTCACTACTTTTTCCAATAACAATGCTTTAAGAGTTTGTGGTTTGTCCTCATTAGCCAATGTCTTAATATAGCCTCATAAAAAGTAGTCCAAAGGTGTCATATCTCATAAATGAGGGGGCCAATAAAGAGTACAACTTCTGGAAAGAAAGTTGTCATTGATTTTGCTATAAATCGTTTGTTAAACTCGCTGTATGGCTAGTTGCACCGTCTTGTTGGAACTAAATGTCATTGATGTTTAGTTGATTAATTTATGGAAACAAAAAATTTAGTCAGCATAGCTCGATAGCGTTCGCTATTCACCGTAACGGCAGTTCCTTGCTTACTTCGAAAGAAATGAAAACAGATGAAACTGCCAGAATGTAAACTGCACCAAACAGTCAATTTTATTGGATATTCATTAACGGCTTGATGACTGTATTCGCAAAAAATATCTATAACTACACGAATTGCTTGATCAGTAGGCCGAATATGTTAACCGTAAAACGGATGGATCGAAAATATTTATTAATTACACAATTTTGAAGCGTTGTTTTTGAGTTAAGCGATTAATGGCATCTTACCAACCATTACTGAACAGAAATGTCAACCCAGTTTGACATTCTCAGCTGTCAAACCATAGTTTTTGATAATGATAGTTCTCATGCAGCAAAAAAACACCCTATATGAATAAAGATTTCTTTTAAACAAGACCTACATGACAACATACCATAACAGTCAAGTAGAGTCCAATGGACAAGACCACACTACTCGCCAGATATACCATAATGTATACCATTGTGGTATTAGATCCAGCCTGTAACCGTGAAATATCTAAGTAGGTCTAACTAGGTCTAAGTAGGTCATTAAGTCTAAACCTAGATAACTAGACATTATGTAGCTGCTCTTCTTTAAGAGTTAGAGCCAGGCATTCACTGTTACTGCAACTGCAACAATAGTCATTGCAGGGGAGTTCAAATTGAGCCGCATGCTCTCCTTGCACACAATATCTGGTTATACCTACAAGCAACGTCCATATATTTGGTCTATTATGGGCCAGAAGCTGCATAGTGCGTTTCTTATCATAAGAGGACCACATTAACTTCTGTTCCTAGCCTTCTGGAGAAAGAGTCTAAAGATATTACGTTAGATAAGCTGTAGCTGAATTTCGAATGAAATTTGCCCGCCCGTTCATTACCATAGTGATCTCTAATCGCAGGAATTCATTATTAAGGTAATATTGAAAAGACGAGCCAGTCTTGATAGCTCATTCTTACATTGTCTGACCAGTTGATATGTATTAGGGTACGAATTCAAAAAGAGGATCGCCGCTAGGAGATTCACAACGAATCCAATATTTCCTATAGGCTGTCGTTACCTGTTCGGATAACAGATAGAGATACCTATCATAAGCCCATCGCAAATAACACCAGATCCAACACCGTAATTCATTTTTAAATCGTCCGTAGATTTTTGTTCAAATATGACAACTACTAAGTTAACCACACACCACTCGCTCCTAGAGGGAATTCTGACTTTAAACATTCTATCAAAATCTATATAAGGGTTGTTGGTTTAAGATCTGAAAGAGTAAGCTTAAAATGTTGGTACGCCCCAATATTAAAGATCTCCAACATCCAGATGCATTAAGCATCATTGCACAGCAGGCAGAGCTCGTCAGTATAGTACACAGTACCTCTAAAGCAATAGTTCTCAGTGAGCCTGTTATACCGATACACTCCGAACGTTATAAAGTTGGTCTACGACAATGTTCTTCCCATTCACCATCCACCATAGCAGAGATTTATATGAAGAAATTGGACGAACAACATTCAGTATAAAACGATAGAACTAAGTTCCCATTTCGTGTCGAATATCCTCCGACATACGTAGAAAGCTACCGTTGTTTTCTGTACCTTGTGTTTGATATTTAGTTTCCACGATAATTTTGAATCGAGGATAATACCCAGGTGTTTAGCAGTACTACATATTGAGAGGCGTTCTATTTTCCTGAGAACAGCTTGAGTTTGATCACTACTCACCTCAACCAGAGTTTATTCACAACTCTCTTCACGCTGAATTGCAAACTAACTCAAACTCAAGTTTTTCTAAAGTTTAGATTACTTCCTTGATAAAAAAGTTCCCAGAATGGTACCCATGTGGCAGTTCGTTCCGATTTGAGTTTTCTTTTTTGGTAAGTTGGTACATTTGTTGTTGATAATCCCACTAAATCTTAACGTCATAGCTTGACATTTGCAAAAGCTACGTAGCCAAGAGTACATCTATTTCTATGTGTGTTGGCGAATTTTTACAACTTTGACCGTATTGTTGTCGCAAAAAAGACATGATTTGCGAGGCTGAATCCGATCCCACATTCATCAAAAGAATCATTACTGAAGACGAGACGTGGGTTTATGAGTACAACACGCAATCCAAACATAAGGCAAGTGAATAGCGTTCACCAAATAAGCCGAGACCAAAAAAAAAAAAAAAAAAAACGTCGTTTTCAGGTTCACGGTTTCATTGATTACAATGAATGAATCCATGAATTTTTGCCAGAAGGCCAGACAGTAAACAAAGAGTATTATTTGGGCGTTATGAGACGTTTGCGTGAAGCAATTTGCTGCAATAGAACTGAATCGTGAGTAGAGAACTCGTGGATTTTGCACCATGATAATGCACTGTCGCACATTTTCATCATTATTCTTAATTTGTTGAAGAAAAATGCAACAAATACCATCCAACAGCTACCGAATTCACCTGATTTGGCTCCCTGTGACTTCTTTCTATTCAATCGAATTAAAAAGCCTTTACGGGGAACGAGTTTCGGCAGCCGAGAGAAAATAATGGAAAAATCGCGGGAAGCACTGATGGACATACCGAAAACCGAATAAAATAAAAATTCTTCGAGGATTGGATTAAGCGCTGGTATAAGTGTGTTGCAGTCGATGGGGATTACTTTGAAGGGGATAATATCGATTTAGATAAATAAACTTGCATTTTTAATTTTCTAAATAAATTCCGAAAACTTTGTGATCAAGGTGGTATAAACTAAATGCTTGTCTGCATTGATGCTTTTCGAAATTTTATAACTTCGGACATTCTTCGGACAAATTCTAAAAAACTTGTTTATTTCATTTCTCCCTTGCTTTGTTGTTGTTGCGGCAATTCAGTTATTAGTAAACAGCTCTGTTCATTTCTTGTTTCGTTTTTGTAGCTTTTGTTTATTTCTTATTGCTAAACAATGTAAACAAAGGCGCTGGTTCCCAAACATTTCATTATTGTCACAATACGATACAAAAATGAAGGTAAACTTTCAAAATTAAAAACGAACTTGTCTAGTCTGCTTTACCCTCGACATGTTTCACACGAGTTAATCCAAGTTTTAAGAGTTTAACCTTAAAAAGGCACAAAGAAACAAACAAAAATATCACCGCTGTTAGTGAAACTATCGTTCGTCATTTGCAAACTTTAATTTAATGAAATTCATAGCACGATACGGTATAAACAAATGGTGCCTTTTAGTATCCTTTTTGTTTGACTTCTCCTTGCTCTTAACACTTTACTGGGTTATATATAAACACACCTGTTGATATATGTTTGAATTTAAACACCAAAATTATTCATTCCCATAAAGTGACCACCAGCCATTCACTCACTCACCCACTGCTATTACTTATACGAAATAAAATGGTTATCACCACAGTTAAAGACCGGTTATACTACATATACAATCTATGTATTTTTTTGGAAAATACGTTTAATTACACCTTGGGGTCTAATAATTTCATGTGCTCCCCAAAGTCTAGACTTATGTATGTAAATTTAAATTTTTTATGGGCAAATAATGTTTAATACTAATTTACGAGTATTTTTTCGTCTCAATTAAGTACAATTTGAATGACAGAGAGGGTTAAAGGCAAAAGACTTAAAACATTAAATTGGTTTCTCTATGGGTTGTTTATTGCGAAAAAATTTATGATAAAATTGTTAAAATAATGTTTTGTGGTACAATTTTTGGTCAAATTGTATTTGTGTAATTAAAGTTAAGCAAGAATTAAACTAAAATTTACACGATTAGGTGTAGTAATGAGATTTTAACTTAAAAAAGGATTAGAATTAGACAACCGCCTAGTGGCAGCTGATAAGCAATAGGATAGAAATTTAAAAATACAAAAAAAGCTAATCTCTTAAGTTTAAAAAAATAAGTTTAAATTTAAATAAAATTACGAAAGTTTCCACAGCAAACTTCATATTTCACTTAATATTTGACAAAATTTTAAATAAAATAAAATACCACATAAAGAACTCTTAAGAGCTGTAAAGGAATAAAATGTATGAGATGCTGAGAACATATTGAGCCATAAACGCCAAAAAGACTTAAACGCCGTGATTATCTGTTTTCGGTTTTTGATTAAAATCGATAGTACTCGATCATTCGCATCATCACACACAAATTTATAGCTATAAAATATATCTTTTTATGCTTTTACACTAGAACAAAAAATATGTATTTAAAAAAGCTTCTCCTGTAAATTTGTTTTTTGTCGCTTACGTCAATTTGGCAGTTATGGCTCAATTTGTTTTTTAGAAATTCTATATTTACAACTCTTGTGTATATAGAAGGACTGCTGATAAGCAATCTTTCTCAGTGTGTTTATTTTGTTGAAGCCTAGATATTAGGCAATTCGATATCCACCACACAAACTAAATCCAGATAAAATGTGGAAAAATTATTTTTATGTCTAAAATACTGCTTCAGTGTGCTATAAAAAATAAGTCGCTTCTCCAGAGAACATGGTAAACAAGCATGAATCAAATAAACAGATTACGCAGATACCTTTGTTTACCTCTCTCTCAAAGAGAGTGTGCGTTACGTAAAGAATAATCCGTCTGTTTTGCTTTTAAAGAAAAGTATTAACTTTTACACTAAAAGCTTAAATAAAATATGTAACAAATATTTTAAAATTAAATGTGCGGTTAAAAATTACAATAATAAAGTACCAAAACCGTGCACAATAATACGATGTAAAATATGATGGTTGGGAAAATAACGGGGGCGATATGTGCCATAAGTTGAAATATGATCTTCCCAGTATTACGGCTGCAAAGGAAGACAAATTGACGACATATTCGTGGATTGGCTATTTGCCTGATGGTGGACGAGCAAAATCTATTGAAAAAACTATGCACCGTAAACCAGAATTTTTGAAACCAACAATGGACAAGACCAGCTTATCACGAAAGAGGTTTTAAACTCACATATCGAACGTAAAAAGCGCTCTTTTTTAATCTAAAGTGTATTTCAAAATAAAACTTCACTAAGAATTTGACGAAACTATAAAATCTAAAAAAAAAATAATTAAAAATTAAAAAAAACAATCAATTTAATAAAGAGTTATAAAATAAAGTTTTTATCCTTTTTATATTATTTTATATATAAAAATAAACCATAAAAATAATTATTCTACCGTTTTCCATTTAAAATTTCATACAGTTTTCATAACACTAGTCTTTTGTGACGACATACTCAGTAAAAAATTATTGTGAGAACGGGAAAGCATTTCATCCAAGGAACAAATTTTGTCCATGAAACCTGGCCAACCAAAAAACTGAAAACGAAGTTAAGTTCTTACGGCGCCAGGTCTCAGTTTAGACGATAAAAGTTCTTCATTTGGATTTTGCGTTCACACGAAATAGGGTTTCTCGCAGTAAAATTTTGAAATCAGTCTGCAACTAATAATCACGAACGTGAGTACAAAACGTATTTCAAATGCATGGAGATGTGTACCGCTTACTACTCTTCAAAGCAGTAGAGGGTTTTTTAAATCCAACCCACCGGATTTTATTGGGTTTGTAATGGGTTTGTAATGGGTTTTTTGATGGGTATTTTTGGGTTTTATTGGATTTTAATGCTGCTTCCAAAGAGACGGTTTTTTAAATCCAACCCTCCGGGTTTTATTAGGTTTTTAATGGGTTTTTGATGGGTATTTTTGTGTTTATTGGCTTTTACTGTTGCTTCCAAATTTCGTTCAAGTTTTGTTTCTTTACGTTGTTTTACTATTTAGAATATAATTTTGCACCCTTGGTGGGAGCTATGAGCTGCCAAAACTCAGTGATCAGAGCAAACTGCAGTTACTTCCTTAGAACGATGCATTATAAGAAAAACGCCCGGAATATAAAGACAGACATGATTAAACTACTCTTTTGCATGACAACGCCTAGCCTTTTAAAACAATTATTAGAAACGATCCGAAGATTGCTCCGTCTGACTTTTGGCTATTGCGACGGATACAATATACTTATATCTCTTAATACGCCCTTTCTTTATACACATTCGTTTTACGGCGCAAATTATCTCGTTCTACGGCTAAAAAACCGTGGATTCACACATATTCATCTCGTTTTACGATCTACATTTTCAGAACCTATCTAGGCCGTATAAAGAGGTATGATTTTATGTGCAAGCAAGTCACCAATTCAGTTCCTTTGAAGAAATACAAAAACGGTTTCAAAGTTGAAGCGCCTGAAATTTAAATGGGTTACCCAATAGGTTGCCAACCATGCCACAAAGTAAGATATTCTGCAAGAAAACTAATTTTTCTAGCAGGGACCAAGATAGTTCTCTTAAATTGATAAATATCTAAAAGTATTATTATTTTTTTTTTAATAAATAATCAGTATTTCGATCTAAAAATGTGTAGTTAGAATACATATACTCTTAGTGACCTTTCGCACTATGTATGGTATTCTAGTATACGTATAGAAAGATAAGAAGACTTTAGAGGTTCAATCAGAAAACTAATCGCCTTTAATTGGGTGTCGACCTACCGGAAGTACATATACGTAGCGGTTGTTGTTTTTTGCAGTAAAAGGCCATTGACTCAATTTGGAGTTGCATTGCAGCCAATGTTACTATTGGTCCAGCGGAAGATTATATTGGACATGTTATTTCGCAAAATGATTCTTTTCACCAACAAATATATCGGGTGTGCCATCCATCGATTTAAATTTGAACCAGCGGTTATTTCGAATCTGGCAATACTTATGTCATTCTATTCTGTCACAAAATTCAGTATATTATCTACAATGAACGAAATGAATTGATTTACGCTTGAGTAACGTTGAGATTTATTGGAAATTTATTTCCAAAACAAAGACAATTGGTCGGAAATTGTACGAAAATGTCGTACAAAATTTGGTCGCAGAGAAGGACCAACAGTGCTAAAGTTTTGTGGAACTGGTGTCATTCTTGATGCGCTATAAACGTGCTCGTACAGTGCGTACTCCCGAAAATATCGAAGCAGTGTCTGAGAGTGTTCGAGAGAATCCATCAACATCAACTCATCATCGTTCCCAAAAATTTAACATTTCACGCACCAGCTTAAGTCGAATTTGGGAACAGATCTCGGTATGACGCCTTACAAAGTTCAATTAGTTCAAGAGTTGAAGCCGCATGACCAACCGCTTCGTTTTCGCTTCGCTAGATGGGCCAACGAGAAACTGCGTGATGATGTCGATTTTGTAAAATAAGCAAAATTGCCGTAATTGGGGCTCAGAAAGCCTAAACGTGGTCTTACAGAAGCCAATGCACCCATTACGAGTGCGGCTTGTGGAACGGAGGCATCATGGGCCGCAAACATTACGGTCAATAGACACCTATCGCACCATGATAACCGATTTTTTGTGCCTGCTCTTCATGGTATTGATGTGCACGATATTTGGTTTCAACAGGCCACATATCTCATGCCACAATCGATTTATTGCGTCAAATGGTGATGTCAGTTGGCCACCGTTGGACTATTTCCTGTGGGGTGCCGTTGAACACAAGTGTTATGCCGACAAACCAGAAATAATTGATCATTTAAAGGCCAACATTTGTGATGCCATTGCCGAGATACGACTCCATTACACTCGGAAAATATCTCGAAAATTGGTCCGATCGAATGGGGTACTGTGAGCCCAGCCGCTGCAGCTATATGAATGAAATAATATTTCATTTCTAACCGGAACAATTGTACTTCACAGAAAAAAAATAAATTTAAGAAAATTTGAAATCGATTTTGTTTTATTACATTTTTAAATTTAAGCTTTTCAATGGTCCACCTGATACGAACGAAACCATATGCGAAACATATTTTATAATCCGATATTTTAATAATAAGATGATTTATCAAATCGATCCCTAACTTCAAGTACTCTCAACAAATAGTATACTTCCGCATGTATAACGCCTTTAAAGCCATAAATTCAATCCTTTTTTAAGCATAATGAAGTGGAATTGAAAGTACAATCTTATAGTTTAAGGTGCTTTAATATGTCGACTATAACTTTCTTTCTTCCTTTAATTGAGTTTTCTTGTTTTCATTATTTAATAATAATGATCCTTAGCTTATATAGTTTTTTATTTTTTATTTTTGTTACACAATCCTTAATTATTTTTGTCATAACATGTTTGTTTTTTACTCCTTGTATTCCATTTATTTTATCATGCCATTGTTTCTGACGCCACAAAGAAATTCTCTGTGTAGACTTTAGCAAATTATAGACGAAACCCATATAATCACGCAAAAAGTCAGACATTCTGTCGTTTAGTCGTAAAAATGTTTTAGTGAAACATTTTCGATAAAGCCAGTTGGCGTCATAGAATTTTTTTTTTTTTTTAATTTTGTGCTTTTCGAATACAAATTTCTTTGCTTTTTTTTGTTCCATTTTTATTTTCAGATCCTTTTAAGTCAAGTAAAAGCGGAAGTTTTTTTTGTGTTGCTGCTGTTGCAGGGCATGCAGGAAATTAAATTTAAATTGCTTTAAAAATTCATTGAAAACATGACAAATTGTAGAATAACGAGCATACGAGTATAGAGAGGATATTCCTATAGATCACACACAATAAAAAAGCCAACAAACAAACCCATGTAATTGTTGTTCTTAGTATAGCTTACACTCTGACAGAGAGACTTCAATCATGTCATCATCGTGATGATGTATGTGGTTTTACAGCATTTCCAAATAGAAAACTAAAGCAAGAAGGAATGAGAAAAACAAGCCAAGAAGGTGTAAAAGAAATTATATCCCACGTTTATATGGATAAAGGTTTTTCGTAATTCGCTCTCTTATTCATAATTCAAACCCCTATTATGAGCTGAATTATATAATTTCCCATACAAAATTTTAAGAACGAATCGTTAACAATTCAGTTTCAATTATTCTGTGAATTACAAACTCAATGTGATCTCCAATTCTTACGGGTGATTGTTCTTGTTAAATGAACATTTTCATTTCCAAAACACAATCAACCGGCAAACAATAAATAAAAATGACTAGAAAAAGAAGAACCAGCAAAACGAATTACAAAAGTGTCATATGAAAAGTGTAATGCGTATAAGTACTTTAAACAACTAACAAAGTAATTCAAAGTTTCGTGTGAACACCGATCGAATTTGTTACTCTAATGAAAAATTTTACAGAGTCTGGACATAATTTGATGCCAATTCGTCTTAATCTTTACCACGTAACTAAGAAGTTATTTATTTTTTTGATGAACTGTTTTCTTCTTGCCAAAATTTGGTACGATAACTGGACATTGCATGATGCTGTCCAGTAATAACTTTTGCAGAAGTTTTGATTGCGGATTTAGGAATTATTTACACTGTGAACGAGGAATTTATGGGATATCAACAAAACTAATAGCCTCGGACTAAACTGGTATATGTTGGGCGATCTTTCATTCCCAGCCCAACCTAGCATGATCAAAAATTGTACATCACAAAACTGAGTTGTCTACCCACTTTTGGGTAAAAGTTTGTTGACAGCTATTACCGTTAGTTCACTTAATTTTGTTATAGTATCTTATCATTACCATTCTGAACAGGCACTCTTGCAAGATACTGCGATCCTTAGGATCTATTGTCCCTCTTCCTTATGGTATCATATTGTAAAAGCTCTTCTTTAAATGCATATTTGTTTGGGATTTACGGAAAATCATGTAATAAATACGTCTTTTCATTCCTTTACATTAAGAACTTATCAGAACACAAAATTAATAGAAATAAAACAACAAGCATGTGTTCTTTGGGAAATGGTGTAACATTAATTTAATAACTATATCATATACCTCTGCTGTATTTTTTTTTTGCTTAGTTATTTAGTATTCCAAGTGTGTAAGTTGATTGTGAGAGAGTATATGCATGTGTTTAATATAGTACTGCAAGGATACACAAACACGTATTCGTTTGTTTTGGTTGTTCCACAGTTCCTTTTATGTCTTGGCAGGATATTGTTTTTTAATTTGTCTTCTTGCAAATACAAAAAGCTCTCACAATTTCGCAATCAAACATTGTGGAGACCCATGAACACATAAATTTGGCGTCACTTTTTTGTCACCCAAATTCCAATAAAAGGAGGAGAAAAAGTAGAATGGATTTTAATTTGTTTCTTGTTTTATAACTATAGTTTTCCATTTACGAGCTATAATAAATTGTAGCCGGTTTGTCTGCAGTCCAAAAATGTAATTTACGCGGTTTTTTAATTTTATTTATTTTTCATAGATAGAGAGAGAGAGAGAGATAGTTTGAAAACTTTTCGCTATGAAATTTTAATTATATTTGTATTTTTTAAGTTTGTTTATCTCTCTTTTCTGGAGTAAAGTTTAAATTTAAAAAAAAAAAAAAATTGAAAACGAGTAGATACGGTAAATCGTAAAAATTTTAAATCTTTCTTTTGTTTTAATAAAAAATTTTAAGAGCAATTTCTTACAGAATTTTTTTGTAGCTTTTTATTTGAAAATTTAATTAAAACTTTCAAAAATATTTTTTTCAATTTGTGTGTTGTAGTCTACTACAGAATAGAGTGGTAGTGCCTGTGGATCGAAGTTCTAAATATTCTGGCTGTTTCACTACACCAATCATATGATCTTGATCACTACGCTGGTAATAATTCGAATATAATTTAATGTAATATTGTATTGACTTAATTTGAAATAAATAATTTTTTTCTATTTATTATATAAATATTTCCACAGATGCTTGGTACTTAAACCCTCAAAATTGCTGCAGATCTTAGCTAAAGACTTAATAACACCTTTACGAAGCATTAATACAAAGTACCATACTATATATGCCAACACCTCCAGTGCCTACACTGCTACAAGAGACATAAAAGTTGCGAACGGTAAAAGTGCAAGTTTCTGAATTTGGTCTAAATGAAAAAATAGACGGAATTTGATAAGTGAATGTGGCATCTCCCATATATAACACATAGTAAGTATTGATGGTTGTATATATCAATAACTGTAATAAGGTGTGCTTCAAAATAATAAGGTCGCCTTAGTATTTGCTCAATTCATCCAAACTATAAAATGTTATGTATAGTCACCTTATTAAACAAATTCTACCATCAAATAAGTGAATAACAAGCCGGTTTTGCTTTTAGAGATGCACCATTACATTGTGTTTATTTAAATTTATGTAAATAAGTGTAAAACTCTATGCGTCAAAATGATAAGGTCAGTGATTAATAAGCAATTAATCTAATCGGTAGGTATCACAATTGTTATTTTTTTTAATAATTCATAATTTAAATAATATCTGCGCGGGGTCGCGATAAACCTTTGTCACCTTATGAACAAGGACTTGTGTCACTTCATGAGCAGGGATTGAGTATGCGTGGAATGCCGAAAAAACTTTTCTGTTTGCCGTTTGGAATAATGAAAACAAAATGTATAATTTTTTTTTTTATACCAGATACTTTAGCATTGTTAATTCATTCCAATTTCTTACTTTTTTTAAAGAAAAATAAAACAAAAACAATTTTCCAAGAACTATAAAAGCAATATCAATAGATACTGTATAATATTTAAATTGAAAGACTATGTAATAAAGGTTAGCGATACAGTTTTTTCTGGCACATTTCAGGAAAATTTTTTATTCTTTTAGCAACCCTGGTAAAAAACCAGCCGAAAAACTTCGTTATCTGAACAATTTGAACGAGCATCGTTGCCATAGACCTTTTTTTTGCTTTTAAAGTAAAGTATTGTATTTTACACTAAAATATTAAATAAAATTATCAATTATCAATCAATAATCAATTAATTATAAATGAAAAGTGCAATAAAAATAATAAAATTAAATATTAAATTGCTTAATCCGTTTAACTTTTTCTTAAAAATTTAAACTGATATTTAATTTTTGTTTCAAAATCTAATTGACGTGTTTCAGGCTTTTTTATAAAATTATTTTAAGTATTAAAAGTGTTTTAAACATTTAATTTTTCTTACTTGTCGAGGACTTTCACAAATAATTAAAAAAAAAAAATTGTCGAATTGCTTAACCAAAGGTGAAGTCTGGAGGAGGTAACATAATGCTGTGTGGGTGTATGGGGTAGGCGAATGCGTTAAGTTTTCTAGATGTATGGACGCCAATACAGCACAAGTCAATATTTTGCACCAGGGCTTTTAAAAAAGTTCAGAAATTCGGTACAAAACTGTGTCGGACATCATTTTCCAAACTTGAACTTTGAGTTACGGATTCGAAATACTTAACTACGCACACCAATTTCCGGATATAACCCTAATAGAACATAGATTAAGGTTAAACGTACAATTTCCACAATTGTATTGTGGAGATTTCTGCAAAAACGCAGTGCAGTCCATGCCAATTTTTTTTTCCCAATTTTTATTTAAATTTCATGCGCAGTAGAAAATTATTTTGAAAACCTCTCGGCGTCATCTTTGTTCATTGCTTTATGATTAGAGAATAATAATAACTTAACTCTCTTTCTCTCTCTTCCTCTCTCTCTCAACTAGGGAGCAGAGTTGTCAGATCTGGCGATTTCTCGCCAAACGTGGCAATTTTAAAAGTTATTTGGCATCCTAATTTTCAGTTTGGCGACATGGCGACTTTTGGTGATTTGTAAACTAATTGGCGATTTTGTTGGCGAGAAATTTAAATTATTATTTTGGCACTTTTATGTATGAAATTCGTGAACATGGTGCATTTTAATATGTCAATTATAGATGGCAGCCGAACTTCAATTATGTTCTCAGTTTTTATGTTCCAGTTGACTCATGTAATGCAATTTTCGGCAACTGGCAACGAAATATTTAAATTCATAAATGGTACGAAAAAAGCTCGAAACTTGACAAATGTGAAAAGAAATTAATGCGTCTGCTTGAAAAATTCACACATATGCACACCTCAGGGCTATGAAGTATATCATATCATTATTAAAAATGTATACTTTTCCTCTCTCTAAATTTACTGAAAAGCTTAAAATTGGATAGTATCCCGCTAAATTATAGGTCTATAAGTGTATGAAGGTATGAAAAACCGTTTTTTTTTTACCCGTAATTAAAGATTTTAAAGGTTTTTAGAAAATTTCAAAAACCGAATCTTGTTGTACTACGAGTAGATAGCGTTTATTAGAAAAAAGTATAACTTTTCAGGTATTTTATCTTCGTTCTTTTTTGTCGCATAATATATTATTATTATTAAAGTAATATTACCCTAACTTTTGGACCACGCTAGCTGCCAGGGCCTACGGTGGGCCGCATTATTTTTTTTTCTCCGTCACTCCTCTAGAGAGCATATTGCCTTTCCACAAAGCATCTATTGCTTTGTTTCAGTTTCTTTAATCAATTTGATAGTTCAAGCTAAGAAGATGACTAATCCGCTGTAGCTTCCTCCATATGATTTTTTTTTTTTGTGTAGTGGTGAAGATCCTTGCTAATTGGTGGTGATCTTTACTTTAGCATTGTAATTTTTTCCCAGTTGTCTGGAGGGAAGTTGAAGCCTTTTTTTATTATTAAACATTCGAAACCTTAATTAAATTTTTTCTTCGCCATGTCCTCTGCTAGGGCTCGAATCTAGGTCGTTTGTGTTGTTATGCGTGCGCTCTAACCACTACACCACGCCACGCTGTGTCGCATAATATAATTTAATTGTACACTTTTTGTTTTGTTAATATTTTTGCTTAATAAAATTAACAAAATATATATTACGGCGAATTTTGTTTAATTTTTGGCGAAATTTAAGAATTCGGAACAAATTATTTTTCATTTATTTTAATTTTTTTTATTCATTATTTAAAAAAAAAAAAATTAAAAAGGATGAATTAGCGATTTCGACGATTTTTGAAATTGACAACCCTGCTAGGGACCAATTATTATTATTAGTAGCAGCAGATCGGAGTAAAGTTTTATAAAAAGTTCCAAAACATGTATTTGTTAAGCTACTTATAAATCAGAAGCTTAATTGTGTATACGGAACTACTTAGACTATATCGAATTATCTTTTACAATTGTCACGTGCTTATTGCGGCTTCTGTGTTTCATCATATATTTCACACATTTATTTCAATCAAATCTTATTTTTATAATTTAATCCTTTTCATTAATGTCATTTTTTTTTCGTTTTGTAAAATGATTAATAAATACTTCTCGTATTAAAATAAAAATTCAAATTATGCTGTCATATATTCGCCATTTATGTATTTGTTTGTCGTTTTGTCATAAATACGATTTAATTGATTTTATTTTCGTTATTATTTCAGTTTCAATTACAAGTTTTTCTTTTGTATTCGCATGATTAATGTACGATTTCCCTCTTGATGTTACAACAGTCCTCCTTATGACAACTAAGTATGGTATGTGGCTGATAATGATAATGATGATAATAGCGATGATAATGTCTTTTAATGTCTTTTAAATTTAACGCTTCATAGTGTGGCATACCGCAAACGATAAATTAACTTAAAAACACATAGAAATAGTAAAGAAGAAGAAGAAGAAGAAACAGTAAAAGTGCTGCTAAAATTATTTTAATGATGCCGTTGATTGAAAGAAAGTTGACGTAACAACTAAAATAATCATTTATTTAATCGTTTCAATTGAGAAAAGTTGACAACTTTATTAGTTGTACAGTGGAATTAGAAAATAATGACTAAAAGAAAGACAAATTACTATTTAATTCCGCTGTTAGGGGGTCCACGAACGCTGCATTTGTATTTCTTTTTGACACTATTGAAAAATCGAAAGCACTTTTGATAATATGCATGTACATTACTAGATAGTTGGAACGAAAAGGGACAAGGTAATCAATTATAACTTGGACTAGTTCATTCTTAGGAGCAGGTTAATCAGGTCGTCCCTCAGTAGAAAGGCATCTCGTGGAGTTAAAAGAGTGCCTTCAGGGTAGACGGTAGTAGTCGATAGCTTGCTAATATGTTGCCTTATAGATGCGCCGGCGTAATTGATTATGCTTACGATATCGTTATAACGGCCCATGGGAAGTATGAGAGTACTTTATGCAACCTCATGAGAACTACTCAAAGCGAGGTGTCAGTTTGGTGCACTCAAGAAAGACTCTCGGTGAATTCTTCATAAACGATTGTCGTACCTTTTACAAAGAGACTGTATTTCTTTTCTGTGTACCACTAACAGCTATTCCAGGCAGGTTAAATATCTAGGTGTCATTCTGGACAGGACATTTAGTTAAAACTCGCACATCGGTGTTGTCCAGACTACGGAGCACTTTGGGCAAGTCGGTTCCTCCTATAGAAAGACATGTTTAGGGGGCCTTTAGCCGAGAATGATGCTATGGATGTATAACGCCCATTATTGTAGTCTGGAACTCTATATATTCCACGCAGGGTAGCCTGGATATCACGCTTGTGGAACTTTGCTTTAGAAGGAGATTAAAGGTTGAGGTGCCGGTATAATGGTATAATGGGCGCTTAGTCTGGGATGAGTTCGACCTAAGCCTGTAACTGAGCCTTGTCTGAATGATGTTAATAATAATTGTTTTAACAGGCTATTTAGTAAAATATTTACTATGGACCAAATGGTCCTTGAATCTCAGATTTGCATATTTCTTGAGACAATAATAGGGCTAACGCCATCATTCACATCTTTGTGAATAAGCCTGTGAAATGCGTCAGTACTAGCACTAAGGGACTTTGGCCACATGAGCATTCTAGAAAGCGTTCCGGATCGCACGATCACGTGTTCGATTAGACTAAATGAATCATAAATTAGTTTTTCGACCAGAGGCTCGTGGTGACGATCAGACCAATTGTGACATATGGTGCCGTTGCATGGGCGGTAAGAACGAGTTTAGAACAGCCAGGCAGAGTTAAATAAGGTGCAAAGATTAGCGTGCATAAACATAAGTAGGGCAATGGGAACTTGTCCCACAGCTGCACTCGAGGTTCTATTGGACCTTAGTCCGCTGCATTTAGCAGTGAGAAATAGAGCCATAGGTCTCTGATAAAGATAATGGGAGATGACATGGATAAGAGGTCATGTTAACCCACTCAGTCAAGTGGTCGATTACTCCTTACTTGGCTGTCCTGTGGACAGGATCATAAAACTTTATAACTTTGACTAAAGCTTCAGGGCAAGACTGAGTAATAGGAGTGAGTGGGAAGGTTTGGAGACTGCATACTGCATAGAAGGGACTATTTTGTGGTACACGGATAAGTCAAAGACGGAAAGTGGTACAGGTGCTGGAGTGTTTGGCCCTAAGATGAAAACACGCCAGCATTTTCAGGCGGAAGTTTATGCAATTGTGAGATGTGCTTAATTTAATTTGGAGAAGAAATAAAGAGACCATACCATCTGATAGTCAGGCCGCCATTTGAGCACTTGACCCTATGAGGTTGACTCAAGGTTCGTTTAGGAATGTCTGGGTAAACTGAACCAGCTGGGCAGGGATAATAGGGTCAACTAATGTAGGGTCCGGGGTCATGTAGATATTCCGGGTAATGGAAGGGCCGATGAACTGGCTAGGAAGGAAGTTGCCACTCCACTGGTGAGGCCAGAACCCTTTTTTGGACGTGGAAGGAGGAGGGGCATACCCAACGGCCGTACAGGTCTGAGACAGTCTAAGCTTTTGTTGGGTAACTATAACAGGAGATTCGAATCCTGCATAGGAATGTCCAGAGACAAACTGACCAGTCATGGCAGGGTAAATGGACATCTGAGTAAAATGTGATTACTCTCAAGCCAGATGTGCAGATTCTGTGAAGAGGAAATCGAATTACCAGAACACATACTGGGTACAAGTAAGGCATTGATGCACTACAAGAGGAAGTATCTGGGTGCCTATCAGATTCTAGGTAGGGAGTTATCGCGGTTGATACCAACCGACATCCTGAATTTCGTAAGATATACGAGGTTGGGGGATATATTGTAGGGAAACTCTATTTATGTATGTAGAGGGAGGGCTGTACAATAGATCGGAAGGTCATAGTACTTTTATACCTCGATAATAATAATAACTAGAGATTCGAGACCATATTTCTTGATCGCGTGGAATGAGCTTCATGTTTCATAAGGCCTCAGAAGCCTAAAGTGGTTCTCGAATGGATCAAGAACTGACATGGATATAGTGACGGCGGACATGTTTTTATTAAACTGAAATTCATGCAATTTTAATGTGCGCTGAGTTAAATTTACAGAGGGGCATCAGAGATGCTGATGATTCAGCGTATATGAACCTGAAATTGCGGCTAGTGCTTTAGCTATCTTCAGCAACTTGGTGTGGCTAAAATGGTCGTGCTTTACTGTGTAACGGGTCATTTAGAATCGTTGGCAATGCAATTGCCGACGGACTGATGAGAGCATGGTTCGCAGTGGTCTTTTGCGACAGGCCAAATGGCCACCAGCCTTTCTCTTATGAAGAACGGCTGACATCGGTACGATAGTGAGTTTTTTATCGGGACACTACTAACTGAGATATCATCTCAACAGGTTACGTCTCCCTGAAGGAACTGAGTGCCGGCTCTGTCTAGAGGGGAATGAAACCACGGAGCACATTTTATGCAAATGTGTTGTGCTACTAGGACCAGATTGCATGTTTTCAATTGGGGTCAGTTGGAGATGAGATCTTTTCCTATCAGGAATTGACTCTTCATTCAGAGAGCGAAGAAATTGCTGTTTGAACATGGCTTTTCTGCCTATATAGCCAAACAACTGAGTCGAATGTTATCAGTGGATGATTGTGGTTAACTGAACACCATATGCGGGCGAGGGCGCATTGTAGGATATGCGGGGGTAAGACGCAAAAGATTTTGGATCTAAGTGTCCGGCATTGGGTAACTTATGTTTGATAATAATAAGTTTCTTATTTAAGTCTTTGAGCTATTTTAAGCCATAATCTTATGTAGGGAGATTTGATTTTAAGACAAATTATATTATTTTCTCTAAACAAACCATATATTCAAAAATATTACATAAAATTATATTCAAAATACTCACATTATAAATGACAATTCCGGTTTTCTATACGTTCAGTTCAATTGTTCATCAGTTCATGTAGCAAAAACCAAAAAATACTGCTGGTGTTTCTGATTTAGATCCAATGGTGTGAGTCTTCTATTTTAAATAAATGCTGCAAAAAGATACAAAAATTTAAAGAAAAATTAGAATAAATTTTAAACGTCTTATCATACTCTTTTGATTGTTTAATATTTTGATGTTTTTTTCGTTTTGCTAAATTTCATGGTTTTCTTTTCTGTTTTTATTTTTCAATTTACATTTTTTTCATCTCGATTACGTTTACAAAGGAAAGGGAAAATGATGCCATCAATTATATGATGCTTTTGAAACGTTTTTTTAAGAGATTCGTAAGTAACAATTTAACATAAAAAAAAGAATTAAAAACCGGTACAATTTATTTTTTTAATGTTTTTTCTTTTTGTTTTCTTCTAATTTTATTTTAAAACGTTTTTGAGATTTGAAATCGATGGAAACAAACGATGACGTGCGACATGCAAAGGCATCTACTCATATAAACGATGAGGTCATTTTTTTGTATGGTTTCAATAGAATAGAACGATCTGAGTATTTAGAAATAAAAAGTTGTTTTAAAAATGTTTAAAAAATTTTATGTTTTAACATTTAACAAAACAAGAAAAAAAAACATGTAAAAAATTAATTCAATTTTATGATTTGCCTTCAGGTTGTCTTACAAATAAATCACCTTTTCAGCTTTAAAATTTCTGATTAAAAATAATCTTTACTAAATGGCGTCATATTTTTCTAACAAAGCCTTACTCAGAACATGTTTATGTGGATTATGTTACCTATGGTTTATATAGAGTCAAGAGGTTAACCCTTAACTGGTAATGATATTTCCAAACTGACCCCTTATGAAAAACTAATGCTCTGACCAACTTCAATTTAAAAATTATATTTTTTTATAACTTATAACTAACAGTTATAAGAAAAAGAAGTCTTGATGTGAAACTCATCCATTCGGTTGGCATATTAACGAAAGCTAAATAATGCGTGTTTTTTATAGAGGTATAAAACTTTAAGTTGGCATTACTTCTCAAGATGGCGACCGATTTAACAGATGTCAAGTGATTTATTCTCAGTTTGGTTTGGCAATTCATCATAAATAGACTCACGCCTGAACAGCGCTTGCAAATAGTGCAATTTTATTTCGAAAATAATGGTTCTGTGCAGAAAACATCCATTTTATCGTCGACAAAATCGTCCATCAGAGCAGTTAATTCGATTAACCATGAAACGTTTTCGCACCGCGTTTACTTTTATTGAGAACTCGCATCCCCAGAGACGCTGTACGGTGCGTACAGAAGAAGCTATTGCTATGTAGAGTGTAGTATTGAGGAAGACCCGAATGAGTCCATCCGCCATCAAGCACAGGAATTGGAAATGTGTCCATCCACTTTATGGAAGATTTTGCAAAAGGATCTTGTTTTGCGTGCTTACAGAATCCAACTCGTGTAAGAATTGAAGCCAAACGATCATCAAGTAAGGCGTGGATTCGTCGAATGGGCCCAAAACTAGATTACCGTTGTTCCCGATTTTCATAAGCGAATTTTGTTTAGCGATGAAGCGCACTTCTAGTTGAATGGCTACGTCAACAAACAAAACTTCCTTCCTTCATTTGGAGTGAAGGTAATCCTCAAGTGTATGTGGAAACACCGTTACATCCAGAAAAACTAACTGTTTGGTGCGCTTTATGGGCTGGTGGAATCATTGGTCCGTACTCTGTGATTATTGAATATATTCATTATATCCAGGAAATGTGGTTTCAACTAGACGGCGCAACATGTCACAATAGATTTATTGAAAGACACGTTTGGTGCCCGCCTAATTTCACGTTTTGCACCTGTGACTTGGCCTCCAAGATCTTGTGATTTAAACCGCTAGACTACTTTCTCCATCCGTCGTTGTTTTATTGCAACCTAAAGTTCTATACCTCTATAAAAACACCCTTTTCTTGATATTGTCCGAAATAAAATATGAGCAATAATCAAGCTGCAGGTTTGCGGCGTTAATATTTTTTTTTTTCGTGAATAGTATGGTAAATGCTTTCAATGCAATAGTACGCCACAATGTGCCAGTTCCATTCCTCCAGAAACATATTCTCCACAACATTTTCAGGCGTTATAGAAGCTATTTTCCGTGGCGTTAGCCATAAGATAACCTAATCAGACATTAATGGATTTCGCAACTGACAGTAACGTCATTTTTACTCATTGGCAGAACCGTTTAGTCTCACCCAAGAATATATTTACATTTAACTTATCGTTATCAGTGTGCTTCATCAAGGACCATAAAGACAGTTAAGGACTGTCCACAAAGTATCGTTCGCCTTTGATGAACTAGCTATTGATTAACTTTTGGAAAAGCTTAATAATTTCGGGTTTCATATTTAAGGGTACGCCGACGATCTGGACATCTCGGTTGTTGGATGGAGGGACGTTGCCATATCGGAGCATATACAGAATGCACTTGACATAATCTTCGACTAGTGCAAGGAGAGGGGTGTTAACTATAAACTCTGCGAAACCAGTAACATCAACATTTACTAGATGCAGGAGTCTAAGACTTTCTAGGCTGAGATGAAATGACTGGAGATCATTCCATAGAAATCTTTCACATGGAGATAAAAGTTTTCGTTTGTTACCAACAAGTTTATCAGAGCATATTATGTCTGTCAGAGAGTCTATACCGCTTTGGCGTAGTGGCCAATGACAGAGCAAGACAATATTCGGGATCTATTGGGTAGGGTTATCGCCTGACTTGTGTTTCACGCCTGACACTTGCCATTAGTCTACACTGGAGCATATTCCTATAAACGCACACTACTTTTTTTTAAAAAAAAAGGTAAAAATTAAACAAGAAAATATTTAGGGGGCTATAAGTTTGTGTATTAAATTAGTTAAGACTTCACTTAAAATATTGTTTACAAAAAAAAAAAAAATCATTTGTACTTTAATTATTATTTTTTACTTAATTTTCGATATTAACAGCCATTTTTAAGGGTATTTTCCTATAAACGCACTTTAATGTTTGGGCCATTGTAGCATTATTAATAATGTGTGGATGATCCTTTGTTATGGATTGTTTCAAAAATACGGTCTGGCATTGATTCCACCAATTTTTTAAGCAGATCGGAATCAATTTCCTCCCAGACTTGTTTAATTTTTAGTTTCAGCTCTGTCACAGTCTTTATGACTTCATTCTGGGCATTATTTGCATAAAATTTACGGGCCATGTATCCCCACAAGTTTTCCATTGGGTTTAAGTCCGGACTACAAGCCGGCCAGTCCAACAAAGGAATGCCATGTTCGTTGAACCAAGATTTCGTTTGCTTAGAAACATGGATTGCAGCATTATCTTGTTGGAAAATGCAATCTTCATCCATTTTTTCGTCCATAAAAGAGAGAAGAGCATCTTCCAACAGTTCGTTATAAATCGAACTATTCATTTTTGTCGGAACAAAACAAATTTTCGACTTGCCAACTGCAGAAAACGCTGCCCAAACCATAACACTGCCACCACCGAAATTACGTTTTGACATCCGAACATCTTTAGATCTCAAATCGTGCCAATAGCATGAGTATGAGTCTGGACCGTCTAAATTAAATTTTTTTTTCGTCAGAGAAAATTACTTTTTTCCACTCATCTGTCCATTTCATATATTTTCTTGCGAATTTTAGACGATTTTCTTTATGGTGTTTTTTTTAGCATTGGTTTACATTTCGGCTTTTTCCATTTTATGTTTTCATCGTTTCGTAAAATGTGTGCAACGTGTTTGGAAGTCACAGGAAGATTTAATTTATTCCTTATTTGTGTGGAATTCAATTTGTTGTGGGTTGCTTCTTGTTTTATTAGATTAAGTTGTCTTCTCGTTAGTTTTGTATTACCCTTTGTTGATTTTCGAACTCCATAATTTTGACCTTTCTTAAAGAAATTTCGCACCACACCTTCCGAACGACCGATTTTACGTCCAATTTCTCTATTAGAGCATCCTTGGTCGTGAAAAAATTTAATTTGAATCTTTTCTTGAGCGGACAAAAAAGTTCCCTTAGGCATCTTTAAAAGTGATGAAATTTATTGATTAAAATAGGAAAAGTTACAGTAAATTGAGATATTATTAGAAACGTACCTTTGGTTGAAAAAAAAAACTAAAATTGATAATATTTTATTTTTAGTCACTTTTTAAAAACAAATTTCGAGTGTGCGTTTATACGAATCTTCCACTTAAAATAGCACCAAGAACATTTCATCGCATAATTAAGGCAAACAACAAAAATAAGAAAAAAAAAATTGTTTACTTTTAAAAAGTACCGTTAAGTTGTCTCTCATTAAAATAGTTAAATTTTGCTTTTGGATGAGAACAACAGAGATATAACAAAAATACAGAAAAAAATTAAGTGCGTTTATAGGAATATGCACCAGTGTAGTAGAGGACGCCTGTAAGGATGGTCTAAGATTACAAGGTGTCTTCAGCTTGAAGACTGGCAACATGGTGGGGCACATATGAATATTATGCCAGTTTGATGGCGATCCCCTCATTGTAATAAATGATTTTATGTCATCCACTTTGATGTTGGAACTTTAGTGTCCTAATAGCCGAAGCTAATGTGTGGTTGCAACATTATTGGTGGCGTAATACAGATGTTGATGAGATAACCGAATGTTCGAAAGCGAACCAAACGGCTAAGGCGTTATCATCTTATGGACTGTTTGACGTCGCTCAATGAGCATTTACAAAGAGTTACGCTTTATGGTGTCTCGAGTCATCAGGGCTACCTTTAAAAACAAAGAGCTGACTCATTGGCGTGCAGAGGAGATCGACGTGTTTTTATTGCGCTCGAGCCATTTCTGTGGTGCCTCCGGTATTATATGTACAGGTGAAGAAATTTGTCTTCTTTTCTCTTGGTATGTAAACATGCTCTTTGTGAATGCTCTGCTATTTCGACCCAGATGATGAGGGTTCTGGGGATTGCTATGGTATGGTCCAAAGAAGCCTAAGAATATAAAATCTAATATAAGCGTATAAAATAATTTTTATATACATAAGACTTGGTCTAACAAAACTGGCAAACAAATTAGAAAATCTCCGTAATTTATTGGGTAGATGGCTGTATCAGACCAAAATTAAAATTATATTTAACTAGAGTAACCCATCCCGCGTTGCTGGAAGCCTTTGTGTTGTAACACAACATGTATATAATATAATATATATAACATGTATTTCTCATCATTCTCTCTATTAAAGAAATGCATTAAAATTATAGACCAAGTTCAAAAACTGCCATTCTAATCGTTCTCAAAATATACAAAAATTCATATTAACTTTACTTTGTATTGAAGGTACCACTCCCACTTATCAAATACTGTCTACTTTTTGAGTGTTCATTTATATTGACCACAAAATTATTTGTGCCAAATTTAGAAACACTTACAATTACCGTTTTAAGCATATACGACTTAAAAACAGGGTTGACAACCCACTTCTGTTTTAATTGGGTATTACATTTGAAAAATGTATTTGAAGGTTTTCGTAGTTGATTTACAATAAAAATACGTGTAATATACGTATTGGGGCAACAAATTTATTTGTTTCGTTTTTGAGCTTTAAAAGATAACGAAAATACAAATTTATCAAATCATTGTTTACAGCATTTTCCCCACCTCTAAGCCAATTTCTAAATCCCGTCTCATAAAAACATCTCGTCTTTTAAGGCGCTCCAACTTTGAAGCTGATTTTGTATTTCTGAAATGATTTGGTGACATGTTAAAAGATAAGCTCAACCTCTTTATACGGCCTAGATAGTTTCTGAAAATGTAGACCGTAAATCGAAATGCCTTTAAACGAGATGAATATGTGTTGCGTTTGCTTTCCTTAGACTTTTTGTTAAAAAAACGGAGAATCCACGGAGTTTTAACCGTGGAACGAGTTAATTTGCGCTTAAAGCGAATATGATCCATAATTCAAACAGGTCGTTATAGCTAAATGTCATGTAAAGAAAGCCCGTATAAAGAGGTGTGAGTATATTGCAACCGTCGCAACAGCTGGCGGAGCTATGTTTAGAGAATGCGACGGATGAGGCATTGAATCGTTTTTAATAATTGTTTTGAAACCTTTGCGACATGAGGTCAAAAATATAACTTTATCATGTTTGTCTTTATATTCCGACCGTTTTTCTCAAAATCCTTTATTCAAACGAAGTAATGTAGGTCATAGTACACAATGCTGTCTGATCCCTCCAAGAGTGCAAAATTGCACTCTGATTGTATAAACAAACAAAATATATTGTCGATTTGAGCGAAATTTTGAAGCAGTTATAAAGCCCAAACCCAATAAAACCCAAAAAATCCATCAAAAGACCCAATAAAATCCGGTGGGTGGGTTTTTTTTAAAACTCGGGTTTTTGCCAACCCTGCTTAAATAAAAATGTAATATGGGCGTAGTTCAACCCAGTTGAAACAAAACCATCAGTGAAAGTACAAGTTTTTTACACATGTTTATAAATCGGTTTAGTGGTTCTCGAGCTATAAAATGAAGAACATAGGATAACTTATTTTTATATATGTATACAGATTAATATATAACTGGACTTAACCTCTTTTACAAGTTTTACTCAAAAATCAGAATAAGTCAGTTAGTATTTTGGGTTAACAGTCCGTATAATTTAAATTAACAAATAAACTATAATTTGCGCATACTTGTATTAAACTGAGAGGAGCATGAAAAAGTACAAAAAAAAAAAAATCGAATTAAGTATTAATTCGGTTAATTATAAAATTTTAACGTAATATATGTATGTATTAAATGAATCTTCTAATTCGTTTCGATTATTTAAATCGAAAAATCCACTTAAAGATTTATTATGGTTATTATCTGTGTGGTGGGGTGGGTACAGCCTCTGGATATAAACCAGAAAGTTTTTAATTAATTTTTTAAAATTTTTGCGTGTTTTTTTTAATAAATGCCGGCTACATACATATGTATATTATTAACAATGTATTTATTCCAACAAAAATGTTTATATTTTTTATTTATTATTTTGGTTAAATTTTTTTTAAGTCATTAATTTCTATTGAAAGCACGTTGTTAATTTTGCTTAAAGAATAAAATTTATATTTTTTCAGTTTCTGCTTTAAATTATTCTGTTTTTTATTTTATTTTTGTATTTTATTTTGTATCCCAATCAGCGAATATGATTTTGATGATGATGATGACATAAGCCTCACAAATTCGGCAATTTATTTAAAAAAAAAATGCCGGCTACTGAATACATTTTTTTTTATTTTTTTATTTATTTCTTTTTTTTGTTTTTGTTTTCTTGTGCAGCACAATTTTTTACAATTTTTATTTGTTGTTATCCACTTTTTGGGGCATATACTTAAGTATTTATACGAGTATTTTTTATTTTTATATAAATTTTTTTTTATTTATGTCCATAGCAGACATTTCAAATAAACTTGAACTGAATTTTGCGATGTGTGATATTTTTTTCTTACGAAAATGATAGCGAATTTATTTTTCTATTCGCATTCTATGTCTGTTTTAATACTGCAATTATTACGAAACTTAAAAACAATGACGCAGATATTGATGAATTTCGATTTTATTAAATACTTTACAAAATAAATTAATTATTTGAAACCAATAATACGAGTGATCGAATAATAAGTGGAAATATAATTAAGTTTAAGCAAAACAAGTCCAATAGGGCCTTAAGAACTTTGGCAGTTTATAGCGGTCATATTGTTAAAGTTATATCTCTCGAATTGACTATAATTTGTTCAGTTTATTTTGCGAAATCATCATGGACGAATATTTAGCAATCGGAGGGGAAACTGACCCTAATTTACACCAAAAAATCATCTTAAGCAATGAGATATATTTCTGTATAAATGTTGGTCTGAATATATGTAAGAGATATTACATATTGGAGATATTACGCGAGAGTAGACAAATGTCATCCCTTTAGTCTATGTCTTTGAGTTGGCGTGAGAGACTCCATATCATTGCTCTTCTCTTTGAACAGATTTTGCTTATTATCTAGCACGATAGTGAAAAGCTGAGGTGGTAGTTGGCATACTCATACGCCTATTTGTAGATTGTTCTATAATTATGTGTAGTGCTGGCCTGATTTACGCAGCTTATATTTAACCTGAAGCCTGTTTATTCTTCTCGTAATAATTCGTCCATTTTGATTTGAAGTCTTTCCTGTATTGTGGCAGCGAGTATCTTGTATTTGGTGTTAAGCAGAGTAACTTTTCTTTTGTTGTTAAATTTCTCTACAAGTCGCCACTTTTGCCTTACTTTACAATGATGCTTTTCTTCTACATTGGAGGCAGTCCTTCTTCCTCCCATACTGATGTTATGTTAAGTCGCAGAAATTCAGACGTGGATTTCGTTGTCAACTCATAGAATTTCCGCTGGAAATTCAACTTTACTTGTTCTGATTAGAGTTCTATGGTATGTATCTGTGTCGATATGGAAGAGCAGCTTAACTCCACTTAAGCCATTCTTACTTACCGATATGGAAGAGTAACTTAAGTCGACCTAAGCTATTCTTACTTACCGACACAGATTTATCGTATTTAGAGACAATCTCGGAAAAAATTTAACAGCATACTCTTCTATCGGAAAAAAAAACTCGTAGTCGTATTCGCTGTTGCCTTCTTGGTATCATTTCACTCTGAGTTGACTTAAGCTACTCTTTCATATCAACACAGATATATATATTATATGATCGGGTTGGGCACCCCTGCCGTTTATTTCATTGCTAAAAAGAATAAACAAAAGCAACAAAAACAACTATACATGCTGTTTACAAATAACCAAATAGACAACAACATTAGTAGAAATATAGTAAATTAAAATAAACGGCAACAACAGAAACAGGCAGAAAAGAAAACGAGTAACAGACAATAACAAACAACAATAAACAACAAGGACTGAAAGAAGTAAATGTTTACATTCGCATGGCTTCATAAAAACTAAAAATAAAGTAAAGGAAAGAAATTGAATCTACCTGAAGTATCAAGAACTTTCTAAGTAGTGTTTACTCAGCCATATAAAAAGCACATCCATGCGGACAACAATCCATTTGTTTTGTAAACTCAGCGAGTACAGTTTATGTTTAAACTCAGCAGTTTTAACTTGGCGTGAAGAGAGTTTATAAGGAGTATGCTCGTGAGTCATGAAGTGAAAAAGCAGTTTAGTTGGAGCTGAGACAGTAAAGAGAGTTAAGTGTGGATATCCTCTGGTTGAAAAGGTTGTGATCGAACCTAAGTTGTAACAACGATCGGGTTGGAAGATCTTTAGGTAGAAAAGTTTGTAATTGTTACACAATAACAAAGTTGTAAACAGAAAAATTACTTAAGAATATAAATTGTTATTGCTTGTGAAAAGTTTACAAGCAGTGGTACACAAAACTGTGTTAAATAAAGAATTTTTAATTAAAACCAAATACATAAATTTATTTTATTTTAACTGCAATCTATGAACTCATAAATAAATGTTTTTAAAAGGTAGAAGCGTAACAATATTTAAACATTTTTGTGCATTATCACAGATTAATACTTAATTGAAAAATTTAAGTGATAATACTAACGGCTATCTTGCAATCTTATGGTTATTGAAAATCAAGATTATATATGAGTATATAGAGGCACCCAAGGCTCACTACAGGGTCATCAAAAAACCGTATTGTTTTTATTTTTTAATTTTTAAAGTTAGAAAATGACTTACAACTGGAACGTTTTCTGACCGATTAGAAAATAAAACCTTTAAGTTCAGACTAAAAACTTTTTCATGGTATCACGAGCAGCATAAGACAACCGTTACTATTCTGAGATTGGTTGCATCTTTCTTAAAGAAACTTATTATTCCAAAATTGCATTAACTTATAGAGTATAAAGTATGTCGACTGTAATTCTCTTAACTGATAAGTTTAATGACATCTATGGTATTTTCAACTATTCAGACGACAATAACTAAATAGTTTCTTTAAAATTTATAGGCATAGAATAAATACATTGTATATCCTTTTTAATGCCAGACATATTAAATTGTAAATATTGTTGATTATTTTTCTTTTTAATTCTATTAAGCTTTTGAAATTTGTCTATAGAAAAAAACGTATAATAATTTCATAGAAAAAGGCCAGCAAATGGTGGAAAATAGACTGCAGACAAGCAGGCAGACTGTCAGAGACTTGAGTCCAACTTTCATTCGATCGAATGAGTGAGTGTTGATACCGATTGTACGAGTATGTGCTTCTCATACAAAATGTCATGACTAAATGAACAAATCTTTCTGCAACTAGAAATGATAGTTATGAAGTTGAATGTATTTTCTTCTTGTATAAAAATCATAATAGAAATTAATAATAAACAAAATATAATATTTCTTTATAATGATCTGTTTTTTTCATAATTTTCATGATTATTTATAGAATTTAATATTCATGACTCAATTGTAGAATTTAAATGCGATGGTGGGGTATTATATTTATAACCTTGTTATTTATTACATTCGCAAGACAATACTGAATGTTGAACACTCTGCTATTCATCTAATAATGAATAATAATGATGGGAATTAATAACTTTTTTTTTTAAATTTTAACAATAAAAGTTAACAAAAAGTGTACAAAAATTCAATTGTTTGTCTACATGAAAATTCGCATTGCCCGCATACCAGTAATAAGTCAAATTACGCAAACGGAAATACTACAGTTTTTGTTTTCCTAGCTGTTATAATATGTATTATTATTTTTTGCCAATAAAACAAAAAAAGCGCAAAAACAGGTCTTAAAACAAATTATAATTAGAAAATAATTAGTTGTTATTAATTAATTTGCTGTAATTTATAAGCCAGATTTAAGTTACTCCTACACAAGTGATTTAAAGACTAAAAAGTATTCTAAAATTAGAAAATGGATGCTAAGTACATACTTATATGTAAGTTATAATATAAAAGTCAGTCACGTGCCACTTTTTCACCATATAGTAGCATTACAACATACTTTAAACACTCACTCAATAATCAGTCACTTTCTCATGCAGTTTGGGTCTGTCATTGCTCACCTCATCACTGACTTAAAAATAAAAATTTTCACTAATTTCTAACACAACGGTTAAAGTGTAATATACGATGGATCAATAAGTCTGTCACTTTTTGAATGAAACACTAGATTTTGGATAAAAAAAATCATTTTATTTTTCAGCACACTCTTCTTTGAGCTCTATGTATACCAGGAACTGAAACCGAACCCGAACATAAATGAGTTCAGGTTTGTTATTTTCAAAAACTTTGAACCCGAACCCGCTGAGCCTATGTAAGTAGTTAATGGGTTTAGGTTCAAAAATGGTTAATAAAGAAAAACAATAAAATACCGAGGATTCTTAAGGAAAATATAACCAGAGCACAATCTATGGTAAACACCAAATATAGTTAAAAGTGAAAATACTCTTTTTCTGTTCAAAAACTTACAAGTGGAAAGGGAAAAAACTCTTCGAATATAAATGTCACCGATTCGACTGATAGCTCATTTAAAAAATTAAATTGCAATCATCGTTTTAATGCTTTTTTAGTCTACTATTGCTTTATCCACTAATATTCCGTGCAAAAATTAAAGAATTCTTAATACAACAACAAATCAAAAAACAAACAACTTTTAGCTGCAAAAAACTGAGTGCTCACTTTAAGAATTTCAAGTAACGGGACAAAATAACGGGATGCCAAAAGAAAAATTGTAGGCGAATATCAAAATTAGTTATTTTTTTAGACATTTAAGGATTTGCTTTTAATATGTGAAGTCATAATATTGAAAAATACCGACAATAGCTCTAAGCATAAGGAAACCACATAAGAGCAATTCGTAGTCTATTTCATGCATTTTTGCTATGGTAACTTCATCGATATAGAAATCTCTTTCCGTCGAAGGGACAATTCGTAGCTTAATTCATGGATTTTTACCACTGAAACTACACATGTGATTACTCTTTTTTCTTGTTTTTTTTTAACACTCGTTAAGTCGTTTCAATAAGTTGGCATTAATAGTTTTGTCCTTTTGAATGCAATCAATGTGGATTATACCATGTGCGTTCTAAAAACCAATCGCCATGATTTTATCGTCTGACAAACCCATAATAGCCTACTTTGGAGTCGTTTCATTCCGCTGGATATCTATCTAGCTTTCTTGTACCCTAGAGACCATCCAAAATTAAAACCAATGAGCCATGCGAGATGCCTATAGCATCCATCGATCGGCTAACATGATTTTATCAATTTTTTCAATTGTTTCGAGAGGAACTCCTCAACTGGGAGTCTAGAAACCACTTTCTTAACATTAAAATTTATGAAGCAGAGTTCTATAGTATTTATCAATTTTAGTCTTGGTTTGAGTGATTAATTTTTCAGCAAAAACTAATGCCAAATAAGCACACGGATGTCACTTTTTTTTCCCCATTTTCTCCTCAGATGACGTGTTTGTCTGCTGTCAGTGGCTGTCAAATACAAACTAAATGACGACGACGTTGGCTGAAATTTTTACATGAATCAACTGACAGATGCCTGTTACAGGAACAATGTTGCTTTTCAGCAGTAATGCAGTAAATTCAAAATGTGAAGTTCTTATTGCCCCTCCCTAGTACTTATGTAAAGCACATTGGTTGGACTGACATGTTAGGATGTCGATTATTTTGAATTAAAAACATTCGTGTCATAGTTCTCATTTTTATCAGATTTCACAAAAAGGTTATATGGATAAACCAACCTGAATCAACTTCGGTTAATTTTCACCCACACAACAGTACCTTCGAAAAGTTATGCCACTGGATTATATGTTAATCCCAATTCGAAATTATTTCCACATCACATTTTTTTCAAATTTATTCAGTTCTTTCAGCGTGATGTTCTACACCACCCATAACTTTATATATGACCTTTAAAATTTTCCAAAATTATTTTTTTATACAGTCATGGGCTTCTTTAGAGATTCATAACGTCGACAAAACATAATAATGAGTTACATCTTGGCATCATCAATCAGCAATCAGTCATAACAAAAATAGTTTTTACGAAATTATAAAAAAAAGAATTCTCATGAAATCGACACAATTTTTTTGTTAATTTATATTTCCATGTTTAATAAAATAAATATTTGTTCTCTTTAATTTAATTATTTATTAAAACATTGCGTACACCAAGTGATTTTGAAGGTCTCGTTTCTTTTTTTCCCTTTCCCAAAAAATATCGGACAAGAATTTTAAACTCTCAACAATGGCAATCGCCACACATTTTTACAATAAAAAATAATTAAACTGACGAACAAGTCCTCTAATTTACTCAGTCTCGCGATCAGAACAAAAGAAAATATAAAAATGAAACATTTATTTAAATTAAGAAAAACGGTCAGTCAGTCCGTCAACTATTTTGTTTGGGACGTACGATGGCGTCATCGTAAAGCACCCGCACAATTGAAACAACACGAAACAAAAAAAAAAAAACAAACAAAAAACGCTCCCAATAACCACCACTAGAATGATCAACCGCTCAACGATGCGTGTGTCTTGCTTTGTTTGCTGATCTCTGATCTTATATTGGCAAACGACCAGACATAAATAACCCTGCAAACTTTTGTGGTTAGATTTCAATAAAGATTTAATAGTCATTTAAGCAAGATTTTATATTTCACTGGAACACAAAATTTTTTTTAGTGAAAGCTAACAAAATATATGGAGCTACCGAATTCGAAACAGTAATTAAGGTTCATACATACAATACCATAGACAAATCTCACCTCCAATAGATAACATCAAAACTGTCTGTTGTGAAGCCTAACTGACTTACATCTAGATTACTTGCCCGACAACAGGCCAAACTTGTCGCGATAAGACTGGATGCTCTGTCACGTTATCACGTTACTCACGCGGGGCACTCCTCTATCCTGGCTGAGGATTTCGTAGTTATTGGGGAGATTATTACGAGCCATAACCGCCATAATTATCGATTTTCGTTTTTTGATAAAAATCGATAGTATTCGATCATTCCCACTAGCATACAAAATTTTGAAGCTCTAAAATGTACCTTTGTACTACTCTAGAACAAAAAATATTGAAAAAAAAACCTTCTCCTGAAAAATTTGTCTTTTGTCGCTTACGTCTTTTTGGCGGTTATGGCTCGATTACATGTCATCTGGACCGAAATTGGATAGGAGATTCGGCTTTATTAACCCAGGTAAGTTTTTTTTTTCGTTTGAGTCCAGCACTCCAGGGATGACCTCTACTAATGTAGTGCATTGTACTGGTACTAAGAAAATAGGTTGTGGGAAGGAGGATATAGAGGGTAGTGTTTATATGCGTTTGATTTGAATTTATTTATGTCGTAAGTATCAACTACTCCTACGTAAGTAATCAACTACAAAAGAATGCGCTCTACGAGAAAAGCTAGTAGTACGTTATAATATGGAACAAACACACGTCACATTGCGACGATGCGCTAGCGAATCGATAGAATTGGCTACCCTACCGTGGTTAATAAGCATCTTAGCCACTTGAAGCACTGGTCGTTACATGAAGGTTGTATGCCATCCTAGGGCGGATATAGGACTTGTAAACATTATAGAGGTCAGATGGAGTGAAGTATTTACTACACCGCTTCAAAAAACCGAGACACTTGAATACTTCCTTTGACACTCGAAAAATGTGATCGTTCCACCGAAGGTCATAGTTAATTCTCATGTCGAGAACATCAAGAGCATTTGACATCTCAATATCTACATTACCCATGGCCACAGATGACCCACACCACCACGTCTATGTGACAGAAAACATTGCCGCGCCCTAGATCATTGCCTCATATTTCAGACCTAAGACCTAAGTAATGGCTATAAATTATGTTGCAGGATTGATTCTAAGGGATGTTGCTTCCACCACTAACATCTCTATACTCTCTTACAGTCAAGCGGCGATCAGATCACTTTCAGGTGTTAATCTTAACCGTAAACTAGTTGGAGACTGTCGCGACTGCCTGAATTTACCTTCGCGGCGGTTTTGTGTACGCCTCATATGGGTTCCTGGTCACAGGGACCTTACTGTTAGGCAAAAATATCCATTGGTTGATGACAGATCCTGGGCTGAGAAGGAATCTTCTTGCTCACTTGACGTAAATTGGACAAGAGAATCTCTGATGCTGTGCTTATTCTCACAGATCCGTGCATAATGGTTAGGCATATGAAGAGGCTACGCTTAGCTGTAGTAATTTCTGTAGAGGTTGTAGAAATATCGAGGAAGAAGAGTATGAAGTGTCTCCCACTACATATGCCAATATCCGTAGACTTTCATTTGGCTAGCCATTTCCCGATATTGTTCCATGGCAATCAGGACTATTGTCAGATTCATTAAGCCTTTGGGTGGGTTTTCAGGATAACTCAAAGGAATTATGCTTTTAATGGAGCTCTCCGAGTGTCTGTCGAAACCGCTTAATTTGGGCTTCCTGGGCTTTGTATCTTAAGTTAGCTTTAACTTAGCAAGGCTACCACTCCATTCTATCCTATCCTAGTTAAGGATATATAGTCCACTTGAAAATTAACGAGTTCATTTATGGGACCTATGTATTTAAAGTCTAATTAATTAATTAATCGACCCACTAACCAGGACGAATGAGAATTCATTATTATCGACATGAAAATCAAATGAAACTTCCGACAAATTTGTCCATTTAAATTAATTTTTTCTCTTCCTCATCAAAAAAAAAAATATATAGTCTTTATGTAGCCATACATATATGTTCCGACATATGTATGTCCACTAGCATAGTGCTCAGTAGTTGCACCCGTAAGAAGCTTAATCGAATTCCTGTCAATGGTCAAAAAAGACTTGGTTCTCGTTTTCCCCAGAGTAGGCAAAAGTAACTTACAAGAACGACCAGTTTTAAAGAAAAAATACTCGTATATGGTAAGTTAACTAGCAATTGTAACACAGAAGACAAATAACAATTGCATTTTTACACTAACGAATATATGTTTGCTGGGTTATAATATTCTATAGATGTATTCGTTATTACATAAGAGACATTTATGTGCATACTCGTATGTATTATGCGTAACGTAACGCATCGTGCTGTGCTTCATCACTACGGCACACTAGAACGGCTTCTTTAATAGATACAAAAAATAATAAAATTATCGAAATATTTTTTTTATTTTTTCTTTAGAAATAAGTAATAGAACTTGAAATATAAATTAAATTTAGCACATATTTTATTATTTTCATTCATTTTCTTTTCTTCTCTTTTTTCATGTGAAATAAATAATAGAAAAAAAATATACTTAATTTGTAACAAATTTATCTGCTTAATGTCAGATCGTATTAAATATTATTTATACAACTTTGTGTTGAAAAGTGACATCATTAGAGGGAATTGAGAAAAACAAAAAAGGGGTTTGGGTGTGATACTTAAGTTATATATGTAAGAGAATTTGCAAAATAACTGATTTAAAAACACCAAGAAAGAAGAAGTGGAATAAATACCCTAAAAATTATAATGATAATTTCTACGCCATAAAATTTGGTACAGATTTTAATGAAATTGTGAGTATCGATTAAAATTTGTTCAAAGACTTAGTATAACTAATAAAAAAGAGACTGTGATATCAGATGGTAAATTCTGATGATATTTCTCTTTTCTCCAAATCAGAAAGAAATACTTAGAGTTGAGCAATATTCAGTTAACTTATAAGTGCATGAAGGCCAGAAACCCGATTTTCTACCCGTAACTCGTGATTTTGAGGGTACTTTAAAAATTCAAAGAACAGATCCTTGTTCTACTCGATAGCTCCTATCATAAAAGTAATGTCATTTCCCATTTACATTGTTCAAGTTTAAAGATATTTTTAAACGCTATTTTATAAAGGGATTGTACTATTTATGAATTCATAAGAGAAGTACGTTAAGTTACGAATACAATGACATTTGGTTTTCTAAAAACATCTCTAAGCCTGCGCAATTTGGAATAAATTGGATGAAATATGCACTTGCTTAAGCAATGTACACAGATTCCATAAGTTTACTTAAGTAAAGTACATACCATTTAAAAGGTATATTCTTTTTCTTTCTATATCATCTGAGGAAATCGGACGGTTATTTTTCGACCGGTTTGAACCGGTTTTTTTGGTTTAGTCGAATACGGTTTTTTCAAAATCTTTATTTTTCGAATACCGAATAAACCGGTTGGTTCAACACGAATAACCGTTTAAGTATAATTTTTATACTTTTGTATATTTTTTTATTGAAAATATGCTCATCATTTAACTATTCGTGTAAATTTAGTTATTATTTTGTATGTGTGACAACCTGGAACGTTTCATAAAAAACGTGAAAACCAAGGTAGATCGGAAAAGATATGCACCCTTGAGCAAAAACAACCTTTTCTCATCTTCTATAAATAAATATTGATTTTTATATATGGAGAATGATCAACTAGACTCACCCACAAACGCCGTCTCCGAACGGCAGATATATTACTTAGTGAAGTTTTTCACAGAGTATATACACATTTCTAGTCGCTAGTAATGTAGTGAGGTGACATCGCTGTTGAAAATTGTCAGATGGTGTGGCCTGGGATTGAATCGATGACTTCTTGGTTGTCTTACCTAACATACCACAGTGACACTTACACTATTAAATACATGGTGCATGAATTTACAAACAGTGCTGTTCGAAACCCAAGCAACTTTTATTGTCAAGGCAATTAAGGGCTCGTATATTACTAATAGATTCATACAAAGTAAAATATTTGGTTCGTCTTATCTTAGGCACCTAAATTATAACTATAATAACATATATTTAATTCCCTTCTCTAGCAAGTAATACAACAACAAAAACGAAATTAAGTCCTTGAGTAGCTGCTCGAAACTTGAGCAACTTTCAATAGGTTGTGAAATAACCTTTGTTTTTTATGGCCTCCGCACACCGTTTTGGCATAGTTTTAATGAGATTGGTTAGAATTATTGTTAGTATTGATTGCCACTTTAGTTTTAAGCTCTGCGCCAGCTTCTGCTTATTTTTAAAACGACATGGTCCAGCTCTACGCTTCAAGAATTAAGAACAATTTTATTTAAGTGAAAGAACCGGTTAACCGGTCATTTGAATTTTTTTTAAAAACTGAAAACCGGTTTTTTTAATTGCCATTTTTCGAATTTTTTGAAAACCGGTTTTGGAAAAAGGTCGAATAATCGATCTCCCTAATATCTTCTAAACATTTTAAAATCGGCTAATATTTAGCAAAGTTATTAGCTTATAAGTGCTTGAAGGTACACAGAACACAAGGATTTTGAAAGTACACTCAAACCTCGTTTTAAGCGAATTAAAATTTATGCGATTTTAAAGTAGCAGTCTTTTTTTTAAGTAAACCTTCTTACATTAAATGAAGTGTGGAAAAAAATTTCAATTTTCGATTGCGTTATTATGGCTGCATCTGCAGCATCAAAAGTACGGACTGCACACTTTAATTGCATGCTGAAAAGTTTCATACCCAGATTGTGTTGGTGGCAACATCGGTGAGAAAACATCGACATTATCGTGTGAAATTTACATCCTGGCTTGCCAAACTGGAGACGAGGGGTTGCATTCTCTAAACTATAATGATAAAGCAAAGCCACTTATGTACGAGTATATGTACATATATGTATACTTATATATACTTATACTATGCTATTATTCGACGATTATATTATTAGTTAAACTACAGATAGATTGATGATGATAATGAACCAGCATGGTCTTAACGATCTATTTTCTGGATATCAGAAGCTATATAAATAACTGAAAACTTCAACGTCACAAAGTCTGATGGCAAATTAGTTTGCACGAGAAAAAAACTCATTAGTCGTTCCTTCTAGTCATAATGAGTATACAGTGAAAACTCTACTTGCGAATAACTCCCGAAGAAGGACACATCTATTAAGCGGACAATTTCTTCAGTCCCTTCGATTTCCAAATATTTTTAGAACAAATTACCCATGGGCGGCCGCTGACACTTTGTTTTTTCTGTGAAACACCTCCGTAGACACATCAATATTTACGAAAATAATTCACAGCAACACTAAAGCCCGTATTACGCATATTTTTTACATTTTTTTTTTTTTATTTTATAAAACAAGGCAATTATATTATAATAGAAATTTAATTTTAAAGAATGGTTAACATCGATAACATTGCGTACACTGAAAACGATAGCATTAAAATAAATATATAATATAATAAAATGAAAAACTCCATAAGTATTGTAATGTAAGTGATTTAGAAGAGGATGTTGTCGAGCGAGAAATCGATAAAATTAAATCGTTTAAAGAAGCTCTTATACAAATAGGGCGTTTAAAAGCTTTCGCTTTAGATGATTTTGTTGCATATGAAAAATTAAACATTTTGCAAAACCATTTTGAAAAAATACACAAAAAATGGCCACAAGCTAACTCTAAGCGGTCTACAATTCGCCAGTTCTTTTTCTCAAGCACATAATTTTAAACTTAATTAGTTTTTTTCTTTTCGAATGAAGTTCTTAAATTCTACTTTGTTTTTATTTTATTTTTATTTTTCGTGTTAATATACACTCTAAAATACTTTTGTTGAAAATTAGGTCAATAATAGCAGGCAACCCTTTACCGACTATTTTCGACTTAAAATTAAACAATAATTTTATAAGACTTATGTTGACTTTAAACAAATTGTGTATAATTATTTTACTCATTTTGTGTTTGATGTGTGTGAAGATAAATACGAATATGAAATTTTTTCTGTTAAGTTAACAGAGACTTCAATATATCTCCAGGTCCGATTCCCCCACAATTGCATCTTAGGTCCGATTTTTCATGAACGACATATATATATATATGGAAAAAATGAAAAAAAGTTAGCTACGGTCTATATATCTCCGATCTGGTACTTTGCAGCCCAAAAAGGAAAACTGGCCCTGAAGCTATGATACCTTGGCTATACAGCCCACCATATTATATTATCCGATATTTTCATATATTTATGGACGATTGTTTTAAATATAACTACCATCTATAAGAAATAAATTTCATTTGTTATTGTTATTGCATCTCTCAAATGATATTTTTCATAGTTTTTAGAATCCTTTACCTTATTTTGGTTATGCTTATACCAAATTATGTTATATAATCCACGATTGTGGAAGTAATGTTAACATAACAGTCTCTGTGAAAAATTTCATATCTTCACACATATTCCGTTAACTTACACAAGTTTTTGTTATGTTAAGAAAAACGTATTTAACTTCACACACATTTGTCCTTTGTATGTAGTGACCGAAGAGAAGCCTGTTCTGTAGGATGAGCAACTTTATTGCCATGGGAAAATTGTGCTAATATGTGGGGACAGATTTCATTTAGATCCTTTTCAATAAATGTACAAAAATGTACACCAGATGAATTCTTATTTATTTATTTATTTTTTTTTTTTGCTCACGGGCTTTTATTAGAATATTTTTCCACATTTTCACTTTCTTTTTTTATTTGCTATCAAATGTAAATGAGAAATTCTTAAACTTGAGATATTTTTAATTTTCTTTTTTCTTGACGCATTTTTATTTTGTTTTTAGGCAAATATGTTTAATATTAAACATTTTGAAGTTATTTGAACACTTCTTTTAAGCACAGTTTGTTTAAAATTTTTTGTATTAATGCGTAAAATTAAGCAAAGTTTATATAATTTTAGACAACAAGAAATTATCAACATCAATTTAGGCAATATATTATCCTAAATTTACTCTTATATTTCAGAGTGTACATATGTAGATGTGATGTATGAATTTTAAAGATTAAATGAATTTTGGAAACAAATATTCATATGCATGTATGTAGTATAATAAAGATGGCAAATCATTCAAATTTGTTAGTAAAGGGTCCGCCAAATAATTTTTTTTTTTTGAAAATGCTATAAATAAAACTACTGAATATTTTCTCAAATCTCTTTTTTTTTTTTGAAAGTACAATTTCTTCTGGTTAATAATGGAAAATAATTTCATTCAAATGGCTGCCTCGGCTAGCCATGCTGTAGCTTACACGATCGGTCCAATTTTTAAGCACATTATCGATTGTTTGCAGCTGTATTTCACCAATGGCTTCACGAATATTGTCCTTTAAAGCGTCAATTGTCTCTGGCTTGTTGGCGTAACACTTATCTTTGACGGCACCCCACAAATAATAGTCCAACGGTGTCAAATCGCAGCTCCGAGGTAGCCAAACGACATCAGCTCTGCGGCTGATAATGCGATCTTCGGCTGTGTTGCTAATATCCTCCTCTTCAATTTTTGTAAACAAAAACTCGTTCAATATGGCCCAATAACGATCGCCATTGACTGTAACGGCCACTCCTTGCTCATTTTCGAAGAAAAATAGCCCAATTATGCCTCTGGACCAAAATCCGCATCAAACAGTGATTCGCGTCTTGGGTGTATCGGCTTTTCAATGTATGCGTGCGGGTTTTCTGTGCCCCTCATGCGACAATTTTGCTTGTTTACATACCCGCAAAGATCAAAATGAGCTTCATTTGAACACATCGCAAATATTCTGCAACATTACCATGATTTTCAAAGTAATGTCGTAATATTTCCCAGCGTTGTTCAAGCGTATACACAACCATATTCGTTCAGCGGAAGGATAAAACTAATTATCTGCCACATCAGACATGAGCTAAGTGTTACCACTCACGAAATAAGCACTAGTTGAAGAAAACGTGAGATGGCGGACCCGATACATAAAAGAATACTTAATAACACTGAATATCGACCATTTTTAAAGAACTATCCCGTAGGCGGACACCTCTCGATAACGGACAAATCTGCTGTGACAGTCGGTGTCCGCCCACGGGAGCTTTCACTGTATCTTCACATATAGTCATGTGAAAATTAATTGAGACACATATTAAAATAGTTAAAAATCCAACTCAGTTAAATATTTATCGAAAAAAAATCTTATAAATTATTCGCTGGAATTTCGACGACGTAAACAACCGTTATTTGACAAATAAAATTTGTACCGTTCCTCAGTTGTAGCTCATTTTTTTCTTAAGTCTTTAAGGAAAACCACAATGAGTCCCTAATTATTTTTACATGACTGTACATATGTATGTGTATTAAAACTGTGGAATGTATAGTTAAGAAAATTATTATGATTCCTATGGAGTCTATGGGAATCAAGAAAATTTAGACTATAGTATGGACACACAAATCGAAACTTGAAAACATCTTGAAAGTTCACATCCTAGTACATGTAAATTAAAGAGTTTTATACAACCTTTAAGATAAGAAAACCACTGTCTAGCAATAGACTTTACAAAATGTAATAGAAAATCTACGTAAAATGATTATAATCCATCACCTTACGTTTTATAAAAGTTTATTACGAAATGCATTTTTAATTATAAAATAATTTCTCCTTTCAAACTTTAAAAAACAAAAAAAAAAACAAAAAAAAATCAATCAATTGCTTAAACTTTAATTACTAATTGCAAAAATATTAGAAAAAAATTATCTCTAATCTAACAACAACAACTTAAAAAAACATAATATGTTGCTATTGTTGTTGTATTTCATTTTAGAAAGTCGATTTTACAATAAAAAAAGGTTTAAATTGAAAATTGATGGTCATCATACATGAACCAGCAGCAATAAAAATCAATTGAATGAGAAAAATCGGAACAAAAAAACTTTAAATAACGCGAACTTTAAAAAGTAAAAAAAATTACGTTTTTTTTTAAATGAAACTCCAATTTTTTTTCCTTCAACTTAATTTATAACAAAAAAGAAATGAATAAACGTTTCGATTTCCAACACAATTGCAACTTTTCTTATCAATTAAAAACAGCTACGGAGGAAGCCAACTTTTTTGTGTGCAACCTATGAACAGATGTGATAATGTTGGTGGTGCCTCTTCTTTTGGTACTAAACAAGAGAAAAAAATACCAAACAAATGTTTATGGAAAATAATATGAATAAATAATTAAAGGAGGGATGTATTCAGATTGGTGGCTGTATTAACCATCCACTGACCGATTGACGACCATGCTGGGCGGATAGAAATCAAATGATCACTGTCGTAGCTGTGGTGAAGCAGAAGAGAAAGAGACAGTCGAACACTTCCTATTTAGTTGCCAAGGTCTTCATAGCTGCTGTGGTAGTGTCGTAGTGTAGCAGGTTTATGCAGGATATCGCGGAGATGGTGTGCATAGATCCAGATGACATTCTCAGGTACCTCATTTTGGTGGGCTGGATATGAGGAACTTGTAGTGACATATGGCATAAAACAAATAAGAAAGTTTCTTTCAAACAAACATCAAGACAAAAACTAAATCGAATTGGAAATACTAAATTGAAGGAAGTTTTATTCATTTGCTATCTCGTCAGTGTCCTTACGGCGTCCGGCAGACCCATTGCTGACATCAGAAACAGGTTGAATCTAAGCAACCAGTCTTTTAGCCGATTAACCCAAAGGTAGATCTCCATACATCTCTTCAAACCGAAAATGCACATCTCGTGCAACGCAACAGTTAAACAAAAACAATACTTAACATTTCCATACGGAAAAAATCACAAGTTCGTATAATTATGTGAAGAAAATAGCGATGGATGATTATACACACTCGATAATGCGGGCACATTTCTACAGCACATCCATCCACACACTAGGATGGGTGTACCTCTTACCTCTATGAAGCTGTTTAATTGGCAAAAGTATGTATTGGACGCTGACAGATCCTGGGCAGAGAAGGAATCTTCCTAGATTCCTGCATAGATCTTCTTTACAGGTAAAAGAGGACTATAAAATGCGTTCTAATTGATGTTCTCTGAAATGTGCCAACCGTTTGCCATTAAACGAAAGGTGAAGTCAATACCCAGGTTTTTATGTATGCGGTATGTTTTTATTATGCGGTTTTTGTAGGTCCATAGGTTTGCGAGTTATTGACGTTAGAGTGCACCTCTTTGTATTGCATAAGTTTAACTTGAAAACGAAATTTGTTAGAGCATTTAAACTTTGTTTACGTTAGAAAATATTTTTAAAACTGTGTATGTATATAGAAAGCATATGTAGAAAGCTTTCATTTGGTGTGTGGCTTCACTATTGTACAACTGGGCAGTATCACGCCCATATACAATTTGTATTTATATGTCTATATCTTTAAAACGGTAATAGTAAGAGCCTCTAAATTTGGCCAAACTAACTTTGTGGTCAATACAAATCATCAGTCAAAAATTGGGCCGAATTGGATAAGTTCGAGTAACACCTCCTATACAAAGTAAATATTAATTTTTGTTTGTCTCTGGAACGGTAATAGAAAAAGAAATTGAATAAGTGGGTGTGTCATTTCCCATACAAATTAGATATTGATTTTTGTATATCTAGAGAGAGAACGATGAGAATGGAAGGTTCTGAAATTGGTCTAAATGACTTTTTCGATAGTACAAACCATCAGTTAAAAAGAAGGCGAAATCGGATAAGTGGACGTGGTACCTCCCATACAAATTAAAATATTATTTTTCTATATCTTGAGGATGGTTAGAGTTGAAGTTTTTAAATTTGGTTTAAATAACATGGCAGTCAAAACAGACCATCATTTAAAAAAAATATGGAATTGTGTATGCGTAGAGAATGGCAACAGTTAAAGCTTTCTTTATCTATTCAAATTAGTCAAAAAGCCGGTACAACACAAAGGCTTCCAGCAGCGCGGGAAGGATTACTCTAGTTGGATAAGAAGCGGACATCATCTCTAGTATATCTATTCTCACAGGTCATTGTGCGAATGATTTCTGTCGACGTTGAGAATCGATAGAAGAAGAGGAAAGCGTTGTGTAATTCAATTATCAATGTTCATCTATGGCTTGCCCTATATCGATAGTTTATCGGAGATATCGACCCTTGACATCAAGTAAATAGCCAGGTTCATCTCTCTGTCGGGCTGGTTAACGACGTAATTTATGGAAATTTTGTTTCGGTGTAAAACTTCTGTTTATTGTCAACACCGGTTATTCTTCATTCAGTTACTAGCTTAGTGACATAGTTTGATGTAGTATAAAACGGGCTCCTATGTGTTTCAAGTGTTTCTTGAAAGCTCGTTGATGACATAACGAAAGTGGCCATAGAACTGAACCTACAGGGAAGCCGAAACATCGAAAGATCGGCCCACACTTGGTGAATACAGGTGGAGAAAGAAGCTGCTTCTCATAGAACTATTTTCAGCCAAACTTAAGCATTAGATTTGTATAAGCACAGCTGAAATCGTGGGTCGTTAAAAGAATTAATAATAATAAGAAATGGAATATTGGCAAAAGGCTATAACACGTCACCTTAAATTATAAAGATGAGGTCGGCTCTTTTTGAAAATAGCTCTTCAAGATACAATTCGGCCGATTGTGATTTGCTTTTACCCGTAAGCAATTTCGACTTGCGTGGAACGCAAGAGCTTTAAGTTTTAGTAGTTCAATTGGATAAGTTCTTCTTATGTCACAAAAATATTGAAGCAATTCACACTCAAATCTTCTTCTCTTTGTGTTAATCACGAACAACTTCAAGTGCATTGTAGCAATTGCTTACTATACTTGGCCTTATATCTCGAGGGTGTTTTTCAAACCTGATAACTTTTTTTATTTATATTTATTGATTTTTTTACAAAAGGGTTCATTGTCAAACGAACTATCATACTGCGCTTACTTTTTCCCATTTATGATCAGAATACTTTAGTAAATCATCAGAATTCTTATAGACGACTAAATTGTGTTTAGCAACGAGGCTTATTTTTGGCTTAGCGAGTTAGTTAATAAAGAAATTTATCCAATCCACAACAGAGCCAACAGACTCCATTACATCCAGATAAATGTACCATTTGATACGGTTTACACGCTGGTGGCATTACTGAACCTTATTAATTCAAAAATTAAGCCGGATATCTAAACGCGGTCAACGGTGAAAGTTACTACACATGATCAATAATTTTTTTTTTTTTTTTTTTTGAAAATATAGATACAGCAACCGCATTCATCAACCTATTGAAGTTAAAGTTTGGCGATAAGTTGGTTTCAAGAAATGGACTTGTTGTTTAGCCTCCAAGGTCGTGTTATTTCTATCTTATCTCTCTATTAATTCCTGTGGGGCCACGTGTAGTCATCGGTTTATGCTGATAAACAAGCAAAAAATAACGCTTTAGATGTAAACATGTACTTCCAGCAAAGCGCGAAAAAGTGACGTAAAATTTTACGTTCAGAATGTGCTTCGTCATGAACAGCCGCGGTGACCATATGACCGAAATCGTTTACAAATGTTAATGTCATGTATTGACCTCTCAAATAAAAAAAATTTTTGAATCAAATTTAATTTTTGTGTTATTTTTATTAGCTCATGATCACAGGTGTATTACGTATCATCCCCATCCAAGGGCTCTTTTTGTAATGCTTGAATGTGGCTCCCTTCGGGAATACTTGTCAGGTAACAGGCCAAACTTGTAGCTATAAGACTGAACACCCTATCACGCTGGCATAGTATACCCTCGGGACAATCTTCTATTCTATCTGAGGAAACCTTGATACTGGGTGATATCGAATATGTCTCATCTGGATCTGAACTGTATAGGGGATTCCGTTTTACGATTTGTAGTAGGGAAGATTGGGCCTCTGGCTCTATCATCCACAGCGATTCAATTGAAGTCTCTACGGACACTTCCAGATTAGAGAACAGGGTGGGCAGTTGAATTTTTTCCGAGAGGTTCAATCCTAGTGTTTCTCTTCGCCTTCCGGACTAATGCAGTTCGTTTCAGGCCGAAATAATGGTCATTCGTCATGCTGCAGAGTGCATCCGTGGTAATGGCGCTCCTACCGACGAGACATATATCTGTTCTGATAGCCAGCTGGCCATCAGATGTTTTTCGGGTGTGACCTTCAACTCTAAGCTTGTCAGGAACTGCCGTGATTCCCTTTTGGCATTATCATAACAATTTTATGTACATCTCACATTGGTTCCTGGTTACAGGCACATCCCGGATATCTATGCTACTAATAAGCTCACTAGGGCGGGTACACTTCTTCCGGACATTCATCTTCACGTGAGGGTGTGTGTGCCTCTTACCACAGTTAAACTAGCGATCAGGCGGAAGTATATGTTGGACGCTGAAAGAGTCTGGACGGAAGATGCCTTGCTTTATTGCCAGACTCACCTGGTCCAGGTTGGATATGAGGCGCATCAATCAACTAACTGTTCAAACTGGACCGTCGAAGCATCTCCTCTGCTGTATCCATCCTCAAGGGCCATGGCGTCGTGGGTAGGCACGCACAAAGTAAGGCTGAGCTTACTTGAAAATGACTTTTGTCGTTTTGGATTAGCTGAGGAGGAAGAGACCGTGGTGCCAGTGTCCATCTCTCGCATAGCGGAGATTCTCACAGTAGGCTCTCCTTTTCTAGATCGCTTATCGGAACTATTGACATCAGGTTAATAGCCAGGTTCATTAGACTGTTGGGCTGGTTTCCGATTTAACCATGGGAAGTGCTTCTGTACGGTGCTTTCGTTTGATCACCAGAACTCTATGCGTGCTCAAGTGGGCTTCGTTTATCGAGGCTGCCGCTCCCTTCTAACCAAACCTATAACATAATTCTTTCGGGCTTTAAAAAACACTCTTATTGCCCGTTCTTAGTACCAAAGTTGGAACCTTGATTGTCAATGAAATAACTAATATAGCAACAAGGCATTTAATATATTGAACTTTGCTTGTTTCTATGGTAACGGTAAGATTCTAATTTTTGGTTTTATAATTATCCCTTGAGTGAAAAAAAAACAGCCTTAATAATATTTGCTTCTTACCTTAAAATGAAAAAAGTACTTGAAATTTTGCACAATGGTACTAAATTTCCTACTTCATCATCACCTTTTTACAAACATCCACACGCTATTGTCATAGAGGCAAAACAACCGTATTGGTTGTAATGAAAATTACATGATAAACGTACCATGAGGGAATTATACCCCTCCTGGAATTATTTCCTCCTGCCCCTCCTCATCCTCGCTGCTCTTCATTACTATGTATGTGTCTCTCTAACGTTACAAAATTCCAACAACAACGCAAACTACCATCAATTGCGTGTTGCAAGATGTATTATCCATTCCCGATAGTCTCTATGCCTCCAGAAAGAGTGTGCGTGTATACACTCGTACGTACTTACGCGCATATAATCAATGGTTGATTGAATGCAACATGTTGTACATTGTTGTCTATTCATTTTGCTGTTGTTTTCATTTTTTTTGTAATTGTTTTTTACCCCTACAATTGACTTCAACATCATCAACGCCAACCATAAGGAGAATTGAGGAATGTTTTGGAAAAAAGAGAAAAAAATTTCAAAACAAATTGAAACGTCAATCAATCATAAAATGTGGCAAAAGAAAATTCGAATAAAAATACATTTCCTATTTACTTGTGAAATGATTTATTAGGAAAAGAGAAAATCTTGAACAAATATGCAACATTGTGGCACAAAAATTCATTGAAGTTCAATTCACAAATTCTTTTAAAAATTCAAAAAATATTTATCTTAAAAAATCATATTGACAGACGACTGTTTTATGGTAATGACCTATTTTAGTGGAGACCAGAACCTATGAAGTTATGGCGAATTTTTCTTTTATTATTAAATTTTATTATTAATTAATGAAAATCTGAGATGAGTTTAAAAGTGTGCCCATGGTGAAAAGCATCTTTTTAACAATTAATTGTGTACCGTATTAAGAGGTTTTCATTTTTCACCGTTTCCTAAACAAAAAAAATAATTATGTCGGAACGATGTCAGGGTTCATGCCACAACATTCTTGTGTGGACCACATTGCGTCCCTACGAATCATACTGGATCAAATCAATGAGTTACAGCAACCGTGTTCGTCGATTTCTAGAAAGCTTTTGGCCGCCTGAAACACCAGCTCATCTGGGATGCTCTCGCAAGAAAAATGGTTCCAAGTAAATCGGTCCGCTCATACAGGCGCAGTCTGCAGCATTCAGGAGTAGAGTGTTGCACGGAGGTGCAACGGAGTTGCGCTTTCTGACGCTATCAATATAATTTCAGTTGTGCGTCAGGGTTGTATCCTTTTCACACTCATTCTTTTGATGGTAATCGATGAGGTATCTCGAATAAGTATAGAAACCACTGCCAACAGAGGCATTCTTTGACAACCAATTAGTATGCAATACCTTAACGACCTGACTTATGCTAAGCGAAGCCACATGCAAAATAAACTGAAAAGCTGGCGAATATATCCTGAAATATACCAATTGCGGGTTAATTCCAATAAAACAAAACTCATGCGAGTGAACAAGTCACGCACTGATCACATCTTGTTTCCTGATAAACCTGTTGAAAAGGTATAGATTTTTGCCTATCTTCGGATATCGAGGCACGACTTGCGAAGGCAAAAGGGGCATTTACAAGTCTTCCAAAAATATGGCGATGCCGGCAACTATCATCCACAACCAAAAATTCGAATATTCAATGTGAATTAAGTCTGCTTTTTACGGAAGTGAAACTTGGCTTGTGACCAGTCCGGGGCCGAAACTGCCAGCGGCACGTGTTTGTATTTACACTCACGTGTCAGTAAGCCTGACCAGAGGTATTCTGGTATTCGGAAGCCCCAGGGATTCCGATCTATGCCCCATTGCTGAGTAGGCCCCCTTGGGAGAGCCCCGTGGTGGCTGTGGTTTAGACCTAAGGCAGAGCGCGAGCTCGGTGTGGTGTTGCATCGCATCAACCGGGTGCTGTGACCCATATCACGACAGAAGTTTAGATAGTCTACGACTGCTCACCAAGGTGTGAAGTTTATGAGTGTCCTAACAACATGCCTTCGAATTGGTACTCACGTGTGGGTATCATAGGTGGCGGCGTTGGTGGACGCATAGTATGCACCCGTCAGTGGAGGCAATGAAGAAACTACAAGCTTTCATCAACCAATGCCTGAGAATTATTTTGTGTATATGGTGGCACCACAATTGGATTTCCAGCTCGGAGCTTCACAGAAGATACAGATAAACACCCATTATCAAGGAAATAAGATTGCGGAAGCCGACAGACAATATCGCAAGACTAGTTCTCGACTGGAATCCGCATGGAAATCGAAGACGCGGACGACAGTAAGGAACATGTGGGAGAAGCCTATTGGACGAGTTAAAGTCTGTTGATGATGAACTGAGCTAAACGCAAATCAAAGTTCTAACTAAAGATCGTAGTAAATTTAGGAAATTTTATATGGCAATATCTATGCGCCACTTAACCCTTTATTGCCCAAGACCCTTTATTATGAAAAAAACTGTGACTTTTTTATAAAATCTTTGCTTTGAACATAATTTCAGCTCAAAAAAAAGTTTCATAGTCTTGCCAAGCCGAGAAGAATATGAAATAGTTCTGGTACTCAGAATTATCGAGGGCCAAATCTTGATTTTATTTACCTTTTTTAGAAACAAAATGTTTTTTATTACCGTTTGTATATGTAGCGTCTGTAAATGTATTAAAATAAAAAAAAAAATAAAAAATAATCTCCACACTTTTTCAATTTTAAACAATAGGGGAAATCACTCTTTGTTGCAAACAGGCCTTGCAAGTATTGCAGACGTAACAAACCTAGCATATCTGCTACATTTTACTACGTTATATCAACAAATTACATGAAAGTGGCATTTGCACAAAAAACACTTAAACCAGTTTTTACACGGTAAACAAATTCCAAACGATACTGTGTAAAAAATCATGTAAAGACAGGGTTAGGTGTAAAATAAATAAAATATTGAAAAATATTTTTTTTTTTTTTTGACAAAATTTTCAAAAAATAATTATTATTTATTTGTTTTAATATTTTTAATTTACTAAAGGTTCCATAAAAGAAACTCACTCTCTGTTGTTGAAATTCAGAGCATATGTAGCAAATTGCAAATTTACAAAAAAGAGCGTTTTCCTCTAATATTCAAATGTAAGCGAAAACTTGCAATCTAAAAAGACCTCGAAACGCTAGAACAGGAGTAAAGAAAGTAAAATGTTCTTATTGTTATTGAAAGAAATAATAGTACTTTATAGAACTGATGATCATATATCGCAAAATTTGACCTGTATAATAAATAAATCATAGAAATAAGTAGTGGTACTTGTAAGTACCGTCGGTCAATAAAGGGTTAAGCGGTTTTAATAATATTAAAAGGCTTAAAATATTATAAACCTCCTCAATGACCATCGTTGAGTCTAGGCTTATTCTTTCGAAGCCACACAACTCATTTAAGGTGCTAATAACCCTTATATAGGGTGAACCATTCAAAATTTTAAGTCTAAAAATGTAATAAAACAAAAACGGTTTGAAATTTTGCCACAATTGTTCCGCTTAGAAATGAAATATTTCATTTAAATGGCTGCCGCGGCTGGACTCACAATACCCATTCGATCGGTACAATTTTCGAAACGTTTTTGATTGTATGGGGTCGTATCTTAGCAATGGCATCACGAATGTTGCCCTTCAAATGTTCAATTGTCTCTGGTCTGCCGGCATAACACTTATCTTAAAATAGTCCAACGGGGTCAAATCGCAACTGACATCACCATTTCGGCTTATTAAATGGCCATGAAATATTTAATGCAATAAATCGATTATGAGATGTGTGGCAAGTTACACCATATTTTTGAAATAAACATCGTTCACTTCAATACCATGTAGAGCGGGCACAAAATAATCGGTTATCATGGTGCGATAGGTGTCTCCATTGACCGTAATGGTTACGTCGTCCTCATTTTCAAAGAAATATGGGCCAATGATGCCTGCACTGCACAAGCCGCACCAAACAGATACTCATAATGGGTGCATTGGCTTCTGTAAGACCACGTTTGGGTTTTCTGAGCCCCAAATTCGTGAATTTTGCTTATTAACGTACCCATCAAGATGAAAATGCTATTCATCCGAAAAGAGGACTTTTTGCAATTTTTTTGATTTTTTTACAATTTCCGACTAATCGTCTTTCTTTTGGAAATAAATTTCCAATAAATCCCAACGTTGCTCAAGCGTAAATCGATTTATTTCATTCAGTCGAGATAATATACTGAATTTTGTGACAGAATAGACAGACATATGTAAGTATTACCAGATTCGAAATAAGCGCTGGTTCAAATATAAATCCATAATGGCCCACCCGTTAATAAGAAGACAAAACACTTAAAAGTGCATCATATGAATATATCACTAATTAACATATAATTCTATTAATCTGAGTTTAAATAGGCTTATCCGACATATCGTTGATTTATAAACAAAAATAATATTGGATTTTTCATTGTTGACTACTGCATCTGCTACTATTACTACTATCACATACTACTGTATGCTCTACCACAATATTAAAAATAAAAATTCATTTATATTCTTATAAATTTATATTTGCGGCATTAAATATGTACGTGCCATCTGAAATAAAAAACATCGAGATAAACGACTGAGCTGACATTAAATGATTCATACCAATTGGTATTTTTTGTTTTTGTTTTTTATCAGCTATAAATATTATCGTTTACCCACCCTACCCTAGACCAAGTGGAGGCGGGTTAAGAAATATTAAATTTCTGCTGATGCTTGTGACACACGTGTAACACAAAAACCAGATAAAAACACTTATTTTTCTTTCAAAACGATCTTATTTGTGTCCTTGTTGCCGCTGTGGTAGGTAGGTAGGTAAGACACCCGCCTACCAATCAGAAGGTTGTCGGTTCAATACCAGGCCAGACCATCTTCGGCAGCGGTATCACCTCATAACATTAGCTAGTAACTGGTTATGAGTATTACTACTATTGAAAACTTCTCTAAATGCATTTGCCGTTCGGAGCCGGCGTTAAACTGTAGGTTCCTTTCAATGACTATAAAAGTAGAATCAGGTGCAGCTCATTGACTGAGCAAAGTCCCCATATTCCTTCATGGAATGTTATGAGAATTAATATAATATAATATATTGCGTTACAGATTGCCGTTTTGTAGATATTTTGTTCTTAAATAGTTGTTAATAGATTTTCTTTATAAAATGTCTTCCTGATAGGGAGAGATCGATTTAATCAACAACCGGTTTGCAAACAATTCGAAAAGTTAAAATTTGAGAAAAAAAAACGATTTTCGTTAAAAAATTAATCAAATAACCGTTTAATCGGTCCTTTTATTACACTAAAATTCCTTTTAATTCTTATTGCTTTATCAAGTAAAATTGATCAATTTTGTCCTATTCCATGCATAACTCACATTCCGTCCTCGACAACACAACGCGTTAATATATTACCTAGTGATTCGTTTTTGACAGCGTATTTTGTATGAGTGTTATTTGGTGGAGTCTTAGAACTACTTGGTGTAGTATCATGTTTTTCTTGCTACAAAATCACGTCAAGCTCATGGAAGTATTTAAGGTGGTTAATAAAACCTGTACCTGTCGAAGTACCTTTTCAGCTTATTATTTTATGACACTTAATACATTTAGGCTTAACCTTAATAAATGGAAGATTTCCACGATTCAGAGGATGTCTGTAGAAAAATAATTGTATGTATGTATGTATGTATGTATGTATGACAATCGAATAATATTAGTAGAATTGCCATAGATTGGAAGCCGCAGGAGAGCCGAAGAAGAGAACGCCCAGCCAATACATGGAGACGACAAATTGAGGCCAAGTTGAATGAATGCGGCAACAACGGCAAATTCCGATTGGAATTTATTATGTATGTATTTAGTAGTTTGAATCTTTTCACACCAATTAACTCCTTTTTATCCTGTCAACTCCACACTTTCTGGTAGTATGTATGTTATGTAATTGCAATTGTATTTTTTTTTTTAATTTCAATCAAATTTACTTTTTTTAATAAGATAGACGCGGTTTTTTTGCTCGGCTCATTTCGGCTCATTGGTGAACACCATTCACTTGCCTGACGTCTGGATTGCATGTCGTGCTCATAAACCCACATCCCGTCTCCAGTAATAATCCTTTTGCGACCTCAACGCGGTCAGTATTGTAAAAAATCGCCAACACACATTATAGAGATGGATGTACTCTTTGTTACTCTTTTTTGCATATGTCAAGCAATGACGCTAAGATTTAGTGGGAATATCAACAACAGCTGTACCAACTTAAAAAGAAACTTTTTGATCAAAGTACTACATGTATATCGTCATAAGACGTTTTATTTTAAATTTAGAAAAATATATAAATTATGAGCATATTTGCAATAAAAATAAATAAAAAGGGACAAAAATTATACATAAATAAGTTAACCAGTTATTCGTGTTAAAATAATCGATTTATTCGATATTCGAAAAATGGACATTTTATAAAAACCGTATTCAGTAAATACAAAAAAAGACAGTTAAAAGCGGTCGAATAATAACCGTTCGATCTCCCTACTTGCAGACAAATGATTCCGAATTTTAGCTTTAATGTTAGTGAGTAATTTGCCCAGAGAGATACGAAAACCAAATTTAGTTTGCGAATTTAATTCCCAAGCCAATGTGCAAAATTTCACATTCCACATCCAGGATAGCCAGCCTAACGATTGGAGAAACCGTTACTTTGGAACTTTTAGTAAGAGGTGGTTTGTGGCTTGCCTCAATTGGCGCATGGTTTTATATACTATTATACCGGATTTGCTAAATAGGGGTTCGAAAAACTTCGTTTACAAATTTGGCCTTTTTCCTTTATTTAAAACGGACTTTATTAAACGAAATATGTGCCATTTCTAATCGATAACCTTTTGCCATTTTTAGTGAAAAGACATTATTTCATTAGTGTAGAACATCTGGGTTTTCTAAGTGAAATCGGGCTCTCTTTTAGTTTCTGTCGGGTCATCAAAGATGTGTAAGGTCTGGCTTTTTTATGATGGAACACAAAACTTTTTCTGTTGAGCAATTCTGGCCGTTTTAATTGAATTGTTTGTTTCAACCTCGCTAATTGTTGACAGCAGAGATTAGAATCAATCGTTTGATCAGGTTGTAGAAACATTTTTCTTCCGGTCCCCTCTCCGAAGCTTCACCTTGCTTCGTCAATAATCATACGCGATCTACTTTTTTGACCTCAATCATTCGTCAATCATTTAGAAATGGTATGATTCCGTTCCGTTTTAGTTGTGGATCGATCCATTAAATTTGTTACTATTAGTGTGGCACCCAAACATCAGGCTTCTTTGTGTATCCAGCCTTCTTCGAATGGTTGTGATGAAAGTCTGCGAGTCAAATCGATTTCGCTTCAATTACATACAATCAATATTCATTGCCAATAGTCTCGATTTGACTTAAATTTATTAGAAATAAATCTGTGACCCTGTCTGTCAGAATATCAACTTTTAGTTGAGATTGGTGCATATTAAGCAGAGCTGAGTTTATTGCATTGAATTTATAATGCATTATCGTTTACATTACCACCAAACGGCCACCACTAGTGGCAGGTGGAAATAATTAACCACTAATTCAAACAATTTTAGTGGTAGTGAAAATTGCACTAAATTTCCACTACCACTAAAATCACTTCATTTAGTGCCTAAATTTCCAATACCACTGAATATTAGGGGCTATAATGCAATATTTTATCGACTACCATTAAAAGTAGTGGAAAATTAAATCCAATGCAATAAACCCAACTCTGATATTAAGTACTGGCTCACACATAACCCTTTGTATTGAGGCATTTATGGTGATAAATCTAAAATGTAACCAAAAAGAATCTATGCATGTATGTGCTTTTTCTAGCATCGTATCTAAAATGGCCTCAGTCAGGAAAAATTTTAGTCAAGCCTTGCGCATATGTAAACTTGTAATTTTTACACTGATGAGTGAGTGACTGAAATTTTTGTAAATTTATGTTTAATACTTTAACGATATGTACTCGTATATCCAACTGGAGGTGGCGTGTTGTAGTGATTAAAAAGCTTGCATACAACACAAGCAGCTCAAGTTCAAATCCTAGACAAGAAAAATTTTCATCGAGGCTTCAGCCACATGGTCCACCCAGAAACATCTTGATCCCAATGGAGAAAAAAAAACTCAGCTAAAAATATCATCGGAAGGGTCAGGCAATGCCAACTCTTGCAGTGAAAAGGAAAAAATAAAATACAGGAGTCTAACAGCAGCAAGGCAGCACCAACATACATCTATCCTAGACACTTGCTATCGTAGACCAATCACCTACTTAGCTGGAAAACAAAAATGATTATAAAGAAACTAAAACAATACAAAAATGCCTTGTGGAAGGAAGCTATATGCTCCAAGAAAGAGTTACCGTTTAAACAAAATTAGAAAACTTTACACTTTGGAATGTGTAAAGTGTTGATACCGTTATTTTGAGAATTTTATACTCGTTTTAACTGTTAAGCTTGCCAAGGTCCAAGGTATTTAAGAGTTAACATTTGCTAGAGTGGTGGCAGTACTCTGCAATTAGATTGTTATGTAAGGTACTCAACAGTCGGGAGTGACCGATTTATTTAAAATAAATATAGAAAGAAAAGATATCTATTTTTCAAATAGCAATTCTTACGAATATGTACTGCAATTATTCATTTGCCTTTGTATGCATAATTATCTCAAACAAATTATTTATTGATTTTCGTTTATTTGCTCATTTTACAATGAGATTTATTTCCACTGACCGTGTAAAGAGAAGAACGTGATTTATGCAGTGGCTGATTTCAAATTATGTTTAATTTCAAATCAATTTCTGTATTTGTTTTTTATTCAAAAACCATGAAAAATGCCAATTTAAGTGCAAAATAAAAAAAATCATTTCATATTGAAATTCTTAATGGGTTTTTTATCAAAAATAACAAAAATAAAAATAAAATATAAAAAAGCAAACTATGCTAGAAAAAACGAATAAAAATAAATAAATAAATGATGTCATTGATAATGTTACGAATGAATTGAAACAACTTTAATGAGAGGTTTTATGTAAAAATGAAAACAAGTCCAACGGAACCTGACAATTGCAACTGAGCTGCTTTCATAGACTATACTATTGATAAACTTAATTATTAGATTACAATTTTAAATTCAATTAAAAAATTACAACAAGGATAGAAGTCAATATATGTATAGGACAATGAACTAAAAGTGATCTCATCTAAAATCGTGGATTACAACTTAGTAAACCATCTATCTCGTTTTGATTTCCACAGTGCATATTTCCACATGTCTTCAGAATAATAGGTGTCAATATTAAATTTTTCTAAATTAATCTGATGTTAATCAGAAATGAGATCAAAATTTTAATGTAATAAAATAGACATCAAGGTTAAAGGCGACAAAAATTAAATCCCTCTGTAAACTTTACCTGCTTTTGTAGTTAATCCGCTTGGACAGAAAAATAGGTGTAAAGTTAATAAGTAGGTGCAAAATGTATTTAAAAATAAACCGCAAAACAATTTTAGGTACATGGTTTTCATCGTTTCAATGGAAAAACTTACAAATTCTTAAATCATTGGAAAAGCTAGAAAATTTCCAAGTCAAAAAAACTCTAGCTATCGGCAGTCGCAAAGTTATCGCAAAAAAGAATACTTGAACTAGGGCCAAGACTATTTTTAGTGCAAGTAGAAATTTTATACGATTAGAGGGGCTCCAAAATGGCTATTGGATACACAAGTACCAAGTAAAATAGACGAAGAAAATAAATTCAATTTGTATAATACGGAAAGAGATATACGTATAAACTAAAGGAATTTCATATTAGATTTGCAAAAAAAAATGTTAGGCATGGGAGCATGTTTAATGGGCCAAAGCAGTATTCCACTTTGTCTTAAAATAAGTCAACATAATAATTTTAATTTCGAAAAAATATAACAACGCAAAAAAGCGACGATATATATCAAGATACATACAGTGGGGAGTAAAACTAAGTGCATGTTTTGAAATTGAACTGAAAAGCTTATTTAAAAATTTAAATATGCAATCAAATAAAACAAAACTTAATCCATTTATTCATTGTTAAATCCTCGCAAAAAAAAGAAGGAAAGAACAAAAAAAGTGCCATATTCAAATACAGAAATGAGAGAAAGCCAGTTACAAAAAAGAATCCGCATTCACTTAGTTTTGGAGCTTATATTTTTAATACGTCCAAGTTTTGGACGTACTCTCTACAATATTATCCAAAAAACGTAAGAGAAATCTAGTTTAATTTGTATTATATTCGTTGGCATAGCTCGAACATGTTGAAAGGGACCTCTAGTTTTAATACCGGCTCCGAACGGGAAATGCTTTTAGAGTAGTAATACTCATAACCAGTTACTAGCTAATGTATGAGGTGATACCGCTGTCGAAAAACATTTTTCTTCTTTTTGAAGATGTTCTGGCCTGGTATTGAACCGACGACTTCTGGTTGGCAGGCGGGTGCCTTACCTATCATACCCCAGCGGCAAAGCAACAATCAAAAGAAGAAAAAAGGTTTCATTGCTGTAAATATAAAGTTATGACTAAAATTAAAAAAAAAAGAAAAACTTGTGCCTTATAGACTGCAAAAGTGTGATTTGACAAAAATTACTCGTTTTCAGTTAAAAAAATAAGCTTTTCCTAGAATGGACTTATAGCATGTAAAGTCAACCATTAAATACAGAAAATACCCCACTGTATGTAAGTTCGAACGATCTAATAGCAACGATCTAGAGCAAAGTTCAAATGCGATACAAAAGAGATTCTGACATTTTAATAGGCTAACTAACGAACAATGCTCGCATATACTTGAACGATGAAGCTCATTTTTGGCTCCATGGGTATATCAACAAACAGATTTGCCGAATTTGATGTGATGTTTTATCGTACTTCTTTAGAAACGAAGCTAATCGCAACGTTACTGTCAATGGACCAAGGCATCGTGAGATAAATATCGCCTTTTTCTGTCCAAAATGAAAGATGATTGACATTTACATGCCTATTAAGAGGCGAGTTTGGTGAAAATTTAATCTCATGTTTTGCAGCAGTCCATTGGATGCCGAGATCATTTGAGTTGACTTATTTAAAATATATTTTAACGTATCCCCAGTTAAGCCTCTAATATAAAGGGACATGCTAGCCATAATATGAGACCTGAAAGAAATCATTACAGCTTCCATTGACGAGATATCGATAGAAATGCTGGAGAAAGTGTGCCAAAATTGAAGCTCGCTGATGAACCACATATGACGTAATCGCGAGTAACATGAAATAGTCTTTAAAAAGTTAATGGCAGACGATCATTTATCGCAAAAAAAAATTAATTGTTTCTTTTTTTTAATCTAAACGGTAAAAATCACTTGGAATTATTTAATATCATGTTCAAACATAAGCCTTAATTGGCAATTAAGTGATTTTAGATAATTAAGGCCTTTATTGACCTCAATTTAGCATATGGCAACTCCGTATGATATGTGTTTAGTGAGAACTGAGAACATATACAGTATGGAAAATCCGTATTCATACAAATTTTGAAATAGCATTTTTAAAATGATTAATTTTTAATAAAATAAATATTAAAAAATATTTTTTAGACAGTTTAAAAGAAAAAGATTTTATTACTTAAAACAAATAAAAAAATGGCACTTGAGTTATATTGTCTTTTTTTTAGAAAAATAAATAAATTGTGGTTGTATGAATGCGGATTTCGCAGACTGTGCACTGTTATATGAAATATATATTGTCAAAATGAAAAAAGTAAACAAAAATTTTTGTGCATTAAATTTGAGTGTTTTCGTTAAATTTTATTGTGTTATTTTGTTTTAAAATCATAATGACGAACTTGTGCCTTAGCATTTTCAGCTATCAAATGCTAATTAAGTCAACTTATTTATGCTACATCAGAACAGCAAATTCGATACTTCAATTTAAAAATTAATTGACTCAATTACAATCCAAGTATGTCTGAACATGGTATTAACAAAATTAAAAAGTATTTTATTAAAACTATAAATCATTTGGCAACTCTAATAATGATTTACAGAGTTGTATTACAATATTCAAAATACATCATCAAACTACAATATGAAATAAAAAAAATACTAAAATTATGTATCACAAGTAGTATTTTATGCAACAAATATTATATAATTTTAATGCAAAAAATATATATAAAAATTAGAAATATGTATGCAATCATATAGTTCAAGTACTATTTTTCTAGTTTGTGTGTAATAATATGTACTCGTACTTATCAGGCGCCGGAATTTTTTTTTCTATTTCTCCATTTATATCCGGCGCTCTAAATTCTGTTTTTATATGTAATTTTTTATTTTTTTTTTAATATTATTTTTTATACTCGTAATAGTTTAACTAAATATGTATGTCAGTCAGTTAGGTATGACATGCATTAGGTTGTTTTTTTCCTTTTTCATATACATACGAGTATTTTTATATAAATTATTCAGTTGCAAAATATGTTTTCTTTAACACGAACATTTGAAAAAAAAAAACATGTAATTGCACTTCTATTTGACACCCTAAACCATTAGAGTAGTGCAAAGGTTAGGGGCCAAGTGATAAAGCATATTGCATTATTTACTCTGTATTTTATAGCTGTCATTTAACAAATTCAGTTTAATTATGACAGCCCGAAATATACCCCCATTTAGTATATTAACTAAGAGACTGAAACTTTAGTGATTGAATAATATAAGATCCTTGTCTAGCAAAAGACCGACTTCAACATAATTCTGCATAATTCTGCAATTAAGCAGCAAATTTTAATTCAATAGCAGAAAATTCTTGATACACAGAAGCCGAGATCTCTATAGAGCTTCCAAAAAGTCAACAACAACAAAGGAATACAAGCCAATCACTGAGCAACGAACGCTGGAAGTTAAAAACATCAAATTTTCTCAACTGCATGTCCATACGAAACCAGTATTTCCTGCAACTGTTACCAACTTGAAGAACGTTAAGATATACCAGTTAACTGACCAAATGCGGAAGAAATAGAGAACGCAAACAGAATAAAAAGATGTCTTAAGAATAATACCCTCCACCGACCCAGATTATAGCGCAAGCAATAAAGCGATTCTCGCTAATAAACACTTTAAATATAAGATAGAAATCAAGAAGGGAATAATCATCAAGATTACCAAGGAAAGGCAAATAAGAGATTGAGGAATTTTAAGGGCGATAAATTGCTGTTTATGGTGAATAAGGTCATAGCGTAAATTGTAAATAAAAGACTTAGAGGCACCGCGAATGGCGGTCACCGTTATACATAACTTTCCCGAAGGCTTTTGCTACCAGGCAATGATATGGAGAACTCTAAAATGCAAAGCCGTAATAAGCCAATATTACTACTCCAACTGCTACATGAAGACGCCAGCTATCCATAGCTGAAGAGGACCTCCTAAGGGAACAATAAAAATAAAATAATTGTTGTATGTAATAAATGATACACACTACTGAGCGGACGCTTAGAGGATCTAGACTGTGCAGATGACATTTGCTTACCGTCACATAACTGATTTGATATGCAAGAGATTTTAGACGATTTTTTAAGAAAAGCATGGCAACACGGTCTTAGACTAAGCATCTCAAAAACTAGGGTCATGAGGCGAACTCCACAAATTTCCAACCACTAACCATATACAAACTGCATATTGGTGACCTCGGCAGCATAATTTTATGATCAGGTGGTTAACACGAAGGTGTTTTAAACCGAATCAATAGAGTGACACAAGCTTATAAGCAGCTAAACTCGATTTGTAGATCGAACCACTTCTCAACACGCACAAAATGCGTGAAATTTCTACTGTTGTATGGTTGCGAGGAATGGAATGTCGCAAGTCGTGATATAAACGCCCTACAAGTATTTACAAACCGATGCCTACGTAAAATTCTGAAATTTTTTGTGGCCTAACACCATAAGCAACTGACATATCAACTATGAGAAAACACATAATGCCCTTATAGCTGTTAAAATCAAACAAAGGCAATGGAGATGAATCGCTTATACGCTGCACAGGCCACAAGGCAACTTACCTAAGAATGCCATCGGCTGGAGTCCTCAAGGCAGCAGAGGACGCCCAAGCCATACTTGACGTCGACAGCTGGACAGTGAATAAATCGTGGAATGAGCTAAAGATACTCGTCTTGGACAAAGTCAGATTAAAAAAGTTTTTTCAAGACCCTATGTTTATTGTAGGAATTAATGTCAATGAATTTTTTGTTTTGCTCCATCATTCCTCTAGGGAGAATATTGGCTTTTCACAAAGCATACATCGCTTTGTTTCAGTTTCTTTAATCAATTTGATCTTTCAAGCTAAGTAGATAGATGATTAATCCACTGTAGCTTCCTCCATATAATTTTGCGTAGCGGTGAAGATCATTACTTTAGCATTGTAATCAAGCTTAACTCTTAAGTTTATCAAGCTCTAACTCTTAATAAGTTTCACCGATAGTCTATAGAAGGACATGCGCAAAATATATACGAATCTTAAACAAATCCGATTCACTGGTAACCTACTAACTCCACCTAAAGACCAGTCATAGGTCCATTGTAGAAGCCTTTGGGAAGAAAAAGGTGGTACAGAAATGTAGATAACAGAAAAGAGAAAGCTAAACTGACACAAAGAAAAAAAAAAATAAAATGAAAGAGTAGATGCCAAAACGTAGAAAAGAGACCTAAGAAGAAAAAGCATGACACCCCCACACCGAGTGTCATCAACTCAGCCAGCTGATGCCTAAAATTAATCACTTCAGGTCAGAGATCCTGAAGAAGCCCTGGTCTAACCACCTTAGCCTACATCTCTGGAAAGCCGTGCAAAGACAAAGGATATGTAACACGGTCTCCGACACAACCTCATTGCCACATACTCGGCAAAACTGGAGGGTGCTGCTTCCCTTAGCCTAATCCTTGCCATTATAGCGCAGTATTCAATTTAAAAACGTATCAGAGTCCTAAAAGACTCTCTTTCAGATTTAGAACCAGTTACGTCCTTGAGCGGTCGAGTTTAGCCTAAAGCCAGCTAAAGACCCTACAGTTTTATCTGCACCTTCATGACTCTTCCAAGAATAATCAAGCGAGGATCTGACAGACATATCCGCCAGTTCAACACACTTGGCTCGCGCCAGCTCATCAGTAATCCCGTTCCCCAACACGCCGAAGTGTCCAGGAACCCAGCACAGCTAGACACTGCACATATTCAGGAGAAAGAGGTCCTTTTGCATAATGAAATCAACCTTGAGCTAACGCAGCGCCCAGTCTGACTGTCAACATAGATGAACGCACTCTCCACAACAGCAACAAAGTCACGAATTAGCTGAGCTGCCGAACTTTAAATATATCAGTATTGAAGGAAGTAAATCCAAGTCCGCAAATACATTACTGTACAGTTACCACAAAAATTCCTCTGCTGAGTACCGTATACCAGATACTTGCACTCATCATACAAAGTAGCTTACAAAGCAAGATGGACAGCATATTGCAAAACGAATAAGCAGATTTCCGGCTAAATAAAAGTTGCATATCAGCAATCTCTTGAATGTTTTTAATCAACACCACATGTAAGTACGCTCATCTCTACCTGTCATCAGTATATTTAGTGCAGCGATTTATTTCTATAGGCATCCGAGAAAGCTGTGGCCGGTTGTTGATCGGGAGAGAAATTAAACAAGGCCTACAAGGACACAAAATCCACCAGATGGACATTGAATTCAAAATTCATTCAAAGTTCGTTGATGCAACTGAGTTTAAGTATTTGACTCTGATTTTTGCACATCATTAGCACCAGGACAAATCCAGAACATTCCAATTTACTATAGAATAGGTGTAGGGTATATTTCAAACTGGTGAAAAACGTTTGTTTCGTTAAGTGAAAAAAAAACTCGTTGCTCCCCACTTATTTTCTTTATTTTGCATGTTGAAATATAATTTTAATTTTAATTTCTTATAAAAAAATAAGATTTTAATAAAATTATAATCATACTCGTATGTGATGACATATTTTTGAATTTTTTATTGTTTTAATTTAGGCGCCTGAGAAATTGTCAATTTTAATTATATTTGTGGCTTTTAAAAATTCTTAGAAAATATTATGACTGTGTGTGGAGCACATGGATTGTGTCATAGTTTAAACAAAAAAAAAAATTATTTTAAAAGCTTTTATAGCATGTGTAGCTAGAATGTAATACGAATTATTTTAAAATAATTTGATAATTTCGTAGACAACATACAGTTATGGACAAAAAAGATTGAACACAAAATATTATTTACAATAAGAAGACTTTAAATAAGTTCACTTATAAAGTTAAAAATACTTCAAATAAATGAAGCACGTCATTGTCATTGACAAAACCGCTTTGTAAACTGTGTGGGCTTAATTGGGTTATACAGTGGGTTCCCAACCCTGCCTGGGATTGAACCGACGACTTCTTTGTTGGTGGGTGTCTTACCTAACATACCACACTGACACCCACACTATTAAATACGTGGTGCATGAATTTACATACAGAGCTGTTCGAAACCTAACCAACTTTTCTTGTCGATGCAATTAAAGACTCGTATATTACTAATAGATTTAGTCAAAATAAAAAATTGAATTCTTGTTATCTAAGGCATCAAAATAATAACTATAATAATCAACCTTTAATTCGATTCTCTACCAAGTAATACAACAACAAAAAAGATATTAGCTCCTTGAGTTGCTGTTGGAAACTTTAGCAACTTTCAGTATTTGTGTAATAAACATTGTTTTTATGGCCTTCAAACACCGTATTTATGAGATTTGTTAGAATTATTGTTAGTATTGATTGCCACTTTAATTTTAAGCTCTCCGCTGCTGCTTATTTTTAAAACGACATGGTCCAATTCTGCGCTTTAAAAATTAAGAACAATTTTATTTAAATAAAAAAACCGGTTAACCGCTTATTTGAACAATTACTTACCGAAAACCGGTATTTTTAATTGATAATTTTCGAATTATTCGAAAACCGGCTTTTGAAAAAGTCGAATAATCGATCTCCCTGCCGTTTGAGGTCGGAGTTAAACTGTAGGTCCCTTTCAATGAGCCTAAAAATTGAATCGTGAGCAGCTTATTGACTGAGAGAAGTCACCATGTTGTTTCATGGAATTTTATGGGAATTAATATATATATTCTCTAGCCTGACACTCTAAGGAACCTTTCATACTACACATGCATTGAAATAAAACTCAAAGAAAGGTGACAAAAATTTAATTCAATTTACTTTTAATATCAAACAGAAGGAAAAATCAACATTCTGCTACATGTTATATGAATGATTTATGGTCAAGTCAATAATATAGGGTCCGCTATCAAACGTTTTTTTTTTTTTTTTTACTAGTGCTTATGTCGTGAATGGTAACACATAGCTCATGTCTGATTTGACAGATAATTTGTTTTATCCTTCCGCTGAACGAATATGGTTGTGTATACGCTTGAACAACGCTGGGAAATATTGCGTGCGATCGACTTACAGACGATGCCGATTTTTCCAAAAAAAAATCATCTATTCAGATGAAGCTTATTTTGATCTTGGCGGGTATGTAAACAAGCAAAATTGACGCATTTGGGGCACAGAAAACCCGCACGCATACATTGAAAAGCCGATACACCCAAGGCGAGTCACTGTTTGGTGCGGATTTTGGTCATGAGGCTTAATTGGGCCATTTTTCTTCGAAAATGAGCAAGGAGTGGCCGTTACAGGCAATGGCGATCGTTATCGGGCCATGTTGAACGAATTTTTGTTGACAAAAATTGAACAGGAGGATATTAGCAACATTTGGTTTCAACAGGACGGCGTTACGTGCCACACAGCCGAAGCTACACTCGATGTTTTGAACCCTGTTTTAGAAGATCGCTTTATCAGCCGCAGAGCTGATGTCGTTTGGCCACCTCGGAGCTGCGATTTGACACCGTTCGACTATTATTTGTGGGGTGCAGTCAAAGATAAGTGTTACGCCAACAAGCCAGAGACAATTGACGCTTTAAAGGACAATATTCGTGAAGCCATTGGTGAAATACAGCTGCACACAATCGATAATGTGCTTAAAAATTTGACCGATCGTGTAGGCTACTGCATGGTCAGCCGAGGCAGCCATTTGAATGAAATTATTTTCCATTATTAACCGGAAGGATTGAACTTTCAAATAGAAAAAGAAATTTGAGAATATATTCAGTAGTTTTATTTTATAGCATTTTCAAAAAAAAAAAAAAATTATTTGGCGGATCCTATATCACAAACTTCAAACATCTAAATAAAATATATTCTACAGAATTTTTTTTATTTTTTTATTTAACAGCATGAGGTGACGAAAAAGGTTAAACAATAAAAAAAAGTAAAAAATGATATTGAGAATATTATTAAAAAAAAGTAAAGATACTCGTATATGACATACTTGTGTATGTATGTAGATGAAAGGTTAACATCTGACGTAATTTAAAGTGGGATTGGAGAAAAAATACATTGAAGAGGTAGAATATATTTAAAAATTAATTCAAATAATAAATATCACATTCATTCCGATTGAAATGAGCGAAATGTATGCATGTCTTCAATATAAAAATTACTTTAAATGCTTTAATTACACTGGTCTACAAAAAACAAAAAATTTTCTCGCCTTTAAATTAAACCATATGATATGATCTTGATGCGCTTAATTTAAATCCATCTCCGTTTTTTTCGATCGGGCTCAAATTTTATTTTTATGGGCGTGGCAAATTTTTCGCCCAAAATTTAATAGTTATGTCAATATATTTCATCATAACTTGAAAACGACTCGACCGTTTTTAATGCAGTTACAACCAAACGCTTAGGAATAAAATTTCCTATAAATCATCTGAACACCTTTTTTTGTATTTCCAACAGTTTTTCGGAGTTATTAAACAACTTAGCTGCGAAAAAAAAATTTTCGCGCAAAATTGGAATTTTTTTGTTTTTTTCAAAAAGCCATAAAAAATTTTTCAGAATGAAAATTTTAGATGTTAAGCACACAAATGAAAGCTTAAAATGTTGAGAATAAAATAAGCTTTAAATCATTAAAAGCATTTGGCTATTGCAACTTTTATTCAAAATTAAATGAAGGTACCTAACTTAAACAAATCATTGATTGACATTGAAGCTACCTAGCGCTAGATGGCAGCACAAACACAAAAACTTTTTCTTTCTTAGAAATTACGATCTATCAAACGTCAGCTGTTAAAATTTTAGCCAAATTCATCCATTAGTTTATTTGTTGTAGTCGTTTGAAGTAAGCAACTTTTGTGGCAAAAAAGTGAATTTCGTGTAGTGATTAAACACTTTTATTTGAAAGGCAAAACGGCGAAAGAGACAAAAGAAAAGCTTGATAAACGTTACGGCGAATCTGTTCCGTCAGATTATATGGTAAAATATTAGATCGATGAATTTAAACGGGGCCGAACAAGCACTGCAACAATACCATCAACAGGAAGGCCAAAAGAGGTGGTTACTGAAGAAAATATCAAGAAAATCCTCGATATCGTTATGAATGATCGCCGGGTCAAAATACGTTAGATTGCTGAAATGGTAAACATATCATATGAACGTGTTTTCAACATTTTTTGCATGAACATTTGCATATGAGAAAGCTATCGGCAAGATGAGTGCCGATGAGTTGCACAGTGTTGAACAAAAACGAGTCCGACAGATCACTTCACAGCGGTGCTTGGACATGATAAAGCATAATCCTGCTGATTTTTGGCGTAGATTAATAACTGTTGATGAAACGTGGGTCCACCACTACACACCTGAAACCAAAAATCAATCGAAGCAATGGGTGGAAGCTGGTGGAAGTGTTCCGAAGAAGGCGAAGACAGCGAAATCGGCTGACAAAGTTATGGTCACTGTATTTTGGGATGCACACGGAATATTGCTCATCGATTATCCTGAAATGGAATCCACAAGCACAGGAGAGTATTATCGTGCATTATTAGATCAATTGGTTGATGCAATCAAGGAAAAACGACCACATTTAAACAAGAAAAACGTGCTCTTTCTTCAAGACAACGCACCGGTTCACACAGCTTTAGATACGATGGTTGATCATCCACTTTATGGTCTAGATTTAGCCCCTAGTGACTTTTTCCTGTTTCCAAACTTGAAAAAATGGCTCGCAGCAAAAAGATTCATCTGAAACGAAGAAGTGATTACCGAACTAATGCGTATTTTGAGGAGTTCCCAAAATCGTATTATTCAGATGGTATAAAAAAGTTGGAAAATTGTCTTACTAAGTGTATTGAGCTAAAAGGAGACTATGTTGAGAAATGAATGCTTTTTGAAAAAACAAAATGTTTTTTTCCTACCTAGGTCGCTTCAATATCAATCCGCCCTCGTATAGTTTTATTTAAAGGCGTTTTATGCTGTAGACCAGTGTTATTATATTAAATAGAAAATTAGCAATTCCTATCGAATTTTGATTACTCACTAGAGTAACAATATAAAACATATTTTGTTACTGATGCCAAGTTTTTTTTTTACTTTTTAAAACTTGAGTTTTTGCAAACTATGTAATTTGTATATAATGTGTAATATGTATACCAAACTCTTTTAATGGGTTATATAGATACAGCGCCTAAATATAGGTTAACCTTAATCGAATTATGTTGCACAGTAAGAACAGATATACCAAATATTAAATACGTTATTATTGTTATCGACGTCTATATAGATTTTTCAATTTTGAATATATACTCACAAGGTGCCCATAAAGTATATTTTAAAATAATTTTTACCTGAAAAGAAATAAAAATAAAGAAAATAAGTTAAAAGTTAAAAATTGGAAAAAAAATCTCCTTAAACCTAAAATTTTGTAAATAATTTAAATACCCAAACAATAGATAGCAGTGGCAGTCTAACTAATAAACAAATTAATCAATTTTGGTTTCAGTGTTTCTAAGAAGAAGTGCAACCGAACACATTTGTTCGTCTTTCAAATCTAAATACTAATCACAACTTAGAAGACAATTTTAAAGATATTAAAAAAAATACCTTTCATTGAGTTTAGTTATTTTTGACAACCTCTCAATATATAGTTCACGATCAATTCAGTGTTTTGACCTTACTGGAGTTAATTGATTTTGCAAATAATACATTCAATTTTTAGTCTGAAATCTTATTTAGAAGTAGAACATCAGCTAGAGGAAGAACAATGTGGTTTGCGACCAAATAGGAGGCACCCAGATATCAGAAAAAACAATTGAGTACAATTAGCAACTAAATGTGTGCCTCATTGACTAGAAATGCTACAGATATTGTCGCAACAACATACGAACTGAAAATAATACCTCTGGGATGTTCAGAAGGTGAAACAATTCCGTTACCTGGAATCAATTATAGAACTAAATGCCAAAATGTCGGCGACAGCCGGTGAACCAGAACAAAACTAGCGGTGTAACTCTAGAATCCTCGTATATACCCACCCTATCGTACGGCTGCGAAACATTAGTACTTACAATTCAAGCAGTTGATATTAAATATCTAAGAAGAGTAATCGGAAGGAAGAGAAAACACCTCAGAATAAATCCCTTACTAACAGAAATAAGGCACTCCAATCTGAGATAGTACGGACATATTGCCAGGATGCCAGGCTTACGTATACCAAAAAAAACTTTTAAGTGGAAGATGGCGAGACAAAACAACATGGGAAGACTCTAACGATAGTATCTTCAAAGAAAACGGCTTAGGCAAATGAACGGCCAAAACAACAGAACAAGATAGACAGCAGTGGCGCAACATATGTAAAAATCTCTACACTGAAAGGTAGATGAGGTGCAGAATAAAAAAGTAATTAAATTCCTACGACAGTAAGAAAATGTCAGACAGTACAACACAACTTTTGACTTTACCTCGTAACATGACAAAGTAAATTATATTTTAAATAAAATACACCTAATCCTATACTTACACTATAGATAAATTCCAAATGATATCGTGCAAAAAATGGCGTAAATACAGGATTAGGTGTAAAATAAAAAAACGTTTGGCATTTAAAATAAAATACACCTGAGCTTGTTTGAACATTTTGCTTACGTTCCGAATAATACCGTGCAAAAAATCATGCAAAATCAGGTTTAAGCGTAAACTAAATAAAACTATTGACAACACCACCTTCTTAAATGTGCCTTGAGACCCCTTATAAAAACACTTCAAATACTTTTCTATAATTTTTTAAAAACTTTTCATATGGACAATTGTTTGCTCTAAATTTCATGATTATCTCTTTCCTCTTCTATTCAAAACGAAATCAACTTTAGCAACAGATTGTAAGAAAAAGAAAAAATTAAGAAAATCTTTGTCTTTTGATTGCAACAATTTATGGTTAAATGAAGCATAAAATTGAATTGTTAACGACGTTTTGGCTGAAACAAAAAGAAAGAAAAAAGTAAAACTTCAAAATATCAAATCGATGAAATCGAAAAATAAAATCATCATTTCCATTTAAATAACGACAATGAAAAGTCGATAAAAAAAAACAGTTGCTGTGATAACCTTCAATTTCCGCTAAATTAAAAACAAAAATGATTTCAAAAATTGTAAAACATTTAAAAAGGAAATCGTTAATGATTTCCCTTTCCTCCCTGCATTATGACATATACATACATATGTACATACAGTATACAACTCAGTGCATACAAAACAAGTATTTGATAAATTAACAGCAACAAGTGAGAAAATCAAATTAAGTGTTGCACTTCTACACGTTTTTTCTTTATTTCAATATCTAAAAGAGGGAAGGACAAGGGGGAAATGTTTGAAAATAAGAAATACTTGCTTGCACCAGAGTATACATATGTATATTGAAACAAAAAAATAAATAAAATGAAGAATTAAATTCATTTCGCGAAAGTGAAATTAGTATTACGTGTGTTTCTTATATGAACATATAAGGGGTGTTTTTATAGAGGTATAGAACTTTAAGTTGCAATAAGACAACGATGGATTATTCGATTGACATGAATTTTATTTATCCGAACGATAATCTTGTGGCATTACATTATAAATATGATTTCTGGCATAAGACCGCCACGGCTGGCGCGGATGTAGCCCAATCTGGACGTCCAATTTTCGATGACTTTTTCCAACATTTGTGGCCGTATATCGGCAATAACACGGCGAATGTTGTCTTCCAAATGGTCAAGCGTTTGTGGCTTTACCGCATAGACCAATGACTTTACATAGCCCCACAGAAAGTAGTCTAGAGTTGTTAAATCAAAAGATCTTTGAGGCCAATTCACAGGTCCAAAACGTGAAATTAGGCGATCACCAAACGTGTCTTTCAATAAATCTATTGTGGCACGAGCTGTGTGACTTGTTGCGCCGTCTTGTTGAAACCACATCTCCTGGACATCATGGTTATTCAATTCAGGAATGAAAAAGTTAGTAATCATGGCTCTATACCGATCACCATTGACTGTAACGTTCTGGCCACCATCCTTTTTGAAAAAGTACGGACCAATGATTCCACCAGCCCATAAAGCGCACCAAACAGTCAATTTTTTCTGGATGTAGCGGTGTTTCCACATACACTTGAGGATTACCTTCACTTCAAATGCGGCAGTTTTGTTTGTTGACGTAGCCATTCAACCATTATCGCTAAACAAAATCGCTTATGAAAATCGGGAACAGCGGTAATCTCGTTTTGGGCCCATTCGACGAATCTACGCCGGGCGTGAGGCTATTCATGATGAATTGCCAAACCAAACTGAGAATAAGTCACTTGACAGCTGTTAAATTGGTCGCCATCTTGAAAAGTAATGCCAACTTAAAGTTCTATACTTCTATAAAAAGCACGCTTTACTATATGATTCAATTGAAATGTAAATTGATTTAAAAAAATTCATTATTTTTATGAATAATTAAAAAAAAATCTTTTAATCAAGCCACTTGAAATATGCATGATGTCATTCATAGCGACATTTATTCCATTAATTCATTCATTCACTCATTCATTCATTTCAATGCCTCTGTAAAACAATTTGAAAGAGTTATGAGATGATAAAAGAAATCACACACACACACACACACACCCAAATGTAGTTCAATAATTGACCCATTGATGGATGCAGCAATGTTTGTAAAAAAAAAAAATTAAAAGAAAATAGAAAATATTTCTTTTTATTTTATTTTTATTCATGATATAAATGTGTTAATAATGAACTGAATTAAAATATTACAATAACGACAACGACAACAACAACGACAAAGACAACAACAATGAAAACAAGAATGCAAAATTGATTTTATTAATTAAATTCGCTCTTTTTTTCTCCATTACCTTCAATTTACATGATAAAAATACATATAATGGAGTGAGTGCAGAGCACAGGCCAGTTTGGCATTCAAAAAATATTAAAAAGAAAAAGAAAAATGAAATTGAGTCAGTAAAAGTCCCAGCCTTAAATCATCCATCATCTGTTAGCAAAATACAAAGTTATTTTCTTAACAAGTATGCATTTAAAAACAATTCCTTTTATTTTTATTGTAAAACTGGCTTTAGTCAACACTTAAGTTGGTAGCCTTGACACTCTCCAATAAACTGCAAATTACATCACAATAATTTCAAACAATTTTCATCACGTAGCAGAACAGATCTAAAGAGAGTTATGCATCGCTCTCTTCAAAAGAGAAATCTAATAACTCGAGTTTCTTTATATAGGGTGGTAGGGTGGCTGAAACGCACGATGTTAATATATATATGCACGATATATATATATACTATGTACTCGTATATATAAAAATAAGTTGTCCTATGTTCGTCATTTTATAACTCGAGAACCACTACACTGAATTACAAACTAATACATGCATAGGAAAGGTGTACTTTCCCTGATGATTTTTGTTCAACTGGGCGGGGGCACACCCATATACAATTTTTAATTATATGTCTATATATTTAAAACAGTAATAATAAGAGTTTCTAAATTTGGCCCAAATAAATTAAAATAACTTTGTGGTCAATACAAATCATCAGTCAAAAAATTGGCGGAATTGGATAAGTGGGAGTGGCACCTTCCATACAAAGTAAATACTGATTTTTGTATATCTTTTGAACGGTAATATAGGAAGGTTCTGATTTTCGCCTAAACAACTTCGTAGTCATCCACATTATCAGTCGAAATATGGGCGAAATTGAATAAGTGGGTGAAGCATCTCACACACAAAGTAAATATCGATTTTTTATATATAAAGAACGGTAATAGTAATAGTTTCTAAATTTGGTTCAAATAATTTTGTGGTCAATAAAAGTCATAACCCAAAAAGTGGACAAAATTGAATAAGTGGGAGTGGCACCTACCACATAAAGTAAATATAGATTTTATATAGCTTTGGGGCGATAATAGTGGAAGATCCTGAATTTGGTCTAAATAACTTGTCAATACACATTATCAGTCGATATACTATATGTGCTAAATTTAAAAAGTGGGTGTGGCACCCCATAGAACGTAAATAATGATTTTTGTGTATCTAGAGAACGGTTAGAATTGCAGTTGCTGAACTTAATTTATGTGACTTGGCAGTCAATTCATTATTATCATTACATTTATTGCATTCCTTCAAATTTTTCTTATGAGGAATACGTTTTAAAGGTATACAAAACAAAGGTTCTCAGCAACGCGGGAGGGGTAATTTTAGTTGGAAATAAAACAAAAAAGTTCTCGGAGCATTATCTTAATATTTTCTATTATGATAGAAAAATCTATGACAATTAGGTCATGAAAAATGTTGAAAGGGGAATGCATATGTTCCATCAGAGGTATGGAGGCCATTCGACTGATATGTTATTTCATAAATAACCCTATTCTAAGGTGTACTTCAAAATTCATCCAAACTATAAAATGTTATGTACGGTCACCTTATTCAACAAAATTCTACATTCAAATAAGTGAATAATAAGCCGGTTTTGCTCTTAGAGATATACCGTTATATTATGTTTATTTAAATTTATGTAAATAAGTGCAAAATTCAATGCGGCCGTAATAATTTACCACTATTTGCTTTGAAGAAATTAAGACAATAAATGTTAAAATATTAGAACGTATAGTAGGGATTGTAACATTTCAAGATACTTCTATGCATAGGATTTATGGGTTAAAATTAATAAAAGTATTACAACGATTTTCGAAATAAAAAATTTTAGAGTAACATACATGACGAAAGAAAAGTCATGAAATGACGGACATTAATTGTAATTTTTTTTTTATTTTTCATTTAATTACACACAACTTTTCATTGTCTTAACATAAATGGCCGCAAGATAGAAATTTAAATAAAAAAAATTTTTTTTTTTTTTTTTATTAGTTTTCTTACCCCGTCATTATTTTTCATTTTAATTTTAATGATAATTTTTGTTTATTTCATTTGAGAGAAAAAAGATTTATTACGTGGTGGTTAATTTCAGAAATAAAAGAGAAAATGCTAAAAGTAATATACAACATACATACATACTACCACACATAAGTATATATCGCTCATTTACTTCTATAGTGTCATAACCAGGGAAACCAGAAATATGTTCTTAAAAAAGTGTTTTACGTCCTAAAAATTTGAAAATATATTCCAAAAAACCTCAAAACTTGTTTCCTTGTTATTAGAAAAACGAAATGCATACATATCGTTATATGAAAACCAAAAAGCCGAAAATACAAAAAAAATGCAAAATCGACTTTTTGTCGGAATACAACGTTGTCGACAATATTCAAAGCTTAACACAAATATCTTTTTTAATTTCAAAAAGTTACGTTTGTGTAAACTTTTATAAATTGAAAACATGCTTCCAACGTCTACTTATGAAATAGGTTACGATTTGAACAAGATGCATTCGGAGCTTTTGTAAAATATAGGTCAATAAATTTTACTACGTAAAGTGCTAAAAACTTCTAAAATCTTTCAGAATTGTAAGCGTGGTAATTAATGGCTGTAACCAAAGTTCTCCAACTGAATACATTTCTTTTTAAATTTCAATTTTTTGATCTTTTAAAGACTCTTTTTTTTGCCTTGATCCCTAATACGTTCGCATAAGCGATGCAGTCCATGAGCAATTTATGTAACTTGTGTTAGTTCAGCTGGTACCATATGCGGAGCTACGTCTGTAGCCAATAGCAAAATTCATTTTTTCTTTAATATCTCAATATCATCAACGAAACATTGTTTTGTATTCAAAAGTTCGCCTTGAAGCAATAAATTTCAAATAACACACAATACAATTCAGAAATGCCTTGACTCGATCAGAATTTAAAGGAAAAATTTCGCTTTTGCCGTAAAAATATTTTACTGCACAAAAAAATTAAATATGCTCCAAAAAAGTTTAAGATGATGCTTTTTAAATACGAAAATAAAGCGTCCGCAAAATTCTTTTTTTTTTTTTTTTTTTTTTTTGAAAATGCTGTAAAAAAAACTACTGAATATTCAATTTTTAAGCACATAATCGATTGTGTGCAGCTGTATTTTACCAATGGCTTCACGAATATTGTCCTTTAAAACGTCAATTATCTCTGGCTTGTTGGCGTAACACTTATTTTTGACGGAACCCCACAAATAATAACCCCACGGTGTCAAATCGCAGCACCGAGGTGGCCAAACGACATCACTCTGCGGCTAATATTGCGATCTTCAAAAACAGGGCGCAAAACATCGAGTGTAGCTTCGGCTGTGTGGCACGTAGCGCCGTCCTCCTCTTCAATTTTTGTGAACAAAGATTCTTTCAACATGAGCCGATAACGATCGCCATTGACTGTAACGGCCACTCCGTGCTCATTTTCGAAGAAAAATGGCACAATTATGCCTCTGGACCAAAATCCGCACCAAACAGTGACTCGTCTTGGGTGTATCGGCTTTTCAATGTAGGCGTGCGGGTTTTCTGTGCCCCAAATGCGACAATTTTGCTTGTTTACATACCCGCCAATTTCAAAATTAGCTTCATCTGAAAAGATGATTTTTTTTTTTTGCAAAATCGGCATCTTCTGTAAGTCGATCGCAGGCCCAGATTCCCAGCGTTGTTCAAGCGTATACACAAGCATATTCGTTCAGCGGACGGATAAAACTAATTATCTGTCATATCAGACATGAGCTAAGTGTTACTATTAACGAAATAAGCACTAGTTGAAATAAAAACGTTAGATGGCGAACCCTTTATTTGTAAAACATGCTCTTAAAAATGAAAAATGCCAAAAATAAATGCTGTTATGACAAAAATTGCAAAAATATGCCCTAACATATCGATATCAAAATTCTTAAAAGTTCTTAAAACAACTAAATATTTTACACTCGACTAGATTGGATGCATGAAAAAAAACATGCAATTGCTATTTCTGGTTCCCTGGTCATAACTCGTAAAATCTGATTTTTTAGTTAAGTATGCGGAATATTGTGATCTATACTGTATAAAAAATTCTTCAGTAGAAGACTATTTCCAGAATGTAATAGAAAAGTGAAAGTTATATTACGGTGCGACCAATGAACGAAATATCTATATGATGAATTGTGCGATAAGACTACTCCTATTCCTTTGTTGCGTCAGAACACATTGCGCTATATCGGGTGGGCCATATATCGGTTTAAATTTGAAGCAGCGGTTATTTCATCTGTCCATACTTATGTCATTCTATTCTGACACAAAATTCAGTATATTACAGGGTTGGCAAAAACCCGGGTTTTTTTTTAAACCAACCCAGCCGGTTTTATTGGGTTTTTTGATGGGGTTTTTTTTTGGGTTTTATAACTGCTTCCTAATTTCGTTCAATTAGACAATATTTTTTATTTGTTCGTAAAATTACGTTGTTTTACTATTTCTGATGCAATTTTGCACTCTTGCTGGGATCAAGGCGGCGTTGTATACTATGATCTGCCGAAACTCGGTGATCGGAGCAGACTGCAATTACGCCGTTTGAGTCAAGCATTATGATAAAAACGGCCGGAAGATAAGGACAGACATGATTAAGTAATTCTTTTGCATGACAACGCCCGGCCTCATGTCCCAAAAGTTTCAAAACAATTATTCGAAACGATCAAATGCCGCAACCGCCGTATTCACCGAACATTGCTTCGTCTGACTATTGGCTAGTGCAAAGGATACAATACTCATACCTCTTTATACGGCTTTTCTTTATACAGCATTTCGCTATTACGGCCTGTTTGAATTATGAAACACATTCGCTTTACTGTGCAAATTGCCGCGTTCTATGGCTAAAAAACTGTGTACTCGCCGTTTTTTAACAAAAAGTGTAAAGAAAGTAAACGCAACACATATTCACCTCGTTTTACGACATGTCGATTGACGGCTTACATTTTCAGAATGCCGTATAAAGATAATCACTTTCTTTGAAAAAAATATAAAATCGGCTTCAAAGTAGGAGCGCCTTAAAAGACTAGAAGGTATTCTAAGACTGGATTTGGAAATTGGCTTAAAGGTGGGGAAAAGATGTAAGCAATGATTTGACAAATTTGTTATTTCATTATCTTTTTTAAGCTAAAAAAGGACCAAATTCATTTGTAGTCCCAATACGTGAATTATACTTAATTTTGTTGTAAATAAACTACGAAAACCTTTAAACAAAAAACCCACCCTGGTAAATATAATACCCAATAAGACCCGGGTGGGTTTAATTGGGTTATCCAGTGGGTTGCCAACTCTGGTATATTATCTCTACTGAACGAAATGAATCGATTCAGCAACGTTGGGATGTATTGGAAATTTATTTCCAAAACAAAGACAATTGGTCGGAAATTGCACGAAAATGTCGTACAAAATTTGGTCGCAGAGAAGGACCAACAGTACCCGGTATATGCAAGTTTATTGCTAAAGTTCGTAAAGCTGGTTTCATTGTTGATGCGCCAAGACATAAGCGTGCTCGTATAGTGCGAAGATATGGAAGATATGGCTGAGACTGTGCGTGAGAATCCATTAACATCAACTCGTCATCGTTCTCAAGAATTGAATATTTCACGCCCCTGTTTACATCGAATTTTGTGAAAAGATCTTTGTATGACGCCTTACAAAATTTAATTGGTTCAAGAGAACAACGAGAAACGGCGCGATGATGTCGATTTTGCCAAAAAAAAAAATAATCATCTTTTCGAATGAAGCTTATTCTCATCTTGGTGGGTACGTTAATAACCAAAAATTGCCGTATTTTTGTGGCTCAGATCTTCATGGTATTGATATGAACGATGTTTGATTTCAACACGATGGTACAACACGCTATACATCTCATCTCATCATTGCGTCAACCGTTTGATGACCGTTTAATTAACCGAAATGGTGACGTTAGTTGGTCGCCTAATAGCTGCGATTTGACACCGTTGGAGTATTTTCTGTGGGGCGCCGTTCAAAATATGTATTACGTTGACAAACCAAAGACAATTGAGCGTTTAAAGTTCAACATTAGTGATGCCTTTGTCGAGATATGACCCCATAGACTCTAAAAAGTTATCGAAAATTAGTCCGAATGAATAGGGTACTGTGAGGCAAGCCGTGGCAGCCATATGAATGAAAAAAAAAATTGGCAAAATTTCAAACCGTTTTTGCTTTATTGCATTTTTAAATTTAAACTTTTCAATGGCCTACCCGATAGTATCCATAGTAATATAAATAGTAAATATTAAGAATGCAGAATGGGAGGAGTATTTCTTGCATTATTAAAAAAAAACCGAGGCATTTGAATGCTTTCTTCAACACTTGAAGTATGTGATCGTTCCAACGGACATCACAATGAATTCTCATGCACAGAACATCAAGAGCATCACAACATTTACTTTTCTCATAGTCACAAATGATTCGAAGCCATCAACACCACCCCACCAATCGATCCTATTAGCAAGCCCTCAATCGAAGATCATTTACATTCTCGCGGTAATCTCTAAGAGGCTCGGTCTACGATCAAAAGAAGATAGTTAGGATATATAAAAAAGAACAGAGCCTTGCGGTATCCGAAATTAATCCAGATCACGACGGATGAAATCCCAGGTATAACCACTTGAATAGTGCGATCTTTGAGAAAGAACTGACTTCCACGACCAAAAGCAATAAGTTTTGCATTAAAGAGTACAAGCAACATTTCTGATAACTAAAAGCAGATAACCTTCTAAAGTTATGCTTAAACATTATTTTTTATTTGATAAGAGCCATTAACGAAATCTAAGAAAGCATTCGCAAATGCTATGGATAATCCGCACCATCGATTTTAATAATGAAAAGCTGCTTTACTGGGTTCTGTTCTGATCATAGGTGCAGGTCGTTTGCAAATTGTTGAAATATTTACCAAAATAATGGTTCTGTTAGTCAAACTTATCGTTTACTTTGTCCATTTTATGGTGTACATAATCGTTCTTCAGAGCTTTCAATTCTTATAACAATGGATCGTTTTTGGACCACGTTTACTCTTGCTGATAATATGCATCTGCTGTAGAAGGAAGCATTTAAAACGATCCAACTCTATCAATTCTTCGCCGTTCTCAGCAATTGGGGTTGTGTCTTTCCACTTTGAAACCTATTTTTGGTTGAATGGATATGTAAATAAGCAGAATTGTGGCATTTAAAGTGAGGAGCCTTAAGCTTTTGTCGAAACACCATTACATTACATCTACAGAAAATTACGGTTTGGTGCACTTTATGGCCTGGCGGAGTCATTGGTTCATATGTCTTCAACAACGATAACGTTCAGTATGTTACTATCAATGGTGAACGGTATAGAGACATGATTAGAAATTTTTTCGTATCCAATTAGCTGGCATTAATCGTGCAGATATGTGGTTCCAACTGGAAAGAAACTTTTGATAAAAGAGTAATTTCTCGATGGCAAGCAACATCGTGTCATTTAACTCCATTGGTTTTTTTTTTTTTGGGGGGGGGGGGGGGGGGTTTATGTAAAGTCACTTGTCCATGTTGATAAACCAGAGGCAATTGAAAATCTGGAAATCAAATTCGAAGAGTTAATGGTAAAATACGGCCACATATGCTTCGAAAAGTTTGTGAAAATTGCTGTTTCAGATTTCGCCTTGTACTCCCCAGCCGTGGCGGCCACATGACTGAATCATATTTAGACATTAATGTCATAAAACATTCTATCCAACAAATGCTGTTCCATTGGTATTAAAAATGTTTCTTTGTTTTATTATGATTTAAACTTGTGTAACTGTAAAAAACACTGGATATAAAATGTTTTTACTTTATTAGAGTTTTTTTAATTAAAAAATAAAAAATTATTTATTATGCATAATTAATGCTTGAAAATATTAAAAAACAAAATGTTGCAAAAACATTTATTATGTAGTTGGTTAAGCTTTCTCTTTAAAACAGTGTTTTAAATCACAAACCTGTAGAAACATAAAATGCGATCGCACAAGATTACCCGCAAAATGATTTTCCTGAACTAAAATCTTTTTTTTATTATTATTTTTTTAAATTTAATTTTATGATTATATTTAATACAACAAATAGGTAAGACAAAAAAAGTTTATTTACCATAAGGTTTTATATTCAATTCTACATAACGGTCATAATTTCTTTTTTTTAACTTAATTTTAATTTAATTCGGTTTCTGTTACGGTTTATAAAGTAAAGTAGAAAATAATTCCAAATCATAGTTTAAGTTGATTTTAAAAACAAACAAAAAAAGAAGAAAAAAATTTATAAAAATTTTCAAATTGAAAATCGGGTTTAAGTTTTCTCTTTCTCATATTTTTTGATTTATTTATGGTTTAAATTAAAGACTTTGTAAGCTTGTATTTATCGTTTATTTTTTTCTATTTCGCTTGTTACACTTTAATATATTTGAGCGTTAAAACCACCGATTTCCTATGGCGTTAACGAAGCGTAGCCATTTTTCTTTTAACCCGCATTAGGAATTGCTTTAACTTTTGAAGTTTTTAGCTTTGAACTTGTTTTTTTTGTAATAAAAAATTACGTGAAAAAACAATTAAGAAAATAAATAAGTATGTATGTATACTTAACAAACTTAAAATTTTATGCAAATTTTGTAGAAATTATTTTTATGTTTTTTTGTTCGCTTTCATTCATTTCACCAAATAAATTTCCAACTTAAAAGCAAAAATAAAAACCACGATATGGTAATCATACGAGTGTATCGTAACACGAAATTTGTATACGGAAGTCAAGTTATTGCTAAGAAACCAGATTACAACCCTTAAAAACCCGCATAATTGGCTTCATTTGTTTAAGTTTTGATTTCAAACTTAAACACGCCAAGTTGGAACAAAACCTCAAGAAAAAAAGGTCATAAAATAAAATCTCATGTAATTTAATATTTTTGGTCAAATTGTTCTAATTCGGAAGTTACAATCGGGGTCATAAAAACAGGAAACAAATAAAAAGAAATTAAAAAAATTGCTTATACAGCCCCCGAAAGAAGTAACAAATGGTTCGCAATTAAAAAAAAAACGTTTTCATCTTTTTAAATCCCATATAATGATATTTGGCCTCAAAGGAGACAATAGCAATTCTTTCAATAATATAATCAATAAAACTCTGACAGGATATCTGCTGAAACTCTTAGTCGGTATTTAATTTTGTAGGATCGGGTTTTCACTCCGATGAACTTGGTGTTCCCGATGATTGCATTGTCTTCCAGGCCGAGGTTTATGCTATCGAAAGAGTCGCTAGGTGTATTCGGAAATTAGATCTCGAGCCTTCGGATATTGGTATCTATGTGGACAGTCTAGATCAGGGTTGGCAGAAACCCGGGTTTCTTAAATAAAATCCAACCCACCGGGTTTTATTGGTTTTTGTTTTATAGGTTTTTTTGGGTTTTATAACTGCTTCCGAATTTCGTTCAAGTTAACAATTTTTTTGTTTTTAGTACAATTGAGCTATGAGCTACTAAAAATTGGTGATCAGAGCAGACTGTGGTTACTTCGCTTAAGCCATACATTATGAGAAAACGGCCATCATACAATATAAAAAGAGATAGACAGATAAAGTTTTCCTTTTGCATGACGACGCACCGTATCACGTCACCAGAGTTGCCCAGCAAGTGTTAGAAACGATCAAATGCCACACCCGCCGTTACCTCCAAATATTGATCCTTATGAATATTGTCTGTTTCGACGGATAAAATATCTTTTAGAATGTCACCTGTAGGGGGTCACCCCTACATATGTCATATACGGACATGGCGTTTAATAATATGTGCAAATGATAAAATTATCTTATCAAAATGGTTTATATTTGAATGAAGAGGTGCGTTAACGAACATAATTGTCGAATTTGGGATGATACCAACCTACAAGAGATCTAGAAACGTCCAATAAGTTTTGAAAAAGTCGACATGGTCCTTATTTGTTTACGCAAGACATTGGACAGATAATCGCTATCAACGGCTAGCGCTATGGGTTCATGATTACTAACTTTTTTTGATATTGACATAAAGGTAATACATATGGACATTCTGTACTTAACATTCTGATGTTTACTGACCTTTGACATTTTCTTGTGGAATTTTTTTAAGTCACAATTTTATGCGAACATAGCGACCCTTAAATGACAACTTGGTTTATAGTCCTGATTTAGAGTCATGGAAAATAAGACATTTCGAATGCACGCCACACAGCAAAGCCGAAGCGCACATTTGCACGATGTTATATTATAAAGAAATTGGCATTGATGGGCCTTTTAAACCAGGATTGACAAAAACTCGGGCTTAAAAAAAACCCACCGAATTTTTTTTTTTTTTTTTTGGGGGGGGGGGGGTGGGGGGGGGTTAATAACTACTTCGTTAAATTCAACAATATTTTTTGTTTGTTAGTAAAATTACGTTGTTTTGCTATTTATATTGCAATTTTGAACTCTCTTGACGGAATCAATGGGCATTGTGTACTATGAGCTGTCAAAACTCGGTGATCGGAGCAGCAATTACTTCGTTTCAATCGTGCTTTACAAGAAAAATGAACGGAATATAAAGACAGACATGATTAAGTTGTTCTTTTGCTTGACAACTCTCGGCCTCACGTTGCATAAGTTGCCACACAATTGTTAGAAACGAACAAATGAAATATCTTGTCACACTCGCCGTATTCCACGAATATTGCTTCTTCTAACCATTAGCTATTTCGACGAATACAACATCTTTTGGCATGTTACCATATTACTTTCGCAGGAATCAAAAATCGACTTCAAACTTGGATTCCCGCTATGATGGTATTAATTTGTACTCCCAATAAATAAACTATACTTATTTTTGTTGTAAATAAACTACGAAAACCTTTAAATATAATATCCAATGAAACCCGGATGGGTTTAAGTGGGTTACCCAGTGAATAAAAATGATAACATACTTTTCAAACACATTATTTCGTTTTTTTTAATTTAAAGAGAGAAAGCAGTATGAAAGGGTCTTTCCCTATGACGATTAACATTTATTATGTTTCCTTATTGATTCACAAATAATATTTATTGAGAATATTTTTTTGAATAATTTCCCTCAAGTTAGTCCATGTGTTGACAGTAAATATTTACAGTGTCGACTATGAAGTTTCTCAGAATATAATTCAAACACTCGTACTTCTACTCTTACTCTACATTCAGATATGATTTTATGAAAAAATATTTGAAAACTCTTTTCATTAAAAAAATTTTTGTATTTTAAATTAATTTTTAATGTTCAATTAAATATTCGATAATGTTCATATAATACAAGTTCAAGTGCATGATAACGACGACAACAACAACACTTACATAAATACATAAAATTAAATAATTTTTTATTATTAAACAAAATACAAATTGAATGCGGGAAATAAATTTAAAAATTAATTCTTTATATGACCAATTGGGCAGGCATGTCATCAAACAGAGAAAACAATAACAAGTGTGTATAGTAAGATTATGTCATAAAAAAGACAACAACAAAATTATGTCACTTTAAGAACACTAATGACACTCTACTCTGGTGGAGTGATGACAAACATAAAAAAGATTAAACTGAAATTTTGTGTTTATTAATGGCCCACAGTGGATTAGGTTTATGAGTGGAGTACGGCTGCGAGTATAAATAAATAAATAAAATGTTTAATTGTAAATTAAATTAAATAAAAGACAAATTAAAAATAAATACATATATTTTAAATGGTATTTGTTTTCTAAAGAATCCAATGTTTATATAATAAAATTAATTATTTTTTTATTTTATTAATTGTTTGTACTTATCGTACATACATACATACATACAGTTAAGGAAAAAACTCTACATACACCCTACTATTTTGAACTTCTAGAGAACTAGTGATAATATTAAACATAATTTTGATGTCAATGTTTACATCAATATTTAATAATATTGGAAGAAAAAAAAGTTTGAATATATTGATAATTTATAAAATATTGGCGATAAACATTAAAATCCGTGGGAAAAAGTCTACATACAGCATCGGCAACTCTTAAAATGAAGAAGATAAAGGGAAAAAAAACCGTTAGTTTTCTTGATTTGCTTTATTTTTCAAACATTACAATCAATTAAATTGTGAAAGCGATTTGTAAAACACATGTATACTTCAAAAATGGTAAATGGAAGAGAAATACAACAATCAGTTCGAAATTTGGTGGTTAACCTTCGAAAAGAAAACAAATCTTACGGAGAAATTGCTAAAGTAGTAAAATTAAGTCGCTCTACAGTGCAAACTGTTGTAAAAAATTATCAAAACACCAACAGTACCGAAAACAAGCCACGTTCTGGAAGACCGAAGAAGCTTTCAAGACGCGATGTTAGTAGTGTCCTTAAAGAAGTACAAAAAGATCAAAAAATAAGTGCCACAAAATTAGCCGAACACCTAGCAAGATGTTCGAATATTACTGTTTCATCAAGAACAGTAATAAACGTTTTGCATGATAGTGGCTTTAAAAGTAGAACAGCACGCAAAAAGTCATTTATTTCAGCCAAGAATCGTCAACTTCGCCTGGACTTTGTTAAGGCACATTTACAGAAAGGATTCGATTTTTGGAAAAAAGTTATATTTACCGATGAAAGTAAGTATAATATTTTCGGGAATGACGGCCGATACAAGGTTTGGCGAAAACCGAACACTGCACTTGATACCAAAAATATTATACCTACTGTGAAACATGGTGAAGACAGCGTTATGGTGTGGGGAGCTATGGCGGCATCTGAAGTTGGTCGATTGGTCTTTATTGAAGGCGTTATGGACAGATATAAGTATAAGACAATATTGGAACAAAATCTAAAGCAATCTATGGAAAGCTTGGGCCTGGGAAACCAATGGATTTTCAACAAGATAACGATCCCAAGCATACTGCGCATATTGTTCGAGACTGGCTCCTTTATCATGCACCAAGGCAGCTCAATACACCTCCCCAGTCACCAGACCTCAATCCAATTGAAAAATCTGTGCGCAAACATGATATCAAAAATCGTGAAACCCTGAAAACTGCCCTGACTCGCGCATGGTCGGAAATTGCGCCCAGTATTACGGAGAATTTGGTGATGTCTATGCCACGTCGTCTTCAGGCGGTTATTGAAGCCCAAGGTGGTCCTACAAAATATTAACAATATATTGTTTTCTTTTATTTATTTAAAAGAAATTTCATATTGTATCCGATTTTTAAGACTGTATGTAGACGTTTTTCTCATGAATTTTTATTGTTTTTGTTATTTCTGTTATTGTTATGCTTTTGAATTAGCTTTTTATTTTGTAAATAAACTTTGTTTTTGGTACGTTAAATATTAATGCAAACGCTTTATTAATTTACCTTACGAATATCTTAAAAACACAAAATAGGGGGGTTGTATGTAGAGTTTTTTCCTTAACTGTACATAATTATAAGCAATGGGTGCCAACTAACCAATAAAAATTAAAATTTAATAAAAAAATATAAAAAAAGAAATTGAAATGAATCATAAAATATTTCAAATAAAATTTAAATTTAACAAAATTTATAATAAAAAACTATAATTTAAACTGTACAGAAAACATTAAAAACTTTGATTGAAAACGTTTCTAACGGGTGATTTTTTAACCGTTTAACTAAAAATTAAAAAAAACGCAGCAAATTTGCTTAAGTGAATGCAATATTAATTTGCGGCGATGAATGAATGCTTGCCTTTTACCTTTTACAGATTATATCATGTAAACGTTGCCGATGGCCACGCCGTAGGTGATCCATCCGTAAGCTCTAAAATCATCGTACTTTTATCAGCATTCCGTTCAGTATCACACCAATGGTAGCTGAAATCTAGTCTTGTAGGGCTAGAATTGTGACTAGTTTGTTCCTGTAGACAAAGGACTTTACGTAATACCACAAAAAATAGTCTAGTGGAGTCAAATCTCATGACCTTGGCGCCTAGATTAAGAGATTAATTGCAGACCAAAGTCGCCTCTCAGTAGGTCCATGATATAGACTGCAGATTGGCACGTGACACCATTCTATTAAAACCATATGTCAACCAAGTCCAATTCATCTATTTAGGGTAAAAAAGTCAGTAATTATTACACGTAAACATTGTAAACATTGTTCTTGAAAAAGTACGGTCTAATAAAGCTGCCCACCCACAAACCGCACCAAATAGTGCGTCTCTTAGTGTGCATTGGCAGCTCATGAACTGCCTCTGGTTGTTCTTTACACCAAACTCGACAATTCTATTTTTTGACGCATGATAACTTTTCAACAAAAAAGCGCTTCTCCCTCAGTATGAATTCTGATAATAATGTTTAATGATTTGCAAGCTTTATTGTTTTTTAGTCTATTAATGGTGGTATGACACACTTTACTGAGCATTTTTGGCATTGCCACAACGAATCTTTTTTTCCACTGAAAAAATTTACACTCAAAAATCAAAGACTGGGATATAAGCCTTCTATTATCGCATACAAGACCCTTGCAAACGTATTGTGTGAACTACTGAAGCCATTCGCCAAAGCACAGATTAAACCTTATCAATGCGTTTACAGACCTGGTATTCGCCCAGATATTCACACTACGCCTAATATGAGAAAACACCCATCAAAATCAAGTCTATATTCATCATTTTTTCATCGACTATAAAGCAGCCTTGGGAAATGACTAAGCTTAGTGATCCTACAAAACTGATCAGGCTGTACAGAATGGTTTTGAGTAACCCCTACAGCTCGGTCAAGATAAGAAGGGAACTCTTAAAAGAAGACAAGACGATCCCTTATCATGAGATCTGTTCAATTTCGTCCTATAGAGTGTTCTACGGAAAGCGGAAGTGGCACCATCTTCTGCAAAAGTGTCCAGCATACGTGGACAATATCGACATCAGTCTGCGTACCAAGCGAGATGCCACTGCTGTCTTCAGTGCCATCGAAAAAGAGATTTCCAATATGAGTCTGGCGGTGAATGAGGCCAAAGCGAAGTATATGTTGTCAACAAGTAGGAATATGCGTCTTACGGGATCCCAGGTTACAGTTGACAACTATACGTTTAATGTGGTGAATGAGTTTGTCTACATTGGCACTGCTATTAAGAGCGTCAACGATGTCAGCCTGGAGATCAAGAGTCGACTCACTCTTACTAACAGCTCTTATTATGGTCTCAATCAATGAGGGGAAAGTTAATACTTTTTTGATACTTTAAAAATAATCCAACATTTTTTATATTCCTTTCTTTCGCCATTTTCCGGTTTTTATTTATTTAAAGTACTAATGGCAACTCGTCTGCACACTGAATGAATGAAGTGGAAATACGAGGAGATGAACCCACATGCTGTGAAACCTGAACGATCTGGCCGCATTTGGGCTACCGGAGAATAGGGCAGCTGTTGCGGCTGTCTAGACAACATACGAGGAACCTTATATTACTGTCCGTTGGACTATTGTCAAACACGGATGGGAATTCCATATAATTATCTTTGCCGAAGTTGCAATAATGAAGAGGAGGAGGAGTCTGCTGAATACCTTCTGTTTGACTGCTCAGAAGTCAACGATTTGGGGCTTTCAGTGCTTGTTAGGAGATATTCGACAAAAAGGATTACTTCAAACGATTGAATGGATAACTGTAGCCGAACAGGAGCTGCGAGCAACTTGGTGTGATAATGAACACATGGTAACACAATGGGACCAACAATTTGAAGCCAAGTGAACCGAAGATAACTGAAAGATTAACCTGACCTATGTTAGTTAAGAATAAAATGCTACTTTGGTTATAAAAATCCTTTGAAAATTAAAAGAGTTTTTTAGTAAGACAACTCATGAAAAAATCATTTTGTTGTCAAAAAAGTACTATCAAAAAAGTTTTACTGAATGAAAACCCCATTTCGCATCACTGGTCTCGATAGGCAATTGAATAGTTAGAAACCTCTGTCGCACAACGAAACTGATACTGTACAAATCGCTCTTTCTGCACGTTCTTCTTTGTGGAGCTGAAGCATGGACGTTGTTAAGCACCGATGTAGCTGTCTTAGGTGTGTTCAAGAGAAAAATTCTACGTAAGTATTAGTACTAACCATGAGCACCTGTACAAGCTATACAACGATCGGTATAAGATCTCCGGTCCTTTGCGGTTTGGATATGTATTCTGTATTAGTACTAACCATGAGCAGCTGTACAAGCTATACAACGACTTGGACGTTGATCAGCGGCTACGCTGACTTGGACCTATTGTTCGAATGGGTCGAAGTGTTAAAGATAATTCAATTAAAATTGATAAATTGTTTTCGAATACCACAGGAACAAATTGTATTGTTTTGGTTAGAAGCGGTCTTCGCATACTTCTCATACATATCTAAAAAAACATTGTTTTATTTATAATACCCTGCAGATCCCTCTAAAGCTGTAGAGCTTTGGACTCCTATATAATGTTCTAATAATGCTGCCCATTTTCCGCAAGCAGCGGATAAAAACCCAAATTATTATAATGAGACATCATTGAAAAGGATGAAAAAAATTGCCTAAAAAGAAATTACACCACATTAATGTCTTTGGTACTGTATTGTGGTGTGATTTTGATCTATTGGTTTGTGTCCAAGTTGATAATGTGTTACCCTGGTATTGCCGTACTGATTTGTGTATTTGACGGCATTGCCAATTCGACCATCTTTGAGTAACACAATCTTCCATGTTTAAAATTAACGGGTATAAATTAGAGGATATGAGAGCGTTTGAGACATTTCTGGAACTTTCCAAACTGTAGGCAATTAGGTATATAAAGAGGCTGCTTTGCCTACGTCGAGTTAGATATCGTTTTGCAATCGTAAAGTCGTGTTTAGGCGTAAATAAAACTGTAAACCAACAATAATGTGGAGTTTATTTTACTTTAACGCAATTAAAAATAACTTTTAAAAGGTTAAAACGTAACAATATTAAAAAAGTATACCTTGGGAGAAATAGACTTATGGTATTAATGTTTAAAACTGTTTCTAAAGCCGACAAGAGTAAGTCTGAAGTTTCTAAATTAATTTTAATAAAAAAAATTTCTATCTATCCCGCAGCTGATTACTTGAAGTGAAAAATCGAACATGGCAAGTACAGCTTTTTTCCTAATTTTTAAGGAGTAATTATTGACACATTTAAATTGTTTCCGTATTTTTATTTTTATTTTTATTTTTTAAATTCAAATAAGAAATAAATTTTATTATTACGAGTAATTAACATTAAAAACCCCAATAAATTCAAATTGTGCCTCAAAACATGTCATTTATCAAATATTGTGCAGGCTGAGGAAATTGGCAAATTTGCAAATATAATGCGTGGTAGTCAAATATTGTATAAAAGAAAAACAAAAAGTATATTAAAAAGTTTACTTAAAAAACATTTATTTTTCACATAAAATATAAGCCGGTTTTTGGCTTTAATGCAGCACTTTTTTAACTTCAAAACAATTTTACAGAATTGACAATCAGTTTTGCACGATACTGACTGCTATTAAATTGTCGATCAAAGTCAATGAAAACTGAATGAATAAATGAATGAATGAAATAATTGCTTGACAGTGGAAAACTTATTTCGTCATTTGCATTTTTTTTTTTTATAAAAACAAAAGTTAAAAATAAAACATGTTTTTTTATTTTTTTGTAAAAATGTTTATCTAAATGACCAAATGTTTTAACATTAGACTAAACGCTAGAGATACGGGTATTCGAACTATAATTGGTATTAAATTAAAGTGATTAATTAAAATTAATTGCAATTAAAATGATTAAACTGGAGTTTTAAAATCATGTTTATGTATATTATTTTCTATCACCTTTTTAAAGCAAAATAAGTGTGAATTCCAATAATAAATCATTGTCATTAGGCAATGGTTATCGTTACAATTTACTATTTCCCTACATTTCACTTCCCTCTGGCCACAAATCTAAAAGGTTCAGCCTTTTAGCTATATATAGGCTTCTAAACAACATACATACACACATACATTCAAAAACACTTTTACCAAGTTTGCTTCGCTATCCCCCTTTACAAAAAAGTAGTACTCCACTGATCTAATCTTTCCCGCTTTTTGGGTGATGTGAATAGATAACAACGCTTTAATTGTTACCATTTTCCAAACGGGCAAAATTACATATTTAGTATTATTGGAGGGTGCCACGCCCACTTATATTATTTCGGCCAATTATTGGCTTATAATGTGTATTGTGCACGAAGTTGTTTTATCCAAATTTAGAAACTTCTACCATTACCGTTTGCAAGATGTACAAAAATCAAGATTAAGTTTGTATGGAAGATGCCACACCCACTTATACGATTCTGCTTACTTTTAAACAGATTATTTGTACTGAATGAAGGGTACGATCGTCAAGATTTCGAAGAAGGGCGACTTGTCGGTGTCCTACAAATATCATCGCATAATGCTTCTTTCTATACTATCAAAGGTTCTCAAAAGGCTGTAGGATTAATCAAAAGGTGGAATCGTTAATACGCAAACAACAAGCTGGTTTTCGGCAGAATAGGTCCTGTATTGATCAAATCAATACACTTCGCATTATTGTCGAACAGATCAATGAGTGACAATCACCTATTTTTATGGCCTTTATTGATAATAAGACTGCTTTCGATAGCGTGGCTAGCGAATGTATTTGGGCGGCGTTACGATGTCGGGGTGTGGTCACTAAACATTTCCGTGGATTTCAAATATAGAGTTCTCCACAACGGCAAATATTCTGAAAGCTTCAGTTCAGGAAGGGTTGTCTTTTGTCACCCATATTATTTTTGATCGTCCTCGATGACGTTCTGTCTCAGGCATTGGATGGTTATAAACATAGCATTCAATGGAACTTCAGCCAACATCTCGAAGACAGCGACTATACCGACGAAATCTATTTGATATCATCTTCTTATACTGATATGCACAGCAAAATCGACGACCTGAATCGTGCATCTAAGGGAGTGGGTCCGACGATCAACTTTATCACTTTATCTTTTACCAAGATAAAAACTATGTATGTTTCACTCACCAATTCTCTATAGAGAACAAAAGCATAGAACGCTCGAAAAGTTGCTGCTATTTGGGCAGCCTAATCACATCCGAAGAGGGAGCTGCTGAAAATGTAAACAACCGTATTACCAAAATTAAAGCGGCTTTTGTTCAATGGAGAAAAGTGTGCAAATCAACAGCTTTATCCACAACCACAAAATTGCGAATATTTAGACCAAATGTGAAGTCCGTCTTATGGTATCTTATGGTGTGGTTGCGAACCTGGCTAATGAATGGAAGATTGGCAAATAAGCTGCAGGTATTTATAAACCGCTGTCTCAGACATATATTGAGAATATGGTGGCCAAGAACTATCTCAGAGCTTCTGCGCCGGTGCGATGACGATTTAGTAAAAATCCAAATTAGATGTCAGAAATGGAGGTGGGTGGATTGGTCACACGCTACTCAAACTAGCATCTGAACTCCGTAAAGAAGCGTTGGATTGCAATCCTCAAGGTACCGAGTAAGGTGCGAGCAGCCAAGAACAACGTGGCGTCGGAAAATAAATTCGAAAATTGAAGCTTCTAGCAAAAGCTTGAAGGATATAAAGGCGGTTGTGGAGAACATTTCCACCTAAGCCTATAAAGAATCCCACATTCACACAATATGTGTTCCGCGGTCCCTGATGCCCGTGAGCACAGTCTACAAAGATCCACACCTGTGACCGCCATCCTCTTCTGATGCCCTCTTAGTCTACAGTAGCCCGTAAGAAACTTAGTTAGAGGTTTCATTCCCGGCCTGCCATAGTTGAGAGCCCCAGAACGTGGCTTAAATTGTGGACTGATCGCCGCCCTAGAGTAGTTAAGTACCCCTTGAGCATTCCTAGTGTCACAAGCATCTAGCAATTTTAAATTTATTGATTAGATTGACGATGGTAGTAACAAAAAAGAAAAAAAATGATTATCAAATTGAATTTTGTTGCCAACCTTTGCCTTACTTAACGACTTATTAACACGTGTAAAGTATTTTGTTAACACTCCCTAAATAAAAATAAACCTGCGTATTAGTAAGAAATCTTAACGTTGAAATTTGGGTCAAGCAATACATAATGAATGAATGCACTGCACAAAGGAAGTGACAATAAATAGATAATAGGTAGATAGACAAAAAATAACAATAAAAAACGAAAATTCAAGTAAAGCCATGACAGTATGAGATAACTGATTTAAATAGATTCTGATTTAATATTTCACTAGCTGTAGCATGCTTATTCGTCGATTACACAGCTGATTTCGGCAGCACCATACGCGCAAAGGTGTTGGAAGCCATGTCTGAGTTCGGTATTCCTGCTAAAACGATAAGATTGTGCAGAATGTCCCTAACTGATACGATACCAGCAGTTAAAATATGGGAGAAGAATAGCTTTCCGAATCATTAAATACTAGACGGAATTTCAGACAGGGTGACAGTTTATCTTGTGATCTTTTTAACATTTTAATAGAAAAGATATTACGCGATGCAGCAGTCAAAACAACCGCCAAGATTTACACCAGCGATGCTCATTCATATTGTTCAGTTTACGAAGTTTTTCGGCCGTTTATTTAGCCTCTTCGTGAATCTTATAATCAGGGTATCTAAAAGAAAAAAATCCCTACCAAAAATTTTCTGAAATGTACCAAAATCAACTGTATCGCTAACCTTTATTACATAGCCTTTCAATTTAAATATCATACAGTATTTATTGATATTGTTTTTATAATTCCTCAAAAATCTTGTATACATTGTAAAAAAAGCGTTTGAATGTAATCTTTATATTATTTCAAACGGCAACCATAATTACAACAAAAAACATGTGTGTGAGACATAAAATTTATTCAGTAGCTTGTTAGCCGTGAACGAAGAAGGATTGTAGCGCATGTTTTGGTGTTTTTTAATTTAAAAGAGATTTTGAAGAGAGTGTTAATAATAAGCTACATAAGTTTTTGCATGTTTGCACTTTGTTTTAATACCTATCTCTTACAGCATTTATCATTCTAAGTGTTGTGCGCACCACTGATTTAAACCAAGAGACACATGCTACTCACATACGCCGATTATATCAATATAATGGTCCGAACATTGCAAGATATAACTGCTGCTTTCCAAGTATTAAAAAAGAACGGAAGAAAGTGAATCTCGCAGTTAACGAGGATAAAACCAATCTGTATGAGCTTTATGCCAACATTGATGTGGTGCAACGACTACGCTGGTTTGGCCACGTCGTAAGTATCTGAGAGAGTGCTCCGGCGAAAAGATGTTCGAGTATATACTTGAGTGGAGGCGCAAAAGTGGAAGCCTACACTCCGATGGAACAATAAGATTGAAGAGGATCCATCTAAACTTGTTGTGAGAAATTGCAGAAATGCACTAGATCTAAGCACTTCGAACTCAATTCTGATTTAGGCTAAAGACTCAAGAGTTGTGTTATGCTCAGCGTTGCCACAACTTCGATTTTTTTGTAACCAAATTTCAATAAAAAAGTAACAAATAAATAACCAAATATTTAGAATCATAATTTTTATACAAAAAACTTTAAAATATAATTTTATATATAATTTATAGCAGTATATAATTTATAGCAGTATTGACTGAATATAGACTGGTCAAATAAATTTGGTACAACAATTGATGTGCCATATTCCCCTATTTGTTCTAAACATTTTAATTATGTATTAACAAACTTCGCATAATGGAAAATATCGCTTTCATATATGTTTAGATATGATGAGGTTTTAAAACTTATTTGCGGATAATTTTAGCTCAATTTTAGCCCTTTACTAACAGGTATTTTAAAGAATCACTTAATACCAGAATCAAACAATAAAGAAGTGAAATGTATCTGATATTTATTCTCACTTAGCCACTGAACGAAATAGTATAAACAGCGATGTTTTATTGCTTTGATTGCCTGGGTATAAACGTTAAAAGTAATCATTATCTTTAGTTTTTACTTCGAGGAAAAAGTACCCATAATAGACAAAAATCAAAGAAAAAATAGCGAATTTTGGTTAAGAATAACCAAAACGGCAACGCGGGTTATACCCATCTGTAAATCTGTAGAACTGTGAATCGTACGAAAGTAATATCTGCTAACCTAATACATAAAACATATACATACATATGTATGTATATTTTTTCAAACTCCATATCGACCTGTTGTAATGTAAGTCCTTTTGTGGTTCAGAAGAAATTAATCCTTAGCACTCTTATAGCTCTCTAAGTAATACAAAAACTAGAAATTTTTCAATCAATTCGCTGTAAAATAATGTTGAACAATTTGGGTAAACTTTTCATTTAGAAAGTTTAAGGCCTTTCTTATTTCATATAACGATATATGTTCGAGTATATATATATAGATTCTTCGCATGAAAAATTTTAATGTTTTCCACAAACGATAACAATTTTTTTTTTTTTTTTTTTTTTTGTTTATTGCCTCAAATCAATAACGTGTTTAGTTTTTCTTACAGGCAAACTTACAAATTTTTTTCTTAAATACCTGTCATTAAATGTATGTTTTTTTTCAGTTCCACTTGGTAAATATTCATCATAATAAAAAATGATTAATTGGCATTTAACTTGGATAAGCAATTTTACTTACAAAACATGTCATATCAGTCACTAGTGTGTCTCTGAAATTGTTTATTAAACGACGAAAACAGTCGTAGAAAAACCACCAAAACTTCCTGTAAATCAACAAAAAAAAAGTCTTTTTTTTACTACTCAAATTAATCAGGTTTCGAATAATGATTTTTTTTTACTTCAAATTATTATATGTATTCAAGTCCATAAATATGAAAACTGGTTCTTTCTTCTCTGTCTTCTTATGGAACGTGAGAAAATCGTCTTGTCAAGTGCAACACTATTTGTGGTGTTTTGCTCGTATTTTATATGCGACAGACAACACAGTGACTCTCTTAGTATTACTGACCAACGGCACAGCTTAGCTGGTTAAGAAGCTGCTTCACTTGTAAACTTAGCACTGCGATAAGGTTGGCAACTTTTAATAGTTCCGTTCCAATAATTTTTCAATACAAACACTTGGATTATTTTTTTCAATTTTTTTCTGTCATATCTATCCGTACTTGCTCATGTTAAATTAAAAATAAAAATTAATTGTATGGCGTTTTAAGATGCAGTTTATTTTTTAATATAATTGATGGTCACAAAGCTGGCAAAAGCAACATTTCAATTTTAAAAGATTTTCTAGTAAAAGTACCAAAAAAGGGAGGAATGTAAGAATTTATTTTTCAATTAAGAGCAGTATGACTACAGACCATAATAAAAGAAAGCATCTGGTAGGAATCAAACCAACGTCCTCCATCCATACAAATAGACTAGTACACTAGTACCCACTAGTAGTCAGTAGTCTACTAGAGCACTAATTTTCCGTGTTGGCAACTCACTGGGTAACCCAATTAAACCGGGTGGGTTTTTTGTTTAAAGGTTTTTGTAGTTTATTTAGAACACAAATAATTATAATGTACATATTGGAAGTGCAAATTAACTCGGACCGTTTTTTAGCTCAAAAAAGATTATGAATTGATAAATTTACCAAATCACTGCTTACATCTCTTTTCCTCACCCCTTAACCAATTTTCGAATCCCATCTCAGGAAAAGTTCTACTCTTTTAAAGCCGATTTTATATATCCTCAAAAGAAGTGGTACGGTGGCATGTCAAAAGATATTGTATCCGTAAAAGCAGCCAATCGTCAGAAGGAGCAGTATTCGGATAATACAGCAGATGCGACTTTTGATCGTTTGGCAACTTTTGCGACGTGAGGTCGAGCGTTGCAATGTACACTGGAGCACCCATAGCGGCCCGTTGTGATAGCACACATGAAGCGAAGCCCCGCCAAGTTCGCGGAAGTCTAATGAATCTGGTTATTAACCTGATATCAATGGTCGATAGTTCCGATAAGTTATCAAGAGAGAGAGAGCCAAGTGACACTGAAGTGGGCCACACTCTCCTCTTCCTCAATCGATTTACAACCTCGGCAGAGGTCATTCGCCGGTAAGCGCAGCCTTTGTTTGACATTTTTAGCATAAACGTACATTGTTATAATGTAAAAGTGCTACTTGTTTTGTTTACTGTGAGTTAAGAAAATCTATTCGGCCAATAAATGAAAACTTCAAGAGAAGCTTTTCGTTGGATTTTTTTTTTTTTCACAACTTTTGATGTGGACTATCTCAACAAGAATGTGTCGATGGACTCAGTTCTTTGTTCTTTGAAAAACATCGTCAAAACCCACAATATATCGCTGGTATAGTGAATTCAATCGTAGTCGTAGTTGTCCAAAAGCGGAGCTGCTCTTCTCTTTTCAAATAAGTAGTCACACGCATAGGCAAAAAGTAAGCAAGAAATAAACAAAGAGTATTAAAGAGAAAACAAGTGGAAAAATACAGTACAAAGTGGACTAAGTGAGAGACTCTCAAATTACTACCACAAATGTAAAATGCATTAATATTAGTTTGCCTAACGCTGTCCTAAAGTCTTAAAAAAGCATCGTTGAAATATATCGAAATATTTAGTAACTTTGAACTCAATCCACAGCAATCTGATTTCTCACTTTGGTTTTATAAATTTATTTACAAAACGCTTGATGAATGCTGAGCTAAATATTATACAGGAAAAGGAAAAAAAATGTTGAATCAGTTATCAACAACGGATGATTGCAGAGGAGCTTGAGAGTTTGCGATTTTATCCCGTTTATATAACGTATATTAGAATCGTAAAAAACTTATAAAATTACTTACTTGACATCAATCATTTATTAAAAACGTATATTTACCTGAAAAGAATAAAAAGAAAAAAATTTATAAAAATAAATTTTAAAAATGTAAATATTTAAGGTAGGATCACGCGATTGTCGTAATGCACCAATAATTTGTCTATTTTATATTCCAATCGCGAGATTATACAATTTATTGGCTCATACAGCAACTCACAATATTATTGTGCTTATGTATTTATTTTAATCAAATGCAACCCTGTTGCGACAATCGTGTGAAAGCTTTAAAGGCAAGCTTGCACCAATATAAATGCCAAAAATACACTAATATTTATTGTATGCTTGTGAGGCAATTGAAACCACAATACTAACCAACTTTTATTTTTTAATTGTTTTCTTTCTGGAAAACACGTGTTTGTTTATAATTGTCATCCCTTAAAATATGCATTTTTTAATTATTTATACGTAAATTTCACCACAAACTTTTATTTTTACTATTTTCTCAAGCGGACACACGATAATCAAAGCCGATACAATTCTTATTTTTTTAGGGAACAAATCATCTTTAGTTTATGGGATTAAATAAATTTGTAATTATTTTCCAATTTTAATAAATAAATATTTTAGTGAATTAATTTTTTGAAATGTTTTCTCATATGCACCATGGCCCTTCTTGGAGCCAATCTCTGACGCACACAATTCTTGTTTCCTTTTTTGTATTTTTTTTATTTATTTGTTCACTAAATGACCTCCATATAAGGACGCTATTTTCTTTTCTTAAAGAACGAACCATTTTAAACACACAAAAAAATGTAATTTACCACAACAGCTGATTCACAGAGTTGCCGTAAACTAGAATAATAGTGTGATTGCGTTGGGACAATTATTGTCAATACATCGTCGTTTCACGCCATCTTGCGACAATAAATTTTGTATAAAAAGACAAATCTGACAGGTAATTTGTTACAATAAAAATTTTATCAGATTGCTGTGTTTGAGGCTATCGAGTGATCACAGCTTTATACATGTAGGTCAGGTAACGATAAAATGTGACTTTGTGTATTAGGCAGTTTAAAAACTCATTCGCATAGAAGACAGAAACGTGGGTTAATTTATGTTTGGTAAAAATAAACTTATTCTTATGATTTTCTTTAATTTATGCATTGGCTTAAAAATGCCACAATTTGCTGTACAATCTGAATAAAGAGAAAATAAACTAAAGAACTAATCGTTGCTTTTGATATAAAGATAGGCTTCTTAGTCCTCAATGTCCTCACGACTTCTATCACATGAGGGAATATGTATGTCGATAAATCAAATCGTGCATTTCTACACGTCTACATCATCACGTTTTCACAAACGGAGAAACAAACTTAAAATGAGAGTCTACACTGAAATTAAAGTGCCGTAAAGAAATAGGTATTTATATGATATATAAACATGCACAAATTTATGTAGTTTGTTATCAACCAGTGATGGAAAAATTTATAAGATCGTACATTTTTTGATAATATTTGACTTTTGATTGGAGGCGTCATCGGGCCGTAATTCTTCGAAAATGAGGTCGGTCAAACAATTACCGTGAGTGGTGTTCGCTATCGCGAGATGATAACGGACTTCTTAAGGCCAGGAATTAAGGATATGGACCTGGGCGATATGTTGTTCCAATAGGATGGTGCCACTTGCCACACAGACAACGAAACAATGGCTCTTTAGCGCTGGAAATTCAATGGCCGTGTAGTCTCATGTCGTGGTGATGTTAACTGGCAGCAGCGATCATGTGATTGACACCGTTTGACCTCTTTCTTTGGAGATATTTAAAATAAAAAGTTTACGTCAATAAGCCAAGAACAATTCAAGAGCTAACGAATGAGACAATTCGGCACATTAACGACATTGAACCTCAATTATATCTCATAGTCATTGAAGATATGGACTGACAGATAGAAGTATGCCACCGAAACAGTGGCAAGCATTTGGCCGATATTTCCTTTCACATTTAATTGTCATATATCCTTCTAATACAATAAAAAATATTCAGATAATTCTCTCAAAATATTTTGTTTTATTTACAATTAACATCGTGCGTTTTGGTTGGAGCTAAATACTAACCGATTTTAAGTTTCTAATATGGAAAGAATTGTCTCTGGACGACATAGCGAGACATTCCAAGGTTACCTTTACTTAGGTTCATGGACTTGAGGAAATTGAAGGTAGCGGCATACCGGATGTACTTGATCAGACAGAAACCAATTTAAATCCAAACGGATCGATTGCGAACATCGGTGCCCCTCTTAGACAGAACAGACGGCTTGTAAGATGAGGTGGAAACGAACCCACCTGCTGTGAGATCAGAAGGATTTGGCCATAGGTTATTAACGACCGTTGAGCTGTTGGCAGACATGCTCAAAGGACTAAATTCCATAAATTATATTTGCGAAAGTTGCAATGATGAAGAGGAACACCTTCTTTGCGACTGCCAAGAACTCAACGATTTGAGGCATTTCGTGCTTGTTAGAAGAAGATTCGACGATAAGTACTATATACTACAATACCTTGACAAAATCATTGAATAATTCATTAGAGCGACTGAATGGCAAACTGTTTCCAGGCAGGAGCTGCGAGGACCACGGTAGTGGACACATGGTACAATGAGACCTACAATTTGGACCCAAGTGAACCGGTGGTTGCTGTTAGATTAACTTATTTAGTTAAAAATAAAATGATACTTTGTTGTTGAAAATCCGTTGAAAATTGACAGATTTATTAAGTTTTTTAGTAAAATTTGTACTCTTATTGTCAAAAAATACTCTCGAAAATTTGTTTTGATACCGAACAAAAATCTTATTTCCCATCACTGTATCATAAACAGACTACTAAATGAAATTTTTGTTTCACACATATGTTTTTTGAATGAAACAAAGCCACTCATAGTAGTAGATAAACATAAACACCACCACACAAACACATGTGTTTATTTTTACTCGGCGTACTTCGCTACCCCTATTTTAATTATTGCGCTTGACTATTATCTCAGTTATAATTTTTACCCTTTTTCTCCATTTGAATGCCTTGCGGTCCAAATCCAAACATGAAGCCTAAAGTTCCTGCTTTTTGGCTGATACGAACAGATAACGAAGCTTTAATTGTCGTTCTTCACATATAAAAAAATCTATATTTAGTATAAATGCAAGGCGCCACGCCCCATTATCCAAACTAGTACATCGTTTGACTGATGATTTTTATTGATTACGAAGCCATTAGGACCAAATTCAGAAGCTTACGCTTTAACCGTTACTAAGGTATACAAAAATCAATGTATATTTTATATTAGAGATACCATGCCCACTTGTCCAATTCTGTCCATTCTTTGACTGATGATTTGCATTGACTATCAAGTCGTTCAGGTCAAGTAAAGAGGTTTTAGGTTTGCTTGATCTCAAGATAGACACTATGCTTATGCGATTCTGATGATGATTTTTATTGACTATGAATTTATTAAGATAAAATATAAAAACTCTTAATGTTACCATTTTGAAGATATAGGCAAGTGTTTAAATTGTTTGGGTGTGGCACGGCCTAGTTGGAATTTTTGAAATTTCTATAGCCTTCTAGACATACAAATGATTGTTCGCAATGAAGTTTATCTACATATGACACGCATTCCTTAGCCGGCGTTGATATTGTTAACACATCTGAGAAAAACTTTTTAGCAGCCTATCTATTCAATATCCGATTATACCAATATACGATTTTAGCGCCATAGTAAATATGTTCATACGCTTTCAATATCATTTAAGGAACCTTACTGTACTGCACCACTTACTAATCAATGATTGGGAAAAATCTAGATGCTTGGGACACTGGCATGGCAAGGGGGGACTTCACTTCTCTCTAGGGCGGCGATCAGCCCGCAATTTAAGCTCACTCTGAGGTTCTCAACTATGGCAGTCCGGGCATAAAACTCCTAACGAAGTTTCTTACAAGTCACTGTAGACTAAAAGCGCATCTGAAGAGGATGGCGGTCACAGATGTGGATGTTTATAGACACAAACATCAGATACAGTTTAACACATATTGTGAATGCTTGGTTGTTGATAGATTTAGGTGGAAATGTTTAGGTAGACATAGGTTCTCACTTGCTGACATATCACGATTAAGTTTCAAATCTGCGGGTATTCATTAGGAAGGCAGCAAATCTGCTGAACAAGCTATAGACCACAAAGGGCGCAGTAGATCCCATGAGCCGTAGTGTCCTGCAATAGTGCCCGGTTGGTATGATCATAAAGATAATCAGTTAAAAAAATATTTTACTGCGAATAATCAATAAAAAAAAACACGAAGACTCTAATAAAAAAAATACAATTAATATCTACAAATTCTTGGAGCTCATCATCTATGCGACCCTTACCGACGACCTCTGCTTGTAATTTTGCAAAAAAGGCTCTTTGCCAAAGCCGCTAATATAATATTTCATTTGTAACTTCATTTGCATAATTTTGATTATAATTAAATGCATTCATAATATTTTTTTTAGTTTTTATAGTAAATTTTTTTACACTCATTGGTATCATTTTCAGTCATTCAGGCATTCATTCATTCATTTCGTTTGCATTCATTGTGTTATTCATGCCAAAATAATTGAAATTGTTTTGCATGTTTTTTTTTCTTTTTTTTGAGTCCAATCTTTTTTAGGTTAAATTCCAAAAAACCCATTGTTGTGAATCTGCCAGTGTGTCGTCTATGTCTGAAAATAGTATGTGGACATGAGAGTTGAATGATCTGAAATAGGAAAAATGTTTTGTAAATCAACGTCGTCATCGCCATCATCATTGGTATAAAATGCATTTTTCCATGAAATAAAACTATTCGTGGAAGTAGTAACTGACATACATACGAGAAATTTGTTGTATTTATTATCGTTGTTGTTATATTCATTAGGGCAAAAAATGGGTCAGAATTGTAATGCATCAGTAGCATAATAAAATTCAATTTGTTTTTTATTCAAAATAATTTCATAAAAATTTTTTCTATTCATTATACAATGCGCTGATAAAGAAAAGCAGAGCATTGTTCTAGACTTGAAAGCAAAAAAAAAAAAAAGTTGAAATAATGAAGGAATAGCTTAACACTTGTATTTAATTCGGCAAGTGGCCGTTTGGTCAACATTAATTTGCATAAAAACAATATAAAGAACGCGCCGTTCGCAGTTGATATAGACCAGAAATTTAAAATAATGAAATGTTTTTTGTTTTTAACTTGAAATATCTATGTACATATATACAGTGGTGGAAGAAATAATAGGGACACACTAGTACACAAATTTTCTTTTTGTCAGACCATAGCACGATGTTCTAGTTATTCGATGCAGGTATTGATTGCTTGGCATACTTCAAGCTTATATTCCGTTTGCTGAGCAGAGATACTTTTTATTTAATAATCCATCAATCATATACTTCAAATTTTATGACATATTATTGAAAAAAAGAAGATTCTCTATTATTTCTTCCACCACTGTATGTATGTATGTAATAAATGTAAGTTGTTGGAATCAGATAAGTAGGCGTGACAAAGTAAATATTGGTTTTTGTATTATAGATCAAACACAAGTGGATACACGCAAAACCAAAGAAGTCAGGTGTTTTTTAGAGGTTCATAACTTTGAGTTGGCAACGCTGGTTTATTTGACAACCGATTTAACAGCCGATAGTTGCTTTTTGTTTAGTTTGGTTCGACATTTCATTTAATTTCAGAGCAACGCTTGCAAACTGTTAAAATTTTTGAATTTAATTTTGGTGGAATAAATACGTAAATAAGCAGAATCGTCGCATTTGGAGTGACGATAATACACAACCTTTTATCGAAACACCATTACATCCACAGAAAATTACTGTTTGGTGTGATCTATGGGCTGGCGGAGCCATTGCATCATATGTCTTCAAAATCGATAACGGTCAGAATATTACTGTCAATAGCGAACGGTATAGGAACATGAGTTATTGGCGAAATACACCCGCTTATGCTACGAAAAGTTTGTGAAAATTTGTGTTCCAGATTGCGCCTTGTACGCGCCAGCCGTAAATGTTGTTTCATAAAATTTTCTATTCAGAAAGTAGGTAGTAGTTGGTATCTTATAAATCGACCGCTAGATGGTGGAGTATTCACATAATGGATAACAAACACCGTATTCGTACAGGTGGCAATGCCATATTTTTCATGCTCTTAACGCGAGTTTTAAACTCTATGTCATTTGTGTGGTTCTCCGTTTTTATTGTTGCAGTCTGTATTTTCATAAAATATCATAGCCAGTTGAATTATTATAAAAAGTTTGGAGAATTCAACATGGGCAGAAAACCAAGTGAGCTTTCAGATGAACTACCAAAAATAGTAATGGATCTACACATTAATGGAAAATCTTTAAGGGAAATTGCCAAAATAATGAAGGGAAGTGCTTCCATTATCCTATAGGTGGTGTCGAAATATAAAAAAAACCAGAAAATTTAAAAAATCGCAGCGAATTGTAAACCGGCACAAGTTAACAAGAAGACCGTGCTCATTCCTACGTTGCCAAATTTGCATCGATCCTTCTATAACTGACGTTAAACTGGCTGTAAGTTTGAAACAGAACTTCGGAATTCACGTTACACCTCAAATAGTCCGAAATTACAATAAAAACATTGGATTTAAAAGTCGGTATGCTGTCAGAAAACCATTTGTTAGCATGGCTAATAAACAAAAACGGGTTGCGTTTGCTAAAAAGTACCAAAATAAGGATTTCAATTTCTGGAAAAGGAGTAATTTTTACGCATGAGTCCAAATTTAATATAAAATTATCAGACGCGTTAAAATATGGTGAGAGCAAAACAGGAGCTTATTTCGTCATAACCTAATTCCCACGTTTAAGCATGGTGGAGGCTCGGTAATGGTTTGGGGTTGCTTTTCAGCATCAGGAGTTGGGAATCTAAATTTCATTGATGGAATTATGACAGCAAGGGACTATATAAATATTTTAAAGAAAAATGTGAAGCAAGGTGCAGAAAAAATGGGCATTTCCAGGGATTTTATCTTTGAACAGGACAATTATCCCAAATATACAGTGCTGGATTTCCGACTTTGGATTCTGTACAACTTTTCCAAATACCTCAAAACGCCACCCCAAGAACCAGATCTCAATCCTATTGAGAATTTGTCGTCAATTTTCAAGAAAAATTTGAAACATTACGACATTAGAAACGTAAACGACCTGAAAGTAGCATTGAGGACAGAATGGATTAAAATATTACCACAATTAATTTCCAATAAATAGACACAAAATTTTTAAAAATTTGTTTATGCGTTGAATATTTCATAAATTTTTTATCGGGTGTAACTGCAAAAAAAAACACGCAGTCATGCAAATTATTATTATTGGTTTTTATGCAACTTGTACCAGAATTGGCTGGTTTTCATCGCATAGAATCCATTTAATTAGCTAATGTTGTGACATAACGAAGGTAGTACAGAGCCATAAGTCCATATGTCCGCTAAATCAGAGTCATATCAGGCCATTTCATCAGCCATCTCGTTCCCAACATTATCGAAGTGACCCGGTATGCAGCAAAGTCGCACAAGTCCATGCTCTTAGTCTGAGTTTCTTTTCTTGGTATAGGAAATTTCCCTCTTTTGCTAAAAATTTATTAATCTCCAATTCCATCCTCTCTTTTTTTAAGATATCCGATACAACATATCGATTTTAACCTGAAAGTAATAACGGTTGTTCTCGAACTAAAAAAACATAGTTAATCTCATTGTATTACTTAAATACAAAGCTTACATTTGACTCATTATTATAAGCCGTTTGACGTTATTAAATGTGGACTTTAGTCTGTTTTAACAAACTTGAAAATGCTACTGAAATCAGCAATTACCGCAAATTTACAAAAGGAATTTCTTAACTTTGGTACTTTTTTGGTTTCAATTGTAGAAAATTATGAAATATTTATGAATTCGTTATGCAAAATACATCGTTCAAACGGCATCTTTGTAATTAGTTTTCATGGTCCATCTTGTTTTCTTGTTATTTTTGTTTACTCGAATTGTTTTATTATTTGCCGGTAAATTGTGTTTTAAAAGGGAAAAAAGGTTAATAAATGAAACGTGGACAAACACCCCATAAAAATTAGAGATTACATTGATTCTTTTGTAATCCGCAGGGTAATTGAAACTGAATTACTTACAATTTGGGTGATTCGCCCTTGAAATTTTGTATTTGAAATTATGTAATTCGGCTCATAATTGATGGTTGAATGCTGAATGAGAGAGCGATTTAGGAAAAAAAACGTTGCTGTGTGAACATGGCATTAGATTAAGGATTTTTCCAAAATATAAAATAACAATTTACTATGTAGTCCATATTAATTCTTTGTTTCCTTTCTATTTTTTTTTATCGTTTTGTACAAATAAGAGACGAAGATTAACAGAGATTTTGGGCAAAACAAAAAATAATAAAATCTTCTCTACTACAGTAGTTAAGCTTAAAGTTGCCATAAAACTACAATAATAAGCATAAAACAAAAACAAGTACCGCTGCTGCTCTTTTGAAGAAAAACTTGAAGAGAAAAATTTGAAAAACAAAGTTTAGATTTTCCATTTTTAATAAATGCGTACGATTTCTGATTATAAACAAACGTTGTGCGTACGTATGTTTCCTTATAAAGAGTACAAAAGTACAAAATACGAGTAATTCGTGCGTAAGAAATTAAATAATTCTTTGTTGCAATGTTGCTGCTGCTGCTGCTGCTGCTGTTGTTGTTAAGTCATTTTAGAATTTGTTAAGATTACACGTATCAGTATCGCTGAAGAAGAATAAGAATAAATAGAAGAGAATTATATTGGGGTTTACATGTTGTTGGCCAATTTGTGTTTGATTTTCGCATTTAAAGTGAAAAATAGTTTTAAAAACTTTAAGTGCGTGACTTGATTTCACGTTGCTTATTAGAGTGAGTGAGTGTTTAAAGTTGCTGCTTTACTAACACTAGAATAGCAACCATAACAACATTACAATAAGAAATTACTACATAATTCTGTGTTACCAATTCCAATTCTATGTTTTTTTTTTTTTTCAGGCTTTGTTGTTAACAACAACATGTACAAAGCTGTTGTTGTTGTAGTACAAGTGAAAATATTCTTGACCAGTTTGTTTTTTTCTTTTTCTTTTTATTCTTTTATATTTCATTTAATATCGAGTTTTAAATGAAAAATTAAAAAAAACGTTTATTTTTCTTTTCTTCATCTCATTCTTACGTTTTTCTTTAAAGGTTTTGTTTGTTCTTTTTTTTTTCTTTTGGTTTGAAAACTCATTGTCATGGCAAAGCTTTTTAGTTCAGTTCACTTCAGTTCAAAGTAGTTGCGCACTACTTAAGGTGCTAGAGTGTTTGTGCTAATGTTTGTAACACTTTTAAATGAACAGTTCCAAACCAACACTTAAAATAATTTTCTGAAACGAAAAGTACGTTTTCAACCGTCTGTCCTGTCCGTCTCTAAATTAAAGCAAAAGTTGACATTTTTAATATATTTTTTAGTGAACATTTGACATTTTCTTTATTTCTTCTTTCAAGAACGAAAACGTAGGCTTTGGTTTAGAAATATCCATCACTAAAGTATAACTTATTTTGAGTAGATAGCCGGGATTCATTTAGCATTCTGTTAAATTTAGAGGGTATAATAGCGATTTTTATCTGTTTTAGAAATATACAAAACACCTCCAATATCGCACTTGAGCCGCTGAAGTGAGTCAACTCGAAGTTTTCAAACTATCAGCAGAGACAAAATATTTTCTGTTTAATATGAAACTATAGTATATCACAAAAATGGGTAACAAGTTTTTTTATTTTTTGGCGAAAGAATAGAGATAATGGAATATATATGACTCCTACAGTGGATAGATTGGACCGCTGTATATCATTTTATTGCAAAAAGTGATAATTGATCAATTTTGAGTTGGATCACTTTAGCAGTACGAGTACGATATGCTTTTAACTTGCCTGGATATAATCCGATTTTAAGTTTATATACACCAGGCTGAATAAATATGCGTACAGATATTTTACTGGTATACTTTAAGGCAGTCAGGAGCTTTTCATGGGACTTTTGTCCCCCATCAACTCACACCTATTCTTACGCTCTTGCTTTTAGTCGTCAATGAGACAGCGACGAATGTACATGTGCGAAGAATATACGCAAATTTTTTTAAGGTCCTTACGGTCTTGCTTTTAGTTGTCACTGAAACAGCGACGAATACACACGTGTTGTTTATTTAAAAAAAAAAATTAAGCATTAACATTTAATCTCTCTGTGAGTGTAATTTAAGGTCTGACTGTGGTACTAAGGAATAACGGTATTGGTGTGAGATGCATATGTATAAACCTGCCATACCACTGTTTCAGGGTTGATAATCATTGCCAAACTATGCAAATGCAAAAAACGGAATAATAATTTTTAGAAGTTTATCTGTAAAATAAAACAAATTTCAAAAAAAATATGCCGTTACTCCTTAGCACCACAATCAGACCTTAAAGTATATTAGTAAAGTATCTGTACGCACATTTATGCGGCCTAGAGTATAGTATCTGATGTTTTTTTAGGGGTTCACAACTTTGAGTTGACAACACTGCTTTATTTGACAACGGATTTAACAGCTGTTTAGTTGCTTTTTTTTAGTTTGGTTTGACATTTCAGTACAGACCAACACTTGCAAATTGATGACATTTTTGAATTAAATTTCCATTCAAAATTTTGTTCTGCAATAAAGCCAATTATTGGTTGAATGGGTACATAAATAAACAGAACTGTCACATTTAGAGTGAGGATAATCCACAGGCTTCAATCACCATTATATCCACAGAAAATTAATGTTTGGTGCGCTTTTTAAGCTGGCGGAGTCATTGGTCCATATGTCTTTAAAATCGGTGATAGTCAGAATGTTACTGTTAATGGTGAACCGTATAGAAACGGGATTAGTAATTTTTTTGTACCTCAATTAGCTAACATGTGGTTCCAACAAGACGGAACCACATGCCACACAGCCGCCCGAGTTATGAAACCAAATTAACAAAGTGTTTCAATTAAATTAAATCCCCCTACAATTGATTTACTCAAAGAAAGAAGAGTTATTTCACGCAATGGTCCAATTATAATTGGTCATTAAGATCGTGTAATTTAGCTCCATTGGATTATTTTGGGGTTATATATGCATATGTTGATAAGTCAGAGACAATTGAACAGCTGGAAATCAACATTCGAAGAGTTATTGGGGAAATACGGCCGCATGTGCTGCGAAAATTTTGTGAAAATTGGTGTTCAAGATTGCGCCATATATGTGCCAGCTGTGACAGCCACATGGCCGAAATCAGAAAATTGTCTATCCAACTTAGCCTGTTTCATTGATAATAAAATAATATTTCTTTACTTTATTACGATTTAAGCTTGTTTAACTGTAAAAATGCACCCGACATAACCCGATATAACTTTGTTTATAGTAAATTATATAGTCGGTATAGACATGTTAGTTTTTACTTATCTTTTCTATTTAATTTTCTTCTTTTCCTCTTTTGGATTTCATGTTTTGACACTTGTTTCTTCTTTCTTTATGCTTTTTTTGTAGCATAAAGCCGACCAGACTAATCATGTTACGAAAGTGTTGACTTTAACATTAAAGTCGCATTTAAGAAGATTTGCTTTTGACAACCCAGCAAATATTTCAGTTTTCAATTAAATTAAAGAACGCTTGATTGATATATTACTCCAGTTTCGAAATGAGTTCATATGTAATAAAGACGCACTTCGCACCATGCAACTTTTTCATGTTTTTAAACAACAGAGATTTCACTTATTGAGAGTGCAAAGGGTGCACTGTTGTAAAAATAGATTTAATTTAATTCAGTCCCTCAAACATTATTAGCAATTTCGAATATTCGCATGTCTTATATTGTTGAGATAACAAAAAATGTTTCACTGGACTAGTATAACCAACTTTTAAACGAAATACAGTATACAGTGTTTCACTTTTATTTGCCTCAATTACTAAATCCCAAAGTACATATTGGCTATAAACTCCCATCTAAATGCAATTGTACAGCCATAAAATTTCCGTTAAATTTTATTTCAAACTACTTACTCACTTGACACAACCCTGCAACATCTGCAATACCTTCTTTATTTTAATTGCATACATTCGGAAAATTATCTTCTGAATCAATTTAAATAAATTCGTCCAAATATCTCTAAAAGGTAATAAAGCGTATTCGTTTAAACACCTTCTTTACCTAATTACCAAAAAACCTTGCAAGTTTACAGAGGTAATTGTCCGGGGTTTACTGTGGGATATTTTTGAAATCATATTTCTAACATTCTTCGAAAATAAACGCACAAATAGAAGAAGAAAAAATTCGTCCAATTAAAATTTCGTTTTATTTTTAAAAACGTAATTACAAGTAATCGAAAAAAATTACAAAGAAGACATTTAACGTAATTATTATGATAAAAGTCATAATGATAAATATGGAAGCATGCCTTACACTGCGACCGAACATTTCTTGCATTGTTATATGACTAGATTTCGTTCCTTATGTTCTGTGGCTTTATAAAACACCATAGTTTTGAATGTCTGGAAGTCAAGAAGGACTTAGAATATAAATAAAGCTTTGAAAGACTTGTTAGGCCTTGGGTGGTACCTATCATCGATCTAAGCTCTAATTGTCGTCACTGTTCTGTATTGAGAGTCGAATCAATCCGTGCGAAATTATAAAATTACTTCTAATCAAAAGTTCAGTTCACATATTTTTAATTTTTTTTTTAAAGTTTTTTTTTTTAAGTTTCGAAACTATAAGAAAACATACAGTGGTGGTCAAAATATTTGCAACCGGTCTTCGGACACAAATTCTTCCTTTTAATCCTCGAAGACTCTTCATACCACAGTATTGTTCTCAATTGTTGTGGCGTCCAATTTGCATATGCTCGTACATGGATCTAAGGGAATTATTTGTATCCTTATAGCTTCTGAAACCACATTTCCTGGCTCTTCTATTAATGCTTGAAATACCAACATTAATGGGAGTTTCAGTTTTTGCTTCTCCTGGTATTGCCTTCTGATATTTCACAAAAAAGTTACTGTTGTTACACGAGGTCTTACTATCTCACGCACGTATGGATGGATATTGCCGTTATTGACTTTTCAAAAATTTTTTGATTTTGGAATAGAATACTTTAGTGACATATCTTTGTCTGAAACTCTACGCTACGATAATCATGCAAATGTCTGATTTTTAATTTAAAATTGTATTTGCTGCCGGCCATTTTTACAAAAATTCAATGCACGAGTATCACTTTTAGCAAAAAATTTTATTTCTTGAAATGCGGAATAACTAATGTGAAATTTTTTAATAAATTACAAATGCCGAACACTCGCTTTATGAAAAGAAAGTATAATTAAAGTTATTCTTAAAGGTTAGTAAGCAAAAAAAAAGTTCATATAGAGTAAAAGAGGTGAGAGTTGCAAATGTTTCAAACAGCAATAGTTAAGACTCTCTTGCTCAAAAATTACTTTATTGTTGTTGTCTTTAATCAGAAGATGATTATTACAAAAAAGCAATCAACAGAGTTATAAAAATACCAAAAATCATTGATTAAAAACAAATCGGAGAGAAATGATTTAGTTGCAAATGTTTTGACCATCACTGTATGTTTTGTGTCAAACATAAATAAAGAAAATAATTGCAAAATAATAAAAAAAAAAATGTCAGAAGACGTAGTCTGAGAGATTTTTCCTATCCTATGACAATGAGAGATCATCGTAAGTAGAATTTCGTAATATAATGTTCGTCTTAAGGTTTTATAGGCGTTTTCGGCGTAAATAAACAAGCCCTTTCAATGATTGTTGACCAAATCGGACCATTTTTAAGTAGTCCAATTCCTAGCATCATACAAATAGCTGCAACTCTACGTTTTTTAGCTGTTGGAGGATTTCAGGGTGTAGTACCCAACGACATAAATATAAGTATTGGTCACAGCACAATGTCCAAGATTCTTTGGAATGTCATGAATGCGATGGAAAATGAACTGTGTTCGACTTATTAAAAATTAGTTACAATTTTCTTCATCGATTGTAAATATTTTATTGTTAATCAATTTCTGTTATTGGTAAAAAAAACCATTTGCTTTTTTGTGCTTCTTCTTCCCGTGTTTTTTTTTTTAGTAATTATGAAAGTTTTTGTTAAACAAATTTTTATTTCATAATCTATAGCAATTTTGTTCAAAGAGTTGTGTAAGTAATATGAAAAATAAAAGAAAATATTTCAAATTATGGATATGTGTGTGAAGTTAAATACGAAAGTTAAATATGTTTTTCTTATCATAACAAAAACTTGTGTAAGTTAACAGAATATGTGTGAAGATAAATACGAATATGAAATTTTTCTGTTAAGTTAACAGAGACTTCTATTTTAGCATTACTTCCACAATTGTGGATTATAAAATATAAATTTGAATAAAAATAACTAAACAAAGGTAAAGAATTACAGAAATTTGAAACAATATTTCTTAATTCTCATTAGGCCAATTTTTGGTTTACTATAATAGCATTGAATTAAATTGGCTGGACGGTAGGGAGGTGGGGGGAAAAAAGTTAGCTACGGTCTATATATCTCCGATCTGGTACTTTGCAGCCCAAAAAGGAAAACTGGCCCTGAAGCCTTGATACCTTGGCTATAAAGCGCACCAGGTCCGATTCCCCCACAATTGCATCTTAGGTCCGATTTTTCATGAACGACATATATATACGGTAAAAATGAAAATTAAAAGTTAGCTACGGTCTATATATCCCCGATCTGGTACTTTGCAGCCCAAAAAAGAAAACTGGCCCTGAAGCCTTGATACCTTGGCTATAAAGCGCACCAGGTCCGATTCCCCCACAATTGCATCTTAGGTCCGATTTTTCATGAACGACATATATATACGGTAAAAATGAAAAATAAAAGTTAGCTACGGTCTATATATCTCCGATCTGGTACTTTGCAGCCCAAAAAGGAAAACTGGCCCTGAAGCCTTGATACCTTGGCTATAAAGCGCACCAGGTCCGATTCCCCCACAATTGCATCTTAGGTCCGATTTTTCATGAACGACATATATATACGGTAAAAATGAAAAATAAAAGTTAGCTACGGTCTATATATCTCCGATCTGGTACTTTGCAGCCCAAAAAGGAAAACTGGCCCTGAAGCCTTAATACCTTGGCTATAAAGCGCACCAGGTCCGATTCCCCCACAATTGCATCTTAGGTCCGATTTTTCATATTTTTTGGTGGACGATTGTTTTAAATGTAATTACCAGCTACAAGAAATAAAATTCATTTGTTATTATTACTGTATCTCTCTAATTATATTTTTTTTAATTTTTACAATCCTTTACCTTGTTTTGGTTATTTTTATGCCAAATTATGTTTTTATACTAAATTATGTTTTATAATCCACAATCGTGGAACTAATGTTAACATAACAGTCTTTGTGATCTTAACAGAAAAATTTCATATTCGTATTTATCTTCACACATATTCTGTTAACTTACACAAGTTTTTTTTATGTTAAGAAAAACGTATTTAACTTTCATATTTAACTTCACACACATATTATGGATTACAATCGATGTTTCAACAGTTCAGGCAAGTTTTATTGAAAATTCGTTTTTGATTCCGCTAACATTTTCATGAAATAAAACGAAAAATTTTATTCGGAAATGGAGTACAGAACGGCTAAGAAATACAGAATATTCCGATTCTGAAAAAATCTTTCTGATTCGGAATACAGAACAGTACAGTGTATAACATTTTGAAAAACTTTTCTAGAGATATGCTCCTTTCTGAGAATATAACCGCTGTGCTTAGTACAGCTTAGCACAGTACATTTTATTACAGCGGTTTAGGAAAAATACTATTGTTAACAACCCGGTCTTGTTACTTTTGTAATATATCATCTATATACCACTAGTCATGTCTAGAAGCCATAAAAGATAATATTAATCGTCAATAAATACATTTCGTTTGGGATCTAATAATAAACTGAGTTTCTTATTTACACTTTCAAACTGAGTTTGCTACTAACGTTAGCCTACCAAAATCGATAATTTATGGATTCGATTTCTATATGCAACCAAAATAGACTGGAAGCTGTTTTTTTAAACAAAACCGGTTGTTCTTTTTAAAACGAAGAATGGATCACGTTCTTACAATTGGTTCCTGTTTAAAAGGTCGAATTAACGTACAAGCTACGGCTGACTAGGAAATTTATTTAAATTTCTGTCTGAATTAAAGCCATATCACAGAAAGAAGCAGTTGATTCGCTTAAAAGCAAAAGCCCAGATTATTATAATGAATGGTGTACGTTACCGGCGTTTCTTTAATGAACTTTTGTTTTCGAATCAACAACTTATGGTTTCAACTAAAGTGTCATACAGCTCATGAAACCATCTAATCATTGAAAAGTCTTTTTATGGATAATGTTGTTTCTTGAAATGAACCCGATGCTGGGCTTTATACGAATTATACGAATTGGTGACTATTTTTTTTACGGGTACGTTAAGTCCTTGTGTTTTGTCAACAAACCGAATAAATCGTGAGCAATTGTAGGTCAAGATAACTCATGTCAATAACAACAAAAGTTCTCGAAAAAAGTGATAAAAAAATGGAACTGAGAGGACGCCCTATATAACAACTAGTCGTGGTAATCATTTATCAGATTCTTTATTGCAATATAAAACAGAAATTCAATGGAATTTTCCTTCCAACAGAATAGATTACATTAATCTTTGTTGTTTTATTTGAAATTAAAGTTCACACGATCCTATAAAGAGACCATTTTTAAATATATTGGAACTGTCCCAAAATCAATGGATTCATCAAATGGATTCAACAGATACAAAGGTTATGGAAATCAAAATTACACTGGTTTGTAAATTTGGAAAAAAAATTGACTGCAGAACCATAGCATTGCTTTTAACTAATCTGGGTGCGCTGATTTCGAATCTGGCATAAAGTTGGGCTATGACGTCTTCTTCATTTTTTACCGCATGCTGTAAAACAGTCAATATTGTCACTACAATTACGTAATTATTAAATTGACAGAAGCCAACAATCATTTTAAATCTTCATAATAGTAGCGTTTATGCAAGTCAGGAAGAAAGGATATGCAATATCAGAACCATATGCATATTTAAATTATTCTGTTTTTGCTGTCAGAAACTTGAATTAATCGTGGACATCGACAATGTTTTGTAATAGTTGCAGAACTGTTTTATACAAGTAATTCCAGTAATTTGGAGAGAGTTAAGTAACCACCAAATCGATTGTTATTTCTGTTTAACAAAAGTTCCTGGATTCAATATGGCAATTCGAAAAATATTACTTGAGCGAATGTCGTCCCATCAGTTTCCAAACCAGTTTCATTCTCAGTGCTACGAGTAGTGAATCCGAAACATAGTTCACCAGCAGTGGTGGTTTATATAAAGCAAATGATGAACGCCATTAAGTGACTAATTCAGGATTTAGATTTAACGAAGCAAGACACAGAATTACTAGCTTTACGCATGCAGCAGTGGAAATAGCTTGCAGTTGGGACAAAAATAACAATCTATAGAGATAGAAGCTTGGATTTGGCTGCATATTTTGAAAAGAAACACTCTATTCTGTACTGTACTGATGCTGATGGTTTATTTCAAAAAATGAACCGGCCATACGACAAAATTGAATGGATATTATTTATTGATGACTCTAAGTACAGTTTAAAGGCTCTTCTCTTCTTGGGAATGGAAACTAATCCATACCAATTATTTATGTCATTAATACAAAGGAAAATTACGAATCAATGACTGAAATTTTGGCATTACTCAAATACAACGATAATAAATGGAAGATCTGTGGTGACCTTAAGGTGTTCTCTGTATATATAGTATAATAAACCATTGTAAATAACTCTAAATAAATCTGTTTCAGGTTATTGGTCTGTTGACTGGCATGCTTCGTCTATGGAATAGTGGCGTTACATGTCATCTTTACGTCAGAAAAGAACTGAGTATTTACCAGGTAAACAAAACATTTCAAATAAATCATTAATTAATCCAAATGGCATTCTTTTTCCGCCGCTGCACATAAAATTGGGCGTTTTTAAGAACTTTTGTCAAGGCTCTGGACAAAGATGGTGCAGCATTAAATATTTGTTAGCGGTTTTTCCTCAATTTTGATTTGCTAAAAGCAAAGATTTTATATTTGTTGGCCCAAAGATCAGGAAGCTATTGAGTGATGATAATTTTCCACAATGTTTATTGGAGAAAGAATATGCAGGCTGGAAATCTTTCTTGGAAACAATAAGAGTGAAAACTACAGACAACTTGTTGCTGAATTATTAAAAAATTATCACGAATTAGGTGAACGAATTTCACTGCAAATGCATTTTCTTCATTCCCATTTAGATTTGTTTACACAAAACCTAGGTGCGGTGAGCGACGAACAAGGGTAGCATGATCACCAAGATTTAATGAAAATTGAAAGATATTATCAAGAATTTTGAGCCAAAAGTACGCTGGGAGACCATTGCTGCACTCTAATACGTGCAACCGAACCAACAACAAACAAACGACGTTCAAATAACGCCAATCTCTTTTAAAAATTTATAGATTTTTAAATAAACTCATGATTTTTTATGTAAAAAAATTAATAAAAAAAATTTTCTTTTGTAACTCAAAAACCTGACGGGATTGAGAAAAATCAATTACAGATTCGAATTCAGCCCATCAAATTACCCTAGAAAAGATATATGGTTACTCCAGTCCAAAACCTTGTTGGCTAGTGTTATTATATAAGTACGTGTTTTAAAATTGTAATAATATTTTTATAAAATTTATTTTTTTAATAAAATTTAATTTTATGTTCCATGCAGAATTATTGATTTGTAATTAAATATTTTTTCTCTTAATTTTTCACACATATTTCCACATATTCGTATAACTCGTACGACCCATCCATCCATCAGTAAAAAATAAACAAAACAAATAAATAAATAATTAAACGAAAAAGAAATTAAACAAATCTCTCCTTTTATTTATTCAATTCTAGTCAATTTGAATTTACACATAAAATTCTATTCTTTTTGTTTTCAAATTATATACGAAATTACAACAATAAAACGAATAAAACAAAATAAAAGAAACGATTACTCGTTGTTGTATATGAAAATGAAAGAAAAAGTGTGTCACACACAGAAGTGATGCGTAAACAAAACAAATTTGAATTCAAATTGATTCGTTCGTTCGTTCAATGCACTTTTACATTGAGATGCCACCAAATGGAAATCGTTTTGAAATTTGTTTTTTTGTAATTTACAACAACAACAACAACAACAACAGCTAATAACAATAAAAATAATGAGAGAAAAATATTTTGTTTGAAGTTGTTGATATTCAAAATAAACACAAGTACGAGGCCTATTTATTTGTACATAAGTATTCGAATGACTATGTGGCATGTTTATTATGGATGTTTATTAGCACTCAATGTAGTGGCACGTTGCAAGAGCAGACGAAGAGCAAAGGTGTATTGTCATCTGCATAATTTTTCGTTTTCATTCCAATTTTTTGTTTAATTTTTTCTTTTTGTGTGTTTATTGTTTATATTTTAGTTTCTTTTTATTCTCACTGTGTCCCACTTTAATCGGCCCATTTATCTGATCATTTTGAGAAAAAAAAGTGAGAGAATTTTAAAGATATTTCTCAGATACTTTTTATAATGCTTTCGAAATCGTTTGTATAGGGATTTCTCTATTGAAATATTTCATCTGCAAGTGGCTTAACATTTAAACATTTTTAGTACCGAAAACACATTTTTTCTTCTCAATTTCACACACACTTTCAAGGTGCTTTGGAATATTAAAGATCTCTACTCAAAGGCATAAAATTATAAGAGCGAGTCAATGTGATACAATGCTTCAGAACTATATCAACTTATACATATACATACATATGTGGTGGAGGTATGTATGAATATTAACATTCCTTTCCTTCCACGAACTTTGTTGTCAGTATACGATGATGAGAGGACTAACTCCTTACTTGGCATGGACGTGAAACTCCTGAGTACTAACTTCAGTCCATAGACCCCTACTGCATTGTACAGGTACTAGGAAAATAGAATGTGTGGAGAATAGAGGGAGTAATGGGCGCTTGTTTTGAATTTACCAAATTTATTGTAAATATAAAGAAGGTTAGACGGGATGAAGCATTATTGCATTGCAATAAAACCATTCAACGGACATGAATTGACATGCCCAGAACATCAAGACCTTCTGAATCCACAATATTTACATTATCCATTGAAACAGATAACTCGACACCATAATTACCACAACGATTATGTGACGTTGGATCTTGCACGCGTTAAAATCGACTCTATTCACAAAACCTCACTCACAGATTTTCTTCAAGGTTAGTGTGTCAATCATATTCCACCTTTTCGCCCCAATCTTCAAAAGGTTCGGCCTGTGATCAAAAGAATATGAATGACATATTGGAAGTAAGAAGAAGATCGTTAAAAAATATTTGAAATAAAGTGAGAGAAAGAACAGTCTTGTGCTACCATTGAATATATCCTGAACTCATCGGATGAGATCTCATCTATAACCACTCCTATAGAGAGATTCCTGAGAAAGCTCGGTATAAATAGAGAGATATGAGCGCCCAGTGCCAAACTCTATCAACGATACAACGCTCTTGAAAGGTTAACCAAGTGTAGTAGAGCACTGCTTCAGAACCAGCGCTGGAATGCCATCCAGCCCAGAAGACTTATTATACGTTGGGATTTGCAAGAACCTTTTTGACTGTACGGACTTAAAAGAATACACTAGACATAGTCACTGATACTCTTTCACGATCAGACAATAGATAAACGCTCTCCGGCAAGTTTGAATTACTTGCAAACATTTCAGTCAGAAGATTTGTCTTTTCAACCGGATTTGTGATTGCTTGATCATTTTTTATAAGGACTGAAACCGAACTAGCGCTGTTCCAAAATTTCCTAATGAATAAAAACTCTTACTTTCCTGAGAAAAAGAAAGAACCTTAGTACTAAGGCGCTATAAGGATAGGCGCTAGGCGGATAGAGCCTTTTCGCATCTAAATACTGCGACACACGAAGATCTCGCTTTTATGCGCATTACGCCATTTTCTGAATACTTCCTTTCTAGATCTTACTGCCAATGTGCACGTCTGATTATATATTTACAACCATTTAAGAGACGACGTTAAGGTCAAGGAAACAAAGTTACCAATTAAAATGCCTATAGAAATCGTTAAGCATAGCCCAACGAACAATCGACAACATAGCGTTTCGTAACTGTAGGTCAAATGTCATAAACAATAGCGAACAAAAATGATGCAGAATCGGTACAATGATCCGAATTACCGATAGGTGCTAGAACCTCAATAACGTATTTTTCAGTGTGTGTGAGTGAAGGTCGATGGTGTTATTTTGGTTCCCATCTACACATGATATACTCGTACATATGTATGTATGTGCAGATTCAGTCACTAATTTCGCAAGGTGGTTGTGCGCAGCAACTAGTATTACAGAAACATATAAATTATTAATCTATACAACCAAGGCAAAGTACTAAAGGCAGCGATTTCGCTTAGACATATGATAGGATATTGTCTTTTTTAGCGTCGGGCTTTTCTGGTTCTAATGGCATCGTATTCTGATTCAGTGATGCGAAAGTTGAAAGAAAAAAATAGTACTCCTCTAACAGATCTTATACTCTCATAAATACTTCCTTGTTTTTTTAATTTTTTTTTTTTCAATCCTTTGTCTCGATTACACTCGATTACACTATCGAGTGCAACAAAAAACTGTTTTTGAAATATTCAAGACACCTCAAAATTATGAGTTATGGGTAAAAAAAACCGGTTAAAGCTGGATATTCAAAAATAAAGTCTTTCTATTTACATTGGATTTTCTATTTACTTGGAGAGTGTATATAACAGATCCGGAATCATTCATGAATGCCGGATGTCTTTGGATAACATAGTGATGCATTTGACGATTACAATTACTTGGGATCATACACATAAGAAAATTGAAGATAACAGGAGGTCGGATGTACATTAGCAGGCAGGTACCACTTTGAATCTAAACGTATCGATTGGGATCGATACACGATTTGAAAAGGAACCCATTTGCTATGAGACCAAAAGGATCTGGCTACATTCGAGTTATCGGAGAATGATGCTGCAGAAGTTGCAATAATGAAGAAGAAGAAAAGTCTACGGAACACCTTCTTTGCTACTGCCAAGAACTCAGCGACTTTTGGTGCTAAATTCGACGATCTGCATAAAATCCTTGCTTCATTAGGCCAATTGAAAGGAAAGCAGTTGCCAGACAGAAGCTGCGAAGATAATGATGTGGTAATGGACACATAGTAACACAACGGTACCTACAATTTGGATCCAAGGAAGCCAATGGTAGATGCCAGAAGACCCTAACCCAACGTATGTTTAGTTAAGAATAAAGTGCTACTTTGCTTTTAAAAACCCATTGGAAATTGCCTGAGTTGTTAAGTTTTTTTGGAAAGCAACTCATGAAAAAATCGTTTCCTTTAATAAAATTTGTTACTTTAGATGTCAAAAAATTACTTCCAAAAATTTTTTTGATACAGAACGGAAAATCCTATTTCTCATCACTGTTCTGATTTATATTTGTGATAAACACCTTTCTCTTACCAGTAAAAGAACTCCATTGTTTCTTGATCGATTGTTTAATGCACCTTTAATTGCTTTCAAAGCAGGTCCCTGATGAATGATTGTGTAAAGTAGACAATTACAAATTTGAAAAGATGCATACTATGGAAAGAAAATTTATAAACTTCGCTTGTGATTACTTTAAAGGCCACACATTGCTTGAGACACATGATACCAAAGTGTTTTCAAACTCAGTGGTTTTGATGCAATATTTGGTTTTAACGTTAATACCATCATGAAAGCCTGGTTTTAACAAAATTACAATGTTAAAACCATCTTAAAACTTTTTTTGAATTGGTTTTAAGTAGGTTTTATGAAAAGCAACCATGTTTTCGATGATAGTTCAGTGCTACCAACATAAAAATTTTGGAAACAGCTGATAATTTAAATGGTACTCAATAAAAATAAAAACAAAAAAGCTGTTCATCATATTGTTGTTGTTTAACCACTGTTGATGTAAATGAAAGTGACTATTTTCTTTTAGAATCTTCTCACTTTTATTGTATACAACAACTTCCATTACAAAATTTAAAATATTTATACATAGTTTTTCTATTCATAAAATTTCGTAGTTTTTTATACAAATAAAAACAGCTGTTGTACAGTTTGCCCTATAAAAGTTAAAGTCAGATTCATGAAAACTTACAGTGTGAACGCGAAATCAGCTGATTCTTTACAGCACCTTTTCTAGCACTTGCTATTGTTAAGGCCAGCTACTCGTATTATATTTATAAACCACTAATTAATAAAGACAATAATTTTATTAATTTATATAAAAAAGGAATTTATAATTAATTAAGCAGACAAGGTGTTTAAACTTCATTCCCCATTTAGCGGCACAAGTATGACATTATTTTGGCTAAAAGCCAATTTTTAAAAGTACATAATCAAATTTAAGATTATTTTTAGATTTTTTTAACAAAATTTAAGGAGAAAAATTTACTAAAAAAAAATTGTTGAGGCAATAAAAACACCTGTGAAATAATATTTTTTTTATTTGTTTTTATTTTCAATATGGGTAATGGAATTTAAAGTGTTTTAAAAATAAACAAACGAACATTTGAAATAAACGAATAAAAAATATTGTTGGCCAAGCTCGATTACAATATAATACCCTACAACAAATGAAATGAAAGCATGGGCGCTTGGCATTTATTTACCAAAAATTCACTGAAGTAATTAAGGGTTACAAACAGGTTATCGGAGCCAAATTTCACGGTTAGCTGTTCTAATTAAGGTTGGATTCGATTCACACCACACTTTAAATTATGTTGTTTGCTATTTGAATTACCTAAACAAATCACCCTCGTTCAGACGGCATTATTATTCGTTTACGCATGAATGACACATGAACAAACTGAATAAACCAAATTATTTCGTAGTTTTATTTGCATACTTAAAGGAGTTCAGTTTTAACAAATTTGCAATGTCAAATGCGTATGTATAAAAACATTTTAATTAAGAGCTACAAATTATGCTAAACACATATGACACAATTTGTACGCGCTCAAAATGTTGTTTAGAGCCCATAAGTAGAATTACGAAAAAATGTTATCCTGTGAACATGCTATTAACCAGTTTTAAAATAAATATATTTTTAACAAGCATCAGTTACAATTCAGCACTGTGGTCTAGTTTTATATAAATTTATTTAAGACAAATTTTATGCCTCAGTAATCGAAAAATTCAGAGTTTGACCATTTTGTCAATTGTCGAATCTCAATTAAATTCAGGTCAAAATGGAAATACAAGATATATTTCTGGATTTTTGGAATGAGATTTGTTTGCAGTTAACATCGAATATAGGTCGATTACCACGAATTTTGGTAAAATGGCAAAGAGCACGAAATATTTCTTTTCCTGGGATAAATCTTAATTCGACAAATGGAAACCATAAAGAATAACAAAATATGTTGACGACCACCCAAAAATTTTATGAACCGTATTCTCCATATGGTAGGTGCAGTATACCATCTAGCGGATCTTCTTGAAAAATACAGGTCTGATATTATTGTCATACGAGAAGTCCGGTGGAACAGAAAAGGCATCAGACAAGTCAGCAGGAGACTCAAACATCTTGTCTATAAATTCATTCCTGCCAGTTTCAATACACATCAAAGTCAAATTATTCTACATGAGTCTTATTTGTCTCCACGCCCCGACTAAAGAACAGGCTCCGGACGAACAGTCCAAAAACATATTTTACGAGCGCCTAGAGCAAATATATGATGATTGACCCAACCGTTATATTAAAATTGTTCTGAGGGATTTTAACGCCGGAATAGGAAGGAAAAATAACTTTGGTCCCCACCGCTTATGCCGATGATATCGAACTGCAACATTTGAGCAAGTCGAGAAAGGTTCAAAATATGTTGGTCTGGCAGTAAATGGAGACAAAACCAAGTTGATGACTTGGTTAAAACTTTAAGATAGTCAGTGCCATAACCAGAATTATAAATCGATCAATAAAAGAATTGTTTTGACTGATAGGTACTACCTTGGGCTAAGTAAGCAGCTTAAAAATAAGACCACCTCTTGCCTAACGAAGCTCATATTCTATAAGAGATCAATACAACCTTTACCGTTGTTTGGATCAGAGAGAGGCATGAATGCTTATGAAAGGAAACGATAAAGATACTTCGCACGATCTAGGGACCGATCTGCGACATCGTATGAATCACGAGCTGTATGAGACGATCTAAGCTTAGACAGAAAGACCAAGTAGAAGAGAGCATCCCCAGCTTGCGGTCAGAAATTTGAGAAGATGCGCAAAAGATCGAAGTTTTTCAAAATCTATTCTAAATTCGACCAATGAGTACAAAAAACGTTACGCTTCTCAAAAAAAAAACTTCTGATCACTTTTTGGTGCAAATTTTTTTTACTTCTGCAGATTTTAAGGTTAATACTTGTGCAATAGGTAAAATCAAATGTGAATCGATAGTAATAAAATTTTTTTTAGTTGACTTATCTTAAATTAAGTTAATTTGGTTTTACTTAATTTGACTTAAGTTAAACCATTTAACTTTTCGTAAAAAAAGTAATTTTTTTCCAGGTTTTAAGGTTAATACTTGTGCGATAGTTGAGGTTAAATGTGGATCGATAGTAACAGTATTTGTTTGAGTTGACTTATCTTGAATTAAGTTGATTTGGTTTTACTTAATTTGACTTAAGTTAAACCATTTAACTTTTCGTAAAAAAAGTAATTTTTTTCCAGGTTTTAAGGTTAATACTTGTGCGATAGTTGAGGTTAAATGTGGATCGATAGTAACAGTATTTGTTTGAGTTGACTTATCTTAAGTTAAGTTGATTTGATTTTACTTAATTTGACTTAAATTAAGCTGTTTAACTTTTCGATAAAAAAAAATACTTTTTTTCCCGATTTTAATGTTAATAATTGTGCGATAGTTGGGATCAAACGTGGATCAATAGTAATAACATTTGTTTAAGTTGACCTGTTTAACTTTTACGTCAAATTCTTTAATATTTTTAAAATTGCTTGAATTACTGAAACAGGTAATTGCAATTATTATTATTATTTAGCAAGATTCCTATTAGTAAGGATGTTTAAACCTCATTTTAAAATTAAGGCTTTTATGAGAGATAGCCGAAGTTATGAAACAATTTTAATCAAAATAATTATGACTTCGCCTTGAATTTTACTTACAAGGTTTGAATTAATATACGGACAAACCTCCATTTGACTGAAAAGTGTTGCAATGTCAAGTGGATCTAGAAATGTTTACTTTATTCATATTTGTTGCATATATCACAGCACAAATAGTATACACCGCCACTAGCAGCTGCTATGATATCGTGGAGGTTATAAAAATGCATTAAATAAACAGAAGAAAACAAAAATTAAAAAATCATAAAATAGAGGTGTGAAAAGTGAAACACCCATAAAATTTCTACACATCAAGTTGTTTTTTGTTTTACAAAGATTTGTTTAAAAATAAATATCAATATGATGGGGGAAGTTAGAAAAATTGTTTTCTTTTTATTATATTGTAGGACTACTTACTACTGTTTGAATTTGTTTTTTATACATTTGAAAATATTTACCTGCAAATAAAAAATAAAAATAAAACGAATATTAAAGAATCGAATTATATTTGAGTACGTATTTTGAAATGAAATTAAAAGAAATTTCCAAATAAAATTGAATTAATTATTACCTATAGATATATTATATTTTCAATAAAACTTCACTAAAAAAGTGGGAAATAAAGTAAGTGGCCGTAATTTATTAATTTTATTTCCCAATGCCTTCCAATCTACCCATTAAAATGAAAATATATTTTCCCATCCCACAAAATTCTTCCAAAAACTCCATCTTTAAATGTTAAAAGATAATATTTTCTATAGCAGACAGCTAAAGCTAGATGGATAGGAGGAGGTTGTTTAATATTTGGATGAATGAACACTTTTATTTTTATTTTTACTTTTATTTTTATTTTAAAAAAGTTTGTAATTCTTCCTCCTCCCTTTCACTTTTTAAAGTTTCAAATAAAAGTTGAAAAAAAAATAATTAAATATCTTAAGGTCACTTCACGGTTCATTTAATTTTGATAAATTTATAATATTGATTGGTTTTCCCTTTAAGGCCTTTAATTACTGAAATCGTATTTTAAAAGAAAAATTTAACCCACTAAACCACACAATTTAAACTCATTATCTTAAAATCAAGTCATTTGGCTTTCTACAAAGCATCCATTGCCTTGATTTCGTTTCATTAAACAAGTTGATTATCAAGCTAAGTAGATGATTAGTCCACTGTAGCTCGCCTCCATATGAATGTGTGTGAAGATCCTTGCTAAGTGATAGTGGTGATACTTACTTAAAATTGTCTGATGTTAATCATCATCGCCAGAAGGCAGTTGGAAAGGTCAGGGGGCTTATTTTCTTTATTAAACACTCGAGATCGCAATTAAATTTTTCGTCATTTCCTCTGCTGGGGATTCGCATCAGGGCCGCTTGTGTTGTATGCGCCACTCCCAAATTATCATATAGCTGTGATATATTTTATATTTCTTGTCTTGACCTGGAGGCAAATATTCACTAAGTTCATTTTCGGAAAATTGTTAAATATGGAAAACCAACGACCCATAATATGAATGATCTCTATCGATTGATAAAGAAGCTGACGGGCTTAGCAATGAAAAAATCGCTCTCTTGAGGGAAATCTCCTCACCAATGTCGATGAACAGGTGAAGGGATGAAGAGAACATTTGGAATACGTACCAAATGTTCATATAACATATCCTCTGAACAACACTCTACCCATTTGTACGGATCAACCAACTATGAGTGAGTTAGAGATGCAAAAATTGCTCCACAAAATACGAAGCCAGCATGGTTGACAATTTTACAGCAGATATTCTAAAGTTGATGCAGGACAATTAGCAAGACAAGACTGTTCGCAAGAATTATATCCTCTAATTGTGCAAATATGGAACCTTGAAATATTCTCGAATAATTGGCTGCACGGCATTATTGTTAAGTTGCCGAAAAAGGGAATGCATCCGACTGCAGCAAATAACTATTTTATGCACCGTTATGAAAGTTCTCATGAGCGTAATATTCGAGTGCGTTATCACCCCAATAGAGACAAAGCTAAACTCAGAACAAGCTGGCTTTCGAGGTAGGAGATCGTGCACCGATCAAATAAATGCTCTACGTATTATCATTGAGCAGACAGTTGAAATGCGACTTTTTGGTGGTCGTTACTGCACGAGGGAAGAATGTCGGAGCCTTTCGAGACGTTATCTGATGTAAGACAAGGCTGTCTTCTATCATCATTGTTTGTCCTTATAGTTATTACTATCCCACGGAGGACAGCGTTTGATCCAACGAAGCCAAATGTACTTCCTGAGTCTGGACTATGCGGATGACAAGCAAATTATTTGATATGCAGGCAAAATTGGATTTTCTAGCAGAAGAAAAGAGAATAGTTGGTCAATAAAAAAAAAAAAAATATGAGTAAATGTAGTAACCGGCGAGCCCTCATGCTATTTCAGAAGTACGATCACACAAAAAGGTGGATATCACACAAAGACGTGGTGAATAGAATTAAGAAATAGATAGAAGCAATTATACTTTTAAAAAAACTCTGGAACTCAAATACCTTTAGCCTGAAAACGAAAATACACATTTTAAGACATGTGTCCTATGCCTACTTCTTTTTGGAGGCGAAACTTGGTTTGTAGCTGAAGTGGTTTGGAACAAACATAGAGTCTGTGGTAACCGGTTATTAGGACGAACCCTTAAACTTGTATGGTCAAGGACTATTACCAAAGCGGAACTGTGGGATTTGTACTCTGAAGTCCATAGATTGGACACATTCCACAAATCGCCAAACTAAATATGCCTCTGTGCCCTATTCTATAAACCCAAAGGTGGTAACAAGAACGCGCAATACAAAGAACACCTGGTGGAAATTAACGCTGCAAGAAGTTGAATATCAGACGCACATTTAAAAATATGGAGGAGCTTAGAGATCTTGACGCTCTGTATAGAGTTAGCTCATAATCCTTGGATCAAGAGAATGGTACAACAATAAAAATAATTAGAGAAAAATCTGTGAGATTAACAAGCAGATTTCTGGCTAAACATGAGCTGCGTAGATCACTTTACTCATCATAATAGAACAATCCCTCGAAGACCTTTGACACTCAGACGGACTACCATATGAAAAGCATTAAGAAGAAAAGGCGTACCGCAGAAAATAAATCGAATCAACAGAGCTATATACGACGATACTTAGCTTTCAGTTCTTCACAACGAGAACAACTGCCATTCTAGCATTTTTAATTTAATTGAATTTATTTTAATCATTACATGCAATATGTTAATGACAATTACCAATTAAAACTTAGTTAATTGGCAATGACTTATTACAACTTACAAGTGATTGAGTAATTGGATTTTCGAGTAATTCGACTTTAACTGAATAATATAATTGGTAACACTCAAGTCTGATTTGAAAAACGACACAGTAGAGCTTGACTTATTTCTTTAAAAATTAAAATGAAGTTGCAAGTGGGCTTGTTCAATAAATAATTTGAATTTCACTAACTTACCTAATGCAGTACCCCATTGTTCTTTCTGATGCTGTTGGTTAAAATTACAAACCGCGAACTGTATTCGATTTTAAACAAACTACTGATGTTGTTCACAAAAAGAGTTTATTTTTCTTGACTTTTTTATAACTTTTGATTTGATTTGAAATCGATCAATAAATGACTCACCACATCTACATATATATCTGGCAGCCAACAACCAAAATTTTATATTTAACAACGAATATGAATAAGAAATTCAAATTAAAAATCAAAACCAAAACTTAGAATTCAATTGTTGAAATTTAACGCTATTTTTCCTTTTGTTTTTAGGCCATAACAATTCTTCTTTTTTGTATTTTTGTATTATTCGTGAAACCAACAAAAAAATCAATATTTTTTTTTCTAAAAAAAATATATCTTATCAAGATGACAAAAACACCAGCAAAATACAGAATTTTTTTTTGTATGACTCAGGCATTCTTATATATGCGCTATTTGAAACGTTTTGTATTAAAAATACTATCAAAGGTTTAATGCACTTGCTTTTAAATAAAATATAGACAAGGAAAGGCCCTATCGATATAGAATTCATTAATAAAAAAATAAAATAAACAACAATTTTTTGCAAACGTAGTAAAATAATACAAAAACAATTCTTTATATGAATTCATATTTTCTCTATTATGAACTTCATTTATAAATATTTATAGAAAAAAAGAAAAACTATTTTTTCATACTCGTAATCTCTCTGTAAATATTTCAACGCCATTAATCTATACTCGTATTCGCATACTGCTGCTTCAAAGATAGTTCTACCAGAGCTCTGTGCTGTGGTATGCTATGAAGTATTCGTTATTCGATTGCATTTGAAGAATATCATATTACACAATACATACTATATTCATTACTTGTTTTCTTTTTTTTTTTTAATGCGAAACTTCTTGGCAAATTCAGTTCAATAGTTTCAAATTACCCAATTGGATAAACAACCAACAACAAAATGTATTTGTTAGTAATCTGACGAATAGGCGTCTAGTATATTCCTTAAATGTAAGAATCTATGAAATATGTGGTCATAGACACACTGACAGAAAATTAAAATTTTCATACCAACAAATAATTAGCATTTTAGATGCCAGTTCTTCGAGTGTTTAATCCAGATTTAGGCAGAGAGCTGCTCTTCTGTTGTGTTTTCATACGCCCATACTCACACGTATAGACAAAAAATAGGAAAGAAATCAACAAAGAGAAATAAACAGGAAACAAGTGGAAAAATACATAGCAAAGTGACCTAAGTGGCCACTATCACAATTGTAAAATGAACTGATATTAGTTTGCCTGTTACTGATTTAATCAGACAAGACCATCGATAGTTACACTTCACTGAGTACAAGGGTTAATTGAAATAGCTTTTATTTTGTAATAGAATAACTCACGGGTAATGGCTGTTGCCAATCACTTTTCCATTACTCTACTAATCAGAGCCTCTTAAACTGTCACCTGCAATAGGACATTAAAAGCTGTCTTAACCGAATTCTGCATGACGGTAGACTTTTTAGTCCTTTACTGTTTGGCGAATTGTGGAGCCTGCCAAGTTTTTATTGGGCCCTGTAGTATACGTAAATGGGATAATTGGCTCCTGGGCTGAAGTGGATTGCCTCCGGTATGAGATAGGTCAGAAGGTTTATTTCGCTCTCTCTCAGTTGTTCCATAAGGCTATTGCTGTTCAATAAGAGCGAGCTCAGGGCACTAATGGGTCTATTTACCGGACACTGTGATCTTAGATACCATCACTGTGTTTTGGGAAATGTTGAATTTGATTGGTGTAGGTTCTCCACGAGCTTTACTAAAACATCTAAACGTGTACTGTGTGTGTCCAGCTATTTCGGCTCAGAGGATAAGAAGGGAAGGAGGATAGGGTGGTATTTATGGACGTTCGATTTAATTTACTCATGTCATAAGTGACAGAGAAGACTTTTGCTGGAAGATTGTTCCACAAACGAACAGTGCGACCAACGAACGCATGCTCCCTATAATACTATAAAGTTGAGTATAAAGAGATGTATATGATTACCAAGAACTTTGTCAGAAAATATTCCGTTAAAGTACCGATAGAACTATGTAACACACGCAGAAACGTGTTAAACTTATGGGGCTGCACAAAAGCTCCTTTAAGTCGCGGAGTAATTTGGCCGTAACCAACATAGACTTTTTGTCAAATATTAAATTTTATTTTTAAAATTTTAGGAAAGCCGTCGGGCTCTATTATATTAGTACACTCCTTCCGAACATACATATATTCACAGTTCACTAACATATCTATTAACCGGCCTATTTGATAACGTCCCCGAAACTTTTATAACAAGCTGCTTTGCTATTTAGGCCTACAATTTTGGTGTAATAACCATTACTTGCTTAGTGGCTGCAACATTGCTGGCAATGCAACTGCGCAACGATTTCAAAATATCCTCTCCCTGCGATTTAGGATTGTATCACAACCACTAGTTATAGCTCTCCCTGAAAGTCCGCACCCAGTCACTGGACAAGTACCGAAGTTCCAAGGGCTCCCAGTACTCGCGATATCAAAAATAATTCTGAGAGTTCTTCACTAACTACCAGGTAGCCCAGGTTGATAGGTCTAACCTAAGATGTGGGGTTCACCAAGGATCTAACAGAGCCAATGCGGGCAGTTGTTGGGATTTTTTGACAATTCTTGCCTTAGGAATAATTCACAAAAGAACAAAATGTTGTTGAAGAATCGTCGGATAACAGAAGCAATAACTGAAAGAATATGATTAAAAATTATCCAGATAATCTTAGAGAAATATGTATAAATTATATGAGTACCCGGTAGGTAGCGAACGTCATATTAAATCATCAAACACTGAAAATTCATAACGATCAATTTTCTTCGTTGTCATACATGGCAATATTATCAAGAATAATTAGTGTTTTATTCGTTAACGTGGAGGTGTACTAGACAAAATCTTGTATCTTCCAGCATGTAGTTGACTCATAATAGACAATGTCGCTAAATTTAAGCATGTAATCCATTTGATTTTACAATGTCGCTTAATTTCAACTTTCTTTAGTAAGGTGACATTACAATGAAGTTGTCATAACTCATTGCCATTGTCACGAGGATTCATCAATGAAATTTGTCATTTACGATAATTTCATTTCGACTTTATGCTGTTAATGGAATGATGATTTATCGATGAAAATATCAAAAGAAAAAAAGAAAAATGGACTTTAAGCATTCTTTATTGACCTGGCAAAATAAAAAGTGCTTAGAATTTCTTTGAGTGTTTTTTTCTTAACATAATTTTAGTCTTTGGTTTTTTTTGCACAATAAATATTTTAAAGAATATGTGTAATCGTTGTTGACATCATTCAATAGCAAAAAAACAAAAAAACAATTACTTTATAAAATTTTATCTTATCTCGTCCCCTAACATGTCAACTTTACACGATTCAATTAAAATCGAAACATATTTTTGTAAAGGGAAGTGGGCAATTCTATTTTAATATCTTTGCTTCTACTGTTTTTTTTCACAATTTTTATTCAAATTAAAACGTTTTTTGTAAGTAAATATTTTGAATGTGTGCTCTTGGAATCTCCTGCATTCAATTTGCATTAAATATTTGTTTATTTTATACATATATTTTTTTAAGATAAAATCATCAAAAAACGTTAAAAAAAAGTGAAAAATTGTTTATACATTAGAAAAATATCTTTAGAATTCGAGTACTTGATACCCTACACCACAATCTTATCCCAACACACTGTTAAGATATTTGTTAATTAGTTGCACTTAAGAAAATAATTTTATTGTTAATTAACAAATTTGGCAAGATTACCATTAATGAAAAAAGGGGGGTTGAACACAAATAAATGCGGATTTTATTTGTTTCATTACGCCCCAGTCTAATTGACGCGTTTTTTATAAAATAATTATCGTTAAGCCATATTGAGCCACCCTGACACGATTTCTTTTAAATTTCATTTAAGTCTCAGTTATGTCAATATAAAAAATTGCTGAAAGTTTCATCAATCCAGGTTAACGGAATCATAGTCAGGGTTAAATTTAATCCGGTAATAGTTAAAATTTAGAGTTTCCTGTATTCACTTTTTTGATATGCGTTCAGCGGAATTTGTAAAAATAGGAACCATATTTATATTTTATATTTTTTTATATATATATTTTTATTTATGTGGATCTCCCCTAAAGTACTCATATTTATCTAACTTTTTAGTAACGTATATATAGATCGTTTTGAGACTACTTGAAGCAAATTCCGGTAGCTTTGAAGTGTGCTTTTTACCATTATTTACCAATGTAATTCTATAAGTGCTTTATCCGTGCTATCGTGTTATTGGATGTTCGAAAAACTTCGATTACAAATTGTAGACAGACGACTATAAAATGTAATATCTCTGATAATATTAATTGACTAGGCAACACAATTGCTTTTTTTTCCTTCACCCCTCTAAGAAGCATATTGGCTTGTTTCCGTTTCATGATGAGTAATCAACTGTAGCTCCCTCCCATCCATATGATTGTGTAGTGTTGCTAACTGGTGGTTGTGATCATTACTTAGTATTGTAATCTTTTTCCAGTTGATGGCATTTTCTCCTGATCGTTCGGCTGATTGTTTGTCATCATTGCCAGAGGTAAGCTGGAAGGTCAGGCAACACTATAGCTTGTTTGAAAGGTGACATTTAAAGCTTCAGTTTGTTAGAACACATAATTAAAATCGCCTTATTCTGTGAGAAGTTTAAAATGGGGTAAAAATGGGTAAAAATTTAGAATTTTACCCTCATATTTCGCTTTTTTGTTATAGAAATGGTAAGATCGTAGATAAAATTGATCAAATTTGTGAAGTTAACAGAGACGATGTTGTTACAAGAAAAACAGCAACGAAATGGTTTGCTCGTTTTCGATTACTCGACTAATCACTAAAAAATCGATGAAATCAGGGAAAAAGTTGAGAAAGACTGAAAAACAAACAACGTGGACGTTGCTAGGGAACTAGGCATTCATAACCATACAGCTATCAGCTATTTAAATAATGTTCGACTGTCACATAAATTAACAGTGAAAAATTACGGCGCAATAACGTACGAAAATCATCATGGACGAAGCAAGGTAAAGTTTAACAGACATTGGCAAAGCCAGGTTTGGTGGCGAATTGTTCATTATGAGCTTTTACAAGCTGATCAAACAATTGATTCTGATCTACGCTGCCAACAATTAACGAGATAGAAGCAAGCAATTGACCACACACATCTATGATGATGATACACCATCCACCATATAAACCGGACCTTGCATTTTCGGATTATCATTTGTTTTGATCTCTGCAAAAATTTCTTAATAGTGTATGTTAAACTCAAATTCCGCAGAAACCTAAAAAACGGAATTTGAGCAGATATTCGCTCAGAAAGTCTAGAAGTTCTGCGCTGATGGAATAATGGCTTTAATCCAAAAAAGGCAAAAGGTTATCGATCAAAATGGGACATAAAGTTCGTTTTTCCTATAGTGTTTAATTGTTGGTTAAATTTGTAAACAAAATTTTTTCGCACCTATTATTGTGGACGGACTTTAATCAAATTTATTTTGATGTAAAATAAAGTGTTTCGAATGATTGGAACATATCTTATTCAATGAAAAATATACCGAAAAGAACATTATTTGGCACTATAGAAAGGATTTAATTAAATATCCGAATTATCGGCTGATTTTTTAAGAGCTTTCGGATTTGATTAAAAAAAAAAAAAAAACAAAATTAAGAGAAATCTATGAATTTTCTTTTTTTTTGCGATACAACGATCTATATAACGAACTATATAACTCAATGTTTAAAGATGATTTCATGTAAAAGTTAACCGCGGCTATGCCTCAAATGGTTCATACGTTGGTCTATATTTGCCATACTCTCTCCAACATACCGTGCTGGCTTGTCCCTATAGACATGAGTCTTAACACAGCCCCAAAAAAAATAGTCTAAAGGAGTTAAATTGTACGATCTAGGCAGCCAATTGACTGGCCCCAAATGAAAAATAAACTGTTCACCGAACTCGACTCTTAATTGGGTCATTGTTTCTCGTGTTGTGTGGCATGTGGCACCGTCTTGTTGAAACCACATGTCAGCCAAGTCCAGAGCTTCCATTTTAGTTTAAAAAAAATTGCAATCATCGCACGCCACTCAAAGCGCTCGTCATTCAAAGTAACGTTCCTGCCTTCGCTGTCTTTGAAAAAGTACGGTCCAATGATGCCACCAGCCTATAATCCATACCAAAAGTGAATTTTTGGGGATGTATTGGCAGCTCTTGCAATGCTTCTGGCTGCTCTTCACACCAAATACGGCAATTTCGCTTGCCCACGTATCCATTCAACCAGAAATGAGCTTCGTCGCTGAATACAATTTTCCAATAAAAAAGTGATCTTCATCCAACTAAATTTTGATGATAAATCTCACTAATCTGCAAGCGTTGTTCGTTTGATTCATGATTAAATTATAGACCAAACTGAACATGTTGAACAGTAACATGTTACTCGAAGACAACTGAGCTGCCAAAATAGTGTTGCCCAAAGAAAATTGCTAAAAAAAATCACCCGATGTTAGTTTATAACTTTTTCAGATTTTTTCTATTTTTGTTTTCCATTTTTTCATTTACATATTCTTTTATTTGCTATATTTATTTCGTGTGTGTGTGTATTTCTTTTAAAGAAAAATAAAAATTAATAATTATGTACTTAATGCCTCCCTCTAACAAGTGTTCAGTATTTTATTTCGTTTCTTACATACGAGTATAACCTTCAAAAAGTAATAATTTTTCAATTCTCTTTAAAAAAGAACGTCTTAAACCTCATTTTAACATATGTTACAGTTACAAAACCACTGTCGATATCGTTTACAGAAACTGGTTTCGAAAAACAAACTGAAATCAAGAAACACTTGAAACGTCACCATTTCATCAATTTTATTTATCAAAGAAGTCTGCGTGATATTGAAACTTAAAACAAGTTATTAAAGACCAAATTTGTTTTGCATTAGATATTAATTTCAAATCTGCTATAAGAAAATAAAAAATTAACTGAAAGGTGCCGCCCATTGATTTTATGATATATATGACAGATTTATCTCCCCCCTACTATGAAATCTTGTGATGAATGAGCTGTTAGTGACTCTGGAACACGTCGAGTGCGTGGCAATTGTCTATGCACATGACGTTGTTATCACAATTTTAAGCAGATTTGTGGATTCTATTAGAAACAGAATGCAACATGCCCTTCGACAGTTAGCGAGCAGGCATCTGGCTCAAAAAACGGAAGTGGTACTCTACACCCGAAGGTACAAACTCTCACCTTTTCGGCCATTAAGGTTGAACAATATGAGTCTCTAACTTAACTAGAAGGCTAACTTTCTAGGTCTAATATTGGATAGGAAGCTGTCTTGGAAGCCTAATATGCACAATAGGGTAAAGAAGGCCTCCATTGGCCTCTACACTTCCAACAAAGTGTTGGGGAGGAAATGTTTCCTCCGACCGAGGATGACTTACTGGATATACACGGCGGTGGTCACCCGTATGGATACCTTGTATGGTGGGAAACCCTGCCTACTACAGCCGGTGCAAAAGTCCACTTGTATTATTATCACGGGTGCGTCACGTACTACAGCCACATCGGCGATGGACGTAATGCTACAACTCCCTCCGCTGGATCTTTATTGTAAGGGGTCAGCTGTGGACGAGTAGGCAGTGGCGCAATTCAAATGTGGGTCATTCAAGGGTCCTGAGTCCAAGTTTGGAAAACTTTGGGAAAGTTGACTACACAGCACGTCACTACGACTTCTCAATGAAGTTCCGGACTACGATTCCGGACAGGAAGGAATAGACAAATGGTGTGATGCACCTCATTAAAGACGCTGATCAGATCTCTGCTGACGGATCCAATGGAATGGAACTCGGTGTCGGCGAGTATAGTTCATTATATAAGGTTACCGGACCACTATAGCGTTTTTCAGGCGGCCATAAGAGCAGCTTTGATGATCCAGGAGAGATATTGGCATTATATCGGATAACCAAGCATCTGTGAAAGCTCTGGGATCTCACATGTTGACCTCAAGAACAGTTACAAACTGTCGCAGATCTCTCAACAAGATGGCTAAGCACAGTGATATTCCGCGGAACTGTCAGGCATGCGCCACTATCGAATTTTCCACGTTAATACACCGTCAACGCCGCATGGGAAACTTCGGAGACGGGCAAGATGGCGCAGCAAATCTGACCAAAGCTGGATTTCAAGCGCACAAAAAATCTACTCAATCTCCAAATAAGCACACTCAGTGTAGTTGTCAGTGTCATTACTGGGCACAGTGTCATTAATAGGCACTCATGTCAGGCGTCTTATACTGGTTTACCTGGCCAATGATTTCTGCAGAAGCTGCAGGGATGAGAAAGAATAATAGGGACCTACTTAGTCCAGAGTTTGAGGCCATGGTAATAACACAAGCATAGAAGCTAACCTGAGGTTTAAACAGTCTTTATAAGAAATCATTCTGACTTTAAAATAAACTTCCACACTGCAGTTACCATCATTTTGTAGAGTTCAGTAATAGAACCATCTTTATTCCTGGAATACAATAAAAGATTTTAGCTCTAATTCTCCAACCATAGGAGTATGTAAGCATTCGTATCCTTAAAGTCCTTCAGCTTTTGAACGCCTAATATCTCTTTAGTTTTTAAATGTAAAACAAAATTGTTAGACTCGCCACCAGTAGTTTGCGTCGTCAACAAAATCTTTCCATTAAGATTTCGAGTTTTAAATAATTAGAAGAGGCTTCAACCCCCACCCTAAATGATCGACTATAAAAAAAAATTAAAAAATCACCGGAAGAACGGTCAACGCTAACTTTTGAGAAAAAAAGGAAAAGAAAAAGTTTGGAGTCTATGATAAGCAGCAGCAAGGCTCCGAACACTTCACCAAATATGCAGATGGCGTTGTTTCTAGACAACGACAGCAACAGCATTATTCTTAACTGACCTGCTACAGCGGACCGATCATGAGCTAAGCTCGAAGACAAAAAACCCGATTACAAGAATTTGAAGCAAGGTAAGGTAAGCTTTGTGAAAGGCGTATGCTATCAAGTAAAGGAATAACGGAAAAAATTTATGACTCTTCAGATAAACTCTTCTAAAACCATATTTGTGGATATCATGCAAAACTCTAGATTTGTGATTAGGAATTGTAATGCAACTTCGCACAGAGTTAGGAGCGTCCTTCTTTTTTTATTCGATTAGCACCGTGTGTACAAGTCGAATGACGTGCTGTAAGACATCCAAAATTTTCTTTATAACCCAGTCACAGGATCAGTATCATGTCGAAATTTGTATGTGAAATATGAATGAAATTTCATTGTAATGTCACCATACTAAAGGAAGCTTAAATTTGGCGACATTGTCTGTTATAAGTCGACTACATACTGAACAATGAAGGAAATTGTCTGCCACACCTCACCGTTAACGAATAGAACACTAATGATTCTCGATGATATTTTCCTGCAAGACAAAATCAACTTGTGCCATCTATGATAATTTTGGTCATCTTTTAAAAGTAGGATAAATTCAATAGATCGGTTTCTAATCATTATTTCTGATACTGTCCTAAACGACGACTATATTTTCTTCTCTTCGTACTAATCTCGTTCTGGTTGGGAACGTACTAATCTCGTTCTGGTTGGTGTGTATAATTTTCACATGAGTGGCATGCGTAAAGCAAATATGTATTTAGAAAAATTAAGGAAAGGCTTTTAAACGCAGACTGCAGTTGTAACTGAAATCACTGTTAAGAGGCTCCTATTATGGGTAATAAAATATGTAATGAAATGTTCATTTCATTTACAAATTACTATCAAACTATACGCAACAAATTTAACAAAATTAAGCAGTGACAGATATTCCCAGCACTTATGGAAGTGACACACCAGACCCTGAGCCTACTTTTACACTAAATATAGGGAGACTTTGTAGGCAATACCAAAAATGAGTTGCATTTCCGAATGTACATACATTCATAGAATGTAAAAACTCTATTGCTGGCATTAAATATTAAATTCTAATTAGAAATACATGTCATTGTATGTTTAATAAGTATATACATACATACATAAATACATACATATGTATGTACATTGTCTGCCATGTGCAGCATAATCTTGTATGCATTTGCATTAGGAATTAAAATGAATTGAGTATTCTTAAGTATCATAATCATATTCATTCTCCCCACCTTTAGCACTTCCAAGATATTTTCAATAAATTTTTTTTATGTTCAGTATGTGAACGTTTATGAATTCTTATATCTTTTTTGTGTTGTTGTAGTTTGTCATTATTTATTTCGTGTTTCTGTTTTTAAAATATTTCTTAAATATTTCATTAGTGACACACCCTGTTTTCATGTTGAAATCTAAGATTATGAAGTTAAATTATTTGTTTTTGTTTTTTTGTAAAATAAGTTTTTGTTTAGTGTGTTAACAAGTTTCTTAACGAATATTCATCTTCATAAGTAGTTATTATTGTTGTTGGTGTTGTTGTTGTTGATTGTGTTTTAAATTAACTGCAATTGAATTAACCAACAGTACTCGTATGTTATACAAAAATTTGTTGGCTACACTCCCTCATTTGTATAGCAGAGTAACCAAATGGCGAATGGAAAAAAAAGAGTTGCCACATGGTGAAAGTTGCAATTACTTGCAGGGTTTAATAAGCGTAAATAATCATAGGTATACACGAGTATATATATTTTTTTTTGTGAACCGTCACCGACCATTCTTATAATAAAACAGGCTTTTCCCTTTGATTAAGATACACATAAGGAGGATTATAGTCCAAAGTGAAAAGTACGAGGCATAATTTTGATTTCATTGTTAATGTGTTTAATGTGCTCTACGAATATCGGTTATCTGTGAACTTAACAAAAAAATTTCTTATTCGTATTTATTTTTACAAATACTCTGTTAACTTACACAAGTTTTTGTTATGTTAAGAAAAACGTATTTAACGTTCGTATTTAACTTCACACACATATTAGTTGTAGAGTAATAAAAATAATCAATTACAAATCACATGTGATCTGTCGTTTAAGTTAATTGTCGTTTAAGTTACGAAGAATAACTTTCACAATTTATAATTACTAATTATTAATTATTAAGCGAGTAAGTAATTTTTACCACAAAAAGTAAATAAAATTATTAATTTATATAATGATTAATTGAAAAATGCTGTAATTGGGGATATTCAAATACAAATTATATGTAATGAGTAATTAAAAAATAACAATGATATGTTAGTATAATTGGTAAGAACGAATTGTCAATTATAAAGTGTAATTAGATTAGCATTCGCCTAAGTTGCATAGAAATTGGATTAAAAATACTAAGAACTACTTTTACAAATTATAATTTTTAAATATTAAGTGATTTTTACTATTATAAGTAAGTATTGTTTAATAACTAATTACATGTAACGGTCAATTAATAAATTCAAATTACTGTAATTGGTAAAATCTAAGTATCAATTACATGTGGTTAGTAATTGAAAAATATCATTGAGTTGTAAATATAATTGGTAATAATTAATTGCCAACTATAAGATGTAATTAGATTTGCGACTGTCAAAATCCAATTACAAATTACATATAATTGTTAATTAGTATTTTTTTCATTTCATGTAATACATACATACATACATTATTCCTGCAATATATCAACTGGAATAATGGGGACTTCTCTCAACCAATGAGCTGCACTCGATTCTATTATTAGAATTATTCAAGTCGCGACCAGCGGTGCCACAACTTCGAATTTTTCGTAACGAAATTTCAATAAAATGTAATCAAAAAAAAAAACAAAATTTTAAGTCATAATTTTGATACCAAAACATTAAAATATCATTTTATATATGGATTTTATAGCCGTATTGACTGAATATAGACTGGTCAAAAAAACTTGTTACAACAATTGATGAGGCATATTCTCCTATTTGTTCTAAACATCTTAACTATGTATATACTAACAAACCTCGTACAATAGAAAATATCGTTTTGTTTTGGGTTGTTATGATCAGGTTTTAAAATTTGTTTGTGGATAATTTAAGCTTAATAGCTTAATAGCTACTAACTGATATCTCAATGGATAGCTAAATACCCGAACCAAACAATGGCGCTGAAGTGAAATATGTCTGTTATTTATTCTCACTTAGCCACTGAACGAAATAGTATAAACAACGAAGTTTTATTGCTTTGATTACTTGCCAAAACTTATACTGAATATGTTCCACCGACCTCAACATGTAAGAGATTATTTATGCAGTTCAGAAGTAATGACCTTGACATGAAAAAGAAGTCCTCCAATGTCGGCCAAAAATGTTCGGAGACGATGATAAATTGACGGCATTACTCTATGAAGACTATTTTCAAACTCAAAAATCTACTTAAGCTGGGAAAAATTGTAGCGGCATCCAATCAACAACGCTCGGCCAAATGTTGCAAGAGCAGTTGAAACTATTTAAAAAATAGTTTCAGCCGCCTTATAATCCAGACCTTGCCCGTCAGACTGCCATTTGTTTAGATCGGAGTACCTTTCACTTTGGATCATAGTATAAGAAATTAGCTCGGTTTGTTCTTGGCCTCAAAAAATTGTCAGAACACATCTACACATCAAAGAAAAAATAACCATATTTGATTAAAAATAACCAAAACGGCAACATTGGTCGCGACCGAACGGCAGATGCATTAGTTAGAGAAGTTTTTCATGCTTATAACCAGTCGCTGGCTAATGTTATGAAGTGATGAAAATGCCTAAAAAGATACACCAACATTTGTGCATTTAGAGCTAAAAACTTTATTATGGAATTTATTCTATTGTTTTGTTTCAAGGCTACGATCTCCCTGTCAATGCTGTATTCGTTTAAACAGTCCTGCCAGTACCACTCAAAGTCGCAATATGTAATTCAAATTCTTAAGGTTTTGGAATTTACTGGAAAATTCGAAATTAATGTTGATTTACTATAAAAGGAGGCACATTGTGCTTAGTCAGTCAGTTATAATTTAGCAGTCATAGAGTAAAGGCGCACTAAGTGTTGAGTATTGAATAAATTTGAGTATTAAGCGGAAATTAAATAAGTTGGACACTGTGTAATTTTAGTTGTGGAAATAAGGGACTGTATAAAGTAAAACAATAGATTTGTATTTTTGTTTTATTTAACGCAATTAAAAAGAACTCTAACGTTTGAAAAATATTAAAACGTAGCAATAATTTGAACATGAGTCCTTAGTCTAAAAAGTTAGTTTCATTTATTTTTGACTAAAATTCCCATAAATTTCATTAATAATTTTTCTGTTGTACTCAAAAAAGCCATAACTGATGACTAAAGATAGAGCCTAGAACATTCCATACAGAAAAAAATGTACAAAGTTTTTCGATTACCTGGACAGAGTATTTATCAAATTCCCAAAACGAGATATTACGGTTAATAGCCCACGTTATCTTAAACTTATGAGAAATTTATTTAAATCATTACAAAAAATAGGCTGGTTTGTGTAAAATTAAATCAATTTCTCTGCGATAATCAGTGATCATTACGTGTAATTGATTGAATAATGAATCGGATTTGGCTCTTGTTTTCAAAATTGTTCCAGGCTATTTAAGGATTGAAATAAAGCGTTCTCACATGTCTATTATAACTTTTAAGCGATAAAAAATATGTTAAAAAGACATCTGATTTTTTAACAAACCTCGTATTAAAAAATTATTCTAATTATAAGACTATTTATGTGTGTATTGTATTTAGAATTTATTCTTCTTGATTTATTTCTTTAGAGGAAAGCTTTTACAAGCATTTGAGTCTCTCTCTTCCTTGTGTCTGGTTGTTAAAAATTCCCTTCGGTCTTTATAACAAAACGGAAAAAAATCCAAAGAGCAAATATATAGAATGTATGCCATGAACTTATAAGATCCGATTGGAAAACAAACTAAGAAAATGTTTATTAAATGGAGAAACAAGTCTTGTTGGTCAATAGAAGAAAAAACGGCAATCTGAGTATGGTCAACAGTCACACATTACAAAACAGTCAAAGGAAAACATCCATATAGAAATCCCAACACACGGGCCATATTGGACTATAACGAGAATAGTGTTGTTTGAAGTGTGTGGTGGTGCTAATCAAATGTGGCAACAAAAAAATCTGGAAAAAATAAACCAACGGACAAACACATTATGAAAATAGACACTTAAGACCCAGAAGAGCAGAAATTGAAACGGAACAGAAGGATGGGATGGGATAGGATGGTTTGACAAAAACGGTGGTGTGGGATAAATAAATGCTTTCAATGTCTGTTCTTCATTTTTATTTGAAAATTTTTATACAAAAAAGGTAGACAGCGAGAGACAGAGATATTCAGTCAGTCTGCCAGTCACTTAGTTAGTCAACCATTTATATAATGGACGCCAAATATATATTTTTAATATAAAATCTAATCGATGAAGAAGAGGTGGGGAGGGGGATATAAAGAACTGACACTTTGACCTAAATATGATATGTATAAGTGTTTAGAGGTATGAATGTATGTTCGTATGCGTGTGTGTGTGTGTGTGTGTGTGTGTGTGTGTTTGTATGTTAGCCATAAGGTAATTCATTTTTTTACCTTTTTAGTGATGATTTTGAATTTTTATACCGAGTGCGGAGTCTCTACATTTTAAAACTTCAAAAGAAGAATAAGCTTTAATATTGTTGTTAATGACGTTGTTGATAATGATGATGATAGTGATGTTGTTAATTATGATAATGGTGATAATGCTTAAGAGAAGAGTAACTATTTGTTTTATTATTTGACCGTCGTCATATTTTTGTGTTTGCTTTATTGGGCATATTTATTAACACGACACCTCATAAATTCATTTTTATTTTCGTAGAGTACTTAAGGAGTGTAAAATGCCAAACGTGTATGCATATATACTAACACACTCGTATGCATGTATATTAACATAATAATCACAAAAGTTAAAATAGAAATTGTGGTCGAAAATTGAATTTTATGTCTTACCAAAAATTTAACCGTTACGTGCTTAGTTTTTTGTCAAAATAGAAAACGTTGTGGAAAAAATAGTCGAAATTCGGAACAATTTGTTTTCAGACTTATAGGAAACAGTCTATTTTTGCATTATTTAAGTAAAACCATAAACCAATCGCGAATGTTAACTTTAAATTCTTTTAAAGTAATTGGCTTATTAGCATAGATAAAGCACATGGCGTAATCTCGAAAAAAATAATCGACGTGTGTTAAATTAATAATCGCTAGCCGTGGAATGAACCCAACAGCTAAATTTTTAATTTACAACTTAATTGCTTATACGAGGGCAGTTAGAAATGTTCTTAGCCTTAGAATGAAGCCAAGGAGCTAGATTACTAAATTTATTTTATTTTTCAATATAATCTCCTGTAACTTCAATACACTTAGTCCAACGTTTTTCTAAATTCTATCCCTTGATTAAAATAATTTTTCTAAACCTCCTCAAAATAATCGTTTATAGCTGCCATTGCATCTTTATTCGAGGTAAACCGTTTGCCAGCAAGGAATTTTTTTTAGATTTGGGAACTGGAAGAAGTCAGAGGGAGCTAAATCAGGAAGGTGGTTAAGCAACTCGTTGAATTTATTATCTTGATGAAAAATTATTTTTTTTTGTGCTGTAAATGTGGTCGTTTTTATCGAATTTTCAAATTCAATTGATCCAAAAGATTACAAGAATATTCCGAATTTATTGTTTATCTTTTTGAGGACATTATTTATCTTCTTGTCTTATCTTTTTGAAGATAGTCGATCAATAAATTACCTAGATTATCCCAGAAGAACGTTATCATGACTTTATTAGCCGATCCAACTGCTTTTGCCTACTTTGGTGCACTTCTACAAACTTCAGACCATTGTTTGAATTGTTCTTTTATCTCCGGTGTATAGTGTTGGAAACATGTTTCATCAACAGTTATGAAACGACATGTAAAATCCATTTTATTTCGCTTAAATCGATACAAACAAGCTTGAGAAATTTTCATTCGATTGCGTTTTTGGTCAACCATATCATGCACTTTAGCCATGATTTCTGGCGTTGCTGCAGTTTTTGGACGTCAACTCCGTGGTTTATTAAAATTTTTTAGTATTGCATATAAAGGAGCACTTTCATCTAACACATTAACCATATGATTATGAATTTCTTGTACCGATAAACCCTTCTTATGTAAATATTTAATCACACCACGAATTTTTAATTTTTCCATTATAAAAAAATTACTGAAGCGCCTTTTTTTAACACCTGTTACTATACGAATGATTTGGTAGATCGAAATGAAATTTAACATGTGTTCATATGACGGATGGAAGTTTCCATCACGCAATGGTTTTGCTGTTTGTACCACCATTACTGTAAATAACTTCAATTTATTTACTATTTCAAAAATGAATTCAATATATTTAGGAATTAATGTATATTAATATTACAGGTTAAGTATATTTCAAGAACAAAATTGTAATGTTAAAGAAACGTGAATCAAATTGTTGACAGATGTAAGTGTTGCCATCGTGGTGATTACGCCCGTATATCAGAGTCCTCTAAAACCGAAGTATTTAAAACTGGTAGTAGAAATAAATACATTACTCTGTTCACAGGCTAAGAACATTTCGTAATGCTCTCGTATGACATGTAATGTAGCCTGCTATTAAAACTACAGTTCAAATAAATCGATTAACACCGTATTACGTTAGTCGAAAAATTGGAAATTATAAATTTTATTGAAATTTTAAATCAGTTATCTATTAAAGGGTGTTTTTCTTTTAGCTGAGGATGTAAAACTAATTTGACATTTTTGTTCAGTAAGGCTTGGCAAATTTTCATGAATCGTTTAACGCCAGAACAACCATTCCAAATTGTGGAAATATGTTTTGAAAAAACTAAATCGATTTGCGAAGTTCATAGAGCAGTTCGAACACTTCGATGAAGCTCATTTCTGGTTAAACGGTTACGTCAATAAACAAAATTACCGTATTTAAAGCAAAGACCATCGTAAAGCCTTTAATGAATCACTATTACATCCACTAATATCGACTGTTTGGAATGGTTTTCACAATAGCGGTATTATCAGCCCTTATTTCTTCCGAAATGAGCAAGTAGCTGTCGTTATGGTAAGTGGCAAGCGCTATTGAGCTATGCTGACTGAATTTTTGTTTCCAAAAATTAATCAGCTAAACATCAACGACATTTGGTTCCAACAAGACAGCGCAACTTGCCATACAGCACGCTTAACAATAGATTTATTACAAAATCTTTTCAGAAGCGATCCCATTCACTGGCTTCCTCGTTCGTGTGATTTAACGCTTTTGAATTACACTTTTTAGCTTATGGACACAAACCCGCAACTCTTGAAGCATTGGAAGCCAATATTTAAGCCATAATTGACACCATACGACCAGAACTATTAGAAAAAGTAATCAAAAATCAGTCTGATAGAATGGGCCATGTAACTCGCAGCCACGGCGGGCATATGCCGGAAATTATATTTAAAAAATAAATGCCATTATATTATCTAGCAGATTATAATAAAAAAATTACATTCATACAATATTTCCATCCTGTATTGTCATTTTAAGTTCTCAAGCTCTTAAAGAACACCCTATACTATGTAATGTGGATATAGTGCTCCCTTGTTAAAACCACAGCTCGAAAATATCCATACTTTCGTGCCCAGCAATGTGCTGTAGCCACGAAATGTCGATTAACATCGTTCCATACTTAGAGAAAAGGAAAAAAACAGAAACGTTCCACGCTATATGTGGAAATTATTAAAAAAAATTCTTGGAAATTTGCATCCGTTATCTCTTACTACGTAACATGAATTTTGCCATATAAGCAAAATAAAGTATCGTTAAATTGGCAACCCTGTTTTTTGGCTTGTAGATTTTGACCTAATTCCGTACTACAGAGTGTGTTCGATATTAAAATGTTGGCTGGAATATTATTATAATATTTTTCCGGAAATAATTTGGAATAACAAGTTCCAACAGTGCAAATACAAATATTGTTCGTTTGGTTCAACAATGGTTTCATTGGATCCAATCGAAATAAACAAGTAAACACTCTTACCGCCGACAGAACGCAGTTTCATAAAAGTTGTAAATTAAAATTTTGAAAACTGATATATCTCACGGTCTCTCTTCAGAAATAAGACTCGATTACTTTTTCTGGAGTGAACTTTTGAGATGAAATAGTAGCTAAAAAGTCAGCACAACTAACAATTAGAGAAGTACATACATACATACATTCTAACATAAAAGAAAGTTTAAGTAAGACCACAATCAATTAATTAATTAATTAAATAATCAAATCATTAAGCGTGGGTTTTTCATTAAATTTAATTTAAAATTTAAATAAAATTTTTTAATAAATGATTTTGTTTTTAATTTTTGTTTTTTACACTTTTTGAACATTATTTTAATAAACCGGAACACATACAGTGAACCAAAAAAGTTTAAGTACACCACCTATGTTTTTCATAAAGCTAATAATTAAAAACAAAAATAGATTCTATTTTGCAAATATGCTGTGTGAAAAACTAACAGTGTAGTTTTAGACCCAGTAAATTCACTATTAATAAAATAGTCACGCTTCGTCCAATCTAGAAGAAAACATATTCACAGTTACCAAAGGTATTTGAAGCTATGTTTGAATTAGACGAACCTACTTAAATTGTGTATGATTACTTTAACAGACACAAAATTATCAGTGAAAATCGAAAAAGATCTTTCCGAGCCGTTTACCACACAACGCGGTTTCAGGCAAGGCGACAGCCTTGGTGCAGATCGTACAGGATTTTCACACAAAGCCACATGATGATTGTATGTGCTGATGATAGACATCTCCTGCAAATAATATTTGGTTACGTGGTCCAATTTTCGTGAACTGAACTGCCTACAAATATGGTCCAATGTAATGCAGACATGGACCATGTTATTGACAAACAACGGCTTATAGCTTTAAGACAAGTGTTTGTGTTTAATATTCGCATACATTATTGCCAGTAACCGTAGTATGTCTTCAATGAAATATTACACAATGGCAACTCTGTTATCCATATGTTTATTTTATTAGGAAATTTTGTGCATACATCCATACGTAAAATAAAATAAAATTTTCTTAAATTACTCCCATAGTGCGCTCCATGGAGTAGTTAATGGAGTAGTTTTTAAACTACTCCGCTGTTGTGCTCCATGATGTAGTTTTTGGGTTAGACCGATGGCTTATATGGTTCAGTCCTAGGACAGCGCAATGTTAAATGGGTCATGTTTTTTTCATATATTTGGGTTAGTTTTGGACTGGTCCTATTGGAGTACTCTCAATATCCGCAGGGTTATGGAAGATGTCACAGCTGTCATTGCGAACATAAAGAAAGAATGAACAAAAATGGGTCTGTCGTCAGTAAAAGACAAAACTAAGTTGATGGTTTCGATAAACTGAGATTCCACAAGATATTTGGATATTTCGGGCTAAACAAACAATTTAAGAACGGGGCTCTCTATCGGCAGACAAAACTTACGCTATACAAGTCACTTATACTGTCCGTACTAGTCTATACAGCACAGAGGCAGAGTAAGAACTTCCTCATTCAGATGAGGTTGTTCTAGGATGTTTCGAAAAAAAAATACTTCATAAGACATATCCCGCTTCAATAATAACATCACTTTCAACGTTTGGCAAACATCTTTCTGATAAAACATTCGAAAACGACTACTGGAAGCAAAACGAAAAGGAACTCATAGAGTTCAACCGTTGTTCAGTTTGTTGCAGTAAATCTTTTGATCTCGAAGGTTTGCATTTGATATCAACACTAAACGTTTAGCAATATCTAAAGCGTATAACTTAACTTTAACTTTTAACAACTTATGACATTACTTTTGCTTTTGAATTTTTTTTTTTTGTGTCATGAAAATTGCTCTCTGAGAGTTGAGATGAATGCGTAATTACTAATTAGCATTATTAGCATCTATTAATTTTTTATTTATTAGAAATAAAAAAATCTTAGTTTTTGGGCAAAAAATGTAAATAAATACTCCAGTTAAAAAAAATATATATAAAATAAAATAAAAAATCAATAAATACCCGCTAGGCATGTTCATTCATCGCTGTTTTAATGACGACTAAAACCAAGACCATAAGAGTACATGTGAATTGAAAATAAACAAATGAAATGAACAGCTATGTTTGATGCTCTGTTAAGCATTTTTGTTTCGAAAATTTTTCGGTAATAGCGAATAATCGCTTATTTCGAATCTCAGGTAAAGCGGGATAGACCAATCCGCGTAAGCGCTGAATATCGGTATCATATGAGCCCAGAGCTGTAAACAACGATATAGTAAAACGCACATTGTGCAAAAGAATCAAGATGCTCCAGCGAAGAAAATGTTTAATATCGTATGATCCCGAAGGAGGATGCAAAAAGAGACGCCCTAAATTTCGCTGGAAAGATCAAGTCCAAGAAAACTTTTCCAAACTTAGCGTAAGAAATTGAAAAAGAAGCGCAGAAAACCAAGACACTTGAAAATCCATTCTTAGTTTGGCCAATGGCCCACATGGGCTGCTATAATCGGGCAACTAATCAAGTAAGTACATTTTACAAGATTCATTTGTTTTAATGTAAAATAATTTCTGAAATAGTGTTTTATTTTAGGAAGGTTTAACTCAAAAGTAGCCTTTTTATTAAAAATGCTGAGTATAGGTGGCATAACCTTGGCCCTTGTAGGGTGCCTAATTAAATGTGACGGGACGGGATATATAGAGGTTGCTGACAGTAATAACTGGACACTGGGCGCTAGGTGATCATGCAGCTCGACTTGTACTGCCTTTCAACGACTACTGTCCCAGTTGCATTAACAGGGCGATGTGGATAACAGTCAGGAAGGCGGTCCTAGCTTTCAAGAGTAACAGATTCCTTGGAAGCTATAGTACTATATACCATCAAATCTTAAGGTATGTGAGTCTAGACTTAATTACCTACTGAGATATGTCACCGATAAGCCTCCTCAATAACATTTTTTGCAGAATCCTTTGGAAAGACGATATAAAGACCAAGTTCACTGGTGATGAACGATAATGGCACACCGATTTTTCATTAAAAATGTGGGTTGTTTTTAAATCATCCATAATAGTATGGAAGCGCACAGCAAACCTATTTCGGCTTAGGTTTAAGGTTTCTTGACTTGAGGAGACAGCGCAACGTATCAACCTAACCTAGTTTATGTTTCATAGAAGAAGTTGATAGAATTTATGTTCTCTAATAGATGTGCAAAAACCACATCGCTTATTTAATTCAATAATATCATAATTCAAAACACATTTTTGTTGGTTAAATGTGCAGAAATATGCGCAATATGATGGTCAATAGTGTGCATAAAAATCGTTTCAATTCCTAGAAAATTTAGCGTTTTCGATAAAAACTTTGATTCCTATGTATGTATGTATATCTATAGGTAAATGCTATAAAATGGGCTCTTGTCACAAAAGTTTAATTTTTATAGAGTAGCAGAGTAGGTCGTTAACATTTCATGATAAAGAAATAATTTGCATATTTTTTATTTTTTTATTTTAATTTAAAAACATTTTATTCAAAAATCTTAAATCTAAATTTAACAAGAAATACAAACAATTATTCTTAAAATTTTTTCTCGAAAATCCGGTTTTTTTATCTACAAAATAAATTAAAAGAAAAGAATTGAAACAAATTGAAAATAAAAAAATCATTTTATGTGTAGTTGTTGTTATTTTATTTTTTTTAAGTTGAATTTTTTTGGGGAGCATGACGTCAGATTTTTGTTTGTTTGTTTTTTAACATTCACGGCCAGTTGGTTGTATCAGTTTGGAATGAACGAAAATTTGTATGCGTGTGTGTTTGATATGACACGGGTACTGTAGAATAATTCTAACTGACCGTCAAATTCTAAAACGTTAAGTATGTGGATTTCAATTAAAACACACAAATTTGGTAGGTATTTGATGTTCATTTAAGGCATCATTACAAAAAAGGCATAAATAAAATTTAAAAAATAATTTAATTGAACAAAACAAAAACAATTTAATAAAAATACATTAAATGTTTTAATATTTTATTGGCAAAAGAATAGGTAGGTAAGTAATTTTTGCAGTGTATTAAAAATAAACAACAAAATCGCATATCTTTATCAAAGACAGAACAAAAACACACCCTCAAAGAAAAAGCAAAATAGTGAGCGAAAGAGGGAATAAGAAAAACAATAAATAAAAACAAAAACAACGTAAAAGAAATTGCGCGCTAAACACATATTGTGACCAAGAAAGCCATATTAAAGCAAAGTCGAAATAAATTGCCAAAAGCAACAACAACAACAACAACAACAACAAGAAAAAATAGAGACTTAAAAAACAAAATAAAGAATATCAATAAAGAGAAATAAGAAGAAAAGCAACATTTTAAAACACTCTCTCTCATGGTTTTATACGAGTAAACACACACATACATACACAACTTTAAAGAAGAAACAAATCACCAGCAACAACAAAAAAACAAGGGGCGACAAACAGCCCGGTTAACTTAAAAACAAAAATAACAGAAACAGAGTATTTACATATGTATGTATAAAAACGAGTATTTTATTATTGTTATTGTGTGTTGTTGTTATTACAGTTGTTGTCTTTATTACTATTCTATTTATTGGATTAGTTATTGTTGTTGTTAATAGCAACAGCTAACAAAACGGAAAATTTACACATACTTTCCACGTACACATTCACATAGATTTTTCATCATAGAAACTACAATATAAAAATCATAATAAAAAAACCAATGGCAACAACAACAATATTTTCAACGTATTTATAAAAAACATACATAAATTACAACACACACATTCATATTAGCATACATGTTTGTGCACATGACATAAAAAAGAAGAGAATTAAAAAGCGTTAAAAACAACAACAACAACTGGTGTGTGTGACAGAAGAAATGTTTCACAATAACAACGGATACATAGATAAGTATTCATTGTATGTATGTGTGGATACATATATTAAAAAAAAGAAACATGTAGTAAATGAAGTTTAAAGCCATTTCTGTATGTATAGGTGTATTTGTTTTAGAACTAAACTTGGTTGATATTTTGGTAAGCGTACCAATTGGCCAGGTTAGTTGGTAAATGAACAACGTCAGATAGACAAACTTGTTTAATGACGGTATGAGTGACATTTCTCTCGCTCTCTCTCTCTTATTTAGTCATATTTTTTTAAATATTATTTTGTTCGATATTCTCATTCTTTAAAGCTCTTGCAACAGGGATGCGAATAAGATTTTATAAATTGAATAAAAATAATAGTAAAAATTAACTAAAAACGTAAATAAAAATTTATTTGTTCATATACATACATACATACATACATAATATGTTTGTGTATAAAAAACTTAACAAAAAGACACTGAATATTTATTTGTGCTCAGTACCTATTAATGTAGTTAAAATTTGCTATTAATGTTTTATTTCATCAAAAGACTATTTATTAATTGATGAGATTTAAATCTAAAAGGGATACAAATTTTGATAGCTCACTCTTTTCTAAATGGTAGGGGCACCAATTAGATGAATTTCGCATATGTTTCGATTGAAGACAGTTGATACAATCTCTTCATCTCTTTGGATTTTATTATATTCTGATACAAATGTGGTATTTTAAAATAGTGGTAAATTAATCATTGGGGTGCTATTGTACTTTCGACTTACAAATAGTGCTGAAAAAGTACAATTGTACATCCCCGCATCCACGCGTTTAGCAAACATCATGCGTTTGCTGTAAAACAACAAGCAGGGTTGCCTGACACTAAATATTTTGCCTTAGTGAGATTGAAATTTAATCGGATTTAATCATATCAGATTCAGGCAAAGAGCTGATCTTTTGTTTTGTTTTCATGCGTACGCACTCACACGCATAGGCAAAACATAACCAAAGAATAAACAAAGAGAAGTAAAGAGAAAACAAGTAGAATAGTACATTGCAAAGTGGCCTGAGAAAGAGACACTCAATTTAATGCATTAATATTAGTTTGCCTGACGCTGGATTAAATGGATGAAATCTTTAATGCATCATCACCAAACATCATTACACTCTACGATAGCTTATGTTCAATTACGACACTTTTTTAAACAAATCAACTAACTTTATATACGATCAGTCATAGGAAAGAATCAGAAAATGTCTTATGTCGTAAATTTAATGTAAAATTGTGCGTAATTGGTTTTTAATATTTTTGTTTGCAATTTTTTTCCATTTAAACCTGAAAATCAAAATAAAATCTACTAAACTGTTACCCAAAGTAAGTGAATTTCTTAGGTAGGCCATTTCGATAAGAACAAATCGTTAAAACTTAGCTTAGACAACTAAAAACATATACTTTAGTCATAGCAATTATTTTTATAGAAAAATATTATGCAGTCGATTGCAAATTTGGACTTGCGCATTTCGGCGCATTTTTATATTCGTTTTTGATAAGACAAACAGCAAAATTTTTAAGGGTTAGGCAAAAATTTTAATAAGATTTCGTGTTCGGGCAAGGTAAACGCCATAACAACGAGTTTTTTAGTTTCAGGATATACGAAACAAACAAATTATTAATGAAAATAGTTATTATTGCAAAAACAGTTTGAATTTCATTTCTTCGTCATTGATGATGATCTAAAATATGAAAATGGACGAATTAATCCTCACTGATCTTGATTTTTTATTATATTACTGCGTATCTGCTGAGTTTGCCAAAATAAGCTGGGTTCGTATAAGAAATAGTATTCTTTAGTTTTTTAAATACGAATATAAGATCTAAGCAAAGAAATTTTTACTTTTTATTTGTGAATTTTGCTTTACTTTATTGGCTTTGTACACTCTTGTTTAATAAAATAGACACACTTACTTTTTATTACTTAGCGACTATATTTTTTGATATATTCTGTGTAGAACAAGAATTTATATAACTTTAAATATATAGCTTAACTGAGCTCAAAAGCATATTGATTAATTTTACCATTCTCAAGATATACAAAAAATTTATTTTCACTATGTATGGAGTCAAGGAAATCGAAAAAAAAGAAACATGTATCAAAATACAAAACGTCAACAAAAAAGTTTCCAGCCAAGAACGAACGTCTGAAAGGACAAATGTGGAAACATAATTAACAGTGGAATTGAAATTGTAACCCTTGACACAAATATTTTGAGGTACTTTAAATAAAGTTATTATCAACTGCGAGGAATGAACATGATAGAAGAGGAAGTTTGTGATGCAATTCTGAGAGATACTAAAGTAGCATTCAACAAACTCAAGAATTATAGAACTGTTAAAATATGGCGGATATAAATGCCATAACCACCTACTCCTGAACATCTAAAACCCCGAACCTCTGCCAAATGAATGGCTGACAAGTATAATACTACCTATCCACAAAAAAGGAGATAGGAAGGACAGACTGTAACAGCTATCGTATTCAACAAACGCAAGAATTATAGAAGCAGTGCTGAAGATGGCATAGTTGTCATAACCACCTACTCCTGAACACCTAAAACCCTGAATCTCTGACAAATGAATGGCTGACAAGTATAGTACTACTTATCCACAAAAAAGGACATAGGACGGACAGACTGTAACAGCTATCGTGGTATTTCAATCAACTTTGAGAAATGTTATAAATATATGATCGATTTACACTACAGCTTCATTGATTTCAAACAAGCGTTTGATAGAAACAAGATCTCACTGCGAATAATTAAATTAGGAATGCCATATAAGCTTGTCAATTAGGTGGACATTGTCAATACAACTGCTAAGGTGACAATACAGGAATACAAACAGTTTCAGGAGATGCCTTATCATCTCTTGTCTTCAACCTTGTCTTACATTCCGTAATAAAGGAAATTAATCAGGAAAGCGCAATTTGTAGAAAATCTACGCAAATTTGCACATACGAGGATGATATTTTAATAGTTGTCAGACCCAGAAACATCCTGAATAGAATGGAGAATGATAATTGCTGAAGTATTGGTCCATAAAGGACTGTATTTGTTGTTGATATGTATGGGAGGTGATAATTCCACTTATCTAATTCCATATAAAATTTTGTAGTTGATGAAGTATTTAAGCAACGAAATTACTTAGAAGACATTTAGAGACTTCCACAAGATACGCGAAAATCAATATTTACTATGTATGAGAAATGCCAATTTCAATTTCGCCCATAATAATAATAATTTATGCTAAGCACGAAGACGTTTTGACCACATTTAGAAAGTCTTAATATTACCATTTTAGAAATATGTACAAATATTTATTTTTAATGGGCGTGGCATACGAATTCTGGAATTATAGAAATATCTCTGCATAGGTTAATTGCTAGAGCCGTTCTCAAGTTTTGAGCTTAGCAATATAGATAGAAGAAGAAATAAACCCGGATCAAAATAATCTATAAACATTTTGTAAAGATAAACGACCAGTTAAGATAACTTTTTATTCCTTTTTTACAATATTTTAATATTTCAATTCCTTATTAATTGGCAACCCTTTAAAAAGAAAATCTAACGCAGAAAAATTTTGAAGAGAATAACCAAACGAGTGCGATTTTGTCGATGTATTTATTTTGTACATACGTTTTTTAAGAGAACGAGGCATTGTTATTGTTAAATATGAGTAAGAATTTGGATGTGTGCATGTATGTTTGAGCGTATGTTCCCATTATTATTATTTTTGTTGTCTTCTTGTTGTTGTATTGTGTGTTGAATAGTGTTTGTGTGTAAATTTTAGGCTATGAAGTCATACATTTTAAATGTTGATTTCATACAATCGTGTTTTTTCTTTCATTTCTATACGTCAGTATTGCCTGTTTTTGCTACTCTTGTTGGTCGGTTGCTGTTGTTGATGTTGTTATTGTAGTTGTAGTTGTTTGTCGTGGTTGCCATTATTATATTATTGTGGTTGTTATTGTTGCATTGATTGTTATTGTCGTCGTATTAAAATATTAAACATTTCTACACTCGTATTCTACTTTAAGCCTTCTTTTAAGTTGTTTTCTGTTGTTATTTTTCTTTAAATAGTGACAACAGCCACAGCCCCAAAAATAAAAAAAATTCTTTTTACTATTTTTTTTTTTTGTTTAAATTCTACGTTCTTAAATTAATTCTTTGCAAAATTTTTTACCTTTTTTTTATTTTATTGCCACACAACTTTACTTCAGCTTTCTGATTTGATTTTAAAGAAAGTTGCTGTTATTGTTGTTGTTTTCGTTTTGGGTTCGTTTAGTTTTTTCTTGTATTTTTTCTTGTTTTCCTTTTGCTTTTTTAAATTTTCACACAATTTTTTTTTTTTTTTTTTTTGGGTAAAATAAAACACTTTTACTTTGGGTGTATTTTTCTTTTCGCTTTTTTCAATAAATTTATTTCTTGTTGCTTCACAAAACCTTTTTTCTGTAAAAAGGAATAGAATTATTTTTAATAAAAAAATAAGATTTTAAATTTCTTTGCACTTTGCTAAAAAGATATTCAGTAATTTGGGAATGATAAATGGAAAAAATGTCGTTGTTGTATACACCGTATATATTAATATCTTGGATGAATAATTTAATTTGATTTTTTATTTATTTCCTCCTTACATTCGCTTACACTTTATTTTTTAACAAACGCACGCCACGACTAAGAAACTCGAACTGTTGGATTTTGAAAACTTGTCTCGTTACTCAAGTCCCCACAAATAAGTAAAGCAACAACAACAACAGCAATAACATTAAAAAATCATGTACAAACTTGTTACTCTCGTTTAAATTCATTAATAAAAAGAGCATAAAAGTAGTAGAGTGTCTCTCATTATGGCCCACCCTAAAGTCTAATTGGAATTTCTCAATTTTCATAAAACTTGGCTCTCTTGCTAAGCAATATTTTGCGCTCTTTTAATTATCAAAAACTTAATGTTGTTGTTTTGTGTCTATTAAACAATGTAACAATATCGCGTTATTTGTTGATTTCAGTGATTTTTTAATACTTTAGCCGGCAAAATAAAGAAAAGTTCGTTTTAACAATTTAAAGTAAAATCAAGCGGTTTTTTAGTCAAAAAATATTTCTTTATTATAGACGTTTTTTGCCTTTATCATTCCATTTGGGATATCTATCAGATATCATTAGCGAAGTCTAGGTCTTCAAGCCCCTAAATGATTTCTCTTCTCTTTTATGCAATTCCCCTCTTATCCTCATCCAAGACAATTGTTAATTGCAATAGTGAGAGCGGACAAACTTATCTTACTACAACATTCGTTGTAAAAGCTTGACTGTTATTATAGACTGTTCACCATTATTATAGACGTTTTTTGCCTTATCATTCCATTTGGGAACATAGAGATTCTATAAATTCCTTCCACCTATTTCTATCGTCTATCAGATATCATTAGCAAAATCTAGGTCTTCAAAGGAATCTGTTAAGCCCCCAAATGATTTCTCTTCTCTTTTATGCGATTTCCCCTTTAATCTCATCCAAGACAATTGTTAATTGCAATGGTGAGAGCGGACAAACTTGTCATACTACAACATTCGTTGTAAAAGCTTCACTGTACCGCTCGTTGTGGAGAACTTTTAAAGTTGCGTTCCTTTTTTAAAATACGAACTAAGTACACGGGCATGTCCATTCGATCGACTGCCCTATTATTATTCTGAGCGTGTTGGTCTGATCGATACAGCTTCAATGTGAGCGAAAGCCAACTTGTTATACTTGGAGTTGTAACCCGTAACTTTTGATTGATAATTAAGATTAGTATTTTATAGACCATACTGAGGAGAGTTATGCCTTGCTAGTTGTCACAGTCAGTTAAATCACCATCTTTTGGGAGTTTTATTATTATATAGGGGTTTAGTAAAGATTCCAGGTTTCAAGCTTCAAGCGGGTGAGGATTGTTGTGGCTGAATGATAATAATAATAATAATAATTCACATAATATTTCACGAAGGAGCACAGGACTTTCCTTAGTCAATGAGCTACATCCGATTCTGTTTTTAGACTCATTGAAGAGGATCTACAGTTTAACACCGGCTACAAGCGGCAAATGCGTTAGAGAAGTAGTGCTCAATAATAGTAGTGCTCCTAACCAATTACTAGCTAATGTTATTAGATGATACCGCTGTAGAAAATAGATTTTTTTTCAAATAGTCTGATCTGGGGATTTAACTGAGAAGCTCATGGTTAATAGGCGGTAGTCTTACCTACATACCATACCACAGCGGTTGTGGAATCGGTTTGAAATAATTTTGCCGGTATGCTACTACTTTGTTTTTTTTAACATCGAAATGCCAAATACAATTTTCTCAATACGCGAAGGCTCGTCGTTTTTCTCCATACGTGTTATAGTTGGATTTGTATTAGTATCTCTGACTCTCTGGTCTTCGACTTCCATGTCGAATGTACTTTCAAAATGTTGTTTCCACCTATTTGATGATTGCTCTCCGTCGGTTAGGATTTTTTTGCTTTTATCTTTGACGCCTCGATATCCTGCCAATAATTTGGTATAGTTTCTTCATATTGTTAGTACCGGCTACATTTTCGACATCATCTTTTCGATATACCTTATTTTGCCTGAACGTGGTAAGCGTTTCACCTTTTTTGCCGACACCTATTTATTTAATAAGAGTGTATATTCTTTGCTAAGCTATCAAACTATGAGTATTTCCTACAGGATGTCGCTACTTTTTTATAATTTTAAGTACACCTACCTACCTACCCACCTATGTGTAACTAGGTTGCAAAGAAATTAATAGGAAAATAGTCTGATTTACTCATGTTTTAAGCACTAAAATACCATAAACGGTAATTTAACCAAATGTGAACTTTTGTATGGAAATATGTACTTTTAATTACAAGTCGTTCATTTTATTTTAACAAAAACGCTATATTGGCATGCCTGTAAGAAGTTGCTTTCTTCTTTGAATTTTAGATTTTAGTCTGGCAGCATTTTACTATTTGTTGATTTGCTTAAAATTTTTCATCGTCTTTTTTTGTTTTCTCTTGCAATAACGATTACCAATTGCCACTTTCTGCATCCATCAGATTGTTTTGTTTTTCTTGTTATTTTGTTTTGATTTCATCACTTTTTGTACAGTTATCAATGAGTTGTTGTTGTTGTTATTGTTGTTATTTAATTGATTCAAACTGAATTGTGAAAAGAGCACAAGGTGGTTGTTTATTAGTACACAGATTTTCTCTTATTTTTCATAAGTGTTGTTATTTCGGGTACAATTTTTATATTTTTTAGTACCTATGGTATCTGCTAATAAAAACCAACTAAACTAAAAACTTTCTTTAGTAAGTAATGTAATTTAAACTAAAAAGCATTTTTAATTAATTTTTTTTTTTTTAAATAAAGGTTATCCAAATTTGAGGTATCATTTTAATTTTAATAAAAAAAAGATTTTTTATTTCAGATATTAAATATATTTTTATTTTAGTTTATTATTCTGGTTCTGGTTAGAAATAAAAAATTACGTCGGTCAAGTGACCCCCCTACTGGCTCGGCAGGCTTCCAATCTTTTATCAAAATTATCAATCACGTTTTTCAATAAACTGTGGTCAATGATTGATATCTAATCGATAATGTTGGTTCCAAAAAAAAATATAAAGGTTTCAAATCGCACGATTTTGGTGGCCAATATACTCCTCATCTACGAGAAATAATGCGATTATCGATCTTTTCTTTCAAAAGATCCATTGTTTCTCTTGCTGTGGCACCATCATGTTGAAACCACATATTCTCTGCGTCTAAATCATTAATTTTCCGCCACAAAAAGCTTCGGATCATCTCCCTGTAGCGATTTTCATTGATCGTAACAGCATTTCTATTTTCGTTTTACAAAAAAATATGGTCCGATGATTCCTCCGTACCACAAACCACACCAAACCGTAATTTTTTGTTGATGTAATGGTAAGAAGATAACTCTTCGATTCTCTTCACGCCTAACACGACAATTCTACTTTTTGAGCTTCGTCGGTGAAGATTATTTTGGTAAACAAATTTCTTAATTACATTTTGAAAACTTGCCATTTTCAAAAAATGTTTTAATAATAAAAATACGTTATTCCTTCGTGTAACGCTCCATATTAACTAACCGGAATGTATTCAGAATCAGAAAATGTAATTCAGAATAAAAATTATAAGTGGAAAAAAATGGCAGCAAAATTAAAATGATACCTCAATTTTAGACACCATTTATATCCGAACTCTAATTGGAAATAGATAAAACAAGAAAAAGAATAAAGAGTTTAATATAAGTTTTATGCTGTTTGGTGGTAAATTTCATAGCGTTTAAGTGTAAAAACGTCCAAAACAACCAACTGTACAGTACGCTAGATTTTTAAGAATTTCTAGTGTTACTTCATTAATAGCATAAGTTACGTCGACTTTTTAAATTGTAAGCATAGCGCATGCACTTAACGAACCCCAAAAGAAAATATGTAATAAAAAGGCTTAAAATCGCACAATTTTGGAGGTCAAAGAAACAGATTAATTTCGTAAAATAATATTAAAACACACATACACATTAAAATAATATTTTAGTAATTTGAGAAAGTCACTGTTTGGTGTGAAAGTTGAGGACGACGTTGACCAGGCCATCACTGTTAACGGCGAACCTTATAAATCGATGATTACTAACTTGTTTTGGCCTGAATTTGATTGGATGATATAGAAACCTTATGATTTCAATAGGATAGCGTAACGTACGAGCGAACTGTCCAACGTGATCGTGCGATTTAACCCTGTTACACCTTTTTTTCTGCAGTTTTCTTAAGGTCAATCCATAAATCACAGCTGCCCTCAAAACAAACATAACTCGTACATCATGGAAAATTGGATATTCCGGATGCGAGCGACTTACCGAAGTATACATAGTATAGATATATAATTCTTCGGCTCCAGGAAGATCCAACCTTCGGTGTAAGTGCCAAGTGTTAGAGGATGCGCAAAAACTTGGCGTTATGAACTGGAGACAGCACGCACAAGACCGAAGTGCTTGGAAGTCATTTATTAAGCAAGCCCGGACCTCCAACAGATTGTACAGCCGGTTTAAGTAAGCTAGTAAACCTACCTTAAGCCTTAACGAAAATTAGTATAAAAAAAATTGCTCGGATTTTGTGTTAAGTAAGGAATTTTGTCATTCATTTTGATTTACATACATATATAGACAAATTCGACAACTCTTCCTTTTTTTCGGGCACTCGTTATATGTAAATGGTACACTTAACACCGTATACACTTGACTCTCATGTAACACAGTACTTATTTAACACGGTTTCGATAGTACACGGTACCATACTTGCGAATAATGCAACACGGGTTCGATAGAACACGCTGCAATATTTTTTGCCACCATTGTCGTTCTCAACGCTAATCAGTTTGATCGTCCGAAGCTGGACTCACCCATTTAGTTTCTACATGACAGCCTGTAATTATTAAAGCGGTCTAAATAAAGATCAAAATGATCTTTAATTCCAAAACTAAATCGAATTTTTAACTTTTGGCCAATGATAGGTCTGAATTTTGTAATGTTTCATTGTGCTGGTTCTAGAAAAATAGGTTGTGGGAAGGAGGAAAGAGGGAGTAGTGTTAATGGACGTTCGATTTAAATTTGCCCATGTCATAAGTAGCTCGAAGATTATTTCACAAACGAACTGTGCTACTAAAATTGCGAATTCTCCCTAAAAAATGCGTTGTGCGATTAACTGGACAATCAACTACAAAAAGAAGCACTCTACACAAGATACGGGTATTACGAAAGAATACGTGATTATTATGGATTAATTCCTTGGTTTCGCCAGAACACATTCCGTTCTAGTATTGATAGTTAATGAAACGCACGCCACATTGCGACGATGCTCTAACAAATCGATAGAGTAGGCTATCCTACCGACATTAACAAGCACCTTCGCCCTCTCCTGTGCGCGGTTGAGAAGCTCCAAAATAGATTTTAAAGCACCGGTCTATACATGAGAGTTGTTACCATTTTAGGTCGGATATCGGTCTCATAAATACATACTCGTATTAAGGATATCAGATGAAGTGAAGTATATCTTACACCGTCTTAAAAACCGAGGCATTTAAGCCAACGAATGAATTCTCATTGGCTCTCACGGCCTCACTCGGAGATATTAGCTAGATCACTTGAGAGCGTGACATTCATATTCCGCCTTTTCGCCCCAATCTCCAAAAGGCTCGGCTTACGATCAAAAGAATATGAATGACAAATGTTGATGTCATCTACAAACAAGTAGATAGAATCGAAAATGTGAAGAAGAAAGTCGTTAAGAAATACAAAAAATAGAATTGGAGAAAGAACAGAGCCCTGCGGTACCCCTAAATTCTTCCTGAACTTATCGGATGAGATCCCATCTATAACCACTCATACAGAGCGATCTCTGAGAAATTCGAGAGAATTGGCTACCGCTCTATCAAACGCCTTGGAAATATTCAGGCCCGTACTCTCACCGAATCCGTAAATAGACTTATTCCACCTTTCAGAGAGTAAAGCCAGCAGATCACTAGTATAGAGACAATTACGCAAACCATACTGGCGATAGCTCAGCAAATTGTTGGACTCTAAGTACTTCACAAGGTGGTGATTGATCATATTCTCAATAACTTTCGAAAGTGTCGAAAAAACTGCTATTGGTCGGTAGTTTTTAGGGTTACTATCCTCACCCTTTTTAGGGATTGCCGTTACACTGGCAACCTTCTAGCAAGATGGAAAAACACCAGCACAATAAGACGCATTAAAAACGTTAGCCAATAGATGCGCAAGCGTAGAAGACCACTGCTTCGGGACCAGTGCTGGAATTTCATTCGGCTCAGAAGACTTGACTACATTGAGATTTACAAGAACCTTACGAATTGGTTACGATATAGCACGAATAAGGTTTCGATATAACACGACAACTATTGCATTACTGATTTGTATTGTTACTTCATAGTTTCCTAAGGCATGGTACTAATTAACCGTACTATACGAGACACAACTGTATTTTGCAAAGGACATAAGAATACGCAAGTGGATTTTCGTTCATTTAAATAATAATTTCTTGACAAACTGTTGTTGACATACAAGTGCACACACAATTTATATTTAAGCCGTTTATTTTGAAAGAGAGGCAAGTCCACTTTTGAAAAAATCGAGATAATGGTAATTATGGATACAAATTGTTATGATCTTTTTGTGTGAAAACAGTTTTTAGTAAAAAAATCAGCTTCTGTTATTTGGGTGATGGAAGTTTTACCTCTTAACAGTATAGAAAATATGTTTATTTTAAAAGTGGTGCAAGTCCATTTTAAATTGGAATTGTTAATCGGTCAAATATATTATGACAAAGTTTTGCTCCTGTTGCTCTATGGTGAAGCAATGTGACCGTTTGACATCACCGTCTGAAGATGGTATATATGTTTAGGATGAAACTAGAGCATCCCGAATAGCACAGGTAGCATCTTGTTAATTGAAACACAGATTGTTAAAACCCAAAAACACATTACAGCTTATAATGACATATGCACTGGTCAAAATAGAAGCTGATCAAAGAATTTTAAAGGATGTAAAGTGTTCATTCCAGTAATAGTGAAATAAATGTCATTTATCGGAAATTTTTATTTTATTTTATCATGATTTTTAAGTGGTAGAGATGGCAATCCGCAAAACAAGTTTGTTAAATATTCCCCAGGATTACTATAATGTAGTTTGAAGTTGTCGAAAATATAACAAATTTTTAGTCCATGAAATAAAACTCGGAAAGTTTTTTTAACTCAACCTCTGCAGAGAGCGGTTTTAAAAACAAAGAAAGATTCCAACGAGGAGTCTGTTAGTTGGTTCAATATATTCTGGATCAGAGTTACAAGCGATAGTTAGTTAGTTAGTTACCTCGGGTAGCCAGATAACGTCCAGCCTACCTGGGTCCAATATTGATCCCACTGTGATAGCCATCAGTAATCCAGAAAATGAACAACCTACATGTCCGCATCCCGGTCCGATCCAAACCAACCAGACGCATGCACAAAAAAAGAGATCCTGCCGATATTCACATCAGCCAGGTCCGACAAGGCATTCAGAAACGGACTGCCAGAGAAAGCAGATCTAATGTCCGAAAAACTCGGGCAGGATAGCTTGGAATACAGGATTATCCCCAGATACTTCGCGCTATCCGACAGCCCTAGCTCAACGCCGTGCAGACGCGGTAGGGAAAACGACGGAACTTTGTACCTGTGCGTGAATAGTACCAATTCCGTCTTTAACGGGTTAACATTCAGCCCACTATCAGTACTTCACCGACTGGGAAGGCCTAGAGATATTTGAAGGCGCTGCGACATTGTGTCAAGAAATTTTCCCGATACAGCCACAGCAACATCATCCACATACGTTACAGTCTTGAATCTATTAGAATCAAGTTTTACGAGCAAAGTGTTAACGATCAAATTTCACAGGAGTGTGGAGCGCCCTCTTCAGCCACCCCGTAGACGGTAGCTGATCCCATAGTGGAGACAATCACCCTGTTGGTCAGGAGTCTCCCTATGAATCTTACCACAGAACCAATGAGCATTCAGTGCCACCAGAGCCGACCTAATCGCCTCCAGCGTCACATTGTTAAAGGCCCCCTAGGTCAGGTTCTATCGTACTGCGAAGATGCAAGTCGACCAACCTTTGCAGAGATAGGCTGATGAGTCTGAAGTCCTTTGGACCCGTGTGGGAGGTTTTACTCCCCTTCGGAATAAATGCAGACTGCACGGTGTAAGACTCAGGAATATAAGCATGTCTTATAGATAGCCAGCCATCAGCCAAGGAATCACAAAATTAGCGCTATTCTGAAGATCGGCAGAAATAATACCATCCGAGCCAGCGGATTTGTACAGGGCAAAGCTGCACAACGCCCACCTCAGCACAGTTTCCGTAATTGGAACGTGGGATTCGGTATGATCGTGTGAATTGTTCACGTGACGCTCCCACATAGGAAAACTGCCCGGAAAGTGTACATCCCGCAAGACATTAAAGGTCTCTTGTCCGCTTTTGGTCCAGCCTCCACATGGTCACCGTTGATGATGCCAAGATTTTCATCAATCGGCTCGTCTCTGAGTGTCCTTCTACACTGCTGCAGAAGGATCTCTAAGATTTGCGCTTCTAATCTGGTTTTTAAATCTGTTCCATGAGGATAGCCTCATTAAATAGCCGGCGACATTCCCTGCGGGTGTCGCTCGGATCAGAATTCCACCATGGTGGTTGCTTCCTACAACAGACCCTTGGTTTGCATGCCTCACCTGTTGCCCTATCGAAAGCTTCCGTCAAGGTCTTAACAAAAGCCTCGATGTCGCGGCAACTATTTATATTCGGAGGATCCGGAAGAGTTCGGGGCAGGATGTTGCGATGCTCAACCCAGTCCGTCTTCCTCCTGTTCTGAAAAACCCTAGTCCCGGGCGACTTGATCGCAATTTCGATATCAATATACAGATGGTCAGAGGAGCATTTCCAAGAAACCCTCCATCCACTAACCAAATCGGAGTACCTGGAAAACTTCAGTAGATAGATTTGAGAGGAAGGCCAAGTAATTTCGGAAATATTAAGTTACTCATGATGCATGTCAATTTCCAATAGATTTCTAAAACCGAATACTCTGTTTATTTATAACTTAACATAGTTTCTTAATTAATTTATATAAAAACACACAAATTCCTTAAGGTTACTTAAATGATATATTGTATTTGATGTGATAACATATCTATTGATAAATTCGCAAGCAGATTTGAAATGTCATTAAGCTTAGTTATCCCCCCTGTAATTTGTAACGTCAATACGGCTACCAGGCTTATGCAACAGGACTATAAATGAACATTTCTAGCGATCTGAAAAAAATGAAACTACGTACACCATATGGACCAGGACTATATTGACATTAGGCTTCCTAAGACCGTTTGCATATCTAAAGAATGCATATTAATTGATGTTATCGTTTAAATATTATAGGGATTAGATCTATTATTAAATGATTCACTAGCGATTGTAGATGTGAAGAAACCAGCAAAAGCATCGGCAATTTCGACACTAGTGAAATATGTAGCACCAATTTTTCTCATTGTTGTGTGATACGATGAAGCTTTCATTTTCGGATTTTTTAAAATTTAAAACGATTTTAGTATTAACCTTAATTATATCTTGAACAACATCTTTTATTCTCTAAGTTATAATGACTTCCAGGTATAAGATCAAGACCATAATCGATTAAATCTATACTTGGTAAGCCAAGGAGGACGATTTGATTTTATAGATTTAACTACAGGAGTACATTCTAACAAACAGTTGAGACAAACTGTGTCCTTTTCACATTCAAGTATTTTTAAATTGGTTAACAAATGATTTTTTCTTTATTCCTCTTAGGAGCATAGGTTGTCAATCCATGTAAGATTGTTTTGCCTTAGTTCTTGGATAATTGTGCATCGCAGGTATTTTTTGGTCGACTGTGGTTCCTTTATCCTTCAAGATTCCACTCAAGTATAGAGCTGCAAAACTATCGATAGTCGGCTCACTCGATAGTATCGATAGTTTTTTTTTTGCAAGCTAATGTTTCAGACCATGAAGATCAAGTGAAAGAAAACTTAATCCATTCAAGTCATCAAAAAGCCCCAAAAATGAACTTTTTCTCCTGTTTCAAGTCGCACAATAAGAAAAAAACTTATGGAAGCTAGACTTATGGGTAAGAGTCCTCGAAAAGTATCGTTTCTCAGCAAACGGAAGCCAAACCTGCACCGTAATAGTTAGAACAACATGCTATGGTCTGACGAAACGATGATTCATTTGCTTGGGTCAAATGCAAAATCGTATGTACGAACATATTTTAGTTCCAATTCATATTTGAGTTTAATAAATAAAATTTTGAAAAACTGTTAAACTGTGTCACTATCTAACTATAAAAGTTTATAGGCGGCTAACAACTGCGAAAAAATTTTTTGCAAGTGTGACCTTAACTACATGTAGTGGCATCCGTATTTACTCTTAGAATTTGATGATAGCATTGATAGTGAAAAAAAAAACTATCGATGGTCAGCCAAAAACAATACTATCGATTGTTTTGCAGGTCTACTTAGGTGCCTTAATACTATGGGGATTTTCCTTAAAGTATGGCTGATTCATCTTCACTTCCTTTGTCTTATCTGCTTCAGTATGGGCTCTTCATTTGTCAAATTCCATAGTTCTATGTTGCTTGTGGTGCTAGGCTAGAATTTTTGCATATGATTCTAATGCATATGATTCTAAGGCCAAGTTTCACTGCCGTACTGCTGTACTACAGAATTGACTTTACACATGAGTTGAATAGTCTTAGCTTGGTTTGCCTGGTGTGTATGAACTTCTCCATACTGACTGGAGTCTTCCACATGCCCATATCGCTTTGTTGAGCCTGTTGTTAACGTCTGTATCTGCACCGATGTTTATTGCCATTGTGCTTCCCAGATATCAAAAGCTAACCACATACTCAATTAGCTGGCCCTGTAGCATATTGTTTTATGTGCTATTGTTGTTAATTCTCATGGCTTTGGTGTTCTTTATATTTATCTCAAGTCCAACATTGCGATCCAGTCTTTCCAAGTCTTCTAATTTTGACTGCATGTTGGATATCTTGTGTGAGAGTAGACAAATATCATATTATCGTGAGAGACTCCATTAGCGAGATCGATTATTCGTCTTTTTTCAAAAATCGATTTTTCCAATAATTCGAAAATTTACGATTTTTAAAAACCAGGTTTTTGGTTAAAAATTAATTAAATAACCGGTTAACAAGTGCTTTTATTAAAATGATATTCTTTTCAATTCTTGTTGTTTTATCAAATAAAATTGCTAAATTTTGCCGCATGTTTAAGTTTCTAAACTAATTTTCACCCATTGATTCATTTTTGACAGCGTTTAGTACGAGTGTTGTTTGCTTAAATTACTTGGTATAGAATCAAGCTTTCCTTGCTCCACAATTACGTGAATCATCGTACTCGAAATATTTCTACACTTCAGAGAACATACGTTAAAAAATAAATATGTATGTATTTGTATGAATGTATGTATATCATAGTTTATATAATTTCACACCAATCAATTTTTATTTATCCTTTCAACTCAACACTTTCTAGGGGTATTTAATCGCAACTGTAAGTTTTTAATTTAAATTTTTTTTTTTTTTTTTAACAAGAACGTTTTGTATTTATTTAAATACTTCCATAGACACAATCGCACAGCTGATCATCATTCTCCATAAATACAAAATTAATATTTAATTACAGAAAATGAGATAAAGTTATTGCTGCTCAAGGGTGCCTATTTATTATGTATTGAATTAAGAACGTATAAAAATAAAACCGGTTAAAACCGACTGAATAATAACCGTTTGATTCTCCCTAGACTCCGTGTTATACCTTTGCTCTGTGACCAGACTTCGCTCATGATCTCATCGAGAACGATGGTGAATAGAAGAGGTGAAAAATTGATTAAACAGTCGATAATTCGTCCGCAAATAGATTCAGACACATTATATGTTGAAGAACATTGAGGAAATGGCATAGAAACTAATGTCCGATGATGATTATCGTCTGACGTACATAGCGGAGAACTCCTTTGTACATCGAAAGGTGAAGGCTTGTTAACAAATACCAATTACCATTATTTAATTGAAAAGCACTAATTTTAGTAAACGAAATTAAAAAATCCTGTGACCATACATGAAAAGTATGGGTACTAAGAAGTCAGACTCATACAAGATGTTCTAGTTGTCTGTGGGAATATTAAAATCGCCGAACACAATCAAACAATCGATCAGTCTAAGCTCAACAGCAACCAATCTAATAAGCGAATAACGAAAAAAAAAAAACGTTACCAGCACGATAAAGTTTCTAAGCTTACCATTTTTTATCTAAAATTTTATTTATATTAAAAGAAACATTTTATTTTCGTATTTTTTTTCGTTCTTTTTTTGTTTTTGTTTTTAATGTAACATGTATTTCTAAATATATTATTTTATATTTCATCATTCACAGAACATTACGAAACTCACAAAAAATATATATTAATTAAAATAATGGATTACAGTTTAAAAAAGAAGTAATTTTTTTCTTTTTTTTAATTTTTAATTAAAAGTTACACAATAGAGAACAAGTGGATATTTTGCTTTTTCAAAACTTTCAAAACTTTATTTATAGACTACAGACTACAATCTAATAAAATAAATGTCTTAACACAATAATCAGAAACACAATTTGTGGATTAAAGGCATAAATTAAAAAAAATACAGAAAATAAATTTAAAAATATTAAGTAAAAATAACACAAAAATTACAAACTAAAACTGAATTGAAAGCTGAATGTTTTGTAGAAATAAAATTAAGAAAAATCCAAAACTAAACAAAATTTAATAAATTAATTTTTTTCTTAAACAACAAAATATATATTCTGAGTACATTTTAAGGACTTTTTAATAGAGAAGAAAGTACAGTCTCAAACTTTTGATTTGCAAAAGAAATTTTATTTTAATTTTTAAGAATAAGAAGAAACTTAAATTATAAATGAAAATATATAAAATCTGTATGTAAGTAGTAGTGCTGCTGCAAAATTAATCTTTTCTGTATAAAACTAAAAGATAAAGAGAGAAAAAAACATGCAAAAGTTAGTTTTAAAATGAGAAAGAGATAAATTTTAAACGATATGTAATTTAATTTTATAATTGAGCCAAAATTATACAAAACGAGCTTAATTTGTTATTTTTCATCTACTGAATACACTATTAATTCAAACTAAATTATTTGAAAATATATACATTGACAAGCTACGTACTCTACCCCAAAAAAATTGTTTTTTCAACTAAGGTGGCCAACAAAATTTATATTTTTTATGAATTAATAATAATTTGACAAATATATATATTTCAAAAATAAATTCCAGTACAATAAATAACAATAACAGTTTAATAATTTTAAGTTACTTTTTGAGATTTGATTTTAACACTAAATATGGTATACCAACAATTTATACACACTTATTTCTACCATAGCCGATACAATGACCGATCTTTATGTTTAATGAATGAATGTATAAAATAATGTTGTAAAGGGAAAAAAATCAATATTAGTTAACTAATATTGTTACTTAGTGATAGAATTGATCCATTAATTCATTTGAAATAAACAAATTAATTAATTGTTTATTCATCCTTATCATGGTTCAGAAGTCGATATTTTGCAAAAAAATATCGAAATAAGACAACTAATACCATCAGATGGATGATAAGACCCATTAAATAATTAATATTTTTAATAAAATTAATTTTGTTAGTTTCTCCTAACATCATATTTTATAAACACAATATAATTGGTCATGATAAAAATAGGTATTACCGATCAAATAACTAGCTATGGTATGTTTAGTGTTAATGTCATTACATATATTTTTTAGATTAACCTCCTTAATATCTAAATTATAATTATTTGAATTTTGTATCTTAATAATTAAATATATAAGGCTTAACAATAGCACGTTTTCGTTGTGCATACGTTTTTAAAGCATACGATTGATGTAATGTAATGTTGTAAACTTTTCAAGCTTCTACTGAAAAACTCACTTTTTAACATGTTCTCGTTTGGAGGCGTTAATATGTTCGCTTTATAAACAGCCTTAAAAGCATTGCTCTATCGCTGAGCGGCTAAATTCATGAGCAGTTAACATTCCCGTTTTAAATATTTTACACATTGAACCGTTTTCTTTAAAGGAAGTCAATTCGAAATTTTTCATAGTAACCGAACAATCAGGTATGTGATTGAAAACGATTTTGATCGAAATTGAAATCGACAATATCTCTAATCTTATAAATCTTGCAACTCCTTATTTATTAGGAGTTTTGTTAATCGAGGCAATTAAGTTAATGGTAATTGAGGTAATAAGTAAAAAAAGAATTCAAATCGTTTTCCATCAAATACCTGAATATTATGATACCTAAACGCAGCCATTCAAATATTTGCAGTCACCCATTTCTAAATATGTTATAAGAGTTTTAACTGTACAAACAAAGGCAAATTTTGAAATTTTGTTCAAAATGAAATAATCAGCCCTATTATGCGTTTTGATTACTTATCGGCATTCAGTTACGCTAAGACTGAAAATTCGTATTCCAAAAAAACAGTATGGTTAGAAAGTCAATAGTATGAAATGGAAACAGAAAATAAATAAATTTGTAATGAACAACTTAAAATTTAGTGCATACTCGAAGGGGTTCAGTAAGAAAGCACGATTTCTGCTTATTTTTTATATAAATGGACGAGCGTAAATTTATATTATTATTTAACAAAAAAAAAAAATAAATAATAGGTCAATTATGAACGAACGGCAACTAGAAATTTGAAGTTGCCTATATGGCAATTGAAATTAATAGATTTTTAGTTGCCAGTTGCCATACGTAATCAAATTTTCAGCAACCATTTCGATAATCGCCCTATAATTAATAAAATAAGGCATTCATTATAAATGGCAACCGAACTTCAGTTGCGTTGCTAGCAGCCGAAAAATCCATAACGTATGGCAACTGAAAACAAGAAATCTGCTAACTCTCGTAACTTGAAATTTCTGGTTGCGATTCGACAACGCAACTGAAGATCGGTTGTCATCTGTAATCCCATACATTTTAGTCAATAAATATTGATCTAAAGAACAACAACTGTAAGCCTACGATCGTAATGCAGAATACATGACATCGAAAGGAACTGAACGGAAACAAAACGCAGAAAACCAGTTGCCAAACGGTGAAAATTTCGATTCGAAACGCAGAAAAGGGGGTGATTATTTATTCGGATTTATTTTCGAACTAAAGTGCACCTTTAACCCTACGATGCATAACGTATTACCTTGAAACATCGAAAATTTTCTCTATAATTTTATTATGCTTTTTTGTTGGATATATGTATTCTTGGCAAAGCCACAATAAATTTGTGTCTTTTGAAAAATTAATGGATTTTTGTAAAAAAAAAAGACAAGCGTTTATGGGTGTTATGAAATCGTAAAACTCAATCCCTTTACATCTCGCCTAAAATTGGCGACGCAAATTTGCAATTGGAAACATTTTATCGTTTTTAACTCTCACGCCCATACAAAAGTGAACTTGTGGATTTTACTGAAACAGAGTTTAAAATTTACAATAAAACTATGGAAAACTATGAGCTACAGAACATGCAGAAATAAGTTTAGCGATTTTCAGAACAATATCCCATGATATTTTATTTTTACTGTATATTTAAAATTATCACATCAGCCTTAGTTAATCATGGATAGAAAATTTATTTGGCTGGTCAAAAGGAGGACAAAGCCAGCAACAATTTAGATCAATCGGACTTATAATTTTGATTTCTTAAAAAAACATATGCATATTGAAAAACTGGATGATGAAGACATAAAGTAATTCAATAAGTATACAGTACACACTATAGTCACAATCTTTGCCTTTTTCTGAATCTAAAAGTACAGTCTCAAACTTTTGATTTGCAAAAGAAATTTTATTTTAATTTTTAAGAATAAGAAGAAACTTAAATTATAAATGAAAATATATAAAATCTGTATGTAAGTAGTAGTGCTGCTGCAAAATTAATCTTTTCTGTATAAAACTAAAAGATAAAGAGAGAAAAAAACATGCAAAAGTTAGTTTTAAAATGAGAAAGAGATAAATTTTAAACGATATGTAATTTAATTTTATAATTGAGCCAAAATTATACAAAACGAGCTTAATTTGTTATTTTTCATCTACTGAATACACTATTAATTCAAACTAAATTATTTGAAAATATATACATTGACAAGCTACGTACTCTACCCCAAAAAAATTGTTTTTTCAACTAAGGTGGCCAACAAAATTTATATTTTTTATGAATTAATAATAATTTGACAAATATATATATTTCAAAAATAAATTCCAGTACAATAAATAACAATAACAGTTTAATAATTTTAAGTTACTTTTTGAGATTTGATTTTAACACTAAATATGGTATACCAACAATTTATACACACTTATTTCTACTTCTATAGCCGATACAATGACCGATCTTTATGTTTAATGAATGAATGTATAAAATAATGTTGTAAAGGGAAAAAAATCAATATTAGTTAACTAATATTGTTACTTAGTGATAGAATTGATCCATTAATTCATTTGAAATAAACAAATTAATTAATTGTTTATTCATCCTTATCATGGTTCAGAAGTCGATATTTTGCAAAAAAATATCGAAATAAGACAACTAATACCATCAGATGGATGATAAGACCCATTAAATAATTAATATTTTTAATAAAATTAATTTTGTTAGTTTCTCCTAACATCATATTTTATAAACACAATATAATTGGTCATGATAAAAATAGGTATTACCGATCAAATAACTAGCTATGGTATGTTTAGTGTTAATGTCATTACATATATTTTTTAGATTAACCTCCTTAATATCTAAATTATAATTATTTGAATTTTGTATCTTAATAATTAAATATATAAGGCTTAACAATAGCACGTTTTCGTTGTGCATACGTTTTTAAAGCATACGATTGATGTAATGTAATGTTGTAAACTTTTCAAGCTTCTACTGAAAAACTCACTTTTTAACATGTTCTCGTTTGGAGGCGTTAATATGTTCGCTTTATAAACAGCCTTAAAAGCATTGCTCTATCGCTGAGCGGCTAAATTCATGAGCAGTTAACATTCCCGTTTTAAATATTTTACACATTGAACCGTTTTCTTTAAAGGAAGTCAATTCGAAATTTTTCATAGTAACCGAACAATCAGGTATGTGATTGAAAACGATTTTGATCGAAATTGAAATCGACAATATCTCTAATCTTATAAATCTTGCAACTCCTTATTTATTAGGAGTTTTGTTAATCGAGGCAATTAAGTTAATGGTAATTGAGGTAATAAGTAAAAAAAGAATTCAAATCGTTTTCCATCAAATACCTGAATATTATGATACCTAAACGCAGCCATTCAAATATTTGCAGTCACCCATTTCTAAATATGTTATAAGAGTTTTAACTGTACAAACAAAGGCAAATTTTGAAATTTTGTTCAAAATGAAATAATCAGCCCTATTATGCGTTTTGATTACTTATCGGCATTCAGTTACGCTAAGACTGAAAATTCGTATTCCAAAAAAACAGTATGGTTAGAAAGTCAATAGTATGAAATGGAAACAGAAAATAAATAAATTTGTAATGAACAACTTAAAATTTAGTGCATACTCGAAGGGGTTCAGTAAGAAAGCACGATTTCTGCTTATTTTTTATATAAATGGACGAGCGTAAATTTATATTATTATTTAACAAAAAAAAAAAATAAATAATAGGTCAATTATGAACGAACGGCAACTAGAAATTTGAAGTTGCCTATATGGCAATTGAAATTAATAGATTTTTAGTTGCCAGTTGCCATACGTAATCAAATTTTCAGCAACCATTTCGATAATCGCCCTATAATTAATAAAATAAGGCATTCATTATAAATGGCAACCGAACTTCAGTTGCGTTGCTAGCAGCCGAAAAATCCATAACGTATGGCAACTGAAAACAAGAAATCTGCTAACTCTCGTAACTTGAAATTTCTGGTTGCGATTCGACAACGCAACTGAAGATCGGTTGTCATCTGTAATCCCATACATTTTAGTCAATAAATATTGATCTAAAGAACAACAACTGTAAGCCTACGATCGTAATGCAGAATACATGACATCGAAAGGAACTGAACGGAAACAAAACGCAGAAAACCAGTTGCCAAACGGTGAAAATTTCGATTCGAAACGCAGAAAAGGGGGTGATTATTTATTCGGATTTATTTTCGAACTAAAGTGCACCTTTAACCCTACGATGCATAACGTATTACCTTGAAACATCGAAAATTTTCTCTATAATTTTATTATGCTTTTTTGTTGGATATATGTATTCTTGGCAAAGCCACAATAAATTTGTGTCTTTTGAAAAATTAATGGATTTTTGTAAAAAAAAAAGACAAGCGTTTATGGGTGTTATGAAATCGTAAAACTCAATCCCTTTACATCTCGCCTAAAATTGGCGACGCAAATTTGCAATTGGAAACATTTTATCGTTTTTAACTCTCACGCCCATACAAAAGTGAACTTGTGGATTTTACTGAAACAGAGTTTAAAATTTACAATAAAACTATGGAAAACTATGAGCTACAGAACATGCAGAAATAAGTTTAGCGATTTTCAGAACAATATCCCATGATATTTTATTTTTACTGTATATTTAAAATTATCACATCAGCCTTAGTTAATCATGGATAGAAAATTTATTTGGCTGGTCAAAAGGAGGACAAAGCCAGCAACAATTTAGATCAATCGGACTTATAATTTTGATTTCTTAAAAAAACATATGCATATTGAAAAACTGGATGATGAAGACATAAAGTAATTCAATAAGTATACAGTACACACTATAGTCACAATCTTTGCCTTTTTCTGAATCTAAAAGTACAATTTCATTCTAGAAACAAAAACTGAAACCATCAGTCGATATCGATTAAAGTTGGATTTGCACCCAAACGATGATTCGAAACATTCGGCTCAAATTGTTAAAGAATGGTTGCTTTACCATACACTTCGACTACTGTAAAGTTCAGGCCTATATGTTACTGAGAAATTTAGCAACGAAAGATTAAGTCCAAATGCTAAAACAGAAGTTCCAAGAAGAATGGCAAAATAGATTTCAAAAATTTTATTAATGTAATGACCAAATTGGTACAGGCAGTTATAAATTTCCGAGGTGGACCAACCAAATATTAATTTTATTAATCAGTAGCAATTTGTTATATTTATGCATTGTTTTTATGCTAACACAACAGTCGTATGTAGACTTTTGTCAATTGAAAAAAAAAATTTTCGCTGTGTATCAAACACAACTGTAGCATTACTTTATTTATTTAATAGATTTGAATTTATAAAATGCAAGAACTGTGTCCGTACGTAGACTTTTGTCGGTCACTGAAGATTTGTTATTAAATTCACTGTTATTTTGCTGCGTAATATTAATTTTTTTTTCAATATTTAAAAAAATATCAGCTTTTTTACGTTTTGTAGTGTTTAAAATTATTCACCCCTATTCTGCGTTTCGATTGCGTCTCCGCATTCAGTTACGTTTCGATCGAAAATTGGTATTCCAAAAAAAATCGAATCGAAAGAAAAAAAGAAAATAGTGCTCTCAAAAGCATAGGAACGTATGAAATAGAAACAGAAAAATAAGCAAATTTTAATAAAAAGTAGTGCATGCACTAAGGGGTTCAATAAGAAATCACAAAATTTTTGTTTTTTCTTTATCTTTTTCATGCAAGTGGACAAGCGTAAATTAATATTTTTATTAAATTTTTGTTACACTTCGTATATTTTCATTTCGTGTTTAATAAAAATAAATCATATAATATGTTTTATTTGGCTATAAAAATTGTTTTCAAAAAAAAACAAGGTTACAAAATCTCCGTCATAACTTTAACAACTTAGAAAAACGTAGCTACGATCGTAATGCAGAATACGTACAATCGAAAAAAACTGAACGGAATCGAAACTCAGAATACCAAATTTGCCAAACGGAGAAAATTTCGATTCGAATCGCAACTCAGAATAAGGGTGATTAAATACATTCGCTCATCTGATGTATTAACCGTTTAATTTAAAAAATTGCCTTATTGCAAACAAATATGTATTGTTAACCTTGAATGTGCATTAATATTAAAGACACCTTCGTTCGTTTAAAGAAAAAACCTCTTTACCCAAAAACTATTTAAGTGAAACAGATTATGTTTGTAATGGTGGCGACGAAACTAAATATACCACCATTTAACCCATTTGCATCATTTGGCGGAACCATCGGCAAACAAAAACTAACCATTATTACTGGGAGCGGATAAGTCCGAGTACAGCAATTTTTGTTTTAAGCTTATTATCATTAAAGAGTCCGTATGATAAACAAACTATAAAGAATCTTGTGAAAAATATTATTTTTACTTACTTTTCCGGTTATAAGTTCAAAATAAAAAAATAAAAATAAATAATGTTGGTATCGGCAACGTTGAGCTGAGCATGTCAGATTTTTGAGTAAATTTGCGGATTTAAGTTTGCGACTATAGAACCTAAAAAAAATAAAAATTTGCTGCCATTATTCGCTATCTTTGCCTTAAACAATATCTTAAAATGTGTGATGAGTTATACAATATTATACTTTAATGACATGGGATTAAATTCAAGTTACGTTAGGTGAACATAACCGACTACTTATCATAGCCTTATTTAAACGCTCCCTATTTGAAATAATTGCTATTTTAGCATAACAACATATAATAAAACTTTTATTTTTATTGCACTGCTTAGCTTTCTTTTTGACTGTAAAAAATCATAAAAACTCATTGAAACACTAGATAAAAAAATGAACTTCCTTAAAAATAAACCTTTTAAAATCCGAAAATATTTCTTAGAAATAAAGGATTAAATCATTGTTTCTTCAAGTTTGAACAAATTAATCTAAAATTGCAATTTTTGCAATGAAGTAACCGAAAATCATTATTTTTGATTTTTGATTTGTCGAATTTTAACAGCTAAATAACACTTTATATGTACAATTTATGTGTAAATAATATATATATTTTTTTTCATTATTATTATTTATATGTAGCCTTTTCTAAATGGATTTTCTTAATGTTTAAACCTAAAAATAATTTAGTTTGAATTAAATTTTGTATTCGTTTTTAAAATGATAATAAAATGAAGCTGAAATTACAGTTTGTATATATAAAAATTTGTTAGTAGAAAAACAAAAAAAACCTATACAAATTAAATATATATTTATAAATAAGAAGAATTAAGAAAAAAATAAACAGGCAAAAAAAAACATTTCTAATAAACATAATAATTTAAATAAATATTAAACTGGTAATTGCGAAAGGAACTCTATAGTATATGCATGTATTTCTTCTTTTTGTTTCTTTGCAGTTATTAATTTATTATTGTTTTCGTTGCTGTATTATTCTATAAATAAATGAAAAAGTTAAAATGTCTCTATATGTATGTATATTTAAAAATACAAAAGAAAAAAATGTGTACAAAAATAATGAAACAAAATTTATTAAAAGCATGCACAGCATACGAAATGATTACAATAAGAAAACAATCTAAAAAATAGGAGTTTCTAGAAACAAAACAAAAATAAAATATATATAAAAACCAGCATAAACCCCTTTACAAAATTTGTAGAAGTTAGTTTAGTTTCATGCTATTCTTTTTTCGTTTTTTTTTTTTTTAATAGAAAAACAATAGTTAAAAAAATATATATGTAAGTATATATACATATGTATGGTATATATTGAATATCACATTCTAAATTTAAAATAAATTTTCTGTTTCAGTTTTGCAGATTTATTATAACATCACACATCACACAATGTTCGTGCATTAATGCATTATTTCAAAAAAGCAAACTGTAATTTCAGCATAAGGGTTTTTTTTTGTTTAGTTTTTTCTTTTTAAATTTAAAACTATATTGATAATTTTTTTTTTAATTTCGATTTCGATTTAGTATATTTTGTGGTTGTTTTTGTTTTGTTGTTGCTATTACTTTAACATTAACTTCATTAGCAGTTAGTTGAAGTGTTGTTGGTGATGGTGGTGTTGGTGGTGTTACTGGTAGTAGTAGCAGTATAGTCCATATGGAATAACCTATGATTTCATATTGGATTGTTTAAGAAATTGCTTAAAATCTCTTTCAGTCTCCTCATCCATTTCGGGATCTAAGTCCACATCATCGTTATCATCGTCATTGTCAGAGGAGGCAGCAGTGTCACCTGCACCATTTGTTAAGAATTCACATTCTTCAGCGGTTATTTCACGGCCATCAGGACCATAGAAAACGGGATCATCACTAATGCGTAGCGGTTCTAGTGGTTTCGATGTATCAGGTTCGGCTACAGTTTCAGTACTAGCTACTTTACGCCCCCAATTATTCTTTTGCAGTGAAATCACATTGCTAGCCAAGGGATATTTTCCAGGATTCTGGCAATTAATATGATCTAATTTAACAATAATTTCTTTCATATCCTCAACACAATCTGCAGTCAAATCGTAGCCGGCCAATTTAAGTGTCAAACAAATGCAACGCATATTATCCTTGTTATCCTTAATCGATAGCAATTGTTTTAGCGAAAATACAATATTCTCAGCAATTAGTTGTATGCGTGAATCATCACCCCTAAGTTGCATATACAGTTCGGCCAAAAAGAGGGCTGTCTCTCGGACTTTGGCCTCTTGTTTATTTTTAATAAACTGATGCACCTCCTGCTGGTGGAAATTCAATTTGTATTCGAGCAAAGTATGGAATAAAGAATCCTTGCTGGGGTTCAACATGTGCAAGAGATTGTAAAGTTTAGCACCCATATAACGGAAATTGGGATTTTTAATCGATTCATTGAATATGTCCTCCATGGCAATGGACATGACATAGTGATTACTTTCCATGCCATCGAATATGGTAAGGAAGCGAGAGGCAATGCTATCGAATTGGCCAGGATTTTGATTGAGGCATTGGATGACAGTTTGCAAATAATCCAAAGCTATATTCTCCATATCATTAGCACTTTCGGCAATAGCTGAGGCGGCATTTGATTGTTGTTGTTGATTTTGATGATGGTATTGGTGTTGATGAAGCTGCTGCTGCTGTTGCTGATGCTGTTGTTGCTGATATTGATTATGATTGTTATAACGTTGCTGCTGGTTATGATGGTGATGATGATGTTGATTATGATTATGATGTGGATTATGATGATTTTTATTGAAGCGATAATGATTATTCTGTTGATAATCTTGCTGCTGTTGTTGTTGACCACCACCACGCTGTTGTTGTTGATAGTGATAACCACTGCCACTACTATTGCCGTTACCACCACCACCACGAGAGCCGCTGCCACTGGTTCGTAAGCGATCTTGCACACTTGTTATATGCATTGAGCCCATCTGAGCATGTAAGTTTTGTGGTGATTGTAGTGTTTGTTGCTGCTGTTGTTGTTGTTGTTGATTACCAGCAAATCCATTGGAAAAAGGCTGCTGTTGGTATTGTTGATAATTTTGTTGTAAATATTGTTTTTGATGCTTTTGTAAACGCTCTTGAATATTATTATGCGGCATAACATTACCAAAACGCGGTACAAATTCTGCCGCATTTACCGATAATGGCCTTGAATGTGACGCAACTGGTTCTGGATGATATGTTTTGGGATGTCTTAATGGTTTTAATTCCTCATCTGGACTATATATGGCACGGCCGGGCGTTATCTCCATTTTAAGACGTTTGTTTTTTTCTTTTTTGTTCTCGTTAACTTTTTATACAAATGCAGCGGTAGGAAACTCTATTTTGGTGGGAGAGAAAAACAAATCATTAAAAAAATAATTTTTACTAAATTTGTATTTTAATGCTACACTGCGGTTCATCAGCATAGAACAATATAGTTTTGATATAAAAAAGACTATAAATTGTAAATACAGAAACAATAACTGAATTTTTTTTTCGAACAATTAGCAGATAATTTAAACGTTAATTTAATCTCAAAAATCAAATCCAAGTCAATTGTATTGATTTTTCTTACACACACAATTTTTAGTCGTCCGTTGCGATAATCTTTAACAAAAACCGAAAAAACTTAAAGTTACATTTAGTGACTACAGTTTGCTAAATTAACACAAGTAGAAAAGGGCATAAAGCTCCTAAGAAATGGACGAAATTGATATCTACCACTCTGAAGGATATTCTTATTGGAAAAAATAGTATAAAGCCATAATGTAATGTAATGAATTATCTAAAAATTCTAAAATTTTAAATAAAAATTTAAAATGAGATACCTACGGTGCACTGTTTTCCAAATTCAGCCCACTTAATCTCTATAATTAAGCATTTGCTGGAGTAAATCAACAGTTTGACCTGCTATTTTAATCAGTGGACATCCACAGTTACGAAACTGAGGAAAAGCCTTCAATTTGTCAAAGGTCATATGACAAGAAAGTTTTCTTTACTAACATTGGATTGCGGCCATAAAATTGTACCTCTTTACGCATATCATGAAAATAAAAGTTATAGATAGCCATCTTGGCCATTGAAGTTTAATTGTTTTTCATTAAAAACTACTTTTAGCCAATCTTTATCAATTAACTGTTTTTGAGTATTCTTCGTCATACGATCTTTAATATTATTGTGAATACAAAAACACGAATTTAAAAACGATGTGGGTTTATTATAATGAACCGCAATGTAATCTTTATATATAAAAATCAATGTGTGTTTATATGTATGTATATGGATGTGTTATGTATGTGTTTGAAATCTGTAGACGGCTATGTCTCCTCGAAGGAGACATAGGCTATATTTTTTCCGATAGGGTCAGGTGGAGAGGCACCCATGCATACAAACCAAATATTAATAATCGCATACCTAAAGAACTATATCAGCCAGAGTAATAAAACTTGCCACAATTACTTTCGTATGAAGCTGATTTATTGGAAAAAATGTAGGGCGGATATAATCAGAGGGAGAGTAATAAATACCCCCTACAAAGGATATTTGAATTATCGTATATCTAAAAAACTTTTATAGCGAGTCTTCAAATTCTATGAAACTAATTTATTGCAATTAATGTAAAGCATACATAATCAGGGGGATGGGTACCCTCTATATAAAGCAGATATTAATTTTCAAATACTATTACACCCTTTCTAAAAAAAAAAAAACAATAGAAAAAATTTGAGCGGGATAAGATTAGGGGAAAATTAACCACATATAACGCAAACAATAATTGTAGATAATGTGTGTTTATTTGAAGACCGTATACGGCTAAACAGCAGATTATACAGTGTCTTTCAAGAACGAACTATAGAGTAACATAAATTTTTGAATTTCAACCGGAATGGGACAAAATGTGGAGTAAGGATAAGAATGTAACTAATATAACATTTAAGATAATGATTAAGATGGTGGTAGCGAAGCACGCCAGGTTTTATCTAGTATAACTTTAAAGAAGAAACATTTCGTTGATATAATTCTTGATCTAAAGTCAATTCGTCACTAAAACAATGAACACGTTATTCATCTCTTTAATTAAAAATGCAATTTTTGATAACCACTTCTTCTTAACACGAAATTGTGTAAAGTCTGTCAATCCTTTCGGTACACTTATGCCTTATAGCATAATTATTTTAAATTTAATTTTTTGTTGATATAATATTGTAATAGAAAATTCTATAAATCACATTTTTTAAGAATTTACATTATTATTTTTTAAATTAACTTCTACTTTATTAAAATATTTTAAAAATTTTAAAATTAAAAATAGATGATTGATAATGATAGAAAGATTTGGCTCCCTGCGACTTCTTTCTGGGCCGAAAGGAAATAATGGAAAAATCGCAGGAAACACTGATGGATATACCGAAAACCGAATATACAAAATGCTTCGAAGATATGAACCGCTGGCATAAGTGTGTCGATGGGGATTACTTTGAAGGCGACAATATTGAATTAGATGAATAAACTTGTATTTCTAATTTTCTGAATAAATTCCGGGAACTTTTTGATCCAGTTAGTAGGCACTTGTTTTTCGCATGAGAATGAAATTAACTGTGCTCTCTAAAATCACCAATTAAAACAGCGACAGCGACAAAATTTTTATATTTTTATTAAAATTTATTAAAAAATGTATTTTGTTTAAAGACAACAAATAAAAAAGTAAAAAAAAAAATTATTTGTTTATACGCTTTCACTTCTAATATTTGGCACTCAGTTATTGCAATATATTTGTACAAGTTTACCTCGAAGTCACTTCATTTTTTGCAAAATTTTTTGCTACGTCTTTTGTGACTTCAAAAAGTAACCGTTTTTTAATGTGAGTTATATCACATAAATGATTGACTGGCAATTGTAATCGCCATAGTGAAACAAAATCAAATAAAAAGTCGTCGCAGCGGATAAACCTGCCCAGTCAAAATTTGAAGACAAAATTCTTAAATTCTTTTGCTTCAAGTAAAGTCGAAACATAAATAATTTTGTTGTGAGTGTATTATAAATAAAAAAAAAAACATTTTTTCAAGTACATTCTTGGCATTTCCATATTTGTATAATACAACAAAAAACTTTTTTTCTTTTATTTTTCGTCAAGGCCTTTTTAATTATTGTACACTCGTATTTAAATTTATTTATTGATGATGCATAGCATTTGTGATTCGGGTAGAGAGCAAAATTTTTGAGAAATTATTTCATACCTCTTTCTCTTGATTTAATTAAATATATTACCCAGGTTAGGTTATGAAAGTTGGCAGGCCCTTCTTGAAGAATAAATCTCTACTTAGAACAATGGCATTATTGTGATACCACAAGCATAAGAAGGCGATTAGTCTCTGTAGAAAACTATGCTGAGAGTTCATAGATGACATGAAATTAAAGGCCAAGAACCTTAGTCTTTTCATGGCAAGGGCTGTCCTCTGACACTATATAATATACAATAGGCGACAATTGAAAGTATAAATAGATAACACATATGACAATTTTGCTGGGAATAAAATCCTGAAAAATAAAAATCAGATTTGAAACATACGACATAGAAAAAATTCAATTTTTATGGATTTTTTATAAATTAAAGAATATTTTACACGCGACAATTGAAAATATAAAAATCAAATAAATTAGATTAAATCAATTTGTACATATTATTATAACTACTTATTATTTGTTTTGCGTATCTTTTTTCTTTTTAATGACACCTCGTTTTGGTATCCATGCTTATTTAACCTAAATCCAGGTTCAGAAGTTAATGACGTTAATTCTACTATTTAAAGAGATTTTAATATCCAAAATAATTTATCAATAGAGTTAAAATCTGTTCATTCAGACAAATATTACCACATTTGGTTTTTATTATTAAAAATAAAAAAAAAAACGACCTGATTTATATTAAGGATCATTGATCAATTAGAAGCGAATCAATCCTAATTTCATTATTTCGGCAGATTTTTAAAAATTTTCCTTTAAGATTTTATTATACACATTAGCTGCGATATTGCCATCGATTTTTGCTAAGCTACAGATGCTTCTTTTAGAGAGTCAGGCCTAAACCATAATATTCTCTAAACTATGATTTACAGTATGCTGAACGAAATTAAGTCTGTCGTGGTGTCAACTTAGAAAGTAAACGAAAAATTAATTTTTTATTTAAAGTATGTTAACAAACCAATAAATGAAATTTATTAATTTTTTTATATCTAGAGAATAGAATAAATGGACGTGACATCATCCATACATATGTACATTAATTTTTGTACATCTTTAGAAGGGTAATAGAAGTTCCTAAATTTGGGACAATATACATTTTCAGTCAATAAGTGTGCGAGATGGGCTAAGGGCGAATGGCACCATCCACTTATACTAAATCTGAAAAGGTGTGGAAATAGTAGCAGTTTGCGCGACGGAAGGGAATAAGGTAGATGTTGACGGCTTAACTCCAGAAACTGTCAATGACAAACTGCTGGCATATAGTAGTGAGATACTGAGTCTAATGGAAGAAGTTAGCTCCATCAGATTGAGACAGAAGAGTGTCTCAGTCGACCTGAAGGAAAATCTCACTCTAACTGATGACGAGTTGGATATCATCATGATCCCTTCGCCGTCTGGCTTGGGTGGACTGTACAACTTGGAAGCTGAGGATACAAACCAACCCAATCTGGTGAAGATAGCCTCTTCCATGGATCATCAGCTCCGATCGGTTGGAGATGAAGAGTTAAAATCTGCGTAGGAAGTACAAATCACCTTCTTCACTCGCCATGGCAGGCTGCGTTGCCAGGGTATTTAAGGATAGACGTTTCTATATGACGGCGATCTTTTATTTAAAGTTAAGGATCCCAGTCAGAATACTAAGAGATAGATTGCCTTAATCAAGAGCAACCTTAAGTTCGTGAGGAAGTTCGAAAGAATCTATTCTCACGTTCCTAAGTGTGAACACACGATTGGGGAAATCCGCCCCCGAGTGAATGAGCAGGTCAATGCCTCGTCAGGAGGCAAGACCATTGCGGCCAATACCAAGCCAACGACGATTGAGACAGTGTGTCCAAGGCGGTGCCAACGCTAAAAAGTCCGTGGCTGGTATGGCATTTCGAACCCTGACTGGCTTGGGAGTAAAAAATTAGTCAAATCATCTTAAAGGTACAAAGGTTGTCTCCAAGCCTTCACGTGAGCCAAGGAGGAATAGTACTGGGCCTAAATTCAAACCTCTAAGTGGTATGGCAAAATCGTACTCCTCGGCTAAAACTGTAGCAAAGTCCATTGTGCCTGCTGGAACTTCTCCAGCGGTGGCGGCCAAGTTACATAGTTGCTCACACAATGGGGCTGGGACGAAGTCGTCAGCCAGTTGTTAAGAGGTCATTGGTCTCTCAGACGGTTAACCCAGCAGTTTCTTATGCAACTGAGCTTGGTTGTAAGACCATAGAGGAGTCTAAAGTGAATACCGCTAAGGTTAAACCGGTAAGACAAACTAAAAGCCGCTCGGCGAAACCAGGGATAAGCCGATGACTACAGGGGGTGATAAGCGGGTGGCAGTTATTGACAAATCTGATCCCGAAGGAAGAATCAGTGATAATCGATGGTTATTGGTCGAAGGTCATCTCAGAGGTATCATAATCTCCGAATAGCGACAATAGACTGTTCGGCAACGCGTTCCTCTTAAGGGGTGTCAAGGTAATTAACTGTCTCAACAAGGAAACCAAGGATTTTCTTGTGGAAGAAGCCAAACTTGCTGCAGTATCTTTTGCTGATATACCATCGAGGAAAGTGGTTTCAGCATGAGTGTCTCATCCTACTCCGAAGGTGGCAGACATTCTAATACTGCTTGAGAGACAAAATCCTAATCTACGTACAGCTAGTTGGAGGATTATCCATTCAGCCGCCTGTACAGAGAATGGAGGACTCGATATTAAGTTGCTGATAACGAGAAGCCTATCTTAAAAATTGTGGTGGAAAACTCAACTTTTGCCTGTGATGGATTAGATTCCACTTTCCCATCGTCCACAGCTCAGTAGGAATGTCAGACAGCAAGTGCTGAGCATTGTGCAAATAAATCTACCCGCAAAGCCTCTGCTGCTTAACTCGTAATCTCCCTCATAAACAAAAAAGTAGACATCGTCCTTGCCCAAGCACTCTACAGTGGGCTGAGCGATGTAGAATATGGCATTCTTGCTACATCGAACGAGAATAAGGTAAGGACCTGCATTAATTTAAATTTCCTTCCTAATTCCAGCTATGGGGACATGACGACGATGAGATTGGAAAATGGTACTGGTCGAGCTAACAATTCTATCCTCCGTCTTCATGCCCTATGAAGAGACGGACCCACCAAATTGTCTCGTTCGCTACTTGCTAGAAGGGATGAGGAGCAAAGGCAACATTATTCAGCAATAGTAATATAAGAGGTGAGTCCATTTTTAATTTTATTTTAAATTATGATCTTAGGATCTGTAATATGGGTAACACAGTTACCCTTTGTACGATCTGGATGACTTTACTATTAGAGACTGGAAATTATCGGAGAAATGTTCCTTTTCGGATCATAGGAAGATACAATTCCAGCTGTCTTTTGATGGGATTCGTCAGGCACCTTATAGGAATCTTAAAAGTACTGACTGAAGGAGCTAATACATTGGGAGTTTGTGAGACGGCCGTCCTAAAGTTAGTTGGAGATATAGCTTGACCAGCAGATTTTTGTATAAAAATCGATTAATTTTTTCGGTTATTTAATGAATTGATCCAACTGCAGCGTGTGAAAAAGAGCACCCTACCAGCATTGAGCTTCACCATGGCATGGCATGGTAAAGTCTGCAAATGATTACACTACAGTAATAAAACTTCAACTGTCAGATGTTCGAAAATGCAACATTGCAATTATTATTGCGCAATGAGCCTTTTGTTGCATTTTTTTTTTTTTTTGGCAACTCTGTTATAGTAAACTAGCAAAAATAGTAAAGCCCTGATTAAATAAATAAATAAATAATAAATATTTTTAGAACAGATAGTGACCATTGAAAAAGTAAACTACATGAATATAATTCTATTACACTGTGAATGAAATAAATATTCAATAAAAATTGTGTTTTTTAAGTTAAATGAACATTAAGAAGAGAAGGAAAAACTAAATCTAATATGGCTGAAGGTAGTAAATGCAAGTCAGCAATAAGGGGTGAAAGTGGCATTAGATGCGATGGAGTATGTGGTAAAATATATCATTTTACAAAGAAATGTGCCGGCATCGACCAATACTCGGTAAAAATTAAAGATGAAGACAATTTTGTGTGGTATATTTGCAACGACAGTATGCTATATGTCCAAAATGTGCAATACGAAAAAAAGACAATCTCTATTAGACTACAAACATGAATTTGAAAATTCTTTACAAAAAAATTAATGTGAAATTAAGGCCCTATCAGAGGAAATAGAAAATCGGTATGATGAGAGATTCCAGAAAATATAATCTATTTTCTATTCTATTATCTGTGAAAAAAATATTCAAGAAGTTAAAAATTTATAAGGAAATATTAACCTGGTAGAAATCAAATACAAAGATTTGTGCGTTACGATTGAAAAGATTAGTGTTAAGATGTGCAACGAAACAAAGGTTATAAAAGACACAAACGAAAAAACAACATAAATATCATATGCGCAAACTTTGAAAAATTATATGGCATTGCCAGATCTCTCGAAAAATGTCCCCTTAATTATTAAACCAAAGGAGAAACACTGTGTAGAAAAAACAGAAACTGGATTAGATAAAAAAGTTGACCCAGTTAATTTTAAGATTACTAATGTTGAAAATAGAAAAAACAGTACAATTGTAAGCCAAATGAAAATGTTAAAGAGGCAATTCAAACTGAAATTAGTAATGTAGTATGACATTTTAATAACTGATCTAAGCTTTAAGATGCCTAATAACGAATTAGTGGAGAAATTAAGAAAACAGAATGAAATATTAAAAAATAGCCATATTGAAGCAGTTAAAATATTTAAGACAAAAAGAACGAATAAATCAATTATTAAGTCAAATCTGAAAATGGACCCCGAATCCTACACAAGGTTGTTAGCTGTTCAGAAGCTTAACGTTGGTTGGGATAGATACAGAGCTTTTGATGGCACATATATTATGCAATGTTTTAAATGTCAAGGCTACAATCATAAATCGTCTGAATGCCGGAATGAAAATGTATGCTTCAAGTGCCATGAAAACCACAGGGGTAAAGAATGTAATAAAGAACTTTTAGCGAAATGTGTCAACTGTATTAAGGAAAATAAGAGACTGAACCTAGGCCTGGATGAAAATCATGTTACTAAAAGCCATGAGTGTCCAGTATACCAAAATAAATTAAATCTTAGAAGGAGAAGAATAGGTTTATCAACCTAACAACCAAGGCAACTTCGTGGCATTTATACTAATATTCAAGGAATAATTAACAATTTCAATCAACTAGAAATAATTGCTGAAATTGAAAAACCTGAATTCATAATCCTTACTTAGACGCATCAAACTGAAGATATGGATGAAAATTAAATTGAAATAGAAAAATATGATCATTATTGTTCCCTTTCAAATTCTTCTAGTATTGGCGGTGTTAATAATTTATTTTAAGAAGCATTGGAAAGTTATTAAAATTAACGAAAATATTGAAAATCTGTGGATCTGTGTATATAGGGCGTAATATGAGAAAACATCACTTATTATTATAGCAATGTATAGATCTCCAAATGGTTCAAAGGCTGCATTTTGTGATATTTTTCAAAATATTGTGGAAGAAATGTTTGAAAGAAGCAAGTAAATTAGAAAGTATAATTAATGATAATTGACTAAAACATATAATGAATGAATATACAAGAATTACCGAGAACTCTAAAACTTTAATTGATTATATAATAACTAATAATAGTAAGATTACTGCAAAAAATAATATAAATGATAAAATATCCGATCATGAGGCTAAAGAAAGTAAAATATTATCGTTTCAAAGAAATAGACCTTTTTAAATACAATAAAAACAGTTTCAAAAATGAATTAAGTGCAATATTGAATATTAATGAGACAAATGATCTCAACATAGATGTATTAAACTTTGTGACCGTTGTCTAGAAAACACAATACAAAAAATTGACAAACAAGAAAAGAATAAATTAAAAAAACTATAAACTTTGGTTTAATAATGAACTCAGACTATTAAAAAGGGAAAATTTTTAAGTATTAAAATACAGACCATGGAACGCAAGTGAAGAAATATAACACAAAAAAATAAATTATAACTAATAAAATAAATAATGCACTGGTCTTCAGCAAAAAACGACTTTAAATAAAACTATGTGGAATATAATGATGGTGTTCAGGTGATTTATAGGAAATTTAGTTACAAAACTCTTGGTTGCACTTGCATTAAAATCGGTCAAGTCGTTTTCAAGTTATGATGAAATATATTAACATAATTACCATATTTTGGGCGAAAAATTTGCCACGCCCATAAAAAATTTGAGTCCGATGGAAAAACTCTGAAAACGGATTTGAATTCAGCACATCAAAATCATTACATTTCATATAATTTTATTTAAAGGAAATGTGTAGTCAGAAGGAAATGTTGTGCAAAATTAAGGAACTTGTCCTACATAAATAAATAAACCCAAAATGTGATAAAAACTGTGATATATAATAATATGGAATATAAGAAAAACCTACAAATAGTCGTAAATTTTAATAAATTATTTTGTTGATAGAGGAAATGAGATCTTCCATTGACGATGTGCAATATAAAAATCAAGTACCCGAGACTGACCTTGATTTCAAATTTGGTGCAAGATATGAGGACTGTTTTTAAAAGTATTAGGAGAAAACCAAACTACACAAAAAATTTAAATGAAATAATTCTAGATAAATGAGGAGTAGTGGACTATATTATATTAAATTTTATTAACAAATCATTATTGACGGGAGAATTTCTAAGTAATTAGAAAGAGTCGATTATCTTCCCAATTGAAAAAGTTAAAAATACAGTAAAATGTGAGGAGTTTCTGTCAATTAATGCTTAAAAAACTTGTGAAAAAGTCATTGCAATAATAGTTAAACATCAACTTGAAGATTGTATAAAGAAACATGGCCTCTTATCAAAATATCAATCGAGACTCAGAAAGCAATATTCCTGTGAAACATCTGTTAATTATGTATAATAAAATATTGGCGATTTTAATAGACCGTTTGAGACTATAGACAGACAATGTACGAATGTAAACATTATGATATCTAATACAATTGAAATTGATTTTGGAGTACCTCCGGGCTCAGTTTTAGGAGCTCTTCTTTTTATCTTATATATTAATGATATGGAAAATGTATTGCGAGAAATGTGAAATTGTTTTATATGCTGACGAGACCTTGATTTTTACTGAAGCGGCGACTGAAGAATTATGTTATAAAAACTTAGGGATATTGGTAATATAAATAAATGGCTAAAAATGAACGAATTAAAACGGAATAAGAACAAGACTAAATTAATGCAAATTAATTTGAATACTGGGAAAAAATTACAATGCTAAAGTAAAGATCACCACCCAAGTAGCAAGGATCTTCACCACTACACAAAAAAAATCATATGGAGCAAACTACAGCGGATTAATCATCTACTTAGCTTGAAATATCAAATTTATTAAAGAAACTGAAACAAAGCGATAGATGCTTTGTGGAAAGCCAATATGCTCCCTAGAGGAGTGACGGAGAAAAAAACAATGAATACAGATAAGTCATTCAAGATAAATTATGTGATTATAGAAAAAGTAAATACTATTAAATACTTGGGTTTCTGAATAGATAAATGTTTAAGCTTTAAAGAACACATTGAAGATACAAGTATATGCAAGAAAATAGGTAAAAAATAGCCTTTTTTAAACAAGTTAGGAACATAGTGTCAATACTAACAGCTATAAACATATGCATCACAATGGTGAACCACATTTTGAATATGATTCGACAATATGATTCACTTGCTGTTCAGACCATCAAATAAATAAGTTACAAAAGTTACAAAATAAGGCTATGCGCTCAATTTTAAAATGTAATCGTTTCACTTCCATAAGATTTATGCTAGACACATAAAAATGGCTTAAATTACAAAAGAGTCTGCAGCTTAATACAATTTTTTTTATTCAGAAAATGAAATTGGGATGTACACCAGAGTCCATGATTGAGAGAATAAGATACGTTGGTGAAGTTCAACCCCACAACCTCAGCAATGCCTTATTTTAGACCACAGAGAGCTGACACAAGTGCAATGCAGAAATCGCTATTTAGTAAGGGATTAAACCTAAACAACTTGATGCCAAGTGATGTCAACAATGAAATTAATATTAAAATTTTTTGAGAAAAAAAAAACTAAATTTTATAAAAATTATTAATTTTTAGTTTTAAAAAAAATATTTTTAAATTTTAATTTTAATATTTGACTAATAAAAATTCCAAATAGGAAGTTAGTAAGAGCATAGCATTTAGGGGCAGACACATTTTACCAAGTGCGTTAAGGATATTTAACGAAATTTACTCACATTCTATTGTCAGGGTTCTAAAACACAGATATATCAAGCACTGCGTTCACAATATGACAATAATATCGATTAACAGCAATCACAATCTACAACACAATGATTAAACCTCATTTTGAGTTCGGTTCAACAATTCTTTTTTCATACCGCACGAGTCAACAAATTGATAGATTTTACAAAATTTAAAAAATAAATCAATGCACACTATATTGATATACTACAGGTATACACTGATAAACTTTATGCTTGACTCTCTTAAATGGCTAGATGTAAAACAACTACTGAAATTAAATACCATAAACTTTATTAAAAAAAATTAAAATTGGAATGGCACCACAACAAATAATAGAGGAAATAATGTATGTCGGAGAAACACAACCATATCAATTGAGGAATAATGATGACTTTAGAATTCAAAGAACTACAACAACCGCAATTCAACGCTCATTGTTTTACAAAGGACTACAGCTCTTCAACAGATTACACAGTGGCGTTAAATATGTACGCAACCCGAACATTTTTCGAAAAAATGTTACATTTTTTATTAAAAACAATGTATTTTAAAGCTATACTTTGTTATTTAAACTTTTTTATATGTAAATTCAAAGTATTATTGATACTAATAAAGAAAGAAGAAGGAGAAGTTGTGAAGGAAAAAACTTGGCAACTGTTTTATTTCTCGTTAGTCACGCTTATGCGATTTCAAAACTCACGATTATTTTACTAGAGCTACGTCAAGTCGAATATAACAGAAGAAGCTGGGAAGAACAGAAGAACTGGGTCGCCAGTCAAAAATATTGTATATCAATGAAAAAAGACAATAAATTCCGTATCAATAACCATGATTTGGATGAATTATTATTTGGCAGCATTATAAGGAAGACTGGTGATGTCATCTAGAGATGATATTGAAAATCGTGTCGTAAGGGCACGGCAAATTTTTGGTTGGTTGAAATGTGCTTTATGCTCGCAAACCCTTTCCCGCTTTGTAAAACTTAAGATTTTCGACACAAATGTTCGAAGACCAAAGGGAAACATTTACATTCGCATTTTTGTAAAGGCACAATAAAACATTGAGGCGGAAATATAATAGTCTTGACCTACGATACAAACAAAGATGGACGGTTTGGTTTATAGGGACATTTTAGCTAACGACATGCTCCTATATGCCGTTTGGGAAATGCCACTAGGTGAGCGTTTCAGCACGGCAACAGACCCAAAACACTTGTCAAAATTGGTCAAAGAATGGTTTTCAGCTAATGGGGCTTGAATCTTATTGACAACCTTTTCGGAATTTCGAGACGCAGAGTTTAAAAATAAGCAAAAGCTGACGGAGGGCTTAAAATTAGAGTAGCAGTAAATACCAACAACAATTCTAATAAATCTTACAGAATCTATGCCAAAACGGCACAGATTATAAAAAACAAAGGTTATAACACAAAGTGCTGAAAATTGCTTAAGTTTCGAACAGTTACCCAAGTTGCTTATTTCGTTTTTGTTGTTTTATTACTTGGTAGAGAATGGAATTAGAGTTTTGTTATTATAGTTATAATTTAAGTACATAAGATAAAAAGAATTAAATGTTTTATTTTTAATAAAAATTATTAGTAATATACGAGTCTTTTATTGCTGAGAGAAAAGTAGCTTATGTTTCGAACAACACTGTACATATATGTATACGTCGAGTAAGTTAAACTTAAAAATTGAGTTTAAAACAAAATCGATGGCGTTGATGCTTTTGATAAACTGGGATTTCTGCTTTGATTTCAAAACGTTTCCAACGTTAATCAAAAATATTTGTTCCTTTAAGTGGATATCTTTTATACATATGTACATGCATGCACATACATGCATATTTCAAACTAAAGGGGAGTAACGAAAAAAATGTTTGCAAACGATTGGTGACTGCATTGCAATTATATAAAAATAAGCCAGAAAAATTATAAATTCGAAACACATACACAAGACCAAAAATTGAATTTTGTACCTATCCATACACAGCCACACACACACACGCATACACACAATAGTCTCCTTCTGCAATACAGTGGTTAATGGTAGTGACCGTGGTAATGGCGTGGCTTGAACGTTACGACAAAAAATATCCACTTTTTTATATGTATTTAATTTAGAGAAATTTAACAATAAACTAAAATTAAAAAATACATACAATACTACCAACAATTTATATCCATGCATACATATGAATTTATATTGTATATATATATATGTTACCATCTGTATGTTGTGCTTAATGTTGGTAAAACAGAACACAATCTACAAATACAAGTGACTTTTTGTTATGGAACCCATTTTGGAGCATCTTTTACGTTTATTTTTTTCTTTTTCGATTTCGTTACGTACCTTTTTGTTTTTGTTTTCCTTTTCAATTTGTTGTTGCGTTGTTTTTTTCCAAATATTTTTGTTTTATTGTTGTTTATCGTTTTTTACAAATTTCGTTTTATTTAGATTGCTTTCTGGCTTTCTTTTTTTTTTGGTTGTTGCGTTGTCACTTTTTTAGTTTCACAAAAAAATGCTCTCTTAATACACAACTTCTCTCTTTGCCTAACTCTTATGCGTTAATACACTCTTAATTTTTCTTTTCTTGTCTTTACAGAATTTGCACACAGAAGAAAAAAAACACGAGTGAAATTATTTTCAAATAAATTTGGGATTATATATGTATATAATAAATACGCACAAACACACACCTTTGTTCATAAATACGCAGCCTGAAATGAAAGCAAAAAACAAATTTCCATTATTCAGTTATATTGTTAAATTAAATATAAAACATGTTTTTGCACTTTTCTTTTTATATATGTTTCTCAACCTTTTTCTTATTTCTTTTGTCTATTTCTCTGCCACTCACCTTTACTTTTATTTTAATGAGACTTCGTTTATTGGAATTGTAGTTGGTTGTGTGTGTAGATGACCACAAAGTTATTTGGCAAATTTTTCCAAATTCTTATTTGCGTACATTTCTTTAAAATTCGAACTAAATTTTAAGGAACGTCTTTGAAATATTACTAATTTCGAGAAATATCACACAATTATTAACAAATAATTGCAATTTCCCAAATAAAATGACAATTGTTTTCACCAAAAAACTGAAAAATATCCGACAAAAGAAGTGTGTGCTGCTGAAGACGAGAGAATTTTCTCACGACGAATGCATATGGCAAAAGTGCTACCAAGTTATCAAACGAAAAAGTGATGCTAAACATAAATTACAAAATAAGAAAAACGACGTAATAATAATGACACATTGAATGTGAAATGTACAGATTTAAATTCAGTTCTATAAAAAGTTGTATATATGTATCTTATTATTTTATACACAAGTTTCTCAGTTTTATTAATAACAAGACCTATTTAAATACGCCTTGATTAATAATTTTTAAATAGACTGAACTTTTTTTGTTGAAATAACAAAAAATTGAAAATATACTTAAGTTATATACAAAAGCTACCTAATTTGAAAACGACTTACATTGATTGACAGTTTTGTTTTTTGTGTATTTACAAGTTGCGGTGTGGCAGCTCTTTTATATTTTTGCTGAAAACTTGCTTGTCATTCAAATCTTTTCTACAGTCACTGTGTAAAGCAAATCGTTCATTATTTTTATTTTGTTCTATAAAACAGCAATTGTTGTCTTTCAAAGGTTGTTATTAGTCAATAGAAACACTATTTTATTAGGTAATATTATATATATATATTTCAGAAAGTAAATTCCATCAACAGAGTGAAGCAAAATGTTTGGACGTCAAAGTGGTCTTAATAGTAGCGGTGGCAGTGGTTCCAATCTGGTTGAGTTCCGTGCTGGAAAAATGAACTTAATTGGCAAAATGGTTCATCCCGATACGCGTAAGGGTTTAGTTTATCTTACGCAAAGTGATGATGGCTTAATGCATTTCTGCTGGAAAGATCGTACAACTGGAAAGGTAAGTGTCAGACGGATGCTTTATCTGCTCATTGTGACTTAATTTAGAAAGAGAAGGAAAACAATCTCGCATATGATATTGAATAGTCGTCGTCGCATACAGACGTCGTTCTCGTTTTTTCATAGACTTGATAGGACCTATGGGAGCAGTTTAAATTGTGCCCATATTTTTTTGCTCTGAAGAGTATACAATTTATGTTTTCTGTTCGAAAATAAGGAACTTACATTTTATTTCCCGCTATTACTATTAGTGGAAAGGCTTGAAACCTGCGTATTCAGTTGCTTATATATACATCGATTCGATTTGCAAAAGCAGGTGAATAACAAAATGGGAAGTTTTTTCTGAAACCGAAAGTGGTGTAAGTTGCATATTTTTAATGTTGAAAATATTTAGGACATAAAATATGTATATATAATACAAAAATACAATTTCTCCTCTTTCTAAATCCAATAAGAAACAGAAAAGGTGCAGGATAATCAAATAGTCGATTATGAATTTTTTATAACAGGGCTTTTTTAATACGTTTGTCCAATATATTTTGCATTTACTTTCTTGCTTCGTAGCGAATCGGTTTCACTACTGCATCGCTACAAAGCAAACTACATTCTTGTGTAGTTTTGTATTTAGAAACTCTTTGCTGCAGTCAGCACCTTTCGCAAAAACCGATCCTTTTTTCTTTTTTGGAGGCAAATTCATCCTTATTTTGTAATCAATTGCTGTTTGAATTTAAAAGTCTATTCAAGTTGTAAACAAAAAGCATCCACAAAATTTATACTACACAGTTTACTTTTTTTTGCGCAGGTAAAGCTTCAACAATACATTTAGGAATGGATGTCTTTGTAAAAGCTTGCATGGTTGCGTTTAGGCACGAATGACATTGTTCAGTTCCTTTGCAAATGACGTTTTGGAACTCAGCCCTGTTTTTTACGACCTTTGAGTGAATAGCACAGGATATACAGTCGTGTAATTTAGCGTATAATTTTGCTAAAACGTAAGCATCTGAAATGTCACGGACAGTAGCAGCTTTGACGATATTACGAATTATTACTATTATTATTATCTTTCTTTATTTGTATCAATAATACTTTGAATTTACATTTTCAAAAAGTTTAAATAACAAATTTTAGCTTAAAAATACATTGTTTTTAACAAAATATATAACATTTTTTCGAAATATGTTCGGATTGCGTACATTTTTAACGCCACTGGGTAATCTGTTGAAGAGCTGTAGTGTTTTGTAAAACAATGAGCGTTGCATTGCGGTTGTTGTAGTTCTTTGAATTCTAAAGTCATCATTATTCCTCAATTGGTATGGTTGTGTTTCCCCGACATACAATATTTGCTCTATTATATATTGTGGTGTCATTCCAATTTTAATATTTTGAATAAAGTTTATGGTATTTAACTTCAGTCTTTGTTTTATATCTAGCCATTTTAGAGAGTCAAGCATAAAGCTTATCGGTGTATACCTGTTGTATTTCAATAGAATGCGTATTGATTTATTTTGTAATTTTTGCAATCTATCAATTTGTTGACTCGTGCAGCATGAAAAAAGAATTGTTGAACCGAACTTAAAATAAGGTTTAATCATTGTGTTGTAGATTGCGATCGGTGTTAATGTATTTATTTGTTTTCTTAATCTTCTGAAGAAATTAATTTTTTTCCAATTTCCTTGCAAATATAGTCCATATGACCTTTTAAATTTAAAGTAGTGTCTATTACAAAGCCCAAGTATTTCATTTCATTTATTGTTTCTATTTCTTCATTATTAATTTTGAAGGTAATGTTGGTCTTAGTTTTAATTTCCATTATTTTAGTTTTATTCTCGTTTAGTTTAAATTAATTCATTGGCAGCCATATGTTTAAGTATTCAATATCTTTACCGAGTCCTTCATAACATTGTTCATATTACACTCAATATATGACTTATTACATTTGGCATATCATTTATATATATAATAAAAAGCAATGCCCCCAAAATTGATCCCTGTGGTACTCCATATTCGTTATTAACTGTCCTGGATTTAATATATTATTTACATTTGTTATTTGTCTCCTATTCGTCAAATATGGTTCAAACCATTTTAATTCAGTTCCTTGAAAGTTTCTGAAGTAGTATGCTTCTATCAATTGTTTCAAACGCTCGTTTAAAGTCTAGAAAAATTGCAACAATTATTTTGTCTCTTTCCGATTTTTTCCATCCGTTTATAAGAAAATTGACTGCTGTTTCACAAGAGAAATGTTTTCAAAAACCAGACTGATATAAATAAAACGTTCGATTCCATATATTGCTCCAATTGTTTCTTTACTACTTTTTCCATTACTTTTTCATACGTCTTCAAGGTATTAATTGGGCGAAATTCTTCACAAAGTTTTGTCTTAGCAATCTCCTCAATGGGTGGTATCATTGACTCTTTCCAATTATCAGGAAATATTCCTGTACTTAGGGATTTATTTATTATATCCAGCATCGCTCTTCCTATCACATTCCAACTATTAACTATAATTTTAATTGATATTTTGTTGTAGTCCGGCTTATTCTTTAAATTTTTACAAATAATTCTTAGTTTATCTAGAGTTATAGCACTGAATTTAAATTTAGAGTTTGTCACAGGAATTCGGTTTGAGTATTGCACGTAAGGTATTGTATCTCTTATAGATCTTATACTATCAACAAAAAATTCGTTAAATTTATCAGCCATCTGCAAATTTTCCTTATATTCTATTTGGTTAAATATCACAGATTGAATTTTATTTTGGTTTTTCTTAAGTATTAGATATTTTATCTCTCTCCACATATCCTTTTGATCTTTAGCATTAATTATTTTCTATTTATAAAATTTCTCTTTTCATTTTCAATTTTAACCTTATAAATTTCGAACGACTTTGTAGTTATTCCATGCTTCGTTACTATTATCGATTTTCGCTATTTGGTATTTGTTAATTTTTTCTAGTTCATTGTTAAACCATTCATTTGAGTTGTTTTCATTGATAGTTATTTTAATAGTGATGTTTTCAAGTGCATTCTCTAAATATCCGTCAAAGACGTAAACTTTGTTATTAAGGTCCTCATTTACACTTATTTATCTTATACCTTCAATTTCTCTATTATATTGGACAAACTTCTTAATGGCCTTACCTTTAGGGACGCATCTGGCGAAGTTGGTGCACCGGAAGTCCTTTACGTGGCCTCTATTATGTTTTCAATGTCCTTCATTACGGCGTTTTTTAATCATTTTGATATTGCCTTCTTAGGCTGGAAGAAAGTATAAACTTGTTGGGTTCGGAGCATATATATCTTACTACAACAGAAAATACTACAATTTAATGACTTTGGTAATCATAATTTCTGTGGATGAGTCTGAAGGTGCGATTAGCTGCTCATTAGAGTATATAATAGAATTTATCAAAGGAAACACATTTTTTAAAGAGATTCACAATCGACTCATAAAAGAGAACTATTTTCTGAAAAACATGTTGTACAAGTCAAAAGTTGTAATGTTTGCCCACTTGTTTTGTTACTCGATTAGTTCCTTTTTAGTATAAAAAAAAAAATAAAAATAAAATTGAAAAAGAAATATATTTAAAATAAAGGTATAAAGCTCTTGGTGTCAAATAAATTGAACTACTTTCGAATAAAGAAAAACTTTATCAATTTGTGTGCTTGTATGCTATATTTTGTTTCTGTTCCTTAAAGGTTGAAGATGATTTGATTGTATTTCCTGATGATTTCGAATTTAAACGAGTGGACCAATGCAAAACTGGACGTGTTTATGTCTTGAAATTTAAAACTTCCAGTCGTCGTATGTTTTTCTGGATGCAAGAGACCAAAACAGACAAGGACGAAGAATTATGCCGTCGCGTTAATGAACTCATGAATAATCCACCTTCAGCTTCCCGTGGAAGTGGTCAGGATGGTGGTGATCTGCAATACATGTTGAATAACATGTCGCAACAACAGCTGATGCAATTGTTCGGTGGAGTGGGTCAAATGGGTGGTCTAAGCTCTCTATTGGGTTCTATGAAGTATGTGTTTTTATATATTAGTTTTTACATAGTGCGTTTATTTTTTTTTTCTAATATTTATATAGCCGCTCTTCCGATAGTAGTCGCACACCTGCATCGAATCGCAATAGTACTAGTACTACTGGTGGTCTTTTAACTCCTGAGAATACCTCATCCGCCCCTCGTACTCCTTCTGCTCCAAAGGCTAAAAGCAGCAGTAAAAGTGGTAGCTCAGCAGGTGCTGATAATGGTGGCAATGGCAGTGGTTCCGGTAGTTCAACAGCTGGTGGTAAGAAATCATCTAATATTTTCACAGCCACCAATCCATTCCAATCCTACTTATCCAACCTCTCACCCGAAGCTGGTTCCGGTCGTTCTCTCAACATAGATCTTACATCCGCTTTGGCTGGCTCCGAAATCATCAACGATATTATTTCCGATCCCGAACGTGTTAATACTCTATCCGTTCACCTGCCAGATACTGATGATGATGAGGATAAAAAGCAACAAATCAAAGATACAATCGCTTCCCCCCAATTTCAACAGGCTCTTTCCCTTTTCTCCAATGCCTTACAATCTGCTCAATTGGGTCCAGTGGTATCGCAGTTTGAACTTACACCAGAAGCTGTAGCCGCTGCCTATACTGGTAACTTGGAAGAATTTGTTAAAGCTTTGGAAAAAGCCTTACCGGCTGGTGCTTCAATGTCATCACCTACCAGTTCGAAGCCTAAAGATACTTCAGTCGAGGACAAAAAAGAAGACGATGGCAAGTCAGCCGAAAAGAAAGAATAGTTAATACATATTAACAATTCCGATGCACTTTAAATCATAGCACGATTTATTGAAAATTCTGACGCCCTTGTCAAATAATTTTTTCATCATATTTTGTTTTTCCATTTCTTTGTAATAATTTTTGTTTTTGGCTTTATTGTATATCTCATTCTTAAAAGACGGAGATCTAAACTTACCATACATATGTATATGCATAAACATACATATAAAACATTCATAAAATAATAGACATGCAAAAAGCTTTCTTCATTCTGCCTAATTACTCGTATATTAAAAAAAAATTTATTCATTTAAAAAATTAATTGTTTTTATAACCATTGGAATTACTTTAACTTTAAAGGTAAGCTAATGTAAGAAGAAATGCTTTTGTTTTATTTATGTAGCCGATACAACATTTAATTAACATCTTAAAATAACCGGTCGAAAGCATGATAAACATATTCAAAATTATCATATCTGGAATACGTGTACGCTTGTAATTCTTAGAGAAACAGTATGTCAAACTCTGAAAATGTCAGTTGCTTTGTATTCCAACAAAGTGTAATGTTTCAAAACGCATCAATACTAAATATTCACAATGTTTACTGTTCCGAAATGTCACAGAGAAGTATTCGAAACGCAGTAAAAAAGCAATTAAAATTGTTGCATTTACATTTGAATATTGCTAAACAAAAAAATAGAACAAAACGATTCAAAAATTCAAGTTTATTCGTTTTTGCTAAAATGTCAGCCCTATTCTGCGTTTCGATTACATTTCGATCGGTATTATAAAAAAAATCAATAAGTATAAATATAAAATCAAATCAATAAATCAATAAAAAAATCATAAGAAAGTATTAATAACTCAAAATGTAGTGCACATACACACAATAATAAAACACTGCGTTTTCATACAAATGGACAAACATAAATTTATAGTTTTTTTATAAGTTTTTTTTTACTGTTTGGATATATTAATTTTGTATTCAATAAAAGTAAATACTCTAAGAAATGCTAGCCAAATAATACATTTTGGACTAAAAAACAAAAATCGAAAGAACGCGGAAAATTTCGATACGAATCGAAATGCTGAGTAAGGGTGATTCATACAAAACAGGAAAAACATATTTTTATTTATTTTTCATTAAACAATACACAAATTATATTTTAAATATGGTGCAACACTTATGTATATTCCATAACATCAAAATGTACGAAGTATGCAGGGGAGTCATAGAATCCAATAACTGCGTCGATCTTAATAAAACGTGGACCGATGAATCTGCTAGCCTAAAATTCTCATCAAACAGCAACTTATTCGGTATGCATTTTATGCTTTCGGAACACATGTCGATTAGCATTGTCCCAAAATCAACAATTTTATTTGTTGGCGTAACCATTCATTCGGAAATGGGCCTCAGCTCTGAATAGTTTTATAGCCCGAACAGAGCACTCATTTTGATAAAAAAAAAAATAGTATTCCTTGCACGTGTTGTTAAACGCTATATCCGTCCATGGTGAATCGGAATAAATAATAGGTAATTCGACAGATGTACTCAGCTTCAAGGATATTGTCGCTATCAACTGTCAAATTTCGAAAGTTCGCGAAAGACGCGTTATTTTATTTTCATTTTTTATGCTTTAAATCGAAACGTATCTACTTATGTATACCGATGGATACACTTTTACTTTCATTGCTCGATTTCTTATTTAAAACAAAAGCTTTCGTTTTTTATATGTATCTTCCCTTTAAAAAGTTCGTATGTACATATGAATATATGTATGTATTTGAAAACAAAAATTAAAAACTTTAAAGAGGAACGAACAACTTTTTTGTTGAATGCAACAAGTTCCCAAAAAAACGTATATGTGTGTACCTATACAATTTAAGCAAAAGGATACCAAACATTTTAGTGAAGAGGAACAATGTTTGTCGTTCAATTTAAAACAAATTCTATAAAATTAAGTTAACGCATACTGATGAACAAAAAATCATTATAGCCACTCTGAAAGTTATTTTAATTCACTGTCCAAAGTCCAAGCTATGAAGTTCTTGAAGTTGTTTAGCAATTATCCAATAATTTGACCCAATAAAAAGCCAAGGCATAATAATTACAAAATAACTATAAAACCCAATTTCAATATTATGTTGGCGACTAATAAAACAGACGTCTGAAGTTATTCTTATTCATAAGATATCTTAGTAATATCTTGGTTTGCCAGAGTCTAGTCGAAAATTAATAACTGCTAGAACATTCGGAAAAAACTCAGGAAGTATTTTTTTTCCTGACAAAGGTACCTGGAATAGAAGATACCAACTGTTGTATGGCTATTTTATGTAACCGTTTGTGAGCTATACTAAGTGTGGCTCTATTATTGATAATGAAAAAGAAGAAAGTAACTCTAGTTAATATGTAAGTTGTAATACACATATAAATGTATGGGACACAGATTATTATCGGCACTGTTACACGTTGAATATACCTATACTGTGCACAATCCAGTATCACGATATTTACTGAACGCTCGCATGCTATATTGATGGATAACGATCAATATCGCAGTATAATTCCATATTTTGTTTTCTGGATCACGTGATGAATATTGAATGTTTAGCGGTGCTCTATAAAGTTCTGAAAATGAGTATTCACTTCGCTCGCTGGAATGAAACAATGATGATACATGACATTCATATGTATTTCATTCCGCTAAGTTTCTCAATTACTAAATTTTTTAAAGGCATACATATGTACCGGTCCTTTTTAACTGCCTTCAGAATAATGCGAATGTACTCTAATGATTCATTTAAGCATAGTTGTTATGTGTTATTGTTCTATTAATATTAATTACGGCGTGACATATACTAAAGAAGTAACAGAATAGGTTTATAATGCGATTATAAGAAAGTCAGCATAACAATACACTGAATAAGAACATTTCACTTTAATCTATATGTATTCCCGTAATTGTAACCGTCAGAATTTATACCCGCAGTGATAAGCGACCAAATACAATTTTTATCTGCGGAAATTTTAAAATATTTCAGACAAATGGAAATTTAATTAAACGTTTTTAGCAATGACAATATCATTGTTTTTTACATTAACAAAAATTCGAAAAACATTTTATTTTTTATATTCGATTTTAGATTCCGATAATAGCGTAATTACACCATGACGGCGATTTATTTTGATTTTTTTTAATATCCAAATTTCTTATTACATATTTTCCAACATTTTCTTAAAACAATTTCTCAATACACAAAACAATTAGCTTATGTATCATTTTGTTCCCTCGTATAAACAAATATTTGCCCTGGTAACCCTTATCAATTAAAAATAATATACCGCGAAATTATTAACTTTTGCTCTTAATAATAATTAAAGGTTAAAAAAGAGAGCTTTCGTTACTTCTCATAAAAAGAGAGAAATAAATAAAATTGTGAAGAGAAACAAAATAAATAAATACTTTGTACACCAACACACTTAAAACAAGAGACCGAATAAAAAAACAAAAAATAAAAGCAGCCATCCTTGTTTAACTAGAAAAAGCCGCTGTTTAAAAAGATGTATTTTATTATTTAATAAAATTCAATTATTGCAAGTTTTAAGAAATTAAAAGATATGTTTACAGACGATATGTACGTATGCATGTATCTGAAGACTAAAATGTTTATGCATATTTGTATTTACATACATACGTATACAGCAAATTATTAGCAAAATAAAAATAAACATAAACATAAAAACAAACAACTAAAATAAAGAAGAAAACAAAAATATCCAAAAGATATATATATTGAGAGAGCAAAAGAGCGCAAATAGGAAAAAAAAAAGAAATTCCAGTAAGAAAATAAAGAGAGCAACTCGAAAGCAAACGACAATTCTTCGTGCAAAGAGTAATAATACAAGCGTAATTATTTTGTTTATTTATTATGCCTATTGCCAGCAGAGACGGCAAAAATGGGGTACTTTTATGTATAACTAAGTACTTTTAAAGCGATTAGTCTTATATGTATTTAGGTCTTAGGATAACAAATCCATACAGATTTAAGTGATATAATTGAAACATCGTTACTGTAAGAGAAATGAATTAGTTGCTATTGTTGTCTGACGAAATAAGTCATTGCTCACATAAGTAGGCTGGCTAATTATATTTTCAACTAAACAACTAATAATTGCGAGAGGGTCTAGTTGGGATATTAACAAAATTTTCTATTTTTTTAGAAGAAACTCAGAATAGACATCATTACGTATTAAAAGAGTTACAACCTTCCAAGTTATAAGGAAAAGAGCTCTTGACTACGAATTTTAGCACATTGGCTTGAAAAACATTTAAACAGTCTACTGTCTTCATAATGGCGTTAATTTCAACTTGTGGGCAGTCCGTCACCAAGTAACATTTTTCTTTCACATCAAATTACCTTTTTTGCATTTAATTGTTGGTCTTACGTGATGCTTTTGAACGCTTTCTGTAAGTCTGTGCCAGTAAAAGATTATTTTGCTCAACTATAAACGATTAATATTTACCTCCTCCATCTTATAAGGCTGTAATATTTTGAATTTTTCGGAAATTTTGGACGTGAGTTGATGTTTTTTGGCGATTAAACCCGTTTTCTTCCTTCGATTGCTGTTTTATAGCGTCTTATAAAGAACACAGAGAGTGGTCTGTTTCCTGACGTCCTTAATTAATAGTTCTGTAGCATGTTTTGGTTGCAATGAACTGTTTTGGAGGCGTGAACACTTACCCAAAAGAAGAAGTCGTCTTTCAGTAAGATGGTGATCCAAGACAGACCACTAAAAAAGTCGAAAAATGGCTGTTGTAACAAAAATTGTAGGTAAATTATTGGTCATCATAAAGCCATAATTCAAATCCAATGGAAAGTTTTTAGATAATAGTAAAAAATGTGTGGGAAAATATAATTGGGCTTCTAGGAATATGTTGGAGCTCTGGCAACGAATATAATACGAATGGAAGCGCATTTCCCTTACAGTTTTGGGTAATATTGTAGAGAGTGCGTCTAAATGCCTTAAAAGCGCGACAAAAAATTATGACCTCTAAGAAGACTATTAAAAATTTTAAGTTCCTATCTATTTAAGCGACAAGTGCAAAACTGAGTAAATGATGTGGATTCTTTTGTATAGTTGTCTTTCTTTCATTTCAGAATAAGAGCTTAATACTTCTGTTAATATTATTTTAAATTCCATACATGTACTCAGTTTTTCCCACACTTTCTGTATGTATGTAACAAATGTAAACGTCATATTGAATATCAACACCAATTAGACCATCATTTAATCCAATATGAGCGAGTATTCAGTGATTCGAATAAGAAATATGTTTCCAAATATTGCAATTATGTATATATTTATGTATGTAATAATAAATACTTATATCGTAAAGAAAATTTTATTAAAGCCTTCAATTTAATAGATTTTTTCCTCTGATTTTGAATTAGTAAAGTATTGTGAATGAGTAAAGTGTTTGCGGTTATGGGAGCTATCATCGCTGCCTTATAAGACAAGCCGTATAGGATTAAGCAAATACACTTTAATTAAATTTTTTTAGATAAAGGTAAATATGAGATGATAGTGATCTGTGATAGTGATCTGGTTGTACCCGTTGAAGCCCATAAAATTACGTCTTCAAATTAAAATACAATTATTTTACACAGAGTTTGTTTTCGTCTGTGGGAAAAAGTAAAAAAGATTAAGATAAAAGGATTAAGAGCAGAGCTATAGTATTAGCTACTTATGTACATATGTATATTAGAAATAGACGACGATTTAATAAAGGGTGTTTATTTAGTTTGTCCGATTTTTCAATGGCCATAACCATGGTAATATATTTTTATAGCCAATTTCACTACCTGTATCGTATTATGTATGTTGTGAAACAAAAAAGTTATTAAAACAAATATATAAATATATATACAACAGTACCATACACGTCTTGAATTTGGCCTGTATTTTTTGTAACGCTTACAAATTGAGGAAATTGATTTTAAAAATAACTGCTCTGTTCGACGTATACAATTAGTTAAATGTTTACGCCAATAAAGAAAATCACCGAATATCGAGTGAAAAGAATCCCACAAAATTAAATTAAACGCCATTGTATGCGTGTTGATTGTCAGCCAGTAGTATCATCGGTCCATATTTCCTTCGGAAAGGTGTAAGAGCTGCCGTTAGAGTAAATGTAACTGAACCATATTGACATATCCATAATGAATTTTTGTTACTAAAAATTTAATAAGATCAACTTTAACAGGTCGTGGCTAGAACAGAATGAGGCTACATGCATACATACATATTCACACATTATTTTGCTGATGATATCATTTTCTGCAACGAACTAGTTGCAGTTTAGGACCTTTTAATTATTATTTTTTTGTTAAGCTAATAATTCCACAATTCCTACGCAATAGATCAATATAGCTCATATCATTAATGAAATTAAACTGGGGATCAAATCGTCACTTTCGATAATGAGTTTGACTTGATGGAAATTTCTTACTATGAGATTGTGATATTAGTTTATCGAACAACACCCATGACACGTTTTTAATCGTCATTTGATAGGTTAAATTGTGCGATCACGTAAGCTAAGTTTAGACTCAAAAAAGTAATGAAAAAGTAATCATTTGCGTTATGTAACAGCTAATTGTGGTTGGTGGTCGTTTATTAGATATCATTTTTATGTCATCAAATTACCTTCGTATGAAATTTATATTTTTTATTTTTTAAATAATTTTATATAAAATTATTATAAATTATAAAAACAACCTTGGAACTAAAAGGTCCACGGTCAAAATAATCACTTTTGAAAAAAATTGCAATTGAAGTTAGCTTTTATACATGAGTTCATAGTGACATTGGCTAGCAAAAACTGAGTTAAATTAGACATTAGCTGTTTCAGAAAAATAAAAGAGAGTAAGAAAAGAAACCTAATGCAACGATTAATTGAAGACAGCAAAATTTTGATATTGCCACTTTTAGTTCTAAGCCACAGAAATATTGTTGAAAACAATTTTTTTTATTATAGTCTGGTACATGTATATATTCGCTGCGGCTACGAGTTAACATAGCCACATAATAAGTAATTCAGAAGCGTTAGATTGCACGAACGAGAAGCGTACAGAAGTGTACAGAACCACTTTCAAATTGATTTTATAACTAATCGATTGCTCAGGGCACTATATGACAAGTTGCGCCGTCTTGTTGGAACCAAATGTTTAGCTCATTAATTTTTGGAAACAAAAATTCAGTCAGCATGACTCGTTATGCTCTCGATTCACCGATATAATGGCAGCTCGAAAGAAATAATTATCTATGTTGCCGCTAGCGTGTAAACCACACTAAACAGTCAATTTTAATGAATACCAATAGTAGTTCATTAACGACTTGAGGATTGCCTACTCTTCAAATATGGCAATTTTGCTTACTGATGTAGCTATTCAACCAGAAACAAAATTCAACCAGAAGAAAGAGCTCAATGAAATTCGCGAATAAAGTAAATTTCCACAATCTGAAAGCGTTGTTGTTCAGGCGTTAAACGAACAATTCATGATGACCTGCCAAACCTTAGTGAAGAGAAATAAAATCTTTATAAATAGTACCAATAAAGAAAATTTTTACTAAATTTAGTACTTTCTTGTCTAGACTCTTATATCTGATAAAACACAACACATTGGCGCAAATAACCGTGCTCACGTACAACCCACTGTTTTGATGGTGCCGTATATTTAAGTTTGCATTTGTATGAGTGTGTTTGCATTTTTATTACGGTGGGGTATTGTTGTGATAGAAGCTGAAAATATTTTTTGCACTGTATTGGACTTTCTGTTTTAAAACGCAATAAACCTTGACAGGAAGCATACGCAAATAAAATAACGTGTATTAATAATAAAATTATTAAAAATATGAAATTAAACAGAATTAATTATGAATATAATGATTATTAATTAATATAAAACAAGATATATTAAAAGAAATTCTATGGAAATACATATGTATTAATAAAATAATTAATTGAAAAAAGTTTGTTTTTAATGTCATTTGTTGTGTTTGTGTTGAATTACAAAATATTGAAATTGTTTTGAGCAAAAATCATAAGTGATTTAAGGCGTATTTTTATTTTATTTGTGCGAAAAATTAATGTTTGTTTGAATAAATTAAAAAGAAAATCCTCATTATCATCATAACAAAAACGGTGGTTAAGAAAGAGAAGCTTTTTTTATTATGTTTTGTTTTGTTATTATTTTGGTTGTTGTTGCTGTTTTTGTTTTGCCAAAGCTTACATTAATTTATTTAAAGTAGGGAAAAAGAGAGAGATAGAGAAAGATTGTGAGTATGTAAGTAAGTTGTTAGCTTGTCTATATATGTACATATTTACACGCATAGATATGTATACACACTTTTATTTACATATCAATAATTGCATATATGTATGTATGTATATACACACATATGTATCTACATGTGGATCTATGTAGTTTGTTATAAATATAAACAAATCTTTATACATATAAAGTAAATATACAAATACATAGTTGCAAACTACATACTCTCGCTTTCGTCTTCTTCTCACCGTTTGTCATCGTCAGAATTGCGAACGGGTAGCCCAGTGAGTGGGGTACCATTTTTTTGTTTTGTTTTTTATTTTCTTTTTCTGATACCATTTATATCAAAATACAAAATAATCATAAAAATTGCAAGTGTTTGAGTGAGTGAGTGTATTTGGTGTTTGGAAAAAAAAATTGTCAACAACATTTTTGTTTTTGCTACTTTATTATTTGTTTTCGCTAAAAGCAGACTTTTTTGCTCTACAAACATCCATTACACAGTGGGTTCAATAAATAAATAAAGCCGATGCCTAAAGAAATGATGAGAGTGATTATACGAAAACTAATGTTTTGACAAAAATTTATTTCTAAACAATATTTATAGGTGTCACATGACAACTGATGCTGATTATACTATAAATTAACCGTGATAATTAAAAGCTACACATCCACAGTTGTTGGGTGCTAACAAAGATAATAGTTTAGACATATTCTCCTTACGAGGACATTGACTGGAGTTGTTTTTGCACTATCTTAACTAAAAATTACACTATGCGAAAAAAAAGAACAAAGTTGAATTACCTGGAAAGTAAAACTATTTTTCTGATAGGCGCAATGGAGTACAACAGATATCTGTATTTGAAATTAACGAAATACCCTCAAAATCGTGAGTTAAGGATAAAAAATCGGTTTTTCGTACCTTCATTTGCTTACAGTGTAAGAACTTAGCTGAATATTAACCGATATTAAGTAAGGAAAATATAAAAGTCTTAAAAAGTTTTCTAATTCGTCGCTAAAACCATCTAACAAGGTATCTATTGTAGTCTCCAAGCTTGGAAATGGCGAAACATATAGTATTTAATTTTGCGTTTTTCTGTCGGAATAGGTAATAAACTTTATTTTGGTCGCAAAGTTAAATTAAATTACTTACCAAATACTGCAGAGTATGTACATACATATACTTTTCTGTGTGAAGAAAATTAAATTTTTATTTTTTTTTAAATTTAAAGAATATGTTATATAAAAGTTGATATAGGTATTATTGTATTATTTTTCGAGTGGATTTACATTATGTCGTTTTGTACATAATAGAACGACGTACATATGTATTCGTATTTTCATTGGATATTTTAAAATCCTTTTGAAACATTCAAACTAATAGTCTATTGGTTGTAAAGTCCAATTTAGTTTTTGGGACTGATTTCTTTTCTTATTGTGTTCCAGCAGCTTATTTTCAACTCTTCCTTAAATCTATTGAACTCTTTCCATTCTCTATTTTTAATTTCTTCTTCGAATATCATTGATGCTTAGACCCAAGTTGTCTGAACTATTCTGTAACAAAAGCGCCCTGTTGATCTATCCTAATCTCGTCAGTATTATTTTGAGGCTTTCTAAAAATCAAAACAAAGTTTGAGATAAAGTGATAGACTTTAGAAGTCGGTAATTTGTCTTGCGTATGTATATGTTGTGTATATCGTGTAATAGTAAACATCATTTTACATTAAATTATAAAAATAAAGCAAATTGAGTGTTAGCAAAAACAGCAACATCTACGCATACTAATAAACAATGAAAACAAAACATAAATATAACCTCAAAACATATGACCGCAAAAAATTGCAGTGTTGCTCTTTAATGTTTGTTATATAAATTAATAATAACAACAAAAAATAAAATTCAAAAGGAAAATACAAAAACAAATATACATATGTATGTTAATACTTATATTCATATGTATGTACATATGTATGTATATTCAATAAATAAATTTTCTGTTATCGTGTTTTTAATAATAAAAAAGCAGAATAAGAAATAAAAATTAACAAAAAAAAAAAAAAAGAAAAGAAACTTCGTTACACATTAACAGTGTAACAGTGTAATAATGTACATATGCATGTATGTATGATATGAAAGTGTATGTGATTGTAAGTGCGTGTGCTTTTGTGTAAGTCGAGTACTCAAACTTTGATAGTCGTGTCGTATGCGAATCGAGTTATTGCTCTTTTTCATCTCACCGTATGGTTCTTCTTGCGCTGTTGTTTTTGTAATTTTCCATACATTATTATCATAAATCGCAAAAAAAAGATTTGAAAAGCAAAAACAGAGTCAACAAACCGAAAACTAAATAACCAAGTTAAGCAGCAAATAATACAACAACAACAAAACAGAAAAACATTGCAACTGCTAGTGATCCGTTAGCCGTTCACGTTTTTTCCATATTTTTACGTATTATTTTTGATGACGCCTATAAGCCCTTTAGAAAAACATTATATTATAATTATATTTGTTGTTGTTCTTGCAATTGTTTCCAGTAACAGATTGTTTTTAAAAGTAAAGGAATTTGCGAAATGCAAACCATAATTAAATATTCAGTTAAAACATTTGGCAACCATGTTTAACAAATTAATGCTGTTTAGCGATAAAAAATGTAATTGCACCAGCCTTTGTAATCGTGTTTAATGTCCTGAAATTTGATGTAAACTGACAAGGAAATTTCTTAGACGAAATATTCTACTAAACTGATTTTGAAATTGTGTGGCACTCAACGCAAACATACTTATTTTATACTTTTGCCATACTTTCTAACAAGGTAAGTTGAAAACACTATATCAACTTTGCATTACTGTAGTAACTGAGTTGCCTTAATTGCACAACTTTTGGCGAAATTAATACTTTTTTAGTTGATTTACTGAAGCAATTAAAAGAACTGCATTTAATTCTATATTGGATTCAATTAAGCGGTTACACATTTCCCTTGAATTTTTCTAAGTGTTATTTGTACCCTACCTATTCTGACAACGGTTAAGACAGCAAAAACTCGGATTAAAATCATATTTAAATTCCACAGCAGGCTTCCTTTTACTTTTTCGAATATCATATTAGGTGAAATTACTGTACCAGATTTCCTCTTTTGGGTAAACCACAAATGCAGAGCGCGTTCCACTTTAATGCACGAGTCGGTTCTATCTCTTTTGGAGGATAATGAGCCACTTTTTTTAAAAAAATTATATTTATTGTAGCTTTGGAATACTTACGTACATATCGTCACCTAAAATTAAAAGGGGCGTAAGCAACAAAATATTCAAAAACTATTTTTTGATTGATTATGATGTATTTTGGGTAATTAGTAGATTGTGTGTTTTTTTGAGCATTGGTAATATCGGGTGATTTTTAAGAGCTTTCGGAAATAAATAAAATTTAGAGAAATGTATGAAATCTTTATTTGAGTCGATAAAGCGATCTATATTAATGTTTAAAGATGATTTCATGTAAATTTTGAACGCCGGTACGCCTCAAATGGTTCTTACGCTGAGTCCAATTTTGGCATACTCTTTCCAACAACGAATAAAATTATCAATATTGGCTTTCAGTGTGTCAACCAAACTTGTCCCTATAGAAGTTAGCTTTAACCTAACCACACAAGAAATAGTCTAAAGGCGTTAAATCGCACGATGTAGACGGCCAATTGACCGCCCATAAGCTACACTAAACAGTGCATTTTCGGGATGCATCGACAGTTCTTGCAATGCTTCTGGCTGTTCTTCACACCAAATACGGAAATTTTGCTTGTTCAAGTATCCATTCAACCAGAAATGAGCTTCGTCGCTAAACACAATTTTCCGATAAAGAAATGGATCTTCATGCAACTGAATTTTGATGATAAGATTCAATAATCTGCAAGCGTTGTTCGTTTGTCACTCGATTCATGGTTAAATAATAGATCTAACTGAACATGTTTGACAATAACATTTTACACTTAAACAGCTGAGCTTTCAAAATTAGTGTTGTCAAAAAAAAGTTGCTAAAAAACCACCCGATAATATTTAATTGGTCTTTTAAACTTAAACTTTGGTGTTTCTTACCCTCATGTTAATATTGCAACTTTTCACGAAACGCAAAGTTTTAAAATTTTTAAACATATTATGGCATATGGTATGGTAGCTCATATGATTAGACGATATTCACATTAACATATTTTAGGAAAACTGACAATTAACGGTATTTTTGTATAGGATTTTCAAAGAGAATGGTTATTTTATGATTCAATTTAAGTTTCATTGTTTTTTTAGATCAATTAAGCGGGAAAATCAATTAAGCTGGTCTCAATTAGAAGGAAACTACTGTAGTAGTACATTATTACTTTATTGCAACATATTTATAGAAAAATTACATTCTTTGAAGTTTCACTCTATAGAAAATATGTTTCTCTAAAAAAGACAAAACTATATTTTTGCTTTAATCGAAGATATATCTACAGTTATGGAAACAAGTATTCGCGTACCTCAAATATTTAACAGTATTCGTACATTTGAAAAGTTAATTTTATATACAGTACTAGCTAAGACATTATTAAATTTTTTCCACAGTTTGTCCTTCTTTCGGTCCAAATCCAAACATTTGAGATAGTCTATAGTTTCTTTTAGAAAGACACTATAGAATCTGCCGTTTAGATGTATACAGTCTTCAAACAAACACACATTCATTTTTGTATATCAGATACACATATAGATAGTATTTATCCAGTGTTCCTCTAGAATACCCGCTTGTTAGTAATGTGAATAGATAACGCTGCTTTAATTGTTGCCGTTCTCCACATACACAAAATTAAATATTTAGTATGAATGGACGGCGCACTTCCACTTATCGAATTCACTTAGTTACTGGCTAATAATGTGCATTGTTTACGACTTTGTTTTATCCTTATTTCGAAACTTCTACTATTACCGCTCTCAAGACACACAAAAATCAATATACGCCTACTTATCCAATTCCGCCCACTTTTTGATTGCTGATTCGTACTGACCATGAAGATATTTGTACCAAATACTAAAACTTTATCTTTAACCGTTCTTAAGATATAAAAAAATTAATGTTTAGCTTATATGGGAGATACCACACCCCTTTTTTCAAGTCCGTGAAGTTTTTGACTGCTGATTTGTTTTGACTTTAAAGCCATTCAGATCGAATTCAGAAGCTATTGCTTTAACCGTTTTCAAAATATACAGAAATCAATATTTAATTTGTTTACGACTGATGATTTGCATTGAAGCTCCAAGTTGGACATCCAGTTGTGGGGCCACCAAATACACAGAATATTTCTCAGACATCGGTTGACGAAAGTTTGTAGTTTGTTTGTTGCCTCCACTGACACAAGCCAAGTTTCACTTCGTATCGAATATTCGAATTTTGGTTGCAGATGTTAGTTGCTTCGCAAGTCGAGCCTCTATATCCGTTTTAGCACCGCCATCTGGTGTGATTTGGCTGCCAAGATATGTAAAACTCTGTACCTCTTCAACGGATTTATCATGAAGGAAAATGTGATCAATGCCTAAGTTGTTCACTCATATGGCTTTTGTTTTATAGACATTGATGCGCAACTGTTATTTTTTCGAACATATTCGCAAGCTCTTCAATATGTCCTGCATGTGGCTTCATTCTTTGAAACCGTTGGAAAGTGACGGAGTCAAAGCACCTTATGTAAGTCAACCGTCCGAGTAGTAACCGTTCGATCTTCCTAGAAGTTAGTCTACTTGTATTTTGTGTTGTAAGAAGAGCAATTTCTTAGTGTGAATATTTTGGAAAGTTTAATACATTGTTATGCGAAAACTATTACCATCTAAACCAGGACTTTACTCCCATCTGAAACGTCTTAGCCCTGATTCGAAAACCCATTTTTAATTTTATAATATCGTCTTATCAAGTTAGAAGAAACTATTATAAAGTATGATTCTGTGGTAGCTCGTTACGCGCAACCGATCACGTAGTGTCGAAAGGACTCTCAACCAAAGTAATAAAAGTATGGAGTCCTGCGACGATTGAAGAAATATAAATTGTATCGCTGAAAGCGCTCATAGCTGTGCCAAAATTGGTCATTCAGTTGAAAACATACATACATATGAATATTCGAACACTGTCTAAATGATTAGATATGTTGCTCCGTAATTATAGCATTTTTAATATATTGTTACGTTTTAACCTTTTTAAAACGTTTGAGTTCGTTTATATTGCGTTAAAATAAAATAAAACTATTTTTTATTTTAGTTGTTTTACAATCTGTCTCTTTCTTTATTAATTCCACTGTATTTGACAGCCAATTCACAACTCACTAACTCACCAGCCGCAATTCGCCGCTTTTATAGTATTTCATCTTAGTTTAGAATGTTCTAGTACGGACATGAATCTTCGATTTTTTCGCCGTTAATTTAAATGTTCTAAAATAGTACAAAAAGTAACCGATCCATGCATTTGGCAGCACTATTAATTTTTGAAGTTTTTAAGCCTTAACACAAGCCAATACATTTTTTTAGCTAAAAGCTATAATAAGCTCTGACGTGGTGAATTTTATCTTTAGCATTTTCATTTTCGTAACAATACTATGGTATATTCATTTTCTCCCGACCTTTTGCGTTTCCCCGAAAAGTGGGAAGTTAAAAATGAAGTTAACATCTAAATACTACAAATCTCCTATCTTTAAGACTTGTCCAATTATCCATTGTTATTGCCGCATTCACCTAATTTTATTTTAATATTTTTTATATTCTCTCTCTACATCCATACATTTTTTTATTATCAAATTTTGTACGCCGTATTCAGTTTTTGGTCGATCCAATCCATCGCATACATACATGGATTTACATATGCTCTCATTTTTGTAATCGATCTAGTGGCTAATTTTGCTACAGTAGTATTATACTTAAGCATTTTTAAACGGAAAATGAATGTTATGTGGACCGAGTTTTTATTACTTTTGACGGGTATTCGTTTCGATTTTCACATTTAGCTATCTTCTTCTCCCAGGACGTTTTTATAAAGATTTCATATTAAATATTAGTCCAATTGTGCTGTGTCCTATGCATGAGATTAAGGCGCAAATATCAGTATTATTATGTTGCTTCCTAGAACATTTCCACACAATTGAGGTCACCATCTAAACAATTTTTATCTTTTACTAACATTTAAAGCAAAGCAAAAACAAAATTGTTTTAAAAAGTTGCAACATATATTCCTTCCGAAAGTATGTTAATACTATCGGGTGGTCCATTTAAAACAAATACGGTTTGACATTTCGCAAAATGAATTTTTTTGTTGTGAAGTACAACAACACACAGTACCCCATTTGATTGGATCAATTTTCGAGTGTATGGGGTCGTATATCGGCATTGGCATCACGAATGTAGGCCTACAAATGTTCAATTGTCTCTGGTTTGTCGGCATAAAACTTGTCTTTAACGGCGCCTCACAAAAAATAGTCCAACGGTGTCAAATCGCAGCCTCTTGGCGGCCAACTGACATCACCATTTCGCCTAATTAAACGGCCATCAAACGCTTGACACAATAAATCGATTGTGGCATGTGATGTATGGCAAGTTGCACCATTCTGTTGAAACCAAAAATCGTTCACATCAATACCATGAAGAGCGGTTATCATGGTGTAATAGGTGTCTCCATTGACCGTAATTGTTGAGATGTCCTCATTTTCAAAGAAATATGGGCCAATGATACCTCCGCTCCACAAGCCGCACCAAACAATCACGCGCAATAGGTGCATTGGCTTCTAAGACCACGTTTGGGTTTTCTGAGCCCCAAATACGGCAATTTCGCTTATTAACGTACGCATCAAGATGAAAATAAGCTACACCCGAAAAGATGATTTTTTTTGGCAAAATCGACACCACCGTGTAGTTTCTCGTTGGCCTATCTAGCGAAGTGAAAATGAAGCTGGTGGTCATGCGGCAACTCTTGAACCAGTTGAACTTTGTAAGGCGTCATACCGTGATCTTTTAGTAAAATTCAACGTAACCTGGTCCGTGAAATGTTCAATTCTTGAGATCGATGATGAGTTGATGTTGATGGATTCTCCCGTACACTCTGAGTCACAGCTCCGATAGATGGCCCACCCGATATGTAGGTTAGGAGATACCACACATAGCAGCAAGTTGCGATACCATATACATATGAAGCGATGATCCTGTGACAGTCACAAAAACCAGACAGTCTCGACCATCATGAAACACAGAAATACATTTCCATAAATTATGTCGGAAACCAGCCAAACAGCCTTATGAACCTGGCTATTAACCTGATATCAATGGTCGATAGCTCCGATAAGCCATCGAGAAAAGGTGAGCCAAATGTGAGCAATCTACGCCGAGCCAGAGATGGCTAATGGCAAAGTGTGTCACGCTCTCATTTCCCTCAAACGATATACAACCTGGACAGAATTCATTCGCAGGTAAGCGCAGCCTTTTGCATGCTTACACATAATACCCGTAAGAGCATTTATACAGCAGAGGAAGTGCTCCCACAGTTGATTGGTATGCTTACTATTTATTCAATCTACGCCAGGTGAGTCTAGCAATGAAACAAGATTCTTCCTCTGCCCAGGGTTTTTTTAACAATATATACGGCTGTTTTCCCAACGTAGAACATATTTTCGTAATCCTTAGAGAGCGGGAAATCTCATTAATTGAAATTCCAGAGAAAACCCTAATTGTGTAATCTAAACAAGGACAAATATTTTAAGTGAATTTAAACAACTATATCACACTGTATAAAAAATAAAAACATTGTCACGAGACAGTAGAAGAAGAGAAATCGAATTTCCAAAATAAATAACAAAGTAACGAACAAGTTACTAAAACTAGTAAACGCAATTTATAACTCTCCCTTTTACCGGTCATATAACACATATACATATATACACATACATATATTGCACATGCCTACATCCATAGATATACATACATGCATATGTGCATATACCAGATACATAAACAAATTTGTATGCATATCCATACTTACACTAAACGAAATTTGAGAAGATGCACTGGTCTCATAAAGATTATACATTTATGAATTATATAAAATTAAAATGTTCTTCCTTCCATCGAATGGCTATAGCTAATGTTTCCATAACGTGGAAGAAGAGAATACCGCTCAATGTTTGGGCAGATTTTTTAGTTGTCATAATGTTACAAAAATGAAAACATCTAAAAAGACACACCAACATTTATAGCTATAAGCTTAAGTATCGTGGAAGTTATTCTATTGGTTGGTGCCGAGGCAATGCTAGTAAAGGGTGGTCCAACCATAATGCAAGATGTTAAATGTGAGTCACACCTTAACGTCAAGTTAAGATAGTTGAAGCCTTTTACGAAGATTGGCGTTCAAATCAAAATACATTTCATGTACTTAATGATTTCGTTGATCAGAATAATCGACCAAATATGTCCACAATCGGAAGAATTGTACACAAATTTAAGCAATCCGGATCTGTAGGAAATGTGGAAAGACCTGTGCATGCTATTCCAGTTCGTTCTGCGGAAAAAATTGCTGTTGTTCGCGATAGTGTGGCAGAAAAGCCGTCAAGCAGTTACCGCGAATGGTGTTCGCTGTAGCGAGATGATTGACCAGAAATTGAGGATATTGACCTGGACAATATGTGGTTGGTTCCAACAAGATGGTGCCACTTGTCATACAGTCAACGAAACAATGCGCGAGAAATTCAGTGGCCGTGTTATCTAATGTCGTAGTGATGTTAATTGGCCGACACGATCATGTGATTTGACACTGTTGGACTTCTTTCTTTGGGGATATTTAAAAGAAAAAGTGTACGTCAATAAGTGTCGTAGTGATGTTAATTGGCCGACACGATCATGTGATTTGACACTGTTAGACTTATTTCTTTGGTGAAATTTAAAAGACAAATTGTAAGACAAGAATAATTCAAGAGCTAAAGGATGAGAAAATTCGGCAAATTAACGACATTGAACCTCAATTATGTCTCAGAGTCATTGAAAATATGGACCTACAGGAAGAATGCCACCTAAGCCGTGACATCGTGCGTTTTGGTTGGACCATACTTTATAATGGTTGTTTAACGGTTGCATCTATTCGAACAGTGCTTCCAATGCAATTATGGTTTAAATATGTACTAAAATTTGAATTAACCGTAACTGTACAGTAGGTTGAAGAATGTACTAGAACATTCAAACCTAATGTTAAATGAGTATAAAAGCCGGTACACTTGCCTTAGTCACTTAGTTATAATTTAACAGTTAAAGAATAAAGTTTTGTAGTTAAATAAGTTAATTTGGAAATGATGACTGTATATAAGCAACAAATACGCTTCGTTCATTTTATTTATCGCAAATTAAAAGAACTTAAACGTTTTGAAAAGCTTAAAACGTAATAATAGTATAATCCTGAAAAAAGGACACTTTAATTTCTATCTGCATTTTTTAAATTTACTTAGAAATATATATTCCGTCTTCTTTAAAGTAATACATACTTCTTAGATATAATACACGTGCTCTAAAGAATTTCGAATTTTTTAAGCACTTCTAATATGATTTTTTGAGCTCTTTCAGTGATGCAGCCTATATCTCTTCAATTGTTGCAAAGTATTTCAATACGTGTTTTTAAAAAAAAAATCAATATTAATTGAGCCAACATTCGGATAACTTCAACATTCCATCGCTGAGATCTTCTGTAGTAAAGAGCGAAAAATTAAGCAAAGTGGTTGGTGATTAAAGATGTATATATATGTCCTGGTGTTGTCATGAAGTTGCACAGCACACTTATGTTGGCCCCTTTCAGTCATCCTTTCTTGATTATTCGTTCAAACAGCCGAGTTGTCCCACCAAACATTCAACATGAAATTTTCATTTGTAGCAAAAAAAGGATCACAGAATATTTCTTAAGATAGATTGTTACGTTTTAACCTTTTTAAAACGTTTGAGTTCTTTTTAATTGCGCTAAATAAAATAAATAACACGTATGTATCTTGCATTTAATACTCGCTTGATACACAAACACTTTCATTAATGCCTAAACATGACTTTATTTTATGACTGTAAAACAATAACTGATCTAACCAATAAGACGCCGACTTTTATATACAATTTAAATTACTTTCGAATGTTCTTGTTTTTTGAACAACATTCGATTAATCTCCGTTAATTGCAAATGTAACACCCAAAATCGGTACGGTAACACCGTTCAATAAACAACTGGTAACAGTATCAATAACACAAATTAAGTATGACATTACTAAGGTGGCCTTGACACAAATCAATGGACTAAAATCACACAATACAGCTTTATAGCTAACTCTACCACTGCACTAATTTAGTGTATCTTTCTTTAGACATTTTTTATTTTCGTAACAAAATTGTACATTTTAAAACTAACATAAGCGCTTGCGTGCGCCGCTGTGGTATGGTAGGTAATACACCCGCATACCAACCAGAAGGTCCTCGGTTCAATACCAGGCCAGGCCATCTTAAAAAAGAAAAAATTTTTCGACAGCGGTATCACCTCATAAGATTAGCTAGTAACTGGTATTACTTTCTATTGAAAACTTCTCTAATGCATTTGCCGTTCGAAGCCGGCGTTAAACTGTAGTAGATCCCTTTCAATGAGTTTAAAAATAGAATCGGGTGCAGCTCATTGACTGTCCCTATGTTCCTTCATATATATAAAACCTTTTGCACGAGCGACGAACTCAAGAACTGTCTTCACCAATCGAAATTATGTTGTGCTATATATGGACATCAACACTTTTAAATGACAAGAATCCGCTGATACTCTCTCTTTTAAATAATCCAATATACATACTTTTGCGGATTATAACTGTCGTCATTCAACAGTTCCTGAACGATGCTAATCACGGTTCTTTAAGTCAGAGTAAATCAGATCTTTAAAGCAAACCTTGCTAAAATACTTCTTAATAGTTACACAGTACGAGCTAATCAAGATAGCGACAATTGCTCCATTGGCGATCCCTTCACTTTCCTTAACCATTTGTTCACATATGTTTGAATCCAACTTAAAAGTATTCTGCGAAGTCGTAAGTGTTACCGTATTTTTTCTTAACATACCTCTTGTGTACTTATGTAATTATTTATTAGCTGAAAAGGTAGATCAGGCTTCAAATCAGACTTATTGAGCTTGCTATCGATATTAAATATCATACACAACACAATATTAAATATCATACATTTAACAAAGTGGTGTATATTTGTTGAATAACAGAAATTATATTTTTAACAAAGTACACCTATTCCTGTTTTTAAACGCCAGATACCTTCCAAACTATACTAACATAGTGTAAAAAAACTTTTGTCATTTGTATTTATACCTGATCCTGTTTGTACATTGTATTTACGTTTCAAACAATACCGCGCAAAAAATCATATAAAAATAGGATTATGTGTAAGCTAAATAAAAAATTGACAATTAAGAAACATGCTTTAAATAAAAAAAAAAAAAACAGTCAGCCGAACAGGCAACACCACCTTTAAATGTGTCTTTATCATACATACATACATATGTATGTACATCAAGACACAAATGTCTCCATAGGGAACATTTATTGTAAGCGATCGTGAATTTTTTTGTGTTAGCATTGACATCTGTTAAACATATTCAGTATACATCAAATTGAACAAACAATATCATATTATTTCATCGACTTAAAAATGCAGAATTTTGTACCAGAATGTGATGATTTGCGGAAAGCATTAAATTTTCGTTCTCATTTGAAGAAAAGTGCTGCACAGTCACATCAAATGTTTGTCTAGGCATATGGTGATCATGCTCTAAATGGAAAAAATCGTGCGTTAATAAGAGCCAACACGACAATGCACCTGCACATAAAGCACAAGTCAGATCAGGATACAGTCAAAGCATTATGCTGAAAGCTGTACCCCACCCGCCGTATTTACTAGACTTAGCTCCTACCGACCACTGTTTGTTTTCATCGATGTAACACACATTGGCTCTGCAGCACTTCGATCCATATCGAAAATTGGGTGACTAATTGGTTTGCTTCAAAATACGAACAGTTTTATTAGCGTGGAATCCATAATTGTTTGAAAGATGGGAAAAATGTGTAGCCAGCAATGGCAAATACTTTGAATAAAATGATTTTTACTTTTCCATTAAAAATTAATGTTTTATTTTCACAAAAAACGCTCATTTTACACTGGTACACCTGGTACATACAGTATGCCAAATTTTTGATCACGTTTTCAAAACAAAATAAATTTTGTTGTTATTTATTTGTTTTATGTTTTCAGCAAGTGCTAACTTTTTGGAAAGAACAACTTACTTTTTGAATAATACTAACAAATTAAAATAAATAAATATTTTGACTTTATATGACCCTCTTTTGCTTTAATTAGAGCCTGGCTACGTTATGACGTGGACTCCAATAGGTTTTTGCAGGAGTTTTTGCCAAACAGCTTGAGATTTTTGCCATAAGTCCTCGAGATTCGGTAGTTATTTTAAAGATTTAAAATTGCACGCTCAAAGGCCTTGATAATAAAAAACAAGTCGAACTTATATGGCCGATATCACGACGACTTATGGCAAAGAGCTCAAACTGTTTAGCAAAAAATTAGCGAACACTTTTGCCAAAACGTATCCAGGCTAAATTTAAAGCCTAAAGTCATATAAAATATAAATAATGAATGTGTTTAAAAGTTAACTAATTGATCATGTGTTTTTGTTTAAAGTTTTTTTTTGGTATATTTAGAGAAGTAGATCCTACTATCCAAATATTTAGAACTTGCTAAAAATATTTCCTTCAAGACAACTTACTACCTACAATAACAAAATTACAATAACTAAAAGATAGCAACAAAATTTTTTTTGTTTTGAAAACATTGATCAAAAAGTTCACATACTGTATATACAGCGCTTAATCAAATTTTGCTGAGTATAAGTATGTATATGCATGTATACAAAATTACACAGACAGCATGGTACGTATGGTTAAGCTAAATACATTTGCATATATAGATGTGACGTGCCAAGTAATGTCAGCCAACAATAGCGCTTTTATATGCTCTCCCATGAACTCTCCTACACATACAAACATATACGAGTGCATACAACAAATATTTGTTATGTTTTGATTCTATTTTGGTTTTTTCTTTTTCTGTTGAAATAACATGTTTACAAAATTTTGAGTACCTAAAACAGCTGAAAGAAGCAACCAGAAGGATAAAAGTTTCGCCAGCCTTGCATGAGTTTATTTTTGTTTTCAAATTTATGGGGTATGAGCAGACGCAACAAGGACTTTTGAGTATGCCTTACGTATACATATAAGAGTACGACGAAGAGAAATAAAATTACAACATACTTTTTCAATGAGAGGTTCAAGTTTTAAGAGTAAAGAGTTTAAGTGAAAACAAAAAAGCGGTATCCGTAAACATTAGCAAAACCTACCTCAAACTCCTACGAATTGTGTACCCACACACGTATGTTTGTACTTACATATGTACAGTATATTCGTATGATTAAATATTGTGAAATGTACCAATAAGGTTTAGCTGAAAAAAATATGAATAGTTTTTATTAAAAGATTGAGAATTATTTGAGTAGAACGTGTGTTGTTAATTAGGAATTTTTGCAAATTTTGATTTATGTATTTATTCTTTAGAGTTGTTAAGACAGAAATAGGAAGCAGGGGATAATATACATACATATTTACATATGTACATACATATAATTTGATTTGAAATAAAATATTATTACAAAAGATATTAATTATGTAAGTGAAATATTCCCAGTGGATAACGTCATAGTGAATCATTGCGACAAACGCTGACGACAGTAAAGCATCGATGACTAACGATGAATTTTCTTTGGTGTCGTATAAATGACCATGGGGATTTAAAAATCTCCATAACAGTGCTCTAAAATTGGCTTCAGGAGCAGAGAAGTGTCTTTCAAAAGAGCCAGTCTTAAAACCGTCCGAATTATGCCTAAAAGATCAGTACCACTTTGTGGAGATAAAGTTAGTTTTTAGCAAAACCATTTGTTGTCAGTCTGCCAAAAACATGAAAATTTATTCTTGAAAAAATTTTTTTTGTTTTAATCAGTAAATATTAATATTCACCAATAAGTATAACTTCTTCCAGGAATAAAATATTCTTGTTGTTCATGTTTCTTATAACCAAGCTTTTCAATGTGTGTGAAGATAAATTTAGAATTTTTAGCCGATGCACTTCTGTTAAATTGTGTCTTGGCTATAACAGAGCACTGTTATGTTATTAAAAGAGTAATGTAAAAGATAAAACTGCAAAAATGTTAGAAAACATTTAAAAATATAAAATGTATTGTACAAACAAATTTATTTATTTTAATTAAATTATAAGAACTTATAGAATAAGACTGATTTTTCTCTTAAAGATATTCTAATTTGATAAAATTGTCATTTTGTAAAGCATAACAAAACTGAAATATTTTAAGCAGGCTGGTGGGGATGGAGAGGGAAAAACAAACTGTTAGACATAGTGAAGGACGTTTATTGATCGGAAGGAGTCCCTAAACAACGTCCGTAAAATTTCATCTGCCCAAATGTCACCATTTTTGAGAAAAAGGATCCCTATCCTGGAAAGGCCCAAGAGGGACTTTTTTGAAAAAAACGCTATAACTTTTGAAAAAACAAACTGTTGGACATAGTGGAGGGCGTTTATTTATCGGGAGGAGTCCCTAAACAACGTCCGAAAAATTTCATCCGCCCACATATCACCATTTTTGTGAAAAAGGATCCATATCCTGGAAAGGCCCAAGAGGAACTTTTTTGAAAAAAACGCTATAACTTTTAAAAAAAACAAACTGTCAGACATAGTGGAGGGCGTTTATTTATCGGGAGGACTTCCTGAACAACGTCCGAAAAATTTCATCCGCCCACATATCACCATTTTTGAGAATAAGTATCAATATCCTGGAAAGGCCCAAAATGGACTTTTTTGGAAAAAAACTATAACTTTTGAAAAAACAAACTGTTAGACATAGTGGAGGGCGTTTATTTATCGGGAGGACTTCCTGAACAACGTCCGGAAAATTTCATCCGCCAACATGTCACCATTTTTGAGAAAAAGGATCTTCATCCTGGTAAGGCATAAAATGACATTTTTACGAAAAAATACCATAACTTTTGAAAAAACAAACAGTTAGACATAGTGGAGGGCGTTTATTTATCGGGAAGACTTCCTGAACAACGTCCGGAAAATTTCATCCGCCCACATATCACCATTTTTGAGAAAAAGGATCTTTATCCTGTTAAGGCATAAAATGACATTTTTACGAAAAAATACCATAACTTTTGAAAAAACAAACTGTTAGACATAGTGGAGGGCGTTTATTTATCGGGAGGACTTCCTAAACAACGTCCGGAAAATTTCATCCGCCCACATATTACCATTTTTGAGAAAAAGTATCAATATCCTTGAAAGGCCCAAAATGGACTTTTTTGGGCCTTTCCAGGATAAGGATCCTTTTTCTCAAAAATGGTGATATGTGGGCAGATAAAATTTTTCGGACGTTGTTTAGGGACTCCTTCCGATCAACAAACGTCCTTTACTATGTCTAACAGTTTGTTTTTTCAAAAGTTGTAGTGTTTTTTCCAAAAAAGTCCATTTTGGGCCTTTCCAGGATAAGGATCCTTTTTCTCAAAAATGGTGATATGTGGGCAGATGAAATTTTACGGACGTTGTTTAGGGACTCCTTCCGATCAATAAACGTCCTTCACTATGTCTAACAGTTTGTTTTTCCCCCTCCATCCCCACCAGCCTGCTTAAAAAATTTCAGTTTTGTTATGCTTTACAAAATGCCAATTTTATCAAATTAGAATATCTCTAAGAGAAAAATCAGTCTTATTCTATAAGTTCTTATAATTTAATTAAAATAAATAAATTTGTTTGTGCAATACATTTTATATTTTTAAATGTTTTCTAACATTTTTGCAGTTTTATCTTTTACATTACTCTTTTAATAACATACCAGTGCTCTGTTATAGCCAAGACACAATTTAACAGAAGTGCATCGGCTAAAAATTCTAAATTTATCTTCACACACATAGCTTTTCAGGCGCTGAGGCAACCTATCGTAAATTATTGATTAAATAAAATTTATGTGAAATAAAAAAAATTTGAATTTTAAGTACACTGAAGAACCGGCGGGCACGATATGCAATATGGTGGTTTGGAAAATATCGCTGGCTATATTTGCTATAAATTGAAAAAATCCTCCTGATATTGTGGAAGAAGAATTGTCAAAGTATTCGTGGATTAACCATTTGCCTGGGGGTGGACGATCAAAGCCTACTGGAAAAACTCTGCGACTATTGTTTGAAACCAACAATAGACAAAACTAGCTCATAACAAAGTTTTAAAGTCACATTTTGAACGCCTTCACTACATCAAACGTGACAAAAAAATAAAAACGTTTTTTTTAATCTAAAAAATCCAAGAATTTATCGAAACTAATAAATCCAAAGCAAATTAAAAAAATAAATTTTAATTAAGAGTTACAAAGTAAAGTTTTATCCCTTTTTATGTTAGACTAGCTAAACCATGGCGTACTTCGTTATTCCTATCTTAATTACTACTTTAATTATAATTTTTACTTTTTTCCTACATTTCATCTCCTCAGTCTTTTCAAGGAAACAAATACACATTCACTTTTACATATATGTAAATAGATAGCTTTTACTCAGTGTGCTTCGCTATCCCTTTATAAAATAGTAATACCCACTTAACCAATCTTTCCACTTGTTGTCTGTGGTTAAATACGCAGCTTGTCTTGTTATCGTTCTCCACACATGCAAAATTCCCCATTTAGTGTGATTGGGAGGCGCCACGCCCACTTATTTAATCTTGGCTAATTATTGCCTGATGATGTGTAAGAAATGGTTGTTTGCTTGTACGGGAAATGCCACGCCCACTTATTCAATTCCGTCCAGTTTTAAACTGATGATTTGTATCGACTGCCAAGTTATTTAGACCTAATTCAGAAAATTCCACTTTAACAACTTAATTCCACTTAAGATTGTATGTCAGGTTGCCACCAGCTTGTCCTATTTGTACCAAATTTAGGGACTCTTACTGCTACCGCTTTGGAGATTTTGACAAATAAATATTTCTATAGGGTTTTGGCACCGCCTTTAAAAAAACACCAGTGGAAGTAGGCCTTTACAAAGCATGTATTGGTTTGTAAATCGGTTGAGTTGAACAAAGAACAACTAATCTACGAGTATAAAAAAGAGGATTTTTTTTTTTGGCTTACTTATCACACATATGCGAATTCTGGTTTTATTAACATAAACCATATGGGTCGCAATACCTACTTTGTGCATAAGTTTGGTTGAAATCGTTAGACGTGATTTTGCGTGAAGCGGCGACATATGTAAGCCAAAAATCGCCTAATTTTTTATACATAGATATGGAATAAACAATTTTTTTTTCTCCGTCACTTCTCTAGGGAGCACATTGACTTTCCACAAAGCATCTTTTGCTTTGTTTCAGTTTCCTTAACCAATTTGATAGTTCAAGCTAAGTAGATGATTAATCCGCTGTAGCTTCCTCCATATGATTTTTTTTCTCTTGTGTAGTGGTGAAGTTCTTTGCTAATTGGTGGTGATGTTTACTTTAGCATTATAAAATTTTCCCAGTAGGTGGCGTCTTTTTCCCGATCATTCGTATGATGTTTGTCAACATCGCCAGATGTAGGCGAGAAGGGTCAGAGGGTGGCTTTCCTCATAATTTTTTTTTAGATCGAGTTGTCTGGAGGGAAGTCGAAGCCTTTTTTATCATTAAAAATTCGAAACCACAATTAAATTTTTTCTTCGTCATGTCCTCTGCTGGGGCTCGAACCTGGGTCTTAAACAATAAACATGATTTATTACGTTTTTCATCGAAAATTTCATAAAATTTTCATAACATTGATAACGTACGCGCAGAGTGAAAAATTATTTTGAAAACAGAAAAGCGTCATCTTTTTTCTATCAAAGTCTCGAGCGCCTAGATTTGATTCTACAATGAGTTGCTAAAGTAATGTCAACATATCCTGTTCAATAAACCCCACCAAATAGAAACGAAAAATTTATATAAAATCACTAGATTGGCTAAAAGTAGCTAAAGTGCCATCACTTTTTCATAAAGTCAAAAAAGGAATGCGTTTTTTTTGCAACCAACTTTACGTCTTAGCACGCTATCAAAATCGTATTTTGTTCCAACCACACTATTATACATTTTGTAGAACTGAAGTGCTTGACTCGCTGCTTTAGGTTGATTTGTAATTGCAGCAATAGTTAATCTACGAAATATAAAAAAAAAAACGAAAAATCGACGGTAGATACATACCTATCTTGTGAAATACAAGAAGTTATGTTACTTTTTAAAACAAACCTCGTATTCTTTAAAATATTACTTAAAGGTCAAAGATATACATAAACAATTTATAAAATACTATGGAAACTTTTCAAAATTATTAAATTCTTATACATATGTATGTACATGTATGCATATGTACGTAAGTTTTCCAAAATACATTCTCTTTATATAATACAGTAGCAAACTTTCTCTTGTTCTTATAGTTCTCTCTCAAATATATGTACATATAATTGTTCACTTTCTCTTTCTCTCTATTGTAATGAAAATTGTATAAAAGCTCTTCAATATTTTTGCGCTTTTTGTTATTGCCGTCTTTGACTTCTTTTTGTCCTTTAGAAGTTAACATTATTTTGATTTTGTTGGTGTGTCTCTTTGATGTCTGGTATTTTTAGAGTTTCTCCTTGTGAAGCATATTTTTGTTTGGTTTTTTGTGTATTAAATTCAGTTATTTCGTAATATATACATGTGTAAATACATATGTATGTACATATATTTATATACATACATATTATATAAACATATACATAAGTATATATAATAAATCTATGTACATATATAAACCACATTCCCACGTTCGAAATGTTTTGTGTGCTATAAGTATGTATGTACATATATATTTATGTATATATACAGACACATACATATGTATATATACTTTTGTGTTTTTAATGTCACTTTTTATTTTTTGGTACCAACACCCTTCATCCATGACACTGACATTGAAAACGAAAATATGGTTTCTAAAGTTTGTTTTGAACTCGTAATTTATATGTTTTTAGATTTCACTCTTATTTTCACACAATTTTCCATAAAATTCGAGAGAGAAAAAAGTAAGTAAATTATGTATATTTGATTAAGCCATCTATGTGATGCCCTACGTTTAAAGTTTCGTAATCGTTTTTTGTTAATATTGCTGCACTGGTCGTAGTGTCAACTTTTATTGGTTTGTAACAGACATAAAGGTAAGGTTAGGTGAGGTGGTGAATCTTCCTAGAGGAAAAGAGTCTCACTTAGGCCTGAGATTCGGTCCATTGTGTAACCGCAAGCATTGAAGCTAACCCGGGGATCAAACAGTCTCCATAGAAAACCGTTTTGAGATCAAAATAAATCTCGCAATTGCAGTGGCTTTCATTTTGGAAAGTTCAGTAAAAGAATAACTTCCGTCGTCTGGTAGCAAAGCCTGGACAAAGACACATGTGGTGAAAGACAGTTAGTTACCTTCGAATTAGCCAAGATTTCCATCAGAAACCTGTCTGCAAGGGACTTGATCACAGCTTGATTGTCCGAGTAAATCAGAAGATTTTCAGGGAAAATCCCGCCACTCAACAAGCGTTGCACAGCCCTCAGCGTGGCCGTATCTTCCGCCTGAAAACACTGCATTGTCAGGCAACATATAAAACAGTCTAATGTCAGAAACCTCTATGTGTATTCCACAGACCACTCTGCCAAGCTTCTTGGAGCCGTCGATATAAAACTCAAAGGCATTTTGAGGAAACTTCCGACACAAAAGTTATATATTTTCTGCGGCATGAAGTAATTCCTTAACTAACTTATAAATAGTATGTTTCCCATATAAATTAGTGCGCAAAAACGCATCTAAACTTGAAAAATGTGTTTACTTTACACCCAAATTCTTCAAGGCTATTAAATTTATAATCGGGTAATATCTAGTTGAGTTATTAGCTAATAAGTACATGAAGGTCCGAAAATTCGGTTTTTTACCCTTAACTCGAAATTTTTGACCCACATTGGGAGACGATAATCCAGATTCATGCAAGAAGCTGCTCTTCTCTTTTATATTCACACGTACGTAGTCACATGCATAGGCAAAAAAAGCAAAAAAATAAACAAAGGGAAGTAAAAAGAACACAAGTTGAAAAATACAGTGCAAAGTGGCCTGAGTGTGAAACTCTCAAATTGTAAACTCTCAATTGTAAAATGTATTAATATTAGTTTATCTAACGCTGCGATAATCTTACCCATGCGGCAGCATAATCTAATACTGTCTAAGCAGTATCCACTTTGGTGTTATCGCACACATATATATGGTGGATAGCCATACACCCCCAGTCAGATCAGGAGAGGCATACACGTTCTAGAGCGTGAGGTGCAACGTTACAAAATGGAGCATCTATATCAAACGAATTAGGCAAGCTTACATGGCATTTACTCTGATGCGGTAGCAGATGCAGACGAGAGTGAATGGCATACTCATTGCGCCGCCGAATTGGATATGAACTAACCTGGATATGAACGACAACGACAACGACGAACAGTAGAATTGAGCTGCTACAACAACAATAGATGAAATCTTTTGGCTTATTGGTAAAAACTTAATAGTAAGCTTCGACCAGTAACGTTTCCCACATAACTCAATATTGATACCAATATGATGCTACAGAGAAAATTCAAAATTTAAAAAATATCTGGAAATGATCAGTGTATATGGGCTATAATTTAAACTTACTTGCTGTTTGAAATTTAAATTATAAAATATGCTTAAACGTGTTAGGCCCATGGTATCCTACAAAATTAATACTATGCTCGACTAAAAAGAGATACTTTTGCACGCAGACAAAGAGGAGAAAGATGAATTCATCGACTATAAATAAACATAAGAAATGTTGACGGTGAATTATAGTGGGTCTGCTCTGAGTGAAAATCTTTAAAAAAAAGCTTTTGGCTTATTGGTAAAAACTCAATAGTAAGCTTCGACCAGTAACGTTTCCCACATAACTCAATATTGATACCAATATGATGCTACAGAGAAAATTCAAAATTTAAAAAATATCTGGAAATGATCAGTGTATATGGGCTATAATTTAAACTTACTTGCTGTTTGAAATTTAAATTATAAAATATGCTTAAACGTGTTAGGCCCATGGTATCCTACAAAATTAATACTATGCTCGACTAAAAAGAGATACTTTTGCACGCAGACAAAGAGGAGAAAGATGAATTCATCGAGTATAAATAAACATAAGAAATGTTGACGGTGAATTATAGTGGGTCTGCTCTGAGTGAAAATCTTTAAAAAAAGCCGAGAAAATCACAATAATAAACACTGAACAACAACAAAAGAGAACCTTAACGAAGTGAAGAAAATTAAGTGTCAGCGTTAGTACAATGTACCATAAATGATAAGTTAGAGTTTAAATGGACTACATACGTGAAGTTCTTATTTTGCAATCTTATAAAGTTTTATATTGTTGTACTTGTTATTTGCTGTACTTGAATGGCAACATTTTAGTGTAAATTTGATATGGAAACCACACAAATTTCTTTGAAACCAACTACAAACAACTTTTAATTGCGTTTAGTAACTTCAGTGTTTAATTAAATAGAAACCATTGAGCTTACAAAAATGAATTATAAATAAAATATCTCATATTATATATATAAATTACTTTTATAAGTAACAAACAACTTCAAATGGTGCACAGTGGATAGATTGGGTAGTTTTGTCCGAAGACTTTGCAATTGGGATGAAGGAATATAAAACTAAATGTTATGGTTCTCATAAAATATTGTTACAAATATAAAAATGCCTAAAAAGAAAATGCGCCTTCAAAACTGTATTGTGGAATAGTGGTATATTTGTTAATCATGTGTCACCCTGTCAATGCCGTACTTTTTAGCGTATCTGGCAGCACTGCCAATTCGACCAACTTTGTGTGTTACATCTGTTGAATTAACAGATATACAATAGAGGATATGAGACATTTCCGGAACCTACAAAACTGTGGGCAATAAGGTATTTAAAGAGGCTGCTTTACCTACGTCATATAGTAGTTATCGCTTGGCTGTCATAAAGTAAAGCCTGTTCAGGCGTAGATAAAAACACAAACGTTTTAAAAAGGTTAAAATGTAACAATATTTTAAGGTTTGCCAAGTTACAAACAAGTATCCAATATGCGATATATGAAGATGCATCTTAAATATAAAAAAACTAATAGAAATATTATTGTCAGACGAAACACGATTATACTTAATTACTTAATCAGTACGTTTTTATTTTCCAAATGTTGCGTCATTTTCGTCTATCTATGCTGTTATCTTAGGCAAAACTACTTTTTTTAAGACGTCGTCAATAGTATCTTGCCACGTTGTTTTTCTTCGCCGTCTTCGTTTTGACACTTCTGACTCGACCTTTAGGACTCTGTGGCATTCAGAAATCTGGCATCCTGGCAACGTGTCTATCATATATCTTTTGTGAACGGTTTATTATCGATTGTAAAAATTCTATATTAAGATGCCTTATGATCGTTTCTCTTTTTATAACTTCACCTCAAATGCATAAATTCTGCTTTGGGTTTTTGTCGTATGTGCCCATAACTCATAGCCATATGAAAATGTAGGTATAAAAGTACATAGATTTGTATTGTTTTGGTGGTCACCTCGGTTTGTTCAGGAAGCTTTTGCTAAGACCGGAATATAATACAGTTGACGCCAATGTACTTATTTAGGTATCCAACCAATAAAGCAGGTTAATAAACATCGAATTAACTTAACGAAATTTTTAATTATGTGTCACTGCAGTGTGATAGAAAAGGCTTCCGCCTATCCATCAAGACATACTGTGTTCAATCCTAGGCCGGACTATCCATCAATTTTTAACAGCAGCGTCACCACTGGTTATGAGTATTACGTTATGAAAAACTTCTGTAACGGTAGAAGTCTTCCGTGCTCCAGTTGCGATCTTACGGAAATTTTGAATGTGCATGCACCTTTTATATTACTTGTTGTATTCTTAGCCAACATATAACAATTGGATCCTTTTAGAAAAAGTGAACTGTGTGAATTTTAGAAGAAGCGAAAAGAGAGGTCAAAAACAACAAACGAAATTTTTCTACCATTTTTGATACAGAGGCTAAAAGCGCCAGCAATCGTAGAGATACGGGGACGGAGATCAAAGTTATTAGAAAATCTTTCAACAAGAAAATATATTACAACCAGCTAGTGAGGTTATAATTCAAAAGAACAAATGGTCTGTTGGAGGAAGCACACTCTCAACCAGCAGAAATAGTTGCAACCTCTCCGGCATCACATCGGATATTGAAGGAATTACTTACGCTATTGCTCAACTTTAAAATGGAAAAATCGATGGAATCGACAATCGCCCATTTAAATTCTATAAGGCAACCCCAATTTCATAGATGAAATATGTACTGCAACCGTTATTTCATAACATATGGCATACCGAAACTACTCTTCAAGCGTGAAAAGAGAGCCAGATTATATGTAGATAAAAATTTAAAAAAAAATAAAGCTTAAAGAATATCGCAAAGGGTGGCGTGGTGTAGTGGTTAGAGTGCACGCATATAACACACGCGGAAGAAGTCCCCCTGACCTTACATCAGACGAATGATAAGGAGAAAACGCCATCTACTGGGAAAATATTACAATGCTAAGTAAATTATCACCACCACCACTTAGTAAGGATCTTTACCACGATACAATCATACGCAGTCGAGCTACAGTAAACTAATAATCTATTTAGCTTGAAATACAACTTGATTAATGAAACGGAAACAAGGCAATGGATGCTTTGTGGGAAGTCAATATGATCCCCAGAGGAGTGACGAAAAAAAAGAATATAGCAACTGGTGGGGAACTGCACTAATTCCCTCTGTATGCAGGATATTTTCGAATATTGCGGAACCTTGTTCTTGGACTCATAGACAAATAATTACGTGATTAACAAGCTGGATTTCGCCACAAAACAGATGTAGTGGTGACCAAATTAATAGTTTCTGACTGATAATAGAACGGTGTGGCGAATTTAACATCACCCTTCATTTCATCTTTGTTGATTTCGGTAAACCTTTCGACATAATCAGCCAGTCCGCATTTTCAAGAAAAAATATTCTTGATGGAATTATAAATGTAAGACAGTTGCAGTACGGCAATGATAGAGCACAAATAGTGCAAGGCGGAAATTCAATCGAATTATTTAACACACTCACCGAAGTAAGGATACTTATTGTGTCCATTACGTTTTGTGGTTACCCTAGATGTGGTTACCCTGGACGAAACAACTGTGGAATAGAAAGGAACAGCTTAGAAAATCTGGATTATGCAAACGACAAGTACTAAAGCGGAGCATATACTAAATAAAGTCGATAGACAACATACATAAAACGAAGGCTTGCACCAATAAGGGTAACCAAATTCCATCTTTCTTTCTGACAATAGTAAACTATCGATGACTGACGATGAATTTTCTTCGGTGTCATGCATGACATTTTAAAGTATTTGTCTAAATTCTTATAGATGACAGAAATTGATTTTATCTTGCAGGCGTCCGTGTATTAGTGAGTCCTAACAAACATTGTGCTTTATTGGATTCACCAATGAAATTTTACATTTATAAAAATTTCAAGAGGTCATCAACAAACAAATAAAAAAGCATAAAAGCATAAAATTAGTTAGGCCACACCCTGCAAGAACTTTTTGACGAGATAGGTCACAGTGCCCTAGTATGGAATCCGCAGGGCTGTTGAAGGCGCGGAATATCATGACGAGCAACAATAACAAACCAAACTGGCAAATCTTTGAATGAATTGAGATATTTAGCATCAAATTGGAAACAATAGCGATTCTATGTGAATAATCTATGTTTCTGATGGAATATGATAATACATGCAACCTCTGTCATAACTTATTTCATTTTAATATTTCAAATTGAACCAGATTAATTTTACCTTTCATTACTTAACGTTTTATCTTTCCTACAGCCATTTAAACTTATACAAGTGAGTCCTTGAATTGATCCGATTTGGAAAAAACCTCGTTACATTTCGTCCATCGTTTTCTAGTTTTTATTCCATTAAAATAATAAAATTTATTTCATTTTTATCCTGCAGGCACTCCTGCAGGACTTTTGCAGGACCTTTAGAATCTAGTGTGCCCATTCCGGTCTGCAATTTGTTTAGCAGATCTGTTGCCATCCTAATGAATATCAGCAGATCTGAAGCTCTAATGGTGAATATGTCATCCCAAACATCTCTATCTAAACTTATCAATAGCTTCACATTCACACAATATGTGTTCCGCCGTCTCTGATGCCTGTGAACACAGTCTACAAACATCCATATCCGTGGCCGCCATCCTTTTCAGATGCGCTTTCAGTCTACAATGGCCTGTTAGAAAATCTGTCATGAGTTTCATATCCGGCATGCCATACTTGAGAACCTTTGAGCGAGGTCGAAATTGTGAAGTGATCGCCGCACTAGAGTGGCGAAGTCCCCTTTGAGCATTCAGCGTACTAAACACCTGGTGATTTCCCATTGATTAGATTGAAGATGGTATTAAGTGGTGTCGCACAGTAAGGTTCCAGACCAATATTGGATGTCACAGAGCCTTTTCTAGATAATGCATTCCCTCTTTCGTTACCATCTATCTCACAGTGTTCAGGTATCCAAAATAACTGGACCTTATTCCTAAGTGATAGCCTTTGCAACGTATCTTAGCAATATTTGATAAGTCTAGATGTCACAAGATACTAGCCAAGTGCTCTTAAGGCAGCTTGGCTGTCAGAGAATATACATATCGTCACCTAAAACGTAAATAGCCGTATCTAATATTTTGAAAATTTTACAGGAGTGGCAAAAAACTATTTAAAATAAAAAGTATTGCTTTAATCAGCGAGATTTTTATCAATATTTTAAATACAATTTTTTTATTTTGTTTAATTAACTTATAAACCAGTATGACGTTTTGACAATTGGCAATGTTGTATTTTAGACAAACGCTTAGCTTAGTCTTTTTGGTAATAAAATCGCTCATTTTAGTCGGAAGAGTCCGAATTTATTTGTAAACCTTTATTTTGATGAAATACTTTAGAATTAATGAAAAAGTGATTTTGAATTTTTTGTTAGTTAGAGCCGTTATCGATTTAGGTAACGATATATGAATGGGCCAGGTTGATCTTCACACATATGGCAATGGCCATGATCTCATCCTAGAACACACTCAGCAATCTTCCCAGTGGGATTGACAAATCTCGGTTGGCTCCATGAACATCAGTACCGACAGTCATTCATTGTGTTGCCAAATCTCTTATCACTCTGTTATTTCTCCAAATTTAAAAACAGCAATAGTCGGAAAAGGTTTAATTAAGAGAGTAAGTCCTCTGTGGGTACACACGTGGTCATTTGTGCTTTATCCTGATGAAACAACACTTTTTTCTTCGCAATACGAGATCGTTTTTGCTCCATATTCATATTGACTGTGGCCAATGTTCACAAAACGGCTCAAAAACTAATTCGAATTGTATCCGAACATAACCAAATAGCTCTTTGAAGTTGCTCCTATAGTCACGTGAAAACAATCGCAGCACTTATCGTGCTTGTTTTGTTAACCATATTGGTCGTAATGAACACTTTTGTCGACTTGAACATTTTTTATAATTTGAGCTGGTACGCAACCTATTTATCATCTTTTAACCATTGAAATTAATTGTGTGGAGCATGAATAATATTTATCAAGCATTTCTTTAGTGTCGATAATAGTTTTTTTATATGCACTTATATAGCGTGTTTTGTATAGAGGTATAGAACTTTAAGTTGGCATTACTTTTCAAGATGGCGACCGATTTAACAGCTGTCAAGTAACTTATTCTCAGTTTGGTTTGGCAATTCATCATGAATAGACTCACGAATGGACAACGCTTGCAAATAGTGCAATTTTATTTCGATTTGTTCCCGATTTTCATAAGAGAATTCTGTTTAGCGATGAAGCGCACTTCTGGTTGAATTTCACGTCAACAAACAAAACTACCGCATTTGGAGTGAAGGTAATCCTCAAGTGTATGTGGAAACAACGTTACATCCAGAAAAACTGACTGTTTGGTGCGCTTTATGGGCTGGTGAAATCATTGGTTCGTACTTTTTCACAAACGATGATGACCAGAACTTTACAGTCAATGGTGATCGGTATAGAACCATGATTACTTACTTTTTCATTCCTGAATTGAATAACCATGATGTCCAGGAGATGTGGTTTCAACAAGACGGCGCAACATGTCACACAGCTCGTGCCAGAATAGATTTATTGAAAGACACGTTTGGTGACCGCCTAATTTCACGTTTTGGACCTGTGAATTGGCCTCCAAGATCTTGTGATTTAACACCGCTAGACTACTTTCTGTGGGGCTATGTAGTCATTGTTCTATGCGGTAAAGCCACAAACGCTTGACCATTTGGAAGACAACATTCGCTGTGTTATTGCCGATATACGGCCACAAATGTTGGAAAAAGTCATCGAAAATTGGACTCCAGATTGGACTACATCTGCACCAGCCGCGGCGGCCATATGCCAGAAATCATATTCAAAGTGTAATGCCACAAGATTACCTTTCGGATAAATAAAATTCATGTCAATCGAATAATCCATCGTTGTTTTATTGCAACTTAAAGTTCTATACCTCTATAAAAAACACCCCTTGGTAAGAAATAATGATTAATCAGGACAATCGTCGTTTAAATTAACGAAATTTCTGCTTTTAATATCTCTCAAAAATAAATTAGTGGACGCAGATAACAGTTAATGGGAGCAGTGTTGATTAAAATTCAGCGAATTTCTTATATAGCTTTTGTATATGTACGTTTTTATCATGCGATGGCATAAATGGTTCTCAAATATCTATTTTGAGTCTTTTTAAAATGAGCTTTTTATAAACTTATCACTCACAGTTAGATAAAAGATGACATATAATCGTTACTAATTAATTACTAACAACTGTTGTATACATGATTGTAAATAAGCACTTTCAACCACCATCTTTTTTCCCTGAACGGTTTTAGCGAAAGTCATTACCGTATTATATGCAACATTGTTGCATTTTGCAAGCCAATTTAATTGCAGACATATAAGCAACTTAACTACCCATACACATACATACACTGTGTTGTAAGTCTGCCTGCATTGAAGGTTAATTTTCTTTTAACAAAAATCGTTCAAATAAGTCGTATTGCATGTTCGTTCACTTAGAGTTTCTTGTTTCCTATACGTCACATCCAAAATCCCTATTATCTGGTAATTATATCATATTTTTTATATTTTTTGTATTGTAAACTAAACGCTATTACTAGACTTTCTACTAAAGTCTCCAATAAATATGCGACACTGGTGAGATTTTATTGCTGAAGGGAAAAAATTTGTCACGTGTACTTGCATATCAATTATGGCTTAAAATCAATTCACTATGTTTTCGTTTTGTATAGGTCCATAGGATATTACAATGTAATAAAGTTTTAGTATAAAATATTGTATTAAGAAAAATGAATTAATTAATTGCATTCATATATGTATGTACATACTCGCATGTTCTTTTTCTTTTTATTTTTTATCGTATTTAATATTTCCTGCTTTTATTTTGAATTTTTTATATAAAACACTTTACGAAAATAATTAAGCCTAAAGAGAAGATAAACCGACATCAGTACAATTTTAAAACTGTATTGTGAAATTTTAGTCTATTGGTTTGTGTCAAGGCTGTCTATGTTTCACTTTGGCAATACCCTACTTAATTGTGTATTTGACAGCGCTACCAATTCGACCAACTTTGGGTAACACAATCTTAGATTTTTTATATTTTATACAAACATGAATAAAAAGTTATAACAGATGGCAGTCAGGTATGTATATAAGGAACGACTTTGAGGAACCGGCCCATACATGAGACTTGTATTCCAATTTGGGTCGGATACAGGTCTTGTAAATATTAAGGAGATCAGATGGAGTAAAGTAATTCTTACACCGTCTTAAAAAGCCGAGACTCTTAAATGCTTCTTTCGACGCGCGAAATATGTGCTCGTTCCAACGAACGTCACAGTGAATTCTCATACCCAGAACATACATCAAGAGCATCTGATTCCTCAATATCTACATAACCCATAGATACAGATGACAACACACCACCACGTCTGTGTGTCAGAAAACAACAATGAGTCTTGCGCGCATTAAAGTCGACCCTGTTCGCGCGACCCCACTCAGATATTTTCGACAGGTCATTTGTAAGTGTGTCGTTCATATTCCGCCTTTTCGCACCAATCTCCAAAAGGCTCGGCCTACGATCAAAAGAATATGAATGACAAATGTTGCTGTCATATGCAAAAGAGTAGATAGGATTAGAAGTGAGAAAAAGAAAGTCGTTAAGAAATATTACAAATAGAGTTGGAGAAAGAACAGAGCCTTGCGGTACCCCTGAATTTATCGTGAACTCGTCGGATGAAATCCCATCTATAACCACTTTTATAGTGCGATTTCTGAGGAAGCTCGATATGAATCGAGAGAAGTGACTACCGACACCAAAGGCAATAAGTTTGGATATGAGAGCCTCGTGCCAGACTCTGTCAAATGCTTTGGAAATATCTAGGGCCACAACCTTACTCTCACCAAATCCATGAATGGACCTGTCCACCCTTCAGAGAGTAACGCCAGCAGATCACCAGTAGAGCAACCTTTACGGAAACCATATTGGCGATCGCTCAGCAAATTGTTGGACTCTAAATATTTCACAAGGTGATGATTAATCATACTCTCCATAACTTTGGAAAGTGCCGAACAAACTGCTATTTGGCGGTAGTTTTCAGGGTTACTAGCCTCACCCTTTTAGGTATTGGCGTTACTTTGGCAATCTTCCAGCAAGATGGAAAAATACCAGCACGATAAGACGCACTGAAAAGATTAGCCAAAGGACGCGCAAGCGTCGGAAAGTACTGCTTCAATACCAGCGCTTGAATGCCATCTGGCCCAGAAGTCTTATTAACGTCAAGATTTGCAAGAACCTTTTTTACTGCACTATTTTTTACAATTGGGTGACGTTTGTAATTTTCTACAATATCTTCGTTTCTAGAAGATAATCAATTTTTTCGCCTGAAAAATACCTCCACTAATCCTAGAAGAACTTGTAATAAGGAACTTTCCAAAGCAGGTGCTTAATATAACATCGTGCAAATGATCTTCGCTGTGTGGCGCGCATACGTAATGTCCAACTCTGGCGCATAAATCAGGCTAGATTTGACCAATTTATACTACATTTTAGTTTTTTTTATAAAATTCAAAATGAGTTTGAAATGTTTTAAATAGATTATAAAAACATTTTTTTATAAATATGGGTGGGAATAATTGTTCAAATCTTATTTAATTGCAGGCTAAGGCATATTATTCAAGTTTTTTCAAATTGTTGTTAGCCACTTTCTAATGTAATAAATGTCGCATTTAGGTTCCTCTGTATGTTTGTGTTTTTAATGTACGTCGGTTATCATACGCAGAATTATTATTTTTTGGCGCCTTTGTATTCTTTCGATGTTAGTTGTTGTTGCCCCATAACCATAGCACAATATTGGCTTTAATACAGACTTATAAAGAAATAGTGTGAAATCCAAGATTAGATTTTCCATTAAGAAAAACGAGCATCACTTATGACTCGCGGGTCAATAGTGTTTCCCATGTAAAAATCTATCAGCCGTTCCACAGACGTCAGAAGGAAAACGAAAAGCTGATAGGTCTAAAATCCTTAGGCTTGGAATGCAACTTAGACAAATCCCAGCCGGATGAATAAAATCAAACACAATATCTTTATACACCATCAGCTAAAGAACAGAAGGTTATCGGCCACTAAAGGTGGTGGTAAAGTTCTTAATGCATTATGCTAGATGTCATGAGTAATGACTCCCCGCAGTGAGAATTCAATATACCATATTAAGAGTTAGAATATATCTATATCTAAAAACCGGTAATGATTATGGACATGCGGTAAAGTGGACAGAAATCCCTGATCCCTTATTTATTAATCCTAATTGTCGCGACCCTCGTACTTCTAGGACATTTATCAAATTTAAAAAATAGCCGAGTGCGTATTTTTTTAGATGTGCAATTTTGCTCTACTACTCTCCTTTATCTGAAAGCATTTATTTATTTTTTTTAATTTTTAAAAAAATTTGCATAGAAATTTCTTACTTTGAATAATAAATTTATTAATTTTTCCTTAAAATTATTATATTTGTTCAAAAAATTTAACTCTGTTAACTTAACAATGCAATGTCAATTTACAGACAAGACGCCTTAACAGAAAAATTAGAATATAACTTTGAGAGCTAACTTTTCTTTTTTTCCTTTAACTTTTTAGTAAACCTAAAATATGACTTTGAAAACAAAATAATCTGCTTGGAATATAAAAACTTGTTTTAAAAGTTTTTAATTTTCTGCAAATTCAACGAACTCACATTACAAGTTTTTGGATTGAAATGACCGTAACTAAACATTGATTTAATGATCCAGGCTATCCACCCATATTCAGGCATACATACAATATATATGCATGTACGAGGGCGGATTGATATTGAAGCTACCTAAGTAGGAAAAAAAAATTTTTTTTTTTCAAAAACTATTCATTTCTCAACATAGTCTCCTTTTAGCTCAATACACTTACTAAGACGATTTTCCAACTTTTTTATACCATCTGAATAATACGATTTTGGGAACTCCTCAAAATACGCATTAGTTTCGGTAATCACTTCTTCGTTTGAGATGAATCTTTTTCCTGCGAGCCATTTTTTCAAGTTTGGAAACAAGAAAAAGTCACTAGGGGCTAAATCTGGACTATAAGGTGAATGATCAAATAATTCAAAGTGGATTTCACGTAGTTTTAGCATCGTATCTAATGCTGTGTGAACCGGTGCGTTGTCTTGAAGAAAGATCACTTTTTTCTTGTTTAAATGTGGTCGTTTTTCCTTGATTGCATCAACCAATTGATCCAATAATGCACGATAATACTCTCCTGTGATTGTGGATCCCTTTTCAAGATAATCGATGAGCAATATTCCATGTGCATCCCAAAATACAGTGGCCATAACCTTGCCAGCCGATTTCGCTGTCTTCGCCTTCTTCGGAGCACTTCCGCCAGCTTCCACCCATTGGCTACGATTGATTTTTGGTGTAGTGTTGGACCCACGTTTCATCAACAGTTATTAATCTACGCCAAAAATCAGCAGGATTATGCTTTATCATGTGAAGTGATCTGTCGAACACGTTTTTGTTCAACACTGAGCAAACGCGGCACCCATCTTGCCGATAGCTTTTTCATATGCAAATATTCATGCAAAATGTTGAACACACGTTATTATATATTTACCATTTCAGCAATCTCACTTATTTTGACCCGGCGATCATTCATAACGATATCGAGGATTTTCTTGATATTTTCTTCAGTAACCACCTCTTTTGGCCTTCCTGTTGATGGTATTGTTGCAGTGCTTGCTCGGCCCAGTTTAAATTCAGCAATCCAATATTTTACCATATAATCTGACGGAGCAAATTCGCCGTAATGTTTCTTTTGTCTCTTTCGCCGTTTTGCCTTTCAAATAATAGTGTTTAATCACTACACGAAATTCACTTTTTTCCATTTTCCAAGAAACACCAAAGATGCTAACTTCAAACGACTACAACAAATAAACTAATCGATGAATTTGGCTAAAATTTTAACAGCTGACGTTTGACAGATCGTAATTTCTAAGAAAGAAAAAGTTTTTGTGTTTGTGCCGCCATCTAGCGCTACGTAGCCTCAATGTCAATCCGCCCTCGTACATAAGTACATAGAACATATTTACAAAATGTATTAATGTATTTTTACGTACGTATGTTTTTCTTTTAAAAAATAAAGGAAAAAGAGGTTTTTACTTGGTTACTTGATGTACCATTAGCCCACATAAGCAAGTACTACATATAATTGTATGTATAAAATACATTTATACATACATAGTCTTATATGCTTATTTATTTTTTATGTATTTTATATATTTTCTTGAAATATTTTTAATGCAAAATGAAATTTTAGAATTTAGTTAAATATGTATACAGTATAACCGGCTTAATTACCCTACGCTTAATTGCCTTTCCTGTTAAATTGCCTCAAATTCCAAATACACCTTTTTTCCAATTACTTTCTAATAAAACTACTCTTTTCATTACTTTTCGCTCAATTGCCTTAAATATATTTTCTGAAATGAAATTTCCCTCGTTTGTTGTTTAATGCGATATTAATTAATATTTAATAAAAGGTTTCACTTAATTTAATTATTATTATTATTATCATATTGTCCAGGCACTATTGCACAACACTGCGCCCCATAGAATCTATTGTGCCCCTTTCGATCTATAGTTTGTTTAGCAGATATGCTGCCTTCCTAATGAACACCAGCAGATTTTAAACCATAATGGTGGATATTCCACCTCAACCTATAAAGATACCCACATTAACTGATGTCTTCCGTTGTCCCTGATGCCTGTGAAGCACAGTCTACAAACATCCACATCTGTGACCACCATCCTCTTCAGATGCGCGCTTAGTCTACAGTAGCCAGTAAGAAACTCTATAAGGAGTTTCAAGTCCGGCCTGCCTGAGCATTCCAGTGTTCCAAGCTTTTGGCAATTTCCCAACCCTTGATTAGATTAAGGATAGGATTGAATGGTGCTGCACTGCAAGATTCCGGACCGATATAAAGTGTCATGGAACCCTTTGCATCCGCTATTTCATTACCATCTATTACCCAGTGTCCACTTACCCAAAACAACTGAACCCTATTTTCAAACGAAAGCTTTTGCAACTTATTGTTGCAATATTTGACCAGTCTTGATGTCATACGATTCGAGCCAAGTACTGTTAAGGTAGCTTGGCTGTTAGAGAATATATTAATGGTCTTACCCTTGTGTCCATTGTCCAGGTTGATATCCGCACATATAGAGCTACATTACTCAATGGTCTTCCCAGTGGAATCGACAAGTCTCGATTGGGTCCAAGAGCACCAGCACCGACACAGCCATTCATTTTTAAGCCACGGAATCCACCCTAAATCTCCTGCCAAAGTTCAGATCCAAAGCCATAACATACAGGACCGATGATGGATTTCCGACCACCTTGCGTAGGATGGACAGACTTCTCGATGCATTTCGGGACCCTTTGGCGAAAAATGTTTTCGCCGAACATGCCGCCATCCTCATCACATGAACTTGAGGCGGTGCTAAACTAGTCAAGGACCCCAAAGCCTCTGTTTTAAATGTTCTCATTGCCCAGTTATACCGAGACTGGCGAGTCTCTGTAACCTGCCTAATTTATCCAGCTCAGCTTTTCTCCAACAAGCTATCGCCGCATAATTGGATAATAGGCCGAATACTAGCGGTATATTTCCATATTGTCGTTCTCGGCGAAAGACCCCATGTCGACTTGTCCAGTGGACTTTTATTGCCTTATTCTGGACGGCACCAATGTACGCGTTCCAACTAAGCCTTCTATCCAGAATGACACCTAAATACTTAACCTCCTTAGAAAAGTTATGGTGGTGCCAATAAAAGAAATACAGTTGCATGATAACTTGTATCTCCTTGTAAAAGGTACAATAACCGTTTTTGAGGGATTTACCAATTTGACACCTCGCCCAAGGCCCTCCTCATGTGGACACACAACGTACTCTCATATTTCCCACGTACTGTTATAACGAGGTCATCAGCGTAACTAATTACACTGACACCCCTATGTGCCAGCCATCAACTACTATAGTCCATAACAACGGAGAAAGTACTGTACCCTGAGGGCACCCTTTTGACGCGATCACAGTGGATTCCACCCGTATTCGTTTAAAAACCTTATTTACATGACTACCCAAAAATATTGGAATTTTTGTCGAGGTAATTATCCGGGTAATAGTGTATATTTTATATAAAAGTCAATCATGGGACAAGCCTAGACAGAAGATCAATTTTAGGTGTAATTATCGTAATTTGCAATTTGAGTCGCACCTTTTTTAAGTTAAGTTTCTGTCTTTAATAATAATAAAAAATTGAACTAATAATCAAATAACACGAAACATACGCTGCATATGTTTGTCAATAAAATGTTTCATATTCTTGTATTGTAAATATTGGGTGTTCTGTTAAGTTCTTATATTTGAAACGAGCTTAATTAAACAAAACAAGAGCCGCTTTAATCAAAGACCATTTTTCCATCAGTGTAGAGCTCCTTAGTTTATTGAGCAAAAACTGGAAAAAACTGCAAAACCTACGGAATTTAAACTTACGGCATTAAGAGGGTTAGAACAGAGAATGTAACAAATGATAATCTGAAATGTAAGGTACGGGTGGATCCATCAAAACTTCCCAGCCAAGCTCTCCCTGTTCCTGACGTGGTTGGCAAAAATCTGGGTTTTTTTTTTTTAATAAAACCCAACTCACCGGGCTTTAATGGTTTTTGGGTTTTATAACTGCTTCCGAATTGCGTTCAAGCGTTTTTAGTACTATTATAGTGTTTTAGTATTTATAATGCAATTTTGTAATCTTAGTGCGATCAAGGCATCATTGTGTACTTCGAGCTTCTCAAACACGGTGATCGGAGCAGAGTGTAATTACTTCGTTTAAACCGTGCATTATAAGAAAACGGCCGCAATATAAACAGACAGACAGATAAAGTTTTCACTTCATTTGAAGACACATAAAATCAGCTTTAAAGTGTATCGCTTAAAAAGACGAATAGTTTTCGGACATTGGCTCAGAGGTGAGGAAAATAATTAAGCTCTGATTTTATAAATTTTACTTTGTTAAATTGCTTAATTTATTATCTTCTTGAGCTAAAAAAAAACGGACCGAATGAAATTATACTCCCATAAAATTTGATTATTTCTGTTCTAAATAAACTACGAAAACCTTTAAATAAAAACCCAACCAGGTTTTTTAAATATAATACCCCAATAAAACCCGGGTAGGTTTAATTGTTCAATTCTCGCCGTTTTCACTGAATTGCTTGTTGCAATTCCGTTGTTGACAGCAGAGATCAGAATCCAGAAAACCAGGTTGTAGAAGCTCATAATGAACAAACGCAATTTCAATCTCACCAGACAATCAGCATTACCTTTCTTGGTGTCAATCCTGGCTTTGCCGCCATCTGCAAAGCTTCACCTTGCTTCGTCTATGATCTTTTTCGCACATTATCGTTGCACGTCATCTACTTTTCATCGTCCGTAATCGTTCGTTGCAGAAATAGTTCGATTTCGTTCCGGTTTAGCAGTGAATCGCAAATGGAAAATCGGTCCATAAAATTTTGACTGTTAATTAATGTGGCACCCAAACATTTAGCTTCTTTGTGCATCAAGCTTCCTTCAAATGGTTAATAACTATATTGTGATGAATGCTTAGTACCTTAGTAATATCCACGCTGCTTATGTGCTTGTCTTTCTTAATTTGTTCTACGATTTCGTTGACTTTTTCAGTGATTGATCGACCATAGTAAGGTTCATATTTAACATCTAAATTATAAGACCGAAAACGAGCAAACCATTTCGCTGTTGTCCTTCTATTTACAGCATTGTATATGTAAACTTTACACATTTTTTCAACAGCCTGGGTACTTTTTCTAAAAACGGTGATGTTCCGAATATTCACTCATTTATAATGTATTGTTACGTTTTAACCTTTTTAAAACGTTTGAGTTATTTTTAATTGCGTTAAATAAAATAAATAACCCGTAGTTGTTGTTTTATTTTTCAGTCTCTTTATTTCCACACTTTATACAGCAACTTATTTACCTTCCACTTTATACACAAATTACTCAACACTTTCAGGAACGTCTTAACACGACTTTAATTTATGACTGTTAAATCACAACTGACTGCTGTAGGTAAAGCATCGTTCCTTATATACCTGACTGCCATCAGTTTCAAATGTTCTAGCAAAGTCTTGAACCTCCTCAAATTTTCTATTCAGATCCTTTAATGCAAATGTAACACCCGAAAATTCAATTGGAAGCACCGTTCAATAGGCAATTGGTAACTATGTTTACAACACAAATAAGTATGGCATTGATAGCCTCGACACAAACCAACAGAATAAATGCCATAACAAAGTTTGTAGTTCTATATTTGTTAAAATGTCATCTACCTACAATTTGTAAGGAAACTTAACTGAGCACTCAATATAAATTTTTAAGTTTCGCTTGCTTAAATCTTATCGATATTTGAGGTTGTCTCTAAATGTAATAAATCTGTGTCGGTAAGTAAGAAAAACTTAAGTCAACTTAAGCTACTCTATGTATATATGTAATGAACTGAAGAAATTAGCCACAAACGGTTATTTGATATGGTCCCAGCCAATAAATGCATAATTTTGAGCAGGCATACATTCGCTAATATCTGAATGGATTTAATATAGCGTGTTGTAGAATACCACGATTCACAGCCATTTAGCAATGTTGCCTTTGCATTCAAATTAAATAGTCTCAACTTTTCCAAGCAGGCTAAAACGCCGAAGGTTTGAAGGGCTTGGTTAATAAGGCTTTCGATATCCTTCTTTAAGTCACCAGTTTTGTCAATTTTACTGCTCAAGTAACACAATGAGTCAACAATAGCAATTGGTTGGTTTTGTATATGAAAGCGCTCGGTGTTCTCAACATTTACGTGTTAGCTCTTGGTTTTCCGTCTGTTGCCCTTTAGTCAGCCAGAAAATATTGTCAGCGTAATCGAAGTACTCAAGTCTGACCTGCGGGCCCATGTAATACCTCATCTCTGTTCTGTTTCTTCCGGTATAACTTGACACAGGATGGAGTTAAATAAAAACGGCGACAGCACACAGCTCTGACGTCTACCAGCTCTTGCGGCTTTGTGACTCAGGGGATTCTCATAAAATATGCGCCACGAGACGATCTCCATTCGAATGCGCTTAGGCTGTTAACAGTGTCGGTATTTAGACAATCACTTCAGTAACCACATTCAGTAGCGAAATGCCGCCCTATTTCCTGTGGTTTTTCAGATCCCTTTTCTTTGGTATAGTAACTATCAGTCCCTCTGTAATGTCTTCCGGTAAAACTTCGTTCTGTAAGTAATCAGCATTTATTAGAGAAAGCAGCTAAGCACATGGCAGAGAGTCTATCAACAGCCCCTCCGGAGATATATTGTCGAGGCATGGAGATTGATTTCGCTTAAGTGATTCTATTGCAGTATTCTCAGTGTGAGCATCACAAGAGCACAATATTCGTTCCTGCGTCACTGCATATGAGACCTTAGGGTCGGTTTTTTGATGTTACCTACTCGCTTTAGTCATTCCTCAAGAGTTTGGCACTATTAATCCCATTCGATTTTACTAGTCTTTTTGCAGCGATGCTACACTTGTCGCGTTATGTACTTCTTTTCACAATACGGTTGACATACATACGATTGATATACATACAGTCAAGGAAAAAAGTCTACATACATCCTTTGATTTAGATGTTTTAGAGTTTGTGAAGACAATTAAAAAAAATTTTTGTATTTGTATTTAAGGCATTAATAAACGAGTTTATTTATAAAATACAAACTAATTCTTTTATATAATAAAAACAACAATAACAAAAATATTGAAAATTCATAGGAAAAAGTCTACATGCAGCTTACAAAAAAATTATTATTTAAAAATGTTATATACAAAAAAAAAAATACTTTTTATATTTTGTTGATCCACCTTGGGCATCAATAACCGCTTGAAGACGACGGGGCATTAATGTCACCAAATTCTCTGTAATAGAGGGTTTTAATTCGGCCAATGCGCAAATGAGGGCATTTTTAATGTCTTACGGTTACTAATGCCATATTTTCGTAAAATCTATCGACTGGGGCGGTGAATTTAGCTGTTTTGAAGCACAGTAAAGCCAGTCTCGAAAAAAGTGCGTTCACGATTCTTAACTGAAATTAGTGACTTCATGCGTGCTATTCTGCTATGAAATCCAATTTCATGTAAAACTGTTATTATTGTTCGTGGTGCAACAATTTAATTGGAAAATTTTTCGAAGTGTTCCGCCAATTTTAAGGCGTTTATTGTCGAGACTTGACGGACTAATTTCACAATACTGGTTACATTACGTCCCAAAAGCTTCCTAGGTCTGCCAGAGTATGTACAGTAATACGACTGAATTTTGTTGTCTTAGCAATTTCTTCATATGATTTTATTGTATTTCAAACTGAAATATGTATTTCTTTTTCATTTTCGAGGATAAAAATTCAAATTCAAATTCTTTTATTATCACTTTGTCCTCTTCAACAATTATAATGCTTGTAAATTTGAGTAAATCAACAATGTTAACTATTATTTCGCTTTCTTTGTATTTCAATTCCTATTTGATATTAGTAGTTGCACGTTGTATGCAGACTTTTTTCCTGCTAACTAATAGCTTCTAAGTTATATTTTCTTCATATTATTTTTTCTTCAGATAATCTTAATTACAAATACCTTAAACTTCTTAAAATTTTGCTACTAATTCCCTAAAACACCAAAATAGTGTGTAGACTTTTTTCCTTGAATATATTTATCCTTGTAAGAATATCAATGAATAATTTATTTTTTATTCCACTGTTCATATAACAGACTAAGTGATCGCCCTCGTATTCATGCATTGAACTTGACTTGGCCACTACGTACCGAAGTGAACCAAACAACAATCAGTCATTTTAATGCTCGTGTTGGTAATTCATAACATTATATTTTTTAATTTTTTTAATATTCACTTCATACGCATCTTTTATTTTTTGATGCGAATAGGAATCTAAAGTAAAATGAAGTTGTCAGTATTATTTTTGTTTAAATTAGTATGTACTTAGTATTTAAAAAAGTCTTTTAAGTTTTAATATTGCTGCATGTTCACAGCTTTTATCTTTCATTAACTCTCTTTTTCTTTAATAGAAAACTATTTTTTTACATTTTAAAATTAAAATTTCTTTATTTATGATTAACAAATTTTTAGATTTTTTTTATACTTTTGGTTTGTTATTAACTTAAGCTTTTACAACGGAAAAGAAATTAAATTTCAACTGGCTTAATAGTTATAAATCTAGATAAAATAAATGCCACCAAAACGGTGGCACAAGCAAAACAAAATGCAAATGTATAAAATGATTCCTCCGTAAAAATGTCAGTGAAGGCGGGAATTTCATTATATATTTGCTCAATAACAGCTAAAGTACCTTTATGTTTGCGAGCCATTTTTATTTTTTCTTTTGTACTTTTTTGCCACCAGCACCTCCCGAAAGTTTTTGCTTCTCAGCTTTTGTTAGAACTTTACCTTTCTCCTCTTCTTCGGGTGCTAAGGGTGACACGTGTTTATTGCACAGTTGTAGGATTTCCAAAGTATTTAAATTGTTGCTTAAGAAACGAACGTCTTTAACTTTTAATTGTTCTGTAAAGAAAAGTAAATGGAAAATATTTAAAAAACTTTTTCTTTAAATTTATAAAAAATACATTGTATTTTATTTATGTATGTATGTACATAGAAAATTCACATAAGGGCTTGTAGAGTTTATGGGTACCTTTATTCCTATACATAATGCATATGCATGCATCAAAAATGCAAATAAGCTTAACTAATATAAGCTCTTTAACTAGTGTGAAATGGACGCCAACTTGTCTGGACTGTCATGGCTATTGCCATTAAAAATCTATTATATATTTATAATGTAAACGTGATATGCTAACCCAGAGTAAGGTAGAAGATAGATTTTATATTACGTTTACTTTTGATTTAGTTCGGTTATTCACTGAAGAAAACAATTTGTATATCAAAAGCTGGCTAATTTAGGAGGAGGCAATATGTACTATGTGGATAATTTATGCAAGTTATGTTTAAGTAATATTAATTAACAAAAGAAACAGATTCGAATATAGACGATAAAAATAAATACTATTCATGAAAACCGAAATTAATTTATTTCAAATTAATAAATAATAATTAAATAATTAATTGTAAAGATCAATAAATTTATATAAAAAACAACGTGTTTTTAATAACTTCTTATTGATGAGCTTATATTTAAAAAGAGAGAGATGACGAGTATTAGTCAATCAACAATACGAAATATTATTTAAAACTTCGAAAAAAAAAATATTTACAAAATATTCTATAAAAATATGAAAGAAATTCACTTGCCGCAACTAACTCCTCAGTCAGTTTACATACCAGAAATTACTGTTCCCAGGAATAGTGTTTTCATTTGCTGGTGTAAGGTATCGAAAATAAAGGTTAATGATAGTAAGACGCACGCTATAATATTTCCTTATAATAGGTCGCTAGTGCCACTAAGGGATAATATTAAATATTAAGGTGTTAATATAGATTAAAAAATTATCATTTAAACAGCATTTGGAATATTTTTGTGAGGAGGCAGTGAGTTGTGGTCGTGTTCTCTATCCTTTACTCTCTAAAAGATCTAAACTTAACTGCATGAATTATTGCAAATTGCAATACTCTTTTAAAAAAAAGTATATTTGGCCTATTATGACATACACTAGACGGCAATTGGGATTATAAATTCGTAACTAATGTGAACATCTTGCTGAGAATAAAAACGCATTTGAAATATGTTCGAAATTTATATTTAATTATAAAATAATAACGTTTCTGAAATGTAAAAATTAGTTTTTGAACATTCAACATAAAAAAATTAATTTTTACGGCTTTTTTTATAAGCTAAAGTATGTTTCACGCCTTTTATTTGCAATGACAACTCAAAATCGTTTCAGTATACCATACTTTTTAATTTAAAAAGATCTTGATGCCCAGAATTGGTGGTATTTTACCAATATGGTTCAAATTTGATAGCTTACACATACATTCACGTGTTTGTTTTTCATTATTAAAAAAAATAATACTTTGCATACGTAATACGTTTTCAGGCACGATGTCCTGTTAGAAGAGAATCTATCCTAATTTTATTATTTCGGCAGGTTTCTTAAATTTTTTTGAAGGAATTTACATATTGCCACCACAGTATGCTGACCGAAGTTAAGCCTGCCGTTTCAACATAAAAACTGAACGGAAAGAGCGAATTATATTTCATTAATTGATTTGTTAACATAATTTTAATCAAAAATTTATTTTGCCGTTGAATTTCTAAGTATATACAGTATATGTATGTATATGTAAATATATATTTATTAGGGAGATCAATTATTCGACTTTTTTCAAAAACCGGTTTTCGAATAATTCGAAAAGTAACAATTTTATAAAAATCTGTTTTCGATTAATAATTATTCAAATAACCGGTTCTTTTAGGTTAGGTTTAGGTTTTCTTTGCTTAGATTTCGAACAGCACTGTATGTAAGTTCATGCACTACGTATTTAATAATGTGTGTCACTATGGTATGTTAGATAAGATACCCATCTGCCAACCAAGAAGTTGTCGGTTCAATCCCAGGCCACACCATTTTCAACAGCGTTATCACCGCACAACATTAGCGGCTGGTTATGTGTATTTACGCTGTGAAAAACTGCACTAACTAATGCACCTGTCTTTCGGACACGGCGTTTGCGGGTCGCTTTCAATGAGTTTAGTTTATTACTCTCTTCCATATATAAAAATCAATATTTATTTACAGAAGATGAGAGAAAATTATTGTTTCTCAAGCGTGCATATCTTTTTCGATCTACCTTGGTTTTCACGTTCTTTGTGAGACGTTCAAGGTTGTCATATATACAAAAATAATTACTAAATTTATACAAATAGTTAAACGGTTTATTGGTATTCGAAAAATGAAGTTTTTGAAAAAACCGTATTCGACAAAACCAAAAAAATCGGGCGAATAATAACCGTCCGATTTTTCGGTTCAAATTGAATTTTTTCAAATCAAACACAACTTTTTTCAACACAAATTCAATTAAACTTGGAACAAATTGAATTAATTTTATTTTCTACAGAAATTCAATCTTTTTACTTTACATAATTTTTAGTATAAATTAAATATTTTTCAAAAAAATTAAATTTATTTTATTTCAAATTCATTTTTTCTTTTATTTGTTTTAAAATACCAAAAAATTAATTTTTTATACCAATTAATACTTAATTTCTATTACTTGTTAATTAAAATATACCCTGCAACGGCCTTGAGATGCTGTTGTTAATGACAAATACATCTGAAGGTGCTAACGATTCCAAAGATGGTTAGTTTCATTATTTATAGTAAGTCTTTTGTACACAGAGTTTGGGATTTGATAAAACTATTGATTGTATTTAATTTAGGAGAGTATGGAGGATAAAAATCTGAAATACGTATGCCCGGGAGTGGCGTGGGGTGCAATGGTTAGAGCAAACGCATAACAATACAAGCAACCCAGATTCGAGCCCCAGCAGGGAGGACATAACGCAAAAATTTAATTGTGGTTTCGAGGGTTTAATAAAGAAGCTTCAACTACCCTTTAGACAAGCCCATCTAGAAAATAAACAAGAAGTTCCCTCCTGACCTTTCCAACTTATCTCTGGTGATGATGACAGACATCTGATTAGGAAAAAACGTCACCTACTGGGAAAAATTACACTGCTAAAGTCAAGATCACCACCAATTGTCAATGATATACATCACTACACAATCATATGGAGGTGGCTACAGTTGATTAATCATCTACTTAGCTTGAAAAGTTAATTTGATTAATAAAAATAAACAAAACAATTGATGTTTTTTGGAAAGCCAATCTGCTCCCCAGAGGAGCGTCGGAGAAAAAAACTGTTTATGATCGGCATCTCTTAAGGTCTATATGATCAGATCTCTTAATAGGTTTATTTTATATACCAATCATGTGAATTCACAATTTATGGGCTTATACGGCAACACACAACAATATTGTGCTTATTTATCCCAATCAAATGCAAGCCTAGTGCGACAATCGTGTGAAAGTTTTAAGAGCAATAATGCACTAACTTAAATGCCAAGAATACACCTATATTAATTCTGTTCTTGTGCGGCAATTGATTTTTTCCTGAAAAACCAAGTTTGTACGGTATTTACAATTGCCAACCTTTAAAATATGAACATTGTAATTATTTATATGTAAATTGCATCACAAACTTCTTCCAACATTTCTTCTTTTTTATTATAATTTTTTTATTAAGCGCACACAATATAATCAAAGCCGATGCAATTTTCATTTTTTGATGATTAAATATGATTTGTAATTATATTCCAATTTAGATAAATAAATACTTTAGTTTATATATATATTTTTTTTAATTATTGTAATGTAAACAAAATAAAGCATGCAATCTAGTACAAAGGCGGCAAAATTTTCCATTTAATTGTTTTGCGTTAATTTGCGACAATCAAATCTACCTATTTGATTAGAACATTTTCTTTATTGTGCTTCAATCAGCACAATAAAAATTGTTTAAAATTGGTAAATTGCTACAATCGTGTGATCCTGCCTTTACAGCAGGCTTTTGTGTATTTTTGTATTATCAGGGATCACCGAAGCACTCGCGATGTTGGTTTCAGGTGCCTAATCAAATAATACATTAGGAAAAGATTAAATGCCCAATTATTACTTTGTGTAAAGTGCAATTTATTTTCATGGCTGCAATGAGGGACACAATAATAATTTGTTTGTTTGTGCGCCAACCACGCATAGCCGACTAAATCAATTTTCTTGAAATTTGGAACATAGATTAGATAAAACGAAAGTGCAATAGGGTATTCTTTTCGAAATTGGACCTGAGAAGATTTAAATAAGGAGATAACGGCAGCAATTAGCGATTGTAAGCAATCTGTCATTTTTTTCAATTTTAAATTGGCTAAAAAAGGATTTTAAGAAACAAAGTATTATTTAATTCACAACTAGACATATCTCTTTAATAAATGCATAAATTGTGCGGTTCCTATAGAAAATAGGGTGTAAAACATGTCTTAAAAAAGAAAATAGAAGTTCTAAGTACATCGGAATTGAAGCATTCCCTATGCCAAAGCCGAGCAAGGCCCTTACCAAACCGAAGAATAATGGTGGGCCAGCACAGGTAAGAGAGGTAAGAGTTCGAATCACGGAATCGCCAGTCTGTAGTACTGCTGACTCCGTTTCATTACGGGCCATTTAATTAGCTATTATCTTATAACTGCATGAAGCTACAAAATGCCAGTTTTTATTTACCCGTAACTCTGAGTTTTGTAGGTATTTGAAAATTTGAAAAAAAGATTCCGATTTTTGTCTTTTACACTTTTTAATACATAAAATATGAAGCACCTTTCGTTTTTGTTGTATAACTATAATTGTAATTAGAATTTGTTTTTTTTAAGAATTTTGAAAAGCATTAAATACAGTTAAAAAAACAACAAAGTAATTAAATTCGACCCATTTTAAGACAGGAATAAAAACTAAATTTTAGACAATGAGGGTGTTTTTACTCTTCTTTGACGCTGACTGTATAAATAGATTCCCGGACAACGCCAAGTGGATGTAAATTAATTCACACAATATTCAACCTTTAGTATTAAATTCCTATTATTACAAATTCCTGGTGCGCGATTTAATAGTGATATTAATAGGAACTCGTATTTACAAAAGGTTATGAAAATGGGTGGACGATTTGTCCAAAAAGTATATTCAAAAACCTCAAGCCATAAAAAAATTTAATTATTTACTAATAATTTTAAAAATAGGTATTTACCTTGTGCCTTTTCGACTAACGAAAATTTTACTTCTGCTGGCTGGCGATTGCAAACGATATCAGTTTTTATAACACAATTGGGATTCGTCGCCACCACACGAGGAGTAGACAAAAGAAACAAGAATTCTCTAGAAAAATAAGAAAATATATATGTATGTACATACTGCATGTTTTACTTAATTTTTTTTAACAAATATTCTTTTGTTTTATTTTTTAATGTTTTGCAGAAAATTCTTTCAAATTGGCGTTTAAAATAAAGGCTTCAAACTGACGCCAACGCCAACCAAAATGTCTACGGAGCGTGAGCTGGCTCCGGGTGGGCCAGCTCAACTCCATAGCTTACCTATGACGTTTCCCGATATTGGAGCTACACTGGCAGTGGGTATAATTGGAAAAGTATACGGTATGTATAGTCAACTTTTGTTAAACACGCTTTTATTTTAAATACTTGTAAGATTTTTTTATAAATAAATTTTTTAGTTTCTTATTCTGTTTTTTTGCTTGAACCCATCTGCCCTGATGGAAAATTCTGACAGTTGAAAAGAAAACAAATATATGTATATGAATAAAGAAAAGAAAAGCGTATTTTCTAGTCTTATGTCATTTTTTTCGCGCAGGCGTTGTTTGCAGAATAATTTAAAACATTTTGAAAGTACATAAACAGACAGACTTATACGGACATTAATAGTATTTATAATAAGTTAAATATGTAATACAAATATTACAAAAATTAAGTTTCTTTTCATTAGTAAACAGTAATTTTTTTGTTTTTGTTTTATTGAATCTACCCACAGTTTATAAGAGTATTATTCAGTTTAACAGGAAATTGTGCTTAGATGCATTTTTTTGCTTTTCTCAGTAAAGCCCCGTTGACGACTTTTTCAAAAGACTTGGCAGATGGGCCGTCAATATCGCAACACGGTCAACCGATTTTACCCATAAAATGGTAAAAAGATTTGTTTACATATAAACGTGGAAATATGTGATGCTAACACTGGTAGCATTCGTTTAGTGTGCATGATATACAAAGAGATCAGCATTTCTTTACGGTGTTTTGTCCCTTTTGAGTAAAAAATTATAACAAAATTATATGGTATGACCACGTACGCTTTTGCAGAAAGGTTAAACTTATACTTCAAAAGGAAAACAAGGAATTGAAGCATTGCACACTGAAATAGCTGCAATTGTCCGAACCATGTATATTTTGAATTCAAGACAACATGACACATGTCAGTTTTAGATGAAAAGAGTAGGTATTCACTCAATCGAATCTGACCCTTTCTGACGTGAGATAATGTCATATATGGTATTTAATCATAAAAATTTTTGTGTTCCTAGGTACTCTACAATAATAGATGCTTTTTTCGTGCTAAATTTGTAATTGGGACCATTAAAACAGATAAAATACTTGATATTCATTTAGGAAAATATATTTGAAGTTTTTTCGAGGTAGTATATAGGAATAAACAGTTTTGCAACGATGGAGTCTCATTTAAATAAAAGTTATAGGAAAAACCATGGTTTCCAAAATGTACATTATTATGTAGGGTTATCATATAGGCCGGATATGTTTGTAATTGTGTTATTTGTTATTTTTTCACATATTTTCTCTATGGCTATGGGAATCTCTTTTAAACTCACCTCGTTGCTTTAACATTTTCCTCAAACGGATCAAATGTGATTGTTACGCGTTTTACTCCCTTTAAATTAACGCGTTTAAGCTCCTTGCCTATAGCAGAAACTATACCCTGCGAACGTTTCAAGGCGCCGCTATAATAAATCGACATTATTGGCTTTTAATTAAAAATTTGATTTAAAAATTTTCAGTAAATTATTTGACGGCCTTTGATTTTATAATATTTTTTTTTATTTGCTTTTGCGTGTTCCCTTCTCTCAATTCTAAAATCTCAAATGTCAAAAGTGAAAAAAGTATAAAGTGGTGCCAAGTTGATTTCGTTTTTCTTTGGATAAGGTAAACAGTTATTTAGCATTCAGCTTTTGCTTATCATTTAAAAACGCCATTTTTCTTAAAGCATTTCAAAGTTGCCAGTATTGTTTTTATATTGTGAAAGAACTAACGTCGAGAATCGTGCAAGTGAAAAATAAAATTTTAGAAATTTTCAATTGGGTTTTTTGCATAATGCATGCAAAGCAATTATAATTATTTTGCAATAAAAACAAATTACAATATTCATAAAGTAAAATGTGTATAAAATTATAATTGAAATTTTAATATTTGGGCTTATAAAACAAAGGAAAAATTTTTGTGAAAAACGGACCATCAGCAGCTATTCCGCATACAACACACTCACAGCAGCTTACACATTGATAATATTAAGTTAAAGAAATATATATATACACGTACGTACATAATTCTAAATCGTTGTCCGTGGCGTTTATATAGTTTCAATAACCCACCGTGTTGTATGTGCTTAAGATAATCATCATACAAAAAAGAAGAGAAAAGCAGAAACAGAAACAAGAAAAAACAAAAACAAAAAGCCAAAGAAAAGAAAAATTCTCAACTTAAATCTTATAAACTAGATTCTCATCCAAATTCCCAATTCAGCGGTTCTCGACTACAACGTAAAAAAAATATTCAATAAAAGCAAAAAAGAAAAAAGCTAAGCATTTAATAAGAAGTGATTTTTAGCATATAATAAAAATAATTTTTAACATAAGAGAAAAAGTTTTAAATTCGTGCCTAATATTGTGTTCTTAATTTGCTGTGTTTCAAATACAAGGAAATTTAGACAAAAAATTCTACTTAATTTTAAGCAATAATAAAAAATAATTGCCATTTGTGTAAACGAAACCAAACGAAAACAAAAAGAAAAAACAACAAAAAGAAATTCTCTCACTACCACAAAGTGATACAACAGAAGGCTGAAAAAGAATCCATTAATTTATTATAAAAAAATAAAATACAAAAGAAATTACAAATCTTAAGTAATAGTTTAAACAAAAAAATTCAATAAAATGTATCCCGTTGGACAACGTAAGTGTTAAATTCATAGCTTCGAAATATCTTTTAAGTTTTTTTTGTCTACTTTTTATGTTCTCTTTGTTGTAGAAAAATGTGTGTACATTCTCTCTTTCTCTTTTTGTGTTCTAATTCGTTGCAATTTTGTCAGCGTTATCAACTCTCAAGTTTAAAAAAGGCTGTATGAACTGGAAAAGCGATTTTTAAAGTTCTGAGTTTCTAATTTATCATCGGTTTCGTTAACTAGTTGATTTGATCGAATTTTTTTAATTTGAGATTATTGAACAATGCATACAATACTTTATTTGTTATTGGAACGTTAACTTGTTCGATGCCTGATATATAAAAAATAATTATAACGACTTGTTCATGTGTCATAGCCGGTGCACATTTTTTACAGTTATATCGCAGTCAAGGTGTGTGCGGCTCATGAACACATCGATAATCTGTAAAAGTGAACCGTTTAAAATGTATGTGTGTATGGGGATGGGGAACCTGTTAAATATACTTCTGTGTGTGAAAAATAAACAAATTTTTTAAGGCTTAATTGGACTTAACATAACCCTATAGTTGCAACCCAACCAATAAACCTTATAGCATAAATTAGTGGTGAAATACCATAACGCCATATCCGACCAATTTGATTTTGGTTGTCCCAACTATGGCTACGGTCACTTTTAAATGAATCTCATACCAGATAAACTATAACAGTGTCTTTTTTTTTGTAATTAACATTGGCATTTGATTTACGCGGTTCAAATAAATTTTTATCTGATCCTTGCGAATTGAATTGCTCCCGTCATCGATAGGAAATCAAAAGTAATGTTTATAAGCATTCATAATTTGAGAAGTTATTGTATGGCGTTTTGATTTTAAAGTTAATTTCTTACAGATGTAGGAAAACAAATCTGGAGAGCCAATTGTATACTGTAATCTACAACAAAAATCCATTATAAATAAACTTACTCTATGTATAAATTCAAAATACTCGTATTCCTTAGTAGAATGAAAAAGTTTCATCAAAGGGTATTTTTAGATGTTTTACCATCAAATAACCTGATTCGTTAACCAAACTGAATTTAATAAAAATAGAAATACAAAAGGCTATGTTATTTATTGCTTGAGTCAGTAATTCGAGTGCTGGTGTTTGACAGTTTGCTGGTAAAATTGTCGACGTTGTTTATCTCAATGTTCAAAAAGAAAATATGAAATGTATTTGGTAGGAATTATCATAAAGAGCTGAACTAGGATGTACAGCTTAAGATGACACTATTGAAAATATGGAACTCCATAGAGCTAGAAGTATGCTAAAATTCAGTAAAATCAATCCAAGGCTTCCGGGCTACTCTAGATTATATGCAACTAATTACTGATAATTCCATTATTTCATTTTAATTATTCATACATTGCTTTGTACGATTATGCGTTGAGGTGGGAAAATAGGTCTTTTTATTATTTCTCCTATTATCCCCTAAGATACATATCTGAAGTATAAATAAGACAACGAAAATTTTTTTATCTATTATATTTTTTACGTTTAGAGAATTTATCTATGGGAAAAATTTTTGTTCGATTAAGCGTTGGATATGGATATCAAAATATACTAAAAATTTATATAATGTTTTTTACTTTCAGTTTGTTATAGGTATTGTGGAATCTCAGAAAAAAAATTCTATAAATGATTTTCTATCTAATTTCTGAATCCATTGCTTAAACAAATTGTATCCTTATCTTTGAAAGACTTGCTTTATACACATGAAAAATAGAGTAAAATTTCCTGCTGACTATATTCCTTTTCAACAATATCTAAAAAGAATTGCATATTTTCGCAATAAATCCTATTGCTTTGTCTAAGGGAACAGCCGATAGATTACGCTTGACTCAGGTAAAGTCGAATTTAAGTGCTTTTGTTATGCTTGCGGATGTCATATGATAAGAATAAGCGGAAACAATCTTTCAAATCTGATGAGAGATGCATATTTGCATTATTTTGGTTTTTCTGTAGCAAACAGTCACAAGCCTGTACAGGTGGTCACTAGGTCAAGAAGTATGTGTTCTTTCCATTTTTAATGTCAATGGAGAGAGCAGAAAAATCATGCAGATGAACGTTATTTTTGTTGGATGTATGTGGTCGGTCTAAACTAGTAACGTATAAATATGATGACGTGTTATCAGTGTCCAATCAAGTTTCACATACCATCAATGACCAATTTGTCAATTTGTCCAGGTATGAATGCATTTTTTAGGGTTTTTTTTTAGTTCATCACTGATAAAGAGTTAATCAAGTCGTTTACCAAAATTAGGAAATTAATGTCCTACGGAAATGTATAAAATGTTTAAAACTCAATTAAGAGGCAGCTTGAGTATCATTTCAAGATTTTGTTGACAACTTTATCGGCAACCGAAAATCCCCGGCCTTAAAAAAATAGCTACAGTTTGCACAAATATAGGAAGATTGGAGCTCGATATTTTTCAAAATGCATATCATTCATTCCCATTACGATTTGAAACACCTGTAACTTAGGTGATACAAGCAGAAAATCGACGAAAAAAAATCCTGCATACATGCATACATAGGCATACCATATGCAGTCTATAATGAATTTCATTAAAAAAGCTTAAATACTTTTCTGAATAACCGTGAAAGTGAAATCGATTTATTTGTAAATGTACAACTGAAACACCGTTTAGTCTTAAAATATAAACACAATGTAGAGATTATTAACAGAATCTAGAATTACTTTTTCTTCTTTATTTGTAATATAATTATAAAGATTAAAGCTTAGTTTATATAAAAACATTTTTTAAAATTAAACAATGTAAACTGAAATTAATAAAAAAATATATATATAATTCTGAGGCTTATGTATCGTAAGAAGCATATTTAATCTCAAGAATTTGATTTTGTAAGTAAAAAGGAGCGTGTAATGATTCCAATACATCGAATTCACTCATTGAGCAGTGTTTTTATTTTGGAATAAATTAAAAAAACAAAAAAATAAATATAATTTTAAACTTGTGTCCTTCATTCCGTAATTAAGATCATATATTTAATAAGGAGGCTTCAAATTTTAAAACATAACGGGCGCTAATGAATTAATATGTTTACATACCTTGACTATAGTAGCTATATACATATGTATATGTAAATTATTGGAAAAAAGTACAAATTGGCATATTTCTAAATATTTTTTTTTGTTATTTACTTTATTTTAATTTTATTTCTCAATTATAGAAACACAATGGACTCCTTCGCCCACAAGGCCTCAGAGCCCTTCACAACAGCAGACAGGCTTCGATACACTCTCATGTAAATCAAAAATTAAATCCTAAATCGTTAAGAATAAATTTGATTGATTGAAAATTACTCTCTGTTTTCTATTCTACATTTTTATTTTTAAATAACGACATACCTACTAACAAAAGTTTTTTATTTGATCTGATTTTTTATTGTATGTTTTATATAAAAGAAAATTCTAAATTTTATACAACTGGGAAAAAAAAATTCCCATGTCTCCTATATAAATTTTGGTGTATTTTTTATGCACCGCTAAATAATTGTTTTCGAGTTTTTGAATCATAAATATGTTTTGATTTTTTTGTAAAATAAAAGGAATGTAATTAAAGAAGATACAAAATAATAATACTAATTGGTCTTAAGTTGCATTCGACGATCGAGCTGATCTGATCGAACGTATTTTCATTTGGCTTTATGACACACACGACAAAGAACAGAAGTATTGTGAATTTTACTTATTTTCAATTTTTAAAATTGTAGATTGTTACGAAAACCTTACTGTATTAGTAACATGTTGGTTCACCATTTGTTTTAATAGCTTTATTCAGTGATATAGGCATGTATTACGCCAATTTGTTGTTGTTGTTGTTGAAATTATCTCGTAATCTTCAACTAATTATGTACATATGATGTGATGTGATATTTTTTCTTTCACTGTATTTTTTGGTTGTACATACAAATGCTAAAATGTTCAAGTCTGTAGATTGCAGCGGACGTTGACTAAGCTTTAATGTTACGTTATATAACAACTATTTTTTAACCAAAGGTTGAGCTAAAGTTTTTCTACACTTTCAATATTTGTTTTTAAAATATCCCAATATGTATATGCTGATCCATTATGCCTTCAATATACCACAAGTCTTTTTTGCCGCCATATATGCACACACCATCACAGATCTATATTGTTCCCACGACCATCGGATCTAAGCTCCGGTACAACTCGACTCTAAATCAACTGAGGTTTGTCAACGTAGTGATAGCTATACCAAACTGAAATTTTTCCCCAGGAAAGAACTTTCAGCAACGGTCGAGGTGTTACGACTACAACAAATCCGTCTCTATGTTTGACCGTTGGATTTTGATGCTGAAGCAGCGCATTTTGTTTTCGCCACTTTTTTGAAAGTTAATCTTTTACGAATTAATGAAATGTACACTCGACAGTGTAAATAACACGCGATCAAACGCCTGGCTAGGCAATAAGTATATTAAGAATTTCATAATCGAATCTTTTTTAGACTTGACCGAACACATTGAGCATAGATAGTGAAACATCGTTGTAATGAATCTGAAGAGGATCGAAAAATACTTCGTTATAAGTAGTTGCTTATTCATTATACAAAATGTGAGCATCAAATGAAAGTAAACAGCTCATCTTATTTGAAAAACTGTGTATTATATTTATAAGAACAGAGATAAATAAAAAGCAATGTATTGATATTGATTGTTAAAAATGGTAAAATTAATTTTGTTAAAAAAACAAATTACGCTCGTTTTTATTTATAAAATTTTTATCTTCAAAGTAATTTACAGACTATGCTAAAAGTATTCTGAAGTTCTATGAACTCTTTACAATTTAACTACTATGTAGGCTTTAATAATGTATAAAATTGAATGCTTGTTTGTTTGAAAGAAACCTACAGAACCTACACGATTTTGACCGGAAATGGAAAACAAGGCAAAAGAGTAAAAAATGTAACTAAGAAAGCATTTAAGATAATAATTCAGATGGGGTTAGCGAAACACGTCGGGTTTTAACTAGTAATAATTAAAAATAAAAGAAGTCAAGAACTTCATTATTAACTTATACCACAATATCAGATCGTCACCTGTAATACAAAAAGGCCATTCATAACCCAATTTTATGGTAGAGATAAAAAGCTTAATTAAGCTTAAAATGAATAATATTGTGACGATCTCTCGCCTAGTATATAAAAACAATTATGAATTCATTTTTGTACATAAATGTACATTTTCCTTTTTTATTTATTTTCCTAAATGGTGTTGGATGCAGCCTTTTGAATTTAAGTTTTAATTAACCAAAATAACCTTACAACAGCGAAAATTTCTGATTGCCATCTTCCAATAATTGAGCAATTCACCAAAGCAGAAACTAATTCATCCGCTATCATAAATAGCAACCTCACTACTCAGTGTCTGGGTGTATACTGATGTTTGACAATCTTCGCTGGATCTTGTAATAGCAAAACACTCTCACCAAGCCGTGCTGACAAGCCGCGCTGGGTCGTCTAATCGCCACTTTAAATTTTAATAAAATATTGTGTAATTTTTGTTTTTTACGCAACTTTCGAATGCTCATCATCAATATATAACGGGAATTTCCCTGTTTGCTTAAAATTATTCTGATTTTGTTGTATAGAGCCTTTGTTACATATGTATGTAGAGGCTTCACATATGTACTTGCCAACACATCTAGATCTCGTTATTATAAATGCATTTAATTTTACATTCGTTGAAAAGGGGCTTTTGAATGAATACTTCGTTGCATAGAGAGATGTCTTATAGCTCAGAAATTCTATGTTATATTATATATAAAATAATGAACTTTTTCCAGGTGACTCAGAAAATATCCGTTATATATACAAGCAATTAAGTTAATAACGAAATATTTTTTCTGAAGGTAAAAAACGGTTACTTTTTCGCCATAATGACCTGTTTGTATTATGGAATACATTCGTTTTAAACTCAAGTTACCTCGTGTTACGGTTAAAAAAACGTGGATTCCCCGTTTTTAAAAGAAATGTAATAAAGGAAGCAAAAACAACAACACATATTCATTTCGTTTAAAGGCATTTCGATTCAGCCTACATTTTCAGAATTTATCTTTTAACATATCTCCGAATCATTTCCTTTGAAGAAATACAAAATCGGCTTCATAAAACTCGGGTGGGTTTAATTGGGTTCCCCAGTGGGTTCCAATTTTTAGAAACTTATAGTTTGGAGCTATGAAACAAGATTAATGCTTTCGAAAACGACGGCAGACCCCATGTACGACGTCCTGTAAACACTCCAAAATACACCAAAAAGACTGTCAAGCACTTTATTGACTTAACTGCTTGTCCACAACTGTATATTGAAGTTCCAATGTACATCAATCTATCCATACCAGTTTAATTTCTCTACCAGTTGTACAAAATTTGTTTTTGCAATTTCAGCCATATCGCACAATTTTCCTCTATTCGTTCTCATTATGCTTACATGACAAACTACTTCTTGGCTTACACCCACAAGATCCGGGGAAGTATAGTTTCATAGACTTACAGAAACCTATTGATCAAGAAAATAAAAAAATATATGTATATACTCGTATATACGAGGGCGCATTGACATCGAAGCTACATAAGTAGGAAAAAAACATTCTTTTTTTTCAAAAACCATTCATTTCTCAACATAGTCTCCTTTTAGCTCAATACACTTAGACGATATTCCAACTTTTTTATACCATCTGAATATTACGATTTTGGGAACTCCTCAAAATACGCATTAGTTTCGGTAATCACTTCTTCGTTTGAGATGAATCTTTTTTCTGCGAGCCATTTTTTCAAGTTTGGAAACAAGAAAAAGTCACTAGGGGCTAAATCTGGACTATAAGGTGAATGATCAACCAATTCAAAATGGATTTCACGTAGTTTTAGCATTGTATCTAATGCTGTGTGAACCGGTGCGTTGTCTTGAAGAAAGAGCACTTTTTTCTTGTTTAAATGTGGTCGTTTTTCCTTGATTGCATCAACCAATTGATCCAATAATGCACGATAATACTCTCCTGTGATTGTGGATCCCTTTTCAAGATAATCGATGAGCAATATTCCGTGTGCATCCCAAAATACAGTGGCCATAACCTTGCCAGCCGATTTCGCTGTCTTCGCCTTCTTCGAAGCACTTCCACCAGCTTCCACCCATTGGCTACGATTGATTTTTGGTTTCAGGTGTGTAGTGTTGGATCCACGTTTCATCAACAGTTATTAATCTACTCCAAAAATCAGCAGGATTATGCTTTATCATGTCCAAACACCGCTGTGAAATGTTCTGTCGAAATCGTTTTTGTTCAACACTGAGCAAACGCGGCACCCATCTTGCCGATAGCTTTTTCATATGCAAATGTTCATGCGAAATGTTGAACACACGTTCATATGATATGTTTACCATTTCAGCAATCTCACGAATTTTGACCCGGCGAACATTCATAACGATATCGAGGTTTTTCTTAATATTTTCTTCAGTAACCACCTCTTTTGGCCTTCCTATTGATGGTATTGTTGCAGTGCTTGTTCGGCCCCGTTTAAATCAGCAATCCAATATTTTACCAAATAATCTGACGGAGTACATTCGCCGTAAAATTTAACAAGCTTTTCTTTTGTCTCTTTCGCCGTTTTGCATTTCAAATAATGGTGTTTAATCACTACATGAAATTCACTTTTTTCCATTTTCCAAGAATCACAAAAGTTGCTCACTTCAAACGACTACAACAAATAAACTAATCGATGAATTTGGCTAAAATTTTAACAGCTGACGTTTGACAGATCGTAATTTCTAAGCAAGCAAAAGTTTTGTATTTGTGCTGCCATCTAGCGCTAGGTAGCTTCAATGTCAATCCGCCCTCGTATATATTTTCTCAAATTTTAATAAATACTTACATACTTACAAAATAAACCAAATTTACCTATATTCACGATGTCTTTCTAAATGCTAAACTTTAGATAATAAGAAACAAGCAATTTGAACCAAGTGATTAATGAATGAGACCGTCTAAGAACTGACCGTATGTATGTACTTTTTTAAACCTTGTAAATATAAAATTGTATTCTTCTGCAAAATATTAAAAAAGATATATGTACATATAAGAACAATAGCAAAATTTTTTACACACAACTCACAAAAGCAAAATTCACAACATCTCAATGTTCGACAACAGGCGAAAGTCGAATGTAATTCATAATAGACTATAACGATTTTTTTTTTTATTAAATTAAATTTTAAGTTGCTTTTTTCATTATTAATGATTTTAAAATACATTCCTTCTTTTTATTGCTCTCAAATACGGAATTAACTTACGCTTTAGCATAATTTAGGTTTTCTTAAGCAAACGTTCAAATGTTTAAAAGCTATACTAAACGTACATTAAAACTAGATATGTAAAAAAGTATAAAGTTCTTTAATTGTAAAGAGGCATGAACTTTGTTGAATTTGATTTTTGTTTTTCTATTTATGATAAAGATTATGAATTATTTAAATATAATATTTTTTTTTATTATAGCACCACCAGCACCTGGTTCATCTGTAAATCCCACCGCTGTAACAAGCCCAAGTGCTTCTAGTGTTGCTGTAGGTGGGGCTGTGGGCGGTGCATCATCCACTCAAGCTGCTGTTGCCTCCGCTTTAGGTGCTTCATCAACCGTAACCGCAGCAACGGCCGCAGCGGCTGCCACTCCCACCACCCAACCTGAACTGCCAGTATTTACATGTCCTCGTCGTCCCAATTTAGGGCGAGAAGGTCGTCCTATAGTACTGCGCGCTAATCACTTTCAAGTTAGCATGCCTCGTGGATATGTACACCACTATGATATTAATATACAACCGGATAAATGTCCACGAAAGGTCAATCGTGAAATTATTGAAACGATGGTCCATGCCTATAGTAAAATTTTCGGTGTTTTAAAGCCGGTATTCGATGGGCGGAATAACTTGTACACGCGTGATCCTCTGCCGATTGGTAATGACCGCTTGGAATTAGAAGTTACTTTGCCCGGTGAGGGCAAAGATCGTATTTTCCGTGTGACAATAAAGTGGATGGCACAAGTTTCTCTTTTTAACTTGGAGGAGGCTCTGGAAGGACGTACTCGTCAAATACCTTACGATGCTATATTAGCTCTAGATGTTGTCATGCGTCATTTACCCAGTATGACGTATACTCCTGTAGGCAGAAGTTTCTTTAGCTCACCTGATGGCTACTATCATCCGTTGGGTGGTGGTCGAGAAGTATGGTTCGGTTTTCATCAGAGTGTACGTCCATCCCAATGGAAAATGATGTTGAATATTGATGGTATGATGGTTTTCAAACAATATTCCCTCTCCCGAAAATTTTCAAGTTTCTTTCGTTTTTATAGTATCCGCAACGGCGTTTTACAAATCTCAACCTGTTATAGATTTTATGTGTGAGGTTTTGGATATTAGAGACATCAATGAACAGCGTAAACCGTTGACAGACTCTCAGCGTGTCAAATTTACTAAAGAAATTAAGGGACTTAAAATAGAAATCACTCACTGTGGTCAAATGAGGCGTAAATACCGTGTTTGTAATGTAACTAGAAGACCAGCACAAATGCAATCGTAAGTCAATTTACAATAATTATCCAAATTTTGTAAAATTTAATTTTTACTAAAATCGATATCTATTTAATCATACACAGATTCCCTTTGCAACTGGAAAATGGTCAGACTGTAGAGTGTACAGTTGCAAAATATTTTCTTGATAAGTATCGTATGAAACTACGTTTCCCCCATTTGCCTTGTTTACAAGTAGGCCAAGAACACAAACACACTTATTTACCATTAGAAGTCTGTCATATTGTAGCTGGTCAAAGATGTATTAAAAAATTGACAGATATGCAAACATCAACTATGATTAAGGCTACTGCACGTTCAGCACCAGATCGTGAACGTGAAATAAATAATCTTGTAAAAAGAGCAGATTTTAATAACGATTCATATGTACAAGAATTCGGCCTAACCATTTCAAATTCCATGATGGAAGTCAGAGGTCGTGTTTTACCGCCACCTAAATTGCAATATGGTGGGCGAGTTTCAAGCATGACAGGTCAAGTAAGTTTTTTATTCGATTATTTTTTCTTTTAATCTTTTACGTTTTAATAAATTTCAACAATTTTCAGCAATTATTTCCCCCTCAAAATAAAGTATCGCTAGCCTCGCCCAATCAAGGTGTATGGGATATGCGCGGCAAGCAATTCTTTACTGGAGTGGAGATAAGAGTATGGGCAATTGCATGTTTTGCTCCTCAACGTACTGTGCGTGAAGACGCATTGCGTAATTTTACGCAACAATTGCAAAAGATCTCAAATGATGCGGGCATGCCAATAATTGGCCAACCCTGTTTCTGTAAATACGCTACCGGTCCCGATCAAGTTGAACCAATGTTTAAATATCTTAAGAATTCATTTCCTAGTTTACAATTAGTGGTGGTAGTTTTGCCAGGCAAGACACCAGTTTATGGTAAATTTTTGCGCTACTCATCACAAATTATTTCAAATCGACATTTTATTCTATCCTGTTATTTTAGCTGAAGTAAAACGTGTTGGTGATACAGTCCTGGGCATGGCAACACAATGCGTACAGGCTAAAAATGTCAATAAGACGTCACCTCAAACGTTGTCCAATTTATGTCTTAAAATTAATGTTAAATTGGGTGGTATAAATTCCATTCTAGTACCTTCCATACGTCCTAAAGTTTTTAATGAACCTGTAATTTTTCTGGGAGCTGATGTTACTCATCCACCTGCTGGTGATAATAAGAAACCATCCATTGCTGCAGTTGTTGGTTCAATGGATGCTCATCCGTCACGTTATGCCGCCACAGTGCGTGTACAACAGCATCGCCAAGAAATTATCCAAGAATTGTCAAGTATGGTTCGTGAATTGTTGATCATGTTTTACAAATCGACTGGCGGCTATAAACCTCATCGCATCATATTGTATCGCGATGGTGTTTCAGAAGGTCAATTCCCACATGTTCTTCAACATGAACTTACGGCTATACGAGAGGCTTGCATAAAACTTGAGGCTGAATATCGTCCCGGCATAACATTTATTGTAGTTCAAAAACGACATCATACACGACTGTTTTGTGCCGAAAAGAAAGAACAAAGCGGTAAATCTGGAAACATTCCAGCAGGTACAACAGTCGACGTTGGCATTACACATCCCACTGAGTTTGATTTTTACTTGTGTAGTCATCAAGGTATTCAGGTATGTTATGAAAATCACCAAACGTTAGTGTTTATCAAAATAGCAATTTGATTTTTATTTATTTATTTATTTTTTTTTGTTTTCATTTATATTAGGGTACAAGTCGTCCTTCACACTATCATGTTTTATGGGATGATAATCATTTCGATTCGGATGAGCTACAATGTTTAACATATCAATTATGCCATACATATGTACGTTGTACTAGATCTGTATCTATACCAGCACCAGCATATTATGCACATTTAGTTGCTTTCCGAGCAAGGTGTGTACAAAATGACATTTATTATTAATATACGAGTACTCTAAGAAAAGCTTTTGTTGTTAAAGAAACTTAAAAAAAATCTTTTATTTATAATAAGTGATTTGTTTATTACATTTACTTTTTCAGATATCATTTAGTTGAAAAAGAGCATGATTCTGGAGAAGGATCCCATCAAAGTGGCTGTTCTGAAGATCGTACACCAGGAGCAATGGCACGTGCCATTACAGTACACGCAGATACCAAAAAGGTTATGTACTTTGCATAAATTATTAGCTATATAATGATTTATCTTTTTGATACACATTAAAAAAAAGCACACACACACACACCCACACACACTCTTATGAAAGAACAAAATGCCAAAAACCAAAAGAGATAAAATTAATTTACGAAATTTTAAAATTAAAACACAAAATCTTCGAATAACACAAATTGAAGCATTTTTTTAGAAAAAGAAAGCTACAATTACTTAATATAATTAATTGAAATTTAGTTTTCTAATATATTTTCTTCATTTTAAAATGAATGAAAACCAAAAAGAAAAAATTTTAAGGAATGTATAAAAATACACACATCTAATCCAATCAAATATTTATATATTTTAGTTTTAAGTTTTAAATATTTTAAAACAAACAAACAAGCAAGCAAAGAAAGTACACAATCTAAGAATGCAAAATTTTATTTTAAGAAAATCAAAATATGGATTTGCTGAAATTATATATTAAAAAATATACAAATTAAAATGTGCGGTAAATAGGGAACAAAACATATAAAAAATTTAGGAAAGAAAGAATTAAAACACTTTTTTACAAAAATGTTGATTCAACTATAAAAAAAAAGAAAAAGAGCGCATGAAAAATTTATTTTAATATAATTTTGTTTTTAGATTTTATATTACCAAAGTTATATGTATTTATTTTCAATACTATTTAGTTGTTACGTATTGTTTTCTGTTTTAGTGAAAAAGCGCTCTTTGTTTGTTTATAATGCTAAAGAAAAATAAAAATATGTCACTGTATAAAAAACTATTTTATATATATGAAAAAACATTTCATGAAATAAACAATTAAGGTTTTTTTTTAATAAATTATTTATTTAAAATGAGCAACAAATGCAATACATTTTTTATATACAATAATTACAGAAAGCATCCCAAACATTTAATTTTCTGTTTATTATTATTATTAATATTATTAAAAAAAACTGTTCGATTTCAATAGATTCAATATGTAGTTTTTAGGTTTAATCACTTTGAAATGCAAGATATTTTAACTCAAATTACAAGATTCAACAAGTGAATTACTTCAATTTATATAATATATTTATATTTTTAGTTTTATTAGCTTAGTAGTAGTATTACCTTTTAAATTTGTTGACGTTTTGTTCTTTGTCACTAAAAGTTTTACCAAAACCGAAACAGAAATGACAATTTAAAGCCAATATTATAAATATTTATTTAAGATATATTTAAGCATATATATTTAGTTACTTTTCTTTTAGAAACAAAAAAGTTAAAAAATACATAATTTTAATGTGGTGTACGGGTTTTTTTTAAATAATTTAAATTAATTATATATTTAGTTTAAATTTTTTGCTTATAACCAAATGTCGGCAAATTATTTTATAATATTAAATACTATTCTCTATTATTACTGAAAATTTAAACTTACAAGGACACAGTTCAAGTTAACATTTAATTTTTTTTTAAATTATTTTAAATATATTTACAAACGATGAAAAAATACAAAACACAAAAAATGACAGCAACTAAAAATAAGCCACAAAACTTATTTATACATATATATTTCACTATATATTAATACTTTTTTAATTTTCACTATTATTATATTTTTTAATTAACCTAATTTTGACAGTAAAGTATAATTTATTTATTTCCGAATATAATAATGGCAATATCATAACACATAGTATAAACATAAAACATTTTAAGTATAAACATAAAAAGTATAAAGAAAACAAAATCTTTTCAAAAAATTATCGTTATCAAGACAAATGTTTTTCTTCTTTTCTTACAATATAATTGTAACTTTGTAACTACATTGCTCTCCAATTGAATAGCCCGCTCACTGTGGTCTTTAAAAATCGCCTTATATCTCTTTCTTTCGAAGAACATAAAAGTAATAGCTATACAGATTCAAATTGATTTTTTCGTAGCTGAATCTGGGTCATGTGAATGCGGAAAATGCTTATTTATATTTCCTATTGAGTCGTGTGAATTAGATGCTTTTTTAAAAGATGTCTTTTTGTATGCATTAAAGATAACACACTATGTGTACCGCCCTTTGTGTTTTTTCTATATGTAATCTTCTTGGGCAAAGTTATATTATTTAGGGATGCTACAGAATCTAATTGTTGTCAGAATTAAAATTGAAATCAACAAAAAATTATTTTGGTGTCACTGAATACAATACTATCGATTTCACTTGTCAGAAATAATTCGACCAGCTGGCAGCTGACGGATTTGCACTGCCTATTTATTTTCCTTTAATTCGATTTATTATTGGCGTAATTACAAATAATGCATTTAAGTAAAAGTGAAAGAAATAAGTAAAATGCTGATAATTACATGGATTGCATTGCTGTAATTCCATAAAACTTTTCTTTTGATTTTTTCACAACAAATGCATGATGTAGGCATTTGTTAAAAAATATTTGCACCAAAATTTATTTATCACTAAATTATTAAATTGTAACTTAAAAATGTTAAAACTATAATACGCCACCAAATTATAAACAAAGCCAAAAAAAAATGTAAACAAAACCTGAACAGCTGACTCGAATATGTGTATTGTTTATGTTCGAATCAAAACAAAACCAATACCAATTCATATTAGAATCGATTTTCATTCAATTCTGGCTTGGATTCTGCAACACCCCTGATTACCTTTCGGCTTCTCTTAATGTTCTTCGATATCTTAGCAGCAGATAGGCCAATATCCTTGTAAGATTTCGCTTTTCCTTCTCAACTTCGGAAAGTATTTTGCATTTTTAAATATACTTATATAAAAAGCATCTTATTTAACTGAGAGTGATAACTAAATATTAATGATATGATGATCTATTCTAACGGTACATATCTTTAATGTATAATTAATTTTTGGAATATAAAAAATGTTTTTGGAACCCCAGAGGGTATGCTAATCAAGTGGCGGGCAGTGTATATTTAATAAATTTCCAATTATATTTACAATTTTTAAATAAACATGAATATCAAACCAATATATTAATTAGTATTCTGTCAATGTGACAACAGAGATATTGGAATTGGTTTTTCCCTAAAACACAGTGGGAAATAATGATAGATTTTAAATTTTGTAAAATAAAAAATAAAAAAGGAAATATCTTTTAAAGGTTATAAACACTTTCATTTAGCATATATATTTCAATCACTGGTGGTCAAAAGTAAAGTAACTAATATTGCATTGAGTTATTAATTTTTAAAATGATCATCGACTTGAAAATTCTGAAATGAAATTATATGTAAAATTTCTTTTCTGATTAACTCTAAAATGGACAAAATTATAAAGCGAATTCAATTTATCGAGTACTGTTTAAATTTGAAGTTTGATTCGATTTCAATTTCACTCGTTTTCGATTTACAGAGCATACCCGAATATAAAAAAAGAACTATATTAATAATGACAACTGTTTTCAGAGCAAAATCTTTGCTCTGCTTTTTAGGCATAATTGATCTTTTGATATATTGAAAAAAAAAAAATTCATAACATATTTCATTCTCGAATTTTAAAAATTTCTCCAAATCAAGTTGTGTTTGGCAAAGGCTAATCTATTTAGTCGATTTGGTTGATAATTATTTTCTTTATTAAAAACAAAAAAATATTTACGTTATTGCGTTTACTTTTAATTAAAATTAACTTAACAATTCGGTGGAACTTATGAATGATCTCTCGCCTCCATGCGACAAAGTTCATATTTCATATTCATTCATATTCCTTTTGAAATTCATTCTTTTTGTGTCCTCCAATTGCGTTCTTCAACAAATTATGTATATTTCTAACATCTCTCTTCTTTTGTTTGCTTAAATTTGATCCACCAGTGTGCAAATATTTGTTATGGCTTTAAGAGGTATACTTTTTAAAAGAAATTTGTTTACATAAACATATAAATACACACATACATATGTATATCATTTATTTAAATTAGAGATATTAATTAAGTTTTAAGGGTTAATATTGTAATTTTTGTGGCGACCTATCACTATTTAAAAACGAAACAACAGAACACATAAATACTAAAAAAAAAAATCTTACATCGAAGTGGATACAAATATTAAAAAAGAGTGTGCAGAATTACAATTTAAACTTCGAATATCTAAAAAAAAGTTAAAGTAAAAACATCTTTTCTCTTATGTTGATCGGAATCAAGTAATTATTATAAAAATAGTTTTTAATACTTAATCTTTAAAAATAAAAAAAAAACTTGGGCCTAAGTTCGATTGGTTTTAAAAACTTTGCTTAAATATAACTTTCGATCTCGATTAACAAAACAAAGGTGAATACACGATTTAAAAATGGAAATTTAACTAAAAATTATTGTCATTATTCAATAATTCCTAAAAGCAAAGTAGCTACTCACCACAAGCAAAATATTTAAATTAATTATATTTTATTGTTTGACTTGTAAAGCAACAATAATAAATTATGAACAATTAAAAAAAAAAGATATATTTTAATAATTCGTACTGTACTAATGGAAATTAGTATTAAAATGTATAACGAAACAAAACAATCAAATACTTCAGTTCAATTTTATTTTATATTAATTTTTTTATTTTTTTCTAAAAAAAAACAAAACAAGGGATTTAATTTACTTTTAAGATCTTGATTTCTTTATTTTACGAAACAAACTGTATGTATGTTTAATACAGTACATATAAATATATGTATTTATATAATACACATACAATAATAATAATAATTTAGAAGACATTATTCAAACAAAAGAAAGTAAAAGATATCATTTGCAAAAGTAAATAAACATTTAATATATATTATGTACATATATAATTTTTTAAGTTTTTTTTATTACTTTTAATTGAAATCAATAAACCTGCTCTTACATTTATATCGAAAAGTTTTTCTATAAACCAATTAGAATCCTATAGTAATTAGAAATAAACTTTATTTATAAAACTACATTAAATTAAATCAACATTCTCATTTTAAATTTATAGTATAATTTATATAAAATTAAACAGTAATTAATGCAAATTAATAAAATAAGAGTCTTCATGTAAATGCTTATAAATGCCTTGTAAGTTTTGCAGTCTTCAATCTTTTTATTAAATCGCTTTGGAAAAATTGAGCAATTAGACTTTTTTTATCGCTTTAAATAAAATTATTATTCGGGGTTGTTGTAGAACCTCATTGATGTCAGAATCTAATCTATTTTGTATCCTCATCTAAAATATATCAGAATTGCATATATATTTTTATTTTTGTTTTAGATGGTTGACATTAATTTATCTATGAGTAAGTTTATTTTAAAGAGCATTTCTAATAGCATGGAATTTATAATTTATTGAATATCATTTCCCATTAAAATTATAAAACCTGTCTTTGTCTTTTGTGGATTTGTATTTTAATGTATTTTTATAAAAAAAAAAATTTAGATTTAAAGTTTTCGTCGTCAACCATTTTAAGTGAAAAACACTGAGTGAAGGAAACACATGTCTTTTCTGTATATTTAAGATGTATTTTTAAGAGCTTTTCGATCGAAAACACTTAAGTCGTTTCTTCAAACTTTTTGCTATGTCAACTTTTTAAAATGTTATCTAAAACATATAGTAAATCTCTCATTCTTATATTAACAGTTCTGACTTTGATGCTATGACAACCCTGATTGTTTTAAAAAATTTGATACAAAGTTTTCTACAATTTAACCGCTTAAGGGTGTTTTACACGATAATACTTTACGTACGTAATATCAAAGAGGATATATAAAACTCTATCCGTATTTTAAAAATGATAGTTTACACGATATGTAAAAAACTAAAACAAAATAAAATGAAGGAAGCGTTTTTAAAAGAGATCATTAGTGCGAGCGAAAAAATTTGCTATTTTCTTTGCTTATTTAATTTGTTTACATAAAAATACATCTCTCTCTGTCAAAATTTGATCCGTATTTTCTCAATGTCGTACGCTCTTATTACATATTAAGTTTACACGATACTATCTGTTCTCTTCTACACAAAAATTTTACATGTCGTATGACTTATATTACCGTGTAAATCCCCCTTTAGAGAATAGGTCTTAATGATATCCCGCAAAACATAATAGTTTAAACTTAAATAATTTAAAAAACATATTGCACCCCTATTCTGTATTTCGATTACGTTTCCACGTTCAGTTACGCTGCGATCAAAAATTTTATTTAGAAAAAAAACCGAATCGAAAGAAAAGATGATTGAGTTCTCGAGCAGTTGTTTTGTTATGACAAAGTAACAGAAAAATATGCGGTGTATGTAAACGTTTTATTAAGAACTCAAAATTTAGTGCATACACAAAAGGATTCAATAAGTAAACACTCAGTTTTTGATTATGTTTTTATATAAATGGCAAGCGTAAATTTATATTTTTATACAATTACTTCAAATTTAGCGTACATTTGTTTTGTATTTAATGAAAATAAATAAAATAATAATTAATATTAGCCAAATAAGAAGTTTTTTTAACCTAAAAAAACAAAAATCGAAAGAATATCCGTTAAAAAATTTGCAACTTAGATAACCGTAGCTGTGATCGTAAATGCAGAATACACACAATCGAAAGAATTAAAACGAAACGGAACACAAAATACCAAATATGCCAAACGGTGAAAATTTTCATTCAAATCGAAATGCAGAATAGAGATGATTTTCTTTCTGTTTATATTTTAAATATAATAAAGTTTTAGCGTTTTAATAAACGAAATGAAGCAAAGGAAATTCAGCAATGAATTTCGAAAATAAACAAATACAAAACAAAAGGTTAAATTTTGTGTATTTTTATTTTATTAAAAAAAGGCATTCACATATAAATATTAAATACAAATTAATGACATATTAAATACTAGTAAGCTTTATAAGAATCTACGTAGTTTTTTTTAAACGTACAACTTTACTCCTAAAGCAGAGAACCACAAATTTGTAGATTAAATAAGAAAATAATCAATATTTTATGGTTTAAAAAATTAAAATTGGAGTATGTTCTGTAAACCGATATCGAGTGAAATTGAAAACGAATGTAATTTCAAATTGCTATAATTTTTAAATCTGACAAGATTGTGATACTATTTTATTAATTCGCTTAATTCTATTTAAAATAAATTCTTTGAATAACAAAACTTTCAAATAATTCTCACATTTAGGTTTAATTTGTCTTTTAAAAATGTACTCAATTTCAATTTCACTCGTATTCGGTTTACAGAACATATCCTAATATTTATAAAATAACAACAAGGAATAAAATAGGTATATACTTGAAATAAATAATGATAATATTCTGAAAAAGGTTTCTTTACTTAAATTAGACAAAAAATAGTAAATAAAAACGAAAACAAAAAATATTAGTTAATATACCACATAACATATATATATATATATATATATATATATATATATATATATATATATATATATATAATGTTTATATATATAATGTTTATATATATATATATATATATATATAATGTTTATATATATATATATATATATATAATGTTTATATATGTTTATATATATATATATATATATAAACATATCTATATATATATATATATATATAATGTTTATATATGTTTATATATATATATAGCTATATATATATATATATATAATGCTTATATATATATATATATATATATATATATATATATATATATATATATATATATATATATATATAAACATTATATATATATAACATTTACGAATACTAAACATTAAATACATATATAAGAATTGAATAATTTTTAGAAAAGTTTTTTAAGTCTTCATTATAAATCGCAAAAGTTTTAAATTCGTTTATTTTTCCTGATATTTAAATAAATTTGTTTTGAAAACTTAAACGAAATTAAAATTTTAGGATAGATTTAAATTTATTTGGTTTTTTGTTAACTATTGCCCCTATTATGGTTTACAACTCGAACCAGTTGAAGTTTTACAATTTGATATTATTAATAAACTTGTTAAAATCTCAAAAAATTGCAACCCATGAATAGCAGTTGTAAAATCAACTGAAATTTCAATTTAACAAGTCGAGTTGTAAATAGTATAGGGGCACATAACTACAAAATTAAATTTAGTTTTCTTGTATATTGGGTCATGTAAAAACGATATGTCTGTGGTTTTTTAATTAGTTCTTGAAATAAAATGTTCTTTATTGCACACCAATTTTAATCAAGTAATTAACATATGACTGAAAAGTCACGGGCATAACAAAAAAACATTTTTTTATTGTTCAAATTAGCTTTAGCAATCATTCCAGCGCCATTCTTACATTTCAATACCACTTTTGTAGCACGATTTAACTTTTGCCTCAAAATAGATCTCAGTTTCAGCGATAACCTCTTCATTCATGCGAAATTTCAACCGACAAGTTTTTTTTTTTTTTTGAGGTTTTGCGAACAGTCAGTAGTCGTTGGAAGCCAAATCTGGCGAATACGGTGGATGTAGGAGCAATTATAAGTTCAATTCATGTAGTTTTGCCATTGGCACCCACTTTGCTCATGTAATCTCAGCCAACACGGCCTTTTGATATCTTTACGATGCAAGCTAACTCACATAACTACACTTTTTGATCATTCAAAACGATTTTGTGGGTTTTTTGATTTTTTCTGGTGTTACAGCCTCATTTTGACGTCCACTACGTTCTGCATCATCAGTGTCTTTGCGATCACGTTTGAAGTCAGCAACTCCATAACACTTTTCAAACCAATGCTTCCCTTGAACGGTATTTTTTGCCATCAAGAAGCAGTGTAGAATTAAAACACGAAATTGTTTTTGATCCATTATTCTGAAAATAACAAAAGTAGCGTAATCCTTAGCACAATAACTCATAAACATATTAGTAGAATATTATGAAATTTAAACAGCTGTCTTTTGAAGGTTAGAACTAACTGAAAAAGAGATAAATGTAATAAAGCGAGCAAACTATATGTTATGCTCGCGAATTTTCAGCTCATTTGTTATTTGCCATTATTAGCAATCAAACTTTTGCAGCTTTTTTGACACAAATAATGTGCGGCTAATTCTAGTAGTATTTTCTTTCCCTACATTTTGATCTAATTAGATCTGTTTTTGATATAAACTCAACACGATTGGCTTTTGATCTGATAAAATCTGCATTTTATATAAATTTAACATACCGACTGGAAAATTGTAGGGCATGCCTGCTTCTAACTTTGTATGGATCTGATCACATAAAAAAAAAGATCTTTTAATATAAACTTAACATACCGACTGAAAATATGTATGGTAGGCGCGCCACAACTTTGTATAGGAGAAGTGATAGCGACGCGATATCGACATACTTATTGCAGGGTTGTAGCAATTCCAATCCCACCAAACACTCAAAAATTTTTTAAATGTTCACTTCCAAGCAAACAACTACACCAATTGCAATGTAAAAGTATAAATAAATAAATATTTTTGTTTCGAAATAGCAAAAAAAGAAGAGAAAAAAGGTAAAAAGTTAGTGTACACGTGGATTTCAATTTCAGCAGGCGAAGATACTGATGAAACACAAAGTGATAGCGAATAAATATAAAATAATTTATCTTAAAAATGTGTCGAGCGTGTATTGTAATCTTTGAATTTTTTATAATTATTTACATTAGCTTAGTGATTTTAACCAAACAAGATAGCGTTTTTTTAGTTTATCTTTTTCTTTATATTTTTCAACCAAAAGTAATTTTTTTAAATGATTCATAATACCAAGACCACGACTGATACCCATATCTTATACCAGTGGTTTAATTGATTCCAGAAATGGTACAATCTTGCCCCACTGTGCAATGTTCCTAAGTGCGATTTTTTACTTAAAATAAAATATATTTTTTTTGTCAATTTTTTCCAAAAAATCTGTGCTTTAGATGTTAAACAAAATTTTATACACAACGAAATACCAAACTGAAAGTAACTGAAATCCTAGAAATGAGAATAGATTTATTGTATTCTGTATACACTGTGCATCATAACTATGGACGCATAAACTATTTAATTGATACTCTAGCAAATGAAAAAATTATGCTATAAAGTTATATGCTGGACCATAAAGATTGAATTTTTTATCATCTGATAAAATCATCTAAATGAGAAGAAATAAATTATTAAAGCCGAATATGAACCAAGTCATACAACTTGACCTTTTCTTGTTTTTGTTTTTTATAAGTTTTGCAAACTCCAGTAGAGGAAGTAGCTTGGCATTGTGATTTGGTCTGGATTCTGGGTGGGATGTGTAAGCACCGCATTTTTAAAAATGGTACTCAACTTATTGTGTTTTTAGAATTTTCAAGCTGCACACATGAGCAATCTGCGAAAATCTTTTCATAGAATTGCAAGTAGTGTTGACAAGACTTTGTCGATCGCTGTCTGTTAACTTTTTTTGGTACCATTATTTTATTTTACGTTTTATTCATTTTTTTGCAAAACTTCCAAAAACTTTCTGATCGATTAATTTTCCGACTCGTTTCCTAATAACTTTAACCGTTTTCTAAAAAAGTAAAATTTTATCTTTTACAATTTCAGTAATGTACATATGTATGTATCTATCACGTAGCATTTTGTTTAAAAATGGAAAAATGATAACATTTTACAAAACTTGTCTTAAATTACGTGAATTTAACTGATTTAATTTGAAAATCTTACAGTACGTCTATAGTAATGAAAAACTAAGAAATGTATTTAGGTGCTAGTGCTCCCAATTTAAAGAGTGATATCCCAAATGTTTAAAAACAAATGTACTGTAGCTTTATAATAATTCACTACAATGGGTTGCATACAAATATAAATAAAACTTTCAAGTAACTCAAAAATGCAATGCGTCTATAGTTCTGATACGCAGTGTATAACACATTTTTTTGAATTCGTTTATTTTCAATTTATATATTTCAATTACTACAATAGACAAAATAATATTTAAAATTTTTCTTATTTCTTATTAAGTAACTTTAATTTTAGTTTTAAATAGCAAGAAACAAATTTGGCTTATACTTTTACCGATTTATAAAGAAGACTTGATTATAACTAACATATGTAGCTGTTAAAAAGGGAATAAATTTACCCCTAGAAAATAACAATATGCTTTTTGTATTTATTGTAATTGCTAAGAAAAAAATGATAATTGTATGAAAATAAAAAAAAATCTACACATTTTTTTGTTATTGTTTAAAAATTAGATAATTCTTGTAATAATTTTAAACATTTCAATTTGTTTCTCAAAACCATCCTACCTTATGAACACCTTACAAAGGAAACTACTCCAGAAACTTTTGTTTTATTTCATATTTTACGAAAAAAAAAAAGCCAAAAAAATAAATTAAAATTATGTATTCCAAGCAATTATTTCTTCCATTATCAGTTTTCCTCCCCCAATTGAAATTAAATAAAAAAATAATAATAATTTTAATATTTCTTTGCCCTAAACATAAGTCTTGAAAACTAAAATACCAATCATTGTTATTTTTATCATACTATTATATCTTTCTACCCATATCACTATCACACACTATCTGTGGCAATGTTATATAACAATAAATTATGTAATTCAACTTACTAATGCTGTTTGAAATCCGACTCAGTTGAATTGAAATTTCAGTTGAAATTATACAATTTGGTATTATCGATAACAACTTAACCTGTTATAAACAAAAAATTACAACTCATTAATAGCAGTCGTAAAATTTCAATTGAACTGATTCAAGTTGTCAATCGTAATAGGGGCATAAAATCACAAACTTTTTGGTTCGTTTTAAAATTTTTCGTTTTACATTCTTTCATAAAAATATATTTTTTATTTAATAAAAGGCTCAATTTAAAACGAAACTTGTATAAAACTTTTTATAAAATAAACATTTTTTTATACAGAAGAAATAAAACCTAACGAAATATAGCTTATTCACTTTACCTATTGCTCTTTTATTGCAACAGTGTCATAGCCCATAACTTGTCAAAATACGTTTAATGTTTTGGATAAATAAAATAAATATTTTATTGAGAAATATAAATATAGTATATATTTTTTCATGATATCACACTGTTGGAATATACAAAATATAAGCGAAGAAATGAAAATACAACTTCTTTCGAGAACAGTATTTAATAGTTTTGAAAGTTTTAAAATATATTCTTTTAGTTTTTGCCACAGATGTTTCTATGTACTATATAATATTTTAAAGTAACAAGTGTTTTCAATTTTAGTTAAAATTGTTCGATTTTCTTAAAGGCACAAACCATTCACTTATTTTTGCTTCAAAATTAAAAAAAAAGAATTTTTTTGCTTCCTCTTCTAAACATTTTTTTAAATTCTGAATATTTTTTATTAAAAATAAAAAGATGGCAAAACTAAATTTATAAATACTTGTTTTATATATGCAATCGAATTCGAGCATCGTTTCAAAAATTTTTAAGTTTCAGTTCTCAGTCAAAAACTAGACTATTTAAACCGTTTAAGTGAAACAGATTTTATTCGTTAAACCATAGAATAAAATGAAACAAAAACTGTTTCATTAAAAAAAAAGAATCGGAATGTGTATTGTTTTATTTACAGAAACTGAATTTACTCTTTCTTCATTGTTTGTAAGAAAATTATAAACGATAAATCTAAGTTTTCGCTAGGCTGGAGATGTTGCGAATATTCGCATTCGCATACTATTCGCTTATTTCAGATATTTGCGTTCGCCAAAATTTTTGCGAATATTTGAAGTGAAAACTTAATAAGATTTAAAGGAAGTATCAAAAACTCGCACACACATACATATACGCATAAAAGGTGATTTTTTTGCTATTTGGTTTTTTAATGTAAAAAAAGAATTGAATTTTTTATCGAAGCTCGTGCTGTGTGAGAAATGTGTTTCTAAAATTATGTCCATTTTATGGAAGTCAAAAATGAGCCCAATGGATTTTACAACAAATAGATTTTTCGAATTTGGTTAGAAGAGCGGTGAGAGGTAGTTCAAGAACTGCCAATACACCCTGTAAGATGCACTGTTTGATGTGGTTTGTGTGGTGTGTGGTCGACGGCATCATTGGACGGTATTTCTTCAAGAACAATGAAAATCGCAACGTTACAGTTAATGAAGCTAGGTGTCGTGCAATGATTACCAATTATTTTTGTTTAAAATGAAGAAAATGGTTGATATGTGGTTTAAACAAGACAGTGCAATATGCCACACGGTATGGGATACCATGAACCTATTAAGAGGCGAGTTTGTGTTAAATTAATCTCCGCCAATATCATGCGATTTAATCCCTTTTAACTGTTTTTTGTGGGGATACAGCTACATTGTGAGATACACCGATAAAAACACCTGTGGTGTAGCCGTGGGCAATATTTACACGAAATAATAATGGTTGTCATTAACTTATTGCCACAATGAAATATTTCATTCTCTTTTGCAAATTGTCTGTGTTTTTCCAATATTCGATACCCAAACGGTTAAAAAATTACTCTTTACTTGCATGTCATAAAAAAATTAAAACTAAAAAATTATGTTTTTATAGCTTTAAATTGTTTTGTAAGTACTCGGTTTCGCATTCGCAAAAATTTGGATTTTCTATTTGCATTCGCTAAACTGACATTCGAAACACCTCTAATTGAGACTACACACACCACAAGCCATCTTTTGTTCAGCCTTATATGTTCACCATATAAAATTGAGGCTTTCTTCGAAGCTCCTCTTCCTTCCCGATTAGATAGAGCAAATGCGCCTTTCAGAATTACTATATCCTCCCCGAGGAACTTTATTCCTTTATTCGGTTTGTTTATATAAACAGTCGGTTAATTTTTAATCTTTGTTTTAAGATTTTTACTATCTTTATTGCGTAAAATTCTCTTAAAAAAATAATTTTGATTGTCGCTCTCTGCCGTAATTCGACTGCAATAATAAAATTTTTCTTATTTTAAAAGAACCTATTATTTTCATTTAATTTATTTATTTATTTTTTTTTTTTTTTTTTTTGTTATATTGAAAGCACTTTAAATCGAAATATATTTTGGGCAAAATTTAGAGAAAATATTTTTAATAATAATTAGTTTTTAGTAGTAAAATATATTTATACAGAAATACATATTCAATAAGAAATACAATATTTTCATTATTTAGAACAAGTTAAATAAAGTATAAAAGAAAAATTAAAATTGAAATAGAAATAATTGTGTGGATCATTAATTAAAAAATATTATGGTATGGAATTGTTAGTTAACAAATATAACATTTTCCATTGTAGTATTTTCATATAAATGCCGGGAATAACATTAAAATAAGAAGTGTAAACGTTACGGAAAATTAATTTTAAGCTAAAAAAAACAAAGAAAAAAATTTGCATCTTCAATTTAATAGCATTTAAGATATTATAACTTATAAATAATTTTAAGTAATAACAAAATTTAAAATTAATTTCTTTGAGAAAAAGTTAAGTTAAATCAAAATAATAAAAAAAAATCAGCACTAAATAATATTTAATATTAAATCTATATGTTGACTATATACTTACATAAATACAATATACAGAAACTCAAATGATGAAATTATTGGATTCAAAAACATAAATACATAGTTGTTGTATAATCCACCTTCAATATTCAAAATGAAATATGGGAATTATTGTAAACTTTTGGTGATCTATTATCTATATTATACATAAATATACGTGTACGCTTCATTGAAAAAATGTTCACATTTTTTTAGAAATTTCTATAATATAAGTCAAAATTATAAATTAGAAAAAAACGATGCAGTACATACTTACAAACATAGTTATATTTTTCATATGATAAAATTAAAAAATATATATCAAAATCAAGACAAAAAACAAAATCAATAATTTATGACTACGGAAAAAACCTAAATACAATTTTATTCTAAAACAAAAGGAAGGCAAAAAATACACTAATAATGTTTTATTTTATTTAATATACATACATACATACTATGTGCAAGCATAAAGAGCAAAACAACATATTCATGTAATGGATTAAATAATTTTTGAATGTATAAAAAAATTAATAATAAATCAAGTGAATAATCAATTAAAAATTACCTTTTTTTATTTAAAACCCACAAATAACTTTAATTGGTCAGGATAAAACCAAAAAATTTTTAAGTAAAAATAGTATAGCGGGCATGTTATGAAATAACGATGATTTCAAACCACTAACGATTTTGAAGCAAAATATTAGCAACACAACCATTACTAACGAAGAGAACAATCCAAACATGGATCAAACCGATATTGTAAAGGAAGTCATTGACATCAATCCGCTTAGTTTCGATGAGATCAAACTACAAATCATTAGAGTTATACTTTCGGGAGTGTATTCGCATTGTTTATTCGATTACTTGTACTCCCCCTCTTGGCGATAACTTGACCGATACCAGTCTAATTAATACCTAAACATTTTACAAATTTTTCGTGCTTAAATTTTGACAGATTTTTTGGTAAAATATCAGCTATCATCTGGTCAGTGGGAATATACTTCAATTCAATCCCATTACTAGAAACCAATTCCCTGACAAAATGATATCTAATATCTATTTTTTGCTGCGTGAGTGATAAATTTGGTTCTTTGCCATTTGCTGTGCACTCAAGTTGTTTTCATATATTATAACAGGATGTTGCTGATCGTGAATACCAATTTCACCCAACAGACTTCTTAAATACGCTGCTTCTTTTGCCGCTGTCGACATTGAAATGTATTAGGCTTCAGTGCTGCTGACCAGGTGAAAGCCTCTCCACCAACAAGAAATGCGTAGCCGAAGTAAGATTTGCGGTCTAATGCATTAAAGCCAAAATCAGCATCCGCATATCTTTCTACTATTTTACGACTAAACCACTAAGCATAGCTTTCCTTCAATAGTCATCTTAAACAAACATGTTTCATTTTTGCACGGATCAAAACCAAACGTTTAAAGAACCTCACTAAGCTACGAGTTCCTCTCACGACCCAATTGCTTCAATCCGTAAAGTGACTTATTCAACTTAAAACGTAATCTGCATGCTTTTTATCGACGAAATATTGTAGTTGCTTCATATATAAACTTCTTCGGAGAGATCGCCTTTCAAATATGCCCTACATACGTCCATCTGATGCAAGTACATTTTCTTTTCAACTGCGAGACCAAGTATCATACATACAGTTAGTGTCCTTAATATTCGGTTTTATTAAAGAGATATGTTTAACTGATTCGTCTTAAGCTAAATGTATATCTTTTTCAACATTTTTTTCTTTTCATTAATAGCTTACTTAGACACTTGAAAGTTCACATTTATATTTAGAAAAAAACAATAACTATATAACAAAAAAAACTAAATTAATTCAGGTGGCATAAAATATTGCGCGTCAATAATATTCTGTTTTCTTTGAAAAGTAACAAATAATACATAAGAAAAATGGTTTTATATAAAATTCAGTATTTTGTTGGATAACCCTTTTATTTTATAACTTCACTTAGACGGTTTGACATGTTTTTTACTATTTTAGCTGTATAAGCTGCAGGAATACGATCCCATTCTTCTTGAAGCCGCAATATCAAGTCTTCAATGGATGTTATTTTGTAGTTGCGGATTCGGCGGTCCAACTCATCCCATAAATTCTCAGTCGGGTTGAGGTCTGGGGATTGTGCAGGTGGATGGAGAACTTTAGGGCAGTTATAGAGCAACCATTCTTGAATTAAACGCGACTTGTGCTTTGGGTCGTTATCTTGGTAGAATTTAAAAGAATCTAAAACGCTTAGCTTATTTGCACTTTCTTTCAAATTTTGACGGAGGATATTCAAATATGATTCCTTATTCATAATTCCACTGATAAAAACTAATTTTCCCGTCCCTTTAGCTCCCATACAACCCCACACCATAACATGTCCATTTCCATGTTTTACGGTTAGTTTTAAATTTTGTGGTTGTAGCTCCTCATTTGACTTCCGCCACACCATTACACGCCCATCGGATCCAAATACGTTATACTTGCTCTCGTCCGCAAATATAATGTACTCCCTGGCCAAACTCAAACGAGCTTTTCGGTTGCGTAAATTAACCAATGGCTTACGACGTGCTACTAGGCCATGAAAACCTTTTTTTCTTATGGTTCTTCGTATAGTAGATGCAGATATTTTCTTTTTAAACTCATTGAGCACCTCTGTGACTAATTTAGGAGCACTTAAGCGTGGGTTAAATTTTTTTCGCACAATTGAACTTTCTTCCCGCTCGGTCAATTTTTTTGGCTGACCTGTCGGCTTTATGAGGTGTATTCTTCCTTCATTTTTGTGCCTTCTGACAATGTCCCCAACTGTATTTGGTTTCATATTCAGAATTTCAGCAATCTCTTTGTACTTTTTACCTTATTCATAATGGAAAATAACAAGTTTTCGCTGTTCTAAAGGAGTGCTTTTTCCTTTGCGCCCCATTTGTATAATTTGCAGTGAAGTAGAATTTTGGACAGACAAGAAAGGAGGTGTTATGCACTTTTATTAAAACGTATCTCTATATTGCTGGAAAAGTAGCTGAATAACATGTTTTTTTTGCAAATAGCATATAAATAGGGGAAAAACCGAATATTAATGACGCTTAGTAAACAGGGTTAACAAACTTTGATCGATTTATCACGGTTGCAGGGTTACCAAAGAGCCATTTTTTCCATATATTTGAATACTCATACTGACATTTATTTAAGTTTTTGCTATTCTTCTGATTACCTATCCATTTCGCTAATGCCAGGGTGTTATTATCGATAAACTTAAAAACCGAATATTAATGACACTAACTGTACATACGTATCGTTTCATATCTGATGACTGGTGGGAATATTACAGTGTAATCTACGCCAAACTGTTGAATACACACATTTGCGACCAATCGTGTTTTAAATCTTTCGATTTCATTACGAACCAATAGTTTTTTTTGCCTTTAGGAAGTTTGACTAATGACCAAGCGACTTTTGCAATAAGTGCATTATATTTACTTTGCATTGATTTTTTCCATTCCAATAAAAAAGTACTGTTTTCCGCAGTTTAGGGTATCACTATTCTATCATAGCATTCAAAACGTACTATTCTGGTTAGATTTAACTACATTCTCCTTCTCTTTAGAAACTTGGGCTTTTTCACTGTCATTGAAGAACTCTTCATTATTTGGGTCATTATCAAAAGCAGAAAAGCTAATCTTCGCTTCTAAAGACTCTCTACATTATCCTTAGCTTCATTTACATCACTATTCACCAAAATATCAGGTACAACAATAAAATCGCCATCATTTGCCTTTTAGGGTTCCACAAACATTGCAACGCGTTTTTCTACAAATATGTGTTTTTTAGTATCATATAAACCAGGTATGAGCAAACGCGGCCCGGGGCCACTTGCGGCCCGTTTAACATATCATTGCGGTTCGCCTCGCATTTTTAAAATTTGGTTTATTTTATTTACTTTCTTCCATCAATATTTCCCGGTAAAAGATTTTTTGCAAGAATTTTTATTTCATTTCCGTTTAAAATATTTTTTGAATTTTTATATATTTGTCTCTTTTTAGCTTTCAGCATAAATAAATATTCATATTAAAAAATAAAATTAAAAAATTAAAAAAAATACGAACAAGAAATTAAAACAAATATCAAGTACATGAACATGTTTACTCTTTTATGTTCTCTACATATGTATACATATGTACATAAAGTTAAATTTTATGCAAGAAAACTCATATCGTCTAAATTGCGACTATATTATTATAAAATTAATTACGGGAAACCCCGCATAACGCGGTATTTCTACAACACGATTTAAATAGAATTCCGTTACAGTTCATCGTGAAACTGTGACGTGTATAACGCGAAATTGAAAAGAAGTGTTGGCGACACTAATTTGTGCATACATATTTCTTTTTAATGTAAAACGGGGGATTTCCCTTTTGTTCAAACATCAAATACGAACGCACCGCCTCTGTGGTTATTTGTGTTTGCTTCTGTCACACAATTAGTCAGACTGGTAAGCTGTTAACTAACAATTTTTGTATTTCTTGAAAAAGTTAGTGAAATTTTATTGTCGAAAAGGTAATATTAGAGTTTTCTTTACTCAAAATTAAGTTTTTCCCCAAACTTTGTTAACTTTAAAATTTTTTTCCATAATAGAATGTCTGAAAAGAAAACAAAAAAACGGACGATTGCGAATGAGCACAGGAATTTCCAAGAAAAGTGGAAATTTTATTATTTTTTCACTTTCGCCAAAAATAAAGCTGTATGCTTAATATGCTCAGAAACTGTGTCGACTCTAAAAGAATATAACATAAAAAGGCATTATGATACAAAACATGAACAACAATACAAAAACCGAACAGGACAACTCCGGATAGATAAGTTTAATCAAATGGAGAAAAACTTCGGAAAACAACAGGATTTCTTTAAAAATCAAACTGTTTTATCAAATATCGCAGTAAAGGCAAGTTATGTTGTCAGTCAAATACTGGCAAAAAAAATGAAACCCTTCGCGGATGGAGAGATGATAAAAGAATGTCTGACTGCTGTTGCAGAAATAGCGTTTCCTGAAAAAATAAAAATTATTTCAAACATTAGTTTACCAAGATTCTCCATAGCAAGGAGAATTGAAGACTTGTCTGTGAACGCATTGCAAAATTCGAATACTGTTCTTTGGCACTTGACGAGAGTTCCGATGATACAGCACAGCTGGCTATATTTATACGTGGTGTTGACTCCAATTTTAATATTACCGAAGAATTGTGTTCACTGATTCCTATGCAAGGAACTACAACCGGCAAAGACTTGTACGATGAACTAAAGTCTGTGTTGGAAAATTTTTCAATTTTATTAGAAAAGATTATGGGTGTATCGACAGATGGAGCACGAGCAATATCAAGTATGGAGGTTGGAGTATCAGGAAAGCTGTTTCAAGACATTAAGAAGGCCACAGGAAGGGAAATATTCATAACCACTGTGTAATTAACTAGGAAAATTTGTGTGCGAAAAGATTGATTATGCCAAATGTCACATTACCAATAATTAAATTAATTAATTTTATTAAGTCGCGAGCGTTAAATCACCGCCAGTTTAAAGAATTCCTAAAGGATTTAGAAACTGAATATGGCGTTGTGGTTTTTAGTACCGAAGTAGTTGGCTTAGTAGAAGTGCAATGCTTAAAAGAGTATATAACTTAAAAAGCGAAATACAATTGTTCTTGGATATGAATGGATATGACTTCTCTCATTTTGGTAATAAAGAATGGATGTGCGACTTTGGGTTTCTTATCGACATTACCCAGCATCTCAGTGATCTTAATATTGAACTTCAAGGCAAAGGACTGTTTATTCATAACTTGTATGATAAAATTCAGGGATTTGAGTGCAAATTTAAATTGTGGAAACAGCATCTTTTGCAGAATAGAAAAAGAAAACGTTACCACTTCTCAAAAATACGCACCATATATAAACATTTTAATCAGCAAATTTCAATTACGATTCTAAATGTTTAAAACTGAGAAGACAGCGATTCCACTAAAAATGTTTTCCCCACCATTTAATATCGTTGTGGATACAGTTCCCAACGAGTTTCAAATGGAAGTGATTGACATACAGAATAATACCGATTTAAGAAATGTATTTTTTTCAGTAAATATAAATCATATGTGAGCCCTGAGAAATATCCGCTTTTGATGAAAAATGCAAAGCAAATAATGTCTCTGTTTGGAAGTACGTATGTTTGCGAACAATTATTTTCAACCATGAAATTAATCAAAAACGACCACCGATCAAGACTAAGTGATGCACGATTAGAAAGCTGCGTACGATATCAGCTTGTATCGAAAAAACAGTGCCAAATTTCTCACTAAAAATACTTGCCTTTTTTGCATTAAAATCTGTGTGTGAAATCTTTATTTCTTTTTAATTTTTTATTTTTTGTATTAATGTTTATTATAAATAAAATTTTGTAAATTATTAAAAAGTGTTACTTTATGCAAGGCCCTCAAAAAAATTTAAAAATTTAAATTAGCCCGTTGATCAAAAAGGTTGCTCACCCCTGATATAAACGAAAGCCTTTGGCGTTAACGGGTAGTCCACCATTTTGTACTCTATTTCCCTTAGTTGGTACTTTTGATGTGCTGTCTTGTCTAAAACTACTGCTTCTGAGCCAAAAACTGGAAAATGTTTAACTGATGCGTTCTTACTAATGAATACTTCATAAATTGTAGTGTCTACAATAATATTTATAGGAGAACGGTTTCTAATGTAAACTACCGTGGCTACTGCTTGCCCATAACGATTCAGTTAAGCCTGACTGAAGTAACATATACCGTGACATCTCTCTAAATGTAAGGTTTACACGTTCGACCACGCCGTTTTGTTGAAATGTATGCGGAACCGTCAACGAATTTACCGTTTTTCTCCAAATATTCATTAAATTGTCAATTTACGAAGTCTACACCATTATCACTTCTCAATACTTTTGTTTTATTAGACGTTTGCCGTTCGATCATTTCGTTAAATATTTTAAATTTTTTAAAAACCACTTTTCTGTTTAAAAAAATATACAAATACTCGTCGCGGCTTATCATCAAGAAATGTCAAGAAATATTGCGCACCAGTGAGCGATTTGGTTCTAAACAAATATCCGAATGAATTTTGTCGAAAATTTCGTTTGATCGTGTTTCACTTTTCGTAAACGTCTTAATATCGATTTTTGCTTTCATACAAATTTTACACGGATTTTTTCTTGTGAATTTAACATTTTCTAAACCGTTAACCATATTTTTATTTTTTAGTTCTCGTAAACTACCGTAATTTAAATGACCAAACCAATAATGCTAATTTATGGACTTTTCATTTATTGTACAGAAATACTGTTCATATTTGGATTCTATTAAAAATAAATTGTTTCTTTTATTTGCTTTAAACATACGTTGTTTACCCCTATCGTGAATAGTTTTTCACTCGAAATATTTTCCCATTTCACATAATTGCTATTATGAATAATTTTTTACATGAAATATTTTTACCTTTTCTAATTACACTGGTATACAAAAAACAAAAAATTTTCTCACCTTTAAATAATACTATATGAAATATAACGATTTTGATGCGCTGAGTTCAAATCCGCATTCTTTTTTCCATCGAGCTCAAATTTTTTTTATGGGTGTGACAAATTTTTCGCCTAAAATATTTTAGTTATGTCAATATATTTTATAACTTGAAAACAACTTGGCCGATTTTGATGCAGTTACAACCAAATGTTTAGGAACAAAATTTCAACAGTTCGGAGTATACACAACTTAGCTGCGAAAAAAATTTTTGTTTTTTTTTTTTTTCAAAGTCATAAAAAATTTTTCGAAATGAAAATTGTAGATATTAATTTGTTAAATTAAAGCTTAAAATGTCGAGAATAAAATAAGCCTTAAATCATGAAAATCGTTTGGCTGTTGCTAATTTTATTCAAAATTAAATGCAGGTACCTACCTTTGATCAAAATTAGCGAAAAATGTTTTCTTGCAAAATTAGAGGAATTTTTTTCTTCTTTTATTTCCAAAAAGTTAGACAAAAATTATTAAAATATAATATTTACATTTATGCATTTAAATTAAAGACAGATACGTAACCTATATAGGGAGGTACCTAACTTCGATAAAAAACTTTGTAATACATTATTAGGCAACACAAACATAATGAAATGAAATCTCTGATGCAGTTTTATTTAAAGTCGTTTTTTGCTGTAGAACAGTGTTATTCAGTAGAAAATTATAGTTCCTCTTATCGTAAATAGATTTTCGCTTGAAATTTTTTCACATTTCCCATAAATTTGTTCACATACGAGCAATTGTTGCTGGGGAAATACATTTATCATTGAAGCTTTTGTTTATTTTTATTGCAATATTCATTTTTGAAGTAATTTCAGAACTAGAAGTGACAACATAACCCGGGAGTTGCAAAAACGTAGCTTATGTGGAACTGATTCCACCTAAAGCAGAGTCTGGCACAATCGCCTGTCTTAAAAATCACCGAAAATGTATAGCCAACTTTTAATCCATTTTGATGTTAAATGTCGAATACATGACCGCATAACTTTTGTCACTTATTTCAAATTACTTGATTTTTCTACAATTTTTTGTGTGTGTGTTAGGTTTTTTGTAAACATTCACCCCTATCATGAATAACATGGGAAATTTCTATTCCCATGAAATTTTCCCTCGAATGGAAAAATTGCTATCATAAATCTCCCATGAAATTTTTGTTTTCTTTTTACAAGCTATCATTTTACGTTGAATGTTAACAAAAATAAATAAAGAAAAAATGTGTGAATTTTTATTAAAAAGTAAAATGTTTACACATAAAAAATTATCATCATTAACAAAATTGAACAAAAAGTAATAAAAATTAAAACAAACTCCTGTAAAGCAATTATCATACAAAGAATTGCACAAACAAAAGCTAAAAGAGAAGAAACAAAACAAACTGTTCTTCAGCAAGATGGGCGGAAAGAAATTGGTGACTATGGCCAAACAGTAACAATTTAAAAATGGCTTAAACGTCAAAAAGAATAGAAATATAAAACTAAAAGTGTATATTTGTCCCGATGATATACCCATCGGTCAACTTCTATCAAATAAAATTAAAAATCAACAAAATAAAGAACTAAGTGGAACCGATGAAGAGTAAGGTGAGGATGGATTTAATGCTATATTCGGTAGTGGCGAAGAATCTGATGGCGCGGAGGAGGTCATCAATTCCGTTTTTGTCGATATTTTTTTTTTGTGAGCGAATTTTAAAATTCAGCCAACGCGTCTCTTAAACTACAGGAAATAAATCTTTTACTCTGCATACTATAGTAAATTATATTGTTTTGCACTTTATTAACACTTTTAGTCCTAAAATAAGTTAATAAAAACTTTAGTTATCTAATAAAAGAAATAAATACTTAATTGATAAATGCAACTCCCCAGCAAAAATGATGTAAACAAATCAATGGGAAAAGGAAACAAATTTCGATGGAAAATACTATTCACGATCAGGGGAATTCTTACAGGGCTATCATTCCCCACTGAATTATCAGAAAACATTTCATGGGAATATTATTTATGATTGCAATTGTGGGAAATGGGAACACATCTCGAGGGAAAAATTATTCATGATAAGGATGATTTTATTTTTTATTTTGTTAAATTAAAAAAGTTTCATTCAATTTGTTCTTGACAAAATTCAACGTGATAGCTTTTGAAAAGGGGAAAAATATTTAATGGGATATTCACGAAAACAATTTTCACTTTGAAGTTAATGAAGATTTCACCTGTTATTCATGATAGGATTGATTGTCTTTTATTTATGCGCTATTCTTTTTAAATGTTACTACATACCCGTTTTCACACAATCTGTCCACAAATAAAAATACCTTTGATATTCGGCACATGTAGAACGTTTTTCAAAACTACGTTGCAGTTACCAGACTTTATTCGCATTTCTCCTATTCCCTCAGCTGCTATATAGTTTTTGCCCTACAAATACATTTTTTCGTTGTGTTGTTTCATGTTGATAAAAAAAACATCTTATTACAGCACATACATACATATGCGCAATCGCCCCGCTATCTAAATACCTCACTGACTGTAATAACATTTACATCTGCTGGACGTAAAGGAAATCATGGATGGCAATATCAACTAGTGCTTCATTAATTGCACCACTTTCAACATTATTGAAGGCAACTGCAATATCAAAGAAGGCTGCAAGGGTACAAATCCCGTAGTGTAGACCTTTCTCAATGCGTTCGACGATTAAGCACGTTCAGCCACACTAGAGGTACTCCCATCGATCCTGCTTCTCAGGTACAAATCTACTACTTTCTCCATCGTTTTCAGTAAAAACGATGACAGACTTATCGGCCTAAAATTACACGGCTTGGAATGGCAAGATTTATCGGAACACGCCCTCGGCACAATTCTGTCAAGAAGCCAAAACCTAAAGACATTCACGAAGAACCTCAGGGCAGAGATGTGGCTGGAAAAATCCCATAGGGGCATATATCAGACACCAAAGGCCGTTGCTCATCCATCGCCGTAGCCGAAAATAATCTCTGCGGTTCCTCGACCGTCACTCCTCTACAACCAGGGAAGTGATTATCCAGGGGAATACCAAGAGACTCAGAGCCAGATTTCGACCATGAACCATCCACTTTCTGAATGTTACCAAAGGCAGCATTGCCCTTGGATAACACTCGTCTGAACCTGGACCATTGACAGAATCTATAGATTTATAAAAGTTCGTCCATGATTATCTTTGGCCCTCTGGATATTCCCCTTGTACCTATTGAAAAAGATCCTATATCTATCCCAATCCTCATCCGAACGTCTACTCTTCGCTCTATGTCCTAACCACCGAGCGTAGAGATCCCAGCTCCGCTGTACACCAGCAGGGTTGAACCCTCTTGCCCAGTATGGTATGTTATTTTCATCACCTCAACTGTTTTTGCTACTTCACGTACCTTTCATATTAAAGCAGAATAATGTGTATTGCAAATATAAACAAATGCTCTACTCCCAGATAATATCAAATGAACTTATTTTATTCGCATTTTTTGTTTTGTTTTTAATTTGTAAATCTTGGATGTATGTGGATTAAACTTATAAAAATTATAAATTTTGTGTTAAAAAAAATGGCGCCACTTAGAACTCATTGAAAAGAAATCGGGCCAGTCAAAGGTTCTACCGAGATTTGAACTCGGATCGCTGGATTCAAAGTCCAGAGTGCTAACCATTACACCATAGAACCTTGTTGGTAGAATTTAGACAATTGTAGCATATGAATTATTGGATGTCTGTGTATATACATACTTAATTGTACAAATTTTTTATAATTCATAACAGCGACATCTTGATGTCAATTATTTGAAAGGAACTTGGCAGCACCGAGTAGTCGGTCAATTAGAAAAGTAAGCGACTAAAATTATTCATTATTTTCACAACACTCAGAGTGCACTTGTAGAAATAAAATACAAATCATTTCACTAGATTTCATTAAAAGAATAAAAATAAACGAAATTTCATAAAAATAAAAGCAATTGCAATATGGTAAACACAATTAAATGTATATTAAAATGTACAAATAAAAATATATATTTGCAAGTGACTGGCTGCATTAGAAACGCCTCAAATATTAAAAGCTTATCGCTTTGTTTTATCATCATCGGTATATTTCTCTTTTCTTCTTTTTTGTGTATTTGTAGGATTCAACAACAGAGGAAATACTAAATAATACTGCTTCTGGTAATGAAAATAATACAATAATACCAACGTCAGCAGCACCTTTACCACTGAGTGTAACCAATGCTGATGATACGGAACTAAATAGCAATAACATACAGAGAACACCATCAACGCCCCTACTTCCTGCTTCAGTTGCCGCAACTACAGATGTTGCACAAAACAATGGTGCTAGTGGCAGTGCCGCCTCCTCTGAGTCATCGTCGTCAGTTATTTCAGCAACGGCTATGGCCGATGACGCGTTACACGTCGAAATCTCGGATGCCTTAAGCGAAAAAGACAAAGTCAAATTCACTGTTCATACGCGTACAACTTTGCCCGGCTTTTCCAAGTCGGACAATAATGTTGTGCGACAACATGAAGAGTTTGTATGGCTACACGATCGTTTTGAAGAAAATGAAGACTACGCTGGCTACATTGTAAGTAAATCAAAAGACGAATAAATATATGAATCTGACGAATCAATGTTGAAGGGTGAAAAGACTTGTGTAATTCTATGAATAGAACATGATGTCTTTTAAGTAATCAAATGACAATATTGACTGCCATACTCTGAAAACATTTTATTAAAACTCAATTTAATGCCAAATTGTATTTTTTGTCTTTCAGATACCACCTTGTCCACCTAGGCCGGACTTTGATGCTTCTCGTGAGAAACTACAGCGTTTGGGTGAAGGTGAGGGAAATATGACTAAAGAAGAATTCCGAAAAATGAAAACGGAATTAGAAGCGTAAGTTAAGTAAAATTCAAAGAGTAGAGCAGGTTTTCTAACAATAATTATTGCTCTCTTTGTTTTTAAGTGAATATCTTGCCACATTTAAGAAAACTGTTGCTATGCATGAAGTATTCTTACGACGCTTAGCCAGCCATCCCGTTTTTCGCAATGACCAACATTTAAAAGTTTTTCTAGAGTACGATCAAGATTTGTGTGCTAAGCCACGTAAAAAGACTGCCATTTTTGGTGGCTTTGTTAAGGTACTGGGTAAAACCACCGATGAAATACTTTTAGGCGTTACTGTACATGATGTTAATGACTTCTTCGAAAACGAATTACAATTTCTAACCGAGTATCATGGTCATTTACGTGAAGCTGCATTGCGTACAGAGAAAATGACACAACGTCATAAAGATGTTGGTGAGTGTCATCAAAAAATTTCGAATGCCTTAAGACAATTATCTACCGCCGAAAAGGGTTCAATGGAAACATTTTGTGCTAAAACTGCTGATATTTTTGAGAAAATTAAGGTTTGTTTATTGCAAAAATATAAATCAAATTCATCATATTGCAATAACTTCTACTTTTTAAGAATCTAGAGGTTCGTGTAGCCAGTGATCAAGACTTGAAACTTGGTGATACATTGCGATATTATCAACGCGACAGTGAGGCTGCAAAAGCTCTGTTAATACGACGTTTACGTTGTTTAGCTGCCTACGAAGCCACTAATAGAAATTTAGAAAAAGTTCGAGCAAAAAATAAAGACATTCATGCGGTAAGTATTTGAAAGAGGTTCTCTTAAAAAAAAGCTTTTATTTTAAATCCCTCCCCTCTGTTTGTTTGTAAAATGATGGTGATTTGGCACAATTTTTTTATATTGGCTAACAAAAGACAACAAACAAATATTTTGAAATTTTCGGTTAAATGATTTTAAAAAAAAAGATGTCACTTTCAATAAGGAAATATAACAGAGAAAATTGATAATCAAGTAAAACGCTAGATATCACAAAGAAGAAGTGATAATTTGGTCTATAATTCTACGAAAATTCACCCCAATTTTATAAGATCATTAAAATAAAAATAAAAAATATACATAAATAATTTAGCGTTGACCTATGTATAAAGTTTAAAAAACAACAAATGTAAATTAATAAGAAACTGCATCTTTTATAGAATATAATATAAAATATGTCAACATTGTCAGTTAAAAGTTTTTCATAAACTAAATCTATGTGAGCTATCAATATCTAACTATATATTGGTACGAAATTTCGTTGGAAAAATAACCACATATGGGATAAAAAGTTAAAAATGTTATCTGTCATCATTCCTCAAACAGAAACGAATAGTAATTTCATTACGAGAAAAAATGCTATCGTGAATGACCATATCTGAGATTGTTTTAAGAGACTTATTGGTGCTAGTAATTGTTATTGAGGTTTAAGCGATTGACCTCCTTTCGAGTGCTGACTTGAAATTTCCATTCTCAATAGCCCAAGCGATACTTTTCATTAAACTCTATTCATACTGTGTGTACTGACCCTACCAATGTAATTCAGTTTACAAAGGGCCCCAGGTGGCTATCGGGCAGGAGGCATCGTATCTTAGGTGAGCTTATAATCAAAACTCTAACCTCCCTGTCATGTACTGACCCTACCGTTATAATTCAGTTTGCAAAGTGCATCGACTGGTTGTGGCATGGGGATTATGTGAATCTCGAGGAATGTAGGGCCTTCCAGTTTTATAGTTTTTTCTTTTCTCTTTTTAGATTGTTTCCTCTTTTTTCTTTATGTACTTCTCTTCTTTGCTCTATCACTTCTTATAGGTTTTCTTTTTTTGCATAGGACGATCACAGTAGACCGCATGGTTTTCGTGTGTTTTGCGCCCATCGGTCTATCAAAAAAAAAAAAAAAAGTTTATTGTTAAAAGAACTACCAAGAATTTTTTTCTCTGATCATTTTTTAGTTTGGTGTAGCTTGCATTAATTTGTAATTTTAATGTATTTTCATTATTAAATTTATGATTCTTTTCGTGGTTTTAAGTGCATATATCAATTCTTGTTTAGTATGTGATTAAGTTCTGTAGCTGATTCGTGTTATTGTTGCCATAACATATTGCCTTGTATCCGCTACAGTTCGGACTTTAACGTGTACATGTCTCTTCGTCATGGGGTTTATAATTATACCGTAGTATATTAATAATAATTTTTTTTTTTTAATTTTTTAGTATTATTTAAAAAGAAAATGATTGAAACCAAAAACTTAGGACTTGCTAAAAACAAGAAAACAAGAAAATTACAACAAAGTGCAATAACAAAAGAAAAAATTGATTTATTTTAAAAATATGTCATCAAAAAGTTCACATATTGTATATGTACTATGTACGAAAGGTGCCACACCCACTTATTTAATTCCGTCTATTTTTTCACTGATGATGAGTATTGATGTACACGACTTCATTCGGAGAACGGAGAAGTTTTAGTTTGGGTATGGTTTTCAGCCCGCCCCGATCGAGTAGCGTACCAGCGGAAGATTGTGGTTAACTGAACATCATCTGCGGGCGGGGTCGCACTGATGAGTGTATAGGGGTGATAATATGATCATCTTTTGAATCTTTAGTAGGGCACAAGAGATCTTTTAGGTCGAGGTGTCTTTCTTTGGACAACCTACTGGGTTGTGATAATGATAATAATAAATATACGCTTGTTATGTTTCTTTAAAATGCTGGAGATTGTGTCGACCGTTGGATATACTAATATAACTCCAGTATATAAAACGATGGGACTTAAATAGTACAATAACTCTAAAAGAGAATTTTATAGTTTTTTTTAGCAGTTGAAAAAGTTTTTGTTTAAAAATATATCCAATATTTCAGTGACCATCTTAAAAAACTATTGCTGCTAATTTATATAATATCCCGTTTCAAATTATTTGTTGGCCAACAATTTTTATGCATTCCAGTTTTAAAAAGCAATGCTTAAAAACAAGTTTTTTCATTGTATTGTTATTTTTTTAATATTTATCTTATTGTCAATTAATACACCTAATTTTATGTTTCACTTTTATTGCTTAAAATTAAAACTCAAAAATGTAAAAAAAAATTCAATGCTTTTCTCTACAAAACTAAAACAAAAACTATCTGCAGCCTTTGGAAGTTCAAGAGGTATATGGTGTTTTTTTTATTGTAATTAATTGTTAATTAATTTAATAAATTGTGTTAATATCGTAATAACCCCACATAGACTATAATATATTTATGTATTTAAACATATTATTTTTAGGTTTTCATTTTTCACTATGAATATAATACCTTTTGTATATGTATACATTTATGCAAAAACGATGTTAAAGTTTTAAGTTCTCACACATACAAAATTAATACAATACAATATAAAAGCACCCTACTATTAAAATGGCATGTTTTCGTTTTGTGTTGTAATCATCATAGCGTATGTGTTTAATATTTTGGTTAAAATATATTTAAATATTTTGTTCTTTTTTAAATCCAGGCCGAAGCTGCTCAAGCGGAAGCATGTGAAAAATTCGAAACAATGTCGGCTTGTGGCAAAGAAGAATTGGTGAGCTTTCGTAATCGCAGAGTTCAGGCTTTTAAGAAAAGGTAAAATAAAAAACATTTAACAATTAAACACAATATTTGAACTGTAATTTATTTAGTTTTAAGAAAATTCGGGAAAAATACTTTTTTATATAATTCAGTCAGCATACATGGGAATTTTATATTCCCATTAAATTTTCATTCCCCTCGAAGGGAAAATTACTATCGTGAATCTCCCATGAAATTTTTGTTCTCCTCTCATTGTTGGTACAGAAAAGGCTGTCGAACTTGGTAGGAGTGCCTCTATGGATGTGGAATCTACAACCTCCTACTCTGACATCTGTTGTCCCATCACACTTGTCAAGGAGGAAATCTATAGTTTATTTTGTGAGAGGGCACTGAACATGTGTAATTCCATCTTCTTTTGTGCTATCTCGAGGACGCTGTGGCCTCAGTATGACAGTGGCAGAACACTGTTGTCTTAGCTTGGTTTTAAAACGGCACTTTGTCGCTAATTGTAGTTGATCCCGTTTTTGGTAACTAGCCAACTTATCTACCTACCCCCATTATTTTCTTTTTCTTGCAACTTTGGTAATCTACGTTTCGTTTCTATTCAGTTTCTTTCAATCTGTTCTGCATTACGATCGTAGCTGTGTTTTTCTAAGTTGTTAAATTTATGACACAGATTATTTAGATTTTTGTTTTTTAGGCCAAAATTTATTGTTTGGCTAAATAATATAAATTTTCGCTTTTACATACGTAGATATATACATTATTCCCAAAACATCCCAACTGAAACAGATGGACTTTTCTCTGCACCCGATTCTATTTCTAGACTCATTGAAAGGGACCTAGAATTTAACGCCCGCTCCGAACGGCAAATGCATTAGTTAGAAAAGTTTTTCATTACGTTAGTACTCAGAACCAGTCGCTAGCAATGTTATGAGGTGATACCGATGTTGGAAATTTTCAGATGGTTTGGCCGAAGACCTTTCGGTTGGTAGGAGGGTGAGGGTGTCTTACCTATCATACCATAGCGACACACAGTACACACTTCTGTGCATTTATATAAAACACACCTTTTTGTGTGCAATTCATTTTGAGTTGTTATAAAAATGTTTATAAATTTGCTTATTTTTATATATCTATTCCTTACGTTCTATAGCAAAACAACAGCTTTTAGGAATACTATTTACTGTTTTCTTCACTTTCTTTCATTTTTATTTATTTTATTTTATTTTATTTTTTTTGAGTACTAATTTTCGATCGTAGCGTAACTGAATGCGGAGACGTAATTGAAACTCAGTATATGGGAGAATAAGTATAATAAGTGAATAATTACACTCATCATTTAATGTTTTTCCTTTTTGAAGGTAAACAATAAAAACTATTTATTCGACATGCATACCAAAAACAGATTGACCTTTTCTGCAGATTCTTCTAATTCAGGCCAGTTAGCCGTTTCTTTGTCTCAGTTGGGAATTGGTGGACGCCAATACACGGTTATAAATCGACGTAAAAGCTCGGATTTATTCTGGTGAAACATCCAAACACTCTATTGAAGCATCTTCGCCACGCTGTTCCTATTTTATTGTGAGCAAACGCAGCATTCATCCTGCGCACAGCTTTCTCATTTTTATAGGATTAATTTATATATTGTGCCCGGTTAATTTCCGCTATTTGCCATAATTTATTGCATCAGACAACACTACAGCTTGTTTGAAAAGTGACATTAGCTTCACTTTGTTAAAAAAACATTATAATGTTAAAATCGCATTATACTGTTAAAATTCAGAACATTACCTCCATATTTTGTTTCTATTATAGAAAAGGTAAGAATGCGTCACAGACTGCTGAAAAAATTATTGGAGTTTACGGAGACGGTACTGTAATTAGATTTTTAATGATGTGTGTCTCTTAGGATTGGAAGGGAATTGTTCATTATGATCGAACGATTGATTCTGATCCTTGCTGTCAACAACGGGATTATAGCAAGCAATTGATTTAAAATGCCAGAGTTGATCAACAGAAAAAGTGTTGTATTTTATCATTATAACGCCTGACAACACACATCTTTGATAACCCGGTAGAAGCATAGAAAACTTGGCTGTAAAAACTTGGCTCGTAATGGTGCAAATTTAAATATCGTAGATGCCAGCAAAATGCAATTGGATCAGTTTTTCACTCAGAAAACCCAGAAGTTATACACTGCGACAAAAATAAACGAAGTTGAAATACCTATGAAATGATACTACTTTTTTGATAGGTGCTGCCGAGTAGAACAAGGATCTATTTTTGGAATTTTAAAAACACCTCCAAAATCTCGAGTTACGGGTAAAAAAAACCGGTTTTTCCGATCTTCATGCACTTATGAGCTAATAACATTACCCGATTTTAAGTTTCTTTTAGGATTTGGAAAGAAGAGAAAGAAGAAGAGAACTTTTAAATGATATATATGTTGCTTAAGTAGCCTTGAAGAATCTGGGTGTATTTTTGAAGCAAAACCACTTTTCATCCAATTTTTTCCACATTTTTCTAATTTAGATGCGTTCTTGCCCACTATTTTATATAGGAACAGTGCTATTGATGAATTAGTTAAAAAATAATATTAAGTTATGAATAAAATGAGACATGGTTTAAAAATACGTTGGAAAATGACGGAGTTATTTAGCTTTTTCGTAATACAACTCATGAACAAATAAAATTTTCAGCAAACTGGAGATTTTTTTTTTTTTTTTTTTTTTTGTTACTGTGAAACTGTAAAAACTGTTTTTTAAAAAAGTTTAAAATTTTGTAATAAAAGTATGATTTTTTAATGAAAATGAAATTATCATAAATGAAAAATGTCATTGATGAATCCTAGTGACAATGACATGAACAAAGGGAATACTAAAGAAAGTTAAAATTAAACGACGTTATGCGTTGAGTGACTTCATTCTGAAATTTAGCGACATTGTCTGTTATGAGTTCACTACATGCTGAACGATGCAGGATTTTGTCTGCTACACCTCCCCGTTAACGAATAAAACACAATGATTTTTGATGATATTTAGGGGTGTTACAGAATCTGATTGATGTCAGAATCAGAATTGAAATTGACAAAAAAAAAAGAAAACAATTTCGGTGTAACAAAATTAAATATCGATTTCATATTCGAATCAGAAATGATATCAGAAAGTGGTGCCATACAATCTGTTGTTATTGGTTTATTGGTTTTTTGTCAGAAATAATCCAATCAGCTGGCAGCTATCAGATTTGCATTGTTTATTTTGATTTTTATTTCAGGCGGTTTATTATTGGCGTAAAAGACACATACATACATGTAAGTAATTTAAAGTAAAAGTAATTACAAGTAATACATTTAAGTTAGAATAAAATACATAAATTAAATAAAAATTTAATTTTTTGTTGCCATAGTCTCTACCATAATTTGATAAAGAAAATATGCCACAAAATTTATCACTTAATTATTAAAATGCAACTTATAAATTTTAAAAAATTAAAATTTAAAAAAATTAAAATTTATATGCCATCAAATAAACAAAACCAACAAAATGTAAACATAACCAAAAAAAACTCATGCTGCTAACCAGATGTAAACAAAACCTTGACAGCTGTTTCGGATATTGATTTTGTTTATGTTCGAAACAAGGCTAAACGAAGTTTATATGAAAACACCAATTCATATCAGAATTGATAATCAATTCTGACAAATAACATTTCTGTCTTGGATTCTGTAACTCCCCTGAATGTCTATTAATGCTCATAAATAAACGAATACCAACTTCTATTATCCATGACAATTTGGACATATAAAGTCGTGTATTACACCAAAGAAAATTCATCGCTAGTCATCGGTGCTTTACTATTGTCAGCGTTTGTCACGATGATTCACTATGACATTCGCTACTGGATAGTTTTGAGACTATTATTATTTGCTTATTTTTATTTCAATTCCGTTTTTTAATACCTTTTTTCCATAGTTGAATAACTGAATGTGAAAACTTAATCGAAATGCAGAATAGGGCTGACTTTTTCAAAATATGTAAAAATATTATTAAGATGTTATATAAAAAACTAATTAAAAGAAAATTTAAATATATAAGTTCTAACTTATTTCTTTTGTCTATTTACAGTTTAATTGAATTAGCCGATTTGGAAATAAAACATGCCAAAAATCAATATGAATATTTACGTCAATCTTTATTAGCTTTAAAAGAAATTTAATATTTGTTATAATCATATTTCACTATTATTGCTAAATAATTGTTGTAATAATTATTTCTTTATTTTTTTCATATGATAAAATATGTATGTACTGTATATGTATTATCTCCTCTAATCTAATTGCTCTATCTCCCTATCTTTCTCTCCTTCTTTGTATTTGTTCATTCCATATTGAATGTTGAACATTCAGCACTAAACATATATTTACAATTTATATTTTTATTAAAAAAGTTTTATTTTAATATAAAATATTATATATTATATGAAATAAAAACAAAATTAAGAACTAAAAGAGTACATATTTAAAATAATAACGCTAATAAAAATCTTATTTGTATTTATGAACGAAATAAAATCATTTCTATTATTTTAAATATTATCCGGCACAATTTCGATGATTCCAAATCTAGTCAAATGACAAAAAGATTTAAAAAATTTGAATAAAGGTAGACTGTGTAACAAATTGTACCACATCTAAAAGTAAGTCAACAATGAACGTGATGGAGAAATTTCGCTAGAAGGTGGAGCGGGTATAAAGACAAAACGAAAATTGCATTCTTTACAGCAAGTTTAATTGCTTAGCTTTTCCGCTTTAGATAATTTTGAGAAGATCGGATGATAAAGACTTCTAAGTCTACTACTATCATTGCTTAGGAGCAAATCATCTCAATTACTTTACCATCAGCTGAGCAGTTGTTTGGTTTACTGTGGCAAGCTCTAAAATGATGGCACGTGCTGCCATCTGTCTTTGCCTAGAAACAACGCCCTTCTTGTATTTGATGTAATGGTGAGCAAACTTGTTTATTATTGAATCCTATCTTTTTTCCAGTGGGCTATGATGTTTGTACTTCATGTTATCCTTTTTCAAGAATTCAGAAACGATTTATGAATGCAAAGAAATCTGTCACCATAATATAAAGACGGTAGCAGAGCAGATAGGTAGGAGAATACCTTTCACACATTTAATTATGATTTTGTTAATTTTACATTGAATGTAAGCAGTTCATATAATGCAGAATTATGATGAAAAATACGACTAAACGAAATATTATATATGTTTTCAGAATTGAAAAATCTTGATATTCTTTCTGCCTGGTCGAGTCTTACTATAATTCAGAAATTAGGCTGTAGTTGAAAAATCAATACCGATTTTACCATTATGATCTCATCATCCAAACTATTGCAACTACTACGAAATGCTCGTTCTCTAGTTTAGATTTCTACAAACCAGACCAAAAACCCGGTATTAATAGCAAAAACTAAAGGCTTATAACTTCTGCCAATGTTAGCCTATATGCTATAAACTCCTCTTTTGACTGTGAAAGATAACAAGAGCAATCTTATTTAAAAATAGCTCTCACTGAAAAATATTTTTAGGCATTGTATAATGACTAGTGAACTGTCTTTTTTGTTTCATTAAATGGTATAACTTAATCCTTCAGTTTTTTGGGTTAAAAATTTTACAATGTAAAATTTAATTTAACAATCGTCATATACTCAGTTGCTTTTATAAAATTCATTATTAAAGTCACAATGTCTTTGCTTTTAATAAATGCATTATTCAAATCTGACTTAGAAACCAAAAATTAGCTTTAATAGATTCTCTTTCTGTGTTGTAATTCGAAATCGAATTAAAATTAGATCGAATACTTTTCCCATAAAGATAACCTTATAAACAAATTAAAATCTTGTCGGGATTTAAAACCTGTTCGATATCCATCACATAGAGCCTTGTTTAAAAGTTCTTTATTTATTTATATATTTTAACAGAGAAATCTTTATCTACTAAAGAAAAAATTGTACGGAAAAGTACATACTATAAATTCAAGACTTTTTAAAGTAAATTTTATCTGAAAGGGGTCCAACCAAAACAAAAATAAATTAATTGTTATAGACTATTTACTATTTATTATTATTTTAGAAAATTATATCATTTATTTATTTATATTTATATAAAATTCAAAACGCGGAACTTATTTAGTTGCTAATTAATAATTCGAAATAGAAGAAACAAAATTTGTTTTAAACAATTTTTAAATAATGATAATACATTGCCAATCAATTTATTACTATGGATAATAACAAAAACTAACTACATATTGAATTGAATTTTTAAACATTTCACAAACTAATTCAACTATTTTAAAACATTTCAAACAAAAAGAAACAAACAAAAATCCAGATACAAAATTACTTTATAAAAAGAAATTAAAAACTATGTTTTAATATTAATATCATGAAATTATTAATAAATAATATTTACAAAATAAAACAATTTCACTTGAAATTATTTTCTTAATTAATATCTTTGCATTTCAACTTTAGCAGGATATGCTCCTATTACTCTTGCTTGTACAAAAAAAAAAAAAAAACAATTAATCGTCGATTAATATCGGCTCATTTAAAGAGGTATCAGTTGTAGTTGTGGCTGCTTTGTTTCCAATGGCATTTCTGCTTTTACCCATTCCACTCAACGGTCTAATCGGTGTTTTCGTTTTGCGTACAAGCAATGACTTTTGATGCTAAAAATACAAAATAAACACAATATTATTTGTTGTACAGTACGCGTTAATATATGTATGCATGTATATTATATATATCACAGAATTAGAGACATTTTTAAGTAAGACTTATGCAATACATAAATAAAATAATAATAAAATCGGTTGTAGCATTTCAGAGAACATCAATTACAATGCATTATATATATATATATATATATATATATATATATATATATATATATATATATATATATATACATATACATATATATATATTTAAACGGAGTCAGAAAATATTTGTATTTATATGTCTATATCTTTAAAACGGTAATAGTAAGAGTCTCTAACTTTGGCCCAAATAACTTTGTGGTTGATAAAAATCATTAGTCAAAAATTGGGCCGAATTGAATAAGTGGGAGTAGCACCTTCCATACAAAGTAAATATTGATTTTTGTATATCTTTGGAACGGTAACCGTAGAAGGTTCTGAATTTCGTCTAAATAACTTAGTAGTTAATACACATCGTTAGTCGAAATATGGGCGAAATTGATAAGTGGGTGTGGCATCTCCAATACAAATTAAATATTAATTTTTGTATATCTAGAGAACGATTAGGAAGGAAGATTCTGAATTTGGTCTAAATGGCTTCTTAGATGGTACAAATCATCAGTTAATAAGTGGCGGAATTCGGATAAGTGGATATGGTACCTCACATACAAATTAAATAATGATTTTTGTATATCTTGAGAGTAGTTAGAGTTGAAGCTATGATATATATGATATTCAATCGCAGTCTTATTTTATTTTTTATTCGTTATATTGTCTTGTCATCTTAATATTGACGTTTACACTGCCAGACATCGATCAAAAGAGTCAAACATAACACGCCATTTAATAAGTCCATAGGATAAGAAAACACAAAATTTTGACAAAACTCTATTTTGTTATTCGACATAGTTGCCTTCTAGAGCGATACAACGAGTATAGCGATTTTCCAGTTTTCGATACCACTTATAGTGCGATTTCTCTTTCTTGTCAAAATAGGCCTCAGTTTCAGGGACTACTTAATCATTCGACTTAAATTTCTTTCTAGCAAGCATTCTCTTGAGATCTGAAAGCTGGAAAGAATCGTTGGAGGCTAAATCTAGACAATACGGTGGGTGGGTAAGCAAGTCCAATTCATTCAATTTTAACATCGTTTTTATCGATTTGTGGCACCATTTGTAGGTTCACACGGCACACACTTTGAACAGAGTTTTCGCAGTTTCCTGATATCTTTACAGAAATTTAAGAAATTGCGCACGAATAAGAGGTTATGGGTGAAACTGAGGCCAATTTTAAGGCAAAAAATAAATCGTTCTACAAAAGTGGTATTGAAATGCTAGAGCGGCGCAGGAATGATTGCATTGCTCTTGATGGAGATTACGTTGATGAATAAAACTAATTTTAAACAAAAAAAAAGTGGTTTCTTTGTTAGGCCCGGTGCAAATTTTGATCGGGGAGAGGTCAAATACGTGAAAAACGTACCAAATTAGGTCATATGAGCTTGACATACTTTTTAATTCCTAATTAAGATGTTTTTAACATTGAAAATTTTATTGATATTTGAAACAGATAGATCTAACTAATGAAAGTGCAAATTTTTAAAAATTGCGCCCAGTTGAGGTTAAACTCGGGGTGAAACGGGCAAAATAAGTGACTTTTCTTCTAAAGTAAATCCTTTACTTTTCAAAACAAATGATTAATATAATTGTTTTTTTAACAAAAACAAATTGTATAGAATTAATGCAACGCATCGCCTAAGCGATTTACAAAATAAGACAAAGTTTTTGTTTTTTAACATTCCGATTTTGATGATATTTGTAACACGTCTAGCTAACGAAAGTTTATAGGGTATGCTTCTTTTTAAAACCGGACCTTGGAGACGTTAAAATCGGGGGAAAACGGACCAAATTAGGTCATACAAGAAATAATTGTGTATATTCAGTTTATGAGTCAATCACGCGTAAACGACTAAATCGATTTTGTTGAAATTTGGAGCACATAACATGAGTTCTCGAGGACATTTAATTCTCCCGCAATAAGCATGTTTTCTTCTTTAAACTACAAAAGATAGAATAGTCAAACTTTCGACATGTTATTCTATTATCAAGTTGCACATTACTAACATACAAAAAAATTAAGAAATGACGCCGACGGCTGAATAATGGTATTATTGAAGTCGTCGTTGACAGCGACAAATTATTTTGGTGGTTACTTATACAAGACGCCTTAAAGTCGCCGTTGTGTTAAAATTGCTATTTTTAAGTCGAGTAGTGACAAAAAACAACGAAAACTCTTTAAGACAATAATTTTAACTTTTAAAATGGAAAAATATAAAATTACAACAGTTAAGCGATTTGTAACATTAATGCTGAACTGGAAAATAAGTCTTTTTTAGCTAAAAGATACAGCAAAGATAGAGATCTCCCAGCAGTATAAAAGAAGATTGGTAAGAAAAGATCACAAAATTCAATTCTATTGGCCCACCAATAAGAGTCTTGAATGGTTGGTCAAAGATAGTTTTTAAATACGTTTTTAAAACATAGAGAAATTAATTATGTAATTGTTTTAAGGTTTGGAAAGATTTTAAATGTAAAGTGAAGAAGAAGTTGGTGCAGAACCAAATGGAAGTGAATGCAACAGGCGGTGGCAAATTTCAAAGATAGCTGAATGCTAGAAGTGAAGTGTAATGAGTACAATATGCTCAAGAAATATTAGAAGAAAATAATAGTGCATTTGAAAATACAATTTCGGAAGATTATGAAAAGGTGGCATCAACTTCTTCTAATTAAATTCTAACACAATAGAAAACTCCGTTTAAAAAGGGAAAAGAAAAGAAATCCGTGTAAATGAAGGTCTTCACAAATTTCTGCAAAATCATAGCACAATGTTAAATCAAATATTTCAGGATATTTCAAAAACTGTGTTTGAAATATACAACGTTTTAAAGGAGACAAGCCAGCAATAGAAAAAATTCTCTGAATTTCATGATAATACCATGGTAGAAATAATAAAAAAAAAAAAAATCTTAAAAAAAAAATAAACAAATAATTTAAGAAACTATTTATTTATTTTTATTTATCAATAACAAGTCGTCGTTGCTACAACACTCTTAGTTAATACCGATTAACAGTCAAGACGACAGAGCAGTCGCCGTAATATGACAGCGACTATGAAGTTATTTCAAAGGCGTCAGCAACATAACAAGGGTGTTATTGTCCTGTATCTTAATAAATATATCAGCAGAAGACATTAGAAGAAATTTCTTTATAAAGACAGGCAGGTGGCAAAGAATGGATAAGATTGCTAAAAAAGGGAGTTTATCTCCCATTTATAATATACATATTCCAGGCAAAGCCGGATAGGTAAAACTAATTTTTTTATAATTCCTTGGTAGATTTCTTTCAGTGAAAAAGTAAAATTTCCAAACAGAGAACATTTCGAATCGAAACGCAGAATAGAAGTGAATATCTCTGCTTTATTAATTGTATCTCGCAACACTATAGTATTTTTGAAAGGTCATATTCTAAATTTCGCTTTGTTATTCTGTTAAAAGTTTTCTACATTATACTACTATATATTTTTGAAAGGTAATAGTATTTTTGAAAGGTCATATTTTAAATTCGCGCTGTTATTCTGTTAAAAGTTTTCTACATTTAAAAATGAGTGAACATAAGTCATATTTTGCTATTCTCTTATAGAAAGAGGAAGAATGCATTGCAGGCTGACGAAAAAATTAGAGAAGTTTATGGAAACGATGTTGTAACTAGAAAAATAGCAGTGAAATGGTTTGTTCGTTTTCAATCTGATAATATCGATGTTAAAGATGTACCTGGCTCTGTTAGATCAATTACTTAAAAGGTTCATGCAATCATGTACAAAAAATATAGAAATATCGACACATAAGCAGCGCAGATATTGATAGGAAATTAGGCATTTATTACCAAATAGTTATAAACTATTTGAAGAAAGCTGGATACACGAAGTAGATCAATGTTTTAGTGTCACATTAATTAAAAGTAACAAATTTAATGGACCGAATTTCCATTTGTGATTCATTAGTAAAACGGAACGAAATGGGACCATTTTTGAAGCAAATTATTGCTATACAATAATGTGTGAAAAAAAATCATCGACGAGGCAAGGTGAAGCTCGTTTTAAATAAATAAAAAGGTAGTTTGTTCAAATTTGTAAACGAACTTTTCCGAATACCTGTTATATTGATGGATAAATAAATATGGAGTCGTCATATTAAAATTATCTTTAGTTTAGATTTTTGATGAAGATTGTTCTTTGAAAATGAGTAAAATATCTATTTATAAAAAGGTTAAAAGCAGTGCAAAACATGGCAAAAAGTGTGTAGAGTGTATGTGGTTTGATTCTAGTGGGAGCAACTTAACCGTGTCTGACTAAAGCATTTGAAAGACTTCGACCAGACTCTGGCCAACAGAAAAGGTATTGTAATCTATTATCATGATATTACCAAAGCACTCATTTATTACAATTGATTGGAAGGTTTAAATGCGACCACTGTATAGCCCGAATCTTGCACTATGTGACTGAAATTTGTTTCGATTTTGATTGAAATTTTTAAACTAATATACTTGCTTAAAATTGATTTTTAATAAAGAAAAAAATTTGAGTTAAAAATTTATAAAAAAAAACACGGATTATTAACAATGTCACCTTTTTTTTTTTTGACAAATCTTGTATATTCTGTAAAGTTATTTTTTCCAATGAAAATTTCTTTACACAGTTTTTTTAAATTTAAAATAAAGCACTTACATTTTGCATTTGTACAGCTTTACTGGCCGCTACAAACTGCCATACTGCCTGCGTTGGATGAGCCTCTTTTAAAGTCTTATTTATGTATCTACGAATTGGATAGCAAGTAAAAGTGAATATCAAAATTTAATTTTATGAGAAGTAAAATTCAATGGCATTACTATTACTTACTTATTGAGATAAGTATTTACAGCTCCTAAGCCTTGTAATTTTAGAATACCCACAGAGGGCACTTTAATATAAAATTCCTCTGCTACACGTTTTGCTACAAATTTTTGATTTGCATATGAAGGGGAAACAATATAACCATACTGAATATGTGAGGGGGGAGTTGGTAAAATACGTTCGCTGCTAGTTTTACTGGTCACTGCCACTTGTTGTCCCTGTGGAGGATGAATAGCAGAAAGCTGAACTTTTTTTTCAGAATTGTTGTTTTGATTCTTTTGTGGTGGAGAGCCAAACGATTGAACTTTGCTGATAGTTAATGTTGAATTCGGAACAGTGTTTGCTTTAGAAGTTCCAGTAAATGTGGAAGGAGCTATAGATGTAGATGATATTTCTGTAGAAGTTGAGATTGTAGATACCTTGGCGGGCGCTATTGTTGCTTTAACGGAGGGTGAAATTTGTAATTGCATAGAAGCCGCTGACGTTGCTGATGGAATCGTTGAGGCCACATTTAAGCCTGGTTTATGTAGCATAGCTTGTACGTCTTGTACTGTTAAAGTTTGCTGTTTAGTATTAGTAGTAGTAGTAGTAGATGGCGAAGATATTGTTGTTATCGGTTTTGCGCACTGAACTGCAGCACCACTACTTATAGTAGTTACAACTTTTTGTACTTTTACGGGAATAGATGTTCTCCCAAGTATAAGTGGAGTTTTTACTGAGCTTTCAATGGATGAAGTAGTAGAGGTTGTGGAAACAGTTGTTGGTAGTTTGAGATTAGTCAGTTTAGATGAGGAAAATTTCGGTACAATGTTTGATTGCTGTCTTGCGTTTAACAATGTAGTTAAAAGTCTTCCTTTGCCAGAGTTGATGGCACTAGTGGCAGCTATAGATGTTGGAGTGTTAAATAGAGTTGGTAACTTAATTGATTTATAGGCACCAGGAGAAGCATTAGTTGTTGTTGCTGTACTTGGAATATTACTGCCTTTAGTATGTGTATTTGAAATGGTTGTAGTCGTAGTTGTTTGTACAATGTTGCTGAACGTTTCATTTGATGAAGTTAATGGTGCAGAATTTATTTGATTTGTAGATGTGGATGTGGATAAAGATGAGGATGTATTGGGTGGTTTTATAACAATCGATGCTGTTGGCTCATCACCATCATCCATAAAATTAACGTCAAAAACAATCGGTTTCTTAACGTTTTTATTTGCTGTTTCAGTTTCCAATCTATTAGTATTTAAATTATTATCAGATTCTGCATGGCTAAGTTTGGAAATTTTTGTTAAGCCTACAGTTGCCACCACTTTTGATATAGGTTTCGTAATAGTAGTAGTAGTAGTAGTATTAGTAGTACTAGTAGTATTATCTGCCACAGTCGTCGGCAAGGGGTTGTTGATTTGTATGTATTCACTATTATTGGGCAAAAAATTTTTGATAACCGCATCTACTGCCAAGTTTTCAGATATTTTATCGTATTTATTTGGGCAAAATAACGAAATGCGTCTTCGCTTTACTGCTGCTGCTGCTTCAAATGACTTACTATTCGTATTTGTTTGTCTTGCCGTATTACTGTCAGATTTCATTTCATTTGATGTTACCGGTAATTGATGTTGATCTGCTGAAGCAGAAACTATTGCTGCATTGTTGATAATTGTTGTGGATGTTGCTACTGTTGTTTCTGATGCAGTAGTAGTTGGTGAGGTTGATGATGGCGAGGATGATGTTATAAAAATTGTAGAACTATAAGGAGCATCTGGAGGTGCTGGTTTAATACCGGTTATGACAGCATTTGTAGGCAAATTCATTAGTGACGTCCCAACATTCGTAACTGGTGGTATTGGGTTAATGCCTGTTATTATAGTATTTGGTGGTAATGTTAAGAAAGGCAAAGGTGCAGCAGCATTTGTTGAATTTATAACCTGAGCATTTAAAATTACTGGAGCCCCTGAATTTGCAGGATCCAAAGGCTTAATTATTGTATTGGTATTTGGCACTTTTCGCAGCGATTGTGGTGCTACTGGTGGCATCATGAGAGAGTCTGTATTACCGGCCTTGAACGTTTGCAAAGTTTGTATAGGTAGAGGCCCCGGTAAGGAATTTGCTTGAGGTGTTATTCTGAGAGTAGTGTTATCCTTTAATGAAGTTTTAATAGTGAAATTGTACCGATCTTGGGTATTACTCTCAATATTTTGTTCTGAATCATCTATAATCACACAATCTTCATCATCGGCGTTATTTTCTTCAATGCTCTTACTGTTCTGCTCCAAAGTTTTGACATTTGCACTATTAAATAATTTATCGTTTTTCTGGCACGTTGTTATTGGAGGAGTTACAGCGAAAGTTGTTGAGACTTGTTGTTCTGATGGCTTTATATTACTTACACTAATATCCATTTCAAAGTGGGTCTGGCCTTGAACGTGTAGTAACCAAAAAGCTTTTGTCTTTTCCTCTGGCTTTTTTACGATATTATGCTGTAATTGATACAGTTCTCTTAACATCATTTGTCCATCAACACTTTGCAAAAGTATTAAGGTTGGCGCTTTCATATCCATTGTTAAAGGCCCAAAATATATTTTCCTTCCCGATCTAGGCGTTACGAAAGCATCGAATGGTGCATTTTGGAAAAATTGCAATTTTACAATTTTATTTTTCTGTCGCGCAAAATTGATAACTTTTTGAATGCGATCCAATGAAACAAGATCACGAAATTCGGGTACAAATATATGAGAAAAGTCATTATGTAAATCCAATACCAACCACTTGTGATCCAGTTTATTAAGTTCTGGCAAAAATATTTCATTGATATCATACTGATTTACACTACGGAATTCAATGTTTGAATTCATTTTACTGTACGAATCCGCTTTTAATAGATTATTTGACGAGGGACATGTATCGATTTTACGTTTTCGGGAATTAGTGTTTGAATTCGCGTTTGCACCTTCAACTATATTTACCTTAATTGGTTTTGTGGCCGCGTCAAGAGAATTTTGTGCAAGTATTTCCGGCTGTGTATTTACCTGGTTAATTGATTGCTTCAATTGCTGTGTATTAGGAATTTGTGGAGGTGAAATTAAAGGTAAAGGATTGATAGCTGCAGGTTGTTGAACTATTGTTGGTCTACGTATAGGCATAATTTGGGCTACTTTTGGTGCCGCTTGTGGCGTTGTTGCCTGTTGGGCGGTGCTATTAGCAGAAGTTTGCGTTGCCATAGCCATTTGGGGGCTTGTCCACTGTCCCACAGTTTTCTTCTTTTGGTCGCGTTGTCTTTGCTTTACAAGCAGTGAACATAACACATTGATTTTTTTAGTTAACGAAGGATGACTTTCAGGCGTTGGCTTATTGCAGGCCAATGAAGGGTCTACTCTAAGGAATCCCTTTACAATCCAGTGAGACTGCTTTCCTTGCATTACTACTGCTAACTTTTCAGTCTCTTTATTGCGAAATCTTTGTAAAAGCATCTTACCGATTAAAGGCATTTTATCTGGCTTTAGTGCCGTAATATTAACTATACCCATAGCGCCAGCTATCAACGGCATCATATTACATATGGTTACTACAAAAAAGGTAACATCTTTCATTTTTACTTGCCACACATAGGAAAAGCCTTCACAAAAGGCATCCAAGAAATTAGTCCACTTCATTATGCAAAGAATGTCAGCATTAGGGGCTGGTATAATATGTGACTCTCTCTGTAATGCGCAGTCTATGTCTTGCATCTTTTTACTAACCAAAGAGTTCATAGTCCTAATCACACTATTATAGATATCCTTTACATTTTCATTGTCCATATCTAAAACAGATGCGCCGATTCCTTCATCAGCTTTAGCGCTTGATGTTGGGACCGCCGTTGATTCATTTGCTGAGAATTTCGTTTGATGACTATGATTTTGAGAAAATGCTGCAGAGTGTAAGGAGGTGGCAGAAGTAAAATCTAAAGTCTGTTGTTCTACAGTAAGTGAAGTTTTGGAGGAAGAGGGTTTTTGTACACTAGCATTGACATTCAGAGAGAAGCAACTTGCAATTTTAGGCAGTTTAACTTCGGCACTGGCACATTCAGAAGATGGCTCACTCAATTCATTTTGCAGATTTATTGTTTCTTGCTGGTTACCGTTTTCATCAGTATTTAAAGCGCTCAATGTCGCAAATTGTTTAACGGTTATAACTTTGTCACCACTACCCTGCGTCTGAGTAGTAGTAGACTCAGTTAACTTCTTTTCTGGCTCAAGTTTTTCAGATGACGTACAAGATTTCGTGCTAGACGAAGTAAGTTGAGAGCTTTCGTCTTTATCATTTAACATGTTTAGTGTCGAATCACATGTTTTTGCTTCTTGTTCTTCATCATCATCATCATCTAAAAGATTAACAATTTCATTGACAATCAAAGAGTTCTTTGTGGTATTTTCCGTTTCACATGATTGCTCAGCTACTGTCGTCTTTTGTGTTTCCACGTTATTCTTTTCAATGTTATCCTCTAGCTTTTCTTTTCTTCTGCTCTGGTCATTCCTTTTTTGACTTTCGGCATCAATCTTATGATAATAAACTGAACGCATAACGTGTTCATTTAGTAACAGTCTCGTTTGTTCATTCTCATTATCTTTGATAAACTTCAAAACACTAAGTCTACGCTTGCGATTGCAATATAAGAACATGCGTCTGGGTATGGGTATTTGACGTCTACAACAGTCGTCTCGCGCTTGAAAGAAACGTTTTCGTACTTCATGCAAACTTGGTTTAGGCTTGTTTTTCTCAATTAGACTTTTAACCAGAGATTTAGTACTCAACACATTTCGAACTGCTTTATTTTGTGATTCTTCGTCGGTTTTATTACTTTGTTTAGACGAATTATAATAAGTTTTGACTTCTTCAGTTAATTTTTCCCTCATTATTATTCCCTTTTGATTTTTCTTTTTACGTTTTCTTTTTTGGGCCCACTCATCATCATCTTCATTTTGTTCTTTTTCATATTCACTAGATATTTGATCCTCTTCATAAAATTTCTCTTCTTCATCATTATCATCATCACGATCATCATTGCCTTCATAAACAGCAGATTTTTTCCTTTTTTCCACTTTATCAAAAGTATATTTCGGTTTTGTGCTTACTGTGTGCTCCAGTTCTAAGGATTGATCACCGCCATCATGTTCTATAGTGGTATTAGCCTCCTCCTTCTCAATAACTACTGGTTTACCTTCTACTGTACGGCCTTTACAGAAACATTTATACAAATTATGTACCATACACCAAGTGGCAATATTATCCATATCTTGTAGAGGCACTAAATTAACTGTACAATGTTTTAACTGTTCCAATATTGAGTCTTTCACATAGACCGGTTCGCGAAGCTCCTTAACTTCGACTGCCAGATGTTTGCCATTATCTATAGAAGTTAATGCAGCCTTTTTCGGTGAATTCTTACGCTGCTCATCCTCCGTATCCGTAAAGTCTTCATAGCGTTTAGGTGCTTTTGTACAGCGTCGTTTTTTATCATTGTTTGTTTCATTAATCAATAGCGTCTCATTTTCGGTAAGCACCACAGTAGAAGTAAATTCTTTTTCCATGCGTGCCAAACGTGCTGTTGCCTTGCGGCGCAGCATAAACGCATCTTCAGTGGTTATGGTTCGACCCTTAATGTGAAAAAATTTATATATGATGTAGTAGGTAACCAAAAATAAAATGAAATAAATTTCTATTTACATCTGTCTCCAAACGCATTATACGCGATTGATTCGATGATTTGCAAGTACACTCGAGCATGCATTTGCTTTTACCACAATGTTCACGCATTGGTAGATCTTCTCCCAGACTTGCACAAACACAACCCATTTGGCAATAAGCCTTCGAACAAGGCTTATTATCTACAAAATTAAAAGAAAATAAGTGTACATGTATTTTTGAATTCAGTTTTTATTTAGGATTAATTTTTTTTTATATTTACCAATATCAGTCTTAATAGCGGCATCAATGATTGTAGCATTAAGGCGTTTAAGTTCCAACCTAAATAGACGGGAAATTAATTAGATTTCAAGTAATAAAGTAGAGCGCCAAAATGTTGTGTGTTTAGATTTATAATTCATTAAAAGATTACCAAAATATAAATTCTAATTTTTGAATAAACGTTTAAGTTTTTTGATTTGTTGTTTAGTTTTATAAAATTCGATTTGTAAAATTCCAATTTAATTTTAGTATTTAGTGAGGTCCATGAAATCAAAATAACCTGATTTATTATGATTACGCAAGCTTACAAAAAATAAATTTGTTCATGGAATGAAATATATATTTTTAAGATGAGCTATCTACGGTAGTTAATTGCCATTTGTAGTTTGTCCACGTGTACGTCACACTTTTATGAAAGACAAGTTTTTAATTTTCACCTACTGTAGTATAGTATTACTTAAGTAGTTGGTATCAAGCAAATTCGAATCGAGTTATTTATACATAAAATACTTAAAATTAACAGCCTGCTTCCAGATGACGAGCGTGTAAAAAGTTGAGTGACTTGTCTGTTTATATTTATGTAAAACACAAACTTGTTAGACGAACGTTTTCTTACGCTCGTCATCTGGAAACAGGCTGTAATTGTTTTTCACGTAAGCAAAATATACGTTTCTGCTTTAAAAATATTTTAATCAATATAAATTTGTAATATTACTTAGTTTTGTAATTGTATGAAATTAAAACTTAGTTTATTCAATAATATGTCATCGAGAGCGTGTAAGGTTAACCAATTCAGTTTTGCTATGTTTGCTGCACAGTTGTTTATGACAAGCAAGCATTTCCTATTACAAAAAATGTTATTGTTATTACTTTGGTTTTCTGGCCTGATTTGTAGCCTGATCCGTAACTCCAGGTACTCCGGTAATAGTAGATCTCTGAAGTTTGGTAAATCAATGATCTGGAGTGATTTTACTAACCACCAATGAAATTAAAAAGTTTAATGGATTTGTTGAAAACTATTTCACTATAGCAGGGTAGTAACAATGTATTCACGAATCTTTATGAATCTAAATTGAAGGAAGGAATATTTGTAGATCCTCAAATTAATAAAATTGAAAGTCCGCAGGGGTCCATACTTGTCCCACTTTTTTACTCCATGTATGCAAATGACCTTCCTTTGCAGATCAGATACTCTAAAATTCAAATGTATGGTGATGACGTGCAGCTATATTTAAGTTGTTCAAAAACAACTATAAATTCTGCTATTAATGAAATAAATTCTGATCTAGATAGAATTTATCAATGGGCATCTGCTAATGGACTACTTCTTAATCCTATTAAGTCTAAATTTTTAACAATTGGCAAAATTCCGGCGGTACTAAGAGGGAATTTGTATATTTCTCTTAATGGGAGAAAAATTCAATTGGTTAATACAGCCAAAAATTTGGGCGTTACATGTAATAGTTCGCTGACATGGTCGGATCACATTAATCTAGCATGTGGCATAATTTATGGGAGGATTAGAACCCTATCGCAGACTCAACACCTTACACCCATGAGGATAAGGATGATGATTGCCAAAACATATTTAATTCATTCTCTTTTATATGTCTCTGAATTTTTGCTGGATGCAATATGACTTTGAAACGAAGCTCAACATAGCGTTTAATAATATTGTTTTGCTTTGAAAAGATTTGGTCACATATCACCGAATTTAATACATGTCCTCGGCATGCACCTCGATGACTACATGATGCTTAAAAATCTTATTTTTTTTGCACAAAATTATAACTACAAAAAAGCCTGACTCTATAACAAATTGGTATTCACATCGTCTGCGAGGAACAATAATATTCGAACATTCAAATACCGAAAAAGTGCTTCTTTTCGCCAATTTTATATATAAACCATTTATCTCTGGAGCCATCTCCCCCCAAATATTCAACTTACTAGTAACGCAGCGCGATTCAAAAACTTGTTAAGTAGTTATTACAGTAATTCATAAAATTTTTTAAAACGGTAAACGGTATGTAACTTATCTGATTCTAATGCTGTAATTTATAAGATAATTGATCTCGTTGCATTAGAAAAGCATTCATTATAATAAATAAATAAATAAATAATTAAAGTCTCTTAGTCGGCGATAAACGTGCTGCTTAAAACTCTTTTAAGCTTGTTGTTCGCTAATTTTTAGGAAATAAAAAAGTGAAATTTCCAAGTTATTGTTGTTATTTTATTGAAGAATTTCGAACAGACGGGTGTAAATATGTCCCTGAAAATTAATTTTTTGCTTTCCCATGTGGATTTTTTCCAGAAAACCATGCAAATACCAGTTACGAGCATAGTTAACGGTTTGATCAATATATACAATTCTTCAAGGTTTTTGGAGCCGGCATATGCTAGGTGACTATTGTTGTGTTGAGTCATAAAAGAAACATATTAGAATTTATATAAAAAAGAAGTAAAAGTCTCCATTTTCAATTTTTTGTTTCTAAACTGATGTTACTATTAAGTTTTTTTTCTAGTTAGACAGCCTACAAAGCCTTGTAAGCTAGCGTTATCATGAAAGAATAGCTTCCCTAAGGTATATTTTACATGCCAACCAGATACGGAAGTCACATCAGAGTACTTCTGAATAAGTCTTAATATGCACACCTATAGTGTGTGACAAACAGGGTTGGCAACCCACTGAGTAACCCAATTAAATCCACCCAGGTTTTATTGGGTATTAAAAAAAACTCGAGTGGGTTTTTTATTTAAAGATTTTCGTAGTTTATTTACAACAAATATAAGTGTAATTTACGTGTTGGCTCTACAAATTTATATGTCCCGTTTTTGAGCTCAAAAAGATAATGAAATAACATATTTATCAAATACCTCTGAGCCAAATTCCAAATTCCGTCTCAGAAAAACTTCTCGTATTTTAAGGCGCTCCAAATTTGAAGCCGATTTTGTATTTCTTATAGGAAGTGATTCGGTGACATGTTAAAACATAAACTCATCCATCTTTATAGTTTTTGAAAACGTAGTACGTCAATCGAAGTGCCTTTAAACGGGATGAATATGTTTTGCGTTTGCTTCCCTTACACTTTCTATTAAAAACTGAGAACATGGTTTTATAGCCGTAGAACGAGGTAATTTACGTTTAAAGCGAATGTATACCATAATTCAAACAGGCCATTATAGCGAAATGCCATGTAAAGAAAGCCAGTTTAAAGAGGTGTAAGCAATGTTCGGAGAATACGGCAAATGCGGCATTTGACCGTTTCTAATATTTGTTTTGAAACTTTTGCGACATGATCTGGTGTTGTCATTCAAAAGAATAACTTAATCATTCCTGTCTTTATTTTCCGGCCGTTTTTTTTCATAACGTATGATTCAAACGAAGTAATTGCACTCTGCTCCGATCACCGAGTTTTAGCAGCTCATAGTACACAATGCCGCTTTGATCCCTCAAAGAGTGCAAAATTGCACTATAAGTGCTAAAACAACGTAATTGTATGTACAAACAAACAAGAAATATTGTCAACCTGAACGAAATTTAAACCCGATAAAACCCATCAAAAAATCCAATAAAATCCGGTAGGTTGGTTTTTTTTTTATAAATCCCAGGTTTTTGTCAACCATGGCGACAAAACATATCCACAAACTTCAGGTTAGTATAAAATTTCTCAACACATAAGCAGACACTTTTGGATATTAAACTATTTTATTTATTTATAAGGTTAATTATCTAAACTCACTAAAAAATAAAAAAATAATCAAAATTCCTATTTAACTTAGAACAAATCATATTGTTCATCAGTTTTTTGAATGCGGCAAAACATAAGCATGTCACAATTCACTTAAAATATGATTTTTTTAATATTTCGGTCATCGACTATCACTCGATGTGTACAGACGTATATACTACTAATAGCCATCTCACTTGATCTGGTGTATAACGGCTGTCGGTTCTTTTTATCTTTTGCTCCTCTTTTGATTTAAACACGTGCTACTTGTGAAATAAAATACAATAAATATAAAAAATACATAGGAATTAACTAAATCAAATAGAAAATGGCCCCCGGGCCACCAGATAAACATTCAAACAAGTTTGCCGTTTTAGGCGACTTTTTAGACCAACCAGAAATAATTTTCCTGAACTGCTTCAGCCAAAATGCTACATACTCGGTGATCGAAATACTCGGTGATTTAATAATATTTTCTGAGAATAATGGCTTAAAAAAATTGAGTTCGTTCGTCATTCAGAAGAGTTTGCATGCGATCTCTACTCTAATTGACACCATCAGTCAATTGAAAGATGGCAGTCTCCTGCTGCTTGTTCGGAACCAATATATTGCTGACAAATTCTTGAAGGCCTAAACATTAGCGTACATCTGTTCAATCACGGCTAAAATGCATGAAACCTTAAATAATTGATGTCCCTGAACAGGAAAACGTTGATGAATTAAACCTCAGGGAGTAGTTTCTGTATATAAATATTCCATTCCAAGGAGAAAAGGTAACAAAACTGCAAAAGAAGATGACGAGTTACGTGTAGGTGTCAATAACGATGGTAAAAAAAACAATAACAAAGAATACAGCGGATACATGGTCATCACTTTCAACGTTTTTAATTTGTCGAAAATCATCGATATAGCATGGTACAAAGTAAAAGTTAGGACGTACTTTGCCACCCCATGCGCTGTTAAAAATGTCAACTTATAGGTCACACAAAAAATAGGTGAAACAACCCCGAATCATGTGTTGTATGCAATTTACTACCATATTCCCCGAGTAATTGCTCCAGAGTACAATGTGCTAATTGTAGTGATAACCACCCAGCCTCTGATAAAAACTGCCCAAATTATATCCAGCAGAAAGAAATAATTAAGATAAAAACAATTGACAAATGCTCATTTGGTGCAGCAAGACGTAAGTACGAAATTAATATAAAACTTAGTTCCACACAAAATGCAAATCAAACCTATTCTAAAATAACAAAACAAAACGATATGTTACAAAAATATCGAAAGCCTGATCCTCATCGACAATATTAAAAACAAACACCACACAAGATGTACAAGCAAAAAAACAACCATTAAATCCATCAGATACTATTCTAGGCAAATTATCAGAACAATCAAGTACTCAACGCTCAAGTACAAAACCCAAAATGTCAAATATAAAGGTGCACTCCAATAAAATAGAAAAACCAAAAGAACAAAAGAAAGCAAAAATATCCAAAACGACCAAAGACCAAAAATCTAATAAAGACGAACAAATCTCAATAAATCTATGCTCCCACGAAGAAATAAGCGAAGATGAAGATTGGTACTCCAGAGATGAGAGGAATTCCAACTCCAAGATTCAAAACAATTCCCACTGGTCAAGTGACACAAGAGTTAATTACAAACAATCAATACTTTATACCAGCATCCGGAATGGATACTTGTTCTGATGGAAATTAAATAAAAGTTATAATTACATCGTGTTCTAATAATCTATCAATTGTAAATTAAATTTTACAAATTCGTTACGATTTATATAAGATGACTAATTTTACTATACTACAGTGGCGCTGGCACATGAATGGCTACATTAACAATTTTGATGACTTGCAGATTTTAACTAAGCAGCATAATCTAACTTTAATATCTATCCGGGAAATACACTCTAAGATAAATTTCAAACCAATTCCTTATTTATGCTTATACTATAATTCGCCACTTAACACCATAGCTAAACAGGGTATAGGTGTGCTGGTAAAAAATAATATCCCACATAAGTTTATACACGTCAACACAACATTTCAAGTATTAATCATAGAAATAGAAGTAAGAATTACATTTATGGTAATTTCATTATATATACCATCTTAGCCTCACAAAACAAGACCTTACAAACATATTCTAATCCGTAACAATCCCAAAGATTGTAATTGGCGATTTAAACTCCTGGAACGCTTCTTTGGGCTCTCCAACCAACAACAAAAGAGGATATATTTTAGAAAAGGCAATAATTTCTTCCGATTTATATATTTTAAATGATGGCCGACTAACTCATATTTCCACACATTGAACTTTGACACACGTGGACGTCTCATTTTGTTCACCAAGTTCATTACAGAAGATTTCGTGGGATATTTTGGACGAAATGTTTAACAGTGATCATTTCACTATAAAAATTAATTTATCGCTAGACAACAACATAAATAAATGTAAATTTCATAGCAGATATTTGATATCATGGGGTGGTTGGAAAAAATTTACTCAACTGGTTGCTAACGAGCTTAACAAAAGAGCTTATTCCACAAATATTAATAGAGAAGCTTCCTTAATCACTAATGGCAAAAAAGCCGCCGCCAACAGTTCAGTTCTGTTAAGTTGACAAAGACTGCTATGTTAACATTACTTTCACAATTGTGGATTATAAAACATAATTTTGTATAACAATAATTAAAATAAAGAGAAGTAAAGAATTATAAAAATTAAAAAAAAAATATCATTCGAGAGATACAATAAAAACAAATTAAAAAAATATATGAAATTTATTTTTTTATAGCTGGTAATTGTATTAAAAACAATATGAAAATAAAATATAAAAAATCGGACCTAAGATGCAATTGTGGGAGAATCGGATCTAGTGGGCTTTATAGCCAAAGTATCAAGGCTTCAGGGCCAGTTTTCCTTTTCGGCTCCAAAGTACCAGATCGGAGATATATAGACCGTCGATAACTCGTTTTTTTTAATTTTTGCCCCCTCCTCCCCGCCAACCAACTAATTAAACCAAGCAACGAACATTTTGGCAATGTCATAGATCAAGATGGCGTTGGCGGTGCGACTGAGTTGTTTATACAATGCAGTAAATCTAAATTGTTAAAAGTTTTAATTATTTTACACCTAATTCTGGTTTTACACCATTTATTGCACGATATTATTACTAAAACATCATGGTCTAATAACAATAACAGAGCAGGAAGACTACTCGAATTGAATCAAAAAATAAAGAATTTAAAAATAAAATTGGGAACGCAAACCAAATCGAAAAGCAACACAATGAGTTGAAAACAAATGTAAATGTAGTAAATGTTGTTGGTGTAATATAAAACATGCATACTTATTGGTCGCTATACACAAAATATACGCACATACACGCGAATGTATGTTATTACATGCTTTAAAATTAATTGCTCGTCTTTAATTGTTTTTCTCTCATTCTCACGAGTTAAAGAACAAAACTCGTAAGAAAATATTTTAAATTTTTTAAATTGTGCTCACGAGTTGAGCAAAAAACATGATTCGAGCTCACGAATAAAAAGTCAAAACTCACGAGCACGAGTCATACAACGAGCGAACCAAAGAAAATTGACGACCGATTTTTTACGCACTATACAAAATAGTGGTAGGCTTTGTTTTGTCGTATACGCAATATTATTTTGATTTAATTATTTATTTATTTTTTTCAATATTATTACACTAAAATCTGGATGATTCGAATAACTGAATGCAACCCGAACAAAAAAAAAAAAAAAAAACGTGATATTTTATAAAAGAGTAAAAACATGTTTCATTTTTACAAGGCGCGAAAATAACAATAAGTCCTACAAGTAAAATAGTTTGTTTTTGCAGCAAAAAAAAATATGTTTTTGGAGTAACAAATAATAGAGATTAACATTACATAACAGTTTGAATGCAATCCCGATTATAAAGTTACGATCAATCAGGATTATATATTACAAAATTAAATGAATTAGCTATGTCCGGATTATCAAGGATTTACTGTATTTAAAAAAACGACTGCGGGTGACGCCAGCAAAAACAAATATGTCAACAGTACTATCTCGATTAAATACATCCTATAATTTTTTTTTCAGGGTGTCCGCCGGGAAGGTATACTACTTTGTTTTTTCGCCATTTTGGTAAACATTAGTCTTGACAGTTCATATTTGACAATCATGAAGTAGAGACGTGGCAAATTTATTATGGAAAAATATTCAGTAAACCAACGTGTTTTAATCGTTAGAACAGCTCGCCCATGACAACTCCGATTTTCATGAAAAAATCATGAGTGACGAGGCACATTTTCATTTGAATGGCACATTTTCACACACATTTTCATGTAATGGATGATTTTAATGGAAAACCCTCAAATTATTCATCAGTCACCTTTGCATCTATTAAAAGTGACAGTCTGGTGTGCAATTTGGTCAAGAGGAATCATTGCTCCTTACATCTTTGAAACTGAAAACGGCGTAACGGTAGCTGTCAATGGGGAGCGACATCGTGATATGACTGAAAACTTTTTAACGCCACAACTGCATGTTTTGGGCTTGACTAACATGTGGTTTCAACAAGACGGTGCCACTTCGCATACAGCCAGGATTACAATGGAATTACTGCGAGACCTCTTTCCACAACAAATTATTTCAAGGAATGGTGATGTTGATTGGCCTCCACCGTCGCCTGATTTGACTGATCCGTACTTCTTTTTGTGAGGATATCTGAAAAGCAAGGTTTATGCAAACAAACCAGAAACGCTGGAGCAACTCAAACAAAATATTCGTGATGAAATTAATGAAATACCGCTTGAAATGTGTGAGAATGTAATGAAAAATGTGCTCAAAAGGGCTCGCATTTGTGAGGCTAACAGAGGAGGGCATTTATCTGATATTGTATTCCATACATAATTGCCGACATTAAATAAAACATTTATCAATATAAGATCCATTCTCTTTCACATAATCAAAAATTATAAAAACAAAGTAGTATACCTTTCCGGCGGACACCCTGTAGTACATCATAGAAAGACAGTGAGTGGAAGGCGATTTTTTAATAAACTTTTTATGCAATTTAAAATTTAAAAAAATACACATCACTGTAGAAACAATATAAAAGAAAATACAGTAGCCCAATAAAGTCTACATACACCCCTCAAAAGTCGACTTAACACCGAACTACAGGGTTCCCACATTCAAAAACTTAATAACTAGCATCTACACGAAAAATAAAGGAATTATACCAACTTTTGTCTGATATATTTCTTAGTCGTAAAAGAAATGTAGACTTCTTTGTGTATTGAAACTGTGGTGTTTGGTAATTATTTTGTATGTAGACTTTTCTGTCCTGAAAAATGAATTTCTTATTTTTTATGACTAAGTAACATTTCAGACAAAAGTTTGTATATTTATTTTTTATTTTTCGCGTAGATCCTTATTATAAATTTTTTTGAATGTGAGAACCATATAGTTCTGTGTAAAGTCCAGTTTTGAAGGGTGTATGTAGACTTTATTGGGCTACTGTATTTTCAATATATCGCTCATTTACATATTTCAATAGTGTCGTAACTCCAAATAAACATGATTTTTTAGAGTATCATTTAAAAATATGAGCAGTACTATGATCTATGCTGTGATCAAAGTTATTTTTGATTTATATAAAATGAAGATCAAAGGAGCAAAATGTTTACTCCCTTACCAATAATATATGATAGGAAATTGAAAATTTAAATAGCCCTCCTGAAAAATTTTGTTTTTTGAGTTATGATACTATTGAAGTAAATGAGCGATGTGTGTATGTGTGGCATAAAGTAGTAAATCAATGTAGTGAAGAACTTACAATAAACTGTTTTGCTTCTTTTGCTTTTTGACATTTCCTGGTGTGGCGGTAGTATTGGGAGAAGACGTTAATTGCCTTTCTAAGCCGATTCCATCTAATTTAGTATGTCCTAGGTCAGTAGTTATTTCTTCACCATACATATTAATCACATCAGGATCATGTTTTATAAAAGAATTTTCACTACAACTTATTGCAACTGTGTTTATCATATCACTAACCACATCGGCACAGATAAGGAGCTCTTTATCATTTTCATCTAATTTTTGTCGAAATGAAAAATCGTGCTTAGGCACTAACTCTTTTTCTTCCACACTGTTTTCAAAAGAGTGATCCAATTTTTCAGATCTATCGACGACCCGTCTAACCAAGATATGATTGCGATCATTAAGATAGGGTATTACAAAAGTATATGACTTTCTGGTATCTTTTGAACTAAAACTTTTTGCAGCAGCCTGTTCGGCCTCTTTGAGTGACTGTGGTTGCTGCAAAGTTGATACGCTAAATTCCGCCCATTCTCTTGAAATGTCATGATGAGGCAGTATATATTGTAAATAACGTTTTGCAATTTCATGTAAAGGTTTGCCACATTCAGGAAAAACTTCAAGTTCTACTGTAGGCATGCGCACTACAGCCATGCTACCACCAGCCAAAAGTAGAGCTGCAGTATCATCATCTAATGGTTTTTGCAAAGTTTTATGTGATAATGGACACGGCTTGAATACTGAAGGCAAAGGATCTCTGTTAAGTTTTTTACTTTTTGTGGTAACAGTTTTTATAGGTTTCAAATCATGCCAATTTCTTTCATCTGCACAGTGATATGGACATTCGTTAGGCGGATTACTTGCGCGACTTATATAAGGGATCTTACGAAATTCATTATTATTTCCCCGAGCTCCCCTTAAACGAACTTTATATAAACCATTATCGACATCTAGAATTTGATAGTAGTATTTATTGAATTCGGTATTTATGAAGGAGGCTACTTTCCAACCATTGCGTGTGAAAGACATGGAGGAGTTTGGTGATTGTGCCAATTGTTGACTGGCACTCTTAACTTTCTGTGTGCGCATTCTCCTTTGCAATTCTCTATAAATACTTGCTTCATTATTAATTATAGCTAAACGATAATTTTTCGAAAACTTCTGTAAGTATTGCTTTCGTTCAGCAACCGTACGAAACTTGAGTAAATTTTCTGGCACCGCTGGCATATCAAAGTGTGGCGGTACAGTTTTGGGTGTCATTAGACCTTCCATGTCTCGGGCATAAATTTTGCCCTTTATAATAGATTTATCTTCATCAATACTATAGTTGGTTTCCAAGTCATTAAGACGCATATATTCGTTAAGGGACTCACTAATGAACACCGAGTTTTTGTTATTTTTTGTGGAATGTGGTACAACTGGTGTCATAAGCATGCCCGGTATTCTTTCACAATCATCAAAACCTAAAAATCCATCGGTAGAATCCATAGAGTGTTCTTGATGAAGTAAACTCTCCTTGGAGGAGGTGGATAAGCCGTTGTCTTTCGATTTCTCAGCAGACTTGTGCAAACCATTGTTCTGATTATTATTACTTGTGCTACTACCCGTCACTTTGCTCATTAGCATGTCCAAGAAATTAAAACCGGTCTTAACTTTGTCGGTTTCTTGTAAGCTTGGCAAGCTGTTATCATCTTCTGTATGGGATTTTTCAGTTTTTTCATCAGTAGCCAATAGCTTAATCGGTTGTAAGTTTTCCTGCGTTGTTAATTGTTTTTTTGGTGTTGATTCTAAATTTATTTGCCATTCTTCATGAGATGGTGGTGTTGAATTTAAGACTACAGATAAATCCTTTGCAGATTCTCTTAGATTTTCTCTAAGATCACCATCATTATCAGACTTTTGCTTCTCTAGATTTTCAGTAGAATTAACTTCTTCATCAGAATCGATCCGAATATGGTCTACAGTAATATCATCATTTGGCTTTGTGGACGAGATTAAGGGTGGCGGTCGTCTGCCACTTTTTAATAATTCCAATTGTTCTTTTAACTGTTTACTAACATCATCAGAGTTTCTGAGAGATTTAACTTCTTCTGTTCGCACTGTTTCTTGAGCATTGTGTTTCTTGTCTTCACAAACAACTTCTTCAACATATTCCTTAATTCCTAAATGGGTTTTTAGATATGACACCATACGCTTTGACCATTGCTTTATATTTTGACGCTTTCTCTTGAATAATTTTCGATTACATTGATCGAATAGAACGCGTCTTAGACGATAATATATTATGAAAACCCTATTATTTTTACGAATTGCATATCTTTTAATAACGATGCGTGGCCATGTTTCGTACCATATAAATTTTTCTATATTCTCTAAATTATAGCGTAAGAACTCGGTGGAAACATTATGTTTACGTTGTAGACGGCGAAATATTCGCCAATCGTTTTCTGTAAGTCTTATCATTTTTCTATGATTGACAACTTTTGGACTGTATGTAGGCAGGTAGGTAAGCAGGTTATTTCTAAAATAGAGAGAAAAATATACCAAATTAATATGATGAATAAAAAAGTACTTTAAAGTTTAGATAATAACAAGAGTATCGTATTTTAACTAAATTATACATAAATATCGGTTACTTATTTAGTATTTTTAAGTTTAAACATCAGGTTCCTTAATAGCGTTCACACTTCAAATTTGAGTACTATATTTAAATGTACTGTCACGCAATATAAATTTTAAGGTGTTTTTGAGATTTTTCTTTAGCTTTATCGTATTCTAAAATTTTTTTTGCTATATTGTTTAATTGTAATATAATGTTAAACAAAATGTAAATTCTCAAGTCAAAAAAGTTAGGTGAAATCAATAACAATTGGCGTAAACAACCATATTTAGCATTAAAGTAAAAATTCAGTTGCCTATTGTAACGTCCTAATAACGTTAGTTAATAATAATCCCTCCTGTACTTCGAGTCAAATCGAAATTTTCGCTATTTAACAACTTTAGTATCTGGTTTTGTTCCGATTTTTCTTATTGTGCATATTCTGCATTACGAAGGAGGCTACGATTTTGTAAGTTGTTCGAATAATTATACAAAATAAGTATTTTGATTGATGCGGTGGCTTTTAAGTAAGATTTTTTGTAAAAAAAGGATTATACATACATACATTACTGCATCCTATGAGTGTATAATCGGAGTCAATGTTTTCGTCTTCTCCCTTTTCTTAAATGTTTAAAATTTGGATCATGCGTATCAAATCGCCCAGCCGATAAGCATATACAATATTGTGAAGCCCATAAAAAACTTTAATGATTTGACTGTCTTTCTGTAGAAACTAATGAAGTTCTTTAGCACTCAATGAACAACCAAATCATTTTTTTTTTTTAATTTAAATGTAAACAAATTGAAAATATCACCTGCGACTCGAAAGGATTCTTCGCTCTGAAAAGTTCGACCTAAAATAATTTTTACTGCTGCTATGTTTTTTTTTTTTTGTCTTCCCGTATTTAACTAATACAATATTGAAGTTCTCACAATATTTATAAGCACTAGAGTTTGGTTTTTTATTTTTATTTTTTTAAAGAAATCTGTTTATATTTCTGTTCCGATTTCATACGTTCCGTAGTGAAACAACTTCGGTTCGATGACGTAGGCTGAGGTTACTAGGCCAGGGTTTCTTCAGTGGTCTCAGAGAGTTTGCGTCTGTCAGGATCTATAATCTGAAAGTATTTATATCAGGAATCTGTTGTTTGGTAAGGTGACACCCAGTGTATATGTATCATGTTTTCTTCAAACAAATTACAGAACACAATTTAAAGACGACGCTTGAATCTGGCAATTGCTTTATTATCGTTTGTTTGTTTTTGTTTCTATCAATATCTTTCTATTAACTCGTCACCACTTAATAATTACGCCTATCATGAATAACATGGGAAATTTCCATTCCCATTAAATTTTCATTCCCCTAGAAGGGTAAATTGCTATCGTGAATCTCTCAAGAAATTTTTGTACCCTTTCGCAAGCTGTCATTTTACATTGAATGTTAACAAAAATAAATAAAGAAAAAAATTGTGAATTTTTATTGAAAAGTAAAACGTTTACACAAAAGCTGTCATAATTAAACAATAAAATTTAATAAAAAAAAAATCAAAAGGAAAACAAAAGCCTGAAAAGCAATTACCATGCAAAAAGTTGCAGAAACAAAACCTGGAAGAGAACAAAGTAAACATGTGCACTTTTCTTGAGCAAGACGGACGGAAAGAAACTGGTCACTCTGATCAAATAGTAACACTTTAAAAAGGTGTTAAACGCCAAAAGGAATACGAAGATAAATAAATGACTTAATGCCATATTCGGTAGTGGCGATGAATTCATTAGGACGGAGGAGAGTGTCGATGCTAATGTTGTATTTTTTTAATTTTTTTTTTTTTTTTTTTTTTGTGACCAAATTACCATGAAAAGAATTGCAGAAACAAGAGCTGGAAGAGAACAAAGCAAACGTGTGCACTTTTCTTGAGCAAGACAAACGGAAAGAAACTGGTCATCATTGTCAAATAGTAACACTTTAAAAATGGGTTAAGCGCCAAAAGGAATAGGAAGATAAACAAAGGACTTAATGCCATATTCGGTAGTGGCGATGAATTCGATAGAACGGAGGAGAGCGTCGATGCCATTTTTTTTGTGAGCGAATTTTTAAATTCAGCCGACATATCTCTTAAACTGTATGAAATAAATCTTTTACTCTGTTTTTTATAGTGAATTATGTTGTTTTGCATATTATTAACACTTTTACTCCTAAACTAAGTTAATAAAAACTTGAATTATCCAATAAAAAGAAATAAATACTTACATAAATCATAAATGCAACTCCCCAACAAAAATAATGTGAAAAAATCTATGGGAAAAGGGAACAAATTTCAAGGGAAAATACTATTCACGTCAGGGGAATTTTTACAGGGCTATCATTTCCCACTGAATAATCATAAAAGGGGTAAACATTTTATGAGAAAATTATTCATGATTGCAATTGTGGGAAATAGGAAAATCTTTCGAGAAAAAAATTATTCATGATAGGCATGAATATTTTTCGAAGCCTCATTGATGAACGTAACATTGTCAGAACTTAAAAAAACAAGATTCATATTTTTTCTTTTTTTTAATATCAAAACAGTGATCTCACAAACACGTTTATTGATTATACCTATTGCTCTTCGAAAGATTTATTAACATATCAGAATGGTATACCACCGTTATAAAAAACATTTCTAAGAAGTTCTTGCAGGTTTTATGATCATAATGTACATATATGTATATTTAAAAATGTTGTTTAATATGTTAGCTTGATATTTAAACTGAAATGAAGTGTTTTCGAAATTTAGAAAAATATACACTAAATAGCACTGCCAAACACAAAATAGGCTGCCATATCAGTATTATAATGAATGCCATATTGCTTTATTATTTTAACCAATAATTAGATCATTGGATCAATGCTAACACACATACTTTTGCAATCTTTTCATCTTAACAGTTTAAAGTTAAGCAAATAAGATTTTTGAAGTCTTAACTACTAGCGTTTTTGTACACAAATACTTATGTACATATATAAAATAAATTAGCGGAAATCCGGTGTGCCTTTCTATCCCTACATTAGTTATACATATGTTTAAACTTTTTCCCCATTTTATTTCCTCCCAGTTCGAATTCAACCATTTAATATAGCCTATAGTTTGTTCCAGAAAAACACTAGAATTTGCTTTTTATATGTATACAGTCTACAAACAAACACACACTAATTTTTGTATAGTATACATATGTATAAAGTTTGCTTTTACCCAGTGTACTTTGTTCAACAAAGTTTGTTGAAAACTCGTTTATCCAATTTTTACTGTTTTTTAGCTGATGTGAATAGAAAAAGAAATTTTGTCGTCCACTACATATAAAAAATCATTATTTCGTAATGATGGAAAGTGCCACGCCTACTTATTCAACCCAGCCCATGTTTATTAACTACGAAGTCTTTTAAACCATATCCAGAGACTTTCACTTTAACCGTTATTAAGATATATAAAAATCAATATTTAGTTTGTGTAGAAGGTAACATGCCCCCTTATACGATTCCACGCACTTTTTGGCCGAAAGTTTATATTGGCTATAAAGCTATTTGGATTAAATTTAAAGACTCTCACTGTTCCCATTTTTAAGATATAGACAAATCCATATTTACTTTGTATGGGCACGGCAGTTATTTTTGAAATTTATAGATGGATTATAGAATTTTAGAAATACTGTACAAATTTTAAGAAAATCGGTTCAGTCGTTTAGCTGCCTATGAGACACAAAAAAAAAACACATTTATTTTTATATATAACATGGAATTCCGTTAATACAACGTAAAATTCTAGCGACTTGGCAAGCTTTTTTCTTTCACCATATACATACACACCACTATAGAAGCAAGCACATTCATCGATTCTTTCGGAATAGAATTTTTTCAACACACATTAAACTTCGTTATTTAATAGGATAGCTTACAATATAAAATTAATCTTTAATATTGCTTACCAATAATAAGGGAAATATTAATTCCGATTTATTTTTACACTTTTTAACATATTTGAATTATTTTTTTAACACAAAAAGGAAGAAACTTTTCAAAATAGTAAAACACACCACACATCATGTGTATATTATTTAGAGAAGGAATATATAATAGAACGAGCAACAACAAAACACCCACTTTACAAATGGCGTGTATATTGTATTTGTGCTTATGTATGTGTGTGTATAAATGCATCTACAAGAAACACTAGAAACAACACACAACTAAAGCAATGCTCTACATACTTTATGTGGTATTTTTCATATTTCCAACAAATATTTTGTGAAAAATTTATAATTAAACTAATCTTTAACACTTTAACTTAATTTCTTCACTAGTTTTAACATTTATAACTGTTAGATTCCCGTTAAAAGTTTAATTAAAAAATATGAAAATTTTACGGCCGTATGATCGCAAATCTTTTGCTTGTTTGACGTTTGCTATACTTGTGTTTCGTTCTCTTTGTTCTGTTCCGCTTTACAAATGAACGTCAAAACAAAAATCAGTTGTTGTGTTGAGAGCGAAATGAGGTGAGAAATGGTGAGCGTCGAACGTTAAGTTTTTCCTTTTGAGCGGGAGTTTGTTTGGTTGGTTAATTGTTCAATCACATGTTTTTGTTTACGCTGGTGAAAATCATAAGCACACATCCACACACACTATGTTCTTTTGTAATATATCACAGCTACAAAGAAGTGGCGGTATTTTTTTGGTTTTGTTTCACTTTTCCATGAAATATGTTTGTGTGTGTGTGTATTTGCTTATATGTTTTTTTTTTTTGAGTGATAAACACTAATCGAACAGCTGTTTTTTTATACGAGAATAGACATATGCTCTAAGTTTTGCAAGTCATGGATTTTGAGGTTATGTAATAATTTATATTCCTTTAAAATATAATTTTTTAGGTTTTAGCGAATTCTAATAAATTAAACTAAAAAAGTAGAATACGGTTTCATTTTTTTATTATTGTTATTATTTTTCATATTTAAAAGAAACAATAAGAGTAAATAAATACTAATTATTAATGTTAATACTCCTTTGAGGATGAATAAAGGTTTAGATAATTTTAACAATTTTTTATGTGCATAAAACTTGTAAAGTTTATATTTTGATGAAATTAAATTTAAATTTTTTTACCCCTAATTAGTATAATAAATATCACATAATTAATGGGAAACAATCTTAGATGGGCTGAATAATTTATCAAATATGTTAACTCATAAGAGCCCAATTTTCCCATTTGAGAACATAGAACAAGAACTGTACACTAGTCGTAAATAACATTTTCTTAACAGCCAATGTTCCAATTTCGGGACTAATTAAAACTAGTTATATGCCTTTTTTCACAATTCAGATCATATTTAAATTTAAAAAAACCTGAGCGGTAATGGGTTAAGTAAAAAATATTATTTATTAATAAAATATATTAAAGAGTTTTATTACTAATAAGGTACTTAAAAAAGGTATCTTTCATTTTACACATTCAAACGAATAAATAAAATTATATTTTAATACTTTTTAAGCAGCCGATATTTTTTACTGTGTTAATTAAAAAAAAAATTAACAGGTGAAACAGTTATGTAAACGACCTAATTACACTTTGACGTTGGCAACTCCGTTCTAAATAATATGGCGTAACCGCTTCAAGAGAGGTGAAAAAATAAAATTTTTAATTCTTGGTGTTATTGTTGTTCAGTTTTTTAAAAAAGGATGGGCAGTATTGACAAAAGTTATTATAGAATTATTCTTTTAAAAACGTCCTAAATGACCCATATGTATATACAGATTGGATATAATTTATTAATTATGAATAACTATATAGTTATCGATCGATTGTAAACGATTGATATATGTGCACATGTACATACATATGTATGCTAATTATTTAATTGCACAAAATTCTTTGAAAATTATAATAAAGTCGTCCAAACTTCGGTCCAAATCAGTGCATATTAATTTTTTAATATATTATGAAGAACATCCGTAAGTTTAAACAGTTAAACTTGTTATTTATATTAAAAATACACAATGGTCCCCTAATATACATACATATATGTCTATAACAGATATGATAAAGGCTACGTTTAAACATGGATGCCGATATCTGCCCTCTTTATTAGAAAAAAATAATAGTGGTAAAATAACAAGCGGAACAAAATAAATACCACAAGGTAACTATGAAAATGAATCATGTATAAACAGTGTTGCCAAGTTCAATATTTTTATATTTATGTTCGTTTAAAATTGTAATAAAATCTAGCTTAAAACCTAGAGTGTTAAAACTACATTTGACATTTGTTAAGTTTTCAGCTTTATGTGGCCGACATAACTACCAAAGAGTCTTTGATTCCATACCCTAATATATATTAAATAAAAAATTATCTAATGAGTTGAAAAGTGCAAAAGTTGAGCACGGCTTGACCAATTGGGAAGACTTTTTTTTAGGGAAATATCTTTTTTTTCGGAGATAAAAATGTAGAAACTGCGAGAAAGTAGTAAAACTAATACTTTTCCTCTTTCCATACAAACTATTTATAAAAATCTCTGCAAGTTTATTTGATTATGAGTCATAGAGCATAAAAGACTGAACCGATTTTGTTAATCACAGTTAAATCCAACTAACGAAAATGCAATGGGTAAGGTTTTTTTCCAACTTGGAAAGGTTCAAGTTGTTTGTTTGCTAACGTTCATCATCTCCTAAAATGTATTCTACAGAAGAACATTTTCTAATGCTGCATTTTGAAAAGCTGCTAATATGGGGTAAAAGAAGAATTTTGGGTTCAAAGTCGATTCCTATGAAATAAGTATTTATTACGGTATATAATTCCATGATCAAAAAGTTCCGGGATAGCACCGTGTAGCGAACTCATCAGCTGCTGAGATGAATTCCCCTCGTTTGAACAGAAATAAGTCATAGGAAGCCAAATCTGGTGAATTCGGGGCTGTGGGATGGTATTTGTTGTATTTTTCATCAAAAAATTTCGAATAATGTTAGCACTGTGTGACGGTGCGTTATCATGGTGCAAAATCCACTAGTTTTCTGCCCACAATCGTGGTATTAGATTTTGATTTTATCTGTCGGTATATTCTGTACATATTTTCAACATATCATCCAAGTGTTCCTTCCGCCAAAATAATATTCTTTGTTTACTATATGGCCTTCTGGAAAAAATTTATGGTGCACTAAATCGTTGTAATCCATGAAAACCGTGAGCATTGCCTTCTGTTATGACTGAAAACGACATTTTCTTGATTTCAGCTCATTTGGTGAACGTCATTCACTTACCTGATGTCTGGATTGCGTGTCGTATTCATAAACCCATGTCTCGTTTCCAGTAATGACCCTTTTGACGAATGTGGGATTCAATTCAGTCTCGCAAATCATGTCTTTAGCAACCTCAACACGGTCAAAATTTTAAAAAATCGCACGTTATAGAGATAGATGTAGTATTTGCTACGTAACTTTTGAAAATGACGCTAATTTTTCGTGGGAATATCAACAACAGATGTACTAACCTAACAAAAAAGAACTTAAATCGGAACGGTGGGATCGCCACACGGGGGTTATTTCGGAAACTTTTTGATCATGGTAGTATATCTTGGGAGATATAAAAGATAGAGTCCTCAAACTTTCCACATGGTATCATATTCAATTCTAAAGGCGTACATTAAAACAAATTACCTTCAGAAAAAGAGTAGTGTGGCATCTCTCATAAAAGGTAAATTTTTTTTTAGTATATTTTCATAAATATGTATATCAGCGAGAGACTTTGAACGACATATTAAGAAACGCATTTATATCATGCATAAAAATTCTCAAAACCATGAAATATTTAATAATTATAAATCTACGAAGCTTATTCTTCCAAAATGATGATGACACCGTAACTATCCATACATGGCTTTAGCAAAGAGCAATATTAAGGGGCAAATATGTGATTGAAGTATACAGATTTAGAATAAGAGCAAGATAATCCATATACTATGTACATATATATGTAAATATATATATTATATTTTTTTAAACGACTTGTCGAACCGATTTTGTTGAAAATTGGATACAAATACTTTATATCCCAAGGCAAATGACACTATCAACTTTTTTATACCACAACAACAAACAAAAATTTGAGATCGAAATAACAAATGAACTATCCGTCCATAATTTTTGTTGCAAGATTATTTTAACTAACCGAAAATCAATGTTGCTACAGCCATGACTCATGATTCCTGCGCATGTTTTCGGAGTTTTTTTTATTAATAATTTTTGTTCGAAGAAATAAATTCTATAGGTAACACAATTTTACTTGTGAGTTTTTACAAATTTAGCTCAACATTATTTTATACAAATAACAGTGAAATGATAATATTGAATCTGTTTCTGAAAAATTCAATAAAAGGAAACATACATACATACATACATATGTATCTTGTTCGATAAACTTCCAGTTTGTTTAAGGACACCTATCAGATGACTAAACGAAAATCCGTTGGAAAATTGGAATGACTGCACAACGCAATTTCCGAAATTATGTACATATATAAAATCACCTTAAAATATCTAACATGGTGAGAAAATCGGTTACACTCAGAAATTACTATTATCACAATTGACGCAGGTAATGTGACTTAACAAAGAGTTGAGTAGCAAAATATATGTCAAACTTTAATTTATTTTACTTGAAATGCTATTAAACTTTTTGTAACCACATATATCTTTCTTTAATGTAATAAAACTTATTGTAAGTACAATCGATGCAAAGGAAACATCGGAATATTTTGTAATAAATCTATAACACATCGATGCTTCTTTGCCATATATTGGATCGAAAAAAACATCAATGTTTATTTTTAATGTCCACCAATTACACACATGTACATTCTTTCAAACGAAATACATTACATCCACGGCATGCTAAATATAAAAAAGTAATTGTTAAAAGCAGTAATATCTGGGCTAAGCATCAGGACAAACTTCCTAAATAATATTTTAAAAATATATTTTTACTTTCAACGCAATTTTAAGCTTAAGAATATGCAAGATATATATTTTTTTCCTCTCAATATTTGTCGTTATGAACTTCTTTAGATATCCTACACGCTCCTTATTATTTACATTTGGCAGAATTTCTAAACTAAGAGAGTGAGTCAATCAGTCTGTGACTTTTAAAATGGAACACAGGTTTTTGGATAAAATATTACTTTTTTTAGCCTTGTACACACTTTGTTTAACGCGTCTCCAATTTTTTCTCTTCCAAGCAGTGTTGCCGTTTGGGTCAGTTCTAACCAAAATTGGTTATTTTTTCCTTTAATGTGTAGATGTGGACTTTTTTCCATTTTGGTTACTTTTTTTCTCGAAGTAAAAAATAAACGTATGATTTCTTTTAATGTTTATTAATCAGGTTCTAATAAGACTTTTGTTTAGGCTTTAGTTTTGGAATATTGATACAAAATAAATTTATTAAATCCTCTTTCTTCTTTTTGAAAGCCTATGTAAAGGGTAGTCCAATCAAAACGCACGATGTTAATTTTAAATAAAAGAAAGAGTTTTCAGAGATTTATGTTAACTTTTGTTATTATGATAGAAGTATCTATGACAATTATGTATGAATTATTTAATCTTTTAGCTCTTGAATTGTTGTTGGCTTATTGAAGTACAAATTTTTTATTCAATATATCAAAGAAAGAAGTCCAACGGTGTCAAATCACAGGATCGTGGAGACTAATTAATATCGCCACGACATGAGATAACACGTTCACTGTTGTAACCACATATCATCAATTCCTGGTCACATGCAAAGATGTTTATACATTTGCTACAGACCACCTTTGCTGAAATTTGCGTACAATTCTTCCGATTGAGGACACATTTGGTCGATTACGCTGAGCAAAAAAATAACGAAGTGAACTCAATGCATTTTATTTGAACGCCCATTTTCATAAATGGTTTCAACAATCTTAACGCGCTCCTTAATTGTGTTCCCCACCATGTCTGAATTTGTAAAACACTGAAAGAAATAAATGTCAAATTAAGTTGGGCAAAAATTTGATGTTTAGGTGTGACTCACAATTAACATCGTCCTTTATGGTCGGCCCAGCTTTTACTTCGCGCCAAAAGACTGCTCATTTGTTGAGACCAATAATGAATCAGGGCAATTTCTTACACTCAGTTTTTAAGTAAAGTGTATTCCGATCGAAACAAATGTCAGTCAGGCTGACAAGGTGTGCGCAGGTGGGGCAAAATTGTCGAGCAATTTATTAATAGTTTTACTGGTTTTGTAACATCTATCATTTTGGAAAATAACAGCTTGAAGACTGATTGAATATTAAAATAATTTTTTTCAAAAATTTTGTATTAATATTTTGGTTCCAAAGAACTCCAAGGCAACACTGCTTCCAAGATATAAGATTTGCCCGGTTTATCAAAACATGTAGGTATTCGTTTGTGAGACGATGTCATCAATAGTCAAAAACTTCCGCCAAGCAATTTTTTTCATTTGAAAACAAAAAATAATCACCCGGGGCTAAATCGGATAAATGATTTTGCATAGTTCACATGTGTGCACCCTTGATGAAAAAAATTATCTCTGACCATAGGCAGCTGTTTTTTTTTAATCCTCTTTAAATCGACCTAATAAGTTGGCATAATATTCGTCATTGATTGTTTTACCCTTTTGAAGGTAGTCAACGTGAATTATACCTCGTGCATTATAAAAAACGTTCAGGTTTTATCCATGGTAACGAAACGGCGCAAAAACTCGTCCATATTGAGGTTGAACAACGTCAAGCGCTAATACAGAGTTTTCACATGTTAGCGATTGTGGTCGATTGTGAACACCCATTTTGCATATAATTTCCTTATACTCAAGTGATTATTCAGTTGAAACCATGAGCAACGTGATATGCCTATGGCAACCTCTCGCACTTTCAATCTCCGATTAGTAAATACCATAACGTATATTTTTTTAAATATTTCGGCTGTATAAACCTTAAATGGGCGTCCAGAATGTTTTAGCAACTTCCATGCATGTGTGGCCACAAAAAATTCAATGCACCCCTTTTTTGACATTAATTTTGATGGTACAGAATTCCTATAGGATTTATTAAACTTAGACTAGTAATAGCTTAGCAAAATAGTGCATAATGAAAACACAAAAATTCACTTTTTTCCAATTCTATCACACCCAAATTAAATGATACAGTTGGCTCAAGTTCCGACAAGAGTCAGAGGCGCGACATTGAGTTAAGAGGCGGGAAATTAAATAAGACTTATTTGCCCGTCTACGTACTCAGAAATATTTCCATTTACCGCAGGATTTAGATTTTTATCAAATTTTATCAAAATACGATCGATGGCTTTTCGTAGCGGTTTTATAAAAAAGTTATCACCCTGTCGTGATTGCTGAGTCGTAGTCGTTATTGACATATTTGTAAAGATTAAGAAAAAAATCACATTTTTTCTTTTTAATCTAGAACAAAAATGTGTAAATATAACCTAACAATGGTAATAGGTGCCATAGTAGGATAAAGGTCTACCTACATACGGTTTTATAAAAAAGTTATCACCCTTGTCGTGATTGGTGAGTCGTAGTCGTTATTGACATTTTTGTAAAGATTAAGAAAAAAATCACATTTTTTCTTTTTAATCTAGAACAAAAATGTGTAAATATAGCCTAACAATGCTTATAGGTGCTATAGTAGGATAAAGGTCTACCTACATACCATAACCAAGGTACACAACTGCTAGCGCCATTATATTCATTTACCTGAGAATAGCCTTTGTTTGAAAAATGAATAAAAATATTGTAAATAAATATTAATATTAAAAATAAAATAAAATTATTACTACAAGAAAGTTGAGTTTTTTCTAATGAGGATAAGAACCTAGCGAAAATAAATAGTAGAATGAATTTTAACGACAATACGTAAGTGTATTTTTTAAAAAAATTTCGACATGTTTAACATTTAGAAAGTCTCTCTTTACATACTAATACTTCGATATAACGAATCTGAAGGGGATCGAATATTGCTTCGTTATAGCTATTTATCTACATATATACTATACTACACTACTCTAACCACTCAATTCATACAGTTATTCGGAAAAAAAAATGTAGAGACCAGTGTTACGGTATGGGGTTGTTTTTCAGCAAAGGGTGTAGGAGAGCTGTATTTTTCAGAGAGAATTTTGAATGCAGCAAAATATTGTCAAATTTTAGAGCAATAACTACTCACATCGATACCCATTATACTTTCTTTTGATGAATTAGTTCTTCAATAGAGCAGAGCTTCTTGTCACACAACTAAAATCGAAAAAAGCGGTTTCAAGGCAACGGAACTGATGTTCTGTGCTAGCGTTCTTCTAGTCCCAAACTTACCACAATTCCATTGACAGCTTTTGGACATTAAAGAAGAGACGCCTTTAAAGGTGTTAAAGGATAAAATAAAAGAAATTTGGGCTCCAATAACCCCAGAAAAGTAACAGCATTTTATAAATACTCTAAATAAGTGTTAAAATACTGTTTTAAAAACAAAGGAGATTCAACACAGTTTTAAAGTCCAATAAATTGTATTTAGTTTCCATTGTTTGAATTAACAGTAGTCTTATATCAAGTATTAGTGAATTTTTGCTGTGTGCGTTGAAGAGTAAAACTAAAAAGGTTAACAACAACACAAACAAACAATTTTTAAAAGCAAAGCGACATACGTTTATCCACTTTCACATATATTCCACAACTAAACAAAGTTTGTTATTTTATTTATTATCTAGTTAATATCTGCTCATTTTCGTTCGGTTGTATACATATACGCTGTAGATAATTCTCAGCCAGATAAGGCTCAAAAGAGCTTGTCTGGTTAACTATGATTTACAAGCACTAAAAAGAATTGAATTCATTCTTAATATTTTTACAAATGCTAATAAAGCATTGGATTTCATTTAAAAAAACGTTAATTAGTATTTAAGTAATGTTAGATAATATATAAATAAATTTAGATAAATATAGATAAAAATTACATACATATGTACGAGTATGTTAAAAAAGCAAGCCGTATGAATTAATAGTGGTTAGAGTAATATACATATGTATGTATCAGTGAAACCTTTTTTAAAACGAAATTTGAAGAAATAGGGCCTGTTCGTAATGCATCGCTGTGCTGCATCACGACGGCAAAATTTTATTCCAGAAAATAAAATGATATATTATTAATGCATATAAATTTGTGACAGCACTATCATTACAAAAAATTCGTTTCAACTAAGGTTTTTTTATCTAAACTATTTTATATAAAAAAGTAAAAAAAATTCTCCATTTAAGAAGTATATAAAAATAACACTAACGAAATGAAATATTTTAATAAAATTTCTGTAATTTTGGTTTATGTAAATAAACTTCCGTTAACAAGTTTCAAATGCAGTCATCAATATTTAACGAGACTTTCTATTAAAAACAATGGCTTTTGAATGAATTCGTTGTTTTAAAACTGGGACTTTCCGCCAACGTTACCTCACGAAAATTCTCAGTACACTTTACTTTTATATATGTATGTTGAATACATACATAACATGCATGAGTTTTGTAAACATATATATACAAATTATTATTACAACAATTAATATTATTATTACAACAATTGACTTTTATGCAACCGTCATATTCTTTGCATACCTTTTTTCTCATATAAAGTTTGACAATTGCGTAAAATGAATTGATGATCAGTTGCGATTATGCCCTAATTTATGTATGTTTTTCGGTTAAGTATTGACAGCGAGAAGCTTCTATATATTTTTTTAGTAGATTTCCATTTAATTTTGTAGTTTCGCGTGCCATCCATATACACATATGCTCATATTTGCGTTTGGACAAGTAAGTATTACATTCCCAAATATCTAATTATATTAACTTACATATGTATAAAAATATAATTGTTTGTTTGTGGTTAAATCAAAAAGAAAAGATGAGCAGCAGGCTTCATCAAGAAATATGGAAAACCATAAGAAAACTACACAACATATGTATATAATCGTAGATATTAACATTTTATGTTGAAGAATTTTGGAGTAAAGTTGTTTTGAGCGATAAAAGATTATATGTAAGTGTGACGAAAACAAAAAGTTAAAAAAACTAGAAGTTCCGACATCAAAACTTGACGGCTTCATTCTACTTATTAGTCACCTGACATAAGACCCACAACAATTTATTTGATAAATTGGATAATCTGTAAGACTGCTCTTCCTAACGGATACCACAATAATTCAATAATACGAAATCTTATAGTTCTATGTAAAATCCAGTTTTCGAGGGGAGGGATATGTATACTTTCCTGTGCGACTGTATATTCAAATTTATATGAATTCTACGTACATTTCCATTTATTTTGCCTCTTAGTAGTGCTTCCGCTATAAGAATTTTTCAAAACTATCACTGATTTCCTACTATACGGTTAGAACTGCCATTGGTATGAGATGGGGTCTTCGCCCAGCGATGGTGAAGTGGATCTATGACTCCATATTCATATCTGTTCTCACCTATGGCTGTATCGTATCTAAATAAGGTACATAGGTGTGTTGCTTTGGGCATATCTGGTGCCTTTAGAAGTACTCCTCAGGTAGCGCTGGATATTATCCCGAGCCTGACCTCCCTTGGGGTTGTGGTGAAGGCAAGAGCTGCTAGGAGTTTCTTGAGGATTTTTAAAGGGAGCCAGGCCAAGGGTCTGGGTTATGGACACTCTCCCATTTTGGGGGGACTTGACTAAGGTGCGCATTCGGTAACCTGTGCTGGTTCTACGGACTATAAGGTCAGGGAATGCGACTTCGGCATATGCCCTGTGGGCTGTTTTTCCGGATAGTCTTGGCGTGGGGTTGATAGACTTTTTGACGACCACGCCATCTTTACAGATGGATCTCAGATCGAGGATGGCGCGGGAGTCTACATGGAGGACAGTGACATTAAATTGTCCTTTAGACGCCCGGATAAGTGCAGTATTTTTCAGGCCGAGATATTCGCTCTTCTCAGAGCAGCTGAGCGTTTTCGCGACTTGGCTGCTATGGAGGATGGTGTGATCTTTTATCTGGACAGTCAGGCGGCTATTAAGGCGCTGACTGGTCGTCACGTCAGCTTCTCAGAGCAGCTGAGCGTTTCCGCAACTTGGCTGCTATGGGGGATGGTGTGGTCTTTTATCTGAACAGTCAGGCGGCTATTAAGGCGCTGAATGGTCGTCATATCAGCTCAAGGCTGGTTGCATTGTGCAGGAGTACCCGCGTCGCTCCTGGATGTGTGCAGCGTTAAACTGTGCTGGGTTCCGTGGCATACTGGCGTAAGGGTAACGAGATTGCAGATGAACTGGCAAAAGTGGGCGAGGCTTGTGATGTAGGACAGGCAGATGCGGCGGTGAAACCACTACTTGGTTTCTTTGGGGGCTTAATTGATACCTGGGCCCGTCGTAGAGTGGAGGAGCAGAGGCTCAATCTGAGGAGGGAATCCCTTAGGATTCTGATAGGCTTTTTGACTGGGCACTGCGCTCTGAGGGCGAGGACTGGGATTTGGGAAACAGGCTCCCCTATTTTCTGCCGAGTTTGCGGAGATACAGGGGAGCCGGAGACTGTGGAACACATCCTCTGTCACTGCCCGGCTCTTTATGGGCGCAGGCTCAGGTTGTTTCGCCGGGGCCCTTTCGATGGCCTTGGTGACATTGCGTCGGCTAGGATATGCGACCTGGACGGCTTTCTATCAGGTCTCAGCTGGCTCCTTAGGTGATGCCTAGTCCTCTTTGGGCATCCGTCTCTTTTCCTGTATGCCACTTCTGACTCTTTTCTTCTCCTATTTCCTTTTTTGTCCTTCTTCTCTATTTTCTTTCTAATTCTTCTCTTCATTCTTCTTCTTATCAGTTGAAAGGTTCTTTCCATAATGGACCACTGTCTCACTGGTCTCTGAGTGGGGTACTTTCGGTACCGCCTTTCTTACCTTACTATCTACTACCATCACTGATTAAAAACAAACTTATATTATAAACTTGTGAATCCATGCTTTCGTCCCTCAATTTGCTGGAATCGGGGCTGAAAAATTGACTCCAAGTACACAAAATATATGTAGAAAAAGTATTTATAAAAAGTGATAAACATTATCAATAGTTTTGTAAAAGTAACTTCTTTCTTTTTGATAATATCACTAATATTTGAATGTATCTGTGAATTGTTTTTTAGCTTTAACATTGATTTATAATTTAAATATATATGTATAATTACTTTTATTTTAGTTTAATGTATTTAATTAACTGTTAAAATTGGTTTTTGTTTTTTTCTTTTTAATTAAAATAAATTTTAATTTTTGTTACCAAAAATTTGACTCTGTTACTTTAAAATGTCTTTTTTTTCTCAAATATCCTTTTTATGACACTTTTCGAAATTTTCAACGGCAACACTACTTCCCGCTTTTACTTAATTCTGACTTCGTTGTACAGAGGCTTATGAATGAATTCTTCGTTATAAAGAGGTCTTATAGCTCAGAATTTCTTCGTTATACATAGCTTTAGTGTATTTTTGTATAAAAACTTTGTAATTGAGGTTTTTTCAAGGGACTCAGAAAAAATTTGTTATATTGAGTTTTTCGTTACGTTATATTGTTTTTCATAACACGACTGTGTTGTAAGTGATTATGAATTTGGTGCTCAAGACAAACAAGCCGAACCAATTTCCTTACTTGTGACTTTAGAACTATGTACGTAGGTATGTATGTACATATGTGTATATAAAACTAACGAAGCTCAGACTAAAAATCGAATTACAAAACAAACAACTTAACATCACTGAAAGTAAAGCACTGTTCGAAAAAAAAAAATCCATATGTAATGAAAATTTTGTCGATATTGCCAGCCCTTAATACGAATTTAACATTCGTTTATTGATGTTCTACAACCAATAAAGATCAAACATTGAATGCAATAGTGCTTTAAAAAGAAACAGAGTTAAAAGAACAGTAGAGTGCTATACCAATATTTTATATATAAAATTTTATTGCTTTTAAAACCTTAGTTATTCGTTTTTGTATACAGTACATAACGGGTAATTTTTTAACCGCTTGGATTTGAAAATGAAAAAGAACAACAGAAAATTTACAAAAGTAAATGAAATATTTGTTTGTGGCGCTCAATTAATGCCTGTCATTTACTTTTTAAATACTATTTTTTGTAAATATGGCCTGCGGTTACGTCGTAAGTGGTATATCCGTGAGCGCCAAATTTGGCATATTTCTTTCAGTATTTCGACCTGTATCATATCAATGGCAGCTATAATGTTGTTAAGAACTGGAATTACGGTCGGCTTGTGCTGTATACAATAAACTTTCCCTATCACCATGATAAATAGTGATGACAAATCGTATGATCTTGGCGGCCAATGGACTGCTGCAAAACGTGAGATTAATTGCTCACCAAACTCGCCAATAGGATCATGATTTCGTATGCAGTGTAGCATGGTGAAACCAATTCTCTATTTTGGGCAAAAAAAGTCGGCAATCGTTGCACGGTACCTTGCTCCCTTGACTGTAATGTTGCGATTTTCATCGATCTTGAAGAAGTATGATCCAATGATGCCACCGGTCCACAAACTGCACCAAACAATGCATCTTTCAGGTTGCATTGGCAGCACTTGAACTGCCTCTGGCTGCTCTTCGCAGCAAATTCGGCAATTTTGTTTGTTGGCATAATTATTGAGCCAAAAACGTTGAAGATGTTTAAAATGGAACTAATTTATACATATCATACAGCACGATTTTATATAATAAAATTCAATGATTTGCAAACGTTGTTCCATTTATTAGTTTTTCATAGTGAATTGACAAAAGTTACAAAGCATTTTCAGCATTGCCACATGTCACGAATCTTGTTTCTACACCTAAAAACCAAATAGCAAAAATCATCCGTTATAAGTGTTATATAAAAAAATAATGTGTTAACTTTTTATTAGAAAATAATTAGCCAATTCACAAAGTATTCTATCAAGTCCTACTTGTATACTGCTAAATTTTACTACTGTCATAAATATATTATTGTTGTTTTTCTACTACTTTTTATCTATGTTTTGTCAGTGTGCTGCTGTCTAAAGCTGTCTAAAGTTTTTTGTTTATAGTTTTTAGATTTGTTCAATAACTTTACTTGCAGAAACTTGCAATGAGACAGTAAAAAATGTTTACCAAAGGCTCTCCAGGAGCTTACTGTTGCTTAAATTGCAAGCAGTTACTGTCAAACATAGTAAAACTTATTAGTTATTACTTTTTTAAAAAGAAGTATTTTAATTTATAGAAATTACCTCCATTTGCCGCAACATACTCTAATCCTGATACACTACATCCCGCGTCACTTATTTCAATATCTTTAGACATCTTTTGGTGCTGTTGATCACATTAGTTAATCACATTATTTTTTATACATTTTATCGCTTTAAAAATTTGCTTTTTACAATTTCTTTTAGAAAACTTGATTTGTAAACATATACACAAAACAGCTGTAAAATGCTGCTGCTGGTAAAATTTTTACTTGCAAGAAATATTTTGTGTCTCAATTTCTTACTCTCTTCTGACGCTCTCTCGTTGAAAATTTCTTGGAGTTAATGAACACTTTTCTAGTAACAATTGTCTCAAATTCGTAACAATTTTTAGTTATTGAACAGACCTTTAATTGGTAAAATTAAAAAAAAAAATTGGGTGTTGGTAAAGTTCGATTTCAAATTGAAAGTAAATTTTGCTTTTTTATTATACACATAAAAGGTAAGAGTGCATTGCAGGCTGCTGAAAAATATAGTAAAGTTTATGGAGACGATGCTCTAACTGGAAAAACAGCGGCGATCTGACAATTTTAGTGTTAAAAATGCACTTCGTTCACAAAAAGTCAATAAAATCATGGAAAAAACTGAGAAAACCCGGCATATAAACAGCGTGGACATTGCTAGGGAACAAAGCATTCATTACCAAACAGTTATCTACTATTTCAAGAAAGCTGAATACACAAAGAAGTTTTATGTTTGGGTGTCACATAAATTAACAGTGGCAAACTTAATGAACTAATATTCTATTTGCTATTCACTGCTAAAACGGAACGAGATCAAACCATTTCAAAAACGAATGATTACAGGTGATAAAAAGTGAATCACGTACGACAATAATGTGCGGAAGAAATCAAGGAGTTCGCAGACACCAAAAAAGTCATTTTGTGTGCCTGGTAGGATTAGAAGGGAATTGATCATTATGAACTTTTACTGTCTGGTGAGTGATTGATTTCAATCTCTATTGTCAACAACTAACACGTTTGAAGCAAGCAATTTGACTAAAATAGCCAGAATAGATCAACAGAAAAGGTGTTGTGTTCTATTATAACAACGCAACTGAAATTCAGTTGCCATCCATAATCGACCCATGTTTTTAAACATTGCTTTCGACTTTAACTCCACTACCAAAAAAAAGTATTTGACAAACATCATTTCCACAATTCCACTCAATACTGTAAGTTACAAAGTAAAGTAAGGAAAGAAGAACATAACAAAAAAAAAGGAAATAAAACAAATTAAATTGGTCCTGTTTAATGCGCAGGACCTTACCCATTATTTAGATTTTTTTTGTTAAAATTAAAAGAAAAATAACTATAAAACTACATTTCATATAAAATTCACACCACATTTTAAGTTTTTATTTTTTTATTATAAAAATTTATAATAAAAGTTATGAATTTATTTATATTCTATTTTTTAATCTGAATTTGTCAAAAACACAACACAACTGTACTTCCGTAGATCACTTATAGCCCAATGAGTACTAAAAACAAAATGTCTACAGCTTCTACGAAGATATTGGATATGCGAAAAAAAATATACCAAAAAAAATTTCTCAAAAAAGCACCGACTTACATACATATATAAGTATGTATACTAAATTCTTTTACATACATTAAAAGACAACCAACCAACTAACCAACCCAATGACCTAGACTAGTTGATAAAACGATACATTTTTTCCTTTACTTTTCTTAATAAAATAACTTACCAAATTGCACTAGTTTTGCAAAGTGAAAAATGGCATTAGTACTTAAGCAATTTATTTCTAATAACACCAACTATAATTTTATTTTTATACGAAATTTTTATTTGATAATTTTCACACACGATGCTGTTGTTCGTATCAACAAAAACTTCGATTAATCCACTTGACATTTGGTTTCATAACATGGAGAAAACAAAGAGAATAATAGAGAACGGTGTGGTAAATGAAATGTGGTGAATAAACAACCGGCGACATTGTGCATTATAGAAAAGTTATATACAAGCTTTTAAAAACATACATAACAAAATAAAACATTATACATACGTATACACATACATACATAAAATATTTCATGTTTTTTTCCTATAATCCAACACTGATGGCAACTCTATTTTAGCGAAACGATATGGTAACGAAACATTTAAGGAAAAAACAAAAATAAACTTCTCCACTTTGGCGCCATTTAACGGAAACAATACACTTTTTCATACCTGAACACGTGTGAAGGCCTTTTTAATAAATAACGAAACAAGCAATTTTAGTTTTATTCTTTATTTCATTCACATAAAATACAATGACTTAATAAAATCGTCAGCTAAAAATTCATTTAAAAATTGTATGAATAAGTCCTCTTACCTAAAAAGAAAACAAAGGTAATTTAATTTTTTTTAAAGAACAAATATATAAAGGTTGAGAATAGCAATGAATTCGTTGTTGAACTAAAATTTCGATAATGTTGATTGTCCTTAATAGAAATTTGACATTTGCTTATCGATTTACGTGAATCAGCGACGATCGTATACCGAATTCAGATCATGGAACAAATCACCGCATTCCAAATTGACAACTTTGTCATCGAAATGTATGTAGTTAACGTGGATTACGGCAATCGTTATCGAGACGTATCAACTCGAAGTTGTACTGAATTGGTAATCTCTTATAAAAAATAAACATACGCTACCTTTTTGGCTTGAAACAAATCAAAACATAGAAGTTAAATAATAATTTCGTAATTTTATGTTATATTCTCAAAATTAATGTTAAAAAATATTTTTTTAATAATTTTTTTTTTTAGTTAAATAATTTATCTCGCATTTGTTTCCCTTTTTCGTTTTTTTTTTTTTATTGTCATAGCTTATAGTAGGTAATATAAATTACGATCGAATACCCTGATCCAAAATATTGCGGACATCGAAGTTTATTTGCATGAACGTACGTGTACTCGATTTCAAATGCGGTCATTTGCACACTCAGAAGTGCCTTAGTTAACCGCGTCATCTTTCACATTGTATGTTTCGCCGAAAGATTCATATAAATATTTACATAAAACTATTACTACATTAGTGTCTGGAAAAAATTAGCCCAAAACATTGACATACTGTACAAAAAAAAAAAAAAAAATTAAATTCAAACATGTACCACTCACTACCTTCTTAGCAGCGACAATAATTTTTATCAAATACGGATTTACTAAGGTTCTTAAAAATTTGACAATGGGTTTTAAATAAAAACGGCGCTGTGTGTACACTACACATAACATACTAGATTATGTGATATTTATATCGACATATTTCTATTAAAAGCCTTCATTAATTATATCTTTATATTATAAATCACCTAAAATCTAAATTTATATATCTGTTTATCCTTTAAAACCATCGGTCTGCTAAAGCTGTCAGCTGTTAAATATGTCATCTGAAGTGTAATTTCTTTAGTAAAAGGTTTGCCATTTACAAATGTTGATCGTTTAAAAACCGAAGAACTCGTAAAAATAATTAAAAGTTAATATACTACAAAAGTTGTAATTTAAACTTGAACTTTCGAACAAGTGTTTCTTCAGCGGTGAAGCTCATTTCTCACTTGGTGGTTATGTCAACAGCTAAGTTGTCGCATATGTGGCTCGGAGAACCCAGATGTGATTGTGGAAAAGCTATTGCATCCGTAAACTGTGACTATGATGCGCATTGTAGTCTGGAGGTGTCTCTGGGACGTAATATGTTTCGGTAATGATGCTGAAAGGACCGTTACCGCCAATTTAGAGCACTATAGCCAGAGCCGGTCATTTAAATGGCGATGTATTCGTACATAATGGCAAGGTCTAAGCATTATATGAAATAAGAATTTCAACGAAGTCATAGCTTTATGTGTATTTTCTAATGGTTCTAGAGTCGAGCCTTTTTTTAGTTTTTTGTAATAGATTAAAGAAAAATTTGCTCGTTTTCTTTAATTTAGGACAAAAATGGCGAAAAACGACTTCATCTCGAGAAGCATCGTGAAGGGTGATCAAAATTTCAACTTCAAAAATGTAAATTTGTTATAAAACAAATTACCTTCTTCGAGTAGCTCCTTCTAAAATTTGTATCAAAACTCTGAAAGTAAAATAGATATACATTTATATTGTTAAATACTACCTCAAATCTATATAAACAGTATTTTATAAAGTAATAAAAATAAAAATCAGAAGGACCTATTTTAAATCGGGTTGCGTTGTTGCGGTTTTTATGTGAAATCATGCCACATAATCAGAATCCCTTTATCATCAATAAAATTTAATTTATAGAAATATTTACATACATATAATATTATGTAGCCAAATAAACATACCTTTTTTCCTAAACTTGGGAGGGGTCGTCATGTACAGCAATTAGTATTTTCAACTTGAGGTCTGCAAAAAGACAAAAGATTTTCCTTAGTGTGTTTAATTTTAAAAAGGTTAATTAAAATACATATACATGTTCTATTTATATTCAGAAGGACCTATGTTAAATCGGGTTGTGTTGTTGCGGTTTTTATGTGAAATCATACCACATAATCAGAATCCCTTTATCATCAATATTATCATTCATAAACGACATATTAATTTATAGAAGTTTATAATGTAATATTAAATATCTAAATAAGCATACCTTTTTCTTAAACTTGGTTGGTGTGGGTGGTGTCGTACAGCAAGTAATAATTTCAACTTCAAATCTGCAAAGAGGTAAAATAAATGTCTTTAGTTTGTTTCATGCCATAAAGTTTAATTGATATATATAATGTGTTTTATTTATATTCAGAAGGACCTATTTTAAATCGGGTTGCGTTGTTGCGGTTTTTATGTGAAATCATGCCACATAATCAGAATCCCTTTATCATCAGATAATGTATACTTTTTTTTTAATAATTAATTAAAATTTTAAACTTGCCTTAAAGATTTTTTTTATTATTCAATTGCAGTATGCCAAAGCATTTAGTAGTTATCTAAAAGTAGAAAAATAGTAACTTAAATTATTACTTATACTTTTCATATTTATATCGCTCGTATACTTCAGAGCTGTTTTAAATTTTCAATTTTCTATTATTTAGTATTGAAAAAGGAATAAACATATTGTTTCTATGCTCTTAATTATGTACGAATTATAAAGAATTTTGTATACAATATAAGATCATAATACTGCGCGTATTTTCGGATGATTAACTAAAAAGCACGTTTTTTTAATTATGACACTTGAAGTAAATGAGCGATATGTTTATATAAAAAACTAATGTTGAGACGTCTACTATCAAACTTCGGCCATGGCGTATTTGGCACGATGTTAGCGAAAAGCCTACATTAATCTAGCACCAACATTTTATTTTGCATTTAATTGATTTTCCATTGCAAACATTTCAATCTGTTTGTGCATATTACATAACATACATAATACGTTTAGACAAGATAGACTTTGAAGATAATTACCTTAAAATTGCAGCTAAATCATTTGAATAATACGTACAATCTAAAAAGAGAAAGAAAAATATTTAATTAACATCACTAAGATATGCTCTTCAAAAGTATATTTCTATCTTTTTTTATCATTCAGATATACGTTTCGTCACTATTTTTCTGTAGAACGAAAGTTATATATATATTATGTTTATTCATCATTAAATATAAAAGTTTGGCAGTACATTAGGTTTATTTTTGACGAAGATATATTATATTTTTTAAACAGAAGAGTTTTTCATGAATACTTTGTAGATGTACCCTAAGTTTATAACAAACTTCGCTTATATATGACTATTCAAGCAATGTTTTGTATTATTTACAATTTAATAAAAGTTTTTGTAATGCAATAACTAAATTTGTGTTTAAATCGGCTTAAGCTACTATTCCATAGATATTCTTTAAAACATTGAAATTAAGAGCGCAACAATTTTGATAGAACAACGTTTATTTTGTTTATAACTAACTTCATGCATTAATTAAATCGAATTGTATCTATGAATTCGTTATAACCAAGCAGCACTGTATTGTATTAGATCTTTTTATTTACTTACCTCTAAAACAATATTTCTGCTTCATTGCAGTATTGCCTTAAAATTTTTTTATCTGTAAAAAAAAAAAAAAAAATTATAAAATAAACCAATATTATTATAATTTTTATTTCAAAATGTTTTTACAAATTTAAATAATTATTCAGATATACGTTTCGTCATTATTTCTCAGTAGAACGAAAGTTATGTATATAAAAAGTTAATCATCATTAAAAAATTAATTAATAATCAATTAGCTCTCTTAAATTCTACATATATATTAATAATTTTTGTAAAGAAAACATGAAAAAATATATTCTTCATTTCAAAATGACAAGTTTTAATATTCACCCTTATCATGATTGGCAAATCGTAGCTGATTTACATTTTCGTAATTAATTAAAAAAATACTTTACTTGTTGTCTTTTCTTTAATCTAAGACAAAAATGTCGAAATATGTCGCTAGCCACGATAAGGGTAAATATTTTGTATACCTATCATAACAAAATATACAAATGCATTTAAAATTCCCATATAAATGGATAACTAAAGTAAAAACTTAGGTCTAGATTTTGAATCGGCTATTGTTACAGTAAATTCTATTTTTTTTTTTTTTTTTAATTATTACTTACCTAAGAAATCTTCATATTTGTATTCATTTAGACTTTCTGAAAATAAGAGAAATATAAATTATTATTCTAACAAATGCTTAGAAAGTTATCAATAACAAAAATATTTTTTTATAATTTTAATCAGTTATACATTTCGTCATTATTTTTCTGTAGAACGAAAGTTATGTATAGTTTGAAATCATCATTGACTTTTAAATATTCTATTATATGTAGTTTCCTTTATTTAACTAATATTAAAACTTACCATCATATTGATATCTTAAGCAACTTAATATGTCAACACTTGCTTTTTTGTATTTCCACGCAATCAGAACTCAGGAGTTGGTCGATGTATGTAGTGCATTGTGTTCAAACTAAAAAACAGGATGTCTCTAGTAACTTCCTTCTCATATTTTATTTCTAAAAATATAAAACATATTTAAATTAATTTAATAAATACCCACAATGTCAATTAAAATATTAAATAAGATAATTTCAGTAAGACCAATTTCGCATTCAACATGAGAAGTTTCCAAACTTTCTGATAGGGGCGAAAGTTATTTCTCATCATGTTATAGTTGATATCTTAAGCAACTTAATATGTCAACACTTACTTTTTTTGTTTTTCCACAAAATCAGAACTCAGGAATTGGTCTCCACATATGTAGTGCATTGTGTTCAAACTAGAAAAACAGGAAGTGTCTCTAGTAACTTCCTTGTCACATTTTCCTTCTAAAAATATAAACATATTTAAATTAATTTAATAAATACCCACAATGTTAATTAAAATATTAAATAAGATAATTTCAGTAAGACCAATTTCGCATTCAACATGAGAAGTTTCCAAACTTTCTGATAGGGGCGAAAGTTATTTCTCATCATGTTATAGTTGATATCTTAAGCAACTTAATATGTCAACACTTACTTTTTTGTTTTTCCACGCAATCAGAACTCAGGAATTGGTCGCCACGTATGTAGTGCATTGTGTTCAAACTAGAAAAACAGGATGTGTCTCTAGTAACTTCCTTGTCACATTTTATTTCTAAAAGTATAAAACATATTTTAATTAATTTAATAATTACCCACAATGTTAATTAAAATATTAAATAAGATAATTTCAGTAAGACCAATTTCGCATTCAACATGAGAAGTTTCCAAACTTTCTGATAGGGGCGAAAGTTATTTCTCATCATGTTATAGTTGATATCTTAAGCAACTTAATATGTCAACACTTACTTTTTTGTTTTTCCACAAATTCAGAACTCAGGAATTGGTCTCCACGCATTGTGTTCAAACTAGAAAAACAGGATGTGTCTCTAGTAATTTCCTTGTCACATTTTATTTCTAAAAGTATAAAACATATTTTAATTAATTTAATAATTACCCACAATGTTAATTAAAATATTAAATAAGATAATTTCAGTAAGACCAATTTCGCATTCAACATGAGAAGTTTCCAAACTTTCTGATAGGGGCGAAAGTTATTTCTCATCATGTTATAGTTGATATCTTAAGCAACTTAATATGTCAACACTTACTTTTTTGTTTTTCCACAAAATCAGAACTCAGGAATTGGTCTCCACGTATGTAGTGCATTGTGTTCAAACTAGAAAAACAGAATGTGTCTCTAGTAACTTCCTTGTCACATTTTATTTCTAAAAGTATAAAACACTTTTAATTAATTTAATAATTACCCACAATGTTAATTAAAATATTAAATAAGATAATTTCAGTAAGACCAATTTCGCATTCAACATGAGAAGTTTCCAAACTTTCTGATAGGGGCGAAAGTTATTTCTCATCATGTTATAGTTGATATCTTAAGCAACTTAATATGTCGACTTACTTTTTTGTTTTTCCACAAAATCAGAACTCAGGAATTGGTCTCCACGTATGTAGTGCATTGTGTTCAAACTAGAAAAACAGGATGTGTCTCTAGTAACTTCCTTGTCACATTTTATTTCTAAAAGTATAAAACATATTTTAATTAATTTAATAATTACCCACAATGTTAATTAAAATATTAAATAAGATAATTTCAGTAAGACCAATTTCGCATTCAACATGAGAAGTTTCCAAACTTTCTGATAGGGGCGAAAGTTATTTCTCATCATGTTATAGTTGATATCTTAAGCAACTTAATATGTCAACACTTACTTTTTTTTTCCACAAAATCAGAACTCAGGAATTGGTCTCCACGTATGTAGTGCATTGTGTTCAAACTAGAAAAACAGGATGTGTCTCTAGTAACTTCCTCGTCACATTTTATTTCTAAAAGTATAAAACATATTTTAATTAATTTAATAATTACCCACAATGTTAATTAAAATATTAAATAAGATAATTTCAGTAAGACCAATTTCGCATTCAACATGAGAAGTTTCCAAACTTTCTGATAGGGGCGAAAGTTAATTCTCATCATGTTATAGTTGATATCTTAAGCAACTTAATATGTCGACTTACTTTTTTGCTTTTCCACAAAATCAGAACTCAGGAATTGGTCTCCACGTATGTAGTGCATTGTGTTCAAACTAGAAAAACAGGATGTGTCTCTAGTAACTTCCTTGTCACATTTTATTTCTAAAAGTATAAAACATATTTTAATTAATTTAATAATTACCCACAATGTTAATTAAAATATTAAATAAGATAATTTCAGTAAGACCAATTTCGCATTCAACATGAGAAGTTTCCAAACTTTCTGATAGGGGCGAAAGTTAATTCTCATCATGTTATAGTTGATATCTTAAGCAACTTAATATGTCGACTTACTTTTTTGCTTTTCCACAAAATCAGAACTCAGGAATTGGTCTCCACGTATGTAGTGCATTGTGTTCAAACTAGAAAAACAGGATGTGTCTCTAGTAACTTCCTTGTCACATTTTATTTCTAAAAGTATAAAACATATTTTAATTAATTTAATAATTACCCACAATGTCAATTAAAATATTAAATAAGATAATTTCAGTAAGACCAATTTCGCATTCAACATGAGAAGTTTCCAAACTTTCTGATAGGGGCGAAAGTTATTTCTCATCATGTTATAGTTGATATCTAAAGCAACTTAATATGTCAACACTTACCTTTTTGTTTTTCCACGCAATCAGCACACAGAAGTTGGCAAGTCAAAGTAGAAAAACATAATGTATCTTGTAACTTCCTTGTCATCGGAGGCAAATATATTGATTTTAGTCATAAAAAAGAGAAACAATTTTGAAATTAGTTTTATAGATACTATTAATGTTAAAATTTTAAATAAAAAAGAAACAGTATTTAGTTATAATTTCTTACCTTCTTAAAACGTTGGAGAAAATGAAAAAGACGAGTTGAAAAAGTGAGTAAACAAGAAATTTAAAAATACTCCTGATAATTAAAACACAAAAATATTTCAGTATTTTTTCTGTTTTTCTATTTATAAGAATAAATTGTACATTTTTTTGAAATGATGAATGTATGCATATTCATGCCATTTGTATTAGGTCAACAACTATTTAAAATAATAGTTTCAAAACTTTCCAAAGTAAAATTAATAAAAACCTTAAAAACTAACATAAAGGAAGAAAAATATAATTTGTTAAAACTTTATAAAAAAATGCATTGTGTAAAAACTCTAATATCTTAAGATTTCTATGCATTTATTCCGCAGCTTTATCTTTATTTTTATTCTTTTTCTTCTTCTTTTTCTTCTCTTTCTTTTCTCCCTCTGGCTCTTCAGCAACCGCTGCGACAGATTCTTCTTCTACGGCTTCTTTATCAGACTTATGTTTCTTTTTCTTCTTTTCAGACTTTTCAGTGGCTACAGACTCTGACACAGCAGTTAAGCTATCATCTTGGCTACCAACGCTTAATTTACGCTACGTAACGTGTAAAAGTAAAAAAAAAATATTTTTTTAATAATTTATGTCTGCGATGTATTATCACATAAAAAAAGAAACGCAAAACTACCTTTTTAGTTTCTTCTGTTACATTGCCATTGGTACTGGATTGTTGCGCGAAAGCAGCAGCTGGTTTTTTGGCATTGTAATCCACGAAACCAGTTAGCCATTCTTTAGGTGTGTTTTCATTAGGTCTGCCGTATTTGTCCAATTTGCCAGCAGCTATAAGTGCTTTCTTAGCTGAAGCTTTAGGTCCCAAACCCCATTTGCGTGGGTATGTATCTCTTTCCATGATAACACGTTTAATTTTGGCCACAACACCATGATCACATGACGCCATTGTGGCGGTAGTCATTTGAGCAATAGCTAGGCAAATGGCTTCACCCTTTGTTGTACAAATAACAATTTCTTGATCAATTTCAATACCATCTTCATAACGTAAAACACCGGTCAACATAATTTTGGCACCATAACAAATGGCGTTAACCTAAAATAATCAGAACATTTGTGTGAAAAACTATGTAATATATATAGCATGTGTTGTTTTTTTTTTTATTATTACACTGTTTGTTAAACGAATACATCTGTTATAATATTTAGTTTGTACTCTGAAATTTTCTTTGTTTAGAAATGCCGAATCTCATTTAAAAACATACACACATCGGAGAAATTTAATTTTCCCAATCATAGTCACATAGAAAATAAAATTACATCCTCCATGCCGGCTTATATCATGGGGTCTTTATTCTATTCTCTATTATTCTTTTACTTACCGAACTGTCTTTCATAATAATTCTCTTGTGATTAACTAAAAGACCTTCCAATGGTTTGATCACACGCCTCAGCATAGACTCATCTTTGTGATTTTCATACAAATACATGGCATCCAAAACATCGTGCATAGTTACCATACCATCACGTTCAGACTGTATACCCGAGCGAACACGACGCAATTCCAACATTTGACCACCAACACCAAGCACCAAGCCAAGATGTACACACATGGTACGTATGTAAGAACCAGCCTCACAACTAACCCAAAAAACACCTTCAAATTTTCAATATTTTTGTACGTTTCGTGTAGTGATTAAATAAATGAAATATAGGCCCACAATCATAAGTATTATAGGCCATTAGAAGTAACAGAAAATAAAAGAAAAACAAATAATTGCATTTAAACTGGTAACAACTTGTGCATTTGGTTTTTGTTTAACAAAAACTTAATGATTAATTTAATGTTGCATTTAGTATGTTTCGTTTATAATGAATATGTAAAAAATTATAAGGTAAAAAAGTAACATAATTCCAGAGTCAATTTTTTAGAGAAATATGTGTACTTTTTTAAAATAAATGCATTTTTTTTTTTTCAATAATTAATTAGGAATTTTACGAGTATAAAAAAAAACTACAAACTTACCCATATTACGTGATTCATCATAATCTAATAGTTTACTATCATAAACAGTACGAACACGCAATTGACGTTTAACAGCTGAAATTAGAGGTGGACGTTGGAATAGAGCACCACGTAATTTTTCTAAACCTTGACGCACTTTAGCCACAGATTCAACAGGAGAATGCAACTTGAAAATGGCTACATACTCTTTGCCAGCACTTTGTTGAGATTTAACTAAGCGAGTTGCACGATCAATACAAACAATTAAACAGCCTGAAAAATAATTTGAAAAGAATATGAATGTGAAGAATATGAATAAATAATATATTTTATTTTGATTGTAAAAAGAATTCTGCAAATATATTTTTATACTCTGAAATTTACTTTGTAAAGAGACAGTTTTTATTAAGATCTCAAAACATACACACATCAGAGAAAAATTAATTTTCCCATCCCTAGTCACCCAGAGAGCTGATTATAAATACTCACTATGTCGGCTTATGTGATGGGGTATCGATTTTAAAACTATGTTCAAATTTGGAGATTTTTTTTGCATAATTGAAGCAAAACGGGAATTAATTGGTTATACTTACTATATGCATAAACAAATTTTGTACATTTGCTCTTTACATTTTCTAGTGTTTGGTCTCTGTAAGAACAAATGTCGATTTCGCCAATTTAAATACATAAAACGAATTTTTCAACTATTATTTATCACAGGTGTTACTAAACGTATACAATTACTTGAATATCTTTTTTTGAAAATCAGGAACTATCTTGAAAAAGAATATTAGAGGAAGAAATGAATAGCTTCTAAAATATATTACGTATTCTTTACAAATTAGAACAGGAAAATACTTTGACTCAACAAATTAATATTACATTATTTTGCTCAAAAATATTTTTAAGTCTTAATAATTTATAGACATTTTAGATATAAATTCTTCTACCAGAAGTCAGAATTTCACAAATATATAGAGTGACACACATTGAAATAACTTTAGATAGACTTTAGGGAAATACAATTCAATTTTTTAAAATTATATTAAATAAAGCTGTTATTACGTAACAGCAACAACAAACAAGGTAGGTAGGCAAAAAGGCGGTGGCGAAAGACCACATTGGTCAATTCTGGAAAACCTTTCACTGAAAAGAAAAAAGGAAAGATGGAAAAGGAAAGGAAAGAGGGCAGAAAATAACGAATTCAAAGAATATACAAAGAAAAAAGGAAATCAAGAAAGAACGCCCAAATTTACAACGCCATCTTATACCTGATAAATAACACTCCAGGTTCACATATCCTTACTGACGCCACATCAAACAGGCCATTTAAGAAGCCTTGGCTCAGCAAACAAACAAACTATGCAGAAATTTGGAATGCCTGCATCCCACAGCCTCTTCCTCGCTCTAAGAGTCCTGTCAGAAATTTGAGAAATTCTCTCCACAGATTGAGGACCCATTCCGTCTTAGAGTGGTCGAACTTAGGCCAGAGCCGCCTGAAGACCCTGCAGTCTTCTTAGCCCTCCACAACTCCTTCATTCTACGACGAGTTAAGCTATCTATTAAGCTCACAAAGAAACCAAGCGGTGGCTTACGGATGCATTCACCAGTTCAATGCCCTCAGCCGCGCAAGCAAACAAGCTAAAAACGAATTTCCAACGTAACGGAAGCGTAATGGACAATTTTACCCTAAAATCACTAAAAAAAAAAAACTGTTGAGGCAAAAAATAAAGCCATTTATATTGACATTCTGAAGAATAATGTAAAGGAAACTCCACGCAGATTGGGTATTGTTGATAATTTTTAATTTTATTAGGACAACGACCCAAGGCATACATCATTGATAGCGAAAAACTGGCTGTTGTATAATTGCTCTAGGGCGATTGTTGAGCAATTGATTGTTGTGTTGTGAGCTCGAACGTCGAGAGCAAAATAGTTTATGGAACAAAAAGAACAATTATAAGTCGAATTTTAGTAAAAATTACGCTAGATAAGTGTTAATGTGAGCCAAAAATGATTTGAGTCCATACCAAGGAGTCTGCAGACTGCGGAAAACCACGAGGGATGTGCAAGCAAAACAGTTTTTTTTTTAATTAGATATCTGCTCAAATTTCAATGTGAGCACTATTTTAGTGCTTCTTACTTTTGGTTTTATTTAAATAATATTTTATGTTAAGTTGGATTTTTTTTTTTTTTTTTTTTTTTTTGAAAGGGACCGGTTTTATTTCATTATCGTGCATCTTCAGTTATGAGTGGGTGACTATGGGTGGGCGACTGTATTAGTGTTAATGTTTGAACTTAGTCTAAGTGTTCAAATAATAATAATAATAATTATTATTATTATAATAAAATAATTATTATTATAATAAAATAATTATTATTATAATAAAATAATTATTATCAAGATACAGTCAAGCAGATACGAGTTATTTAGCATCTGGCTTTAAGTTTTTTTTTTTTATCTTACAAAGTTCTTTTTAAGATTTTATATTATTTGTTAAAATATTGAATAAATTAAAAACCGGTCAACGTTTCAACATATTTTCAATAATTTTAGCTGTCAAAGTTAAAGTATTGAAGCCAAATAATAATTGCAATAACTGTACCGTACATATGTAGGCCTTTTAAAAGCAGAAAGAATTGCCACATAGTCTCACGCTAGACATAACAAACTATTAAAAAAAAAAAAAAAAAAAAATAGCGTATCTCATTAGAATGAGATACCATACAATATAAGAGATGTAGAATAGTATTTTAATTTTTTAGTATTTATTTTTAGTATTTCATATTGTTAGCTTATATATATATAATAATTTACTACATACATAGAAACTAATTACAAACTACAGTTTATCACAATATATTATGCATTTTTAAAACTTACCAGTTACTTTAGGATCCAATGTACCGGAATGACCAGTCTTCTCTACTTTCAATATCTTCTTAATCCATGCAACAACTTCATGTGAACTTGGATTTGAGGGTTTGTCCAAATTAATAAATCCTGATTTCATATATTCCTTAATATCACGATTCAAAGGTGATGAACCGCTGGGCAATGGTGTGTAGTGATTGGTGCGCACATTTAATTTATCGAAATTCTTCAACAACAAAGGCCATTGGGAAGTATCTAGTTTAGCTGTTCTCTCTGAAGGTTGAACTGTAAAATTTCCTGATTTTTGTAAACTACCAACATCATCCAAGTCAATGGGTTCTTCCTTAATCTTCTTCTTTTTTTTCTCCTTTTTTATTTCTATTTGGAAATGGAAAACGTGGAAAATTTTTAACCATGAGACATAAAAAACGTGGTCACAATATTTCGATTGTTTTATCAGCAAAATGAAAAAGAATTATAATACTACTTATTCGCAATAAACTTGATTGCATACCTATATCCGCCATATTGATGTAGCTTTATATTTATAAATAAATTTTCTCAATTTAAAAATATAAAAGACCAAGTCTGGAAACACGTCCAGACCGAATAACGAGGTTAGAAAAATGGACGTTTGACAGCGATAAATGAAACTGTGTGTTTGTTTAGAAAACACGTGTATTAACACAGCGACATCTGGTTGTCAAATTCTACAGCTACACGGACAAAAATTATCGCCTTTCATTTAAACAGCATTAGTTGTGCTTAATATTTGTTATTTTGAAAATATTAAAGAATGGATTGTATGCGATAGTTGACATTGAGCGAAATGATATTGTTCATTTTTATAACGGTGCAGTTCCTTCTTCCATTTCTTTACACATTTTTCTTGTTAAAATTTAAAGCTGTGACGTAGGCTACAACCAATTTGTAAGTAATTTTATTATAAAAAGAAGAAAAAATAACATGGCGATAGCAAATTGAAACTCTCTATAGAAAGTAAAATTTGATCATCAGTTTTACTTTCGTATAAATTTTCGAAAATATGAGTGTTTTATAGTACGTTACCACTATGAGCAAAACAACTTTTTTGCGCAAAACATGTTTATTTGTTTCCATTATGTTATGTGTTTTTATTTTCGAATTTTCGAAATTAATTTGTCATTTATGTTCTAAACAAAAAAATGTATATTTTTTTAAATGGATAATACAATTGAATATGCAATTTCGAAAAGGGCATATCTCGCACATTTTGGCAAATGCATTTTTTCGTATTAATGAGTCCCACACGCTTCCCTGCACTTACTACGTTTCAGAAACTGACATCTCTAGCATTCTTTTTACTTTAGACGTTATGGCAGATAGGTTACAACTCTAAGATATATTATTATTTCGAAATTATTGTTTAAACAAAGAGTAAAAAATGCAATGCGGCACCGCTTATTTTGTTTAACGCGCAAAGCCGTTATTTTTTCTTCTTTTCCTTATCGAGCTTATAGAGACATAGTACCTATTAATTATCTGAAAATTGCAGATATTGTTAAACTCCTAATGAAAACGAGCTTCATGATGAAGATTTTTGATAAAAATATATTATTTATTTTTGGTAGAAGTATTGCCTTTAATTTTTTGATACCTAAAATAAATTTTTTTTGCAAATTAATATGGTTTTGTATACTCGATATCATAAATTTCGAAAAGGGCACATCTTATTAATTTTAAATATATAATAAAGTCAATATCCAAATATTTCTGTAATTTTCGGTTAAAAATTAACCCCAAAATATAATCCGTATAAAATTTATTGAACTATTATACATCATTAAAAAATAGTTAGTTTTTTTTCATTTCCTGCTAACTTTAAATATTCGGACATGTGCTCTTTTAGAAATTGTACATTCAATTGGAATTTGGATAAAATATAACAATGTTAAAAGAGTGCGATAATATTTCAAACGAAACAATTTTGTGTAAAAGTCAAAGGCAATTGTGTAAACAAAGAAAAAATGAAATCGTACCAAAAATTATTTATTACTACTTCTTGCAGAAAGAAAGTGATATAATAAAATTGGAACGATAAACAGTTACTTCTTTGCAAGTGTTTGTATTTTAACATATTTATTTTTAATTTAAAAAATGACAAGCAAATATGTAAATTTTTTGAATTTGTAACTCACCATAATTGGATGCCCCATCGTCGTATTTTAGATCATATAGGGTGGGCCACTTAAAAGTTTAAATTTAAAAGTGCAATAAAATAAAAACGGTTCAAAATATTGCCAATTTTATTTTTTAGCTGTGAAGTACAATTGTTCCGATTAGAAATGATATATTATTTTATTCATATGGCTGCAGCGACTGGCCTCACAGTACCCTATTCGATCGGACCAATTTTCAAGAACTTTTTCGAGTGTCTTGACAATGGCATCACGAATGTTGGCCTTCAAATGCTCAATTGTTTCTGTTTTGCGGGCATAAAACTTGTCTTTAACGGCGGCCCACAGAAAATAGTCAAATCGCAGTTTCTTGACGGCCAACTGACATCACTTTTTCTACTAATAAACGGCCATCAAACGTTTAACGCAACAAATTGATTGTGGCATGAGATGCTTGGCAAGTTGCACCACCGTATTGAAATCAAACATCTCTTCATCAATACCATGAAGAGTGAGTACAAAAAATCGGTTATCATGGTGCGGTTTCTCTATTGATTGTAATGGTTGCGCCGTCCTCATTTTCAAAGAAATATGGATCAATGATGCCTCCGTCGCACCAGACAGTCACTCGTAATGGGTGCATTGGCTTTCTGAGCCCCAAATCTTGATAGATTCTATCTTACGACTGCTTTTGCCGACGATTTTTTTATATCATTTTATAAGGAACAAGCCGAATTAAAATTAAATTATTAAATTCGCTTTGGTACGGAAAAAATCGTCCAGCCACAGCTCTGTTCCATTTCTAAGATTCAAGAAACTATTTTTAACCATTCAGTACACTAATGTTATTTTCTCCTTTTCTCCTTGCTTAGAATACAAAGTAGACTGACAAATAACGGTAAAGGTAAAATATTTAATTAATAAAATTGAGAATTTATGACAATTGACAGAGGTTCCAGAATTAATAAGTTTAAGTGCAAGTTAATTTTGGAAAAAGATCTCAATAATTAAAAATTTTTTATATAAACCTTTATATAAGAATTCGTTCTCAGGAATTCAATTCAGCATGTGTAGAAAGTATTTTTTCTTCATAAAAACTAGTATGAAAGATCGTCCTTACCAAAAAGTGTGAATATGCTTGCTTTATTTAACTGTTGGTACTTTTACCAAGATAACGACCCCAAGCACAAGGCCCACAAAGTAGGATCTTGGCTGCTATATAATGTTTCACACATCATGGAAACACCACCCCAGAGCTCCGACATAACTGCTATTGAAAATCTCTGGGATTATCTCAATAAAAAAGTTATGCATCAGTCGGTGTCCAGCAAATCTGAGCTAAGAAGGGTTTTATTAGAAAAATGGGAAAAAAATACCAGTTGATTATTGCCAAAAATTGGTCGAATCTATTCCCAATAATTATGAAAAACACACAAAATATTAATTTTATAGCAATGAGTAATATTCTCAGACATTTATGTAGTTGTAGTGTCCGAGTTTGGCTTGTAGCCACTGTATATATCGCTACCTAAAATCAAAAGGCGCTGTAAGCGATAAAAAACTCAAATTCGACTTTTTGACTGATTATGAATGTAATTCATCTAAATATATTTTTCCTTAAAATTTTAAAATAAAATTTATTTATAATCGACTGGGTAACTTTATATATTCACCTTATACTTACGTCTAGTCTTAACTGCACATAAAAAAATTTGGCGATCCGACTGTCAATATGATTCGTGGCTTGGAATATGATGCTTATGGGACAATTTTTTATAAGACAAATATAAACGACAACTATAAGGTTTGGCCACATCGTATACAACAATCGTTTGAATATGTCGCACATATTCTGCCACATACATACATAAAAATATCCAAAAAGAAATGACAACATTTTCAAGAATCTAAATTTTTACTTCCAAGTGATTGCCATAGTTTTTGCAATAATATACCATAATGCTAGGAACACAATTGGGACGAACGACGAATTTTTCGGTGCGAGTTTAACGAATTTTCATTAGTTGAAAAAATATTTTGATTTCTGCCCATTTTCGTAAAAACTCCTCTTTGTATGGCATCGTGATTTTCTTTGATTTTCATAATACCAATTTTACGACGGTGACGACAACGTCCTTCGATAACGACTTACATAATAGCGCTGGATATTTACTTAAAACTCTTTATGTTTACTTGTGCAATTATTTGATGTAATGTACTTCTTTAGAACTTCTCAAAGACATTTGCTTTAATGCGCTGTACCATCATTATCAATCTAAAACTCAATTTTTATTTTTTTGATTGTTAGGCTCCTTGCATTTTAGGTGAAGGTTTCGACAAGCACGTGTGTGGTTTGTACAAAGATTTCTGGTAAATTTTGTGTGCTTTTAGTTTTTTTTATAAAAAAATTAAATTACTTTCATTTTTTAGAACAACTACCACTGTAATATTCAAGGAAATTTGTATCCCAAGATTTGTCATAACATTCTCCTTTAATTGACCTTCACCCGCCTTTTTAACCAGGGGGAGTTTTTCGTTTTCCCAAGTTGAAATGGGAAAACTTTTTGGCGAGATTTCATTTAGAATAGGGAAAGACGGAAAAAAATTCACAAGTACTTCTTATTCAGAATTGGGCTGATTATCGAACATTTAATTACAGTCTCATTTCCAATCTGTTCAAGCCCTTAAGAAACAGTATCCATCTTTCGTACCACATAAAAACAATAAAGTACTTTATTCATAGCAAAATGCCTAATGCAGAAAAAAACTCAATTTCTATAAATTGTCGCTTACGATATAATCGCAAATATGGCTCGTTGTGCTTCTCTTTTTATCATTTTTATTTTATTTGTAATATATAAAAGTGAAAAATTAAGAACTTAGCTTAAGTTACATATAAAATTAAGTATATAAATCTAAATCGAAACATCTATATATCCGTTTTTTGGGCATAAATTATGGTAAACGTTGAGACAAAAGAAAAAATCGCCGACAATTAAACGTAGAAATAGTTTTTGGATAACGTCGTTTTTGTTATGAAAATGGACAAATTTTATGCTAAGATCGAGTCAAATTTGATTTGAAAAGGAGATGGATGAATAATATTTTTAAACGTAAATTAGTTTTTAATATATATTCATAATATAAAAAATATTTCTGTAATAATTGTCAACAGTTTTAAGTATAAATCTAAGTGAATAAAATGAATTTTATTTTTGAAAACACAAACAATTTTCATTATATGCATAATTGCCAACAATCTTAGTAAATATATATTTGGATAAAAATAAATATCTAAATTAATGCAAACTATTATAATTTCTAAAAAGGAGACGATAACTCCTTTTAAAAATAAATCAAAATTCTTAGTGGTATATGCATAATTGACAACAATCTTAATACAGTAAAATAGAAAATATATATTTTGATAAGAATAAATCTAAATGAAAGTACAAAAAATTATTTAATAGATTTGTATATAAGTATATATAGATTAAACGAAAAATGCTAAATGTTTTCATAGAAACAAAGAGAGAAAAGAATTAAATCTAGATATTTTATAATAAAAAAACTCTATTAATACATTTTGTTTTTCGATTTTATTGAAAACCAGCTTTGTCAACCATATTTACAATCTTATCGATGTTAGTTTTCAGTGTTCTTAACTGATCCACTGTCACCGGATCAAGGTCTTCTAAAATGTGTTTATTAACGTCAGATATTTTTTTAGGACGCATTGAAATTACACCATTACGCAATGGTATGTTTAAATGAGCAATGTTTTCCGGTAGTCTTTAAAATTATATATGAAAGAAAAAATTTATATAAAATACTTATTAACACAGTTACAGAATTACACTTACATTTGTGATATTAATGGACTGCCACATTTCGATAGTACCAATTCACCAGGCTTGGGGAAACGTAAAAAGGTTGGTGGCGATTCAGGTATATGAGAGCTATCAACTTTTGATGGACGATCAGCACTCAGTGCTTTTGCTCTGGTTGCCATTGGCGTGCGCATTTTACTACGTGAATGATGTTCCGTGCCATGACCTCCACCATCAGTTGCACTTAATTTTGATGGTTTAACTTTAATAGCTGATCCCGGTATAGGAGCTAAATTGCTACAAGCAGAACGACTACGTCTAGGACGTCTGGCACGTGCAGAGCTCAAAGGACCAGGAGTACGTAAACGTGCAGACTGTTGTTGCGCTAGAGTTTGCATATTACTCAAATATGCTGGATTTCCAATAGCCGAACCAATACTGCCACCATTAGAACTATCCTCTGTAAGGTAGCCTTTACCAAATAAGTCAAAGTACCATAACGTACATATATATACATATAAATGAGCAGAAAAGTAGTATAGTAATATAAGATGACATCATGTGTTTGTTAAGAAATATTTGAAAGTGCAACAAGAAAATTCCAAAAGAACATTACTAAACTACTATAGTACACCATGTTAATAAAAGCTTAAGATAATAATTGTGTGTACATGTGATGAAATTATACAGACACCAATTATATTTAGAGAAAAGCAAGTCTTAAAAATAATGCAATGTTTAGGATGCTGCATGCTTACGAAACTAGTACATGTTACTTAAATACTTCTTAAATTTAAGTTGTACGAAATTTATAAATAAATTATATAAAAAAAAAAAATTATGTAAAAAATAAAATATGAGAGTCTAATGCGAGGCATCATCATAGCTTTTAAATTGTCAAACAGTTAAAAATTGGTTGTGGTCAGCATGCCAGCAAACGGCGCACGAAAAAACTTACAAATTCATTGTCAAATCAGTAAAAGGTTTACAAAACCAATACTTTGTATTATATTTAAGAAGCAATGAGTGAAATTTAGAGATTCAAATATATTTATAAAACTATTTATTCAAAACCACACATTAGTTCCGATATATGTACATATGTATTTCAATATCTTGATATATTTTGAATAATTATGGGGCCATTTAGATGGTCAAATATCACTTTTTAAATCATAGAAATAATTAAACTAAACCAACTTAACCCGTTGGGTACGGATTTATTTGAAAAAATATTATTTGCATGTGGAACGGATTTAATTGTTGGTTGCTTGGAATATTATGTAAAAGCACTACATTTTATTATTATTATTAATTCCCGTAACATTCCATGAAGGAACATGAGGACTTCTCTCAGTCAATGATCTGCATCCGATTCTATTTTTAAACTCATTGAAAGGGACCTACAGTTTAACGCCGGCTCCGAACGACAAATGCATTTAGAGTTTTCAATAGTATTTATACTCATAAACCGGTAACTAGCTTATGTTATGAGGTGATACTGCTGTCGAAAAACTATCTTCTTTTTTAAGATGGTCTGGCCTAGTATTGAACCCACGACCTTCTGATTGGTAGGCGGGTGTGTTACCTATCATACCACAGCGGCACAGAACATGAACAGAATTGCGCATGTTAAATATTGTCTAAACTCAAATCATTCGCTCCTAGAACAAACAAGATCATGGCGTGTCTCAGACATCAGTTTGGCTGACGAGGCGAAGTTATATACCATTTTTCTTTAAATTTATCCTTAACAGAAATAGCAACTAAACACTGCATAATTTTACACAAATACAACAATTCAAGAAAAAAAAAAACTCACCCTCATCATTGGGATTAAGTGCCTTTGTGGGATTCATCAAAACAGAGTTTGAAGAAATTTGTGATGATGCATTCAACATATTTGATTTATGTTGTTCCCAGTCAGCAAAATGAATCAAATCCTTAAAAAAAAGAACTGCATTAAAGGAGAACGTAACAAAATATACATACATATGTATGTATAACACTTACCAACTGAAATACGTCGATCATCTTCATCTTCAGCAAACTTTGCGGTGTGCGTTGAAATAGCATTTTAAATTCATCCTCAAAGGCAGTCAGACATTCTTGAATTTTATCATCAAGAGTGTTTTGAAAACCATCCAAAGAATTTTCAAACTCTCGTACCTTTTCTTCACGATTTGTGGTCTCACGATTACGCTTTGAACTTTTTGAAACTTTTGTGCGCGGCATTTTTCCACCGATTAGTTGGAGAGCGGTGAGGTTCTTCAAATTAGCGCTTGTTTTTATAGTTTTAATTTAAAAGCGATATAAAACCGCGTTAATAAATTTATTATTCAACTTTTGCCAGCAAAAACACCAAAACACACTCCTCGTATTTTTTTCTTAAATTAAATGAAAATAAATGGTAAAATGGCGCTATTCGCTGTATTCAAACACTTTTTAAATGCGTTATCTTGCAGTGATTGCTTTTGCTTAAATTTCGTTTAAAATGTTGGCAGCACTGCGTGTTTTATTTCTTTTGCAGCTGCCAAACTGTCACACTGAATAACAAGTGCCAAGATCTCAAACATTTAGTTTATATATTATTATACATATATATATATTTTTTATATAATATATAATTTTTTTTTTAAATATATATATAATAATTCGTTTATTTTTCTCTTTTTATTTCAAAAGCATTTAATTTAAAAAATAAATTTGATAAACGTCTGAATGTGTTATACAAATTGCATATTTCAGCAAAAGTTCTTAAATGCACTTCCACTTCAAAACAATTTAAACTTCCAGTTTTTCGAAAAGATTCGGTAAATTTTTTTATAAATACTGCCGCTGTGGTATGGTAGGTAAGACATGTGCCTACCAACCAAAGGCTTTGGTTGAATACCAGGCCAGATGGCCATGCCATAGCGGCGGTATATATATATATATATATATATATATATATATATATATATATATATATATATATATATATATATATAAGAATATTCATATCAATATTTTTAATTGAAAATATCTTGGCTAAATAAGGGAAATCGTTAAATGAAATATTAAACCCCAATTTGAATATACTCAGCTTTTGGAATTCATTAATCTTCATTTAAAAGCACTTTTCGGTATAAGATCCTAATGATATTTTATATCCCTGTAAAACTCAGTATTATCTTCATTTGATACATCGACATAAAAAAATTTTAGATAAAATCTCTACTTACTGATAAAACAAAACGTCTTGCGACCCTATACTTTATCAGCTATCGTTGACATATTTGAACCGGTTGAAAAATAGTACAAAAACAAATTGACTGTTGTTCCTGTTATTGTTTAAATTATTGTAGATCTGCATGTACCTTATTTATTGTGCCATGCAAGGCAGAAAGTAAAGTTTTAGGAGTTACCAGTATCCAAATTATTCAAATATTTTTAATTTTTGTTTAGATGAATATAAGGGTTTGTTATGTTGCACGTGTGAAGTGAAAAGGCGAATCATATCGAAAGATGAGTCCAAGTTAGAAGGTTTTCTATCGTTGTACCTTGCATTAAATACACTTTTTGTTTACTTGCTTGAACACCCAATGTATCAATGTATTTTTGTATTTTAAACATCAAAAACAAGATAAGAAGTAGCAAAGCAGTTTTCATAAATCGATTTTCATACATAAAATGATAAATAGAACAATAACAATTATTTATTTAAATATGTACACATATATTTTCTTCAAAAAAAGTTGCTGCTGAAAAGTAACATAGAGTTGTTCGTGTTAATGTTCTTCTTCTCAATATTTGGCATTCACATTATATTAATAGCACAGAAACCAATAAAACTTGTTTAAGACATATGAAACAATTGTATGGGTGAAAATTTTCAACACACACGTATAACTTTTGTATTTTAATACAATGAAACATTGGATACAATGATGCAAAGGTTATGTAAGTTCGAAAATTGTGATTGTGATGTTGTTTTAAAAAGTCTTAAAGCATGATATAATTGATTGCGATTTTTCAGCACAGTGTTTTTCTTAAAACAAATTTTATTTTTTGTTTTTCGATAAGATTTTCCGTAAGTAAGAATTTAATATACCAATAATTTACCTATTAACTTTAGAACCCAAAAAATAGGTTTTCTAAAAAAAGTGACTTCTATTTAAAACAAAGTTAAAAAGCTATTTAACAATACAATTGCTAGAAAACGAAATGAAAAAATATTCGATCCCATATATTCATATTTCATATTTGTTCATAATGAGGTTAATTTATAATGAGTAAAGGTAGGTGGGCAAATTGTTTTGATATCCTATCTGGATGTTGAGATATCTATATGACTTCTAGGTAAATGGGAGTCTGCTATGGCCAACAGATTACTGTTTGATTCTTATTAGATATATCCCTGAAGGGAGTTTATCCAAAGAAACAATTCCGTTTGGATTAAAAAATCCATAAATAAATTTTTGGTAAATTCGAGATTTTGAAACAGCCATGTTTATGTGGAAATGAAAGTAAAGTTTTTTTCACGTATGTATTTTTACTATATTAATGACATAATAAAAATCAAATAATGTGGCCTTCAATAAAATAAATTTGTTGATTTGCATAAGACATTTACGATAACAAGAAAAGTGTTTTATTTTTAACATAATTTCCAATAATAATGATTTCAATAATAATCAATTTTTATAGATAATATTTCCGTATTATTATTTATCATTGTCATCATACCGCCAAGCACTATTGCAGAAAATTGCGACCCATGGGATCTATTGTGCCTCTTCTAGTCTATAGTTTGTTCAGCAGATCTGCTGCCCTCCTAATTAACACCATCAGAGACTCTATGAAACCCTATGTCTACATAAACATTCCATTTAAAACTACCAAGAACCCGATATTCACGCAATATGTGTTTCGCTGCCTGTGTGAGAACGGTCTAAAACATCAACATCTGTGAACGCCAACCTCTTTAGACTTGCCCAGGGGGTCCTATCGCCTTATTCTGCAATTCCTCCATATAATTTAACATAAAAACAGCCTATCACTGCTTGACAAATGTCACGTAACGTTGCCGTCAAATTCTATTTTCAACAGATTGGGATGTTACAGTTAAATTACATTACGGTCAAGTAAGCACTTCCATAGCTTTTCATATAAAAAAAGCGATCAGCTGACCCAACTACATTAACGGCTTCCACCATTAGAGTGTGGTGTGAAAATTCTAGTAAAGTATAACTGTATTTTTTATGCGTCAGTGTGTGTTTGTGAGTATTCCTCATAACAGGGATACAATTAAGAACGTACTTGCGAGTCTACATATGTATATTTTTATTGCCCTCTTACCAGGGCACATTTAAGAAGAAACTTGCGAGGCCACATATGTCTATTTTTGATCATTGTTTACGGTTTTGAGCTGTCAACATTTTTTCCTTTTTCTTCTTCATTTTTTCATCCGCTATTTTAAAATGTAAAATCTGGGTTGCCAGATTTAAATTAAAGAAATCAATCCATTTATAAAACTAAAAACTAAATTCAATATGTAACGACAAAAAAACGTATTCTATTTAGAACTGTTTAAACAAAATTGTTGTAAAAGATACCGTTATTTTTATAGCGATTTTACTTAAAAAATTTTTATAAGCAATATACGTGCATGTATACTTTTATAAACAAGTTAAATACGTCTCTAGCTTCTTTGTTCTTTGTATATAATTTTTCGCTTATTTTTATTTTTCTCTTTTGTTTAATTCAAAATCACTTATTATGAAAAATGAATCAGTGAAATCGTATAAATTTGGTATAAAAATTTCATATTTTTCAAAATTCTTAACTGCAGTTCTACGAGTAATTAAGCACGACGAATAACGAGTAATTTTTCCAACTGATTCGGTCAATAAATGTTCATCAATATGAACATTCATATATTTTTAATTGAAAACGTCTTGGCTACATGAGGAAATCCTTAAATGAAATATCAAAACCTAAAAATCTAAATTGAATACTCGTACACTCAGCCTTAGGAATTTACTAACCTTCATCAAAAAAAAAGACTCTCGGTATAAGCTCCTAATAAAGCCTATAATAAAATACATAAAAGTCTGTATTTTTTTACAAACTTAAATTCATAAATATTTGCAATTAGAACGTTTTCAGAATCATATTTTAGCAGCCGTATATTCGTAGATCTTTAAACACATTGCAAAAAACAAGACACAAAAAACCGAGATCTATTAACACTTATTAGGTAGAAATCTTTTTCTAACATCACAAATACATTTTTTCAACAAATACACTTGTTATGTTATATAACTTGTAATAACCAGCTTCTTATTTAGTTTTTAAAGAATTATTAATGTCAGCTGATTCTAAATTTTATTCGAAAAATATGATAAATATTGTATTTTATTAGTTTGCTTTGAAGAATATTATATATGTATATGTGGAAAACGCTGTATTGTCTTTATTTGATACGTTGCACAGTGGGGTATTTGATGCTTAAAGTGGGAATCAATTCGGCGAACCTTTATCGAGAACTAAATTCAATGGATTTCGATCTATTTTAGCTAGAAATGTATAAATAAATAGTTTTTATGCATATTTTAGTGGAAATTTTTAGTTTTCTTCTCTTTCTTATTTTTATTTTCTCAATACATAATAATCATAGTATATTTTAAATGTATTAAAGTGTATTAAAGTACTGTGGAATTAATAAAGAAAGAGACAGATTGTAAAAGAACTAAAATAAAAATAGTTTTATATTATTTTAACGCAATATAAACGAACTCAAACGTTTTAAAAAGGTTAAAACGTAACAATATGAAAAAGACTTTATTCAGTATCATCGGACTTATGACTATCATTGCCATCCACATCATCATTATCGTCGTCATCATCATCTCTATATTGAAGATTTTCTGGATTTTATTCAAATATTCATAGACTCAGTACTTCTTGTGGTAAATTATTACCGTTTTTTCTTCTAACTTTCTCATATTGAAAATAATAAGATCGAAAGTCACTAAAAGTCTTAAAAATATATCCTCATTAGATGTTTCTCTTAATATTTTCGCGAAAAATTAAAAAAAAAATTTTAAATTTTTTGAGTCACTATGTCTTGCTTTTTGGGCCTCTTCCGACAACTGCCCTATCGGTAATAAGGCATGATTTATTATTTCTGGTCCATGCATTATATATTTGTGAACAGTTGGAGACATACTATACCAAGGATACATTTTCACAAAATATTTAGCGGTATCAAGTGCAAACTCCTGAAAAATGTCAATATTTATTTGGAAACCACTCAAAACTGTTACCATTATTATGTGAATTCGCTTTATTAAATTGACGATAATGTTTGTTATTTGTGCCGAAATGTCTGCATTTTTGAAATAAACGCATTACACTGTTGCCATTATTGGAATTTTCAAATTCGGATTTTGGCTGATCAATAACCAAGCCCATTTGAAGCCTAAATTCACTTTGGATGCGGGCTTTGTTAATTAAAACAATTTTCTGTTGATCTTCAGAACAAGCGTGCTACCTCATTATTGGAAGTTTATACGATAAATGAAGAAATGATTCGAAGAATTGAATCCATCCATGAAGGATTGAAAGGCCAGGTTTTTGCAGACTTTAAATAATATTATAGTGATTTAGAAAAAATTCCAAGTGCCTATGTGGTTCATAAAAATACTCTGTTTTAATTTACAGCAAGTAGTTCTAATACATATGTATATCATGTATCTATAAATATAAATCAATTTATTTTTAAAAGGAATGTTTGAATTTTTAGAAAAAATAACAACCTTTACTTAACTTTGCTTAAATTACTACTTTAAGTCCACATATTTCCAAAAAGTGGCTGATTTTTAGCCTCTACTTTAAACAACATAAAAAATGTCTACATTGACTAAACATAAAAATAAAAAAAGCAGAAATTATCTCACAAGCCTGAAGTTAATGGTTCCATTACTACTTTTTACATTATTAAAAAAAAAAACCATAAAAATTTCACTTTGAAAAGTTAAAGTCAATGTTTTTACTTTTATTAAAAACAAAAAATTCTTATTTTGGAAGAACGTAACAGCATAACGGTAAATGATACCAAAAATATTTTTATGCCCCTAGTGATGAATTTTTTTATCTACTTTAACATGAAATAAAATTTTTTCTGTCTCCAGAAACTTTTTTAAATTAATTCTCATTTTCGGTATCAATGTGCGTCGATTCAAAAAATTTAAAATCAAATCTGTACAAAAGATGTATAGAAATTAAGAAAAAATCAGTGCATTAACTGATCAAACAAAACGTCTGGCAACCCTATGTTTTATCACCTTTCGTTGACATATTCGAACTGGTTCAAAAAAAGTACGAAAACAAATTGACTGTTGTTCTTGTTATTGTTTACATTGTTCTAGATGTGCATGCACCTTATTTCTTACGCCATGCCTCTTACTGTATGTATTTATAGGAAAACCATAATAATCAAAAAATAGTGACGAGCGGCTTGACGCTTTTCATACTGCTATCAGCTACTGTATCTTTTCTCATGTGCATTTGTGTAATGGGTAGGCATGCAGAGAGGCTGTAGATCGATTGAGAACATTTTTGTCAACATAAAAAAACTAGCTAAACCCCGGAGAGCTTCGCTACTCTTGTCTAAAATATTATCTTAGTTATCATTTTTTACCCTTTTTTTTCCTATTTTTACCCCTTACAGTTCAAATTTAACCATTTGAGATAGATAGCCTATTGTTCCTTCCAAAAAGAAACTGCAGATTCTGTTTATTAGTTGTGTACAGTCTTCAAACAAACTCACAATTTTTATATAGTATATGTACATATATAGATAGCTTTTACCCGGTGTGCTTTGTACAATACCTGCTTACCCAAAGCTTCTCGCTTTTTGGCTAATGTGGATAGATAAAGAATCTTTAACTACTGTTCCTCACATATAAAAAATTCCATATTTTGTAGGAATGATTGGCGCCACGTTCACTTGTCTAATCTCGCCAAGTTATTTTATATTTATGATTAGTACTGACTATATAAGGAAGCTTGAATTGTTACCGTTCTCCACATATTTAAACTTACGTATTTAGTATGAATGGGAGATCCCACGTACACTCATCCAATTTTGCCGAGTTATTGACTGATAATGTGTATGTTCACAACGTTGTTTGAAACTTTTACAACTCCCGGTCTCAAGATATACAAAAATTTCTGTTTACTATGACAACGACATCATGTAGCCAAAATTTTAAAACTTACACCTTCAACGTTCTCAAATATAAAAAATCCATATTTAGTTTGTATGGGCGGTGCCTTGACCACTTGTCTAATTACGTCCATTTTTTACCATTTTTCTCACTGCTACCATTTTGAAGATATAGACAAATAAATATTTCCTTTGAATGGCCGTGGCACCACCTGGTTGGAATCTTTGAAATTTATATAGGTTATAGTTCCGTCCAGCCTAACACAGAGATACTGTAAAAGTTTCAAGAAAATCTTTTCAGTCGTTTAACTGTCTATAGACTTCAAACAAACATACATACAAGCACACATTCATTTATATAAAGGGTCCGCCAGATAAAGAGCTAAGTGTTACCATTCACGAAATAAGCTCTAGTTGAAAAAAGCGATAGATGGCGGACCCTTTACATACATAAGATTAAATTAAAGCTTATCCCGTTTTACAATCATCCCCTTCAAAAATTCGAAAAATAACTTTTTGCAAATATGTTATTTATTTTGTTGTTATTTTTTGATTTGTAAAAATGAAACATGGTATTTTTTTTATAAAATGTACACATGTTTTTGTTTTTTTGTCTGGTCTGCAATCAATTATTCAGATCATCAACGTTTTACTGTAATAATATTGAAAAAACTACGCGAGACTACACGATATTTTTTATTCACCATACTATTGCGCAGACCTTATTATTATTAGACCATGATTATAAACTTTTTTGTTATATAATATGTTTTTTTTTTTATTTGTTATCAATCTATGATTAGTAATATATGAAATATTTATACATATAGGGTCCGCCAAATAAATTTTTTTTTGAAAATGCTATAAAAAAAACAGCTGAATATTTTCTCAAATTTCTTTTTTTATTTGAAAGTACAATTATTCCGGTTAATAATGGAAAATAATTTCATTCAAATGGCTGCCTCGGCTGGCCATGCAGTAGCCTACACGATCGGTCCAATTTTTAAGCACATTATCGATTGTGTGCAGCTGTATTTCACCAATGGCTTCACGAATATTGTCCTTTAAAGCGTCAATTGTCTCTGGCTTGTTGACGTAACACTTATCTTTGACGGCACCCCACAAATAATAGTCCAATGGTGTCAAATCGCAGCTCCGAGGTGGCCAAACAACATCAGCTCTGCGGCTGAAAATGCAATCTTCAAAAACAGGGCGCAAAACATCGAGTGTAGCTTCGGCTGTGTGGCACGTAGCGTTGTCCTGTTGAAACCAAATGTTGCTAATATCCTCCTCTTCAATTTTTGTGAACAAAAATTCGTTCAACATGGCCGATAACGATCGCCATTGACTGTAACGGCCACTCCTTGCTTATTTTCGAAGAAAAATGGACTAATTACGCCTCTGGACCAAAATCCGCACCAAACAGTGACACGTCTTGGGTGTATCGGCTTTTCAATGTATGCGTGCGGGTTTTATGTGCCCCAAATGCGACAATTTTGCTTGTTTACATACTCGCCAAGATCAAAATGAGCTTCATCTGCAACATTACCATGATTTTCAAAGTAATGTCGCAATATTTCCCAGCGTTGTTCAAGTGTATACACAACCATATTCGTTCAGAGGAAGGATAAAACTAATTATCTGTCAAATCAGACATGAGCAAGCTAGTTGAAAAAACATGTTAGATGGCGGACCCTTTATATACATAATGTAGCTTGAGTTTTTATTAATTATTGCTAACTATTGCAACATATGATTTAAACATAATTTATAGATACACAGGGTTACAAAAGTTTACATAGATTTGGTTAATTTCAGTTTTCTTTATAATATGAACATTTCCTTAACATATTAGTTACTTTTATTATTTAAAACAACAAAAAATTCATACTATAATGCTCAAAAAATATTTTTGCCATTTCTTAAAAATAACAAAAAAAAGAAATTTATAAATTTTCATATTTACATAAGTTTACATACACTGCTAAAGAATAGTTTACCGCTATTGATTCAAATTGTTTGATAATATGTATGTTTTTAATCATTAGTAAAGATTGACATTTACTAATAAGTGGTAATTTTTCTAGAGTAAAAAGTGGAACATAATTGTCGATGGCTATAATGGGTAAAGAAAAAGAAATTTCGGAACCAATTAGAAACACAATTATAAAATTAAGAAATGAAGGCGATTTGTTAAGAAATATTGGAGGAATAATAGCTTTAAAAACCTACAGTGGAAACAATTTTTTATTAAAAGTTCTAACCAAAATAGGAATTACGAAATAAATCAACGCTGTGGTCGCCCTCGTCTAATCGACGATGGAACTGAAGGGCCATTGCAAGATTGGTCAGAGAAAAATTCGTGCAGTGGAAATAATAGAAAATTTAAATGTAACATGGGAGTGGCTGTTTCTGATCAAACAATTCGCAGAACTATTAAAAAGTGGCTATAATAGCGGAGTTGCGAGAAGTAGTTGCCTAATATAAAAAAGCGTTTGGAATACGCCCAAAATTAACACAATGAACAAATAAATGATCCAACATTTTTGGAAAGTGTAATATTCACCGAAAAATGTAAGTTTATGGTTTTTGGAGGTAATGGTCGATCAAAAGTTGGGCGAAAATCTAATACAGCTTTACCAACCGTAAACAAGAATTTTAATCCAACCGTGAAACATGAAGGGGTTGGTAATGGTCTGGGTATGTATGGCCGCAAATGGAGTTTGCAAGCTGAGGTTTATTGACGGCACTATGCCAGCTGGTCAGCTGGTAAGAGAATGACAAAAAAAAAAAAACAAACTGGAACAGCTCCCACAATCTCCCGATCTAAATGTTATAGAGTGTTAATTTCAGCTCTGAAGAAGACTTTATTGGAGGAGAGGGAAAAAATTATCACCGAAACAACAAAAAGTTGGCCTTATCCATGCCATCGCGATTAGCAGATGCTATAAAAGCTAAATGAGAGCTCACACAAAATATAATTTTTTAAATGTCCATTATTAAGATCGTATGTAAACTTTCGTAAACTTATCAAAAAACTAAAATTGAAATTCTTATATTATTTTTTACTTATTTAAAAAGTGTAAATATTTTTAAGTTAATTTTTTCTAACTAAATGTAATATGAACAAATAAAACATTTTTTTTTATTACATTTCTTTTTTATTTTTTCGGGGTATGTAAACTTTTGTAAGACTGTGTAATTTAAAATTTAAAAAGACTTTTAGTTCAAAAATTAGTTTACATTATGTATGAACATATTCTACTATTTTATGATTAACATTATTGTTTATAGTTTTTATTTTTAATATGTCTATGCCTCATAACTTATCAATTAATTTAATTGTTTCATTTTTTTTATATGCCTGCACTTATTTGTTCTATTGTTTTCAATTATTGACAGTCATTGGCTTTTAATTTTCATTCCATTCACTCTCTCTAACATGTACAGTTAAGGAAAAAACTCTACATACACCCCCCTATTTTGTGTTTTTAAGATATTCGTAAGGCAAATTAATAAAGCGTTTGCATTAATATTTAAAGTACCAAAAACAAAATTTATTTACAAAACAAAAAGCTAATTCAAAAGCATAATAATAATAGAAATAACAAAAACAATAAAAATTCATGAGAAAAAAGTCTACATACAGTCTTAAAAATCGAATACAATATTTAATTTCTTTTAAATAAATAAAAGAAAACAATATATTTTTAATATTTTGTAGGACCACCTTGGGCTTCAATAACCGTCTGAAGACGACGTGGCATAGACATCACAAAATTCTCCGTAACACTGAGCGCAATTTCCGACCATGCGCGAGTTAGAGCAGTTTTCAGGGTTTCACGATTTCTGATATCATGTTTGCGCGTGACTGGGGAGGTGTATTGAGCTGCCTTGATGCATGATAAAGGAGCCAGTCTCGAACAATATGCGCAGTATGCTTGGGATCGTTATTTTGTTGGAAAATCTATTGGTTTCCCAGGCCCAAGCTTTCCATAGATGGCTTAAGATTTTGTTCCAATATTGTCTTATTCTTACATCTGTCCATAACGCCTTCAATAAAGACCAATCGACCAACTCTAGATGCTGCCATAGCTCCCCACACCATAACACTGCCTCCACCATGTTTCATAGTAGGTATAATATTTTTGGGATCAAGTGCAGTGATCGGTTTTCGCCAAACCTTGTATCGGCCGTAATTCCCGAAAATATTATACTTCCTTTCATCGGTAAATATAACTTTTTGCCAAAAATCCAATCCTTAAATGTGCCTTAGCAAAGTCCAGGCAAAGTTGACGATTCTTGGCTGAAATAAATGGCTTTTTGCGTGCTGTTCTGTAAATGTGCCTTAGCAAAGTCCAGGCAAAGTTGACGATTCTTGGCTGAAATAAATGGCTTTTGCGTGCTGTTCTACTTTTAAAGCTACTATCATACAAAACGTTTATTACTGTTCTTGATGAAACAGTAATATTCGAACATCTTGCAAGGTGTTTGGCTAATTTTGGGGCACTTATTTTTGGATCTTTTTGTACTTCTTTAAGGACACTACTAACATCGCGTCTTGAAAGCTTCTTCGGTCTTCCAGAAAGTGGCTTGTTTTCGGTACTGTTGGTATTTTTAAAATTTTTTACAATAGTTTGCATTGTAGAGCGACTTAATTTTACTATTTTAGCAATTTCTCCGTAAGATTTGTTTCCTTTTCGAAGGTTAACCACCAAATTTCGAACTGATTGTTGTATTTCTCTTCTATTTACCATTTTTAAAGTATACACGTGTTTTACAAATCGCTTTCACAATTTAATTGATTGTAATGTTTGAAAAATAAAGAAAATCAAGAAAACTAATGGTTTTTTCCCCTTCATCTTCTTCATTTTAAGATTTGCCAATGCTGTATGTAAACTTTTTTCCCACGGATTTTTAAGTTTATCGCCAATAGTTTATAAATTATCAATATATTCAAACTTTTTTTTCTTCCAACATTCTTAAATATTGATGTCGTAAACATTGACATCAAAATTATGTATAATATCATCACTAGTTCTCTCGAAGTTCAAAATAGTAGGGTGTATGTAGAGTTTTTCCTTAACTGTATTTAAATTATTATTTTTGTGACTGTTTTCCCATCAACACTTTTACTCTACTTCATTACAAAAAACACGTGACTTTAATGATAGTCTACCTTAACAATACAATAACAACAACAATCAAAATTACTTTAAATCATTTACACTCTCTTAACACTTTAAAAACAGCAGATGTATAAAATTTATATTTCTCACAAAGAAAATTATAAAATAACAGTCTCTCTCTCTCTCTTCACATTTACTACAGTTGTTTTCATTTTAATTGCTTTAAAGATACTTAAGTGTATGTGTGTACTGTACAGTTAAAATTTTTCCTTACATAAAACCGGTTTAAAAGCACTATCAAACAAACAAAAAAGTAGAAGTTAAAAAAGCTTCTACTTCAAAACGTAAACAGTAAAAATTTCGAAAAATTTTCGAAAATCGATAAATTTTCTATAGGAAATTATTATTATCGACTGAATATCGAAAATAAAAATATTGTTATTAATAAACTTTCTATAAAAATTATATTGTTAACGGTTACTTACTAAAAAAGTATTGTTATCGACAAAATTTCAATGGAATACTATTGGTTTTGGAAAATATTAAGTGGAATTTTATTACATTAAAAATTTCTATAAAATATTTTTGTTCTCAGTTTGCTTTCCATGTAAACTGAACTTCTTTGGGCACGCCAAGTGGTAGGATTTCTAGGAGTGGTGTGGAGACTGGTATTTTATCAGAGTCTGCGGAATCCTTTAAACTACTTTGCGCTTATGCAGGCTTGTAGGATGCTGAAAGATTGGGGGTCTGTGGGAAGGGTCAGAATTTTCTCTGATAGTCAGCCATATATCAGGGCCCTGGTGTCATCTAGTAGCAACTCGGCTTTAGTTCTTCTATGCAAAGAGGACATGAAGCTCCTCAGTGGTATATGTTTTATTTTCCTGCTTTGTGTTCCTGGTCACAGCTACATCGTTGGTAATGAGAAGGCTAATGAACTTGCTAGGAGGGCCTAGATGGATGTGGAATCTATCACCTCCTACTATGACGTCTGCTGTTCTATGACTGTAGTCAAAGGGGAAATCTATAGATTCTTTCGTGAGAGGGCATAGAACAAGTGGGGTTCCCTCTTCTCTTGCGCCACGTCGAGGACGCTGTGGCCTCGGTACGTCAGTGGCAGGACCCTAAAACTACTGAGAACCCCCGCTACTCTTTTTCCAAACTTATTGTGGTGTACACGGGTTATCGGATAATCAAAGCGCACGCGAGAAAATCGGTTAGCCCTTCAACCTTTATTGCAGAAGCTGCAAAAGCAACTCTGAGATTGATACAACCGTTCACTTTCTCTTCGAATGTATGGGTCTGGCGGGCAGATAACTGCGGTACTTTGGCGTACCTCTCTTCAATGGCTTGGCGCAGTGTGCAAATCTGGATCCCCTTGATTTTCTTCACATCGTAATCAGCTCAAGTTAGCTAAAATTCCCTTTTCCCTTTCATTATCCTTTTAGGTGGTACTTTGCCTGTGGCCTTGGTTTGGTTCCAAAACGGCACTTTTTTGTAGTTGATCTTGCCGTGGTTAACTAACCAACTTACCTATCTACCCAGATACCTACCTACCTAGTATTCCATAGGTAATTATTGCTATCGATTTATTTTCTGTAGGAAATTAATATTATTTTCGATGAATTTGTGTACAAAATTGTTGTTATCGATTAACAGTTAATGTTATTGATAAATATTCATAAAAACATATTGTTATTGAATTATTTTCTGTGAAAAAGTATTGTTATCGAAAAAATTTTTTATGGGCAATTATTGTCATCGACAATTTTTTTATAGAAAATTATTGTTATCGAAAAAATTTAGATAGGAAATTATATTTGTCAGATATTATTATTGATTACTAATTAAACATTTTAAATTTTTATTACTTTATATATAAAAATATTTTTATCGATATGTTATTTTGTAAAATTTCTATTTCTATAGAAAATTATTGCTATCGATAAAGTTGCTACAGAAATTTACTGGTATTAAAAAACTTTTTTTTAACGATATTGTTACTTACAAATTTTCTATATTAAATTATTCTGTTATCGTAAATAATTTTTTTATTATTTAAAAAAATGTTTGGTATTAAAAAATTTTTAAATAAAATTAGTGTTATCTTATTAGATAACTATTATTATCGAAAAAAATATTGATAAAAAAATTGTTATTTTTACAGAAATTATAATTTCCAAAAAAATTTTGTATACAAAATTAAAGCTACTTTCCATCGCTTTTAGCAGCTTCTCTTTTTTCATATTAAGAGAACACAAAGAAAAAAACAAAAATAAAACGCAGCGTAAAATAAAAGAAAAGAAAGAAAGCCGAAAAAGGAAGTTATTTTCTACAGACCAAGAGAGAAAAACACAGGCAGACAGATTAACGTATACATAATATTACACATACAACCTATGGCACTAATGAAAATACAGAAATACTAAAATACTGGGATTTTTTTCTCATATGTGTATAAGTATTATAACGGTATTGCAATCTATTTGTTTGCTGTAGCTTAGCTGGTCGTTAGGCTGACTGGTTTTTGGCTGACTAAATGGTTTTGGTGGTTTGACTTGATTTTAACTCAGCTTGTACTCAATGTAAAGCTAAAAAGCAAATACTCATTCTCACTTTATTATAACAGAAATAAGGTGAGTGCTAATTTTTGGACTAATGCCATGCAGAATATCAGCAACAACAACAATGGTAAAGGATTTATAGAGTATTTGTGGTTGAAGAAAATGAGATAAAATGTGGCAACAAGCAAAGCAATAACAAAGAAAATAATTGTAATAATAAACGTGTTTACATGCAGACACACACAAAAGCTAATTGATGACGTCAATAATGTACATGGCATAGAAAATGCTGCACATGTACAGACATTTGTTAAAATAAGCACGAGATCTGCACGTTATACCCGCAATAGTAGCAAATGATGTTTCTCTATTTGTTTTAAAAACATTGTACAATGTATTTATTTATTATTGCTTTTCGTTCGCTACGTTACCCCTATTGTGAAGTGTTTCAAAGTTTACCCTACAGCTAATGTTAAAGTTAATTAAATGTGGATACTAAATATAAAAGTTATTAAAAAAATTTGTGAAAGAAATTGAGTTAAAAACAAATTTAAGAAAATGCTTTAATAAAAATATAGGACAAATATTTTGTTAAAATAATTTTTATAGATGTTTTTTGATTATACAACTTTCAATAGAAAATTTATCGATAATAATAATTGTTTAAAGAAAACAATAACAATTATTTTCTGTGGATAATTTTTTTGATAGCATTTTTTAGCTATGATGACAATAATTCTTTTAATATTAACATTAATTTCCTATTTTAATTCCTAATTTCCTAATTTAATATTAACATTATTTCCTTCCTACAGAATACTTTTCGAAACCAATATGTTTTTTTTAGAAAATATAAATTAAAAAAAACCCGCAATAAAAATTGGTGAACTTTCAATAGTTTCCTTTAAGAAATTTGCAGTTTTTTAAAATATTCTTTAGAACATTTTTTGTCTAGAATATTTTTTTAAATACTTATAAATGTTCGCCTTACAATATCTTTTATGGAAAATTCGCTTTTTATTTACAGAAATTTGTAATCGAAATTATACATTTTCAACAGTTTTAGGTATTTGGATACGATCCCTGAAGGGATAGATTACTGCACACCCAAACCCTTCCTGGATAGAATGTTCTCCATGTTCATTTCACCAGAACCGGAATTGGACACGGTACTGTTGAGATTTACACGGATGGATCAAAATCCTCGAAAGGGGTTGGGGGCGGCATCTTTATTCCTGTATACGGGGGGGGGGGTATCCTTTAAACTGCCGGACCACTGCAGTGTCTTACAGGCGGAGGTCGATAAAGAGGGCAGCGGACTGGTTGATGTACTACGGGGTATATGACAGTGATATCCGGATCTGTACGGACAGTCGGGTTGCGATTAGGACGCTCTCCGGTGTCTACTCGACATCGCGACTGGTGTGTGAATACCGGGCATCTCTCAACGAGATAGCGAGACATTCAGACCTGGAGATTATCTGGGTAAGGGGTCATTCGGACACCCGGGGGAACTGTGTGGCGGACGGACTTGCGAGGTCTGGCTCTCTCCTGCGAAGTGAGGAGATTGACCACTGAGTTGGGACGCCACTCTCCTCTTGCAGACTTACGGTCATGCGGTATATGTTGGGTAGGGCACAGCTACGGTGGGATGATGAACCCACATGCTCTGTATCGAGACAAATCTGGCCCTATATGATCGGGCTCGCTCTATTATAGGGGTGCCGCGACTTAGGCTGCGAACTCTTGTGGCTGTGATTACTGGGCACTGGGTGGCTGGTGCGCACGCTAGGAGATTGGTCAATTGGCAGGATTTCTGCTTTTATACATACGTCTGGTTGGTTAGGATCGCACCGGGACGTGGTCATATAGGTAGAACATTTTCTGGATTACTGATGGGTATCACAGTGGGATCAATACTAGGCCAAGGTGGGCTGGACGTGTCTGTCCTCTATATTAATAGAATATGCAGTTTGGAAAAGGGCATATCTCGCACATTTTGGCAAATGTGTTAGCATTCTTTATACTTTAGACGTTTGGCAGATATGTCACAACTCTAAGAGACGAGCCCTTTTCGAAATTATTGTTTAAACAAAGACTACAAAAAATGCAATGCAGAACCGCTTTTTTTTGTTTAACGCGCAAGGCCGTTATTTTTTCTTTTTCTTCCTTATCGAGCTTATAGAGATAGAATACCTATTAATTATCTGAAAGTAGCAGATATTGTAAAACTCATTAATTTTAAATATACAAACAAACATTAATAATAAAGTTAATATCCAAATATTTCTGTAAATTTCGGCCAAAAATTAGCCCCAAAATATAATCCGTATAAAATGTTTTAAGCTATTATACATCATTAAAAAATATTTTTTTTTTTTTTAATTTCCTGTAAACTTTAAATATTCCGACATGTGCCCTTTTCGAAATTGCCCATTCAATTATTATCTTAATTACTATCTTAGTTAGCATTTCTTACGTTTTTTTTCTTTTTTATTTTCGTCTGGTTCAAAACCAATATTTAAGCCTAAACTTTTTTCTCGAAAGACATTTTAGAATCTGCTTTTTAGATGTATACAGTCTTCAAGTAAACATACATCAAGTTTTATATAGTATATGTTTGTAGAAAGCTTTTACCCGATGTGCTTTGTTGAAAAAAATGCATATTTAGAAACTTTAATCGTTTCACATTGGGGTATTTGATACCGAAAGCGGGAATTTATTAAAACAAAATATCAGAAAACAGTAAAAAATATTATATATCACGTTGAAGTGGTTAAAATTATACATCACTAGGGATAAGAATATTTTTGGTATTATTTTCCGTTATGCTGCTACGTTCTTCTAAAGTAAGAGTTTTTTTTTTTGGGTTCAATAAAAGTAAAAACACTGATTTTTTACTTTTCAAAGTGAAATTTCTATAGTATTTTTAAATATAATGTAAAAAGTAGACATTTTTTATGTTGTTTGAAGTAGAGGCTAAAAATCAGCCATTTTTGGGAAATATGCGGACTTAAAGTAGTGAACAACTACTGATGAAAAAAAATCTTGCTCATATTTGTTCCTTGATTTAAGTTTATAGATACATGAGATACATATGTGTTAGAACATATGTATTAGAACTAACAAAGTATTTTTATGAACTTTAAGCATTTGGGGCCTTTTCTAAATAACTGTGACATTATTTAAGTCAGTAAAAAGCCGGTATCTTACAAATTTGTTATAAACCATTCTCGCAAAATAATCTTGAGTATTTATTTATGTTTAATGGCCAGCAATAATGTTTGTTTCTCGGCGAATCCTTTATAATATAGTGACGAGTTCTGATTATAAAACTTTACACAAAAAGCCCATTTTTCTTAAGAAAGAAATGCTGAAACGTGTTATGCCTGCTGAAGATAATATAACAGCTTTTAACGATACAATGAAGCAATGTAATGTTCAAATTAAGGCTCGATGGGTATCGTCTAACTGAAACGAGGAACGTTTTCTGTACAACAATAAAACTTGGCTAGATTCGTATTGACGAATCATGAGTGCATCAGCTGTAAAGCGTAGCAGAAGGAAGGCAATAGTTGAAGACAGCAGTGACCGAACTAAATTAAAAATACGAGACTATAACACAATATTTATCACTACCTATGCTGGCGCTCGCAACTCAAATGAGCTTGAGAGTGGCTGGTCATTTGAATGCTTCAAATAAATATTGACACTTTTCGGGCGTTTGATACTGCTAAATAAAGGGTCCCACATCTAACTTTTTTTTCAACTAGTGCTTATTTTGTGAATGGTAACACTTAGCTCATGTCTAATTTGACAGATAGTTAGCTTTATCCTTCCGCTGAACGAATATGGTTGTGTATACGCTTGAGCAACGCTGGGAAATATTGCGACATTACTTTGAAAATCATGGTAAAGTTGTAGAATAAAAAATCATCTTCTCAGATGAAGCTCGGGTATGTAAACAAGCAAAATTGTCGCATTTGGGGCACAGAAAACCCGCACGCATACATTGAAAAGCCGATACACCCAAGACGAGTAACTGAGGCATAATTGGGCCATTTTTCTTCGAAAATGAGCAAGGAGTAGCCGTTACAGTCAATGGCGATCGTTATCGGGTTGTTGAACGAATTTTTGTTCACAAAAATTGAAGAGCATATTAGCAACATTTGGTTTCAACAGGACGGCGCTACGTGCCACACAGCCCAAGCTACACTCGATGTTTTGCGCCCTGTTTTTGAAGATCGCATTATCAGCCGCAGAGCTGATGTCGTTTGACCACCTCGTAGCTGCGATTTGACACCGTTGGACTATTATTTGTGGGGTGCCGTCAAAAATAAGTGTTACGCCAACAAGCCAGAGACAAATGGCGCTCTAAAGGACAATATTCGTGAAGCCGTTGGTGAAATACAGCTGCACACAATCGATAATGTGCTTAAAAATTGGACCGATCATGTAGGCTACTGCATGGCCAGCCGAGACAGCCATTTGAATGAAATTATTTTCCATTATTTACCGGAAGGATTGTAACTTCAAATAAAAAAAGAAATTTGAGAAAATATTCAGTTGGTTTTTTTTATAGCATTTAAAAAAAAAAAAAATTATTTGGCGGGCCCTATATTTTGTGAAAATGTATCCTTGGTATAGTATGTCTATAACTGTTCACAAATATTTATTTCATGGATCAGAAACAATAAATCGTGCCTTATTACCGATATGGCAGTTGTCAGAAGAGGCCTAACAAGCTTGAAATAGAGACTTGAAAAATTTTAGAGAAATCTAATGAGGATATATTTTTAAGACTTCTAGTGACTTCCGATCCTATTATTACCAATATGAGAAAGTTAAAAGATAAAAAAGGTAATAATTTTCCACAAGAAGCGTTAAGTTTATTAATGTCAACAAAATAGAGATAATCTTTAATATAGTGATGATGATGACGACGATAATGAAGATGCTGCTGATGGTGTTGATGGCAACGATAGTCATAAGTACGATGATACTTCATATTGTGTTTCATATTGTGAGAAAAATAAAACTAAAAATTTCCACTAAAGTATGCATAAAAACTCTTTATGTGTTTATACAATTCTAGCTAAAATAGATCGAAATCTATCGAATTTATTTCTTGGGAAAGGTTCCCCGAATTGATTTTGACTTTAAGCATCAAATACCCCACTGCACGTTCTCAAGATATATAAAAATCAATATTTACTCTGTATGGGAGATATCATGCCCAATTAACTGATTCCACTCATTTTTTGACTGATGATTAGTATTGATTATGAATCTATTTGGACTTAACTTAGAGACTCTGAAGTGGGGAACAGAATGCTCGCTGTAGTACAAAGTAACGAATAGCGCTACAAGCTATCAAAAGATTAAAAATAGCAGTTTCAATTAGTGTGAACAGAATGCGTAGTTGTAGTAGTCGCAGCAGTAGAAATTGAAGTGCAAAATTCAATAAATAAATTTTCATTAAAATTGAAACGAACAACAGAATTTTTATTGATTTGAATTTTATTGAAAACAAACTTTTTGTTTCTATCCATTTAAAAACAAAATACAAAGCCAATGTTTTCATTAATATATGTTCATGTTAGCTAGGGTTATAATGCTTTTGCATATAGTTTTATATTGTTGCGAAATAGTTGTGAACCCTGTAATTTAAATAATTAAACTCTACACTAACAACGACCATCGTCCACCAAATGCACGCAGTAAAATAAAGAAATAAAAGGTACAAAAACAATTAAGTGGTTATTTATGATTAAAAATGAACTCCAACATCAACAAAGCAAGCAGACAACGAAACAAATAACAAACACATAACAAACAACAACAAAACAACTAGAACTGAAAAAAGTAGAAATGTAAATTCGCATGGATTCATAAAACCTAAAAAAAAGTAAAGGAAAGAAATGGAATCTACTGAAATATCGAGAGGTTCGATAGCTTTCTAAGTATTGTTTACTCAGCCGTATAAAAAGCACATCGATGCGGACAGCAGTCAGTTTATGTGTAAACTTAGAGTGAAGAGTTTATTGGTCTAAGCTCAGTGCGACAAGTTTAAATAAAGTAAACCACAGCGAGTAGAGTTTGAAGCGAGTAAGCTCGTGGAGTGAGTTGTGAAGTAAAAACCAGTTAAGCTGGAACTAATTCAGTAAAGAGAGTTACGTGTGGATAACGGCTTGGAAGATCTTTAGGTAGAAAGGTCTGTCGAGTAATTGTTGTAAGCAAATTATTGCTCGTGAAAAGGTTACGAGCAGTGGAACACAAAACTGTATTTAATAAAGAATTATTAATTAAATACCAAACACAAGATTTATTATATTTTAACTGCAATCTACGAACTCATAAATAAACGTTTTTAAAAGGTAAAAACCTAACAATAATAAATATGTTAAACATCGAATTTAATGTTGCTGTAGATAAATATTTAGTTTGATATGCATTCATTAAACAATTTGATACGTATTTTGTATAAAAAGATTCACATATTATTCTTGCATAATTTTCTAAGCTTTTGAAAAGCTTATTTGGAAACTATAAAGAAGGCTTCAATATTCTGTTCGCATTTAATTCTTGCTACGCTACTCGTTACTACTACTACGCTACTCATTACTACTACTACGTCAACAATGGTTTTTTATAGTATCGATATTAATAGATGAGTGGGCGTCAAGTAGCGTGGAACACAGGTGGTCGGTCTAAGAAGAGAATACCAGGACTGGAAGGATCTCGATTAGGCTTCTTACGGGTATAATTACTAAGCACTGTGTGATAGGACGCATATCTGAACATATAGGTTACCCATGATTATGGCTTCTGTTGGAGCTGTCAGGATAAGAAATAAGAGGAATCGGTATAACATTTTCTTTGAGTCTGTACGTCTCTTTCATAATCTGGATTGTCTCAGGAATATATCACTGACAAATCCGATACATTTTGTCAGACGTAAAGGTTGGCTATCGCGAGGACCACGTGATTTGCACATTTAGGTTTAGGGAAGGCTAAGCTCGAACTCTGTAGTTTCTGATTTTGGGAGTACTCAGATTTTTCATGAGGGTATAACAGTAAACCATAGATCATACGAGTGTACCCGCTAGCCGTGGATGACCCTTGTAACTTAACTATCCCATTCGTTTTCAATTGTTTCATTTTCAGTTATATTTTTATATAAAATACTTTCAATTTTCAATAGGTTTCTATTAGGGAGATCGAACGGTTATTATTCTACCGGTTTTAAGCGGTTTTTTTGTTTTGTCGAATACGGTTTTCTTAAAATGTTCATTTTTCGAATGGCGAAAAAACCGAATATTTTAACACAAATAACCGGTTAATTTAAATATGAATAATTTTTATACGTTTTAATATTTTTTATTGCAAATATGCTCATAGTTTAAGTATTTTTCCAAATTGAATAGTTTTATTTTCATACCATGACTACCTTGAACTTCTCACAAAGAACGTGAAAACCATGGTAGATACACTTGAGCAACAATAATTTTTTTTAGTTTCTGTAAAAAAATATTAATATTTTACATATGGAGAATGATGATCAAGTAGACTAATTGAAAATGATCTACAAACGCTGGCTACGAACGGCAGAAGTGACGTAAAGTGTTTCACAGCATAAATATTCATAACCAGTCGTTAGTAATGTTATGAGGTGATACCGCTGTTGAAAATTATTAGATGGTGTGGCCTGGGATTGAACCGAAGACTTCTTGGTTGTAAGGCAGGTGTCTTACCTAACATACCACAGTGCCAACACACTATTTAATACGTGGTGCATACATTTATGTTTCTATAGCTGTTCTCTGAAGTGTTGAAATATTTGGAAGCCGATGGAAGGGAAGGTTAGGTTAGGTTAAATGGGTTGCTTGCATTTCGCGACTCTACCCGGTGGCGAGTTCGCTATAGCCCATTTTGACACCAAAACAAGGACAGACTTATTAAGGACGCCAAAAGGCCGGGCATGGGAGAATAGAAAAAAGATTCCCACATAAAGATCCAAAAATAACAGTTACCTCATTTGAGCCAACCGGTACCCTTGACAAAGTTAATCAACTTCGAAAGTGACACATTTCCAAGACAGTCCAGATAATGGAAGCGACATGAACCCAAATGCCTAAGACTTAGATCCCGTAGGGCAGGACAGTCGCAGAGAAGGTGTTGTATCGATTCCTCCTCCTGCTCCCACAGTAGCCATGACCAGGGCACCTATGGGCTCCGACATGCGGCCCATTATACAATGTCCGATAATTATGCCAGAAAAATGCCCGATCAAAACCCTCTTCCAAACCTAAGAAAAGACCTAGTTTTTTCCATGGAAAGAGAAGGCCAGGCTTAATGTAGGATATTCTACAAGTGGTGATATTGGTCTGCATGTGTCCATCCTGCTCAGTGCCCATTTATACAAAAAAATCGACGACGATTCCCTCGGATGCCCGCATGAATTGGAAGCCATGTCAGTTCGACATGATATCGTTCCCGATGGGCCAGAGAGCATCGGGTAGTCTGAGAGAGACCATGAGGTCCAGATGATCAAAATAAAATTAAGTGGCAAATGAAACTTTTACAAAATACGCTGTAAAAAAATTAATCACAGGATCAAATATTGGGACGTTGTGTTTACGAGGAAGAAATGTGTGTTAAAGCCCTAAAAAAGCCAAACGTTGTTCTAGACACTACGATATGGTACAAAAATTTAAAAAACTTTATTTGCTAATGCGACAAGAATTGAGAAGAGTTTTATTTCAATAAAAAAAACCGGTTATTTAATTAATTCCTAATTTTCGAATTATTCGAAAATCGGTTTTTGAAAAAAGTCAAATAATCGATCCCTCTAGTTTCTATAGAAAAAATTCTTTTTTCTACTAGTTTTCTATAGAAAATATTTTGTTATCTAGAGTTTTCAAAAAGTCCCTATAACACAACTTCAGGCTAAGGAATTTTAACGAGCCTTGCTTAATCTTTAAGTACCTGAAATGCTATCCCTGCGTCAAATTGTAGGGTTATTTTTAAGTTGAATTATTATTTTTTTCCATTTTTATTTTATATATGTTTCTGTATAAACTATAAGCAATAAATAGTAAACGTGAAAATATTGTATTTCGCTGTTAAGAGTGCTGTTTTTTTTTTGTTTTTTTTTTTTGTTTTGAAGGGTATTATGACGTTATAAACCAAATTTGTTATTTGCTCCTAATAATTTTATTATTACTGAGGGCGATTTCTTCATTTTTTGTTTTGCTATTATTTTATTTATAAATTTTGTGGGTTATTTACCTTTAATGCTTCTTTTTACCCTTAAATTTTTATTTTTAATGCTGTGTATGGTGTACATTTTTTATTATTATTTTTTTTTTTTTTTACAAAAAAAGAGAAAATGTCTGCAAGTATTTCACAACGAATGCGATTATTATTGTTCCCTTTAAAGCAATTGAACTCAATTCAATATTTTGTTGAATTTCTTGCTTTTCCTATTTGCAACATATCAAGACTATATTTGATGATTGTGTGTGTGTGTGTGTGTGTACTTGTTTTTTTTTTTTTTTTGTTTTCACTTGCTATATAACATGATTTTCACTTTTTTGTTGTGATTATTTTCATCTTTTTTATCGGAATTTTTAGATGAGTTCTAGTTCATCGAATTATGTACTAAAATCAGGTTAACAATAATAATATAGGGTCCCCAAATAATTGTTTTTTTTTTTTCGAAAATGCTATAAAAGAAAACTACTAAATATTTTCTCAAATTTCATTTTTATTTGAAAGTACAATCCTTTCGGTTAATAATGAAAAATAATTACGATCGGTCCAATTTTTAAGCACATTATCGATTATTTCACCAATGGCTTCACGAATATTGTCCTTTAAAGCGTCAATTGTCTCTGGCTTGTTGGCGTAACACTTATCTTTGACGGCACCCCACAAATAATAGTCCAGCGGCTTCAAATCGCAGCTCCGAGGTGGCCAAAAGACATCAGCACTGCGGCTGATAATGCGATCTTCAAAAACAGGGCGCAAAACATCGAGTGTAGCTTCGGCTGTGTGGCACGTAGCGCCATCCTGTTGAAACCAAATGTTGCTAATATCCTCCTCTTCAATTTTTGTGAACAAAAATTCGTTCACCATGGCCCGATAACGATCGCCATTGACTGTAACGGCTACTCCTTGCTCATTTTCGAAGAAAAATTGCCCAATTATGCCTCTGGACCAAAATCCGCACCAAACAGTGACTCGTCTTGGGTGTATCGGCTTTTTAATGTATACTTGCGGATTTTTTGTGTCCCAAATGTGACAATTTTGCTTGTTTACATACCCGCCAAGATCAAAATGAGCTTCATCTGAAAAGATGCTTTTTTTTTGGCAAAATCGGCATCTTCTGTAAGTCGATCGCAGGCCCAGATTCCCAGCGTTGTTCAAGCGTATACACAATCATATTCATTCAGCGGAAGGATAAAACTAATTATCTGTCAAATCAGACATGAGCTTACCATTCACGAAATAAGCACTAGTTGAAAAAAAAACGTTAGATGGCGGACCCTATACAAGGTAGCTGATGAAATTTGCTACATTAAGAAACTCAAATAACTTTTATAATATAAATAATTGATTTTTATTAGATTTGATAGATTGTTTTATATTATTAAATATTTTTAAAGGTTTTTGAAAATAATTGATTTTAAATAGGCTCCACGCTGGGGTGTAGTGGTTAGAGCTCACGCATAACAACACAAACAACCCAGATTCGAGCCTCATTTAATTGTGGTTTCGAATGTTTAATAATAAAAAAGGTTTCAACTTCTTCCCTCCAGACAACTCCATCTAGAAAAAAATAAAGAAAAAAAGCTCCCCTGATCCTTCTCGCATACCTCTGGCGATGATGACAAACATCAGACGAATGATCAGGAAAAACACGCCACCTACTGAGAAAAATTATAATGCTAAAGTAAAGATCACCACAAATTAGCAAGGATTTTCACCACTACACAAAAAAGAAATCATATGGAGGAAGCTACAGCGGATTAATCATCTACTTAGCTTGAAATATCAAATTGATTAAAGAAACTGAAACAAAGCAATTGATGCTTTGTGGAAAGCCAATATGCTCCCTAGAGGAGTGACGGAGAAAAAAAGGGGCCACGCTGAGATACATACGCATGTCTAATATCTTAACAAAAACCAATTCATGGCTGCCTGCAGATTTGTTGTCAAAATCACTTCAGTTATTAATTGAATTAACTGTTTTCAACAATTTAAATTTAATGGTTTCGATTAATACACTTTCTGTTTACAGTAAACCCCAAGCAAAAATCTGCTGCACGTAGATGTAGAGACCAGGAATGCCAAAGAATTATTGAGTTTTTAAAAAATTTTTATTTGAATATTTTCGGTGTAACTCCGCCATAACGGGGCTGCCAAGGTGTGAGCACTTGGAGCATTTCAGAAAAGAAATTCCTGAAATATTTTTAAATAACGATACGCAGTTATAGTGCCTTCTTCAATGAAGTATGTCTTGATGATACTGCACACCACACTGTAAGTAGAGCTGGGTGCGATTCTTTCTCTTGAAGGTTTTGTGGAATAGAGTTAAGAGTTAAAAAATCTGATTATTGTACACTCCCGGAGACACGACTCACAGGTGTTTTCGGAAGTGCGCCAAAACTTTCATTGAACGAAAATTATTGACTCATGCACGTACTAGCAGCATACAATCCAAATGTGAGTTTCATCATCAAAAATTTAGGTTATGATCTAAAATTGAAAAATAAAATTTAAAGAATAACTTGATTAGAAAAAAAGTTATTACACATTCTTTTTGTAGCGCCTTTCATCAGCCACCCTGCATTACACATAAAAAAATAAAAACAAAAAAGGAATATTTAGAAACTTAACAAAGTGCTTTAAGAACATTTTGCAAAATACTTATGATTTTTTAAAGTGTTTATGAGATATTAAATAGGCCTCTATGTGAAAGAAAAAGAATACGAAATTTTTCAAAAATGGACAACCCGAAATAACCCATTACATTTCCCGTTAGATTTACATTATTAAATCTAAAATTAGAAAAGAGAAACATTATTTAATGCAAAACATTTGTAGCATCCCAAAAATATAAAGCTTTTGCTATTCTAAGTTCAATTACCGAAGTATGTCAAATCGCATGTCAAATTGAAGTAACGAAACAAAATATTAAAACTTACAGGTTTTCGTTATAGCAAGTTTGTAAGTGTATGCATTTAAAATTACTTTTTCAATCAATTTTAATAATAACACTGGTCTACAGGAATAGAAAGCCTTTATATAATATGACGAAAAATTTGCCACGACCATAAAAAAAATTTTTTTTAGCCCGATGGAAAAAAACTGAAAACGGATTTGAATTCAGTCCACCAAATTACCTTAGGAAATACATTTGTTGCCTCAGTCCGAAACCTTGTTGGCCAGTGTTACACAAGCTTACAAAAATAATTTTTTTTGTTCACTGAATGAAAAATATGCTTTAAAGGCTACTTATAACGGTTAATTATTCCCTTTTGTTCGCCCACGTACACGTCACAATGTTATGATAGAGACGTTATTTGTGAAGACTTTGAAGAGGACAAAACCGTTGTTTCGATACTTATGCGATCTAAAGGGTCCGCCAAATAATTTTTTTTTTTGAAAATTCTATAAAAAAAACTACTGAATATTTTCTCAAATTTCTTTTTTTATTTGAAAGTACAATACTTCCGGTTAATAATGGAAAATAATTTCATTCAAATGGCTGCCTCGGCTGGCCATGCAGTAGCCTAGACGATCGGTCCAATTTTTAAGCACATTATCGATTGTGTGCAGCTGTATTTCACCAATGGCTTCACGAATATTGTCCTTTAAAGCGTCAATTGCCTCTGGCTTGTTGGCGTAACACTTATCTTTGACGGCACCCCACAAATAATAGTCCAACGGTGTCAAATCGCAGCTCCGAAGTGGCCAAACGACATCAGCTCTGCGGCTGATAATGCGATCTTCAAAAACAGGGCGCAAAACATCGAGTATAGCTTTGGCTGTGTGGCAGTAGCGCCGGCCTGTTGAAACCAAATGTTGCTAATATCCTCCTCTTCAATTTTTGTGAATAAAAATTCGTTCAACATGGTCCGATAACGATCGCCATTGACTGTAACGGCCACTCCTTGCTCATTTTCGAAGAAAAATGGCCCAATTATGCCTCTGGACCAAAATCCGTACCAAACAGTGACTCGTCTTGAGTGTATCGGCTTTTCAATGTATGCGCGCGGGTTTTCTGTGAACCAAATGGGACAATTTTGCTTGTTTACATACCCGCCAAGATCAAAATGAGCTTCATCTGAAAAGATGATTTTTTTTGGCAAAATCATTACCATGATTTTCAAAGTAATGTCGCAATATTTCACAGCGTTGTTCAAGCGTATACACAACCATATTCGTTCAGCGGAAGGATAAAGCTAATTATCTGTCAAATCAGACATGAGCTAAGTGTTACCATTAACGAAATAAGCACTAGTTTAAAAAAAACGTTAGATGGCGGACCCTTTATTTTCGAATCCTTCCGAGTCTAGGAAGATTTGTGAGACCGCAAAATAAGAAAATTTTGAATAATTTAAAATTTGAGAAACCCTTAGCCGATGATAATTTGGTTGCATGAATCTTTTTAGTATTTGTTGTTGGAGAATTTTTAAAAAATTAAAAAACTACGAATTGCGAAAATATATTTGCTGATTTACTGTATAATTACGAAAGCATCGGTGTACTTATATCCCCACAAAATTCAGAAACCTTGAATATATGAGTGACGAGCATGGTGAACGGTTTCACAAAGACTTAAAATCCGTTGAGCGAATTTTTGAGACCAGCATATGCTAGGTGACTATTGTTGGAGTGTCATAAGGCAAACAAATGAAAATTTATGTATAAAAAGAACTAAAACTATTCAGTTTCCTGTGAGCAATATCCTTGTTAACTAGTGTTATTTATTATTATTAATATTATCATTGGGGTATAAAACTACTGCCCTCCATCTACTTACATACGGTTTTCCTATAAGACCTCCACCAAATTCGTATACCTTACGAAATTCATGATGTCGGTTGGTACCAAACGCAATAACTCCTTACCTAGTATCTGATAGCGCATTGATGCACTGTGTCTCACATGTAGCAAGTATGTGCTCTGATGATTCGATTTTCTCATCACAGAATCTGCACATCAGGTTTAAGACTAATCAAATTTCACTCATATGTCCATTTAGTTTGCAATGACCGGTCAAAAAATCCTTCTCAGTATCCTCAGGTTATCTCTGGACATTCCTATGCAGAATTAAAAACTTCTCCTGTTGTAAAGGTTAGGCAAACTTGATATTAGGAAGTCAATTGGCTTAAAAACACATTTTTGTTTACCTTTGGTTTCAGCAGGGCGGCGCCACAAACTACACAGCCAGCTAAACAATTCAGTTATTGAATGAGAAATTTCCCGGTCGCGTAATTTCTAGATTTGGCGATGTTAATTGGCCACCTTGTTCTTGTGATTTAACGCCGCTGGATTATATTCTCTGGGGCCATTTGAAAAACCGGGTTTAGGAGAACAAACCACAAACAACTGACACTCTGAAAGATGAAATTCGACGCTGCATTGACGAGATAAGCGAAGCTTTGTTGCAAAATGTGGTTCAAAATTTTGTGAGCAGAGCGGACGTCTGCCAACGTGGACATTTACCCAACATCATATTCCATTATTAATTACTTCTTATTTATATTGGTATGAATAAAATTTAATTAAAAAAAAAAAAAATTGTTTTTAAGTAAATTTACTTCCTAACCTCAAATTTGCCCACCCTTTAGTTACCCAACAAAAGGTTAGGTTATCTCAAACCCATAAGGCCAGAGTAGAGTACCCGCCTGTCATTATCTTAACTTTTGTTGAGTATGGCGTTCCAAGCCGCACTACCCAGTCTACAAAAGAGTTCTGGCCACTACAGTGGAGTAGAAACTCTCTTTCTGGCCAGTTAATCAGCCCTTTCATTCCCCGGAATTCCTACATGACCCGGGACGCAGCATAAGTTGACCCTATTGTCCATGCCTAGCTGGTTCAGTTTACCCAAACATTGGAAACAAGTACTCGAATGGTGGTTGGACTATCAGTTAGTATGGTAAATTGACCAAATCTCTCAATTTCACAAACTTCTGCCTGGAACATATATTCCCGCGCCTGTGTCGAAGTCTTCCCACTTACTCCTATTATTCAGTCTAGCCCTATAGCATTTGCCAAAGTCCTAGAGTTTGCTGATCCGGTTCACAGGACAGCGAAGTAGGGAGTAGGCGACCACTTGGCCAACGGGGTTAACATGACCCCCTTATTATCTCGTACCCGACTCATCTCCAATTATCCTTGTTATGGCTTCTATTTCTCACTGCCAAGTGCAGCGGACTAAGTGCGGAATCGAGTGCAGCTGTGAGAAAAGTTCTCATTACCTCAGTTGTGCTTATGCTTGCTAATCTTTGTACCTTATTTAGCTCTGCTTTTATCGGCGTAACTGAAAATAACACGTGGGTGAATACTCTCGTGGTGCTAAGCCTGACCAGAGATATTCTGGTGCCACGGAAGTTGGGAGCCCCAGAGATTTCGATCCCTGCCTGATTTTTGGTAGACCTAATTGTGTTAGCTTCGTAGTGACTGTGGTTTTAAACCTAAACCGCAGGCAGAACGTGAGCTCTGTGTGGTGATGCATCTCCTCAACGGGGTGCTGTGACCCATATCAAGGCGGGAGTTGAGATGGTCTCCATCACTTCACCAAGATTGAGTTTTTACTCACTTGTGTTTATCATGGGTGGGGAGCGTTGGTTGACATAATATTCACCTGTGCCTCGGTCACCGTGGGGTATGCTACTGTCGCGAATACCCACGTAAACCACTGACTTAGCTCTGCCTGGGTTGTTTCCAAACTCGTTCTTACCGCCTATGCTACCGCCCCATATGTCACAATCGGTCTAACCATCATGGTATACATTCAAGCGTTATTTACTGCATTTAGTAAGGTATCATACGATGAGCTTTATCGATGTAATTATTGGCACAGGCCCTTTACTGCCAAAGTAAGCCAAATTTTCATTGCATGCTCTATTATCGTTTTTAATTTCTGTCATGGAAATTTTTTTTATTAAACACATACAGTATTTTAAAATACATATAAATTAATTTATTTATCAATTGTTTTAATTTTAATTTGTTTATAATTTAATTACAAAAATTAAAAAAGTGTTATGAACCAAAGTACTTGAACAATAAAAAAATTGTTGTTGCAGTTTCTCATTTATTTACTACATCTTTTTTACAACAATACTAACAGCTGCTGCTAAAATCAATATTTATTTTAATTCAATTAAATAAAAATAATGAAAAGCTCTTAAAAAGTTATAATAAAAGCTTCATCAATTAAAAAAATAAATAAATAGAAATAAAATTTCAAATAATATTTATCTATGGCAGAAATCATATAAAAGTCGCTCTCAGTTTATGGAAAAATTTCAAATAAAATTTTTATTTCAAAAACTAAACATGTTTTGTAAATTACAAATTTTTATAGCCATTGCCTTAATTATTGGCATTATCAAAGCCCAAAAGGAGCCAAATTTTGCGGATAATCGCAGTACCATAGTACATTTGTTTGAATGGAACTGGCCGGACATAGCACAAGAATGTGAGGATTTCTTGGGACCTCAGGGATATGGTGGTGTGCAGGTGTGTTTTTTTTATAATTTTTTTCTCTCGCCTTCTAGTTTTTCTAAAAAATCAATTTTAGATTTCCCCTCCCAATGAGGTAAGTGTTATCGATGGCAACCCGTGGTGGGCCCGTTATCAACCAGTTTCCTACATACTCATATCCAGATCGGGCAATGAAGAAGATCTAGCCGATATGATAAAACGTTGTAATGATGTTGGCGTACGTATTTATGTGGATATTGTTGTCAATCATATGACGGGCTATAAAGAGGGTGAAACTGTAGGTACTGCCGGTTCAGTGGCTAATTATGGTGAACGTAGTTATCTAGCTGTACCCTATGGTCCTGAAGATTTTCATGCCGCTTGTGATATACAAGATTATCAAGATTCGCAACAAGTGCGAAATTGCCAATTAAGTTCATTGTTGGATTTAAATCAAACAGTGCCCCATGTGCGTGAAATGATAGTGAATTATTTGAATAAATTGGTAGAATTGGGTGTGGCCGGTTTTCGTATGGATGCTGCCAAGCATATGTGGCCTCAAGATTTGGAAGCGATTTATGCTGAAGTGAATGATCTGAATGTAGATTTTGGTTTTCCCGAGCATAGCCGGCCTTATATATACCAGGAGGTTATTGATTTGGGTCAGGAGAACATTAAAAAGTGAGTATAAGAAAAAAGCCTGTTTATTAAAACAAATTCCATTTACAAATAATACAATATATATAATTCGACAAATTAAATTGGTTTAAAGCATTAAGGAGAGGCTTATTTTAATTTCTTAAGCTTAATTTCCTTAATAGCCTTTGACCTTAGGCTACTCCTCAAATATTATGCATAGTATTTGACCATAAGTACTTTATTGAACCACTTTATTGAATAAGTACTTTATTTAATTACAAAATATTAACATTTTGAAATACAATAAAACAAAGATATTTCGACCATAACCTTTGACCTTAGGCTATGCTATCTCTAGTGTAGCATTCAGTGGATAAGCATATATGAGTTTTAAAAATATTTTCAAAATGTCTATGGCTTAAAATTAAAAAAATAACGAAAATTTTGATCATGACTTTTGACCTAAACTGATTATAGGAAATATTACGAGAAAATTCGCTTATTCATAATTAACAAAAATGGCCTTCTGTAAGCCATTTAGTGTTTCGTAGATCAAAATAAAACCACCTTAATTATAACATTGCAGAATCTTAGGTTCAAGCAGTGATCAATTTAGGCTTGACATTAGGCAACAATTAAAAAATTTTCAATTTCTTTTTATAATTTTACCTTTGACTTTGAGCTAGCAGCTAAGATGACCTTAAGAAACGAATAACCCGTATAATAAAATAGCCAGTGAATTACCATATTATATCTGAGAAGTAAAGACCTTTAAATGGGATTATTTAAATAAGCGCTAGCTTTTTGACCTTTAACCCGAATTTTTTTAGAATCAATGCATCAATCTATTATTTAAACGTTTTGTTTTATTGCTGAAAGGTTTCAATTAAAATTTGACTTTACCAACTAAGCACTAATAATGTTGGTGACCTTTCACCTTTTAATGATCTGAAATTTAAAAATGTGAAAAGTTTATAAAATTAAACTTAAAACTTTCAGAAGTTATAAAAACTGTTAAACATGTTTTTATAAGAATAAACTGGCACATACACTATGCCACAAAAGTATGACTAAAACACTTCAATTTTTTATTTTATTATTATTGTAATATTCAATGAAAAACTTAACAAAAAACAAATTTTTGCACAATGAAATATAGAATAAGTGAAAAAATTAAAAAAGTTAAAAATTTTTAATTCTTCAGTCCAAAAAAGCCTGTGTGCGACTACATCTATCTTAGTTTTATACGTTTTTGAATAACTGAAGCAACCTGTTTTTAATTTTACAACTTAATTTAGTCTTTTATGCACCTAGTACGTCAGTTTTTTTGTAAGTTCTAAGTAGACCTTCTCCCATTCTCTCATTCACATATCCAAACTTATTGCTTTTGGTGTCGGTAGCCACTTCTCTCAATTCATATCGAGCTTTCTCAGAAATCGCACTCTAAGAGTGGTTATAGATGGGATCTTATCCGACGAGTTCAGGATAATTTCAGTGGTACCGCAAGGCTCTGTTCTTTCTCCAACTCTATTTCTAATATTTCTTAACGACTTTCTTTTTCTTACTTCCAATCCTACTCTTTTGCAGATGACAGCAACATTTGTCATACATATTCCTTTAATCGTAGGCTGAGCCTTTTGGAGATTGGGGTGAAAAGGCACTTACTAGCGACCTGGCGAAAATCTTTAAGTAGGGTCGCGGGAATAGGGTCGACTTTAACGCGCGCAAGATCCAATGTTGTTTTCTGACACACAGACGTGGTGGTGTGTTGTTATCTGTATCTATGGGTAATGTAGATATTGAGCAATCAGATGCTCTTGGTGTTCTAGGCATGAGAATTCACTGTGACGTTCGTTGGAACGGGCATATATTTCGAGTGTCGAAAGATGCATTCAAGTGCCTCGGCTTTTTAAGACGGTGTAAGAATTACTTTACTCCATCTGATCTCCTCAATATTTAGAAGACCTTTATCCGACCCGAATTGAAGCTTCTCGACCGCGTACAGGAGAGGGCGAAGTTTCTTATTAATGGCGGTAGGGTAGCCAACTCTATCGATTCATTAGAGCATCGTCGCAACGTGGCGTGTGTTTCATTGTTCTATCGGTACTATAACGGAATATGTTCTAATTCCTAGTAATCATATATTTTTACGTAGTACTCGTATTTCTCGTAGAGCACATCCCTTTGTAGTTGATTGTCCAGTGAATCGCACAACGCATTATAGGGAGAATTCGTTCTTTGGTCGCACTGTTCGTTTGTGGAACAATCTTCTTGCGAATGTTTCCCGCCACTTACGACATGACACTACTCTACCCATCCTCCTTCTCATAATTTGTTTTCCTAGTACCAGCATAATGTACTGCATGAGTAGTGGTTATCCCCTGAGTGCTGGTCTTAAGAGAAAAAAAAAAGGAAAAAAGGTATTGCAGAGATTTCGGATTCGGTTTTTGTGTCTGTATATTTGATATGCTTGCTCACAGGTGTTCAATAATTTCAAGTTCAGTAGATTGAAGTGGATACTCCAATTATGATTTGACGTTATTTAGCAGACATAAGCTTACCAACATAGAAGAATGCTTAAGGTTCATGCTATACATATGTGTATATCCACTGTCCTGATAGAGCTTTTCGGCGTTTGAAAGTAATTCTTCCTATAAAATATGGAGGTACATAAGCGGATTCATTATTCAGGCTATGAACTTTAACCCACCGATACCATATGCCGACATGGACGCTATACCATGACTCATCCGCCGCCGTGTTAGATAGTAGATCTTAAATTTATTGCAGTTAAAGTAGAATTGAGCTTTAGCCATGCTATACATTCCCAAACTTCTGAAAACACTTAATTTAGTAAATAATTTAATTAATTACCGTTTTTTGATATTTGGAATATGTAAAGTAGGGATAAATCTCAATACCTCTTTAGCCACAAAAAAATCTAAAATCTACTCTTAAAGTTTTTTATTGAATAATAGAATAATAAAATAAAAACTTGAAGTGTTTTGGTCATAAATATCGACTCCTTTGTGCGAAATAATCGCATGATACATTTTTTACGGAATCGACTTTTTAATGCAAATACATTCTAAGGTCACAAGCTCACCTCATAGTAAAACATTATATCGATATTCGCAATACTTGAGGAGATATAACAATTAAAAGTTGGTGTTGATGTTACCAGTCACAGCAAAAAATATAGAAATTAAGTACTTCTGTAAAATTTGTTTTTTGTAACATACGATAATTTTGCGCAAATGGGTCGATATATTAAGAAATGCAGTTTTTAATGTCGTTCGTAGACTTTTGTGGCATAGTGTATGTAGATGCAAAAAAGCCAGGCTAAAGGTTAAAAAGCTTAATTTCACTTAAATAAAAGCGTTTATTTCTTTAGATATGATGTAATAATCGCAACTGGTCATCTTAGTTGCTAGGTCAAAGGTCATCTTCTAAATTTTTGTAATTTGAGAAACATAGTGCAGATATTACAAAAACTAAAATTTTTGCACTTTTTCTTAATTGCCATTAAAACAATATTTTCTTTACAATTTGCATACTTGATCTCTGACCTGGAATGTGTGAGGACCTTATTGTTAAACATTTAAAAGTCTATAAAACAGAGCTAAAAAAGATTTATTAAGACAACATACTTTTTCTTAAATACTTCTTCAACAAGGTATTCAAGTCGTGAACCTTGACCTTTATTGAAACCGCCCAATAAATATTGTAGCGAAATTTATTAATAATTTGACTCAACTCATTATTATTTACAAAAATTAAAATTAAATTTTTAACCTTTGACTTCATATATTATTTTTCTTCTTCTTCTTAAAATAATTGCAAGTATTTTAATATGAAAGAACTTCTAAGTTTTATTTTGTGAGTGACCTTTGACCGTTACATTCGAATTAAGTTCTGTTTAACTGGAAAAGAAAAATATTGAAATATTTTTAGCGATAATTTGACAAAGTTTTGTGTACCGCTGTGTGTGTGGTAGGTAAGACACACGCCTGTCAACCAAGAGATCGTCCTCGGTTCAATTTTCAATAGCGGATTCACTTTATAACATTGTTAGCGACTGGTCATGAGTATTTTCGCTATGAAAAATTTCTCTAACTTATGCATAAATGATTCTAAACCATAGTTGAACAGATAAGCTCGTTTGAGCCTTATCTGGCTGAGAATTATCTACAGTTTATATGTATACAACCGAACAAATATTATTTAGTTGTGAAATAGATCTCAATAAGAACAGATGTATATCGCTTTGCTTTTAAAAATTGTTCTTTTTTGTTGTTATTTATCTTTTTATGCTATAAGCACATTCAATGCTACCGACCACACAACTACGATAGACGCTGGCTACAAAAGTAGCCAAACAATCAGTTACTTACTTATTTTAACGACTACAGCTACAAAAAATGTAAGCAAAAGTACATATGTATGACTGTTCTTTTTCAGTGGTGACACGTACATTTTTTCGCCTTTTTAATGTATATATCTCATGTATTGCGTTTTTCAAACGCCTATTCATGCATTTTATTGCATTGACAGCACAACGGTTTATCGCCAAGAAAAATAGAAATTATCCTTAGTTGGCTATGTGTAGTCGGTAGCCGTGTTGCCGCTAAATGTGTAGCCTTAAATGTGTTTATTGCATTAGTTTTTCTCTTCAACGCACACACCAAAAATTCACTAACACTCGAGTGAGGCTCACTGATTGAGAGAGCCTCAGTGTGCCTATTGTTCCACTTGGGATGTCAATGGAATTATGTATGTATGTATTTATGTACGTAATTTGACAATTTTTATACAAAAAATTATTCCGTTTCAATTACTTACCATTGGAAAGCTTGTGACTTTTGATTTACAATGTTTTGTGATTTAAAATTGTAACTTAACAAGTTTTAAGCGTTTGAAGTATGTTACTGAGCATATTTATAATAAATCTGAAAAATTGGAGTTTTCTTTGCTTGTATAATGTGTCAGAAGTCATCTCATGATTATATGTTTTAAAGAAGTTAAAATTGACGTTTTGGACTTGAATCTTTTCTATCTTGCAGAACTGAATACAATCATATGGGCGCTGTAACCGAATTTAAATTCTCCTCCGAAATTGGCCGCTTATTCCGCAATAAAAACTCCTTAAAATATTTAAGAAATTGGGGTCCCGAATGGGACATGTTGCCTGCCGAAGATGCCATAGTCTTCGTAGACAATCATGACAATCAACGAGGTCATGGTGCTGGCGGCGCTGATATTTTAACATTCAAAACTCCTGAGCTTTATAAATTAGCGGTGGCTTTTATGTTGGCCCACCCTTACGGCAAAGTAACACGTGTTATGAGTTCCTATGATTTTACCAATACCGATCAAGGACCTCCTCATGATGAAGAAGGTAATATAAGGAAACCAGAGTTTTTAAGTAGTGGTCTGTGTGATACCGAAAGTGTTGGCTGGGTGTGTGAACATCGTTGGCCAGAAATCAATCAAATGGTGCAATTCCGTAATGCCGTAGGAGAGGAGCCTGTGGAGAATTGGTGGGAATATGGTGAACATCAAATAGCTTTCTCAAGAGGCAATATAGGTTTTGTGGCTTTTAATTTGGAGACAGAGAAGGAATTGCAGGCTTTAATACAGACTGGTTTAAAACAGGGTGTGTATTGTGATGTTTTATCTGGTCAGAAGGTTGAAAACAAATGCACGGGCTTATCAGTACAAGTGGGAGCAGATGGCTTGGCAGCGATTGAACTAGCCAACGGGCCACGAGCTTTGGCTATATACGAAGATTCTAAATTAGATTAAAATTTGTAAATTATTGTTGATTTAAAAGAATAAATATTTCAATGGCTTTTAAATGCAAGGCCAGTGTGAACGCTGTGTTTTCATTTCAGATTGCTTATCAGTTATAGATTTTTTGAATTGAAAAAAAAATTGTAAATAAAAATTTTAATTGATCAATTAGTCGCATTGAGGCAGCGTTTCAATGAAGATGTTAAGTGTAATACAATTAGCAGCGCGCTTGTTGCTGTTGCCACAAGCAAAATCACAAAAAGAGCCTCATTTTAAAGGCAATCGTTCTACTATAGTGCATTTATTCGAATGGCCTTGGCGTGCTATAGCCGAAGAATGTGAAAATTTTTTAGGTCCCCAGGGCTATGGTGGAGTGCAGGTATGTTCTATAAAAACATTTCCTTAGATTTTTATTAAAAGCCTTTTTTCCATAGATTTCCCCACCTAATGAGGTACGTGAAATTGAGAATAACCCCTGGTGGTCACGTTATCAGCCTATATCTTATATATTAGAATCTAAATCGGGTAACCAGTTAGAGCTAGAGGATATGATAAAGCGTTGTAATAAGGCTGAGGTGCTTATTTACGTAGATATCGTAGTGAATCATATGACAGCCTATGCAGATGGTGATTCTATAGGCACTGGCGGCTCACGTTGTAATTACAAGAAAAATTTGTACCCGGCAGTGCCGTATGGTCCGGGAGATTTTCATGCAGCTTGTAATATAACAAATTATCAAAACCCTAGCGAAGTAAGAAATTGTCAATTGAATACCTTGTTGGATTTGAATCAAACACACAGCCATGTACGTGACATGATAGTCAATTATATGAATAAATTAGTGGATATGGGCGTGGCTGGGTTTCGTATAGATGCTGCCAAGCACATGTGGCCTAATGACTTAGAGATTATTTATGGTCGTTTGAAGCCTCTGAATGATAAGCTGGGTTTTCCTAAAAACAGTTGGCCCTTTATATACCAAGAGGTTATCGATTTAGGAGGAGAGAGCATTAAAAAGTAAGTTTTCAGATCTCAAAAACTACATATATCATGATGTGTTCCTTTTTGCAGAACCGAGTATAGCCCTTTGGCAGCGGTTACCGAATTTAAATATTCCTTGGAAATTGGTAAACTATTTCATGGTAAAAACTCTTTAAAATACTTGAGAAATTGGGGTCTAGAATGGTCTATGTTACCTTCACAGGATGCCTTGGTATTTGTAGACAATCACGACAATCAACGAGGTCATGGCGCTGGTGGGGCTGATATTTTGACTTTTAAAGAACCTGATTTGTATAAAATGGCTGTTGCGTTTATGCTGGCCCATCCTTATGGCAAAGTTGTAAGGCTTATGAGCTCTTATGCTTTTAATAACACAGATCAAGGTCCTCCCTTAGACAATCAAGGCCATATACGTGCACCTACATTTTTGACAAATCAACTCTGCGATACTGCCAACACAGGTTGGATATGTGAGCATAGGTGGCCTGAAATCCACCAAATGGTGAAATTTCGTAATGCTGTAGCTCATTTGCCATTGGAAAATTGGTGGGAATATGGCGAAAATCAAATTGCCTTTTCTAGAGGTAATAGTGGATTTATAGCCTTAAATATGGAAAAGGATAAGAAATTGCAGGCTACAATACAGACAGGTTTGTCTGCAGGTATATATTGTGATGTATTGACAGGAAGTAAGGAAAACAATAAATGTACTGGAGCAGAAGTTAAAGTGAGAACAAATGGAGAAGCTTTAATAAATCTAGACAAGGGTCCTAAGGGTTTAGCTATATACGAGAATGTGAAATTATAAGAAAATAAATATTTTTAATAAAGTTTATTGATTTTTAAATAAATCTGAAATAATTTTTGTCGGCATGTCCATCTGTGCCTTTGCCACGCTCATAGATGACCCTCTAGTTATGCATTCATCAGCAATGTCATTTCCTTGAACGCTCCCATAATTCGGCTGGTAAGCGAATACAGCTGAGAAGACATTTTGATCTAACTACGTTGGTACTGAGAGTGTCGATCTATGCAAGACTGTTCACGTATATATCAATAACCGAAGACTTGAGAAAACGAGTGACCAAGTTTTTATCATTACCATAATACCGACCAGGCACTATTGCAAGACACTGCGATCCATAGGTTTTTGTTTGTTTAGCAGATCTGCTGTCATCCTAATGAGCACCGGCAGGTCTGAAATTGTAATTTTAATTATGTCACTCAGTGAGACCATCTGTTGGGAGTTTCAAGTCCAGTTTGCCATACTTATGAATCTCAGAGTGACGCCGAAACTGACGACTGATCGCCGCTCTAGAGTGACGAAGTCCTCTTTGAGCATTCCAGAGCATCTGGCGATTTACCAATCTTTGATTAGATTGAGGATGGTAGTAGGTCATGATGCATTGCAGGTTTCTGGACTGATATAGGGTGTCATGGAACCTTATAGGGCCAATGCATCTGTTACTACCATATATCCAGTGTCCAGGTACCCAAAAAAACTGATCCCTATTTCCAAGCGAAAGCTTTTGCAACGTATCGTGCCCTAAAGGCAGTATGGCTGTCAGATATATATCTATGACCATGGTTTTAGCCTGTTAGATACTCGGCGATCTTCGCAGTGAGATCGACAAATCTCGTTTGGGTCCATGAACACCAGCACCGACGCAGTCATTAATTTTGGAGCCATCGGTACGCCAGTTTAGATCAAATTTACTCCGAACTAAGGCCCCATTAGAACAATAATTCCGATCCGGGTATTCAAACTTGGACCTCCTGCCAAGGCTCAGATCCACCCTGCATAGAATGGACGGACTTCCCGGTGTAATTCGAGATTCCTTGGAGAAAAACTTCATGAATCCAAGCCGCTGTTGGGCACGTTTTCATTGCCTTAGTTATACCGAGGCAGGCAAGTCTCTATACACTGCCGCATAAGTGATAATAGGACGAAAAATAGCGGTATATATCCATAGTGTCATTCTCGGAGAAAGACCCCATGTCTTCCTGTAGAAGGAGAGACTTTCCTAGAGGGCCTTTATCGCCTTATTCTGGCGGTGGTACCCATAAAAGAAATACAGTCACATAATAACTTAAATCTCCTTGTAAAAGGTACAGCAATCGTTTTTGAGGGATTTACCGAGAGCACTTCCGGGACCCACCAATTTGATACCTCGCCTATGGCCGTCCTAATGAGGTCACACAACGTACTCTCATATTTTTCACGGAACGTTGTAAGGAGGTCATCAGCGTAACCAATTACTCTGACACCCTTATGAGCCAACATGGTGACTAAGCCCTTAACTAATACCGTTCATAACAGTGGATAAAGTTCTCTACCCTGAGGGTACCCTTTCGACGCCGTCAAAATGCATTCCTCCCCATCAAGAGACGAGCTAACGATCCTGCTCCTAAGCATAGAACTGATTCAAGGTATAATTGACTTCTGTACCTCCTTTTGTTTCAACGACCTTAAAAAGGAGTCAATGCCTGTATTGTCAAAGAAGCTCTGAATATCTTAAAAAGGCACAAAGAGAGAATGCCTTTTCAATACCGCCCAGAGGAGACACCCTCAGTGGATTCCCCCTACACATACGCAAACTGACTCGAGTGAAGAGGACGTTACACAAGGTATCTTCTGTGCCCGACTCTGTCTTCGAGTTATTGGTAAGATTGTAATTGCGTCAACGTGAAGAACAGATTCGCAACCCAATCGTTCCTAGTTGAATAACCCATAGTTTTGATTGTGTTTTTATCTCAGGTATAATGTTTTGGACCCATGTGTTATCACAACTACAAAGGGTGCAAAAATGAGACAGTAGTAGGCTCTTATCAGTAGGCTCTTATTGCGATTTAGGCTTATACCATAATCACTAAGGAAATATATTCCATAGGTAACGGTCTTTGTAACTGGAACTAAGAAAGTAAGTTTGTTTTGTTTGTGGGGCATCATATTACGCAGGATTAGGTACAACTTAATCTACCATCATGTCTCAAACCCATGATGTCATGAGGGCCACCAAGGGTCTAACTGAGCGAGCTGGAGCTGCCTTTTGAAAGCATAGATGACGTATGTTGTTTGAATATATTTAAAATATTTTCTGATTTCTTTGTCTCAAACATTTTTCTTTCATTATGTATGCGATGACCCCAGGTAAACCAATTAATTTAACCTCTATGTGTTGTCAAACAAAACAAGCCACCTTAAACTTACATGGGGGTAAATGCGCACAAAAGAATAACACTTCTAAGGTTTCTCAACTGGAAGAAATTTTAAGCAATGTTGTCCACAAAGTGCAGTAGTAGACAACAATTTCGACTGTAAAGACGTTAAAAACAGAAAGAAAAAATAAAATTCAGTCTGCAGAAAAAGGATTCTAATTAAACTAAAATATGGCAGCAGCAGCAGCAGCAGCTCCAGTTGCAGGAACAGGAGCAGGTCCTGCAGTACCCAAAAATCTGGTAGAAATTGCCGGTGAAGCTAATATTACGAATTATATGAAAAATCGTTTAAGACGTGGTGGCATGAAACGTAAAGGATTGCAAGTGGTTAATGGCCATAAATTTGCCGTAAGATTTTTCAAACAACCCACGTATTGTGGTCATTGTAAGGATTTTATATGGTAGGATATACATTTCCTTTATGTTAGCGTTTAGAGAAAGACTAATTAAATTAAAATTTTCTTAAAAACAGGGGTTTTGGAAAACAGGGTTATCAATGTGAAGGTAAGTAGACCTTAAGCAGGGATATTTCATAATAATGCTTTTAAAAATACTTTTCCTTTTATTTCTAAACTTAGATTGCCGTTTTAATATTCATCAAAAATGTGTGGCTTATGTGATTTTTAAATGTCCTGGTACTGAAACTGATATTGATGCCGATTGTGCCAAAGTTAAGCATTCTTGGGTATCCACTACCTACTCGGCCCCCACTTTCTGTGACGATTGTGGTTTATTATTGCATGGCGTAGCTCATCAGGGCGTCAAGTGTGATAGTAAGTAAATGTAACCTTCATTTTACGTCTAAAAATTATATTTTCTAAATACAATATTTTCCAAAGACTGCAACTTAAATGTTCATCATGGCTGCAAGGATAAGGTACCACCTCTATGTGGTTCCGATATCAGTGAAATTAGAGGCAAATTGCTATTGTATGTTGAAATGAAAGGCAATAGCTTGAAAGTCGAAAGTAAGTCTCTGAAATTTTAGCTTTAAGTTAAATCTCAGCTAATAATGTAAAAATTCAGTCAAGGAAGCCGCTAATTTAATACCTATGGATACCAATGGTCTCAGTGATCCCTATATTGCTGTACAACTGCATCCAGATCGCAGTGGTAAAACCAAAAAGAAGACAAAAACCATTCAAAAGAATTTGAATCCTGTTTTCAATGAAACGTTTACTTTGTAAGTTTTGTCAACTCTTTACAGAAGTTTTAATTTGTATGTGTTTTTGTTTTTTTTGTTTCTACATTAGTGATTTAACACCACCCGATCGTGAAAAACGCTTGCTCATAGAAGTTTGGGATTGGGATCGTACTTCCCGTAATGATTTCATGGGTTCTTTCTCCTTTAGCATGGAGGAGATACAAAAGGTCCTTTAAGGACATGTTTTAAATATTTGTATTTAATTAAAATATGTTCTGCCTACTTTTAGGAACCTATTGATGGCTGGTATAAATTCTTGTCTCAGGTAGAGGGTGAACACTATAATATACCCTGCAGTGATCCTGTTAATGATATTGCTCGTTTAAGGGATGAAGTTCGAGTAAGTGAATTATGAAAGAGGTATTTCTTCTATCACGAAATAGGTTTAATTTTATGTGGCTGCACAAATGATCCTTCAGATCGCTGTATAGAAAAATTTTCGGTCAAAAAAATTTTTGTATAGAAAAATATTCGGTCAAAAAAATTCTTGTCTAAAAAATTTTCGGTAAAAAAAATTGTGTGACAAAATATTCGGTCCTAAAATTAAATAATTTTTTGAGTGGAACGATTTTCGGCCAAATAAATTTTTGTGTAGACAAATTTTTAGTTTAAAAAATTATTTTTTCATAGTTCAGTGCAAAAAATTTTTTCACAGATTTTCGATCTAAAAGATTTTTTGAAAAACTTTCGGTCAAAATTTGTTTTCAAAATAGTAACAAGCTTTTAATTTGAATTTTTGTTTAAATATTAGCGCGAAAAACCTACTAACACTCGTCGCATGGACAATAAGGATATGCCACACAATATGAGCAAACGGGATATGATTAGGGCAGCCGATTTCAATTTCATTAAAGTTTTGGGTAAAGGATCTTATGGTAAAATTCTATTGGCCGAACGTCGTGGTACCGATGAGCTGTATGCCGTTAAAGTACTACGCAAAGATGTCATCATACAGACCGATGACATGGAACTACCCATGGTTGAGAAGAGTGTATTGGCTTTGTCAGGCAAATCCCCATTCTTGGTATCACTGCATTCATGCTTTCAAACTATGGTAAGCGAAGTAGAAAAAATATCTCAAAAAGTATAACTACATATTACTAAAAAAAAAAAAAAAAAAAAATCATTTACAGGACCGTTTATTCTTTGTTTTGGAGTATTGCAAAGGTGGAGACTTATTGTTCCATATGCAACAGTATGGAAGATTCAAGGAATCGGTGGCTATGTAAGCGCTTAAAGTGAATAATTGAAGGGGATATTTATTTGTTTTTCTTTTATAGATTCTATGCTGTGGAGGTGGCTTTGGCTTTGTTCTTTTTGCATGAGCGTAAAATCATTTATCGTGATTTGAAATTGGATAATATTTTATTGGATATTGAGGGTCATGTTAAGTTAACTGATTTTGGCTTATCTAAGGATAATATAGGAGACAATGATTCTACTAAGACATTCTGTGGTACTAGTTCCTATATAGCACCTGAGGTAAATTTTATATAAATTCGTTTTAAGGAAATCTTGCTTTGAAATTTTATTTTTCAGATATTAAATTATGAACCTTATAACCATACTGTGGACTGGTGGGCTTTTGGTGTTTTACTATATGAAATGATGGCTGGCCAACAGCCTTTTGAGGGTGATACCGATGATGTGATTTTCAAAAATGCCAAAGAAAAGAAAGCTGTTTTCCCTAAACATTTCACTCAAGAGTCTATGGATGTTATAACCAGTGTAAGTAAAACTTGCTTTTTTGAAATTCTAAGTTTTGTGAAAAAAAAAACATTTTAGTTTTTGGCCAAGAAGCCCAATAATCGCTTGGGTGCTGGCAAATTTGCTAGATCAGAGATACAAACTCATCCCTTCTTCAATGGTGTCGATTGGGAAGCAGCAGCCAATAAGGAATGGATAGATCCACCTATTGTACCCAATGTTGTAGGTTTTAATGCGCACATTTTTTAATGAAATGTTTTATTTTTATTTCTTATCGTAATTTTAGAAACATCGCAAGGATATTTGCTATTTCGATCCTCTGTTTACTAAAGAGAAGACCGATTTAACACCAACCGATAAATTGTTTATGATGAATTTGGATCAAAACGATTTCATTGGTTTTTCTTATATGAATCCCGAATTTATAACCATGATATGAGTTTTATTAAAAGAATGTATTTTCAAAAAAATGTATTTAAATAATAAATAAATTTATTTCAGGCACCATAAACATAGTTTTAAGTATTGAGGTGGTTCTTGGTGAGTCCTGAATAGAAAACTGAACCCACCTTGAGTGTAATTTTTGATTGCATGTGTAGCCCGTGTGTAATAAACTTCATATGTAATTTTACTTTTTGTTCTATCGTCTTCTTTAATCGCTATATTTTGAATTTTTGTCATATGAAATTTGACATACGAAATTTCGCAATTCGCCAACCAAACCGAATTTAATCATAGAAATACAAAAACTACTGTTAAGCATGGAAGATGGCTTGGGACTGTATATTGAATGCTGGAGAAAACAATTCACCTTAATTCAGCTTAACGCGACATTATTAAATGTATGGAACTTCATAGACTGTTCTGGATTATAATGGATATGTAAACTATTACTAATTGTTCAACTATTGTATCATTGTATTTTAAATTTGCTTTGTCAGTTATGCGTTGAGCTCTAAAAATTCAGTTATATTTGTGTTTCTGATGAAACTTACAGTTATTATTGGTTAATATTTTGGTTTTCGTATATAAAAGAGGATTTCAAAATCCGTTGTAATTGATGTTCTCTGAAATGCTTACTTTGAAAGCCCTTAACGAAAGGTGAATTCAATACCAAGGTTTTTATATATATACGGTTTTCGTTATAACTCGAAAACCACTAAACCGATTTACAAACAAACAGATGCATTGGAAAGGTGTATTTTCACTGATGGGTTTTGTTCAATTGGGCAGTGTCACGCCCATATAATTTTTTTATTAATATGTCTATATCTTTAAAACGATAGTAGTGAGTGAGTTTCTAAATTTGGCCCAAATAACTTTGTGTTCATTGCTAATCACCAGTCAAAAAGTGGGCGGGATTGGATAAGTTGGAGTGACACCTTCCATAAAAAGAAAATATTGATATATTTTTGTATATCTTTGGGATGGTAATAGTGGAAGGTTCTGAATTTGGTTTAAATAACTTCGTAGACAATCTACATTATCAGTTGAAAAGTAAAAAGTCCTTCAAAGTACAAAATTGATTTTTGTAAAGCGTCCGCCAAATAATTTTTTTTTTTTTGAAAATGCTATAAAAAGAACTACTGAATATTTTCTCAAATTTCTTTTTTTTTTTGAAAGTACAATCCTTCCGGTTAATAATGGAAAATAATTTCATTCAAATGGCTGCCTCGACTGGCCATGCAGTAGCCTGCACGATCGGTCCAATTTTTAAGCACATTATCGTCAAGCGTCAATTGTCTCTGGCTTGTTGGCGTAACACTTATCTTTGACGACACCCCACAAATAATAGTCCAACGGTGTCAAATCGCAGCCCCGAGGTGGCTAAACAACATCAGCTCTGCGGCTGATATTGCGATCTTCAAAAACAGGGCGCAAAACATCGGCTGTGTGGCACGTAGCGCCGTCCTATTGAAACCAAATGTTGCTAATATCCTCCTCTTCAATTTTTGTAAACAAATATTCGTTCAACATTGCCCGATAACGATCGCCATTGACTGTAACGGACACTCCTTGCTCATTTTCGAAGAAAAATGGCCCAATTATGCCTCTGGACCAAAATCCACACCAAACAGTGACTCATCTTGGGTGTATCGGTTTTTTAATCTATGCGTGAGGGTTTTGTGAGCCCCAAATGCCACAGTTTTGCTTGTTTATATACCCGCCAAAAACAAAATGAGCTTCATCTGAAAAGATGATTTTTTTTTGGCAAAATCGGCATCTTCTGTATGTCGATCGCAGGCCCACTTAGCGAAGCGTTGTTCAAGCATATACACAACCATATTCGTTCAGCGGAAGGATAAAACTAATTATCTGTCAAATCAGACATGAACTAAGTGTTACTATTCACGAAATAAGCACTAGTTGAAAAAAAAACCTTAGATGGCGTACCTTTATATCTAGAGAACGGTAATAGTGAAAGTTTTTAAATTTGGTTCAAATAGCTTTGTGGTCAATATAAATAATCACTCAAAAAGTAGGCGCACTTGGATAAGTGGAAGTGGCATCTGCTATACAAAGTAATATTGGAAGGTTCTGAGTTTGATGTAAACTACTTCGTGGTCAATACACATCATCAGCTAAATTATGGGCAAAATTTAATAAGTAGATATTGCAATATATCTAGAGAACGACAATTTCTGAACTTAATCTAAATGACTTGGTACTCAATACAAATCATTAGTTTTAATACATTTCCTTAAATATTTCTTATGAAGAATTCATTTTATAGGTATAGAACACAAATGGATGGGACACTCTAGTTTGATACATAAATAAAACCACGTAAAATATATTACATTTTTATGTCTAGAGGACATCCATATGAGAAAAATTCTTGTCCGATTATGCGTTGACGGATTTCTATGTATACATGTTTGCATGTGCATATTATTCGCAAAAACAGAATTTTGTGTGTAATCTTTCTTTACATGTGTAATTTTGATGCCGGTCGTGTGTAATTCGTAAAGCTGTTGGTGGCAACACTGCTTCAGTGGTTTTTTATATTACTCCGCCATAAAATATTCAATAAAAATTAGGAAAACAAAAACAAAACAAAAATAAAAAGCCCTCAGTTTATTGCAGACCTCAATTGAAATTAAATTTATTTTATTAAAAGCACTTTAATTTAAAGGCTTTCATAAGCTTTTATTGCTTAAATTTAAAATTTAAGAAAAGCTTTTTATTTGGTTGTCATTGTTGCTAAAATGTTTTAAAATGTCATGTGCTTTCCCACCCTTGCCAAGTTAAATATTCGAAATAGCTTTTAAAAAGTTTTATTGAAAGTCTTGAAAACTGAAACGATGTTGGTTTTGAATTCCTTCGTTTTTCTAGCGTTTTTATTATTATTATTTTTAAAAAATAGGTGTCCAAGGTAATCATTTTAATTTTGCAGCCATATTTTTTTGCTATTTGCGATTTGTATTTGGTTAGTTTATATGGAACGTTAAATGAAGGAATAACGTGTTTTTATTATTAAAACATTTCTTGAAAAAGGCAAAAGTTTCCAAGATGGAATTAGGAAATTTGGAACAAAATTCGGTAAAGCAAATGCTCCAACAAATCGTGCCATCAAGCTGATGGTTAAGGAATTTGAAGAAACTCGATCCGTTCATGATAACAGAAACATAATTTATCAACGTTGTGGTCGTTCAACCGAGAATATGGCAGCTGTGAGCAGAAGTGTTGAAGAAGATACAAAAACATCCATTCGTCATCGTTCGCAGCAATTAAACATCAAACGATGCACATTATTCAACATTTTGCATCGTGATCTCCATTTAAAGCAGTGGTGTCCAAAATTAAAAATGTGGTTGTGTCAGTGAGAACATGGAAATTGCTCTCTTAGAGAGTGTTAAGTTGATGTTTAAACAAAATTAAAAAGAAAATCAACATGCATTCACCACACATGTGCATTCATCGCTGTTTCAGTGACAACCAGAAATAACCAAAAATTTAAGTCTCAGTTTTAATACAGAAAACAATAAGATATAATTTTATATATGGAATTTATAGCAGTATTGGTTGAATATAGACCGACAAAAAAGCGTGGTACACGTCCTATTTGTTCTGAACTTTTTACGGTGTGTTAACAAACTTCGTACAAGAGAAAATATAATTTTATAATATGTTTGGTTATAATGAGGCTTTAAAATTTATTTGTTCATAATTTAGGCTCAATAGTCCTTACTAACCGATATACTAATAATTCGCAAAATACCCGAACCCCACCGATCTCAACGTGCGGGAGATGATTTATGCGTTTCAGAAGTGGTGACTCCGATAAGGAAAAGAAAAACCGCCCAAGTCAGTCAAAAATATTCGGATATGATGAATTGAAAGCATTACTCAATAAAGCTTATTTTCTAAATTAAAAAACCACTCAAATAAAACAAGATTGGAATTGAGTACAGCTCGAGTTAATGCTGAGAGATGTTGAAAGATAAATATCATGTCCGAAATGAAGCTGGAAAGTCATAAAAAATGTTGTTGCAGTTTTAGTCATTATTGGCGATGAAAACTAGAGCTATTACGACAAATCAAAGTTCAAGTTTTGTCCAAAAACTTGATGCCGTTATATACCACGTGTTCTTGGTCTCAAATTAGCAGTCTTTTGGCACGAAATGCTATGTGAAAGTCATAGTATAGTTACAAAAAGAGCCAAAAGTTAGCCAAAAATCCCGTTTTTTAAGTTATACACTCAATAAGAACCTGAGTAATAAAAGCTAAATAAAATCATTATCTTTATTTTTTTAATTCGAGAAGAAGTAACCAAAATGGCAATAAAGTCCACATCTACACATGGAAGAAAAAAATAACTAAATTTGGAAGAAAAATAACCAAAAGGGCAACACTGGCGGCAACTAAAAGCAAAAGCTTAAGAAATTTTTTAAATTATTTTTCTGTGCCTAAAAATATTTACGCACATTCTTCACACATGCGCATTCTTAGGGTAAGAATATGTGTCAATTCACACATGGGAACAATAGTCCCATGAAATGTGCATGACTGATTTAAAGGCTTGTAAGATCCAGCTGACCCAAGCAAACCGTTTTTGGGCCCATCGAAAAACAAGAAGAAAATGATAATTTTTTTGCAACAAAATAATCTTCAGTGACGAAGTTCATTTCCAGCTCAATGGCTACATCAACAAGCAGATTTACCGAATTTGGGGTGAAGAGAATCCAATAGTTGTCTTCACAAAAAGTTACGGTTTGGTTTGGTTTGTGGACCGGATGAGTTATCAGACCATATTTTTTTTTTTTTAATTAAAATGAAATGCGATTATGGTCGATGGAAATCGCTACAGGGAGATGAACCGAAGCTTTTTGTAGCGTAAAATTGATGATTTAGACGTAGAGAATGTGTGGTTTAAAAAGGATGGTGCCACCACACAGAAAGGCCTTATAACTGTTTTTCTTTTTTCCAAATCTGCTAAAAGTATTAAAATCGGTTGTGCTTTAAACACATAGACGATGGCTGGCTAACGACTACAAACTACAAAAAATAAAATACACACGTTTATATGAATACGATTATTTCCGCAGCAACACAGCCAACTTAGGCCTATTTCTACTTTGTTTGGCAACAAAATTTAAAAAATATATTAAAATATATAAAATTAAAATGCCAAAATATTAATGAACTCTAACTGTTCGGTGCCACGCTCACACAAAGGAAATATTTATTTGTCTATATCTTAAAAATGGTAACAGAAAGTGTTTCTAAATTTGACCCAAATATACAATCATCAGTCAAAAAGTGAGCGGAATTGAGCAAGTGGGCGTGGTAACTCCCATACAAAGTAAATATTAATTTTTGTATATCTTGAGAACGGTGATAATAAAAGTTTCTTAAAGAACAACTGTTTATCTTGAAATTATTACAGTGTCTTTCTGGAAGTAACTACAGGCCATCCTAAGAGTTTGAACTTGAACCGAAAGTGGCCAAAATGGGCAAAAATAAGTTAAAAATTATAACTAAGATAATAGTTAAAGAAAATATCAAATATAGGGGTAGCAAAGCACTCCGGGTTGTATCTAGTAAAAATGTAAAGAAGGAAATTCGCATTAAAAGAAGCTCCACTTCTAATTTTAAATTTTATTAATCAAAACGTCAATTTTTTTTTTTTTTTTAATGAGCTGCTTATTATGATGTCGTTTCAATATATTTAAGTAGCTGACTACACGACTACAAATGCTGCTAACGAAAATTGCTCAACTAATGTGAGGCCATTAGTTGCAGTTTTTTAAGAAGCTTTTCAATGAAACTGGAGTGTGCAGCAATCGAAATAAATTCACTTTTGCTATTTACATTTTTAAGTTCATCTATTGCCATTTTAATATACTGAGACCCAACGGCAATGGAAGGTATGGATACATATCTATTAAAACTTCAACTCTATTTAGAGTTTTTAAGAACACTTTCTTAACTCTAATATGTTCGAATTAATAGGTTCAGGCCATGAGCAATGCATGTGACATGCGTTAGCTTATAGCTTAAGCAGTTTTTACCATATATGGTGCAGCGGCTATCCCATATAGCAAAATAAAGTTCAATAACTTCACCGAATCATATAAGAATTGTGTAATTGTGAAGTGAGTAGTTTTGTCCAAAACCACTGTGTTAATTAAGAATTTTTGACTTTTGATACTTCTTTGTCACAATGTTACGCACCTTCAATAACACTTGCGACTTTTTTTTCAGTTTCTTTAATTAAAATCCATAAAGATTGGCTGTTTATGCACTTACGTATGCCATTTAAGCATTCTAGGTAACTACCACCCTAATCAAAAAGTTTATTCATAACGCCCAATAATAATCGTGTAGTGTACTACATCGGTACTACACCGGTGTTCCACTACACGAGTATTATTGGTTGGTGAAACGCGTTCCTCGTAATGGTTTTTAAACTCGATTGAATAGAAAGAAGTCACAGGAAGCTAAATCACGTGAATTCGGTGGCTGTTGGATGGCATTTGTTGCACTTTTCGTCAAAAAATTTCGAATAATGATGACACTACATGTGCTACCGCTGTAGTACATCACCGGTGTAGTGCATCATGAGTTTTTGGCAAAACGCCGGTGTGTACTACTGTTGATGTACTACCAGTGTAGTACTACCGATGCAGTAGTTTTTGCTAAAATGCCAGACAATAAACAAAAAGTATTATTTGGGCGTTATGAGGCATTTTCGTGAAACAATTCGCCGAAGGAGATCAGAATTGTTGGGAGAAAACTCGTTAATTTTGCACCATGATAAGGCATTGTCGCTTGCCTGATGTCTGGATTACGTGTCGTGTAATCGATGAACGTGGAATCGGATTCAGCCTCGCAAATCATGTCTTTTGCGACCTCAACACGGTCTCTTTTTTGCTTGAAATTGAAATCTTTTGACATCAACTTTGCTGCTATACGACGGAAACAAAAATCATTAACAAAAATGTATTGGACGGATCTATAGGCAATGTTCAAGCCCTCCGTTATCTCTCTGATGGTTAATTTGTGGTTATTGACCAACATTTCTCAATGTTTTCATCGGTCTTCGATGTCGATGGTCTGCCACTGCGTTCATCATCTTCGATTGACTCACGACCACTTTTGAACCGCTCGTGCCACTGCTAAGCGACCGTTTTCTTTAGAGTTCGCGCACCATTAAATCCGTTTCTTACGCAAAATTTAATAAAAGTTCGTTGATGCAAATTTAAATACATTTCTAAAATTGTAAAAAATCGCCAACACACATAGAGATAAATGTACTCTGGGCTAAGTAGCTTAGACAAATGACAAGCTATGACGTTAAGATAGCGGGAATATATCAACAGATGTATCAACTTAACAAAAAAAAAAAAAAAAAAACTCAAATTGGAATGATGGAACTGCACACGGGGGTTATTCCGGTGATATTATTGATATACAAACGAATTTTGAACGTTCAACGTTTCTGATCGCACTTTATAGTTTGCATATTCTACCTAAAATTGTTTAAGACCTTGGTAGAGATCTAAGTGGAGCAATAAAATTCAATTGACATATAATTTAAAAAGGCTATAATATAAAAGGCTATGAACAGAATTTAAAACAAAATTTTTTTGTTGTTGTAAAATTATTTTGAAGCATAAAATTTTTATATATGCGCTATAAAGGTTTTAAATTCTCTTTAAGTACCAAAAAATGTCGAAAATATGCCCTTAAAGCTGAAATATGGAAAAAATGCTATTATGAGCAAAATATGCAAAAATATGCACTAACAAGTCGGCATAATTCATAAAAATTTATGAAACGGATAAATATCTTACGTCCAAGTTGCTTGGTCGTATGAGCAAAAACATGCAATAGCATATTTCTGGTTTCCCTGGTTATAACCTTTATGTGTATGATGGCACGAAGAACCATTTTTTTGTCATTGAATCACTCGTAGATGATTAGCTAGCGAAAGTGTTATAGGTTATGCTCTTTTGCAAAATTAGACATACGAGGGATTAAAATTTGGGGAAAGCGGATCAAGCTGGTTCATCTGAGTGTGAAATAGATTTAGCTAATCATAGTGAATTTTTTCTAACTTGGATCCAGAGGAAGTTAAAATGGGGGAAAAACGGCTAAATTAAGTGACTTTTCTTTTAAAACTATATTTTCTTCAATGCAAAGTATTTTGTTTGCTGACATTACGATTTTGATGAAATTTGGAACACTGAAGTATGCATTTTATCAAATTTGGTCTTGAGGGGTTAAAATCAGGGGAAATGGGGCAAATTAGGCCATATGAGAAATAATTTTGTTTATTCAGTTTGTTAATGAGTCAACCAAGCGTAAAGGACTACATCGGCGTTAAAATCGAAGAAAACCATGTTATGAGTTTTCTCCTGAAATAATACGCATTCCTTCGTAAATCGTAGGCAAATCTTATTTCGTAGGAATGGACTCTGAACTAAAAAAGTTTTGAAAAGAAAAAAAAAGTTCATTCCAGATGTTCGTTTTCTCCCGGTTTAAACCTCTCCTGGATTCAATTATGAAAAATATTCACACAAGAAAATTTGTAATGTTAGAAAGATTTTAATTAGGAGCTAAAAATATGCCAAACTCTTATGACCTAACGTAGACCGTTTTCCATCAATTTTAATTTCTCTCAGGTCCAATTTTGAAAAAGGCATAGTGTTCAACACTTTCGTCAGCCAGATTTACCCGTGTTCCAACGAATACAAATAAACAAATAACCCAGGGACTGAAACTAAACCCGAACCCGAAGCCAAACGGGTTCAGATTTAACGTTTATAAAAACTTTGAACCCGAACCGAACCGAACCTGCTCTCTCTCAACCTGTTAGAAATGGTTAATAGAAAAAATATTAGAATAACATTGAAATACTGAATACTTTTAACGTAAAAGTAACCAGAGCACAATTTTCACACAAAATAGAGTTAAAAATCCCCCTTTACTGTTCAAAAATTTCGAAGTTTAAAGTGAAAAGAGTTTTATAAGAGAATCAATGTCTTATTTTTCCGAAGACGATGAAGACTTACACGAGTAAATTCTACAAAACAGGGAAAATTTTGTAAATTGAATTCTTCGAATGTAAATGTAATCGCTTCCATTGATGGCTTAAGGACTGGGAAAAGAAAAACGTTTTTCTATTTTCAGAGCAATATAAAATGCGTATACCAATGTTTCATCAATCGGCTCAGATTATATTCGCAGGATTCAGATTATATTTCGGAGATTTCCAGCTTTAAAATTTATTTGGTCGTAACGGAGAAGAAATTTAAAAGAAGGAAGCTTGAAAAGCATATTAGCCATGCTCTTAGGTGATATCAACTTCCGAAGCTCAGTTAAAGGACTATTTTAGACCATATTGTTCTTTTAAGCAATTAATGCATTCAAATATAGTTTTTTTTTTAATTTTTATAACAAAACTAGCAAAACCCGACGTGCTGAATATTTGCTTGGTATGGAGAGCACTACTCTTCTGACCCTATCCGCCTGAGATTTTTTTCTCTAAATCAGTTTCATAGGAAAGTGATTCGAACAAAACTTTAGGCCTCTCGATATAAAGTTCTGAAGATATTCTAGAATTAATGTTTGCTTTCTATGAAGTTGATTTTTACCCTAATCCTATCACGCCCAGATTTTCTTGTTTTTTTGTTTTTCTAGAAATGGGTTGGGATAAAATTTTATCGCAATTAGTGTAGTAGTATTCGAAAATTAATATATGGGGGGTGCCTCTCCGCATGATTATTTATATCTGCCCTATATTTGTTCGAGTAAATTAGTTTCATAGAAAAGTAATTGGAACAAAATTGGTAACTGTCGCTATAATAGTTTTTTAGATATGCGATTATTATTATTTGGTGTGTATGGAGGGTACCTCTACCCCTGACCCTATCAAAAAATTTAGCCTATGTCTCCTTCCAGGCGTACAGGATTTGATACTGCCTTTTAGCCGTCTATAGACTTCAAATACACATATATACATACAAACAAACACACATTGATTTTTTTATAGGTATAAAGATACATTTGTAATTCCTTCAGTTTGCAGGGTTATACGCTTCGACGAGTCTATGGCCAGAAGGCAGAGACAAAGCAATAATATGTTACACAGATCATTTTTCTTACATATTGCTGGGAAGTTAATCTTACAATATTTTACAAGTGTTACAAAGATGTAACTGTTGATATATAGTTGGGAGCTTTTCGAGATTTTCGTTTTTAGGCAATGTATGGCATGCCTTCAAAAAATGCGAAGTATGGCCTAAAATTCTGATTAGTTGTAGATTCCAAATTAGGATATGAGTGAAAAGTCCAACCATACTTTAGAAAATCAAAAAATTAACAGCTGAAGCGGGTAGTAATGTATATAACTGAAGACTTGAAGGAACAAATACCACCACTGATAACCTTTTTCATTTTTTAAATGAGGAAAAAATCTTGTGGAATGGAAGGTGGCATACATCAGTTCCGTTAAAAAAAATATAAAATATTTATTCCTTTAATATGGTTTTTCATTAAAGTTCCATTATAGCAGGGTTGGTAACCCGGGTGGGTTTAATTGGGTTACCTAGTGGGTTGCCACCCCTGCTTTATACACATCAATATTTACTTTTAATGAAGCTCATACACTGGGTTGCAGTGCGGTGATATCGCTGTTGAAAATTTTCAGATGGTGTGGCCCGTGTTTGAACTGACGATTTTTTGGTTGGAAGGCGGGTTTCTTACCTAACATACCGCAGTCACACACACTGTTAAATCGTAGGGTATGAATTTACATACATTGCCAAAGCAACTTTTCTAATAGATTTATTCAAAGTAAAACATTTAATATAATTCTCTACCAAGTAATACAACAACAAACACGAAATTAGCTTCTTCAGTAGCTGTTCGAAACTTAAGCAACTTTCAATACTTTATGTAAAAAACTTTGTTTTTTATGGCCTCTGCACACCGTTTTGGCATAGTTTTTATGAGATTTGTTAGAATTCTTGTTTGTATTGATCGCCACTTTAATTTAAACTCTCCGTCAGCATCTGCTTATTTCTAAAATGACGTGGTTCAGCTCTGTGCTTCAAGAATTAAGAACAATTTTATTTAAATAAAAAAACCGACCAACCGATTATTTAAATAATTATTAATCGAAAACCGATTTTTTTAATATTGCTACTTTTCGAATTATTCAAAAACCGGTTTTTAAAAAAGTCGAATTATCGATCTCCCTACTAACAGCGCTTAATTAATCAATAAAACCAGAAGTGCTCTCGAAACTAAATAAATATCATACTAATACAACGTTTGTCCTTTTTAAAATTTTGAACCCAACCCTAAACCTGAACCAAACCTCAAGTTTTCATTTTGATTAATCCGAATCCGAAACTCGAAATTGAATCCATTTCCCTAGATTTTCAGTACATTTATTATATATACCTATATACGAGTACTAGAGTAATCCCTCGCACGTTGCTGGGAGCCTATGTGTTGTACTTGCTTTTTGACTGATGTGGATAGATAAAGAAAGCTTTAACTGTTACCGTGCTCTGCATATGCAAAATTACATATTTTTTTAAATGATGTTTTGTATTGACTGCCAAGTTATTTAAACAAAATTTAGAAACTTCAACTCTAACCATTCTCAAGATATACAAAAATCATTATTTAATTTAAATGGGAGGTATCATGCCCACTTATCCGACTCCATTCACGTTTTAACTGATGGTTTGTACTTTCTGAGAAGTCATTTGGACCAAATTCAAAACCTTCCATTCTAATCGTTCTCTAGATATACAAAAATCAGTATTTAATTCGATTAGAGATGCCACACACACTGATGATGCTTACCCTATTACCGTTCCAAAGATTTATATCTAAACAATATTTACTTTGTATGGGAGGCGCTGCTTCCACTTATTCAATTCGGCACAATTTTTGACTGATGATTTATATTATCCACAAAGTCATTTGGGCCGAATTTAGAGACTCTTACTATTACTGTTTTAAAGATATAGACATATAAACAAAAATTTTATATGGGCGTGGCAGCGCCCAGTTGAACAATATATATGCTTTTTATATAGACAGTTTTACAAATATTTTCTTCTGTTGCAACAAATTTCGTTTTTAAGTAAAACTTATGCAATACAAAGTGGTTCGTTCACTCTAATGTCAATAATGTCGCAAACTAATGTACCTACAAATACCGCATTCATTGGGTCCGTCAAATAATTTTTTTTTTTTTTGAAAATGCTATAAAAAAAACTGCTGAATATTTTCTACTGCCATGCAGTAGCCTACACGATCGGTCCAATTTTTAAGTACATTATCGATTGTGTGCAGCTGTATTTCACCAATGGCTTCACGAATATTGTCCTTTAAAGCGTCAATTGTCTCTGGCTTGTTGGCGTAACACTTATCTTTGACGGCACCCCACAAATAATAGTCCAACGGTGTCAAATCGCAGCTCCGAGGTGTCAAATCGCAGCTCAGCGGCTGATAATGCGATCTTCAAAAACAGGGCGCAAAACATCGAGTTTAGTTTCGGCTGTGTGGCACGTAGCGCCGTCCTGTTGAAACCAAATGTTGCTAATATCCTCCTCTTCAATTTTTGTGAACAAAAATTCGTTCAACATGGCCCGATAACGATCGCCATTGACTCTAACGGACACTCCTTGCTCTTTTTCGAAGAAAAATGGCCCAATTACGCCTCTGGACCAAAATCCGCACCAAACAGTGACTCATCTTGGGTGTATCGGCTTTTCAATGTATGCGTGCGGGTTTTCTGAGCCCCAAATGCCACAGTTTTGCTTGTTTATATACCCGCCAAGAACAAAATGAGCTTCATCTGAAAAGATTGTCTCTGGCTTGTTGGCGTAACACTTATCTTTGACGGCACCCCACAAATAATAGTCCAACGGTGTCAAATCGCAGCTCCGAGGTGTCAAATCGCAGCTCAGCGGCTGATAATGCGATCTTCAAAAACAGGGCGCAAAACATCGAGTTTAGTTTCGGCTGTGTGGCACGTAGCGCCGTCCTGTTGAAACCAAATGTTGCTAATATCCTCCTCTTCAATTTTTGTGAACAAAAATTCGTTCAACATGGCCCGATAACGATCGCCATTGACTCTAACGGACACTCCTTGCTCTTTTTCGAAGAAAAATGGCCCAATTACGCCTCTGGACCAAAATCCGCACCAAACAGTGACTCATCTTGGGTGTATCGGCTTTTCAATGTATGCGTGCGGGTTTTCTGAGCCCCAAATGCCACAGTTTTGCTTGTTTATATACCCGCCAAGAACAAAATGAGCTTCATCTGAAAAGATGATTTTTTTTTGGCAAAATCGGCATCTTCTGTAAGTCGATCGCAGGCCCACTTAGCGAAGGGTATACACAACAAGATTCGTTCAGCGGAAGGATAAAACTAATTATCTGTCAAATCAGACATGATCTAAGTGTTACGAAATAAGCACTAGTTGAAAAAAAAAAAACGTTAGATGGCGGATCCTTTAAATAAAAACCTTGGTATTGACTTTACCTTTCGTTTAAGGGCGCATTACAGAGAACATCAATTATAACGCATTTATATGTATCTGTAATCATTACACTCATGTAATATTCCAAGAGAGAGAATAAAAGTTTGAAAATCACCACCAACAACACCACCACCACCACCCTCAAAAAGGAAAAACGAAACATAATTGGGGAAAGCTACCCATGAAAATAACAAATTTAAGACTAATCATTTTGCCGGTATTCTTCAAAGTGAGTAGACTTAAAAATTAAGTGTCACGAGTGCGCAAAAAACTAAAAAGGAGCAAAAGCAACAAACGAATTATGAAAAAACACCACCTAAATAAAGTACAGGACAGCTACAATAAACAATCAGTGTATGTATATGTATATACAAAGGAAGAGTAACAGTAAGAGGACAAAATTTCTAAGTGAATCTGTAAAACAGCATATGAAGGAAAATTAAATGAATAAAAATAAATTTTTCAAATAATGAAATTTGAATTTGAATTGGAAAATAAAAGTGATACATTCAATTGAAATTGATCGCAGATTTGTAGCGCACACTGAAGAATACATAAACATACATACATACATACTCGTACATACTTACATACATACATATGGTGTATTAAAATAAAGAGAATAATAGAGAGAGCAGCTAAAAAATACAAATTTAATTATCTTCGCAAAATTAAAAATAAACAAAGGAAAAGACGGCGGAAATTTTAATACACAACGTACCAGAAATAATTTGCCTTAATTTCAGATAAATTTTAAATTAATAAACACAAATTAACTAAAGATAAAGAGAAAAAAGATGAAACGACTTCAGTTTGTAGGAAAATATTTAATACACATTCTGTTATGAAAAAGTAACATCAGAGGTACAAGTGATAAGGGATAGAGAACAATTAAAAGCAGAGATTAAAGCCTTATTATTTAAATCAGGTAATAACAGAAACAAGATAATCAATTTTTCAATTTATAAAATTTCTAAAGCTCAAATACATACATACATACTACCTATCTATCCGAATTTTTCAGTTTTTAAGTCTCATCGATTTCTCCTTAGAAAGATTGCTGTATTGTTTTATTGTGATTTTTTTGTAAGCCCTAGATATATACACATTTCAAAATAGGTACATAACTCTAAAAATTTGTGTGTACGTTTTAATAAGGTGTGCCTCAAAACGATAAGGTCACCTTAATATTTGCTCAATTCATTCAAACTATAAAATGTTATGTATGCTCACCTTATTAAAAAAAATTCCGCGTTCAAATAAGTGAATAATAAGCCAGTTTTGCTTTTAGAGATGTACAGTTATATTATGTTTATTTAAATTTATGTAAATAAGTGCGAAATTCAGAGCGTCAAAATGATAAGGCCAGTGATTAATACGCAGTTAATCTAATCAGAAGGTATCACAATTGTTATTTATTTTTTTTTTTTTTTGTAATAAAATATAATTTAAATAATATCTGCGCGGTATGGGTCGCGGGAAACCTTGTCACCTTATGAACAAGGACAAATTGTGGCAATTCATGAGCAGGGATTGAGTATGCGTGGAATGGCGAAAAAACTGTTTGTTGTCCGCATAAACATTACGCACAAGCAGTCCACACAAATTTTCCATGGGGTTTAAGTCGGGAGAACGTACTGACTAATCAAGTACTTGAATATTGAGCACCTCAAACCATTATCTGGTCGACTTATCTTGCTGAAAGGTGAAACTTTTGTCAGCATTTTGGGCCAAATAAGGCGGCAAACGTTCAGACAGAATGCCGTGGTACTCTAAATTATCCATTCGAGTGGAAGGAAAGTAGAGTTCCAGATAGAGCTGCAAAACTATCGATAGTTGGTTCATTCGATACTATCGGATTCTTTTAAGTGCTACTTGTGGCTACAATATTAGAATTTAAGTAAAAGGGAAAGACTAATAATAAACATACAGTTTCGGAACAAGTAATAGGGACACTATATTTTTTCCAGTATGTCCAGTATGAAATTTTTTGGTGGAAGAGTAATCCATATACATAAGTATATAGTGACAATTGTTCAGACCATGAAGTGCAACAAAACTAAAGTAATTAATAAGATCTAGTGAAGGAAAACTGCAGAGACTATGGGAAGAAAGCGTGGGACAACTGTCAGTTTTGATAAACTCTTAATTCGTACTTCAAAGATTAATCCATCAAGTCATCAAAAACCCTCAAAAATGAACCTGTTTTCCTGACTCAAGTCGCACAATAAGAAAAAAAACTTGTGGAAGCTAGACTTATGGGTAAGAGTCCTCGAAATGTATCATTTCTCAGTAAACGGAAGCAACACCTGCACCGTAATAATTAGAGCGCTCCTTTCTTAAATCTCGCCAATAGCAATTTAAACCATCTGGTCCATCCAGGTTAAATATTTTCTCATTATAAAAAATTACCTACAAACTCAAAAATGTATGGATTATTTTATAACCTTTTTAAAAAAATGTTTACCTGATGCCAATTAGTTGTCATGTTGTTTTTCGGAAACTCCTTACGCTTAAATCTTATGCTTAGTCAGACAGGGAATCTTTTTTAAATTTTGCTCGAATAAGGTTTGGCTAGGCGTTTATAGCTCTTAGAATTGTGCTTTTTGAAGCTTGTAATTTCATTTCCACTTTTGTTGTTGCCGCACTTTTCATGGAATTCGAGGCCTTTCGTGAAATAAGCCGAGTTTCACGGGCAGTTAGGACCTTTGGATGACCCGTGCTTTTTAATTTTCCATAATTTTCTGGGCTTGGCGTTGATAGCTCCTAGAATTGTGCTTTTTGAAGATTGTGCTTTTTTATTTTCCGTAATTTTCTCTGTTTTTGAGAAAAATCCCTGCTCATGAAGTGCCACAATTTGTCCTTGTTCATAAGGTGACAAAGGATTCCCGCGACCCATACCGCGCAGATAATATTTAAATTATAAATTATTACAAAAAAAAAGAAATAAATAATAATTGTGATACCTTCTGATTAGATAAATTGCTTATTAATCACTGACCTTATCAATTTGACGCATTGAGTTTTACACTTATTTACATAAATTTAAATAAATATAATATAACGGTACATCTCTAGGAGCAAACCGGCTCATTATTCACTTATTTGAACGTATAATTTTTTGAATAAGGTGACCATACATAATATTTTATAGTCTGAATGAATTGACCTTATCATTTTGGAGCACACCTCAGACGGTAAAAATAAATTGCGTTGTAATAAGTAAGAACGATTACTTATTTTTTCCCCCACCCAACAAAAATCAAATGTTCGATTTTACTTTTTTACTTATCTACCACATAACTAAAACACCTGTTAACTTGAGCAAACAAGAAAGAAAAGCAAAAATTGCAAACAAGGCAACATTCAAGAAAATTGATCAATTGAGAGCGGCAGATCATTTGATATATTGTATGTACAGTGGCTCAAACGAATAATGGGACAGCTTTTATTTTTAATTTTGCTCCTTAATAATACTAAATTATTTACAAACGGCTATACTCACAAAATTTTTTAATTTTGAATTTCAAATACAAATTAGTTAAAATACACTTTAAGGCTAATAAACCTTTTTTTTTAGAAATTCTTATTCAAAATCAGTATTTTAACTAAAGTTTACTTTATGGTTGTTTCATATTTGAAACTGGCAATACTGTATTTATTTGATTTCTCATTTACAATATGAAAAATACAAATTCATACAGTCTGAAAATTGTATTCACTAGAATTTCATAATTTTTCTAAAAAATTATGATTGAAATACTTTTCGTATATTTCTTTTAAGAAAGAAAACGTTTTTGATCCAAAATTGCCTTTACCTGCTCGAAATAATTTTGTGTGTCCTTATTTCTCTAAATTCAGAACAAAATTATTTTTTAAGTGCACTTTTTTACATAGAAAAACCTTAAAACCTTTAAACCTTTTTTCATAGAAAATATCACGTTTAGCTGCGTTTAGCAAAAAAAAAAAAAAAAAAAAAAAAAAAAAAAAAAAAAAAAAAAAAACAAGTGAGTTTTACTTTACTTTAAAAAACGAATCAATTGCTTTGTTAATCAAATTTATTCCTTGAAATAATCACTAGATCTAGTTGCATGGACCAAATTGTCATCATTGAATTTCAGATGATTTGCTGTCCTTCGAAGCAATAATCTTTAATTATTCACATACCTGCACGATAAGGCAGGTAAATGCATTTAATTTAGACTCTTTAAAAACATGCTTTCTGAAAAAATGTACGAATACATACTTGGCATACTGTAAATTATAATAAGGAAAAAATTTAAAGTTTTGTCACAATTGAGAATAATGTTGTATTTGTAAAGCACCAAAATGTATGTATGTATCTTCTTGATATCGTTTTATAAAGAAGGAAATAATATGGCGTTAGTTTCTAGCCTGCGTCACAAAGCAATCGCTCCCAAATTCGTTATTTTCTTTTAAAATAAATTGCTTAGAAATATAAATGCCTATTTCAAGGTGTATTAAAACTTTTGTCACGTACATTTTTTTGATTTATAAAAATTACCGTTACATTTACGATGAAGTAAATATTTTTTGTTTTCGTTTTAACTTATTTACTCGTAAGAAGGTTATTAAAAATAAAAATATATACTTATTATTTTAGTAATACGTTTAGTTTTCTTAAAACTGAAAGTTTTTGGGATGTATATAAACTTTAGTCTCTCACTGTATATAGTATACATCTGTAATCAACAACAAATCTTTATATAAATTAACAAGGAACAAATTCACCTAATTCACACCATGATTTTCCATGCTTGCATTTAGTGAATGCATTCTTTTTTTGTAGGATAGAGGAGTAGAGAAGAAAGAGGGGTAGAAAAAAGCACGATTTCTGTTTTCGTGCATTTTTTTACATTCTTCTTTACATTTATTTCGTAAACAACTTAAACAATTATAGTTAAAAAATCAACCCTGCAAGAAAAAAGGCATGCCTCACAAATTATGGTATAAATGCGGTTGATTTTTAGAAGCATAGTTAAAAGAGAATTTTAAAAAAGGCATGCCTTTGAAGTCATCGTTTAAATTGGGTGTTAATTAAGTAACATGAAATTACACCGATTTTAGTATCAAAGTAATGATGGAACACTTATGCAAAGCATGTCTAAAATTTACTATTTGGACCACGGTAAACTTTATTAAACTTTTAATTTGTGTTGTTAGGTTTTGTTATTCCACTAAAATTAAATTTTTTGAATAGGTTATGGCACTGCGAAGTAAGTAGACCTCAATTGAGTAGAGGAAAATCAATATAAGAATATCAAAAGAGGACATTAATTATTAATTACGTGACCTTAATTAGGCAAATGTTAAACGAACACCAGCAGCTTGTTTTAACACCATCAAGCGCTTTAAAATATCACAAATTTTAAAAATAGGCCCAAATCAAAATTAGATCATAGTCATATAAACAGTTTCCCGGTATTGTTGAGAAAACGCTTAGCAGCGTCCTGCTCTCACAACTTAGTCTACACAAAATTCAACTTAAAAATACATATTTGTTCCTTTGTCTGAGTTGATCATTATTATAACTCATATTTATTAATGCTTTTCTAGAAGAAAAATTATAAATTCTAATCATATATGAAACGTTTTTCTTAAAATTCACGTTTCCTTACCGAAAATATAATAAACAGCGTTGCCGGAAGCTTTGGAAAGAATATCATCATTTGGCGAAAAAAATCATATTTTGAAAACAAAAATCATCATTTTTTATTAAAATATTCTATTACAACAACATAAAAGTAATAACAATTAATTTTATAAAAACAAAAAGCAGATATCTTATTATATAAACTAAGCATTTTGCTATGTGGGTGTTCAGTGTTAAAAAATATTCGTCATATGCCATGAATACACTAACAAACGAATAGTGCATACAAATCATTGAATTTTAGAATGAAAATTCGTTCTGTATGAGGAAAGTAATTCCTATCAAAGAATTATCTTCAGCTACGATGCACATTTTTAGTTCAATGGGTACGTCAATGAGAGCAGCCAGAGGCATTACAAGAGCTGCCTGAAAGATGCATAGTTAGGTGCGGTTTGTAGGCTGGCGATATCATTGAACCGCACTTCTTCAGGTACGATGCAAATCCCAACGTTACGGTAAATGGAAATTAAAATTATCTTCAGCTACGATGCACATTTTTAGTTCAATTGATACGTCAATGAGAGCAGCCAGAGACATTACAAGAGCTGCCTGAAAGATACACCGTTAGGTGCGGTTTGTAGGCTGGCGACATCATTGAACCGCACTTCTTCACGTACGATGCAAATCCCAACGTTACGGTAAATGGAAATTAAAATTGTCTTCAGCTACGATGCACATTTTTAGTTCAATGGGTACGTCAACGAGAGCAGCCAGAGACATTACAAGAGCTGCCTGAAAGATGCACCGTTAGGTGCGGTTTGTAGGCTGGCGACATTATTGAACCGTACTTCTTCAGGTACGATGCAAATCCCAACATTACGGTAAATGGAAAAAGGTAACGTGGATTGATGACCGGCTTAGTTGACATGCAGTTTCAACAAGGTGGTGCCTCATGCCACACGCATGTGACATCATAAACCTGTTGTGGAGCGAGTTTGGCGAGTAATTTATTCCACGTTAAGATATTATAATTTGATCTCACTAAGCTAGAGTCTCGTATACAGACAAGTCAGCCACAATTCCAGCTCCGTAAAACAACACTACAGCCGCCATTGGTGAGATGACGGCAGAAATGCTGGAAAAAGTATATCAGAATTGGAACTGACTGATGGACCACCGACGGCTTAAGGAAGAAAATGTCATGAATTCACTTATCGCCATAAACCAATATTTCATTTACTTTTGAAAATTTTTTGTGTTTATGTGTTTTTGTGTAATCTATTTCGATAATTGGTTTTATTTAAATTGTCTTTTGGGGGTGGCGTTAGAGCGCACGCATAACAACACAAACGACCCAAGTTCGAGCCCCAGCAGAGGACATGACGAAGAAAAAATTTTATTGTAGTTTCGAATTTTTAATAACAAAAAGGCTTCAACTTCCCTTAGACAACTCCATCTAAAAAATAAAGAAAAAATCCGCCCTTACCATCCAGCATACCTCTGGCGCTGATGACAAACATCAGACGATTGATCAGGAAAAAACACGCTACCTACTGGGAAAAAATATTACAATGCTACAGTAAAGGTCACCACCAATTAGCAAGGATCTCCACCACTACGCAAAAAATCATATGGAGGAAGCTGCAGCAAATTAATCATCTAATTAGCTTGAAAATTGAAAAAATTGATTAAAGAAACTGAAACAAAGCAATAGATAACTTGTGGAAAGCCAATCTGCTCCCTAGAGGAGTGACGGAGAAAAACAATCGACTTTTGAATATAGTCGACCAACATTTTCAGAAGATATATCTAAAACTTTGCTATTGATAATTTTTTAAAGGTCAAGACATTAATGCTCTTATTAAACAAAATCGTTAAAATCACATCGAAATCAAAATTTTTCATATTCATATTTATTGATTTCATAGTTTTCACACTGCTTTCATCTAAAGAAGTTTTACTGAAAGTTATTAAATATGATGTATAAACATACAAAACTATATTTACATAAATGTACACATTGTTACGTTTTAACATTTTTAAAACATTAGAGTTCGTTTAAATTGCGTTAAAATGAAATAAACATCGCTATTTTTATTGTTTTACAGTTTCTTTATTTACTTTACTATAACTTTTATTTTATTGTTTGTCTTAACACAAAACTTAATATTCGTTTATACAACACTTTTATTTCCGCTTTAACACGTCTTTACCTTACGACAGCCGAACGATAACTAACTGACGTGTAGGTAAAGCAGTCCTTTATATACCTAATTGCCTACAGTTTGAAAGGTTCAGGAAATATCGATCATTTTCCATTTTCATATCCGTAATCCATTCATATGTAACGTAAAGGTGGTCGATGTGGCAGTGCTGCCAAATTGTTAGGGTGACACAAAATATACCAATATCCCACAATGCAGTGTTGTATTTTTATTTTCCTAACAATATGTATGTAATTAATAATTTTTCGCAATAAATTCTTATACATTTTTATTATTTAATGTGTGACACTTTATAAAATACTTTTTTTAACAGTTATATTTGCTAAAAAATATTATTTAAGTTACTTCTTAATGTCCGAAAAAATAACACTTTTTGTGTAGATTAGGCACAAAAAAAAACTACAAGTTGGTCGACACAAAATTTTGTCGTTTTAAAAATCAACTGTTGATCTTTTATTAAATTTTTATTTATTTTTTTTTTTTAGAAAAATTTTATTTTGTTCAACTTAAAATAATATCATTTTCAAATTTAAAAAATCATCATTTGATATTATTAATCATCAAATCATATTTTGGTAAGAAATCATTACAAATATGAAAAAATCATCATTCTGGCAACGCTGATGATAAACAAAATAGTCGATTCAACGTTCCAACCATGAGCATGTGGTATTGGAAATTGAAGACTAACGAAAATTCCATATTCCATGCAGGGGTAGATGAAGAGAATATCACTTTCAAAGTTTCTTCAGATACTCTTAACCCCTTCCCTTATTAACAAATCAGTCATCTCTTCCATATGAGAAATGTAGACAAATCACGTTATTCGGCAACTCTCGTTTTTGCCAATTATTCTCATAATTTTTCATTTCATGAAAAAAATACTCGGATGTGCAGCGGCCTGAAGTCAAAAACCTAGTACGAATAGGTCAAAACGGGTTGCCGTTATAAGCATACTACAACCTACTATCAGATTTGTCGGCTCTTGTTCTTAGTCTTGTTCTCGTGTTCTTTCGCTTCAATCGGAGGCGGGACCACCACCACAACGTCGGTGTTCTATGGAAGCTACCAAATTATGCAGAGACTCGAATTCATTTTGTTTTTTTCCAATACTCTAAGAAATTCTACTTCATTATATTTGTTATAATAAACCTCATGATAAGTATAATTCTTTATTAATTTTCTCTTCTTACACTACACTAGGAACCACAAGAGGATTAACGCCTTTAACACCATGTTAAGCAAGCCCTTGAGTCCGTACGCAGAATGTGGGTTGTGTGATAAATTTCATTCGCTACACTTTTGTGGGAGATTTATAGAAATGACTCTTATGGAGAAAGAAAAATTTCTAGACCAACATCGATACTGTAAAAATTGTCTTGCCAGAAATCACAATCTGCATGGCTGCTATTCTAAGAGTAGATGTAAAAAATGCAAACAATGTCACCATACAATGTTGCATCCAAGTCCCAAATCACAAGCAAAAAAGTGGAGGGCAATACGGGGTACGAAAACAATAGCAAAGACTGAGGAATCAACAGTACTGTCAACATCAACGGCATTAACTACAAAATCAAAAGCAAGCCAACATCCTACACCATCACTAACATCAGGTGCGACTATCTTGCTTGAGGCGATCCGGTCACTAACACAACTGCTGTGCGCAAATCGTGATATTTCAACTTTTACCCATTGGCAGGGCCAACGCCATTGTCAATCTAAGTTTGGCCACACCATCATTATCAGTATTTGCTATTTTGTGTTTAAAGTATTATAAAACACTTTGAATTTTATGAATTTTATTTCAATACGTTATATAGTATACAGTGGCTAACAAATTATTTCGTGCGCATTTAAAATATTATTTTGAACGCTTACAACATCAAAGCTAAGGATGCTATCAAAGCTAATTTAAATGCATAATTTTTATAAAAATACTTTTATATTTTAATTAAAATTATTTATTATAATTAAAGGAAAACTTAAAATATATGAAAAATTCAGGTTACAGCTTATCTCGTGTACTGTCAGCAGTCTTAGAAAAAAACTTAGATGGAATATATGTAAGTAGTTTAGTTGCTTAATTACATCTTTAAAACGATTTGCCGTCGATGCAACAAGTGTTTTGGTAGCTTCGTGGGAGATGTTGATTCACCCTTTGACCAGTGCATTTTTTCCAAAATTTCCCTTAAATTTTCTCTTACGTTTAAAGAGAAAAATTTTGAGGCAAGTTTATGAGGTGTGTTCAGTTTCATATCAACTATGACTGTACAATGCTACCTTGATAGCCTACTAATTCTACTTTGATATTTTTCATTGATATGAACGCCATCTTGACAGCTATCGGCCGTGTATGGCTGCTTCCGAAGTTGGTAACATAGTTTTTATTGACGGCACAATAAAAATATGTATGTATTTAACCCATTGAGATTTGAACATAAAGCGATTATGATAACAGTATGTTTTTGACACATATTGTTTATTTTTTATTCATTATTATAACATTCGTGGGCTTATTGAAACTTATTGAAACAAACTCTAAAAAAATGTGATTACTTTGGTGGAAATATCATCTGCTAATAGTTCTAGAAACTCTAGAATCTACGGCAAGAAACACAAGTCCAGCAGCTTACAAATAATGTCGCTACTTACGATAAATAACGATAACTTAAAGTACACATATGGTCATATTCATTCTGGCGTGACGTTAAATTTGTGCGACAAAATGTTAAGAATATATATTAAAAAGTCAAATTTGCATAAAGATTTTTTTATATTTGAGAATCAATTAAGTAGCACTAGTGTCAGTAAAAAAATGAAAACTATCGAGCCTAAGGATATGAAGATATACGCAAAAATATAATCTAGCGTTACGTTAGAAAAAACGGAAGTCGTATTTGATTTGAATCACAAAATTGCATAACTTTGCGAAATTGGCAAGATTTTTTGTATAAAACCCTTTTTAATCAGATGTGAATTAATATACATAAATTTATAAATCTTTCCTCCTTTTTTTTTGTCTGACGTAACGTTACATGGCGTTAACAATTTTGACCGTGTTGAGGTCGCAAAAGATATGTTTTACGGGGCTGAATCCGATACCACATTCATCACAAGGATCATTACTGGAGACGAGACGTGTGTTTATGAGTACGACATGCAATCCAGACATCAGGCAAGTGAATGGCGTTCACCAAATGAGCCGAGATCGATATCTGTCAAAAAAGAAGGCAATCCTCATGGATTACAACGGTGTAGTGCATTATGAATTTTAGTCAGAAGGTCAGACATAAACAAAGAGTATTATTTGGGCGTTATGAGACGTTAGTGTGAAGCAATTTAGGGCAAAAAATTCGTGGATTTTGTACCCTGATAACGCAACGTCGCACAGTGTTATCATTATTCACCAAATAGCCACCGAATTCATCTGATTTGGTTCCTTGTGGCTTTTTTCTGTCAACCGATTTAAAAAACCATTGCGTGGAATGCGTTTCAGCAGCCATTTCCAAAAATTGTAAAAAATCGCGAACACACGTAGCTAGATGGCTGCGTAGTTTTTGCACATGTCAAGTTATAACGCTAGGATTTAGCGGAAATATGAACAACAGATATACCAACTTAACGGAAAAAAAACCTCAAATGGGAACGATGGGATCGCCACACGGGGTTATTCTTGAAACTTTTTGATCAAGGTAGTATTTTCGTTTCAATTACAGAAATATGTGCTGAATTCAAAAACCACTATCCCTCTATTAAATATTCATAATATTTTGACATTTTTAAAAAGAATAATTAATTTAAAATATTAAAGTTAAGGAATATAAAAAAGAAAATAAATTTAGTTTTTAATATAAAGTATATTGGTATGAAATACCAGTAAATATACAGACAGATCTTTAAAAAAATCATTTAAATTATAAAAATGTTTGTGTTGCTCTTAGGCAAACATGCCTGCTAAAATTACAAAGGAAATATTGTGATCTATTTACTTACCTACATACATACATATTAATTACCTTTAAATAATCCCATTATAATCTCATTATTAATTAAGTTTAAACAAAAAATAATTTTACGAGTATAAAAAAAAAGAAAAATAGTTTAAAAAAAACAACTAAAAGTGTCGGTAAGTCTCAGCTGTGTTATACCCTATACCTCTATGTGCTTTTGACTAAGTACTAAGTTTAAAGGGTAGGGTAAATAACCTTATACACTTTAGTAATGAAGCAGTACAGAAAGCTACCTATCAGTGTAAGTTTGAACCAGCGGTTATTTCGAATCTGGCAATACTTACACCTTTTTCTGAAATATTAAAATAACATTTACTATGAAAATACCTTTGAACACACAGCCAGTATTTTTTTTCTTATTTTATTTAGTTCCATCCCTTGTTCATAAGGTGACAATGGTTTCTCCCGATCAATACCGTGCAGATATTATTTAAATTATAAGTTATTACAAAAAAAAAAAAACAATTGTGATACCTTCTGATTAGATTAATTGTTTATTAATCATTGGCCTTTTCATTTTGACGCATTGAATTTTGCACTTATTTACATAAATTTAAATATATATAATATGACGGTACATCTCTAAGAGCAAAACCAGCTTATTATTTACTTATTTGGACGTAGAATTTTTTTTAATAAGGTGACCATACATAATATTTTATAGTTTGGATAAACTGAGCAAATTTTAAGGTGACCTTATCATTTTGATGCACACCTTATTTCATTTCTAACCAGAACAATTGTACATCACAACAAAAAAATAAATAAATTTGGCAAAATTTCAAACCGTTTTTGTTTTATTGCATTTTGAAATTTAAACTTTTAAATTGCCCAGCCTATATATAGAATATAAAGACCAGTCCACGTTAAAATTGATACCTACATTTATAAAATAGCTTAAAAAGCCTTTGTGGTACAGATTTGTCACAACTGTTAAAATGTTCTTTAGACCGTTAGCAATGAAACACGTGTTAATTTTAAATAAGAAGATTATTAAAAAAATATCTTCGACTGAAAAATGTTGTGCAAAATATTAGAATTCTTCAAGAGGTTATCGTAAAGTGGCTCGAGAAGTCGAAACGTCAATTATTATGGTAAAAAAAATCAGCAAATCAGTACAAAAAAGGATTGTTACTCAAAAAAAGCAAGGCAGTGGAGGTAAAAAGGTAAAAAATTCTGATACAATATAATATTCATAGCCCCGCCATTTTGGTAAAAGGTATGGACAAAACAACCGGAAAAAAAAAGCATTTTCAAAAAGTAAAAAAAAGAAATATAATATTTAAATAGTATAATAAGACAACTTTATACTGTTAAAAGCTGGTTTAAACATTAAAACCATAAAGCAAAAACCATTGCGTTCACACTGTAAGTTTTCATAAATCTGGTTTTAATTTTGATTTGGCCAGCAGCTGCTGCAGCTGTTTTTGTTTCTATAAAAAATTAAGAAATTTTTTGAATACAAAAAGGATCCAAAATACATTTTTTACATTTTGTAAAAATTGATTAATGAAAAATGAACATGAACTTTAAAATTAAGTCGTTATGTATAAAAAGCATTAAAAGCTTCCAAAAGAAAATTATCACTTTTGTTTACATCCACAAGGGATAAGTGCAACAAAATAGTAACCAGATTTTTTTTGTAAATTATCAGCTGGTTTAACATTTTCAACTTGGTAGCACTGTACATCGAAAACAAGGTTGTATTTCATAAAACCTACTTAAAACCAATTCAAAAATGGTTTTATGCTGGTTTTAACACAATAGTTGTATATGGTAAAACCAGATTTTAATAATGGTTTTAAAGTTAAAACCAACTTTTGTTTGTGAAGACAAACAAACAAAACAAACAAATTTTGTTAGAAAATTCACCTGAACGAAATCTATTACTTACGAGAATTCGACTAAAATCTAGTAGATTTCAACTAGATTTCCCATACAAAACAAAAAAACAAAATCTACTTCGTAACGAGATTTTGTCGAAATTTAATTGAAATCTGGTAAATTTATTAATGCAACTCTGTTATTTGTACTCAAAATACTAAAAAATACAACTCTTTTCAAGAACAAATGACATTCAAAATAAAAATGAAAAACATTTTTTTTTAATTACAAAATATATTGAAGAAAATATGGTTTTTCGGCATAACAATTTACGAATATTATTCATACAACTGGTAGGTATCAAAGGCATTCAGACATGTGAAAACGAAATCTCATTAAATCTCAAAAAAGTCAAATTAAATTTTGTACAAGATTTGAAATCTAATTGACGAGATTTCTTTCAGGTGTAAATGCCCTATTAGAAGGAGTTTTAAGCTGCATTTAAAAGAGTAAGAATCATATATAATTTTGCAGGCCATTTGTTCAGTGGTCTTAACAGTAAAGAAGTTATCGTTAAAGGGACTGTATACTCAAAAATTTACAAAGGTGCGTCTAAACACTCTTAAGGGCATTTCCAAAACAAAACAAAGGGCCAGTACTGTTTTTTCCAGACTCCAGAAATACATTAGAATTGTACATTTCAAACAATATCTATTTGGTTCCTCTTAATTTCCCAGAACTCCGTCCGATTGTAAAATATTGAACAATAGTGATAAGATCTTAATAAGTCACAAAACAATTAATATTATAATTAATTTTGATTTTACGGTTCATGATCCTGTCATGTGTGAATGTTTTTTCAAAGTAGATGCGATCTCTTTTCCGTTTGTCAAATAGTTTCCATTCAATGGCCTATCTTGTGATGCCATCCAATGCTCTTTTGAGAGTGCGCTAAATGTAACACCATTTTCGTCTTTTATTTTCCGTGTATGGCTTTTACTTTTTTTTGGCGGTTATATATCGAAAGTAGAAATTAGTTTTAAAATTTAACGTTTATTTTATTATATAAAAAAGGAGCAAAATCTTCTTTTCAGTTCACTTTAATACGCTCGCCTTTTTAATAAATTAATGAATTATGCACCTTTTTTTTTTAACAAAAAATGTTTTACAAAGTGAAGAGATTTTGTAAAGATGATTTATCACCAGTCCATATAAGTGTTGTTCAATTTATTCGACGCTGTAGAATAGTAGCTTACTCCATGTAGGGTATAGAAAAAACAAGAATATTTGAACCTTTTGCTATATGAGGAATCAAAACTTAGCCAACGTAGTATATCATTGGGTATACAAATTAGTAATGTCGATTTGGACAACATATGACATAACTGTCACATATGGTTTGTGTCAATAATAACAAATATAGTATTTTGGAGGGTAAACATCTGTCGTTAAAGTTCAGTATTCGATAGATGCCAAAGTGTAAATACACATTTTTTCAATCGCTATAATAATGTCGAATTTTGTGCCTAAAAAATATGTTTTGCAAGGAAGTCTAATAACCTTCTTTCATTTGAAGAAAACAGTCATTATTGGTAGAGGCTTACGGTCAACAGGCACCAATCATAAAACTTGTGAACAATGGTTTGCGCGATTCAAAAGTGGAGATTTAAACATGGAAGACAAGAAGAGGCCTGGTTAGCCGAAAAAGTTTGAAGAAGAACTTGCATTATCATTGAGAGTCACACAACAAACCATTTCTCTGAGAACAGAAGCATTGGGATTCATTTAAAAGCTAGGAAATTGGGTCAAATATGAATTTAAGCCGAGAGACGTTGAAAGGACATTTCTCTAGTCGGAAATGAGGCTTGAACGCCACGCAACGTATTGTTACTGGTGATGACAAATGTATACATTACGATAACCCCAAGCGCAAAAGATTATATGTAAAGCCCGACCAACCAGACAAATCAACGCCGAAATCGAGTATCCATGACGCCAAGTTAATGCTCTGGATTTTGTATTATAAGCTGTTGAAATCTGATTAGACGATCACGTAGGACCTGTACCGAACGCAATTATTCCGCTTGAAGAGAGAAATGAACGAAAAACAACCATAATATTCGACCAGACACGAGGGCATAATCTTCCCTCAAGACAACGCTCGACCAGTAAAAAACTATTTGTAAAATAGTTCTGGTTCATCCGCCTTATAGCCTAGATTTTGCCCCTTCTGACTACCATTTGTATCGACCGATGCAGAACGCTCTTACTGGACTATGCTTCAGTTCAGAACAGGGTATAAGTTTGATTAATGCTTTAGCTCAAAACCGGAGCGGTTTTTTTTTGTCGCGGAATCCACATACTAACAGAAAGATGGGAAAAAGTAGTGGCTAACGATGGACAATACCCTGAATAATGTATCAATTCATTTTGTTATTATAATAAATGAATTTTTTAAGCGTAAAAATCGTCATTATTAACTTGTATACCCAATACAAGCAACATCCTGGAAATGTTAAATATTTTTTATTTTGATTTCATACAGAAAAACAAACAAACAAATGCTTTTTTTTATTCCAGAAAAATCTGAAATATACTTTTAAATGGTACATGTATGTACGCAGTAACAAATATTATTTAAATTGTATGTAAATTTAAAAAACGGTTCTACGGTTACACAAAAACCGCATTACTGCTATTTGAAGAGAAAGTCACAAAAGGCTGGTATACACGCAAAATGGCTTAAGTGCTGACGTGCTTGCAAAAACATTTAAAACAGATTTTCCTTTTTCTGGAAATTAAATTTCATTGAATTTCAAGGAAAAAGGGATGAATTTTTAAAATACAAATAGCGAATAAACATTAAAGCGAAATTAAATTCTTATTAAAGAAAAACGTGAAATAGATTTATTTACGGGCAAGTCCGAGATAACACAGACTACATACCTCACTATTTCCTTTTTTTAAATCAAATAAGAAATTAAGTCAATTAAGCCTTTGCGAAACAGAGCTTAGGACGTTTTAGAGAACAATGGTTAATGGTGTTCAGTAGCAGTCTAGATATTTTTAAAAGCAGACTAGAATTGTTTTAAGTCATATTCAGTTTTCTCTATATAAAAGAAATATTGGATGCTCGGTACCAAAAATGAACATTTTATGACATTAATGTGTAAATATGATTTGGGCCATATGGCAGCCACGGCTGGCGCGTATTAGGAGTAATCTGGAACACTAATATTCACTTTTCGCAGCATATGCCACCGTATTTCGCCAACAACTCTTCGAATGATGATTTCCAGGTGTTCACTTGTCTTTGGTTTATCAAAGTAGACAAGTGAGTATACATAACCCCAAAGAAAATAATCCAATGGAGTTAAATCACACCATCTCGGCGGCCAATTAATGGGATCATTATGTGAAAATCCCCTTTCACCAAAAATTTCTTTGAGTAAAACAATTGTGGCACGCGTTGTGTGGTATGTGGATCCGTCCAGCCAGATTAATGCCAGCTAATTAAGGTACGAACACATTTCTAATCATGTCTCTATACCGTTCACCATTCACAGTAATTACCATTATCGTTTTAAAAGACATATGAACCAATGACTGCCAGCCCAAAAAGCGCAACCAACAGTAATTTTCTGTGGATATAATGATGTTTCGACAAAAGCTTGTGGATTATCCTCACACCAAATGCAACAATTCTGCTTAGTTACCTACCTATTCAACCAGAAATGCAACCGAAACCTATTTCATAATAAATAATTAACACAAAGAACCATTATTTTGATAAAAAATTGCAACAATTTGCTCGTTGCTTCGTTGCTCTGGTGTAAATCTATCCACAATGAAATGTCAAGCCAAACTAAACAAAAAACAGCTATCACCTGTTAAATCGGTAGTCAAATAAAGCAGTGTCGCCAACTAAAAGTTATGAACCTTTAAAAAAAAAAAACAATCGATATTTTTGACGAGCTTTGTTAAACCAAATATGTACTTATTTGATCAATAACCTTTCGCCATTTTTATAGTAAAGTTATTATTCCATCAGAGTAGACCTCTAGGTTTTCTGAGGGAAAAACTGATCTAATTGCGTTTTGCAGGTCTCCATGGAATTAAATTTATACCATTAAGAGAGTTCTTAAGAAGTCTAAATGAGTGATAATCTAAAGACTCAAGATCCGGTCCATATGGTGGATGCTTTAAAGCTTTCCAAAGAAGTATTCTGGTTCTGCCGGGTCATTAAAGGTTTGTGTGATGTGGAGTTGCCATTTAATTGCCGTTTTAATTGAACTGCTTGTTTCGATTTCATTAATCCAATCGATTGACCATGTTGTAGATGCTCATAATAAACAATTACCCTCAAATCACACAAGACACTCAGCATTACCTTTCTGGAAGTCAATCCTGGCTCTGCCACGTTTTCATCGCCCGTAATATTCGCTTTAGAAATGGTTTGATTTCGTTTCGTTTTAGCAGTGAATCGCAATTGGTAATTCGATCTATTCAATTTTTCACTGTTAATTCATGTGGCAACCAAATATCGAGCTTCTTTGTGTATCCAGTTCCTTTAAACGGTTGATAACTGTTTTTTAATGAATGCCTTGTTCTCTTACATCATTTCTGGTTTACTTTTTTAGTAATGGGTCGACCAGAGCGATATGCATTCAAAACTAGCAAATATTTCGCTGCTGGCTTTCTAAATATTTACTTTCTTTATTTTATACTTTATTCGTTAAATTTATGAATTTTTTCAGCAGCCTGCGACGCCTACTAAGCTTTCTATAATCGAAAAGCCATTTGTAAACGTAGACAATTTTTACAGAATAATGCGAACTTAATAATGTCTTCGAACGGAGTAAAGAGTTAAACTTCGCCTTACAAACAACCAATAGTGTAACCAAGAGGGACATATGTTCTTAGTTACCCAATGTATAATAGATATAATAAAGGGTCCGCCAAATATTTTTTTTTTTGGAAATGCTATAAAAAAACTACTGAATATTTTCTCAAATCCTTTTTTTTTATTTCATTTTGATCTTAGCGGGTACGAAAACAAGCAAAATTGTCGCATTTGGGGCATAGAAAACCCGCACGCTTACATTGAAAAGCCGATACACCCAAGACGAGTCACTGTTTGGTGTGGATTTTGGTCCAGAGACATAATTGGGCCATTTTTCTTCGAAAATGAGCAAGGAGTGGCCGTTAGAGTCAATGGCGATCGTTATCGGGCCATGTTGAACGAATTTTTGTTCACAAAAATTGAAGAGGAGGATATTAGCAACATTTGGTTTCAACAGGACGGCGCTACGTGCCACATAGCCAAAGCTACACTCGATGTTTTGCGCCCTGTTTTTGAAAGATCGCATCAGCCGCAGAGCTAATGTCGAGGCAGCCATTTGAATGAAATTATTTTAGATTATTAACCGGAAGGATTGTACTTTCAAATAAAAAAAGAAATTTGAGAAAATATTCAGTAGTTTTTTTATAGCATTTTCAAAAAAAAAGTATTTGGCGGACCCTTTATATAAGAGATAAGAGATTATTTAAACGATGTAATAAAAATAACGATATTTAGCTGTGTTATGTTGTGAGGATAGAAGCCTGCACTGACGTATTTAAAATATTCAAAAGCGAATCAAAGGCGACCATGAGAAAGATAATTCACTTTAATTTACTTGAGCATAAATCCCTTTGATTGTTAAGGCCTGTGAAAAAATTTCCCAGCCCTAAAAATGTAATATGTACGAGTATAAATAAAATAGAATTAAATCAATACTGTTATAACAACCTATGTTTTTTAAAGAGCACATATATTGCTGCGTTCGTCCATATATTTTTTTTTAATTTGCTTTATCAAATTTGTCCTTTTTGCTGATTTGTTGCAGCCTTTATACACGTTTTTTGTTTAGATGATTTTTAATATCCTATACATGCCTGGAGACGAAAGTCAGCTGTCTAGACGAAAGGCGGCGAAAATAATCTATTTTTTTCGGATTTACAAAAAAATTAATAAAAATTATTTTGTAAAAATAGATAAAACAAAGTGGCTTAAGAAGATAAAGCCTGTTGCTGAGAATTATAATTACAATATACAAGAAAGACCAAGAAATTCGTAACCGAAATTAATTTGAAGTTCAATAAGCTCTTTAATGAAAATCATTACACTATGCGACAAAAAATTATAAGTAGAAGTTATGTTATTTTTCTGGTGTATTGTTGAGTACGGGGGAAGAATAGATGGCGGTGGATTTAGGAAACCTCTAACACCTTAAGAAACATATGTCTAAGCCTTAAGATGCCACGTTGAAGAGTATTTTTTTAGAGCCCGCAAAAATAATCTTAGTAAATTTGTAAACATGGAAAAACTTAGCCACCATTATGTTAATCAATACAGCAGAATATCGAAGAAGTTATGTAACTTGTGTAAAAGTTAATAGCTCGGGAAAGTTAACTAAATTTCAGCGTTCACATACCGCTCTAAAAAATTAAAGTAAGGCTTGGCGAAAACCCGAGATTTTTTTTTTAAAGCCCAACCCACTGATTTTTATTCAGGTTTTTGATGGATTTTTTTGGGTTTTATTGGGTCTTATAACTGCTTTCGAATTCCGTTTAGGTCGACAATATTTTCTATTTATTAGTAAAACTCCATTGTTTTAGTATTTATAATGCAATTTTGCACTCTCGGTCGGATCAAGGCGGCATTGTGCACTATGAGCTGATAAAACTCGATGATCGGAGCAGACTGCAATTACTTCATTTAAACCGAAATATAAAGACAAACATGATTAAGTTATTCTATTGCATGAAAACGATCGCAGAAGTTTTCAGATAATTAGAAACGATTAAATGCCGCACCCGCAGTATTTTCCGAACATTGCTTCTTCTGACTATTGGCTGTTTCGACGGATACAATATCTTTTGGCATGCCGCCAATTCACTTAGAAAAAAAAAGAATAAATAAATAAATAAATAAAATCGGCTTCAAAGTTGGAGTGCCTCGAAAAGCGAAAAGTTTTTCTGGTGAAAAGATGTAAGCAGAAATTTGACAAACTTGGTAATTCATAACCTTTTTTGAACTAAAAAACCGACCGAATGAATTTGACCTCATAATACGTTAATTATACTTATTTTTGTTGTGAATAAACTACGAAAACATTTAACCCACCAGGGTTTTTTTCAATATAATACCCGTTAAAACCCGGGCGGTACCACCGAGTGTACGAATTTTTAAAGGCAACGATACACTTCGAGAACTTCAACTGTTAATGGCAAAGGTGGGTGAATATGTTACATAAGCATTGATGACATTGAAAATTGGACCAAGGATCAAAGTTCAGAAAATAACGAGTCATACCGCCATGTCAATTATTAGGCGACAACCATTTCGATATGTAAGTCTCGACTGCTTTTTTAAGCATTTCGCACAAACTATTATGTAAATTGGCTTAAAAACAATTTTCTTACAACAGTTTTATTCATACCAATATAAAATACCAATATGGGAATTTATAATGGACTATGATGTCGGGCAAATGTCCACCTCTAGCACATCGCTAGACGTCCGTTTTTTTCAAAAACTATTTGCAACAAAGCTTCGCTTATCTCGTCAATGCAGCGCCGAATTGCATTTTTCAAAGTGTCAGTTGTTCGTAGTTTGTTCACGTAAAACCGGTCTTTCAAATGGAAACAGAGAAAATAATCCAACGACGTTAAATCACAAGAATGAGGCGGCCAATTGACATTACCAAATCGAAAAATTACGCGACCAGCGAATATCTCATGCAATAACTGAATTGTTTGGCTGGCGTGTGGCTTGCGACACCGTCCAGGTGAAGCCAAAGGTTTCTGATGTCAACATTAGCCAACTGTGACCACAAAAAATTGGTTATCATGGTTTGGTAGTGCAGAGAATTCCCGGTGACGGCGTTTCCTTGCTAATTTTCGAAAAAATACGGGCCGCCTAACCACAAACCGCAAAATACGGTCACTTTCTTTTGATGTAATAGTTTTTCGAGGATTGTTTGGGGATTTTGTGAGCTCCATATGCGACAATTTTGTTTGTTTACATAACCACTTAATTGAAAGTGGACCTCATCACTAAAGATGATTTTGTTGAAAAATGCGTTGTTTTTGTTCAGTTTTTCAAACAGTCAAATCATAAACTTTAATTCTTAAACGAGTTGAACTTTATAAGCGTAAAGATGAAGATATTGCGCAAAGCTCCTCTGATGATGTGAGTTGATGTTACAGGCTCATTCTCAACACTTTGCTTGTACAGCGGTTATGTTTGCATCACTACGGCCACTACGAGCGTATTGTTTTAATCTACTGTCAGCAACAGTACCGTGAGCCTCGAATTTTGCGATTTAATTACAAGGAAAAGCTGCTTGAATTTTACGAAGCGATACAGTAAAATTTTCACCATTTTGATAGTAAATTTTCACAATTAAAATTCTTTGTTCAAGAGTGTAGCATTACATAGTTAAAATTTCTCAATTTTTTACTAAATAAGTGTCAAAGGTTGACAGCTCACTTCTTGACATTTCATCATTTGACAGCCAATTTACTTCCTAATTTTAAATTTGCCTACCCTGTACATACCATATGTATTAAGTGAATGTGATTGTAAAACCAGCTGGAAGAAATTAAATCTAAGTTTCTTTAGTAATGGTGAAGACTAAAGTCTCAATTAGACGTGATTTAACAAAACGCCATAGTAGCAACGCAACCAACCAAACTTATGAGCGACAAAGAGTTTGATTAGTACTGTGATTACGATTACAGTAGTAAAGTCATTAAAATAGATGTGTTTGTGAAAAATCTGTTTACATATTTAGAGATGGCGTCGTGTAATGATTAATGCGCACGCTTAACAATACTAGCGGCTCAGGTTTGAGCCCCAACAGAGGACATGACGAAAAATTCAATTTGTGGTTCGAGTATTTAATACAGTGACAACTCCTGACCTTCCTGCTTTACCTATGGCGATGATGACAAACATCAAACGAATGATCAGGAGAAAGCGCCACTTGCTGGGGAACAAAATTACAATGATAAGTAAATATATCACCACCACCATTTAGCAAGGATCTTCACTACTCGTCCTCTTAGCTTTGAAAAATTAATTTGATTAATTAAAGTAAAATAAAGCAAAATGGATGCTTTGTGGAAAACCAATTGGCCACCAAGAGGAGCGCTGAAGGAAAAAAAATATTAAGGAAAGTTAAAAGTTCGAAAAAGTTAATTATCCTTGGAATACATGGTTTACTTTTGCAGATTATATTGTACTTTCATTTGAAAAATACCAGGCCAATCTACATTAAAGCTGACCTAGATTCTATTCTGGCGAGGTTTGATTTATCGTTTACGACTATAAAATATTAGGTGACAGAATTTAAGTGAGATATTAAGAGCTGCCAAGATGAACAACATTGTGATAGAGCAATTAAGGTGTACACGAGAGAAACAATAAATTAATATATACGCACCTTCAGGTAAGTGAGCTAGCTAGCTGAAATGATAGGCATTAAAAGTGCTATATTTCGCATATGAGTGAAGAAAGATGGGTGACGCATTTGTTTACAATAAAAAAGTAAACAGTCTTGTGAAGAGGTTTTAACAGAGTGTTTAAACCTATAAAGTCGAGTTTACTCGTAAGTGTCTATTCTTAACTATGGATCAGACATGGTTTCAGCACTTCACACCTATGACAGTTGAACACTAAAAGAAGTGCACTGGGTTTTGAAAATCGTCTCAAAAGAAGACGAAAGGCCTGATTGATTATCTGATTAAATAAGGGAAAAAGTTCATTAGTTAACGGAAAAGAAGGTGTTGTTTCATTAAACAGTGCATTCTGAGCTGCTTCATCTTGCAGCTTATTCATCAGATTTAACTCGTCCGGCTTATTTTCTCAAGATTTCAAAAAATTGACTCTTGTTGTACGCCATAATACCTATTATTATCCAGTACTCTTAGGCACATGTTATAAACATCATATTACAAATAAAAATGCCGAAAAACAAAGATACACCAACTTAGTACATTAGTACATTTAGAACTACAAACTTTATTGTGAAATTTATTTTATTGGTTTGTGTCAAGGCTGTCAAAGCCATACTTATTTGAGTTGCTAACAGCGTTACCAATTGCCTATTGAACGGTGCTACCGGTGTTACATTTGAATTAACGGATCTGAATGGAAGATTTGAGAAGGTTAAAGACTTTACTAGAAGATTTAAAACTGACAGCAGTCAGATATATAAGGAATGCTGCTTTGCCTACATTAGTCAGTTATTGTTAAGCAGTCATAATGTCGTACTACGAGTTGAGTTTTGAGTAAATTGGTGTATAAAGCGGATATTCAATAAGTTGTATATTGTATAGTTATAGTTGTGTAAATAAACGTCTGTATAGAGTAAAACATTAAATTCGTTTAAAAAATTAAAACGTAAAATTTATTTTTATTTTTATAAAATACCTTAATTATTGTAAAAGTTACTATTTTTGCAACGCAAAAGCTTAAATGAGCCACTGTGCGACGATTGATATTCAATCAACTTATTCGTTCATCAATGCGTAAAGGTAACAAAAATCGTTTACTTACCTGAAAGTCTTTAACATATTTTAAAAATAGAAAATAGAAGTCTTCAACATATTAGAAAACTAATATTACTTCCCAGGTTATTCTTCCTCTTCATTCTTTTTTGACGCATAGTGTTATTTGAAGTACATTTTTACAATTTTCTTTTCATCTTCTGAAATGTATACAAAAAAATAAATTTTATTGAATATAAAACATGAAAAAAATGTAAAAATTTATAGGCCAAATAATGCTTTAAATATAGGTTTTTGAGTTTCTTTTTTGAACATTTTTTTCTCTTTCCTGCGGCAATGCATTACAGGACCGATGTCATACATATAAAAATTTCACACATTGGAATGAGAAGTCACGAAAGAATAAAAAATATTGGAGTGACTTGTTACCCTATGCAACATATGGTATTATATAGGGTCCACCAAATATATATTTTTTTGAAAATGCCATTAAAAAAAACTACTGAATATTTTTTCAAATTTCTTTTTTTATTTGAAAGTACAGTCCTTCCGGTTAATAATGGAAAATAATTTCATTCAAATGGCTGCCTCGGCTGGCCATGCAGCAGCCTACACGATCGGGGCTTTTAAGCACATTATCGATTGTGTGCAGCTGTATTTCACCAATGGCTTCACGAATATTGTCCTTTAAAGCGTCAATTGTCTCCGGCTTGTTGGCGTAACACTTATCTTTGACGGCACCCCACAAATAATAGTCCAATGGTGTCAAATCGCAGCTCCGAGGTGGCCAAGCGACATCAGCTCAGCGGCTGATAATGCGATCTTCAAAAACAGGGCGCAAACCATCGAGTGTAGCTTCGGCTGTGTGGCACGTAGCGCCGTCCTGTTGAAACCAAATGTTGCTAATATCCTCCTCTTCAATTTTTGTGAACAAAAATTCGTTCAACATGGCCCGATAACGATCGCCATTGACTGTAATGGCCACTCCTTGGTCATTTTTGACGAAATATGGCCCAATTATGCCTCTGGATCAAAATCCACACCAAACAGTAACTCCTCTTGGGTGTATCGGCTTTTCAAAGTATGCGTGTGGGTTTTCTGTGCCCCAAATGCGACAATTTTGCTTGTTTACATACCGGCCAAGATCAAAATGAGCTTAATCTGAAAAGATGATTTTTTTTTGGCAAAATCGGCATCTTCTGTAAGTCGATCGCAGGCCCACTTAGCGAAGCGAAAAAAGCGTATACACAACCATATTCGTTCAGCGGAAGGATAAAACTAATTATCTGTCAAATCAGACATGAGCTAAGTGTTACCATTCACGATATAAGCATAAGTTGAAAAAAAAACGTTAGATGGCGGACCCTATATTTTAAGGGTTTTATATAGAGTTCTTTCTCAAACAATGTTATTTTTTCGAAATAGTTTATCTATTTTCAATTATCAAATCTCTTTCTCACACTCTTTATCGCGTTCCATACGTACATAGCTCTGTATCAGCTTTAAAATGTCAAATTGCCAAACAGCAGCAATATTTCTTGGAAACACCCTCCTCCGCATTCCTTTCATGTGTAAAATACGACTTGTGCGGTAAGATTTTGTAAATCTTTAAATTGTGTATTACAGGTTGAAAAGCTGGCGTAATTGAGTGAAAGAGCACGAACATATTTTTCTAGGAAGTCAGCTTGACAATACGGGTGGGGTGTTAAATTTAAGAGGCATTACTATTAAAAATAATCTTTGAAAGTAAAGCGATAAAATAAATGCCGGAAAAGTTATTAAATGAGTTATTGTAAGAAAAAACAAACTTAATTACATACTTATTACTTTTTAAATAAGTCTTCAAGAGTAAAGTGTAACAAGTTTTTGTTGCATTAAAAGATTTTACGATAAAGTCTCTTAAGGCAAAGTTAACGAACGTCGATGATGTGAATATGTATGGAGTAGTGGACTATTGTCGTAGTGATTATAGGGGTTAGGCTAATTTAAAAACTGGCACCTGATCTTGAAGCCAAAAAGCCCATTGTGATGCTGGATTCTACAATGACTCTAGAAAAAGAAAAACCAGGACTACGTGCTCACCTAATCCAAGTCTATATCGTACTTATAGCAGCAATTCGGTGTCCATAAGGTGCCTTCCCAGGACTCTTGACCTTGTAACGCAGTTTAATTTTTCGGCTGGGCTATCTCTCAGTCTGTTCAGGTTCCAAACCAGGCTACTTTGAATAAAAACACGATTAGTTATTTCCGTGAAAACAAGCTTCTTTATTAATGAAACCTTAGATTTAATTTATATCTATCTTAACTACAAAACTGATTTAGGATGTGCTGCGGCAATATTGTACTGGTAATATCTAGAACAGGCGCTATTGATAGCTACTGGAACGTATGCTGCAGTCCGAGTATAGTGATAAGCGTACTGTACTGGAGACAGCGTCAGGTGTGTTGGCTGTGCTGGAGACAGCGTTCGTCGCCAACTTCCAAAAATACATCGGAGATGTCTAAACTAGTGGCTTTTTTTCTGAAATGTCAAGTATTTTTGCTTATTGCCAACAGTCATCATCTAGTTCAACTGAACTGAACTAGTTTAACTGAACTAGAAAAGAAGAAAAGAGAAAATATTTTCATTTCAGCCACTAGTTTAGACGTCTCCAAAGTATTTTTGTAAGTTGGTGACGAACGCTGTCTCCAGCACAGCCAACGCACCTGTGGCTGTCTCCAGTACAATACGCCAATCACCACACTCTGACTGCAGCATTATAAAAACAAACTTATAAGCTTTTTTGCTTATAAAAACAAATACAAGTAGGTGGCCCAAAAACTAATAGGATCCGGTCAAAGGGTAATGTTAACCTCTTTTATAGTAACGGGTCCGCCATCTAACATTTTCTTTCAACTAGTGCTTATTTCGTCAATGGTAACACTTAGCTCATGTCTGATTTGACAGATAATTAGTTTTATCCTTCCGCTGAACGAATATGGTTGTGTATACGCTTGAACAATACTGGGAAATATTACGACATTACTTTGAAAATTTACCAAAAAATCATCATTTCAGGTGAAGCTCATCTTAATCTTGGCGGGTATGTAAACAAGCAAAATTGTCGCATTTGGGCCACAGAAAACCCGCACGCATACATTGAAAAGCCGATACACCCAAGACGAGTCACTGTTTGATAAAATGTTTTAACGAGTAAGAACGTTGGTTTACTGAATATTTTTCCATAATAAATTTGCCACGTCTCTACTTCACGACCGCCAAATATGAACTGTCAAGAGTAATGTTTACCCGTCGGACACCCTGTATAAGCATGTAAGCAATGCAGAAACTATTGTTTCTGTGATGCTACAATTTTATTGTTTTTCGATGTCAGACTTTACAATATTTTTATCATTTTTGCTCTATTGTCATTTTGACAGAAATGTCAGAAAAGGTATATAATTTTTTGAAAAAAGCTAAATGAAAACTTTCGAAGCTAAATCGAACATAAAAAAGCTAAATTTAGCTTAAAAAAGCTAATATGGTCACACTGTGTACAGGAGACAGCATCGGGTGCGGTGGCTGTACTGGAGACAGTTTCTGAAACGGTTAGTTCGCGTTAGTACGATTAGAAGCGAAATGTGGGGGCTCTTGTCATAGCTTCTGATTAAAAGCTAGTGTAAGAGCAATTTGAGAGCTTTTACACTCAATAAGACGACGACGAAAACATGAAGAATGCGGGAGAGATTGTTGTCAATAATGCTTAAACGTCACATGCAAAAGTAATTCTGGTGCTCTTACACTGACAAAACCAAAGTATTACGTAATAGTAAGATAAATTGGGAGCTCTTAAAATCACTGGTGAGACCAAAGTAAACCACCTCTTAGACCCTTCAAGGCCAGGTAACACTTAGCTCATGTCTGATTTGACAGATAATTAGTTTTATCCTTCCGCTGAACGAATATGGTTGTGTATACGCTTCGCTTTGTGGGCCTGCGATCGACTTACAGAAGATGCCGATTTTGACAAAAAAATCATCTTTTCAGATGAAGCTCATCTTAACGGGTATGTAAACAAGCAAAATTGTCGCATTTGGCGATCGTTATCGGGCCATGTTGAACGCAAACCATGTTTGTTCACAAAAATTGAAGAGGAGGATATTAGCAACATTTGGTTTCAACAGGACGGCGCTACGTGCCACACAGCTACACTCGATGTTTTGCGCCCTGTTTTTGAAACACAGCTGCACACAATCGATAATGTGCTTAAAAATTGGACCGATTGTGTAGCCTACTGCATGGCCAGCCGAGGCAGCCATTTGAACGAAATTATTTTCTATTATTAACCGGATTGTACTTTCAAATAAAAAAAGAAATTTGTGAAAATATTCAGTAGTTTTTTTTTTTATAGCATTAAAAAAAAAAATTATTTGGCGGACCCTTTACTTGTGTAAACTGAAATGAAATATTCTTGCTTGTATTTTTACAATTTTCTTTTATGCTACATTCGTTAAACACAAACGGTTTGCTTATTTGAATATTTGTTATTGTCAATAGGTTGTTGTATTTGTTGTATTGGTAATAGGATTTGTTGGTTTATTTTTTTCATATATTTTGTTATTATACTCAAGTCAAACCATAAAGGGGATTAGTTATATATTTATGTGACGCAAGTACTTTGCAGTTACCACCTTCTCTTAATAGCAATAACTACACAACTTTGCCAACTATATCCAAGATGGACAGCATGTCTCCCCACAAGACACTGACAGAGATCAACCAGTATTTGTAGGTTCAATAGTTGACTAGTCTTCCTCCGATCAACACAACTTATTCGCCTGCTTACAAGAAGAAATCTGTCTCCATCTTCTGGAGAACATATTACTGGCCCAGCACTTAAGATAAAAATGACAAGTAGAAATAGGCATATTAACAATTTCTTATGCCGGAAAAACCTGAGCCGTCGTGCGCCATCTTTCCAGATCATCTATCACACAGTTACCTAAAATATCACTGTGTCCTGGTACCAATATGAGCCTGATAACAATATATTCTCCCATCAGCATGAGTACAGAGACTTTATTGTCGCCTATCGGTATGAATGCATATCCTTCTAATCGTAATTATGTTTCTTGCAAGCCAATTAGTGACTTCCTGAATGGCCGCCACCTGCGCTTTAAAGACGCTGCAGTGATCAGCCAGTGCAGTGATCACGTCTCCTTTCAGCATATTCTGCCAAGATCTGCTCCTGTATGTATCCACTCTGCTTGGAAATACATCGATCTGTCTCAAAGTACCGGCAAGTCCGGTATAGTGCGAAATTCCAAGAGCCTCAATTCCTTATCTTCAGCATGGCAGCACACGCCATATGTTTCGCTGTAATATTCGGCGGCCAGGAATGAAGAAAAACGTTGAGCGTTGTCCAAAATGCTCCGGAGGCCCGAATTAGGACTGATCGTTAAACCTTTTTCCAAATTTTTCAGATCATAAGCTAAGAAAGATTACACAACACTTAGGAAATACTTTGCAGAAAGACTGAGTTAGTGATGAATGATAACAGAACATCAATTTTTTGTCGAATATGGGAGCGCACAAGAAATCTGTGACTTTGGTATAAATCTTCCTGTCGATTTTTATTTTAAGCCGTATTTTATCAGGAACTAGAACTCTCCAGTTAGGCCTATTTAAAACAAAGAATTGAAGTTTATTAAAAGAATTTCGGTTTAGGTCAAGATGATTCTTCTCCAGGTGGATTTCACCCCAAGCTACCATAGCAGATTCTGTCATAGGGCTTTCCCCGTGTATAGCAAAATCAGTACTTGCGCCGATTTATGTGGGTATTGATATTCTCTTGCGCAGTTATTAATAGTAGGTCGTCATTTAAAGTTATGCGCGGCCACTAGATCTTTAGAATGTTACGTAGACAGCTTCTGCAAAATACTTGTGGCGTCTGGTAATTGTGCATTGGCCTGCCACTTTTTGAAACCATAGAGTCTTGACGCATGATTTGTTGATTGATTTGTTGGCCGCCGCTACTGCTGTAGTATGCATAAAGTCAATTTTTGCTAACATGCCACCTGTTGTTAGCGAGTAGAAATATGTCGTTGTTATAGTCGAGATATTGGTTGATTGCCTACGTTATTATTCGCTTTCTGGCAACAACCAATGCCAAAATGCAGTTCAGGGTAAATGTGAGTAGAATGCGGGAGAACAGACACCCTTTTTGACTCCCGCCAGTGTGCGGAAAAGGTCACTAACATTTCCATAATGCATAATCCTCTTAGAGGTGTCCTTGTATTGAAAAGACTATGCTGTTGATGATTTTCTTCGGGACTACCTTGCTTTGTAGCACCATCCATATAACGTTGCGGTTAATGAATTCGAAGGTTTTCGTAAAGTCTATAAATGCCAGAAACATAGGCGAGTTATGTCGATTATATTGTTTTATGATTAGTCTTCGGCTGTCTATGTGGTCAACTGCCAACCGCCTGGGCGGAAAGCCAGCCTGCTCTTCTTACAGTTCGCTGGTAATGCGGCTTAACAGAACTCTATTGAGTATTTTAAAGGCTGCTGGTACAATCGTTATGCCGTGCTTAGTATTGCAGTCTTTTTGTCCCACTTCTTAGGAATTTGAACCACTAAACTTTGTTTCGAGTCCCGTGGGATTGCTTCTGAGTTATTTGTTTAAGTAAAAAGAGACACAAAGATCCGGATTGTATAGTTTCGCGGGATATAATCAATACTAGAGGCTTTTTTGTTGCAAAAAAGTTTCCGCATTATTATCATTGCTAGAAGAGCTGGTGCAGGTTAACTTAATACGATCACGCGTGGGAATACTAGAGGGCCTGGGAACTGGTTTGAAGTTTATTCCAAGTAGTCGCGTTAACGAGTTAGTTGCCCTTCTAAATTCATCATTTTTGTCTTTAATGAGGGAGTTTCTTGGTGCATGATTATCGTGTATTTTCTTTTGAAAAATGCTGCCTCCATTAAGGGCAAAAATCTGTTGAGGTGAAATTCCCTTAAAAAATTGTTGTCCCGAAAAGCAGATGATATTTTTAATATAAATTTTGCTTTCAATTGGCTTTAATCATATTTGGTGAAAACTGTTATTTTTATTCGTTTCCGACAAGAGAACGACTACATTTCGGTAGGGTTAGGCAACACTTCAAAATTTGTATCTACTTAAAGTCAGCATCCGTGTTTTGGAAATGAAACCGCTGTTTGTCTTCTTTTGAGTTTAAAAAACTGCTTTGAAAATGGGCAGAAGCATTGACATCGATGAAGATTTATTTTGATGACATTCGTGAAACACTTGCCATCGCTCGCCTCAATATTTTTCCTCAATATTTGCCTTATTTATGCAAATTATTTTATGCAAAATAAGCCATAAATTATTATAAATTGAAAATATTGAATATAACGGTATTTTCAATTTACGTGTACGAGTACGTGTAAGGATTCAAAGGTTCTATGCTTCTACTCATCCAAAAGACAAACTTGTGTAATGAATTGTCTTTTAGTACAAAACGCAATTGAAAGAATATGTGAAGATAAAAGACAAACTAAAATTGGAATTGATATGTATGTGTAGAAATGACAATAAATGACAAATATTTGTCATATATGTATATGGAATCTCAATAGAGTAGAGATAATATATTTTTAATAAATTTAAAGTGTATCAGGAGCAAACAAAAGCGAATATGAATTTCCTAAGAATAAATATGAAATCCCAGAGTTATTCCAGTAGTATTCCATTGACATTTCATTAAAAGAAATATGAAAAACGATGTTCTTTACATTAATTATAGATTGAATAATATTCATGGAATGTCATTTAAAAATAAATTTTATTTTTTTACAAGAGAGAAAGAAAAAACAACAAATTTGAAAACTTTGTGTCTTAACTTCTCAACATAATCTCTTTTTTGTCCGTTATACTCTTCCCAGCGATATACAATAGTTTCAATACCAAGTTTACTGTCAGAACTGCCTGACTTCTTAAAATGGTTGTTCATTGTTGGCAATTCTTTTACACCGAACCCTTTTTTCAAGTTTGGAAGTAGAAAATAATCCGAAGAAGCTTAATCCAGCGAATTAGATGCGTGACGTAGCAATTCGAACTTTAAAGGACTGATTTTGGCCTTCTCAATAGTGGATGCGTGAACTACTTTCACTAGCTTTGTGGCTTCTTGTGATCGATGAGGCACTCAAGGACTTTGATTAGTTGGGCAACAAGGTAGATTGCCTATGCTAATGACGTGGTTCTGCTTGTGAGTGGTAATTTTATCTCCACTATAATAAAACTAACGCAGGGTGCATTGGAGAAGCTGTCACGTTGGGCACAATAATGATTTAGTTGTTAATTTGGCAAAGACAGAGCTTGCACTATTCATCAGAAGGCGTATGATTGCATCGATCGCGCTTCCAGTTTTTGATAAAGTGGCATTGAATCTCGCCTGTAAGAACTTAATTGGGAGGAGTTGCAGACTGATACCATATGCTATACACTGGCTGTATAGGACCGTGGTCTGCCCCATTCTTACCTATGGTAATAGGTCAGGCTTGATACAATAGGCATCACTTACAACAGTAGCGAAAAGGAGCAGTGCGCTGCCAGTCGTGAATGCTATGCTTGTTATTCGTCTCTGGGATTTTAAAGTGCATTTTCTGGCGGCTCACTCTGGGTATACGCGCCTTTTGTGCGAATTGGCAAATAGGATAATAGATGTGATTTAATTATATATATCTGATCCACTAAAAATTTCGATATTATCGAGGTAGTGCATCCATGCAATCCTCCTCTTGGCCGATTAGCCTTCTACACAGATGGCACCAAAACAGGGGAGGAAGGTACTTGAACCGGCGTGTACTGAGAGAAACTCGATTTTAATTACTCATATAAGTTGAACGATGAATGCAGTGTTTTCCAGGCTGAAGTTTTTACGATTGGGAGGACGGTGAAAGAGATCCAAGGTATGGTAGGGAGAGTGCGAGTAGTCACTGTTAGACGGCTTTCAGGTCGCTTACATAATGTTCGATCACGTCTGAGATGGTCCTAGATTGCAGAATGGCTTTAAGAGGTTTGTATAAAATCGTAAGACTTTGTTGGGTACTGGGACGCTGTGGTATTACGGGGAAAGAGCTGGTTCGACGGGGCTTGGAGTCAGAGAACCTGCGAGCTGAAAACTCCTTACCGCCGCCATTATGCCACTACATTTGCGGACTCAAAGGGTTCTTCGCTAAGAGGGCTGGTGAATTCTGATACAATGAGCAAGGATGTATGATTTCAAGGTCCATCAGGCGGCCAGCTCCAGCCGAAGGACCTCGAGCAAGTCAGAACTAAGGCAAGCTAAGGGCATCATTACTGGCCACTAAGACATGCGTTCAGACTGACTTTTGTATGCTATGTGAGGGTGTGGTAGAAACAGAGACGATTAATTGGGTAGGCACACGATTCTAACTCTTACCTCCCTTACGGGGTTGAAGCTCCAGTTTGCTAAAGGCTTTAATTGGCTTTGGTATGGGAATTGTCCCGCTCTCGGAGCTGTTTCTTTCATTTTTACCTCTTATTGATCTATCTCTCGTCTTTTCTTCTTTCTAGGATGACGACAAGAACGGAGTGATGAAAACAGCGGTTCGAGCGGTGGTTGCACATCCTATTACCTAAACTAATGCATTGTCTTGATGAAACTATTCGCCGTTGATTAAATTTCTTTTTAAGGATAATCAATGAGTGTAGGGATAGAGTGGTGTAGTGGTGTCAATGCCTGCATACAACACAAGCGACACAGGTTCGAATCACCATCGAGACATGATGAAAAAATTTAATTGTGGTTTGAATGCTTCATTAAAAGACTTCAACCCCCACCAGACAAATCCATAAAAAGAAGCCACACCGACTTTCTACCTTACCTTTGACGATGACAGCAACCATTACACGAGTGATGAAAAGGAAATGCCACAGGATTATCACCACCCATTAGCAAAGATCTTCACCAGTACACAATCACATAGAAACAAGCTACAATATATTAGTCATCTACTTAGCTTGGAAAACAACTGATTAATGAAACTGAAACAAGCTAATGAACGGCTTGCCAAGAGACAGGGTTGGAACCCACTGGGTAACCCAACTAAACCCACCCGGGTTTTATTGGGTATTATATTTAATGGTTTTTTAATGTAAAGGTTTTCGTAGGTTATTTACAACAAAAATCAGTTTAATTTACGTATTTCGACCAAATTTTGAGTTAAAAAAGAAAATGAATTAGCAGATTTGTTAAAATAATAATTTATCAAATCACTGCTTACATCTTTTCCCTATCTCTGAGCCAATTTCCAAATCCCGTCTCAGAACGACTTCTCGTCTTTTAAGACGCTTCAGCTTTGAACCCGATTTTATATTTCTTCAAAGGAAGTGAATTGGTAACAGGCTTGCAGATAAACTCATACCTTATTCTATGGCCTAGATAGGTTCTGAGAAAGTAGGCCGTAAATCGATATGCCGTAAAAAGAGATGAATATGTGTTGCGTTTGCTTTCCTTATGCTTTTAGTTAAAAAACGAGCTAATTTGCGCCATAAAACGAATGTGTTCCACAATTCAAATAGGCCGTTATAGCGCCATTATAGGTGTATTCTATCCGTTGCAAAAGCTAATAGTCAGACGGAGCAATGTTCGGAAAACACGGCGGAAGCGGCATTTGATCGTTTCTTATAATTATTTTGCAAGTTTTGCTACATAAGTCCAGACGTTGTCATGCAAAGAAATAGTTTGATCATGTCCGTCTTTACAAACCCTTCGTTATTCACTTTTTTCAATTGGTTCATGTATTTTGCAACGACGATTGTACAAGACCACTTACGAACCTCTGCTAGTGTGTATAACTTAACTGATCGCTACTATGGTATTCTTGCTAGCAACTTGTTCAGCTTATTTCAACTCTGCTAGCAAATATTTTATGGTCACAACTAAAGGACAGACTTCTGCAAGGCAGAATCGTACTCGGCTCTAATATAACATTGGTTGGGCTAATACATTTCAAGTGAAAATATCGACTACAATGTAGACATGCAGAAAATTGGTGACTTTTAATTTTTCCCTGTGTACAAACTCACTGAGATTGTTTATTTTTGCGGGTTATCAATACACCGTTGCGCTTTGAAACTCATATGTACGTTTTTAAACTGCCAACGAAGGCTTTCAAAATGCCTTAAACAGCAGTTTTAACATTGAAATCAATCGTTGCAAAAATTTATTAAAAGACAATATTTAAATATGCGTTTCTTTAAGCGAATAAATGAGTTTTCAAAAATTGAAAATAAATCAAAAATGAAATGACTGAAACGAGAGAAAAAAATTAATTATTTTATGAGAGTCTTTGACTTTCAGAAAGTTTTTGCAGCCCTTTGTTGTGCCTTATCATTATTATGATGATGACGGTGATAATTTTATATTTTTACGCTAAAATATTCACTGTAATATAGAATAAATGAAAAGAAACGCGTTAAAGTAAAATATTTGTTGTTGTTATCGAGTCATCAACACACGCATAAACATTTTTAACAACCATACATACATACAATCAACCTCAACGGCAATGAATTAATGAACTTGCAAGTATTTAAATACGACCGCCGTAACCATCCCTCTTGCAGTGACTGTGTTTGTAATATCAGAAAATCATACAACACCCGTTAATGTGCTTGCTCTTACTTTTGTTAAGTTACAACAAAAAGAAGAAAAAGACATTCAACATGTAAAGCATTCTGCTTCTCTATCCTATGCTTACACATTTATTTAAATCCTTATATGTTATCAAAAACACCAATTCTTTCTGCGTGTGTTGGTAAACAATTTGGCATCTAAATTTGTAAAGCATACTTTGAGGTACATGTAGAAAATTAGCGATGAGAGAGGGAGAGAGAGAGAAAAGAAAAAAGACAATTTTGTTAAAAGTAGATTAAGACTCACAACATCTAAACTTAGTCAGGCGTTTGTTAAAACACTGTAAAAACACACTGTGGTTGGCAACGCTAATAGCAGCGGATAGCACAATAACCCAGTCAGCCAAACCAACAAAACCATGAAAAACAAATGCTGTAGAGAACTAAGGCATATGTACTTCGTATACACCGTATAAATATTGATACGTAGGTGGTATGAGAAGTATATGAAATGAACAAAATAATACAAACCCCTTAATTTGATATTAAAAGGTGGAACATATTTGAAATTCATTTAAAATTATTGAAAAAAAAAAAAATTAAATAAAAAAAAATTAAATACAAAAACAAACACCGTTTTATGAAAACTACACCGGACCGGGATTGTTGTTCTAATGGAGCCGTAGTTCGGAGTGAGATTAATCTAAACTCGTATACCGATCACTCGAAAGTGAAAAACTGTATCAGCGCTGGTATTTAAGCACTCAACCGAGACTTGTCAATCCTACTGGGAATATAGCTGAATGTCTTCCACGCTGAGATCATAACCATTGCTATATGTGCGGAGATCAACATTTACTCAAGTTTAAATTATAATAAAATAAAGAACTACATTTCTAATATCAATGTAATAGGCTTTGTTGGATAGAATATTTTATGACATTGATCCTTAAATATAATCTCGGCTATATGGCCGCCACGGCTGACGCGTACATGAAGCAATATGTAACACTAATTTTCATGAACTTTTCGCAGCATATGCGACCGTATTGCGCTAATAAATCTTCGAATGTTGATTTTCAGGCGTTTGCCTCTAGTTTATCGGCGTAGGCAAGTGACTTTACATAACCTTGAAAAAAAAAAATAGTCCAGTAGGATTGCATCACTTAATCATGGTAACCACTTAAGTGGACCATTACGTGAAATTTCTTTTTCATGAAAAATTTTCTTGAGTAAATCAATTGTAGCGTATTGTGTATGGCATGTGGCTCCGTTCTGTTGGAACCACATGTCAGCAAGATCGATTTCAGCTAATTGAGGTACGAAAAAGTTTCCAACAGTAACATTCTGATCATCATCGTTTTTGAAGACATATGGACCAATGACCCCGTCGGCCCATTAAGCGCATCAAGTAGTAATATTCTGTGGATGTAATGGTGTTTTGATAAAAGCTAGTGGATTATCCTGATGTTAAATGCGTCATATCTGCTTATTTTCGTACCTATTCAACCAAAAATGGGCTTCATCGGAGAACAACATTTTGAATGGAAATTCGATATCAATATCAATTTCCGCTTCAGCCCGTTCGTCGAATTGGCGGCGGACAAGTTGAATATTGAAAACTTTTAAGCCTTTGGTAAAATCTTTCATGAAGTGGAAGGGCACAACTCCAGTTGCTGAAAACGGCGACAAAGTCATTGGTTTTTATTCTTCTTCAATGCTTCCCTGTAGAGCGATCACAGCTTCTTCAGTGCGCAGTGTTTGGCGTTTCACGGGATGCACACTATTCGTAAGAGCATAAGTGGTCTGAAAACGATCAATTATTATTCGAATTAGCCACTCTGAAGGACCCTTATGTATACCATAAAATGGACGAACGAACGACCAAGCACATGATAGGTTTGACGAACAGAACGATTATTTTTATAACAAATTTCGTTGATCTGGTGTAACTCTATGTATTTACAATGAGATAACAAATTAAACTAAACAAAAAGCAACTATCAGCTGATAAATCGGTTGTCAAATAAAGCAGTGTTGCGAACTAAATTTATGAACCTCTAAAAAAGAAACACTCGATATATTCTCTGTCAGACAAGCTGTCTTAACACTTAGAGCCCCGCGTGATCACCTGTGGTCATTTTTTTTTGCACCGTTGGACCGTGTGCTGACGTGTGCTTATTCGCGGCTTGACAAGCTGGGACTTAAATTTGATTGTTCAATGGTAGATGTATGCAGAACATTACAATGTCGGGAAATGACACACAACGTGTGACCACGGGTGGTCACGATGTCACGTAAAGTAAATCCACCAATGACCACGGGTGGTCACATTGTTCTAAATCATCAAAACACAATCGGTGGGGCACGTGGGACTCTAAGTGTTAAGGCATTTGGCTCGAATCGTATAACATCTAGACTGGTCAAATATTGCTATGATATGTACGTTACAATGGCTTTCGCTTAAAAATAAGGTCTAGTTGTTTTAGGTACCTGAACACTGTGGGATAGATGTTAATGAAACAGGGAAAGCATTGGCCAAAAAAGGTTTTTTGACACTCTATATTGGTTCGGAAACTTACTGTGCAACAGCGCTTACTGCCATCAATCTAATCAAGGACATCCTCAATCTAATCAAGGATTGGGAACTTGTCAGATGCTTGCAATACTGGAACGATCAAAGAGGTTTTTGCCAGTGTAAGGCGCCGATCTGTCCGCAATTTCGACGTCACTCTCATGCCTGGCAAACTTGAGATTTCTAACGGAGTTTCTTAAACCGTGGTCCGTAGACTAAAAGCTCATCTGAAGAGGAAGGTGGTCAGAGATGTAGATATTTGTAGACTGAGATCACAGGCATCAGACACAGCGGAACACACACATATGTATTGTGTGAATATAAGTTTCTTGATGGGCTTGGTGTCAAATGCTTAGAGAGACAGGGTCACATTTGGTGAGGTATCCACCATTATGATGTCAGATAATAATAATGAAAACTAAGATTTTTTCTAACCAATTTTTTGCATTTGTTTAAGTCGTGTTCAAAAAAATAAGTTTAACATTTAGAAAGACAAATGAATTTTTGGGGTGATTTGATGTCTTAATTTTTTAGATTATAAGTCACTTTCGTAACGACCCACGTAATTACATTTACCACATCTATCAAAAACATATCATCTACTGTGTTTGGATTTATACAGCTTTCTTTACGTCTCTATGTAGGAGTGATGGGTCCATTCATATTCGCTGAGTATTTCATTAATGAAGAACGTGCCTGTATGTATGTCATCAACATGAACAATGAACATGAAATTTTTCTTGAAAATAACAAGCAAAAAACCATCATAATTTTGAAAAAAGAAGGCGAAGAAAAAAAGAATTTTTCTTATCACTTTAAGTGACTTTTATTTAGCATTTCAGATAGCATTTGTAGCAATTAAAACTTTAAAACAATTTACGAGAAAGTGAGTTTTCAATTTCATTATAAAATCTCTATTTCAGAGTGATATAAGTGGGAGCCTGTCACTAGCTTGACAACTTTGGATTAGTAAAGTGTATACCAACATAAAGACAATCAATTTTGTTTACTTTTAAAATATAAAATAAGATTTAATTTAAAATTTCATTTTCTGTTTGTGGTATGAAGAAGCCATTCACTACCTTGACTACTTGTAACTAGTAAGTAGACAGTTCTTGTTAGAAGTATTTTGTTTACGTTTTTCGAAATTTTGGTTAAATGAGTGATAAAAGTTAAAAATATCATTATGAAATTTATATTTAGGTTTGTGGTACATAGTGGTGGTAGACATACCACCTTGACTCCTTCTCTCTACAAACATGCAAGAGAAAAGTATTTTTATTTAAGTCGAACCATCTACTTGGTAGACTGTAGAGGATAAGATCAATGTGGCATTAGAAGAAAGCTTTATTGCAAAAACAAAAAAAGAAGTTCCATAAACCGAAGGCAGTTTGATAAATCCGTAATTGATTGCCCAAAAGCAAATTCTTTTCTCCCAACATAGTAAAGTTTGAAGCATTTGGTGTAGCACTTTTTCAAGGGTCTCAGAAAAGGCAGTCGTTACAGTGATGACCACTTCGATTAAAACAAATCTCTTTCCACCGAACCCTATCTTCAACCTTAACTCATTGTGATTATTGTCTGGCTTCTGATGTATTGAATATGTTCACGCGGATTGCTGCTAAACATTGATAAATGCTTTTCTGTTATAGTTGTGCTTAAGTGTTAATGTGAACGATTGCTTCAGTGATATTGTACGGATAGGTTTTTTATATCGAAATACAGAATAAAAATGCCTAAAAAACAAAGATTCACTAACTTAGTACATTTAGAACTACAAACTCTATTATCGAATTTCTTCTATTGGTTTGTGTCAAGGCTATTAATGTCATACTTCTTCAAGTCGTTAACAGCGTTACCAATTGCCTACTGAACGGTGCTACCAAGTCATTTTTTGGGTATTACATTTAAATTAACAGAACTGAATAGAAGATTTGATAAGGCTTAAGACTTTACTAGGACATTCGAAACTGATGGCAGTCAGGTATATAAGGAACGCTGTTTTGCCTACAGCAATCAGTTACAGTTTAGCAGTCATACTATAAAGTCATACTAATAGTTGTGCATTGTATTATAAAGTGGAAGCTAAATAAATGGCTGTGTACAGTAAAACATTATTTTTGCTGCATTATTTTTTTATAGCGTTTATAGTCATAAATTGTCAGATGGTCTGGCAAGGGATTTAACTGAGAACCATTTAGTTAGTAGGCGGGTGTCTTACTACAGCGGCACAAAATACACGTTCTGAAAAAAAAATACTCGGTTAAGACACCTAAAGTCGCAGCTGCTTTGTTTGTGCTCAATCTACGATAAATATACACAAACTTTTACAGAATTCATAACCTTTATAACCCGATTATCGGATTTCGACTTGATGTAGTACCTCTTTCCAGGCACCTCTGCTTAGTGTGTGCCTTCGCCCATTGGTCTCTCCAATGTATGTATCTTTATCCATGCGAACGACAGGTCCGAATAAGAATCGATGAGAAACTTCCATGTCGTTTTTTAGTTCGTACAGCTTTATGGTTAGTTCGAATATGGAATTAATCGTCGAGCCGCAGAAGACCGAAGATCTTTTCTCTTGAACACACCCAAGGCATCGCCATCGGTGCATGAAAACGTTAATGTTTCCGCTCCATAAAGATGAACGAGGGGCTGGGAGGAGGAGGGCATGAGCGACTTGTTAAAGTATATATTTTTGCAAGAAAGGTATCTACTAGTCAATTGCCCAAGGATATCATAATAATGCCAAGATAGGTTTGGTTAGAAGGGAGTAGCAGTTTCATTAAATCAAGGCACATTTTAATAATTTGCGGCCCGTTTTGAATGATGCCTCTGTTCTAGTCACCAAGTCCAGAATAATCGACTTGGCTATCAACCAATCGACTCTTAATAATTCGTGCGAAGGTAGTTGAGCTCATTCACCACATCAAATGTATATTTGTTAACCGTAATCTGAGACCCAATACGCCGCAAGTCCCTACTTGTCTACAGCATATATTTTGTCTTGACCTCATTCATCGTTAGACCCATATTTTCAGAACTTTTTCCGATAGCACTGAAGGCAGTAGTGACATTTTGCTTGGCACGCCCAATTATGTTGATGTCGTCGGCGTATGTAAGAAGCTGGATACTTTTGTAGAAGGTAATATCACTGCCAAGCACCCCCGATTTTCGCAGAACACTCGTCATGTGGAAATTGAGAAGGTCACATGATAAGGGACCGCCTTGTTTGAAACCACGCACATTATCAAAAGTTTCTGGGAGTTCAACTTCGATTTTGACAGAGCTGCTGGAGTTGCTCAACGTCATTCTGCACAGTCTGATCTGTTTAGCAGAAACAGCAAGCCTAGTCATTGCAATTTAAAAAAGATAGTGAGTATCGACTTGATTTTCATGTATCTTTTCTAAGAAATCGCATAATATGAATATCTGGTCGATATTCAGAACTTAACAGGTCTAAACCCGCACAGATAAAGTTCAATCTGTTAGGACCTTGAATGCAATAGGGAGAAGGCTTGTGCCTTGTAGTTGGCGCAAATTGTGATGTCCCCCTTTCTGCAGGACAGAACAGAGGGCAAATGGCCTTGATGTGAATCGTTGCGAGTGTTTCGTCAACAGGTGTAAAACCAGAGACCATATGGCAGAGTCTCTTTCTATTTCTGTTATACAAGTTAATAAGTCGATTTTTATGCTTCAAAAATTCATTTATTATAATAACAAAACGAAATGATACATTATCCATAGTATTGTCCGTCGTTAGCCATTACTTTTTCCAATCTATCTGGTAGCATACGGTTTTGAGGTAAAGAATGAATCAAGCCAATCAAAAATAATTTAACCTCCATTCAAAAAATGGAGTGGGAACTCTAACTCCCTGTTCTGAAGTAAAGCGTATTCCAGTAAGGCCATTCTGCATCGATCGAAACAAACGGTAGCCAGAAGTGTCAAAGTCAAAACTTACCATCCACTGTTTTCCAAATAGTTTTTGACCTGTCTTGTAACATGTAGCTGAGCGTTGTCATGATGGAAGATTATGGCCTCAGGTTTGATCGAATATTCTGATTATTTTTAGTTGATTGCTCTTTTCAAATAAATCAATTGTGCTTGATACGGGTCCACTGTGATCGACTGACCCGATTTTAACAGCTCATAATATAAAACATCCTTCTAATTCGACCAATATAGAGCATTACCTTGGCGTCATGGATATTCGGCTTGGGCTTTGATTTGGCTGGTTGTCCCGGCTTTACATATGACTTTTTGCGCTTTGGGTTATCGCAATGAATCTATTTCTGATCAATATTATGCAAAAAATGACTTCCTTTTGTAGAGTTCCAACATCTTTTTCGACATACAAAATCGCCTTTCAACGTCACTCGGCTTTAACTCATATAGAACTCAATTTCCTTGCTTCTGAATGATTCACAATGCTTTTAATCGTGGGGGTGTGACTCCCAATGAAAATGTAAGTTCTTCTTGCGTTTGACAACAATCTTCGTCCAGTAATGTTTTCAATTTCTCATCTTCAAACTCTTTCGCCTGCCTAGGCATCTCCTTGTCTTCTGTCTCAAAATCGCTACTTTTGAATAGCGAAAACGACAGTTCACAAGTTTTTTGAGTTGATGCATATTGACTGTAAGCTTCTACCAACAATCGATAACTTTCAGCAGTCGTTTTCTTTAAATGAAAGGAGATTATCACACATTATTATAGCGATTGAGAAAAATGTGTGTTTACACTTGGGCGTCTATCGAATACTGAATTATAATGACAGATATTTACCCTCCAAAATACCATCTTTGTTATTATTGACACAAACCATATGTGATAATTATGCCATTGTTGTTGTCAAAATCGACATTATTAACTTTTATACCCAATAACCAGAAAATATCGCCCGAAATCTTGCCTTTCAATATATCCAGCAGCTGTATTAGATATCACAGGATACTAGCTTTTTGCTCCCCTATCGTGTTAATTACGTTTCCTGGATGGCGGTGATGTCAGTCTTACAATTTATGTAGACGTCTTCCAGATGAAGGGACTACATATTCCAGTCAAATCACTGTTCTTAAAACATTTATCGTAGTCTTCAACTATTGGAAAATAACCTTTGGATATAGCTTTGGCTTTCACTGGATATTGTTTCTATATGGTGGCCTCCAGGCTCCACGCAAAATAAAAATTTATTCGATTTATGTATTTAGTTGCAACGGCACTTAATAAGCGTAATTGGCATGATTGAAAGTGATAGTTTTAAGTTCATTTCATATTTATCAATATTAATTTGCTTTGACTCCAGTGTTATTTTTTATATAAAGATACTCCTTGAGTTCAATCAGCACCTCGGAATTTGTTTTTTCTTATTTTAATTTTTTGTTTAAGTTGGGGGTAAGGAGTTAATCCATTAAGTGATAACAACTACAGAGAGCAGTGTTGCATTAAACGTAACTGCTTTGGAAATATTAAAAGGCAAGGAATTGTCAAACAGCCCTCGTATGTTTAAAAAAATCCTTTGCTTATTGAAACAATTTCCCTTGTGATTCAGGAATGCTTATAAAATCAATAAATTATTATTTTAAGCAGTATCAGATTGAAAGTTTTCCAAAGTAAATTATTTTCTCTCGCTTGTTTTTAAAAGCATTATCATTTGTTTCCCTCAGCAGCCATTCCATTCAATTTTGTTTTACTATAAAACATTATTTTACACTTCTTGTTAAACATTCTGCAGATATTTTTTCATTCTCCTACGCAACTACTTTAATAAATTTTCTTTTCTAAAAACAAAAAACGAAAACAAAAATAAATTGTTTACGGTGTTAGCAGCTGGATAAAATGGAAGCCTGCCTGGATGACAGCAGTAGCTGGATAAGGATAAGAAAGCATGTGTGTATGTGAGTAGTTTGATATTTTGTGCGTTGATGTTTATGATGTTTAAGCTTTGCAAGAAGAACAAAACAAAAAACAAAAAAAAAAACAAAAAAAAAAACAAAAAAATGAATAAAAATAAATAAATAAAACATGAAAAGCATTAAAACCCATTTTCTTTGCCTTCTCTTTCATACTCGTACTCCCGCTATCTAGCACACATGTGTGCCTAAACGGAAATAAAAAATGTTTTTTTTTGCAAATGGTTTACACCATTTACCGATAAAGCATTCACATTTTCATGAGTACAGAGAACAAGTTAGAAAGTATGATCGCCATTTAAGAAAATTGTTAGAAAAGTCTAATTTTTGATACCATCAACCTATTATGGCGCCAAAATCCTTCATCTTTTAGCCACTTCGATATTTTGTGTAACAAGATCTAGGGTCTTATGATTATAGTACAGAAATAGATACCATATACGTTTCAATTTTATTTTTAATCATAAAACAGAAGTTATCAGAATATGGTACACTAAAGCCACAATTTGCGTAGATCCTATTTGGTTGGATTTTTTTTAAAGAAAGCATAGGCAAGTACATAATAAATATTCAACTTGCATGCAAAAAAGGAAATTGTCATTATGTAACGTAGTGGCATATCATGAAAATAGAATTTAGTTCGCAATAGGATGTGCTTTGTTTTAGTTGACAATGCTTTGTTTACGGCTTACCTGTATGGGTGAATTTTTTTTCCAAGTTTTGGGTTGTAACTTTCTTCACATCGCAAAAATAAGCTTCGAAAAAAATTGTTCGGATCGCATAATGGGAAGGTGTGGCTCATTCGCCCTTAAATATCAACAACAATATTAATACAAATGGTATTTATTTGCAAAACCTTCCAAATAGTTTGTCTATTTTTAAGTGGAATACAGTTGCCAATGGCTTTTAAAACAAATTCTCTAAAAATTTGCCGTAGAAAGGGTCCGCCATCTAACGTTTTTTCTTCAACTAGTGCTTATTTCGTGAATGGTAACATTTAGCTCATGTCTGATTTGACTGATAATTAGTTTTATCCTTCCGCTGAACGAATATGGTTGTGTATACGCTTGAACAACGCTGGGAAATATTGCGAGATTACTTTGAAAATCATGGTAATGTTGCAGATGAAGTCATTTTGATTTTGGCGGCTATGTAAGCAAGCAAAATTGTCGCATTTGGAGCACAGAAAACCCACATGCATAAATTGAAAAGCCGATACACCCAAGATGAGTCACTGTTTGGTGCGGATTTTGGTCCAGACGCGTAATTGGGCCATCTTTCTTCGAAAATGAGCAAGGAGTGTCCGTTACCGTCAATGGCGATCGTTATCGGGCCATGTCGAACGAATTTTTGTTCACAAAAATTGAAGAGGAGGATATTAGCAACATTTGGTTTCAACACTCAAAGTTTTGCGTCCTGTTTTTTAAGATCGCATTATTAGCCGCAGAGCTGATGTCGTTTGGCCACCTCGGAGCTGCGATTTGATACCGTTGGACTATTATTTGTGGGGTGCCGTCAGAGATAAGTGTTACGCCAAGAAGCCAGAGACAAATGACGCTTTAAAGGACAATATTCGTGAAGCCATTGGTGAAATATAGCTGCACACAATCGATAATGTGCTTAAAAATTGTACCGATCGTGTAGGCTACTGCATGGCCAGCCGAGGCAGCCATTTGAATGAAATTATTTTCCATTATTAAGCGAAAGGATTGTACTTTCAAATAAAAAAAGAAATTTGAGAAAATATTCAGTAGTTTATTTTATAGCATTTTCAAAAAAAAAAAAAAATATATATATTTGGCGGACCCTTTACAATTATTTTCTATATAAATCTGCAAAAATACCATTAATCCGCTAAGTTTGGAAATTTTAACAAAAAATTAAAATGTTCAATTTAATATACAGTGGCTCCAACTAGAGCTGCAAAACTATCGATAGTCGGCCCATTCGATTGTATCGAGAGTTTTTTTTTGCAAACTATCGATACTATCGAATGGGCCGAGAGATTTTTTTCAAATTATCGATACTATCGAATGGGCCGAGAGTTTTTTTTTGCAAACTATCGATACTATCGAATGGGCTGAGAGTTTTTTTGCAAACTATCGATACTATCGAATGGGCCGAGAGTTTTTTTTTGCAAACTATCGATACTATCGAATGGGCTGAGAGTTTTTTTGCAAACTATCGATACTATCGAATGGGCCAAGAGTTTTTTTGCAAACTATCGATACTATCGAATGGGCCGAGAGTTTTTTTTGCAAACTATCGATACTATCGAATGGGCCGAGAGTTTTTTTGCAAACTATCGATACTATCGAATGGGCCGACTATCGATAGTTTTGCAGCTCTAATTGGAGCCACTGTATATTAAATTGAACATTTTAATTTTTTGTTAAAATTTTTTCGATAGTTTGGAAAAAAACTATCGATACTATCGAATGCTTTTAAAGGCTAAGTTAGTGAAAACAACGTACAACGAAAGACTTTCACTATTGTCACACTTTAAATGTTAGTTAGTGAAAACGAATCGCAGCAGCCAGTTCAGTCAGCCATTTATTGTTAAAGTAATGCCAAAGTTGACATTTGCAACGTAAATTGAAAATTCTGTAGACTTTCTATTTGAGAATGAAAACGTAAGCAGCAACGTGCTTTGGTTATGTAAAGAATTTCACAGCTGATCCCCAAGTACACGATACGTTTTCACTAACTCAGCCTTAAGTGTTATTTGTGGCGACAGTATTAGAATTTAAGTTAAAGGAAAATATTAATAATACTCGTAAGTACACAGTACTGAAACAAATAATAGGGACACTTTATTTTTGCGGTATGTGATAAAAATTGATGTATTGAAGTTTTCTGATAGAAGAGTAATCTTTATATATAGCGAATATTGTTCAGATCAGCAAGTACTCTAAAACTAAAGTAATTAATGAGGTCCAGTGAAGAAAACTGCACAGACTATGGGAAGAAAGCGTGAAACAACTGTGAGTTTTGATAAACTTTTAATTTGTACTTCAAAGACTAATCCCTTCAAGTCATCTAAAAGCCTCAAAAATGAACTTATTCTCCTGCTTAAGAAAAACTTATGTGTACTAGTTCTCAACATGTATCTGTACCGTATAGGTAGAACAACATGCCATGGTCTGACGAAATGAAGATTAATTTGTTTGGGTTAAATGCAAAATGTATGAACATATTTTAGTTACAATTCATACTTTATTTCAGTTTAATAAATAAAAATTTAAGAGACTGTTAAACTGTGTCCCTATGTAACTATACGGCTGACAACCTGTGTCGAACAAATTTTTGCAAATGTGACTTTGACTACATTTAATGGCCTCCGTATTTACTCATAGAATAGTGAAAAAAAACTATCGATGGTCAGACAAAAACAAAACTATCGATACTATCAATAGTACTATCGATGTTTTTGCAGCTCTAGCTCCAACCCAAACTCGGACACTATACCAAAATATTTTCGATCGCCTAAAAATCATACATTTTAATTATTAAGAAAATGTAGTTATTTTCGTATTTGTGTATACCTTCCACGTACAAAAGGAAAATCCAACTCAGATATTAAATAATTGTACGTAGTATTGAAGTTGATAATGCTTGGAAAGTCAAAATAGCTTGCACAAGCCAAACTCGGACAGTAACTTTTATCGGTTAATAACTGCAACTCTGTAATTTCAATGCGGCCAACTTCGCTGATATAATTTACGTATTTAGGGGAAAACCCTTTAATTCAGTTTTCGAAAATTATACAGAATTAAACAGAGCTAAAATCAAGAAGATGGCTAGTGTCGAAGTAGGAAAGCTTATTATTGAGCGTGCAATAGAATGAAAAAGTGTTCGCGAAATTTCAAAAATTGTTGCAAGAATTCATTCAACTGTGCACTACATAATAAAATGTTTCAAAGTCAATAAAACGATGCAAAATAGGCAAAAACATGACCACAAGAAAATATTTTCTGAGGCAGAAAAAAAATAAAAGCAAATCTCTTCCTAAGTGCTCTAAAACTTGCTGCTATTGCTGACAGTGGCCTTGGTAATAAAGCAAGCCTATTAACACTAAGAAACTTTCTTTACAGAGTTGGTCTTAATGGTAGAAGGGTTAGACAAAAACCTCTTATTAGTAAGCGCGTTATGTTCACCAACGAAAAAAGATGTAACGTATTTGGGTCGGATGGTAAACCAATACTATGGAGGGCACAAAATCAGGAACTACGTTTGAATAACTTCAAGCCGACAATAGAGCATAGGAATGGTTCAGTGCTTGTCTGGGGCTTATTTTCTACATTAGGTCCAGGATCTTTGAATTTTAGTTTTGATAGTGTCATCATAGATCAAAATGTTTATTTAAACATTTTAAAAGAAAACTTGCCTAAAAGTGTGAATAAGCCAGCTCTGGAGAAAGAGAGGCTGCCATCAACTTGGAAGAAAGGCATCATTGTGAAACTACCTAAAAGTGGCGACTTGAAAGATTGCAATAACTGGAGAGGAATTACTCTGCTTAACACCATATACAAGATACTAGCAGTCATAATACAGGGAAGGCTTCAGAGCAAACTAGAGAACATATTGCATGACGAACAGGCAGGCTTCCGGACAAATAAAAGCTGCATAGACCAGGCCAACACCCTACGCATCATAATAGAACAGTCTCTAGAATGGTGTACGCTTCTATACCTACTGTTCGTCGACTTTAAGAAAGCCTTCGATGCCATCAGAAGGACTGCTATATGGAAAGCATTGAGAAGAAAAGAAGTACCCCAGAAAATAATACGAATAATACGAGCAATGTACGAGAATACAGAACTCTCGGTTCTTCACAACGGGAGCATCAGCCAACCATTCCATACTAACGCTGAAAAGCAAGAATGTCCGCTCTCATCTCTACTATTCACCATCGTACTCGATGATACCATGAGCGAATCTGTTCACAAAGGAGGGGTATAACATGGAGTCTCTCACGACAACTCGAGAACCTGGATTATGCGGATGATATTTGTCTTCTCTCACACAAGATCTCCAACATTAAATGATCTGAAAAAACTGGCTCGCAATGTTGGCCTTGAGTTAAATATTAAGAAAACTAAAGCTATGAGAATTAACAACAATAGCACAGAAAACATCATACTACAGGGCTGGCCAATAGAGTGTGTAGATAGCTTCTGCTATCTTGGAAGCACAATGGCAACAAACGGCGGTGCAGAAATTGACGTTAACAATAGGCTCAACAAAGCAAGGTCGACATTCGGGCGATTACAGTCAGTATGGAGAAGCTCATACATATCCAAGCGAACCAAGCTCAGAATATTCAATGCATGTGTAAAGTCAATTCTGTTGTACGGCAGTGAAGCCTGGCTTGTGTTTAACACCACCACACAAAAGCTACAGGTATTCACCAACAAGTGCCTTAGAATCATATGCAAGATATTCTGGCCCAACACCAAAAGCAACAAACGAAAAGCCCATACTGCAGCAGATAAGGCAAAGAAAGTGGAGATGGATCGGTCATACCTTAAGGAAAAATCACGGTAGTATTACAAGGAAGGCACTTGACTGGAATCCTCAAGGAACCGCAGTCGACGAAGAAATACCTGGTGACGCACAATTATCCAAGAACTAAGGCAAAACAATCTTACCTGGGAAGAGGCAAAAACAACAGCAGCAAATCGTGTAAGATGGAAATGCTTTGTGGAAGCCCTATGCTCCCAAGAGGAGTAAAGGAAAAAAATTGGTCGAATCTATTCCCAAGACTCTCCAAATGTTTATAAAAAACAAGTCTGCACACAAAATATTAATTTTATAACAATAAGTAATATTCTTAGTCTTTGTGTAATATTTTCTTTTTAGTTTATTTCTACGTACAACTACTGAATTTTAATTTTGTTTTCTATTCTTTATAGCTTAATACGAGTATATATATAACAAAACATCAAACAAAAGCTCTCCTTAACTAATGGATCCGCCATCTAACGTTTTTTTTCAACAAGTGCTTATTTCGTGAATGGTAACACTTAGCTCATGTCTGATTTGACAGATAATTAGTTTTATCCTTCCGCTGAACGAATATGGTTGCGTATACGCTTGAACAACGCTGGGAAATATTGCGACATTACTTTGAATATCATCGTAATGTTGCAGAATGTTTCAGATGAATCTCATTTTGATCTTGGCGGGTATGTAAACAAGCAAAACTGTCGCATTTGGGGCACAGAAAACCCGCACGCACACATTGAAAAGCCGGTACACCCAAGACGAGTCACTGTTTGGTGCGGATTTTGGTGCAGAGGCATAATTGGGCCATTTTTCTTCGAAAATGAGCAAAAAGTGGCCGTTACAGTCAATGGCGATCGTTATCGGGCCATGTTGAACCAATTTTTGTTCACAAAAATTTAAGAGGAGGATATTAGCCGAAGCTACACTCGATGTTTTGCGCCCTGTTTTTGAAGATCGCTTTATCAGTCGCAGAGCTGATGTCGTTTGGCCACCTCGGAGCTGCGATTTGACACCGTTGGACTATTATTTGTGGGGTGCCGTTAAAGACAAGTGTTACGCCAACAACCCAGAGACAATTGACGCTTTAAAGGACAATATTCGTAAAGCCATTGGTTACATTACAGCTGCACACAACCGTTAATGTGCTTAAAAATTGTACCGATCGTGTAGGCTACTGCATGGCCAGCCGAGGCAGCCATTTGAATGAAATTATTTTCCATTATTAACCGGAAGAATTGTAAAAAAAAATTGTTTGGCGGACCCTTTATTTCTTATTACTTTGATTTTTATCAACAAAATCAGTTTATTGTAGTGTCCGAGTTTGGCTTGTAGCCACTGTACACAAATAAAAGGTTTTTATTAACAATTGAATCTAATCTTTGTTATAATATTTGTGTTAGAAATACAGCAAAATATATATATTTTTTGTTACGTTTTCAAGAATAAGTTGGGACAATTAATAGATTTTTGTTTTATACTTATTTATGTGCACATTTACTGTATTAATTGTTTAGGGTAGATTTTGGTCGAAGGGTATTTTTTTCTATAATCTGCAACTGTTCGCATTATTATTTGCTATTCTTCTTCGTCACGTGACAACACTTGATTAAATTCCTCCATCAGCTTTACCGCCCGTTCTGTAGTGTTATTAACAATTTTTGGGTTACTTTTAATATCCAAGCCTGCACGGTAACCACTGTCGGCATGCCATTCTTCTCTTTCTTTAAAAAATCCGTTGAAATAGAAAATCTTTTGAAGAAATTTAAAGTCCTTTCTGTATCGAAGTCCTCAATATTTTTGCATATGAACTGGCTTATGTTAGGAAAAGGAAAGTTAAACTTTTTGATGTCAGTTTTATTGGGCTTGTGGAAAGCAGACACCGTAAATTTTCTTAATTTATTAGATATTTGTTTATCGATTTAGGCCAAACCTACAGCTTCTGGTGATAAGTACCACAAATGGTTGCAAGATTTCTGTAATAATTTTTTACTTCAGCAGCAATTTTTTATAGAGGTATAGAGCTTTAAGTTGGCATTACTTTTCAAGATGGCGACCGATTTTACAGCTGTCAAGATATTTATTCTCAGTTTGGTTTGGCAATTCAATCATGAATAGACTCACGCCTGAACAACGCTTGCAAATAGTGCAATTTTATTTCGACAATAATGGTTCTGTGCGGAAAACGTATCGTGCACTACGTTCATTTTATCGTCGCCAAAATCGTCCATCAGAGCAGTTAATTCGATTAACAATGGAACGTTTTCGCACCACGTTTACTCTTATTGATAACTCGCATTCCCAGAGACGCTATACGGTGCGTACAGAAAAAGCTATTGCTGCTGTAGAGCGTAGCATTGAGGAAGACCCGAACGAGTCCATCCGCCATCGAGCACAAGAATTGGATCTGTGTCCATCCACTTTATGGAAGATTTTGCGGAAGGATCTTGGTTTGCGTGCCTACAAAATCCAACTCGTGCAAGAGTTGAAGCCAAACGATCATCAAGTAAGGCCTAGATTCGTCGAATGGACCCAAAAGAAGATTGAAATTGATCCCTACTTTCATAAGCGCATTTTGTTTAGCGGTGAAGCTCACTTTTGTTTGAATGGCTGCGTCAACAAACAAAATTGCCGCATTTGGAGTGAAGGTAATCCTCAAGTGTATGTGGAAACACCGTTACATTCAGAAAAACGGACTGTTTGGTGCACTTTATGGGCTGGTAGAATAATTGGTCCGTACTTTTTCAAAAGCGATGGTGGCCAGAATGTTACAGTCAATGGTGATCGGTATAGAGCCATGATTACTAACTTTTTCATTCCTGAATTGAATAACCATGATGTCCAAGTGATGTGGTTTCAACAAGACGGCGCAACATGTCACACAGCTCGTGCCACAATAGATTTATTGAAAGCCACGTTTGGTGACCGCCTAACTTCACGTTTTGTGAATTGGCCTCCAAGATCTTGTGATTTAACACCGCAAGACTACTTTCTGTGGGGCTATGTAAAGTAATTGGTCTATGCGGTAAGCCTACAAACGCTTGACCATTTGGAAGACAACATTCGCAGTGTTATTGCCGATATACGGCCACAAATGTTGAAAAAGTCATCGAAAATTGGACGTCCAGATTAGACTACATCCGCGCCAGCCGTGGCGGTCATATGCCAGAAATCATATTTGAAATGTAATGCTACAAGATTATCTTTCGGAAAAATAAAATTCATGTCAATCGAATAATCCATATGTCTCTAACGTTATCCTTTTCAGAGTCACTCAGAGTAAGTTGTTCTCTGAATAAAAATATTTTTAATGTATAAATGGCCTTAGGCACCCAATGTACATGGTGAAAGGCACCTGACAATCGGAAAGTAAACTTTTTAACCGACTATCCAAGGAAAACTAAGGCCAGCTGAAGAAAAGCAAACTCAACTATATCTTTCACTTCGCCTAGTATCCTTTTTGCATGCACAACTTCCAATCTAGATTTAAAAGACTTTTTTTATTTCTGCCCACTATTCTCAAAATTTGTTAAATATTTGTCCACTGGGGCAGAAGAATTTTTTCATTTTGCCATCAAAAACGCTCCTCAAAAGAATTTCGAAGATATGATGACGGCAAGGGAAATACAAAAGTTCTTTTTTCAATATTTGCTGCAAAGGAATGCATGCACCCTGCTTACGTCCTAAATTGGATGCTGCAGCTTTTCTTCAACATCCCATACTTTCAGCAAATTGGAAATAGCTGTGCCCTGTTCCTTTCCCGAGCCGGTAGAAATGGGTGGAATCCCAAGTAACTGATCATATCCGTTAAATGAGAAAACTACTGGACTCAACTTTACCGTCCAATGTATAATTAATGTTGTGTTAGGCGGCATGAAAATAACTTTTACATGATCTGACAAATCATCTAAAACAAGTGGGTGTCCTGGTGGGTTATCGATAAACAAAAACATTTTGTAATTTAAAGTGGTATGTATGTACCTGCTTAAGCAATAGCAAATTCATCACATACTTAGCTTCTATATTCGCATGACCATGATATGTTCTATAGAGACAGTCCCATTCCTGTACATTCCTCCAGGAAGCTTATATCCGTTTTGCGTCTAATTGAGCCATAAAGAGGCTCAAAATCGGATAAATTTTTATTTGATCATTAAAAATATTTTTTATGTGACACTAAATACAGTTTTTGTATTTATTTATTAATTTTTTGTTGTTGTTGTAATAGTCATGTGGTGTACGCCATAGGGAACCATCATGGCAAATGGTAATCAATCAATAACTGACATTGAATTTTCTTTGATGTCATACATGCCCTTTTAAAGTCAGTGTCCAAATTTTCTTAGATGATAGATGTTGATTTACAATAGACAATATTATCGAGAATCATTAGTTATTCATTTCTTAACAGGGGGTGTAGTAGACAAAATTCTACATCGTTTAGCATGAAGTTGACTTATAACAGACAAAGTCGCTTAATTTCAGCATTCTCTAGTATGATGACATTACAACAGGCATGGGCAAAAGTAAAAATCAGTTGTGTTAGTTAGAACATGAATATTAATCGCTCAGAGAAGTAAAGTTGATGTTTTAAAAGAATAAAAAAAAAAAACAAGAAGCATCCACCGCACATGTGCATTATTTGTCGCTGTTTCAGTGACAACTAAAAGCAAAGTCGTAAGAACCTTTTTAAATTATGTTTCTTTGCATGTGCTTTCGTCGGTGTCTCATTGACGACTAAAGCAAGAGCATAAGAGTACATGTGGATTGAATGCGAACAATTGTTCTATGGAATGAACACCATTGCATTACAATGAGGTTTTCATATATAACTCCCTTTGCCTGTTTCCCTGTCAAGTGGATTCATTAATGAAATTTTACATTTGCGATAACTTCACGAAAATTTCCACTTGATACTGATGTTGTGATGAAAATTTCAAACTGACAAGTTGATCAAATACGCTACCGGGAGGTGTCATAATAATTTTTTGGTTAAAATTGTTTTAAAATGTATTTGTACTTAAAAAATATTTTTTTTTGGCATCGGTGTTTTCCCATAGAGTATCACTTTTTTAATGCAATTAAGCTGAATAGTAAAAAATGATATTAAAAATTAAGAGAACGTACGTCAGTATGAGTATAATTGTTGCAACACAAGTTGTCACAAGCAGTTGTCAACACTTATCACTTATTGTATCAGTTAAAAGAGAGATAAAAGATAAGAAAGAAGAACAACAAGAAGAAGAACTATGAGGTATGTGAAGTTAGTAAAGACAGACCATATGACACCTTATATGATACTTCAGTTTCTGGAATAGACTTCGTTTATTTTCCTAAAGCCAGCATATTGAGCAATCGACAGGTTGTGATGAGAGTAAATCGGTGCATTGTTGTGATCCCCAGAAGACAGGTTGTGAATAGAAGAAAGATGGGGTAGACTTTATGGACATTTAATTGTGGTTGACAGAAAAAGTGAAACCAGTGAAGCTTAAGTCAGAGTACCATCTGAACATAATACTGAACCAAATCGACTCCATTTCCAAGAATATATAAAAAATTTAGCAATTTTTTTTATTAAAGATGTGCACACCAGCTAAGTTCAACATTGATGTGGTTTTTAACCGAATTGTGAAATGTAGAAAGCAACTTATCTGGGCCTATTTTCATCACAGATCGACTAAATCAGCCATTATTGTTAATTTGTGCTTTTTTCCAATTCACAAGTAGAGGGTGTGCAAATTTGATGTGAGGAAGTAAATTGGCTTAAAAACAAATTTTTTTTTGACAAATTCAGTTTTATTCCTACCAATATAAAACAGAAATATGGGAATTAATAGTGGAATAAGATGTCGGGTAAATGTCCACCTCTAACACGTTTTCACAAAATTTTGAACCACATTTTGCAACAAAGCTTCGCTTATCTCGTCAATGCAGCGCCGAATTTCATCTTTCAGAGCGTTAGTTGTTTGTGGTTCATTCACGTAAACCCAGCTTTCAAATGGCCACAGAGAAAATAATCCAGCGGACTTAAGTCACAATTGACACCGCCGAATCGAGAAATTACACGACCGGGAAATTTCTCATGTAATTGTGGCTTGTGGCGCCGTCCTGCTGAAACTAAAGGTCACTGATGTCGACATTAGCCAATTGTGGCCACAAAAATTTGTTAACATGGCTTGGTAGCGCAGAGAATTTACGGTTATGGCATATTATTGTTACGGGCCGATGATGCCGCTTAACCACAAACCCCACCGTACGGTCACTTTCTTTAGATGTAATGGTTTTTTGACAACTGTGTGGATTTTGTGAGCCCCATATGCGAAAATTTTGTTTTTCTTTCCATAACCACTTAATTGAAAGTGGGCCTCATCACTACAGATAATTTTGTTAAAAAATGCATTGTTTTCGTTCAGTTTTTCAAACAATCAATTTACAAACGTTCAACGCAAACAACGGTCGGTTGGTCGGTTAATTCTTGAATGAGTTGAATTTTATAAACGTGAAGATGAAGATCTTTATGCAAAATATTGCGCAAAGTTCTTCTGGTGATGCCTAATGATGTTCCAGGCTCATTCTCAACACTTTGTTGTACAGCGCTTATGTTTGCATCACTACGGCCACTACGAGCATATTGTTTTAATCTATTGTAAGCAACAGTACCGTGAGCTTCGAATTTAGCGATTAAATTACGCACAGCGGTCTCAGAAGGAGCCTGATAACGAGGAAAAGCTGCAGTGATACAGTAAATTTTTTACCATTTTGATAGCAAATTTTTACAATTAAAATTCTTTGTTGAAGAATGAAGTGTTCCGTAGCTAAAAAGGTTGACAGTCCAATTCTTAACATTTCGTCATTTGACAGTCAATTTGCTTCCTAACCTCATATTTGCCCACCCAGTTTGTTGCTTATTCCGAACACAGCAAATACTCAGGGGATCTTTAATCGGTCTAAGCTATTAAAATCTTATCCAAAGTCAGCGCAGAGCGTATGTAAATCGTTATTATATTCACAACTTTTTTATCTGCTTCAGCACAAATACTTGAAGAACTACAGACCTGCCAGATCAAAATCCACACAACTATGACGTCTAATTGAAACTTAAATAATATATATTCTATGTAACCAGTATATGTTTCTGATTATACGAGTACGTCAAGGAATAATAAACTTGAAAAAATAAATTGGTGGATAAAGGATTTGTCAACAAGAGTAGAGTCTAGTTGATGGCCATTTTAAGACTATCGTCGGAAAAAGTGTAACGAGTTAATAGAAGATTATGTTTTAATATAAAAATGAATTGGTGCTATCCACCACTATCGTGTAATGTGGAATAAAAATAAGAAATTTTCATAAAAACGCGTACGAGTGTTAATAAAAAATTAATTATTACTCATATGCCATAGAATGGATTTTAGAATTTACTAAAGACAAAACTACCTAATTAGTTAAACGGCCAAAATGCATCAAAAATTCGTTTCTAAACCTAGTCGCGTTGTCAATTGTTTGAATTTGATTCGATAGTTGGTTCCTAAAAGAAATGCTGTGGATGAAAAACTGACGCCGTGAGGAAATTCTTCGATGTTTCTGCTCAATTAATGTTCTACCCCGTATGGACCTGCCTAGTCTTAAAACCTTGAAAAGATAACTGGTTGCTTAGAAATCAATATTTTATGTAGGAAGATAAGGGACCTAAATTTCAGAAGATTAGCAAAGCTCATGCGATTAATTAGATATGAAAATCTGTAAATTGATCTACGTGGTCCTATGTCACTATTATAAGCAACCTTGAGTTTATTAAAATCGCTGCCCGAGCAGTTTGCGTATATCTCGCACCCATACATGAGGACAGGTATGAGGTAGGTCTTAGCGAGTATAGTGCGTATTTCAAAAGGTGTTGAGTGTTTAATGGCCCGACCAACTACCATCGATATATGGTTAGACCATGTAAGCTGATTGTTGTTGCAGTAACTAACAAATTCAATAATATTATCATCTATTCTCATTATAATGTCAGTATCCAGAGTTATGTGTTCCTATTGTTAACAAAAGAGCACTTAGATTTGGAAGGATTGAGGCATAGTTTTTTATTGTTCGCAGCCCACTTGTTAATATTAGCCGGATCGATGTTTATATTGTCCACACAGAGATGGACATCATTCGCCATGCAAACTTTGTAAATCTGCACATCGTCAGCGTACATTTGTACACCACAATGTTCTATCGCATCACTTAAGTCATTGATGTACAGACAAAATAATAAAAGCCCGAGAATTGAACCCTGTGGTATACTCCTGTTTACACTCCGTGCTGTTAAATCGTGCAGTCAGATAATTCTGCATAAGTTCACAGGCTGTAGGCGATAAATAAAAAAGTTTCTCAAGTTTCATCACCAAAATTGAGAGAACAACTGTGTCAAAAGCCTATGATTTAAAAGAACGAAAAATGAAACCATACTGCTGTCAAGATCAGCCCTCAAATTTTCAATCACAACCGTAAGCGCCGTGACACAACTTCTACCCTTTACAAAACCTGATTGCCTATCAGATAAAAGGTTCGATTGTCTCAGGTTTTCCTTGCTTTGTTTACTTACAATATCCTCCATAGCTTTAGAAAGAAGGGGAAGAATCGCAATGGGCCTGTAATCATTGTTAGGCTTCGGAATGGGAATAATCTTCGATAGCTTCCATCCCTCAGGAAAAACAGATTTAGTTAATATTGAATTAAATAAATGCGTGATTAATGACAGTAGCCTGTGCAAAATTACTTCAAGAAAAGTGGGATTTACCCCATCAACACCAATAGCCTTAAATTTTACATAAGAGAAGATTAACAAAACATTTTCAATTGGAGCTGAACACAAATTAGCGTATAGAATGTAAGTGGGTTTAGGGATAATAATATTCAAGAATTCATGGTTCAATTCATCCACATTAACATCAATTTCGCAAGAAGATCTGTTATCCTGCCCGATACCAATTTTCCGGATTTCTCTCCACTTTGACCTGCTGTTCATTGCCGTGGAGAGTTTTCTCCGGTAAAATAGGAATTTTGATTCCCTAATGCTTTTAACTACTTCTCTTCTGCGTGATCAAAATAATTTCCGAAGCTCAGGAGTTCTAAGTCTCTTCCATCCGGCGTGAGCTAAGTTGCGTTGCCTTATCAAGGTCTTAATAATCGCAGAAAACCAGGGTTCTTGGCCCGCACTGACTCGTTTTGTTCTTAAAGGCACACATCTATCAAATAAATAATTAATATTATCCTGTAGAAAGGACATTTGATCATTTACATCATCAAGAGTATAAATTTGCGGCCAATAAATGTTTTCGAATTCCCGATACAAAAGGTTATAATCTAAGTTGCGGATATCACGGTAAGTATACTGCACAGTTCGTTTCACCACACGGATATCATAAGTTACAAATAATAAATCGTGGTTCGAAAACCCGGTTGCTAAAATCTGATCATATAACAGCACTTTCGAGGTATTACTTACGAATACTAGGTAATTAAACTACTGGACTGCCCATGAAAATGTGTTGGAGTGACAGTGTTCACCGATATTAAACCGAGAGACAACATCGGATCAATAAGTGGATTGCTCCTTAATAAGTTGTTGTTGTTGAAATCTCCAATAAAAACAATGTCCGTATATTGGACAGATATATTCTCTAAGACATTAATAAAAGAAGTGGCCTCATAGGGAGGCCATGAGGCCTATACTTCAAACAAGAATCTTATGGTGCCGCTCAGCAGTCACTTCCAAAAATAAGTATTCAATTTCACTACTAGCAGCCGATTTCAGATTTACTGCACACTTAATGCCGCATCTTACATACATTGCAACACCGCCACCCTTGATTCTGGTCTCAATACCATTGACTATAACTGTTCTACCAGATCGAAATAATCTAAAGCCTTCCAAGTTATAAATTGAATCATGTATGTTTGAAGATAAACAATTCTCCGAGATAATAATAATCTCCGAGATAATAATAATCCATACCGGCTGAAATGAATAAATACCTAAACTCTTCAATTTTGCAGTGCAAACTTAGTGCATTAATGTGGACAATGTTAAGCCCCTCTTTCTGTCTCACTAAAATACGCAGCATATTATATGCATTGTCTCTTGAATCAACATTATCATCTGTAACTCTGAAGTTTTAATTTTCATTCAATTAATGGATTATCACTAAAAATAATCGTTTTTTTCGAATATATTTGTAAAATTCAAACGCAAATATTTGTAATAAATAATATCCAATATTCAACTCTTTAATGCTCTTATTTCCCTAAATACTGCCCCAGTCTATTAATAAAATTATAACTTTATTAGCTGTGACGTCTTCTCTAGACTTTTTCTTTTTAATTTCAGGTTTTTTTTTTTCTTAAACCAGGCTGACTCCTGTTACGCCCTTGATAACTTTTCTAGATATTATTGTCCCGTCATTGTTGTGCTCTTTTGCACAATGATTTGAAATGGAAACCATTTCAAGCGTGTCAGAAATGATGGGAAAATTAGCTGGAATGTAACAATAAATGATGGTTTTTTTTAACGTTTTATTTTGCGTCTTAAAGTTATGAAATCTTTCTTGAAATTTTGCGGTTAATGGGTGTAGACGGTTGTTAAGCAAAGCAAAGCAGAAAATAATTTCACATTAAAAGTATTATTAATGCTTAGATTTTAAGAATTTTCATTCCCAGAAATGAGTAAATTTTTTTTCTTTTTGTAAGTTTTTTCTTAGGTGTGCAGTGCAAATGCTTTAAGGTGAAGTAAACTGATACGGTTCTTTTAATCACCATGTAACTGCAGTTAGGGGGTGGCGTGGTTAGTGGTTAGAACGCACGCATATCAACACAAACGACTCAGGTTCGAGCCCCAGCAGAGAACATGACGAAAAAAAAAATTTGATTGACGTTTCGAATGTTTAATAATAAAAAAGGCTTCAACTTCCCTCTAGACAACTCCAACTAAAAAAAATAAAAATAAAGAAAAAGCCCCCCCATACCTCAAATGAAGATGACAAACGCCACCTACTGGGAAAAAATTACAATGCTAAAGTAAAGATCACCACCAATTAGCAAGGATCTTCACCATTACACAAAAAAAATCATATGGAGGAAGCTACAGCGGATTAATCATCTACTTCGCTTGAACTATCAAATCGATTAAAGAAACTGAAACAAAGCAAGAGATGCTTTGTGCAAAGCAAATATGCTCCCTAGAGGAGTGACGGAGAAAAAAAACTGTAGTTATTAGGACATACATACCTTGCTTCGTGTTTAGTATTGATTGAGTATTTTTTTTCTTTCTCTAATTGGGTATACAAGTTAATAATGTCGACTTGGACAACATATGGCATAACTACTACGGTATATGTAAATAATAACAAATATGGAGGGTAAACATTCGTTATTATAATTCAGTATTCGATAGTTGCCAAAGTGTAAAAGAGATGTTTTGTGGGAAAGTCTGACAATCTAAGAACAATGGAATAGAAGAAAACGGCTGCTGAAAGTTATCGATTCTGGGTAGAAGCTTACGCTCAACATGCATCAACTCAAAAAACTTGCGAACGATGGTTTGCGCGATTCAAAAGTGGTGTTTTCGACACAGAAGACAAGGAGAGGCCTGGTCAGACGAAAAAATTTGAAGATGAAGAATTGGAAGCAGTACTCGACTAAGATTATTGTCAAACGCAAGAAGAACTTGCATTTTCATTGGGAGTCACACAATTAGCCATTTCCCTACGCTTAAAAGCATTGGGATCCATTTAAAAGCAAGGAAATTGGGTCCAATATTAATTGTAGCCGAAAGACGGTGCAAGGAGATTTTGCATGTCAGAATGTCGCTACAAAAAGAAGTCATTTTTGCATCGTTTTATTACTGGCGACATTGCAATAACCTAAAGTGGAAAAAGTCATACGTAAAGCCGGCCAGCCAGCCAAATCAAAGCTGAAGCCGAATATCTATGAAGCCAAGGTAATGCTCTGTGTTTGGTGGTATCAGAAGGGTGTTTTGTATTATGAGCTGTTGAAATCGGGTCAAACGATCATAGGGGAGAACAATTGATGAGTTTGAAGTGAGCAGTCGACGAAAAACGACCAGAATATTTGACCAGACACGGGGCTTTAATCTTCCATCATGAAAACGCTCGGCTCACATGTCGCAAGACCGGAAAATAGTGGATGGGAAGTTTTGGCTCACCCGCCTTATAGCCCAGACCTTGCCCCTTCTGACTACCATTTGTTTCGATCGATGCAGAACGCCCTTACTAGAATACGCTTCACTTCAGAACAGGTCAGAAACTGGCTGGATCTATTCTTTACCTCAAAACCGGAGCAGTTCCTTTGGCGCGAAATCCATATGCGACCAGAAATATGGAAAAAAGTAGTGGCTTACGATGGCCAATACTTTGAATAATGTACCAATTCATCTTGTTATTATAATAAATGAATTTTTCAAGCATAACAATCGACATTTTTAACTTGTATACCCAATATTATCTTCGTTTAAAGTATGTCCTTGATCTTCAACGACTTTTGTGTGTTTTTCTAATAAAGTGCGCTTTAATTAATATTTGTTACGTATATTCCCTTTAATATGAAAGTTTTAAGCAGCATGACACAAATGATCTTTAGAGGAGCCTAATATGCTTACGGTATCAAGTTGAGGCTACAAACAAAGCAAGTTATCTTGTTTAGTGAAGGAACAAACGTCTTTAATGAAGTTACTACGGCTTCCCCTGTGAACTGATATAGCAACGCACTAACATAGTATTTGCTCAGATGTTTCTAGTGTTGTTTTAATTTCCATCTGAGGTATGATTTAGTCCGTCCAGGTTCATGTCAAAGATCTACTTCCTTTGAAATGAAAACATCTTGCAAGACTTTACCTAGAGTTACTTATTCTATTTGAAATTATTCTCCTTTAGGATTCTCTCCTGCAGCTAACTTTCAGCACTTTTTTTAATAGTCGGGCTTCTGTTACAATCTTCCTGCGTGGTGCAAAGAATTGACAAGCTAAGTTTTTGGTACGCTAGTGGAAGAATAGTCCCACTCTCGGGTTAAAATAAATATGACAAATATAGGAAAATTGAGGTTTTATACTCGCCTACTTCTGAACAGTATAAGAAAATTCGATGGTTTTTACAATAAAATTCGCTACTGTCGAATATAACAGAAATTCGGTAGGTGTTATATTTGGAAAATTATCAACAGTGTAAGACAATTTCGACGGTTCTTACACTTTAGCAAACGCAGACTAAATGTCCAATTTAATACACTTCCGACTCTATATGCGGCTACTAGGTATTCAAACCATTCGCATCGCTTGTAAGTGGGGTGCAGAGGTTGGTGTTGATGTCGTAGCAGTGACGTAGACGGTGATGATGTTCCAAGGGCACATTGTCACTCGGGCGACCCTCACTCATTAGAATTGGTGATAACAGCATTTACTATGTGACTCAGATCAGGTAACTGGGAATAGTTATGAGAGATCGTATGAACCTCCACGTTCATCTCACGCATGTTAGGCATAATTTGACGGCAATTGTTGCAAAGGTTAGGTGCATACTAAGAAGTGATTGAGGTCTCGGCAGGCGTGCCGTTCGAATCATATATAATGGGTTGTTCATTGCCTGTGCAGCGTATGGCTCTTCTGTGTGGTATGAGATGGTCATGTCTGTTGTTGGACGGAGTAAGATTTTCACTTGTCAGAGAATTGCTCTTTTGGCTTGTGTTCCGGTATGTCGAGCTGTATCTACCGATGCTTTGCAGGCTCTTGTTGGTATAAATAAATTTTTATAATAAATTTAAATTATAAATTTTTAATGAAACGAAATTTTGCTGCAATAAAAATCAATTTTGTTTTCGCTGTAAAAGTATTTTACAGCACAAAAAATCAAAATATGTTCTTAAAAGGTTTAAAAAGCTCTTTAAATAAGAAAATATGTCGAGAATATGCTATTAAAAGTAAAATATGCAAAAATAAAGCTGTTATGAGCAAAATATGCAAAAATATGTACTAAAAAATGGTAAAGTTCATAAAAATGAGCAAAACGGACAAATATCTTACATTCGCATCGCTTGTAAGTGGGGTGCAGAGGTTGGTGTTGATGTCGTAGCAGTGACGTAGACGGTGATGATGTTCCAAGGGCACATTGTCACTCGGGCGACCCTCACTCATTAGAATTGGTGATAACAGCATTTACTATGTGACTCAGATCAGGTAACTGGGAATAGTTATGAGAGATCGTATGAACCTCCACGTTCATCTCACGCATGTTAGGCATAATTTGACGGCAATTGTTGCAAAGGTTAGGTGCATACTAAGAAGTGATTGAGGTCTCGGCAGGCGTGCCGTTCGAATCATATATAATGGGTTGTTCATTGCCTGTGCAGCGTATGGCTCTTCTGTGTGGTATGAGATGGTCATGTCTGTTGTTGGACGGAGTAAGATTTTCACTTGTCAGAGAATTGCTCTTTTGGCTTGTGTTCCGGTATGTCGAGCTGTATCTACCGATGCTTTGCAGGCTCTTGTTGGTGCAGCGCCACTTGATTTGGAAGTAATACGTCGCAGTATTGACTACAGAATCAAGAAAGGACTGCCACTTCGAACGCATGACTTTCTTTCTGCTTCTGATTTTGCCAAGGATAAAGATGGGTATAAGGCCCTTTTGGGAAGTGCCTCGTAAATAGGTGGCAGACAAGATGGACGAACAGTGACAGTGGGATGGTTATATATAAGTTCGTGACGCACGTGACGTTCGTTCAGGAGCACCCAGACTTCGGCTTTGGTTTAAGCCTTGGGTTCATACTGACTCGTCATAACTCTATCAATGCATTCGAATTGACCAGACTGGGTCTACAGACTGCCGGTGTGTGTTGGGAACTGAGAATTGAAGGCAAGTACTGAATACATGCACGGACTATGCTGACATTAGAAACCTAGATAGAATAGGTATTACTCATACTAGGGGGGGGGGGGGTAGGAGTTTGGGATTTCAATAGGTGTTTGCTGGACAATCGGACTCCTGGTTGGTTGGACGTTTTAGCGCTTGCTGTGTTTGATAGGAGAAGACGGAACGTTAGAAGTGGTACCTCCCCCACTTTTAATACTGAGGCTCGCTGAGTTGCCGTTTTTGCTGTTTCCCAGTTTGTTGGCATATGGTGTTTGGTTTGTCTAGACTCCCTTGTGGGAACAAGGTGGTGGTTGTGGTTTAGACCCTAATCACGGGTTACATTATGGAGTTACATTATTAACCGAGTACAGTGACCCATAGATCGGTAAAAGTTTAGATAGTCTACGACACTTCATCAAGGTGGAGGTCATGTCCAAACAACATGCCTTCGAAATGGTACTCACTGGTGATTTTAATCATAGGTGGGGGCGTTGGCGAATGCATTGTATTCACTAGTGCATTAGCACCGTGGGGTAAACTCCTAGGACAGGTACTAAAGTTAAGCAACTGACGCATTTGTCTACTAATTACTACATACAAAGTTATGAGCACCGTTCACTGTTTTCCAAAGAAAACATTTTCCTACTTACCATACCCGTATCATTAACTAAATGAGAATTATAATTCATGTCACGACGAATGAACAAACAGCTTTATGTTTATTTATACATATGTCTTCTACTTCTGTTTTTTATACAGGTTTTCCTTGATTTTGAAAGTAAACACAGATAAGGCTATGATTTCATTAACATTTTTAATTCATTGTTCACGAAATACAATGTCATTTAAATTACCGCGTTTTGATCATAGTGTTCTGAATTGATGATAACTGTTCTTCTAGCGTCATTTTTGTAAAGTATATACCCAATAACACCTCCAGACCATAATATGCACCTTTTGTGTGCATTGGCTTTTTCATAATTACTTCTGGGTTTTGCGAGCCACATATAGGGAAATTTGCTTGTTGACTAAGACTCATCGCTGAAGAAAATTTTGTTCGAAAATTCAGCAATACTTTTGTGTAAGTTTTAACAATTTTTACGCATTCCTACGGTTGTTAAACGATTCATATTCGTAAATGATAAAGATTTCATTAAATAAATGACACTTCAGATGACAGTTTTAAAACCACCTGATATTTGTTTTTGCATTACATAACAAGTCACTCAATAAGTCCGTAGGATAAGTAAGAAAAACAAAATTTTGACAAAACGCGATTTTATTATTCAACATAGTTGCCTTTGAGGGCGATACAACGAGTATAGGTATTTTCTTTTCAGCAAGCATTCTCCTGCGATCTGAAAACAGAAAAACGTCGCTGGGAGCTAAATCTGGAGTGGGTGGGTTAGCAATTCGAAGCCCAATTCCTTCATTTTGCCTTCGTTTTTTCTTAATTTGTAACATGATCTCTTAGTTCACTCGATACTCACTTTGAACTAAACTTTCGCATACCCAAAGGTTCGTGTAAAATGGTAAAAACACTACCATCTAATATTTTCCCAATGTCCAATTTATGGATTTTTATGTTTTCTGGAATAACAGCCTCATTTTGGCGTGCACTGCGGTCTGCAGTGCTGGTACGATCACGCTTAAATTCAGGAAACCACTTCATTTGTCTCGATGGCGCAAAGTTCGAATAATGTTTATCAAGCCATTGTTTGGTTTCCACTTATTTTTCATCAAAAAGCAATGCTTTATTAAAACTCGAAATTCACTTTTTTCACTTTTTCCATTTTTTTCAACAACAAAAGTTGCTTCACACAAAATGCTAAACTCACGAATAAATAGTCAGATTGCTGTCAAATTTATACACGTATCGTTTGAAGGTTAGTCCTGAATAAAAATCATATGGATAAAATTCTAGTAACGCCATCTATATGTCATCCTTCGGACTTATTGAGTGACCTCATATTACCCATATTTGCTCTTGTATTAAAAGAATGACAGTTTCAACATTTAGTAAAATGTATTGATGGTACGAGTCTACTACTATTGGGCAATAGCCAACTACTAACAAACAAATCTCTGCGTATATCTCCGTCCAAAGGCATTTTCCAATAGCTGCGCTAACTATTTCTCAACGCCAGATTTGACCTCTTCTCTGAGGTATTCTACTGGTATAACGAATAATCATTCAGCACCAATGAAATATGTCGCATTGCTCTCCGTGCTAAACAGCCAGCTCTAACTTTTGCAGGGTAACTCTATCGACTCTTATAGTCAGAGTTACCACGTATCCAAGGTATTGAATATTGCTAGGAAAACGTGCAACAACTTGAATATTTTAAGAAATGAGGAAAATTTGTCCAAACTTGTGTGCCGGCTAATTTTTGAATAGCCCTCGTAAAAGATAAACTTAATTTGTACAGTAACATTATCCATATCTTGTGAATCCTAAAATCCGTTAGTGTTAGTTAAAAACAATTTATATGTAATACACAGGGAAATTAGAAATATGCTCTTAAAAAAGCGTTTTATGCGCATAAAATATGCATTAGAAATGAAAATATGACCTAAAAATTTTAAAAATATCCTCTAAAAAAGCAAAAGTATCTTCTTTGTTATTAGAAAATTTTTATTTTCTATAAATTTATTTAAAGAAAAGATATGAGTCTATTATTACTTAGTGGGAAAAAGTTGCTTAGGTTTCGAACAGTACTGTATGTATTTATATAACGTCATATAAAATCTAAAAAACCATAAATATTTAAAATTAAAATGTAGATTAATATTAGCCATACCTTGAGCGTAAATCCCATAACCTCTGAGTGTTAGTTATAAACAATTGAGACGTAATAAACAAGGAAACCAGAAATATGCTCTTAAAAAGTGTTTTATGCACATAAAATATGCTCATAAAAATTTTAAAAATATGCTCTAAAAAAGCAAAAGTGTCTTCTTTGCTATTAGAAAATAAGTTTTATTCTACTATTCAATAGCGTTTGTAAACATATGTACATACATATCGTCATATAAAATCAAAAAAGCCTTAAGTTAAAAAAAAATTCAAAATCGATTTTCTAATTGATTACGATGCATCTTTTAGCAGTGCAACGTTATTGTTCTTGTTATTTAGCTTAACCTAAATGTTTTTTTTTTTTGCAATTTTGGAAACTCTTTTGTTTCTGTAAAATTTTTGAAATGTGACTTAGGCTTTTTGATTTTCATATGGTGATATATTAAAAGTAAGATATAAAAACTATTTTTAATTGCTTTTGCAACAAACAACAAGGCATTGAATTACATTTTTTAAATGTAAAGTGTTTTCTATTGTATTACGTCTGAGTAAATTTTTATACATTGAAAACGTTCTTGCCACGTCTACTCATGAAATGGAGGCATATTTAAGGGGACATAACAATTCCTTTAGGTAATACGATGGGTTCTATTTCTATTTCTGGATCTAGCAACACTAATGTCAATAGCTAAAATCAGGCAACACAATAATAAAGTACGACATATTTTAGCATAAATTATTCACAAGGTCTTGATGTACAAGTGCTATTTGTTTTGTTTACAGTGAGCTAAGAAAATTAATTTGGCCCAAAAATGAAAATTTCAAGAGAAGTTTTCGTTGGATTATTTTTCACAATTTTCGAAATGGATTATCTCAACAAGAATGTGTCGATGAACTCAGTTCTTTGTAAGGCGATAAAGCACCTTCAAAAACCGCAGTATATATTTGGTATAGTGATTCAATCGTGGTCGTAGATCGGTCACCGACGAAGTCCGTGATGGTCATCCAAAATCGGTTGCTGTGCCGCAACACATATATGCAGTGAGAGATCGTCATGGAATATATTGTGAGATAGAGGCACCCTTGAACATTAGTTCCACTTCAATACACGCGATTTTGCATGAACACTTAGTTGCAAAAAGAAACTGTTCTCTTTAGGTACCTCATTATTTTGTTAATCGTTCAAAAAAAGGCTCGCAGCGATTGGTGTAGGAAGATGATTAAAAAGTTCGACAGGGGTGCTTCAAAAGACATGGCAAAAACCGTGACAGAGAAAAGAATCATGGATATAAGCGTATAAGCTGTTGCTTCGGTCGAATGGCTCATGTGACCACTGTCCCCGTTGAACAACGAGGATAAGGAGCGACCAATTGTTTGCCGGAAGTCTTCGAAGATATTCGTAAAACCAACAGCTAAAGCTGAATCATTCTCTATCAGGACAATTCGAGCTCTTACACATCTCGTCAAACAGGTGAATTTTTGAGCAGTTAAAAAATCGAATTGAAGTCTCATTCTTAGTACAGTCCTGATTTGACACCCATTGACTTCTTTTTGTTCCCGAAAATCAAAGGTAAACAGAGTGGTCAACGATTTACGATCTGCAAAGAAGCAGTTAAAGCATTTAAAAACCATGTTTTGGAGGTGTCTCAAGAAGAATGGAAAGCTACATAGAGAAATGGTTTCAACGAATGCAAAAGTGTATTGATATTCCGAAATAAAAATAGTAGCCCTCGTGTTGTGATATTTGACTTCAAGAAGATGCATTAGGATTTTTCGTAAAATGTTGGCATTTAAATTTTACAATTATTTTTCATTTATGATAAATTTCTTTTAAATTTTATTAAGTTTTCATCTCGCCAATATTCTGAACCTTCTTAGTTAACACGGCATACTGCTCAACTAATGTGAGGCCACTGCTTACAGTTTTTAAACACATTTTTTAATGAAACTAAATTTTACTGCAATAAAAATCAATTTTGTTTTCGCTGTAAAAATATTTTACAGCACAAAAAATCAAAATATGTTCTTAAAAGGCTTAAAAAGCTCTTAAAATAAGAAAAAATGGTGAAAACATGCTATAAAAAGTAAAATATGCAAAAATAAAGCTGTTATGAGCAAAATATGCAAAAATATGTACTAAAAAATGGTAAAGTTCATAAAAACGAGCAAAACAGACAAATATCTTACATTTGACTCGATTGGGTGCATCAGAAAAAACATGCAATTGTACATTTCTGGTTTCCCTGGTAATAAATTATTATATATTATATGCGATTTCCCTTAAAGCCTTAATAGCCTAAAAACCAGCATTTAACTCTTAACAAATAGTAATTTAAGTACATAAGTAAGTACAAAATAATAATAAATCTCTCTAAACTCGTAGAAAAAAAAAACAATCACACGCATTAAAAAACAACAACAAAGAAATTATCTTAATGAAATACGCTTTCCAACATTTCATCACGTCTTTTAGGCCTTAATAGCATCAGGTAATATGCTGCTGTACTTAGTTCTCTGCTGCCGCCAATAAAAATGCAAAAGTGTTGTTCATTACGTCTTAAGTTAAAGTGTGATAATCTATTATACACCTACGCACACACGTACATACATTTATTTTATGTTAAACACGCTCTTGTAAAATATTTATACCTAAACTCTGTTATACAAACGAACATACAAATACAAATACACATTCACATCCACACTCTTAAACTAAAATATATAAAAAAATATGTTAAACGCAATAATCATGTCTGAAAAAGTGTTTGTCGAGGAGTAAAACACAAAAAAAATTACAAATAACAGGCAGAAATAATTCCCAGCTCTTATAAGAAAATCCTCAATAAATTACCTTAAAGCATAACCAAAATCTATATCTGTAGCTTAAGTCGACTTAAGCTATTCTTCCACACCGACACAGATTGTATATGTAAAGGGTGTCCAAAATTGAGGTATCATTTTAATTTTAATAAGAAATACTTTTTTCAGTTTATTACAAATATGTTCCCGTTATAAATGAAAAATTATGTTTACTTGCTCGTCAAGCTGTCAAAATCAGGCTTCAAAAGATCCATTGTTTATCTTGTTGTGTGACAGATGGCAATATTCTGTTGAAACCACATATTCTCTACGGTTAAATCATCAATTTTCTCACACAAAAAGCTTCGGATCATCTTCCTGCAGCGATTTCCATAGACTATAATCGTATTTTCATTTCAGTTTTTAAAAAAATATGGTCCGATGATTCCTTCGCTTCACAAACCACACCAATTTCCTAATAACACACCAATTTCTTAAAAACTTTTGCCATTAAAAAAATAATGTTTTAATAACAAAAACTTTTTTTCTTCGTCCAAAAAATTTAATTGTGGTTTCGAATGTTTAATAAAAAAAAGCTTCAACCTCTTCCCTCCAGACAACTCCATCTAAAAAAATAAAGAAAAAAGCCCCCCTGACCCTTCTCGCATACCTCTGGCGATGATGACAAACATCAGACGAATGATCATGAAAAACACGCCACCTACTGGGAAAAAATTACAATGCTAAAGTAAAGATCACCATTAATTACAAGGATCTTCACCACTACACAAAAAAAAATCGTACGGAGGAAGCTACAGCGGATTAATCATCTACTTCGCTTGAACTATCAAATTGATTGAAGAAACTAAAACAAAGCAAGAGATGCTTTGTGCAAAGCAAATATGCTCCCTAGAGGAGTGACGGAGAAAAAAACAACTTCTTTGTCTAACGTTCCATATAAAATATAAATTTAGAATAAAAGGTACAAGTAGAAAAAAATGGCGGGAAAATTAAAATGGTACCGCAATATGACAAAAGTATAGTTGCGTAAAAAGGAGCATCGAATACGAATGGAGTTTTTTCAAAAGATGTATTCTAATAAAAACAAAAAATAAAAACGAGCTGTGCTCACCAAACAAGTTTTAAAGCAGTTAGATACTAACCATTAATTAATGAGTTAATGAATTAATTTACTAAGAAACATAATAACTTAGTCAATTTCCAATAGATTTGTAAGCCGTAAGTCTCATTTTATTCATAACTTAATATAATTCCTTAATTAATTCATCAATAGGACGGTTCCTGTATAAAATAGGGAGCAAAAACGCATTTAAAATTAAAAAATGTGGAATATATTGGATGAAAAGTGTGATTCTACAGGGCTACTTCAACGACATATACGAGGGCGGATTGATATTGAAGCTACCTAAGTAGAAAAAAAACATTTTTTTTTTCAAAAAGCATTCATTTCTCAACATAGTCTCCTTTTAGCTCAATACACTTAGTAAGACGATTTTCCAACTTTTTTATACCATCTGAATAATACGATTTTGGGAACTCCTCAAAATACGCATTAGTTTCGGTAATCACTTCTTCGTTTGAGATGAATCTTTTTCCTGCGAGCCATTTTTTCAAGTTCGGAAACAGGAAAAAGTCACTAGGAGCTAAATCTGGGCTATAAGGTGGATGATCAAGTGATCGATTCGAAGTGCATTTCTCGTAGCTTTAGCATCGTATCTAATGCTGTGTAAACCGGTGCGTTGTCTTGAAGAAAGAGCACTTTTTTCTTGTTTAAATGTGGTCGTTTTTCCTTGATTACATCAACCAATTGATTCAGTAATGCACCATAGTACTCTCCTGTGATTGTGGATCCCTTTTCAAGATAATCGATGAGCAATAATCTGTGTGCATCCAAAAATACAGTGGCCATAACCTTGCGAGGATTTTCTTGATTTTCTTCAGTAACCACCTCTTTTGGCATTCCTGTTGATGGTATTGTTGCAGTGTTTGTTCGGCACCGTTTAAATCGGCCCCAGCAATCCAATGTTTTACTATATCATCTGACGGAGCGGATTATCAAGCTCTTCTTTTGTCTCTTTCGCCGTTTTGCCTTTCAAATAATAGTGTTTAATCACTACACGAAATTCACTTTTTTCCATGTTGCAAGAAATACAAGTTGCTTACTTCAAACGACTACAACAAATAAACTAATCGATGAATTTGGCTAAAATTTTAACGGCTGACGCTGTCAAACGTCGTAATTTCTAAGAAAGAAAAAGTTTTTGTGTTTGTGCTGCCATCTAGCGCTAGGTTGCTTCAATGTCAATCTGCTCTCGTACATATATCGTTTAAAAGGTCTGTTTCTCTTCTTTCTAAGTCCGAAGAGAAACTTAACATCAACTTATATTCAGCTAAGTTATTGGCTTATAAGTGCATGAAAAACCGGTTGTTTACCCGAACCTCAGATTTTGGAAGTAAATCGAAAGTTTTAAAAATAAATCCTTGTTTTGCTCGGCGGCGCCTGTTAGAATAATAGTATTTCCTTTTTGCCGCACCGTGTAATTTATCCACTACAATTCTGCTAGAATTGATGACGATCAATAGAATAACTTTCACAGAAGTGTGTTTAGAGTCATATTCGTAACAATATGTTTGTAAAAGTCATTATACAAAGGACTAAAACCAAAAAATCGTTCCATATTTAGCAAATAAATTCATTATCACTACAGTAATAAATCATATATATTATAAATGGCAGCTATGCGTATGATAATATTATTGGTCTCTTTTGCTTTTTAATAAAGTTCAACTTCACCTAAACTCCCTAAAATTTTACACGATTTACAACAAATGTGGTTTGTTATTTGGTTTTTTTTTTTGTTTTTTTTTATTTGATGTTTGTGTTTGTGTTTGTTGTTTTAGAGAGCAATTTTATTCTCTTATGCTCTTCAAACAAATTGCATCTCCATTTTAACTCTCTAAGTTTTCAACAAGTTTTCCTATTTCCGAATGGTTTTTTTTTTTTGTATAGAGTACGTGAGAAGTAAAACACGTTCTCTTTCTCTATAAACAATAAATCAACTTCACCTTAGTTCTCTCAAAGTGTTGCATTGTTTTTCTACTTGTTTATTTGATTTCGAATTATTTACTTGCATTGGTGGTGTACAGAGAAGTTCTATGAGGCGTAATGAGTGTTGCCAAATGTGAATGTGAGTTGTGAAGTTTTTTGTTAAAAAAATAAGTTTTTCTGTAAATTGTGCAGATTTTGCAGTTTTTAACATTTTAGTTTTTTACTTAAAATTTGTTTAATTTAAGAACAGTGGGTACTACGTAAGTATATACTAGGGTTTTTATCCTTAGCTAATTTCATTTCCCTTTTTCACGGGATATTTATGCGGCAATCCCTGGAATTTTTTTTATATACAATAAAAGTTTTGAAGTTGAAAATGTTAAGATACGTAAAACATAATGTGTAATAATACCGCATAAAAGTCGTGCAACTGATATAAAATCTCCAATAAAAATTCGCTTAAAATAGTATAATTTAGTGTGTGCCGCTGTGGTATGGTAGGTAAGACACCCGCCTACCAACCAGAAGGTTCTCGTTCAATACCAGGTTAGAAAACCATCTTAAAAAAGAAAAGTTTTTCGACAGCGTTATCATCTCATAACACTAGTTATGAGTCCAAGTCCCCATGTTCCTTCAGGGAATTTTATGGGAATTAATATAATAAAGGGTCCGTCAAAATAATTTTTTTTTTTGAAAATGCTATAAAAAAAACTAATGAACATTTTCTCAATTTTCCTTTTTTATTTGAAAGTACAATCCCTCCGGTTAATAATGGAAAATAATTTCGTTCAAATGGCTGCCTCGGCTGGCCATGCATTAGCCTACACGATCGGTCCAATTCTTAAGCAAAGTATCGATTGTGTGCATCTGTATTTCACCAATGGCTTCACGAATATTGTCCTTTAAAGCGTCAATTGTCTCTGGCTTGTTGGCGTAACACTTATCTTTGACGGCACCCTACAAATAATAGTCCAACGGTGTCAAATCGCAGCTTCGAGGTGGCCAAACGACATCAGTTCTGCGGCTGATAATGCGATCTTCAAAAACAGGGAGCAAAACATCGAGTGTAACTTCAGCTGTGTGGCACGTTACCTCCTCTTCAATTTTTGTGAAAAAAAATTCGTTCAACATGGCCCGATAACGATCGTCATTGACTATAACGGACACTCCTTGCTCATTTTCGAAGAAAAATGGCCTAATTATACCTCTGGACCAAGATCCGCACCAAACAGTGACTATCTTGGGTGTATCGGCTTTTCAGTGTATGCGTGTGGGTTTTCTGTGCCCCAAGCGCGACAATTTTGCTTGTTTACATACCCGCCAAGATCAAAATGAGCTTCATCTGAACAGACGATTTTTTTTGGCAAAATTGGCATCTTCTGCAAGTCGATCGCAGGCCCACTTAGCGAAGAGAAGTTCAAGCGTATACACAACCATATTCGTTCAGCGGAAGGATAAAACTAATTATCTGTCAAATCAGACATGAGCTAAGTGTTACCATTCACGAAACAAGCACTAGTTGAAAAAAAAACGTTAAATGGCGGACCCAATATATAGTATCATTTAATTTATTTAATTTAAGAAATGAAGTCGCCACAATTACATATATATGGTCTCAAAGTAAGAGTGGTCAGAGAGAAAACTGCATTTGTAGTAGTAATACAAAAATTGTTGTAGTGTGCGATGAAGAAAAATATCAACAAAACATAAAAACAATTTTAATGCCATCAAAAGCTGTCTACAACTCAATGAACTTTCTGTTGAATATTTTCGTTTTTGGTCGGGTGTATACATTTACAAAACCGATTAAATGAGTATACTTTTGTGCGACTACGGCCACATATGTCCCGAAGTTATGAAAAAATTTGTGAAATAAAACTTAGCTAAAACTTAGCTTAGCTGTTTTCTGTCTAAATTATGCCATAAGTTTGGCGCTGTTAGATACTCTATGTAAAAAACACTGTTGCAGTAAATTTTGCAGATCCTTTGGTCAAATTTTTAATGATATTTTTGAGAGGAAATGACAATAAACAATAATGTCATAGAAGTTTAAGATGTTGCACGAAAAATTGTAAAATATTCTCGAAAAAACTTAACGAATAATGCCATGATACAAAGATATGCCATTTTGGTAGAAGAAAGTAAACATGTCTAGGCTTAGACACTTTAACCAGGTAGAATTTAATTGTACCTATGGCTTAAAAGTTTGTTCTTTTAAAGGGTGTCAATAAAAGAAGCCCTGATTGTCTTAGAAATGGGTAACATTTGCATAAAAGAAAATATATGTTTTTAACCTTGGAACCCTACCCTGAGTACGCTGATAGATATTAAAAGTCGTGTTTTACATTTATCTATTAGGGCTAAATACGCTTCACGTTTTAGAGTCGATACAATTGTTGGTGGAGACACTGAGTAAAATACCTATTAATTGATGATGATATTGCTTTGTGTTAAGGAATCAAATTAAATCCTTCTTCTGTGAGAAGCAATGTTTCACATTGTATGTAGCGAGATACCCAGGAATCCCGAGAGAGAAGTTTTTTCCCATTTTCCCGGGAACAAAAAAATTGCTAGAAATTAAAAACCCTAGTACTAGGGAGATAGAGTATTCGACTTTTTTCAAAAACCGGTTTTCGAATAATTCGAAAAGAATCAATTCTTAAAAAATGGATTTTCGGTTAATAATTATTCAAATAACCGGTTAACCAGTTCTTTTGTTTAAATAAAATTGTCCTTAATTCTTGAAGCACAGAGCTGGGCCACGTCGTTTTAAAAATAAGCAGATGCTGACGAAGAGTTTAAAATTAAACTGGCAATCAATACCAACAATGATTCTATCAAATTCCATAAAAACTATGTCAAAACGGTGTGCGAAGGCCATAAAAAACAAAGTTTGTTACACAAAGTACTGATCGTTGCTCAAGTTTCGAACAGCTACAGAAGGAGCTAATTTCGTTTTTATTGTTGTATTACTTGGTAGAGAATGGAATTAAAAGTTTGTTATTATGGTTATAATTTATGTGCCTAAGATAAGAAAAATTCAATGTTTTACTTTGAAGACAAGAAAAGTTGCTTAGGTTTTGAAGAGCACTGTATGTAAATTCATGCACCACGTTTTTTATAGTATGTGTGTCAATGTGGTTTGTTAGGTAAGACATCCACCTTCTAACCATGAAGTCTTCGGTTAAATCCCAGACCATTCCATTTGAAAATTTTCACTAGCGCTATCACCGCAGAACATTAGCGACTGGCTATGTGTATTTAAGCTGTGAAAAACTTCACCAACTAATATATGTGCAGCTCGGAGCCGGCGTTTGTGGGTCGCTTTCAATGAGTCCAGGTGATTATTCTCCATATATAAAAATATATATATTTATTTACAGAAGATGAGAGAAAGTTATTGTTGCTCAAGCGTGCATAATTTTTTAGATCTACCTTGGTTTTCACGTTCTTTGTTTGACGTTCAAGGTTGCCATATATACAAAAATATTAACTTAATTTATACAGATAGTTTAACTATGAGCATATTTGCCATAAAATATATACAAACTTATAAAGATTATACTTTTTTAAATTAACCGGTTATTCGTGTTAAATCAGCCGGTTTATACGGTATTCGAAAAAATTAAGATTTTGTTAAAACCGTATTCAACAAAACTAAAAAATCCGGTCGAATAATAACCGTCCGATCTCCCTACCTAGTGATATACATATCTGCTTCACTAATAAAATATTAAATATTGTTACGAAAATAAAAATACAACTCTGCATTGTGGTATTTGGGTATATGTCAAGTTGGCAGCATTGCCACATCGAATATCTTTACGTTACATTTGAAATAGCGTATATGGAAATAGAAGATGGTCGATATTTCTTGAACCTTCTAATATGCAGACAATTAGGTATATAAAGGGCTGTTTTACCTACATGTCAGTTAATTTTTCATTATGGCTGTCGTAACATAACGACGTGTTAAAGCGGAAATAAAGTGCTGTATAGTGAATATTAAGTTGTTGTAAACTGTCTAAAAGTTATAGTGAAATAAATAAAGAAGAGGAGTTTATTTTATTTTAAACGAATTTAAACGAACTTAAACGTTTTAAAAAGGTTAAAAGGTAACAATATTAAAAAGTTTTAGCCTTAAAAGAATGTTTAATGCAGAATTTTGTTTTTTTATTTTTTCAGTAAACGAAACCTTTTTGAGTTACACGAATATATGCTACATAACCTCCTTCATTTTTAAATAACAGTATATCTCGAAAACGAGAGCTAACCCAAAAAAGCGGTTAGCACCACTTGATTCAGCGTACTTGAGACTGGCTTGCCGGTCGGGTGGCAAGCTCGTCGGAAAAAGTGCAATAATCGAGCACAGTTTCATTGACCAAATTTTACTTATTTTGTGTTATGCTTGAATTAGAAATACGCTCTGTATATCACATTATCCGGTATGTTCTGTAAGCCAAAGTCGAGTGAAATTGACACCGAATGGAACTTCAAATTGCTATAATTTTCCTTATTAACTAACTTAACTACATTTCAAATAACTTCCTTTATTATCAAAAGTTTAAAGTACTTGGCGTATATGTATATTTTTTCACCTTTTTAAGTATGTTCAGTTTTTTCACTGGAAAATCTGTTTTTTTCTTTTAAATTTTCAGTTTTCCTCAAAAAATAATGGCAACACTGGACATAATGCACAAAACTGTTGCTCTCTATATAAAGTTTAGCTTCAGTTGATTTTTTTGTAATATTGAGAATTTGTGTATGTATATGTGAGATTGGTGGAGTTTAATTCTTTTTCCAACTTCACCTTAACTCTCTAAAGTTTTCAACAAGTTTGTTTTGATTTTTTATGTGTGTGTGTGTTAGTATGTATTTATAATATTATTTTGCTTTAAAAATTCTCTGGCTTTTTAAAATGAGTTTAACTTCGTTTCAACTCTCTGTGTGTACTTGTTATTTGTTTTCTTTGTATACAAACACATACCAATAGACTTTTATATAACGCAGAGTTTTTGTTTTGTTTGTTAAACGACAGTAGCTTACAAACACATATAAAAAGGGTTACAAATCAAACTAATAGCCTTTGAAAGCTTTATAACCTTAAATGTTAAACAAAAAACAAGCAACAGGAATAACAAAATTATTCGAAAAAAAAAAAAATCAGAGGGAAAAATAATGGAATAGGAAAAGCTTTGTTTTTATAAAAAATTATTTCTTGGAAAAAAGTTCGCACGAAAACCAGAAGGTGTTAAAGAAAAGTAAGAAAAAAGCAGCTTCATTTATCACTTTTAATATGTCAAGGAATTGTAAGTAATGGTGCTTTATTATCCATTTCTCTTTTTAATTCAAGACAAGATATAAACGGGGTCAGCTTAATAATTTCTTTACCTTTTTTAAATAAAATGTCCTTTTTAATAAAAAAACTCTTTAATTTCTTCTAATTTTTAAAGAAAGAGAAACAAAAGAAATACAATTTATCTTCATTCAACTGTTCTCTGAAAAGAGGGTTGACCATAAATTCCGCAAAGGCGCTAATTTTACTATTTACCAAACAAAGGACTTTCAGACTCACTGAGCTAACGTTAAATGGCTTGACTATTAGACTGTTAGAAGATGTGAAGTACTTGGGGTATTCTGAATAGAACTCTGACATGGAGAACAATTGTCTTATATTACGATTTAGGCAAATTATGCCTGTCAGCACCTCTATGGTAAAACGTGAAATCCCAGCGAAATCCAGAATAATCTACTGGTCTTTTCTTACTATTATAAGATCAAATCCCTGAATTATTTCTCCACCGACGTCTACATTTATGACTCAAAAATGAGGTGTGATGTTAGATCCGGAGTCTTCCCAGTGGAGGCTAATCTGAATCACCACTACAGTTTTCCGGATGGCTCAAGTGTTTTTCAGGCTGGGATGTTAGCAATTAAGGAAGCATGTTCAATACTATCTTGGGCTAGTGTGCGACGACTCGTCTGCATTTGTGTTGACAGTAGGTCGTCCATTCTCGCTCTTAGATCGAATATTACAAAGTCGTCGAATATTAAAAGTCGTTTGGTGGGAGAGAGTAGGCATTCATTGAACACCCGCAGCATCTCTTCTGAGACGAGCCTGGTTCGGATTTCGGGTTACCGTGACTTCTATAGGAATGAGTGAGCGGACGTGTTGGCTCTCGCGGGATCGTCATCGAGTGCCAACCACGTCTCGGTGGCTGATGGGTCCTGCAGGGTCACGGAGCTGACATGGTCTGGTTGTAATTTGGGATGCACTCGATCGCTTATCGGTGGTAGTAGAAGGAATGTGTCCAGACTGATCGCTATGCTCACCAGGCATTGGTCGATTGGAAAATATGACTGCAGCATAAAGTTGCAATACAACAACCACTGTCGCAGTGGCAGCGAGGTGGAGAAGGAGGAAACTGTTAAGCACTCTCTATATGACCCATCCTACCTAATGACCCGTCACCGTAAGGTCTTTGGCGAGTAATTTCTACACGACATATCCGAGATATCTTACACTGGATCAGGTGATCTCCTCAAATATCTCAACCTGACGGGATGGGTGTGAGGTATTATCGACATCATGAGGTTTTCGGGTGTTTGTGACATTTCTCAAAACGGCGTCCAAGAACACAACTTGACACTTGTAGAGACTACGGATGGCTAAGTGATCTAACCAACCAACCAAACCAACTAGGCCTAGTACAGAGCAGAAAAAGGTGCAGGCTTTACTGAGCAAGATCTACCGCCTTGTTTGTGTTTTGATCACAGGGGCAATGAGAATCTGCCCTGCACTTGCCATTACGATTATCCTGTACATTTCTCCATTTTTCAGTTATGGAAGAGGTCTGTAGAAATGTTCTTGGAAGACCAGGGTCTCCAGCCTTCAAGCTGGAAGTAGGGCACATGAGGATATAGCACCTATTCGATGGCGATTCCCTCATCGTATAAGCAGTTATTTGTCGCCCACTTTTATGTTTGTCAGACATTATAGTGCTCTTTCACCCAAGATAAATTTCTGGTCGTACTATTCTTGGTGGCATAATGACGAGGTTGACGAGGTTGGTTTTAGTTTCAAAGAAGACAGGCTGTGAAACCAGTGCTGAGGTGATTGGTTCGAATTTCTGATGGCAAATACCCTTTGATTTTCCAGTCAGCTGCTTTTGAGTATTTATGCGATGTCGAATAGCTAATTAGCCTTAAGAGCCTCACCGTTATGTGAGGTAAAGTTAAGGGTTGTTATGGACTGTATAAAATCTCTCAAATAACTTGGCGTATACAAAAGCGTTATGCTGTATTTGCTCCCAGGCCATCAAGGCCACCCAGGGCACGGAAGGACTGACTATTTAGCGAACAGAGGTATATATAGGGGCTGAGCCATTTTTTGTTCTCCAAGTGGGATACTCGAGGCGAAAGCTTTGTATCTCCGGCTATGTGATATGTAGAGAAAGTTAGCTCCAGCTCTTCCGAGAAATTCAGAGAGTTTGGTCTATTTATCGAGCATTGTGGTCTTAGCAAATGCTGGGAATGATATGTTTAAATTCTGCGCAATGTATGTCTGAACAAGTAGTTTGTATGTGCTTTGCTGTTGTGGCCGGAGGATAAAGTTTCCGGCAGACGCTGTGCTATTCGTAGCCTCAATTTTGTGTGATGAAAATATGAGTGCTTTTGGCCTTCAATAACATAACATAACGTAAGTATTGAATATAACACAGAACAAAAATCTATCAATTAAACTTTTTTGTGGTCTCTGGGTTATTCGGCTTAATCCAAGATATAATATTAATATCGTCCAGGCACTATTACAGGATACTGCGACCTATGGGATCTATTAAGCCACTTCCGGTCTATAGTTTCTTCAGCAAATATCTGCTGCCTTCCTAATGAACACTAGCAGATCTGAAACCATAATTGTGGATATGTCACGCAGTGAGACCTTATGTCTACCTAAACATTTCCATCTAAACCTATAAAGATGTGTGTTCCGCTTTCTCTGATGCCTCTAAGCACAGTTTACAAATATCCACATCTGTGAACGCCATCCTGTTTCACAGTCACATAACTACTAAAAATCTAGTTCAGATTGCAGATTTCATCTGAACATCCCCAAATACCCCTTTTTAGTGATCATACAGTTCCACTCTTAATCGAGTATGAGCAATCACAGTTTCCATTTAGCGGACAGCTTTTTATATTCAACTATTCAAGTGAAGGTAGGGTAGTCTGTTGAACAGCTCAGTTACATTCGGTTAGTTGGTTGGTTATTATAAGGCTTTTCGTGTCGTAGGATTTCTTCTGACCAAAGTTGGCTTATATTCTCAAATGTCTAACACTGATTCGGAAGTTGCATAATCGACTTTTTCTACTATTTTATCTTTCCAGCTTTCATTAAAATATATATAGAGGAGTTTTAGTATTTGAGCATGATTTCTGCAGAACCTACAATGAGATGCTAAATTTAAATGCCCATACCTTTACCATCTCAAATACTTTCATTCTTCGATTCTTTTTTGCTTTTTCAACTATTTCTTGATTAAGCTGAAAGTTTGGCGTTATTTGTGCTGGTGTTTAAGTGTTGCTGCCGATGGTGCAGAGTTCCCACAGTTCCCCACAATTGTTTTGTCTCCCACAAATTGCGAGCCTCCCTAATACTTTTGTTAACAACATTCAAATATTTTCTTGAAATTCTTTAAGCAACTTTTGCATACTTTTAAGGGTCTTAGTATACTGTAAAGGAACATTTGAAATATTCGAAAAAATATTGCCAAAAATTGTTAAAGGTTCTCAAAAGTCAAGCCAAGAAAAAGTTTTATGAATTTGCGAAACTTTAAACATTTTTCAAGACATGAACTTAAAAACTTGAACAGAAACTTGAACAATTTTTAAGTTCTCGATATTTAAGAACGATGTAAAGCAAAATGGCAATAAAGAAAGAATAAAAATAATGTTTAAAGTTATGAAAACTGCCATAAATTTGAAAATCATAAAAGAAATCTCAAGTTCAACAATTGTTTGTATATTTTAAGGGCAAAATCGAAACATATAGTAAATATTTAAATTTCATAAAGAAAAAGGTGCTTAAAGAGGAAACGGGGGAGGAATAAGTAAAATTTAAAATTAAAATATGAAAGTCTTGTATTGATTGTTTTATTTGTTAGCCGCCTGCTGTACAAGTATTTTTGGATAAAATGTTATAAACGCAGCATGGTGAAAAGTGTATTTTAGCCAAGTTTTATAAAATTTCGTTAGAGAGCTTAAAAGCTCTTCATATATCCCTTTTTGGGGGTCTATAGCTTTTTTTTATCTTAAGACCAGTACTCAGGGGATGATCCCTAATTATGCAGTGCATTGAGCTGGTACTAGGAAAATAGGTTATGGGAAGGAAGACGTTTGATTTAAGCCGATCCATATCGTAAGTGACCGGAAACACTTTCTCAGGAAGATCGTTCCACAAACGAACGGTTCCACTAAAAAATGAATTCTCTCTATAATCCGTTGTGCGATTCATCGGAAAATCAACAACAAAGGGATGTGCTCTACGGGAAAAACGAGTACTGCGTGAAAATATAGGATTATGCGGAATCAAATCCCTTATTTCGTTAGAACGCATTCCGTTATAGTACCGATAGAACAATGAAACATACGCCACATTGCGACAATGTTCCAAGGAATCGATAGAGTTGGCTACACAACCGTCATTAATAAGCATCTTCGCCCTCTCCTGTACGCGATCGAGAAGCCCCAAAACAGACTTTGAAGCACCGGCCCATACATGAGAGTTGTATTCCATTTTGGGTCGGATATAGGTCTTGTAAATATTGCGAAGGTCAGATGGAGTGAAGTATTTCTTGCACCGTCTTGAAAAGCCGAGACACTTGAATGCTTCTTTCGACACGTTTAAAATATGATCGTTCCAACGTACATCACAATGAATCCTCATGCCCAGAACATCAAAAGCATCAGGCTCTTCAATATCTACATTACCCACTGATACAGAAGACACCATACCACCACGTCTGTGTGTCAGAAGACAACATTGGGTCTTGCGCGCATTAAAATCGACCCGATTCGCACGACCCTACTCGGAGATTTTCGCCATTCACACTTCGCCTTTTCGCCCCAATCTCCAAAAGACTCGGCCTACGATCAAAAGAATATGAATGACAAATGTTGCTGTCGTCTGCGAAAGAATAGATAGGATTGAAAGTGAGAAGAAGAAAGTCGTTAAGAAATATTAGAAATAGAGTTGGAGAAAGAACAGAGCCTTGCGGTACCTGAATTTATCCCGAACTTGCCGGATGAGATTCCATCTATAACCACTCTTATAGAGCGATCTCTGAGAAAGCTCGATATAAATCGAGAGAAATGACTACGAACACCAAAGGCAGTAAGTTTCGATACTAGCGCCTCATGCCAAGCTTTATCAAACCCCTTGGAAATATCTAGAGCCACAACTTTGCTGTCACCAAAACCATGAATGGACTTGTTCCACCTCTCGGAAAGTACCGCCAGCAGGTCGCCAGTTGAAAGGCCCTTACGGAAGCCGTATTGACGATCGCTTAGCAGATTGTTGGATTCTGAATATTTCACTTTGGAAATTGCCGAACAGACTGCAATTGGGCGGTAGTTTTCAGGGATGGAAGCCTCATCCTTTTAGGGATTGGCGTTACATTAGCAACCTTTCTGGAAAAATACAGGCGCGATATGACGCACTGAAGAGGTTGGCTAATAGACGAGCGAGCGTCGAAGAGCACTGCTTCAGGACCAATGCTGGTATGCCATGCGGCCCAGAAGACTTGTTAGCGTTCAGATTTGCAAGAACCCTTTTTACAGCACGGGCTCGAAAGTATATACTAAGCATAGTCATTAATACGCTTTAGAGTGCGAGCAGTGGTTGAAGTGAACTGACATTGAACTAGCGCTGTTCCTAAGTCTTTTAACGAATGACCAAAAGCTTTTACTTCCCCTAGGAAAAGTAAGCTTAGCAGATGGACTAGCTTATGGCGAAAACAAATAATTAAAAGAAGTCAAATCTTGAATTCTTCGATGGCAAGAAGTAGAAAAGGCGAATAATTAACATGGCAGGATCATCATAACTGCTTCTAGGGACCATTATACGAATTATAAAACTTAAAAAGTTTTCATTGAACAAGGCACCGACTTTTAAAACAATTTTTACATCATTTTCCACTTTATAGTCCTTTCAGCGAAGTTAGACTTATCGTTACTGCTTTTGCCATCTGTTACTCGTCTCCAGTTAGGCGTTCGCTTCTATTTGATCAGCGCTCATGCCCTACCCAGCGCAATCGCTACAGTTTGAAGCACTACACTACATTTATGTTAGGATATAACTTATAAGCTTTGTGGTACTTTTATTGTCTAAACTCTTTTTTCAGATAGATAGGCTTTTCACAAAATCTTTTCCTAGAAAACAACCAACACCAATTTGTTAGCTGTCACATAACTACCCATGTTTCGGCGGTATGTGTTTTTTTTACAGTTACACAGGATAAATCATAATAAAACAAAGAAATATATTTTTAATGTCAATGGAACAAGCTTTGTTGGATAGAAGACTTTATTGTTACATTTAAACTTTTTAAAAACGTTTATTTATGAGTTCATAGATTGCAGTTAAAATAAAAATTAATTTGTGTTTGGTTTTTAATTAAACTACTTTATCTAACACAGTTTTGTCTTTTACTGCTCGTAACTTTTTACAGGCAATAACAAATAATCTTATTTACTATCAGTTTACAACTTTGTAAACAACAACAATTATTCGACAGATCTCTCTACTCAAAGATCTTCACACCTGTTTTGTGACAACCATCACACAGAGTTTATATCAAAAACTCTCTCCACAACTTGAGTTCGCTGACGACCTCTTCAACCGATACCACTTTTATAATACGATTTCTCTTTTCCGTCAAAATAGGCCTGAGTTTCAGCGATTACTTCATCATTGGACTTAAATTAATCTCCAGCAAGCATTCTCTTGATATTTGAAAACAGGAAGAAGGCGATGTGGCCTAACTCTGGTGAATACGGAGGGCTAGTAAGCAATTCGAAGCCCGATTCATTCAATTTTGCCATCGCTGTCATACCCAAATGTTCGTGTAAAATGATAAAAGCACTACCATCTGATATCTGTACAATGTCCGCTAGCTCCTGTACCTTCAATTAGTGATCGTGTATAACCAATTTGTGGATTTTCTTGATGTTTTCTGAAATAACAGCCTCATTTGGATGTTCACTGTGCTCTGCATCCTTTGTGCTGATATGACCACGTTTAAATTCAGGAAACCACTCTTCTACCGTATGTCCCGATGGAGCAGAGTTCGGATAATATTTATAAAGCCATTGTTTGGTTTCCACTCTCATTTTCTCTGATTCACTTTTTTTATATTTTCTTTTGATAACAAATGTTGCTGCTATAGCTCACGAGTCAATAGTCAGATAGCTGTCAAATTTATACACATCTCGTTTGAAGATTAAGGTTTAAATAAAAATAATATGAACAAAATTCTAGTAATGCCATCTATGTATGTGTCATCCTACGGAATAATTGAATAGACTGTTACAAGTAAGCTGTGCTCTGTGCTAACCGCACTGGAAAACGGCAAGAACAGAGCAATTTAGTGAGCGCTAATAGTGGAAGTGGGATTGCTATCTCTAAACTTCCGTCTTCTCTTCCTAAATGCTTCAATGGCAAAAGCACCCAACCTCCCAAGAATCTGGTTGTCCAACAATGCCATACTTAAATTCCAAACCCCCTACCATAACCATACTTTACTATCTAAGTTCTTATATTATTGCAGTCAGTACTTGCCTCCATTCCTTACGGCAATCAGCAGTTATGGTCCGTCAGTATGAACCCTTAGCTTAAGCGGAAGTCTAAATTTGGGTATTCTTGTACAAATGTTAGAAATTCTTGAATAAATCATCTGAAGTGGATTGAAACTTCTTACATTATTTAAACTACGAAACCATAATGGAACCAGTGTTGCATTTAACCACATCTCCCAGCCACTGCACACAGCGTGGTTGATATTACCATCTATTTGCCTGCATTATCGCTGTTTGTTTGGAAGTAAAATAAAAGCAAATATTACTTTCGTTACTTATTTATCAAATTTTTAGCTGGAGGCCTATTTCTGAAATTATAATAGAAAAAGAAAAATCTATTTTCAGCTACACAAACAAAAATAAAAATTCATTTTTCTTTCCTTCCATTCTTCCCTTCCAAAATGCTCTTATAGGGAGGTTATGATTATGTGTGTTTCTGCTTGTACATTAAACTCATACTGTTATTTAAGGACTTTATTTGACCCTTTTTGACTTTAAGTTTTAATGGCGTGTGCCATGGTTTTCATTAGTCGGTAAAGTGTAGGTGGTGGTTGATATTTAAAGGTTTTTTGAATTTGCATGCCCACGTTGTTTGGCTCTTTCTCTCTTTTCTCTGTTTGTTTGTGTGTGCGTGGGTATGTGACAAAATCATGTTCAAGGTGTTTTTTAAAGTCTACGGAAATCCTATAGGGAATTTACTGGTTAAGACATTTTGCCAGTTTTTTTTCTTGGGTGTCCTTTTTTGTGACTGCTTCCTGCTTATCTGTAATAATCTCGAAATCCCAATATATTTTTTTACATTTCTTTCATATTTATTTTTATATTGTCTGTGTGTTTGTGTGTGTGTGTGCGCCTAGTGGCGTATGATGTATAAGTAAATTTGTTTAAAAATCAACATTAAATATTTATCATACGCCATGATGTTCTTGTAAATTTAATATTAATTATACGTTACGCTGTTAAGGCTCTTTATTTTAAAATAATTCCCTTTCTAATTAATTATGGTTGATAGGCCTTAGTTACCATTGAATTAATTTGCTTGTGAAAATTTAATCAAATCGCCAAAAGATGCTCATTTTGAGGTGATGGTAGTGGAGGTGGTGATGATGGTCGGAGGTAATTTTAATGTAATAAAATTAAAAAAGAAAATTTAAACGACAAAACATTTTATCAAGTTTTATAGCCGCTAGTGTCTGATCAGAACTTTTTTCTATGAAAGCTTAGACCAGTTTAAGATAATTTGTAACAGGGACTTGCTTCCGTTAAAGGGGGCTTCTCAGGAAATTATTTAATTCAATTTAAAGTGATAAAGATTGTAGTGCCTAGAGACTGTGAATTATACTCCTGGTTTATGTGGGTATATAAAATGCTCCAGAAAAAAAGGAAAGGATTGTTAAGGGCTATCAATTTCGAGAAGTTTAATGCTTTAAGACTCCAGAAGTTTTTAGCATTTCTCGATCGGAATGTAGCATCGTTTAGGTAGAGTAGGGATACTCAGCCACGAGAAATTCTCTTGCGTGTGTGTTCGTTATATTGATGATGATCTGGGCATATCGTGTATACAAATTAATCCCCAATTATATACCTATCAGTTGGAGGAAAGCTAAGGTAGTTTTTATTCCTAACGAAGGTGAAAGGGGGCATGTATTGGCTAAAGATTTTAGGCCAGTTATTCATTTGTTCTTATGTTGCGAGAACCTGGGATTGAAGCCTTCCACGGCGTAACACGCCTATCTAAAAACGAAGTCCACTGATACAGCGCGTCATGAGGTAGCGGGTTCAGTGGAAAAGCCCTTGAGTGCAAGCAATTCACTCTTGCTACCTTCATGGACATTGATGACGCCATTTAAGAACTGAAAACTGAGTTGATCATCAGTGCACTTTGCACATCTACATCTGCGTGGAGTCCTTGCGAGACTGCATGGAGATTAGTGCAGTTCTGCCGGGGGCTAGCACTACTACATTTGTGCATAAATGAACTCCTTAGGGCGGTATTCTCTTGCTGCTTCTATGGTTAGTTGTCGTGGGCGAAATTTTATTCAAAATTAACGGTGACAAAATTAACCACTGACACACTGACTGTTTGCTCCTTATGGTATCGAATTTTTTATTTTTTTTGGAATCAACGAGACTGTGGAAGGCGCTATGGCAAGGTGGTTTGGCCCACAGTTACGGTCTTAGCTTTAATCGTGATAAGAACGAGCTTGTGCTATTGACCAAAGAGTACAAACTACCTTCCTTTAGACTACTCAGTTCTGAATGCATAACTTGTTAGTTCTGCCATTTCTCACATATGACTGCCTTAGTTCTTAGTAAGAGCTTTATAAACATTAGGCAGGAGAGTTCAGAGGATTATTTGGGTGTTACTGGTGCTAGCAGGAAATGTCCCAGTGCTGCTCTCAACACCAATCGGCACTGACTCCATATATTATCTTTTTCGGCTCAGAGCGCAATAAGATTGCCTTCTGGAGGCAATCTATCAGTGATCACGGCAGTATGTTATTCTTTCTTTAAGGGAATTGGGAACGGACTTGGCTATTCCAAACCTGGACTCCGCTGGACACGCCAAGGCTTTTATCTTTAAGAATGACATAGGAGTGCTATGAGCTCTGGTATTAGGGTCTTCACATATTCAATTTTGCGGAAACCTTTAGAATACCGGGGGACTGGCTCTAGCATTTTTCAGGCGCTGGTTTTTGCGAGAAGTATCAAAATTTTCTCTGACCGTCAGACTTCTCTCAGGGCCTAGTGTTACATAGTAATAACACGGCTTAAGTTCTCTAATGTAAAGGGGAGATAAAGCTGTACTATTTCCTTGATTTGGTCCCTCGTTGTTAATGGAAAAGCTGGTGAACTTGTCAAAAGGGCCTCTCCTACTCTGTCATCTGTTGTCTTATGACTGTAGTCAAGAGAAGGCACAGAATAGGTGGAAGACGCTGAAGCTCGGTATGACAGTGGCAGTATACTGAAACTACTGGCAGGACACTGGAACAACTGCTCTACTTCCAAACTCATTTCTATGTACACGAGTCATTAATAGATCGGAACGCACGAGGAGAAAATGGGTTTGTTTTTTAACCTTTACTACAGAAGTAGCCCATCCAAAAGGGAGACAGTTGTGCACTTTTTCTGCGAATATCTGGGTTTGGCGGGCAGCCGATTGCGGTACTTTTCTGTAACTGTCCTCAATGGTTTGGCGAAGTGTATAAACCTTAATCACCTTGATCTTCTCCATTTCATAATCAGCTCAAGGTGGCTGTAATCTACTTTTACTTTTCGTTTTCTTTGTAGGTAGTTCTTAACCTGTGGTATTGACTTGGTTACAAAACGTCACTTTGTTGCTAATTGTGGGTGATCTCGTCTGGGTTAACTAAACGACTTACCTACCTACCTACCTATCTATACAAACGGCTCCTGGAAAGTAATTTAGAATTAACAGGGTTACCTTTATTCAAAAGTTAAAGACTAGGATATAGTTTAGATTCGCAGATAAGGTTGTTGCATCGGGTAGCCAGTATAGATATATAATAGCAACAGGCTCCCTTGGGAGTCTTTTCATCATATGAGTGTTGATCTACGCATATCGATGTACCCTACCACCTAAAACTCTTTTTCGTATATCCGCAGGTTCACAAGGGGTATATGGATTAAAACGCTTATGTCCTTGTATATAACATCCTTCGGACTACGTTGTGTCCTAACATCGGAATGGAAAACTAGCTAAGTAAAGGGTATATTGCTGCGATAAGATTTCTTATGACTAAGTTTTTTATCGGCGCTAAGCAGAATGTCGTATGCATTCTAGGATTTAGTTCACCTCTTTTAGGTTTCATGGGTAGGGATATTCGTTAGCATATACTTCACTCACTTAACCTCAACTTGAGCTTCAGCTAATTGTTACAAAAATTTTAAACATTTTGTATATTTAAAATGAACACAATAATCCCTGTTATTGTAGAAACAAGCATGTCCTTGCGGTCTTTAAAAAAGTAATATGATATTTTTCTAACGAATTAAAATCACTTGTTTTTCTAAACCTTTTTTTTGTTTCATTTTTTTTTTTTAAATGCTTGGCATTTAAATTAACGTCATCAAATATAACCAAAAATACTTTTTGTAAATCAGATATTTAATACAGTAATGGAGCAACTCAGCTTCATTCTAAGAAAAGAAAGATGGCTGCTTTTTGTCTATATTTTCACTTTTAAAAAGAACATTCACTTTTGTGTTACTTGAATAAAAGGATATATGAACACCTTTTGTATTTTTGAATGAAATTTAACAAAACTTGGCAAAAATGAACTTTACACTGTAGGACGTTCATTCTGAAGATTTAATGAAATTTTTTCGAAAAAGAAACACTTTATAAAGGTTTTGTTTTTACTTTAAAATTTTTTATGCGTTAAGCCTCTAGCCGGCCAGTTTTTTTAAATAATTTGTTAAAACATATGTCTATAGCGATCATCAGCTCACAACTAAAAGAAAAATTAATGTTTTTATTTGTTACAGTAAACAAATAGGGTATTTTTGTCCATAGATTTGCCGCAATAATGAACAAACAACAGATAAAGGGTCTGCCATCCAACGTTTTTTTTTCAACTAATGCTTATTTCGTGAATGGTAACACTTAGCTCATGTCTGATTTGACAGGTAATTAGTTTTATCCTTCCGCTGAACGAATATGGTTGTGTATGCGCTTGAACATCGCTGGGAAATATGCGACATTACTTTGAAAATCATGGTAATGTTGCAGAATGTGTGCGAAAATTGCTTACGGATTTTGGAAGAAGAGAAGCACCGTCACCTCCGTACGTAAACACGTAAAATTGTCGCATTTGGGGCAAAGAAAAGCCGCACGCATACATTGAAAAGCCGATACACCCAAGACAATTAGCAACGTAACAGACACAGATGAAGACATCGAAATGAACCATAACAGCCCTATACAAAATACATTGAACATACCATGTAGTCCTGCCAGTTTGAATGAAATATAAGAGGCAATAGTGAAATTGAAGAATAATAGCGCAGCAGGCGAAGATGGCTTCCTAGCGTGAACCTTACGAACTGATTTCACAACCGCAGCTGAATAACTACGGCTTCATGTCACATCAGCATGGGAGGAAGAGAGACTGCCTTCAACTTGGAAGAAATACATCATTGTGAAGCTACCAAAACGTGGCGACTTGGAAGATTTCAATAGCTAAAGCGAGGTATCACTCTGCTTAACACCATATACAAGATTCTGGCAGTCATAATACAGGGAAGGCTTCAGAGCAAAATAAAGAACATATTGCCAGGCGAACAGGCAGGCTTCCGGCCAAATAGAAACTGCGTAGACCAGGCCAACACTCGCATTATAATAGAACAGTCTGTAGAATGGCGTAATCCAATATAACAACTGTTCGTCGAAGGCTTTCAATACTATCAGAAGGTCTGTCAATGGAAAACATTGAGAAGTAAAAGCGTAACCAGGAAAATCATTCAAATAATACGAGCAATGTACGAGAATTCAGAACTCTCGGTGCTTCACAACGGAAGCATCAGTCAACCATTCCATACTAACGTTGGAGTAAAGCAAGAATGTCCACTTTCACCTCCACTATTCATCATAGTACTGGATGAAATCATGAGCGAAGTCTGTTCACAGAGGAGAGCTATAGCATGGAGTCTCTCACTGACACTCGAGGACCTGAATAATGCAGAAGATATTTGCCTACTCTCACATAGAATCTCCAACATGTAGTCAAACTTAGAAGACTTGGAATCTGCTTGCAATGTTGGACTTGAGATAAATACCAAGAAAACCAAAGCTATGAGAATTAATAAAAGTAGCACAGGAAGCATCTTACCACAGGGCCAACCAACTAAATGTATGGATAGCTTTTGCTATCTGGGAAGCATAATGGCTGCAAACGGTGGTGCAGAAACAGACGTTTACAACAGGCTCAACGTCAAAGAAAGGTCGGCATTCGAACGACTAAAGTCAGTATGGAGAATCTCATACATATTCAGACCAATCAAGCTCAGAATATTTAACTCATGTGTAAAATAAATTCTGATGTACGTCGGTGAAATCTGGCTTGTGTCTAACACCATCACGCAAAAATTACAGGTATTCAACAACAAGTGCCTTAGAATCATATGTAAAATATTCTGGCCTAACACCATAAGCAAAATAGATCCATGGAATTTGACAAATGAAGAGCCCATACTGAAGCAGATAAAGCAATGAAAGTGTAGATGGATCGGCCATACCTTAAGGTCAAATCCCAGGAGTATTACAAGGAATCGTCAAGGTTCAAGAAACCGTACTTGATCAAGGCAAAACAATCTCACATGGGAAGATGCAAAGAGTAGGATGGAAATGCTTTGTGGGAGCACTGTGCTCCCAAAAAGAATAACGGAAAAAAAGTAATAAGTAAGTAAGTTGGTTTGTTGGTAGGCGTTCTCGGATTGTCAAGATTAATGCGAGCCTGGAGCTTTTGTAGGTAGAGCCGTCTTCGCTCGTGTGCCTGATGGTGCTTCTTTGACATTTCAATTTCTTGATTTCACCAGTGATGAGCTCGTGGTCACTGCCGTTGTCAGCACTTCTCCTATTTCCGACACGCATATGTGGTCTATCTGATTGCGAGCATTGCTGCTCGGGGATGTCCAGGTATATTTGCGTACTACCTTATACGGGAAGGTGTAGCTACCTCTGACCAGTTGAAATGTTTGGCACAATTCTATTAGTCACTCTTTGTTCTAATTCCTGACTCCACAACCGTGTGTTCCCATAGTGGATCGGATGTTTGTATTGTCGATACCTATCTTCGCGTCAACCATGAGTATGATGACTACCAAGAGGTCGTAGGTTCAATCCCAGGCCACACCATCTAACAATTTTCAACAGCGATATTCAGTTTAAGGGCTTTCAATGAGTCTAGTTTATCATGCTCTCTACATAAAAATCAATATTTATTTACAGAAGATGAGAAATATTGTTCCTCAAGAGTGCATATCTTTTCCGGTCTACCCTTGTTTTTACGTTCTTTGTGAGACGTTCAAGGTTGTCGTATATACAAAAACAATTAAATTTATACAAATAGTTAGACGATGAGCATATTTTCAATAAAAAATATAGCGTATTTTTTATAGAGGTATAGAACTTTAAGTTGGCATTACTTTTTAAGATGGCGACCGATTTAACAGCTGTCACCTATAATTTTCTTACAATTTAGAAAAAAGGATATACGGAAAGCTCTTACTATGGGCTTTACAAAAATTTAAGGCAATTTCACCATTATGTTGTTTCAATAATGGAAAATAGTTTAAGGATATTTTTTGACACATTTTGAATATTTGATGATGATTTACTTAATGATTTCCTATAAAAATTAATGTCTTATATACGAGGGCGGATTGATATTGAAGCTACCTTAGTAGGAAAAAAACATTTTTTTATTCAAAAACCATTAATTTGTAAACATAGTCTCCTTTTAGCTCAATACACTTAGTAAGACGATTTTCCAACTTTTTTATACCAACTGAATAATACGATTTTGGGAACTCCTCAAAATACGCATTAGTTTCGGTAATCACTTCTTCGTTTGAGATGAATCTTTTTCCTGCAAGCCATCTTTTCAAGTTTGGAAACAGGAAAAAGCCACTAGGGGCTAAATCGAAGTGGATTTCTCGTAGTTTTAGCATCGTATCTAATGCTGTGTAAACCGGTGCGTTGTCTTGAAGAAAGAGCACTTTTTTCTTGTTTAAATGTGGTCGTTTTTCCTTGATTGCATCAACTAATTGATCCAATAATGCACGATAATACTCTCCTGTGATTGTGAATCCCTTTTCAAGATAATCGATGACCAATATTCCGTGTGCAGCCCAAAATACAGTGGTCATAACCTTGCCAGCCGATTTCGCTGTCTTCGCCTTCTTCGGAGCACATCCACCAGCTTCCACCCATTGCTTCGATTGATTTTTAGTTTCAGGTATGTAGTGGTGGACCCACGTTTCTCAACAGTTATTAATCTACGCCAAAAATCAACAGGATTATGCTTTATCAGGTCCAAACACCGCTGTGAAATGATCTGTCGAACTCGTTTTTGTTCAACACTGAGCAAACGCGGCACTCATCCTGCCGATAGCTTTTTCATATGCAAATGTTGAACATACGTTCATGCGATATGTTTACCATTTCAGCAATCGCACGTATCTCATTCATAACGATATCGAGGATTTTCTTGATATTTTCTTCAGTAACCACCTCTTTTGGCCTTCCTGTTGATGGTATTGTTGCAGTGCTTGCTCGTCCCCGTTTAAATTCAGCAATCCAATATTTTACCATATAATCTGACGGAGCAGATTCGCTGTAATGTTTATCAAGCTCTTCTTTTGTCTCTTTCGCCGTTTTGCCTTTCAAATAATAGTGTTTAATCACTAAACGAAATTCACTTTTTTCCATTTGCCAAGAATCACAAAAGTTGCTTACTTCAAACGACTACAACAAATAAACTAATCGATGAAATTGGCTAAAATTCTAACGGCTGACGTTTGACAGATCGTAATTTCTAAGAAAGAAAAAGTTTTTGTGTTTTTGCTGCCATCTAGCGCTAGGTGGCTTCAGTGTCAATCTGCCTGCTATGCATATGATAATATTATTGATCTCTTTTGCCTTTTAATAAAGTTCAACTTCACCTAAACTCCCTAAAATTTTACACGATTTATAACAAATGTGGTTTCTTTCTTCTTTCTTTTGTGTTTGTGCTGCCATCTAGCGCTAGGTAGCTTCAATGTCAATCCGGACATTTGGGGACAGAAAACCCGCAAGCATACATTGAAAAGCCGATACAGCCAAGACGAGTCACTCTTTGGTGCGGATTTTGGTTCAGAGGAATAATTGGGCCATTTTTCTTCGAAAATGAGCAAGGAGTGACCGTTACCGTCCATGGCGATTGTTATCAGGCCATGTTGAACGAATTTTTGTTCACAAAAATTGAAGAGGAGGATATCAGCAACATTTGGTTTCAACAGGACGGCGCTACGTGCCACACAGCCGAAGCTACACTCGATGTTTTGCGCCCTGTTTTTGAAGAACACATTATCAGCCACAGAGCTGATGTCGTTTGGCCACCTTGGAGCTGCGATTTGACACCGTTGGACTATTATTTGTGGTGTGCCGTCAAAGATAAGTGTTACGCCAACAAGCCAGAGACAATTGACGCTTTAAAGAACAATAATAATAATATTCGTGAAGCCATTGGTGAAATACAGCTGCACACAAGGATTGTACTTTCAAATAAAAAAAGAAATTTGAGAAAATATGCAGTATTTTTTTTTATATCATTTTGAAAAAAAAAAAAATATTTGACGGACCCTTTATATAGAGAACTTTTTTAATATGCAAATAAATTTAAAGAAACTGGTACGAATAAATAACAGGTATGTAATTCTATGTCTATTTGGAGAATTTCAGAATATTTTGAGAATAAATAAAATATTTATGTAAATTTTGAAAACATTAAATAAAATTCAATATTTCTGTTTATTTATTTAGTTTTTTTATTTTGTTCCCTTTTAAGGTTTATTTATTTGTATTTAAATTAATTGATTTATAAATAAAATCCTTTGAATCATGAAATTTCTTAACTGGCTGCCAAATAAAAATAAGGTCAGTGCCAATGTAAATAATTTTTGTAATTTTTTCTTCTTAATTTTTAACGGTTTTCCTTATCCACACTTGCTCGTAAGCAAGTTCACCACCAACCATGCCTCTTGGCTTTATTTCGCCAACAATGTTTAATATTTTTTTTTTATTTTTGTTTTTTCTCGCACAACAGCACTTAATGAACATAAATTTATTTGCAGGTCCTACCCTTTATTCCGCTCGCTCATTCCTCAAGCAATTTCCTTAAAAATTATACCTCCGTTCGCTACATTTCCTTATGCATTTCTGTGTGCCAAACTGAATGGTTAATAATAAATTTGTTGCGCTTGTATTTGTCAACAACAAGTGTAAGGCGCTTGCCAAAAAGAAAAAGTTAAAGGATATCGAAAACGGAAAAGAAAATCTGATATTCTGCTGTTAGAAACGAAAGAAACAGAAAATTGTTGCCAAAACTAAAAACAGCAAAAATAACTTTGATTTTTTGTTAAAAGGCAAGGCAAAAAAAAAAGAGAGAGAAATTCAAATATTTCAAAGTGTTCAATAATACCGGCAAGAGCATTTATAGCCAACCATTAGTTATTATAGCCAATGAAGGTGTTTTTGCCATCGTTGCTGTTTGATAAAATATATAAAATTATATTATCAAGAGCCTGGCAACAGAGAAAGAAGGAAGTTGGCGAGCTTTCAAAGTAGAAAATAAAATAAAATTTTTGTAATAGAGAGCAGGTGTTGATATAATTTAATATTTGGATTTTTTTATTTATTTTCCTTCACTTCTTTTTCCTTTTTGTTTACAATATTAAAACGTTATAGTGGCAATCTGAAAAGTTAACAGTGGAACAAAAAAGAAATGAAACAAACATTTAGGAAATTTTATAAATTTAAATAAATTTAATTTAATCTTTAAAAATTATTGTAAATCAATGAAATTTACAAAAAGAACCCAGAATGGTCACCTGTATACTCTCAGCAAATTTCATTTAAATCCTTCCATAAACACAAAAGTTTCTCATATATCCTTTATTTTGAATTACACAGAATTGCAGACTAAATTGTTTTATTTCAAAAATTTTCTATGTTTTCAAGCTTTCAAACAAGCATATGGCTTCTACAAAACATTTCTATCTTACACGGTTTGCTGTCGTTTTTTGCCTCTTCCCATGTAAGATTGTTTTGCCTTAGTTCTTGAATAATTGTGCGTCGCCAGATGTTTCTTGGTCGACCACAGCTCCTTGATCCTTGAGGATTCTTGAGGATTCCTTGTAACACTATGGAGATTTTTCTTAAAGTATGGGCGATCCATAGGTCTATATTATTTATGGCGTTGGACCGGAATATTTTACATATTGTAACGAAAATAAAAATGTCTAAAAAGAATATAAACCACATTAGTGCCTTTGGGATTGTATTGCGAGATTTTTGTCTATTGGTTTGTGTAAAGGTTGATAATGTGTTACCCTGGTATTGCCGTACTGATTTGTGTATTTGACGACATTGCCAATTCGACCATCTCAGGGTAACACAAACTTATATTTAAAATTAACGGATATAAAATAGAGAATATGAGAGCGTTTGAGAGATTTCCGTAACTTTCCAAACTGTAGGCAATTAGGTATATAAGGAGATTGCTTTACCTACGTCAAAGTAGTTATCGCTTTGCCACCATAAAATAAAATCGTATTCAGGCGTAAAAAAGTGTTGTATAAACGAATATTAAGTTGAGAAAATAAAAATTGTAAAACAACAACAAAGTGGTGTTTATTTTATTTTGACGCAATTTAAAAGAACTCCAACGTGTTAAAAAAGGTTAACAATATGATTCTAAGGCACTTGGTGGTGAATCATTGTAGCTTTTGCGTGATGGTGTTAGACACCAGACGGGTTTCACCGCCGCACAACAGATTGACTTTAGACATAATTTGAATATTCTGAGCTTGGTTTGTTTTTGTCTGTCTGCAGTCTCCATACTGTGTGCAGTCGCACGAATGCCACTCTTGCTGTATTGGGCCTGTTGTTAAATTTGTTTCTTCACCGACGTTTATTGCCATTGTGCCTCCCAGATAACAGAAGCTATCTACATGCTCAATTGGTTGTCCCTGTTTTCGTGACATTTATCTCCAATACTGCGAGTCAGTGTTTCCAGGTCTTCTAATTTTGAATGCATATTGGAGATCACTAAGAGTATTCGTAAGAGACTTCATGTTTTACCTCTTCTTTGCCAACAGACTTCGCTCATGATCTCATCTAGTATGATTGCAATTGTAGAGGTGAAAGTGGTCTACGCTGCTTCTATTTGGCCGAAAGCCTGCCTGTTCGCCTGACAATATGTTTTTTATTTTGCTCTGAAGCCTTCCCTGTATTATGAGTGCTGGTATTTTGTATATGGTGTTAAGCAGAGTGATTCCTCTCTTTAGTTGTTACAATCTCGCAAGTCGCCAGTTTTTGGTATTTTTCTTCCAAGTTGAAGGCAGCCTCTCTTCCTCTCATGCTAATGTGACATGAGGCCGTAGTAATTCAGCTGCAGTTGAGATGTCAGATCGTGAGGTTCCCGCTAGTAAACCATCTTCACCTGTTGCTTCATTATTCCTCTTTTATTTCATTTAAAATGGGAGAACTACATGCTATGTCAACGTATTTTCTATAGAGCTATTATAGTATATTTCGATGTCTTCAATGGTATCTGCAACATTGCTAATTTGGTCCAAATATTTCCCGCACCTTTGCATTTCTGCTTCACTATTCAATATAAATGTGCCACTTCGATCAATAACTGCTTGGTTCCGGGTACATTTTCTATTTATGAGATCTATGAGTCTATCGTCTGGTGTAGTTTCCTCGTGTTATTCTGTTCAACTGTTTCTTCAGCAACTTTTTTTGTCTCTTCTTGCAGCTTTCTTTACTTGTTTTGGTATTATTGCCCAGTAATATTGTAGTTACAGTGTTTTTTCTGCGACTTCATTATATGTTGCTGCGATATCTTCCAATGTGTGGTGTTGGTCTGTTGGTAACTGTTCGCGTATTGCCATGGCTAATGCGTTCCTGGTCGTGTTATTCTGAAGTTGCTGTATTTGGAGACGTTTTCGCAATGATTCTTCTTCGACATTGCAGTTTGAACTTGATTTCACCTGTCAAAAGCTCGTGGTTACTGCCGACGCCAGCTAAGCATATATCCTTTTTTTAGTGGCACAAGTAATTTTTAAAATTAGAACCAAAAAGCGATTTAAAAAATTGTTAACAATAAGAAGTTATTGCTTATTTATATGTTGCATCTCTTTATATGACCTACAGACTTTGGTATCCATTTTACAAAGTAATCTATAACCAGAATATTCTGAAACTCTTTAAATGAATGTTATATTGCATCATGTACATTTCCTAGTATTTTCTTCATTACCCTACCAAAAACAAAACAGCTCACCGTATATCCTTTTTTCTATGATCAATAATATTTTTAAGTTTTAGTAGGAAATAAGAAAATCATACACATTTTTAGAAGTAACATTTTTGTAATATACTCGTATCTGTACAAAACTTCCATTATCACAAAATTAAAAAAAGGAGATTTGGTCATATCTATTGGCAAACATGCCTGAATTTTACTGCCACAGGATATAAATTTCTCTGTTATAGTGACTGATAAAAACCTTTTTATTTAAATAAAAGCATCGACTGTAACAATTTCATCAGGACAATTGAATTTCGATTTTTGTTTAATACTTTACGCAATAAATCCTAATCAGATAAACACTCAAGCAATCAATAGAAATAAGGTTTCAAATAAAATAAAGAAAAAAATCTTAATTTGAAATCAAATTTATGCTTAGAAAATAAAATAAAAACGACAATAAAAACAGTAGTAGTGGGTAGAACCATTCGTCGCATAGAATACATGCTCACTCATTAGTAACGCCTTGCGGCACATTGTAAGAAATGATTAATTTGAACGAATTTGAACAGAATGGTTTGTTATTTTTCTTATTATAAAAGAAAACTTGATGAAAAATTTAATAAAATAAAAAACGTTTTTGAAAGTTTTTACTTTGAAACAAGTGATGTAAAATCGTCAATAATTATTGAAACTTAAAAAAATTTGCAAAAAGGACATAAAACAGTATCCTCTATATAACGGATAAATTTCATAATAAAACTCTACTAAACACAAACGCTTTCCACATATCCTTTTTTTGAAATTTGGAAAATAGTGTAAAAAAATTGCTTAAAGTTGTTAAAAAAAAGTTATTAAATCAAATGCAACTTTCACATTGAACGTAAAATGCGATCTTTATCTTTATTAAAAATCTCTCACGAATACAAAATATCTCCATATATCCGTTTTCATGAACAAGTAAAAGAAAAGTGTACAAAATCTTTAAAATTTGCCATTGAAAAAGTAAGTAAAACAGAGTTCTACACATGCCTAATGTGGGATATGCTTAAAAACTATTAAAAATTCAATAAAATCTTTCTAAAGGAATTTCAAACAAGATTCTGTTTATATATAGGGATTTTCATAACAAATGCTTGAAGGACATAAAAACGCTGTGCCTATATTTTTTCTCAACGAAAGTCATAAAATAAACGTAAAACGGTAGCCTATATATTTCTGCGAAATTTCTTTCAAAATCAGGCAAAGACACTATAGCTCTCCATATATCCTTTTTTTAAGAAATAAAAAAAAATTTTGCTTAAACGTTTTGTTTTTTAAATATTTCTTAACTTCGACAGGAGTTTCGGAATGAAATAGGGATGATCCACTCAGTGGTGATGAGGGCTTAAAAGATGAGGTAGGGTGTTGGATCCGGATTCTTCACGAAGCAGGTTAACCTAAATCACCACTATAGTGATCCTGATGGCTAGAGTGTTTTTCAGGCTAAGATATTGGTCATTAAGGAGGCGTGCTCACTACTATCTTGAGATGTTACGCGGGGGCGTGTAGGCAACTGCCAGGTCATCCGGGCGGCCATCCTTGCTTTTAGATCACACACTACTACCTATAGGTTGGTAACAGAGTATAGGGACTCATTGAACACCCACAACTTTTCTACAGATATGATCCTTCTTTGGATTTCGAATAAGAACGACTTCTATGGTAACGAGTTGAAACGTACGGAATTGTTGTCGAATGGTCCAAGGTCACCCTTGGTGGCATTGCCCATATGATCACTGAAGAGGACTATTTTATACTTCTACCTGGACCTTGCGGATTGATGGTGGAAGGTTGAAGGGTCCTACAGGATAACAAAGCTTACTTAGCCTCTGCGTGTTATGATCGCACTTTGGTTATGATAGAATGGATATATCCAAACTGGTGGCTGTTCTTACCGGGCACTGGTCAATAGGGCCTCATGCTCGCGGAGTACGGTTACTTTACAAGGGCCATTGTCTCAGCTGTGGCGGAGGAGGAGACAGTTGTGCAATTTATATGTGAATGTCTAGCCCTAAAAAGCAGGATTGGCAAAGCCCGGGCTTAAAAAAACCAGCCTACCGGGTTTTTTTTTTGGGTTTTGTAACTGCTTCCAAATTTCGCTTAATTCGGCAATTTTTCTGTTTGTTTGTATAATTACGTTACTTTAGTTTTATAATGCAGTTTTGCATTCTTAGTGGGATCAAGGCGGCCATGTATACTATAAACTGCTAAAACCCGGTATTCGGAGTAAATTCAAATTACTTCGGTTGAACCGTGTATATGTGAAAAACGGAGAGACACGCGTACAAAGTTTTCTTTTGGCTTGACAACGCACGGCTGCTCGTGGCAAAGTTGCCAAACAATTTTTAGAAGCGATCAAATTCTCAAAAAACTATTAGTTTTTCTAAGACGGGATTCGGTCATTAGCACAAAGATGTGGGAAAGATGTAAGCCAGTGATTTGATAATTTTTTATTTTGATAAAATTCATTATTCATTATTCATTAATTCATTATCATTTTTGAGCTAAAAAGGACCGAATTAATTTGTACTACAAATACGCAAATTTTTTATTTATTTGCTGTAAATAAACAACAAAAACCTTTAAATAAAAAAACTGACCTGGGTTTTTTTGAATATAAAACCCAATAAAACTCTGCTGGGTTGAATTGGCTTGCCCAGTGGGTTGCCCACCTTGCTTATAAGCCGCCGCCGCAGGGCGTGTTGAGTGGGTTATAAAGGCTATCTCAGCGATATTCTGCATTAGACCAGGTGATCTCCCCAGATATTTGAACATGACGGAGTGGGTGTGAGGTATACCAGACTATATACGGTTATCGAGTGTTTGCGGCAATTCTGAAAAACGGTGTTCTAGAACACTATTGAATCAGTGTTGCCAGGTTTTTTTGGTACTAAAATAGAAGCGTAGGGAAAATAAATATAAGTTTTTTTTGTTCAAAATTCTTAAAAATTGTGTTTCTCCAAAAATCGCTTAAATACAGATATGTTATCCAAAGAAAACAGAGTTTTTTTGTTATTAAAGCTTTACAGCCGTATTCAAAAAAAAAAAAAAATAATAATAATAATAAATAAATAAATAAACAAATAGAATAAATAAATAAATAAATAAGATTTTAAAACAATTTTAAGCAAAATTCAATAAAATGCTATTCATAGACGGACTTCAACTTAAAATTCATATATTAAATCACATTTTAATAAACGAATTTTAAAATTGATTTGACCCAATTGTACTAAAATGATCATAAAATTTAAAATGTAAAAAAATTATCAACGTAATGGATACGCTATATTTATACTTGAAAATTTTATGTTTTTATTACCATATCCAATTTCAAACCGTCATAAAATGACAGCTTAACAAAGTGAAAGTGATCGTTTCTCCATACCGACAAGCGTTTAAAATGCAGGGTGTCCGCCGGGAAGGTGTACTACCTTGTTTTTAATTTTTGATTATATGATAGAGAATAGATCTCATATTGATAAATATTTTATTTAATGTCGGCAAATTTGTATGGAATACACGCCTTACAAATGCGAGCCCTTTTGAGCACAGTTTTCATTACATTCTCACACATTTCACGGGGTATTTCATTAATTTCGTCACGAATATTTTGTTTGAGTTGCTCCAGGGTTTCTGGTTTGTTTGCATAAACCTTGCTTTTCAGATATCCCCACAAAAAAAAGTGCTGTGGAGGCCAATCGACATCACCATTCCTTGAAATAGTTTGTTGTGGAAAGAGGTCTGGAAGTAATTACTGGCTGTATGCGATGAGTCACCGTCTTGTTGAAACCACATGTTAGTCAAGCCCAAAGCATGCAGTTGTGGCGTTAAAAAGTTTTCAGTCATATCACACTATCGCGGGTTTTGAGGTTTTCCATTAACCAAAACCGACTATTCTGTTTATTCACATCACCATTGTCGGCACGTTGTTTCTCCCAAAAATTTCACGTAACTTTCCTATCGTCACAGTAATCGATGATTGATTTTGATAAAATGTTTTAACGATTAAAACACGTTGGCTTACGGAATATTTCTCCATAATAAATTTGCAACGTCTCTACTTCACGACCGCCAAATATGAATTGTCAAGGCTAATGTTTACCATAAATGCGGCAAAACAAAGTAGTGTGCCTTCCCGGCACACTATATATATATATATAGGCAGACCCGGCAAACGTTGTTTTGCCCTCGAATTTTATTTTCACTGTAAGTCTGGTTTGCATGCAAAGTCATGGCTGATTGATATTTAGAAGAGGAATCAAAAGTGCACTAAATCGACATAGCAATTATTGTTCAAATAGAATTATATATTTTTGATAGCTGGGCCCGATCCGCGTTGCTTGGCGAAGAAGTTGGATGCAAGCAAGCTGCCGCTGGGTGAGAAAGTTACGTGAAATTTTTGGGAGAAACAACGTGCCAACAAGATGCACTATTTATCGTGTAGTGAATGATTTCGAAGCAAGAGGGACTGTAGCTGATTGACCCAAGCATGGACCACAACGTACTGCAAGATCAGCTAAAAACATTACTGCTGTTCAAGAAAGCGTTCAAAGCAATCCATCAACCTCAACTCGACGCCGTGCTCAGTAGCTTGGTTTTCAAAGAACAACTTTGGTCCCAATATTGCACAAAGATTTGCATTTGTTTGCACTTAAGATTTAGTCGACACAAGAGCTTTTTCCAGAAGACCATTTAGGCTGCCTTACATATGCCAATAGGATATTACAGCTCACCTATGACAACCCTGATTTTCATGAAAAAAATCATAATGAATGACGAGGCACATTTTCTTTTGAATGGTTATGTGAATAAACAGAATAGTCGTTTCTGGGCAATGGAAAACCCTCAAATTATTCATCAGTCACCTTTGTATCCAGTTCAGGCGGAATCATTCTTTGAAACTGACGTAAGGGTAACTGTAAATGGGGAGCGATATCGTGATATGATTGAAAACTTTTTAACGCCACAACTGCATGCTTGGGGCTTGACTAACATGTGGTTTCAATAAGACGGTGCCACATTTCATACAGCCAGTATTACAATGGAATTACGGCGAGACCTCTTTCCACAACAAATTATTTCAAGGAACGGTGATGTTGATTGACCTCCACGGTCACCTGATTTGACTGCTCTGCACTTGTTTTTGTGGGGATATCTGAAAAGCAAAAAACCAGAAACGCTGGAGCAACTCAAACAAAATATTCGTGATGAAATTAATGAAATACCGCGTCAAATGTGTGAGAATGTAATGAAGAATGTGCTCAAAAGGGTTCGCATTTGCTAGGCTAACAGAGGCGGGCATTTAACTGATGTTGTATTCTATACATAATCTCCATCCATTCTCTCTCATATAATCAAAAATTATAAGCAAACAAAGTAGTATACCTTCCCGGCGGATACCCTGTACATTGTTTTTGGCACTTTGCTTAAAATTCTCATCGTCAATTATTTTATGTTTGCCTGGTGACTTTTATCACTCGATTCTTCATACGTTTTTAAAACGCGTGGGATATGATATTGCTCACGGCACTGAAGATAAATCAGAGAATTTTCTAGCTGATTTGCCTCTAAAGCAATAGATATACTCCATTCTTTCGAGACTCGTATTCCCTGAATGTTTTCATTTAAATATAGAGACACTTGATGCACGTTTGTGCAATTTTTTACTGCTAAACACTATATAACGTTTTTACCATACGATAAAATTCATAAAAAACCCAAAATTTTTTCAATAAAATACCAAAATTCCAAGAATTAGGAAAAGATCATCTTTAGTTATGACGCCTCGAAGTCTTTAAGGGGTACAGTAACGGGATCTGTAAAAAAAATATGTTAAGAATGTGTTGTTGGAATGCATCAGGTTTTATTTTTGGACTCATTGACAATGACCTACCAATGTTATGAAGGGATACTACTGTTGAAAATTTACAGATGATATGTTCTGGGATAGAACCGAGAAATTTTTGTTTCGTAGGTACCACAGCACAGTACACATGTGGAAAACATAAATAAACAAATTTATTTCTTAACAATAAATAAAATAAGAAGTTTGTTTAAATGAATTAATATATCGAAACACAGAAGAGAGAGCAGCTTAAAGGGTATTAAATAATTTTCGATTTTTTATTATTTTAATGCAAATTAATTTATTTAATAAACTATTTGCCTTTATTCAAATTAAACTTATTTTTATAATGCTATTGTACCTTAAAAAAGTACTAATTTTCTATTAAAAGTTTCCATTTAAAGTGTCGTTGGCATTAAAAACAGAAAATTACTCTCTTGTGCGTGTATAACAGTTTGTGAAGGTTAAGCTACAAACAAGAAAACAAAAATAATCCTCATCTTCTTCTTATTTACCCCTTTATTACACTCGTAATAAAAATTCAATTTTCTTTTAACACAAAACTTTCACAACAACCAGCAGACAAGAACAAAAACATTTGCGCTCTCTCCTTTACTCCTTAAAGACTCTCATTAAATTGCAAGTCTTTCTTGTTGGAAAAAACACTTCCTAGGAAATTCATTTAAAAAACTGATAAATTATTTTTCTCTCTATTTTTTCTCATTTCAATTTTAATAATTGACTCTCCATCTCAACACTTGTTGCTTTCTCAGATTGAACAGAGAGGAGTATTTATAGTTATTGTTTAAGCTTTATAATACAATATTATGATTAAATTGTTATTATTTTTGTTCTTGTTCTTGCTCTTGTTGTTTGTAAACTTTAAACAGCCATTAAGGAAATAAAAAATGAAAATAATAATCTTAATGAAAGAATTTCTATACAAAAAACACACACACACACATGCAAATACATACATATACAAATATGGAGTATTCTTTGGGTATTTTTCTATACTCTCTTACATACGTTGTTAAATACAATACAACTGTTGGTGTGTATTGTGTGTGTTTTTATCTTCCTCAACACTAATACTTAGAAGAGCAACGGTTACTTAGTTTGGCTCTTAATGGCTTAAGTAAACAGTGCATAATAAAAATTTAGATACACTAACGTTTTAAAAGACATTTTCTTGATAATTCTCAAAGCTATCAATCCATAGCGCTCCGCACATCATTGCCATCAACTGCGGTACTTTCACCTGCAAAGGAAAAATAAGTTTTAAATATTTTAACTTACCATGGTGCGATATCTCAAGTGCATCCTGAGTAGGATTAAGTAGGGTTAAGTAAAATAAAAGTTGATGCATTACAATGCCATATCTCAAGCGTGTTAAAAACAGTTACAGCAGAGTCTATGGAAATGTGGGACAAATGTCAGATGGCCCGTATCGGGCTACAGTAATTATTCAAAAGCTTTGAAGTTACCAAAAAATAAGAATGTGTACCAATGCCAGCAATCTCTTGGCATGTATGATAAAAGATTTTCAGAATCGGGGCACATCTTTTGCACTTCGGGTTTCTGTATAGAAGCCCAAATGCGGGAAGAGAGGTTACCATATCTGGCTTCGACTCTCTTTCCAATTGAGTTTTTTTTTTAAGCCCGGGTTTTCGCCAATCCTTGTGTATAGATGGGCACCACAACAGCACCCTTACTTCACATCTTAAAAAGTATGAAGTTGAGGTTATTGCGCCTCTTGGCAATTACGATCACTGCACCATGATCATGAAGTCTCACTTCCAGCTACGAAATTGCTCATTTGGCTGAGCTCAACAATGTCTTTGAACATTTCAATAGGAAACTCTGTTTCCTCGACTAAAACGTTGATGACACGGCACAGATGGTCGTGAAAATAATAAAGCTGTTGATGGATATGCTTATTCCATACAAACAGATTCTGATTAAATCAATGAATAAATCTTGGTTTAATCAGACGTGCAGACTGGCAGTCAGATCCAGAGAAGTGGCATTCAGGGATTGGCGCAAGAATAGCTGCGACCTTACTGATTCGATCTACGAGTGTCGCAGTACTTAGGCGTGAAAAGACTCGTTACGATCAGCTTCTTCGTGCTAAAATTCTTACTTTGCCTAAGGGAAGTAAAAGAAGCGCTTAACCGATTGGAAAGGTATACTTTAACCTTTGGAAAGGTGTCTTTAATATCCCTATTGTGTGTTCAACTATACACCTGGCCTTCGCGTGAATTTCATTAAAAAAGCTTCTGCAGACCCTTCAGCGGCTAGTGCATATGTGCATAAGTGAATATTTAAAAATTAGTCACTAAAAACAACAATAAAACACCAGATTTAGTAAGAACCCAAACGTTTAAGCCATTCTATGCGCGTACAATTGCTCGAGTAAACGTCGTTCTTCGGCATGCTTCCAAACAAAGCTGTCGTGCGCAGCACTGCCGTACACTCAATTAATGGCTAAGAGTTTGATCACAAATCAAACGTTTTGCAAAACTGTTAATTAATTAATTATTTGAAAATATAACTGACTGTCACTGAATTAAGGCTGTAAAATCTTTTCCTATTGAAAAACATGTTTTTATTTTCCGTGGGTGCTTGAAAACCGAAACGGTGTGGCATCTACACATCCAACCACTGAAAATGTCTTTTATATTTTAAGTAAATACCTCCAGGGACTTTGAACTTGTGATTTGACAAAAATTCTTTAATTTTAGGACACAATTTGTTTTGTATTTCGTTGGTTACGTTTTTTACAACTCTACACATGGTACTGTGTGCTAATCCAAGAAAAAATCATTCCAGGCATTATGCTGAAAGCTGCCACTGGCCAAAAAGGATCAATGCAGGGCAAGCTCCAATATCGATGGTACGGACATCGACATGTGACCAGAAATATTTCTTTTGATAGTCGAAAACGTCTTTTAAATCTATGGATGATTCACTTCAATAAGCAACACTTATTCAACTGCAGGCAATTCAGTTATTCAACTTATCCTCCGATTCCGATGATGAGAAATAAAAAAAGAAAATATTTGGATGCATTTTTTTAAATTTTTCTGATTTTTTTTGAATCTAATAAATTTATTACAATTTTATTTATTTTGTATTCCTGTTTCGTTTTGTTCAAGGCGAATTCAAGCCAGGTGACCTTGGTTTGCTACGTAAGCAACAGCTGATAAGGGACTATATGTCGAAACGATTCGCCATTACTATTTTCTTACAACAAATATATGTCACACACAGTTAATTTGTTTATTATTTGCTTACTACAGTGCTGCATTATCTTGACACAACATTAAAGTCTGCTTACAGTGTTGTATTCGTTTTCAAAATGAGAACACCTTCGCCTTGGTCTTGTTTTTCTTATTGTCATAAGCTTACAGTGGTGTAAAAAATAGTAGTAGGTAATATAAATTACGATCGAATACCGTGATCCAAAAAAAGTTGCGGCCATCGAAAATTATTTGTGCACGAACGCGTACTCGATACCGAATGTGGTGATTTGCTCGTGTACTTCATATAGGATCTAAATACTTTTTCTGGTGTCTCGAATTTCCAATGTCTTTGACACCGTATTTACTGTAACCGTGGTTTGAATTTCACACATTACTGTTGGTCCATTCCTTTAAGATTTCAAATCATATAGAAACAACAACCAATAGAAATAAATTGATTTATGTTTGGCTAAGATTTTCTTTGAAGTCTTTCGTTTTAAGAAAAAATTTTTTCTTCTTTTCCACACTTTTTATTCACTAAACAAGAGGGAAAGATTTTTTTTTCGTCTTAAAACTTCGCAATAAAAAGATTAAATTGGCAAATGAAAAAACATATTTTGTTGCTTATTTTCTTAGAATTTCAAAGATAAACTAAAAAGGTTTTCAATCTAGAAGTTTTTTATTTTTTTGTATTTTTTGTATTTGATAACCGATTTAACAGCTGATGGTTGCTTTTTGTTAAGTTTGGTATGACATTTTATTATGCATAGACTTGCAACGCCGCAAATTTTGCGAATGGGCTGAAGCATTTAAAATTTTGTTCTCCAATGAAGCCCGTTTTTTGTTAAATGGGTACTTAAAGTGGGTACACAAGCTTTCGTCGAAACACCATAACATCTACAGAAAATTACTGTTTGGCGGAGTCATTGGTCTTTCAGTATTCAAAAATGGTGATGGTCATAATGTATAAAGAAATATTTGAAATCAATATTCGAAGAGTTATTGGCGAAATATGGGCGCATACGCGGCGAAATGTTTGTGAAAATTGTTGTCCAAGATTGCGCCTTGTACTCGCCAGCCGAAAGTCATAGAATTTTCTATCCACCAAAGCCCGTTTCGTTGATATTAAAAATAAATTTCTTTGTTTTATTGTGATTTAGACTTGCGTAACTGTAAAAAAAAACACCCGATATAAAAGCAAAAATTATAGATCCGAATGATATTTTTGAATTCTTATCATTCGATATTTTTACTCTTATTTGTTGCATTATTTACAATTTTAATTTAATTTGTGCGAAAATCTCTTTTTTGAATTTTTTAAATGCAAAGACAAATCCTTTCGTTAGGGCCAACTAAGTACTTCCGTTGTCAAAGATCAGTAGATCAGTTAGGTCTTTATCGACTTTTGTTTTTTAAGATTTTAGTTATTCATTTCTCACGTCGTTTTTTTTTTTTGTTTTTAATTTGATATTTTAAGCAAGAAAGGATATGATGAAGATGATTTAAGTCACAATATCAAAAATGTCAGCATATTTTTGGTTTCATTTTTTACTTTTTTATATTTTTCTATTTTCATATAATTTTTTTTTTTTAAGTTTTGTAAATTAAAATTCCATAATTTTTAAATTCGAAAATGATTTCTTACTTTTGATCCTGTTTTTTCACTTAATATTTATTTTTTTTTATTTAATTTTTTATTGCAATTGTATGTGCATCCAATATAATGTTTATTTGAAGAAACAAGTTATCATTTTTATTATAATGTTTTTCATTATTTTAAAAGCTTTTAAAAGCTACCAAAGTAGCCCCTTAAGCATAATTTGTAAACAATCTTAACCTTTCAACCTCAAGTTGCGTTCAATTAAACAACAGTCAACAGAAAATTATTAAAAAACGATTAATGTCAAGCTGATTAATTAAAAGCAAACATAAAAACAAACAAAATATAAAAAATGAAAAGTGTGTCACATTTCAGCAACAACATATGTATGATAGACATTCAGCCGGCCGGCTTTTTTCTAAAGATAAGGCACCCAAAACGAATATGCTGTCTTATGTACCCCCGAGTTACTCTGAGTTTTTCTTTTATGCTCTTCAAGAAGAAAACTGATAAAATTTTTGTAAAAATTAAACTCTTATCGATCACATTCTCACTGCCTCTTGCTCTCACTCTCTCTCATTCATTTGCATACGCGTTCAGTGCTGCCGTTTTGGTTATTTTTAACCAAAATTTGTTATTTGTTATTTTTATAATTTGTTATTTTTTTATGGGCTTTTGTTGTGAGTATGCTATTATGCTTTCTGGTAAAATACGGATTTCGTAAAAAAGACTGCTAATTTTTTGAAGCCAAGAACGAATCGAGCCAATTTTGCGTTCTCTGTTCTAAAGTGAAATGTACTAAGATCGAAACAAATGGTAGTCAGAGGAGCAAGGTCTGGACTATTTTCTAAATAATTTTAACTGATCTTGCAGCACTGGACCTAGCGTTGTCCTATTGAATCTTTTTTTCATCGCCAGTAATGACTGGATACCGCGACATCTTTTTTTAGGTTTTCTTGCAACATTTCGGACATGAAATTTTGTCTTTCAACATTGCTCGGCATTAACTCGTGCGGTACTTAATTCCATTGCTTTTTGATTAATTCTGCTGCTTCCAAATGTTTTGTTGGAGTAGCTTTTTGAATTTGAAAATAATCTTCATAGATTAATGCCTTCAATTCATTCTTTCCAAACATTTTTGCCTGACCTGAGCGGTCTTTATTTCTCATGCCAAAATCATCACTTCTGAATTGCATATATAATCTCTCGCATGTTGAGATCGATGGAACATATTCAGGCTAAGCACTGGTGAACAATCAAAGCAAAAAAACATCGTTGCCTCTACTATTTTCTCCAATGGCTAAGTGAGAATAATTAACAGACATATTTCACTGTTTGGTTCGAGCTTTTGGCGGCTTATTAAGATACATATCTGTCAGTAAGGGCTATTGAGCTTAAATTTTATGAGAGAACAACATATTACACACATGTAGTTAAAAAGTTCAGCGCAAATAGGAGGATGTGACTAATCAATTATTGTACCAAGTTTCTTGAAAAGTTTATATTCAATCAATACTGCTATAAAATCCGCGTATAAAATTATATTTTAGTGCTTCTAGTATTAAAATTTTAAAAAATTAAATAAAATTTTGTTTATTTTTTGGTTGTTACTTTTTTATTGAAATTTGGTTACAAAAAATTCTAAGTTGTGGCAACACTGTACGCGTTTTTCTCTATGAATTTTTTTTTGTACTTAATTTTCTTGCGTTTAAGATTTTATGCTGAATTCGTGGTTTCATTCTATGTTTTACATTCTATGTTCTATTCTATGTTTTCTTCTTTTTCTTATGTTCTGGTTTCTAAGAACTATAAAAAGCCAAGACGAGCTTAAATTTATTGACAGTTTTTTTAAATTTTCAAAACGTTTAACATCGCAATTAAGGAGGAACACGGTACGGGTTGAAGTGGAAAATAGAAAAAAGGAATAAGAAAAGTGATCTGTTTTTTCATAAAAACAGAATAAAAAAAAATCAATATTAAGTGAAAAAACAGGATCAAAAGTAAGAAATCATTTTCAAATTTAAAAATTATGGAATTTTAATTTAAAAAAATTAAAAGAAAAAAAAATGATATGAAAATAGAAAAATATAAAAAAGTAAAAAATGAAACCAAAATTATGCTGACATTTTTGATATTGTGACTTAAATTTCATCATATCCTTTCTTGCTTAAAATATCAAATTAAAAAAAAAAACGACGAGAGAAATGAATAACTAAAATCTTAAAAAACAGAAGTCGATAAAGACCTAACTAATTTACTGATCTTTGACAACGGAAGTACTTAGTTGGCCCTAACGAAAGGATTTTTTTTTGCATTTAAAAAATTCAAAAAAGAGATTTTCGCACAAATTAAATTAAAATTGTAAATAATGCAACAAATAAGAGTAAAAATATCGAATGATAAGGATTCTAAAATATCATTCGGATCTATACATTTTTGCTTTTATATCGGGTGTTTTTTTACAGTTACACAAGTCTAAATCACAGTAAAACAAAGGAATATATTTTTAATATCAATGAAACGGACTTTGGTGGATAGAAAATTCTATGACATTCGGTTGGCGAGTACAAGGCGCAATCTTGGACAACAATTTTCATAAACATTTCGCCGCGTATGCGCCCATATTTCGCCAATAACTCTTCGAATATTGATTTCAAATATTTCCTTATACATTCTGACCATCACCATTTTTGAATACTGAAAGACCAATGACTCCGCGAAACAGTAATTTTCTGTAGATGTTATGGTGTTTCGACGAAAGCTTGTGTACCCACTTTAAGTACCCATTTAACAAAAAACGCGCTTCATCGGAGAACAAAATTTTAAATGCTTCAGCCCATTCACAAAATTCGCGGCGTTGTAAGTTTATGCATAATAAAATATCAAACCAAACTAAACAAAAAGCAACCATCAGCTGTTAAATCGGTTATCAAATACAGCAGTGTTACTACAGTTATGAATCTCTAAAAAAACACCCGTTATTTGAAGTAATACGTTTTCTAAAATGCTTTTTCGATTTGGTGACAGTGTTTCAAGCGGTTGGTGTAATGTTTTATGGACAATAGTGTCTAGATATTCACTGTTAAAAGAAAACTGATAGTTCTTGGGTGTTCTTCATCTTCCATAAAACATCGTAACTTCGTGCCATGGAGTCGATGATTGTAAATGCCAATAGTTAGTTAGTTACGTCCAGCTCAGTTGGGTTCAGTATTGATCCCACTGTGATACCCATCAGTAATTCAGAAAATGAACAACCTATATGTTCGCGGCTCGGTGCGATCCGAACCAACCAGGCACATATACAAAAGAAGAGATCTTGCCGATATTCACACCGGCCAGATTCGACAAGCCCATCTAGAAATGGACTGCCAAGCAAAGCAGTCCTAATGTCAGAAAGACTTGGGCACCGGCATAGGAAGTGCTCGACAGTCTCCTAACAACCCCACAATAGTCATTGAACGGCAGACCCAATCTCCTAGCGTGCGCACTAGCCACCCAGTGCCTAGTAACCACAGCCACAAGAGTTCGCAGCCTAAGTCGCGGCACCCCTATAATAGACTTCGAGCGAGCCCGATCATATAGGGGCCAGATTTGCCTCGATACAGAGCACGTGGGTTCATCATCCCACCGTAGCTATGCCCAACCCAACATGTACCGCATGACCATAAGTCTGCAAGAGGAGAGTGGCATCCCAACTGAGTGGTCAATCTCCTCATTTCTGAGGAGAGAGCCAGCCCTAGCAAGTCCGTCCGCCATACAGTTCCCCCGGGATAATTTGAAAGTGAATTCTTCTTAAGAAAAGGGTTGTTGTGTCTGCTTAATTCAGTTCGCCGCAATTGTTTTCGCGTCTTTCCAAGTAAAGTTACACTATTCTAGGTCTTGTTATGACGTGCGTCTTCAGATGACTGCTGGACGATCGCGGCTTCTTGAGAATATCACTCTAGTGGCATTTTTACACTGATATCCGTCTTTCAGTTACAACTAGAAAGGTCATAAATCATTTATGGTTGTCTGCCTAAAATTCTTGCGTAAACATAAACCCATAAAAAAGTTTGATAAGCATTCTCTCTGGTAATCGATGTCGATGTCACATTTTTGCATCGGCGTTAATAGAATTGCTCTTACACTCATATAACACTGGTCTACAACAAAAAAGCCTTTTGTTTTATCTAAAGGCAAGAAAATTTTTTTTGTGTTTTGTAGACCAGTGTTATTTCTTAAGTGTTTTCAAAGAGATTTAAATTTTTTGCTTCGTATGTTAAACTTTCAAACTCTAAACAATTTTCTCGTTTATCCACAAAAAAAAGAAAAAAAATGCAATTTAAATTCATACCTCTCATCTTTCATTAATCTTTTTAAATTACAAAAAAAAAAAAAAAAACAAAAAAAAATCTTTATATTTCTAATGCTAACAGGAAATAAAATGACAAAATATTTTCAAAAATATATTTCATATGAAACACTACTTTAGCACTTGGTTTGCCTTTTTTCGGAAACTGATAAGAAATACTTCAATTATAGCATTCTTTCATACAAGAAATATATTCTGTTTATAGGGAAAAAGAATTGAAATATAAATAATCAGACAAAACTATGCTGAACTCTAACATTCCGAAAAAGTGATTAAAAAATAAATCAAAACAAAAACTAAATGCGACAGAGGCGCACAAAAACATTCAATAAAGTCCAACCTAAAATTTGCATTTTTGTATTTAATAACTACACAGTGCTACACTAAACAAAAAAAAAAAAAAAAAGGAGAAGCCTATCGAGTACAACAGAAATATGCTTTTGAAATTTTGAAAACGTCCTCGAAATTGAGTTACGGGGAAAAAAGAAAAGAAACTGTGAAAAGAAACTTGCAAATGTTATATACGAGTACATATATTCATATCTAAACATAGTTTCTTTATTAATTCATAATTAGTAAGGTTTCTATATAAACTTGAAAAATGCGGAAAAGATTTTATGAAAAATGTGTTTGCTTGAGATATACATACAGATCCTCAATGCTACTTAATGTCTATGGTATATATTATTAGAGTAATCCCTCCTGCGTTGCTGGGAGCCTTGGTGTTGTACCTGCTTCTTGACTGATGTTACTGTTCTCTACACATGCAAATTTCCTTATTTTTTTAATGATGGTTTGTATTAACTGCTAAGTTAGTTAGACAAAATTTAGAATCTTTCACTATTACCGTTCCAAAGATATACAAAAATCAATATATATTTTGTATGGCAGGTGCTACTCCCACTTGGCCAATTCAGCCCAATATTTGACTTATGATTTGTATTGACCATACCCATTTAAAGATATAGACATATAAATATATATTTTATATGGGTGTGGCACCGCCCACTTGAACAATAGTGAAGCCACACACCAAATTAAAGCTTTCTATGTATGCTTCTATATACACAGTTTCAAAAATATTTTCTGATTTACACAAAGTTGCGTTTTCAAATAAAATTCATGCAATACAAAGCTGTTCACTTTAACTTCAATAACTCGCGAATGAATGAATCTACAAAAACCGCATATAAATAAGAACCTCTTTTATATATATGTATATAGATTTGAAAGGTCACCTTCTTTTCTTTTCAAATCTACCCGGAAACTTAAAATCGGCTAATATTTATCAGTATCGACTATCAGAAAAATAGTAGAATTTTCCAAGTTTTTCAACTTCATTCCTTTTTGTTCTTTCTGTCACTCCCCTAGGGAGCATATTGGCTTTTCCAGAAAGCATATATTGCTTTGTTTCAGTTTCTTTAATCAATCTGGTATTTCAAGCTAAGTAGATGATTAATACGCTGTAGATTCCTCCATATGATTTGTTTTTGTGTAGTGGTAAAGATCCTTGCTAATTGGTGGTGATCTTTACTTTAGCATTGTAATTTTTTTCCAGTAGGAGGCGTGTTTTTCTTGATTATTCATCTGATGTCTGTCATTATTGCCAGAGGTATGCGAGAAGGATCAGGGTTTTTTTTTAGATGGAGTTGTCTGGAGGGAAGAAGTTGAAGTCTTTTTTATTATTAAACATTCGAAACCACCATTAAATTTTTTCTTCGTCATGTCCTCTGCTGGGGCTCGAACCTAGGTCGTTTGTGTTGTTATGCGTGCGCTCCAAACACTACACCACGCCACCCCCTTTTTATCACCTTATAAATTTCATTGTTTTTGGGAAAAAATAATTTATTGCTGCTTTGTTCAAATCTAGTGTCAAATCCGATATTTTAAACTACAGAGGTATAGTTAAATTAAGTATTAGTCCGAAATTTTTCTAGATAATTGTTACTGAAGAATTGTTCTATCAAGTACCATAATTTTTAACACCCTCTTAAAGTGGATTTCGAACATGGTGTTCAACTGTAAAACTCATTGACTAAAGGCATGCAAACCAATACTATATCTACGAACTTCAATAAGACTTTCGAAAAAGTAAATCATGATCTCCTTCTTTATTCTTCTTTCTTCTTCTTCTTATTCTTCTTTGCTTCTTTGCTGCATCTGGTGGACTTACCATCTTGCTTAAGTATTCTAAAATTTTACCTATCTTGGCATTGTACCTATTTTGAAGCTAATTTTGAATCACATACATACATACTATATGCGTTTCTTAGACTATTAATAGGCCAAAAGGATTATAAGGATTTACTAAACATGGGGAAGGGCGTATAATGACCTCTATGTTTTAAAGCAGTTGTTTACTTCGCTGGTCAAACTAGTCTTAGAGAATGCTTCTATGGTCTGGCATCGTCAATATGATACTCAAACAAGTAAAATTGAATCAGTTCAGAAACATTTTCTCCTTTTTCTGTCTTCGAAATCTTCAATGGAATCAAATTATAAATATTTCCACTTTTAATAGCAGACGTTCGTTTTTTGTACAATTCGACGGCTGGTAACATAGTTTCTAACGTTTCCTTGGAAAGTTGAAATTAATAATATCTACTTGACCCAAAATACTTTCATTCCTCTGAAAATCCACTAGAAAGTGTGCTGAATTCTAATTGAATCTTCGTCAGATTAAAGCAGTTTTGAGAGAAAATAAATTGATTTTGAAAATATTTAACCATTTGTTTGAATATGCATATATTGGGCATTATTGTTAAATATCCTGCAATAGCATGGTCACACTACATTTTCAATTACGTTGTTCTCCGTTACTTACACAAATCACATTCGTTCACACGGTATTTTGTTAACGTGTTAGAAACGAACTAATTAAACAAAATTATATCACAGTTTTATTTGCATACTTTAGACAGTTGTTACAAAAACATTTTAATCAGGAACTAAACATGGTCTCAACATAAAAACCCAACGGAAAAAGCGAAATACATTTCATTAATTCACTTGCTAACATATTTTTAATCAAAAATTAATTTTAACGTTGAGTTTCTAAGTTGAGACCATGGCATGCTTAATTTAAATTTTACAGTATGCTGTGAAGCATAACGATGGAAGTATTGTGCTTTGGGTGTGTTTCCCAAAAAGAAGATTCTGTAATTTAGTACAAATTGATTGATATATCGCATCTTATGCGTTTGGTAAAATCCTTACGAAAATTTTTAAGAAATATGCCGAAAACTGAAATTAAGATCGATACTCTTCTAACAAGACAACCTGATTAGACATTACGCATTAAAATCTCTTTAAATGGTATAACTAACGTCATAAGCTTCTGAACAAGATTAAAATAAGCAAGGATTCCTAGAGAGCTATTAGGGAAGTTGTCAATAGCATACAAAAACGATTTCGAGGTGTCATTGAAAATAAAAACGATATACGAAACACATAATTAATTTTTATAACACTTATCTTTGATGGCACCCCACAAACAATAGTCCAACGGTGTCAAATCACAGCTCCAAGGTGGCCAAGCGACATTAGCTCTGCGGCTGATAATGCGATCTTCAAAAACAGGGCGCAAAACATCAAGTGTAGCTTCGGCTGTGTGGTACGTAGCGCCGTCCTGTTGAAACCAAATGTTGCTAATATCCTCCTCTTCAATTTTTGCGAACAATATTCGTTCAACATGGCCCGATAACGATCGTCATTGACTGTAACAGCCACTTCTTGCACACTTACGAAGAAAAATGACCAATTATGCCTCTGGACCAAAATCCGCACCAAACAGTGACTCGTCTTAGATGTATCGGCTTTTCAATATATGCGTGCGGGTTTTCTGTGCTCCAAATGCGACAATTTTGCTTGTTCACATACCCGCCAAGATCAAAATGAGCTTCAACTGAAAATATGATTTTTTTTTTGGCAAAATCGGCATCTTCTGTAAGTCGATCGAAGGCCCAGAAGCGTATACACAACAATATTCGTTCAGCGGAAGGATAAAACTAATTATCTGTCACATCAGACATGAGCTTAGTGTTACCATTCACGAAATAAGCACTAGTTGAAAATAAAAACGTTAGATGGCGGACTCTTTACTTTATTTAATTTATAAAAAATCCATAAAAATTAAATTTTTTCATTGGTGTGTTTCAAAACTAATTTTGAATTTTTTATGTTCAGATACGTTGCTATTTCATATTTTAATATGAGTTTTGAAAATATCTCAAGTACGTTTTTAAAAACTAAATCAATTTACACTAAATCGAATACGAAACTAAGAATAAAAAATTAACATTAAAAAACACTGAAAAATCTGCATAATTTACAGAAGAACTTAACCATGTTCTTATGTTTGGCAATTTTGGTCAATTTTGTTTTTCTTTTTTGCTTTTTGTACGAAACAGTTCAAAATATCAACTTAAAACGTTAGTTCAAGTGCTATTTTTGTATATTATTACTTCTACGAAATAGTGTAGTGTTCGATGATGAAAAGGAAGATAAAAAGGACAATTGTTGTCCGTTCATGTTTATTTATTTATTTATGTTTTTTAAATTAAGTTTACAGAAAATAAAGAGCAAATTTTCTTTCCGTGTATTGTGCATTTAAATTTGTGTACAGCAGCTACGTGTCACTCGTTTTCTAACATGTAACATTTTTGGTACACTGCTCACAGATACTGCACAATGAAATCATTCATTCATTAAAAGCAATTAGTAATAACTAATATTGAAGAAATAATTAATATTGATGAAATGACTACTTTATTATTTTGACCTCTACCGAGTCAGCTTCCACTTAAAAAGCTATTTTTCTAACTCAAGTGATGAAAAAAGTTATCGGAAGTTATATTTGACCTTTCAAGAGTTCAGTGAGTTCCAAACCACCCGCTCTGCCTGTTTCTTCTTTTTGGTATCGCTGAACATGGTTTTCAAACATATTCCAATTTGGAATGGACAAGCAGCCAAAAATTTAGGCCACACCTGACATGTTTACTGCCTAAAAGATACCCACTGTTCATTAATAGTCATATCTACGTAGCAGTTGTAAAACATTAGAGTATTAATTTTCCAACGATTCCACATATCTGGAAAAGAAGCGAACTTATTATTGTTTTGTCTCTATCTTCGCTCCATAGTCACATCGAGACGAAAAACACTGGAAAACATGTTAAAACTATCTCTGCTCATTATATTTCAGAAAAAAAGAGATTAAAACTGGGATTGGCAGTGAAATTGAATATATATTTCTCGATTATGTACCGCGGACAGAAGAAAGCTATTATTAGGTAGTGTGTATAGGGCTCGTAGCAACATTAATGTAGATCCTCCATTCCTAACTATTCTTGAGGATATTTAGGTTCAGTATGACGATATTATAATTATGGGTGACTTCAACAACAATTTATTTACGGACAATCCCCTTGTTGGACCTATGCAGGCTGTAGAGCCCATTCCTGTGAATATCGTTGTACCTACACATTATCATTCGTCATCGGATCGTTTAATTGATTGACCTAGTTTTTGTGAACCGAATTCAGTGCTTACGCTGAAGTTTGCCATATCGCGAGAGAGTATTCTTTCAGCTTCCGCTGCTTTGGCCAAGTTGAGGTTCTTCAAAATATTTCGGCAGGCAAATCGAATGCTATTCATTCATTCGACGACATTCATCCTAAATTTTTGAAGGCTTTAATCTCTAAGCTACTCTCCTATATAACCCACCTATTTAATTCAATCTTTACTCAATCAACTTTTCCTGAGGAGTGGAAAAAGTCGAGAATTGTCCCTATTCCTAAAACTAATAGTGAGCTTCAACCAATTGCTATACTTCCTTTTTTATCGAAGGTATTTGAGAAATTGATGAGCAGACAGATGACCGAGTACTTAACACGTGGGAATTTTTTATCAGATAGGCAGTCAGGTTTTATGAAGGCTAGGAGTTGTGTAACTGCACAAGTGGATGTCATAGAGAGTATAAGATCTGGTTTGGACTCTAGAAAGATAGCCTTTCTTATTTTCTTGGACTAAAAAACTGCATGTAATATCTTGTCTTCTTATCTTAGACTTAGATCTCAGGTTGTTCAATATAGGGATGCTAGGTCTAGGGTATTCCTCAAGGCTCTATACTTGGGCCACTTTTATTTTGTCTTTTTATTAATGATTTGCCGGATATTCTTTCTAACTGTGATATTCACATGTACGCTGATGATGTACAACTGCACAAATGCGCTGATGCCATTGATATCATAAGCTGCATTAATAACATTAATAATGATTTGGATATTATCGACAATTGGACTATGTGTTAATCCATCCCAGTCTAAGTGTATTATTTTAACAAGAACTATTCGGACTTTTAAAGTTTCTTACTCGATAATGATTAATGGCAAACTAATTGATATTGTAACTGTGGCTTCAAATTTGGGTATAACATTTAATAACAAGCTTACATGGAAAAATCATATCGGCGTAGCAGTGGGAAGGATTTATAATTGCTTTGTATGCTTCGTAACCTTTGGGTTGTCAAAGACTCAACTCCATTTGTAATACGAATGCTTGTGGTAAAAACATACTTTATTTCTACTCTCTTGTAAAATCTTTGCGAATTGCGATAGTGAAGACCTTCGCAAGCTAGATATGTTTTTCTGAAGAGTAGTCATATGACCTTTGAAAACTTATTGAGACTTAGGTGCCTGATTTTCTTACATAGAATTATCATATCCCATCAACCTCCATATTTATATGAGAGAATTACATTCACTGGGTCTAATCGGGGAAGAAGGATAATTCAGCAAAGGTTTAGAAGCCTCTTGTCGCAGCGACAGTCTTTCATTTATACAACAAGTCTTTGGAACTCTTTACTAAGTCATATTCAAAGCATTGGCAACGTCAACGCTTTTAAAAGGCAGTTAACTAGATTTTTGGAGAGTAATTAAATATCTTAATATGTTTCTAATGATGCTTCGACTCAAATTTTGTTAGTTTCTATTTTTAAGTTAGTTTTAAGACCACTATATACTATTATGTCCTTAAATTTAAGAGCTTTTTTATGATTTACTCACTAACACTATAATTTATAAGATATTATTCTTGTTGTGTTAGGTCTCAAATGAATGAATAAAATAATAAAATAAATAAATAAATAAATAAGGCAACTAAAACGTTAATCGAGTAACCCATTTTGCACGATAAATACCTTGCAAATGTATGTATTGAAATGTATACTTTTTGTTGAATTTTATTCCCCATATACGAGGGCGGTTTGACATTGAAGCTACGTAGCGCTAGATGGCGCTTTTTTCTTTCTTTCTTAGAAATTACGATCTGTCAAACGTCAGCTGTTAAAATTTAAGCCAAATTCATCGATTAGTTTATTTGTTGTAATCGTTTGAAGTAAGCAATTTTGGTGTTTCTTGGAAAATGGAAAAAAGTGAATTTCGTGTAGTGATTAAACACTATTATTTGAAAGGCAAAACGGCGAAAGGGACAAAAGAAAAGCTTGATAAACATTACGGCGAATCTGCTCCGTCAGATTATATGGTAAAATATTGGATTGCTGAATTTAAACGGGGCCGAACAAGCACTGCAACAATAACATCAACAGGAAGGCCAAAAGAGGTGGTTACTGAAGAAAATATCAAGAAAATCCTCGATATCGTTATGAATGATCGCCGGGTCAAAATCCGTGAGATTACTGAAATGGTAAACATATCATATGAACGTGTGTTCAACAAAATGGCAAAATGGGTGCCGCGTTTGCTCAGTGTTGAACAAAAACGAGTTCGACAGATCACTTCACAGCGGTGTTTGGACATGATAAAGCATAATCCTGCTGAATTTTGGCGTAGATTAATAACTGTTGATGAAACGTGGGTCCACCACTACACACTTAAAGGTGGAAGTGGTGGAAGTGCTCCGAAGAAGGCGAAGACAGCGAAATAGGCTGGCAAGGTTATGGCCACTGTATTTTGGGATGCACACGGAATATTGCTCATCGATTATCTTGAAAAGGGATCCACAATCACAGGAGAGTATTATCGTGCATTATTGGATCGATTGGTTGATGCAATCAAGGAAAAACCACCATATTTAAACAAGAAAAAAGTGCTCTTTCTTCACGATGCTAAAACTACGAGAAATCCACTTCGAATTGGTTGATCATCCAACTTATAGTCCAGATTTAGCCCCTAGTGACTTTTTTCTGTTTCCAAACTTGAAAAAATGGCTCGAAAAAGATTCATCTGAAACGAAGAAGTGATTACCGAAACTAAAGCGTATTGTGAAGGGTTCCCAAAATCGTATTATTCAGATGGTACAAAAAAAGTTGGAAAATCGTCTTACTAAGTGTATTGAGCTAAAAGGAGACTATGTTGAGAAATGAATGGTTTTTGAAAAAAAAAAATGTTTTTTTCCTACTTAGTTAGCTTCAATATCAATCCGCCCTCGTATACTTATTTGTATTTTAAATTATTATTGAAAAAAAAAATCAAAAACAAAATAGAATGCAAAAAATCATGGCATCTGGAAACGGTAAATTGTGTTGATCCCGGATGTGTGGATATGTTAATTTCGGCTGAAGTTCTTAAGAGACGGTATTAAGACTTTTAACCATTTGATTTTTAATTTGATCAAAATTTGATTTTTATAAAACCACAATAAAAGAAATCAAGAGTGAAAAATTGATAATTTATTTGCATAATTTTATTATTTCTTTCTTCTAATAAATACTTGTAAAATAATAAAAACAAACTCATAACATTAAAATGAGTTTCATCGTAATTTTAAATAAATTGCAGCACATATTTGTTGTAAAAAAAAATAACGGTACACAGTGTGAAAAAAGTAAAAGGCAAATACGATCGCGTTAACTTTTTGAGCCCTGAAGAAAATACTAAAAATAATTTTATTTTATTCGAAAGCGGTAACGACAAAATTTTCTATTTTACTTTTATCGGATTTGGGATTTTCGATTGAAAATCTAAAAACTTGTAAAATAGTGTTAACTAGCCTTTAGAGAATTTTCTAGAAATTAGAAAAGCCATACGCATTTTTTGTTTTTTCATAACATATTGTTTTCACATGTCGCAATACAAAGTGTTACCCTGTAAACTCGAAGGATTACGCGTATCTTTTATTATAAAAAGAAAAAAAAACACACATAGGGATAGATGTATGCTTTGGTACGCAGCTTTTGCAAATGTCAAGCTATGACGCTAAGACTTAGCGGGAATATCAACAACGGATGTACCAACTTAACAAAAAAAAAAAAAAAAAATTTAAATGGGAACGATGGGACCGCCACACGGAGTAAGTTTTTGGTCACTTTCTGGCGAAAGCGTACACCATTCACGGTAACCGGTCGGCTGACCTTATTTTCGTAGAAGTACGGCCCGATAACGCCGCTAGCCCAGAGCGAACTGGGCATGCACAGTTGTTTTCACATATCCCACAGACCCTACAGTTTGCTGAAATTTGCTTACAATTCTCGTTATTGTGAGCATATTTGGTCGATTATGCTGACCAAAATACGCAGTGAAAAAGTAAAAGGCTTCATTAATCTTAACGCGCTGCTTCACTGTGTATCTCCTCGCGGTTGAATTTGTCAAACTCTGAAACAAGGATATGCCAAATTAAGTTTGCCAAAAACGTGACGTTTAGGTGTGACTCACAATTAACATCGTGTATTATGGTTGGACCACCCTTTGGAAAAACTTTGCTGTTTAGTATTAACTTATATCACAAGAAGGGGTAACAAGTGCTGTTTTTACGAAAGAGTAGAGAATATGATGTAAATTTTTAATGTTTTCTTAGTTAGTTTTCTGTTGGCCCACTTAAGCGGTACGAGTGCGAATTATTTTTAATTTTTCCTTTTGTTCATAAGAACAAGTTTTCGAAATCACTTGACGAAAATGTAGAGAAGTTTTACAACATTAAATAACAGTTATGTATCTCTTAATAACTGTTGTTGTACCGTTTACAAGGAGATAAAAGTTATCATGTGATAACTCCGGGTACTACCCTCAAGTTTTCTAGGGGGGTTAAGTATCTAGGTGTTATTCTGGTCAGGAGAATTAGTTGGAACTCGCTTATTAGTGCTGCCCAGATCAAGGCGATAAGGGCCATGTGGGCAAGTCGCACCTCCTACGGTAGGATATGGGGTTTTTTGTTGAGAATAACGCTATGGATATATACCGCCATTAGTCGGCCTATTATCACTTATAAGGCTATAGCTTGGTGGAGTAAGGCTGAGAAAGCTACCATTATGAATAAATTAGGCAGGGCACAGAATCTTAACTGCCTCGGTATGTCCAACAGCGGCCTTGGAGGCCGCTTCCCATCTATGTGATGATAGTTTTTTGCCAAGGAGTGCCGGAAAGCTTTTGAGAGTCTGTCCATTTTATGTAGAGTGGTCGGAGCAGCATCTAAGGTCATGCATCTCATGCATTTGGACCAGTGCTTTGGTGTGGAGATTCAGGGTTGAATTCCCGAACCGGGACTGTTGATCTAATGGTGGCTTAGTTCGTGAAGAGTTTCATCTGAAGTGGTTTACCGATTGCTTCGAAATAAATGACTGACCGTTACTTGTCGACTCCACTGGGGATAGCGCTGTGTCTTACAGGCTGAAAGGCCCAAGGATAAGGCCATTAATATATTCTCTGACAGCATTTGGCTCGAATCGTATAAAATCTAAACTGGTCAAATATTGCTACGGTAGGCGTTACAAAGACCGGAGCTTAGGAATAAGGCTGAGTTCTTTTGAGTACCTAAACATTGTGGGACCAGTGGCAATGAAGCAGCGAATGCATTGGCTAGAAAAGGTTCCTTGACATCCGCACTGGCCCGGAACTCTACCGTGCGGCATAGCTTACCAACATCCTTTATCTGGTTAAGGATTGAGAAACTGCCAGGACGTAGGTATGCTAAGATGGCGATCAGTCCGCAATTTGGGCATTGCTCTGAGGTTTTTAAGTAAGGCAGGCCGGACTTAAAACTCCTAATGGAATTTCTTATGGGATGGCTGTAGACTGTGGATGTTTGTACACTGAAGTGGGGTTCTTGAAAATGTTAAGACAATCCTATGCTTCCCTTAACTCATTGGAGACATACACACTATTATGGTTTCAGATCTGCTAGTGTTCATTAGGAAGGCCGCGGATTTGCTGAACAAACTGTAGACCGGAAGGAGCACAAAAGATCAAATGTGTCACAGTGTTCTGCAAGATTGCCTGGTCAGGATGATAAAGATGTATGTACAATAGAGTGCGTCTTACTTTTCAAACTGCGAAATTGCACTGCACTTCTTCCCACAGAAACGTTGTCCGTAGCCTAAAAAAGCGTTGTGGAAAATTTTAGACAGATTGCATCAGGGGAACGCGTACCACATCCGCCCACGAGCTTTCAAAATTTTGTTTCATATGAATTTAACATATTTTGACAGCTTGAAAGAAATCTGCTTAAAATTTGCCACAATGTATGTTTTACTACGGAGAACATTTCTGAGCAAAAAAAAATTTGTTCACACATTTATAGGTATAAGGCACTCCCTATTGCGGGTAGATGAGGCATGCCTTCGCCTGATACAACCTACCTAAAGCTTTTCACAATGCATTTTTCTGGGGGGAGTTATGACCCAAAATTTACAAAAAAAAAAAAAAAAATGGCCCATATATAGTATGTTATATAAGGAACATCCTAATGCACATACATACATACTTAGTTTTGAATTTATTTTTAAAAACTGATTTTTATACTCTCGTTTGTCTTCGATTTTATCAGTCACTAGCCGAATTATGAACCAATTTCTCAAGTTTAAATACCTTGACTATTATGTACGTTTACTTTATATCTTTATATTCTTAAGAAGGTACTAGCTGACCCGGCGAACTTCCTTCCACCCAAAATTGATTTTTTTTTATTGTCAAAGAAGCACCATCAGGCCCACAAGGAGAAAACGGCTTTACCTACAAAAACTCCAGAATGATGCAACTAGGCATGCATTAACCTTGGCAATCCGTGAGCGGCTGCCAACAAACCAACGTCAACAATACATTGAGGCAGCAATGCCATCAGCTAGCGAAACAAGTAAAGAAAGCTGCAAGGAGAGACAGAAGATTGTTCCTGGAACGACTGGCAACGGCAGCGGAAGAAGCAAATGGCCAGAATAATGTGAGAAAACTACACCAGACGATTAAATATTTCACTAAATAAAAGTGTAATAGGAAGCAAGCTGTTGCTGATAGAAATGGTACACTAATAACGAACGAGGACGCACAAACAGAGAGATAGAGAGAATATTTCAGTGAAATTAGTAACGTCACGAACACTACTGAGGACAACGAAACGGTTGAGGACATAGATTAGGATAACAGTTTAAGAATACCATGCAACCCTCCCAATTTGAATGAGATAAAAGAGACGATTGGTAAATTGAAAAATTATAAAGCGGCAGGCGAAGATGGACTACCAGCGGAAATTCAACGGGTTGAGATCCAAACCACAGCTGAACTTCTACCTGCCTCTCATCACATCAGTATGGAAGGAAGAGAGGCTGCATCCTACGTGGAAGAAGGGCATCACTGTCAAGTTACCGAAAAGTGATGACTTGAACGACTGTCATAATTGGAGAGGAATTACTCTACTTAACAACAGAATAGACAACATACTACGAGACGAACCAGCTGGCTTCAAACCGAATAGAAGCTGCGTAGATCAGGCCAACACTTTACGAATAGTCATTGAACAGTTCATAGAATAGCGTACCCTCGTATAGCGAACAGCTATATGGAAAGTACTAAGAACAAAAGGAGTACCCCATAAGATAATTCGAATAATCAGAGCGATGTATGAGAATGCAGAACTTTCAGTTTTTCATAATGGGAGTATCAGACAACCATTCTACATTGGTGTAGCTGGTGTTAAACAAGGATGCCCACTATCACCTCACCTATCTGTGCGAAAAGAAGAGGGATCACATGGAAAGCGAGAGCGGCATTTGGACAACTGCAGTCAGTATGGAGAAGCTCACATATATCCAGATGGACTATGCTCAGAATATTCAACTCATGTGTTAAATCAGTACGGCTGTATGGCAATGAAACCTGGCTTGTATCGAATAACATCATACAGAAACTGCGGGTATTCACAAATAAGCGTCTCAGAATCATATGAAGAATATTCTGGCCTAACACCATAAATAACACTGAACAACACTGAGCATGACTAATGAGGTACCCAAACTGAAACAGATGAGGAAAAGAAAGTGGGGATGGATCAGTCACACGATCCGAAAAAGTTCTGAAAGTATCACCAGAATGTCACTCGTGTGGAATTCTTAAGGCTCAAGAAATCGTGGTCGACCAAAAAACACCAGGAGACGTACAATTATCCAAGAACTGAAATAGACCAACCTAATATGGGAAGAGGCAAAGTCAACTGCTTTAAACCATGTTAGATGGAGATGCTTTCTGGAAGCCATATTCTCCCAATAGGAGTAACAGTTGTAATTCACATTATTTATTTATTGTAAGACTCTACGATAATAAATTAATAATAGAGATGATTTGCCAACTCATACTGGAAATTCTAAGTTTATCCCACAAATTCGCACAGACTGGGCTTGCGCTTTATTAAGTATCAATTGAAAGGCAATACGCCCCGGAAACCATACACGTTTGAACTCAAACGGCAAATCCGATGGCATAATTGCATGGAATCAAAACGTCTGCACCATTGAAGTTTCCAATAAAAATAGTGGCTACAATAACGCTGCCCATTAACTTTAAGTTTTAGCTGACTGATATTACGAAGCATAATAATAGTCGTTTTCTATAAATAGGAGTAAAATACCAATGTTTTTTATGGTACTCTGTACTATTATACCAAATTCCCTTACTACTGCTTGCATATTTTCCGGGTTGCCACACCCATTTTCAGTGGGATTGTCGACATCGACTCTACTCACTTACCCACCAAATTTCATTCGTCTGCGATCAATAGTTGGGAACCCTATGGGAGAAATCACCCTTGTACAGCCCTCTCGTGAGCACTTCTTTAAAATAAAAAAAAACCAAACGTAAACCATATATGTTCTACGGTACTCAGATCTATTTAGTTTCAAATTCATCGAAGTCGGCACTTAGGTAAATGGTCCCTTGGGTTGGGTCACCATTAACATTTAGGGCTATGAAAAATAGATGCTGAATGATATGCACACAAAATTTCTTGAAAATCGGTCGAGCCATTTCGAAGAAGCTTGGCAACAAACACCGCGATGCGAGAATTTTATATATGTCGTGCTTTTTATAGAGGTATAGAACTTTAAGTTGGCATTACTTTTCAAGATGGCGACCAATTTAACAGCTGTCAAGTGATTTATTCTCAGTTTGGTTTGGCAATTCATTATGAATAGACTTACGCCCGGCGTAGACTCGTCGAATGGGCCCAAAACGAGATTACCGTTGTTCTCGATTTGCGTAAGCGAATTTTGTTTAGCGATGAAGCGCACTTCTGGTTGAATGGCGCATTTGGAGTGAAGGTAATCCTAAAGTGTATATGGAAATACCGTTACATCCAGAAAAACGGACTGTTGAGTGCGCTTTATGGGCCGGTGGAATCATTGGTCCGTACTTTTTCAAAAACGATGGTGGTGATGGTGAAAGTTACAGTTAATGGTGATCAGTATAGAGCCATGATTACTAACTTTTTCATTCTTGAATTTAATAACCATGATGTCCAGGAGATGTGGTTTCAACAAGACGGCGTAACATATCACACAGCTCGTGCCACAATAGATTTATTGAAAGACACGTTTGGTGACCGCCTAATTTCACGTTTTGGACCTGTGAATTGGCCTCCAAGATCTTGTGATTTAACACCGCCAGACAACGCTCTGTAGAGCTATGTAAAGCCACAAACGCTTGACCATTTGGAAGACAACATTCGCCGTGTTATTGCCGATATACGGCCACAAATTTTGGAAAAAGTCATCGAAAATTGGACGTCCAGATTGGACTACATCCACGCCAGCCGTGGCGGTCATATGCCAGATCTCATATTTAAAATGTAATGCCAGAAGATTATCTTTCGGATAAATAAAATGCATGTCAATCGAATAATCCATCGTTGTTTTATTGCAACTTAAAGTTCTATGCCTCTATAAAAAACAACCCTTATTAGATGAGATGACTCTTTGACTTTACTTACCTACGCCACTGTTTTTCTTTTTCAAAATATGTTTGAAATTGCATTAATACTTTGGCAATTATTATGTTTTTTTTTTTTTTTTAATTTAATGACTTTGTTCTACTTTTGATTTAAAATTCATTCTCATAATCTTCGTTTTCTGTCTTTTTATTTTAGATTATCACACTCAATATACTTCCGATTCTTTATATATTATTTACTTTTCTATATGTATACCATGCTGTTGATGTGCCTGTTTTATTTTTGAATAATTTTTACAAACGATAATTAATAAAAATTAAAAGAAAATAAAACGAAGACGAAGACGAAGACTATAAACGATGCATTTAAAATTTATTTGTTTGTTACTCACTGCCTGCCTTATAATACAAACTGTCACTGCCGATGCCAATACTAGCAAAGATGGTAAAAAGATAGAAAAGCCTGCGAAAAGAATACGCAAAGTAAAGGTCGCCAAGAGATTACAGGAAAGACCACAAGCAGAAGAACCTAAACCAGCCGAAGCCGAATTAGATGATTTGGAAAATTACGACTACAACAATTATGATGAAGGTGAGCGAGTAACTAATAAACAAAAATTTAATCAAATTATTTTTTGCTTCAAATACTTCCGGGTTATATTGTGTTGTTTTATTGAAAATAATTTATAAAATAAATTTCTATTTAAAATAATATTTCTATTGCTATTGAAATTGCAATAAAGGGGTTTTGTGATTTCTTTCACACATACGAGTACATACATACACACAAAGAAAAACTATTAATTTCAATCTATTGCAAAAATATGTCACTGCTTATTGAAAGCACAAAGCAGAAATATGCAATTATATGCACTGACCTTAATTCATAACATAACTTAGCAATTGACCCTTTTATTGGAAGCGAAAAAATTACAAAAAAAAAGAAAATATTTTTAAAAGTAATGTTCGGATAAGGGAAACTTGAAACACTTTTTTGTTTTGAGAACGAGCACAAACACCAAACACAAGAATCTTTGTTTGTTTTTGTTTTTGTATCACCATTTATCATGTTCATAATCATTTTTATTATTATATTGTTCTTGTTGTTGTTGTTGCTGTTATTGTTGTCATTTTTATTACTTCAACATATTTTTCAATTACTAACAAATGACGGCGCTATCATTGTTATCATCATCATCATCAGTATCAGCATCAGCATCATCATCATCATCAGTATCAGCATCACTACTAACATCTCCATCTCTGTTCTAGCCCCAGCATTTTATACCCCCATGCGTGGTACTTTTGAGCTTAAAGTGATAGCGCCAGAGTAATATTACGCTCTTTTTCTCTCTCTCTCCTCCCCCTATTTCTTATATCAATTGCTGTTCATTGTTTTAAGCTTTTGTGTGTTGTTTTTTCCCCGCCTGAGTAAATGAAAAGCGTGAATTGTCAACTGGAACAGTGTTTGTTCAACATCAATTACACGAATTAATAAAGTCAAGTGAAATACATACATACTCGTACATACGTTTCTACGTGGTGTCATTTAAAATTTGATCATAGAAATTCCGCACAGACCACGTCAATAACTTAAATATAAATTTTGAACACAATAGCGTAACCTTGTTAAGTTAATCAAAACTGTCTCTATTGCTCTTAAACATTGCTTTGGAAGATCCAAGATTACTGTGTGCAAGCTTGGTAAGAGGACATTTTTTGTTACTACATCACTCCTCTAAAGAACATATTGGTTTTCCACAAAGCACTCCCTTACATTGTTTCGATAATCAAGTTGATTTTACAAGCTAAGTGGATGATTAATCTACTGTAGCTCGCCTCCATATGATTGTGTATAGTGGTGAAGATCCTTGCTAAGTGGTGATGATCCTCACTTAGCATTGTAGTTTTTTCCCAGTAGGTGGCGTTTTTCTTCTGATGTTTGTCACCATCACCCGATGTTAGCTGGAAGGTCAGGGGGGCTTCTTTAGAACGATTTATCTGGAGGGAGGTTGAAGTCTTTTTATTAAAAACTCGAAGCCGCAATTAACTTGTTTTTTTCGTCATGTCCTCGGCTTTAATTACTACACCACGCCACTCCCTGGTAAGAACACATAGACTATGTTAAGGACATTTGCCAATATAATATATTCTTTCAACGGGTTGAGTTCCAAGCCAGACTGAACTTATACGGCCACACATCACATCAGCATGGAAGAGAGAAAAGCTGCCTTTAACGTGAAAGAAAGGCATCATTGTAAATTAAGCAAAAAGTGGCGACTTGAAAGACTGTAACAACCGGTATTGCTCCCTGTAGTCTTCAAAACAAAATAGGCAACATATTGTGAGATAAGCAAGCAGGCTTCAGTAAAAATACAAGCAGTGTACATCAGGTCAACACTATGCGTAATCATAGAACAGTCTGCAGAATGTGGTACGGCCCTGAGTCTACTCTTCGTCGATTTCAAAAAAGCATTAAGATACCAACGGACGGACTGGCATATGGAAAGCATTAAGAGTAAAAAGATTATCCTAGAAAATAACGCGAGTAATCAGGATGCAGAACTTTCTGCTATTTTATACGGGAATGTCAGTCAACTTTTCCACACCACTGCTACAGTAAAACAAGAACGCCTACTATCACCTTAGCTATTCATCATCATGCTGGATGACATAATGAGCAAAGTCTGTTCACAGAAAAACAGAATAGCATGGAGTCGCTTACGGCAAATAGAAGATTTGGATTATGCCGATGATATTTGCCTACTCCTAAATAAGGTTTTCAAGATGAAGTCAAAGCTGGAGGACTTGGATTTCTTAAATATGAAGAAAATTAAGTCCATAAGAATCAACAATACTAGTACGGAAAACATCATGATACAAGATCAACCAGTCGAGTATGTTGATAACTGTTGCAATCTATGAAGTACAAACTACGAGGGCGCAGAAAAAGAGGCAGGCGCAATAAAGCAAACTTGATGTTCGGACGACTACACCCAATATATGGAAAAGCTTACATATATCCACACGAACTAAGCTCAAAATATTAAGCTCTGTGATAAATCAGTTCTGCAGTATGGCAGTGAAATCTCATTTGTATCGAATAACATTGCGAAAAGGCTCCATGTATTCATTAACAAGTGTCTGGCAGAATAGAAACATGGCCATTGAGAAACGCATACTATAGCAAATATGGAAAAGAAAATGGGAGAAGATTGGTCACGCCATCCGAATAAGTTCCGATAGTATGTTTCAACAGAATATCATCCGAACGGAATCCCCAAGACACAAGAAATCATGATCGACCAAGAAACACCTAGAGAAGCACAAATATCCAGGAACTAAGACAGAACAATCTAACAAGGGGAGAAGCAAAAGCAAATGCGGTGAACAGTGTAAGATGCAGATGCTTTGTGAAAGAAATAAGCTCACAAGAGGAATAACGAAAAAAAAACAACGAATTCTGAGAGCCCATAAATTTATATGAAACCCGTAGATCTGCAAAGCACACAGGTGAACGATTAACAAATGTTTGGGGATCAAACTTACCATCCTACGATAGCCTAGCAATCAGGGTTGGAAACCCACTGATAAACCCAATTAAACCCACCAGCCAATAGTACGGTGAATACGGCGAGTGCGATAAAATATTTTATTTCATTGTTTCAAACAATTATTTGGCGACTTTTGCAACGTGAGGCCATACACAGAAAAAAAACATTGTAAAATCAATTAAGACAAGGTTGATTCAATATTTTTTAAAAAGATTATGTTTTTTTAACGAAAATGTTGAAAACAGAAACAAATAGACACAAATGTATACAAAAAATTGTACGGCATACTTCGACTAAACAATTATTATTCCTAAAATGACATTTTGTTTAGAAATTTCTAACGACTTAAAATTGACAATTTTTCGTCTTGATTTTAAATTGGGTTTTTTTCTGTGTGTAGCAGTTGTCAAGCAAAAAATGACTTTACCACGATAGCATATTTTATGACTTACTTAATAGTACTTCAGAGCGACTTATTCGAATAACAATGGATCGTTTTTGGACCCAGTTTACCTTTAAAGCTAATGTGCATCCCATGAGATGTGGAACTGTGCGCTGTAAAGGAAAACACTAAAGAAGATTCATATCAATTAATTCGTCGCCGTTTTCAGCTACTGGGGTTGTGTTCTCCCACTTTATGGAAGATTTTACGAAAAGATCTTGGCTTAAAAGCCTTCAAGATTTAACTTGTGCAGGAATTTAAGCTAAGCAACCATCGTAGGCGATGCAAATTCTGCTCAAGGGCTGGAGCACAAATTTATATTGGTATTGAATTTCCATTAAATATTTTGTTCTCCGATGAAGCCCATTTTTGATTGAATTGGTACATAAATAAGCAGAATTATCCCTTTCGGAGTGAGGATAATTCACAAGTTTTTGTTGAACAACCATTACATCCATTGAAAATAACTGTTTGGTGCACTTTATGATCTGGCCGAGTATTCAGGTCGTCTTTATATTCAGGTCGCTTTTTTTTCGTAATGCACAGTTGAAACGAAGTCATTGATACTCCGATCACCGAGTTTTAGCAGCTCATAGAACACAATTCCCCCTTGAGCCCTCCAAAAGAGAGCAAAATTGCAGTATAAATACTAAAACAACGTAATTGTACTAACAAATAAAAAATACTGTTTAATTGAACGAAATTAGGAAGCAGTTATAATACCCAATAAAACCCACAAAAAAAAAAAACATCAAAAAACCTAATAAAATCCGGTGGGTTGGGGTTTTTTAAAAAAACCCGGGTATTTGCCAACCCTAATAGCAATAGATTAGAATCAAAAAAGAAAGCCGTATAAGAGAAATTCACACAAGAAGTAGACGGAGGCGAGATGAAAAATGTGGCAACGATAGACCAAACTGGAGATCATTTGTTGAGACCACCAATCTGTAGTTTCAGTTTACAAGCTGGGCAGTTCTAACTTATCCAGGCTCAGTTTTAAAATATTTATATTTATATGGAAAGGGAAAACAAGAGAGAGACCTAACCCAACCTGTTGTTTGATAAATCCCTCAGTTGCACTTTTTGCCTTTCATATATACAGTCATGTGAAAAATAATAGGGGCACTTATATAAAAATAGTACAAAATGCAACTCTGTTTTTATATTCAAACATTTATCAAAAAGATCTTATAAATTGTGTGCTTGAATTTCTACGACGTAAAGAACCGTTATTTGACATACAAATTTTGTACCGTTTATCAGTTGCAGTACATTTTTCTCTTAAGCTTTTAAGGAAAAATGGAATGCGTCCCTATAATTTTTCAAATGACTACATGTAGTCGGCCTTCTCTACTGAAAGTGCTGCCATAAGTTGAATCATGTTTGAGTTAAATTCGTCCTCTATACGTCAATTCTTCTAATAGCTATCTCGTCATTAACGATGACGTTTTGTACAAAATTGAGTTGTTTTCTCAAGAAATTCGAGAAAATCGAAGCAGCAAATAAATCTGTGATCATTAACTTGCAACTAATGATTTAGGTGGATGTAGTACGAATGTAGACACAGGATTAGCTACGAGGGCGGATTGATATTGGAGCTACCTAAGTACGAAAAAAACATTTTTTTTAACCATTCATTTCTCAACATAGTTTTCTTTTAGCTCAATACACTTAGTAAGACGATTTTCAAACTTTTTTATACCATTTGAATAATACGATCTTGGGAACTCCTCAAAATACGCATTAGTTTCGGTAATCACTTCTTCGTTTGAGATGAATCTTTTTCCTGCGAGCCATTTTTCAAAGTTTGGAAACAGGAAAAGATCACTAGGGGCTAAATTTGGACTATAAGGTGGATGATCCAGTGATCGATTCGAAGTGGATTTCTCGTAGTTTTAGCATCGTATCTAATGCTGTGTAAACCGGTGCGTTGATTTGAAGAAAGAGCACTTTTTTCTTGTTTAAATGTGGTCGTTTTTCCTTGATTGCATCAACCAATTGATCCAATAATGCACGATAATACTCTCTTGTGATTGTGGATCCCTTTTCAAGATAATCAATGAGCAATATTCCGTGTGCATCCCAAAATACAGTGGCCATAACCTTGCCAGCCGATTTCGCTGTCTTCGCCTTCTTCGGAGCACTTCCACCAGCCTCCACCCATTGCTTCGATTGATTTTTGGTTTCAGGTGTGTAGTGGTGGCCCCACGTTTCATCAACAGTTATTAATCTACACCAAAAATCAGCAGGATTATGCTTTATCATGTCCAAACACCGCTGTGATAGCTTTTTCATATGCAAATGTTCATGCAAAATGTTGAACACACGTTCATATGATATGTTTACAATTTCAGCAATCTCACGTATTTGGACCCGATCATTCATAACGATATCGAGGATTTTCTTGATATTTTCTTCAGTAACCACATCTTTTGGCCTTCCTGTTGATGGTATTGTTGCAGTGCTTGTTCGGCCCCGTTTAAGTTCAGCAATCCAATATTTTACCATATAATCTGACGGAGCATATTCGCCGTAATGTTTATCAAGCTTTTCTTTTGTCTTTTTCGCCGTTTTGCCTTTCAAATAATAGAGTTTAATCACTACACGAAATTCACTTTTTTCCATTTTCCAAGAAACACCAAAGTTGCTTACTTCAAACGACTACAACAAATAAACTAATCGATGAATTTGGCTAAAATTTTAACAGCTGACGTTTGACAGATCGTAATTTCTAAGAAAGAAAAAGTTTTTGTGTTTGTGCTACTATCTAGCGCTAGTTAGCTTCAATGTCAATCCGCCCTCGTATGTCGGTTGCCAGTAAATTAGCGAAATCACTAGGATGTTCTAAGGCATATAGAAATGTTACCGATTTAACTAAACTGGGACCAAGAGAGATTTGGCAATGTTTTCGATAGAATAAACCAGAGTGTTGTGGATGTTCTGCAAGTGATGGTATAGGTTAAGAATCCAGGTGCTGTCTTCTATATCTTGGCGAAAAAGTTTATGGGTGCGAAAGCCCGCTATCTCCGATTTGACAGCCACGGCGTCTTCCAATTCGTGTAGTGCAGCATTCTAAGTTGGTATCATTAGAGAAATAATAATCGACAGGTTGGTAACGTCTGCAAACGTCTAGTGCTTTTTCAGCAAATTTTTTTTTTTTTTAAATCCACTAACTTATCAAGCTACCCTTGTTAATTTCCCTTTGTTTGCATAAGCTTTTATGTTTTTGTTTTGTTTTTGTAGTTCTGAAACCGGTATCTGTGTAGAGATTCCTTTTGTTTGTCATTATCTTTGCGAACAGCAAATTGATGATTGAGTGAGTGAGTGAACGAACGAACGTCAGTCCAAACATGGCTATTAATTGAAAAGCCATACGCAATAACGATATTGGCAAGTGAATCAGGGGGAATAAATAAACAAAGGCGACACATTTTGATTCAGATCTCTCTCTAATGACCCAGTGATAAAGAGAAAAATATTTATATTTTAAACTCATCCTATGAGGGTTTGTGTGTTAGTGTGCTGCTTGTGTGTGTGCACAGAGTGACACAAATAAATATTTTGTGATTTATGGTCGAATTCAATGGTCAATTGATGCAATTCTCTCCTTCTCTCACATCGTTTCTTTCCAGATGTAGATACTGATGCTGATGTGGATAAATTAGATACTCATGAGGAAGGTAATTAGGAGAATGCAAAAGAACCTATTTTTAGAAATTTAATTACTTAATTTCCTTTGTTTTAGTTGCAGTATCTTCCACCCCTCGTAGCAGAGCTGTTGATAATGTTATAGCGGCTTTCTCTTGTCATTTTGAGGGTAATTGGTATCGTGAAAATGATGAATTCACCAGTGAACGTGATAATTGTATGCATAATTGTGTTTGTGTTGAGGGTAAAGTGATTTGTACTGCCTCTACGGAATGTAAACGTAATGTGGAAAGTGTTAGCAATCAACCCTCGGATGAAAGACCTTTAACTACCACTGCCAAGCCATTAACAACAACGACAACGTCACAGCCTCAGACACCTGCCTATAACCCCTATGATGCAAGCGTACAGGGACCCAGAGGTGAACGTGGTTTTACTGGTGCCCAGGGTCCGGTAGGAGATCCTGGCTATCCTGGCAGTCCTGGTAATCCTGGTGTGCCCGGTAACCCTGGTCCTCCAGGGCCTATACCCGACATGAGTTATTATCATCAACAATTGGCCGCTGAATACGCTAATACAGATAAGGGTCCCACAGCGCCCATGTTTGCTGGTCCGCAATTTATACAGGCTACAGCCGGTCAACCGGGACCCCGTGGTCCTCCTGGTAATATGGGTCCTACTGGTCCCCAAGGTTTTCAAGGTGTGCGTGGTGAGCCAGGTGAACCTGGTCTACAAGGACCACCAGGTCCTATGGGCCCACGTGGTTTACCTGGGCCTCCTGGTAAAGATGGCCTACCTGGTGAAGATGGTGAGACTGGGCCTCAAGGCTTAGCTGGTACACCAGGTCCAAGAGGCTTGCCTGGACTACCAGGGCAACCGGGTTTGAAAGGTCATCGTGGTTTTCCTGGTCTTGATGGTGCCAAAGGTGATCAGGGTGCCGCCGGTGAAAAAGGTTCTAGTGGCGCCATGGGTCCAGTAGGACCCACAGGTCCCACGGTAAGTTAAACTTATATAATTAACTTCAGTGCTTTTATTTATTTTTTTTTGTAGGGCCCTGCTGGTCCACGTGGTGAACGTGGTCGTGAAGGTGCTGCAGGACAACCTGGCGCTAGAGGTCTAGATGGTAATCCTGGAACTCCCGGTCAACCTGGTGCCATCGGCAAACCTGGACCTCCGGGTTTTCCTGGTATACCAGGCGCAAAAGGCGATATGGGCCACATGGGTCCCAAGGGTGATCAAGGTTTGCAAGGTCCTCGTGGTGAAGCTGGTCGTCCTGGTGCTACAGGAGAAAATGGCCTGCCTGGAGCTCCAGGCAAAGATGGCATGCCAGGTGATAAAGGCTCTATGGGTGCTCCTGGCATTGCCGGTCCTCAAGGTTTTCCTGGTCCACGTGGCCCAGATGGTTTGCCTGGTAGTCCGGGTGAGCCCGGTATAAAGGGAGCACCTGGACAGCCTGGTGAAAGGGGTTATAAAGGTAATATTAAAAGCATTTTCAATAAAAAACTTTTCAAGAGGAAATATTTGGTAATTACAGGCGATCAAGGCATAAAAGGCGAGTCTGGCTTGCCGGGACCTAGAGGCTTACCTGGTCCGGTTGGTCCCGAAGGCAAGCGAGGAAAACGTGGCATGCGTGGCCCGACTGGTCCTGCAGGTCCCACTGGCGAAAGAGGTTCTCAAGGTTTGCCCGGCTTACCAGGACCAGATGGTCCTATAGGTCCTAAAGGTGTTCCCGGTGATAGAGGCATACAAGGCCCTGTTGGAGACAAAGGAAGTCCCGGTGATATTGGTCCTCCTGGTGTTCCTGGTCTTCAAGGCATACGTGGTTTACCGGGTCGTGTAGGTCCCGTTGGACGTCAAGGTGCTCCAGGAGAACGTGGCATACCAGGTGCTGATGGTAAGCCGGGAGAACAAGGACCTCAGGGTTTACAAGGCTTACCCGGTCCTATGGGTATGCCAGGCGACAAGGGTATACCCGGCGAAGCTGGTAAGTCTGGAGAGCCAGGTGCAATTGGTCCTCCAGGTCCGCGTGGTGATAATGGCAAAGATGGATTGCCAGGTGCTCAAGGACCTCCTGGTCCTCCCGGTCTAGATGGTGCAAGAGGTGAAGCGGGTCCTACAGGTCCCAGAGGTTTCCAAGGATTGCCTGGTGTAGCTGGCAGTCCTGGCGCTCCTGGTAAAGATGGGGCTCAAGGTCCACCTGGCCCTCAGGGTCCCATAGGTCCAGTAGGCTTAAGAGGTGAACGTGGCTATCCTGGCGAACGTGGTCCAATTGGTCAACCAGGTACCCCAGGAGAAAGAGGAGAACCTGGAAATCCAGGTTTTGATGGTCCACCAGTAAGTGTTGAAATTCTCAAACAATTTCTTTATTAAAAACATTTTTTAGGGCGCTCCTGGCAAACCTGGCGATAAAGGTCATATGGGTGCCCCTGGTATGATGGGTTTGCCCGGTCACAAAGGTTTACCCGGTCCAGCTGGTGTTAAAGGTGAACGTGGTAGTCCAGGTCAGTTGGGTCCTGAAGGTCCTCCCGGCCGTCCTGGCGATCGTGGACCCCAAGGCAATGTAGGAGCTCCCGGAGCACCCGGTGAAACAGGAGAAAGAGGTGAACCCGGAAATCCTGGAACTCCAGGTGAACAGGGATCTCCTGGTGTGCCAGGTGACAGAGGTCCAATAGGGCCCGCTGGACCTCCAGGATTCCCAGGAGCTCCTGGATTAGCTGGTCTTCCTGGAGCAAAGGGAGATCGCGGTTTAATGGGTATCAAAGGTGAACAAGGCCATTCTGGTCCTCAAGGCGCTCCAGGCGAACAAGGCTTACCCGGTCCTATAGGCCTTACAGGACCTAAAGGCGCCAGAGGTGAAACTGGATTAAGAGGCGAACCAGGTTTAGTGGGTCTACCAGGCCGACCAGGAGACACCGGAGCACCAGTAAGATTTATTATGACGAAAAGTGTAAAATGAGATTTAATCAAAATTTTTTTAGGGTCAACCTGGAGCACAAGGTTTACAAGGCGTAGCTGGATTGCCTGGTCTCAAAGGCAACCCCGGTGAACCTGGTAGACCTGGTATGCCTGGAACTCCTGGTCTCCAAGGACCACCAGGCATAGAAGGCCAAAAAGGTGAAACTGGTAATGATGGGCCACCTGGTCCTGCTGGCAATCCAGGACCTCAAGGTCCTCAAGGTGAAAGAGGCATAACTGGCTTACCAGGTCCACCTGGAGCTGCTGGTTTAAGAGGTATAAGAGGTGCACAAGGCGAACCTGGCCAGCCAGGAAAACCCGGAAAAGAAGGAGCAGCTGGACCACAAGGCGTAGCAGGCCCTCCTGGAAATCCTGGACCCTTAGGCGAACAAGGTCCCGAAGGCCCACCAGGTAAACAAGGCCCTCCCGGTGTTGCTGGCAGGCCAGGCGATAAGGGTCCTCCGGGTCAACAAGGAAATCAAGGTCCAGCTGGTAATCCCGGTTTACCTGGTCCCCAAGGACCCATGGGTCCTATAGGCCCTGTAGGAGAACGTGGTCCCAAGGGAGAGACAGGCTTACCAGGTGTAGAAGGCCCCATAGGCTTAAGAGGCAAGGCAGGACCTCCTGGTCCTGAAGGACCTAAAGGCGAGACAGGAGAACCAGGTCCTAAAGGTATTAAGGGCCATAGAGGCTTAATAGGTTTACAAGGTTTACCTGGACAGCCTGGTATGAAAGGTGATACAGGTCTGCCTGGAGCGCCAGGAGAACCAGGCAAACCAGGCGAAATGGGCATGAGAGGACCTCAGGGCAGAGATGGCAATCCAGGACCACCAGGTCAAACTGGTCCTCCCGGTCCTAGAGGCTACAGCGGTAATGACGGTAAACCAGGTCCTATGGGACCAGCAGGTCCACCTGGACCACCAGGTCCCCCGGGTGAAACTCTAGGCTACGATGTGGCGGCATTGACAGCTTTACTCAATCAAGGCCAAACAAAGGGCGTTGATGTGTTGGGTGATCAACCCATGATTGAACAATTTACTGAAGGCCTTACCGAGGAAGAAAAACACGCTTTAGTCCTTAAAGCTTTTGAACATGTCAGGGCTTCCTTTGAACGTTTAACAAGGCCCAATGGCCAACAATCTGCTCCTGCCAAAACATGTCGTGATCTTTTCGCTGCCTATCCAGACTATAATTCCGGCGACTATTGGATTGATCCCAATGAGGGCGATCCAAGAGATGCTATTTTGGTATATTGTGACAAAGAAACACGGGGCACTTGCATTAAACCACAACCCAAGGAAACAAAGGTGATCAGTTATAAGGGTGAGGGGCAAGAAGTGTGGTTGGCAGAAATGCCCGGCGGCATGAAAATACACTACAAGGCCGATTCCTATCAAATGGGTTTCCTGCAATTACTTTCAGCCAAAGCCTCACAGAAAATTATATTCCATTGTCGCAACACAGTGGCCTATAGAGATGATGATAAAAACAGCAGCAGGTAAGTGTTCTTACGAACTAAAAGCGGTGATAAAAACCTAGAAAAACTGAATTTCTTTTTTCGAAGGAATGGCTTGAAACTGTTATCCTGGAATGATGCTGAACTAACACCCGAAGGCCCGAAACGTCTAAGATATAATGCTGAAATAGATGAGTGCAGGGTAAGTTTTTAGAGCATTTAACCAGGAATCGTATAAACTAATGAAATTTTATTACTAGAAACACTCTAACTCGTGGGCCAAAACCATAATCACCTACACCACCGAAAAATCCCAGAGATTACCCATTGTAGATATAGCTATCAGAGATGTGGGCCAAGCTAATCAAGAATTCCGCATCGAATTGGGGCCAGCTTGTTTTTATTAGAGGCTTTTGTTTTAGGCCAACCAGATGGCCAAACTACTTAAAATTCTATTCTTAGATCTTTTTAAATTAGTTTTTAAGCACCTAATGAGAGACATACTCTCTCTCTCTCTCTCTCTATCTTTATATGCAGACATATACCGTCTATCTCTCTCTCTCAGCCTAAGTAATGATAACGAATATTTTTGTACTTCTAAGTTTAAAATTTAAACGATAAATGCTTGTAAATGATTTTTTTCCGTTTTTAATTTTAAGTCCAACATTTTAGTTATACAGAGTTGCTAATTTAGTACTTTAGCTTATTTTCTTTTATAGCCAAAGAAAAGCAAATGTAAAAATAAATTCAAACGATTTTGAAGCATACCGAACAGTGGAATTATTGAGCGTGTAACTTATTTGATTTATTTCATTTATTTTATACTAACCCGGCGTGCTTCGCTGCTCCCATTTTAATTATAACCTTAAATGTTATTTTAGTTACATTTTTACCTTTTTTCCCCCACTTGTTTCCTTCTGGTATAAATCCAAACATTTGAGATAAATCTGTGGTTTAGTTGTTTACAGTTTTCAAACAAACATACTCTTATTTTTGTATATCATGGCGTTTTCTTTTCTGACAAAAAATGTTGCACTTCATTTGTTCTTTGCCATATACCGTCGTCAATAATTTAGGAATAAATATTTCTCATGGGCTTTCCCTGGATTTTCAGAGAATCTGCTTAGCAAATAGTAAGCAACCAACCGCTTCTCTATATGGGATATCTTTCATAAGATGTTTTCCAGCGTCGCTTGTTGGACGCATTTCAGCTCACAATTTGTGGTTCAAATCGATTGGTGTGGAAATTGCATTACATTGATCCATGTTAAAACGACCTATAACATAACTTGTGTGTTTGCTCTGATCAATTTTTATTGTTCGCGCCTTCTTGTCAGTTGTGATACGCATATCTAAGATTGATGCGGCTTCACGCATATCCTTCATTTTAAACTTTGCAGACAACGTTTTTTTAACATCATTAATAAGCTTCATTTCGCTTGCAAATATTAAAACGTCATCGACGTAAATTGCCACAATGAGAATTTTACTTCCGGTCTTACCTGCGTTTGAGACCAATATCCAACAACACGTTATTTAGCTCTTCATTCCAGATACGACATGATTGCCTTAAGCCATAAAGCGACTTATTCAGCTTATAGACTAGACCAGATCCATCGTCAAAGCCAATCGGTTGTGTTATGAAGATTTCTTCTTCCAGCTTACCGTTAAGAAATGCTGTCACTGCATTCATTTGATGTATAAGTAAATCATATCTTGCAGCAGGGGCGAGTAAAAATCGAATCGAAGTATCTCTTACTACTGGCGCATAGGTTTCGTTATAGTCAATGCCCTTCTGTTTACTAAGCCCGTTAGCTACAAGTCGAACTTTACGTTTTTCATTTTAAAAACGTTTTCTTTCCGGTAGATCACTTTGTCAAGATCCATGTTTAATTCAGCCTAAGCGAGTCATATTCTTGCTTCATTACATCTTTCCATAGATATGTTTGCGGAGAAGAAAGTGCTTCATTTACTGTCGAAAGATCACTCGATACGAATTCAACGGCACAAAAATTATAAAACGTTGTTGGTCTGTTTGAAATTCGTTCTGATCGTCGCAATTTGAATTCAGGAACTGTAACATCTTATTCGAGTGTATTTGTATCAGTATGTATCATGACTAGAGGCATCAAAGAATTCAGGTGCGTCAGTCACTTTAGTCAGGTTTGTCATCAGACTCAATGTACTTAGCAGTAATTGGCAATTCTTCTATCACTTAGTGAAAGTGAAAGCGAAATTTTATTCATTATATATTACCGACAATAAAAATCAAACTATGATTGATTAAAATACAAAGTAATATACTCGTAACAAATATATTATACGACAAGTATACAACAACATCACAACATTAACATTAAGTTTATATGGGAGATAACACGCCCTCTTTTTCAATGCCGCGCAGTTTTTGACTAATGATTTCTACTGACTTTAAAGTTATTCATTCCAAATTCAGAAGCTTTTACATTAACCTTCCTCAAGATACACAAAAATCAATATTTATTTCGTATGAGAGGTACCAAGCTCACTTGCCGAATTCCGCTCAGCTTTTGACTGATGATTTAGAAGGACAGTGAAGTCAAGCATACCACATTCTAAAACTTTATCTGTAACCGTTCTCAAGACATACAATACTAAAATCAATTTTACTTTATTTGGGAGGTATCACTTCCACTTGTTCAATTCCGCCCACTTATCGACTGATGATTTTTATTGGCCATGAAGTCATTCATTTCTATATATAAGATTACAATATAATTACAAAACAATATATATACGAGGGGTACTATTTATCTTCGGGTATGTTATTTGCCATTCCAAATATTTTTTAATTGAAATGCCTTTATTGTTTTTCAATATATTCTTCTTGATGATCAATACACTTTTGTATCCGTTCAAACCATTTCTCAATGCAGTTTTTCCACTCGTGAGAACAATAGTCGTGTACTATTTTACATTGTATTAATAACGGCACATTTTTGTTTTTTCGAATATGATCTCATTTTTCGTATTCTTTTTCGGTGAGTTTATACATTGTACGAATTAATAGTGGTCAAGTAATTTTGTATAAAAATGATAAAGTTGGGCTTTAGTTTGTATTTTCAAAACAAAGATAGTGAAGATAATGAAACAACGTTTCAGAAAATATAACCTTTGTGGCGTAGTCAATACTATTTTTCTAAATGTAGAGGCTTGAATGTTGATTTTGTAAAAAGTCCTTGGAATACTAATTAATAGTGGTTAGCTGGTACGAGGGCGGATTGATATTGAAGCTACCTAAGTAGGAAAAAAACATTTTCAAAAACCATTAGTTTCTCAACATAATCTGCTTTTAGCTCAATACACTTAGTAAGCGATTTTCCAACTTTTTTATACCATCTGAATAATACGATTTTGGGAACTCCTCAAAATATGCATTAGTTTCGGTAATCACTTCTTCGTTTGAGATGAATCTTTTTGCTGCGAACCATTTTTTCAAGTTTTGAAACAGGAAAACGTCACTACGGGCTAAATCTGGACTATAAGGTGGATGATCAATCAATTCGAAGTGGATTTCTTGTAGTTTTAATATCGTATCTAATGCTGTGTGAACCGGTGCGTTGTCTTGAAGAAAGCGCACTTTTTTCTTGTTTAAATGTGGTCGTTTTTCCTTGATTGCATCAACCAATTGATCCAATAATGTACGATAATACTCTTCTGTGATTGTGGATCCCTTTTCAAGATAATCGATAAGCAATATTCCGTGTGCATCCCAAAATACAGTGGCCATAAACTTGCCAGTCGATTTCGCTGTCTTCGCCTTCTTCGGAGCACTTCCCCCAGCTTCCACCCATTGCTTCGATTGATTTTTAATTTCAGGTGTGTAGTGGTGGACCCACGTTTCATCAGCAGTTATTAATCTACGCCAAAAATCAGCAGGATTATGCTTTATCATGTCCAAACACCGCTGTGAAGTGATCTGTCGAACTCGTTTTAATTCAACGTTGTGCAAACGCGTTACCCATCTTGCCGATAGCTTTTTCATATGCAAATGTTCATGCAAAATGTTGAACACACGTTCATATGATATGTTTAACATTTCAGCAATCTCACGTATTTTGACCCGGCGATCATATATAACGATATCGAGGATTTTCTTGATATTTTCTTCAGTAACCACCTCTTTTGGCCTTCCTGTTGATGGTATTGTTGCAGTGCTTGCTCGGCCCCGTTTAAGTTCAGCAATCCAATATTTTACCATATAATCTGACCGAGCAGATTCGCCGTATTGTTTATCAAGCTTTTCTTTTATCTCTTTCGCCGCTTTACCTTTCAAATAATAGTGTTTAATCACTAAACGAAATTCACTTTTTTCCATTTTCCAAGAAACACTAAAGTTGCTTACTTCAAACGACTACAACAAATAAACTAATCGATGAATTTGGCTAAAATTTTAACAGCTGACGTTTGACAGATCGTAATTTCTAAGAAAGAAAAAGTTTTTGTGTTTGTGCTGCCATCTAGCGCTAGGTAGCTTCAATGTCAATCCGCCCCCGTATGTGTGAATTTTTTAAGCAAACACATTAATTTCTTTTCACATTTGTCAAGTTTAAAGCTTTTTTCGTACCATTGATTAACTTAAATATTTCGTTGCCAGTTGCCGAATATTGAATTATATAAGTAAACTGGAAGCTAAAAATCGATTAGTTTCAAATCCAACTACAACTACAACTACAACTACAAATTATCCGTTGCCGGGAACATAGCAATTAAAACACGCAAACTGGTGCATATTTTTTTTTTTTTTTTTTTTTTTTTGTTTGAGACCAGCACTCAGGGTTAACCCCTACTCATGCAGTGCATTGTGCTAGTACTAGGAAAATAGGTTGTGGGAAGGAGGATAGAGTGAGTAGTGTTTATGGATGTTCGATATGAATTTGCTCATGTCGTAAGTGGCAGGGAAGACATTCGCAGGAAGATTGTTCCACAAACGAACAGTGCGAATTCTCCCTATAATGCGTTGTGCGATTTACTGGGCAATCAACTTCAAAAGGTTGCGCTCTACGAGAAATACGAGTACTACGTAAGAATATATGATTACTAAGAATTAGTTCTCTGATTTCATTAGAACACATTCCGTTATAGTACCGATAGAACAATTAAACACACGGCACATTGCGACAATGTTCTAATAAATTGATAGAGTTGGCTACCCTACCGTCATTAATAAGAAACTTCGCCCTCACCTGTACGCGGTCGAGAAGCTCAAAATAGACTTTGAAGCACTGGGCCATAGATTAGTGTTGTATTCAAATTTGGGTCGGATATAGGTATTGTCAATATTAAGGAGATCAGATGGAGTGAAGTAATTCTAACATTCTCTTAAAAAGCCGAGGCACTTGAATGCTTCTTTCGACACTCGAAATATGTGCTCGTTCCAACGAAATTCACAGTTAATTCTCATGCGAGAACATCAAGAGCATCTGATTCCTCAATATCTACATTACCCATAGATACAGATGACAACACACCATCATGTCTGTGTGCCAGAAACCAACATTGGGTCTTGCGCGCGTTAAAGTTGATCCTGTTCGCGTGACCCCAAACGGAGATTTTCGCCAGGTCGCTTGTAAGCGTGTCGTTTATATTCTGCCTTCTCGCCTCAATCTCCAAAAGGCTCGGCCTACGATCAAACGAATATGAGTGACAAATATTGTTGTCATCTGCAAAACAGTAGAAGGGATTAGAAGTGAGAAAAAGAAAGTCGTTAAGAAATATTAGAAAAAGAGTAGGAGAAAGAACAGAGGCTTGCGGTACCCCTGAGTTTATCCTGAACTCGTCGGATGAGACTCCACCTATAACCACTCTTATAGAGCGATCTCTGAGATAACTCGATATAAATCGAGAAAAGTGACTACCAAAAACAATAAGTTTGGATATGAAGCTTCGAGCCAGACTCTTTCAAATGCCTTGGAAATATCCAGGGCCACAACTTTACTCTCACCTTACGGAAACCGTATTGACGACCGATCAGCAAATTGTTGGACTCTAAATACTTCACAAGATGATTATTAAACGTGCTCTCCATAACTTTGGAAAGTGCCGAACAAACTGCTATTGGGCGGTAGTTTTCAGGGTTACTAGCCTCACCCATTTTAGGGATTGGCGTTACATTAGCAGACTTCCAGCAAGATGGAAAAACACCCGCACGATAAGACGAAATAAAAAAAAAAGATTAGCCAATGGAAGCGCAAGCGTCGAAGAGCACTGCTTCAGGACCAGCGCTGGAATGCATCTACTTTACAAAATTAGTTCCCAATTCGGGGATTCCCCTTATAAATATTACAGAAATGAAGCTACACATTTAGAACCTTTCTCTGTTTGATTGATTTTTGTTCTTGTTGGAAGCCCTGTTTTGTTTCTTTGGATCTTTTTTGCTTTGGTTTGACCTTGTAAACAATAAACAAGCTTTAAACACAATATCAATCTTATGAACGCCAACCACCCGCGGTTTTAATTAGTTGACGTTATCCCGAGTGCACTCTAGTTCCACTGGGTTGCTCAAAATGGTACAATAGTTCAATAGCTTATACATTTTTGGTACATAATTGTTTGCAAAAAAATTAATTTTTTATTGTGTTTTTTGCTTTCACTGTTGTAGGGTTTATGGCTTTATGGCATTAATAATAACAACAGCAACAGCATTAACATGAGATACACTTTATACGCGCTACGAAAGCAAATGGCCTAAAACCAATACACAGAAGCTAAAATCATAACATTTATGAGGAGCCGAGAATAAAACATCCATTCAATGTTTAAATAAAGAAACAACAACAACCAAAATACACTTAAAACGCAGTCAAAAGCTATGAGAGTACAATTTACATATACTCACACACACACTCACACAGCGCGCCATTAAAAAATATCATACATTTACAGTTATAATAAAAGTTTAGAAGCTATTTCAAGTAAATAGGCCTATAATGAGAGCAATTGTAAGCATACAGTCAAGTGTGTATGTGAGAGTGTATTTTTTTATACCACAAAAGAGCATTAGTGAGCCGGCTAAAGTATTTGTATAAGTGTGCATGTCTGTGTGTGTGTGTGCACAAGAGTATATACGAAAGTATAATTAAAAAAAGAGAGAGAACAACAGAAAAAAGTTGAATACCTTTGAGGGTTTTTTTTCGTCTTTCATTTGATTAGAAAAAATTATGTTTCATTAAGCGTGAAATTAAAATGAAACGAATGAAGCATAAACACAGCTATTATTTAAAAAAAACTACAACAATTTAATTACAAAAAAAAAAAACGAAAAACTGAAAATAAACAAAATTATAACCTCTGGGCTAAAACTGAAATTATCGATTTTCTGTGTTCTCTCTCTTTAAATCAGCTTCTGCATTGATGGCTGCTATTATAAGAGATGAAACCAATCAAAACATTAATGCCAACAACAACAAAGGAAATAAAAAGAACAATGTGGCACTCAAAGCGGCTATTCGGCCAAAAGGATAATTTCAAAAAAATTTCTTCAGCATGCGTTGTTAAAAGGGATATAAATTGAAATGTAAAAATAAGTCCAAACAACATTATTTGAGAGACACTCTTTCTATTCAATAACAATAAATGATGGACGGAAATTACAAGTACAAACTTCCAACTGACATCTATAGGTGCTCTGTTGCGTAGTAGACACTTGACACAGCGTGTTGGGGTAGCCCCCACAAATTTTCAGAGAAAAGTCCGTTATACAGGGTATCTTGACAGTTCGTGAGACCTGGCAAATTTATTATGGAAAAATATTCAGTAAATCAAAGTGTTTTAATCGTTGAAACATTTTATCATAATCAATCATCGATTTTCATGACAAAATCATAATGAGTGACGTGGCACATTTTCATTTGGATGGTTATGTGAATAAACAGCATAGTCGATTCTGGGCAATGGAAAACCCTCAAGTTATTCATCAGTCACCTTTGCATCCATTAAAAGTAACAGTCTGGTATGCAATTTGGTCAGGAGGAATCATTCTTTGAAACTGAAAACGGCGTAACGGTAACTGGGAAGTGATATAGTGATATGATTGAAAACTTTTTGGGATGACTAACATGTTTCAACAAGACAGCCAGGATAACAATGGAATTTCTGCGAGACCTCTTTCCACAACAAATTATTTCAAGGAATGGTGATGTTCATTGGCCTCCATGGTCTGCTCCTGACTTATTTTTGTGGGGATATCTGAAAAGCAAGGTTGATGCAAACAAAATATTTGTGCTGAAATTAATGAAATAACGCGTGAAATGTGTGAGAATGTAAAGAAAAATGTGCTTAAAAGGGCTCGCATTTGTGAGGCTAACAGAGGCGGGTATTTATTTGATACGAGTATTGTATTCCATACATAATCTCCATCCATTCTCCTTCATATAATCAAAAATTATAAACAAACAAAGGAGTATAGGTTCCCGGCGGACACCCTGTACATATATTCCATTAATATTTCAGAATTAAACTATTGCTACGAAAAGGTCATATTCGTACCTAAGTTATGACCATGATCGAGTGTGAAGATCTTTAGTTAGAAAGATCTGTGAAATAATTGTTATTGTTTTTCACAAAGGGTGCAGGCCATAGTTAAACAGATACGCTCTTTTGAGCCTTATCTGGATGAGAATTATCTATAGCGTATGTGTAAACAACCGAACGAAAATGAGCAGATAATAACAAGATAATAAATAAAACAATAATTATCATTTAGTTGTGGAATATTGTGTCAACTTGAGCAGACGTATGTTACTTTACATTTAAAAATTGTTTGTTTATGTTGTCGTTTACCGTTTTCGTTTTTCTCAAAAATTCACTAAGCCTACCACACCACTAATTTCTCTTTTTGGTCACCCTTGGTGTAAACAGGGAGTAATAAGGATTATTCGTTATTGATTCTAAAGAGGTTACAAGCACTGAAACACAAAACTGTGTTAATAAATAATTAGAAACCAAAAAAAAAAAAAAAAAAATATTTTTATTTTAAATGCAATCTTCGAACTCATTACCGTTTTAAAAAGTTAAAAATACAACAAAAATATATTTTAACCTCTTGCCACCGTTCACAAATAGAAAAATTCAAGTTTTAAACAGTTTAAGTCCGGAATAAAAAATCGATTGACAAATTCTTAAAGTGTGAAAGAATGCTCATAATATGAGCACCAGTATATAATATGTAGTGTTAGGCAGTAAGCGTGCAATTAGCCGGATAATTAGAATCGCATAAACTTATAACGTTAAACTAACTATCGCATAACTTATTGAGGCTGCAAAACCTAAGTTGAGAAACTTGACTGCAGTAGATTAGTTTAGTTAGAGACTCGCCCACTATAGATGGTTTCGCTTAGGGCTCGATAAAGTACTGTTACACACCATATCATCCACAATCATTTGAAGCCAGACACTCAGTCTATATTTTCTTTTTAGATGCGGTGCGAGCCACGTTTAGAAACAGCCAAACTCTTAAGGAATGCTGTGGCTCATTTTTGGCAACAATTGTACTCGTAGCTGGCGATAAGTATAAGTATAAACGAGTACTTAGTTAAATATATTTTTTTATCTTACACCAGGGTTGACAACCCACTAGGTAACCAAATAGAACCCGGGTGGGTTTCTAATTTAAAGTTTTTCTTAGTTTATTTACAACAAAAATAGGTGTCATATACATATTGGGACTACAAATTTCCCAATTCCGTTTTTGACCTCAAAGAGATAATGAAATAACAAGTTTATCAAATCACTGCTTACATCTTTTTTTCACTTCCGAGTCAATTTCCAAATCCCGTCTCAGAAAAACTTCTCGTCTTTTAAGGTGCATCAACTTTGAAGCCCATTTTGAATTTCTTCAAAGGAAATGATTCGGTGACATGTTAAAAGATAAACTCATATCTCCTTATACGTCCTAGATAGTTTCTGAAAATGTAGGTCATGAACCGAAGAGCCTTTAACTGAAATGAATATGTGTTGCGTTTGCTTCCCTTACGCTTTTTTTTTAACAGTGAACGAAACAGTAAACAGTTTAAGCGTAGAACGAGGTAAATTGCACTTAAAGCGAATGTGTGCCATAATAAAGGGTCCGCCCTCTAACGTTTTTTCTCAACCGGTGCTTATTTCGTAAATGGTAACACTTAGCTCATGTCTGATTTGACAGATAATTAGTATCCTTCCGCAGAACGAATATGGTTGTGTATACGCTTTTTTCGCTTCGCTAAGTGGGCCTGCGATCGACTTACAGAAGATGCCGATTTAGCCAAAAAAATCATCTTTTCAAATGAAGCTCATTTTGATCTTGGCGGGTATGTAAACAAGCAAAATTGTCGCATTCGGGGCACAGAAAAACCGCACGCGTACATTGAAAAGCTGATACACCCAAGACGAGTCACTGTTTGGTGCGGATTTTGGTCCAGAGGCATAATTCGTAAATGAGAAAGGAGTGGCCGTTACAGTCAATGGCGATCGTTATTGGGCCATGTTGAACGAATTTTTGTTCACAAAAATTGAAGAGGAGGATATTATCGACATTTGGTTTCAACAGCGCTACTTGCCACACAGCCGAAGCTACACTCGATGTTTTGCGCCTTGTTTTCAAAAAAATATATATATATGGTTGACCCAATATAAACCGGTCGTTTTAGCGAAATGCCATGTAAAGAAAGCCTGTATAAAGAGGAGTGAGTATATTGTATCCGTCGCAATAGCCGACGGAGCAATGCTCGGAGAATAAGTCAGATGCGGCATTTGCGACATGAGGTCGAATGCCGGTCGCTTTTCTCATAACGTACGATTAAAACGAAGTAATTGCAGTCTGCTTCGATCACCCAGCTTTAGCAGCTCATAGTACACAATTACGCCTTGATACCACCAAGAGTGCAAAATTGCATTAAAAATACTAAAACAACGTGATTGTATAAACAAACAAAAAATATTGTCGACTTGAACGAAATTTGGAAGCATTTATGAAACCTAATAAAACCCGGGTTTTTGCCAACACTGTCTTACACTTTCTTTTAGATGTAAGCAATATCATAAACAATGGCTGCACTATACTTTTGTCGACTACATCTTAGCACTTTGCGTAGGAATCTTCACCTGCGAGTTTTATGAGCTCAGCCATTCATTCCATTAAGCAATCAGCAGTGGTAATAATAACAAACAGTGGCCTGCCATGCTTGCTAAGTCTCAGCGAAGCCTTTATTCTGCTGTTATTGCTTAAAGGACACAAAACCCAATGCTGTTTCTTAACACACACACGTGGTAGTGTGGTATTATCTCTGACCTCTGGGTAATGTAGATATTGTTGGACCAGATGCTATTGATGTTCTGCGCATGGGAATTCACTATGAAGTTTGTTGGAATGATCACACTTTTCGAGCATCGAAAGAAGTATTCATGTGACATGTTTTTTTGAAACGATGCATCCCGATGTAAGACATACTTCACTCCATTTGACATTTTAATATTTACAGGACCTATATCTGACAAAAAAAAAAAAGAAAAAGAAATAGATTACAACTCTCATGTATGGGCTGGCACCTCTCTACAGAGTACATGAAAGGGCAAAGTTGCTTATTAATGGCGATAGTGTATCCAATTCTATTGGTTCATTGGAACATCGTTGCAATGTGACGTGTATTTCGTTGTTCTATCGATACTTTAATAGAATTTACTCTAACTCTGAAATAAGAGAATTGATTGATTTAAATTGTGGAGCGCATCCTTTTGTCGTTGATTGTCCAAGGACTCGTATAACGCAATATAGAGAGAATTCATTTTTTAGTCGCACCGTTCGTCAGTGAAACAATTGTTCCCAAGCGTCTGCTTACCACTTACGACTGAAATAAGTTCGAAATCAAATATCCATATTATCTTTCCCCTCTATTGTCCCTCCCCCAACCTATTTTTCTAGTACCATCACAATGCACTGCATAAGTAGGGATAATTGCCTGAGTGCTGGCCTCAAATGAAAAAAAAAACTGACAAGAGTTTTTGTAGCTTGTTGTTGTCAACAGTGCTAAACAGTTGATTTTCCTTCTTTAACTATCAATTGTGCCTTCGAGCATAACCAAAAAAATATACCGCATAACTTTTGAGACAAAAATCAAGCTCTGGAATCTAACAGCTTGCTCAGGGTTCATCGCACCCTGAGATTCAATCAAAGGTACAAAACAATAGCGCAGCCCTTCGACGTCTGCAATAGATCTAACTCTATGGTGATATCACCCTTGAAGGTAGAAATAGTTCTCCACAGTTGAGACCTCTTCCTCAGGTGTTAGCTACCAATCTCAACCGCAATCTTTAAGCCATCTTTGGTGCATCCAACAGCCGCCTCATTCCTATGAAAACTGAGTTTGTTTACAAATGACTTCGGAGGCGATAAGCCTACATATGGCGGAATTTTTGACAAGGTTCTACGAAATGTGTCACTGATGATAACAGATGCGCTCAGATCTACCCAATCGAAAGCCTTGTTTGTTGGACCTGATGGCTAAGCAGATGGCGATTATGTCTGCGATAAGGTTGGAAATGGCAAAGACATGTAGGGTGGATTACTGTACATCCAAACCCTTCATGTGAGCATGTACCTCTGTGACGTGTAGCTGGACGAGTCGAAAAACTCGAATGGGGTCTGGGCGATATCTTATTTCTCGCCTATGGGATGAGATTATTCTTTAGACTTCCAGACTACTGTAGTGTCTTACAGGCGAAGGCCTATCTGATAAAGGGGGCACTGGAGTGGTTGATGTACAACAGAATATTCGATGTTGATATCCAGATCTGTACGGACAGTCAGGCTGTGATCAGGGTGCTCTCCTGTGTCTACTCGACATGGCGACTGGTATGGCATTCACATACCACTAAACGAGATTGCGAGTCATTCAGACCTACAGATAATTTTGGTGAGGAGTCACTCTGACACCCAAGGGAATAGTTTGGCGAACGGACTAAATAGGGAAGGCTTTCTCTTTGCAAACGAAGAGATTGACCACCTTATTGGGATACCACTTTTTTCTTGCATACTTCTGGTCCTGCGATACAAGTAGGGCAGGGCATAGTAAAGGTGGGAGAATGAACCAACCTGCTCTGTATGAGACACATCTATCACGATGTCGCGACATAGGTCACGAATCTTGGTGGCTGTTATCACTGGGCACTGCTTGTTTATGCATACCATATCAAACCTGGCTGTTAAAAATATCAGCAGGCTGTCTTTCTTTTTTGCACATGTCTGGTTGTCTCGCTGCGGGTCGGGGCGTAGACATGTACATCCAACTGGACACTATCTTCTATGGGCCTCACAGTGGGATTATTATTGGATCTAAGTAAGCTGGACTGGTGACTACTTTACAAAAAAAGTCTAGATAGAGACAGAATAGAATCCGGTTCAACCTACAGGACACTACCATTTACAGGAACAGCAACACCACATTGGTTTAATAGAAACCCAGAAGCGACGGAAGTTTTAAAGTTGACATGTGTCTTTACAGGACACCTCATTTTAAGCCAGCATATATATCGCATTGGTTAAGTGCAAAATTTTGATTGCAAAGAGGTCATCGGGGCGACTTTATATAAATTAACCAGCAAACGTGAGTTTAAAAATCCTTTATAGTGGCAATAGTTTCCTAATAAAAAATATGGATTTTTGGCAATTTAACTGAAGAACACTGACTTCCTGTAATTGACCAACTTTATCTTCTTTTTACTTTCATCGTTTTATAGTAATAGCTCCCGAAAGACCAAACTAGTGGCTTAACCCTTTAACGTATATAGGACGCTGATGTCCTAAATGACAAACCTAATAAATACAAACAAAAATTTGTTTCGTCTGAAAATAGCGCTTAATATTTCACAAAATATATTCAGATTCTCAAAAACTTTTGCGTACCAAATCTGTGCATGAAAGGGTTAAAAGTATGTCATGGGATATTTTCTTCAAAATATAACCTTAACCCTCGAAAAGACAAGGATATACTGTCTTCTTTATTTAAATCGCAGGGCCATCCGTTGCACTAACGCGGTCCAAAAGGTTCATTGCCCGATTGTCAGCCTGCCAATGGTCTCGGTATCTCCTCGCATGGTTTTTGCAGGAGTTGTGGAGAAGTGGATAAGACTATCATTCACCTCATGTGCCAGTGTCCAGCCCTTACCATCAGACGACTTAGATTTTTGTCCTCCTAATTCCTGTTATCTTTTACTGAACTCTCCAATTGCGAGATTTATTTTGGAGTCAAAATTGTTTCCTATGGAAATTGTTTGATTCCCAAGTTAGCTACTATGCATGTGGTATCACAATGTACCAAATCTCTGGTCTAAGTGGGAGTGCATTCCTCTCAGTGGTTCTGTCAACTTCAAACAAAAAGGAAATACCTTATTGTGTTGTGGAGTGAAATCTTAATAGTTGGGAGCTTGATACCTAAGATTGATTGATTTTCTAATTTTTACAAGAACAGTAATTGAAAAGCCTAAATTGCGACTTAAACGTATATATTCGGTCACTTTGCTTTCTATCCAAACTGGAAAAGAAAAATAATTTTTATTTTTATTTTTGACTCAAACGTTTTTACGAAAAGGGGTATTCTCACAACACCTCTCGTTGTCTTTTCAAATGTTCTAGGAAATAATAAACCTGAAACAACGGCAATTTACAGTTAAATACTCCATAAATGCCTCATTTCCAATTTGATTTTCTCTGAACATATTGGCAAGGTCATGGCACAATAGGTAGAATCTTAAACGGAAAATTCATTTTGATTTTATTACAGACCGATCACTGGTAAAGTTTTCTTTTCTCTATTGAGTAATTTGAACAAATGTCTGCCATAAATTTATGGCATAGCTGCTGGTATATTTTCCCAATTTAATTTCATTTTCATATGGCAGCTAAAATTGTTCTTCTATTGCTGCTTAGATTGTTACTTGTAGTGGCATTAAGGAAATGGTTCAGATTCAGGAAAGAAATTAAAAGGAAAAAAAGCAAAAGAAGGGAACAAACAATAAAACAGAAATTAATGACATGAAAACTTTTTCTTTTTTTTTATTTCGACTTAAAGAGGCCGTTAATAAATGGGTTAGTAAATCGTTTTGTAAACAATGGCCAATTGTTCGAAAGGTGAGATGGAAAACAAAGAAAAGATGAATGAGGCTAACGGTAGAGGTCAGTCTATCACCATGCTTAAGGAATTAAGGCTTATAAAGGACAAAGAGTCAAGTGTTTAAATAGTTTTATGCCATGTTCACACGAGACTTTGAATTACTTTGTTTGGTGTTTAAATTACTTAGATAAATTACCATGTTCACATGGCAATTTTCTAATTGGTTTTGACAGTTATGTTTCTTGTTGATTTTGTGTATTGTTCAATTGTGTAAATTGCGTGGTAACAAGAGAAGGAACAAGTAAGGAAAAAGGACCATAAGAGAAGAAATATCCAAAACTATTTTCCTCCGTTTCAGTGTAGAGAGTGTAATGAGATTAAACCTAGTCAAGTACGATGGCAGACCAACCCAAGTCACGCAAACAAAATAATATGAAACCAATAGTATGGATTACAACCCACAGACGCATATTTCAAATTCGGCCTTGCGAGCCCAAACCATCTCTTCACAAAGCAAGAAAACAGGTGGAGCCTTATCAGTCATCATAATAATATCGAGTGTTTTTTACAGGTTCATATATTTAAGTTGAATACACTGCTTTATTTGACAATCGATTTAACAGCTGATAGTTGCTTATTCTTTAGTTTGGTTTGACATTGCCGCAGCTGCAGCACAAATTGATTTTGATATTGATTTTCCAATCAAAATTTTGTGCTCCGATGAAGTTCATTTTTGGTTGAATGGGTATGTAAATAAGCAGTATTGTAGCATTTGAAGTGAGGATAATCCACAAGCTTTTATCGAAATACCATTACATTCACAGAAAATTATTGTTTGGCACACTTAATGGGCTGGCGGGGTCTTTAAAAACGATGATAGTCCGAATGTTACTGGAGTTACACTTCTGAGCATTGTCAACAAGGTGACCACTCAAATATTAAACAAACGACTGTCAACATTCCTTCTTCCAGAGCTAGGGAAAGAGCAGGGAGGCACACATCAACTGTGTAGACCACATCAACAGTCTAGGAATAATTGTCGAACAGTCTGTAGAATGAAGATCGCTATTTTACTTGACATTCATTAACTTTGAAGAATTCTTTTATACGGTACAACACCCAGCTATATGAAGGGCACTTGAGTATAAAGTACCCAGCAAACTTATAGGACTTGTTAGGGGCCTGCACAATATCGCAACTTGCCGAATCAGTCATGAAAACCAACTTATCAACAGAATAAATATCATATACGGTGTTCGCCAAGGCTGTATATCATCACCGCTTCTCCAACTCCAAAGCCGACTTTATATTTTTTAAAAAGAAGTGATTCTATGACATGCCAAAAGATATTGTATAAATGTAACAATTATCGAAACAACCAATAGTCGGTGGGAGCAGTGTTCGGAAAATATGCGAGTGCGACAAGATATTTAATTTCATCCTTTCAAACAATTGTTTGGCAACCTTAGCAACATTGTAAAAAAACAAGGTTGATTCAACACTTTTTAATAATAATTTTGCTTTTTTAACAAATATGTTGAAAACAAAAACAAATATACTCGTACATATGTACATACATATATGTATACAAAAAATGTAGGTCATACTTCGATTAGCCGATTACTACAGTAGACGTTCGTAAATTAGAACCACTTTGTTCCTGGGGTGATTCTAATTTGCGAGAAGTTCTAATTTCCAAAGGTTTTTTTAAAGCAACATAAAAGTTTCGTTTAGAAAATATAATAAAAGAACCCTTCTGCGTAAATATTTTAGTTTTATTTATATAAAGCGAGTATAAAACATAATATTTCATTGAACTATATTACAGCCAATTTAAGAAAAATATACACACATATGTATATGTGTCTAAAGTTGAAAGTGTTGTTAGATTATTTAAATTTCTTAGTGCTCAGTGAGTCAAATTTCAAAATTACTAGTCTTTTGTCATATAATCAGAAAGTTTTGTTTGTCATAACAATATCATTGCGCAGGGCTAAAAGATTGCTTATGTACTTTGTAGAAAACAATTCACTAGTTTTACACCAATTTATTAAATTATTTACGCTCTCAGTGGCTAAAGCATTAGAAGTAACTCTTGTCACTTCAACAATATCTTTATCGCCGCTATCCAAATTTTCATCATCGCTACTTTATTCATGTTCCGATAAGTACTCAAACGTCTCCTCATTCCATTTTTCTATTTCATCTGCTCTGATGGAATGGTTTGAAGCAATTACTTCTAAAAGCGTTTGATTAATTTGGATAATTGGAATGTTGTCGTCGCTGTCGTATTGGTCCGAATCCCAGTTTTTCAATTTAGACCAAGAAGTCTTTAACACTCTTTGAGGCGACTCGTCCCAAGCTTGCTTATTGCATCACGTATTGAGAAGGATTTTAGAAGGTTATTCAGTTCACCATTTTCAGCTATTAATTGGGTAATTTACTTCTCTAAATAAGTTTTGTTAATTTTATGGGATTTTGATCCATTGGTTGCACAGCGGCTGTCACATTTGGTAGAAAAAGGTATGCAACTATGTTCCCATCGTCGGAGCGAAGACTTTCAATTGGCATATGAGCGGAACAGTGCTTTTGGAGGTAAATTATTTTCTCTAGAAAAACGAGTGACCTGGTAAACAAAACCATAAATTATTTGTCAACATTTTTAATTACCAAACCTAAGTTTAAGATAATTTTTCCTTACTTCCTTAATGAATATGTTATGGAACCAATTACTAAAGATACGACACGTCATCCAGGCATTTTTTGAAAAATCGTAGTAAAGAGGATTATTAAACCCTTTCATACTCCTCGGTTTTTTGGCTTTTCCAATTACCAATTTTGGCTCCAATTTATGCGAGCCATCGGAGTTTAATCCAAGTAAAATTGAAACACTTTCTTTTTGGTTTTTAAATCCGGGAGCACTTTTTTCACAGGCAGACACATATGTTCTTTCGGGAAGGCAACGAAAGAATAATCCGGTTTCATCCACATTGTATATTTGTGAGTGTGTAAGACCCATCTCAGCCACCTTAGCACGGAAGTTATGAATGAAAGGATTGACTCTCACCACCAATTTTTAAAAATCGAATGCCATGTAGCTTTTTAAAGTTGGAAAACCATCCACCACTTGCTCGAAAATTATCATTATTATTGGGATATTCTTTGTTGAAAAATCTGTTTAGCTTTTTCTTTCAGTATTGCTCCAGTTATTGTAGATTTTCCTTCACGTTGATTCAGAAACCACTCATAGAGTCGACTTTCTATTTTGGGATATTCACAACTATGTAAAGATTTTTTCGTTGCTTCCTGATAGGTGTTGGTAACTGCTATTAATATAGCTGATCTATTTGATTGATATAGCTGATGGCAGATTTTGTTATGTTAAAATCAAGTGCCAAACGCTTTCCCTGAACGCCTTTGTCGATCTTTTCCAATATCTTTAGCTTCGTTTCTAAAAACAGAGCTTTCTTTTTAAAGCCAAATAAAAATTATAGAGACAATTTTTAAGTGTTAAAAGCTAACAAAAAATAAAAACAGTTCTAATTATTGAGCATGTAATGTATTAAAAACGTTGATTCTAATTTCCGAAGGATTCGAATTTCAGCGAGTTCTAATTTACGAGCGTCTACTGTATTCCTAAAATGACATTTGGTTTAGAAATTTCTAACGACTTAAAATGTTGATTTTAAATTGGGTTTCTTCTCTGTGTAATAGTTGTTAAGCAAAAAATGACTTTATCATGTCATCGTTTTTTTTTTTTTTTTTGGAATGCACGGTTGAAACGGAGTAATTGCTGCTTCATCAACGAGTTTTGGCAGCTCATAGTACACAATTCCCCCTTGATCGCTCCAAAAGAGAGCAAAATTGCAGTATAAATACTAAAACAATATAATTGTACTAACAAATAAAAAATATTGTCTAATTGAACGAAATTAGGAGGCAGTTATAATAACCAATAAAACTCAAAAAAGCCCAATAACTCTCGGTTTTTACCAACCCTAGTTGTGCCCCTATTCTCCACACAGGAGTGAGAGGAACTAATATATACAAAATTTAATACTCATAACCAGCCACTAGCTAATGTTATGAGATGATACCGCTGTTAAAAATTTTTATTTGATCTTGACTTGAATTGAACCCAGGATTGCTTGTGTGGTGAGAGGGTGTCTACCTAACCTACCACATCACAGTAGCATACTCTAGCAAATAGAATCAGAGCAGCGAGCGAGAATTGTGTTACAAGTATTTGTTATTTTTTGTTTGTTTTTTTAAATGCTTGATAGCTTGAGAAAATTTCTTACAATTTGGGTGTTTCACTCTCATAATTTTCTACGAGGATTTGTGTAATTAAGCTCAGAATGAGAAATTGAATTGCGCAAAAATGTTGTCGTGTGAACATGGCATTTAGGTCTTCCAAACGCAGCATAACTTAGTTAAACCGTTTTAGTGTAGTCTGCGGTTGATGCCTATTTTAAGGTGCAAACAGTCGTCTTTATAAACAAGGCATCGAAGCTTTTGAATACCTCTAGGAAAAGTGTATCGAGCTAAAAGACACATACATGCATACGCAATATATTGAGAAATTCAGAAATTATTTCCAAAATTTGTTTTGTTTTCTTTTTAAGGTCGGTACTTATTTTTATTTATTTATTTTTTTTTATTTTTATTTTTTATTTTTTTGAGTGTCCTCCTATTAGATTCGGTTCGAATGTATTAAGGCATTAGTGACTTCTACTCCTGCAGCAGTAGTGTAAGCGTGTGTATTAAGGCAAAATCCACATTAAGTTACAAAAATCACTGAAACTACTAGTTTGGCACAGAATAAGACTAGATTGGACATCGAAATCTGCAGGAAAGATTTTAGGAGTGAGCTTAAGAGTGCGATGAAATTGGTTCACACGTTAAAAAGTTTTAAGAGCGCGCAAAGGGATATCAACATTCCTCTGGTTACACTTTTAAGCATGATTGACAAGTAAGACCTGAAAAGGAGAAACAATGATGTTTCAAGATCTTTGTGGTCAATACAAAATAGCAGGAGAACTAAATTCTTGTTAATACTAAGCAGGCATGATATGTCACTACTTTAACATGATTGAACAAATCTTCGAGCACATAGTGCTTTTAAACAACAATTTCTATAGAAGCTGCCAAGATGAGATAGAGGCAGAAGTAGCTCTCAAGCAAATTCCTGTCTTTAGATGGGCTCAGGATGAAAAAATTTAAATGTACTTCGAAAGCTTTGTGGGCAAAACTTTCAATAGAAAAAATCGATTGAGAATAAGACTAAGGCAAAACTCTAGCAAAGCACATCCATTAAACTTTAAAATTTACAAAAAAAAATTCTTATTTTGTAACTGCCACGCCCCACTTAAAACCGATCTTTTACTCTTTTCACGAAAGTATAGTATACTAGAATTTGAACCAACGTCCTTTTGACGGAGCAGGTCAAATATTTGGGGAATATCCTCAACAAATATCTATCGAGTAAAGCTAACGATGGCCACAATATAGTATCGTATGGGCCATCTATCGGTTTAAATTTGAACCAGCTTTTATTTCGCATCTGGCAATACTTATATCACTCTCTTCTGTCACAAAATTCAGTATATTATCTCTACTGAACGAAATGAACCGATTTACGTTTGAGCAACGTTGGTATTTATTGAAAACTTATTACCAAAACAAATACAATTGGTCGGAAATTGCAAAAATCATCTTTTCGGATGAAGCCCATTCTCACCTTGGTGGGAGCGTTAATAAGCAAAATTGCCGTATTTGGGACTTAGAAAATCCAAACGTGGTCTTACAGAAGCCAATGCACCCACTACGTGTGACTGTTTGGTGCGGCTTGTGGAGCGGAGGCATCTTTGGCGCCGTTAAAGACTAGTGTTATGCCGAAAAACTAGGGACAATTGAGAATTTGAAGACCAACATTCATGATGCCATTACCAATATACAAGCCCATAAACTCGAAAAAATTCTGGAAAATTGGTCCGATCGAATGGGGTACTGTGAGATCAGCCGCGGCAGCCATATGAATGAAATAATACTTCTTTTCTAACGGGAACAATTTTACTTCACAACAACAAAATTAATATGGCAAAATTTCAAACCGTTTTTGTTTTATTGCACTTTTGAGTTTAAATGGCTTACCCGATAATATCAATACTTTGCTATGGTATCGTAGTTAGGTGGAGGTTCCTTCATAAGAAGTACATTCTGAACTTCTGATGAGAATTCAGAGGTCAGCGCTGATTAGCTTTAGTGGGGCAATGAGCATAACGCCAGTGCTATTATTTCATAATATCATGACCAAATCAACTGCGTCTATCTCTCTGGTGAGAATCGGGGAGTATGGTATGAGGCTATCGGAGCACTCTGCTGGGCTATTGTACAGGATTGGTTTCATTCCCGTGAGGACGGACTACCGTATCCCGTGCCTATTACCAGCAATCAATCTGAGAACATTTATTTTGAATAGACATACCTGGAAAAAGTCATTGGAGGGGGATACTAATAGTATTCGTTTTTTCACTGATAGGATGGCGGAGTAGGCTATGGTGTCCATTCTACGCATCTTAATATGAATATTTCAAATAGGCTGCTGGGCCACTGTAGTGCGTTTCAGGCACAAGTGGCTACTACTACTCTGAGGCTGCTAATCTATTGAAAGATAATGTCACAGCACTCCGGAAAGCAGTAAAGGAGTACCACTAATTCTAAGCGAAATAGCTGATAATTTTAATATCAGGCTCGTTTCGGTAACGAGACACAGAAATATTCCGGGCAACTGTATAGCCCGGAACCATATTTTGCAACAAAGCTTTGCTTATCTCGTCAATGCAGCGTCAAATTTCATCTTTAGATTATCAGTTGTTTGTGGTTTGTTCACGTAATCTCGGTCTTTCAAATGGCCACAGAGAAAATAATTCAGCGGCGTTATATCACAAGAACAAGGCGGCCAATTGACATCGCCAAATCGAGATATTACGCGACCGGGAAATTTCTTATGCAATAATTGAATTGTTTGGCTGGCTGTGTTGCTTGTTGCGCCGTCCTGCTGAAACCAAAGGCCACTGATGTCAGCATTAGCCAATTGTGGCCACAGATAGTTTGTTATCATGGTTTGGTAGCACAAAGAATTCACGGTTACGGCGCTTCCTGGCTCATTTTCGCAAAAATACGGGCCGATGATGCCGCCTAACCACAAACGGTAACATACGGTCACTTTCTTTGGATGTAATGTTGTCTTTTTTGTTTGTGGATTTTGTGAGCCCCATTACATAACTGCCTAAATGAAAATGGGGCTAAAGATGATTTTGTTGAAAAATGTAGTTCAAAATTTTGTGAAAAGAGCGGACGTCTGTCGACATGCTAGAGGTGGACATTTGCTCCACATCATATTCCATTATTAATTCCCATATTTTTATTTTATATTGATATGAATGCAACTGAATTTGTAAAAAAATATGTTTTTAAGCCAATTTACTTACTAACCGCAAATTTTCCCACCCTTTATTTTCAACGAGAAGTGGGGAGTAACTCCGATTTGTAGACATGCTTAAGTTCTCTGGTCGAGAATGAACAGGATGTCTCTATGACATTGTCAGTTTGGGAAACATGCCCTTAGATTGGGCAATATGAACTTCACTGTATGTAGAAGCTGCATGGAGGAGAATGAGGAGACTAGGCTACGCCCTCTTTTAGCATACCCGGCGTTGACAAGATTCAGAATTAGGGTAGATATTCGGCGGACGCATAGTCAGTGCTGAGACGCTACAGGATATTCCTGTAGAGCTGATTAAAAAGTTCTTAGTACTGACGAACTGGTTGGGTAACTAGACAGTCGCTGCTCTATTGAGCCTAAGTAAGCTAAACGTTGTCCGCAGCCGTTTTTAACCTAAGCTAGTGCTTTTTAACAAGTAAATGTTGTATTGAAAGCCAACTCTTACACAAATAATGGCTTTTCTTCTTTCTTAATTGGAAACTTGTGACCTACAATTGATAACTTTTTGTCAACTTAACAAATAAATATTTACCCCGTAACACATATATATATATATGTACACATACATACAAGTTAGTAATACACACACACACGAAACAGAATTTAAGACCTTCTTAGACTTCATGGCAGCATAATTTTCAAATGAAGAAACACAGAAAGATAGATAGAATCTTAAGGATGAACAGATAGAGTAGAACAGAAAACCATAAAGGATATTTGTAAAGGCGATATGTATTGTCCTTAAGAAGAGAAGAAAAAAAAGCGAAAAAGTTGGCAACAATTTCAACAACAACAATTGCAATCGGTTAAGATAAAAATGCGGTTACGAAAACAAGTTATTTCAAGTATTTTTTTACCAATCCGGCAAATATTTTAACCCCAACTTCTATAACAAAATGGCTGCTGTTTGCTGGTTGTGTTGTTCTTCACTTGAAAAAAAGGAAATAAAAAACAGGCCAAGAATGGTTTAGACAATACAATGTAAATGTAGGGAAAAATAGGAAGAGAGAGAGAGAGAGAAAGAAAAAAGAATAAATTTTCAAATGATTTTTAAGTGGTTTCGATAGTTTCAAGACTTTCTTTTAAGTTTCTGTCAGTGAAATAATAGATGACTTTGTGTTAGACGTGCTTATTGTTGCTATTGAGGTCAAGCAAGATTCGCAAGAAATTAATTTCTTACAGCAGCGTTTAATTATTTGTAAAAGACAGTAAAAGTTAAGCAATTAAGTCTTCAAAAGAAGGTCTAAACAATTAGTGAAAATGAAAAAAGTTAGTCAGTATTAAAGGAAACAAATATTTGACAATTACAGTGGAAGTTCTGAATTTTTTGAGTGTATTTGAACGCCATCTCTCGAATCTAAATAAGTTTTAAAGACTGGTCTGCCTCACCTTAACAGAAGAGGTAGACTATTCTAGGCGCTACTTTTCTTGAATGTTACCGTTAAGAACGTTTGAAATTCCTTTATTGCGGTTTGGTTTTTTGGTATTTAACTGGTAGTAGACCTTATGCTACGTAGTCTAACAGGAGATTTTTTTCTGGCTCCGCGTCGGGAGAAGCAGGAATCTAGGTCACTGCCTGAGTATGCTGTGGCCACTTTGTGAGATGGTTATTATAATTTAAACCCAAATCGCGGAGAGAACATTAACTCGTTGTGGTGTTACACTCTTAGCCTGGTGAGTTTAGATAGTCTCCGACCAAGGTGAGTCATGTATTTGTACATGGCTTCCAAGGTGGTACTCAAATATTAGTGTGGGGGCTGTATTTGCCAGAGCTTTGAGTACCATGATATCGTCTGTCAGGATAGGTACCCGCGTTAGTTGTCTCATTGTACGGGTACGATCATCATAACGAGAAATGTGGTGGACGTTAGTGGGGCTTTGAGAATTGACCGGTCTATACTGCGAGTTTGCTCGCGGTGTCTTTAATAGGAGGTTTCTAGGGTTAGGAAATAATATGTTCTCTTGCGGTATAACCTGCAGTATTTTGAGAGCGTACGCTGTTGATTATTGGCCTGCGGTGTGCCTGCCTAGTTGTATGATTGTGTCGCTTGTATGTTGATGTGATTGTTCGCTAGTTTGTTGTTGTTTAGGTTAAATTAGGTTATTTGGGCCGCTCTCAAGCTTACGAGTTTAATTGAAGGCCCTATGGCCCATTGTGCTAATCTTTATATGAAAGACCCATTAAAGAGGTCGAAGAGCCAGACATGGGAGTGTCCCAAAAACCACCAGTCCGAATTCATTTGGAAGGCTTAATTCTCGTACAAAAGGAATCAGCAGCCTCAGGGCCCTAGGTGAGGCTCCCTTATGGGAGCAACGCGGTGGCTGTGGTTTATATCCCAATCGCGGGAAGAACATTAGCTTTGTGTGGTGTTACATTTTTCACCATGTGCCGTGATCCATAGATTGGTAGGAGTTTAGATAATCTCCCACAGTTTTCCAAGGTCGAAGTCATGTCCAAATAACATGCCTTTGAAATTGATACGATTAATTATATGTGTACTGTTTAGAACTCTGAGTGTATAAGATTTTCAACATTATGTACGATTCCTCTAGCTAAGGTTTCGCAATAAATATTAACAACTGTACATATCAAGTACATAAAGAAGCTCTGGACTAGTTCACTGCACCGACTGGTTCGATACGATGTGTTTAAGTTTGGGTGTTAGAATTCTGGAGATAAAGAGGGGTGTTAATACAAGTTAATTAGTAAGTGAGATCTAGAAAAGCAGCAGAATATTGTCTTTGCTGCCAGTAAATGATAGCGGCAAGACTAATAAACCCTTGTCGAGACTTATATAATATGGACTGGCACTGTTTGTTGATATCACTTATGAACTCATAAGACTCACGAGTTATAACTTCTACAGTGAGACTGAATGACATGTTACTCTGGCGTCTTATTCACTCGTGGCAATCCTCTGTACTTTCTGAGGAATCCTGATTCCTGGTATAACTACATCTCATTTTGACCGGAACCGGTGAAAGTCTAAACTGAAGGCTATAAACTTGAGAACAGTAGACAGTAAAGTAGTAAAGCTTACACTACTTACAAATACATTTTTCTTCTTTGATAGCCAAGCGGTAACCAGATCTCTTTCGTATATAACTTTCAGCTTTTTTTTGTGTCCACCTTATATAGGTTTCTGGCCACAGGGACACGTCGGGTAATTGTGTTGCTAATGAACTCGCTAGGTTGGTAAACTTCTTTCGGACATCCATCCACACCCCAAGGTAGGTGTACCTCTATCTCTTCTAAACTGTCTTTTAGATACAGTAGTATTTATTCATTTCAAGAGTTACTTGGCCTAGATTGGATAGTAAGCGTATTAACCAGTCTTTTAAAATAGACCGTTGGAGCATATTCTCTGCTCTTTCTATTCTTACAGGCCATTGTGTTATGGGTAGGCACTCGCAAAGGCTGCGCTTATCTGCGAATGATTTCTATCGAGGTTATAGATCGATTGATCATGTTCCAGAGTCCGACGCTGGCTAGACTTAGACTGCTCAAATTTGCTCGCCCTTTTTCAATGGCTTTTCGGAGATGTCGGTAATTGATATCAGATTAATAGACAGGTACATTAGGTTGTCGGGCTAGTGTCCGACTTAATTAAGGGAATTGTGCTTCTGTGCGTAGTCTCTGGTTGATTATTGGTGACCGTTACGGGGTCATCATTTCATGGTACCTAAACCCCATAATTTCTGTAGAAGCACTAGCTTCAATGCTTTAAGCAATGTTTGCCTATAAACATTATCAGTTCTCTGTGTAAACAGTTATTCTGTGTAGTAGCTCCTCTTTCCTTAAGGATTTACGGCTTTCTTAATCTATCAACGCTAATAATTCCATGTGGAGCTTTAACAAGATAGTTAAGCCCATACTTACATATGGTGTGGTTGTAAGATGGAAATATTTAGAGAAATTCACATAATCTTTGACAGTGTTCTGCGGAGTGTGGCACTGATGATTTAGTTTGTATTATTGAGCTGCCTTCTGGTCTATCTGATGGCTAAGCAGATGGCATTTATGGCTGCAATAAAGTTGAGGACTGCATGGTCTGATAAGGGTCATGGGCATGCAGCCACTTTGGTTACGATCCTTGGTTGGGTGGATTACTGTACGCCCAAACCCTTCCAGGAGAGAATGTTTTCTGTGATCATCTAAATAGAAACGTGCATTATACCCGGGTCTGCCGAGGTGTACACGGATGGGTCGATATCTTCGGAAGTAGTCAGGGGATAAACGGATAATCAGACAGCGACCAGGGGGTTCTTCGGTGTTTCTTCTACATCTCGGCTGGTATATGAATGCTGAACATCTCTTAACGAAATGACGAGAGATGCAGACCTGGAGATTATCTTAGTGAGGGGCCATTGGGAAATTGGGGGGGGAAACTGTGTGGCGGACGGACTAGCTAGGGACAACGAAAAGATTGACCACCTGGTTAGACTCCCACTTTCCTTTTGCAGGCTTCTGGTTCTGAGATACATATTGGGTAGGGCACAGCAAATGTGAGAGAATAAACTCACCTGCTTTGCATCGATACAAATCTGGCTCCCCTACGATCGGGCTCATTCGGAATCTATCACGGGGATGCCGCGACATAGGTTTGAAATCTTGATGGCTGTTATCACTGGGTACTGTGTGGCTGGTGCGCACGCTAGGATAGTGAGTCTCCCATTCAACGACATATCCTATGTCAGTGTCAGAATCTTTCGGATATTAGGACTGTTTTCCTTGGAAGTCCGTTTTTGTATCCCATATTAAACCGGCAGCAGGCTGTCTTCCTTTGCGCATGTGTCTAGCTGGTTTGTTTCGGACCTAGGCGCAGATATGAGATCCACCTGGACGTTATTTTCTATGAGCATCACAGTGGAATCAGTTGGGGACACAAGTGAGCTGCTATACTCGTGTGTGTGCACCTGTTGTAACTAACTAACTAAGCTATTCCAAAACATTTTGCAACACTAGTTGTAATGCAATTCACCACTTAATCCAAACTAATCCTCCTGCTATTAAAGTCGAAAAGGTACACACAATCACTGGGCAAAAACTTAGATTCTTGAGGCTTTTGGAGCCAGAGTAGTGCAATAAAGTTTTTTAGTCAGACCTTAAAGATCCATTTCCTCTTTTTATTACAGTAGAATACTCAGCTATAGGTAGACCCAATCTGTTAAAATAAAACCAATGGCGAAGCATTGATTGCCATAAAAACTAGTTAATAAAAAAAAAGTATATCTCTTGTGGCATATTTATCTATTCTGTGTCATCACGCAAATTCGGAGGTTCATTAGACTTCCAAATAAAAACTTCCGCAAAAGAGCTGTCGAAAGCGCTGATAAGAAAACGGTTCAGTATTTTTAAAGCGATTGCTCAACATTTTAATACAAAATGTTTTTTCAGGAATGCAAAGCCATGTTTGCCTCAGCCAATAATATTAACTTGTTATTCAGACTATTTGACTCAATAACGTCTGGCTTTCTCTGCGAATACTGTATGTCCCAATGACATGTGCCAAGACTGACTAGCTATCATCTATTTTATTTCGCATATCTCTGATACCATATTTTGTCAGTTATTTTAATAAAAAACAGCCGTCAACCTTAGACGCTGACTTCAAACTGTAGCACAACTTATGAAATCAATAAGGGAAGAAAAATGTTTTATTGAAAATGTGTTTTGATAAAATAACTTTCAGAGAAAATCTTAACAAGCTGATTACAATTAATATTGAATCTAAAATAGGATTTTAAGCATTGGTTGCTGTTTGGTAGCAAGGACTTTAATTGAGGTAATCAATGTCAAAAAGACAACATTTCTGTTTAATATGATTTACAGTTTCTTCGAATATCTTTCAAGAAAAAATAAACTAAAATATTTGTAAAGTCTTAAGAAATATAAAACTTTACCTGAAGTTTACATTTAAGCTTATAATTGCCTGATTTGATGGATATTTTTTTTTTCAAAAATCTTTTCAATTAAATTGTCATTAATCCTGTTTAAAATGATATTGCTTTACAAGACGATATTGACGACATTAATGATTACAAGGATGATGATAATCATGATTGAGACGAGAGAGATGACGATGACGATGACGATGTGTCGATGGTGAATGACGCTGAATGCTGTCTGTATCAATAATTGGGTGTAGATATTGACAATTTACACTTTTATTTAATATTTTTTTTTACGTCATTCTTTATTTATTTATCTGTTCTTTGTATGATAATTTTGTTTCCCACCTCTTCCCGTGTTTCCCATCGCTGATAATGATTTGTTTGTTTATTTTATTTTTTACAGATGCTTTTGCCCAACCCTCGCTGTAATTGGTTATTGACGCTCTGCTTGATTTTTATTGCAAACAATTTGCATATAAAACAAGTGGTTTGTAATCAGAATGAGAGGGGAGGGGAAGAAGAAAAAACAGTAAGAAAAAGCATTAAAAAAAGTTGAACTTGATATAAAAAAAGTATTTAAAAGAAAATTCTCAAACAGATAACGAATTTTGCAAACACTACAAAACCTAAATATACTAATAAAGGGTCCGCCAAATAATTTTTGTTTGAAAATGCGATAAATAAAATTACTGAATATTTTCTCAAATTTCTTTTTTTATTTGAAAGTACAATCCTTCCGGTTAATAATGGAAAATAATTTCATTCAAATGGCTGCCTCGGCTGGCCATGCCGTAGCCTACACGATCGGTCCAATTTTTAAGCTCATTATCGATTGTGTGCAGCTGTATTTCACCAATGTCTTCACGAATATTGTCCTTTAAAGCGTCAATTGTCTGTGGCTTGTTGGCGTAACACTTATCTCTGACGGCACCCCACAAATAATAGTCCAACGGTGTCAAATCGCAGCTCCGAGGTGACCAAACGACATCAGCTCTGCGGCTGATAATGCGATCTTCAAAAACAGGGCGCAAAACATCGAGTGTAGCTTCGGCTGTGTGGCACGTAACGCCATCCTGTTGAAACCAAATGTTGCTAATATCCTCCTCTTCAATTTTTGTGAAGAAAACTTCGTTCAACATGACCCGATAACGATCGCCTTTGTCTGTAACGGCCACTACTTGCTCATTTTCGAAGAAAAATGGTCCAATTATGCCTCTGGACAAAAATGCGCACCAAACAGTGACTCGTCTTGGGTGTATCGGCTTTTCAATGTATGCGTGCGGGTTTTCTGTGCCCCAAATGCGACAATTTTGCTTGTTTACATACCCGCCGAGATCAAAATGAGCATCATCTGAAAAGATGTTTTTTTTTTGGCAAAATTCTGTAAGTCGATCGATCAAAGTAATGTCGCAATATTTCTTAGCGTTGTTTAAGCGTATACACTACCATATTCGTTCAGAGGCAGGATAAAACTAATTATGTGTCAAATCAGACATGAGCTAAGTGTTACCATTCACGAAATAAGCACTAGTTGAAGAAAAAACGTTAGATGGCGGACCCTTTATTAAAAGACATTTAAAATACACAAATTTTACGTTATGTAAAGAATGTAAAATAAAACACTCGAAAATTGGTCAAATTGAATGGGGTACTATGAGGCCAGCCACGGCAGCCATATGAATGAAATAATATTTCATTTCTAACCGAAACAATTTTACTTCACAACAAAAAAATAAATTTGGCAAAATTTCAAACTGTTTTTGTTTTATTGCATTTTTAAATGGCCCACCCCATATAACTTAAGTTATTGTAAGTACTTTGTTGTTGTTTTTTTGAATAAATAATAAAAGCACTAGTTGAAAACAAAACGTTAGATGGCGGACCGTATATGAACTACGTAAACTCTTTCTCTCTCTAGAACCTTTTTACTTCATTTACATAATGCAAATAAAAAAGTGTAAATTGATTGGGTTTTTTTTTAGCAATTTTTACAATATGTCAATAATGCAAAATATGTCGACTTAGCTCTTTGTTTTATTTACATAACGTATGTTATGTAAAAAATTTAAATTAAGTCTGTATAAAGACATATTTCAAATACTATGCAAATATATACTTAAATAATTAAAAATTGTTTTATTTTACATTCTTTACATAACGTAAAATTTGTGTATTTTAAACGTCTTTTAATAAAGGGTCCGCCATCTGACGTTTTTTTCAACTAGTGCTTATTTCGTGAATGGTAACAATTAGCTCATGTCTGATTTGACAGATAATTAGTTTTATCCTTCCGCTGAACGAGTATGGTTGTGTATACGCTTAAACAACGCTAAGAAATATTGCGACATTACTTTGATCGATCGACTTACAGAATTTTGCCAAAAAAAAAAACATCTTTTCAGATGAAGCTCATTTTGATCTTGGCGGGTATGTAAACAAGCAATAATGTCGCACTTGGAGCACAGAAAACCCGCACGCATACATTGAAAAGCCGATACACCCAAGACGAGTCACTGCTTGGTGCGTATTTTGGTCCAGAGGCACAATTGGGCCATTTTTCTTCGAAAATGAGCAAGGAGTGGCCGTTACAGTCAATGGAGATCGTTATCGGGCCATGCCGAACGAATTTTTGTTCACAAAAATTGAAGAGGAGGATATTAGCAACAAATTTGTTTCGACAGGACGGCGCTACGTGCCACAGAGCCGAAGCTACACTCGATGTTTTGCGACCTAATTTTTAAGATCGCATTATCAGCTGCAGAACTGATGTCGTTTGGCCACCTCGGAGCTGCAATTTGACACCGTTTTACTATTATTTGTGGGGTGCCGTCAAAGATAAGTGTTACGCCAATAAGCCAGTGACAATTGACGCTTTAAAGGACAATATTCGTGAAGTCATTGGTGAAATATAGCTACACACAATCAATAATGTGCTTAAAAATGGGACCGATCGTGTAGGCTACTGCATGGCCAGCCGAGGCAGCCATTTGAATAAAATTATTTTCCATTATTAACCGGAAGGATTGTACTTTCAAATAAAAAAAGAAATTTGAGAAAATATTCGGTTGTTTTTTTTTTATAGCATTTAAAAAAATATATATTTGGCGGACCCTTAAAATAATGTAAAAAATAAAAAAAAAATTTTAATTTGAGACAAGTAAAACCCAAAATTTGTTGTTTTAACTACAATTCTGCCCATTACTGCCTTTTATTACCAATCAATTGATTTATCTATAAAACCCGATTTATTAGTAGATCTGTTAGGAAACCACTCCTCTTACTACTAAATTGTATCTCCAACGCAATAATTTGTAATGAACTGTGCAGCTGAATGGCATTAAAAAAAGAATGTGTAATGTGTAATGTGTAAAAAATGTAACTAATTTGTATGTGAGTAAAAAGGAAAACAAAACTTTAAATAGAATGCTAATGAAAAGAAAAAACCTTTTTTTAAATAAAATAAATTTAAAAAAATATGTAAATAGAAAATCAATTTCTAATCAAAAGTTTCTTATATTTTAAGAAAATCTCTTTATATTCCCGCAATAAAATAATATTTTCTACACAATTTGAAACCTAAAATATTGCATTGTTTACTTTCGAATAAAATAATTTCCAATTTGGAATTTGTCAATAAAAAACGAAAAATAATAAACAAATAAAATATGCAAAACGAGGGGTGTCTTTCAAACACCCGGCCACAAAGAATATTTACTTTTTCTGTATTTTTATTTTTTTAACTTGTATGTGTTTGTGCCAATAAAACCAAGGCTTATTATTTTCGTCTGTGAAACATTTTGTTACAATTTAGCGCTAAATCCTAGGTGAGGAAGTAATGTTTAAATTTGAACCCAAGGCAAAAAACAGTTTTCAGGATTTATATTTGTCTCTTTGAGACGACCTTAAGTCCGATTTTAAGCATCAAATTGCGTTAAAGGAAATTTCCTTACTGAATTATAAAGGGTGGGCAGGTTTGAGGTTATAAAGTAAATTAGTTTTATTCATACCAATATAAAATAGAAATATGGGAACTAATAATGGGATGTGATGTAGGGCAAATGACCACCTCTAGCACGTCGGCAAACGTCCGCTCTTTTCACAAAATTTCAACAACATTTTGCAACTAAGCTTCGGCCAAATCGAGAAATTACGCAACCGAGAAATTTGTCATGCAATAACTGAATTGTTTGGCTGGCTGTGTAGCTTGCGGCGACGTCCAAAGGCCACAAAAAATTGATTATCACGGTTTGGTAGCGCAGAGAAATCACGGTGACTGTGTTTCCTTGCATATTTTCGAAAAAATACTGGCCGTTGATGCCGCCCAACCACAAACCGCACCATGCGTTGATTTTCTTTGGATGTAATGGTGTTTTTGAGAACTGATTTTGTGAGCCTCTTATGCGACTAATTTGTTTGTTTACATACACGCCTAATTGAAAATGGGCCTTATCACTAAAAGTGATTTTGTTTTTTAAACAGCCAATTTACAAATGTTCGACGCTAACAATGGTCGTTTGGCTCTAATTTTTGAACGAGTTGCACTTCATAAGGGTGGAAATGAAGATCTGTACGTAAAATATTGCGCAGAGTTCCTCTGGTGATGCCCATTTGTTGTGAAGGTCGACGAGTTGATGTTTCAGCAGAGTTGCCAATTTAGCGCCTTTCGTGCTATATTTAGCGCGTTTAAACTACCAAAAAGTCGCATATTGTCTCTTTAGCGCTTTTTTCAAAAAACGCGCTAGGTTAGCGCTTTTCTAGTTGCATTGTTTTGTAAGAAAAAGAATTCACTATATTCAGTAAACTCATGAATTCATATAAACTATTGACTTAAAATGCTTCGTGCTGTAAGAATTACGTAATTCCGTGCAAAAATTAATAATCAAATCTAATAGCCCGTTTTTCAAGACTTATAAGTCATTTTCGTATAAAGCTAAAAATTTTAGTTATTTAATTAATATACTAAACTTGTTATTTGTTATTACGTCATTAAAGATTACAAGGTGATCATAGAGCCATAATGAATTCTTTCCATCTACGCCTATCTAAAGTCGATGATCTAATCTGATACCAAGTCGTGCTATTGACTTCTCTTTCAATCTGTCTTCTATAGTAATGGGCTAGGCTTTCGCTTTTTCTGTTTCTCTGCGAGTTCCATTCATTCAATGGGTAGCTTTGCTAAGTCGTAGTTTGGTTTCCTTAGCGTGTACCAAGTCCATTGCAAGAACTTGGTGTGATCTGGTTTCCGGCCAGAATATTTTCAAAATGCTCCGTAGGCAGCAGTTTATAAATGCCTGAATGGAAGGAGAACGCCTTTTAGCAATCAGTCGGCCTGAATAGGCACAATCTGTCCTGAATACCAGTGCTGGAATATCCAGACGTCGTGAGGATACGACTGAGAGAGCGAAAAGATGAGACATCTCCAAAATTTCTGTTTTAGAATTCGGAAGATCGTGGTGTTATTAACGTTGGTTGATTCACATAATTTTTATTTTGAAGATTTTTATAGGCAAGCTCACTCTGTATGCTTCTGACTGTATAGAGTCCAGTTTTCCTTGAATTTCGCAATGTCTGTTAGTAAAGAGATAGATATCATCTGAGTAATCTGCGTCTTCCAACTTTGTGTTAAGTTCCTAGGTTATACCACATTGCAACACATAATTGTGTACAACGTTAAACAACAGCGGAGAAAGAACACAACCTTGGCTAATACCAGCACCAAAAAATTAAGAAAAAGTTGTTTTATTTTTTAATCGTTCAAATTATTAACAAATCTTTGTAGAAGTGGAAATTAGACATTTTTTCTTCACGATTTCAGTTTAAATATTGGGCCTTTTTACAACGCGTTTTGATTAAAAATAGTTACGTAAATTATAATTTAGTGCTTTTTAGCGCCTTTTGAGTATTATGTCTGCGCGTTGTGATCATTAAAAATTGGCAATACTGTGTTTCAGGCTCATTCTCAACACTTTGCTGTACAGCGGTTATGTTTGAATCACTACGGCCACTACGAGCGCATTGTTTTAATCTATTGCCAGCAACAGTACCGTGAGCCTCGAATTTAGCGATTAAATAAGAATTGAAGAGTGTATCGTTCCATAGTTAAAATTTTCCAATTTTTTACTAAATAAGTGACAGTTTAATTCTTGACATTTCATCATTTGACAGGGAGTTTACTTCCTAGCCCACCCTTATAAAAACTAGACTAGAGTAGGGAACTGAAAAAAAATATACATCAAGCTTAGGAGATATTTATTAGCTAGACCTTTGATCTGCTTCCAGCTTAGTTTCTCATCAGCAGACTTTATCCCGTTCAACAGGCTTCTTTGCTATGCCGGATTTCAATCGAGAGCTAGTCCCGCCATAATGTCCGTCGACTTCCATAATGTGTGCCTAATACAGCGTTATTTGCGAAATCTGGTCTTCAGAGCCATGGGTGTTTGTTTCCATATTCTGTGAAACCCTGGGTCGGAAATCCAGTTGTGGGACCACCATATACACAGAATATTCCTCAGTCATCGTTTGTTGAAAGCTATTCTCCTTGCTCCTACCGGAAAAGCCAAGTCCCACTTCCATAAAGAAATACAGACTGCACATACGCATCGAATATTCGGATTTTGCTTGCAGATAATAGTTACCGCCATCATAACTTTCAAAAACTCGCAAATGCCGCTTTTCCCTTGGCAAGTCGAGTCTCGACATTCGTTTTGGCCCCACCATCAAGTGTAATCTATCTGCCAAAGTATGAAAAAGACTGTACCACTTTAACAGGTTTATCGTCAAGGAAGATGCGTTCAATGGGTGAATTGTACACTCGCATAGTTCTTGTTATATTGGCATTAATGAGCAACTGGTATTTTTCAGAACATAAGAAATGTTCGCAAATGCATCACAGTACTGCATCATCACATTTAGCGCTTTCAAACAATCTAAATTCACTAGTTTACTCCAAAATTTGTTAACACAAATCAAAGATAGTGCTGCCACAAATTTATATGCGTTAATAGTGCATCATTTTATTTTATGGGGTAAAAGTTTACCGTCGTGATGCAGCGCAGTAATGCATTTACCAACAGGCCTATATTCGAAAACTATTCGGTTTGTCCTGCATGTGGCTTCGTTTCGTGGATATCAACACAACATCATCAGCATAAAGCTGGTATCACACGATTGGGGCAATGCGTCAATTATTGGTACGGCAATCGTGTGACCGCCCAATAAGTAATAATGCGGCAATCGAAGCTGACAATACGTATAAATAATTAAATTATTAAATTTATTTTCGCAGGACAAATTGGGATAATTTTAATATTTGACGAACACAATAGAAATTGTGTCATATTGGTACATTTGTGACAATCGTCTGACCTTAGCTTAAACAGGTCGTTAAGGTATCGCATACTAATTGGTTGTTAAAGAATACTTCTACTGGTAGTGGTATCTATATTTGTATACTATTCCCGACGTACATCTGTAACTATATTGAAAGGATCAGAAAGAGCACTTCCGTTCAACACTTTACACTTGAATGCAGTATACTGCGCCTGTATGAGGCGGATGAATTTATCCCAGATGATGGTATATAGTAAATAATTAAGAGAGAATTATTCAAAAATATAAAGAAGTTTAAAAACTGATGAAATTCTTTGCCTCATAAATAAAGCTAAAAGACGTCAAAAAGCTTCTGCAGAAAGTTGCTAAGCTAGATAGTAAGTAGGTTTTATAATTCAAATGAAATTGACTACAAAATAAAATATCTATGACACATAAGTAATATTATGCATTCGATGCTTTCAGATGTCTTGCATCTATTATTGGCTATTAAAACAGAACTGAAAAGCTTTAAACTGTTTAAAGCGATATCAGAAAAATTAAAGTCTGGTATTTGTCACCAGTTTAGTGTTTAAGTGATCAATGAATAAATAATTGAAAAAATATAAGATAGAAAATTTTACTCACCTGTCGTTTAACTCAGATACGAGTATTACTTTTCTTGCTACTGTCGATTGGTTCAGAATAAGATTTCAATAACTTTCTATGTAAATACAGATGCGAGGGAAAATATAGCAGTGAATTGAAGGGAAATCTTTAGTTTTTTTTAGTAATTTTATTAAACTGAATCCTCACTTTGACGTGAGCTAAAAATTGGGATACAAATTTTAAAACTACATTAATTTTACAGTGGAGGACCACACGGATCATTAGAGTTACCCCCACCTGAAGATCACGTTACCTGCAAAAGGTTGGCATAAAGGTTTACTATATCAAATAAGGCGGAAACTACCAGTAAGCACTCATAAACTATTAAAAAGCTTTTAACTGGTCTGAAATTCAAGATTAGGGAGGAAAATTGTTTAACCTCCTCACAGCCCATTGAAGCAGGCGACCCTCTAGGCGGCATCTTAAGGCCGTTCCTATATTTAATATATACTTATGATATGCCAACAAACAGTCGAGTGTTAACATCAACATTTGCTGACGACACCGCCTTTTTAAGAGTCCATGAGAACACACAAGAAGCTTCTCGATTATTACTGGAACATATACTCCTATCCAGATCAGAAGTATGGCTTCAAACATGGTGGATAAGAATCAACGAACAAAAATGTTTCCCCATGACTTTCACCCTTCGAAGAGAATCATGCCCACCTGTTAAAATCAACAACCGAATATTATCTCAACATGGAGAAGTTAAATACCTACGCATTCACCTCAATCGGCGACTTACATGGAATAGTCACATAAAAGTCAAAATGACCCAAACATAAATGAAGTTAATTCAGACTAATAGCCAGAAATTCAAGTCAGAATTTGGACTGTAAACTCATTCTCTATAACGGAGTTCTAAAACCAATAATGTGTATCAAGTAAAAAATGTTGAAAGATGCCAAAAAACATCACATCTACAGTAATCGCTGCTTCCTGGTACATAATAATCTCTAATTTACATAAAGATCTGAACGTTCTCCTCATAGAAACCGAAATAGCTAAACACGTTGATTCCTAGCTGACGAAAGTCGAGTCGCATCCGAACTCATTGGTACATAACATCCAATATAAGAGAGGTCATATCCGACATGATAGAAGACATGATACCGCAGATTTGATCCTAAGACAAGTATGAAATTAGCGCATTTGATTTAAGTGGTGTGCTGTCATCTGTATCAATGGGTAATGTGGATATTGAGGAATCAGATGCTCTTGATGTTCTGGGCATGAGAATTCACTGTGACGTTCGTTGGAATGATCACATATTTCAAGTGTCGAAAGAAGCATTCAAGTGCCTTGGTTTTTTGAGACGGTGCAAGAAATACTTCACTCCATCTGCGTCAATGGGTAATGTGGATATTGAGGAATCAGATGCTCTGGATGTTCTGGGCATGAGAATTCACTGTGACGTTCGTTGGAATGATCACATATTTCAAGTGTCGAAAGAAGCATTCAAGTGCCTTGGTTTTTTGGGACGGTGCAAGAAATACTTCACTCCATCTGATCTCCTTAATATTTAAAAACCTATATCCGATCCAAAATGGAATACAACTCTCATTATGGGCCGGTGCTTCAAAGTCTATTTTGGAACTTCTCGACGGCGTACAGGAGAGGGCGAAGATGCTCATCAATGGCGGTAGGGTAGCCAACTCTATCGATTCACTGAAGCACCGTCACAATGTGGCGTGTGTTTCATTGTTCTATCGGTACTATAACGAAATGTGTTCTAACGAAATAAAGGAATTAATTCTTAAGAATCATATATTTTTACGTAGTACTCGTATTTCTCGTGGAGCGCATCCCTTTGTAGTTGATTGTCCAGTAAATCGCATAACGCATTATAGGAAGAATTCGTTCTTTGGTCGCACTGTTCGGTTGTGGAATAATCTTCCAGCGAAAGTATTTTCTGCCACTTACGACATGAATAAATTTAAATCTAACGTCCATAAACACTGCTCCCTCTGTCCTCCTTCCAATAACATATTTTCCTAGTACCAACACAATGCACTGCATGAGTAGGGGCCATCCCCTGGGTGCTGATCTTATATAAAAAAAAGTCTCTGACCAAAGTATTTTCGTCCAGCTCTTGCTGGACTCAATGAAATTGTGTTTTTATATGTAATTTTAAGATTCGAAGAAATTATTGTCAAATTAAAATTATTAAAATGAAGATTCAATAAATAATTAATAATAAAAAAAAATATACAGTGGAGCTGGCGTGGTGTAATGGTTAGAGCGCAGACATACAACACAAGCGGAACAGGTTCGAACCACAGCAGAGAACATGACGAAAAAAAATTTAATTGCGGCTTCGAGTATTTAGTAACGAGACTTCAACTTCTCTCAGACAAATCCATCTGAAGAAGCCCCTGGCCCATCCAGCTTATCTCTGGCGATGATGACACTATTACTTAGCAATGATTTTCACCACTGAACATAATTATATGGGGACGAGCTACAGTAGCTTAATCATCTACTAAAGCTTGAAGATCAACTGGAACTGAAACAAAGTAATGGATGATTTGTAGAAAGCCAATATGCTCCATAGAGAGGTGACGGGAAAAAAATTATACAGTTACACATAATTCTGTAAACTTTAAAAATCGCCCAAGTGACAAGGAAAATCGTATTCTAGGGATCAAAATAGGAAACTTTGCCCAAGGAACCATAACTCTAAAATTAATTCTGATGTTCCTTATTTTGACCCAAAGGTCAAATTAACTTAATATTAACTTTGGTTTTTCTCTCGCTTGCGTTCATCAATGGATTATTTAAAACAAGTTCCAACACATTTTGTGCAAAAAGTTGTATTTGTCGTTGTTGTTGTTTTCCATGAACCGTTGCAGTTTTAGAATACCACCAAAAATTGGTACTCATTCGTTTAAACCACTGATGTGCAAAAGTAAAATGTAGTTGTGTTAGTGAGAACATGGTAATTAATCTCTCAGGGAGAGTACATTTGATGTTAAAAAAAAAAATTGAAAAAAATCAACATACATCCGCTGCAAATGTGCGCTTGTCGCTATTTCAGTGACAACTAAAAGCAAGAGCGAAAGAAACTTTTTTAAATTATTTGTCTGTGCCTTAAAAAAAGTTGTGTACATTCACAATACATGTGCATTCGTAGCTGTCTCATTGACGACTAAAAGCAAGAGCGTCAGAAAACGTGTGAGTTGATAAGGGACAAAAGCCCTATGAAAAGCTCATGACTGGTATAAACTCACTTACTTAATTTTCACAAGGAACACCACAGTTATTTAATTTTTAATAATTATTTGATCCGCAGTTGTTATTTATTATTGTTATTAAAAAAATACAATTTGGCCTTGATTCCATTAAATTTCTTAATGACCCACTGGAGCTCTAACACAGTTTTGTAAGACCATTCTTGGGTTTTTTGACCATAGATGTTCATTGACATATAGGCCGAAATATTCTCCAATGGCTTCAAATCGGAACTACATGCAAGATATTTAGTAAGTGGGTTGTTGTGCTCTTCAGACTATTACAGTGACTCTTTGGAAATGTGTGGCAGCCTTATTCTATAGAAAATAATCTCTTTATCCTTTTTATCATTCAAAAATAAAACGAAAGCATCATTTGATAATTCAACGCAGCAAATGGAAGTGGATTGGACATATGACCGTCAAACAGCTCTTGTGTGGCACTTGCAAGGCAATCGTTGGGGACGTGAACCAGCAAAAATTTGGGCGAGGCCAGCGAAGAGGTGGCATTCGATAGAATAAGATGACATTCAATGATGAATTAGGATGAATTTACGATATAATGCTTCGTTTAAGCATTAAGCATCACCGTCATCTCTCCAAAACTGAAGTTTTTCAGTGGAACATTATTGCTTTTCGTAAAGAGAGTGCAATACTTATTTACACTTTTTCATTTTGAATTTAGAGTAGACTCACCGTAGACCAATTTTAGCATTTTAAGTGGTTAAGCTAAATGTTTGCTTCTGTTACATATGCAACAGAAAAGAAATTAATGTTCTGGCATAATTTCATCTAAGAACATACGTTTCTTCGGACCAAGCTTAACCAAAACTGATTATGATTAGATATCCTAAAAATTTGTACGAAATTTTTTTTGATTTTTTAAAAATTTCTTAGAGATTTCAATACCACTTTAGTTGTGTTCACTGTAGAAATATAATTTTTACTCTTAATTTAGAAAAGAATTTTGCAGTTGAAACATTTGCTTATTTTTTTTCTTTTCATAATAAAAATATTTGTCGGTGCTTGTGTGTGTATCAATATCATTTCATACTCTAAAGTTTTGTCAACTTCCATCACCGTTTTGTTTTACACTCAACACAACATTCATACACAATATAAAATGCATAAGTGTGTGTGTATTTTAAAAGTATATGTGTGTATGTATTAAATTTTTTTCTCAATTTCGTTTAAGTTTTATCACTTCTTTTCTTTCACTAACAGAAGTCTGCTTCATTCTCTTTGTTTAAATTTCTTTAAAAGAATTTATGTATAGTACACATGCACACACACATATACATACAATTATACATACATACTTATATACATATATAATAAGCTTAATAAATAGTTTTATAAATTCTTAAAAGTTTTCTTTTATTTTTTATATTTTCACTCAAATAAATGCATTTCACAAAGAAAAAGATAACAATGCAATGCAATTTCAATATGTATTATTTTTACTACTTAGCCTGTCTTACATTCATTCCCCACTCTCTCTCTCTCTCTCCCTCTCTTTCTTTTTTTGCCTTTCATTACTTACGCCCAGGGATGCCAGATAATTTTTATTAAAAAGCGGCATATTTAAAAAATAAAATCGGCATTATCGGCACTATAATTTAAGAAAATCGGCAAAAACATCGGCAAATTAAAATTTCCCATTTCAAATACGATAATTCATTCAGCAATGCTTATAATATACAGGGTGTCCGCCGGGAAGGTATTCTACTTTGTTTGTTTATAATTTCTGATTATATGCAAGAGAATGGATCTTATATTGATAAATGTTTTATTTAATGTCGGCAATTATGTATGGAATACAATTTTAGATAAATGCCCGCCTCTGTTAGCCTCACAAATGCGAGCCCTTTTGAGCACATTCTTCATTACATTCTCACACATTTCACGCGGTATTTCATTAATTTCATCACGAATACTTTGTTTGAGTTGCTCCATAAACCTTGCTTTTCAGATATTCCCACAAATCACGTGACCGTGAAAATAATTTGTTGTGGAAACAGGTCTCGCAGTAATTCCACTGTAATCCTAGCTGTAAGCGATGTTGCACCATCTTGTTGAAACCACATGTTAGTCAAGCCCAAAGCATGCAGTTGTGGCGTTAAAAAGTTTTCAATCATATCACGTTATCGCTCCCTATTGACAATTACCCTTACGTCGTTTTCAGTTTCAAAACATTAAGGTCACTGATTCCTCCTGACCAAATTGCACACCAGACTGTCACTTTTAATGGATACAAAGGTGACTGATGAATAAGTTGAGGGTTTTCTATTGCCAAGAATCGACTATTCTGTTTATCACATAACCATTCAAAAGAAAATGTGCCTCGTTACTCATTATGATTTTTTTCATGAAAATCGGGGTTGTCATGGGTGAGCTGTAATATCCTATTGGCATATGTTAGGCAGCCTAAATGGTCTTCTGGAAGAAGCTCTTGTGTCAACTGAAGCTTACATGGAAACAAATGCAAGTCTTTGCGTACGGCGTCGAATTGAAATTGGTGGATTGTTTTGAACACTTTTTTGAACAGCAGTAATGTTTTCAGTTGGCACGTTATTTCTCCCAAAAATTTCACGTAACTTTCTCGTCGTCACTGTAATCGATGATTGGTTTTGACAATATGTTTTAACCATTAAGACACGTTGGTTTACTGAATATTTTTTCGTAATAAATTTGCCACGTCTCTACTTTACGACTGCCAAATATGAACTGTCAAGACTAATGTTTACCAAAATGGCGGCAAAACAAAGTAGTATACCTTCCCGGCGGACACCTGTATAATATAATATAAAACAAAATCTAAACAAACAAATTATATTTTATTGTTAGTGCAATGGTCACATTTGCTTGTCTCAATAGTCGAGAAAAAATCCTACAACAAAGTGCAAGGAAATTGGTTATAGCCAACAACAGCGAATTATATAAAGATAACGATCTCAAACACACTTTAGGTGTCACAAAGCTTTCGTTGATCTGTAACTATGCCAAGCTATTCCAAAGAAATACCCGCGTTGAACCCAGAAATTGATGTCATTGAGCATTTTTTGCATGAATTGGCTAAAGGAGTCCATTAAAAAGAGTCGACAACTTAAAGCGGGGTCGGCAAAAACTTGTTTTTTGTTTTTTCAAACCCAACCAATGTTTTATTGGGTTTGTTATTGCTTTTAAATTTCGTGCAATTCTACAATACTCTTATTATTTATCGTTTTATTATTTTGCACTCTGGGTAGGATCAAGTGGGCGTTATAAATTACGAGCTGCTAAAATCACGGTACACACTGCAATTACTATGTGTGTACCATGAATTGAAAACATAAAAAAGTTATTATTCTGTGTGACAACGCTCGCCTTCACGTCGCAAAAGTTGCGAAAAAAATAACTTTAGAAACGATCAAATGCGATATCTAGTTAGCAATGATGGACAATGTTTTGATTTAATTGTAAATTCATTATCCTTCAAAAATAAAAAAAATTATGTTTGGAGCTACAAAATTAATTAGTTTGTACACCACCCAACACATCAATTATATTTTCTGTTGTTTAAATATACCGTTAAAAACCTTTAAATTAAATTTGTTTCGCTATTTAAACAAAAAAATATATTTTAATTTAAGGCCCAATAAAACCTGGTTGGTTTAATTGTGTTACCCAGTGGGTTGCGTATGCTGGTTTAAAGCAACCTTATTAGAAATATTGAATTCGTCAAAATGAATTCTAAGAAGCTTTCTGTCTGTTTTAGATTACAAAGGATATGCAAATTGTTACTAATGGGCCGATTATGGTATTAAATATTCACACGTTACTTTGTCCGATTATGCGTTAAGTTAAAAACCATTTGGTTATTAAGCGTGGTTTTAATAGAGAAATAGAACTTTAAGTTGGCATTACTTTTCAAGATGGCGAACGATTTAACAGCTGTTAAGTGATTTATTCTCAGTTTGGTTTGGCAATTCATCATGAACAGACTCACGCCCGGCGTAGATTCGTCGAATGGGCCCAAAATGAGATTACCGTTGTTCACGATTTTCATAAACGAATTTTGGCCACGTCAACAAACAAAACTGCCGCTGGAGTGAAGGTAATCCTCAAGTGTATGTGGAAACACCGTTACATCCTGACTGTTTGGTGCGCTTTATGGGCTGGTGGAATCATTGGTCCGTATTTTTTTAAAAACGGTGGTGGCCAGAACGTTACAGTCAATGGTGATCGGTATAGAGCCATGATTACTAACTTTTTCATTCCTGAATTGAATAACCATGATGTCCAGGAGATGTGGTTTCAAAAAGACACCGCAACATGTCACACAGCTCGTGCTACAATAGATTTATTGAAAGACAAGATCTTGTGATTTAACACCGCTAGACTACTTTCTGTGGGGCTATGTAAAGTCATTGGTCTATGCGGTAAAGCCACAAATGCTTGACCATTTGGAAGACAACATTCGCCGTGTTATTGCCGATATACGGCCACAAATGTTGGAAAAAGTCATCGAAAATTGGACGTCCAGATTGGACTACATCCACGCCAGCCGTGGCGGTCATATGCCATATCTCATATTTAAAATGTAATGCCACAAGATTTTCTTCCGGATAAATAAAATTCATGTCAATCGAATAATCCATCGTTGTTTTATTGTGCCTTAAAGTTCTATACCTCTATAGAAAACACCCTTTATATGTAACAAGAATAGTAGGGGTCTCAAAGATTGTAAATTTTACTTAAAGATATAAAGTTGCCGTGTTTTTAAAATTCCTTGAAAAATCGGCACTTTTGGAGCACAAATCGGCAAATCGGCATTTTCTTAGTTTTAAAGCAAGAAATCGACAAAATGCCAATAAATCGGCAAATATGGCAGGCCTGCCTACGCCTCACCTTCTCTCTGTTCACTTTCTCACTAAGCATTGCTATTGTTTTAAAATAAGTCTTAAGGAATTTGAAAAAAAGTACAAGAATTGTTCAAAATGCTTTTAGTATAACAGTTATGTATTTGTCTGTGTGTGTTTGTGTTTAGATATGGGTGTATGGGTATTGGTATTAATTTCCTACTTGGGTTGTTATCATATCAACTCTCAGGCTCTGGCTCTTCTACAAATATAATTATTTCAGCTTATAAGCGAGTGTTGTATTGTTTGTAGTATTTTTCTTCATAATGGGCTTTATTTTTAAATTTATTTTCATATAAGAGTTATAATTGGGAATTTATATGAGTGTGTTAAATTTGTATAATGTGTGCGTCAAAATAAAGTGTACTACCTTATTCTTTAGAATTAAGTCTTTATTTCAGTCTTTTCAAATATGATGAATTCAAACAGTTTATATTTTTTTAAGAGTGTATTTAAAGCTTTCAATAAATAACAACAACAAAATTCTTACAGCAACTAAAGTTATATGGGTCCGCCAAATACCTTTTTTTTGAAAATGCTATAAAAAAAAAACTACTGAATATTTTCTCAAATTTCTTTTTTTATTTGAAAGTACAATCCTTCCGGTTAATAATGGAAAATAATTTCATTCAAATGGCTGCCTCGGTTGGCCATGCAATAGCCTACACGATCGGTCCAATTTGTAAGCACATTATTGATTGGGTGCAGCTGTATTTCACTAATGGCTTCACGAATATTGTTCTTTAAAGCGTCAATTATCTCTGGCTTGTTGGCGTAACACTTATCTTTGGCGGCACCCCACAAATAATGGTCCAACGGTGTCAAATCGCAGCTCCGAGGAGACTAAACGACATCAGCTCTGCGGCTGATGATGCGATCTTCAACAACATGTCGCAGTACATCGAGTGTAGCTTCGGCTGTGTGGCACGTAGCGCCGTCATGTTGAAACCAAATGTTGCTAATATCCTCCTCTTCAATTTTTGTGAACAAAAATTCGTTCAACATGGCTCGATAACGATCGCCAGTGACTGTAACGGCCATTCCTTGCTCATTTTCGAAGAAAAATGGCCCAATTATGCCTCTGGACCAAAATCCGCACCAAACAGTGGCTCGTCTTGTATGTATCGGCTTTTCAATGTATGCGTGCGGGTTTTCTGTGCCCCAAGTGCGACAATTTTGCTTGTTTACATACCCGCCAAGATCAAAATGACCTTCATCTGAAAAGATGATTTTTTTTTTTGACAAAATCGGCATCTTCTGTAAGTCGATCGCAGGCCCAGTTTCCCAGGGTTGTTCAAGCGTATACATAACCATGTTCGTTCAGCGGAAGGACAAAACTATTTATCTGTCAAATCAGACATGAGCTAGGTGTTACCATTCACAAAATAAGTACTACTACAAAAAAACGTTAGATGGCGGACCCTATACAACAAAAACGAAATTTGATCTATTTCTGTTAGCTTAGGAAACATACACAGATTCCTTAAGTTTACTTAAGTAAATGATACATCATTTAATAGATCTGCTCCTCTTCTTTCGAGATCCTCTTTTTAAGATTGGCTAACCTTTAGCTAAGTTATTACCCTTAAGTAAAGAGTGGTCCAGCCAAAACGCACGATGCTAATTGTAAATAAAACAACGCGTTTTCAGAGAATTATCTTAATTACTTTTTATTATGATACCAGAATCTATGACAAATATGTGTGAAACAAAATACCGGCAAAATGCTCGCCACGGCTTCGGTGGCATATCGTTTTCCATCGGTCCATATTTTCAATTACTTTAAGACATAATTGAGGTTCAATGTCTTGAATTGTACTTGGCTTACTGACGTAGACATTTTCTTTAAAATATTCCCAAAAAAAGAAGCACACCGGTGTCAAACCACATGATCGTGGCAGCCGATTAACATTGCCACGACATGAGATAACACAGCCATTGAATTTCTCGCGCAAAAGAGCCATTGCTTCGTTGGCTGTGTGACAAGTGGCACCATCCTGTTGGAATCACATACCATCCAGGTCCCTATCCTCAATTTCTGGTCACAAGAAGTCTGTTATCATCTCGCAATAGAGAACAGCATTTACGGTGACTGCTTTTCCCACCTCATTTCAGAATAAATACGGCCTGAAGACACCACCAGTCCATAAACAGCATCCAAAAGTCACTCTTTGTGGATTTTCAACCAACACTCGGGGATTCTCATTTGCCCAAAAGCGGCAATTCCGCTTGTTAACGAATCCAATGAGGTGAAAGTGTGCCTCGTATTTAAAGATGATATCCTTTGAAAAGTCACCATTCATTTCCGTCTGTTCAACTAACTATTCGGTGTATTGACGACGCTTGAAAAGGTCAGTCGGCTTTAGCTTGTAAACGTGTAAATTCATCTCTTTATTCAAAATTCGCATCAGTGATGTTCGTGAGATGTCCAATTGTTGGCCACGATGACGAGTCGAGGTTAACGGCTGTTCTGTCACAGTATCGCGAACAACAAAAATGTTTTCCGCAAAACGAACCGATTGTGGACACATCTGGTCGATTATGCTGACCAAAAAAATTACGAAGTGCACGAAATTCATTTTGATTTGGACGCCCATTTTCGTAAAAGGCTTCAGCAAACTTAACACGCTGCTCAATTGTGTACCTTTTCATGGTTGAATTTGTGAAACACGCAACCAAAAATGTCAAATTAAGTTGGGTCAGACTTACAATTATTTTCATGCATTATAGTTGGACCACCCTTTACATGAAGGTACGAAAAACCGGTTTCTAATCCGCAATTCAAGATTTTGGAGTTGTTACAAAAATTCCAAAATATGATTATTGTTGTACTTGGCGGCATCTCTACAAAAGTGGTATCACTTCCCAGGTATTTCTATTTCATTCTTTTTTGTGGCATATTTTTGTCTTGTACACTTTATTTTGACGCATAAAAAGTAGAGCTTTTTTTCCTCTTTGTTGTATCGGGTGGGCCATCTATCGGTTTAAATTCGATCCAGCTATTATTTCGATTCCGTCAATACTTATTTCATTCTATTCTGTCACAAAATTCAGTATGTTATGCCCACTGAACGAAATGAATCGATTTACGCTTGAGCAACGTTGGAATTTATTGGAAATTTATTTCCAAAACAAAGACACAAATAAAAAAAAAACTCATTTTCATCTTGATGTGTCCGTTAATAAGCAAATTGCCGTATTTGGGGCTTAAAAAAACCCAAACGTGGTCTTAGAGAAGACAATGCACCCATTATGAATGACTGTTTGATGCGGCTTGTGGAGCGGAAACATCATACTTCATATTTCGCTGATGCCACTCATCTCATGCCACAATCGATTTATTGCGTCAAATGTTTAATGGCCATTTAATTAGCCGAAATTGTGATGTCGAATGGTCACTAAGAAGCTGCGATTTGACACCGTTGGACTATTTTCTATGGAACGCCGTTAAAGGCAAGTGTTATGTAGACAAACCAGAGACAATTGAGCATTTGTAGGCCAACAATCGTGATGCCATTGCCGAGACACGACCCCATACACTCGAAAATTGGTACGATCGAATGGGGTACTATAGGCCAGCTACGGCAGCCATATGAATGGCATAATAATATTTAATTTCTAAACGAAACAATTTTACTTCACAATAAAAAAATAAATTTGGCAAAATTTCAAACTGTTTTTGTTTTATTGCATTTTTAAATGGCCCCCCTATATAACTTAAGTTATTGTAAATACTTTGTTGTTGTTTTTTTGAATAAATAAAAAAAACTTAGATTCCTGGTATTTAAAAATTGTGAAATAAAGACTTAATTAGACTTTATTTTGACTCTCACAGTATATGTAACAGTATTGTTCTGATATCTATTAAGTGCTTTGTTTTCTAACATTTAAATCTGAAGAAGAGTAAGATTTTAGAAAATTTGTTTGAATATGGTGAAGAAGCTACAGTGTGAATTTTGTCAAAAAAAAAAATACAATTGGAGATTGGAACGATTTCGTCGCTTTCCCTTAATCGAATATCAAAATCTCAGCCGCGTATGGAGTAAGAACTCGTAAGCAATCTGACGGTTTCAAGAAAACAGTCTTAGAAAAGCTTTAACTTTAAAACGGAATACTTGAGAGACCAATGATCTTTTAGATGGCGTATCAAAAAGATACCGTCACACAGTGTTTACTTTTCAATTAATAAAACGGCTTAAGTGTCCAAGTGATGAGACAGACATGGAAGATGATCGCGTTGGTAAACAATGAATCCAATATCTGTACGTTGAAGAAATGCCGGATCACTCTAGAACACTGTCGTTGTTGGTAAAAATGTACTATTCAATGTTGTCTTTTCACATTTAAGCCTGAATTCTGAATTCTGACTTGAGTCTACATTTGGGTTCAATCCAACAAAACCTGGTGCTTGAAGTCAATAATCAAAGGCAAGACAAAGACGTTTGCTGAATTGCTTTGGAAAATTCCTAATTTTCGCCGAAAAGTTAGCGTTATGAAGGAAGTTCATTTTATAGATTGAAAGATTTGGCGTCAAATATTCTTCAGATAACAATTCATTCACATAAACTAACTGACAAGATTTTGGGACCGGCTGCTTTATTGGTACGTATTTGTTAAAATAAATCTGATGTGCCGCTGTGGTGCAATAGGTAAGCCCCTCGCTTACCAACCAAGAGGTCCTGAATTCAATAATAACAATAATAAAAAAATTGATTAGTAACCAACTTTTTTATTTCGTTCAGTTCATTCCGTCACCGGTTTGATACCCCGGTGGTATCCATTTAGCGTACTTGTCCGATGATTCATAATTCTCATCGTCGTCCATATCAACTTCTTGAAGTTGTCCATCTGACAATTTTGAGAGACCGTCATCATCTCAATACATTTGCTAGCGACTGGTTATGAGTATTAAGCAATGAAAAGCTTTTCTAACTAATTCATCTGTCGGCGTTATTTTATTTATTTATTTATAATTTAAACTCCGTACAAAAAGATTATAAATCTTATTTAATAATACTGGGTAATGGCATACACAGGGTGGACAAATTTGAGGTTAGGATGTAAATTGGCTGTGAAATGATGAAATGTCTAGAATTGAGCTGTCAACCTTTGACACTTATGCAGTAAAAAAATTGGGAAATTTTAACTATGGAATGCTATACTCTTGAACAAAGAATTTTAATTGTGAAAATTTACTATCAAAATGGTGAAAATTTTACTGTATCATTTCGTAAAATTCGAGCATTTTTTCCTCGGCATCAGGCTCCTTCTGAGACCGCTGTGCGTTATTTAAACGCTAATTTAGAGGCTCACGGTAATCAAAACAATACGCTCGTAGTGGCCACAGTGATGCAAACATAACCGCTGTACAACAAAGTGTGGAGAATGAGTATGGAGCATCGTCAACTCGTCAACATTCGCAACAATTAAGCATCACCAGAGAACACCATTTTGCATAAAGCTCTTCATCTTCACACCTATAAAGTTCAACTCATTCAAGAATTAAAGCCAGCCGACCTTTGTTATCGTCGAACGTTTCTGGATTGGCTGTTTGAAAAACTGAACGACAACAACATATTTTTCAACAAAATCATTTTTAGTGATGAGGCTCATTTTCAATTAGGCAGTTATATAAACAAACAAAATTGTCGCATATGCGGCTCACAAAATCCACGAATAGTCCAAGAAAACCATTACATCCATAAAAAGTGACCATATGGTGCGGTTTGTGGTTAGGCGGTATCGTCGGCTCATATTTTTTAGAAAATTAGCAAGGAAACGCCGTCACCGTCAATTTTCTGAAATCCGAACCATGGTAACCTATTTTCTGTGGCCACAATTGGCTAATGTTGACATCAGTGACCTTTGGTTTCAGCAGGACGGCGCCACAAGCCACACAGCCAGCCAAGAAATTCAGTTATTACATGAGAAATTTCCCGGTCTCATAATTTCTGGATTTGGTGGTGTCAATTGCCCGCCTCGTTCTTGTGATTTATCGCTGCTGTATTATTTTTTCTGTGGCCATTTGAAAGACCGGGTTTACGTGAACAAACCACAAACAACTGACACTCTGAAAGATGAAATCCAGCGTGAATTCCCTGCACTACCAAGCCATGATAACCAATTTTTTGTGGCCACAATTGGCTAATGTTGACATCAGTGACCTTTGGTTTCAGCAGGACGGCGCCACAAGCCACACAGCCAGCCAACAATTCAGTTATTACATGAGAAATTTCCCGGTCGGGTAATTTCTCGATTTGGCGGTGTCAATTGTGACTTAAGTCCGCTGGATTATTTTCTTTGTGGCCATTTGAAAGACTGGGTTTACGTGAACAAACCACAAACAACTGGCACTCTGAAAGGTGAAATTCAGCGTGAACTCTCTGCACTACCAAACCATGATAACCAATTTTTTGTGGCCACAATTGGCTAATGGCACAGGACAAAACAAAAAATTTAATTAAGGTTTCGAGTTTAATAAAGAGATTTCAACCGTCCTCCAGACAAATCCATCTATTGTAAAAAATAAACCCTCCTGACCTTCCGGCTTACCTATGGCGATGGTGAAAAATATCAGATGGATGATCAGGAAAAAACGCCACCTACTGGGAAAAAATCGAAATGCTAAGTAAGGATCACCGCCATCACTTTTAGCAAGAATGCTCCCCACTACAAAATCATATGGAGGAGGGCTAAGTAGATTAGTCATATACTTAGCTTGATAATATACTTCATTAATGAAACTGAAACAAAGCAATGGATGCTTTGTGGGAAGCTAATATCCTCCCTAGCGGAGTGAAGGAGATAAAAATTGTCAGTAATTATGCGATTTGTGATAAAATGTATGATGACAGATACTATCGGAATAGTAGAGAATAGATATTAACAATATATTGCATATGGCGATCATCGCAATGATTCCTTCAAACCAAAATATGAATTTTTAAGGCTTGTGTGAGTTCCTCGCTTAAGGGGGTTTACCCGACAACAAATCGTACGACATATGAAGTTTTTGTGTAGAGGAGAGCGGATACTATCGTATAAACTCAGTATGTAATGAGAGCATACGACATTGAGAGAAAATACGGATAAAAATTATGCAGTCGTACGTCTCGATTTGTTTTTTAAAATTTTTTAAAAACCATTCCACTTCATTAGACCAGGGGTGTATTTTTATGTAAACAAATAAAATAAACAAAGAAAAAGCAAATTTTTCGCTCGCACTGTTGTACGTATCGTGTAAACGTAAAAAAATATTACCTTTGGCTTCAGCAGGACGGTGCCACAAGCCACACAGCCAGAGAAACAATTCAGTTATGACATGTGGAATTTCCCGGTCGTGTAATTTCTCGATTTGCCGGTATCAATTGTGACTTAAGTCCGCTGGATAATTTTCTATGTGGCCATTTGAAAACCGGGTTTACGTGAACAAACCACAAACAACTGACACTCTGAAAGATGAATTCGTCGCTGCATTAACGAGATATGCGAAGCTTTGTTGCAAAATGTGGTTCATAATTTTGTGAAAGAATGGATGTCTGCAGACGTGTTAGAGGTGGACATTTGCCCGACATCATATTCCATTATTAATTGCCATATTACTGTTTTATATTGTTATGAATAAAACTGAATTTGCCTCAAAAAAATGTGTTTTTAAGCCAATTTACTTCCAAACCTCAAATTTGCCCACCCTTTATATAAAAATATGTATATACTTATGTATATATCAATATATATATAAAGAAAATAATAATCATTAACAATTTAAAATAATAATTTAAACACTAATAAATTAAACAACAAGTAATTGAAACAATAATAACTTAAAACAATAAAAACTTAAAAAGAAGAGGAAATAAAATAAAATAAAACTTTGTATCAATAATGCCTAATGAATTTCCAAATATTATTCACTAGAAAAGTGTGCCTGCCATCAATGCGGTCCTAAATTGCGTTGCATTGCTTTTCAATTCAATATTCGATGGAAGTTTCTTCCATAGACGAATATCGTGAATAAAAAATGTCTTTCAGATATCTGCCTATTTTATCTTATAGTGTTTATCTTATAACCTCTATTACATTTTGAAAATTGCAGCCTATTATACAATAATTAGGTTGTTTCCTGTTAATAATCTTTTGTAAAAAGACAAGAGTACCATATCTCAAATAAATCTCCAATCACATATTGTAAATTTGTCTTGAGTAAAGTGAAATACTGTTATTTCTATTGCGTCCATATATACATATATATCTGGCAAAATTATTGTACGTAACATTGAGTTTACACCTGCTAACCGCGTCCAGACCAACGAAGTGTTCGCATCCATACATAAGTGCAGGAATTAAATAAATGTTCGCCAAAAGCATACGTAAAGGGTCCGCCATCTAACGTTTTTTTTCAACTAGTGCTTATTTCGTGAATGGTAACACTTAGCTCATGTCTGATTTGACAGATAATTAGTTTTATCCTTCCGCTGAACGAATATGGTTGTGTATACGCTTGAACAACGCTGGGAAATATTGCGACATTACTTTGAAAATCATGGTAATGTTGCAGATGAAGCTCATTTTGATCTTGGCGGGTATGTACACAAGCAAAATTGTCGCATTTGGGGCACAGAAAATCCACACACAAGCCGATACATCCAAGACGAGTCACTGTTTGGTGCGGATTTTGGTCCAGAGGCATAATTGGGCCATTTTTCATCGAAAATGAGCAAGAAGTGGCCGTTACAGTCAATGGCGATCGTTATCGGGCCATGTTGAACGAATTTTTGTTCACAAAAATTGAAGTGGAGGATATTAGCAACATTTGGTTTCAACAGGACGGCGCTACGTACCACACAGCCGAAGCTACACTCGATGATTTGCGCCCTGTTTTTGAAGATCGCATTATTAGCCGCAGAGCTGATGTCGTTTGGCCACCTCGGAGCTGCGATTTGACACCGTTGGACTGTTATTTGTGTTACGCCAACAAGCCAGAGACAATTGACGCTTTAAAGGACAATATTCGTGAAGCCATTGGTGAGTTACAGCTGCACACAATCGATAATGTGCTTAAAAATTGGACCGATCGTGTAGGCTACTGCATGGCCAGCCGAGGCAGCCATTTGAATGAAATTATTTTCCATTATTAACCGGAAGGATTGTACTTTCAAATAAAAAAAGAAATTTGAGAAACTATTCAATAGTTTTTTTATATTTTCTTTTTATATATAAAAAAAAAATTTATTTGGCGGACCCTTTATATTTAAAGGAGTATAAAACTGAGTTTTCCATAAGTTCCTCAACATAGCATAAGTTCTACCGCAAATAACATTAATATGGTTAGTTTAAGTGAGATGTTTACTTACGCATGGCTACGAAAGAACTAAAAAGAAAGTAAAAGAAAAAATGGAATCTACCTGAAATATTGAGAGGTTCGAGAGCTTTCGAGTGTTGTTAACTCAGCCATATAAAAAGCACATCGGTGCGAACAGCAAGCAGTTTATTTGGTGTAAACTCAGCGAACGTGTTATTGATTTGAACTCAGTGTAAGAGAGTTTAGTGTGGTTAAACCCTGGTTGAAAAGATTGTGATCGAACCTAAGTTATAACTACAATCGGGTTGGAAGATCTTTAGGAAGAAAGATCCGTCGAGTAATTGTTGTTGTTCGCAAAGTTATAGACAGACAGAGTAATTAAGAATAGAAAACTGTTATTGTCTGTAAAAAGATTACTAGCAGTGGTGCACCTAACTGTGCTGAATAAAGGATTAAAGGATAATTAAAACCAAACAGAAAATTTATTTTATTTTCACCACAATTTACAAATTCATAAAAACACGTTTTTAAAAAGGTAAAAACGTAACAATACCGAGATTCTTGGCACTTAGAACTATCTGTGTAGAGGAGTTTCCAAGAAGTAATGGCAGCGAGTCTGCCATGCGGTTAATCTTATCAATTACAATAGCCTTCGATTTTTTCGCATTCAAACTGAGACCTTTAGCTGAAACCCACTTATATACAGGGTATCCGCCGGGAAAGTATACTATCTCGTTTGTTTATAATTTTTGATTATATGAAAGAGAATGGATCTTATATTGATAAATGTTTTATTTAATATCGGCAATTATGTATGGAATACAATATCAGATAAATGCCCGCCTCTGTTAGCTTCACAAATGCGAGCCCTTTTCAGCACATTTTCAATTACATTCTCACACATTTCACGCGGTATTTCATTAATTTCATCACGAATGCTTTGTTTGAGTTGCTCCAGCGTTTCTGGTTTGTCTGCATAAACCTTGCTTTTCAGATATCTCCACAAAAAGAAGTCCGGAGCAGTCAAATCAAGCGACCGTTGAGGCCAATCAACGTCACAATTCCTTGAAATAATTTTTAATCCTGACAGTAAGCGATGTGGCACCATCTTGTTGAAACTACATGTTAGTCAAGCCCAAAGCATGCAGTTGTGGCGTTAAAAAGTTTTCAATCATATCACGATATAGCTCCTCATTGACAGTTACCGTTACGCTGTTTTCAATTTCAAAGAATGATTCTATTTGACCAAATTGCACACCAGACTGTTACTTTTAATGGATGCAAAGGTGACTGATGAATAACTTGAGGGTTTTCCATTGCCCAGAATCGACTATTCTGTTTATTCACATAACCATTCAAATGCAAATGTGCCTCGTCACTCATTATGATTTTGTCATGAAAATCGATGATTGATTTTGATAAAATGTTTTAACGATTAAAACACTTTGGTTTACTGAATATTTTTCCATAATAATTTTGCTACGTCTTTACTTCCCGACTGCGAAATATGAACAGTCAAGATTAATGTTTACCAAAATGGCGGCAAAACAAAGTAGTATACCTTCCCGGCGGACTCCCTGTACTACCAAGATCGTAGTTCAGATTACGAATACAATTGTTGACGTCAATCCTAAGATAACTTATATAGTGTTGGACATCATCAGCATACATTTGAGTCCTACAGTAAGTAATATGAGAGGGTAGGTCATTACAATATATTGTGTACTCGTATAATAGTGGATCAATAATAGAGCCCTGCGGTACACATCTCCTCAACAAGCAGCTCTGTAACCTTTTATTACCATTATATACTGATTGACTTCTAATACAGAGATACGTATAAATTAATCTCACAGCGGATGAACTTATGAACTTTACTTATGACATATTTTATCATGATCCACGGTATTGAAAGAAATGATATCATGTTTTGATCCAACGTCGATCTTAAATCCTCAGCGACATCCACTAACGCTGTAATACAGCCATGTCCCGATCTAAAGCCTGATTGTCTGCTGTTAAGTAGAGAGTTTTCGTTCAAATATTTACTAATCTGTCAGTGGACTATGGGTTCAAATGTCTTAGATAAATACGGCAGTATTGCTATGGGTCTAAAACTTTTATCAGGCTTAGGAACTGGAATCACCTTTGAGTGCTTCCACATTAAAGGGAATTCTGAAGTAGTAAAAATTTTGTTAATCGAACGCGATATCATCACATCCAATTAAATTAGATTTAATGCGATGCAGTGATCTTTCCACTTCCCCAGGAGTGACATTCGCAAACAGGAAGCCAGCATTAACCAGATCCAAGGCCTCACTAGTATTTGAAAGGTCGTACTTGTTGATAATAGAACTGGGCATTGGTATACTGGCAAATTTAAAATTTAGTTGATTAGCATCTAAATCATAATGCTCATCAGCTCTTTTGCCCTCGTTTAAAACACCCATGTCACGAATTTTGCTCTATGTTTGCCTAGAAGATAAAGCAGTAGAAAATTTGTCCTTCTCACTTCTCCGATTCTTAAAAATATGCGTTAGTTCTAAACCTTTTCCATCGTTCGTACGCATTATTCCTTTCATTAGTAAAGACTCCAATCTCATTTGAAAATCAGGGCTTCATATTAGCACTCAGCGTTTTCGTCCTTAACGAAACATATTTCTCATATAGACGTTGAATGTCTCATGCAAAAAGGACATGTGTGGCATTGTGAAGACCATGCTGCAAAAACTGCTCCCAAGTTCAACCTCAAGAGAGAAAAGATCTATATTCTTAAAATCTCGAAAGGTTATTTTCCTGTCTCCTGAAAATGCTTTGTAGGAGGTACGTATGCATATGATAGCCAGTCATCCATCGAACCAGCAGACAAACGACAAACTTAATTAGCCTTGTACACATCATTTGGTGACAATGCACTAAACATAATGGCGAGTAACTGAACAGACGTGAGAGTTCAGCTGGCCGACATTACATCGTATTTCTTTAATAAAACTGTTTAAAAGCGGATTTTGTGAAACTTGCCCTGAACAGAAGATATATAGCTTTCTTCAGCGAAATGATTTAGGACTTGAGGAGAGAGTATTAAGTTCGCCAATTTTATCTCTCTATTCTGTCTCTCTCTTGTCTTAATGAAACCGTATGAATCTTATGAATACAATCTTGAGATAATACAGTGATTTGATAAAAAAGAAATTGGGCGAATGGCGAAGTTTCAAAGGTTCCCACCTGAATAGCTGCTTAGAACTCAGCGACTTGTATAATTTTTGAGAATTACTTGCAAAACTCAACGTTAACAAGTCTTCCGGGAAGAATGACATACCAGCACTGGTCCTGATGTATTGCTCTTCGACGCTTGCTAATACATTTATATTTTTAAATATTGCTCCAAAGTTGCTTATGTAACGCAATCTCTAAAAAGGGTGAGGCAACCAACCCTGAAAATCCAATAGCAGTTCGATCGTCACTCTACAAAGTTATGGAAAGTGAGGTATTTAAAGTCCAACAATTTTCTAAGCGATCGTCAGTACTATTTCTGTAGGAGGCGTTCTACTGCCAATCTGCTGGCGTTGCTCTTGAAAGATGGAACAAGTCCCTTCATGGTTGTGGCTCTGGATATAACCGAAGCATTTGATCGAAAATTATTGTTTCCAGTGTCGGCAGGCAGTCAGTTAACACGACATTTATCGAGCTTTCTCAGCGAACGCTCTATAACATAAAATAAGGTTTTAAATTGTATCCGAATAAATTCAGAGATACCGCAAGACTTTGTTCTTTTCTTCTTTCTATTTCTAACATTTCTTAAAGACTTTATTTTTCTCACTTCCAATCCTATCTACTCTTTCGTAGATAACAACAACATTTGTCATTCATATTACTTTGATTATAGGCCCAGATTTTTGGAGATTGAGGCAAAAAGCAGAATATGAATGAGACACTCACAGCCACTTTGGTGAAAATCTCCTAGTGGGTCGAGCAGACCTAATGTTGTTTATTGGTGTGATGTCATTTGGTACCATGGGTAATGCAGAATATTGAAGAGTTAAAAAAAATACAATGTAGCGTTCGATGAAACAATCACATATTTCAAGTGTCTCGGTTTGTTAAGCCTGTGTAAGTAATACTTCACAACACCTGATCCTCTTAGTATATAACTTGTTTTGTTTACTAAAAATAATTAAATTGCTGACAATTTGTTGCGCAATAGTTCAACGTTATTTATGGTCATCATATTGCTGATTTTGCGTACGGTCATCATTTTGCTGATTTTGCGTACACGTTATTTGAACGGAAATTTGATGCATTGGCAAAATTTGGTTAAATCGTAGGTAATATTAATTTTAAGCTTTAGTTTTAAGTTCAGTTCAATTTTGTAATCAAACAATAAAGTATAATAAAAAATAAATGAAAAAAAAAATTCTTTTTTTTTAAAAAGAAATAATAAAAAAATAATTAACTTATAAAGCGTGTTTTTATAGAGGTATAGAACTTTAAGTTGGCATTACTTTTCAAGATGGCGACCGACTTAACAGCTGTTAAGTGATTTATTCTCAGTTTTGTTTGGCAATTCATCATGAATAGACTCACGCCTGAACAGCGCTTGCAAATAGTGCAATTTTATTTCGAAAATAATGATTCTGTGCGGAAAACGTATCGCGCACTACGTTCATTTTATCGTCGACAAAATCGTAAATCAGAGCAGTTAGTTCGATTAACCATGGAACGTTTTCGCACCACGGTTACTCTTAGGGATAACTCGCATCCCCAGAGACGCTGTACGGAGCGTACAGAAGAAGCTATTGCTGCTGTAAAGCGTAGCATTGAGGAAGACCCGAATGAGTCTATCCGCCATCGAGCACAGAAATTGGATCTGTGTCCAACCACTTTATGGAAGATTTTGCGGAACGATCTTGGTTTGTGTGCTTACAAAATCCAACTCGTGCAAGAATTGAAGCCAACGATTATCAAGTAAGGCGTAAATTCGTCGAATGGGCCCAAAACGACATTACCGTTGTTCCCGATTTTCATAAGCGAATTTTGTTTAGCGGTGAAGCTCACTTTTGTTTGAATGGCTACGTCAACAAACAAAACTGCCGCATTTGGAATGAAGCTAATCCTCAAGTGTATGTGGAAACACCGTTACATCCAGAAAAACTGACCGTTTGGTGCGCGTTATGGGCTGGTGGAATCATTGGTCCGTACTTTTTCAAAAACGATGGTGGCTAGAGCGTTACAGTCAATGGTGATCGGTATATAGCCATGATTTCTAACTTTTTCATTCCTGAATTGAATAACCATGATGTCCAGGAGATGTGATTTCAACAAGACGGCGCAACATGTCACACAGCTCGTGCCACAATAGATTTATTGAAAGACACGTTTGGTGACCGCCTAATTTCACGTTTTGGACCTGTGAATTGGCCTCCAAGATCTTGTGATTTAACACCGCTACTCTACTTTCTGTGAAAGACAACATTCGCCGTGTTATTGCCGATATACGGCCTCAAATGTTGGAAAAAGTCATCGAAAATTGGACGTGCAGATTGGACTACATCCACGCCAGCCGTGACGATCATATGCCAGAAATCATATTTAAAATGTAAAAAATTCATGTCAATCGAATACTCCATCGTTGTTTTATTGCAACTTAAAGTTCTATACCTTTATAAAAAACACTCAAGACCTATATCTGACTTTAAATGGAATACTACTGTCGTCTATGGGTCGATGCTTCAAAGTATATTTTGGTTCTTCTCAACCGCTTACAGGAGAGGATGAAGGTGCTCTTAATGACGGTTTGGTAATCAATTTTATTGATTCGTCGCCATGTGATGTGTGTTTCATTGCGCTCTGATGAAATAAAGGCATTGATTCCTGATAACCACATATTTTTACATAGTACACGTATTTCTTGTAGAGAACATCCCTTTGTAGGTTATGGTTCATTGACGCATTACATGAAGAACTTGTTCTTTAGCTGCTCCATTCGTTTGTGGAACAATCTTGTAGCGAAAGTATTTTCAGATTTATATAGGATCCGCCATCTAACGTTTTTTTTTTCAACAAGTGCTTATTTTGTGAATGGTAACACTTAGTCATGTTTGATTTGACAGATAATTAGTTTTATCCTTCCGCTGAACGAACATGGTTATGTATACGCTTGAACAACGCTGAGAATTTGGGCCTGCGATCGACTTACAGAAGATGCCGATTTTGCAAAAAAAAAAACATCCTTTCAGATGAAGCTTTTGATCTTGGCGGGTATGTAAACAAGCAAAATTGTCGCATTTGTGGCACAGAAAACCCGCACTTATACATTGAAAAGCCGACACACCCAAGACGAGTCACTGTTTGGTGCGGATTTTGGTCCAGAGGCATAATTGGACCATTTTTCTCCGAAAATGAACAAGGAGTGGCCGTTACAGTCAATGGCGATCGTTATCGGGCCATGAACGAATTTTTGTTCACAAAAATTGAAGAGGAGGATATTAGCAACATTTGGTTTCAATAGGACGGCGCAACGTACCACATAGCCGAAGCTACACTCGATGTTTTGCGCTTTGTTTTTGAAGATCGTATTATCAGCCGCAGAGCTGATGTCGTTTGGCCACCTCGGAGCTGCGATTTGACACCGTTGTACTATTATTTGTGTTACGCCAACAAGCCAGAGACAATTGGCGCTTTAAAGGAAGCCATTGGTGAGTTACAGCTGCACACAATCGATAATGTGCTTAAAAATTGGATGGATCGTGTAGGCTACTGCATGGCCAGCCGAGGCAGCCATTTGAATGAAATTATTTTCCATTATTAACCGGAAGGATTGTACTTTTAAATAAAAAATGAAATTTGAAAATACATAGATAGCTGTCATTCACTGCTAAACGTTGTTAAATATTATAGAGCCTTTAAGCTTTAGCAACATAGACTAAGTCTAGTGCCATATGTTATTTCTTGTAAAAATGTTTGCAATTTCATCAAAATTCAGCCCCTATATAGTCCCTGTACGTTGAGAAAACAACAACAGAATAGCCAATATGTGCTAAAATAAGCGCTTGCTTATAAATGAAAAAATAATTCAAAAAATTAAAACAGAAAGTATTTCGCTCATTTTTTGTAGCTTTTTAATTGGAAAAATTAAATGAAAAACCACAAATGCCATATACTCATACACTAAAGCCCCTTTAAGCAATGCCTTGCTCCCATCCCTGCAACCCTCTTTAGCGGATATATTGTTTTTGTTCTCTTTTTTCATATTCTTTTTTTTGCATTTGCGTAAAGTGTATCAAATACAACAACAACCGCACAACAATATTAACAAGAGCACAAATATAAAAAGCAACAACAACAACAGCAACAACAGAAAATCCTACTCAAAAACGTTTAATAATATTTAATGACGTTTTCAATTATGAACCGATTTAGTGTCAGTCTAGTGTCTCTAACGTAAACACACACTTACAGTGTGAACACCACTGAAACGGAACGGGTTATAGTAAAGAAAAAAGAATTTTAAAAATAACGAGTCGTGATTGTTTTGTATTTGTTGTGTCCAAAAATTTAAACATCTTTTTAATGAGAGAAGGCAAGTAACAACAGCAACTACAACACGATTGCTGTTGTTTGCTTACATATTTGTGCAGTGAATTTGTATGCTTGAACATCAACCTCATTGTGACTTGAGTTCATTTCGTGCAAAAAAAAAAAAAAAAAAAAAATGAAAAAACAAGCTTCTCATCATCATCTTCTTAAATGATTTGCTCGTTTTTTTTTTCTTTCTTGTGTGCGTTTTATCTGATTTAATTGAACAAAATCAGCATAAATGGCTTTTAGTATCACGTTGTTAGTGTCAGATCAGTGTCTGTTTTAAATTGAGAGAAAAATATTAAAAAAAAAACAACAGCAACAGAAAAAAGTAAAATAAAATTAAATTAACGATAAATATTAATTACAATCAAAATAAATTGAAATAAAAATCAATTTAAAAAGTTAAATAAGCATAAAACTTCAATAATTAAGAACTTCGATAAAAATAGACAAATAAATTACAAAAAAAAAAAATTAAATTAAATAATAAAATAAAAACAAATTTAATAACAAATAAAAGTACTTTTTTTTACGAGTATTGCAAATTCCAACACCAAAAATCTATCCATTTTTAATATTTATTTTATTTCTTTTAAACATTTTCATTTGACCTTAAATCAATACTCGCTTACTACTCGTCCATTTCACAAAAACAAAAAAGAACCGGTAAGGCCTATATAAACAAAGAGCAACTAAAAACCACAATTCACACACACACGCACATGCACCCATATTTCATTCAATTACTTACTCCCCCTGAGTATACCACATACTATCTCTCTTATATTTGTTTTTTTTTAATAATTATTGTTGCTGCTGTTATTGTGCTTTTAAACATATGGGTTTGCTATACCGAAAACCAAGTGAAAAACAAAAACAACAAAAATCAAAACATAAATAAATAAAAATAAAACAATAATACCAATAATCTATAACTGGCATACTCTCCGTATAATAAAAACAAAGCCAAACACAATAGCAAACAAATCAAAACAAAGGCAAGCTAAAAATACGCAAAAACAGCAAAGCATTAATGAAAAGTGAATTTTTTTAGAACAGGTGTAGGGGTTGCCGTGTAGATTGTTTTTCCACACGAACTTAATGAAAAAAAACTAAAACTAAAGGCTTTGGTTACCGTCTTTTTCTTGCTTAAAAAAATAATTTTGTTAAATCTTATAAATAAAAACTAACCACATAAGAACAATAGAAAAAAAAAACCAATTCAAACAAAATATCAAAATTTACATGTGCTATCAAATTGCTGCTGTATTCCGACAGAAGCCCCTAAACTAGGGGTGTTGCGAACATTCGTATTCGATTTCACATATTATTCGCTTACTTTAGATATTTGCACTTGCATTTTTAGTCACTAAAATGTGTGTGAATATTTAAAGCGAATAACTGATAAGATCTGGCAAATTGCTTCTATAAACGTCAAGCAACAAGAAAATGATTAAAGTAAGTACTGAACACAAACACAGACTCACAAATACGAACACGTAACAAGTAATTTTTAGCTATTTGACTTTTCAGTATAAAAATAATATTCGTGACATGTGACAATGCCAAATTTGTTGGATAACTATAGCAAGAGAAGACTCGAATACTAAAGGGTCCGCCAATATTTTTTTTTTTTTTTTTTTTGAAAAACTGACTATTTTCTCGAATATATTTTTCAAATGGCGGCCTTGGCTGGCCATGCAGTAGCCTACACGATCGGTCCAATTTTTAAGCACATTATCGATTGCGTGCAGCTGAATTTCACCAATGGCTTCACGAATATTGTCCTCTAAAGCGTCAATTGTCTCTGGCTTGTTGGCGTAAAACTTATCTTTGACGGCACCCCACAAATAATAGTCCAACGGTGTCAAATCTCAGCTCCAAGGTGGCCAAACGACGTCAGCTCTGCGGCTGATAATGCGATCTTCAAAAACAGGGCGCAAAACATCGAGTGTAGCTTCGGCTGTGTGGCACGTAGCGCCGTCCTGTTGAAACCAAATGTAGCTAATATCCTCCTCTTCAATTTTCGTGAACAAAAATTCGTTCAACATGGCCCGATAATGATCGCCATTGACTGGAGCGGCCACTCCTTGCTCATTTTCGAAGAAAATGGCTCTATTATGCCTTTGGACCAAAATCCGCACCAAACAGTGACTCGTCTTGGGTGTATCGGCTTTTCAAAGTATGCGTGCGGGTTTTCTGTGCCCCAAATGCGACAATTTTGCTTGTTTACATACCCGCCAAGATCAAAATGAACTTCATCTGAAAAGATTATTTTTTTTGGCAAAATCGGCATCTTCTGTATGTCGATCGCAGGCCCACTTAGAAAGCGTATACACAACCATATTCGTTCAGCGGAAAGATAAAACTAATTATCTGCCAAATCAGACATGAGCTAAGTGTTACCATTCACGACATAAGCACTAGTTGAAAAAAAAAACGTTAGATGGCGGACCTATTACATAGGAGTGGCCAGAGATAACTTAAGCATACTGACCGGGCTTTTGACCAGTCATTGTAGGCTAAATGGACATCTAAGTAAAATGGAATTAATCTCTAGCACGATGTGCAAATTCTATGATGAAAAAATCTAATCACCAGAGCACATACTGGGTACATGTGGGGCATGATGCACTCTAGGAAGAAGTGTATGGATGCTTATCATACGAGGTTGGGGGATATATTACAGAGAAACCCTATATATATGGATGGCTGTACAATAGATCGGAAGATCGCAGCAGTTAATAATGATGCCAAAAATGCTCAGTAAGGTTTGCATTTCATCATGAACTACGAACAACGTTTGCAAATCATTAAATTTTATTATTAAAATTCGTGACGTGTGCGTATGTCAACAATACGAATTGCCGAATTTGGTGTGAGAACAGTGGCAATTCAAGAAATGTCAATGCACCCTGAAAGATGCACTATTTGGTGCAGATTGTTGGCCGGCGACTTTATACCATACCGTACTTTTTAAGAAAGATGAAAATCAAATCGTTATAAAATGGAAGAATTTGACTTGGTCTAGACGGTTCCATATGCCACATGGCACACAACATCATGAACCTATTGATACTCGAGTTTGGTAACCAATTAATCACAGGTTTTAAAGCAGTAAATTGGCGGCCAAGACAATGCGTTTTAACCACATAAACCATTTTTGGTGGGTCGACGTGAAGTCTATCGTGTAAAGGGACAAGCTGGTCTCAAATTCATGATCGAAATGATGGAAAAAGTATCCTTAAATTGGAGTGGGCAACATTTACATAAAATGATGTTTAAAAAGTGCATGCCAGGCATACTCAGTTTTCACCGCAAACAAATATTTCATTCAAATTTAAAAAATCACCTGTTATTGCATGTCATAAACATAAAATTAAAAACTTTATTTTCTATTATTTTTTATGCTTTCGTGTAGTATACGCTTTCACATTCGCAAAAAAATTGTTACGCTTTCGCATTCGCAACACAACTAATATCGACGTTCAATTTCACATCACTGGGACAGATTTAAGCATATGAAACATGCTTGTAGTTCTTGCTATACTTCTTTTTATAACGGCTTCAAAATCAACTGAAGTCTAAGGCTCATAAGCTCTAACCAAGTTCGACAGAAAACCATAAAGGCAATAGTCTCTCAAATAATCTCCATAGTCAAATAATAAATGAACGCTTGACTCATATAAATTAAAGGCTTTTTGGCGTTTGTGTAACTTAGGTTAAGTTAGGTCAAACTGGCAGCTGATACTGAGAACAACAGCTCACTTAGTCCCAAAAGGCTCGCTGTGATGCCGCATAAAAATAATGAACCCTTGAAGAAAACTCGGAACTACGCTCTAACCTGCTCCAAGCCGGCCTCGACAACGAAGTAACTAATCTAACCGTCTGGACTTCCAGCAACTAAGGTGTCCACAAGGTACCAGCGCTCCCACCCCAGAACACTCAATTTCAACCTCGAAATCACCGGATAATGAAGGAGCAAGTGTTATGAAGTAACCACCTCTTCCTTACAACAATAGCTGCACAATGTTGACTTACTACACCCACGGCGGATCGCATGTCTGCCCCCCACTAGCCAATGACTAAAGAGTATTCCCACCACAGCCGAAATGCTCTTTCTTAGTAGCTTCACCAATCGACCAGATCTCCTCCATCCAAACACCGGTCACAACCATCTCTCTCTCTTCTGGACAACGTATCACCAGCCCAGCACCTAACATACAGGTGACAGGTAGAAATAGGCATCCCATCAATAGGCATAGCATGATTTAAACCACTGCCTGTCGAATGATGACAATGGTCAATTAGTCACTGATTGTACTGAAAGCCAACATTAGTACCGGCTATAATTTGTGTCTTATATATTATACCACATTCCTAATCAGGTTTTAAGGCTTATTCCTCAATGTATCATCAGATGTGGTTCCAATTCTACTCCACAAAGAGTCAGTAGCCTTTCCATGCGATTAGGACGAGATCAAAGCTATTACGCACACTTTATAATGCGCTGTGCGATTCAATGGAAAATTAACTGCAAAGAGATGCGCTCTATGAGAGATATGAGTACTGCATAAGAAGATGTGATTTATAGAAATCAATTTCTTTATTTTGTCAGAAACTTCTTACAACCGTGTGAATTTAAAATTTTTGTCTTTCAACATTGTCAGAGAAAAAACCGTCAGATTTTTAACATCTAACAACGGCATCATTGTCAGAAAACACATTATGTTTTAACTTTTTTTAAATGTTTGAGTTCGTTTTAATTGCATTAATTGTTGTTGTTTTACAGTTTTCATTTCCTCACTTTATCTTTTATACAGTTTTTCTTAATACAGCAACTTTTTTAACTTGCATTTAATATTCGTTTATACAACACTTTTATTTACGCCTAAACACGACTTTACTTTATGATTGCAAAACGTTAACTATATAACTTTAACTATATAACTATATAAAACGTAGGCAAAGCAGCGCCCTTATATACCTAATGGCATACAGTTTGGAAAGTTCCGGAAATGTCTCACATGCCCTCACATCCTCTATTTTATATCCGTTAGTGTTAAATATGTGAGATTGTGTTACCCAACGATGTTGGAATTGGCAATGTCGTCATATACTCGTATACAAATCAGTACGGCAATACCAGGGTAACACATTATCAGCCTTACACAAACCAATAAACAAAACTGCCACAATGCAGACTCTGATGTGGTGTATTTACTTTTTAGGCATTTTTATTTTCGTAGCAATATGTCCTATTGCCAGATTTTCTGAAAAATGTCTTGCAATCGTGTGAACTGACAATACATTATGATGGCAATTCCCCAATTGTCTGATAGTTGTCAGCAAATATCAAGATGTTGTTAGAAGAGAAAAACTGAGCCTTGCAGTACCCCTGAATTAATCCTGGACTTGTCGCATGACAACTAACCTTAGAAGGCGATTACTTGGTCGCCAGCAGATCACCAATAGATTGGCTCCCACGGAAATACTGCGTGAGGTGGCGATTAATCACACCCGCGATAACTTTTGAGCGGTAGTTTTCAGAGTTACTCGCCTTATCTTTTTTAGGGATTAGCGTTATGTTAGCAACCCTCTAGAAAAATACCGACACGAGGAATCTTCGAAGAGCACAGCGTTAGGACCAGTGCTAGAATACTATCCGATTCAACAATCTTGTTAACGTTGAGATTCGCTTCAATTTAAATTATAAAATAATACGGTTTCTCTCTTTAACGTGTACATGTGCTTATAAAAGGTGGTGCAATCATAAAGCACGATGTTAATTGTAAGTCACACCTTAACGTCATGTTTTTTGCCCAACTTAATTTGACATTTCATTTGTTTCATTGTTTGACAACTTCAACTATGGAGAGGTACACAATAAAGCAGGGCGTTGAGATTGTTGAAGCCTTTTACAAAAAAGGGAGTTTAAATCAAAATGCATTTCGTGCAGTTCGTAATTTTTTTGGTCACATCGGGAGAATTGTACGCAAATTTCAGCAAACCGGGTTTGTAGGAAATGTGGAAACACCTGTGCTTGCTCGCCCAGTTCGTTCTGCGGAACACACTGCTGTTGTTCGCGGTAGTGTGACAGAAGAGCGGTCAACCTCAACTCGTAGTTGTGCCCAACAATTGAACATCTCGCGAACATCACTGATGCAAATTTTTGAATAAAGATTTGCATTTACACGCATACAAGATTCAATTAACTCAAGAGCTAAAGCCTACTGAGCATTTCAAGCGACCTCAATACGCTTAATGGTTAGTTGAACAGATAGAAGTGAATGAAAATCATTTTCAGCGACGAGGCACACTTTCATCTCTGTAGATTCGTTAACAAGCAGAATTGCCGAATTTGGGCAAATGAGAATGGACAAGTAATTGTTGAAAAACCAATGCATCCACAAAAAGTGACTGTTTGTTGCGGTTTATTGGCTGGTGGCGTCATCGGGCAGTAATGCTTCGAAAATGAGATCGGCCAACCAGTTACTGTGTTACCGTGAATGGTTTTCGCTATCGCAAGATGATAAAGGTCAGAAGTTGAGGATATGAAGCTGAACGATATGTGCCACTTGCCACACAGTTAATGAAACAATGGCTCCTTTGCTCGGGAAACTCAATGGCCGTGTTATCTCATGTGGTGGCAATGTTAATTGACCGCCACGATCATGTGATTTAATACCGTTGGACTTTTTTCTTTAAGGATATTTAGAAGAAAAAGTATGCGTCAATAAGGCAAGAACAATTCAAGAGCTAAAGGATGAGATCATTCGGCACATTAACGACATTGAACCTCATTGAAAATATGAACCGACGGATAGGGTTATGTCACCGAAACCGTGGCAAGCATGTGGCCTTTATTTTGTTTCACACATAATTGCCTTTCTATCATTATAAAAAATATTCAGATAATTCTCCGTAATTTAACATCGTGCGTTTTGATTGGACCATCCTTTATTAACTTTATAATCAAATTAAGATCGAAGCCTTCAAGATGGTTTAATGATAATCGGCACATTAAAACATAGAATATTGTGGCTTAAAATCAAATAGTCTTTCACTTAAATCATTATTGCAACAAATTTAGTCGACGAAGCTTATTATAATGCAGTTCTAACATAATTAATCTAAAGTTGCATTTGGAACTTGCCTCCAGTTTACTATTCAATAAAAAGCATGTTTTTGTGCTTAAAATTGTCACAATGGCAACTCCAACATATACTCGTAACTCCACAAACCTGTGTTAACCTAATTTGCCTTAATTCTTTTGTTATTGTTTTTATTTATCAAAAATATTTTTATGTTTTGCCTTGTATTCTAATGGTTCGAACGAATCCTCTCTGTTATGCTTCTCAAACTTTTCATTGTTTTTATTGTGGAGTCTCACAAACACACACACACACACACACACATGAACTCTCGTACACTTATTTAGGCGTATTCAGTGTCTGCAAACACTACTGACCCAGACACTGTTTTTCGCTGTTTGCTTTATTTTCTTAATTTTTATTGATTAACAAACGATACAATTTCATGCTTGATATTTTAATAAATAAAAAACAGCAACAACAACAATAATAAAAATAAAAATAATAACAAGAGCACATCACATATTTTAAAAATACAATGACTTACACAAACAGTAACAGCAGCGACAACAACAACAGCAAGCTTAACAATGATGACGTTAAAAGACTGTTAATTGATAGATTGTGTATATGAATAACGTAACGTAACACAAGAGCAGAAAAAAAAAATTGAATATTTTAATATGCGTAAGAGTAGCGAATGTTTGCAAGAGTTATACAAAGAGCAAGAGGAGAGAGGCTTGTTAGACAAGTACTCGTTTAATATTTGCGTGTGTGTGTGTGTGTGTGTATAGTGTTAAATGTAAACAAATGTTATGATACAATATAAGAACAACAATATTAATAAATTGAAAAACAGGAATGTAGACACAACTACACACATACTATGTGTTATACAATGAAAGCAAAAAACAGAAAACGACAGACGGCATTTGTTAAAAAATATCAAAAAAAAAAAAAAAAACGCTAAAAAGAAGTGTCAAGTGCTTTTCAACGCCAATTTTAAATGCACACAGCTTGTGAGTGTGTACGAGTATGTGTGTGTAGGTTTGATTTATTTATTTATTTGTTAATTAATATTAATTAAAAGTATTTTAACTGGAAATATTTATAAAAAATCTCCATAAATAAATTTAAAATATGTATTTTAAATAAAATAAAATATTTTTTTTTATTTTTTAACGTAACAATTTACATATGACATGTAGGCATTTAAAGTGATGTTTTTTATTATTTTCTAGCCATTGTCATTCTAAAGTAATAAATTAAAAATAAAAGAAGCGAAAGAATTTGTTTTTAAATATTGAAATAAAATCAACATTCAAAACAGCAGAACGTGACATTTTAAATAAAAAAAAACTTTAAGTGGAAATAAAATAAAAATAAATTTAAAAAATTGACAACCATGTGATGTATTCTTTTCTTGTTCAATAAAAATAAAAGTCAATATAACCAGTGATAGTTCCGTATTTGCAAATATTTTTATTTAAAAATGAAAAGTTTTAAAAATTATTTTATAGCACGTTGCTGGACTAGGGCTTAAATTAAGACATGAAACTAATAATGGTTTTCCAACAGGAAAAAAAAATTGAATTTGTTACTCCGTATTTTTTTTAGCTACACAAGCTACGGTTAGGGAACCTTCATGTGATATTGGCAACCCCGGATGACCAACGTTCATGCGCCTACGAACTAAGCCCCATCCTCGATCGTAATTCTTCCATCCAATCTTTGGCAGGGACCACAATCAGGTATTACTTCAAAGGGAGTGATGATTCAGCGAATGCTGCTTTGTCTTTCTGCAGATTTTGTCCTCTCAGCTATTTTCTGAAGCCTTTGCGAAAGCACATAGAATGTCCCAGTATTTAGCTGAAGTCAGCATCAGTTCAACAAAGTTGTCTGGCGTGATCCGGGATCAAGTTGCCGTTTCTAGGGAGCACTTTTGGTTCTCGTACCGCGAGCAGACAATGAAAACGTGCCCCTTGGTTTTCAGTCATATTTGGACATTCTGGGCTGATATTGTCGTCATCGTCGTTTTTATATTTCAAAAAGTTTACTCTAAAGCAACAATTTATTCGGCAATGTTTCCTACCTACCAAATCAGCTACTGCCGGTATGAGTCTGTGCATTTATCTTTATTTCGCAGAAGTATGCCATCTTTCAATAGCATTGTCTTCTAACTGACCGGGGTAACCTGAACCCGTTCATTTCGCAACATGCTTCTTCTTTTCAACAATCTCCACTAGCTGCAGTGGCATCAGTCCCGCAATAATCAAAACCTTGTCTTCCATAGACACTGTGCGGATAGTTCGGCAGAAGAGCGATCCTGCAGCTATTCCCATCCTATAGGTTTTCTTGAGCATAGCTTCAGCCCATTTGGAAGCAACTGCTTCCTCTCCTGTCTTGAAACGCCTACGTTCGGCATTATTCGGTGTTTTCTGTAAGCTTGTGTGTGTGATTGTGTTTTATACCCTACACTATGGGAGTGAAAAACGTAAATATACAATCGAAAATAACTTTGCGACATCTTTTTAAGCCTTTATAATATCGGGTTATCCATTTAGTGGTTTTAAAGGTTGTCAGCTGTTAAATGCTTGCCATTTGAAGAAGTAGGAGTGTTGAGAATGCCAGTTTACCGAATGTAAACGCGAAAGCGAATATCTAAAATAAGCGAATAGTAGGCGAATGCAGAAGCGAATGCGCAACACCTTTAATTTAGAATGTAAAACTTACTACAAAAGTGGTGATTCAAACATGGCCATTGATTTTTGATTTTTAAAACAAAATTGTTTTAAGCGATGAAGCACTACGTAGTTCTGCCAACAAGCAAAATAGTTTGGAGAACTCCGAAGTGATTGTGAAAAAGCCATTGCAGCCGGAAAATTTAAGTGTTTGGTGTTCTGAAGGTGTCATTGGAGCGTATACCTCCTTGATCAAAAAGTTCCCAGAATTTATTCAAAAAATTAAAATACAAGTTTATTCATCTGAATCTATATTGCCCCTTCAAAGTAATCCTCATCGACTGCGACACACTTATGCCAGCGCTTAATCCAATCCTCGAAGCATTTTTTATATTCGGTTTTCGGTATATCCATCAGTGCTTTCTGCGTTTTTACCATTATTTCCTCTCGGCTGCTGAAACGCATGGTTTTTTAACTCGATTGAAGAAGTCACAGGGAGCCAAATTAGATGAATTCGGTGGCTGTTGGATGCTATTTGTTGCATTTTTCGTCAAAAAATTTCGAATAATGATGACACTGTACGACGGTGCGTTGTCATGGTGCAAAATTCACGAGTTTTCTCTTTTGGCGAATTGCTTTGCACAATCGTCTATTAATGTCCAAATAATACTCTTTGTTTACTGTTTGGCCTTCTAGCAAAAATTCGTAATGCACTATACCCTTATAATCCAAGTAAACCGTAAGCATTGCCTTCTTTTTTGACTGAAAACGACGTGGTTTTTTTGGTTTCGGTCTGATGTCTGCATTGCGTATCGTACTTATAAACTCACGTCTCGTCTCCAGTAATGATCCTTTTGATGAATGTGGGATCAAATTCAGCCTCACAAATCCTGACTTTTGGGACCTCTCTTTTTTGCATGATATTGAGGTCTGTTGGTACAAACTCTGCTACTACACTACGGAAACCCAAATCATTGACCAAAATGTTTTGATCGGATCCACAGGCAATGTTCAAGTCCTCCGCTATCTTTCTGATGGTTAATTTGCTGTTATTGACCAACATTTCTATTACTTTATCAATGTTTTCGTCGGTTTGCGATGTCGATATTCTGCCACTACGTTATTCATCTTCGATTGACTCACGACTACTTTTGAACCGCTCGTGACCACTAGTAAACGAAAGTTTTCTTTAGAGAATCGTTGCCGAAACACTTTTCCAACATTTTCAACGTTCGCGCACTATTAAATCCGTTTATTACGCAAAATTACACACGAGTTCAGTGTTGCAAATTTAAATCTATTTCACAACACACATAGAGAGAGATGTACTCTTAGCTACGTAGCTTTTGCAAATGTCAAGCTATGACGCTAAGATTTAGCGGGAATATCAACAACAGATGTACCAACTTAACAAAAAAAAAACTTAAATCGGAACGATGGGACCGCGGAAAACCCCCGTGATTCTGGGAACTTTTTTATCAAGGTGGTATGTTCTACAATGATGCTGAAAAGCCCGTTACCGTCAATTCAGAAAGCTATGGGCGCACGATAACCGATTCTTTTTTTTGTGCTGGCAATGGAAAATTATGAACTAGACGATATGTGGTTTCAACAAGACGATTCGGCGAGTCATGAAACACAACCAGTTTCGACTTTATTGTATGGGAGATTTTAGCGTTATTTGTCGATTTGGTGACGTAAATTGGCCACCAAGATCATGCGTTTTGACGCCTTTACGTCAAATTAGCGAAAAAGTGGTCAAGAATTCAATCTAGAGGTGGTTATTTAAATGATAATGTATTTCTTACATGGTGGCAAGGCATCCAAGCATTATAATGAAATAAAAATTTCATCGAAATCATAGCCTTATGTGTGATTTATTGAATTCTACTTTTGAAACTGAAAAATGTTTAATCATGGGACAAAGACAAAAAAAAGAAATCTAAGAAATTAGACCAGGGCACTTATCAGAATCGAATAAGGGTGTAAGTTTCAACACCTTGCAATCGGGACACTCACTAGAACGTTTCCTGACGGTTGATGCTTGAGCGCGAGTGACGTTCTAGTACGGATTAGTGTAAAGGCATGGTTGCTTTGTATAGCTATTAGAGCAAGAATTAGTAGGCTGGTAAAAACATTTTCAAAAACCTCCGGTAGAATTTCGTCGAGAAAAGTACCCACAGACAACAAATAGTTGAGTTCTGGACATACGTAGTCAAAGAACGTATTAGATGACACGAATTTCAGAACTTTCACAGATGACAGAGGCTATATTGTTAAAATCTCATCTATCAAATTGGCTGACATACATATATTCAGTTTGGTTTGGTAAATCCCAGTGAACGAATTTTGTATTCCATGCACATACATACATATAATTGTGCATTGAAATGCTTTGCACACACACACACCTCGTGTTATCTAAATTTAAATATGGGAAGTGTTTAATGACTTAAGACCTCATTAGTAAATGTAATCAACCAGGCCAAAGGTAATTTGATACCCCCACCACAAAAACAAATTATTAAAAAAAAAACATTCACTTTACAGCACTGCATTATCATTAAAAACTAATTTTGAAATAAAAATTATTAAAAAAAAAAACTACTTTTCATGGAAATACAATAGTTTTGCAAAAATAATTTTAAAAAACAATTTATTGGATTGTGTTTCTACAATTGCCTGACCACTTGTGAGTACACATTTCCAATTTTGTATACAAAATAGAAGAATAAAAATAAAAATAAAAATCAAAATATATAAACGGGTTTTCAAATATGTTTGTTTTTTATATAGATTTTGTTTGTTTCACATCAAAAAGTGAGAAATACAGCCATTAAATGTTTTAATTTCGTTGTTAATTGCGTGTTTTAAAGCAGTTTAATTACTTAATATGTTAGGAAAATAATATAAAATAAAAAATAAAAAAATATTCTTCATTTGGATTTAGAAACAAAAAAAAAAAAAAAAAAAACGAAACAAGAAAACTGGCAAAATATAAAAATATTTTTAAATTCACAACGACGTAAGCAACTGTGCAATAAAGCGAAGTCACATCACAATCCAAATGCAATATGCTTACAGAATATGACGTTTCTTTGCAAAATCGTAAAGTGAACTTAATTTTATAAACTGGACGTGCTCTTCTTGGGTTGCCCTGTTAGTTCTTTAATTCGCAATAACTTTTACCACAACCTGTCTTATCTAGATTTCTTATTCGATTGCCCTATGCGTCCTTCACTTAGTTTTGGCTTTTATTTCGCTTGACGCAATGAACAAAAGCTGCTGTTTCTGCTTAAATCTGTGATCTTTTACATTTGAGTATGAACTGAATGTCACCTTTTTTGCTTGTTATGTACATTGCAATCTATAGCATTTCTTGAAACGTCATTATGTGGCCTACTAAAGGCCTGTACCCATTTTAACATTTTTTCGCTTTACATTTCCATAACTCTAGGCTGTTTATTGGAATACTGCCATAGCCTGTTATTAAGTATAAAACTCTTGGTCAGTAGATTTCTTAGAATTCTCGTAATATATCTACAGTAACCCCTCCCGCGTTGCTGGGAGCCTTTGTGTTGTACCTTCCTTCCTTTTATTTAAATGATGGTTCGTATTGACTGCCAACCATTCTCTAGATATACAAAAATATATATTTAATTTGATTGGTAGATGCCACACCCACTTATTCAATTTCCCCCATATTTCGACTGATGATGTGTATTAACTACCAAGTTATTTAGACCAAATTCAGAACCTTCCACTATTACCGTTCCAAAGATTTACAAAATCAATATTTAGTTTGAATGGCAGGTGCTGCTCCCACTTATCCGATTCGGCACAATTTTTGACTGATGATTTGTTTTGACCACAAAGTTATTTGGGCATAATTTTGAGACTCTTAGTGTTACCGTTTTAAAGATATAGACATATAAATACAAATTGTATATGGGCGTGGCACCGCCCAGTTGAACAATAGTGAAGCCAAACATCAAATGAAAGCTTTCTACATATAGCGGGTCCGCCATCTAACGTTTTTTTTCAACTAGTGCTTATTTCGTGAATGGTAATACTTAGCTCATGTCTGATTTGACAGATAATTAGTTTTGTCCTTCCGCTGAACGAATATGGTTGTGTATACGCTTTTATCGCTCCGTTAAGTGGGCCTGCGATCGACTTACAGAAGATGCCGATTTTGCCAAAAAAAAATCATCTTTGCAGATGAAGCACATTTTGATCTTGGCGGGTATGTAAACAAGCAAAATTGCCGCATTTTGGGCACAGAAAACCCGCACGCATACATTGAAAAGCCGATACACCCAAGACGAGTCACTGTTTGGTGCGGATTTTGGTCCAGAGGCATAATTGGTGGACCCTTTACTTTAAGAAGTCATTTTGATCAAGTTCAGAACCTTACATTCTAATTGTTCTCTAGATATACAAAAATATATATTTAATTTGGTTGGGAGATGCCACACCCACTTATTCAATTCCCTCCATATTTCGACTGATGATGTGTATTAAATACTAAGTTATTTAGACCAAATTCAGAACCTTCTACTATTACCGTTCCAATGATTTACAAAAATCAATATTTACTTTGAATGACAGGTGCTGCTCCCACTTATCCGATTCGGCACAAAGTTATTTGGGCAAAATTTTTAGACTCTCACTGTTACCGTTTTAATAATAAAGACATATAAATACATATTGTATAAGGGCGTGGCACCGCCCAGTTTAACAATAGTGAAGCCAAACATCAAAAGAAAGTTGTCGACATATACTTTTTATATACAAACAGTTTAAAAAATATTTTCTTATTCACAAAAAGTTTAAATGCTGTAACGAATTACGTTTTTAATTATGTAATACAAAAGGGTTCACTCTAAAGTCAATAACTTGAAAACCTCGAAAAACCTTGTTATTGAATTCACCTTTCGTTTAAGGGCTTACAAAATAAAATACGTTGGCGCATTTCAGAGAACATCAATTACAACGGATTTTATAGTCCTTTTTTACATATGTATATAGATAAGTATATAAAAATGAATGTTTGTTTGTTTGTTTGTGCCTTATAGACAGCTAATCGGCTGAGCCGATTTTCTAGAAATTTTTATAGTATCTCTCTGTAGGTGTAGAAGGTACTAAATGCTATATAATTTTCAAAAATACCAACTGGGCGGTAATTTTTTTTTTTTACTATATCTTCAAATGGTAAGTAAGAGTCTAGTCAAAAAAGTGCTGAGTCGGATAAGTGGGCATGGTATCTCCGATACAAAGCATATATTGATTTTTGAGCATCTTCAGAACGGTTAAAGTGTAAGTTTTTGAATTTAATCTAAATGACTTCACAGTAAATACAATTATTAGTCAAAATGTGAGCGCAATAGATCAAATGGGCGTGGTATCTCCCATATGAACCAGATGTTACTTTTTATATATCTTGAGAACGCTTAAAGTGGAAGTTTCTAAATTTTGCCTGAATGGCTTTACAGTCAACATAAATCCTCAGTCAAAAAAATCACAATAGCACAGGTGGGCGTGGTAACTCCCATACAAACTAAATATTTATTTTCATATACATATGTATCTTGAGAACGCTTAAAGCGGAAGTTCTTGAATTTAGGCTAAATGATTTCATAGTCGATGCCAATTATCAGCAAGTGAGAGGAATTGCGAATGTGGGCGTGGTACCTCCCATACAAACTAAATGTTGATTTCTGTATATCTTGAGAACGATTAAAGCTTAAGCTTCTGCATTTGGCCTGAATGACTTCATAGCTAATAAAAATCATCAAGCAACAAATAAGCAGAATTGGACATGTAGGCGTGGTACCTCCCATACAAAGTAAAAATTAATTTCTGTATATCTTGAGAACGGTTAACACAAAATCTTCTGAATTTGGTCTAAATGACTTCATATAGTGGGTGGAATTGGACGAGTGGGCGTAGTACCTCCCATACAAAGTAAATATTTATTTTTGTATATCTTGAGAACGTAGATAATAGTAGAAGTTTCTAAATTAGGCTCAAACAACGTTTTGAAAACAATACACATTATCAGTCAGCAACGGGGAGAGATTGGATAAGTGGGCGTGGCACTTTCCCATTATACTGAATAATGATTTTGCATAGTGGAGAACGGCAACAATTAAAGCTTCGTTATATATCCACATCGGCCAAAAAGCGGATGCAGCACAAAGCGCACTGGATAAACGCTATGTTGTATACAGATAAAAAGTAGAGCCTAAAGTGTCTTTCTGGAGAGAACTATACCCAATTTAAAATATTTGGATTTGAAGCTTAAATGGCAAAAAATTTAACTTAGACAGCATTTAAGATAATAGTTATGATGCGGGTAGCGCAGCACGCCGGGTTTTAGCTAGTATGTAATAAATGATTGATGTTGAAGACCATTTGGTACCTTCCGCTCCACATGCCAAATGCTTGGATTAGTGACAGAGGTTTTCCTAGATTATTAAAATTTCGCATATCTTTCCGATAGTGAGCTTTAATGTATCAATCATATCCTTTTGATAATTTTTAACTCGAAAAAGAAAACTTCCGTCCTATCAGTCTATAAAAATGCGTTGTAATTGATGTTCTCAAAAATCCGCCAATCGATTTGTAATGCTTTAAACGAAGTTTGAAGTCAATACGAAGGCTTTTATGTAAACGCGGTTTTTCTAGGTCCATTGGTTGGCAAGTTATTGACGTCAGAGTAAGCACCTTTGTTTTGCATAAGCTTTACTTGAAAACGAAATTTGTTACAGCATTTAAATGATGTGTGAGCTAATGTATACATATATAAAAAGAGTGTGTGTTTGTATGTATGTTTGTCTGTTGGTGTGTTTGTTTTTGCCTTATAGACAGCTAAACCGCTGGACCGATTTTCTTTAAATTTTTGCAGTATCTCTTTATATGCCTGGAAGGACATATAAAGTGTATATTTATTGGTCTATATCTTGAAAATAGCAACAGAAAGACTCTAAGTAGGTTCAGAGTCAAGCCATATCATCAGACAAAAATTGGATTGAATTACACTAGTGGGCGTGGTAACTCCCATATAAAGTAAATATTGATTTTGGTATATCTTCGTAACGGTTAAAGCTAAAGTTTCAGAATTTGATCTGACTGACTTCATAGGCAATACAAATAACCGGGAAAAAAGTGGTCGGAATTAGACAAGTGGGCGTGGTACTTTTCATACAAATTAGATATTGATTCCATTATATCCTGAGAACGGTTAAAGCTGAGGTTTCAGAATTTGATCTGACTGACTTCATAAGCAATACAAATTACCGGGAAAAAAATGGTCGGAATTGAACAAATGGGCGTGGTACCTTCCATAAAAACTAAATATTGATTTCATTATATCCTGAGAACGGTTAAAGCTGAGGTTTCAGAATTTGATCTGACTGACTTCATAAGCAATACAAATTACCGGGAAAAAAGTGGTCGGAATTAAGCAAGTGGGCGTGCTACTTTTCATACAAACTAGATATTGATTTTTTCATACTCTAAGAACGGTTAAAGCTTAAGTTTCATTATTTGGTCTGAACGTCTTCGTAGACAATGCAAACCATCAGTCAAAAAGTGAGCGGAATTGAACAAATGGGCGAGGCACCTCCCATACAAACTAAATATTGATTCCATTATATCCTAAGAACGGTAAAAGCTAAAGTTTCAAAATTTGATCTGACTGACTTCATAGGCAGTAAAAATCACCGGGAGAAAAGTGGGAGGAATTCGACAAGTGGGCGTGGTGCCTCCCATAAAAACTAAATGTTGATTTCTGTATATCTTGAGAACGGTTAAAACGAAACCTTCTGAATTTGGACTAAATGACTAAATGACTTTATATAATCAATGTAAATCATCGAGCAAAATATGGGTAAAATTAGACAAGAGGGTGTGGTACCTCCCATACAAAGTAAATATTAAATTTTGCATATCTTAAGAGCGACAATAACAGTAATATAATAATACTACACATTATCAATCAGTAACTGGGCGAGTGCAGATAAGTGGACGTGACACCTTCCATTCATTGGATTTTATATATGCGGAGAGCGACAACTATTAAAGCTTCGTTATCTATGCACATCAGCCCTGAAGCGTGAATTACAGACATCATACTGAATAAAAGCTATCTATGAACATACAGTGCCTTTCTGAAAGGTAAAATGATAGGATTTTGACCGGAAGTGTACAAAATGCGAAATAGGGAAATAAATTTCACTAAGATAGTAACTAGGATGGCGGTAGCGAAGCGCGCCGGGACTCAGCTAATTCTTTATAATAAGAAGAGACTATTAAAGCAGGTATTTTATTTGTATACTTTTTTTTAAACTTTTCCCACTTCGATTACTTTCGATTACATCATATTTATACGGCCTTATTTGCATTTAAATGCTAAATAGCGAATAAGTATTTTTGAACACAATTATTAACACCTTTTTTCACAGTGAAACTGTTTTAAGCAAACAGCAACGAATAAAAAATCATTGAAAATAAGAGTGAAAATAAATTCATTCGATTTAAAGTGATTTCTTTACAGTACAAGGTGACTGAAAAGTCGAGACTAAAAGCAGGTGCGTTTGAAAAACTTCTAATTCCATAAGAAATGAAAAAATTGCTCTCATCTGTAAAATTGTACTTTTAGATTAAGCAATCACTTGTTTCCTTTTGGGAAAACTATAAATGATGATCGAATGAAAACAACTCAATAATTATTATTGTTTTTATTTACAGCAACAACAAAATTTAAATAAAAATATTCGTTTGAAATGGCAACGGTTGAAATAACATTCAATTGAAAATAAATAGAAACTCAAATATCTTGGCTTTCGTTTAAGGGGGTGTGTGCATTTTGAATAAATTTTCTTACTCTGATGGCAGATAAAAATGTTTCAAAAATATTTGCCCGCTGCTGCTGCTCAGAAAGATGTTTAGTTTTCTTGGCGCGTTTGCTTAGGAAAACATCATCAGAGTGATGTTTTAATTGTTCCGATACGCTCTGTGTGGTTGTAAAAGATTATTTTCGCTTTTTGTTGGTAATAAAACGACAGATGTTTGGCCAACAAAAGGAAATTGATTTGCTTTTGTTTTTTAAATGGAAATAAATTTGTAATTTTGATGTAAAATAAATAGAGATGGAGATGTAGATGGAGATGTAGATGGAGATGGAGAAGAAGATAAACAATTTATTTCGAATGAATTCAAGGCACAAACAATCAGTGTGATTGCTGACAAAGAAACAGGCGGCAGGTATTATTTACTGGTCCGTAGAAATGAGAAGAAACGTAATGTATTATGGGCAACTTAAGTGTAAAAGAAAAAGCAATCATGGAGGTGCTAAGCTTATAAGGAATTTTTTTTATAGCGAAGTTGTTACGCTTCAGTAAATTGAAGGAATAATGGATAAACGAGCGTAAATGGTTATATTAAAAGATGCCATGTTGCCATACGCAGAATAAGTCAAAACAACAGGACAATGTAAACCAAACCAAAACTTAAGCCCCATAGTTTATTTATGGCAGGACGTTAAAAAATATGCTACTTAAGTACTTCTCAATAGATTTTTATGAGCATTGACCATTAAGCACATTTTTAAATACATAAGAACGTTGTGATCAAAATTAAGTAAAAGTAACTTTTTTATTAAGAAACCTTCTTAAGGTAGGAGATCACACGATTGTCGTAATGCACCAATAATTAGTGTTTTTCATATGCCAATCGTGTGATTATACAATTTAATAATCAAAGCCGATGTAATTATTATTTTTTAGAGAACAAATCATCTTTACTTTAGAGAATTCGTTCTTTTTTCCAAAGAACGAACCATTTTAAACAAAAAAAAAAATGAATTTAATTTACCACAACAGCTGATTCATAGAGTTGCCGTAAACTAGAACAATCATATGACAGCGTTGGGACAATTATTGTCAATAGATCGTGTCGCGCCATCTTGTGCCAATAAATTTTGTATAAAATAGCACAAACATGTGAATTCAGAATTTTTAATTGGAATATTTTTATTATTATGCGCTAATTTGTCACAATAAAATTTGTATCAGATTGGTGTATTTGAGTCAATCGTGTGATCCCAGCTTTAGCAAGTGTTAGTGCAAAAAAGCTTGTATTATGAATCATCAACTTAATCAAATGCCTTATGGACACTCAAGCCAAGGGTAAAAATCATTTCATTATATGCCAAGTAAATAGTGAGTCACAAAGTCTAAACTAGCATTGCTGTGAAGTCTGACCGTTGTTGGTAGCACAGAGACATAAGTTTTTGCATGACTATGGCGATGCCATATTTTCATTAGACCAATCCTAACCTATGGCGCTCTTGTCTGGTGGAAGGTGGTGAATATTGTGTCACAACTGAACATTCTGAATAGGGTGCAGTGGCCTGCCTGTCTTAAAAGAGCCGGTACCTTGATCCGCTCTTCAGGCCGGTCTGGAGACAATACTGAACATACCATTGGGCACGGTACCATCCTACAGAAAGTGGGTGAACAGATCCTGACGCATCGGACAGATTAAGCGGTACTTACTTTGAACTTCGGTAGCGCTTACGGCAGTAGGCTAATTTCTAGGGAAGAGTAGGCTGCAGAATTTTACTTCCGAGATGACACAGTCGGGGTCTATAACGATGCTTCGAAGACGGAAACAGGTACAAGGTCGGGTTTGTACTTTGAAGATCTGAACTTCAGAATCTCTCTCTCTCTCTCTCTCTGACTACCCGATGATTTCAGTGTTTTTTAGGCGGAAGTTTACGCTATAGACAGGCCTATTCGATCCGCAATCTCTCCTCAGCTGCATTCGCTTACTGGTCTAACTGGAACGGAATGATGTCGAACTAATATGTGTTCCAAGTCGTGCGGGCAGCCGGGGAAATGAAATTGCTGATGAGTGCTGTGGACGTGCATGCTTTTCTGTGTGCATTCTCTCGTTTGATAGATAGGTTGGCACTGAACAATATGGAACAAGTGCACAAATAACCACTTGTAGAATATCCAGAATGCTTTTGTCTTCTCTTTCCATGGAAAGGACTAAGTTTCTCCTTAGGTTCGGAAAGGGTCGATCAGCATTCTTTCGGGCTTAATTACCGGGCACTGTATGATATGCCGCATGTCAGAGGTGAGAAGGAATCGATGTAACATCTTTTCTGTGACTGTCGCACTCTTTGAAAATTTAGACTATGGCACTTGGGTGCACGTCACTTCCATGATCTGAACTGTCTTAGTTGATTGACTTTCTCAGGAGTACCAGTTAGCTCAAGTGAGGGATTTAAAAATTTTGGGTCTTTAGATGGTGAGCCTCTTACATGGCTGACCTTTCGCCTGCTTTTAATGGGTGTGTCCTGTAAAGGGTATCATAATGAGTCATAAAGTCGAGTTACCTCGGAAAACGCCAGCGACCTGCATAACCTAACCTACCTATGGCGCTGCCTCGTAGAAAGCTACGTTGTGGCTGTGATTTTCATTCAAGTTGCGCTGAGAGCGTGAGTTCAGTATATTATTACATTGAGAACAGTTGCCTTGAACTATAGTGATCAGTCATAGACACACCTCGACCCCTAACCAAAAGAAAAGTCATTTCCAAAATCATTACTTAGAATTTATACTCATGTTTAACGCTGCAGTCATATAATAAATTACCATGTGACTACAACATTCTATTCACAGTACAGGAGAATTGCTAACGTAGCGATACTCACTTTAATCCCCCTGGAATCAAACCAAATTCAATGAGTACCAATTGGATAGATCGTACTGGATATATCACACCAAATATTAGATTGGGGCTACAAGCCACTTGACTGTTTGTTGTCGGAATAGGCAGGCAATACTAGGAACTCTCTCAATTTCAATTTCTATCAATTTATTGGTTGTGAGCTTTCGGCGATTTTTGTAACCTAAACCGCAAGGAGAGACTATCAAGTCGGTGTGTAGTCGCATTGCAAGATATTAAACACTATACTCAGAGACTTGCAGGTGACTCAAGATTTTATAAATAAACTAGCTGAAACCCGGCGTGCTTCGTTGGCCCTATATTAGTTATTATGTTAGCCACTATCTTAGTGATCATTTTATATCCTTCCGGTTCAAATCCAAGCATTTAAGATAAAAACATTGTAGAATTTGTTGTTTAGCTGTATACAGTCTTCAAATAAACACTCTATAATTTTTGTATAGTACTCACTAAAACCCGGTGTGCTTTGATACACCCATCTTCATTCTTATCTAAAATACTATCTTAGTTACAGTTTTTACACTTTTTCACTATTTTGTCCCCTTCTACTCAAAATCCAATCATTTGTTTTTTTCAGAAAGACACTGTAGAATCTGTCGTTAAGCTGTATATAGTATTCAAACAAACACACATTCATTTTCGTATACGTCTATAGATTGCTTTTATCCAGCGTTTTTTCTGCCATTAGCGTTTTTGGTTGATGTGGATAGATAACGAGGCTTTAATAGTTGTCGTTCGCCAAACATACAAAATACAATAATCAGTGTAATAGGAAAGTGCCACGCCCACTATCCAATCTCTCCCCGTTGCTGACTGATGATGTGTATTGTTCACGACGTTATTTGAACCTAATTTAGAAACTTCTACAATTGCCGTTCTCAAGACATAAAGAAATCAACATTTAATTTGTATGGAAGGTACCACGCCCACATGTCGAATTCTGCCCATTTTTTTGCTTGATGATTTGTATTGATTAGGAAGTCATTCAGGCCAAATGCAGAAGCTAATGCTTTAAGCGTTCGCAAGATATACAGAAATAAACATTTAGTTTGTATGGCAGGTACTACGCCCACTTGTCCAATTTCGTCCACTTTTTGACAGAAGATTTGTATTGATTACGAAGTCATTTAGACCAAATTCAGAAACTTTAGCTTTAACCGTTTTCAAGAGATATACAAAAATCAATAATTAGTTTATCCAATTCTGTCCACCTGTGCAATTCAGCTCACTTTTTGATAGATAATAAGTATTGACAATAGCCGTTTGGCCCAAATTCAGATACTTTAGTTTTAACCGATCTCAAGATATACAAAAATCAATATTTACTTTGTAAGGGAAGTGCCATGCGCACTTATTTGATTTCGCCCACTTTTTTACTGATGATTTGGATTGACTGTGGAGCTATTTGGACCGAATTTAGAGATTCTTTATGTTACAAGTTTGAAGATAAAGACAAATAAATACTTCTTTTGTATGGGCGTGGCACAGCCTAGTTGGAATTATTGTTAAAATCCCGAAAAAGGCTGCCTTTACGGATTGTGCAAATTGGAGAGAAATAACTCTGCTGAGCATAGGGTATAAAATAATAGCGCACATTATAACAAGCCGTCTCACAAGTACACTGGAATCTGACCTCAGACCACAGCAAGCTGGACTCCGTTCCTATTGATCACGCATATACCACGTCAATAGCCTCAAGTAGTTGTGGAACCGTCTATTGAATAGTGATCTGCCCGGTAAATGCCTTTTCTAGACTTCGAGAAGACCTTCGACACTTTCAAACACGGGACCATAATGAAGGCGCTGGAATGCAAAGGGACACCACCGAAAATTATATCCAATTTACGGGAATTAAAACGCGGAGCTACACGAAAATCAATTGGACGACAAGTTAAACATAAAAGTTGGAGTGCGACAAAGATGCGTAATGTCACCACTGCTGTTTAATATTGTGCTGAATGTTGTGATGAGGAATGCCACCAACGCAAGCAATGAAGTAACATGGGGATTACAAGGACAACTGAGTGACCTAGAATATGCCGATAACACATGTCTAAGCAGGGTTGGCAAAAACTCGAGGTTTTTAAAAGAAACCCAGCCCACTGGGTTTTATAACTGCTTTTAAACTTCATTTAATTCGACAATATTTTTTTGTTTGTTAGTATAATTACGTTGTTTTAATATCTATAATGCAATTTTGCATTCTTAGTGGGATCAAGGCGGCATTATAGCACACAATGACGCCTGCTAAAATCCGGTATTTAGAGCAGATTGAAATTACTTCCATTGAAGCGTGCATTATGAGAAAACCGGCTAGAATATAAAGACAGACAGACAGACAGACATATAAAGTTTTTCTTTTGCATGACAACGCTCCGTCTCTCGTGGCAAAGTTGCCAAACAATTTTTAGAAATGATCAAATTCTCCAAACATAGCTCTTGCTGACAATTGGCTTGCGATGGATGCAATATCTATTACAATAGTATGTCGAATCACTTCTTTTAAAGAAATATAAAATCGGCTTGAAAGTTGATCACCTCAAAAAACGAGAGGTTTTTCTAATACGGGATTCGGCATTAGCTCGGAGCTGGGGAAAGATGCATGCCCGAGATTCAATATCATTTTTGAGCTAAAAAAGGAACCGAATTAATTTGTGCCCTCAATACCTAAATTTTAATTTTTTTGTTGTTAATAAACAACAAAAACCTCTAAATAAAAAAACCCACCAGGGTTTTTTTAAAATGTAAAACCAAATAAAGCCCGAGTGGGTTTAATTGGTTTACCCTATGGGTTGCTAGCCCTGCTTCTAAGCCATAAGTACACCGACTTGGTACAGAAAATCAAACTGCTAAAAGCATATACATCAAAAGCCGATCTAAAGATCAACTGCGCGAAGACCAATCATATTCGAAGGCTCACTAGTCGAACACGTTACTAGCTTCTGCTATCAAGGAAGCATCATTGACACAAATGAAGGTTCCTCTGCTAGCATTGCTAACCATCTTTGCAGCACCAAACGCAATCTTCAACTCGAATGTAAGATCAACTTTGTTGTGTAAATGCGAAATGTGGAACGCAGGCCAATGTGAACTCAACACAATTCGGGTCTTCATTAACACATATTTGAGGAGAATAGTAAGGATCTTCTGGCCGAGAATAATATCCAATGTCCATCTGTAGTCAAAAGCAAGGCAAACGTCTATAGCAACAGAAATACTTAAACGCAGATGGAACTGGATTGTTGATACGCTCCGAAACCCCAAGATTATCTGTCACGAATAGCACTAGACTGTGACCCCAAAGGTAACCGTAGAAGGGGAAGACCCGCCCATCTTGGAGAAGATAATTAGATGACGGAACCACAACAACAACGAAAACTTGGAACGAGATTTAAGTGTTAGATAGACATGATTGGAATTTATTTGTTGTGGCCCTATGTTCCATATTAGAACGGCGAGAATAAATATATATTGTTCCTTGCAGACATACAGCCGTCTTACTGTCTATAAAGCACAAACAAACAAATAAAAATACATGCCAACACACTCATTTTATTTATAAAGGGTCTGCCAGCTAACGTTTTTTTCTCAACTAGTGCTTATTTCGTGAATGGTAACACTTAGCTCATGTCTGATTTGACAGATTTGATTTTGTCCTTCCGCTGAACGAATATGGTTGTGTATACGCTTGAACACCGCTTCGCTAAGTGGACCTGCGATCGACTTACAGAAGATGCCGATTTTGCCAAAAAAAATCATCCTTTCAGATGAAACTCATTTTGATCGTGGCGGGTCTGTAAACAAGCAAAATTGTCGCATTTGGGGCACAGAAAACCCGCACGCATACATTGAAAAGCCGATACACCCAAGACGAGACACTGTTTGGTGCGGATTTTGGTCAAGAGGCATAATTGGGCCATTTTTCTTCGAAAATGAGCAAGGAATGGCCGTTACAGTCAATGGCGATCGCTATCGGGTCATGTTGAACGAATTTTTGTTCACAAAAATTGGTTTCAACAGGGTGGCGCTACGTGCCATACAGCCGAAGTTACACTCGAGGTTTTGCGCCCGTTTTTGAAGATCGCATTATCAGCCGCAGAGCTGATATCGTTCGGCCACCTCGGAGCTACGATTTGACACCGTTGGACTATTATTTGTGGGGTGCCGTCAAAGATAAGTGTTACGCCAACAAGCCAGAGACAAATGACGCTTTAAAGGACAATATTCATGAAGCCATTGGTGAAATACAGCTGCACACAATGAATAATGTACTTAAAAATTGGATCGATCGTATAGGCTACTGCATGGCCAGCCGAGGCAGCCATTTGAATGAAAATATTTTCCATTATAAACCGGAAGGATTATACTTTCAAATAAAAAAAGGAATTTGAGAAAATATTCAGTAGTTTTTTTTATAGCATTTTCCAAAAAAAAAAAAAAAAAAAAAAAAAAAAAAAATGATTAGGGTCCGCCAAATCTATAAAGGGCTGCTTTACCTACACGTTAGTTTGTTAGTTATCGTTTGGCTGTTAATAAAAAAAGTTGTGTTAAAGCGGAAATAAAAGTGTTGTATAAACAAATATTAAGTGTTGTATTAAGCAAAACAATATAAAAGAATAAAGAAACTGTAATAACAACAAAGTGGTTAAATTTTATTTTAACGCAATTCAAACGAACTCAAACATTTTCAAAAGGTTAAAACGTAACAATATAATGATTATTTTTTTTTAAATATGAATATAAAATTAATTCACTTTTTCAGACGCCTGCAATGATAGATGAATCTGACTGTGAAGTTTTGTTGGACTCTGATGTTGCAGACAATAACTCTATTACTCTGGCAAAACATGGGCGAATCCGAAAACATAAATGTAATGATAGCACTGTGCTTGAATTTGACAAATTTTTGTTTGTTTTTGCCAACAAGTGGGGCATCCGGCGGATAGAGTATGCTGAATAAAGGGGTGCTAACTGTTTTTTAGATTAGCCCTTGTTTTGAAGATATACCGTTATTTCGAATATGATGGAGTATGCATAACATATTGTTACAAAAATCGGGATGGGCACCCCTGCGTATATTACATCGCTAAAATAAATAAACAAAAGCTGCAAGAACAGCTAGGCGTGCTGTTTACAATTAACCAAATAGACAACAACAAACTTTAGTAGAGATAAGGTAAATAAAAATAAAGCGGCAACAACAGAAACTAACAGCCAAGAAAACAAGTAACAGACAATAAGAAACAACAACAAATAACAACAGCTGAAAGAGAAAGATGTTTACGTTCGCACGGCTACGTAAGAACTAGAAAGAAATTAAAAGAAAGACATGGAATCGAGAGCTTTCGATGTGTTGTTTACTCAGCCATATAATAAAAAGTACATCGATGCGAACAACAATAATTTTTTTTTGTAGTAAACTCAGCGAGTACAGTTTATGTGAACAGAGTTTGTTGGTTTGAACTCTGTGTGAAGAAGTTTATAAGGAGTGAACTCGTGAAGTGAGTCGTAAAGAAAAAAAATATAAGTTTAGGTGGAGCTAACACAGTAAGGAGAGTTAAGTGTGGATAACCTCTGATTGAAAAGGTTGTGATCGAAACTGAGTTATAATTACGATCATGTTGGAAGATCTTTAGGCAGAAAGATCTGTCGAACAGACGGAGTAATTAAGAATAGAAAATTGTTATTGCTTGTAAAAAGGCTACAAGCAGTGGTGCACAAAACTGTGCTGAATAAAGGAATTTTTAATTAAAAACTAAACCAAAATTTATTTTATTTTAACTACAATCTGCGAACTCATAAATACACGTTTTAAAAAAGGTAAAAACGTAACAATATTTATACTTACGTAACTCAAAAATGGTGTAGTTTATTAAATAAACTAAAACAACCGATAATCCGCAATAAAATTACTTTTAAGTAATGCTAAAACGATACTTTTAATCTGGCGCAGTCGTCTTAAAAATATAAATTTCTTTTGGTAGGACAGTGTGATCACTTTACTAAGTAAGTATGTGCGTACGTATGACTGATATTTAGCCTCCATTAATAAAATATCACTCATACGTACATGCGATCCTAGTGTACTTTTGCTAAAGATATCAATATTTCTATAGGGTCCGCCAAATAATTTTTTTTTTCTTTTGTGAAAATGCTATAAAAAAAAAACTACTGAATATTTTTTCTCAAATTTCTTTTTTTATTTGAAAGTACAATCCTGCCGGTTAATAATGGAAAATTATTTTGTTCAAATGGCTGCCTCGGCTGCCCATACAGTAGTCTACACAATCGGTCCAATTTTTAAGCACATTATCGATTGTGTGCAGCTGTATTTCACCAATGGCTTCACGAGTATTGTCCTTTAAAGCGTCAATTGTCTCTGGCAGCTCTGCGGCTGATAATGCGATCTTCAAAAACAGGGCACAAATCATCGAGTGTAGCTTCGGCTGTGTGGCACGTAGCGCCGTCCTGTTGAAACCAAATGTTGCTAATATCGTCCTCTTCAATCTTTGTGAACAAAAATTCGTTCAACATGGCCCGATAACGATCGCCATTGACTGTAACGGCCACTCCTTGCTCATTTTCGAAGAAAAATGGCCCAATTATGCCTCTGGACCAAAATCCGCACCAAACAGTGACTCGTCTTGGATGTATCGGCTTTTCAATGTATGCATGCGGGTTTTCTGTGCCCCAAATGCGACAATTTTGCTTGTTTACATACCCGCCAAGATTAAGATGAGCTTCACCTGAAATGATGATTTTTTGGCAAATTTTCAAAGTAATGTCGTAATATTTCCCAGTATTGTTCAAGCGTATACACAACCATATTCGTTCAGCGGAAGGATAAAACTAATTATCCGTCAAATCAGACATGAGCTAAGTGTTACCATTCTCGAAATAAGCACTAGTTGAAAAAAAAAAACGTTAGATGGCGGACCCTTTAGAACTACAGCGTGAAGCGGGAACTGTGAACATGGGTGTAATGAAGAGCATCCCTGACTTTGAGCTACTGTGGAGGGAGGGTAGGAGTGAAGTAGGGATTGTTAAATCCGCTACAATTCTAATGCTCATTATCATGATCGTGGGAGTGAACCATGGAGTGCCCAGTGTCGACCCCAGCTAAAAGGGATGGCGGTGGTGGCGCGGTGTTTTTCGTGACTATACCAAGGTCTATAAGCCTTTAGCCACGTGGCCCAGCATTTTCCAGACGGAGATCCAGGCAATTGCGTTGAATCATGGGCGCTTCTATAAAAACATGTGCACATATTTTTCCTTTGGGGCATATTGACTCGAAACGATTACGCGAGTGCTATAGAAATGTCTACACCCTACACTTTCTTGGGTCCCTATCAGAGTTGGCAAAAATCCAACCCGTCGAGTTTTATTGGGTTTTTCGGGTTTTGTAAATGCTTCAAAATTTCGTTCAAGTCGACAATATTTTTTGTTTGTTTATACAATACAATCACGTTGTTTTTGTATTTATAATGCACTATTTTGCACTCTTGGTGGGATCAAGGTGGCACTGTGTACCATGAGCTGCTTAAACTGGGTGATCGAAACAGACCGCAATTACTTCGTTTGAATAATGCACTGTGAGAAAAATGGCTTAAATACAAAGACAACACACGACCTCAGGTTGCAAAAGTTTTAAAACAATTATTAGAAACGATCAAATGCCATTACTCCGTCGGCTGTTGCGACGGATACAATATACTCACACGTCCTTATACGGGCTTTTTAACATGACATATCGCTATAATGGCCTGTTTGTATGAGGGTACACATTCGTTTTAAACACAAATTACTTTGTTTTACGGTAAAAAAAACTTGGATTCTCTGCAAACGTAACACATAATCATTTCGTTTAAAGGCAATTCGATTTGCGGACTACACTTTCTGAATTTAATAGGTAGTATAGGCCGTATAACGAGGTATGAGTTTATCTTTTAACATGTCACCAAATCACTTCCTTTTGAAGAAATAAAAAATTTGGCTTCAAAGTTGGAACGAGAAGTTTTTATGAGACGGAATTTGGATTTTAGCTCAGAAGTGGGGAAAGGATGTAAGCAGTGATTTGATAAATTTTTTATTTTTGTTGATTATCTGTTTGAGCTCAAAAACGAAACAAATAAATTTGTAGTCCAAATACATAAATTGAACCTATTTTTGTTGTAAATAAACTACGATAACCTTTAAATAAAAAATCTCAGCCGGGTTTTTTAAATATAATCTTAATACAACCCGGGTGGGTTTAATTTGGTTACCCAGTGGGTTGCGAACCGTGGTCCCTGAACACACTGGTGTAATGGTAAATGAAATCTCCGACCTACTAGAAAAGTGGGGCTCGGCCGCTTCACTTGTGAGACCATTATCATACTGTGGTATTAGCCAGGCCACCAGGGAAAAACAAAACTATGAGTGAGAACATGAACTTCGCTCGACATTTTGGGCACAATGCCGGGGTTTAAGGCAGACGAAGCCGCTGTTAAGATACTTTATATAAAACGTGTCTGTTATAGAGGTATAGAGCTTTAAGTTGGCATTACTTCTCAAGATGGCGACCGATTTAACAGCAGTCAAGTGATTTATTCTCAGTTTGGTTTGGCAATTCATCATGAATAGACTCACGCCTAAACAACGCTATAGTGCAATCTTATTTCAAAAATAAGGGTTCTGTGCGAAAAACGTATCGCGCACTACGTCCATTTTATCGTCGACAAAATCGTCCATCAGAGCAGTTAATTCGATTAACCATGGAACGTTTTCGCACCACGTTTACTCTTATTGAGAACTCGCATCCCCAGAGACGCTGTACGGTGCGTACAGAAGAAACTATTGCTGCTGTAGAGCGTAGCATTGAGGAAGACCCTAACGAGTCCATCCGCCATCGAGCACAGGAATTGGATCTGTGTCCATCCACCTTATGGAAGATTTTGCGGAAGGATCTTGGTTTGCGTGCTTACAAAATCCAACTCGACACGATCATCAAGTAAGGCGTAGATTCGTCGAATGGATCCAATAAAAGATTACCGTTGATCCCTACTTTCATAAGCGAATTTTGTTTAGCGGTGAAGCTCACTTTTGTTTGAATGGCTACGTCAACAAATAAAACTGCCGCATTTGGAGTGAAGGTAATCCTCAAGTGTATGTGGAAACACCGTTACATCCAAAAAAACTGACTGTTAGATGCGCTTAATGGGTTGCTGGAATCATTGGTTCGTACTTTTTCAAAAACGATGGTGCCCAGAACGTTACAGTCAATGGTGATCGGTATAGAGCCATGATTACTAACTTTTTCATTCCTGAATTGAATAACCATGATGCCCAGGAGGTGTGGTGTCAACAAGACGGCGCAACATGTCACACAGCTCGTGCCACAATAGATTTATTGAAAGACACGTTTGGTAACCGCCAAATTTCACGTTTTGGACCTGTGAATTGGCCTCCAAGATCTTGTGATTCTCTCCATTTATGGAGTCCTTTATTGGGCTTGAACAGGCTCGTCGACTACCCATTGGGTATATTGTGGTGTTCGCACGTAATTCTGAGGGTAATGTTCTGGAGATTAGTGTTTCCAAACCGAACGAACAGTCATCCGTCTTTGGATATTATATCGATAGAAGATTGAATGGGCTTTCTTTTAAGTGATTACTACCTATTGCCGTTAGCACATTAGTGGGTCTAACCAACGAGTATATGGCACAATAGATCCATGCCATAGCGAGATGTTCCTCTCCGACCCGGTTAATAAAAACAACGGTTTTTACATTGTCTCACCCTTTTGAGAAATGCTTTTCGGTGGGATTTGACAGCTACGTTTTGATTAGCGATAGACATTTTGTTTTTGACTTGACAATTTCGTTAGTCCGTATAGTTTCTCTTTTATCAATGCCATTCACAGTTTCCGTTTCAAGCTGTTGCAAGTTAATATACATACGTATGTACATATGTATATCGATTATCGAACATGGCATGGCATTAAACTGTACAGAACAGTTGTGTATGACACAGTATTTTAAGCTCAGCATACACGTAATACAGTAAATGGTAATAAGTTAGTCATTAAATGTAAAATTTTATCAATTTGATCATACGGCGTAAGCATGAAGGGAAATACTTTTCACAATTCCAAATAAAACTTTAATCTGAAGAAGTTGTAAACACTCTGTTTACTTTCATAGTCGTGACAATGCTATTTATGTAGAAACTTATGTAGAAACTTATTCACTTTTTCAACTTTTCCAACAGATATAGCTTAACACTACTTCAGTAAAATGATCAGCTAATATATGTAGAGCCAGTACGAAACAATTCGTATACTAGGATTGGTTGTGTACAAGTCTCCTCTTACTGACTAGTGACTAAAGCTTTGTAGTTTATAAAGCTAACGATTGGACTCTTAACAGACAATAATGGCTATAAGATCAGCGGTTTAAGAACAGATTCCTTGGAAATACCAATGTGAACAAACAAACACTTACTTAAAATTACTACATAATTCGAAATATTTTCAAATTCTTACACTCATGTTCATAAAAAATAAAATGTATTTACACCCTTATTAATAAAAAAAAAATTCTGCTTATAAAGGGTTTATAAAATAAGCTTTCATACAAATTATGTTTTAAAAATCTTTTAAAAACCAAAATATTTTTATGAATAAGTGGTCAAACTCTATTTCAAGAAAATTGTAACGGGTCCGCCATCTAACGTTTTTTTTCAACTAGTGCTTAATTCGTGAATGGTAACACTTAGCTCATGTCTGATTTGACAGGTAATTTTTTTTATCTTTCCGCTGAACGAATATGGTTGTATATACGCTTGAACAACGCTGGGAAATATTGCGACATTACTTTGAAAATCATGGTAATGTTGCAGATCAAAAATCATCTTTTCAGATGAAGCTGATTTTGATCTTGGCGGGTATGTAAACAAACAAAATTGTTGCATTTGTGGTACAGAAAACCCGCACACATACATTGAAAAACTGCTACACCCAAGACGAGTCACTGTCTGATACGGGTTTTGGTCCAGAGGCATAATTGGGCCATTTTTCGTCGAAAATGAGCAAGGAGTGGCCGTTACAGTCAATGGCGATCGTTATCGAGCCATGTTGAACGATTTTTTGTTCACAAAAATTGAAGAGGAGGATATTAGCAACATTTGGTTTCAACAGGACGGCGCTACATGCCACACAGCCGAAGCTACACCCGATGATTTGCGCCATGTTTTTCAAGATCGCATTATCAGCCGCAGAGCTGATGTCGTTTGGCCACCTCGGAGCTGCGATTTGACACCGTTGGACTATTATTTGTGTTACGCCAACAAGCCAGAGACAATTGTCGCTTTAAAGGACAATATACGTGAAGTCATTGGTGAAATACAGCTGCACACAATCGATAATGTGTTTAAAAATTTGACCGATCGTGTAGGCTACTGCATGGCAAGCCGAGGCAGCCATTTGAATGAAATTATTTTCCATTATTAACCGGAAGGATTGTACTTTCAAATAAAAAAAGAAATTTGAGAAAATATTTAGTACTTTTAAAAGCATTATAAAAAAAAAAATTTGGCGGTTTATATGAAAAATTTGAAATAAAATAAATTTTAAAATCATTTTAAATTTTATGAATATGGGCGTAAAGACAATATTTAAAAGCAAAACTACTTTATACACGTGCATGTATATTTATTATGTACACACATATAAATGTGCATTTTACAACAAACATATTTATAAATTATATTTTTTTAAATTTAATAAAAATTTATTACCACCCATTTAATTGTTTGACATATTTTTTTTCTTTTTTTGCCAATTTATCATTTAGTTTTTAATATTCTGTAAAAATACCAAAATTTATTACAGTTTTAATGTATTTCAACCCACTGTTAAATGTTTAAATGTTAACCTCATGGCGAAAAAAAAAAATAAAAAAAATCACATAAACAAACCAAAATCTATATATACAGTTACACACACATACACATACACACACACACGCTAACATGACAAACAATAAATGATTAACGTGTTGCTTTTAATTGTATTTTACATCGATATCATATTGTAAAAGTGAAACAATAACAACAATAACAATGTAAAAGCAAACAAAAGCAGAGAAGAACTTTAAAGTCACACAGGCATACACACACACGTAGATGTTTTGTAAAAAGCAAAACAAAAACATAAAATTTGTTATGGTAGCTAAACGAGAGTAAGTGAGCAAAGGCAGAGAGTAAAAGGCAAACAACTGAAAAATAAAAATCGTTTAAAAAGTAAAGTAATGTAGTAGTAGTGGTTGTGGTGGTGGTGATGGTGGTGGTTGTAGTAGTAGGTTAAAAACAAAACGCCACTTTTAAAAGAGAAAGCTTAAGGGGGGAGCAGTAGAGAGAGCAAGTGTTGTAAAAGTATTCCAAATTTAAAGCTTTTTACTACCCTTAAAGCTTACTAATACCAAGAGAAACAGTATATGTTTTTCACCACTTTATTTAGGGTAAGCACACACATACATTTACATTTACTTGGGGAGAAGAAAAGAGAGTCAACATTGCTTTTTTCATTAATATAAAGAAAAAAATATTCACTTGCCTTACACAACACTGAAGAAACTTTTCACAACGTTGCGAATTGTGGAGCCTAACGGACGTGTACGGAGAAGAAGTATTTAAAAAAAAAGAAGAGTAAAGAAAGAAAAAAACAAATAATAAAACATACATACACATGCATATTTAATAAAATAAAAAATTTAAATAATAAGTAAAGAAAATTTTAATTAAATTTAAAAAATGTGTAAATTCTAGCAAAAGTATTAAATAAAATAAAAAACAACAACAACAAGCATTAAGATTCATAAAAAAAGATAAATAAACAAACAGCATTTATTTATAGTTAAATTATGTAAATAAACAATTATCAACAACAAAAAAAAAAATCAATCAATTTTATTATCGAAATTCAAACAAATAAAACAAAATTTATGTTTAGTTTTCAACAAATTAAAATAAATAACAAATTCAAAGAAAATATATTTAAAATTTGTTTTGTGTTTGAAAATGTTTATAAAATAATTAAAAAAATAATCGTAATAATAAAAATAAAACAAATTTTTTATTAAAATACGATGCAAAAATATAACAATAATAATGCAGTTTATTTCCCATAGTGTTCTGTTTTCATAACCGTTATATTCGATTTTATTTTTTTGTTTTCCATGTTTTAAATAAAGTTTTTCTTTTCTTTTAATAACTGTTGCACTTGTATTGTGTATGCAAAACAACAACAAAAAAAGCGAGAGAAAAAAATTTACAACAACTGACAACAACAAAAAGATTTTTAATGTTTAAGACCAACGACAAAAAAACAAGAAATAGAGCGAACAAATGCCCTAAAACAACAACTATTACAAAAACAAAATTAAAACTGTTTTACAAAAATACAAATCAACGCATACCAATAGGAATAGAAGGAGAAGGAAACCTTCAACTGAAAAAATGCATTTTTTTTTTTAAGAGAAAAAGTGTTTAATTTTTGTCTTTATTTCTTTTATTATATAGAAAATTAAAAAACAAACTTAAAAATTTACAAATCTTTTTGGTAACTCTAGACAGTTTGTACTTAAAGTTTCTAACTCTATGCCCTTTGACTTAGTAGGATTGGCAGGGCTGTGCAGCGCCCTTCAGGCAGTATTATCTACCATCGCAAGGGCGATGCTCTATCAGATATCTGGTAGGAAAATTCGTATAATAACTGATAGCAAAGTGGCGTTACGTTACCTTGCGACTGTGTACGGTGCTGGTCTGGAATAGTTTCGTTTCGTTTGTATGCACTGGCTTTCACACTCTATCGTGAGTGCTGATACATGAGAATATAGTGACTGGGTGATTTTCAAATTCATGTTCTCCATTTGTTTTCATGCTGCGATCGTATCGATACTGATTTCTTAAGTTTATCCCAGAGTAGCTGATATGATGAAGCTTCTTTCAGATTGAAAAACAATGTTTGGCCTGCCTTGCATACGCTTAGGAATACTAAATTATTAGTATTCTTAGGGCGCGAGTGAGTGATCTGATGGCTATTGGCATCTATGCCAAAAAGCTTTTGGTCATTCATTAAAAGGCTAGGAACAGCGCTAGTTCGTTTGGCACAAATATTTGCAAGTAATTGAAACTTAATGGAGCGCATTTACCCCCTACCCGAACTTGAAAGAGTACCAGAGACTACGCCTAGTCTATTCTTCCGAGCCCATGCAGTCAAAAATATTTTGCAAATCTCAACGTTAATACGTCTTCTAAGTCAGATAGCATTCCAGCGCAGATCCTAAAAGCATTATTCTTTGACGCTTGTGCGTCCTTTGGCTAACCTTTTGAATGCATCCTATCGTGCCGGTATTTTGCCATGTTGCTGGAAAGTTGCCCATGTGAAGCCATTCCATAAAAAGGGTGAGGCTAGTAACGCTGATAACTACTGCCCATTAGCAGTTTGTTCGCCATTCTTCAAGGTTAAAAAGAGTATGATTTATCACCACCTTGTAAAGTATTTTGAGCCCAACAATTGGCCAAGCGCTCGCCAGTACGATTTCTGTAGGGGCCGCTCTACTACTGATCTGCTGGCGTTAGTCTCCAAGAAGTTAGTCTCTAATAAGTCCATTCATAGATTTGGTGAGTGTAACGTTGTGTCCGTGGATGTTTCCAAGGCGTTTGAAAGAGATTGGCATGAGGCTTTCATTTCGAAGCTGATTGCTTCTGGTGTCAGTAGTCAATTTTCTTCGTTTACATATATCAAGCTTTCTCAGAAATCGTTCTATGAGAGTAGTTATAGATGGGACCTCACTCGAGGAGTTCAGAATTAATTCGGTAGGTCCGTAAGGCTCTGTTCTTTCTGCAACATTTGTCATTCATGTTCTTTTGGAGATTGAGGCGAGAAGAAGGAATGAACGACACGCTCACAGGCGACTTGGCGACAATCTCCGAGTGAAGTCGTGCGCATAGGCCGATTTAAAAGCGCGTAAGACCCAATGTTATTTTTTGACACACAGGCGTGGTGTTGTGTTGTCATCTAAGACTATAAATAATGTAGATGCTCCACTGCAGTGTCGAAAAAAGCATTCAACTGCCTCGGTTTCTTAAAACGGTAGACGGAATACAACTCTCATGTATGGGCTGGTGCTTCAAAGTCTAGTTTGGAGCTTCTCGACCGCGTACAGAAGAGGGCGAAGGTGCTTATTAATGACGGTAGGGTAGCCAACTTTATCGACTCATTAGAGCATCGTCGCAAAGTGGCGTGCGTTCTATCGGTCCTATTACAGATTGTGTTCTGACGAAATAAGGGGATTAATTCCCGATAAGCACACATTTTTACGTAGTAGCCGTATTATTCGTAGAAAGTCTTCCCTGAATCCTACTCCCTCTTTCCTCATTCTCACAGCCTATTTCCCTGGTACCAACATAATTTACTGTATAAGTAGGAGTCAGGTTTGCGGTATTTTGGGGATATTTAAGAGTTCTCGGTCCAAACACTGAGTGTTATGTGATTTTTTATTTTGGCCAGAGATAGCACAATTGACTGTGAGCTTTAAAAAAGCTACGTTTAACGATGAGTCTGATACTGCTCTTTTGAAACAAATATCCAGGATTGGTTTTGGACTCCCCTAGAAGGATGGAGTCTCACTTAGGCCATAAATTGGGTCCACTGTGATAACACAAGCTTAAAACTTAGATCAGGGATCAAAGTCCTCTTCTTACCCCGGTCGGTCCAGCAAAGCCCAGAGATAATGCACGTGCGCTCATGCCGCTAACGAATTTGAGTCTCACCATACATCGGCCGGAGAATATCCAGCCTCACCGGAGCAATCGGTAAGGTTCTTTCGGTTTCGAACAAATTTCTAAGCGATGCTAGAATATGACAATTAATATCGATTCCAAGACAATTAAAGAAGTGCAAAGAGCGATTAAACATCAACACTTTTCACAAAAAAAAAACTGATTTTAATGAAAAAATGGTTTAATTCAAGATTTCTTTCTTTCTTTTTAAGATTTTTAAGTAAATATCTGAAAATTATCTACAATTCTAGATATAACCAATAAAATTCTAATCAAATTCTTTTCTTTTCAATTTTAATAAAACCTAAATCATCTACTAATACCCAAGGGTATACTTCCTCTTGCAAAACATTATTGCACCTTCGATTTTTCTTGTCTTTCCCCGGCATTATTGTTATTATTGCTATAGTTGTTGTTGTTATTATTTTCTTCGTTAAATTCTATTTATGACATTAACAGTTGTTTCCTTTCTTCTTTTTTTTTGTTCTTTTTGTGTGTTTATGAATTCACTCACATTATCTCCTATTTATTAGTAACAATTGTTGTTGTTTTAGACACTATTTGCATTCTTCATGAGAGCAAAGTAATGTAATGGCCCCACATAATTTTTTTTTGCTGTTATACAAGTAAATGTTAGTGTACGTGTGTGTGTGTGTGTGTGCTAGAGAGAGGGAACGTTGTAGTTGTACATATGATGGCGCCTTTATAACAATTAAAAATAAAACATAAACAAAACATCTCACTATTGCCACCACGAATGGTGCTGACGCTCTGAGCACATGTTTATTACGAGGGCGGATTGATATTGAAGCTACCTAAGTATGAAAAAACAGTTTTTTTTCAAAAACCATTCATTTCTCAACATAGTCTCCTTTTAGCGCAATACACTTAGTAAGACGATTTTCCAACTTTTTCACACCATCTCGTATCGTATTATTCGATTTTGGGAACTCCTCAAAATACGCATTAGTTTCGGTAATCACTTCTTCGTTTGAGATGAATCTTTTTCCTGCGAGCCATTTTTTCAAGGTTGGAAACGGGAAAAAGTCACTAGGGGCTAAATCTGGACTATAAGGTGAATGATCAACCAATTCAAAGCGGATTTCACGTAGTTTTAGCATCGTATCTAATGCTGTGTGAACCGGTGCGTTGTCTTGAAGAAAGAGTACTTTTTTCTTGTTTAAATGTGGCCGTTTTTCCTTGATTGCATCAACCAATCGATCCAATAATGCACGATAATACTCTCCTGTGATTGTGGATCCCTTTTCAAGATAATCGATGAGCAATATTCCATGTGCATCCCAAAATACAGTGGCCATAACCTTGCCAGCCGATTTCGCTGTCTTCGCCTTCTTCAGAGCACTTCCACCAGCTTCCACCCATTGCTTCGATTGATTTTTGGTTTCAGGTGTGTAGTGGTGGACCCACGTTTCATCAACAGTTATTAATCTATGCCAAAATTCAGCAGGATTATGCTTTATCATGTCCAAACACCGCTGTGAAGTGATCTGTCGAACTCGTTTTTGTTCAACACTGAGCAAACGCAGCACCCATCTTGCCGATAGCTTTTTCATATGCAAATGTTCATGCAAAATGTTGAACACACGTTCATATGATATGTTTACCATTTCAGCAATCTCACGGATTTTGACACGGCGATCATTCATAACGATATCGAGGATTTTCTTGCTATTTTCTTCAGTAACCACCTCTTTTGGCCTTTCTGCTGATGGTATTGTTGCAGTGCTTGTTCGGCCCCGTTTAAATTCAGCAATCCTATATTTTACCATACAATCTGACGGAGCAGATTCGCTGTAATGTTTATCAAACTTTCTTTTGTCTCTTTCGCCGTTTTGCCTTTCAAATAATAGTGTTTAATCACTAAACGAAATTCACTTTTTTCCATTTGCCAAGAATCACAAAAGTTGCATACTTCAAACGACTACAACAAATAAACTAATCGATTAATTTGGCTAAAATTTTAACAGCTGACGTTTGACAGATCGTAATTTCTAAGAAAGAAAAAGTTTTTGTGTTTGTGCTGCCATCTAGCGCTAGGTAGCTTCAATGTCAATCCGCCTCGTATATGGCATATTGCCTTAGTATTGGTATGGGGAAGGGGATTTGTTGTTGTGCAAATAGTAAAAATCCTATATGATTGAAATACTTAAAGAAACGCACTCATACATATGAATAGACATTATTTCGCCATGTGTTTGTTTATACCCGTAATACGATTTTTGTTGAGTTAGAATTTATATTTGTTTTTCACCGTTACAGCCATGTGTTCATAGAAAAAGTGTTAAATGTTTAAAACAAAATGGCAACAATAACGACAGCAATAATAACAATAATAAAAAAAAGTGGCCATAACATTTATTTATTGTTATACTTCTTCTTCTTTTTTATGAGAAGCAATTATAGCGATGCAGAGAAATTTAAAAACTTCACTTAAGGCAATAAACGACTAAGCAGTACCCTTATGCTGTCTAAATACATACATAAAGGGTCCGCCAAACAAATTTTTTTTGAAAATGCTATTAAAAAAACTACTGAATATTTTCTCAAATTACTTTTTTTATTTGCAAGTACAATTCTTCCGGTTAATAATGGAAAATAATTTCATTCAAATGGCTGCCTCGGCTGGCCATGCAGTAGCCTATATGATCGATCCAATTTTTAAGTACATTATCGATTGTGTGCAGCTGTATTTCACCAATGGCTTCACGAATATTGTCCTTTAAAGCATCAATTGTCTCTGGCTTGTTGGCGTAACACTTATCTTTGACGGCATCCCACAAATAATAGTCCGACGGTGTCAAATCTCAGCTCCGAGGTGGCCAAACGACATCAGCTCTGCGGCTGATAATGCGATCTTCAAATACATGGCGCAAAACATCGAGTGTAGCTTCGGCTGTGTGGCACGTAGCGCCGTCCTGTTGAAACCAAATGTTGCTAATATCCTCCTCTTCAATTTTTGTGAACAAAAATTCGTTCAACATGGCTCGATAACGATCGCCATTGACTGTAACGGCCACTACTTGCTCATTTTCGAAGAAAAATGGCCCAATTATGCCTCTTGTCCAAAATTCGTCCCAAACAGTGACTCGTCTTGGGTGTATCGGCTTTTCAATGTATGCGTGCGGGTTTTCTGTGCCCCAAATGCGACAATATTGCTTGTTCACATACCCGCCAAGATGAAAATTAGCTTCATCTAAACACATCGCACATATTCTGCAACATTACCATGATTTTCAAAGTAATGTCGCAATATTTCCCAGTATTGTTCAAGCGTATACAAAACCATATTCGTTCAGCGGAAGGACAAAACTAATTATTTGTCAAATCAGACCTGAGCTAAGTGTTACCATTCACGAAATAAGCACTTGTTGAAAAAAGAACGTTAGGTGGCGGACCCTTTAGTATGGAACATTTGCTTATGTATGTATGTAAGCATATGTTGGCCTATATGGGTCATTTCCAGTGTAAGGTGAATATGTATACTCTTGCATATAACAACTAATGTGTCATGTACATAAGTATGTATGTCTGTATATGGATATGGAAATAGACTAAAGGCATTAAATACGCTGAATTGATTGAAGCAAAATAACAAAAAAAAGCAATAAAAATTAATTGATGAAAAGGAATGAAATTGTGATATTTATTTGCAAAAAAAAAAAAAATGACTAATAAATAAACAGAAATTTAAACAAACAATTCATAAAAATAATTTATTGCTTTTTTCTCTCACTCTTAATTGGCAGCTATTAAACAGTTTGATTTAAATTTCAAGGAAAAGAAATTTTTTTTAAAAAAGTAATTAAAATTTCTAGGAAAGCTTTAAATGTTTAATACGTTGGTTTAAAACTCCATAGTTCTCATTAAATACATTTGAAATGAACAAATTTTGTTAAAAACTGTCAAATTCTTCATATAAATATTTCTATTGTTACTGTTTTCATAATTTCCAATATTTCGTTAATGTTCGAAAATTCGAAAATAAATTTCGAAAATGATTTTTTTTTTACAAAAGTACCAAATACTGTGTGAAATAGGTAAATTTTCAATAAATTTATATTTTGCTTTAATAATAAGCCCTTAAAAGCCTATAAAACCATTTCTAAATTAACAAATTTAGTTCAAAATTCATTATTTTATCAGGGCAGTTGCTCTTATTGTGCACATATTTATATAGGGTGTTTTTTTGTAGGGATATAGAGCTTTAAGTTGCAATACAACAGCGATGGATTATTCGATTGACATGAATTTTATTTATCCGAAAGATAATCTTGTGGCATTACATTTTAAATATGATTTCTGGCATATGACCGCCACGGCTGGAGCGGACGTAGGTCAATCTGGACTTCCAATTTTCGATGACTTTTTCCAACATTTGTGGCCGTATATCGGCAATAACACGGCGAGTATTGTCTTCCAAATGGTCAAGCGTTTGTGGCTTTACCGCTTAGACCAATGACTTTACATAGCCCCACAGAAAGTAGAGTAGCGGTGTTAAAACATAAGATCTTGGAGGCCAATTCACAGGTCCAAAACGTGAAATTAGGCGGTCACCAAACGTGTCTTTCAATAAATCCATTGTGGCACGAGCTGTGTGACATGTTGCGCCGTCTTGTTGAAACCACATCTCCTGGACATCGTGGTTATTCAATTCAGGAATGAAAAAGTTAATAATCATGGCTCTATAGCGATCACCATTGACTGTAACGTTCTGGCCACCATCGTTTTTGAAAAAGTACGGGCCAATGATTCCACCAGCCCATAAAGCGCACCAAACAGTCAGTTTTTCTGGATGTAACGGTGTTTCCACATACACTTACAGTTTTGTTTGTTGACGTAGCCATTCAATCAGAAGTGCGCTTTATCGCTGAACAAAATTCACTTATGAAAATCGGGAACAACGGTAATCTCGTTTTACTTGATGATCGTTTGGCTTCAATTCTTACACGAGTTGGATTTCGTAAGCACGCAAACCAAGATCCTTCCGCAAAATCTTCCATAAAGTGGACGAACACAGATCCAATTCCTGTTCTCGATGGCGGATGGACTCATTCGGGTCTTCCTCAATGCTACGCTCTACAGCAGCAATAGCTTCTTCTGTACGCACCGTACAGCATCTCTGGGGATGCGAGTTATCAATAAGAGTAAACGTGGTGCGAAAACGTTCCATGGTTAATCGAATTAACTGCTCTGATGGACGATTTTGTCGACGATAAAATGGACGTAGTGCGCGATACATTTTCCGCACAGAACCATTATTTTTGAAATAAAATTGCACTATTGCAAGCGTTGCTCAGGCGTGAGTCCATTCATGATGAATTGCCAAACCAAACTGAGAATAAATCACTTAACAGCTGGTAAATCGGTCTCCATCTTGAAAAGTAATACCAACTTAAAGTTACATACCTCTATAAAAAACACGCTTTAATTTCTGACATTCGAATATTCGAAACTTCGGAAATGGAATTTTTTCAAAAGAACCCAAATATTACACGAAATACTAAAAATCGCAACAATTACATACTTTACATTAACAATTACCCAATAGAAGCCTGTAAAAACCTTTTCAAATTGTCAAAATTAGACGAAATTCTAAATTTTTGGATAAAAAAGAGACTTTGGCCAGTAACAAATGGGGATAAATTTTGCCTTAAATTTAAAATGTTTGTATGAACACATAAATTTCTATAACATTCCATGAAGTAACACGGGGACTTCTCTCAGTCAATGAGCTGCACCCGATTCCATTTTTAGACTCATTGAAAGGGACCTACAGTTTAAAGCCGGCTCCGAACGGCAAATGCATTTAGAGAAGTTTTCAATAGTAGTGATACTCATAACCAGTTACTAGCTAATGTTACGAGGTGATAGCGCTGTTGAAAAACTTTATTTTTTTTCAGATGCTCTGGCCTGGTATTGAACCGAGGACTTTCTGGTTGGTAGGTGTCTTACCTACCATACTACAGCGGCATACACACGGTTGTATGAACAACAGTTTTTTTTATAAAATTTTTCTATTATTATGGGAGAATTGCATTTTACTTTGACATCTACATTTTCAACTAAATTTTTTTTATTTATTAAAGGGTCCGCCATCTAACTTTTTTTTTTAACTAATGCTTATTTTGTGAATGGTAACACTTAGCTCGTGTCTGATTTGACAGATAATTAGTTTTATTCTTCCGCTGAACGAATATTGTTGTGTATACGCTGCGCTAAGTGGGCCTGCAATCGACTTACAGAAGATGGCGATTTTGCCAAAAAAAAAAAAAAAAAAAAAAATCATCTTTTCAGATGAAGCTCATTTTGATCTTGGCGGGTATGTAAACAAGCAAAATTGTCGCATTTGGGGCACACAAAACCCGCACGTATACATTGAAAAGCCGATACACCCAAGACGAGTCACTGTTTGGTACGGGTTTTGGTCCAGAGGCAGAGCAAGCAGTGGCCGTTACAGTCAATGGCGATCGTTATCGGGCCATGTTGATTACAAACCATGTTTGTTCACAAAAATTGAAGAGGAGGATATTAGTAACATTTGGTTTCAATAGGACGGCGCTACGTACTACACAGTCGAAGCTACACTCGATGTTTTGCGCTCTGTTTTTGAAGATCGCATTATCAGCCGCAGATCTGATGTCGTTTGGCCACCTCCGAGCTGCGATTTGACACCGTTGGTCTATTATTTGTGGGGTGCCCTCAAAGATAAGTGTTACGCCAACAAGCCAGGGGCAATTTCGTAATGCCCGGACCCTTTATATAAAATTATATAAACCTTCGATTTTCCAACTTTAAACTATAATATTTCTAAGCCAACTCGAACTCAACTTTGAACTTAACCAAAAAAATATTTATTTCCCTTTAAAAAAGTTTAAGGATTAGAAAATTTGCTTTTTTGTGTTACTTTTAGAATCACTAAAGTGTTTCGAAATTACAGGAACTGCTTTAAAAATCAAAATTTTTTATATAAAACTATTTCTTTATTTTTACTACAGTTATATTTGACTTTTTAGTGCATCTTCGAAAATTCGAACTCAATTTCGAAATTGAGATTTTATTCCAAAAAGTTCTTTAAATGATAATGCATACATATGTGTATAACAAACACAACGTATTATAATTTTAAACATCATTTACGGCTTGTTTTGACAATCCGAAATTTGAAAATTTCTGTATATCAAAAAAAAAAATAATAATAATAATTGAGGCATAAATTTGAAGAAAAACCAACTGTAAAATTATAAACATAATTTTATTTCAATTTTTACAGAGTAATAATGGAAATTCAATTTATTTAAGAAATTATTTGGGAAAATTAATAGTAACTAAATAAGCAAGACGACACTACCACCAAAACCCAACAGAAATTATTGAAAACATAAAAGAAACAAAGCAAAACAAATAATTTGTGAAAAAAAACTTTAGCGCGAAACCCCATACATGGTATGCATTAAAAAATTCTAAACAAAATCAAGCATAACAAATAACAAAACCCACAAATAAAATTTAAAAAAACACCAATAAACAACCCAACCAACACCGAGAGAATCACCAACAAGCAAGCAAGAAAACCACCACTTAATAACGGAAAACAATAACAAGAAACCACCAAAAAGCAAAAAAAAAACAACATCAGTGGCTCAAAATATAAGAGGACAACAAAAAACCTACATTTTCAACAACAATTAAAGCAAAAAACAACAACAACAACAATAAAAAATCTAAAGAAGCATTAAAAACAAGCAAAACTTAAGCTTAAGGTTTTAATAACCTTTAAAAGCAGAACAACAACAGCTACAACAACAGCAGCACCTTTTGATTTCTGTCTGTGCGTGTGTGTGCAGTAATAAATATGTCCGAAAAGAGCGACAACAATGGCGATGATCAAACATCACAAACGCTTGACGAAGCCGTTGGTGAAAATAAAATGAAAAGTCGTCTACGTAAGGGCGCCCTTAAGAAGAAAAACATTTTCAATGTTAAGGATCATTGTTTTATACCACGATTCTTCAAGCAGCCAACATTCTGTTCACACTGCAAGGATTTTATATGGTAAGTGAAGGCATAAGAAATAAGTTTTTTATTTAAATTATTTATTAAGAGATCTTCTAATACCGCAAAAAAAAATGCATATGCAACGGTATCTCATACTATACAAAAAATGAATGTGTGTTTGTATGTATGTAGACAGTTAAACCACTGAACCAAATTTCTTGACTTTTGATTCTGTATGTCCTGAAGGAACTGCAGGCTTTACAAATTTCAAAAATTCCAACTGGGCTGTGCCACGCCCATATAAAGTGTATATTTATTTGTCGATATCTGCCAAATGGCAACAGAAAGATTCTACAAATTTAGCCCAAATAGATTAACAGTCGAAACAAATCATCAGTCACAACGTGGGCGGAATTGGACAATTGGCCGTGGTACCTCCCATGCGAAGTAAATATTGGTTTTAGTATATCTTTAGAACGGTTATAGCTAAAGTTTCAGAATTTGTCATAGTCAATCATCAGGCTGAAAGAGAGAGGAATTAGTACGTACAAGGGGGTAGTACCCACAAGCAAACTAAATATCGATTTCATTATATCTTTAAAACGGTTAAAGTAAAAGTTTCTGAATATGGTCTAAATGAGTTTATAGTCAATGCAAATCATCAGCCAAAAAGTGGGCGCAATTAGATAAGTGGGAGTGGCACTTACCAAACAAAGTAAATATTGATTTTTGTATATCTTGAGAACGATTATAGCTAAAGTTTCAGAGTTTGTCATAGTCAATACAAATTTCGTCGATTTCAAGAAAGCGTTTGATACCATCAGGCGAACGGCCATATGGAAAGCACTAAGAAGCAAAGGAGTACCCCAGAAGATAATTCGAATAATTAGAGCGATGTATGAGGATGCAGAACTTTCAGTTCTTCTCAACGGAAACATCAGCCAATCATTCCACACCAATGCTGGAGTTAAACAAGGATGCCCACTATCACCTCAGCTATTCACCATCGTGCTGGATGACATAATGAGCAGAGTTTGTTCGAAAAGAAGAGGGATCACCTGGAGTCTCTCACGCCAACTTGAAGATTTGGACTATGTGGATGACATGTGTCTAGTTTCGCATAAGATTTCCAATATGCAGTCGAAACTGGAGGAGCTGGAAAAATTGGCTTATAGTGTTAGGCTTGAGATAAACATCAAGAAAACCAAGGCCATGAGAGTAAACAATACGTGCACGGAAAGCGTCATGCTACAGGGTCAGCCAGTCGAGTGTGTAGATAAGCTTCTGCTATCTAGGAAGTAAACTGACTACAAACGGTGGCGCAGAAACAGACGTAGATAGCAGGCTGCAGTCAGTATGGAAAAGCTCACATATATCCAGACGAACTAAACTCCTAATATTCAATTCATGTGTTAAATCGGTACTGCTGTATGGCAGTGAAACCTGGCTTGTATCGAATAATATCACACAGAAACTCCAGGTATTCATTAACAAGTGCCTCACAATCATATGCAGAATATTCTGGCCTAACACCATAAGTAACACAGAACTGTGGAGCATGACTAATGAAGAACCCATACAGAAACAGATATGGAAACGAAAGTGGGCATGGATCGATCACACCATCCGAAAAAGTCCAGAAAGTATCACTAGAATGTCACTCGAGTGGAATCCTCAAGGCTCAAGAAATCGTGATCGACCCAAAAACACCTGGAGACGCACAATTATCCAAGAACTGAGATGAAACAACCTAAAATGAGAAGAGGCAAAGTCAACAGCTGCAAGCCGTCTTAGATGGAGATGCTTTGTGGAAACCATATGCTCCCAAGAAAAGTAACGGGAAAAAAATACAAATCATCAGGCTGAAAGAGAAGGGAATTAGACATATGGGGGTAATACCTACAAGCAAACTAAATATCGATTTCATTATATCTTTAAAACGGTTAAAGATTAAGTTTCAGCCAACACAAATCAATAATCAAAAAGTGAGCGGAATTGGACAACTGAGCGTAGTACCTCCCATAAAACTAAATGTTGATTCAGTATATCTTGAGAACGGTTAAATGACTTTATAGTCAATACAAATCATCAGGCAAAAAATGGGCTAAATTGGGCAAGTAGGCGTGGCACCTCCCATACAAATTAAATATTAATTTCGTTACATCTTGAGAACTGCAATAGTAGAAGTTTCCAAATTAGGTTCAAACAGCATCGTGAACATTAGACATCATCAGATAGTAACTTGGCGATATTAAGTGAAGAATGACACTATTAAAGCTTCGTTATCTATCCACATCAGCCAAAAAGCGGGAATTGCACTACACTAGATAAATACTACCTATATGGGTATCTATATCTATGACATATATAAAAATAAGTTGTCCTATATTCGTCATTTTCTAACTCGAGAGCCACAAATCCCACTTACAAACTAATACATGCATGCGTTGGAAAGGTGTACTTTAACTGATGGTTTTCATTTAATTGGCGGTGCCACGCCAGTTTAACAGTTTAAAACGGTAACACTTTAAAACGGTAACACAAATCATCACTCAAAAAGTGGGCGGAATTAGATAAGTGGGAGTGGCACTTACCACACAAAGTAAATATTTATTTTTGTATATCTTTGGAATGGTAATATTGGAAGGTTCTGAAATTGGTCTCAATATTTCGTAGTCAATACACATCGTTAGTCGAAATATGGGCTAAATTTAGTAAGTGGATGTGGCACCTCCCATACAAAGTAAATAATGATTTTGGTATATTTAATGAACGGTGAAAATGAAAATTTCTAAACTTGGTCTAAGTCACATCGTAGTCAATACGAACCATTAGTTTTAATGCATCCCTTTAGATTTTTCTTATGATGAATACATTTGATAGGTACAAAACACCGAGGCTCCCAGCAACGCGGGAAGGACTACTTTAGTACTATATAAAAATGAAAATGTGTTTATTTGAAGACTGCATACAACTTAAAGACAGAACCTACAATGTTATTCCGAAAGGAACATACGATTGGATTTTGATCGCAATGAGTCAAAATGAGGAAAAACGTTAAAAATGTAAGCAAGTTAGCATTTAAGATAATAAGCAAGATGGGAGTAGCGAAGTACGCCGGGTTTTAGCTAGTAGGTTATAAAATATATAAAAAAAAACGAGAAAAACAAATGAGCCTGAGAAGTAGTGTAATAACACAAACTAAGAAAAACAAACAGAAAGAAACAGTATGGAAGTCGAAACAAATCCAAAGACAACAAAAATATATCAGATTGTTCTCAGCGAATAATCGGAAGTATGAAATAAAACACATACATACCGCATAGCCTAATAAGCATAGCCTAAGTTCGATAAACTTACTCCAGCGTTTTTCCTTTTAATTTTTTATTTCCTTCACATAAGCAGTGGTGTTTTAACTGTTTGGCTTTTGAAAATTAAAAAAGAAGCGTATAGAGGACTTATTTGGGGTGAAAAATGAATGCCTACTATTTGCCTTTTGAAGATTAATGTAAATGTTGCTCGCAGCTACATCGTAGGTGATCTGAGCTACAATTTTGGCAGATGTAATGTTGTCTTCAAAGCAGAATTATGGCTCGTTTGTTTCTGTACACGAGAGCATTCATGTATCTTCATAACAACTAGTCTAGTGAGGTCAAATCATATGATATTGGCGGCCAATGGACTGCTAAAAAACGTAAGATTAATTGCACACCCTACTTGCCGCTCAATAGGTTGATGGTATCGCGTGCCATGTGGTCAGTAGTCATAGAACAGTACCTTGCATCATTGACTGTCGTCGTTCATAGTTCTTGAAGAACTTCGCTCCAATGATGCCGCTAGAAGCCACGCCAAACAGAACATCTTTCAGGTTGTATCTGACTGCTACTCACACCAAATCCAACAATTCGGTTTGTTGCCCTACCAATTGAGCCAAAAATGAGCATCGTCCTTGAAGACAATTTTTCGATAGAATAATTGATCGTAATTCAACTTCCCTAAGGCCCATTCACCAGACAAACGAAGATGTGGTAAGCCGACTTGCCTCGGTTCTTGCAGCAGCTGTATTTTGTATGGTTTCATACCGAGGTCCTTAGGTAAAATCTCCCAGATGGTCGATTAACACAAGTCCAATTGTTGACAATGGCTACAAATTCACTTACTGTGATTTTTATAGACACTGACCGAAACAACAGCAATATTCTCCTCGGTACATCACCACAGCTTGAGTAGCCCGTTCGGTGAGTCGATTATGACGACCATAAAATGGACGCATTTTACGAAATAAACTTCTCAAACAAAATCCGTGCTGATAATTAAACATAATGTTTTGCAAGCGTTCACACTGAAATGGCAATTTTTGGTATTGCTACATGTCACGAATCTTGTTTTGCACTGAAAAACTTTACAAATAAATCGCCCGTTAATAAGATTTCTTAAGGCTTTTAAAATAGGCAAACTTTTCTCCAAATTTGGAAACAGATATAGTTTCAATGGCTTGTATTTAAAGCGTATTCTGAATGGTAAAGCAGTTCGAGGCCCAAATCAAGGGATTTTTACGATTTTAAAGCTGAAACAGCACATTTCTTTTCGATCGATAAATTCGTTTTTGCATCAAATTAATGCATATTGTATAGAATCGTAATACCCTTTTCAAGGTCATCGAATGTTACCAAGAGCATTAGAAAAAACTGTAATAAACACTTATGAAGCCAACGTTTTTTGAATGGTTTTGGTCTCTGGCGACAGAATTGCTTCTAAATATTGCCAAACACTGCCCTAAAGTGTCTACGGACCCACCTTGGCCTTATCTGATGAACGCTCCGAAGAAATCAACTGTGTCTGTGTGTCAACAAGCACTCTCTTAAAGTAGAGTAAGAACAAGTGCAGAACTCATTTACAGCCTCAATTAACTCATGGACTTCCATTTTCTTCAAATAGGGACTACCGTCGATTGGACTCTCATTGATTCAGTTTGCTTTGTCAAATCACAATGGATGGATATGTCGTGCAAACGATAAAGCTGTTTTATCCACATAGACGTTCTCTTCGGACTCTAATACTGGTCAAACTTTCATCTTCAGCAACAAGACCATTTCTAGATAAATGTGTACATCAAGCATCTACATGAGATGAATGAGCGTCCAGTACATCCCAAAAAGGTCACTATTTTATGTGATTTTTGGTTTTTAGTTCTTAGTAGTCTGCCCAAATAATTATTTATTCTCTGGCCCAAATTTCAATTTTCTTTAGGCATTTCACGACCTTTCTTTACATTGCTTAGTAGGGGCTGCAGAACACAAAAAAGTGAATATATTTCATTAAAAGACAAAAATTAATTGCCTCCGTCTTTCACATAATAACTCACTGAAAATTTGAGTGCTTAAGCATTTCAATTTTCTTATCTTGCATTAAATAAACAATTAATTTGAATGGCTTTTTTATGAATAATTTCCTTAAAAGCAAATAATTTAAACGTCATTCGTATCTGTTTTGCTATGCCTGGCTGGAACAACCTTTTAATTGATAATGGACACAAATTAGCCATGACTGCAATTAATTAATTGATAAATTTAACACATTTCAACACTTCTCTTCTACTTATTCTCGTTGTCTATTATATTATTTTTATTTTTTCTTTCCTTCTTCTTTTTTAATGTTTTAAATTACTGCTGTTGCTATAGTATTTTTGTTTACGTTTTTTTTTTTTAATTTTTCTTTTGCCCTTTCACTTTTAACGTCATTTTTTACACAAATTATTGTGTGCAAAGAATAAAAATACAAATAAAAACCGGAAAAATTACGAAAGTGTAGAAAGTTATGTTCGCAAACTATTTTCTTATGGCTTCCTCGCTTTGAAATACACACAAGATCTCTGCCAATTGTAAAAATTAAAAAAAAAAACTTGAAAATTGAAGATTTTAAAGGTGCAGTTTAGGAAGTAATGGAAGAGAATTTCCAATAAAGCTTAAGTAATCATTGATTGAAAGATGTTTCAAAAATCTTATTTTTAAAAGGGCTGTAACCTATACTTTATGACAAAAATATTAAAAAACTAAGTAACAATCCTTGTCTTTCGAAACCAACATAACCCCTACCATAAGATAACCCAACATCGATACATTTAATTGTTGGTTTATGTCAAGGCTGTCAATGTCTCACCCTGACAATGCCATACTTATTTGCGTATTTGGCAGCGCTACATATTCAATTTAATAGCTTAATAGAAGGTTTAGGAAGGTTTCACACTCCAGAACATTCGACAACAGATGGTAGTCAGGTATATAAGGGATGCTGCTTTCCTACGTTAGTCAGTTATAGTTTGGCAGTCATAGTGTGAAGTCGTACTAAGAGTCGTGTATTGAGTAAATTGTTGTATTAAGTGCAAGATAAAATCAGTGTATAAAGTAAAACATAAAATTCCATGCATTTATTTTATTCTACGCAATTTAAAAGAACTAAAACGTTTTAAAAGGGGTCAAACCGTAACAATATTATAAATAGGAGATAAATCTCCCACTGATATACACATTTATTGAGATGTAGTATAACATAAAGGGTCCGCCATCTAACGCTTTTTTTTCAATTAATGCTTATTTCGTGAATGGTAACATTTATTTCATAAATGGTAACACTTAGCTCATGTCTGATTTGACAGATAATTAGTTTTATCCTTCCGCTGAACGAATATTGTTGTGTATACGCTTCGCTAAGTGGGCCTGCGATCGATTAACAGAAGATGCCTATTTTGTCAAAAAAATCATCTTTTCAGATGAAGCTCATTTTGATCTTGGCGGGTATGTAAACAAGCAAAATTGTCGCATTTGGGGCACAGAAAACCCGCACGCATACATTGAGAAGCCGATACACCCAAGACGAGTCACTGTTTGGTGCGGATTTTGGTCCAGAGGCATAATTGGGCCATTTTTCTTCGAAAATGAGTTTTGCGCCCTGTTTTTGAAGATCGCATTATCAGCCGCAGAGCTGATGTCGTTTGGCCACCTCGGAGCTTCGATTTGACACCGCTGGACTATTATTTGTGGGGTGCCGTCAAAGATAATTGTTACGCCAACAAGCCAGAGGCAATTGACGCTTTAAAGGACAATATTCGTGAAGCCATTGGTGAAATTCAGTTGCACATAATCGATAATGTGCTTAAAAATTGGACCGATCGTGTAGGCTACTGCACGGCCAGCCGAGGCAGCCATTTGAATGAAATTATTTTCCATTATTAACTTGAAGGATTGTACTTTCAAATATAAAAAGAAATTTGAGAAAATATTGAGTAGTTTTTTTTTTTTATAGCCTTAAAAAAAAATTATTTGGCGGACCCTTTATATTATTTTGCGCACTCCTTTGGAGTTAATTTTTTAACTTAATGTTAATAACCTTGATAATAATAGGAGACCGTATCACCGTATCATTTTGTATCGGAGGTAAGTGCTGACTTGTCCGATTTCGTCCAATTTTTGACTGATGACTAGTACTAACTAGGAGATCATTTGAACCAAATTCAGAAAATTTCGCTCTAATCGTTTTTAGCGTAAACAAAAATCAATATTTGCTTTGTATGGGTGGTACTATGCTCACTTGTCCAATTTATAGCGGTTATCAAGTCATCTAGAACAAATTCAAAAACTTCCACTCTAACCGTTTTCAAGATATACGAAAATCAATACTTGTTTTGTATGGGGCAGTACCAGTTGCGCTACTCCGCGTATTGTTTAACAAATACTTTGTGCTGACTACGAACCTACTTGGACCAAATTTAGAGTATCTTAGTGTTACCGTTTAGAAGGCATTATCGCCCTTTTTCTAAAACAAAGACAATCACTGAAAGTATACCTATCCAAAGCATATATTGGTTTGAAAGCGGTTGAGTGGCTCTCGAGTTATTAAATCCGAAAATACGACAAATTATTTATATATACAGTGTGCGACAAAACATATGCACTTACTTCTGGTTAATATAAAATGTCTCAATAAAAAAACAAACACTTTTGGATTTTGAACTGTTTTATTTATTTATAAAGTTAATCATATAAATGCACTGACAAATAAAGAAAAAAAAAAAAAAAAACAAAGAAATTTACTATTTAACTTAGAAAAAATCATTTTGTACGTTGAACACAGTTTTTTGTTTTGAATACGACAAACCATGAGCACGTCATCGATGAATTCACTTAAAATATTAATTTTAATAATATTTAGTTGCCTTATTTTTTTGAACATGCTTTACATATTCATGTTATGGACTCGATTAGATTCGATAATGTTTCACCAGAAATTTTAATCAATGCAATTTCCACTTGTCAATAAAGTTCGTCCTTATTTCTGCTATTATGACGGTATATTTTGAGATCTGCAATATCTCATAGATTATCAGGGGGATTGAAATTTGACGATTGCGCTGGATATATCAAAACGTTGTTTTTTGTTTCCTTACAAAACACTTTTTTACTCATTAAGCTGTGCATTTTAGATTGTTGTCCAATTGATATCTCCAGCCAAGTGGCATTTTCTACTCTGCATGTGGTATCAATATTTATTCCTGAATATCTTTGTGTATTGGCCCATTTTCATGGCAGAAATACATTTCCAGAATAAAACAGTTTCTTTTTTATATTTTACCGTTTCTTCGGTATACCGAGGTCTTTTCATTCAGATTATTGGATTCATCGGAGAATAGTACGGTCTTCCATTAAAAGTATACCTAAGTGTACTTGTTTCGTTGTAAGTTCAATTCCGATCAATGTGTTTTTGACAGTAGTAAATGGTAGTGCTTGGATGCATCCAATCGAAACATTTAATTTTAATTTATTAGAGTTCTTCCTGATATAAAGACTTACCTTCTTATTAAACGCAGTAACCACCTCTGTGTATGGTTGCCAATTAGCCTGATGAACGGAAACTGCTTACAATACGGTAAATAACACTGTGTTGCATTCTAAACTTGTTTGTAATTGAGGTCACTGATTCATCCTTATGACAATCATTAGTTATTTTTTCTTCTAATTGCTAATTACTGTTTTCCATTTCTGTGGAATATAGCAAAATATTGTTGGCTAGGGACAGAGCTTAATAGATTCGGTACGATTATAAAGACGTTCAAATTTTCTCTAATTATTCCTCTAATGTTGAAGTGATCGTTTTTGTTATTAAACGATTTTTGTCGTCGGTAATTTAACTATCTAACTATTTTGTACTATTGTTTTGACGCATGAAAAATAGCGGTTTTTAACTTTAACATACATTTTCCTCTTCAAAATTTTTTTTCTTTGCTCCTGTTATCGTTATTACCGTTATAAATTAATAAATGAAATTAAAATTCGAATGGGCTTTTCTCTGTTATGAAGATATGTGATAGTAAGTACAAGCTCGTGCATATGTTTTGTCGCATACTGTATACACATATGCATATAGAGTTTTAGCCGGTGTCCTACGCTATCGCTTTATAAAAAATAACACCAACTTATCCAATTTCTCCCGCTTTTTGGCTGATGTGGAAAAATAATGAAACATCAATTAAATTCTATCACTACCGTTCTCAAGATATACAAAAATCGATATTTAGTTAATATGGGGGATACCACGACCACTTATTTAATCAGTTAGTACAAATACGGAAACTTACACTTTTACCGTTGTCGAGATTAACAAAAATCAATATCTAGTTTGTATGGGTAATACCACGCCCACTTTTTAGATTCCGCCCATCTTATAGCTGATGATTTGTTTTGTTTACGAACCTAATTAAACCATATTTATTTGCTCTCTCTGTTACCATATTATAGATATGGACAAATAAATATATGCATTAAAGTGGCACCGCCTGTTGGAAATTAATTTAAAGTGCTAAGCCGCCTAAGCACCCAACAACTGCAATTACTTATTTGGAAGCTTTAAGTTGTAAAAATTTAATTAATTCAACGCTAAGTAATTATTTTAATTACTTTTTTATAATTAAAGTAAATAAAACGTAACAATATATATGGCAAAAACCATTTGTAGGCACAATTTCAATTAAAAAATTTGTTTTTGTTTAACAAAAATTCCTTTGAGAGTTAACTGCAACAAAATAAAACGAAAACAAACCTAATTTTGTAAAAATTGTTAAAAAGTAATGTTAATACACAGGAGCATACAATTATTTGTTTAAGTTGAAACGTACTGTTCATAATAAAAAAAATAAAAAACGAGAATTACTCGTACATATCAAATCCCTAAACATTTATAAACAAAAGCAATCTAATGAAATATTGTATACAAAACAAAGCTATGGCCCTGAACTCAGCTTAAGTTATTTTTCTAATTTCTAATTTGTTAAAACATGACGTAGGTTTATTTTATTTTATTTTATTTTTTATTTTTTTTTTTTTTAACAAAATTAACATATTTAAAGTACAATTATGTAATTAGCATAAGAATTTAGGAAAAAATAATTTTTTCTTTTTAAATATTTAAACAAAAATAAATTTAAATTAATTTTTAAAATAAATTAAAACCCATGATCAAAATAAAAGCTACACTTTATACTTTTCTTTTTAAGTAAAACGACATCCATAGTTTAAGTAATATTGTTACGTTTAAACCCCCTTTTAAAACGTTTTAGTTCTTTTAAATTGCGTAGAACAAAATAAATGCAGCGAATTTAATGTTTTACTTTATACAGTCATTTATTTAACTTCCACTTTATACAATTATAACTATACAGTATACAACTTATTGAATATCCACTTTATACAGCAATTTACTCAATACTCAACACTTAGTACAACTTTACACTATGACTGCTAAACTATAACTGACCGACGTAGGCAAAGCAGCGTTACTTTTATATCTGACTGCCATCAGTTTCGTATGCTCTAATTAAGTCTTAAACCTTCTCAAATCTCCTATTCAGATACGTCCAAATGTAACACTTAAAAACTAAATTGGTAGCACCGTTCAATAGACAGTTGGTAACGCTGTTAACAACACAAATAAGTATGGCATTGTCAGCTTTGACACAAACCAATAGAATAAATTCCATAATAAAGTTTGTAGTTCTAAATGTAATAAGCCGGTGAAAAGTATAGCGAAGTTTACTTAATTTTAATTGATTTGTAATAGACCTCCCTGACATTAAGACATACCCCTTTAATAAATGGAGTATAGTCTGGTGGTTCCGTTTGCCGGTCTTCAGGGGTCTAACAACTCTGTGAATGGTTGTCAATGAGCATAATGAACATAAACGGTTTATAATATGATAAGTCTGTATTGAATACCAAATTTGTTTGCGATTGAGGTCACTGATTAATTTCTATTATAACCATTAATTATTTTTCCTTTTAATTGCTAATTAATGTTAGTCATTTTTGTGGAGCATTGCAAAATATTGTTGACTAGAGACAGAATTTGATAAATTCGATAAGATTATAAAGACGTTCAAAGACGCGTCACTAATTATTACTCAAATGCGACGATCACTTCATCGTTTTTGTTATTAAACAATTTTTTTCGTTGGTAATTTAACTATCTAACGATTTTGTGCTATTGTTTTGACGCATGCAAAATAGTCTTTTAAAGGGTCCGCCATCTAACGTTTTTTTTCAACTAGTGCTTATTTCGTGAATGGTAATACTTAGCTCATGTCTGATTTGACAGATAATTGGTTTTATCTTTCCGCTGAACAAATATGTTGTGTGCGCTACGTAACTCCTCTTGCATGTATCGGCTTTCCAATGTATGCGTACGGGTTTTCTGCGCCCCAAATGCACCAATTTTGCTTGTTTACATACTCGCCAAGATCAAAATGAGCTTCATCTGAAAATTTGATTTTTTTTGGCAAAATCGGCATCTTCTGTAAGTCGATCGCAGGCCCACTTAGTGAAACGAAAAAAGCGTATACACAATCATATTCGTTCAGCGTAAGGATGAAACTAATTATCTGTCAAATCAGACGTGAGCTAAGTGTTACCATTCACGAAATAAGCACTAGTTGAAAAAAAAAACGTTAGATGGCGGACCCTTTATAAATAAAGCGGCACTTGTCATATTTTTGTAATTAGCAATGTTGCCACATACAAAAGCTTTATAATTGATTTATTTTTATTTAAAAATAAGAATTTATTAGTTATCAATATTTTAATATTTTAATATTTATAAACTTGCTGTTCGTATTATTCTGATCAGTGGTGTACATACCAGTAAGTGTTTTTTTTTTTTTTAATTAAAAAAAATCACAAGAAATATTTAAAATTTATTATTAAGTGTTGGTATAATATAATTTTAATATTTCAAAATATTCACCTCAAAATAGTATGTATTTTTATTTTCATTAAAACGTAAAAAAGAGTTACAAAATTAACAATAAACACACAAAAATCACAAACATGTATGTACAGTACCAGCTGATACAGTACCAGCTAAATAGCTTCTTTACTTAGGCGTATGAATAATATTAACAAGAAAGAGAGAGGGAGAGAGACAGAAAAAAATTACGTTAAATAAACAATAACAGTTAGAGAACCTGCTTTCAATGTCACCATAATAAAATAATGTATAAAATTCACACACAAAAATGCATACACACACACAAACATGTATACATCCACATAAAGAGAAAGATAAGCTATAAAATATGAAAGAGTATTTGTTTTTTTAATACACTGGGGGTTTCCTATACTTTACCTTGGGAAAAACAAGCGAGCACACAGTACACCGAAGCAAGACCTATACATATACCCAAATGCAGATGTGTATGTGTAAGCTTACATTTGCATGGACAATACTGTGCTAAAGTAAATACTCTGTGTACTAATGGAGTGTATTAGTACAGTTAATTTAGGTCCGCACTCTTTGCATGTGCTGAGTGTATTTGTTTTCGTACACAAGAGAAAATTCTATTATACTCTAGCACTTTAACATACACGCACCCACACACGCCCACACGCCCACAAGCCCCCACGCAAACAAAAACCTAAACTAACATTTCATATGAAAAACATGGTATAACGAAAAAAAAAATCATATTTTAAATAAAACAACAACAATAACAAACAATAGCATATTTTATCAAAAAGAATATGCAAAAATGTGATATTCGTCTATGTTTACATGTATTAAGTTACTTCCGTTATTTTTCTTTAACATAACTCTCTCTCGCTCTCTCATTCATAATGGTATTGTTATTGTTATGACATAAAATAATAAACCATCATCATATTCCCAATGTCAGAAAACAATATTATTTATACGCTGAAGCATAGAATTTTTATAGAAATTTTCGAAATAACAAAGCAAGGCTACAACAAATAACTGTAAATACAAGTTCCATAGTAAAAATGTGAGCAAGAGAGAGAGGGAGAGAGAAGAACCTGTCATGTCAGTGACATATTGACAATGTTTGTCTTTACTATTTTTTCCGCTTCGTCTATTACAAAACAACATACACGCACAGTCACACATACATACATACATATGCTCACACTGCGACATGCAGGAATGTGAATTCCTTTTTGGGTTAGAAAAAATAATAGCGAATAAGGGAGTACGAGAAAAAAAAACAAATTAATAAATAAAAAGAAATGATAAAATACATCGGGGATCAAGTGTCATTAAATTAAAGCAAATGTTAGAGAGAAGAATTCAATATTTCTGAGGACAAATAATGATATATCGATAAAAATTACAAATTAGGGAAATTAAAAAAAAAAATTAAAAAAAATAAAAAAAATTCGATTGCTCTCAACAAACTATAAACCTTCATTAAAAATGTTGCTTTATTATCGATAACTTTTAAAATAGAGTGTAAGTTTCTTAATTTGGGCTAAATGACTTGGTAGCTAATACAAATCATCAGTCAAAATATTGGTTATATCCAGGGTTGGCAACCCACTGGATAACCGAATAAAACCCGAAGAGTATTATATTTAAGAAAACCCGGGTGGGTTTTCATAGTTTATTTACAACAAAAGTAATTATAGTTTACGTTTTGGCGGTTGTAATTAATTCAGTCCATTTTTTTAGCTCCAAAAAGATAATAATAAAAATTTATGAAACCACTACTAACATCTTTTCCCTGCTTCTGAGACAATATCTGAATCCCGTCTCAGCAAAACTTCATAATCTTTTAAGGCAATCCAACTCTGAAGCCGACTTGATATTTTTTTAAAAGAAAGGATTTTGCGACATGCCAAACGATATTTTATAACAAGATATTGTATAAACGTAACAATTGTCGGAACAGCCAACAGTCAAAAGGAGCAATGTTCGGACAATATGCGAGTGCGACAAGATATTTAGTTTCATCGTTTTGAACAATTGTTTGATAAATTTTGCAACGTGGGGCCACATACAGAAAGAACTCATTGTAAAATCAATTAAAACAAGTTTGATTCAACATTTTTTAATAATGATTTTGCTTTTTTTTTAACAAAAATGTTGAAAAAACAAAAACAAATATATACACATACTTACAGTTTGTCAGGAAAATCTTTTTACACATGAAAAAAGTTTCCTTTTTAACTTTTATCATTACAAAAACGATAAAAGTCAAACCCAATTCATTTTTTACTATGTAAACAGATTTTCTTGACAAACTGTATTGTATATGTATACAAAAAACGTACGGCATACTCCGATTAAACAACCATTATTCCTAAAATAATATTTTGTTTAGAAATTTCGAACAACTTAGAACTGAAAATTTTTCGTGTTGATTTTAAAATGGGTTTTTTTTATTTAGTGCTGTAGTTGTCAAGCAAAAAATGACTTTATCATGTCTGTCTTTATATTCCGGTCGTTTTTTTTTTTTTTTTTTTTTTTAATGCACGAAGTAACGATGCGAAGTAATTGGTGCTCCATTACCGAGTTTTGGCAGCTCATAGTGAACACAATTGACTCCTTCAAAAGTGAACAAAATTGCAATATAAATACTAAAACAACAAATAAAAAATATTGTCTAATTGAACCAAATTAGGTGGCAGTTATAATATCCAATAAAACCCAAAAAAAACCCATAAAAAACACAAAAAGCCGGGTTTTTGCCAACCCTAGTGAAATCGGATGAATGGGCATCGTACCATCCTTACAAAGTAAATATGGATTTTTGTATATCTTGAAAAAATAGTTAAAGTGGAAGATTCTAAATTCGGTATAAATGACAAATAATCAGTTTAAAAGTGGGCGGAATTGGATAGGTGGGCATGTTATCTCCCATCCATAGTAACTAATAATTTTTTTATATCTTGAGAACGGTAATTGAAGAAGTTTCCAAATTTGGTTTAAACAACTTCTTCATCAGTGCATAACATCAGTTAGTAACTGGACTAGATAGCATAAGTGGGCGTGGCACGTCCCATTCATACTAAATATGTAATTTTACATGTGTAGAGAACGGTAACAGCTTAAAGCTTCGTTATCCATTCACATCAATAAAAAAGCCGGTGAGATTGGATAAGCGGCTATTGCACATTTGTCATTTTCTAGCTTAACTGATAAGCCAACACATGCGTTAAAAAGCTCTACTTTGATGGTTTTAGAAAAATAAACATCGCAAAATATATACGGATATGCCTCGTATACACTCTTTGGTGTTGGTGTGATTTTTAATATAAAATGTGTACATTCCTTTACATTTTTTTCTTCTAAGAAATACATTTTATAGGTATACAACACAAAGGCCCCCAGCATTGCGGGAAGGGTTACTCTAGCCTTACATATATAAGTGAATGTGTATTTGTATTTATGTTTGTTTGTTTGTTGCTTGTGCCTTATACCATACCCATACTAAAAAAAATATATTTTTCTTTACCTTCTAAATGGTATAAGTGAGAGTCCTTTAATTTGGTACAAATAGCTTCATAATAAATACAAATCATACATACCTCATACAAACGAAATATTGATTTCTGAACGTCTCGGAAATGGTTAAAGTGGAAGTTTCTGAATTTGATATAAACGAAAATTAATTATTCAGAAAATTAAAAATACAAGTTTATTGATTTAAAGAGTGGGCTTATTTGAGGTTAGGAAGTAAATTGGTTTAAAAACACATTCTTTTGTTGACAAATTCAGTTCTATTCATACCAATACTAAATAGAAATATGGGAATTAATAATGTCGGGCAAATGTCTACCTCTAGCACGTTGGCAGACGTCCGCTCTTTTCACAGAATTTTGAATTACATTTTATAACAAAGCTTCGCTTATCTCATCAATGCAGTGCCGAATTTCATCTTTCAGAGTGTCAGTTGTTTCTGGGTGGTTTACGTAAACCTGGTCTTTCAAATGGTTCCAGAGAATATAATCCAGCGGCGTTAAGTTACAAGAACGACATCGCCAAATCGAGAAATTACGCGAATTGTTTAGCTGGTTGTTTGGCTTGTGGCGCCGTCCTGCTGAAACCATAGGCCACTGATGTGAACATTAGCCACTTGTGGCCACAAAAATTTGTTATCATGGGTTGATAGCGCAGAGAATTCACGTTGACGGCGTTTCCTTGTTCATTTTCGAAAAAATACGGGCCGATGATACCACATAACTACAAACCGCGCCATGCGGTCACTTTTTGCGATGGAATGGTTTTTCCAGGACTGTTTGTGGATTTTGTGAGCCCCATATGCGACAATTTTGTTTATTTACATAACCGTCTAATTGAAAACTGGCCCCATCACTTAAGATGATTAAGATTTTGTCGAAAAATGTGGTTAAAAGTTTTGTGATAGAGGCGGACATTCGCTCGACATCATATTTCTTAATTAATTCCCATATTTCTATATTATAGTGGTCAAAATAAAACTGTATTTGTCAAAAAAAAAAAATTGTTTTTCTGCCAATTTTCTTCCAATATTGTGCCATTCAAAGTAATCAATCCAATTCGCAAAGCATTGTTTATATTCAGTTTTGTTATGTTCATCAGTGCTTCCCGCGATTTTTCCATTATTTCCTCTTAGCTGCTACAACGTAATAGTTTTTTAACTCGATTGAACAGAAAGAAGCCACAGATCAAAATCGGTGGCCAAATCAGATGAAATCGGTTTGTTGCATTTTTTGTCAAAAAATTTCGATGTGCGATGGTACGTAATCTTGGTGCAAAATCCACGAGTTTTCTGACGGCTTATAACGTTCAAAGAATATTCTTTGTTTACAGTCTGGCTTTCTGGCAAAAGTTCATGATGCATTACACCTTTGTAATCCATGAAAAACGTAAGCACTGCCTTCTTTTTTGATTGAAAACTACGTGGTTTTTTTGGTCTCGGCTCATTTGGTGAACGCCATTCACTTGCTTGATGTCTAGATTGCATGTCGTACTCATAAACTCACGTCTCCTCTCCAGTAATAATCCTTTTGATGAATATGGGATCGGATTCAGTCTCGCAAATCATGTCTTTTGCGACCTCAACACTGTCTTTTGGCACCAACTTTACTGCTACACGACGGATACCCAAATCATTAACTAAAATGTCTTGGACGGATCCACAGGCAATGTTCAAGTCCTCCACTATTTCTCTATCTCTCTGGTTATTGACTGACATTTCATTTGATTTTATCAATGTTTTCGTCGATTTTCGAAGTCGATGGTCTGTCACTGCGTTTATCATTTTCGATTAACTCACGAGCACTCGTGCCACTTGTAAACGATCGTTTTTTTTTAATTGTTGCCGAAACCTTTTCCAACTTTTCCAACGTTCGCGCACCATTAAATCCGTTTTTTACGCGAAATTTAATAAAAGTTCGTTGTTACAAATTTAAATCAATTTCTAAAATTTTAAAAAATCGCCAACACACACAGAGATAGATGTACTCTTGGCTAAGTAGCTTTAGCAAATGTCAAACTATGACGCTAAGATTTAGTGGGAATATCAACAACAGAGATACCAACTTAAGAAAAAAAAAAAAAACTCAAATTGAAACAATCGGACCGCCACAAGGAGGTTATTCGGGAAACTTTTTGATCAAGACGGTATGTAGTTAATACAAATCAGTATTTATTTGAAGACTGTATACAGCTAAGCAGCGGATTCTACAGTGTCTGGAAGGAATTATCGGCCATCTTAAATGTTTGGATTTTAACCGAAAGGAAATAAAATGGGGCAAAAGGTGCAAAAATGATAACTAAGGTAGTAGTTAAGATAACAACTAATATATGGACTGTGAAGCATGGCGGGTTTTAGGTAGTTGTTTATAACACTGATATATTTTTGAAAAACTTGAAATTTAAAAACTTAAAAATTTTCTATGAATAACATTTGGCAACTAAGGGCACTGCTGCACGTTCAACACATATTGGGTGTGATCCAGTATCACGATATTTATTGAACGTCTAGCATACAGTTTTGATGAATTGTGACCCATATCACAGAATAAGCCCAAAATTTGTGATATGCATTAGAGATCACGGATACTTCTCAGTAAAAAAAAAAATTGATATAAAATATAAATTTTATATTATAAATATATGTATATAGAGGGTCCGCCACCTAACGTTTTTTTTCAACTAGTGCTTATTTCGTGAATGGTAACACTCAGCTCATGTCTGATTTGACAGATAATTATTTTTATCCTTCCGCTGAACGAATATGGTTGTGTATACGTTTGAACAACGCTGGGAATCTGGGCCTGCGATCGACTTACAGAAGATGCCGATTTGGCAAAAAAAAAAACATCTTTTCAGATGAAGCTTTTGATCTTGGCGGGTATGCAAACAAGCAAAATTGTCGCATTTGGGGCACAGAAAACCCGCACGCATACATTGAAAAGCCGATACACCCAAGACGAGTCACTGTTTGGTGCGGATTTTGGTCCAGAGGCATAATTGGGCCATTTTTCTTCGAAAATGAGCAAGGAGTGGCCGTTACAGTCAATGGCGATCGTTATCGGGCCATGTTGAACGAATTTTTGTTCACAAAAATTGAAGAGGAGCATATTAGCAACATTTGGTTTTAACAGGACGGCGCTACGTGCCACACGGCCGAAGCTACACTTGATGTTTTGCGCCCTGTTTTTGAAGATCGTATTATCAGCCTCAGAGCTGATGTCGTTTGGCAACCTCGGAGCTGCGATTTGACACCGTTGGGATATTATTTGTAGGGTGCCGTCAAAGATAAGTGTTACGCCAACTAGCCAGAGACAATTGACGCTTTAAAGGGCAATATTCATGAAGCCATTGGTGAAATACAGCTGCACACAATCGATAATGTGCTTAAAAATTGGACCGATCATGTAGGCTACTGCATGGCCAGCCGAGGCAGCAATTTGAATGAAATTATTTTCCATTATTAACCGGAAGGATTGTACTTTCAAATAAAAAAAGAAATTTGAGAAAATATTCAGTAGTCTTTTTCTATAGCATTTTCAAAAAAAAAAAAAAAATCGAAATTACTCCAGAGAAGCCAATTTCAAAAGACTTCATTCACATTTAGAAACACTGTCAGAATTGTTCGTTTGACTTATCCAGCAAAGATTATTCCGACAAAATAAGAAGAGCGATCTGTTCAACAAAAATTATTATATTGAAAACAATTACGTCTTTTTGTTTACATAATTTTCTTGCTATCGATAACATAAAAATATTTTTTAGCAAGAATTTTCTTTTCTTCTACAAATAAAAACAGTTTTTGAAGGAAAATGCTGTTCTTATTAATCAGTTTTTTAACATTTCGTATTTGTTTTCGTTGACTTAAAACATTTGTATGAACGGTTAACTTAAGTATCCATTAAAAATTTTGTTTTCTCATTGCTATCGGTGTCAAAAGTGTTTAATAAGTAATTTGAATTTATTTTTCTTTACCATAACAATTTGATGAAAAAAGTTTTGTTATCGATAAGTTAATCGAAAACTGTTAAATCTTTTTTAAATATATTTATATATACACATTTGATTTATTAGTGTTAAAGTTATCGTCTTTTAGATGTTACCATAAAATTGTAGTTTTTTTGATTTTTGTATTTTATTTACATCATCACTAACTGTTATAATTTCTTTAAGCTTTGTTAATTGCATTAACGTTATCGATAACTTTTAAATTTTCTAGAGCTTTTATTTATTTTAAAGTTATCGATAACCATTATTTTTTTGGTTTTTATCGGGAAATTGAAGGGTTTTTAAATTTCTTTATTTTATTTAAATTATCAATAACTATTAAACTTTCTTTAGACTTTGTTAATTTTATTAAAGTTATCGATAACTTTTAAATTTTCTATAGCTTTTATTTATTTTAAAGTAATCGATAACTATTATTTTTTTAGATTTTGGGTTTTTTACTAAAGTTTAATTAAGAAAGATTTTTAGTGCTTGTAAGAAAGTTGTATTATTATCGATAACTTGAGAGTTTTCTTTTCTTAATTTTATAACTTTTTAAAATGTTTATTAAACTTTAAATAGATAAGTTTCTAGACCAGTAGTCTACTAAAAGAAATAATTATAAAAAGTTTAAACGAAAATTTATCTTTTGTTATCGATAACTTTAGAGATGCTGTTTATTGAATTTTTTCTATAACTAAACAACTTCTTTACATTGTTTATGTTATTAAAATGACTTGAAAGTGACTTACTGTAGCTTTTATTGTTATCGATAAGTTTTTATTTTTTTATTGTTTTTAAATTGCTTTTTATATTTTTCTTTTAGTTTCAATTCAATTTTGACAAATTATCAATGGTTTATATTTCGGGGAAAAAGAATTATTTATTCTATAGATATGTATAGTTATCGATAAATAGAATTGTTTTTAATATTTTTGTTTTCTTCTTTTAATTTCACTTCAATTTTGATAAATTATATATGGTTTATCTTTCAGGAGAAAAAATTATTTATTCTATAGATACTCGTATGTATAATTATCGATAAGTAACATTTATCTTTCCTTATGCAAAACGACCACTATACCTACTTTATTGATTCTCAAAAACGAAACAAATTAAAATTTATATTTTTTATTTATTTATTTATTTTTCACTAAAACGATAACTACAATTTTGTAAGGTTTAAGTGTTATCGATACTTAAGAAAATATCGTCCACAAATTAATTATTTTTGTTTGATTTTTTAAAGTTAAAAATCTTGTTGAAAATATTAAAAAAAAAACTATTAATGACTTTTGCAGTTCCTGTGATAAATTTTACTGTTATCGAAAACAGTTTATTAATGTTTTAAATGTATAGAATTTTTTTTTTCATTGTATTGTTTTTGTAAGCCGGTAATATTTTCAAAAACACATATTGAATGAGCTAAAATATAATTTGTCAACAAAAAAGTAATAATAATCGATAATTTACGTAAAAGCCAAAACGAACGCACACGTTTTACTTAAAATATATTTTTTTAGTTTTTATTCTTTCCATACTATTTCTCTGTTTTTATATTGATGATAATCAATAGGTTTAGTTTCTCGTAAGCATTTCTATTATTATTTTAAAATTTAAAAAAAAAAATCAAAAAGAATTTTCGTTTTTTTTTTTTTTGTTTTGTTTTCGTAAAGAAAATAGAAAAAGAAATTCTGATTTATGGACTTTATTTATATCCCTAACAGCACTTGATTATGATTGTTAAAGAAATTCTACAAATATTTTCTATTTATTTTCTAGTTTAAATATAAAAGAGCTTAAGTAACAATATTTTGGAAGTGATTTCCTAATGTATGAGGAAATTTTTAATTTAATTCGCTGCCTTTAGAAGTGCTAATTGAGAGAACTTTTGTGGTATAGAGTTGAACGTGATTATCACATTATTTGAGTGCACATGGATGCATTAATTGTTGTGTATGTGGGTGTATGTTTGTGTGCTTAATTCAAATTATAAAAAACAACAGCAACAGCGGTACCGCGACGTGAGAACATTAATTTCAAATTCTCTTAACAGAGAGAAACTCATAAGCAGGCACATGCATTTGTTGTGAGTGGCGTATACGTGATAATATATAATGAAATGAATTAACAGAGTAATCAGGGTTTTAAATTTTGGTTTTAAAATGTTGTGAACATTTTTATCGATAAATAAATTACTTTAAATATTTATTCAAAAGAAAATTTTGGGTTTTTCTACCACTTACGAGGGCGGATTGATATTGAAGCTACCTAAGTAGGAAAAAAACATGTTTTTTCATTACTCAACATAGTCTCCTTTTAGTTCAATACACTTAGTAAGACGATTTTCCAACTTTTTTATACCATCTGAATAACACGATTTTGGGAAGTCCTCGAAATACGCATCAGTTTTGGTAATCACTTCTTCGTTTGAGATGAATCTTTTTCCTGCGAGCCATTTTTTCAAGTTTGGAAACAGGAAAAAGTCGCTAGGGGCTAAATCTGGACTATAAGGTGGATGATCAAGTGATCGATTCGAAGTGGATTTCTCGTAGTTTTAGCATCGTATCTAAAGCTGTGTGAACCGGTGCATTGTCTTGAAGAAAGAACACTTTTTTCTTGTTTAAATGTGGTCGTTTTACCTTGATTGCATCAACCAATTGATCCAATAATGCACGATAATACTCTCCTGTGATTGTGGATCCCTTTTCAAGATAATCGATGAGCAATATTCCGTACGCATCCCAAAATACAGTGCCCATAATCTTGCCAGCCGATTTCGCTGTCTTCGTCTGCTTCGGAGTACTTCCACCAGCTTCCACTCATTGCTTCGATTGATTTTTGGTTTCAGGTGTGTAGTGGTGGACAAACGTTTCATCAACAGTTATTAATCTATGCCAAAAATTAGCAGGATTATGCTTTATCATGTCCAAACATCGCTGAGAAGTGAACTCTTTTTTGTTCAACACTGAGTAAACGCGGCAACATATGCAAATGTTCATGCAAAATGTTGAACACACGTTCATATGATATGTTTACCATTTCAGCAAGCTCACGTATTTGGACCCGATCATTCATAACGATATCGAGAATTTTCTTGATATTTTCTTCAGTAACCACCAAATCCTTTGGTCTTCCTCTTGACGGTATTGTTGCAGTGCTTGGTCGGCCCCGTTTGAGTTCAGCAATCCAGTATTTTACCATATAATCCGACGGAGCAGATTCGCCGTAATGTTTATCAAGCTTTTCTTTTGTCTCTTTCGCCGCTTTGCCTTTCAAATAATAGTGTTTAATCACTACACGAAATTCACTTTTTTCCATTTGCCAAGAAACACAAAAGTTGTTTACTTCAAACGACTACAACAAATAAACTAATCGATGAATTTGGCTAAAATTTTAACAGCTGACGTTTGACAGATCGTAATTTCTAAGAAAGAAAAAGTTTTCGTGTTTGTGCTGCCATCTAGCGCTAGGTAGCTTCAATGTCAATCCGCTCTCGTATTTATTGTTGCCATTTTTTTTTCTCCGTCACTCCTCTAGAGAGCATATTGCCTTTCCACAAATCATCTATTGCTTTCTTCCAGTTTCTTTAATCAATTTGATATTTCAAGCTAAGTAGATGATTAATCCGCTGTAGCTTCCTCTATATGATTTTTTTTGTGGAGTGGTAAAGATCCTTGCTAATTGGTGGTGATCTTTACTTTAGCATTGTAATTTTTTCCCAGTGGCGTGACGTGTTTTTTCTGATCAATCGTCTGATGTTTGTCATCATCGCCAGAGGTATGTGAGAAGGGTCAAGGGGCTTTATTTTTTATTTTTTTTAGATTTTATTAGTTGTGGTTTCGAATGTTTAGAAACCACAACTAAATTTTTTTTCGTCATGTCCTCTGCTGGGGCTGGAACATGGGTCATTTGCGTTGTTATGTGTGCGCTCTAATCACTACACCAAGCCACCCCCTCTTGTTGCCATAAATCTACTAAAAAAAATTCTTAAAAAAATTTCTTCTTGAGTTTTGTAAGCAAAATATTCTATGTGAGCTATACGAAGGGTATAAGAATATACGAAAGGTATAGAAAAGTTTCTGACCGAAAGTTATGTAGCAGTTACTGAAATTATTATTTTCCTAAAGCTCCTGTTTGCATTCAGGCCAAATTTATTTTTTTATATCAATTTGTGTAGAATGCAAAGAAGAGAAGAAAAGCACTTGTCCCCCATAATTGATATCTTTTTCATTGTTCAGTTCTTGTTGAAGTTCAAGTGAAAAAATACTTAAAAACTCATACACTGATTCTATAGAGCAATTGAAATCCAAATTATTTTCAAAAGCCAAAAAAGAAATTTTCGTATTCCATACAAAGTGGCGTTTGGGCAAGGAAAACGATTTAAGATGAAGAGAAGAGAAAAACAAAATGTGTTGCAAACAGATAAATAATTGGCTCCATAATGATATTCCATTACGCTTTGTTTGTTGTTTGAGTAAGAAAGAAAAGGGAAAAAAGTATAATTGGAATCATTAAAGGAAAGCTAACACAAATCAACATAAAATAAACCTAAAGTTATCGATAATGCTTAAATTCATTCTATTAAAGTTTTATTTTAATTGATTATAGTAAAAATTTCGATAAAATATATAAATATCGATAACAGGCAAAATTTTTGCAAAGCGCAAACTATTAACATAGAAACCAAAAAAAAACTTTAGTTATCGATAAAAGTGCAAATTGTAATACTAATCAATAGCAGAGAAAAAGTTTAAAGAAAATTAATTAAGTATTCTTTTCGTAAGAAAGTTTTTCAAAAAACTAATAGTTATCGATAAATATTGTATTATATATTATATTAGCTTCGCTATTACCATCTTAGCAATTATCTTGAATGTTATCTTAGTTAAATTTTTAACTCTTTCCCCAATTTTGTCCTCTTCCGGTCCAAATCCAAACATTTGAGATTGCCCATAAATCCTTTCCGAAAGACACTGTAGGTTGTGCCTTTTAGCTGACTGAAAGGTGCCATGCCCACTTATCCAATTTCGCTCAGTTACTGACTGATGATGTGTGTTGTTCACAGCGGTGTTTAAACATAATTTAGGAACTTTTACTATTATTGTTCTCAAGATATATAAAAATCATACCAAGTTTTGAAAATAAAATTTGTTTGTTGTAATTGCATGTAATGGGTGTCATACAAGCGATATATTTCTGCAAAATTCATAAATATCACCATATTCTCAGTTGAATTTATTGGGAATAAAATATGTCTTTACCAATCGATTATCATGAATTATGATTTACTTTATTTCCATTATGTAAAGGGTCCGCCATCTAACGTTTTTCTTCAACTATTGCTTAATTCGTGAATGGTAAGACTTAGCTCATGTCTGATTTGACAGATAATTAGTTTTATCCTTCCGCTGAACGAATATGGTTGTGTATACGCTTGAATAACGCTGGGAAATATTGCGACATTACTTTGAAAATCATGGTAATGTTGCAGAATGTGTGCGATGTGTTCAGATGAAGCTAATTTTGATCTTGGCGGGTTTGTAAACAAGCAAAATTGTCGCATTTTGGGCGCAGAAAACCCGCACGTATACATTTAAAAGCCGATACACCCAAAAAGAGTTACTGTTTGGTGCGGATTTTGGTCCAGAGGCATAATTAAGCCATTTTTCTTCGAAAATGAGCAATGAGTGGCCGTTACAGTCAATGGCGATCGTTAGCGGGCCATGTTGAACACAAACCATGTTTTTTCACAAAAATTGAAGAGGAGCATATAAGCAATATTTGGCCACACAACCGAAGCTACACTCGATGTATTGCGCCATGTTTTTGAAGATCGCATTATCAGCCGCAGAGCTGATGTCGTTTGGCCACCTAGGAGCTACGATATGACACCGTCGGACTATTATTTGTGGGATGCCGTCAAAGATAAGTGTTACGCCAACAAGCCAGAGACAATTGACGCTTTAAAGGACAATATACGTAAAGCTATTGGTGAAATACAGCTGCACACAATCGATAATGTGCTTAAAAATTGGACCGATCGTGTAGGCTACTGCGTGGCCAGCCGAGGCAGCCATTTGAATGAAATTATTTCCATTATTAACAGGAAGGATTGTACTTTCAAATAAAAAAAGAAATTTGAGAAAATATTCTGTAGTTTTTATTTATAGCATTTTCAAAAAAAAAAAAAAAATATTTGGCGGCCCCTTTATTAAAACATCAGATTAGAATGACTTAAAGCTGGTATAATTTGGAATTTTGCAAGATATGGCTTAACAAAATCGTGTAAGTTATTTCAAAGTTATCATAAGATATATGAAGCAGTCTATTCAAAAATCTTACATTTTAGGCAACAAATTCTAAAAAACAACTTATCCATAGAATCTGAAAGGCTGATTATTTTTGAAGTTAGGCGACCAAAGGGCATCAAAAAAAGTACTACCTTGATCAAAATTTTTTTTTTTTTTTTTTTTTTTTTTTTTTTTTTTTTGTTAGGGTGGAACATCCACTAAATCTTAGCATCATAGCTTGACATTTGCATTTTTTATATTCGGTTTTCGGTATATTCATTAGCGCTTCCTAGAATTTTTTCATTATTTCCGCTCCGCTGCTGAAACGCCATCCCCGTAATAGTTTTTTTAACTTGATTGAACAGAAGTAAGTCATAGGGAGCCAAACCCTTTAACACTTATTTAGTAAAAAAATTGGGAAATTTTAACTAAGAAACGCTATACTCTTGAACAAAGAATATTAATTGTGAAAATTTACTATCGAAATGGTAAAAATTTTACTGCATCACTTCGTAAGACTCGAGCAGCTTCCTCACGTAATTAGACTCCTTCTGAGACCGGTGTGCGTTATTTAATCGCTAAATTCGAGGCTCGCGGTACTGACGCTGACAATAGAGCAAAACAATACGCTCGTAGTGTCCATCGAGAAGCAAACATAACTGCTGTACAGCAAAGTTTTGAGAATGAGTTTGGAACATTAACTCGTCGACGTTCGCAACAATTAGGCATCACCAGAGGAACTTTGCGCAACATTTTGCATACAGATTTTCATTTTCACGCTTATAAAGTTCAACTCCTTCAAGAATTAGCGCTAGCCGACCATTGCTTACGTCTAACGTTTGTAGATTGGCTGTTTAAAAAACTGAACGAAAACAAGGCATTTTTCAACAAAATCATCTTTCTTTGCCATTTTCAATTAGGCAGTTATGTAAACAAACAAAATTAACGCATATCGGGCTCACAAAATAAACAAACAGTCTTCGAAAAACCATTACATCGAAAGAAAGTGACCGTATGGTGGGATTTGTGGTAAGGCGGCATCATCGACCCGTATTTTTTCGAAAATGAGCAAGGAAATGGCATCACCGTGAGTACTCTGCGCTGCCAAACCATGATAACAAACTTTTTGTGGCCACAAATGGCTAATGCTAACATCAGTGACCTTCGGTTTCAACAGGACGGCGCCACAAGCCACACAGCCAGTCAAACAGTTCAGTTATTGCATGAGAAATTTCCCGGTCGCGTAATTTCTCGATTTGACGATGTCAATTCCCCGCCTCGTTCTTGTAATTTATCGCCGCTGGACTATTTTCTTTGAGGCCATTTGAAAGATTGGGTTTACGTGAACAAACCACAAAGAACTGACACTCTGAAAGATGAAATTCGGAGCTGCATTGACCAGATAAGTGAAGCTTTATTGCAGAATGTGGTTCAAAATTTTGTGAAACGGGCGAACATCTGCCGACGTGCTAGAGGTGGATATTTGCCCGGCATCATATTCCATTATTAATTTTCATATTTCTATTTTATATTTTACAACTGAAGTTGTAAAAAAAAAATTTTTTTTTAAGCCAATTTACTTCCTAACCTCAAATTTGCCCTCCCTTTAATTAAAAAAAAATACAAAATTATTGATACAAACAACAATTTTGTTGTTGTTGTTGTTGTTCCCTGATAACTCTGATCGATTCTTAGTCTACGAAACCAACTGTTGCTTCCTTGGAAATTCGTAGGTTTCTACATAATATTCTATAGGTATGCTCACATTACTGAGCATCAAAGAACTTCTGATGTAAGTCTCTATGCCTCAAATCTTCCATTACCTTTGAACCCCAAGATTTTGAGCCTGCAGCAGCCACTAAAAAGAAAACACACATCGGCTTTAAAACTGTATTGTGGGATTTTGGTTTATTTGTTAATTATGTGTCACCCTGTTAATGACGTACTTATTTGCGTCATCTGGCAGCACTACCCATTCGACTATCTTTACGTTACATTTGAACTAACGGATATAAAATAGAGGATATGAGACGTTTCCAGAACTTTCCAAACTGTTGCTTTATCTACATCTCAGTTAGTTATCGTTTGGCTGTTATAAAGTAAAGTCGTTTTTAGGCGTAAATAAAAGTGTTGTATAAACGAATATTAAGTTGTATTCAGTTAAACTGTATAAAAGATAAGTGAGGAAATAAAACTGGTGCTAATTTTATTTTAACGCAATTCAAACGAACTCAAATGTTTTAAAAACGTTAAAAGACAGGGAAAAATTGATTTGAAGAAACAGCATAACGAGCTGATGATTGTGTATTCTTTTGGTACTTCCAAAAACCGAGAGTCTCAGTAGCTCACCTTTTCGTTAATTATTGACTTTCTTGTGTTTGAATTAATCCTACCAGTGATTTATTGTTTACGTACTTGAGGTGTGACAATAATAAAAACAACAAAATATTTAGAAGTTTACTAAAAAATAAAAGCCACCTGTAAATAATTGATGATTATCGGTGTCATCGTTATCGTTCTATTTTGTATTTTTTCCCTCCTTTTTTCTTTTAGTTGGTACTTAAAAGCGTTGTATTGTCAAACAGAAGCCTTTGGAAAATTATTAAACAATTTTATAGATTTCTTACGGTTTCTGTGATTTTCTGTTCTTGACACCTTTAGGTGCTATTTTTTGTAATTGTGCGTTAAGAAAAATAGATAAAAAAGAATAAAAGGAGGGAAAATATTGTATAAAACGAAATAATGAAAACATAAGTATTGTTTAATCGCGATGACCACCAAATAGAAGGAAGAGCGTAAAGAATTTGTTTAACAAATATGTCTGTTAATAGAAATAGAAATAGAAAAATAAAATGTGATAAAAATAGAATGGAAAAACTACACCAGACTAGAATATTTTGTATTGATTTCGTAATTAAAAAGAGAAATAGAAAAAATAAAAACAGTTTTCTAAATAGGTCAGGAAAGGTCTTGAAAAATACTACACAAAACAGTATTTAAAAAAACACGAAATTTAAAAAAATTCAAAACTGTGCCATACCATACTTTAATAGTTTTTTGCAGATAAGAAAAAACCAACTCTGAAACAGAGGAGAGGTACATTTCAATTTTAATGTTAAAAAAGTGATTTACGCACCTAATGGCTTGAACATTTTTATCTGTATTAAGAGTCTTTACGGATTTATTCCATAAATAAATAAAGACTCTTGGTAGCGCAGGCTTTGGGAATCATAGAAACTTAGACTGCTACTCAGTGGTGGGTTCGATTTAGTTTAAGTGTAAGCCTAAATCACAATGAAAGCTTTTTGGCTCGGTGTGTAGTATCCTAACAATCAAAGTCACTAATGGTGCAATGTAGACTAACAGAACGTCCGGTGTGCGGAGAGCACTATGCTTAACACTCAGAGCGAATACTTATCATTTTAAAGCAAATGGCGCTTAATGATCTAGTTACCTAAAAAGCAGGTTATTAAGCCAGCAAATTAAATCCTATTTCTTACTTACTTGTAGGACTATTTACAAACACAGATGGTCAATTGCCGAGCATATATCGGGTCCGCCATTTAACGTTTTTTTTTTCAACTAGTGCTTATTTCGTGAATGGTAACACTTAGCTCATGTCTGATTTGACAGATAATTAGTTTTATCCCTCCGCTGAACGAATATGGTTGTGTATGGGCTTGAACAACGATGGGAAATATTGCGACATTACTTTGAAAATCATGGTAATGTTGCAGAATGTGTGCGATGTGTTCAGATGAAGCTCATTTTGATCTTGGCGGGTATATAAACAAGCAAAATTGTCGCATTTTAGGGCACAGAAAACCCGCACGCATACATTGAAAAGCCGATACACCCAAGACGAGTTACTGTTTGGTGCGGATTTTGGTCCAGAGGCATAATTGGGCTATTATGAGCAAGGAGTGGTCGTTACAGTCAATGGCGATCGTTATCGGGCCATGTTGAACGAATTTTTGTTCACAAAAATCGAAGAGGAGGATATTAGCAACATTTGGTTTTAACAGGACGGCGCTACGTGCCACACAGCCGAAGCTACACTCGATGTTTTGCGCCCTGTTTTTGAAGATCGCAACATCAGCCTCAGAGCTGATGTCGTTTGGCCACCTCGGAGCTGCGAGAGACAATTGACGCTTTAAAGGACAATATTCGTGAAGCCATTGGTGAAATACAGCTGCACACAATCGATAATGTGCTTAAAAATTGGGCCGATCGTGTAGGCTACTGCATGGCCAGTCGAGGCAGCCATTTGAATGAAATTATTTTCTATTATTAAGCGGAAGGATTGTACTTACAAATAAAAAAGTACATTTTCACAAAAAAAAAATTGTTCGGCGGACCCTTTACAACCCCATGCTCATCGATCTTACACACTCTTCTTCTTTCATTATTTACCTAAAGCTTCAAAAGAATCTCATCGATCTGGTTCTTCCAACGGAGTCTTAGTCACCCTTTCTTATGTCTTCCTCCGGGTTTCATATCAAATACCTTTTGAGCTGGGAAATGTTCACTCATGCGCGCAACACACAGTGTCACGCATCGTTCCCGTAGAGTTAATGGACAAAATTAAAAGGAGTCGTCGTAGACAAACATCTAAATATAGATGTATTCTAAGTTATGACAAAATAGAAAAACAGGCACGTCCACCGCCCACATATATTTCAAACAAAGAAAAGCCTATCTTAAGATACTTTTTTATATTCAATTTTTTTTTTTTTTTCATAAAATAAAGGTGTTTTGTAGAAAACAGTTGTATTAATTACCGAAAAAAATTAATAGATTCCAAAAAATAACAAGTTGGTTAAAAAAAGAAAACCAATCCGACGAGAATTCGATGATGCGCTGCTTATTTTGAATTTGAATAATAATTTTAATTATTTCTGGGTTATTAAAGGATGGGCAAATTTGAGGTTAGGAAACAAACATTTTTTTATAAATTCAGTTTTATTCATACCAAGTAGGAATTAATAAAGGAATATGATGTCGGCCTATTGTCCACCTCTAGTGCAAACCTCTCCACCTCTTCACAAAATTTTGAACTAAGGTTTCACTTATCTCGTCAATGCAACTTCGAATTACATCTTTCAGAGTGTCAGTTGTTTGTGGTTTGTTCGCGTAAACCCGGTCTTTCAAATGGCCCCAAAGAAAATAATCCAGCGGTGTTAAATCACAAGAACGGGGCGACCAATTTACGGCGCCAAATCGAGCAACAAAGCAACCGGGAAATTTCTCATGCAATAACTGAATTGTTTGGCTGACTGTGTAGCTTGTGGCGCCGCCAAAAGTCACTGATGTCAACATTAACCAATTGTGGCCATAAAAAATTTGTTATCATAGTTTGGTAGCGCAGAGAATTCACCGTAACGGTGTTTCCTTGCTCAGTTTCGAGAAAATGCGGGCCGATGATGCCGCCTAACCACAAACCACACCATATGGTCACTTTCCCTCGATGAAGCGGTTTTCGAGGATCATATGCGACAATTTTGTTTGCTTACATAACCACCTAATCGAAAATGGGCCTCTTCACTAAAGATGATTTTGTTGAAAAATGTGATTCAAAATTTTGTGAAAAGAACGGACATCAGCCAACGGTCTAAAGGTGGACATTTGCTCGACATTATATTTCATTATTAATGCCTAATTTGTATTTTACATTGGAATGAATAAAACTGAATTTGTCAAAAAAAAAAAAAAAATTGTCCTCAAATTTTCCCACCCTTTATATCATCTATAAAGTTATAAACCAATTCATTTCTAATTTTTTATTTGCCTAAAGCTATTTAAAATTGGAAAAATTTACGAAAACCTCTCTAAATTATACATTTTTTAAATTAAATTTTTTTTTTTTAAATTGTAAGGTAAAGTTGGTTCTAATTTTTTACTTGATAGAACAAATTATATAGTTTCAAAAACAGATATAAAAAAACTCATCTATTTTTTCAAATATTCCTTCAAAGTTCGGTAATATTAAACTTTCTATTGAAATAAGTGCGTTTTACAAAGCAGTAAAAAATAAAAGGAATAAAAAACAAACTTTTTTTCCAGTTTATTTGTAATAGGGGAAATCACTGTTTGTTGCAAACAGGTATTGCAAGTCTTGCATACGTAGCAACCCTAGCATATCTGCTACATTTTCCTACGTCACAACAGCAAATTATACGAAAGAGGCATTTGCTACACAAAAAATCATTGCTATACTTCAACAGCCATATTTTTTATATTGCTCGCCATACACAAAACACTGTTTTAACACGGTAGATACATTCCGAACGATACCTTATACAAAAATCAAGTAAAGACAAGGTTAGGTATGAAATAAATAAAATATTGAAAAATATTTATTTTTTTACAAAATTAAAAAAATATATATCTATTATTTAATTGTTTTAATACTTTTTATTTGCTAAAGGTTCTATAAAAGAAACACACTCTTTGTTGCTGAAATGTAGAGCATATGTAGTAAATAGCAAATTTGCACCAAAGAATGATTTCCGCTAATATTTTAAAGTAACAAAAATAACAAACTTTTAAAAATTCCCTAAATAAAACAAGTTTTTACAGCTATTTTCCCGAAGCACCTAAAATCCAATTTTATTACACAGTATTTTTTTATTATAAATTAGTTGAGTCTTGTGCTTTTTGCGACAATGTAGAGAAGTAACCGAATAAAAATTGTTCAGTATTATATTCAGCCGATAGTCAGTTTTCAAAAAATATGTATTTTATCAAAATTCTTGATGAGTGATTTTGTGATTTTAGTCTATGGGACCAGACACTGTGCGACACGACCAAGTCAACGCAACTCTAGCTCTTTAATGTGCTAAGCCACATCATTGTCGGCATACAGCCAGTGTTGCCAATGTAGCACCTTTCGCGCATTTTAACTACTACTCTTTCTTGCGCTCTCTTTCAAAAACGCGCTAGGTTAGCGCTCTTCTAGTTCCAATTAATATTATTTTTGCTTTAAAATTCTTCATGCTATAAGACTTACGTAATTCCAGATATTTGTGCAAAAATGAAAAAAAATAGTGTTTTTGAAACGTATATCAAATCTCAGGGCCCATTTTTCAAGACTTATAAATCATTTTAGAAGAAAGCTAAATATTTTAATTATTTAATTAAAGTTCTAAACTTGTAATTTCTTTTTACATCTTTAAAGATTCCATGCTTTCCATTTACGCCTATCTAAAGTCGATGATCTAATCTGATACCAAAATATGGGCTTCTCTTTCAATCTGTCTTCTCTAGTAATGGGATTGCCTTTCGATTCTTCTATTTCTCTGCGAGTTCCATTCAATGAGTAGTTTTGCTAAGTCGTAGTTTGGTTTCCTCAGAGTGTACCCAGCCCAATTCTTTCATTACAAAAACTTGGTATGATCTCGTTTCTGGCAAGAATATTTTCAAAATGACGCGTAGACATCGGTTTATAAATGGCTGAATCGAAAAGAATACTCTATAGCAATAAGTCGGCCTGATTAGGTCCGATCTGTCGTAAAAAGCAGTGCTTTAACTGACGGACGTTATGATGTTAACGCCGAAACAGCAAAAAGACGGGACATCTCCCAAATTTCTATTTTAGAATTCGGAAGAGAGTTTTGTTATTAGCGTTGGTTGATGCACATAATTTTGGTTTTGATTTTTTTTTTATCCACAAGCTCACTCTGTCTTCTTCTGACTGTATAGAGTCCAGTTTTCCTTACCTTTCGCAATGACTGTGAGCAAGGAGATAGATGTCATCTGAGTAATCCAGATCTTACAACCTTGTGTTAAGTTGCCAGGTTATACCACATTGCAACACATAACCAAGGACAACGTTAAACAGCAGTAGAGAAAGAACACAACCTTGCCTAACACCAGCACCAAAAAATTGAGAAAAAGTTTTTTAGTTGTTGTTGTGTTCTAAATCGTTTTTAATTTATATTTTACGATTTATTTTTTAATCGCCCAAACTATTCAAAAAAAATCCTTATAATAGTGGAAATTTTAATATTATAACGCTTTTTTCACAGCGCGTTTTGATTACATACACGTTACGTTACATAAATAACTACATGTATGCCGACAATGATCATAAAATGTTGGCAGCACTGCATACAGTACCTACAGCTCAGAATTCATTCGATGTTGATACTCGTTCTTTAAGACACCAGGTTCATATATTCTGCGGAGAATCTTTCTCTCCAGAACACACATTTCGTCACCATACAGCAAAACTGGTAGAATAATCATCTTGTATACAGTGTTGGAACAAATAATAGAGACACTTTTCTTTTTTTCCAATAATATGTTATAAAATTTATGGTATTTATGGTATTGGGGTTTTATTGATGGAAAATTGTTCAGACCATGAAAAGCCCCAAAACTAAAATATTTAATGCAATCCAATGAAGGAAAACTTCAGAGAAAGAAAGCGTGGAACAACTATCGGTTTGGATAAGCATTCCTGCATCAAAGATTAATCATTTCAAGTCATCAAAAAATGAAAAATGACTCTTTTCTCCTATTTCAAGTCGTTAATAAGAAAAAACTTATGGAGGCTAGACTTATGGATAAGAATCCTTGAATGTATCTTTTCTCAGCAAACGAAAACAACACCTGCACCATAATAGTTAGCACAACTTGCTATGGTCTGGCAAAACGAAGATTAATTTGTTTGGGTCAAATTCAAAATCGTATGTACGAAGATATTTTAGTTACAATTCATACTTTATTTGAGTTCAATAAATAAGAATGTTAGAAACTGTTATGTGTATGCATGTGTAGTTCTGTACTTCTATTCAAATTCTTATCACGAAAATGCTTACTAAGTACAAAATAGAACTTGTTAGCAAGCAAGATTCTGCTGTTTATTTCCAAGCTGACATTATTGTTTCTGTTCATGAAAACGAGTAAACGAAGTTATCAACGACTTCAAATCAAAATTATTTGCACCTTATGATGGTCCAAGACCCATGATTTGTTAGACCAGTAGCTTCGTCTTGTCCCCATTCACTACAAAGCCCGCTTTAGCTGAATCTTTCTCATTCCCAGAAAATATTGTCGTGACTTTTAGTAAATTCCAATCTATTATGTTGATATTATCGGCATATGCAAGAGGCATGTAATTTTTGTTGTATATTCTGCCACTGGTATTCACCGCTGCATTTCTTACTACTTTTTCCATTAAAATATTGAAAAGGCAGCACGATAAACTGTCTCCCTGTCTGAGACTTTTTTAAGTCACAAATTGCTCAGAGATCCTTGCCTATCTTTACCGATATTTTTGGCATTATAATGTTACGATTTAGCCTTTTTAAAACGTTCGAGTTTTCTTAAATTGGGTTATATAAACTAATGACACGAATTTATTGTTTCACTTTATGCAGACCTTTTGGTTTCGCAACTTAACTCTATATGCAATGCACAATTTGTTTAACTTCCACTTAATGCTACAAATTACTCAATAATTTTACTAACTAACGCCCTAGCACGACTTCAGAATATATTGACATTAGTTTCGAATGTTCTAGTATAAGCAAAACTTTCTATTCAGCTACGTTAATTCAAATGCAAAATTTTAATATCCAACATTAAGTTGGTAGCACTGCTTACATAAACACAGCACAATAAAGTTCATAGCTTCAAATGTACATATGTCGTGTGCTGCCTCGGCTGGCCATGCAGTGGCCTACACGATCGGTACATTATCGATTGTGTGCAGTTGTATTTCACCAATGGCTTCACGAATATTGTCCTTTAAAGCGTCAATTGTCTCTGGCTTGTTGGCGTAACACTTATCTTTGACGGCACCCCACAAATAATAGTCCAACGGTGTCAAATCGCAGCTCCGAGGTGGCCAACCCGGCATCAGCTCTGCGGCTGATAATGCCATCTTCAAAAACAGGGCGCAAAACATCGAGTATAGCTCCGGCTGTGTGGCACGTAGCGCCGTCCTGTTGAAACAAAATGTTGCTAATATTCTCCTCTTCAATTTTTGTGAACAAAAATTCGTTCAACATGGCCCGATAACGATCGCCATTGACTGTAACGGCCACTCATTGCTCATTTTCGAAGAAAAATGGCCCAATTATGCCTCTGGACCAAAATCCGCACCGAACAGTGACTCGTCTTGGGTGTATCGGCTTTTAGATGTATGCGTGCGGGGTTTTTTGTGCCCCAAATGCGACAATTTTGCTTGTTTACATACCCGCCAAGATCAAAATGAGCTTCATCCGAAAAGATGATTTTTGATTCTCCAACATTACCATGATTTTCAAAGTAATGTCGCAATATTTCCCAGCGTTGTTCAAGCGTACACACAACCATATTCGTTCAGCAGAAGGATAAAACTAATTATCTGTCAAATCAGACATGAGCTAAGTGTAACCATTCACGATATAAGCACTAGTTGAAAAAAAAACGTTAGATGGCGGACCCTTTATATAGGCTATGAATGCCACAATTATTCACATTTGACTAAAAGCGACAATGTGTGACCACTTCAAGGGTGTATTTGACTCTGTATATTCCGGCAAAATTTTGTAACTGTGATCTAAATATTCTAAAATAACCTATGAGACTTATGGATAATGAAATTGGTGGGTTTCTTCGGAAATATCTGTTGCATATTTTATGTTAAAGTGCATCTTTTTGCCAGCAATTCGGAAGTTTATGACAAAAAAATCAAATAACTGTACTAGCGATTGCTACACCATATAGTAAACTCATAATTCAAATTTAGCCTTAACAATTTTCAAATCTAAAGATATTTGTTTCAAAAAATAAAAAATAATTTTATACTAAGAATAGGCTTTAATTTGCAAAAAACTAATATATTTTCGAGTCATGTTTTCCTAAAAGCACTAATTTCTTTCTCCCAAAATATTTATCAGTTAAACAAACAAAAATAATACAAAAATCTTTAGCATACTTCTGAGTACTTTATCTTTTAAGCTTCATTGCATACTTAACAAATTTGTTAATTCAATGCTAAGTGACTTATTTTCAACAAAAGTCTTTATTAACAAAAATAAAAAATAAAAAATAAAAATAAACTAATAAATATTTTTCATTTCATCTCTTTCTAGTAAATTTCACTTTATTCTTATTTTTTGTGTTTTTCTTTTGGCGTTTTCTTTCCATTGAAACTTCTTCTTCCTTAATTTAATTGCTTAACATTTTTCTCGTACACTTGAAGTGCTAAAATTCATTTTAATTACTTTTCTATGCTTGAAAGAATTTTATACCATTTTTTTGTTTTTCTTTTATTTCTTTTTGGTTTTTCATTTATTACCAAAAAAAGAAATTCAATTTTGCGAAGAACAACCAAAAAAAGTTCAAAAAAGCCAACACGTTTTCTGTTAATTTATTTTCATTTTTTTTCTTGCTCTCATTTTCTTTCAAATTAGCTGGTATATGTTTAGGGGTTTATTATTTCAAAAAAAAAAAAGAAAAAAATCATGAAATTTTCTTCCTTAAGTAATTAGTACATCGGGCAGTGGGTAGACAGAACAGAGAGAAAAAAAAAACAAATTTTAACAAATAACAACAATAAATAACACCTACTTATTGTAAAAAGCAAACACAACATATGAAACTATTTTAAGGGTACACCTTAAAATATACTGCAAAATATAAACTAATCTCAAAATAAGTTCTTTCGTTAGGGACTCTCTTATTATGTTTTGTTTTCACACACACATACACACAAAAACCTCGTCATTCTTTTTCACAACTACTCGCTTTACATTTCAAATTAATGCTGCTGGCAGGCAGTTGTTATTTATTCTCTGCTTTGAAAGACATTCAGCATATTATCAGGCGCCTTACCAACTAAAACTAAAACTAAACAGAACATGTACTATAGCAGAGTGTTAAGCTTCTCACACGTATTGCCCTTGTTTTTTACGAGTCAAACAAAAGGAAATGTCTCCCTATGTTTCCAGTCAAGTTTGTTAGCCAACCCATTTCCGAAAAATGTCAAAAAGTAGAAACAAAAACTTTGAAAAGAATTGAAATATTTTCAGTAAATTCTAATTGTATGAAAATGTTATGCGTCGTACACTAACTAACACACATGCATACATACATGCATACACACATGTACGTATACATACGTGCTTGCGGCACTATGGGTCTTTAACAATTGAATGCAGATGCTGATGTACTAAATGGTGTAAGAGACTTATGACAAAAATGCGCAAAATCGGCGTTTGCTGACCTTTAGAGGTCACCAATTAGGCTAGAAGTGCTGCGTACTCGGGCCGAAAAAGTTTTGCTTAAAGGCTTTGGGTTTTGCTGTTATAAAACGTAAGTTAGGTTGAGAAAGGTAAAGCTATACTTGAGTGGCAAAGAAGATAGCAGAGACCGCTAATGAGTTAAGGAAAAACTCACCACCATACAGAAGAAATTTTTATCTGGCTGAGAAACAAAAATATAGACTGACGTAGTAACGTAGTAACGAAGATGGGAGAGTACGCTTAAAGGCCATTGGTTATGATCTACATATCGAGTTCAACAGAAATCTTGAAAAATAAAAAACTTTTAAAGAAAAAAAAAAAACGAATCAAAATTCAGTTAGTCAAGATAACAGAGGAATGTGAGCCGCAGTGGCGTAGTGTAGTGGTTAGAGTGCACGCATATAACACAAGCAGCCCAGGTTCGAATCCCCCGCAAAGGACATGCCGAAAAAAAATTAATTGCGTTTTCGAGTATTTAAAAAAATACTTCAAACTCCTTGCAGACAAATACATGTAAATGACAGCCTGACCTTTCAGCCTACTTTTGTCTATGATGACAAGTATCAGATGAATGGTGAGGAGAAAACCCCACTTACTGAAAAAAAAACCACAATGACAAGTAATGAGCATTACCACCACTTACTAATGGTCTTCACCACTCCACAATCATATGGAGCTACAGCAGACTAATTAATTACTTGAAAATCAACCTGATTAATGAAACTAAAACAAGGCAAAAATGCTTTGTGGAAAGCCAATATGCTCCCTAGAGGAGTGATGGAAAAAAACACCTACAGAAGCAATAAAATGGGTTGCTTCTTGAAAAGGCGGGGACAATACAGAATGGATAACAGAGTAAATTAACATTTCCAGCAAAGTCATCATGATATTACAAAAAACATCAAATATAAATCAGTGGAAAGTTGGGCTGGGGTAATTACTTACATAAAAAGTTTAATTTGGTGCTTCGATGAAGATAATCAGGATAACAGCAACGAAAGTGATATTCTCCGGTAAGTAATACCTGGTGACGCGATGTTTGATGTTGAATGTATATGGCAGAGAATGTCTATCTATCCCATTTCAAGATAGACATGACCGACTCTCTGATGAAACTTTCAAGAGAAAATATTTCCCGAGTTGTGTCAAACAACACTGAGCACTAGCCATTGGAAGAACATGCTGGCTGTCTTGAAATAGACAGAAACATTATATGTAAAAGCAAAGATAACAGTGAGGTAGCGGCGGCTCATCTGCTGTGTGAATGTCCGGCTTTGTTCAAAATCTGGCTTAACATACTAAGCCCCTCAAGTCTTGCAGACCTCTACAGCATGGCGGATATATATAATACCTACTAGGATAGATATAGGTCAGCGGGGTGATACTAGATCACCAATTGTGGCACTTCCAGAGCTAAGTCTTCCTTATTTACTGATGTCAGTTTGTGGTACCAAAACGACACTAAGGTGTGTATTGACCGTTTGTTTCGAGGGTACAGCCAAACCAACCAATCAATACCTGATGACAGTACTTTGGGATGAGTGTGTATATGTATGTGTGTATATCATGCATGTTTTCAATGCGTTCTGATTACAGGTTTAGAAGATTGTATCTCTCGAGTGTTTCCAGAACGAAAGTGCTGAAGAAGATAAATGCATCCACTTTAGAATTAGAAAGCAATACCCGGTAGTCATAAAGAGAGTTAACCTCTTAAACAGGATGCTGGTACACAGATTATTCACAAAGGATTGTTTGGTTCTTGAACTGCTTCTTTGGGAAGTCATGTACTAGTATGATGGTATTTGAGGAATTAATCACTTTGTTAGGGCTTCAATCGTTGTTAGGTTTTCCAAACAATATAACTTTAGTCTATGAAGCTAAAAAACTCGTTTTCTATTTAAGGGCCATTTCAATATATTGCTACGAAAAAAAAATATGCGTAAAAAATTTATACCAGCATTTGTACATTTAGAGCTATAAGTTTTATTATGGCACTTATTCTATTGGTTTGTTCCAAAGCTAAATTCACCATGTCAATGCCGTTATAATTTGTGTAACAGTGTTATCAATTGCGTATTTAATAGTGTTACCAGTTCAATTTTTAGGTGTTAAGATTTTACATTTGAATTAACTTAGCGGAATAGAGGGTTCGAGAAGGTTTTAGTATTTACTGGAACATTCGAAATTAATACCAATTTTATATAAAAGGTGACGCATTATGCTTAGTCAGTCAGTCGTAATATAATAGTCAAAGAGTAAAGAGGTGTTGAGGCGTTCGTAAAAGTGTTGAGTAATTTTTATAATGTGGAAATTAAATAAGTGACTGTATAAAGTAAAAGTGTGCATATGAAAGGGCTGTATAAAGTGAAACATAAATTCGTGTTGTTTATTATATTTAATGCAATTTAACCAAATCAAACGTTTTAAAAAAGTTAAAACGTAGCAATATAAAAAAAGGTACGAAAACAGAGGGTCCAATTTTGATATGAGAAAGCTCCTAACTAGAGTTGTAAAAAGTTTTTTACTTATGCTTTCTTCTATAGTAAAGGTCTATCGGTTTAAATATAAACCAGCAGTTATTTCGAATCTGGCAATACTTATGTCATTCTATTCTGTCACAAACTTCAGTATATTATCTCCACTGAACGAAATGAATCGATTTACTCTTGAGCAATGTTGAGATTTATTGGAAGTTTAGTTCCAAAACAAAGACAAAAAAAAATAAAAATACATCTTATCGGATGCAGCTCATTTTCATCTTGGTGGCTACGTTAATAAGCAAAATTGCCGTATTTGGGGTTTTGAAAACATAAACGGATTTACAGAAGCCAATTCACCCATTATAAGTGACTGGTTGGCCCATATTTCTTTGAAGATTAGAACGGCGCAACAATTACGGTCAATGCAGACACCTATCGCACCATGGTATTGATGTGAACGATGTTTGATTTCAATAGGATGGTGCAAATTGCCAAACATCTTATGCCACAATCGATATATTGCGTCAAACGTTTGATGGCCGTTTAATTAGCCGAAATAGTGATGTCAGTTGGCCGCCAAGAAGTTGCGATTTGACACCGTTGGACTATTCTCTATTGGACGCCGTTAAAGACAAGTGTTATGCCGACAAACCAGAGACAATTGAGTATTTGAAGGCCAATATTCGTGATTCTATTGCCAAGATACGAAAACATTCTCGAAAATTGGTTCAATCGAAAGGGATACTGTGAGGCCAGCCGTGGCAGCCATATGAATGAAATAATATTTCGTTTCTGACCGGAATAATGGTACTTCACAACAAAAAAATAAATTTGGCAAAATTGCAAAACCGTTTTTGTTTTATTGTATTTTTAAATTTAAACGTTTAAATGGCCTATCCTACATAAATCGTTTAGAGGTTAACTGTTTTGCGTACTACACTCAGATTTCTACAACATATCTGATAAAAATAAAATAATTAATTGAAAATTTATTTTCGTTTTAATATCAATAACAATCTAATAAAACTTTATATTTCTACAAAAATTGCTTTAAATTTCCGCCATAGTACGGATTCTTGCTTCAAAATGCATTTTTGCCAACATACTCCTACATAAACACTAACATGCTCCTACCACTGCTTCAATTTTCTCACTCCTAACGTAAAAACAATGAATGACAACATTTCGCATTTCTCACACAAACACAAATACATACTGGCACTTACTCACTCATATGTAAACAACAACAATATAACATGGAAAAAACAAAAATTGGGCATATAAGTTTTAAAGAAGGGGAGACAGAGTGAGTGAGAATGTGTGTACGAGTATAAGTTTTTTTTCATGATTTTTATCTCTCTTACAAAATGTACAATGTATTCATAACGGTATTTGGGTTTGAAATTATTTCAGTTTTTTTTACAGCTGTCATAGTATTGTGATGCTTTCATGCACACTCATACTCACACATGCACAAGCAAAATGTAATCAGCACACAGTTTTTATGTGATCATAACATTGATTTCATTTCATGTGCTGTACGTAGTGCTACCCAGACAGCATTTTTTTTTTTAAGTTTTAATCAAATTCAAGTCAATTTTGAATCCTCTGAAATATAAGCTCATTTTCTGATCAAACAAAATATTTTTATCGGTAGAAAATTGTCCATAGCCGCGACTCTTCTTGATGACTCATTTGAGAGTCGTTTTCGCTGTTAGTTTAGAACGTAGTAGTATTTAATACTCACATTTTAAACTTCAGAATGATTAATATGCGATTGTTATACAATGACGTGGTGTAATGGTTAGAGCACAAAAAAAATTAGTTGTGGTTTCGAATGTTTAATAATAAAAAAAGGCTTCAACTTCCCTCCAGACAACTTCATCTAAAAAAATAAAGAAAAAAGCCCACTTGACCTTCTCGCAGACCTCTGGCGATGATGACAAACATCAGATGAATGATCAGGAAAAACACGCCACCTACTGGGAAAAAATTACAATGCTAAAGTAAAGATCACCACCAATTAGCAAGAATCTTCACCACTGCAACACAAAAATCATATGGAGGAAGCTACGGCGGATTAATCATCTACTTAACTTAAAAATATCAAATTGATTAAAGAAACTGAAGCAAAGCAATATATACTTTGTGGAAAGCCAATATGCTCCCTCAAACTCTTTCTAACTATTAGCGCGAATCATTTATTAATCGTGCAAGTGATTAATCAGTTTTTAAACACCACAATGTGAAAACGATCATCCAATTGCTAGCTGGGATGCAGTGCTAGTTAGCAAGAGTTTATTGCTGCTCATGTTTGCAATTTAATTCTGACAATTTAAATGAAAAATAATAATAAAAACATACACACAAACACTTACAAACTTTATTTTGTAAACGATTTAATAAGTATTTCCATATACACAATGTTTCACATTTTTTCCTAAAAATATGCTTTAAAAATTTACAACAACAATTAAACCAACAAATATAAGTATAAGTAATCTTATATGGTTATTCATTTTCGATATTAAAAACGAATTACTGTTAAACATAATTCGAATGTAATAGCTTCCTATTGGCTATTAAATTATTTCAATTTTTCCTCCTTTATGTAGAAATTCTTTTTGATTTTTTGTGCAACAATTTTGTATAAAAAAAGAAAGAAAAACTTAAATGAAAAAACAAAGAAAATTTCATTAAAATTTACGGGTTTTAAAATTGACCACATTCTCACATGCAGACATGCAATCGTTCTTTTATTTTTTGAGTTCCTTTTTTATTTTTAAACATACAATTTAACAATTCCACAAAAGAAATGTTGAAAAAATGCTGCAGAAATGTGACTCAATAGTCACGCTAAGCTATTACGTCAGATAAATAAAAAAGGAAAATGTTATACAAGATTTTTAAATGCACTCTACAGAAATACATCTGAAACATTTTTATCTTAAGTTGTCATTGGTGTTAGGATAGCTTAGGTTAGGAGGGAGTGGTAGCCTCGCCAAATCAAGACACCCTTGAGCACACATAGCGTCTCGTTGTGATACTATACATGGAGAGATGTCATTGTGCTAGTCACCAAGTCTAGATTAACCGTTCTTTACAGTAAACCAAAGGTTTCACATGGCAGCACAATCCCACAAATAAAGTCGGAAACCAGCCTGACGGTCTAATGAACCTGGTTATTAGCTTGATACCAATTGTCGAAAGCTGCGATAAGCTATCGAAAAAAGCGAGGCAAGTGTGAGCTATCTACGTCGAGCTAAAAACGGACGGAGGCAAATGAAGTGGGCCACACTCTCCCCTTCTTCAATTGATCTACAACCACGACATACCTTGGGCGTGCCTACACAATACGCAATGTTCATTAGGAATAGACACAGAAGAAGAGATACTCTCACTATCAAATTTAAGCAATTGTTGGTGCGCCTACTATCCAAACTAGGCCAGGTGAGTCTAGCAATGAATCTGCCTAATAGACAGCTTAATAAGGGACAGCAGTACACCCACCGTCGTGGATACATTACTGTCAGGTAGGTGTGTGCCCGCTTTAGCAAGATTATCAGCACAACAATTACCCGGAATATCCCCGTGATCAAAGACTCAAATGAGATGGACGCAAAACTGCTGTGAGAGTATCCCAAGGCACTCGCCACAATCCCTAATCATCCTAGAGCTGAAAAGAAGAAGATGCATATATTAGTTGTGTGAGCAACGTCACTCCTCATCAATTCCACAACATGGTAAATAGCCATTACTTTGGCCTGAAACACACTACAGTAGTCTGGAAATTGGAGAGACACACTCTGAATTGAGCATTCCAGAAAAAATTCCACTGTCCACCGTGTTCCCAAATTTAGATCTCCATCGAATCTCCGAGAATGACAAAATCAGATGCCCAATCGTCTCTACTTGGGATCCCGAATGGAGTCAAAGGAGCATGTTAACCATTAAATTTCATAGAAGCAGTGTTAGGACAACCCCCTGTGAGTGCCCATACTTACCACTCTCTCTCGCTGTGCGTCGCCGAAAAAGTAAGAAACCAACCGAGGTTTAAGGAGAAGCTCTACAAATCTAACTATGCCAGAATCAACATTAAGGTCATATAGAGCGTTAACGATTAAGTTGGGACAGACATTATTGAAAGCACCCTCAAAATCAAGAGAGACAGCGACCGTGTAACCCTGACTTCTGAGGATCTTTCCACTTGCGAGATTAGCGAGTGTAGTGCTGTCTCAACTAACCTGACCCTTGTGTAGGCATGTTGAGAGGTAGATAAGCGTGAAGGACTGATCGAGTTCTTAATATATAGATAAAGTACTCTCTCCAGTGTCTTCAACAGAAAACAACTGCGACTAGTGGGTCTAAAATCCTTTAGATTAGTATGTGATGACCCGACAGTTTTGGTAATGAACACCACCTTGGCACTGTTCCGGCACAGAGTCATTTGTGTGAATTTTAGACTTTATTACTTAAGCAAAATTTTTCATAAAAACTAAATTTAAGAGCAAAATTCAAAGCTCTTCCTTATGTTTGTGACAACAGCATTTACTTAAAATTCGATTTCGAAAGAGCACTGCCACTTCTAAGTATTATAGCGTTTTAAAGTATTATCCCCAAAAAATAACTGCGATAGTTTTCACCAGTGCTTTAGTTAGTCGATTTGTAAATACAATGCACTTCTCAACAGTCCTGACATTTAAGGGAAATACTGGCTATACAATGTAGCTCAGGAATTCAATAGCCTATGCTTCTAATTAAGATTAAAGGCACAGCCACAAGTTCTTGGAGCTGTAAATCTGTAAGAAATCAGAAGAAAATTCCTGATCAGATTTGCGCAACCTTAACCTTCCGCAAAGAAAATATAATTCAATGTGTCACCAAGAGTTTATCCGAGCTTTTAAGTGGCGACTCTGTCAACACGGGCTGTGTTAGAAAGACACCTGGAGTTAAAAAAAGAGGTAAACCATTTGTTCGTTGGAAAAAAATGCTACAGAGACGACAATACCAGAAAATCGAGTAGTATGGCGTGGCGTGGTGTAGTGGTTAAAATGCAGGCATAAAGCAGAACGGCTCAGGTTCGAATCTCAGCAAAGGACATGATAAAAAAAAATTAATTGTGGTTTCGAGTGTTTAATAAAGAGACTTCAACCTCCCTATAGACAATTTCATCTAAAGAAGCCTCCCCTGACCTTCCACCTTTCCTCTGGCGATGATGACAAGCATCAGACGAATTGTCAGGAGAAAACACCATCTACTGGGAAAAAATTACAATGCTAAGTAAGGATCACCACCATCACTTAGCAAGGATCTTAACCACTACACACAATCATATGGAGGCGAGCGACATTAGATTAGTCATCTACTTAGTGTGAAAAATCAACTTGATTACTGAAACCGAAACAAAGTAATGGTTGCGTTGTGGAAACCCAATATGTTTCCTAGAGAAGTGACGGAGAAAAAATACGTCGAATATGCTGAGAATTTTTAATTTCAGTTCTACTGGCTGGGGCAGACCGGTCTGTGGCTATGATCACCATTCAGTAATATATGATGGTATAGAGTGTGCACCGCTACGCGGCAAGAGGCCCAGACAGCCATATCCTGGCTTAAGAACAACAAAGCTGCAAGACCCGATGGACTACCGGCAAGGCTATAGACGAGCTAATGGGAAGGATTTATCAACTGGTCTGCACAATCTAGAAAGAAGAAAACATGCCCGAGGATTGGAATCATAGCTTATTATGTCCTGTTACAAACACGGAGATAAGTTCATTTGCGTTAACTTCCGCGGAATAAGTCTCTTGTTGGCCGCATACAAAGTATGTTAAGCAAGCATAGTGTGAGAGAGAAGCCGAATAATTCCACTATCGACAATATCTTCAGCCTACGTCAAATCCTGGAAAGGACTCACGAAATGCAGATCGATACAATGCACGTTTTTATCGATTATAAGGCTGTATTTGACACTCCGACAAGAGACAAGTGTATAGGATACCAGCAAAACTTTTACGTCGTTGTATTATATAATAACACTGAGTGACATGAAATACACTGTCCGAGTCATTCACTGTTACAACAGGTCTGAGACTTGGTGACAGCTTATCAGCTAATCAAGTCATTCAATATATTGATGGAGAATATTGTGTAAAACCAAAAAGTGAATTAAACAATTAATACCAAAGTCCACATCCTTCTCTCTTATGCGGATGACATGGAGTCGTCGAAAATAGGTCTGGTAGTGAATGAGAAGAATGTAAAATTAATGCTAGCAACTGCTAGAGAAGCGTCGCGTGGGAAGAAAGGTAAAATAGTCACGGATGACGGTTGAATTTACATACCTCGACCCCTATAAATCAGAGGGATAATATCAACTCTGAAATAAAAAGAAGGATCATGCTGGCAAATAGAAGCTACTTTGGGCTGGGTAAACAGCTTAGGTACAGTGCCTCTTCTCGAAGAACGATGATCGCATTCTACAATACGCTTTTCCTACCTATGCTCTTCTATTGTGCGAACACGTGGGTGCTTACCACAACGGACGAGGCAGTATTGGGAGTATTTGAGAGAACGATTCTTCAAAAAATGTATGGTCCGATCTGTGTAAGTGGAGAATATAGACATCGTACGAACCGGACATGCGCATCAGAATACAGCGATTACGATGGTTGGGACAGGTCGTATGCAAATGAACTCTGCGGCCCGAAACGCGTTAGATGACAATTACGTCGGCACGCACAGACAGGAAAGACCTAGACTCCTGTAGAAGGACCAAGTAGAGGAAGATTGAGACAGCACGCATAAGATTGCGGTGCTTAGAAACCATTTGTTATGCCGGCTGGGCCCAACAACAGGTTGTAGAGCCGGATTAAGTAAGTAAATCTTGAGTGAGAAGACGCTATATAGTCTCCTTGTTCAAATTACAGTCATCACGTCTTGTTTTAAATGTCTGCAATTAATCACAAGACAAAAATCTGCTTATAGAACTTCCAGCTCCGACGGTACAAAATAAAGTTTCTTGTGTAACTTTAAAATCTTTTTTCTGCCAATTTGGACATTATCTTACTTACTTACCTTATTCACCTTTTTAATCCGTTGTTGTTCGTGACCTACACAACAAATGATCTCCAAGTATTTGATCATGTGGGTGAGATCTCCAGTTTGTTAAACATAGGATTCTCACATCTTCCTCCACTGGGTCGTTTCACCAGAGTCTCGGTTTTCCTTGCCTGCGCTTATTGTCACCTTTCATCTCACCTTTCTGGCTAGAACGTTCATATCCATTAGACCGATATGTCCTAGCCAGTATAACCACTGTAATTTTTTGCGCTTGCGTACACTAATTCACGCAAGTGGACCAATATTTTATCGAATATTCCTTCTCTCAAATACATCTAATAATACCTCAACCGCTTTTGTAATGCCTCATGTTAAGCGCCATATACATAAGAGCACAGGTAGAATTTACATATTGCAGTTAACAGCCGAATACGACATAAGATTATCTAGCGAGTAGAAAAGCGTGATATAAGCGTGATAGGCCTTCCACGGCCTATCAAATCAAGGTTTCCTTTTACAGAGCCAACAAACAGCACAGCCGCAACAACCAATCTTCTCTTTGTGTGGGCATTTGGGAAATGCAGCAGAATTATAGAATCAATTACTAGTACAGATTCTATTAAGCGTTTTTGGGTTCAAGAAAGAAATATTCTAAGTCCTCAGCTTCGTATATATGGTTCCCATGTCATACGTCTGGGTGTGATGCTGCTTAAGCCAAATAGGCCAGCAGCTATGCAAGCTCACACCGACATGATTTCGTTTTCTTTTAGCGTTTAACTAATTCGTATAAAACATACTAAACCTGCTTTTCTAAGTTATGAAGTTTTTCTGTAATTTTGTATAATATTTAACATGTCGTTTTTATATTTTTATTATTTTTTTTGCTTTCTTGTTTTTTGTTTTTCATGTTCATTAAAATAACCCACTTGCCTGCTTGTCAGCCTAAAAATATGCTTCATATCAAGACACAGGCATTATCGCATTAAATTGTGTTTTCAGGTTGATGACACGAGCCATTCAAACAATTTAGACAATTTACTTGAATAAACTAACAAAACAGTCATCATTTAAAGGGTTTAGAAAAAGCAACGGGTAGAATATGAAATTGTACTAAAATTCCGTTACAAGGTCTATCATAACCAAAATAGGCATTTTAGTAAGAAAAATCTAACCAACTATATAAGTATGTATTTTGTTTTTGTTAATGTAAATACTAAACCATATTGAAAAACTCTCTATTAGAAAAAAAGAAATATATACTTAAGCTATTATTCTTATATTTATATATGTTTGTTACTCACTTTTTCTCGTTTAATTTTTTTCTCTCTTTCCTTCTTTCTTTGCTTGCATGTTTTGAATTTATCTACAAAAAATAAACATGAAAGAAAAAAAGTTAAAATCTACCATTTAGGGGTGTCATAAAATATTTAAAAAGTTATAAAAACAAAATAGTTTCTCAAACAAACTATCAATAAATAGTATAGATAGTAAATATTATAAAAGATTATGTAGTTCTTACTGTTGGCACAATATATTTATTACGGTTTATGGCTGTAATAAAAAATTGTTGCATATTTTCGGGCTGGGGTGGAGAGCTATATAATATACAAAGCTATTATATTATAGTGTATTATTTTGTTGACAATTTTTATGGGATTACTTTCATTTCCTCTTGTTTTTTAATAATTCCTAAGCTACCGAAAATATAGAAATTATTATTGGAAATAAAAAAGTATGGCCTATTTTTAGGCCTATATAATGTATACGAATTAAAAATTTATATGATTTTATTTTACTTTTATGATAGTATGCCATTTTTATATACACTTTACAAAATAGTTTGAAATTTTTGTCCAGTGTTAGGTTTTAGCTTTTATATACTTATACTGTTACATAGAATTTTATTAAAATGCAGATGTAGCAATATCTCTGCCTACTTTTAGGCTTTATGTATTTTACATTATATAATATATCTCTTAACATTCATTTTAGCTAAACCTTTGCTCTGCTTAAGGTTGTAGTATCAAATTTTTCTCGTTTTTAAAACTGCCTACAAATTACGGCATATTTTTGGGCTCTATAGCAGTGTTTTTAAATAAATCCGAATTCTTTTTCTTCCAAACTGCAAAATTAAATGAATATTTTTGGCATACGTTCTTATCTTCTATTTTTAATGTCAACCCTTGGAATATTAAAATCTCCTCTTGTTTCCCCCTTCTTTTTAATTTCATAATTAATTTCTATACGAAAACCACCATAAAATACCACAAATTAGTAGCGCTTAATTATAGCAATTTTAAAACATATGTTTTTCAAATAAATAGAAAAAAAAGTAGAAAATATTGCGGCCAAACTAAAATAATGCTTAAAATTTAATTATAGCCGCCTAAATGTAGGCAACTGTAAGAGTTAATTATAAAATGTTGTGGCCAGAAAATCAAAATTTAAATATGAATTAAACCTAATGAAAGATTTATAAAAAATGTTAACTAACTATTTGCTATAAAAAAAGACAAAAAACATGATTATGTTGTATATTAAGCCCAAAATTATGCAAAAAAAATTTTTGTTCAATTCTTTATAAAAATTTAATCCTCACTATAACGTAAGCTAGCAATTTCCAATCAAACCTTAAAACTAGAAATTACTAATTTAGTCCAGCTAATGGGGGATGAAATTATATATAGTGTCAAGTCAACAGTATCTTCTCAATCGGATTTGGCCATGTGAATGTTCGTATTTCTTATAAATAATTGCACCTTTGTATTCCTTCGAGGTTTGAAGCCTAGGCAGTGCTCCATAACTGTACTCTGTAGCATCAGATCAATTTGAATATCGCATTATAAAGAAGGAGCTCACCAACCAAATACCAACTTTATTTTTATCCCGATTTACTTAGCAAATATGTATGTTAGCCGGCGGTCAAGGTGTTTTCCCAAATATTTAATCTTAGAATTTTGCGAATAATTTGGTTATTTATTTTAATAGCCTGGTAATACTTCTTGTGCAAAGTAAATGTTTCTTGTGTACATTTTTGCTCGTTAATCTCTATTCGCCATTGCTTTAATCAGTTCTACAACTACATTATATGGTCTTGTAAAATCCAAGTGGCGTAGAACAGCTGTAAGTATCATGAGCAAATGTCGAAGTGAGGGTACCACTTCGGTACATGTTGATATATCGGAATTATATATAAATATAGGATGGGTCCCAAAATGCTTTCCTGCGTTACTCCGGTCTTAATAGACTGAGGTTCGTTTACACGATCGCCTTCTTTAACCTTAAATTTTCGTTTAGTTAGGTATCTCTGTAATAGGATTTGTTTTTTTGCATAAGACCAGCACTCAGGGGATAACCCCTACTCATGCAGTGCATTGTGCTGGTACTAGGAAAATAGGTTGTAGAAAGGAGGATAGAGGGAGTAGTGTTTATGAACGTTCAATTTAAATTTGCTCATGTCGTAAGTGGCAGGGAAGACATTCGCAGGAAGATTGTTCCACAAATGAACAGTGCGACCAAAGAGCGAATTCTCTCTACAATGCATTGTGCAATTCACTGGACAATCAACTACAAAGGGATGCGCTCTACGAGAAATACGAGTACCACGTAAGAATATATGGTTACCAGGAATTAGTTCCTTAATTTCGTTAGAACACATTTCGTGAAAGTACCGATAGGCCACATGCTCTAATGAACCGATAGAGTTGGCTACCCTACCGTCATTAATAAGAACCTCACCTGTACGCGGTCGAGAAGCTCCAAAATAGACTTTGAAGCACCGGCCCATACATGAGAGTTGTATTGCGATTTAGGTCAGATATAGGTCTTATAAATATTAAGGGGATCAGCTGGAATGAAGTAGTTCTTACACCGTCTTAAAAAGCCGAGACACTTGAATGTTTCTTTAGACACTCGAATGTGCTCGTTCCAGCGAACGTCAGAGCATGCCCAGATTCCTCAATATCTACATTACCCATAGAAACAGACAGCACACCACCACGTCTGTGTGTCAGAAAACAACATTGGGTCTTGCGCGCATTAAAGTCGATCCTGTTAGCACGACCCCACATGTAATAGTTTGTAGTCATTAGGTGGTAAATTTAGTCTCAGTTCACATATTAAGCTCTCATACCACACTTATTTATTTTCTTCAAGAGTACTTCTAATGACACTCACCACTCCATGTGTTTGTTCGATTGTGCTGTGCTTACTTCTCAATCTAAGATGGTGATTTGGGATTCAGTAATATACCTTTTAAAACAACTTGAATATATTGAACAATACGCTTATAGATCTATATAAATCCACCTTTGAGGGATAATTTCTAATATTACCGCCGTCGCAGTGTGCTAAACCGCTGCGACTGAGACCACTCAGGAGTCGAAAAATCTCGATCACCATTGGGACATCCATGGTGACCCAGATATTTAACTTTTCACCAACTATGACAACAGGACGCGACGTTGACGGAGTGGACAAGGGCTACTTTCCGTCGTAGTGTGGTAAACCGCTACGACTGAGACTACCCCAGCGACGAGATGTCTTGACCACCACTGGGATATCCGTGGTGACTCAGATATCGAACCTTTCCCCAACGACAGTACAAGTAGACGTGACTGAGGGAACAAGGGTGAAGCTCTGTCGGAGTGTTATGAACCACTCCGACCGATCTGTTACCTGGCAGCCAAGTAACCCTATCAACACTGGGTATCCGTGTAATGATGGAGTTACCCAGCCTTCCCTAACGCGACTTTCGACCACGGACTGGCTTAGTTTTTTTTTAGGAAACAAACGTTTGCTTAGCGTTAAGCATGGATTCCTAAGCAATATTTTAAAAAACTATTTATGATTATAAGTGATAGCTTTGTTATTTACTTGTTAAATAATCAATAAATTATTTATAATTATAAATAGAAGTGTTTGACACTGGACCCCGCTGATCAACCCCAGCATCGAGCGGAGAACCTGTCGTTACAAATGTAAAAACGTTTATCATGGGCAAAGGAAAATGTTTTTCGGTGCAAAGACAATGGGACAACATTATTTTTGAAATGAGTCGAAGTTTGACGTATGTGTTGGGAAGAGTTATTCGTAAAAGCACAGAGGCATACAACAAAGACTGCTTAAAACACACCGTAAAATTCCCAGCAAGCTTTATGGTGTGGGGATGCAGTGTTCAAATGCCGTTGGGCGTTGGGTGTTACATCATCGATGGGGTAGTAAATGCGGAAAAATATGTTAATATATTTGAAGACAATCGGCTTCCATCAGTATCAAAGCTAGCTGACTGTGGTGAATATATATTCCAACACGATGGCGCATCTGGCTACAAGAGAACGGCATTGATGTCTTGGATTGGACATCGTCAAGTCCAGACCTCAACCCATAGAAAATCTATGGCACTCATGAAAAGTAAATTCTGTTAGTGGGTTAAAAGCTTAAATACAGCAAATATGGGACTCAATAACCCCTGAAGACTGCAACACTTTTATAAATACAATGCTAAAGCGGCTAGTTGCCGTAATAAAAAACAAGGAGGCATATCTCAATTTTAAATAGCAAAAGTAGCCACTGTACGAATTAATAGTGGTCAAATAATTTTGCATTAAAATAATGAAGTTAGGCTGTAGTTTGTATTTTCAAAGCATTTATCATATTATGTAAAGTTGTTGTTTTTTAATTGAAAGATAATAAAATAACGTTTCGGAAAATATGACCTATGGCGCAGTCGATACTATTTTTCTAAATGTTGATTAATAGTGTTTAGGGCTCGTACTAAAAGGACGTGATTGTATAAACAAATAAAAAATATAATATTGTCGACTTGAACGAAATTTGAAACCCAACAAAACCAAAAAAAAAAAAAAAAAAAAAAAAAAAAAAAAAAAAACTTAAAACTTGAGGGTTGGGTTTTTTTTAAGCTCCAGTTTTTTCCAACCCTGGTCTTAAAAGTGGTAATAGTCGAAGTTTCTAAACTAGGTTTAAACGAAGTCGTGAACAATACACATCATCTGACTGGGTAAATTAAAAAGTGGTTGTGTGGCAACAATTAAAGCTTCGTTATCTATTCACATCAGTCAAAAGGCGGGAATTTCAGAGAGCACACTGGATAAATGCTGTGTATATATGTATCTTATATTACAAAAATGGATGTGTGTTTGTTTAAAGACTGTATACAACTAAACGAAAGATTCTACAGATTCTTTCTGGATGAATTTGGTCCGAAAGGGACAGAAGGTGAACAGGGGTAAAAAAATATACTAAAATACCATATAATAAAGGGTCCGCCATCTAACGTTTTTTATTTTGTGAATGATAACACTTAGCTCATGTCTGACTTAACAGATAATTAGATTTATCCTTCCGCTGAACGAATATGGTTGTGTGGGCCTGCGATCGACTTACAGAAGATGCCGATTTTGCAAAAAAAAATAATCTTTTCAGATGAAGCTCATTTTGATCTTGGCGGTTATGTAAACACGCAAAATGTCGCATTTGTGGCACAGAACATACACTGAAAAGCCGATACACTCAAGACGAGTCACTGTTTGATGCGGTTTTGGTCCAGAGGCATAATTGGGCCATTTTTCTTCGAAAATGAGCAAGCCGTGGCCGTTACAGTCAATGGCGATAGTTATCGGGCCATGTTAAACGAATATTTGTTCACAAAAATTGTAGAGGAGGATATTAGCAACATTTGGTTTCAACAGGACGGCGCCACGTGCCACACAGCCGAAGGTACACTCGATGTTTTACGCCCTGTTTTTGAAGATCGCGATATCAGCCGCAGAGCTGATGTCGTTTGGCCACCTCGGAGCTGCGATTTGACACCGTTGGACTATTATTTGTGGGGTGCCGTCAAAGATAAGTGTTACGCCAACAAGCCAGATACAATTGACGCTTTAAAGGACAATATTCGTGAAGCCATTGGTGAAATATAGCTGCACACAATCGATAAATGTGCTTAAAAACTGGACCGATCGTGTAGGCTACTGCATGGCCAGCCGAGGCAGCCATTTGAATGAAATTATTTTCTATTATTAACCGGAAGGATTCTACTTTCAAATAGAAAAAGAAATTTGAGAAAATATTCAGTAGTTTTTTTTATAGCATTTTCAAAAATAAAAAAAAATAATAAATAAATTAATTAATAAATAAATAAATTAATATGATTAAAATGGGAGTAGCGAAGCACGCCAGGTTTTAGCTAATACATAATAAATCTATTAGAAAGCGAATATCATTTTCGAGTTATTTAAAATTTAAAATATATAACACCTAAAAGTATGCTCTGTTTTGTTATATTAAGAAGAACAAATAAACTATACTTCATTAAAGTTTAGAAAAGCCTATAAACCAGCAATCTTTTATTTATTTTTTTTAAATTTAACTCAAATAAATTTCTAACAATTTGTTTTTTTCTTCTCTTCCCTTTTTCTTTTTAGGTAAGTTTTCGTTACCCGTGTGATGGTTTACACACTACCCACCATTGGTAATTCTATTGCGCATTTTTATGGCTAGTCAAAGTAAGCTAATTTCTAAAAATAGTTAATATTTAAATTAAACTTGTTATTCGATTATAGTTTATATGAAGTAATGAGCGTATAATAAATTATTCAATTATTCAATTTTCTTATCACCAACAATATAAAAACTAAAGCATAATCTTAAGGAGCTAGTGCGGTAGTTTCGTTATTTTAGGGCATTTGTGTTTCGTCAAATAACAGAAAATGCTAAAAATATTTGTTTATTTTTTACATGCCAGTTTAGCTTATCACGTAATTATATTTTCTTGCGAACTTAAATGAGGTAGTAAATTAAAGAGAATTGTAGTGGCAGCGTGGCGAAGTAGTCAAGTGTTTGAATACAAAACCTATAACAATTTTGGTTCAAGTCCAGACGATGACAGGGAAAGTTTTTTTTATCATGCTTTTGAATTTTAAATAATTGAAGAAGCTTCGATCACCTCTAAAGATGATCCATCCAAGAAGCTTCCTGATACCCTGGTAAAGGAAAAAAAGGACTATAACTACAAAAAAACAATAATTGGAAGATCAGGCGAAGTCAACTCTTGATACAATAAGAAAAAAAGGTAGGAGTCTATGATAAGCAGAGGCTCCATACCATTACACTAAATATACAGAGAGAGTTGTTTCTAGGCAACAGCAGAATGTTCAGATAAATCTAGAAAGTAAATCTTGTCTTTTTTTTAAATAATAGTGATTTTAGAAAAATTTTACTATAATTATTAAATCCATACTCCATGTTAGAAGCTTAAACTTTTTAATACAAATCTTTTATTCTGTCTATGAGCTAATAGTTTGCTGGTTTCGTTAAGGACGGTTCATCTTCAAGTTGTTTGGGGTCCTCGATAAGTATATCTTCGTCGACAATGATACCCCCGTGCTGCGCTGACCTGGGGGATCATCGTAGGGTTTGCGCAGAGTACGCCCAATATTCTTCTTCCACCATATTTGTAATATATTTCGCAAACAATATTGAATATTTTAACTTTGGTTGCAGTTCTTATGTTCCTGGCACGCCATATATTTCTTAATTTGGCAGAAACTAAACGAGTCTGCTGTATGCGGTTCAGAATAAACTGCTTCGCTCCTGCTTCGGTTGATTTGATACGCAGGGGTCCGCCAAATACATTTTTTTTTTTCTGAAAATGCTATAAAAAAACTACTGAATATTTTCTCAAATTTCTTTCTTTATTTGAAAGTACAATCCTTCCGGTTAATAATGAAAAATAATTTCATTCAAATGGCTGCCTCGGCTGGCCATGCAGTAGCCTACACCATCGGTCAAATTTTTAAGCACATTATCGATTATTATTTTTAAGCACATTGTCCTTTAAAGCGTCAATTGTCTCTGGTTCTTTGGCGTAACACATATCTTTGACGGCACCCCACAAATAATAGTCCAACGGTGTCAAATCGCAACTCCGAGGTGGCCAAGCGACATCAGCTCTGCGGCTGATAATGCGATCTTCAAAAACAGGGCGCAAAACATCGAGTGTAGCTTCGGCTGTGTGGCACGTAGCGCCGTCCTGTTAAAACCAAATGTTGCTAATAAACTCCTATTCAATGTTTGTGAACAAACGTGGTTTGTGTTCAACATGGCCCGATAACGATCGCCGTTGACTGTAACAGCCACTGCTTTCTCATTTTCGAAGAAAAATGGCCCAATTATGCCTCTGGACCAAAATCCCCTCAAACAGTGACTCGTCTTGGGTGTATCGGCTTTTCAATGTATGCGTGCGGGTTTTCTGTGCACCAAATGCGACAATTTTGCTTGTTTACATACACGTCAAGATCAAAATGAGCTTCATCTGAAAAAATGTTTTTTTTTTTTTTTTTTTGGCAAAATCGGCATCTTCTGTAAGTCGATCGCAGGCCCAGATTCCCAGCGTTGTTCAAGCCTATACACAACCATATTCGTTCAGCGGAAGGATAAAACTAATTATTTGTCAAATCAAACATGAGCTAAGTGTTACCCTTTACGAAATAAGCACTAGATGAAAAAAAGCGTTAGATGGCGGACCTTCAGCCACTCGCATTGTGCGAATGCGAGATCAGAACCATGTCATAGGCGTATTCCAGATCCTCCAGGCAGTCATTCATGCCCCAGGTAATTCCTTTTTTGTTGATGGTATTATCAAAGATTTCTAGAACGCTAACAAGTACAACGATGACGAGCAACGGCGAGTTTAAACATCTCTGTCTTATGCCAGAAGTAGAATCGAAGGATTCGCTGAGCTTACCATTATGTTAAACTTTACATTTGGCGCCTACATATCTGTTGTAGATTATGTTTGTAATTTTTCGTGGTAGTCAAAGACCTTGTCTTAATCTATAAAAACTGCATACAACGTTTCGTTGTATTCTATCCCTTGTTCTACTATTATTCCCATAGTATTAAAGTTGTCAATGCACAATCGGTTCGCTCAGAATCCGGCTTGATTCTTTCTCATCAACTGATTGAGTAGGCAGACGTTGAGATTCATAATTATATTGTTAAACAAATCGCTTTTCGCAATCCCTCTCCAATTGTTGCAATTCTAGAAGACTCCCTTTTTGGGAAGCTTAATTATAATGAAACTTTGTATTCTGAAGGAATCGTTTATGTGTTCCAAATGCTTTTAAACAGGTGTCCACTTTAAACAGTCCGGCTGGGATATTATCTATGCCTGTGGCTTTTCCATTCTTCATAGAAGCTGTGGCCTCTTTAATTTTTGTTCTGCTGGGCGAGTCAGTACTTATCTCTCGCAGTGACCTTCTTCGTGTTGAAGTTAGAGGCGTGTGGATGCTATTTGTAGCACGTTGAGAGTCCTGTCGAAATGCCGACGTCATACATTTTGCTGTTCATGATGCATTGATATCAGGCTGCCATTTTCGTCTTTGAAAAGAACGTTATTATTAAGCTTATCGTTAGAGAATTTGCTGGATATTGCAAAAACTTCTTTCATATTACCTTTGGTAGCTGCAGTTTCAGAGTCCTGTGCTAGTCTAGTCTTCTGCGCTTCCTTTGTTCCTTACATCAAGAAGGATATGTAACCAGAGTTGGCTAACGCAAATATGATCGAGTTGGAAGTTTTATGTGCGCAAAGATGGATTCGGAGCAGTCCAGGTTGCCTTATGATGTTTTTTGTGAATGAACAACGATTCGCCAACCATTAACTTATGAGTTTCTATCAGGAGATCGCCGTTTTTATTCTTCTGTCCCATTCCCTGTCGTCACATAACACACTCGATCCTAGTATTCAAATCACTCATTAGAATCACAATACCATTGTGATTTATTTGCGACAAGTTGCAGTCTAACGAACTATAAAACTGCTCTTTACGCTTTTTTTCAACAACTTCAGTGGGATGGTAATTTTTCTGTATTTTGAATTCAAATGCGCAGATATTTTACTATCAGAGATTGCGTTCGACTGAGATATATACCAACACCATTAATATGGGAGTCCTTAGGGTTTGTCATTCTTGAAGACAAAACAAGATCACCTTCAGAAATGCGCTTTTTACTGATACCCCAATTTTTTTGCACTCAGATGTTAGCTGTGCCAGTTTTCCAGGTTAATTTAGAGTCCTAACGTTCCATTGGGCAAATTGAGTCCTTTTTCGTAAGCCACTTGTCGTCATCCAAAAGAAATTCCGGTTTGTATCTCTTGTTGAAAAGTTAGTTATTCGATTTTCGAGAGTCGAAGGTTATCAGCCATTGACTCCTTAGTATGATGTCGGGGCTACCGACTTTATCAAAAGAGGAAATATAACCTACATTTAATCCTTTACCCAATAACAGGGGAACGGAGCCATGTATGCTGAGTATCAGTCTAAAATTTGTTTGCGTTTGTCAACTGCCATCGTATTGATTTTTGTAGTATGATTTTATGTAGCGAATCAGATTAATTTTTCATACATATAGTATAGCTCAATTAGCCTCCATGGTGCCATTTATAATTATTTTTTCTCTTTTTTATATTTTCTTAAGGGATTCTTTTCCATTACATTTGTTACTTAATCACTTTTGCCACATTCACCTAATGTTTCTTTAAGTTGGTTTTTTCGTTTTTTCTTTCCGTCTTTTTTTCTAAACCAAAATGTAATTTATTTGACTGATGATGTCAAAACATATTTTTTATTTTCTGTACCCTCAGTTTTCTCTTACTGGAACATTATTAAGAAAAAAAAATTCATTCATATCTCTTTTGAGTTTTTTATTTCTTGCAAAGATTCTTGGAATTTAATTGAAAAAAGCTTTTCTATTAAGCGTTGTTAGAAGGGGACTAGAAAAAGAAAAGCTACAGGCGAAATATTTGAAATATTGTATTTTCTTGGCTCTTCTAAGACAGAGGCAAAGAAATATTAACAAAATTCTTAAGATTATTAGCTTTCCTTTCAGCCAAAATCTTTTTAAAATAAACTTTTTATTTTCTATATTGCATTCGATTTATAAAAAAGCGACGAAAAAATTATTTTATTTCCTATCTGGGTATTATTAAAACGCCTCTTGATCTTTTTTGAACTCTTATATGTGTCGCATCTGCAGAACATATTTGTCATTTTAATAGACACTCACGCAGCAGCCAATCTTCTACACACACTGATACTTTCGTACTCAATTCCCATTTTATTTTTTATCATAAGAATTGTAAGAAAAAAATCCCTAATATGATAAGAAATTCACCAAACAATCTATTACAACAATAATAATAATAACAAAAACAACAACCATAAAAATAATTTCTATAAATCATTGAAAGCATAACCCACATATATTTTGAATAAAAGATGTTTTCAAAGGACAATAAATAAAAACGGAAGAAAAAATAGGAAAAATTAAATCATATTTTAAGGGGCAATTTTTTCAACTACTAAAACTCTTTTTTCACTCCATGTCCCTTTTTTCTCTCTCTGTACTCTTGAGTGTGCAAATACCCACATATTTGTTAAGAGTGTTCTACATGGCATTTATGTTTAACAAGCACTTAACGACACTAACACACACTTCTTTATAAATTATATCTCATTCGTATTGCTTATTAGTGTATGATAAGAAGTAACTTTTTCAGAGAGAGAGAGAGAGAGAGAGAGAGAGAAAGTTGTACGTAATAAATGTATGTGGGTATGTATTTAATTGCGTGTGATTTAGTCTTTAAGCGTATGAGTCCGAGCGATTTTGCGATCAGTGTTACCGTTTTCGTTATTTTTAACCAAAATTGGTTATTTTTTTCTTTGTCCATTTTGGTTACTTTTTTCTCGAAGTAAAAAAAAGATAATGATTTCTTTTAACGTTTATTACCCAGGTTCTTATTGAGTGTATTAATTTAAAAAAGGGATTTTTGGCAAACTTTGGCCGTTTTTGTGAGTATGTTATGACCTTTTCCATCCTTTTGGTAACATATGCATTTCGTGTCAAAAAACTGCAAATTTTTTGAGGTCAAGAACGAATTGAGGCAATTTCTTATACTCTGTTTTAAAGTGAAAAGTAATACGATCGAAACAAATGGTAGTCTGGCGGGCAAGGCCTGGATTATAAGGCGGCTGAAACTATTTTCTAAATATTTTCAACTGATCTTTGAACTTTTGGCCGAGCGTTGTATATATTTTTCATCGCAAGTAATGATTGAATGCCACTACAATTTTTTCCATCTTGAGTAGCTCTTTGAGTTTGAAAATAATCTTCATATAGTAATGTCCCAATTCATCATCTCCGAACATTTTTGCCTGGCTTGGGAGTTCTTGCTTTTCCATGTCAAAATCATTACTTCTGAAATGCATAAATAGTTTCTGGCACGTTGAGATCGGCGGAACATATTCAGAATAAGTTTTGACAAGCAATCAAAGTAATAAAACTTCGTTGTTTATACTACTTCGCTCTGTGGATAAGTGAGAATAAATATCAAACAAACTTCAACGCTATTGTTTGGTTCGGGTATTTAGAGATTCAGTATTATATCTGTTAGTAAATGCTATTGAGCGAAGTTTGTAAATACATAGTCAAAACGTTTAGAACAAATGGGAGAATATGCCTCATCAATTGTTGTGCGAAGTTTTTTTTGACCAGTCTATATTCAGTCAATCCTGCTATAAATTCCGTATATAAAGTAATATTTTAATGTTTTTTGCATTAAAATTATGATTTAAAATATTGCTTAAAAAATAAAAGTAAAAACCATTTGGAACAAAACAACAACTTAAAGCTTTGGCCCATATTTATAGTCCCACACTAAAGTCGACTCTAGCTAGAGTAAGTCGTTAACTTAAAACCTTTTACTATCTTTTTCATATTCTTAGTTGAAAATAAAGTACTCGTATACTTAATGCTATGTTCGCACGACAACGTTTTTTCGTCATACGCCCTCTCATTCATAATACAACCTGCGATTATGAGCTTAATTACATAAATTTCCATACAAAATTTTGAATGAGTGTCACTCAAGTTGTGAGTAATGATATTTCTATTACCCTGTGTATTACTTTAAAATCAATGCCATCTCTAATTTTTATAAAACTTAGATCAAAAGAGTTTGGCATACTTACGGGTATTAGCTCTTAATCAAAATGTTTTAATTATAGATTTAACATTGCAAATTTATTAAATTGACTTTCCTAAAAAATGCTGTAAAGTACAAAAACAAACAAAACAATGGCCGCTCGATTTCATAAGCTAGCTCTTAAGGGGAATCCAATTAAGTAATACAAACAAACAACGAAATAATCCGAGGTCTCGAGCGAACATAGCATTAAGTTGAAATGGCTTTAAATAGCTGCCAACTACAATTTATAAAATATTTAAAAGCGGAGACTCTGAACAGGTGGTTTTTTTTTATCCTACAATGACGAGCAGGGTCTTTTGACCCATTTGTATACCTGACTGTTAATATTTTTTTTTTTTTTTTTTGATAAATGAATTTTCTGAATTGGTAATTTGTGATTTTTATTAAAATTGCGTCAAATTGTGTTTGAAAGCATAACTATTTTCTTAAAGTGTTTAAACGAAAATAAATATAACAACTGCCTAATATTTCAGTTTTTTTTTTTTTTTTTTTTTTGAATATCGTTATATTATATCGCATCCGCCATCTAACGCGGTTTTTTTCAACTAATGCTTATTTCATGATTGGTAACACTTAGCTCATGTCTGATTTGACGGATAATTAGTTTTATCTTTCCGCTGAACAAATATGGTTGTGTATACGCTTGAACAACGCTGGGAAATATTGCGACATTGCTTTGGAAACCATGGTAATGTTGTAGAATGTGTGCGATGTGTTGAGATGAAGCTCATTTTGATCTTGGCTGGTATGTAAACAAGCAAAATTGTCGCATTTGGGGCACAGAAAACCCACACGCACACATTGAAAAGCCGATATACCCAAGACGAGTCACCGTTTGGTGCGGATTTTGGTCCAGAGGCATAACTGGGCCATTTTTCTTCGAAAATGAGCAAGGGGTGGCCGTTACAGTTGATGGCGATCATTATCGGGCCATGTTGAACGCATTTTTGTACACAAAAATTTAAGAGGAGGATATTAGCACCATTTGGTTTCAACAGGACGGCGCTACGTGCCACACAGCCGAAGCTACACTCGATGTTTTGCGCCCTGTTTTTGAAGATTGCATTATCAGCCGCAGAGCTGTTGTCGTTTGGCCACCTCGGAGCTGCGATTTGACACGGTTGGACTATTATTTGTGGAGTGCCGTCAAATATAAGTGTTACGCCAACAAGCCAGAGACAATTGACGCTTTAAAGGACAATATTCCTGAAGCCATTGGTGAAATACGGCTGCACACAACCGATAATGTGGTTAAAAATTAGACCGATCGTGTAGGCGCTACTGCATGGCCAGCCTTGGCAGCCATTTGAATGAAATTATTTTCCATTATTAATCGGAAGGATTGTACTTTCAAATAAGAAAAGAAATTTGAGAAAATATTCAGTAGTTTTTTTATAGCATTTTCAAAAAAAAAAATAAAAATTATTTGGCGGACCCTTTATTTATTATTGTTATGTTCCAGGTCTTACATTTATACAAGAGAGCTGTTTATGGGGATTAGTTAAATATGTTTATCTTAGTCCAAGATAGCAGTCAGTCCACAGAGGTCATCAAATGCAGAAAGATTAACTGGCTTTGAACATTCAAAACATTAAATTGTCGCTACAGTCCTTGTTCGATTTTTGCCAAGGTAGAAGAAACTTTTGAAACTTGATCTAGAATTTGGCGTTGTTAAGGGCAATGCAGTGAATTATTTTGCATATTTTTGAATGGTGAGCCTTAGTCCCGTCTGTGCAACTGCACCCTTCAGAGTTTAAGGTTTAGCAAACATGTAACGACGGCTAAGCGCTAAAAGGCAAATATCACCGCCAATTCCATATGTTCCCATCTTATTCATCTCCTAACGATTGTATTATCGCAAACAATAACATAAAAATTTATATTCTATAGAAGCTTGGATAATATGCATCCCTGTTGATGTGTGGGGCTAGAGCAGAGCTAATAGTATTTCTATAATAGAAAAGAAAAAGAATTCGTGGAAAACAATACGATATAGTCAAAGAAAAAAAACATTATCATCATTTAAGACAAGAGGTTTAAACCCTTCTTTTATCTATTTTAGGCTTCGTACCATCGAAATCCCTTTTTCGTTTCCATTTTATTTTTTTAAATTATTTAAAAACAGGTTGGGTTGGTTTTATATTTAGAGTCGACTCTAATGCCAAAAGTATACTTTAAGTTGTCTATTAATAAGTTAGAGTAGACTTTTTTTATTTTTGGGTTCAGTTGTAACGTAAAGAGAATATCTATCACTGCTGGTGTAAGACAAGGTTGTGTTATTTCTCCGCTGCTGTGTAACGTTGTCCTCGATTATGAGTTACAACGTGGTGTATCCTGGGGACTTAACACAAAGTTGTAACACTTGGATTGTGGAGACAACATCAACATCCTGGCTCATAGACATTGCGAATTGCAAGGAAATGTGGTTCTATACGGGCAGAAGCATATGGGAGCTGGCTTGGGGATAAACATTTTCAAAACCGTAAATATGCGAATCAACACTAATAACATAACTACCTTTCGAATTGGAAATATAAATCTTTGCTATATCGGCAGTTTTCTCACGGCGTCCGCCGGTTTCAATGCCGATATTCTTAGTAATTTAAACATAGGCCGCCAATCTTTTCGTCGTTCTATTGGGTGTTCTCCATATATCTCCCTAAAAATCGAAAATTAATAATTTTAACTCGTATGTGAAGTCTAATTTTGTATGATTGTGAGTTATGGAATGCAGACGCGATTGATGTCAATTCCATTCAGGCATATATAAGCCGCTGAATGCGACGCATTTTGAAAATATTCTGGCCAGAAACAAGATCACACCAAGTTCCTGGGATGAAGGAAGTTGTGATAAGGAAATGGGCTTGAGCACACTCTGAGGCCATTGAACACAACTCACATAGAAGCAAAAGAATCATTCCTAGTGAAGACAAATCATTGGCTTTAGATAGGGGTACATTGCAAGAATTTGTTATGTGCCTACGATTCCCTTGGGATTCTTAAAATATCTAAAAACAACAACTTCAAGTTTAGTATTATAATTAAATAATTAAAATGTTTAGCTTTCTTCTTAAAAATATTTAATTTTGTCTATTTTATTGAAAACAACTTATAAGTCATGACAAATGGGCCATTAGATTTGATTATACGTTTCAAAAACACAATTTTTATTAATTTTTGCACAAACATTATTTGGAACAACGTGATTTTCATAGAATGAGGTATTTTAAGTCCATAGCTTACATTTATAAAGAAAGAGTTTATTGAATTCAGTGACTTTCCATTCCTTACAAAAAATTACAAAAAGAAAATCGCTAACTTTGCGCGTTTTTTGAAAACAGTGCTGAAGAGAAAAAATGCGAATTTTCGGTAGTTCAAACGAAATTGGCAACACTGTTTATAAACATGTTCGGCTGCTGTTGTGGTGGTGAACATAATTGTCTCTTCTTATTTATCTCGAAAGTAAACAGCCAACTACAAAGAATTAGAGTATGAGAGTTAAAATTAAAAAGAGATTCAATTCAATTTCAAGCTGTCATATAAGTTGTTCCACTTCAAGTGGATTATTTTTTTTAGAAGACGCAGATTAAAAAAAAAAAACTTTAAACTGCCGAAGTACAGGAAAACCTGAAAGCATTTTTAGCAAATGATTTTAGTCAGATGACAATCGTCAATCTTGAGAAAAGGTGGACTGAAACTAATCAGAAAGAAAAATTTGATCACCAATAGAGAATTTTATGGAAATTGATTTGCTGGGTTAAATAAAACTATTTCACTTTGCAACATTGTTTATCAAAATGATGGCCCACTGAAAAACTAATATCAATAAAGAGAAAGTCTAGAAAATTTAGGCTTGCAACTGCAAAAAGCTGGCTTCCGACGCCATATCAAGTAAGCTCAAGAATTGTCCGATCAGTAAAATTGTTATTACTGCTGGTTCCAATATTCACAATTCTGCTTGTCTACGTGCGTCCAGCACAAAACCAGGTGGCCAAAATGCTAAGCTATTTGTCGCACACAACTACTTCAAGCAACTGGTAAATAATCCTACACATATATCGAGTGCACTTTATATCCTTCTTGTTAACTCGGATTATTTCTGCCTCTTTTTCGTTCTCCGCTCTTCATAGCGTCTCACCTCCAGCTACCGGAAGCTCTATTTTTGTCTAAGAACTGTCACAAGATGGTGTCCGAGGCCACTACTCGACACTCGTAGAAGCTATGGGTATGTATGATAATAAAGATGAAGTCCTTGCAGCTCTCAGTAACTCGGATCATTTCTGAATATTTTTTGTTCCTCGCTTTTCATGACATTTCCGCGCCAGCTACGAGAATCTTTATTTTTGTCTACGAACTATCTTAAAATGGAGTCCGAGGACACTACTTGACACTTGTAGAAGCTACACAAGCGTGCATTGGGTTGAGCTCAACGATTTCTTTGGGCATTTCAGTTAGAAGTCTGTTACCTCGAATCAAACGTCGATGTCACGACAGAAATGGTCATGAAAATAATACAGCTGAGAAAGGATTCTCTTCGGTTAAATAAAATTTTAAGTTCAATCAGACGTCCAGACCTGCAGTCAGATTAAGAGAGGAAGCATTTAGAAATTGGCGCAACAATAGATGCAACCTTACTGCTTCGCTACGCAAACATGCGAGATCTTCGTGCAGTACTTTCGTGCTTAAGTTCTAACTTTTCCTAAAAAAAGTAGAGGTTTTTGGCCTTTCGTTAAACGACTGAGGAACAGCGGGAGTTCCAGTTCTTTCAAAGACTAACGAAGCATTTATAAACCCAGTTAAAAAGCATATATTTTGACAGAATTATTTGCCACTAACACTTGCTTGCCGGTGAGCATTCTACCATTGCTCGAACACGAGGTGTATTAGTGACTAAGCCTTTAAAAAGGGTTCTTGTATATCTCAACGAGCCGGAGATACCAGTACTCTTCGACGCTTACACCTACCTACAGCAAGGTTGCCAATGTAACGCAAAACCCTAAAAAGGTTGAACCGTGAAAACTTCCGCTCAATAACAGTTTGTTCGGCCAAAGATATGGAGAGTATGACTAATCATCACATTATGAAGTATGTAGAATTCATAGATCAGTATGGCTGGCAGTGCTCTCCCAGAGGTGAAACAAATCCATTCATCGTTTTGGCGAGAGTAAAGTTGTGGCTCTGGATAATGTCAAGGTGTTTGATTGAGTTTGACAAAAGAAGATCGTGTTCAAACTTATTGCTTTTGGTATTGTTAGCCACTTTTTTTGATTTATATCGAGCGTTCTCAGAAATTGTAATATAAGATTGGTTATAGATGGAATCTCATATGATGGGTTCAGTATAAGCTCAAGCTACCGCAAGGCTCTGTTCTTTCTGCTACTCTATTTCTAATATTTCTTAACAACTTTCTTCTTTTCACTTCCAATCCTATCTATTCTTCCGCGCATGATAGCAACATTTGTCATTCATATTCTTTTGATCAGAGGCCGAGCACTTTGATGATTGATGATTGTGGCAAAAAGGCGGAATATGAGTGATACAAACACAAGCGACTCTGCGAAAATCTCCGAGTGGGGTCTTGCAAACAGGGGCGATTTGTGTTTCGACACAAAGACGTAGAGGTGCGGTGTTATGTAAAATTAAGGAGTCAGACGGTCTTGATGTTCTAGGCATGTGATACCTACTGGAGCGATAACATTTTCCGAATATCGAAAGAAGCAATCAAGTGCCTCGGTGCAAGAAATACTTATTATTATATTCTACACAAAACGGAATTCAGTTCTGATGTATGTGCCGGTGTGCTTTAAAGTCTATTTGGGAGCTTCCTGACCGTGTATAGGATATGACGAAGGTGCTTAATAATGAAGGGAGGGTAGCCAACTTTATCGATTTGTTAGAGCATCGTCGCAATGTGGGGTGTTCTATTACCACTAAAACGAAATATTCTCTGACGAAATAAGGAAATTGTTCCTTATAATCACATATTTTCGTGGAGTACTTACTTACTCCCTATGTAGTTGATTATCCATTGAATCGTACAACGCATTGTAGAGAGAATTCTTTTTTTAGCCGCACCGTTTGTCTGTGATACGATATTCCCGAGAAAATTTTTATTGTTACGACATAAATAAATTCAAAACAAATGTCTGTGAACACTACTTCCTCTTTATTTGTTTTTCTCGTAGAGCGCATGCCTTTGCAGTTAATTGTCCCTTGAATCGTGTAACGCATTGTAGAGAGAATTTGTTTTTTAGCCGCACCGTTAGTCTGTGATACGATCTTCCCGAAAAAATTTTTACTGTCACGACATAAATAAATTCAAACCAAGTGTCTGTGAACACTACTCCCTATTTCCTCCTTCCCGCAACCTATTTTGCTAAATGTATCACTTCGTCAGTACAAGTTGATTCTCAATGGGACCTCACGAAATACACATTAGTCCCGATTGGTCATTTGTTGCATGATCTATGCAAATGCTTGAAAACATTAAAAATTAGCGAATCTAAGGCTTAAGCAAGCTTTCGAAAAAAAATTTAAAAGTATCAGGGGTCATAGAATGAGCCATGTGACCCCGAGCAGAAACTAACATTTTCGTTTCCGAAGTAAAAGATACTTTCGTTGCCTTTAGCAAGTTTCAACTTAAACTCTAAGGCAAGTGGGCTTCACCCAACTGTCTTTGGGAGAAAAGACAAACTCGTCCATTTTATTTTGAACACTGCTTTCATTAATTCTATTACTTTCTGTTTTGCGTTATATATCTTCGCATCTAAAAATTCCCATACCAAACCAAGGAGAAACACGACGACTTTTCTCAGTCAATGAGCTGTACCCGGTTCTATTTTCATTCGTTTTTTTTTTCTCATTGAAAAGGATCTACAATTTAAGGCCGGTTACCAGTTACTAGCTAATGTGTTATGAAGTGATATCGCTGTAGATGGTCTGGCTTAGGATTGAACAGAGTAGCTCTTGGTTGGTAGATACTTACTATACTACAGTATCACACAATGTTCGCCACTAAATCATTTCTATTTAGACTTGAATTCTCCATTCGCGTATTTCAAACGAATGTTGTACCCTGTTGACCTTATAAACACTTTTTCGGGGAAGGTTTTGTATTAAGAAAAACTCCTGTAATTTCTAGTGCTACAATGACACTTTCCAGTCGCGACTGGAAACCCTTACCAGGCATCTATTAAAACTTATCTGATTAGAGAATAGCAAGTGGATGGTATAAGTGAAAAGATATAGAGAATCTGCCTGTATACCAGCTTTAGATACACTTGGAGTTGTGGAAGCGTTATTAGGTTATGACAAACCACTTTGTTTTCTTTCTCTTATAATGACTTTTGTTAAGGCCTTAATAATACTAAACGGAAAAGATGAGCTCTTATAAAGTAGTACATAAGACAGAAGATAATAAAACGATCCATATTATACAAATTTCTAAGCCTAGCAGTTAAGTATCAAATACGTGCTTAAGATTGTAAACAGCTTCCTATGTCTTAAGAAATTGTAGGGAATTTCGGTGAATAATCTTTAGCTGAGGGCATAGTAAATACTGCACATAAAATCTGATAATTTCACGAACATAATTTTGCCAGAGTCTTAATTACATTAACTCCCATCAACCATTTGTCCCTCTATTTTCTCCTTTGCCAAATGAAATCAAAGAAAATAAAAAAAGAAGAAAAATCAATAAAAATATTGAAATTATTTGCAATTACATACAGAAAGCAATGAAAGCAATATATGTACGAGTATTTTATATACACACATAGAAATAAAAAATATTAATATTTCCTTTAATTAAAAATATTAAATAATGTTGCCGTAAATAAACCTTAAATGGCAGGCATCCCGTTGGCTAACGTTTTCATAAATTTTTATTAACACTTAAGGGTATATTACGTGCAGAATACGAAAACGAAATTAGGAAACGATATTAAGAAATTTGATATTTAAGACATACTCGTAATACAATAATGAAGTAATTAAATAAGCAACAGAACAAGTATAGAACAAAATAGTAAAAGAAAGCTTTAAAGGATCTAATTTTAAACAACAGAATTACTTGTTTTCGAGTCTCTATTAAACTATTATTTTTCACTTAGTATTTATTAATTTATTTTTAAATTGGTATACAATTACAAATTATATTATATAGTAATCATCACAAACAGGGTAACTAAGCCTATTATAATGTTTGGCATGTTGACCGACACTCTGGTGGAAATCGAACTCACAACCTACCAGCTGACAGACTAACACACTACGTATGTACGGTACTACCTGCAAATTAATGTTACATGGGAGAAAAAAAATTATTACAAAAGTATTATGTAGACCAGCTTCAAAAAGTATTAACGACTGATTTAACTAAGGCGAATGCCATGACTTACGAGGGCGGATTGACATTGAAGCTACCTAGCGCTAGATGGCAGCACAAACGCAAAAACTTTTTCTTTCTTAGAAATTACGATCTGTCAAACGTCAGCTGTTAAAATTTTAGCCAAATTCATCGATTAGTTTATTTGTTATAGTCGTTTGAAGTAAGCAAATTTTGTGTTTCTTGGAAAATGGAAAAAAGTGAATTTCGTTTAGTGATTAAACACTATTATTTGAAAGGCAAAACGGCGAAAGAGACAAAAGAAAGTTTGATAAACATTACAGCGAATCTGCTCCGTCAGATTGTATGGTAAAATATAGGATTGCTGAATTTAAACGGGGCCGAACAAGCACTGCAACAATACCATCAGCAGAAAGGCCAAAAGAGGTGGTTACTGAAGAAAATTTCAAGAAAATCCTCGATATCGTTATGAATGATCGCCGGGTCAAAATACGTGAGGTTGCTGAAATGGTAAACATATCATATGAACGTGTGTTCAACATTTTGCATGAACATTTGCATATGAAAAAGCTATCGGCAAGATGGGTGCCGCGTTTACTCAGTGTTGAACAAAAACTAGTTCGACAGATCACTTCACAGCGGTGTTGGACATGATAAAGCATAATCCTGCTGATTTTTGGCGTAGATTAATAACTGTTGATGAAACGTGGGTCCACCACTACACACGTGAAACTAAAAATCAATCGAAGCAATGGGTTGAAGCTGGTGGAAGTGCTCCGAAGAAGGCGAAGACAGCGAAATCGGCTGGCAAGGTTATGGCCACTGTATTTTGGGACGCACACGGAATATTGCTCATCGATTATCTTGAAAAGGGATCCACAATCACAGGAGAGTATTATCGTACATTATTGGATCAATTGGTTGATGCAATCAAGGAAAAACGGCCACATTTAAACAAGAAAAAAGTGCTCTTTCTTCAAGACAACACACCGGTTCACACAGCATTAAATACGATGCTAAAACTACGAGAAATCCACTTCGAATTGGTTGATCATCCACCTTATAGTCCAGATTTAGCCCCTAGTGACTTTTTCCCGTTTCCAACCTTGAAAAAATGGCTCGCAGGAAAAAGATTCATCTCAAACGAAGAAGTGATTACCGAAACTAATGCGTATTTTGAGGAGTTCCCAAAATCGTATTATTCAGATGGTATAAAAAAGTTGGAAAATCGTCTTACTAAGTGTATTGAGCTAAAAGGAGACTATCCTACTTAGGTAGCTTCAATATCAACCCGCCCTTGTATAGACCTATATTATCGATAGTTTTGAATATTCTAGTACATTCTACAACCTACCACACAGTTACTGTTTACTAAAATGTAAGGATTTAGTACATATTTGACTCATATTAATATTGGTAGCACTGTTTCAATCAATACAACAGGGTGGTCTGATTCATAATGTGTTCATTATACTCTCGTAACATTGACACCAACCAATAGAATAACTTCCACAATTGTTAGGCTTTCAAGTAACGAGTATTGATGTATCATCTGGTGTGATGTGTGAACGATTTAAAAACAAAATTAATGAGATCACTGAACCTTATCAATATGGCTTTAGAGATGGTACATCTGCCACCCAACATATATACACATTGAGCCACATCCTGGAAAAAACAGAAAAGTCTTTGTCGACTATAAAGCTTTAAGATGCTTCAAGCTAAGTTCGATTTTTGTATTCTCGCAAAATAATCTTAACTGAAACAAAGACCTCTCGTATCTAAACGAAGGTTCACACAAGTTTATAATATTCTTTAACAACCTGTTGGGGAAACAACCAATAAAAGGTTCAACAAAAAACACATGCTATTGACATATATTGACGACATTGTCATCATTGGTCATTCACTAAGAGGACACATTGCAATCTTTACCAATTTGTAAATAAAATAAGCGTAAATAGGTTTAACAGTGATCGAAAGTAAAACCAAGCTGATGGTTATGCGGTCGGTGGTTTTTAGAACTGTGAGATAGTCAAATGAGACAAATCGTATCAGTTTGGAGATAAAGAGAAGACTTGTGCTTGCTAATAGGTACTACTTTGGATTAAGTGAGCAATTTATGCCGACACACGACTTACAAAAATAACTTCATATAAAATCCTTATTCTACTCGTGAGTTTTTGAGAGATGTAAAGTTTTGGCATAGCAAAAATCATGAGCTGTATGAGATATATTCCAACATAGATTTAGTAAAATGCATTAAGATACAGCACCTGCGTTGGTAAGCACATAACGTGTGAATGTAGGAGTATACTGCAACGCAGAAAACTTTCGATATCAAAGGAATAGAAGGAATATCGATTTGACCTTTTTTTGTTGATTTTATTTTTCTAAGGTTTCAATGCCATATACCACCAGTCACTATTGACTATGCGTGTTTATCGGCTGGTCTAAACATAATCGTAAGTAATAATCTAAATAAATAATATAAAACAGGAGCACAATATACTTTATAGTATTATATAATTGGTCTTAAACAACTCAAGCTTTTCCCTAATTGCTGTTGTTATTTTATGCTGAACTTTTTTTTTAATTTTGCCTTATTGGCTTCATAAAATGTTTTCCTTTTAGAAATTTCCTAAATAAATCCGGCCATATCGTATTGTACAAATTAACTCAATTAATTAAATGCTATCGATAACTTTTCTAAATGACTTTATTATCTAATTATTATTTATTGACTCATGTGTTAAATGGAGCAAATGAAACAAAAAACTTTACAACTTTAATGAAATCTTAAATAAAACGAAAAACTGAATAAAATTGTAAGAGGCTATCGAAAGTATGGAAATATGGTTTTTGAATTCCTTACGAAAAACCTATCAATAAGGAAAAGAGATAAGATAACATATGATGATACATTTGCACAAACGTTTGCGTAAATTTAAGCACAAGTGGCTTGCACAAAATTAAAAAACAAAGCTTTAATTTTCACATCTTGAAGTAAGATTTCCTTTGCATTATTCAAAGCTTTATATGTATGGATATGCTTAAAAATAGTTCATTTACTAAATATAGAATTTCAAAGTCTTATTTGTTCTTTCTTTTCTGTGCAGCTAAAAATATATATTTTCTTAGAAATAACTAGATTTGCACAAACTTTTGTGTAAACAACTGCACAAACGATTTGCACAAAATAAAAGAACTCGGTTTGTGTCGGAACGATCTAGGATTCTCTTGAGAAACCTTATAGCTTAGTAGGCCGTTAAACTCTTAAAAGACATGTCTAGGACAGAGAAAATCGTACAATAAGAACAGTCTCGCAATATATGAAATGAATAACATCCATACCTGCATGAATGCCAATAAAAAGCAAAATTGTGCATTCATTTTCAAATGAATATGTATTATGATCTCATTCATCATTTGAAATGCGTTAAAATGTGTATATAGTACGAGTATATCTTTGATAATACTTTTATACTCATTACTCTCTGGTTTTATTGAAATGTTGTGAAGAGAATTACGAGCACACTAAATAAAAACATCAGTGAAAGACTCACACTACATCAGATTCCCGCAAGGAGCAGAGAAAATAAATGCAAAAATGCAGTGCAAAATGGCCTGAGTGAGAGCTTTCAAATTACTACCAGAGTTGTAAAATGCATTAATATTAGTTTGCCGGACAATGCACTACACAATAAATCATTCGTTGTGTTATTTTCTCTTTAGTTTTAAGACAGTCAGTTTCTCTTTAGTTTTTATAGGACTTTTGTCTCCGATCCACTCACACGTATTCTTACGCTCTTGCTTCTAGTCGTCAAAGAGACAGTGACGAATGCAGATGTATAGTAAATGTACGCAAATTTTTTTAAAGCACAGACATATAATAAAAAAGTTTCTCTTGCATTTGCTTTTAGTTCTCACTGAAACAACGACAAGTGCTCATGTGCAGCGGATGTGTGTATGTTATTTTTATTTTTTTAAAACATCAACTTTACTCTCTCTAAGAGAGTAATTTCCATTTTCTCACTAACACAACTACAATTTTACTTTGCATATCACTGACATAGAGTAACGCAGTCTTGAGTTTGCGAATAAGGGGAGAAAGAGGAATAAAGAGAAATGAAAACGTTTTTGCTCTCACAGGGTTATTTTTCTCTTCGTTTGTCAGAGTAGAAAACACAAACAACAACAAAGAAACGAAAAATTATTTTTTAAATCAGATTCCCGCAAAGAGCAGCTCTTCTCTTCTGTTTTCACACGTACGTACTCACACGTATAGGAAAAAAATAAGCAAAAAATAAACAAAGAGATCTAAAGAGAAAATAAATGAAAAAATACAGTGCAAAATGGCCTAAATGAGAGCTCTCACATTACTACCACAATTGTAAAATGCATTAATATTAGTTTTCCGGACGGTGTTTTAAATAAATCCATGCTTTTATTAGCGGATGCATGTTTTTTCAGTGAATGAATCGTTTTGATTTGCTGTGTCAATTTTTCTTTTTACTGATGTGTTGTGTACTGGATAGTATACACGTTAAAGTAAATGCTACATTTTTGAATGACGTTTTTCTATCTCTTATTAACATTCTTTATTTAGTGTATGCTATGTAGTAAATAACATAACAGTGTTAAGTTGAATTCACTGTGGGTACAAGAAATGAATGCAGTAATGCAGGTCTCTAATTCATATCTTCATTAGTTCAACAGAATTTCCAATGAAAAGTGTAGAAATCTTGATCAAAAGGTGACAACCAAATAACAGCAGCAGTGTTGCACGAATGTTATTGGGATGAAAATACATAAAGTCCCAGAATTAGCATATTATCCCCATAGCTAAAAAAATTATAAAAGATTTTATTTTTATGTATTGTCCTGTGTCCTAGTTAGGCTCCTAGTTGAAGAAAAGGGCCTCCACAAATTTTCCCCAAGTCTCTCTATTCGACCCAATCACCTTTATCTCTTTCCAGCTTTTGTCAGAAGCTTCAATTTCCGCATTTATTGTCTGATGCCATGTTGTTCTGGGTCGGCCGCGTGTTCTGATAACCTGCTGATTCCAGTCCAACCCCACTTTGGGGAATTCACCTCCACCATTCGCGAAGCCAAATTTAGATTGCTACTAACTTCCTAATCGCGCCTGCGCAAAAACTCTAAGTTCGAGATAATTCTTGGCCACCATATTCTTAACACGTTGAAGCCGGAATTGAAAAATCTTTTTTCTCTCACAGGGACCGGCATTTTCTTATTGTTAATTACGTATATTATTTTTTAAATATGTTTTTAGTGCACAATAATATGAGGCAGACATTATTATTAGACAGTATCTTTGCGAGGGACCGGCGAATAGACTACTGTACATAAATTGAATTTAAATCATGGCCCCAGGTAAAACATGTCGTGTGCCCACCCGTGAGCACGCGGGCCGGTAATGTTGCTGCGGAGTGACCCACCGGTGGGCAAGGGGTTTTTAATGTGTTAATAGATGTCTCAGACAGCGGTTTATAAGCATTTGCAGTTTATTTGCCAATTTTCCATTCATCAGCCAGGTTTCGCAGCCGTACAGAAAGATTTGTTCTAAATATTGGGAATTTTGTGGTAGTGGATAAAGCTGTTGATTTCTACACTTTTTTTAATTGACAAAAAGCCGATTTAGTCTTGTTAACACGGTTGTGATTTTTTTCTCTGTCACTCCTCTAGGGAGCACATTGGCTTTCCATAAATAATCCATTACTTCGTTTTAGTTTCAGTAATTAAGTTGCTTTGTGTGTAGTAGTGAAGATCCTTGCTAAGTGGTGATGGTGATGATCATTACCTAGCATCGAAATTTTTTCCCAGTAGATGACGTTTTTATCCTGATCATCCGTCTGATGTTTGTCAATATCGCCAGAAGTAAGCTGGAAGGTCAGGAGGCTTCTTTACATGGATTTGCCTGGAACGTGGTTGAAGTCTCTTTATTAGGCACTCTAAACCGCAATTTAATTTTTTCGCCATGTCCTCTGCTGAAATTAGAACACAGGCCGTTTGTGTTGTATGCCGGCGCTCTAACCACTACACCACGCCACCCATTCGGGTGTGATTAAACCGGCCAAATAGCAGATATTCTTCGTGCGTTCTATACTTTCGTTTTCGATACAGAACTGGTTATTTAACCTGATCGGCAGAACAGACATAGTTTTTGTCTTGGAACGGTTGATCGTCAGACCCTCTCCCGTCGTCGATTTTGTTCTGCATATTCGTAAAACGACATGATATCCAACAGATGTCGAAATGTTCTCTTAAGTTCTATTAAGTGCCGCACTTACAACCATCCAACGTCCGAGACTCAACATCATTGAGGACGAATAAAAATAATATGGGTGCAAAAATACAACCCTGCCTGACATCAAATGTAAAGCTGAGGCTTTCGAATATTTGCCGCTGTGGAGAAATTATACATTTTTATGTATAAAAACTCGATGAATAGTCCTACACTGATTCGTGTGGTGTTTTTCCTTTTTTAAAACTAAATACATACACTTTCAATAAATTCACACGACCTGCAAAATATTAATTTCGTGCAATTTCACATTTAGAGAACAACACACACAAAGTCTTGTTTAATTCCAAAAACCCAAAAAAGTTGTCTTCAGTATTTTGAAAAGCAAGCAAAGATGCATTCGAAGTACTTTTCGGTCTTACTTGGTTTTTTCTTTCGTCTTTTTTTCAATATTTTTCTCCTTAAATACTCTTCACCAAACAAACGATTAGTTTTTAAAAAGAAGAGAAAATAGTTAAAATGCAAATATAAATTTAAATATTTATGAGTAATATCACACAAGTCATTGAAAATTCATTATAAACCAATTTTCAAATTTTCAAATTTGTTTTCATAAGAAAGAGAGGTAAAAATGTGTAGCATACTTATAGGTGCAAATAATTATAGAATAAATAATTAAGTGGTTGCATGTGTGGGTATATGGAACACACATGCAAAGGTAAATGTAAATAAAAGTGTAACTACTTGAGTATACAGCGTATGTCAACTTAGGCGTTTCACAGATTCCTTTGCTTTAATTATGCATGAAAAATATGTGATCAACTTAAAGAGATTTTTTGGAAACATTCTTGAAGATCTAAAATTCTTAAGAATCAGAATTTAACACAAAAAAAATTCTTGGAAAATCGCTCATTTTTATTCTAATTTATTAGTAAAGGGTATGGTGAACTTAATGACGATTTCTTGGAAATATTTCAAATATTTCCCTGATTTTATAACAAAACTCCTGTTTACAAGAAAAGGGTGTGGCCAATTCGATAACCTTTCTAAAATATATCGAAGAAGGTTATGTATATACATGTATTGTTACATTTTAACCTTTTTAAAAACGTGTATTTATGAGTTCGTAGATTGTAGTTAAAATAAAATAAATCTTGGTTTAGTTTTTGATTAAGAATCCTTTATTCAACACAGTTTTGTGCAACACTGCTTGTAATCTTTTTACAGGCAATAACAATTTTTATTCTTAATTACTCTGTCTGTTTACAATTTTGTAGGCAACAGCAATTACTCGACAGATCTTTTTACCTAAAGATCTTCCAACCCGATCGTAGTTATAACTTAGGTTCGCTCACAACCTTTTCAACCAGAAATTATCCACACTTAACTCTCCTTACTGAGTTAACTCTATTTAAACTAGTTTTTTACCTCACGATTCACTTCACGAGTTTAATACTTATAAACTCTCTTCACACAGAGTTCAAACCAGCAAACTCTCTTCACATAAACTGTACTCGTTGAGTTTACTACAAATAAACTGATTGTTGTTCGCATCGATGTACCATTTAAATGGCTGAGTAAACAACACATCGAAAGCTTATGTAGCCATGCGAATTTAAAGATCTTCTTATTTCATATCTTAGTATTTGTTGTTACTTGTCATTGTATGTTATTTGTCTTCTTTGTTGTTAGTTTTTGTTGTTGCTGTGTTATTTTATTTTTTATTACTTTATCTCTGCTAACGTATTATCTCAGCACGTATAGTTGTTCCTGCAGCTTTTGTTTGTTTATTTTAATAAACAAATAAGAAACGCAGGGGTGTCCAACATGATTTTTGTAAGAACATATTGTTACGTTTTAACCTTCTTAAAACGTTTAAGTTCTTTTAAACTGCGCAGAATAAAATAAATGACACGCATTTGTTGTTTTACTTTATATGGTCTTTTTAATTCCATAATTTAATTTTATGCAGTGTCCATCTTACTTAACTTTCGCTTAATACACAAATTTATTCAATACTCAAATCTTAGTACGACTTTACTCAGCGACTGTAAAATTATAACTGACTGATTGACAAAGCAAAATATGGCGACTTTTATAGTAAGCTAACATTAGTTTCGAATGTTCTAGTATATTCCACAACCGACTATTAAGTTTCCGTTAAGATTTGAATGATATATCCGATTCATAGTGGTATTGACAGCACTGTTCAAATAAATACAGCATTGGCAGGGAGATCTGAGCTTTGAAACAAACCAATAGAATAACATTGATAATAAAGTTTATAGGATTAAATGTACAAATGTTGGTGTATCTTTTTAGGGGAATAATTTTCGTATCAATATTAAAAAAAAAAAAAAAATTTCTTAGTCATGACCTAAAAGAAGTCGTAATATATCGATCTTCAAATACGAAGTACGTCCGACTGAAACGCATAAAAAGTATTAGCAATTTTTGTCACTAGATGTTGCTGATGCAACTAGTAGCGAGCAACATCACGACCCAAGGAGGTTTGCAAAATTCGACGTCAAAGATACACCACATTCTGGTCGACCAGTAGCTAGAAAAGTATATGAAATTTTGCGACTGGTGAAACAATACTAGCACACAAACTTCAAGCTTGGGTGCCTTGTGAATTCAAGCAAAGAAATTTTATTGATCAAATCATAACTCAAATAAAGTCGAACCAATAGATAAAACACGCGGAAATCGGGTAAAAAAATCACGATTAAAGGCCAGTGATCTACCACAATCAATTTTGAAGACCAAATTGATGGCAAACAAAGTTGCGTTGAGTGTGAGATAGGACTAAAAGCGAATTATCTATAACTAAACGCTAAAACGTTGCATAGCGCTCGATTCTTACTTCTACTGGTGCTTCAATAGAAGCTCTCAAAAAAAGCGATCAATAGGACAACAGAAAGTTTTTGTTTTCCATCAAGACAACGACAGAGCATGCACACACACACAACTTCGAAGACCCTCCCAAAATTCGTTACAATTACTTGAAAAGTTTGTATAATAGATCGTATATCAGAGCTCATAAGACGCTTTGATCACGGCACCTGTAGGAGCTGTCAGTATGACACGAGCGGCCCACATAACATAATCTAACCTAACCTATCTGAAAAGTTAACCAACAGAAGAGTCGCTGAAAATATTTCAGGCAAATTTTTTGCTGACATTCTTGAAAAGTTCTACAGCTACGGAATTATGAAGTTTACCGAAAAAGGCAAAAGGTCATAAGCCTAGAACAACAATAAGAAAAGAAATACGCGGACACTTTTCATATCCTTTTATTTTAATATGTGGCACGTCAGCTCGAGGCTGGTCGAATTCTGCAGGACGACCCTCATGCTATTCCTGGAGATAAGACATACAACATTAGATTATACATTAGTGCAGCTAAAATGGTGAAAAAGGCAGCAGCGTGGCAAGCTAGTTAAGCGGATGGGTCTGTAAGATCGATGGGTTCTTCGGTAACTCAATTGACATATGGATGTTCAAGGAGTAGGTGAGAGAGGAACAGGGGTAATTATAGAATCTCCAAGCTATTATAGTCCAGACCATACTGTTCGAGTAAGAAATGGGTAATAAATATAGGCAGAGAGGCTCTCAGGATTTACGTAGGTTTTCTAGCTGAAGATTGCGCGTTGAGGGCAAGAACAGAGTTGTGGGTCACGTGCACCCCTGGCTTTTGACCGATTTGTGGCGATGAAGGTGAACCGTAGAACGTTGAACACATCCTGTGCCTCCACACTTTTCCAGTTTCCTCAGTGAGGTTTGTCAGGTATTAGTTGGTAGATAAGCGGACTTCCGGTGTATAAATAGTATATTTGATGTTTATCATTTCCTTTCTTTCTTGCTTATGTTGTCATATTTGCATTCTCTTATTTCACCTATTCCCTTCCTCCTTTTCCTGATTGTGTTGGTCGTTTTTATCTTTCTACTGTAGGTATCCACAATGGAACTCTTTTAATCTCTAGGTGGGTGTGCGTGGCATCACCTTGGCGACCTAACCTAACCTTAGCTAATTCTTATTTAACTAGTTGTTAGGAATAACGATGCCTAAAGCATTTTCCTGGGTAGTCTTTTATATGGGCCGCAGTCGAAACCTATTTAGAGACTTACACGAACTTAAAATTAGATCGTCATTTGCTATAAAAAGTATACTTCAAATTCGTCGTTATTATGTTGGCCACCGACTGTAGTTGGATTACATTTATTTAACTTCTTTTTACTTTTTTAAATTAAATGGTAAGATTACGTTTTGACAACAATATTTTTTTTATGCTTTTAAATTTAATTTAATTTAAATAATTTAATTTTAATTAAGTTACATTTCATTATTAAGTTCAATTTTACAGAATGCGGCCATCTGAAAAATTTCTTAAGAAAAAATTTAAGAATTTTTAAGTTCTTTAAGGTTTTACTTTTTATATGACTGTCGATTAGTAATTTATTTAAAATTTAGATTCTTCAAAGCGTCCTAATTAAATTGGCCTTAGTCTATAGATTTTGCCGACAAGGATCATTTGTTAATTACTTTTTAGTTGAATACATTATGTCATGCCATTATTAAGCAAACAAAACCAACACTCACTCACTCACTTCCCAAACTGACAAACACAATGAAGCCTGGAGATAAATGTTAAACCAAAAGGACAGACATGACACACACACTTTAATTGCTATGCTTTAGTTATAAAGTTGCAACTATTGCAAGCTTATGTGTGTGTGTGTGTGTCTGTTTGTGTGTGTTGTACATGGTTGTGGTTTATGTTTTGTGTGTGTGTTTGTGTATAAACTCATTTACATTTCATTATTGTTAATGCCCAGTAGATTTAAGCAAAATGATGATTTAAATGATTACGAATCATTAATGAAAATGCAAATATGCAAATATGTATGTGCCGACGAATAATAACCACAAGCTGCGATGACAAAAGTAAGATTTATATATAAAATTCAAAAATAAGAAGAAGAATTTATATTAATAAGGATTTAATTGTGTTTTATTTATTGGAATATGCTTATAATGCGGTAAATAGGACTTTTATAGCAAAAGAAAAAGAAAATATTTGTTGCATGAAAACATTAAATTTAAAAAAATATATTATTTTTTTCTATTGTTAAATGAAATTTTTTTTTTTTTTTTGAAGGAAATTAAAAAATAAGCAAATAATGCATTGACATGGTAGTTTGATCTAAAGACGCCTTTATCGACATATTTCTGTCGAAATTCATTCAAAAAAAATTTTAAATCGAGTTTCAAATTAGAATTTTTTAAATGCCTGATATGGAAGTAAAGTCCATATATGGACCTGTAGAAATATGATGCTGCCTATTGATTTGAATCAATATAAGCGTTTGCTATATACATACACACCTGGACAGAAAAATAGGTGCGAAAATTTTTGCCACTGAAATTGTGCGATATTTTATATTTTTGTACTTTTATTTCATAATGAATACTATTTTATAAATTAATACTATTCAGTGAATACAATTCATATTCTAGATATACGAGTAAGAAACAACTAAAACAAGCTTAGTGATATGCAAATTCATGAAGAATTTGGGTTTTTAAGTGGACAGTGCATATTAAAAAATTTAGAATTTTACTAAAACAACTCAGTCTTTTAAACAAACATCATATAAGGCAATTAATATCCAGTACATCCTCCATTATTCTTGAGAACGGCTTCTAGGCACAGATGAAATTAAATTGCGACAAGTATCAACCGGTATATTGTACCCCCCCTCCCTTTAATATTATTGCAAGGAAGCTTAGAAATACTTCGCTTTAGCTCCCTCCAAAGATTTTCTGTTGGGTTGAGGTCAGGACTCTGACTTGGCCAATCAACAACGTTCACTTTATGTTCCCGGAACCATTCCTTTATTAACTGCGATGAGTGTTTTGTATCACTGCCCTGCTGAAAAATCCAAACGAGTGGCATATTCTTCTCAGCATATGGAAGCATAACCGTTTCCAACAAATCTTTGTACACAAACCTATCCATGGTGTTTTCTATGAGGTGTACTGGGCCTACACCTTGCCAGGAAAAACAACCCCATACCATAACATTTGCTTCACCATGTTTAACTGTCTTTTTAGTACATGTCTTCGTCGGACCGTTCTAGACGACACAACGTACCCAATTTCATTTGCAGTCACTTTCGATGCCATGAAGTGATCTCGTTTTGCTAAAATAACTATACGATTATCAGTGCTTTTGGATGTTTTTTTTTTTATTTCTCCACGTTTTTCAATATCTTTTTCTGGCTACAAAGTTCTGAGATCTCCCTAACGATATGGCATTGAATTTATAAGTTTTTCCTTGTTTCGAAGCTCCCACACAAGTCTTTGTTCTTCTACAATGCAATGTTGTTCGCGGCCCATCTAATATTTTTTAATATTATTTTTTTATTTCGAATTTATTCTAAATTTGTTTATAAATTACTTTCCTTTTTAGGTTTCACAAAAAATCTAAATCTAATAACTTTAGAGAATGCATACCTATTTCAATGACCACGCCGGAAAGGAACTAAATTGTAAAAAAATATCTGTTTGTATAATAATAGTCTCTTTTATAGTGGTATTCGACTTTTTCAAGTCGCCAAGTTTGCCTTGGCAAGGTGAGCCTTGATATCAGTTTTGTTACTGTCATCTGGTGTTATCTGGCCGACAAGATAAGTAAAGCTTTATTTCAGGTGTTTTTTTTATAGTTACACAAGTTACAATCATAATAAAACAAAGAAATATATTTTTAATATCGAAAAACGGGCTTTGTTAGAAAGAAAATTTTGTAACATTAATGTTTAAATACGACCACATAGCCGAAGGTCGCCAAGGCTGGCGCAATCTGGAACACCACCAACTCTTCGAATGTTGATTTCCAGGTGTTAAATTGTCTCTGGCTTATCGACGTAGATAAGTGACTTTACATAACTCCAAATAAAATAATCCAATGGGGTTAAGTCACACGATCTTGGTGAAATTATGTGAAATTACTCTTTCATCGAAAGTTTCTTTGAGTAAATCGATTGTATGGTACGCTGTGTGGCATGTAACTTGGCGCGAGTGAATACAAACACGCGTCGCCTCTAGCTTCGGCCCCGGACTGGTCGCTGGTACCTAGCTAAGTGGTAGTGGCACTTAGCATTGCATTTTTCCCCAAATTTGTTCATCATATCGTCTGTTGGGAATACGTATGCCGATGTATTGTACAATTGGCTGTCATAGAGCATCTCTATTAAGAGTATTATCTATAATTGTTCGTCGCAATTGCGATCATCACTAGAGAAGATGGTAGAGAAAGGCTACATACTGATCAAACCATAGTGGGAACACTATGCATTGGATTGCTGTATGCTGGGCCTATTTAAGACGGTCTACTTAGTCCGTGACACCTTTCCTTGTAAGTGCAGTTGCCCTGATGATTGAGTTTTATTGAAATCTACAAACAGCAAATGTAATGACTGAAAAAAAGAGTTTACGACATAACAAATTTGAAGTTCAAAAAAAATTAACAATAATTGTTACCTCTAGCCATTGAGTACCAACCGCTTAATTTAAATACAATTTTTTTCTTTTAATATTTTCTTAATATTCTCATACCTGCCTTTAAATATAAAAAAATAAAAATAAGCAGCAAACCACCACCGCATTCAATTGTGCGTGTTAAAGTAATTTTATTTATTTTATCTATTTTTTATGGATGTCCGCCTTAACTTATGCCACACAAAAATGGTGTTACAAAACAGATATCTTTATATAAAAGCCTACTGAGAAGTAGATTTTTTGAGTTTAAATATATTATTTTTCCATTTTTAATGGCCTTAAAGCTGTCAGTAGCCAGGACAAAGAAAAAAACCCATATATCAACAAGCGAGTGTTATCAGCACCTCCACAACAAAAAAGGAAAAATATAAAAAGCGAAAGAGAATAATGCTGTAATGTGCTTTATTATACACAGAGGAAAATGCAAAAAAGAAAAAAACTTAAATAACCCAATAAATGTAAAATCCATAAAACAAATGTAAATTTCTTTTTATAGAATGTACCTAAAAGTATACTAAATTATTTATACAAAAAATGTCTAAAAGTGTGCAATGTGTTTTAATAAAATTGTTACGAAAATTAAAACACCTAAAAAGATACACCAATATTTAAAGCTATAAACTTTATTATGGAAGTTATTCTATTGGTTGGTGTCAAGACTACGATCACCCTGTCAAGGCTGTATTTATTTGAACAGTGCTACCAGTCGGTAGTTCAAATCTTAACGGCAAGTGAATAGTAGGTTATGGAATTTAGTAGAATATTCTAAATTAATGGTAATTTACTATAAACGGCGCTACATTCTCTTTAGCCAGTCAGTCAGTTATAATTTTACAGTCAGAGTGTAGGAGAGTACTAAGAGTTGAGTGTTGTTCAGAGTTCGCAAAAACCCGGGTTTAAAAAAAAACAACCAACCCACCGTATTTTATTGGCTTTTAGAACTGTTTGATAATTTAGTTCAATAAGACAATATTTGTTATTTGTTAGTACAATTACGTTGTTTTAGTATGAGTACTAAAATTATCCACCCTGCTGGTGGGATCAAGGAGGCATTGTTTGCTTTGAGCTGCCTAAACTCGGTGATCGGAGCAGTAATTACTTCGTTTCAACCGTGTATTACGAAAAAAAAAACGGCCGGAATATAAAGACAGACATGATTAAGTAGTTTTTTTGCTTGAAAAATGCAGGCATCACGTTGCAAAAGTTGCCAAACAATTGTTCAATTGATAAAATTAAATATCTTGTCGTATACGCCGTATTCTCCGAACATTTCTCACTTTGACTATTGACTGTTTCGACGTACACAATATCTTTTGTCATGTCATAGAATCACTTTTTTTACAGATATATAGCGTGTTTTTATAGAGGTATAGAACTTTAAGTGGGCATTACTTTTCAAAATGTCAACCGATTTAACAACTGTCAAGTGATTTATTCTCAGTTTGGTTTGGAAATTCATCATGAATAGACTTACGCCCGGCGTAGATTCGTCGAATGGGCCCAAAACGAGATTACCGTTATTCCCGATTTTCATAAGCAAATTTTGTTTAGCGATGAAGCGCACTTCTGGTTGAATGGCTACGTCAACAAGCAAAACTGCCGCATTTGGCGTGAAGGTAATTCTCAAGTGTATGCGGAAACACTGTTACATCCAAAAAAACTGACTGTTTGGTGCGCTTTATGGGCTGGTGGAATCATTGGTCCGTGCTTTTTTAAAAACGATGGTGGCCAGAACGTTACAGTCAATGGTGATCGGTATAGAGGCACGATTACCAACTTATTCATTCCTGAATTGAATAACCATGATGTCCAGGAGATGTTGTTTCAAAAAGACGGCGCAACATGTTACATAGCTTGTGCTATAATAGATTTATTGAAAGACACGTTTCGTGACCGCCTAATTTCACGTTTTAGACCTGTGTATTGGCCTTCAAGATCTTGTGATTTAACACCGCTAGACTATTTTCTGTGGGGCTATGTAAAGTCATTGGTCTATGCGGTAAAGTCACAAACGCTTGACCATTTGGAAGACAACATACGACGTGTTATTGCCGATATACGGCCACAAATGTTGGAAAAAGTCATAGAAAATTGGACGTCCAGATTGGACCGCCAGCCGTGGCGGTCATATAGCAGAAATCATATTTAAATGTAATGGCATAAGATTATCTTTCGGAAAAATAAAATTCATGTCAATCGAATAATCCATCGTTGTTCTATTGCAACTTAAAGTTATATACCTCTATAAAAAACACCCCTTATAAGATCGGCTTCAGAGTTGGATCGCCTCAAAAGATGTGACGTATTGCTGATTCGGATCGGATTCAGAAATTGCCCCAGAGATGGTGGAAATGTAAGCAATGGTTTGATACATTTTTATTTTGATAAATTTGTTAATTCATTATCTTTTAAAAGTTAAAAAAAATACCGAACTGCCAATACGTAAATTATACGGACTTTTGTCATAAATAAACTATAAAAACCTTTAAACCAAAAACCTACCGTTTTTTTATATATAATACCTAATTAAACCCACCCGAATTTATATTTGTACCAGGATTGGCAACTCACTGGTTAACCCAATAAAGCCCAGGTTGCCAATCCTGGTATAAGTACAAATATGTTTCGTTTATTTTATTTAACGCAATTTAAAAGAACTCAAACGTATTAAAAAGGTTAAAATGTAACAATATTTTATAACCAATATACTTAACCCAAAAATATGCTATATTTTTTAATAAAAAAAAAAAATTTGTACCGTTACATTTGCTGGTTTATTATTATTTTAACAAGACTTATATTCAATTGGATGATTTATGTTAAACAAAATACCTACAAAACCTAAATATTTTTTGTAAAAAATTCCCTTTTCAACTATTTTCCATTAATCTGGCAGGCGTTTTACGAGCATAACAAATTAAAGATAAACATTTAGTCTAAGATTTGCCTAATAAATCGTATAAAAATTGATAACCATAAAGAAAATTGTGCTAAAAAATAATTGATAATAAATTATAAAGCCCCTAAAAGTAGAGTTTAAATCAAAATCATTATTTATAGTATACCGACAACGCTCTGGCTTAGAAGACAGAAAGATTTTATAACAACAATTAAACTTAAAATAAATAGCGTTATCATATTGTAACAAAAACAATTGCCTATATTAAGGCAGTATAGATTGTTAAGTAAATATATTTCGTCTGTATTTTTTGGCTCTTCACCACACGCCCCCAAAACATGACAGTATTTCAAATGTACCATCAAAAATATTTTATATCATTTTTTATTTTACAAGTGATGCCTTTTCTTGGTATTTAATCTTAAGTCTTTTAAACCCAGTCTCTGGCCACTATAAGTCTTGTTAAATTTTTACAATACGGTCATTCACTATCTTTTCAGAATTAACCTACAAACAAATAAATAAATTGTAACGTAGATAACAGCAGCAATGCTTGTGTCACCTAAATCTGTGTATATTCTGCCATCTATTTAAGACACACTGCAAAAATAAAACTTCAACCTGAATTTCAGTATATATTTTTCGCCGTTACTTCTCTTGGGAGCATATGGCTTCCACAATGCATCTCCATCTTATACAGGCTGACAGCTATTGATTCTGCTTCTTCCCATGTTACACTCTTCTGCCTTAGTTTCTTTATAATTGTGCGTCTTTAGGCGTTTCTTGATCGGCCACGATTTCTCGAGCCCTGAGGATTTTACACGAGTGACGTTCTGGTAATACTATGGGAACTTTTTCAATACGTGTGAACCATCCACTTTCATTTTCTTTTCCTTATCTGCTTTAGTATGGGTTCCCCATTAGTCATGTACCTCAGTTCTGTGTTATTTATGGTCTTAGGCCAGAATATTCTGCATATGGGGCACCTGCCGATAAATACCTGGAGTTTTGCGTGATTTTATTCGAAACAAGTCAGGTTTCACTGCCATACAAAAGAACTGATTTGACACATGGGTTGCATATTCTGAGTTTAGTTCGTGTGGTTATACATACTTCATACATACTCCAGTCGTCCAAATGCCGCTCTTGCTTATTGAGCCTGCTCTCTAAGTCTGTTTCTGCGCCGAAATTTGTAGTCATTGTACTTCCTAGATAGCAGAAGCTATCTACCTACTCGACTGATTGATCTTGTGGCATGATTTTTTTCTTGCTAGTAATGTTTAGGCCTTGATTTTCTTAAGTCCAACATTGCGTGCCAGTTTCATGTGCATATTGGAGATCTTATGCAAGAGTAGGCAATTGTTATCCGCATAGTCCAAATCTTCGAGTTGGCGTAAGAGACTTATTGTTATTCCTCCTCTCTTTGAACGATGGTGAACAACTGAGGTGATAGTGGAGATCCCTATTTCACTCCAGCATTGGTGTGGTATTATTGACTGATGTTTCGACACAACAAAAACAACCTAACTGCCTTCCTTAACATTAAAGCCTTAGACTTAAGTAACCCGTATTGATTCTGTGGTCCCAAAAATATAAACTTAAAGGATTCCGTATTACAAATAACACAATTCTTGAATTTGTTGCATATGTTAAGGAACGTTATTTATTTGAAAGAAAGAAAACAATATTTAATAGCAATTAACTAAATTTAGCATAATTTTTAGTATTAAAATACAACAAAATCTTTTAGGCCTCCCTACAGGCCTTATCAATCATTGACCTGAATGACCCTATATTCCTATTGTAGTCTAAAGCCTGGCTTTAAATGCTATTATATAATGAGAAAAACTTAAACTGCGCAATTTGCCAAACTATTGCATATTTTAGGGCACTTTTTGCATTAATCAGTATAATGGTAGGTAAGACACTCGCCTACCAACCAAAGGGTCCTCGCTTCAATCCCAGGCCAGACCATCTGACAATTGTCAATATCGGTATCATCTCATAGCATTGCCAGCTACTGGTTATAAGTATTTACTCGTACGCTACGAAAAAATTCTCCAACTAATGCATGTGCCATTTGGAGCCGGCGTTAAACTGTAGGTCCCTTTCAGTGAGTCTAGCAACAGAATAGAAAAGTCCCACTTGTTCCACTTGGGATAACGCGGATACATTACATACATTAATAGGTATGTATTTTAAAAACATTTTTGAGCTCAAAAAATATATAGCCTACTTTAGGGTCTTTCACTCGATTAGACCTTAACCAAAATTGTTCTGAAAATTAAATGAAGCTTTTAAAGCGCTTATTTGCATTTTAAATAATATTATTAAGCTGAAATTAAGTAACTATACACAAAATTAAGAGTAACTTTTATTTTTCAAACTTAAATTCCAATAAAGCTGTATCAACTCGAAAAAATATGTTGCATACTTTAAAGCCGTTAGAAATAATCAACGCCAAAGTTAGAGTAAAAGAAGATTTTTATGACTGAATTTACCAAAAACACACAATTTACTACAACAATTGAATGTACGCATGTATGGCTAAGACATTGAATTTTTAGGAAATTACAAGTTATAACCTATTTTTAGGATCGCATTATTCTGGTAACACAATTATATGTAATTATAACAGTAAAATGGCAAAAAAAAATTTTTTTCGAAATGATACTGAATTGTGAGCTATTATTGCTTTTGTATTAGCTTTATATTTCAGTGTGTAAAAATTTATTGCCTACTTTTGGGTTTATTAAAACATTAAATGCTTTTAACATACTTATATAAACATTAAGTAGAAAACATCATAAATCGGTATTAGAATCTATTGTTTTAACGCAAAATTTTTCTTTTAATTTTGCTTTTATTTTTAGTTTTTATTCGATGAGTTTTTTTTTTTTTTTTTCTTTTCTGCGGTAAGATACGAGTATAAGATTTTGCAACAAGAACTTTGTTTTCCAACGGGGGGCATATTAGAACAACATGAAAACTTTGACTTGTTACTTGCTGACATATGAGTATAGTAAAGGCTTTAGAATTGTCAAAATCTATACAATTACGCTCGAAAATAACATTAAAATAATAAAAACCCTTTATGAAAAGGTGGATGTTATATTTCGTAAGATTCTTGTATTATTTTCGGTAAATTGCCCTTTAGAGGCGAATATTATAAATGTGGACGATAAAATTATATCGACTGGCTTAATACACAATGTGCCATTAGCAACCCCTATTCAATTAGTTCGTTCAAGTAATAGCAGTGCTGCCATATTTCGCAGTGTTAAGAATACTCAAATTTTTCAATTACTTAACGTTCTCAACAAACGTAGTGCGATTCAACTGCCATATAACCAATTTTTCTTTGGGAATTGGTTGAAAAGCCTTATAAGGTGCAGTTGATGCCTGAATTAAATTATACCGATTATTCTTGTTGCTGAACATTCACTAAGTTCTCTTAAAAGCAATTCGCTGGCTTTAAAAAAAATAATTTTTTCAGAAGAAGCCCATTTAGATTTGTTTAGACAGGTAAACAAGTATAATTGCCACATTTGGGCTTATGAGAATTCAAGGGCATTTGTTGAGGAGCCCTTCCATTTATTTCTTTACACTTTACCTTGAAATGGAGTTACAGTGAGAGGACAACCCTAATGAAAAATGTTAACAACTGAAATTTGGTCTATTATCGATAATATGAATATCGCAATTATGTGGTTTCAACAGGCCGATGCACATTGGTATCGTTTAAAAATTAAAAGGAATGGTGCTAAGTAATTGAAAGTATGGACCTGCCTAATCTTAAAACCTTGAAAAGATAAACTGGTTGCTTAGAAATTAATATTTATATAGGAAGATAAGGGACCTAAATTTCAGAAGATTAGCAAAGCTCTTGCGATTAATTAGATACGAAAATCTGGAAATTTATCCACGTGGTCCTATGCCACATATATATATCTGACCACACTATTATAAGCAACCTTGAGTTTATTAAAATCGCTGCCCGAGCAGTTTGCTTATATCTCGCACCCAAGGTATGAGGTAGGTCTTAGCGAGTAGAGTGCGTATTTCAAAAGATGTTGACCAACTACAGTCGATATATGGTAAGACCATGTAAGCTGACTTTTGAAAATAACTCCTAAGTTTTTGCAGTAACTAACAAATTCAATAATATTATCATCTATTCTCATCACAATGTCAGTATCCAGAGTTATGTGTTCCTATTTTTAATAAAAACGCACTTAGATTTGGAAGGATTGACGCATAGTCCATTGTTTGCCGCCCACTTGTTCATATTAGTCAGATCGATGTTTATATTGTCCACGCAGAGATGGACATCATTCGCCATGCAACTTTTGTAAATCTGCACAAATGTTACCTGATGCGATAGGCAAGTTATTGATGAACAGACAAAATAATAAAGGCCCGAGAATTGAACGCTGTGGTACAAGCCTGTTTACACTCCGTGCTGTTGAGTAGTTACCATTCAATACAACTGTTTTAAGTCGTCCAGTCAGATAGTTCTGCATAAGTTTACAGGCTATAGGCGAAAAATAAAAAAGTTTCTCAAGTTTCATCACCAAAATTGCGTGATTAACTGTGTCAAAAGCCTTGCCCTCAAACTTTCAATCACATCCGTGACACAACTTCTACCCTAAACAAAACCTGATTGCCTATCTCAGGTTTTCCTTACTTTGTTTACTTGCAATATCCTTTATAACTTTAGAAAGAAGAGAAAGAATCGCAATGGGCCTGTAATCATTATTAGGCTTCGGAATGGGAGTAATCTCCGATAGCTTCCATCCTTCAGGAAAAACAGATTTAGTTAATATTGAATTAAATAAATACGTGATAAATGGTAGCAGTCTCTGCAAAATTACTTCAAGAAAAGTGGGATTTATCCCATCAACACCAATAACCTTCGATTTTACATAAGAGAAGATTAACAAAACATCAGATTGATTCGCACAACTAAAACTGAATGTATTTTCGATTGGAGCTGAACACAATTAGCATATAGATTGTAAGTAGGTTTAGGGATACTAATATTCAAGAATTCATGGTTCAATTCATCCAAATTAACAACAATTTTCCAAGAAGATCTGTTATCTTGCCCGATACCAATTTTCCGGATTTCTCTCCACTTTGACCTGCTGTCCATTGCCGTGGGAAATTTTCTCCGGTAAAATAGACATTTTGATTCCCTAATGCTTTTAACTACTTCTCTTCTGCGTGATCGAAATATTTCCCGAAGCTTAGGAGTTCTAAATCTCCTCCATCTGGCGTGAGCCAAGTTGCGTTCTCGCAGAAAACCAGGGTTCTTGGTCCGTACTGACTGACATTATATTGATTAAATTAAGAAAAAACTTAATTTCATCAAAATTGCCCACGCCTCCCTCGTTCCCCCTAATGGTTTTTTAACTCGATTGAACAGAAAGAAGACACAAGGAGCCAAATCAGGTGATCAAAGAAACTTTTTGATCAAGGTAGTTTACAAAAGATGTATGCCAAAAATGGCCACGCCCAGCGCCCACCTATCCAAGTAAGAGTCCTTTCAGTAAATGTATAAATTTTGTTCAATGGATTTTGTTGGATTAATTCAAAGAATAGACCCTTACCCTTATTTGATACCAGGAGGAAGACGGAGGCAGCCAGAGCAAACTTTTTTTCCATGAGAAACTGTAAATCGTTCAATCCACTACATACGCAATCCAATTATTATTATTATTTATTTTTTTTTTTTAATTTATAAGAAGGTGCTGTATTTAAATTAAAACAGCGCTAAAATGTTATCATCGGAAATATCTTTCACACATAGACTACTAAATTGAATGATAATTTTCATCAGTTTGCAGTTTGTTTACTTGATTTCAGTAGAATTTTTGCATAATTTCAGGAAATTCGCCCTGGTTACGTAATTTACGATCAGTAGACTTATTTTGTGGGGTTGTTTTTAAAGATAGAGTCTATACAAAGCCAATAAAAATGCTTATAGCCTTAAACCTTCAAGCCCCTGACGTGATTAACTAAAATAGACACATCAATTTTCGAAAACTTAATTAAAAATTTTGAAAAAAAAAATTGTATTTCTATGCGTAGTCGCAGCAGAAATTAGTTCGTTGATATTGCTGCGAAATTGAGTTGTGTAGCCTGTGATTTGTTTAAATGTTAAAAACGAGCATCGACAACCAAATGCACGTAGTGAAATAAGTAAGAACACGGTACAAAAACAACTACGCGCTTGGTTACAAATACAAATAAACTACAACAACAAAGCAAGCAGACAACGAAACAAATAAGAAACACAACAAGCACTGGAACAAACAAGTTTTTGTTATTGAACTGCTTTACAAAAACTAAAAAGAAAGAAAAGGAAAGAAATGGAATCTACCAGAAATGAGAGGTTCGAGATCTTCCGAAGTATCGTTTGCTCAGCAGTCAGTTTATTTAGTGTAAGCGAACGAGTTATTGGTTTGAGCATAAAGAGAGTTTATAAGGAGTAAACTCGTGAAGTTGTAAAGACCAGTTTAGTTGAAGCTAACGCAGTGTAAGGAGAGTTTGGTGTGAATAACCTCTGGTTGAAAAGGTTGAGATCGAACCTAAGTTGTAACAACGATCGAGTTGCACGATCTTTAAGTAGAAAGATCTGTCGAGTAATTGTTGTTGTTTACAAAGTTATAAGCGGAGACAGTTATTAAAAACAGAAATTGGATTTGCTTGTGAAAGAGTTACAGTAATACATAAAACTGTGTTAATAAACGATGAAATACTATTTCATTCATATGGCTGCCGCGGCTGGCCTCACAGTTCTCCATTCGATCGAACCAATTTGCGAGAACTTTTTCGAGTGTATGTGGTCGTATCTTGGCAATGACATCACGAATGTTGGCCTTCAAATGCTTAATTGTCTCTGGCATAACACTTGTCTTTAATGGCGCCCCACAGAAAAAAGTCGAACGGTGTCAAATCGCAACTGACATCACCATTTCTGTTAATTGAAAGGTAATCAAACGTTTGAAGCAATAAATCGATTGTGGCATGAGATGTGTGGCAAGTTGCAACATCCTGTTTAAACCAAACATCGTTCACATCAATACCATGAAGAGCGGGCACAAAAAAACCAGTTATTATGATGCGACAGGTGTCGTTTTCAAAGAAACATGGGCTTCCGCTCCACAAGCCGCACCAAACAGTCACCCGTAATGGATGCATTGGCTTCTGTAAAACCACGTTTGGGTCTGACCCAAATCGATTCGTTTCGTTCACTGGAGATAATGTACTGAATTTTGTGACAGAATAGTATGACATAAGTATTGCCAGATTCGAAATAACCGCTGATTCAAATTTAAACTTTTAAATTACCCACCCTATATATACAGTGTTAAACATATAATAGGGACACTTTATTTTTTTCCAATATGTCATAAAATTTGATGTATTGAAGTTTTTTGATGGAACAGTAATCCTTATAAAGCGAAAATTGTTGAGACCATGAAGCGCTTCAAAACTAATGTAATTAATACGATCCAGTGAAATAAAACTGCAGAGATTATGGGCAGATAGCATGGAACAACTGTCGGGTTTGATAAACTTTTAATTCGTACTACAAAGATTAATTCCTGCAAATAAACAAAAAGCTTCAACTCATTGATCCTTTTTCAAGTGACACACTAAGAAAAAAAAATTTTGGAAGCTAGACTTATGGGTAAGAGTCCTCAAAATGTATAATTTTTCAGCAAACGGTAGCAACACAACACCTGCATTGTAATAGTTAGAACAACATGCTATGGTCTGACGAAATGAAGATAAATTTCTTTGGGTCGAATGCAAAATCGTACGTATGAACATATTGTTACGTTTTAACCGTTTAAATTGCGTTAAAATAAAATAAACACCGCTATTTTTATTGTTTTACAGTTTCTATATTTACTTTGCTAAAACTCTTATAGTGTTTGTCTTAAAGCAACATTTTTATTTCCACTTTAACACAACTTTGTTTATTGATAGCCAAACTATAACTAACTAACTAACGTGTAGGTAAAGCAGCCCTTTATATACCCAATTGCCTACAGTTTGGAAGGTTCAGGAAATATTGACTATCTTCTATCCCCATATCCGTTAATTCAAATGTAACATAAAGTTGGTCGATGTGGCAGTGCTGCCAGATTGACAGGGTGACACAAAGTATACCAAAATCCCACAATGCAGTGTTGTATTTTTAATTTCGTAACAATATTTTAGTTACAATTCGTACGTTATTTGAGTTTAATAAATACAAATTTTAGAAACTTTAAAACTGTGTCCCTATTATTAGTTCAGCCACTGTATATTAATTCTTCTTCTTAATATTGTTTTGTAAAACAAAGTTCTTGTTGAGAAACTCTTTTAATGGTATTATCTCGCAGCAATTGTAGTTGAGAAATGGTAAAATATATATAAAAATCATTATCATTAGTTTTAAAGCTTCTTAGAAAACGTCTTAAATTTATTATCAAGCTTGATTGTTAATCTTACTTTTGTTGTTGTTGTCATTGTTGCTGGTATTTTTCATTGTTGCTGTTGTACTATTGCTGTCTGTTTAATAATTTATTCATCATAATGAATATCAAGAATTTATATGAAAACTTATCTTTATCTGTGTCTGTGTATGTTTGGTGTATTATTTTCATTATTATCTTATATTTTTTTCTCTTTTTTTGTGCTACAGTGGATATCAATATGGTTACCAGTGGATGTAGGTATTCGGTTTCTTTATTCTCCCTTCTTTATCTCATTTTCTCCGCATTGTTGTTGCTGCCATTTGTAGTTGTGTTCATTGTAATTCATAAATATTAATAAAAATATTTAAATATTTAATATGATGGAATCATTCAATAAATATGTTTTACTGGTGGAAACATTCATTCGTTTCCTTTAAATACTTTATACAGCATACTTTAAGGCAAAAGGGAAATATTTTAATGCTTTATTAAGCCAATATTAAAAGAGAAAAGTAAGTAAGAGAGAGCAAAAAAAATCTAAAAGAGCATTCAATTAAACGGAAATATTAACAAAATAATTAATATCTATTATACGAGGGTTCTTTTAAGAGGTTTAGAGCTATATATCTATAAGGCTTATAATAAAAAAAATATTTTTGTGGTTTTTTTCTTTTTTCTCTGTCTTCAACTGCTTGGTTGGCTAACAGTGCAGCATGAGTAGGCTAAAATTACTTTCTTTGTAATTGTAAAATACCACCCTATGCTTCACTATCAAAGTAATAACAGCATGATTATTTCAAAGGAATTTATAGTTTAATATTCTTCTTCTTTATCATTCTTCTTCTCTATCACACTGACCATGATTGATTGATTTTTCTTGTCTCTCGTTTTCCTTACCATTGATATTTATCCTTGAAATTGTTCAAAACGAATTTCAAATAAGTTCATCATCTATTTCTAAACACAACTATGACAGCTTAAAAAAGGACTATTTGTGGAAAATTGTTGTTAAAAAAGGAAATATTTTGAACAAAATAAAAAAGAAAAGCAACAAAGTTTTCTAATTAGTTTAGATTTAGTAGCGAAATTAAGCGTAAAACTTTAAATATTTAAGTTCTAGTTTCGAGTAAAATAATACACTTGGCTTTATTTGGTACTATTTCGACCATCTGGTAGCAAGCAGCAAACAGAAAAAAATAATTTAAATGAATGAATATCATTTTTCTACTAAATTTGAGTAAAATAGCAATTCTGGTACTATTTATGGTACTTTTTATGCTGAGATATTAACAAAAAAAAAAAATTAAATAAATAATAATAATGAATTTTCAGGTTCTAAGAGTCAAAATAGTATAAAAGATTAATTTCAACTTATTTGGGGGAATATTGTAATTTTAATAAGTAGGTAGGTAGGCGATACTTACGCACCACACCCGCAGAGGTGTATTAAAGAAACCTTCAGGAAAGCAAAAGAAAAGAAGTAAGCAAGAAAAATATGGAGGAACCTCATCAGCCTTGCTTGATATAAATCCCTTCAGGTCAGACGCAACCTCGATAAGGTCATTGAAAATACCCCGGCACAGCAACCTGAGCCTATGTCTCCGGAATGCAGAGCAGAGGCACAGAATGTGTTCAACATTTTTGGCTTTCCTTCACCGCCAGAGATTCGCCAGGTGGGTACCTGCGTCCCCCAGCCTCGTCACCGCCATCGTAGCACGATGCCTCGACAGAATACCCAATAGAATCTCAAGAGGCTCCCAACTCAGATTCAGGATCCATTCATTCCTTGAATGGTCAAGTCTTTGCCATTGTAGCCGGTTGACTCTACAGCCACCTGCCCTTCCATGACCCTTCCTGCCTAAAACAAACCCCCATGGTCCACTAAGCCAATGAAGAAACTCAGCTGGGATCTTATAGAACCGTTCGCCAGATCTTTACTCATCACCGCACTCTCTCTTGCCAGCAATTCAGCAGTCTCGTTCTAACAGTTTGACACTGTATCTGTCCAGAAGTGACGTGAGGGTCTTCCTGCAAAATGCTACCAGCCTTGAGCTAGCGCAAGGCCTAGTCAGCGCTCTGATAGCAGCCTGATTGACCACATAAATGGCCAATGTCTCACCAGCAGCGAAATAATCACTGATCAGCTTCACCGCCATGTGATCACCAAAAATCTCAATCAGAAAGACACTGCAGTCATCGGGGAGTCTATAAGCTGCTATGCAGCAAAAAACCTCACATTTAATTTCTCTGAATTTGAGCCATCTATGAAAATCAGCACCTAGATATCGCTCTTCATATGGAAATTCACCGAGGGCCTTCTATTGAAGTCGCACAACCTGACCGTATAGTGGGTGAAACCCGGACGTATTGTCCCGTGTACACACCAATCATGCTCCTCATCCTCTAAAAGCTCTTAGCCGTTAGCCCACCTCCAAAGGAGTTAAGCCCAGGATTATGTTCAGCGAAGCTTGTGCAGTGCACCTAAAAGCACCTGATATACTTAAAAATGCACTTATTTGCACTTTACCCAGCAGCCTTTCCAACTGGTCTGTTTCAACACCCTCCACCATGCGACATCTGCAAGTGAGAACTGGCATGACAATGAAGTCGTTGATCTACTTCACCACCTTTAGGCAAAGACCACACATACACTTCCCAACTGTGGCACTCCTTATCGTTTATAATAGGAATTGAATCCCTTCCTCATCCTCAGCAGGCTGTTTGTTCTCTTCCCAGGACAATTTCTTATCCATGAAAATAGCCTGATATTTGGCCCCATCAGACAGTCTTAACTCAACCCCATTAGGTCTTGGCAGTACAAAGTGTTCCAATTTATACTTCCTGGCGAAGAGGACCAGTTCCGTCATCTTATAATTGATGCTAAGACCTTTGACGCCCAGGAGGAGAGTCTCCCAAGCGCTGACTGCATGACCTTGCTAAAGATCGATCGATTATTACGTCATTTACGTAGCAAACTACCTTTTCTGCATAAATACTCAAAAAACCATCCATCACAAGGTTTTAAAGCAAAGGCTATAGTATCCCACTTTGGGGCGTTCCACGAGACACTAATTGCCTTCGCTTCGTTCTGAGTAAATGATTCCGCCCTTAAGCACATTGAATAACCACCCGACTAGGAACCCCGAAATGTCAAATTCAATTACTACCTCCCTAATCGCCTAGCTTTTACCATTATTAAAAGCATCTTCAATAACAAAAACAAGCCGCTATGGTATAAAGCCTGTAATGCAAACCTTTCTCTTTCCTCCATATAGCCATGCTAAGCGTTATTAAAGATCCTATTTTACTCAAATGTAAATCGAGCACTGTTTCCATCGCTTTCAACAAAAACAATGACAAACTGTTCGGCCTGAAATCGCTGGGTATAGCATGTCCTTATAGCACTGGATATAACTCTCACATCCAAATATGCCCTAAAGACACCAACGAGGAGCAACAAAGTCCTATTAGTGACATTGTAATTTAGGTACCTTTTCAGTACTTTTTTATCTTGTGCCATAAAAGAAATACTGTTGGAGTTATTAACTGATGCCGATATACAGAAGCTTGAACACAATTTGTAATCATTATAAAAATTTTTTTAAACAAAATTACGTTTTAGTACTTTTTAGTATCTTTTAGGTTTGTGCCATTAAAAATATTTCTGCATAACTTCTTTTGTATCTGATTCTAAAAGGCAAAGGAAATACAATAAATAACTGTTTTAATGTGAGTTTCACGTAAATTTATAATTTTAGTACTATTTCTGTTGCAATACATACTTTTGGTACTTTATTTAATATATATATAAAAGTTTAAAATTGTTAAAAAGAGAGATATAAAAGGACTTTGAACATCTTTTTTTTTAAATAAAAAAGTCAGCCAAGGTATATGATTAGAGTGATGTCTAACCTTAGTACCTCTTAAGTACCTTTTTTATACTTTAGTTTAAAAACAACGAACGGGGGAAAATATTTTCAAACATGGTTATGTATACACTTAGAGAGAAAAATTCACAAAATTAAAAGTTTTTCAGTTAGTATATATGTATCAATTTGGTACTATTTTAGTACCTTTTTTATTTTGTACAAAATTCTTTTCGCTTAACATAACGATTATATCATACTAACTAACAAAAAATATTATGTGAAAATAAAATTTCTGGAATAAAATAATGATTTAGTACCTTTTTAGTACTTTGTGAGATATTATAGAAAAGATGGAATATTAATAAATTTTTTGATGAAATAACAAAATGTTTGTAATAGTACTTTTTAGTTTATCTAAGTACCTTTTTGTTATAAAAATTTTAGCCTTTGTAACAGCAGATAATGCACAAAGTAAATTGAAATAAAATATGTTTGTTGATTTTTCCAAGCTTGTACTGCATAAAAGTACATATTAACAAAAAGTACTTATTATTTCTTAAAAATTTATGCGGATTTTGCGAGAAAATATACCTTTTACAAAATGTAATTGCGAAAGTCTATTATAAGACTTTGCTTTCGAATTACTGATATTGAAATATGTAGTATTGTTGCTTGTTTTTCTCCCTTTTGTCATACCTTTTTTTCTCCCTGTGCATTACATTTAGGTCACACGGCTAAGGAAATTTTCAAAAAATACACGTTATTGGAAAAAACTGAATAGTTTGTTAATGAATTTGTAGTACAAAAAATAGGCAAATGGATCAATAAAAATATGAAAACGTAGATTTAGAAACTATATAGCAATGTAACATCGGATTAATTGGTTTATGGTAAAAAAGTACGCATAAATCAATGAATGTATGCTACACATTTTTGCATTTTAATTGGAAGTTTTCTACTTTTTGAACTGTTTTTCTCTCTCCCTCCAACAATTTACTCATGACTTTTGTTTTCGTTTAAGTTTAAATTGCATAAAATTGCTGTTGACACCCAAGTGTCAACAGACAAACTAACCACATATAACCCACCAGCCTTAGTTGGTATGTTTTTTGGTCTGATGACTTTTTGTCTTATTTTTTTATTTTAACCCAGATTTTTATTCGATTTCTTATTTCTGTTTATTCGTACTTAGTAAAGCATCAAGCATTTGATTTCTTTCCTACACAGTCACATATTTTATATCCTGCTGCTGCTCTCCATCGAGTTTCTGTTGATAAGGATTGTAATTTTCTGCTTCAATCAACAGGATGTCAACTCTTGCAATAAAGTAAAAGTGTTGGTATTTTTTTCTTTAATCCAAAAAGTTAAGGAAAACCTTTAATTATTTCTGAAGAAAAATGAAGCATAATTTAAAGCGCTTAAGTACAGATCTTATGGAATGTTTTAAAATTAAAATATATTTTTAATAAAGAAAAATAAAATTATTTTTTCACCAATTTCTTTTGATATTTTTAATTCTTTTAAAAAACGACGTTGCATATATTAAAGTAAGTTTGTTGGTTAATATTATGAAACGTGTAGCATACATGCAGGATAACTTAAATATCTTCATAATTTGTACATATATTTGATAAAGTGAAAACACTTTCTACATTTACATATTATTCGGAAATGTTTTGTATTTTATATTTTTTATAATTAAGAAAGTCATTATTTTATAATTTTGGTATACTTTTAGGTTTGAATTTTTAAAACTTTTAGCATACTTTTAGGTTTGTTAACCCAAAATATAAATACTTATTTAAACATTTGTAACAGATTTCTTGTTTTTCAATTAAGAAAACTTTTGTATCTTTTGTCATAATTATTTAAGAAATTTTATTTAAAATAAAATTGAAACCAAACAAAACACTTGCAGCCTATTTTTAGGACATTTAAAGGACACATAAAAATATTTAAAACAAAATTAAGTTAGAACAGTTGTCACCACAACCAAATCAAATGTCACCCAATGCAACAGAAAGTATAAAAAATATTAATATAACGGGTGATTTTTTAACCTTTTGGTTTTGAGTGTTGAAAATTCAAAAAAGCACAGAAAATTTACAAAAGTGATTTATTAAGGGGATAAATAAATGACTGCCATTTACTTTTTAAATATTATTGCATGTTGATGTTGACCGTGACTACACCGTGAGCTTGAAGTTTTCTTTCCTTCACTTCTCTTGAGAGCATATTAGCTTTCTACAAAGCATCCATTGCTTTGTTTCAGTTTCATCAATCAAGTTGATTTTCAAGCTAAGTAGATGAATAATTTACTGTGGCTCGCCTCCATATGATTGTGTGGTCGTGAAGATCCTTGCTATATAGTGGTGATGGTGATCCTTACTTAGCATTTTAATTATTTTTCTCAGTAGGTCATCGGCGATTCGAACCAGGGCCACTTGTGTCGTATCCACGCCACCCCAGCTCCAATTAAAGCATACATTTTCCTGCGGATTCCATTCTATGACCGTTTTTATTACTATCGGGCAGTGTATGCCATATTCATCTCCACTAACTTTTAAAAATTTAGGTTTTTTTTTAGAGTCTGATTTGTCCTTAGCCAAAACCTGTGGTTTAAGATCGTGAATGTCCGAAATATTCTCAAGATTTTTGAACGTTTGGATTACCGTTATGTCCTTTATCGCTGCGTTCCAGTAATCACATCCATACAAAAGCGTGGTTTTTTCACAGGAGTTGAACATTTTCAACTTAGTACTGACAGAAATGTACGAAGATCGCCGATAATGTTAAAATGCCATACATCCTCCAGATGTTGGTTGTCAATATGAAAACTAATTGTAATGGAGGAAATAGTTCGCACAATCTTCGCCTCTAGCTGGACTGAGTCCAACCTCCCATCCATGCCATCACATCTATGCGCCGAGAGACAGAAGTCATTGGCATAGTCGAGGTCTTTTAATCTTCCGTTTAGACCCAAAATTATACCTCTTGCTGTGCATAACAGTCGTTGCAGTACGCAGTCAAGAACAATGTTGAATAACATTGCAGAGAGACGCATCGTCTTACTTCTGCCCTGGCGACGATTAGGCGGCTGACCAGTGTATTTCACTAATAGCAGTTAGAATTGTGGCTGGTTTGTCCCTGCATATGAAAGACTTTACGTATTCCCTTACAAAATTGTCTACTGGGGCCAAAGCGCATGACCTTGGCGGCTAAGAAACTCCTCAAAAATGTGAGATTAACTCGTGTTTCAATATGTTCACGGTTGACTACATATCAACCAAGTCTATTTCTTAGTATTCTCGGAATCTTGCTCCATTTAACGTAACGTTGCGATTTTTATTGTTTTTGAAGAAACTGCACCAAATCATTGCATCTTTCAGGGTGTGTTGGCAGCTCGTGGACTGCCTCTGGCTGCACTTCACACCAAATTCAGCAATTCTGTTTGATGACATACGCATTCAGCCAAATTCATTAGGTCGAACACATTTGACCCCATATTTTGTATTTTGGATGATTGATTAGATCAATCCTCACCTATGCCATGAGTTCCGCTCCTAATTATCTGAAGACAATGCTGACCATATTTTCCCTGAATATTTTTGTCAAATGTGTCTGTGCAAAGTCTGTACTTAGACTCAGAAAATCGGGTGAACTGGAGCACGTTCGCATTGAACACAGTACCATCCTACAGAAAGTGGGCGGACCGATTCTGAAGCGTGGGACAGATTGGTCGGTACCCACTTTGAACTTTGATAGAGCTTACGGAAGTAGGATACCTTCTAGAGATGAGAGGGCTGCTAAGTCCGTCCTTTGAGATGCCACAGACGCGGTGTATACAAATGTCCCGAAGATGGAAACGGATATAGGGTCGGTTTTCTAACTGTTAATCTGAAACTCAGGATCTCTAATTACCCAATGACTGCACTGTTTTTCAACCGAAGGTTCACGTTATAGCCTCTAGCCGTATCCGGCAATTGAATCTCGAGGCCTCAAGGCGTATTGGGATCTATGTAGATAGTCTCGTCTTAACCAATGCTCTCAAATCGTACGTAATTAAATCGAAGTGCCTACTCATATGGGTTCTGAGTTATGCAGGCATTCGAGTTATGAAATTGCTGATGAGTGCGATGCTAGGGCATCCTCTCTGGCCCTCGTACAGAGAGACTTGTATGCCCCTCTGAATGCGTTATGAGTATTACTACTATTGAAAACTTCTCTAATGCATCTGCCTTTCGGTGCCGGCGTTAAACTCTAGGTCCCTTTCAAAGCATCTAAAAAGAGACTGAGTGATGTCCCATGTTGTTTCATGGAATATTATGGGAATTAATATATACTACCTTGATCAAAAAGTGTCCCGAATAACCCCCGTGTAGCGGTCCTATCGTTCCGACATGAGTTTTTTTTCCTTTGTTAAGTTGGTACATCTGTTGTCGATTTTTTATAATCGGTTTTCGATTTTTCCATTATTTCCTCTCCTACGCTGAAACGCGTTCCCCGTAATGGTTTTTTAACTCGATTGAACAAGAAGGGAGGCAAACTTGGTGAATTCGGTGGCTGTTGGATGGCATTTGTTGCATGTGCGACGGTGCGTTATCATGGTGTGAAATCCACGAATTTTCTGCATAAAAATCTGGTATCTTTCGGCGAATTGCTTCATCTCATAACGCTCAAATAATACTCTTTGTTTACGGTCTGGCATTCATGTTGCAGTACACCGTTGTATTCCATGAAGGCCGTGTGTATTACCTTCTTTTTTGACTGCAGGTGGTTCCGGCTCATTTGGTGAACGTCATTCACTTGCCTGATGTCTAGATTGCGTGTCGAACTCATAAACCCACGTCTCGTCTCCAGCAATGATCCTTTTGATGAATGTGGGATCGGATTCAGCCTCGCAAATCATACTTTTGCGACCTCAACACGGTCTAAATTATAAAAAATCGCCAACACTCATAAAGATGATGTACTCTTCGCTACGTAGCTTTTGCAAATGTCAAGCTATGACGCTAAGATTTACCGAGAGTATCAATAACAGATGTACTTAACAAACAAATGTAACTTAACAAACAAAAAAAAAAACCAAATCGGAACTATTGGACCGCCGCACGGGGGTTTTTCCAGAAATTTTTTGATCAAGGTAGTATAAGACATTGCGAATTTATTAAATTGACCTGCTAAAGTATGCTATCAAGCACAAAAAGTAACACAAAGAAAATAAAGTATGTTAGCCGATCGTTGAATTGATTATATTTGCTAGCAACTAGAAAATGTCGTAAGAACTGGGAATTCAAAATAAATAATACCAGCAGAGAACGAAGTAATTCATAGTCTCGTGCGAACATAGCGTTAAACTGATAAACTAAATAGAAAAAAAATCACGCGATACGAACAACGTTTAGGCTTTTAGAAACTCATGTACCTTCAGTAAAAGTATACAAAATTGTAAATCAAATAAATTCTAAGCCGTTGTAAATCTTAAAAATTAATAAAATAGAAAAAAGGAAAATTGTTTTAATATCTTTCAAACTAATATATCTCAAAGCCTTAAGTTGGGCTTTAATTTTGAGCAAAGTTTCACATATACGTTTTTAAGCAAAAGTTTGGGTGCTTAGAGCTCTATACATTTAAATATTCCTGTTCATCAATTGTTATTATAGCACTATGTCCTGCTTAAATTTAAAAAAATATAAAGCCTTTAAGTAGGCTTTAAAAAATGTCAATATTTATTTATAAACAATCAAATATAAGAGCTTATTTATAAAATAAACATCTCAAAGTAAAAGTTAGACAGCATTTTCCCACTCAATAAAATATTTGGTGAATTTTAACATAATCCTATAAGTATGTTAAAAAAAAGACAAATATTGTGCTTAAATTTACTTAAAGCAATTTACTGAATGTTAGCTAAAATGCTTTTTGATTTATTTTGAATTTTTAATAATATCATGTTTTTAAGAGAGATCACTGAGTTATGTTTCTTGTTAATTTTAACCTAAAAGTGTGCCATATTTTTTTTCTAAAAATTATTTTAATCCGCATAGTTCTCAGCGAAATGAAGAATACAAAAATGTACTACACAAATTATATGACACATTAAGTTGTTAACTTATTTAAGTAATAAAGTTCTAAGCCTTTAATCTAAGGTCTTGAAACTTTTCAACGAAAATTCGGACCGGAAACCAATACAATTTCATAGAAATTGTTACAGAAAACCTAGAAATATGCTTTACTTTTAAAATGTACTACAAATAATGCTTCTGTACTCTAAAAGCTTTAGGGAGACATACAAATGAATTTTATATGCAACTATGTTACATTTCATGAAACAAACTAACACCTACTCATCTTAAAACGTAAAGCCGTAAAGTATGCCCAAGAGCTTATGAAATAATTAATAACGAGTAAATATTAGTTTAGAGCCATAGGCACGTAAAGGATATTTTAAAAGAAAACAAACGATTTAATATTACAAGACTTTCTAAAGAATACTATACCTTCCTTGAATTACTCTTTAAATATAACTAAACCTGAAAGAAGGCTTTAACATTTTCAAGTGTGCTAATATAATAAAACCAATTACTTTAAATTGTAATGATATTCTACTCTTTGCTTTTAATAAAATTCAGTGAATTTTCTCAAAGTTTTTAAAAAAATTTATATTGAAAATAGTTGGCCATAAAGTATGCAGCCTATGAAAATAATTTTAAAAAAATTTGTTTACAAAGTCCTTTGCTAACCAACCAGCCATGCAGCCATTGAGTCAGGATTTTTTTATATCCCAACAAAATTCTTTATTATGAAAATATACTCTTTATCAGCACTGAAATATTTCAAGGTTTTTTGCATTTGCTTATGAAAAAGCAGAACATTGGCTGCCTAAATGTAGGCAACATTTGATTAGCCATGCAAAATATGTTGTGCTGTGCCAGTAGTTTATTTAATTGTCATTGAATTTCATAGAAGTATACTTTTGTTTGAGCCAATAAGTATGCTATGCATTTTATTTATATAAATTTTGTTGAGTTATTTAGCAGCAGTTACTAATGAAAATTTTTTAATATCCTATAAAATTTGTTTAAAATTATTTTAATAAAATTCTTCCCAAAAATTCACCAAAAATATTTTAAAATTTATTTTTTATATTTAAAATTTTATTTTAAGGAAAACTTTACATTCTTTTTTAAATAAATCACATTATTTATTACATATTAAATATATAACATACATACATACTTACATACATATGTATATGAAATTTTCTAACAAATATTAAGCCTATCTTAAGGCCATTTAAGTGGAAAAAACTGTTTTAAGCATAAATATGCTTTTTTGTAACTCAATAATGCTTTTAAGTATTATTTCTGCTTAAATATCCAACAGCTTTTGATATCACTGTATATGATTTTTGCAAGAGCTTGTTTATTATAATGTGTAGCATACTTAACGGCACTTGATAGTGTAAGAGATAAAGATAATTTTAATTAGTTTCATTTAGAACCTGTTTTTTAATAAGAATTTAATGGTTTTATAGCAGAAAATAAAGCCAACCGCAAACCTTACAACATTTCTAAAGCATATTTTTAGGGTGTTATATAATTTGGAAATTAAATAGGTCAAAAAAGAAATAATCATTTTTAAAGGTAAACGTTTAAATAGTTTAATATTTCGAACATTTTAGGGGTTTCTTTAGCAAAATGGAACAATACGTTTAATAGGATGTCTTTAAGGACATTTTAAAATTTAAGTTCACTGCCAAGAATCCCTTTAAATACAATATTAGCAATAAACTGAATGTTTTTCAGATGAGTTGTGGGATGGCTAAGAACAAACGTGACTGACAGGTTAATGGATAGCAGGTTTGGCAACCCACTGTGTAAGCCAATTAAACCCACCCGGGTTTTATTAGCTACCTAATTGGCTTTTACGTTTGCAGGCAGAGAAGTTGTCTAAACCATTGCTACCAGTTGAACTGCAAATAGTTTATCAATCACTTAAGGCAATCAAGTGATATTGTTGATTGATTTTGAAGGATAACACTGAAGGATAATCAAAAGGAAAATTGATGCTCAGGAATGTATCCGCAGGTGTACTAGGCATGCAGATTTTCCATATCTAGCTTGGCTTAAACCTATCAAAACGTACAGTTTGCTATTGCTGAAGCCACTCTTAGGTTTGGATTATTTTATCGAAACTTAAAGGTTATTTTTTTAATTCTTAAAAATTCAAATATCTGACTATCGAGGTTTGGAAACGTCATGAGGTCTTTAATGGTTCAGTAGTAGAAGTAGATCGATAAGATGGCAAGTTAACTAAGACTAAACTTAAAACTACAGGTAATGAACCACGTAATGTAAAAACGAAAGAAAAAGGTGAATATAGCCACCCTGAGCTGTTTATGAAATAGAAAAGATCGACGGTATCCAGGATTGCACTCTGCGCCAAACAATTGCTGAAAGGTACACCAAAGTATCTCAACGTTCGCCCGCCAGATCTGGATATTCACAGAGAATGTGAAAGATTGTCTCCCTCTCAGAAGTGTTTCTGCAGTGAAGGTTAAAGAACAGACCCATTTTCTCCACTTGCGCTCACATCATCCCATTACAAGTGTATATCACAACAAGCTTGAAAATAGATTGGCGGTGGTTTGTCAGCAGTTTTAGTGTCCTGTCACCATAGACCATATTGTCATCGAAATAGCACTAGAGGAAAACACCACCTATTCTGTGCCCTCTCAAGAAAAAGGCTGTAGATTTCCTTCTTGATAACAGTCATAGGACAGCAAATGTCAGAGAAGGTGTGATAGCAAATTCATCAGCCTTTTCATTTCCAACGATGTCCATGTATCCTAGGATCCATCTCAAGGAAAAAGTACATATATGGTAAGTACTACCGAGGAGCTACATCTCCTCTTTACACCGAGGAACTAAAGCAGAATAGATACTAGACGACATTAGGGCCGTGAATCAGAGAAAATGCTGATTCTGCCCACAGACTTTAAAAGATTACGCAAAGTTAGCAGACTCGGAAAAAATGCCACACCCTACACCGGACGACATCTTATATCCGTCTGTGAAAACCTCAATACCAGAACTCGTAGAAATCTTACTCCTACTCCATACGCCTCTCTCCCAGGGAAAAAGACCTTCGCATGTCCAGCGAAAACCAGTTTATGGATAGCCAAGTCCTTCACTAACTCGTTTAGATAAAGAGTAAAATAAGTCCAAAAATGTTGTAGTGGCTACTAAGAGATTGCTTCCAGAAGTCGATTCCTCTTAGCTATTGCGCTCTCAGCTGAAAACTGTAAAATGTGGATATCAATGAGTAGTAAGTGCAGAATGACGTTGAATACAGCACTAAAACTTGTCCTGCAGGTACCAGTGACACCTAAACACGCAGTCGTCTGAACTCTCACCTGCTCAGTGGTGATAAAGCTCTTACTGAGGGCCCCCACACCAGGCAGCCATAGATGAGATAGGCAGGACAACCAGATTGTTCATCCTGAGCACAAAACGAAAGTTGAAAAGACTGATTGTTTAATCTGAGTATTCTAAGCGAAGGTGGTTTGTACTTTCCAATGAATAGCTCAAGCTCGATCTTATAAGGATTAAGCTTAAGACCACAGCAGTCCAACGACCAAGCAGAAGGTATGGTTATACTCGAGATACTTTAAATTTATTACAACGTACAACTTGTGGAACGTGCAAGCTATTATAACTCCAAACATAACTCGATGACAGCTGTCTCAGATAAACTTAGTTTGAGTCAAACTGTTCAATACTACATGATCCAGTTATCTACTGTGACGAAATAGAATTTAAGCAGTGAAACACTCAAAACATGTTTAGCAAAAGATATAACCTCATATAATTTACCGGCTTGATCTGAAATGCGCAAAAAAAGGCGAATGTTCGTTATTAGCGAAGAATTTTCGAAACAAAATTATTTATTTTTGTCGAACAAAAATGCTTAGCAGAGCATATAACATTGCTTTTTTTGTTTCTTCTTAATTCACATGTATTCTATTCTTATGCTCTTGTTTTTAATCATCACTGAAACAGCGACTAATGAACACTCATAGCGAGCTTATGCTGAGTTTCTTTTATTTTTTCTAATCTTTTTTTGGTTTTTGTGTTGTTTTTAACATTGAGACGCGAAAAAATGCAAATATAAGGGAGAAACAGAAGAAGATAAAAGTAAAAACAGAAGAGAGGAAAGCAAAGTTATTTGCTTTAGATACTGCTAAAGGTTTGCTGTTGATATCACAGGCAAATCTTCGAATTCGAAAGATTTGCTGTCACAAACTGAGCGACGGGCGAGCTCTATGAGGTATTTTTGGTTTCGCTTCCAATAGTCACTTTCGAATGTTTTATCAGAGAAATGTTTGTCAAACGTTCGAAGGTGATGTATTATCTAATATTGAGGTCAATCGGCTAGGCTTGGCAGCGAATGCGTTAATTTTTAATTCAAACTATCGCGTATCATGTTTTTATTTACTTGAGTTAGCAAACAACAACATTTTTTAATGCCTAACTTAATAGTTGCCATACATGTACGCTTCAAATCAAAGGTGAGTGGTATTCCTTTACTTAAGGAAATACATTTTAATTTCTTTGAAATTTTAACTAATTATTATTTTTTTTTACTGCCTACTTTAGGGTTGTATTCAATTAGAAATTTTACTGTTTAAGCAATAAAACACGCCCTTTTTTAAGTTTGAATACATTTTTCAATTAAAACTTTAATTTGGAATAATACTTTTTTAATTATTTAAGGCACACGTAACAGATTTTACTTTCCTTGGCAACATTAAGGATTTTTCATTTTGCTGTTGTTGAACTTTTTCTACTCCGCTTCCAAAGAAAACCCTTTTTTCTGCCTGATTAAAATTTAAAAAGTTGTTTTCTTTTTCTTTACAAAATGAATTACATACGTACATAACCACACGCACACGTAGAAATTAAGTTAAGATATACAAAAATAAAGTTAAGGGTTAAAGTTCCTACATAAAGCTTTAAACCCTTGTTTTATATTCTTCTATTTTTCTGTTCCTTTTTAAATTTCTTTTTAAATTTTTCTCTTTTCAAAACTTGAAATTTAAATGCATATATAAAGCATATGTATTGAGGTAGGAAATAGAAAAATATTGCATACTTTTAAGGGTTTTATTATAGCCCTTACATTCTGCACTCTTTTGTATTGTGCTAAATCAGCACTAATTCTCATTTGTTCTTCTTTTTTTAAAGATATGTATGTGCAGCAAAAAAGGACCTTCTATACACACCATAATCACTCACAGGAAACTTACATCTGTTTTGCTCTGTAAACCTAAACAAGGTTATATACGGAAAAACATATACAATAACATACTTTAGGGAGCTTTAAAGACTTAATACACAAAATAACTTTAACAGAAACATATATGACCTTTAAATATGTGTGTATATAAATTTAATTCACTTTATACAAATTCAAAGACTCGAGTCTCATCCTTTCTTAATATATACGACTTTGAAAAGGCAGTCGTTACCCACGTTAACCGGAGAAATACAAACAGCTGTTTAGGGGTTTTTTCTTTTAAATGTTGGGTTTAAACAAATTTTATATTGGGTTTTTTCATTTTTACTTTTCGTATTTTCACTTCATTTTCATTGTTTAAGTGGCATTTCTTTTTTTTTAATCAACATGTTGGTTTTTTCTTTTGGATTTTCATTAAATATTTATAAAAGATATTATTTTTCTTTGGAAGCACAGGATTAAAAATGATTATTCAAGCAATTTTTTTATTAAAGAAAAAAAAACTAAATAAATATTTAATAAATAAATTTAAAAATAAAACAAAAATTTAAATGAAACAAATTTAAAAAAAAACAGCCTGAAAGTATGTTTTCTTAAACACAAGAATAAAAATGTATAAAGTCTAACATATTTTTATAGAAGATAAGATTTCTTTATCAACACCCTAAACGTATGTTACTTTACTAAACAATATTTTTAGCAATTTAAGAGGGAATCATTCAAAATAAAAACAAAAAGCATTACAAGAAGCCTAAAAATTTGTTTTACTAAATGAATTATAAGAATATTCTATTAAAATCACTTTAAAGTTACCTTTAATAGCTAAAAAAAATCAAATAATTAAATAATAGCAACGAAATTGAAATTATAATTTTAAAACAAAAAAGTTTCCTTAAAAAAAAGCCTAAAAGCTGCAGTTTCAATTACAAGTCACATTTAATAAATAATTCCATTCAAAATTGGTGATCGCTTATGACTTATTACATGTAGCTGGCAATTAGTGTTAATTAATTCCGAATAATAAGCAATAAAGGATTACATCGGCGTACAAAAAAATTATTTTTCATGTGTTTTTGCATAAATTGTGATGGTAGGTATTAAGCACACTAAAATATCGATTCTTATAGTATGTTCACATGACACTTAATTTTGGATTACGTTATTTTCAGTTTGAATTACTTACACAAATCACACTTGGTCACACGGCATTTCAGTCGTTTACGAGTGACTGACACATAAACAAACTGAATAGCTAATACTATTTCCCATTTTTATTGGCATACTTTAGGGAGGCCAAAATAATACATTTTCAATGTTAAATGTGTGATAAAAATATTTTAATTTAGAGCTTAAAAACTCTTGACAGCTAACGATGACAAAATCCTCATAAAAATTGGGGATCGCATTTATGTTTTAGTGCTTAACAATGTAATTAAAACTGAATGCCATACAATTTGAGTCATTCGTTTTTAAAATTTTTTATGAAGACCTATGTAACTTAAGTCATAATAAGGGGTTAAATTATGAATGAGAGAGCGTATTACGAAAAGCATTCTATTACCTCCCGTATAAAGTAAATACTATTGGTCTTGATAGTTGATGCAAGTCATAGATCAGAAAGTGGGCGGAGTGGAATAAGTGGGCCTGGTATCTCCCATACAAAATAAATATTAATTTTTTAATATCTTGAGAACGCTTAAGTGCAAGCTTTTGAATTTCGTCAAAATGACTTAGTAATTAATATAAATCATCCGTCAAAAAATGAGCGGAATTAGACAATTGGGCATGCTCTCTCCCTTACAAGGTATCGATTTTGAATATGGTAATAGCAGGAGCTGGTTCAAACATCTTGTTGGACATCGCCTTAATATACTATATATGGAATTCACAAAACCCTTGTATTGATTGTAAGATTATACTGAAATTCGAAAGTTGTACGCTTGCTGTTGGAAATTTTCATATAAAAATGTTGTATTGGTTTCCATGCTATTAATGTAATGTGAATGCCAAATATTGGCAAGAAGATTATAAACACAAAGAATTATTTTTATTTTCAGCAGCAAATTTGTTTATAGAAAATATATGTGTACGTACATATTTTAGGCGAAAAATAATTTTTATTGTTTTATTTATAATTTTATATATGAAAATCAATTTATGAAAAATAATGTGCTTCCTCTTATTTGGTGTTTGACGTTTAAAATACAAAAATATATTCATACATTGATACAGTGGGTGTTCACAAGCAAGTAAACAAAAAGTCATAATACAACTGAACCATGTGAATTCGGCAATAGAATTTTGTATATTTGAAGAACGGTTGCAGTAAAAGCTTTGTTATATCTCCACAGCAACCATAAAGCGGAAGAGATTAAATAAATAGATAAGGCATTTTACTTTTTCATAAAGGGGCAGTAAAGCACACATGTTAAAAATTTTCTATATGTATAAAAATAAATGTGAGTTTCTAAACATGCATGATTTTGAGGTCTAGAAGGTTTTACAGTTTCTTTCTGGAAGGAACTTAAGGCTATCTTACATTTTTGGAATAGGACCGGAAGGGATTGCAATGTGGAAAAGGGTAAAATAATGTTACGAAAATAAGACTGGGCACCTCTGCGTTTTTTACATCACTAAAATAAATAAACAAAAGCTAAAAGAACTAAAAAGAAATTAAAAGAAAGCAATGGAATCTACCTGACATATCGAGAGGTTCGAGAGCTTTCGAAGAATTGTTTACTCAGCCATAGAAAAATCACATCCGTACGAACAACAACCAATTTAAGTAAAGTAAACTCAGCGAAAATGTTATTAGTGTGAAGAGAGTTTGTTGGTTAAACCCTGTCTGAAGAGAGTTTATAGGGAGTAAACTCGTGAAGTGAATCGTGAAGTGAAAAACCAGTTTAGTTGGAGCTAACTCAGTAAGGAGAGTTAAGTGTGAATAGCCTCTGGTTGAAAATGTTGTGATCGAACCTAAGTTATAACTACGATCGGGTTGGAAGATCTTTAGGTAGAAAGATCTATCAAGTAATTGTTGTTGCTTGCAAAGTTGTAAATAGACGGAGTAATTAAGAACAGAAAATTGTTATTGCTTGTAAAGAGGTTACAAGCAGTGTTGCACAAAACTGTATTAATAAAGGATTTTAATTAAAAACTAAACGCAAGATTTATTGTATTTTAACTACAATCTAAGAATTCATAAATACACGTTCTTAAAAAGGTCAAAACGTAACAATATTACAACTAAGATATTAATTAAGAGTAGAGAAGCACGCTGGGTTTTAGCAAGTTAGTAATAAAAAGAAACCGAAATTAGGCATTTAAGAGTCGACCCAAAAATTCGTATAGACCGGTGTTATCAATTGCATATAATTGCCAATTAATGCTAGCTAATTACATAACTCATAATTGAAGTTTGTGAATAAAAAATTCTATGTAATTAATGTAAATGAGAGTGAATTAATTGTTGAATTACTACAATAAGTTAAAAATGAATTACTAATTACATGTAATTGTTAACTAAAAAATACCAACATCCAATTAACTAATATTTATATTTCAATTAACAAGTTATTATTAAATTTTTCATAATTATATTTGTAATTGAACAAAAATTGCAATTAATTACTCATGAAATATATAATTAGCATTTTTCAATTACCCATTAAAGTATGCTTTATGTTATTTACTTTAGTAATGTCTTATATAATAGAGAGAAACTTAATTTTTAAATTTCATTTTAATAAAGTACCACAGATAAATCCCAACTTTACCACTTTCTCTTGTTAAGAAATTACTGCACTTACGTCCCACTAAAAGTGTGATGCTCTTCTTCATTTAAGCCACTTTTATAGAAAAAAGAAAATAACTGAGCAAATATGACAAACAATTGAAATTAAAAAGAAAGAAAAAATATTTGCCAACACCCACTACTTTCCACACTGACCACAAAAGCCTGGCCTTTAAACAGACTTATTTGGGCAAGAATAACAGCAAATAAAAATAACAACAAATATAGATAATACTAGAAGAGAATAGCCTTAAACACTGCTCATATGTCACTATTATGATGTCACAAAACGTGTAATGACATTGTCTCTGACACTAATAGTCGGCTATGGACAAGAATGTATAGCCAGAGAAATGAATTTAATGCTTCACGAGTAACCATAACACTCGCATTCATACAATAGCAACAGACAATAATAACCGACACTTATTTGCTCCTGTTATAATATGAAAGAGAGAGAGTATGTGTTTTAATGTATCAGTGAGAGTAAATGTAGATTACAAGGGGCAATGTTATGCACATACATTTAAGGGTATGTAAACAAAGGTTTACTCTACAATCAACATTTATGAGCATAACAATTGTAAGACTGACATGACAAGTGAGTTCTCACTAATAACACTTTAAATACATATATTCACACACGCACATAGAAAGATAACAGTAAAATCTTTATGAAAAAACACTTTCTCTTGAATATTGGAAACTCTTATTTGTTAACCAAGAAGACAGCGTGATACTGTTCCTGCATATTATCCACTTAGTGTTGTTGCTTTTTTGTAGTTTTGTAGTGGTGCTAGAAATTGTAGAATATGAAGAGAAGAGGCATTACCACATGTCATGGGTGTCAAAAGAGGGATTGCATGTAATAAAGAGGCCTTAAAAATTTTTATAGAAAACTATTTTTAGTCTTAAAACAGTGATTTCTGGAATATTATTTAAGCTTTGTTATCGATAATTACGTGCGAAAACAAAATTTTCTTTGATTTACTTATTTGAAAACAATAAGCCAATTAATAACTAAAAATAAAAAGTATTAATTAGTAAAATTCAATAAATCAAAGTACCTAATTGTGGTTTCGAAAAAACCGACAAAATTAAAGTTATCGATAATGCGAAAATAATTTATTTAATAATGTCGACAGACATTGTCGAATAATCTGCGACAGACTTAAGTTCAGTTCCTTCTGTATTAAATGCAAAATATGGAGAGGTAATAGAATTGGCCCATGACAAAGCAGCGTAATCCATTTAAAAGCGGGTTTATAACGAGTTTAACCCACTTTAAATATGCTCAAGAGGGAAACAAAACAGAAAAACAGTTTGTTGCTCTCGAATAGCATCGCTTAATCAGAATCAATAGTATTCTGTAGGTAGATAGAGAAGGTGGTGCTTGCACACCACACCCAGAGACGAGAAAGAGATCCATTGCAAAAGCCTTCTGGGAAAAAGAATGTAGGGAAATGATGAAAGTAAGAGAAAGGCGGTAGAAACTCAGGAAAATAAAAGAAAAAAAGGAGAAAAATATGAAGAAAACAATACCGAACATCCCTGACACCGAGAGTCACCTCATCAGCCAACTGATGCATAATATAAATCCCTTCAGGTCAAGAATCCTAGCAGACACAACTTCGCTAAGGCCACTGATAAAACCGCAGCCCAGTAACCTGAGCCTACGTCTCTGGAGTGCAGGATAAATGCACAGGATGTGTTCCAATTTTCCACTACGTCCCACAACCTAGTTCTTGCCCCCAGAATACAGTGCCCAGTACGAAAACCTAACAAAACTTCAAGAAACTCCATACTCATATTCAGGACCAATTCCGTTCTTAAGGAGTCAAGTATGGGCCATAATAGCCGAGACACCCTGCAAGTCCTCCTACCCCCCTCCATGATCCTTCCACCTTACTACGAACCCTTAGAAGACCTTAAGAAATATATTTTTAATAACAATGACACGGGCTTTGTTGGTTAGAAAACTTAATGACATTTTATTATTTCGGACATGTCGCCGCCACAGCTGGTGCGTACAAGACGCAATCTGGAACACCAATTTTCGCAAACTTTTCGTAGCATACGAATGTTGATTTCCAAGTGTTCAATTGTTTCTTGTTTATCGACGTAGACAAGTGACCAAGACATATTGAACGAGGTAGTGTTGCTTGTACAACGACTAACTTTTAACAAAAACAACATATATTTGTTGCTTTTTTGTGAATTTTGAATGTCAAAAAAATTAATATAAATAAAATACACCAAAGCCAGTTCTTACACTCCAGATAAATTCCTAACGATATCGTGAAAAAAATGGCGTAAATAGAGGATTAGGTGTAAATTAAAAAAACCTTTGACATTTATAATAAAATACACCTGAGCCCGTTTGTACATTTTAATTACGTTCAGAATGAGGTGTAAAATAGATAATACTATTGACAAGAAGAATCACTGCATTACATAAAAAAAAACAGTCAGCCGAACCGGCAACACCACCTTCTTAAATGTGCCTTGCAAGTGACTTTACATAACCTCAAAGCAATTAATCCAATAAAGTTAAATCACACGATCTTGGTGGCAAATTGGACCATTACATGAAATTACTCTTTCATCAAAATTTTCTTTGATTAAATTAATTAGAGCGCACGCTGTGTGGCATATGGCTCCATCCTGTTGGAACCACATGTCAGCAAGATTAATGCCAGCTAATTGAGGTACGAAAAACTTCCACTCAAGTCGCTATACCGTTCACCATTGGCAGTAACATACTGACCAACATCGTTTTTGCAGACATATGGACAAACAACTCCAACAGCCCCTAAAGCACATCAAACAGTAATGTTCTGTGGATGTAATAGTGGTTCAATAAAAGCTTTTGGACTCTCCTCATTTTAAATACAACAATTCTGGTTATTTACGTAACCATGCAATTAAAAATTGCCTTCATCGGAGAGCGAAATTTTGATTGGAAATTCTATATCAATATCAATTTGTGCTACAGTCCATTCGGCGAATTAGCGGCGCATACGATGATTTGGCGGGGCTTGGCTTCAATTCCTGCACAAATTTAACATTGAAAGCTTTCCCCAGTTCTTCAGTGTGCACTGTTCGGCTTCTCACGGGATGCACATTATCAGTAAGAGTAAACGCGGTTCAAAAACGATCCATTGCTATTCGAATTAACTATTATTTTAATAAAAAAAATTAAGAATTTGCAGGCGTTCCTCTGCTGAAATGTCAAGCAGTACCAGGTAAAAAAAAACACTGGATTTCGGATGAAAAAATTATTGTATATAAATGACAAATAAGTAACAGCACTCATGTTGTATACTAAGTATGTGCTAGGATTGCTATATATTTCATCACTCCTCCTCAACATGAATGTTGTTTTACAAAAAAAAAAAGAAAACAAATTAATTTACTTCAAACTCATTAAGTCTACAAAACTATGATGTTTCACTTTTGGCAGATTTTTGGTCATTACATCAGCAATCATCTTACTAGTTGAGCGGTATTTTAGCTTTATCTCTTTGCTCCGAACCAGGCCTCGAATATGATGAAATTTAATGTCGATATGCTTACTGCGCTTATGATACACTTTATATATATGATCGCAAAAGTGTGGTTGAACATACATGAAAGGAGTAGAGACTAAAAGGTAGAATTGATGTTCTGAAACATATTTGTCCAAAATAGCACTGAAGTGCATAAGCATATTCTGCTCCTTATATGTATACACTCGAACGAGAACAAAAATATTCAACAGAAAATAAGAAATAAACAACAATTTTATTCTGTTGTGTGATGGCTTTTAATGAAACCACATGTATGACACTTCACGTATTAAATTTTTTTTTGTGTTGTTGTTTACCTTCTTAATTTTTTCCTTAAACGCACTCTGCAAAAATTTACTACTACTATTGCTACAAATGAATGCAGTTTCCTCTTTGGCTACCTTTGTTCTAAAATCATGCATGAGTATTGGTGTTTCTGGAGTCTTTACCGGATGAACGCGTATTATAAACACATCTTTAAATACTTCTTTAAAGGCTGTTCTGCGGTTGTTCTTATGGTCGCAGAAAAACCAAGAAGTTCGAAGAAGGTGGTGAACAAAATAGTTGATTTAGTTGGTCTCCACTCTTGGCGTTTGAGTTCGCAGCGGCGGATATTGCTTCGAACGAGGAGTTCGAAATTATGGAGACTACCCTGGGCGAGATGTCAAACTGGTGCACTCAGGAAGGGCTCTCAGTGTATCCCCTCAATGTCGGTTGTTGTTGCCGTCCAGGAAAAGGCGATAAGGGCCCTTTGGGCAAGTCCTTTTCGCCGCGAATGATGCTATGGACATATTATTCTACTCATTATCACTTATGCGGCGATAGCTTGGTGGAGAAAGGCTGAGGAAGCTAACACTATGAATAAATTAGGCAGGTTACAGGGACCCGCATACCTCGGTATAACTGTGGTAATGATAATATGTCCAACAACGGCCTTGATTGCTTTGACACCGCTTCACTTCTATGTGATGAGTGTGGCGACATGTTCAAGCTAAAGTGCGTCGGGAAGTCTGCCCATTCTACGCTGGATGGTCGGAGAACTATCTTCGGTACTGAATTTCACGCCTTGGATCTGTGCTTTGGCAGAAGATTCAGGATTAGTGGTCTAATGGAGCTTTAGTTGACCTAAACTAGTATTTCGATGTCCAAATGAAATGTGTTGGTGCTGGTGTTCATGGACGCAACCGCGATCTGTCAATCTCACTGGGGAGATCGCTGAGTGTCTTCCAGACTGAGATCATGGGCATTGCCATATGTGCGGAGATCAACCCAGACAGTGAGCTCGAGAGTAAGACAATTAATATATCGGTCCGGAACCTTACTGTGCAGAACCACTTACTCCCATCCTAAACCTGATCAAGGATTGGGAAACTAATTAATGCTTGGGACACTGAAATTTTCAAAGGAGACTTCTCCAAGGGCGGCGATCAGACCGGGATTTGGGTGTCGCTCTGAGGTTTGCAAGTATTTCAGGACTGATTTGAAACTCCTAATGGTGTTTTTTACGCGACATTATAGACTGAGCGCCTCTGAAGAGCATAACTGTCAAACATGTGGATGTTTGTAGACTGTACTGAAAGGCATGAGAGACAGCGGATTCATATTGTGTGAATGGGGGTTTCTGGATAGGTTTAGATGAAAATGTTTGGGAAGACATAGGGTTTAATTGGGAGACATATCTACAATTACGCTTTCAGACCTGCTGGTGTTCACTATAAAGGCGGCAAGTCTGTTAAACAAACTATAGACCAGAAGGGGCATAACAGATCATAAGAGTCACAGTGTCCTGCAAAGTGTCTGGTCAAGTTGATAACAAAATAAAAATAAGGAGTTCGAAAAAGTTTATCACATCCCAAAGGTCCACCTTAAGATCTCTCTTTACGTCTGGGTCTTATATACAGCGCGATAATTTCGTAAGCCACTACTAGATTCTAAGCATGACCTTAAGCACTCCGCAGATAAAATGTTAAGATGTGATCAGTGTTTTGTGTGACTTAGGAGCTTTAATTCAAGAACTAAACAGTTTCCCCGTTCGTAAGAGAAATTATGCAGTCCCTGTGAACCACGTGGACGTCGACTGTGAAAATCAGTACAGAATTTGCTTCTCAGTAAAATGGGTGTCCAGTTGTATCCTGTTGATTTCTAAAGCCGTACTAAGAAAATTTGATTTAGAGTAGCATTTTGTAATTTTTTAAATGAATGCATATGCTTGCAAAGCCATCTAGGTCAGCAAGATGTTTCAACATGCTGCCACTTACCACACTCGGCGTGAGCAGCTTATGGTGCCGCTGTTATCATGGGAAATACAAAGAGAAGGGATAGGTGATCACAATCTTAATACGATTGTGGTGTAACTATCATATACAGAACAGAGACAGGTTGTGTCTCAAAAAACAGCTCGCAAGAAATTTTAACTAGAAGCTTTACTAGAACAGTATTCGTATTCCCCTTAAAAAGGACTGAATCAGAAGTTGCCATGCCTAAGTTACTTAGTCAAAGGTCACTTGTCTACTTGGAGGTTATCGAATGACTCACCTAACGAAGGTTGAAATAGTAGACTCGAGAATTAGATCAGACTTGGCAAAGTGTCTGGTAGCTAAGTAAGCGATTCGAGAAAACTTTCAAAATTGTTTGTTAGGCTCTGCTTTTCACATTAAATTTACTTATTTTTCGCTCATGTTAACAACTGCTTACCCCTTTTTTTCCCTTGCCCATCCTCTGATATTAATTTCCATTTTCTCCCTTTGCTATACTGAGATTATCTTGTGTTTGCCTTTTTATCTTTGTTTGATAATGATGACAAACAAAAGGCAAAATTTTTTGAACTTTTCTTGTATCAAATCATCCATGACATTAGGGATATTTGAATGTCTATTGTTCGTTGGCCTTAATACCAAGATACACGTAAGGAGATGGAGGTATTATAATCATGGCATCAAAAAGAGGTTACTTTTCGTTATGGGCAGTATTACTTTTTTAAAGCCTACTTTTCAGAGACACATGTTGTGTTCATGACAAAAAAAAATCTTAATAAGTTTACAAGTTGGCCAAGTGACAATGTCTAATCTAGACACTTTAAGGTCAAAATGAAAGTTTCTTGGGCAAAAAATATTCAAAAGAGATGATAAACAAGAAAAAAATTAAAAAGCAACAGCATACGTGTAGGCTGATTATAAGAAAATTTTTATCACATACATATGTGAGTGAATATGTTTAAAATATTTTTTAAAAATTATGGCAAAAGAAAAAAACAACGAAAAAGTTTTTACAAATAGCAGATGACCACTTGTGGTGATAATGGTTATCATTGAAGAAATTAGCAAGAAAAAAAACAAGTATACTATACAAAATAATTAAAAAAGGGATAGCAAATTAAAAAATATTTTTTAATTAAATTAAACAATGAAAGCAGTTTTAGAGTAGATGCTTGTTTTACACAAACAGCTTAAAGAAAATAGTTTCATCAATTTTAAATTGCATAAATTTTCTAGCACACTTTTAGGATGTTAATTTATTTTTTCTTATTAATACTGTAAACACATAGACGACGGCAGGCTACACGACTACAGGACTATACGACTAGAAATAAAGGGTCCGCCAACTACTGAATATTTTCTCAAATTTCTTTTTTATTTGAAAGTACAATCCTTCCGGTAAATAGTGGAAAATAATTTCATTCAAATGGCTGCCTCGGCTGACCATGCAGTAGCCTACACCATCGGTCCAATTTTTAAGCACATTATCGATTGTGTGCAGCTGTATTTCACCAATGGTTTCACGAATATTGTTTTTTAAAGCGTCAATTGTCTCTGGCTTGTTGGCGTAACACTTATCTTTGCCGGCACCCCACAAATAATAGTCCAACGGTGTCAAATCGCAGCTCCGAGGTGGCCAAATGACATTAGCTCTGCGGCTGATATTGCGATCTTCAAAAACAGAGCGCAAAACATCGAGTGTAGCTTCGGCTGTGTGGCACGTAGCGCCGTTCTGTTGAAACAAAATGTTGCTAATATCCATCTCTTCAATTTTTGTGAACAAAAATTTGTTCAACATGGCCCCATAACGATCGCCATTGACTGTAACGGCCACTCCTTGCCGATTTTCTAAGAAAAATGGCCCAATCATGCCTCTGGACCAAACAGTGACTCGTCTTGGGTATATCGGCTTTTCAATGTATGCGTCCGGGTTTTCTGTGCCCCTAATGCGACAATTTTGCTTGTTTACATACTCGCCAAGATCAAAATGAGCTTTATCTGACAAGATGAAATTTTTTGCCAAAATCGGCATCTTCTGTAAGTCGATGGCAGGCCCACTTAGCGAAGCGTATACACAACCATATTCGTTCAGCGGAAGTATAAAACTAATTGTCTGTCAAATCAGACATGAGCTAAGTGTTACCCTTCACGAAATAAGTATTAGTTGAAAAAAAAAACGTTAGATGGCGGACGCTTTACTACTAAGCTGCTGATCCAAAAAAAATTGGCGTTTTGATAAATAAAACTTAAAATTACAATTCCAGCTACTTTTTTCAGTGCGCATTCCTTTCTTTATATTTTTAGCATAGCAACTAACTTCAACAGATTTGCTTTATAATTTATGATGAAATGCTTTGCTTATACAAGCTCATGCTATAATGCTGTGCTACAAACATACAAACCTACTTCTTCATATCATCACTGTTAATATTATTATTGTGAAAGTCACCATTAAGCACATACAAGTTAGCATAGCAGCTAACTGCACAAGATCCTCTTCATTATGATAGAAAAAATGTATTAATTCAAGCTGACACTCAAAGCTGTGTAGCTGTGCTACGAACACACATACCTACGACTACATATCATCATTTATAATATCACCATTAAGCACATAACTTTGTAACAGCTCTCTCTACCTATCAAGAGACTCGCAGATTTATTAACACAGCTCAACTGGATGGCACATACCCAATACCAACAGAGCTTTTAGCATCATCAACGCATAAGTAAAGCTCCTATTATGCTTGGGTTTTGGTTTAATTAAATTTCAGCTTAAAAGTAGATATTGAGCGAGTAAGATCGCTATTAAAAATATAATAAATTTAACAGATATGTTGTAAATTAATTACTTTATTGATATAAATAAAGAACAATATTGAACTTATGCAGTCTGTGAAAAATAATAGGGACACTTATATAAAAATAGCTAAAAATCCAACTCTGTTCTTATATTACATTTATCAGAAAGATCTTACAAATTGTCTGCTGGAATTTCGACGACATAAAGAGCCGTTATTTTACAAACGAATTTTGTATGGTTTCTCAGTTGTAACAAATTTTTTTCTAACGTTTTTAAAGAAAATCGCAATGTGCCCTATTATTTTTCACATGAGCATAGAAGATGTACGAGTATGTGTATATAGACAACTTTTACCCGGTGCGTTTTGTGTAATACCCGCTTTTTGGCTAATGTTTATAGATAAATAAATAGTTGTTGTTCTCCACATATACCAAATTCAATATTTAGTATGAATGGAATGTACCACGCCTATTTATCCAATCACGCCCAGTTACTGACTAATAATGTGTATTGTTCACGATGTTGTTTAAACTTAATTTAGAAATTTTCACTGTCAGCGTTATCAAGATATACAAAAATTAATATTTATCTGATATGGGAGGTACCACGCCCACTTGTCCAATTTCGTCTTTTTGGCTGATAATTTGTGTTTACTATGAAGTCATTCAGACCAAATACTAAAACTTAAGCTTTAACCGTTCTCATGATATAAGGAAATCAATATTTAGTTTGTATGAGAGATACCACGCCTACTTTTTGACTGCTGATTTGTATTGACTATGAATTTAATCAGGCCAAATTCTGAAACTTTAGCTGTAACCATTCTGAAGATATACTAAAATCAATATTTCCTTTGTATGGTGGGAATCCCTTTGCAACATGTCTAATCTTGGTCTACAAATGCGGGTACAAAGATCCGCTTGCATTATTATTACGAAGGCGTTACGCACTACACCCACATCGGCGATAGAGGTAATCCTCCGCTGGACTTTTGTTGTAAGAGATCAGCGGCAGGTATAAGTCAGCGTCTGCGGCGACTAGACAGTCGCGCGATTCAAATGTCTTTCACTAAAGGGTTCTAACAAGTTTGGGAGTTTGTTGGAGAATTGACTACATAACACCAAAATATAACTTTAGAATGAAGTTCCTGACTACGATTCCGGTCAGGAAGGAGTGGGCGAACGGGGTGATACTCTCAGCAAAGATTCTGAGCAGATCTACAAGAATGGGTCTAAGCTGGATGAAGCGGTGGGTGGAGGCATCTTCTCGGAGTCGGCGAACATAGCTCAGCGTTTTTCAAGTAACAAATAATAATGATTAACATTACGTTACAATTTGAATGCAATCCGGTTTATAAAGTTGCAATCAATCCGAATTATAGACTAACAAATGGAATGAAATGCGGATTATCAACGATTTACTGTATTTTAAAAAAAACGCCTACGGGTGACGTCCGCAAAAACAAATATGAGTACACCTTATAATTTTTTTTTTACCATGGACTTGTGCATTTTATTTTTTGTAGTTTTCAGTCGGTAGCCTATAGTCGTCTATGTGTTTAGTGCACAAAGCCTACTTTTGGGAGTTTTTAGGGAAACCCAGACTTAACTTAAAAAGTAGTAAAATTCAAACTCCCCTTAAAGGTTTTTTAGATGTTTCTGAAAAGTAATTTAGTTTAAGGTGCTTCAGGCTATTTCTAAATTAAAACCTATTTGTAGGTATAAATTTTAACAGAAATTATTATTGACTAATGAATATTTAAGCTACTGATTTAATTTAAATTCAAGTACAGTAATAAAACTCAAATAGAAACGAACAGAAGATTAAGCCTACTTTTAGGTTTAAAAACAGAAATAGCCCCATAATTTTGTTGTTTTGTCAACATAATCTCTTATTTTTCTGAAAGAAAATAATGGAGAAACAATAAATAATTTTTCTAAACTCTAAGCCATTTTTATTAAAGTTTTTTTCATAGAATATAAAGCATACTTAAAGGGGCTTTTCTTATAATCATTATGTGTAAGTTAAAAAATAATAATAAATGTGCTTGTATGGTTGAATAGGAAGCAGCTGTCTTTAAGTGCTTACATCCAACTAAACTGCAAGCATATAACTATAGTTTTATAATACTTTTCTAAAGCACACTTTAAGGTGCATTTTTATTAAACAAGAAAAGAGATAAAGTTTTTCTTTTTAAACATTTCCTTGAGAAAAACTTTTCCTAGCTTTTTACGTCTCATAAAAAAATATTAAATGAAATAAAACAAAATGTTTTAATATTATTTCCTTTATTTCTTTTTTTGTCTACTTTCAGGGGTTTTGGCAAGCAGGGTTTTCAATGCCAAGGTATAGTATAATCAAACAAAAAACACTACTGCTCCCGTTTCTATTTTATATTTAAAAAAAAAATAAGATAAAAAAGAAAACTTTTTAATAACAGAAATAAAACAAGTGAAGAAAATAAAAAAATTAAAGAAAAACTAAATGAAAAGTGAAGAAAAACTTTTTATCTTTTTAGTTTTTTTCCTATCTCCCCTGCATCATTATGGTTTTGAGGGGTAGAAAGAGGTGTGTGGTAATATTTGTAAAGAACGTATCAGTCTGCTTTATTTTTCTGAGGCGTCGGCTACATGTTTAGGTCACTCAACACTTCAGATTTAAGCATCTTGGCGAAATACCTAAAACTGTGCAAAGTGGTATCCGAATTAAATGAACAAATATTTTTGGAGGTCCAACTTAATCATAACGCTACAACGATAGCACTTAAAAATTTGATAACTGTTTAAGGAATGTACGTTGTAGCTGCAACTAGGACTTAAATTGCAGGGAGACTCTTTTGTTTCGATGTAGAATTGTTGTAAGTTGTTAATATCGAGCCAAGGGCGGAGACATTACGATTAGAGTATAGTGGCGTTTTGATTTTAAATTTGAATGGCTCTTGTAGTAAAGATCATAAGACCATTGTTAAGGCGCCATGCTATCCGCTCTATGTAACAGGGGAACATATTAAACACGTGGCATAGTGCTTATCTTTCTGCTAATCACTTCTTTAGCATTGAGTAAATTCAGGTGGCTTTTGTAGTAATGACCTCGAGAGCATTGTTTAATGTATTGTTACGAAAATGAAAATGCTGAAGACAAAATTCACCACATCAGAGACTTGTTATGAGCTTCTAGCTATAAAATTCATTGGCTTGATAACTGCCGAAAACTGCCTGTATAAATAAGAATGCTACCATACGCATGTCTGGCGGAGTTGCCAGTTCCATTCCTTTTTGTGTTTATAAAGTTATTTTAGACCATTTGAATTAACGAAGATAAATCGAAGATTCGTGTCTGTACTAGAACATTCGAAACTAATGATGAAATACTATAAAAAGACGGCGCATTAGTTAGTTAGTTATCATTTGGCTGTCAATAAGTAAAGTCACGTTCAGACGTAAATAAAAAGTGTTGTATGAGCAAATAAATAGAACTGTAACAACAACAAGATGATTTAATTTTATTTTAACGCAATTTAAACGAACTCATACGTTAAAACGTAACAGTATTATACTCATACTCATTTAGCACTATGTGCCTGGGAAGTGAGTTAAACACACAACAAATGACTCATAATATATTGTATGTGCAGAAAAGGTCTCAAGTTCAAACCTTTTTTTAATTTTCAATCAATTTTCAATCAATTCCTATTGATTGTTTGATTAATTTTGTATTTCAAACAGAAGCCTTAACTTAAAACTTTTTTTGCCCTAAGACACAAACTATGGATTGGTTAACTAAACGTTCCATCACTTTGGATTATTTTTATAATATCGCCCAGGCACCATTGCAAGATACTGCGACCCATAGAATCTATTGTGTCCCTTTCGGTCTATAGCTTGTTCAGCATATCTGCTGCCTTCCTAATCAATAGCAGCAGATCTTAAGCCATAATGGTGGATATGTCAACCAGTGAGACCCTATGTCCATCTAAATCTATCAAGAACCCACATTCATACAATATGTTTTCCGCTGTCTCTGTTGCCTATGAACACAGTCTACAAACATCCACATCTCTTAGTTTACAGTCATCAGTAAATGCGGCCTGCCATACTTAAGAACCTCAGAACGACGCCCAACTTTCGGACTGTTCGCCGTCTTAGAGTGACGAAGCCCATTAGAGCATTCCACTGTTCCAGGCAACTAGCAATTTCCCAATCTTTGATTAGATTGAGGATGGTAGAGAGTGGTGCCGCACAGCAAGGTGTCATACCATATATGGTGTCATGGAGCCCTTTCTGGCCAAAGCATCCGCTATTTAATCACCATCTATTCCACAGTCTCAAGGTACCCAAAACAACTGGACCTTTTTTCAAACCGAAAGCTTTCGCAACGTATTGGTGCAATCCTTGACCAGTCTATACGTCATACGATTGAGCCAAGTGCCCTTAAGGCAGCTTGGCTGTCAGAGAATATATTAATTGTCTTTCCCTTTATCTCACTGTCTAGGTTGATCTCCTCACATATAGCGATGGCCATGATATCAACCTAGAAGACACTTAGCGATCTTCCCAGTGGGAACGACAAGTTTCAGTTGGGTCCATGGACACCAGCATCGACACAGTCATTCGTTTTGAAGCCATCGGTATACCAGTTTAGATCAAACTCACTCCGAACTAAGGCCCCATTAGACCAACAATCCCGGTCCGGGAATTCAACCCTAAATCTCTTGCCAAGCCACAGATTCAAAGGCATAATATCTAGGATGATGGTTCTTCGGCCACCTTCCGTAGAATGGACAGACTTCCCGACGCATTTCGGGACCCTTTGGCGAACAATTTTGTCGCCGAACATGCCGCAATACTCATCTCATGGATGTGAAGCAGCCTTAAACCAATCAAAGCCTCCAAGGCCGCTGTTGGACATGTTCTCATTGCCCCTGTTCTACCGAAGCAGGCAAGTCTCTGTACCCTGCAAAATATATTCATGGTGATAGCTTCCTCAGCTTTTCTCCACCAAGCTATCGCCGCATAAGTGATAATGGACCGATACTTTGGGTAATTTCCAAACAAATGATCAGAACAGGTATTACCAGAATACCAGGTATTACCAGAATAAGTTCATTTTGTACCAACATTTAACCAAATCGTACCGGATAGTATTATAGTTAAAGTGCTTGCATATAATACCTTGCATCCCAGGTTCTAATCTTGGCGATGAAAAGGAAAAATTATCATTATGGTCTCAAATTTTAAGCAATTAAAAGCAGCCTTGATGGCCTCAGGTAATCCATCCAACAAGCCGCCTGAACCGGCCGTGAGGAAAAAAGGACGATATCAACTACAAAGCACCATTAAAATGTCAGGTAACTCGATGAAAAGGATAAAAGCTATAAATTTGTGAGTGTTGAGTTTGGCAACGACAAATGGCAGCACCGTCATCTATCATAGGCACATGACATGGCAAATTATTACAAATAAACAGAAACAAGGCATAGATGCTTTGTGAAGCCATTACGAGTAACGGCATAAAATGGTATCGGGCTAATACTCGGTGTAAATAAGTCTATTAATGCTATGCATCGCCAATTGGAACTTGATAATGATTGGTCCATGTTCGGGCTATCATCTTCTGTAATGCATTGGTTAAATTGAATAAGAATATTATTTTAGAGCCTCTAATAGGCAAAGGTCTGTTGCGATTGGACTGAAATACATCACACGTACATAAGCCTAATTACCTTATGAACCATAGAGCCAAATTTGGTTAACATTGGCCTATATTTCTGTCCCTTTTTAATTTTCATCGCAGTCATGCATGTACATTCGCAATGATGTTGTGAACCAATGCCAGCAACCTCTTGGCATGTATGATGCAGAATTTAATAGTCTTTGGGTGAGTTCAGAATCAGAGCCCATCTTTTGAACTTCGGATTTTCGAATAGAAACCACAACGCTAGAAGAGAGGTAATCATTTCTGGCTTCGATTTTTTTTCCGACTCCATATCGAGTATCTTTGCGAATTATCCAAACATTGAAATTATTTTTGATGGTGATTTTATTGTTTTTAATTCGTCTTGGCTATGATATTCAGACCGCACAGATTCAGAAGACCAATACGTTGAGTTATTTGCCGCGCACAGTCACCTTAGTGAGTGAACCTATACATATATGGCGTGTGAATAATACATTCTACCTTTTCCTTACTACACACCCTGAAAAGTATGTAGTTGAGGTACTTGCATCTCTCCGCTATCCACGAGATTTCACCACGGGTACAAAATACTTTGTTTTCAATTACGGAAATATTCGTTGGGCTGAACTCAACGATTTTTTAGACATTTTAGGTCTAAATAATCTAAAAATAAGTATTAGTTTAATCAGACGTGCAAAATGGCAGTCAGATCTAGATGTGAAGCGTTCAGGAATTGGAATGTGACTATGGGCTTTGTACTGAAGTTCCTACTTTTCCGAGGGAAAGTGGAAACTTTTAGTCACTCGTTAAAGAAACAGCGCTAGTTCGGTTCCTGTACTTATAAAGAATGACCAAGCTTTCACGAACCCGGTTGAAAAATGTTTGCAACTAATTCTCATTTGCCGGAGAACATTCGACTACTGCCCAAACTTGAATGAGTATCAGTGACTATTCCCAGTACATTCTTTGGAGCCCGTGCTATTAAAATGGTTCTAGCAAATCTCAACGTTAACAAGATACTGGATCGGATAGCATACCAGCATTCATTAGCTAACTTTTTAGTGCGTCATATCGCACTCCAATCTCTAAAAACCACCGCTCAATAGCAGTCTTTTCGGCACTCTGCAAGGTTATGGTGAGTATGGTTAATTATCAAGTGGTGAAGTATTTGGAGTCAAACGATTTACTAAGCAATCGTCAGTACGACTTCCACAAGTACTGTTCTACTGATGTCCTACTGGCCTTATTCTTGGAGAGGTGAAACAAATCTATTCATGGTTTTGGCGACAGCAAAGTTGTGGCTCCGGATATTGCCTTTGATGTTGGTAATCACTTCTCTCGATTTTCATCGAGCTTTTTCAGAGATCGCTCTATAAGGGTGTTTATAGATGGGTTCTCATCTCTGTGTTCTTTCTCCCACTCTATTTATAATATTTCTTAACGACTTTCTTTTTCTTATTGTCATTATCATCACTCTGACCAGGCACCTTTGCAGCACATTGTGCCCTTCTGGTCTACAGTTTGTTTAGCAAATCTACTGCCTTCCGAATGAACGCCGGCAGATCTGAAACCATAACTGTGAATACGTCTTCCAATGAGACCCTGTGTCTCTCTAAACATTTCTTTCTTCTCACTTTTAATCCTATCTACTCTCATTCGCAGATGACAGCAACAATTGTCATTTATATTCCCTTGAAGAAAAGAAATATGAACGGCACACTCACAAGCAACCTGGTGAATATTTCCGAATGGACTTGATTTTAGTAAATGCATGATTCTATGTTGTTGTTGTACACACAGACGTGGTGGTGTGGTTTCATTATTGACCATGGGTAATGTAGATATTGAGGAATCAGATGTTCTTGAAGTTCTGGGCATGAGAATTCACTGTGTGTTCGTTAAAACGATCACACTTTCTGAGAGTGAAAAGAAACATTGAAGTGCTTGGATCCAAAATGAAATACATCTCTCATGTACGGGTCGGTGCTTCAAAGTCGACGTTTTAGTTTCTCGACCGCGTACAGGATATGGCGAAAGTACCCATTAATGATGGCCAACTCTATCAAGGGGTGCTCGTCTTTAAAAAAAAAAAGTTATTGTTGTTGTTGTAACATCTCTTTTGCTGCTGAAAGTTGCTGTCTAAGAAAAACACTTCAATTTGGTACATTTGACACTGATTTGAAAATCCTTGGCTGACTGGGAGTCGAGTCTGTTCGAAACGTGGATCGGGTTGTCGTGGGAACTCAAGATTTGATAAAATTACTCTTTGAAACCAATAAGAACTGGGAACTTGTAGCAATCACGTAGAAATTTAACGAATAGCAATATTAGCTTATTATCATGATTGTGTAGTAGTGTAGACCAACAAATAGTCGGCCATTATCGACCATTATTTCTTTGCCTACTTTAATGTAATGAATTATGAAAAAGTTTTCTTTTTTTTTGTGAACATTTCAATTTTATTATAATTTTTTTTTATTCTCTTTTTCTCATCTCTTTTTTCAGTCTGTTCATATGTCGTACACAAGCGTTGTCATGAATATGTCACTTTTAAATGTCCCGGAAAGGACAAAGGAATTGATTCCGTAAGTTTTCCAATTATTTGAAATTCTATTTATATTTTTACATTTTTCTACATTATGATTTTATTTAGTTAATGATAATGATTTTAGGTTTTATTTTTATTAAACGAGTAGTTTTATAATTCTGAAGAGGGCCTATGCTGATAAAATTTCATATTTTATATGGTTTAAAGTTAAATCCCTTTAAGTAAGTAAAATGAAGGGACATTTAATAACGAGAATTCTAAATTTGATAATTGAAGATCTAATACAATTCTAAATAACTATAGCCTACTTTAAGGCCTAATTTATTTTTTTTTATTTATTGCCAACTTTTTGCATTATGTATTATTTTTGAACATAAATTGTTAAATAGCGTTGATAATTGACCTCTGGTGTTTGTGTTTGTGTTGTATATGGCCTTCACTCTTTTAGGCCAATTTAAAGGTTACAACCATAGCTTAACTACAGTTCAATGGCAGACACAGACAATGGCAAATTGTGTGATAAAAGAAAAGTCTGAAATAAATTGGCGTATAAGATAAAGCAAATACAACAAGAAAAATTACAAAAAATATAGAAAAACCATATAAAATTTTGAGACAATAATATATCTGTAGCATGTTAGTTTATAGAGTTAAATTTCTAAGGAATTTTTTTTAACATTTTTTTATTTTTAGATTTAAGACTCATTAAAGCTTTTTTTAGAAGAAATTTTTTTTTTTTCTCAACTTTTAAGTTTTGTCTTTGTCTATGGTACACTTTTTATTTGTCTTGTTATTATTTTATTTTTTAATTATGTAAAAAATAATGGGATTTTTATATAAATATATAAAAACACTTTTTTATATTTTATTATATAAAAAACAAAAATTAATAAAACAATATTCCATCATTTATTTATTATAAAAAATCGCAAAAAAATAACAAAATTGGCTGGAATGTTTTTGCTAAACGTAATAAAACGAAATAATTCAATAATCTCTCTCACATATTTCAAAAATCAAATAAACAATTAAATTGTAAAGGATTCACCCAAAACAGTACACCATTTTGAACCATTTACATACGCAGGACCCACATTCTGCGATCATTGCGGTTCCTTATTATATGGCATTTATCATCAAGGTCTAAAATGTTCAGGTAACCTATATACATACATATATAAAACAACAACAAAAACAGATCTTAAGATTTTGTTTTTCCAAACTTGTTTCGCTAAACAAAAGCTATCCACTCTAATTCTCTCTATTGCTCTAACTCTGTCTTCTAACTCTATTTAAAAACAAATAAAAATTCCTTTTAACGTAGACCAAAACCTAATGTTTAACTTTTTATAAAAAATTTCTTTAAAACTAAATAATTTATTTGTTAAAACCCTTTAACAATAAAAAAAAAATAAAATTGGTATGAATGTTTATGTGATACAAATGGTTTATAATATTTTCTGAAATAAAAACGAAATACTTTTTATTGTAAATAATTAAGTTTTTGAACATTTTTAAAATGCTTTTATTTAATTTAATTTAATTTAATTTCCTTTTTATATTTGTTCCTATTTTTTATTTTTTAAATATTATTATTTTAATTATTTTATTATTAATTATTTTTATTCAAATTCCAATTATTTGTTCCGTTTTTTAAGCAACTGTGTATTTGTTTACCTTTTTTGTTTCTTTATGTGTGATATCATTTCTCTACCCAAGTAACTGTGCTTTTGTTTACCTTTTTTTGTTATTCTCACGTACTCACTCTCTCACTCTCTCTCTCTCTTACTTGTTTTAAATAATAGCCTTAAGCTACTGATTTCCATTATGATTTATAACTCATTGTTTATGTTTTTTGTACTTGTAATATATATATGTAAGCGCGCGTGTGTGTGTGTGTGTATAAGCACGAAATGCTTTTTATTTTAAATATAAATACGTTTTTATATGTAAACAAAACCTATAAAAATGTCGATAAGTAAGTATTTCTTTATGCGTGTTTACAATAGAGTGTGTGTGGGCGAGTATGTGTGTACGAGCTTAATAAAGCATTTGTATGTGAGTGAGTGCAGTATACACGTAAATTCTCTGAGATTATCATTTGGTTTTGTTATTGTTTTCAAGGCTTGAGTTAAATAAAATTCCATTGTTATGAACATAAAGAGTTATTATTACGGTTTTTGTCTTAAACTAACTACAGTCGCGTAAATAATGTATACCCTGGCGTATGACGAATTTTTATTTTATTACTTTAGCACTTATACGTTGTGGGGTACAATGTACTTAAAGCAAAACCAATTACAAGTTTTTTCTTTATAAAAAATCAACTTTAATAAAAGAAAAACTCTTAAAAATATACGTTTTTTTTTTTTTCATGGAAAAACTTTTATTATTTCTAAGCTAAATTTATTTTCTCTTATGGTTTCCCCCAAAATAAAGACTTTAACTATTAATTTTACTCACTAAATTGATTCCAAAATCTTTTCTTTTTTGTAGAGAATAAAAAATATATACTATTCAAATAAGAGTAGTTGCTAAAATGTTTAACCTCTTTTAGATCTTATTTTATTACAAGAATAAACTAAGAAAAAGAAAAAATGAATACGTTCATGTGAAACCAATTTGTAACTGTCCGGAAAACTGTCAAAAAGTTTTTCAATATTTTCGTTTTGCTTGTTCTTCATTTTCAATAAGTGTAATAAAATTGTTTTGGTGAGGGATTGAAAACTATTACTATTAAGCAGTCGAGTTAAACAGAAAAGCAAACAAATTCTGGTATTAAAAACGATAAGAGTACAGAATTTAAGAAAAAAGAAAAAGAAGACAAATACTAAGTTAAAGGAAAGAGAAATAAAATAAAGGCAAAAAAGAGTCAGACTTAAAATGTCAAGAAGAGTATTAGCATTTGAATCGACTTACAAACAGAGTTGGTCAGTGGCCCAAATAGAATTATATATATAATCCATAATTGCGCTAACAAGTAAAACACTTAAGAGAAGTAAACATTCGAAAGGCTATAACCGGAATAACTAAAAACGCTTAACGTATTAAACAGATTTATTAAGAGCTTACCAAGAACTTAAAAAATGCGAGATTATTGGTATTGGTAAGATTCATTGTGAATTTAATTCCATTTTTTGAGGCCAAGCACTAAGAGCCAATCTCGGTTATCTTGCTCTGAAATTAATAATAATATAGTCAGAGCGTAATGGATCAATATAAATAAAAGGTGATAGGATAGGTAAGGATCTGCACTATCAGGCGAGTGAGTAAACGCTTCCCAACTTCTATTTTTATTTTTTTTTATAGTTTTTAACTGATCTTACAACATATGGCCAAGTGTTGTCATAATGAAATATTACGGCTTCATGTCTATTTGCAAATCAGAAATTATTTTATTAACTTTGTCGAACGAAGGAAGGGAAAATGTAGGTTGTACAACATACAAGACAAAAAAGTAGAGCGGAACACTAGGAATGATAAAGGAAACTAGACGCAAGAACCTGCAAAAGAAGCAGAAGGGACCAACGAGATTGGAAGAATGAGAAAATTATAGCAAATGACAGGACACAATCAGTGCAACACTAAACCTCTCGGGAGCGAGGTGGTACAACAAATTAGAAATTTGGAAAAATTATTAGTCAAGACTAATCCACCAGAAATCCTGGGAATCAATGTTTCTCTAACGACAAGAGCACCTCTGCAAAGATATATAGAAAGGCTACTCAAAAAGGACGATCTGCTGAATATAATCAATAAAATTATAGCGTATATCCTGTGAAAACGTATATCTGCAGGCCTTGAGGCTTATTTAAGAAAAGAGCAAGCGGAATTCTGACCAAACAGGACCTGAGTGGACCATATAAACAGCATTAATGTGGTCATTGGATAATCTGTTAAGTGGCGCTCATCTTTATATTTGTTTTTCGTGGATTACAAACGTGGACGTTACATTACAATACAATATGGAATGCGTTGATATGCAGTGGTGTATCTAAAAAAATAATTATCCTCCTTTAGAAAATGTAGAAGGACGCACATTGTCGAATATTGCATGGAGGATTAGATTACGAAGCAATATAAATCAATGTGGGAGTACAACTGGATTGGTTATACCACTACTTTTGTTTAACATAGTTCTGGACGTTGTTATAAGCAACGCTTTGTCTGATTAACGTGGGATACGGCTGGGCATTTAAGGGAATCTGGATGACCTTAAGTACAAGGTTTACATTTGACATCAATACTGCAATATGGTTCGAAAATCCAGAATCGTGCCAAAAAAAAGCCGGCTAGAACACTACTAACAAGACTAAGTCGATGAGAATATAAACACCTGCATTTTCCAATTAATGGGCCAGCAAATTAAAGATGTCAATACATTCTACTGTTTGAGCAGCATTGTTACAGCAAAGGGCGGAAGCGACAAAGACATCCAAGCCACAATGGATAAAGCGAAACTGCATTTGGAATATTGAATAAATTCCGAAGGCATAGAATTATATCCAAACAAACTAAACTCAGAGTATTTAACAGAGTATACGGATGCGAAACGCAGATGATTCTGAAACATCAAATCTAAATCCAAATGGCTTAGTCACACCATAACAAAGTCGACGAATCATGTAACAAGACAAGACCAAATACAATCCATAAGGGTCGCGACACCTAACACTTGAAGACGTCAAGTAGAATCGGATCTATGGCAAAGTGGAATGACTTGAAGTGAAATAATAAACTTGCAATCGATAGCGGAATATGGAAAGCATTTTTGAAGGCTTTTTTGATGTTTCCACTGGAATTAAAGGATTTTCTCTTCGAACCAATTGTGTTTAATATAAATTCCCTGTGATCATCTGCTTTAATTCCAGCAACTTATAATAGACGGAACACTTATGATCATACCAAACATAACAGATTATACAATATTATCGTCATGGAAATGTAGCTTGAATGTTAATTTGACTGATTGGCCGAGCTTCATATACGATTTACTGCACTTTGCATTTATTATCACCCATAATGGTTCAGCACAAGAATTACTTTTATTATGAAGTTCAAGCAGCGCCAAGGACACCATTGTAAAATCAGCTGTTTATGTCTCTCGGCTTCAGTATATAAGGTAACCGATTTCCTTACTTTGAGATTAACAAGCGTTATAGCTGCATGATAGGCTTTCAAACATTTTCCAAGTACTTCTTGGGTTTGACAATTATCATCTCATCTACCCACAAACCATGTCTAGCGTTTTTTAATCTATGGAATATATACAGGATAAGCTTCGGTAGCAATCGATGTGCTTTAGCTGCCCATTTTGTTTTGAATAAGGAAAACAATGATGTTTTTAATCTTGTTAACACAAAATTCAATATTTTCGAAGCAAAAACAAAAAAACTTTGTTGTTTACTCTTTTCAAAGACGAAGTAAGAATAAAAGACTAATACTAACCCTCCAAAATGTCATGCAAAATTTTAAAGAACCCAAACCAGCTCTTATGCCTCCATTTCATATTTTTAAGTTATACAATCAATTATAACAGCCTTCGAATCTCTTATAAAGCCTGTAAATCAGCAATCAATTACATTTTATTGATACTGGTGCCTAAGTTAAGGCTTTTTGCGCTTGTAGCCAAAAGAAAACTACCAAAAAGTATTTCCATATATTTTTGTTTCTCTCCCTCCCTCTCTCTCTCTCCCACTTAAATAAAAATTTATTTACATAATCTTGTTCTGTATTTACTTTTATGTTTGTATTTCATAAATTTTTAATAAAAAATTAAAAAGAATTTTTAAGCGAAACAGGCTAAAAATGTTCATATTTTTTTGCATAATATTTCTTTGGCTTTTTTGCCTTTCTCTTAAAACAGCAATGCAAACATTTTGACAGGCTCGTTTAAGACTTACAGTATAATAGTCTTTTTTTCTCTTTTTCTTTTTTCTTTTTCTTTTAAATCTCGATTATCTTTAATGTTATTATAATAAGAAAGAGCAAGAAAGAGAGTGTGAGAAAGGGATACAAATGTGAGTATAAAAGCAAATAAACTTAAAATTGTAGGCTGCTTGTCATACCAGTAATTATATTGTCTTATAGTCACTCTTCCTTCCTCTGTCGCTATCTTTCACTCACTCTCTCTTTCCCTTCCGCACTGTCTTGCTTAAGTGAGTAGCAGCAGCAGTGTTACAAAAAAAGGGCCCATTATTTATTTAAAAAAGCAACAACAACTGCAAAATGAACAAATCCATGGACATGTTTTGTTGTTATTTGTTTTTGTTTCATTTTTAAGGTTCTTTTCTCTTTCCCTTCACTTTTCTTTTTCTGATGTTCTCAAGTGTTACGAGTGTTTTGCAAGTGGCAACTCATGCAATTTATATTATTGTATACTCATCATAGCATATGTGTAGGCGCGCTTGTATACTCGTATACTGTATTATACATCTATCTAATGTATAAACCTTGCTTTTTGTTCTAAAAACATTTAAACTTGAACGTGATTTTCTATTGTGTTTTTATATTTCCTTCTCGTTTCTTTATATTTTAAATCCTTGGCCTTAGACAGGGTTTTCCTCCCCATGTTATATATTGTGAGTGATAGACTTAAGTACCAGGATATAATATAGAAAAGAAGATAAAGGACATTTCAAATAAGGCAGTTTAAGACATTTAACTGAAAAAGGTTTTATTTAAATCTATAAGGATTATTGTGTACTAAAGAACATTTATACTATGAAAATTTATAACCTTTGACCTCAATAATAGGAAAAGCATTTTTCTTGACGGTTAAAAAACAAATTTCTTTTAAAAATGGGTTTCAAAACTAATAGTATTTTTACAAGTAAATGTTTTTTAGGCTCAAAACTCTTTACGACCTTTGACCTTGATGATTTAGAACCTTTGGCCCCAATAATAGGAAAAAAATGTTCTTAAAGATTTACGACCATATGCAAAAAAAAAAAAAATTAACAAACCTTTGTTAAGCAAAATTCCGTAATGCTGTTAGCTTAAAATACGTTTGTTAAACCTACGTTAACTTTAAGAATTTCAAGGAAGCTATCCACTTTAAGAGCACTTTAGAGTAACATTTATGTTATGAATATTTTCAAGGAACATTTTTTGGAGGCATAAGCCATTACCCAAAAAAAAATCATCTTTTAATGAGACGGAAATCCAAGCCAGACCATTGTCAAAGTATGACTGTTGTAACAGAAATTTAAGGTAAATTTGTATTTCCAATGTAGAATTTTTGGACAATATTAAAAAACGCCTGAAAAAATATAACTGGACTTCGAGGAACATGTTTAAGCTATTGTTACAAAAATTAAAATGCTGAAGACAAAATCCACCACATCAGAGACTTATTATGAATGAGCTTTAAGCTATAACATTTATTGGCTTGTGTCAAGGCTTAAAAACTGCTAAAAACTACCTGTACTGATTAAGAGTGTGCTACCATCCGCATGAAGTTGCCAGTTCGATTACTGTTTGCGTTTATAAAGTTATATTAGACCATTTGAATTAACGTAGATAAATATCGAAGATTCTTGTCTGTACTAGAACTTTCGAAACTAATGTTAAAATACTATAAAAATATAGTGCATTGCGGCGGGTGAGTTGGTGATCATTTGGCTGTCAATAAGTAAAGTCGCGTTCAGGCGTAAATAAAAAGTATTATATATAAGCGAATTTGCTGTATTAAGACATAGTGTATAAAAGTTAGTGGAATTAATAAAGAAACTGTAACAACAACAAAGTAGAGTTTTATTTTATTTTAGCGCAATATCAACGAACTCGAACGTTTTAAAAAGGTTAAAAACGTAGCTATATAAATGGGACCAGATTTCTTTTACTTTTTTGGATAATATTCTTCAAAAACGCCGCAAAAAATGAATTCTAAGAATAGTATTAAAAAATATAGGTTCCTCTCTATACAGGCAAAAATTGCAAAACTAAGTGCATGCAGATTCTTTTAATGCTTCTTAACAATGAAAGCATACATATGTACATATGTATATAGGTTTGTGTGTAGATGTGTGCAGTTTTGTTTTATTTGATTGAGTATTAAAGATTTTATAGAAACTTTTCCGTTCAACTTCAAAACATGCACTTGGTTTTGCACCCCACTGTAAAATGTATATAAATTTATACACACACTTTATCATAATCAGCCAAATTATCGAAACATTTCTATTTAAGCACAATAAAAACATTTTGCCTTCAGTGATGCAATACATCAAATCAAAACAAGTACACAAAGCTCGTTATTCGGATATTTATTATTCCACCAATAAAATTTGTCTTAATTTTTTACGATTTAAATAATTTTTGCAATAAATATGTATGGCATTAAATAAAATATAAAAAGGTAATGAAAACTGAAACAGATTTATTAAAAAAATATATAAATTATTTAAATTAATAAAACAAAAAAATTTTTTGGTGTGACTACCCGTATGAGTGGCATCATGGTACTGGCAGTACTTAAAATTAAGTAAAGCAATCATTAGCTAATGCAGGATTTTTGCATATGTTTTTTTAACAAATGTTTGTTAAGTTTAAAGTGTGTGGTAACTAGCGTGCACTACAAGTATATTTTTTTATTTTTTTTTTTTTTTTTTTTTTGCATATGACCGTTAAAAGCCAAATTTTTTTTTTATAAAATGATTTTAAAAACTAAGAATATTTTATGACCTTGAGGAGAGGCAAGATAATTTTTTCACTTGAAATGAGCAACATTAGAACATTAAAAGAAAATACAGCAAATATAACATCTTTAAGGTAATAAATATTGCCCTTTGCCCTCCCTCCACCTATAACTAGTAAGTTCTTCTAACGTCTAGATGATATGCCATTTTTTATTTCAAAATCTTTTTATAACCTATTTTATGTTTTAAAGGTTAAATGCATGTAAACTTTGAACTATGACCTTGATCTATAACATAAATACTGTTTTTATTTAAAGTCACATACAAAAAAATAATAAAACCAACATATCAAACGATTAAAAAAATAGCTGAAGATAAAGAATAACCACAAAAATAAACTTTGAAACTAACCTGCCTACGTTAACCTTTGACCTTCTCCTACCATATGTAATTAGTTCTTCTAAATTTTCTTATTTCTAAATCATTTGTAATATAATGTATGTTTTCCGTACAAAGGTTTTTTAGGTTCAAATAAACTTAACCTTTGACCTTACCCCCAGGCAAGTTTATTTTTTAAGTGACCAACAAATATTAAACAGAAAAAATATCAAATTTAAAAAATAGCTTTATAAAGTGTTAAAAAGTATAAAAAATTAAATTTAAAGGTAAAACATATAAACCTAAAAAATATATAAAACCTTGGCTTTAAAGTTAACCTTTGACCTTTGGCACTAATTGGTAATTCCCATAATGGAGCAGAAGGTATTTTAGTTTTATTTCAAAATAATTTTAGAAAATTTTAAGATTTTCCATATAAACGCTCTTCTAAGGTCAAATGCCTATGACCTTTAAGTTGACATTAAACTCAACAATAATATTCTTGACATTAAACTCAACAATAATATTAAGTTTTAAAACCTTGCTTTGAAAAGTATTTCCGAAAAATTACGAGTTTACTGATTACATAAAATACGACTTTGTTAACCTTTGACCTACATTTACTTATATCATATCAATCAAGGTATTTTACGAGTTAAGATTTTTTAAGGATTAGAGAAAATTGGTTTATTTATTGCAAAAGGTCAAAGGTCACACTTTATTAAAAATATAAAAAGTATTTCAAATATTTGAAAAAGCCATAGAAAATGTTTTAATGAATAGTTATAGTCAAACAAAATTTGTTACTTACATACTCGTATAATAGCTCCCCGCAAGAAGGGTAGAGTTTTAAAATGGGATTTTAGTTTAAAGGAAACTGGAGCTAAAAAGAAAAAAGGGAAAAAATTAAATCCATGATTATAGGTAAACTTGTTCAAAATTATATTTAAATTCAGCTGTTGCGTTCTACTATAGCGTGTTTTTTATAGAGGTATAGAACTTTAAGTTGACATTACTTTTCAAGACGGAGACCAATTTAACAGCTGTCAAGTGATTTATTCTCAGTTTGGTTTGGCAATTCATCACAAATAGACTCACGCCCAGCGTAGATTCGTCGAATGGGCTCAAACCGAGATTACCGTTGTTCCCGATTTTCATAAACGAATTTTGTTTAGCGATGAAGCGCACTTCTGGTTGATTGGGAGCGTCAACAAACAAAACTGCCGCATTTGGAGTGAAGGTAATCCTCAAGTGTATGTGGAAACACGGGTACATCCGGAAAAACTGACTGTTTGGTGCGCTTTATGGGCTGCTGGAATCATTAATCCGTACTTTTTCAAAAACGATGGTGGCCAGAACGTTACAGTCAATGGTGATCGGTATAGAGCCATGATTACTAACTTTTTCATTCCTGAATTCAATAACCATGATGTCCAGGAGGTGTGATGTCAACAAGACGGCGCAACATGTCACACAGTTCGTGCCACAATAGATTTGTTGAAAGACACGTTTGGTAACCGCCTAATTTCACGTTTTGGACCTGTAAATTGGCCTCCAAGATCTTGTGATTTAACACCGCTAGACTACTTTCTACAGGGCTATGTAAAGCCACAAACGCTTGACCATTTGGAAGACAACATTCGCTGTGTTATTGCCGATTTACGGCCACAAATGTTGGATAAATTCATCGAAAATTGGACGTCCAGATTGGACTACATCCGCGCCGGCCGTGGCGGTCATATGCCAGAAATCATATTTAAAATGTAATGTCACAAGATTATCTTTCGGATAAATAAAATTCATGTCAATCGAATAATCCATCGTTGTTTTATTGCGCCTTAAAGTTCTATACCTCTATAAAAAACACCCCTTATATGTTGAATAATTTCTTGTAAAAGTTTTCTATAAACGGTCAATGGTTATTTTTAAAAAAATTTATGAAAAGTTTCTAAAAGAAAAGTTTGCAATTCAATTACTAAAGATTAAAAACAAAAACAAAAAAAAGCAAAAAGTTATTTATTTTCTTCAATGTGAAAAGCAATTCTGAGATGTTTTTAGAAGTTCAGAACTCGACAGGGCATATAAATTTCTTAGAAAAATGTTTGCTGCCTGAGTGGCTATTTTTGTCAACATTACTACACAAATCCAAATATTTGTATGTTCTTTAAAATGCCTAAAAATATGTATGTAAAGTGTATTTTGCTTCCCCTAAATGTATACCAAAACGTAAAAAGATGAATACACATGAATACAATGACAGCATTTTTATTTTAAGCTTTGGCTAAATGTAAAATATAATCTTAAGAAAATTAAAAAAGAGCCTCAATAGACATGATACTACTTCAAGAGACAACCAGCAACAAAAAATGTGTTATCCATTAAGAAAATAATTTTTTTAAATTAGATTTTTTTGTTAGCATTGTCACCTTAAACCTTATAGAAATGTAAAGCATTATTATTTTAAATAAAAAAAAAACTTATTTTACCATAAAACATAACAATGCCTTAAAGTATGCTAAAAAATTGAAAAGCATTCATTCTTTCATTTATTTCTTAACATTTCAAAAGGAATTTAGATTTTAATTAAATGAGATTATAAGACATCTGGATAGCTACCCCTTCTCGTCTACCATTAAACGTTTAATTACATTTTGTAAGAGGGAGAGCCGTAACAGGTGTTTTAAGAGGAATGTATTAACGCCTGTTTGTATACTTTAAACATTTAATTATAAAACATCACGTTATACAATTTTTGCTTGAAATTTTAATTGATTGCCTATGGTTTTTAGAGCTTAAATGACAGTAAATGTTATATTAACACTATTCACGCCACTCAAAACAAATAATATTAAAATATTTAAATACGAAAGCTTCTTTCTTATCACAATTTTCATTCCCTGCAACTAATATTAGGTGTATAACTTAAAGAGGTGGCATTTTTGGGCGATTTTACTTTTTTAAAGTATTGGCTAATGTTAGATATCACAGATATGGATTCTACGCCAAACAAAGTGATCTTTCTTAAGGCCCAGTGGGAGCTTTCCGGAAGTTTTGGTCTACAGTATACTAGTATTGCGTTTAATGTCTATGTTAGAATAAATGACTTGTAGTAACACATGTGGGTGTTTGTACTCGTATAGTGTTAAATAGCCAGTCATTTGATTTGACTTGACTTATTCTTTAACCTTTCGATAGTTATTTATATCGTTAAACACTGTCTTGTGAAAATACTCATTTAATTTACACCTGTTGTTGTTCGAAAAAAGGCCATTGAAACAGAAAGAAAATACTATTAATCATACATTCACACATATAGGCAAACATAAATACACATACTCAAAATAATATAATAAACACATAAACAGTCTTTAAGATGAGACATTTTATAGGGTCAGCCAAATAATTTTTTTTTTTTTTTTTGAAAATGCTATAAAAAAAAATACTGAATATTTCCTCAAATTTCTTTTTTTATTTGAAAGTACAATCCTTCCGGTTAATAATGGAAAATAATTTCATTCAAATGACTGCCTCGGCTGGCCATGCAGTAGCCTAGACGATCGGTCCAATTTTTAAGCACATTATCGATTGTGTGCAGCTGTATTTCACCAATGGCTTCATGAATATTGTCTTTTAAAGCGTCAATTGCCTCTGGCTTGTTGGCGTAACACTTATCTTTGACGGCACCCTACAAATAATATTCCAACGGTGTCAAATCGCAGTTCCGAGGTGGCCAAACGACATCAGCTCTGCGGCTGATAATACGATCTTCAAAAACAGGGCGCAAAACATCGAGTGTAGCTTCGGCCGTGTGGCAGGTAGCGCCGTCCTGTTGAAACCAAATGTAGCTAATATCCTCCTCTTCAATTTTTGTGAACAAAAATTCGTTCAACATGGCCCGATAACGATCGCCATTGACTGTAATGGCCACTCCTTGCTCATTTTCGAGGAAAAATGCCCCAATTATGCCTCTGGACCAAAATCCGCACCAACAGTGACTCGTCTTGGGTGTATCGGCTTTTCAATGTATGCGTGCGGGTTTTCTGTGCCCAAAATGCGACAATTTGGCTGCTTACAAACCCGCCAAGATCAAAATAAACTTCATCTGAAAAGATAATTTTTTTTGGCAAAATTGACATCTTCTGTAAGTCGATCGCAGGCCCACTTAGCGAAGCGAAGTTCAAGCGTATACACAACCATATTCGTTCAGCGGAAGTATAAAACTAGTTATCTGTCAAATCAGACGTGAGCTAAGTATTACCATTCACGAAACAAGCACTAGTTGAAAAAAAAAACTTTAGATGCAGACCCTTTAGTTTGTATATTCTTCGAAATATTGTTCAAGATCTTTGGATATGTTCTGTAAACAGAAATTGTTAGTGAAATTGTAATCGAATGAAAATCATTTTGAAATCTGATATGATTTTGATATTTTTCGTTTCTTTTTGTTAAGTATTACCATTCACGAAATAAGCACTAGTTGAAAAAAAACGTTAGATGGCGGACCCTGTATAAAAAATATAAGAATTTGTTCAAATAAAAATGTGCATTGCATAGACTGATATTTGAAATTAGTTTTAAAACCATTAAGAAATCGGATTTCATTTTTTTAGTTATTAGAAAAGAATTCCTTTATATTTTCAATATGAAACGACCCATATATAAAAATAAATCTTTTTATCGATGTTATAACACAAAAGCACATACAAACACATATCCATTTCTACATTTTAAAAAAAAACTGTCTCTTTTAGCAGTTCAAATAAATAAATTTCTCTATCAACCATTGGTATTGAGTAACAAATTGTTATTGTATTACTAAGCTATAAACGGCTTTACTATATTTGTAAGTGTAGTAGTAATAATAATCTGTTATATTTTGCTCACTACTTATACTGGAATTTGTTGTTAGTCTTTATACTTATTTGCATGAGTACTTGAGTACATATGAGAGTCATATGTAGATATTTGCAAGGAAAATTAAGAACAAGCCTAGAGAGAGAGAGAGATTGAAAGGAGAACAAACCACATGAATTGAAAGCAGTGATGGGAAATGAGATTTTCATTTGTTATTAAAAGTACTTTTTTGACAATAAAAGTAATACATTTTGTCAGACAATATCTTTTCATGAGTTACTTTTCTAAAAAAAAAAACTTAATTACTCTGTCAACTTCCAAAGGATTCTCAAAAGTAAAAAACAATTTTATTCTTAACTAAACATAGGTTAAGTTAATTAAGCAGCTATTATCGGCGCATTTGGATCCAAATTGTAAATGTGTACATTACCACACCATGTCCTTGCATCTCTTGCCTGGCAACAGTTAGCCCTTCAGTCGCCGTAATGAAGGCAAAGATTTTGTCCAGATCGCGCGTTCGAAGGTAGTCCTTATTGTCGAATCTCCTCCGAACATGTACAGAAAACTTAGAATCGTCGAACTCTGAGCAGTGTCAAAAAAGGTATTCCGTAGACTGTTCTCCATCAATGCAACTTCTGCATAGATTATTATATGGAATAACCATACTTTGAGCATGTCTGCTAACAGTCCAACGGTCAGCAATAACCAGGGAAACCAGAAATGAGCAATTGCATGTTTTTTCCATGCAACAATTCAAGTCGAATGTAAGATATTTATCTATTTTATGAATTTTTATAAATCATGGCATCGATTTGTTAATGCATATTTTGCATATTTTGCTCATAACAGCATTTTCTTGCATATTTCAGTTTTAAAGGCATGTTTTTGAAATTTTTTCGTATTTAAAAAGCATGTTAAACCTTTTTAGCGCATATTTGGACTTTTCGTGCTCTAAAATATATTTACAGCCAAAACAAAATGTTTGTTTTAAATTCTGACCGAGTCATGGCTTTGTTTGATTATCTTCTTTTTTAAATTATCAGTCAATTAACATTTCTTTGTGCCATCTTTATCTCAATTAAGCGTATTACCGCTTAACAGACAGGCAGGTTCAATAAACCGAAAATGAGTGAAATCCAAATAGAGTACAAATTCAAAGGCAAATAACGAATTAAACGAGTTAACAAAAAGAAACGAAAAAATATCAAAATCATATCAGATTTCAAAATGATTTTCATTCGATTACAATTTCACTAACAATTTCTGTTTACAGAATATATCCAAAGATCTTGAACAATATTTCGAAGAATATACAAACTAAAGGGTCTGCATCTAAAGTTTTTTTTTCAACTAGTGCTTGTTTCGTGAATGGTAACACTTATCTCATGTCTGATTTGACAGATAATTAGTTTTATCCTTCCGCTCAACGAGTATGGTTGTGTATACTCTTGAACAACTTCGCTAAGTGGGCCTGCGATCGACTTACAGAAGATGCCGATTTTGCCAAAAAAAAATCATCTTTTCAGATGCAGCTCAATTTGATCTTGGCGGATATGTAAATAAGCAAAATTGTCGCATTTGGGGCAAAGAAAACCCGCACGCATACATTGAAAAGCCGATACACCCAAGACGAGTCACTGTTTGGTACGGATTTTGATCCAGAGGCATAATTGGGGCATTTTTCTTCGAAAATGAGCAAGGAGTGGCCGTTACAGTCAATGGCGATTGTTATCGGGCCATGTTGAACGAATTTTTGTTCACAAAAATTGAAGAGGAGAATATTAGCAGCATTTTGTTTCAACAGGACGGCGCTACGTGTCACACAGCCGAAGCTACACTTGATGTTTTGCGCCCTATTTTTGAAGATCGCATTATCAGCTGCAGAGCTGATGTCGGAGCTGGGATATGACACCGTTGCACTATTATTTGTGGGGTGCCGTCAAAGATAAGTGTTACGCCAACAAGCCAGAGACAATTGACACTTTAAAGGAGAATATTCGTGAAGCCATTGGTGAAATACAGCTGCACACAATCGATAATGTGCTGAAAAATTGGACCGATCGTGTAGGCTATTGCATGGCCAGCCGAGGCAGCCATTTAAATGAAATTATATTCCATTATTAACCGGAAGGATTGTACTTTCAAATAAAAAAAGAAATTTGAGAGAATATTCAGTAGTTTTTTTATAGCATTTTCAAAAAAAAATTCTATTTGGCAGACCCTTTAAATATGTTTTATGTAAAAAAAATCTTTATGGATTTCAGTAAATGAAAAAACTAATGCCATTGTAAAAACATATCGCAAAAAAACTATCAAGTCACTTCACGATTACTGAACTTTCTGTTGATTCGTTAAAGATATTGAACGTAAATATATATTTGACCTTGATTTTTGTGACACATGCGGCTCCGTATATAATAAAAGTTGCCAAAGCAATACAGGCGTTTAACCCTAAACTAATGTCGTTTTCTTTTCTGACAAAAAATATTGCAATTTGTTTCTTCTTTGCCATAAAATGTCGTTAAAAATTAAGAAGTATCAACGTTTTTTAAAGGCACCATTTTTAGAGGTAAAAATAGCACAATTTCTTTGTATTAAATTTATCAAAAATCTAACACAAAAAAAGTAAGGGCAATAAAGTGCAACATTTGTTTTCAGAAAAGATAACGCCATAGATCAAACACGAAAATTTAAACAAAGTTTCTTCAAAAGTAAAGAAAATCTTTTTGGAAGCTCCAAGTAGAGTTGAAATTTTAAAGGAAATGTATCAGACCTTCCATTGTTAAGTTAGGTAAGGTGGTGGACCCCCTAAAGGGAAGGAGTCCCACTTAGGCCAGATATTTGGGCCATTGTGATGCCACATGCATAAATTCCAACCGGGGATAAAACAGTTTCCATAGGAAACCATTTAGCCTCTAAAATAAATCTCGCAATTGCGGCCAACCTTATCCTGGAGAGTTCAGTCAAAGATGATAAAAATTAGGAGTTCAAGAACCTTCGCCTTCTGGCAGCAAGAGCCGGACATTGACACATGAGGTGAAAGACAGTGTCGTCCTCCTCCTCGAAATCATTCGAAGGAATGCCAAGTCTATCGGCATGCCTCCCGATCAGACAGTGACCCGTTAGGACCGCACCCGACTTAGGGAGAGAACACATTTAGTCCTCCTTTCGTTTAGGTCGGTCCATCAAAGCCTGGCGATTACGCACAAGCCCTAATGCTGCCAACAATATTGAGCGTCGACATAAACTGACCTGAGAATATCCATCTTAACCGTAGCAATCGGTACACCAATGATAGGCACTTGTTCGAAAATATCAAGCTCAGTACCCATCCTGGCCAATTCGTCAGCAACGCAATTCCCGGCGATATCCCCGTGTCCCGGAATCCATATAAGAGTTACCTTCGAATGAGCACTTCCTATGCCAGTGCCCGAGGCTTTCAGACATTAGGACTGCTTTCCTTGGCAGTCCGTTTCTGGATGGCTTGTCGGATCGGGCCGGTGTGAATATCGGCAAGATCTCTTCTTTTGTACATGACATATAGGTTGTCCATTTTCTGGATTACTGATGGGTATCACAGTGGGATCTATACTGGACCCAGGTGGGCTGGACGTGCCTGGCTACCCGCCGTAACTAACTAACTACCTTCAAATGAACCGAGATTTCAATAAGAAACCTGCGACATTCGTGGACTAGGATAGACGTCGAGGTGACATTAGCGAGAGACCTTATCACAGCCCGACTGTCCGAAATGATCAGAAGATTATCAGAGAGAAACTCTCCATCCAACAAGCATTGCACGGACTTCAGTATGGCCATAACCTCTACCTGGAACACACTGCAATAATCAGGCAATCTATAAGACAGCCTTGTTTTAGAATTTCTCATGAATATACCACATCCCACTCTGCCCCGCATGTTAGAGGCGTCGGCATAAGCCTCAAGGGCATTCTGAGGGAACTCCCGTCCATCAGACCAGAATTCCCTCGTAGGTATATCAACGTGAAATCTCTTATCGAGAAAGTTAGGAGGATTTGAGCCAGATTTGGCCAAGAGTTAACTGCATTTAGCCTCACCGCCACCAACTTAGCCCTCTGCTTGAGAAGAAGGTCGTTGGGGAGCCAGTTTAAGCATAGCAAATAAGGCCTTGGTTGGAGTAGACCAGAGTGCACTGGTGATCAGGACGGCAGTTATGATATTTACACACCGTCCACCAGATATAAGCAACGTAGAGTAGAGTTGGTTCTACCACGGCCCTATGAAGCCAGTAGGTGACGGCAGATCTAAGTCCCCATATTCTGCCTACGACCCTTTTACAAATGTAAAGCGCTATATTTGCCGGCGGCCATCAATTACTACGCTTACAATTATGAAAAGATCTAAGAAGTCCTTAGAGCATTAAATAGTGGGCAAAGGGCAACAGATGAACTAAATATAGAAACAGTTTTTAATGCTACAGACTTCGGTTTCATTGAAAAGCTGCCATATTAATGAGACGATTCAGAATATTATCAAAGTGAAGGATTGTAATACAAAACCAACATTTTCAATGAATAAAAATGTGCTCAGATTTAATAGACAATGTTTTCTTGCTTATTACAATAACAAATACATACATACCAATAAAAAAAATTCTGCTTTATTTTATCAAAAACTTTAAGTTATGTAATCAGATTTTCTTAGAAATTGTTGTATAATATTTGTTTTTTATTCTGTTGCATTGTCATTTATATCGTTAAGATATTGAATTGTTGAAAAAAAATTTTTTTGGTGCAACTTTTTATATTTTTTGTTCATATTTTCGGATTTATACTGCATATTTTATGCGCATAAAACAATTTAAGAGCATATTTCTAGTTTTCCTGATAATAACCCTGATAAGGTGGCACACATGTGTTCTATACAGCCTCAACAGCTGCTCCGTTCTGTGGTAAGCCAAATTTGATCAGATCCTTCTGGTCTTATAGCAGGTGGGTTCATTTCCCCATTGTTCATTCGCTAATTGGCGAAATGTCTGCAACACCAGCCGCTTATTCTGCCTGAGAGGAAAACCGATGTTACATATCGTTCGATTTCGGATCCAAAGTCGTACCTGCATGCTCTAGTTCAACCACCATTCAATTACCTTGAATGTCCTCAAGTCCATGAAGCCATATTAAGGTAACCGTTGAATATCTCGCTATTTCATCCAAAGACACTCTCCAGTATCGTATGTAAATAGGATACTCCCTATGCAATGTCCCATAATACCGGACAAACCGCCTGGCTATATTTCGGTCGCTCCTCTTTCCATATCAGAAACTTAAAATCAGTTAATATTCAGCTAAGTTTATAAGTGTATAAGATGTGAAAACCGGGTTTTTTTACCCATTCCCACGTTTTTCAATTTAATTCATTTTTGTCCCATAGGGTAACCGGGTTGTCATTAGTACTAAAAATAAATAAAAACCGAAAAATGCTAAAACAAAAGAACGTAAAAAAGTTTTGATATAAAGAAATATTTGCGTGAATACCAAATCAAAAAGGTTCCGAAATATCCCCCGTGTGGCGTCATAGCTTGACATTTGCATTTTTTTTATATTCGGTTTTCGGTATGTCCATCAGTGCTTCCTGCAATTTTTCCGTTATATCCTCTCGGCTGCTGAAACGTATTCCACGTAATGGTTTTTTAACTCGATTGAACAGACTGAAGTCACAGAGAGCACCAAATCAGCTGAAAATCGGTGGCTGTTGGGTGGTATTTGTTGCATGTTTCGTAAAAAATTTCGAATAATGATTGTACTATGCGACGGTGCGTTATCATGTTGCACAACTCTGGTCCCTTTCGGCTAATGGCTTCACGCAAACGTCCCACAACGCCCAAATGATAATCTTTGTTTACTGTCTGGCCTTCTGGCAAAAATTCATGATGCACTGCACCGTTGTAATTCATGAAAACCATGAGCATTGCTCTCTTTTTTGACTGAAAATGATCTCGGCTCATTTCTCGTTTACCATTCACTTGCTTGATGTCTGGATTGCGTGTCGTACTCATAAACTCACGTCTCGTCTCCAGTAATGATCCTTTTGATGAATGTGGGATCGGATTCAGCCTTGCAAATTATGTCAAAATTGTAAAAAATCACCAACACATATAGAGATAGATGTACTCTTGACTACGTATATTTTGCAAATGCCAATCTATGGCGCTAAGATTTAGAGGAAATATCAACAACAGATGTACCAAATTAACACACACAAAAAACTCAAATCGGAACGATGGGAGTATTCCGGAAACTTTTTGATCAAGGTAGTATCAAATATGGTATTTTTTAAGTTAAATAGTATCAAAAAAAAAGTACGAATGTATCAACTTTCCCATCACTGCTTAAAAGTAAAGCAGGTTTTTGTCTCTGTGTAACAAAGAGTATTAGTAGTCTTGTTATCAAATGTTACGTTCCCTGTTGCATTTATGAGTGTGTATAGGTGTTTGTGCAAATCTTTTACTACCTACACTTACACATGCAGACAATTGTAAATATTGTAGTGGAGATTGTATTGGTTATTGTTATTTATAATTAAGTGTGTGTTTACATTTCTATTTTTGGTCACTCTCTCTCTCTCTTTCTCTCACTCTCTCTTATTCACTGTTATTAAATTTTATTTTCTATTTATTGTCAACAGGTACTTTAAGGAGGAAACCTCATTTTTAAGCACTTTTAAATGTGATATAGGCACGTAATCAATTAAAAATTAAATTTTTTGTTTGATTTTTAATTTTTTTCAATTTTGGTTTAAAACTAGTTTTTTTATTAAAAATTAAGGCCGACACACAGTGTTCGATTTTTTATTCTTCTCAAAATTAAAATAAACTTTGAACATAACTAAAAAATTTCTGTGTTACATTTGTAAAGAATTTTTTTAATGAAACTATAGCTCTTCCTTAGCACACGCCATTTGTTGGAATATCCTTAAATGAAGCAAATTTGAGATATTGGAGAATATATTAGAGAAGCTTTTAACAAATTTTTTAAAGCCAAAAACAAAAATGCTTAGAAGATTACTTTCTTCTGTTATCAGCTGTGGTCCAACTTTTAATCATTTTGTATACTTTGGATACTTCTCTAAAGGAACATAAAAAAAATTTTTGCCATAAACTGTCTCTGCTGAACAATTTTTCAAATAAAATTATTGTTTTTTTTTTTTCTTTATTTTAATTTTTTTTGTTACTCACATGAGTGTACATGAAGGTGGAGATAACAAAACAAAAGTCCTACAAAGAAAAATTGTTATTCAAGATGAGTTTAAATCAGTGATGTGCAAATGTAAAAACGTCGTTGTGTTAGTGGGAAAATGGAAAATACTCTCTCAAAGAGGGTAAAGTTGATGTTTTAAAAACCAACATGCATCCGCCCAGTGTTACCATAATTTTTTTTAGAGAAACAGAAAATGTTAAAGGAAAAAACTGCATAAACTTACAAAATTTAAAAAAAGTATGCATATGCGAGTGAAATTGAAATCGAGTAAATTTTCAAAGTCAAATGAACTTTGATTCCCTAATTATTTTCAACTTTTGATAATCAAAGAACTTATTTGAGAGGTAATTACTTGTATTGTCTGGCGTGGTGGCACATAACAACACAAACGACCCAAACGACGAAGAAAAAATTTATATTATATATATATATATATATATATATATATATATATATATATATATATATATATATATAAAAAATTATTTTCCATTATTAACCGAAGGGATTGTAATTTAAAATAAAAAAAGAAATTTGAAAAAATATTCAGTAGGTTTTTTTATAGCACTTTCAAAAAAGAAAAAAAAATTATTGGCGGACCATTTATATATATATATATATATATATATATATATATATTTCATTCAAATGGCTGCCTCGGCTGGCCATGCAGTGGCCTACACGATCGGTCCAATTTTTAAGCACATTATCGATTGTGTGCAGCTGTATTTCACCAATGGCTTCACGAATATTGTCCTTTAAAGTGTCAATTGTCTCTGGCTTGTTGGTGTAACACTTATCTTTGACGGCACCCCACAAATAATTGTCCAACGGTGACAAATCGCAGCTCCGAGGTGGCCAAACGACATCAGCTCTGCGGCTGATAATACGATGTTCAAAAACAGGGCGTAAAACATCGAGTGTAGCTTCGGCCGTGTGGCACGTAGCGCCGTCCTGTTGAAACCAAATGTTGCTAATATCCTCGTCTTCAATTTTGTGAACAAAAATTCGTTCAACATGGCCCGATAACGATCGCCATTGACTGTAACACCACTCCTTGCTCATTTTCGAAGACAAATGGCCCAATTATGCCTCTGGACCAAAATCCACAGTAATTTCACAATATTTATATAGTAGTTGGGAACGACTAATTTGTATCTCCTCCTCTACATATGTGTTTATATGGTATATATATATGGTTTTATGTCACATAAAATGCAAGCGGCCATAACTAACAAAAAATTCAAAATCAACTTTTTCATTAACTCTGATGTATTTCATCAAAACAAAGGTTTACAAATAAATTTGGACTCTTTCGACTAAAATTAGCGATTTTATTACCAAAAAAAAAAAAAAAAAAAAAAAAAAAAAAAAAAAAAAACGGCCTCATCTACAAAAGCGATTATATGATAAACGCAAAAAGACCAAACTAAACGTTTGTATAAAACAGAACATTGTCAATTGTCAAAACGCCATATTGTTTTATAAGTATAAAAAATATAAAAATTGTATATAAAATATAGATAAAAATTTCGCGGATTAAAACAATACTTTTAATTTCAAATAGTATTAGTAGAGCCGTAAGCGTTTTAGGTGACGATATACTCTGTTTACACCCTGCACAACCATATGTGTTTAATAACATAAGTGGGATTTGTGTTATTGTTTCTCTATCATAAAAGTAATTACCCAATAGCAATTGTCAACTATACCAATCAACTTAAAATATATTTTTTTTTAAACCGAATGAAGCAACTTTTCTGTATTGAAACTAACTTTTCTGTATTAAACAGGAGGGGATGCTTTTTTCTGTATATCGTTCAGCTGAAAACGAGTAATTTGTTTCCAGTTAATAACGCTCTAGTATTTTTAATTTTTCGCACATTTTACACATGACTTGATACTTTTTGGCAATGAAACCGTTTTTTGATTTGGATTGTTGCTTCATAGCCTTCTTTCTGAAAAATTCTGAACTTGAACCGTTTACATACGTCCTTATTTAATAGTTCTGTAGCATGTTTTGTGCCAAGAAATTTTGTTTGGAGGCATGAACCCTTATCAAAGCAAAAAACTCGTTTTTCATTGAGATGACAGTACAAGCCAAATCGCCAAAATTGTCAAAGAATGACTGTTGCAACAAAATTTTAGGTAAATTAGTGACCTTAATAAAGCCCTAATTCCATTACAATGGAGAATTTTTGAATAGTAGTAAAAAAATGAAGAGATAAATATAATTGGGCTTCGAGGAACATATTGTAGATAAGTTCCTCTCTATTTTATATAATTGCGTTTCTCTCAATCCAATATTTGCACACATAGAGATAGATGTACTCTTGGCTACGTAGCTTTTTCAAATGTCAAGCTATGACGCTAAGATTTACCTGGAATATCAACAACAACCAAACCAACCAAACAAACAAACAAAAAAACTCAAAACTTCGCCACACGAAGTTTTGTTGTATTTGATTGCATATTAACATTCTATTCAGATCAACTTCAAAACATGCAACTACTTTTGCTCCCCACTGCATATAACTTTCGAGATTCAATTGTTTTAACAAATAGTTTTCTTAAAAAATATAACTCTTCATTAAATTTAAATTTAAGTTCATTAATATTTGAATTTAAAATGTTTTTTTTTCGTCACTCCTTTAGGGAGCATCTACTGCTTTGTTTCAATTTCATTATTTCAGTTTGTCAACATCGCCAGAGGTAGGCTGGAAGGTCAAAGAGGCTTCTTTTTTTTAATTTTTAGATAGAATTGCCTGAAGGGAAGCTAAAGGCTGTGTATTAAATACTCGAAACAGAATTAAATTTTTTCGTCATGTCCTCTGCTGGGGCTCGATCTTGGGCTGCTCTAACCACTACAACACGCCACCTCCGGATTTAAAATATAAAGTTTTTAAATATGTCAGGAGCAGTTGTTGTTGCACGTTCTGTCGGTTTTAAAAGTAGAATATTATTAATTATTAACAAGGGCGCTTATCGTCGCTGCTAGAAATAATTAACGCCGGTAGTTGGCGGTCGACGGCTGGGCACATACATACATGTGTATGTCCTTTATTTGCCAGACATATAGTACATACAATACAAAATAAAAAATATACATATACATGACAAATGTTCACGTGAAACACTGGGAGATTAAGAATTCTCTCCATCTCTTCGATCGTTGGCCAAAGTCTTGACTTGGTTCCAAGTTTTGTTCTGGGCTTCACTTGTTCGCCTAACAGATCTTATTTATATTATATTTGATCTACCTAGTCTTTGTTGGCCTTGTGGATTCCATTCTAATGCGGCTTTGGTAATATCGCTGTCTGGTCTTCTCAGAATATGGCTGATCCAGGTCCATTTGTGTTTCTTAATTTTCTTCTCTATTATCATATTGTTTGTTGGGGCTAAAAGCTGATCGGTGGGTATGGTGTTGGGCCAATAGATGCAAACATTTGTTAACGAACGATGCAATCCTTTTCATATTAGCATTCGTAGTTCGTCAATTTGTAGTAGTATTGACTTATTTATCCAGCCCTTTATGTCATCTTCGGAACTGCCATCTTTCGACATTGTGCTCCTAAGGTAGCACAGTGTCCATCTGCATACCATTGAGTATAAGCGGTAATGTTGACGTTGATCCAATCCGCATAAATTTCTTGTTTTTTATACAGCCAACTTCTTAAGGACTGTATGGATGTTAATGAAACGGTTTGCGATTAGTAAGATGTCATCTACATGCTCATATATGTACAGATGTAGATGCCACTGATTTCACATGGGGCCTTGCTGTTTGTTTTCAGCGTCACTGCATCTAACAAGAATGCTTTACCACAGAAGTGGTCGAAAAGGTCCTTAAGCCGAATACGATTTGATGGCTTCCTGTAAAGTTCTCGGATAAAGAGTATGATTTTATTGGGGCTGAGTTAATCTGCCAAAATTTTCCATATCGATGTCACAAGCTCTTTCAGAGTCAACAAACAATATGTAGAGATGTGTGTTGTATTTTCAAGATTTCTATACAACAACGCAAAATCTTGCAGAAGGAAAACTGGCCTGTTTGTTTACAACGTAACATCGAATTTGCAGCTGGTCGTATTCTTTGGAGTAATAGGGCAGCTATCAGCTTGGTTATGGAATTTAGCAGTGTGATTACCCGGCATTTCCTACATTCTCTTAAATCGTCTTTTTTGGGAATTGTAATAACGACACCCTTTTTACAGACGTCTGGTAGTTGCATTGTCAGACACACTATCCGCATAAACGCAGTGAAGTACGCTTCAGCTGGAGTAGCTGTACTATATTTTAAGACCTGTTATATTATCAGGTATGTCGCTGTGGTATGGTAGGTAAGACACCCGCCTACCAACCAGAAGGTCCTACGTTCAATATCAGGCCAGAACATCTTAAAAAAAAAGTTTTTCGACAGCGGTATCACCTCATAACATTAGCTAGTAACTGATTATGAGTATTACTACTGGAAACTTCTCTAATGCATTTGCCGTTCGGAACCGGCGTTAAACTGTAGGTCCCTTTCAATGAGTTTCAAAATATAATCGGATGTAGCTCATTGACTGAGAAAAATCCGAATGTTCCCTCATGGAAGGTTATGAGAATTGATATGATACGATATTATCAGGACCGCAAGTAATTCTTCTCTTATATCTGGTCTCCGGTTATGACTTAGTGTAGCGAATGTCAGAGTGCTACCGAATGCATCCGCTGTTGGGTAGCATTTGTGAATGTACTCAGGCTAACGGCTCAGTTTTTCTTCAGGAGCAGTGAGTTCGACTCCGTTTCTGTCGAACGCAGTGCTTTTGATAATATTGCTACCCAGTTGTTTTATTGATGCATAGACCTGATGCATGTTTCCTACATCAGACGATCTTTTCACCTCTTCCGCAATGGCGTTGTAGTATGTATCTCTGTTCTTTCGTTGTCGCTTTTTAATTTCGGATACCGAACAAAGATATGACACTGGATTTCTTTGGATTCAATATAAATGACTCATTTTTACAAAAAGTTACATACATACTCATATATATGCAGCAGCATGCCTATATTTTACTCCAATCAATAGGAAAGATGCTGTTTTTAATCTGTTTATACTTGGATGTAGCGCCATGACGTTGATTTCATCATAATGCAGAAAAACTAAATTGGCATTAACACTTGTCTTAAATTAAATTAAAAAAAAATCCCAATAAATATGTGTGTTTTATATGTATCCTATAACCTTAAACAAATATATTTAAATTTTTGATTTGCTTAAAAAAGAACAGCTCACAGTGTTTGTCTTCATACAGCAAAAAAAAATCATTAAAAATTGTAGTTTAAATTAAAAAGACAAAAATTCATTTTTTTAATCACATTTTTTTTTTTAATGAAAAAATAAAAATTATTTTGCAGGTTCTTTTAAGTTTTGTTTGTAGTTTTTTATTAAAAAAAAAACAGAAAAACACAGAATTTAAAATAAAAGACAAACAAAAACAAAGCGAAAAAGTCTGTTAATTTTCCATTAGTTTTCTCACCTTATCCATAGGCCCATCAGCTGCCACACAAATGGCAGAACGTAACATTCGTAACACCGATGTTTTGTGATCACTGTGGTTCCCTATTGCATGGCATAACACATAAGGGTCTTAAATGTAAAGGTATGTTATTGTTATTGTTACAACTGTCTCTCGTTCTCTAAGTCTCATTGACAAACACATATAAAAATTTGCATAATAAGCTATCGAGCAGAGAGAAAGGTCTCTTGTAGTGTAAACACTACATTATTCACAAATTAATGGTTCTTGTTAAGTTAAATATGTAATTCATAAGCAATTAGTGTAAGCGCATCTGTGTGTGTATGTGGGTGTGAGTTGAGCGAATGTAAAAAGAGAATGTTAATGCGAGTAAGTGTAAGAGTCCTGCTAAAAAGTGTAGAGAATTTTTAATGGTGTTTATTTTGGTTTTTATTTAAAATTTTTCATTCATAATTGCCTTTATGGGCATAAAATTAAATAAAATTTAACTGGTCTTTATGGTGGGTATTATGTTTCATATTTTAAATCATATGGTACTTGTTTTCACTTTCTTTTCAACAATATACGAGTACATATAACAAAAAAATACATAAATATAACAGTTATTACACATTACTCCTTATAATTCCTCTGCTACCTTTTATACTTTATTTTTAAAAAAAATGCTTATCATTATGGGTTTCCTTCTCTCTCTCTCTCCCAATCACTCCAATAATAAGTGTTAATATATTGTATATTTGTGTGTGGCTGTTGTGCATTGCGTTATTATTGTTATTATTACAGTTAGCGGTTTGTTTCTTTTGCTCAATACTTTTTGAGTTTCTTTAGTAGAAATAAGGAGCATAAGAACATGTGGAGAGTAACCAGAAAACCTGTTATAATAATGATTATTATACACGTAGTGGTTGTTGGTTTATTTTGATGTTTGAAAGTAATTGTGGTGTAGTAGTATTGGTGTTTTGTTTACATTGTTTTTAAGTATCTATTTGCGGTACTCAAGTTATTGTTGTTGTATTTATGTAAATTATTATTGTAATATGTGACGTCATTTAATATCATTTACATTTTAAATACATAATAGGTAATGATCATTATTAAATCTGTTACATGTTTTTGTTTTCAGTTTTTTGTTTCTTTTTTCTTTTTCACTGTTATTTGCATAATGAGTGCTTTATATTTGAGTTTTTTTTTTAATGAATGTTAATGAGAGTGCTTTTGTGTGTTATTGTTCTAAAAGGAGTATGAGTGTTTATTGAGATACACACCTACTTTCAGTAGTCGGGTAAGTATTTTAACAAATTTTATCTTTTAGTTTAAAATAAATAATTAATTCATTGAATAATTAAAAACAGCAAATAAAAATAAAAAAAAACTAAATATGAACATAATGTTTTAAAAATAATAAAAATAAATAAAAATTAAAAAAAATATATTATTTACTTAATAAAAAATTAAGTACAAATTTTTGGTCCAACAAAACAATTTTTTTCCGACTGTAGTCTCCATTTAATATATAAAGTTATGGCCCCTGAGTTAGAAAAAAGGTAAGTTTGACGCTTTACTTTAATAAACATAAAACGTAAAAAATTTATTGCAGTTTTTTATGTTTATTCGTACCAAACAAATATTCCTTTATTGTTTATTTAAGTTAAACGATAAAAAATTTGCATACTTTTAGGATTTCATCATGGTTTACTGGTTGTAATGATTATTTCTTCTTTTTTATTTCTCTATAAAAAGTTATTTATTATGGCCTATTGTTAAACAAACAATAGACAAACAAAACGTGGAATAAATGGTAGGACTTTTCTAAACATAAACCATAATAACATAAAAAGTATATTTTTAGGGGCTCTAGATAATTTAATAAAAAAAAACTTTTATGAAGAAAAAAAATGTAATTATAATAGGAAAACAATAAATTGTATAGGAAACAATATTAATATAATCAGGCATTTGGCATTATAAGCTTTAGACAAAAAATCCTGAAAAATACTTATAAAGGGGACAGAATGATCTAAACGTCAGTAGAAGTGTTTTAAGTCCCTTAGTACAGAAAAACTTTATAAATCATAAACCTAAGCCATAAGAACCAAATACAAAACCAAGCAAAGAAACAAACAACCTGAGCAAATCGTCATTTTAAAGAAAATAGAAAAAAAATAATTGTTTTTGTATGTTATCTGATTTGGTGAAAGAATAAATGCCCTTATCTGAGTTACTATATGGTTTTTTAGCTACAGAGAACTATCGGTATCAGTAACTATGTTTTGACAGCTGAGAATTGCAAACTTTGTTGACATTATTGTTCAGTAAAACGAATCGTTTAACGTCAAAACAATGCTTTCAAATTATAAATCGATCCTGTTCGCGAAATTCCATTTTACAGTCAACATAATCGGCCTAGTGAGCGAGCAAAATTGTGCAGTATTGAGGTATTAGGAACGCAGACGGTATTTTGGGCTTTTATTGCTAAATGTCAACGGCATTTGGTTCCAACAAAACGGCACAACTTACACTACAGCACTCTTGACAAACAATTTATTGCAAAATTAATTTGGTGACAACTTTATTTCCAGAAGTGGTCCTATTCACTGGCTCCATCGGTCTTGCGATTTATCACCTCTGGATTAACTTTTCTGAGGCAATATTAAGTCATTGCTTTATGGCGACAAACTAACAAATCTGCACCGGGGGTCTGCCATAGGCCAAAAGTCAAAGTCAAAATTTATTCATCAAATGTGGCATCGCTATTTCCAGATATAACAAGCTTTTTAAAGGTCTATTAGTTTTTGTTTCATTTCAACTGTTTCCATTTAAAATAGTCTCAAAAGAAAAAGTTATTAGTTGCTGATTGCAGTGTGAACACCTCGAAAATACAGTACAACATAAACATGTTTAAAAACCCTGAAAAGCTGTTCCGTATGAATTTGAATCAAAATTCTTCTTGAAAAAGGAGGTGTTTGCTTTATTTTAAAATAAATTTTTTGTCATTAGCTTGTTGAATATTTAGTAAAAAAAAAACTGATTTTTTTTTTACTCGTGAATATATTTTAACTTCAATAAAAGTTTTAATTCTATTCCACCCCGCTCCAATTCCCTTAATCGAACTTTTTTATTATTATAAGTCAATATTTAGGAATTTTATGCTTTAATTTCAGCTGCCACCTAGTGCCACTTTTTGTGTTATCTTCCACAGATCAAAGCTATCTTTTCGGTTTTGTGACAAATTTCTATATAACATTAAGCGACAAAATAGAATGGATTTAAAATACATGGAAAGCGATATAATGTTACCGGTAGACACCACCGAGTTCAACAAGAATCTGTTCTAGAAATTTTCATACCTTCTAAAAAATCTTAAGTTACAACTTATGCTATAAACACATAGACGACAGCGAGCGGCATGAAAGCAAGTAACAAGTTGTTGTTGGCAGCATTTGCTGCTATGCTATCGACTTTATATGTAAATATTTTAAAAGCAGCAGCAGCAATAAAATTAGATTTAATTGTCATCTATTCTATTTATCATAAAACCATTTGTTGTAGAAAAATATTTTTCAGTGGAGACATTCAAGCTTCTCAAAGTCACCAAAATAAAATCGCTTTTTTAAAATATTACTCAAAAATATAAAAATTGTTGAAATTATGTGTTTAAAACTTTGTAATTATTAACATAAATGTTGTTTGATGCCATATTTTAATTTTGTACTGTTGTTTTCTGATAAATAAAATGAAAACTATTTTTAAGTTTTTTTTTTTTTTTTGCTTAAAATTTTATATTGTATTGTTATCACTAATTTTTGTTTTGCTGCCTAAAAAATAGATATTATTTTATGCAGCAGCAGCAAGGGTTTTTGCCTAGGCTTTTGCTATGCTGCCTTTAAAGTAATTGTTTTCATATAAACGTATATATTCTAATTTTGACGTTCTGCTGTCTGCTGCTTGCTGTCGGTAATGTGTTTAATGCTTTACTTGGATATTAGGCGATTAAAGGTTTTCAATCAAATTTAGGAAGACGAATAAACCTTTGGAATGATATACACATACTGTATTTCGATAATCTTCAAAAATCTGTGTTTGTTTTTCAAGGAAACACATTATTTATCAAATTTTTTCCACATTTTTCAAGTTAAGAAATGTTTTTACATACATCTTATATAGTAACCGAGCTAATCGTGAATCTATTAAAGAATTATGTTTAGCTATGAATAAAATGCAACTTAGTTTTTAGAAATATGTTGAAAATTGGCGAGGTTATTATTAGTAGATACTTATATATCCGGGCAACGAAAATAACCGAGCAGACAAAAATTAATTTTATTGTCACTTGTGTTTGATTTTCTAGATAGATTGTCTTTTAACAAATTGCATAAATTATTTTCTCACATTTTTACTTGCAAGGAGAAAAAGTGGGAGTTAGAGGGTTAAATTTAGGTATCAACCACACGCATTTTAATAATAAATAATTTCCACAATTATATAATACAGCATAATACGTAAAAACTCGACTTGTGAGCAGAATTTTCTTTGGTTCGTTCGTTTTATGACTCGTACTCGTCAGGTTTATTTTTTAGTTCGTGAGCACGAATCATATTTTTTGCTCAAAATATTTTTTGCTCGATTCGTGAGCACAAATTTAAACATTTTAAATTTTTTATTTGTGTTGTATATTACACACATAACAGAGCGTGTTTTTATAGAGGTATAGAATTTTAAGTTGGCATTACTTTTCAAGATGGCGACCGACTTAACAGCTGTCAAGTGATTTATTCTCAATTTGGTTTGGCAATTCAACATGAATAGACTCACGCCTGAACAATGCTTGCAAATAGTGCAATTTTCATTTATCATAAGTGAATTTTTTTTTTTTTCAATTTCCAATTTTTTCAATTTTCATAAGCGAATTTTGTTTAGCGATGAAGCGCACTTCTAGTTGAATGGCTACGTCAACAAACAAAACTGCCGCATTTGGAGTGAAGGTAATCCTCAAGTGTATTTGGAAACACCGTTACATCCAGAAAAACTGACTGTTTGTTGCGCTTTATGGGCTGGTGGAATCATTGGTCCGTACTTTTTCAAAAACGATGGTGGCCAGAACCTTACAGTCAATGGTGATCGGTATAGAGCCATGATTACTAACTTTTTCATTCCTGAATGGAATAACCATGATGTCCAGGAGATGTGGTTTCAACAAGACGTCGCAACATGTCACACAGCTCATACCACAATAGATTTATTGAAAGGCTTGTTTGGTGACCGCCTAATTTCACGTTTTGGACCTGTGAATTGGCCTCCAAGATCTTGTGATTTAACACCGTTAGACTACTTTTTGTGGGGCTATGTAAAGTCATTGGTCTATGCGGTAAAGCCACAAACGCTTGACCATTTGGAAGACAACACTCGCCGTGTTATTGCCGATATACGGCCACAAATGTTGGAAAAAGTCATCGAAAATTGGACGTCAAGATTGGACTACATCCGCGCCAGCCGTGGCGGTCATATGCCAGAAATCATATTTAAAATGTAATGCCACAAGATTATCTTTCATCGTTGTTTTATTGCAACTTGAAGTTCTATACTTCTATAAAAAACACCCTCTACTTACTAAAAAGAATTGCTCGTTTTCAACTCGGTTTGAGTTCCGATTTTATTTTTTAATTTCTTTTGTTTTTAATTCTTCTCATGAGTCGTATTTTAAATTCTTTTAAAATTCCACACTGAAAAAGATACGCTCTTTACAAACGAATTAAAGTTGAGAACTCTTCCTACTCTGTAATAAAGTGAACAATGCAATACGTTGAGGTTCTAATTGGAACTATTTTTGGCCGCATTGGCGCCATACGGCCAGCTTTATTGAAAAAAGTAATCGATAAGTGGACTGATCGAATGGGCCTTGTAATTCGTAGACGCGCGGGCATATGCCGGAAATCGTATTTAAAAAATACGTTAAATAATCTAAAATATATGTAAGAACTTCATTCCAATAATATTTCTGTCTTGCATTAGCATTTTAAGTTTTCAAGCTTTTAAAAAACACTGTACCTAAATTCCCCTAGGAACTGCATATTGCATTAAATAGCAAGGCATTTACTTTACACGTATTCAGGTGCCTCAACGGTCATTACTCATAATCTACATTGATAAGTTTTTACATTTCTTAAAATATGTTAATGGTATTTAAGACCACAATGACCGGTAAATAGACCCATTAGTGCTCTAAGTTTGCTCTTATTCAGCAATAATAACTTTCGGTAGCTGTAAGGAGATAGTGCAAAAAACTTTTTACCTTGTTTTAGTCAAAAAGCATTCTCCCTCTCAACCAAAAAATTATGCAGACTACTGTCGTATCTCACAATATGGAAGAATATTTCTGACCCAATTAAAACCCGCCTAGATTTCTTGTTTGCTAAGCAGTTGGCTTTTGGGTGTCTAGGGTGGCTATGCCAGGATAGCATATACTCGTTGTGTACCAAGTACATTCAGACATATCAGACAGCCCAGCTCATTAACAACTTCTCAAGATGACAAAGCCATCAAAACCATCAAGATGGCATAAATCTCAGCCTTTAAAAATGGAAAGCATGTAGATATGACACTATCCCCTGGAAATTGAGACCAAGAATCACATGTTAATAATTTCGACTATATAACTTGTTGCATTTTAACCTATTTAAGACGTTTGAGCTCTTTTTAACTCCATTAAATAAAATAAATAATACGTATGTTGTTGTTTTACTTTATGCTCTTATTTATTTCCACACTTTTACGGCATACAATTCTAGCTATACAATCTCCAACTTATTTATCTTACACTTAATCTTCGCTTAATACAGAAATACTCAACACTTTTATTTACGCCTAAACACGACTATACTTTATGACTGCAAAACCATAACTAAACTGCTCGGTGCGATGTGCCATCTTTTATGCCAAATCATCATGAATATTGAATATTTTTGTAGTGATTACAAAAAGTAATAAAATCATAATACACAAAAAAGTAATCAAGCTGGCAACACCGTTAAACATGCAAGTGGTAGCTCTCTTAATAGCACAGATAATTGGGGTAATAACAGATACACAAGAGCCTTGACACAAACCAATAAGTTCCATAGCTAAGACTACCGCTGTACTAATTTAGTGTATTTTTAGCATTTTTAGAAATTTTTTATTGTGTATGTAAGTAGTATACATATTAAAAAAATTAATTTTTGTCAAGAGTTCTATTTAGTGAGCCTATGTACATAGTATTTAAACAGAATTTTTAAAATGAGAATGTGATAACACATCATAAAAACAATTTCTTTTATTGGCTTATAATCTTTTGTATGCCCTTATTTTATTTAAATGTTTATTTTTTTAATTTTTTCTCTACAACAGCTGGGACATTTTCCCATTTTCCAAATCTTTTTCCGGCCCTATTTTTTCTATTTTTCATACCTAACGAAACTCAGTGTGTTTTTTCACCGATTTATTGGTGTATAGCAGAGCCAAATTTGAAAAGCAAAATTCATAAACAAACAACACATACGAGTATGCAGAAAGAGAGAGTATGAGTGTGTATGTGTGGGTATGAAAATAAAAATTTCGAACTCTTTTTAGATTATTTATGCATAAGTTAGTCAGTCTAACATGTCAGTCATGCATGTTTTTAAATTTTTTGTTATACGTTATCCACACACACATACTCTCTCATAAAAAAGAACAGTTTTTTTAACAATGACATTTACATACAATACAGGAAACAAAATACAAAAGGGAAAAAAGCAAGAAAAACAAATAAACAACAGCCATAACAGCATGAACAACAACAACGACAACAATAAATAACAGCATCACTAACGTCATACTCATCATAAGCAGCTAAACAAATCACAAACCTTTTAGATAAAGATTTTCTATTTTCTCTCTCTCTCTCTCTCTCTCTCTCATTCTCTCTCTCTATTGTTTAGTTGTATATGTGTCTGTGAATACAGCCATATATATAAAAATGAATACTTGTTTGTACGTTTGTTTAAGGACAGCTAATCAGTTGGACCATTTTTTTGAAATTTTTACAGTACCTCTCTGGGTGTTTGGAAGGAACTATTCAAAAATTCCCACTGGGCAGTACCACGCCCATACAAAATAAATATATACATATTTGTCTATCTTCAGAATAGCAACAGTCAGAGTCTGTAAATTTTATCGAAATAGCTTTGGGGTAAATACAAAGCAGGAGTCAAACAGTGTGCGGAATTGGATAAGTAGGCATGGTACCTCTCATGGTATCTCTCTGAATATTAATTTTTGTATATCTTGAGAACGGTTAAAGCTAAAGCTTTTGATTTGGTCTGAATGACTTCATAGTCAACTTATATCATCAGTCAAAAAATTGACGAGATTGGATAAATGAGCGTGGCACCTTTCATTCATACTAATTATGACATTTTTCGTATGTAGAGAACAACAATTCGTTATCTATCCACATCAGTCAAAAAGCAGGAAAGATTAGATAAACTGGTATTGAACAAAGCACAACGGGTAAAACTATCAACCATACATACATTTATACGTATCTATGGTATATTGTGCATAAAAAAATGGGTTTTGGCTTGTTCGTATGATTAAACTTTCAAAACGACTGGACCAAATTGGATACTTCCTTCTGCCATTTTGTTCGTAATTGATAAGTGAAAGTTTGGGGGAAAAAAGCCGAAAAATTATCAAGAGATGGCGCTGTGTTAAGCTCTGCAGCAAATACAAACGGGATTGTATAAGTGGGCATCCAATACAAAGTTAATATTGATTTTTGTATATCTTGAGAACGGTCAAAGTGGAAGTTTCTGAATCTGATTTAAATGCCTTCATAGTAAATACAAATCATCATTAAAAAAGTGGACGAAATCACAAAAATGGGCATGGTACCTTCCATACAAGAAAATATTGTTTTTTTTTTATCTCGAGAGAAAGCCTCAAAATTTGATCTAAATGACTTAGCAGTCAATATAAATTATCATTTTAAGAGTGGACAGAAGTGGATAAGTGCGCGTGGCATACATAGTAAGAAGTCGTTATTTTTATTTAGGCTTTAAATAAATAAATAATCACTCTAAGACAGTATACAAAAAATTGTTGTCCCTAAATAGGTGGCCACTACTGTACATACATAGGATTCCAGGCAAAGCCGGATGGGTTAAGCTAGTACTATATAAAAATTAATGTGTGTTTATTTAAAGACGGTATACGGCTAAAAAGTAGATTCTACAGTGCCATTCTGGAAGGAACTATAGGCTACCTTGAAATCGTGTCCAACAGCGGAGGAGGATTGGAGGCCTTGATAGGCTTCACACCGCTTTACATCTATGTGATCAGAATGGCGGCATTTTCGGTCCTGGAAATTATGCCTTTGGATCTGTGCTTTGGCATGATATTCAAGTTTCAATTCCCGAACCGGGATTGATGGTCTAACTGGGCCTTAGTTCGGAGTAAATTTAATCTAAGCTGCTATACCGTTGGCTCCAAAATGAAAAGACTGTGTCGGTGCTGATGATGTTCATGGACCCAACCGAGACTAGTCGACCCAACTGGATAGATCGCTGAGTGTCTTTCAGGCTGATATCAGTGGTCTCAAGGGTAAGACCATAAATATGTTATCTGACAGCCAAGCTGCCTTAAGGACACTTGGCTACCATTATATCACATTTTGACTTGTCAATTATTGCTACGATACATTGCAAAAGCTTTCGCTTGGAAATAGGTTTGTAAACTAAGAGAGCATCTGAAAAGAATGCCGGTCACAGATGTAGATGTTTGTATACTGTGCTTGCTCACAGGTATAAGCGTAACTCATATTGTGTAAATGTTGGTTTCTTGATAGGCTTGGGTGGAAATGTTTATGAGGACATATGCTCTCACTGGATGACATATCCACCATTATGGTTTCAAATCTATTGGTATTCACTGAGGAGGCAACAAATCTGCTGAACAAACTATAGACCGGAAGCGGTACAATAGATCCCATGGGTCGCAGTGTGTTGCAAAAGTGCCTGGTCGTTATAAAGACAATGATAAGCTATTTTTAATGTTTAGATTTGAAACGGAAAGGAACAAAACTGGGAAAAAGTTTAAAATTAAATAATAACTAAGGATAACAATTAAGATAATAACTAATAAAGGGCTAGCGAAGCAGGCCGGGGTTCAACTAGTAACTTATAAAAACGTGTTATAGTGTTATAAGCGCATAAACGAGTACGTAAGTTGGGTTGTCATTTAACTTTGAAATTTTGTTTGTGTATATAATGTGAGTATTTTTGTATTTATGCCTGAACAAATACTCGTATCGTTATTGTTTTGGCTTTATCTGTCTGTAGATTTGTAGCTGTTTCATAACGGTTTTATCTCTCACAAAAAAAAAATAAATAAAAAATAAAATAAAATAATGCTACTGCTCTCTTTCTTTTTATTGTGTTTTGTCAGTATTTTGATTTTTCTGCCATGTTGTATCCCTTTTTTGACACTAAATAAAGTATGTGTAGTATAGTTCTTTCAACTGGATTACTTTTAAGGGAATATTTAAGAGGTTGTATTAGCGAAAAACTAAAGAAAAAGAAGTTTTAGTCTGTAGAAAATAATAAATAAAAATTAAAATCCTTAATAGAATTTATTTTAGCGTAAACAAAATCTACATAATATTGAAATTTTTAAAGCATATCTATAGGGGCAAAATCATATTCAGCTTATATGGTAAATTGGAGTTTTCCAACAAAAACTTTGTTTTCCAAGAGGAACATATTGAAATGACATGACAATTTTGACATATTACTTGGCTTGACATTTAACTTGTTACAATGAATTTAATTTCGCTTGAATATTACATTAAAATACTAAGAATCCTCTATGGATAATGGCTGGATTTTATCACACACGGATGGCTATTAAATTTGTGTCGATGAGCTCGCTTTATTATGTGACAATACCATGAGTTTTTGAATAAAAACGACAATCACTTTACTTTATTCGAAAAGGGTAGAATAATTACCGCTGAATATTGTTTAGAACTTTTGAGAAATTTCAATATTGATTTGAAGTGAAAACGATTTTATCTAGTGGAGAACGAAAGGTAGATAGTCAGCCACCTATGGCATATAGCCATGAATTAAGTTACGCACTGCTAAACTATCTATCTAGCTTATAGCATGTTTACACAATGATGCGCTCACATTTATAATTTAATCCCTAATTATGAGCCAATTACATAATTCCCTATACAACTTTCTGAGACCGAATGACATAAATTTTATCATCATCATCATTTATTCCTTTAACACCTTGCGGAGCATAGGGTTTCTAAGAAACATACAAATCGTATACGGTTCAGCGCCAACCCCTTCAACTCAGATTGCCCCACTGCTTTCATCATTGTTCTGCCTCACGTAGCCTTCAGCCTTTCTCTTTTCTTGCAGACCTCATGTTGGTTGTCTGAAGATATGGCCAATCCAACCCGCATTTTACACCTAAGGAGCAGGTTGGTATTACTGATGAAGTTTGGCCGGGAGATTTTCAAAACGAGGTGAAGGCTTCGCTTGACGAATGTTTGAAGTTTCTGCAAAATAGAATCCGCAGTCAACTTTCTCACAACCATAAAGCAACACAGAGATCACGTTTGATCGAAATATTCGTAATTTCGTACTTGTTGAGAGAACGCTTGACCGCCAGATTTTGAAAAAACCATTGTAGCCTTAGTTATTCTAGCGTCCACATCAACTCCGGCGCCACGAAGAATAGTCCAGAGATTCAATAGGGCTGTTTTTTATATAAAAATTTTATGGATTTTTTGACCCGATGCTGATCTTCGTCTTATCAACAATAACTGTCAGGCCATGTTTCTCTAGGCCTTCTACCAGATCATTGAGTTCTGCTGGACAAATGTCAAATGTCATTGATATCTAATTCAGCAATTAACATTGAAAATTTATTAAACTGACCTCCCGAAAGTATGCAAGCTAAAACTTAGAAATAATTTTGTCTATTCAGTTTGTTTAGGTTGTCATTCACGCAAAAAATGTAGTGTGAACAAGGGTGATTTGTGTAATTAAAGAAAACAGCGAAAAACTTTATTCAAAGTGTCGTGTGAATATCGAACTCTCAAAATTTAGTCCCTTACAATAAATTCTAATTTTCAAATTTTAGGAACTGGCTGGACGATTTTTGATTGGGGTCAAACAAAAAGGCCATCTTTGAAACAAATGTCTATTTTAAGGGGCTTTAGGGTCTCTTTCTAACGAAAAGTTATTTAATTTTAATGAAACAATTTTCAACAGTGCATCTTGCCTAAAAGTACAGTATTTTGAGAAATAAAATGCTGTTGTGCCGGTAAAACTACCTATTTGTGCCTACAAATGAAAAGCGTTTAGTGGAAAATTTATATTTTTTTATTTTCATTTAAACTCATTCAATAAATCTCTTTATAAATATATTAAAAACGCAAATCTCTGTACAAATAACTATTAAATTTTTCCATAAAAATTTATCATTCCAAGCCCGTTGCACTCCCTCTCACTCTCGATCTCCTTTTGTATGTTTTAAAAGCTTGGCAAACCATTAGTCTATAAAAGACTTTAAAGGTATTAAAATAAAAGTGTAAATGAAAATGAAATTTATTTCTTTTATTGGAGAAAATACAAAAACCCGAGAAATTGTAAAGCTTCAACACCTGCGTACACTCACCCTTCCATTCTCTCCCTTTTTTTTCCACACAATAACCTTTGGAGTTTCCAATTTATTTAAATTGAAACGTAAAATTAATGAATGAACGAATGAATTTTTGTTAAAAAAAACAAAAACAAATCCCCCTTAAGCAGTAGCAGCAGTTACAAACCATACAAGATTGATGAATTGCAATAGCAACTAAAAGTATGCAACAATAAATTACAGAAAATAACAAAACGAATGTGAAAACACACTAAACTTTAAAAATAAAAAAAATAAATACAGGATAACTTACTACAACAAATTGCTTTTCTAAGAATCAGGGGTTCCCAATAATTAAAAAGTAAAAAATATTTTTCCATAAACATAAACCAAAATTAAATGTTTTTCTAAATGTAATTTAAAATCATTAAAAAATCAAATACATTGGGAGCCTCTGTAATGCAACATGTGCTCTATAACCACATTTACTTGCAGTAACAAATGAACAAATACAAATTGCAGAGTAAACATTTCACAAACGTTTCATCATACATTTCACATAAAAATTTCTTTTCTAATGAATGAATTGTAAATAAAAAATAAAAAAATACGGGAATAATAATGGCAAATACTCGCAGAATGTACATGTATATGTACATTCTAAAATACAATAAAATCAATTTATTTTTATTTAATTTACCAAACAGAACAGAGATGAAGTAAAATCGTAAAGTTTTATTCAAAAAAATAAACTTTCATTACTATTTGTTTGATTGAAAAAAAGAAAATAACATGTAATAAAGTTAAAACGAACGTTGATAAATTGTGTGTATGTATGTGGTTGAAAAGAAAAATTTATTTTCGAAATAAAAAATGATTTTATAGGGCCATTGCCAGAGTATGCACACAAAAACGGGGTGAAAAATTGTATTAATAAAAGAAAATAATCGATAAAGTTAAAAGCATAGCTTCATATTTATTCATATAATAAAATAAACAAAAACCCGTAAAAGTAGGCAACAGTTTTTACTTAGCATAGCGGTTTAAAAGCCTTTATAACAGACATACAGATATTTTCCACATTGAATATGAATAATGATTTAAAAATGGTAAAAAGAACCTGTGATCTAATCGCAGCTTAGGTGAAATTACAAATTAATATATTAAAAAATTAATAACAACAATGACAAAAAACGATTCGTTATCTACTGCGAAAATCTTACCCTTGATTAGCATGAAACCTTTTTTGTATTTCACACATAATGCTATAAACACATAGACGACAACAGGCACCCGACTACAAATTACAAAAATTAAAATACATACGTTTATATGAATACGATTATTTTGACAGCAACACAGCTACACGGCTACACGACTACTTTTGCTGCTGTAGCCAATTAAGACTTATTTCTATTTTGTTTGGCTACAAAATTTTAAAAATTACAAAATGTATAAAATTATAATGCTAAAAAGATAATCAAAAAGTGCTTAAAATTATGATGTAAGCACATAGACGACGGCAAGCTACACGACTACACAACTACAATTGACGTTAGCAACATTTATCCGGTTCTAAGATCTAAGATAGTCTGTAGTTACATCCAGGTTCTGCAGTTCAATCTTCAAGCACACACTCAAAATTCAATATTTAGTATGGATGTAAGGTGTCACTCCACTTATCAAATCTCACCCATTTACTGACTGGTGATGTATATTGTTCACGATGCTGTTCAAACATAGTTTAAAAACTCTTCACCGTTCAAAAGATTTACAAAAATAAATATTTATTTTGTATGGGGGGTTCCACGCCCACTTGTTCAATTCCATCTTTTTTGACTGATGATTTGTATTGACTATAAAGTCATTCGGACTGAAAACTGAAACTTTACTCGTAGCTTTAGACTGACGATTTTTATTTTTTTGACTATGAAGCCAATCAAATCAAATCCTGAAACTCTAGCTTTAACCGTTCTTAAGATATACTAAAATCAATTATTACTTTGTATGGGATGTAATACGCCTACTAGGCCAATTCTGCTCACTTTTGGACTACGAATCTATTTGTGTCAAATTTGGGAACACTTTCTGTTACCATTTTAAAAATGTAGACAAATAAATTAACGTTACGGGTGTGGCACCGCCTAATTGGTTTTTTGAAATTTATAGAGCCTAAAGTTAATTCTAAACATACAGAGAGATAAAAAAATTGGTTCAGCCGTTTAGTTGCCTATTAGGTACAAACAAATATCCATACATACATTCATTTTTATACATGTATACGATTTTTTATAGCCCAAGAACAAAAAAAGCTAAAGTTTCAGTATTCGGTATTTGAACTTGAACCGGACGGAATTAAAATGGGGGAAAAAGTTACAAATTATAATTAAGATAATAGTTAAAGAAAATGACAAAGAGAGGGGTAGCGAAATACGTCGGGTTTTTTAGTAAAAGTATGAAGAAAGGTATGCTCATTGAAAGAAGTTGCTGCAATTGTAATTTTAAACGTTATTTATCAAAACCCCATTTTTTTTTGGCTGATAATCCGATCTTCAAAAACAGGGCGAAAAACATCGAGTTTAGCTTCGACTGTGTCGCACGTAGCGCCGTCCTGTTGAAACCAAATGTTGCTAATATCCTCCTCTTCAATTTTTGTGAACAAAAATTCGTTCAACATGGCGATAACGATCGCCATTGACTGTAACGGCCACTCCTTGCGCATTTTCGAAGAAAAATGGCCCAATTATGCCTCTGGACCAAAATCCGCACCAAACAGTGACTCGTCTTGGATGTATCAGCTTTTTAATGTATGCGTGCGGCTTTTCTGTGCCCCAAATGCGACAATTTCGCTTGTTTACATACCCGCCAAGACCAAAATGAGATTCATCTGAAGAGATGAACACACACACTCTAATGTTGCAGAATATTACCATGATTTTCAAAGTAATGTCGCAATATTTCCCAACGTTGTTCAAGCGTATACACAACCATATTCATTATAATGTCGTTACCAATATATTTAAGTAGCTGACTACATGACTACAAGTATTGCTAACGGCAATTGTGGTTTTGTAGTCGTGTAGTCGTGTAGCCTGCCGTTGTATATGTGTTTATAGCATAAAGCTCGCATAATTGACCGCGCCGAGAAATAAAACCCCCAAGTGTAAAATTATTGCTCAAGCCCCTAAATGTATGTAAAACTTTGCTATATATAAAAAGCAGGATTTTTTTATTATTCCTCTAATATTCCGTTTGAGAGAGCACAGGGCTTCAATAAGAACTTTCCATCTTATTCCATTCAGACAACCTACCATGATTTGTTATTATTTGAAAGCCCTTGTAGCATCGTTCGGCGCCAGTACTATTCGGGAGTACTCGGCGGCGACTATCTTGAAGGTACCATTCCAGCACTTTTATAGATATGTTTGAAGAGGATTTTCTAAAGGTATGTCCTACCCACTTCCATTTTCTTATCGATATTTGTCGCAGAATTGATTCTTCACTTGCTAGTTTCCATAAGTTGGCATTGCTGCTGGTTCGTGACCAAAAATAATTGTGAATATTTCGCAGGCATTTATTACCTTTCAAGTAGATACGTTAGATATTAACCAGGTCTCACATATAGAGTAATATTGATTTGACACATGCTTTGAAAATTCTCACTTTAGTTTTTGTCAATACCTGATTTGATCGCCAAGTGTCCCGTAGCAGTCCAAAAAATAGGATAAGAGAGTAGTTAGTTTTTTTACCATCTAAAAAATTTTCATTCAAACAAATGATAGTCAAACGGAGCATCAAAGTATCCCAGCCGAATGCAGTATATTTTGGCAGACAATAAAAGACGACTACATGGCGTGGCATTGACATTGGCGGTTCATAATGGATATGTCCTTGCAAGCTCGTTAAACACGTAACATAAACTTGTTCCCGGCAAGCTAGTTATTATTTGTTTAATTTACATAAGGAACTCCTAGCGTTACAATTAAGGAATTGCATTTAAGAGACAGTAAGACAAATTAACAATGTGTGACCATGACAAAATAAAATTATTAATATAAAAACAAATAATTAACATACATATGTAAGATTTTTATCAGCGAAACGAATTGAAGAAAGCCCTCCATCTATTTCTATTCTTGCTATGAAGTATTTGTGGCCATGCGAGCTCCCGTTGTTAAAACTCCACCTCTACTGGTCTTCTCCATGTTTTCTCCGCTGGTGGCCAACATTCTTTCTTCCTTGAGGATTACTTTGCAAGCTGGCTTTTGCTACGCAATGTGTCATCAATCAAAGTTCATCGTTAGCGATAACAGGTCAAACGTCGTCCAAAATATTCTGTTTTAACTATATGGTCTCTGTTACCTTCCATGTTTCCCATCTGGTATTGAAGATGTTAACTTTATTCTGCTTAGATATCTGCGCCTCGTCAGTCTCGCCATATTTTCCTATGATGCTAAGAAAATTGGTGAATTTGCATATACCCTTAATCTCGATACCGTCCTGAAGTAGTGCTTATGTCTGTCGTAGCTATTCTAAGCGACGTTTGCCTACAGATGTTTTTTTTGAGCTCGACCTACATGCCATACTCTTTCTGGCTTTCAAGTTTCCGTTATATGCCGTGTAGAGTACGAAATATTAACATAAATCGTGTGCGTAATCAAGAATTTGCAGTCGTAGGTCCAGGTGCCAGTGAATTCCATTGGCGACCGCTATGTTTGTCTGCCGAAAAACCACTTTCAGCACCAAAAGGAAAAGTACAGGCGCCTGATTTTCGGGCCCGTAAAACGTATGTAAGAGTGTCCAAATTGCCTCCCCTTTGATGGTATTAAGTGCTCCTTCGAAGTCTACGCAAGCTAAGAAGAGTTGTGAGTTGTATTCTGCAAATTGTTTGATAATTATTTACAGCGCGATGATTTGGTCCGCAGTGTTCATTTAGGAGAAATTTTTCGATGGTGAAATAAATGCGTTCTAAGATCAACATTGACATGATCTTTTTAATAGTGTTCAGTAGCGTTATTCCCCTCTAATTCCTACTACTTTCGATAGGCAAGTATTATTATTACGCCTTCATGATCAGCTGCTTTGTTGTTCCTGAGTCTAGCAAGTGATCTTTTTACATCTTCAACGGGCGGCGAAGATATGTTCATGTCTTTTCTTGGATTTCTTCTCTCCATCTCTTAAGCTGGTCTGCGGTGTTATTAAGAATAATGTGCCCATTATGTCCGGTGCAGAGGCGTGTTTGGTTCCGCTTAGCTGCTTTATAGCCCTATATATCTCTCTTGAGCTACCACGTGCAGTTGCATTTCCTTCTTCTTCATCTCGATTGACAGTAGCCCTAATTAATTGGTTTTCTTCTTTTCGATTTCTCCCAAGTCGCATCTCTTATCCAAGATTATAACCATAATTTTTTATTTGACCCACATTTTGATTTAAATTCGTTGCCTTGTAGGTTGGTCATCAATTCGCTAAGATAAGTTTTTTTGCTTCAATTCCTGTGGCACTCAGACATCGAGATGTTTTGAGCCACCAACATTTTTAAATGATTCTAAACTGTGCAGCACCATTTACTACTATTCTCAATATAACAAAAAATTAGGAAATTTACAGAAGCTTGGAACACTGGAATGTTCAATGGAGACTCGCCACTCTAGGAGGGCGATGAGTACGCAAATTGGGCGTAGCTATGAAGTTCTCATGTGTGGCAGGCCGGACTTCATACTTCTAACGGAGTGTCTTATGGACCACTGTAGAGGATAGCAGTCACAGATGTGGACGGCCTGTGTAGACTCTGCTCACAAGTAACAGAGACAGCGAAAGCCAGCAGATCTACTAAACAAACTATAGACCGTAAAGGGCACAATAGATTCCTTGGTTCGCAGTATCCTCCAATAGGGTCTAGTCCGTATGATGATAAACTATCAATCTATCAATATGGTTAATGTTTAGCGCCTGTGCTATCTCCTGAAAACTTGCGTGCCATACTTGCTTTAGCAGTTTCAAGCACTTTTATACAATTTTCCGGTGGGCGGCCAACCGGAACAAAATTTATATTTAATATCGACATTTTCAAAACGAAATAGAAAAAATCACTTCTATTTCTGGCCATTAAATGTTCAATGTTCAGGTTTATATTCATAAAAATATGCATTTTATTGAAATATATTTAAAGAAAATTTTGTATGAAAAATTTTTAATTTTACGAATAACTGGATCAGTTTAAAACATTTTTTTTTTTACTTTAATTTCGTGAATTTTGTGAATATCTATGAAAGATGCTTTATAACGCCGCTTTAATTTTTATTTAAAAAAAAATTTTTTTTTTTTTTTTCATAATTATTACACATGGCAGTTTTCATCAATTTTTTAATTTAAAGAACGGAAATTAAAGCATAGTTCGCCTTCACTTTCGCTTTTTTTGATGTGCATTAAATTGACAACAGCTGCAGTGACAAAATTATAACCAAAAAGTGTTGCCCGCTTTAAGACTGTTACCAGTTATGCATTTTTTATTGTTGTTTTTTGCGTTTTTATTGCCACTTGTGCACACACAAAATGTTAATTTTTGGTTTCCTAACGAGAAAAGCATTAAATTTTAATTATTCTTGCAAAAATTGAAAAAAATTGTGAAAACCATTATATTACTACTATACGAGGACGATCATAAAATTTGCGACCTAACAAGGGAGAAACAATAAATTTTGGAAAAAATATTCTTTACTTCTGAACATAAACTCTCCCCCCTTTAGCTCGATTGCCTTTTCCCAGCGAGATTCAAAACTTCGATAGCATGTTTATTGTAAAAACTGTTTAGCTCCTTAAAATAGACATCAACCACAAACTCCAACTCTTCTTTTACCACCGAACCATTTTTCCAAGTTTGAAGATAGAAAATAATCGAAAGGAGCTAAATCTGGCGAAAAAAGTACGTGATAAAGCATTTTTACCTTTATTTCATTGATTTTGTTTTTTGTCTCGAATTGTCTTTATGAAATAGCTTCTTTTTCACCAAATGCGAACTTTTTTTTTTTTCTTAATTTAATACTCGCCGCCGTTGATTTTTTCTTACCAATGGAACTTTATTTGCCACCTTTGGTCACGATTCTCTCAATCCAGTCCACCGCTTTGACTGTCATTTTTTCTCAAGTGCAAAGTGATGGACTCGTGTCCCATCCATGGTTAGGAATTGAGACAAAAACTCGGATTTTTACGGTGAAACATCGCCAGACACTCTATTTTAACATCTTCACCCTCTATTTTAACACATTCAACGCTTTTTTTGTCGTATTATCGAGTGTTTTTTTAGAGGTTCTTAAATTTTAGTTGGCGACACTGCTCTATCTGACAACCGATTTGACAGCTGATGCTTGCTTTTTGTTTAGTTTGGTTTGACATTTTAGTATGGATAGACTTACACAGCACTGCTCTGTGGGTGCTTTAGCTCTTTTAAAGAACTAGTTCGTTCACATACAACAAAAGACATGTGTGTAAAACACACACATATGAATGGAATTCATGCTTTACACTTGTTTTTTTGTTGTAAGTGAACGAACTAACTCATTAAAAGAGCTAAAGAACCCAACTCTACACAGCGCACGCTACAATTGGTAGCGTAATGGTTCAATTGATTGGCCACCAAGATCGTGGGGTTATTTTCTTTACCCATTGGATTATTTTCTTTGGGGTTATGTAAAGTCACTTTATTTACGTTGTTGTTTGTCAACGAACCAGAGACAGTTGACCACCTGCAAATCAACATTCGAAGAGTTATTGGCGAAATACGGCCGCATATGCTGTGAAAAAATTCTAAAAATTGGTGTTCCAAATGCGCCTTGTACGAGCCAGCCGTGACGGCCGCATGGCCGAAATTATGTTAAAACATTATTAGGTGCACTGGTATGAAGTGAGCGTCAAGATACAAATGTCTCCATAGGGAACATTTATTGTGAACGAGCCTTAATTTTTTTTCTGTGTTGGCAATGATACCTGTCAAACATATTGTCTATACATCTATACAGTGAACAAACAACATCATTTTTTTGCATCATATTGCGTATTTTGTACCAGAAAATGATGATTTGCGAAAAGCACAACTTTTTGTTTTCATTTAAAGAAAAGAGCTGCAAAGTCGCATCGAATACTTGTCGAGGCATATGGTGATCATGCCTAAACGGAAAAAATCATGCGTTAATCTGAGATAACCATCAACCTCGGCTGCAGAACAAGATGGATTCGGCAGGAAGACAATGCTGTGTGTCTAGTGGAATCAGAAACCTAAAACCTGGTGACACAATAAAAATAATACAGATCGCTACCGACAACAAATGATCAATTTGAACCATGCATTCATCGAAAAACAACCAGAATGGGCCACAAAACATGGCAAGATAATTTTGCAATATGACAATGCACCTGCACACAAAGCAAAACCTGTCCAGGATACAATCAAAGCATTAGGCTGGCAGTTGCTACCCCACCCGCCGTATTCACCACACTTGGCTCCTTGCGACTACTGTTTGTTTTCGTCGATGGCACACGCATTGGCTGAGCAGCACTTCGATTTCTACGAGAAAGTCGAAAATTGGTGACTAATTGGTTTGCTTCAAAAGCGAACAGTTTTATTGGTGTGGAATCCACAAATTGCCTGAAAGATGGGAAAAATATTTAGCCAGCAGTGGCCAATACATTGAATAAAATAATTTGTACTTTCCCATTAAAAGTTAGTGTTTTATTTTCACAATAAAAACGCTCGTTTCATACCGGTACACCTGTAATGACATAAAATTTGTTATCCAACAAAATCTTCTTTGTTTTATAATTATTTAAACTTGTGTAACTGTAAAGGTGGTACCCAACTTGCGTTCAGCTTTTTCATATCCAAATTCTCCGTCAATATACGATGTAAGGCACTTTTTACGATGCAGGTAGCTCACGCAGCTTCAGTCGATGATTACATAATTCCATTTTCTTTGCCGTTGCTGGTGTGAATACATCACTAGGTTGATCAATATAGGGATCGTCTCTGAAGGTCATACAGCCTTGTTTAAAGTCCGCTACCCAATACTTTATAGACTTAAATGAAGCAGCAAATTCAGGTCGATTTTCTTTGGTCCCGCCCTCGTACAAGCGTAAGCTTATAATGTCAACGTTACGTTAATTACGAAATTTAATTACAAATTGAATTTTAATCAATTTTAATTACGCCTTGACTATGGAGGATGAAAGTTGATGATGAAATATAATTATAAAGAAACACACATGTAGTATATGCTTATAAACATGTGCATACAGACACGTAGTGCGTATGTATGTGTAAACGTTATGTTATGGCTATGCTATATTGTTAGTTAGCTATAAGCCAATCAGGATGATATATACATTTTAAAAAAGTAGGGTTAGGGAAATTATTAAATAATTATTATAAAGCATACCGTCAGGCTGCATACATATGTTAATATCAACGACAACTAAATGCCTGGCTACTACTACGAGTAACTAACTAACGTACAGAATATCTGTTTTTCACTATACACATACGTGACTGGCATAAATACTTGTATACACGCGTGTGTGTATATCCTCATAATTATTTTTAATGCATTATTCGCTCTTTTGAAAAGTTATTGCTTAATCATGTATGTGACAAAATAAAATATTTTTTTTCATAAATTTTTAATATTTATAAATATTATAGGAGTGTTATAAAATAGTATACAATAATGTGTGTGTGTAACATAAATGTTTATTCATGTAAAATGTTTAATCAATAATTGTCGTAGATATAAAAAAGAAAAATTATAATCGTTAAAGAGAAACAATAAAAATAGGATTGATTTAATTAGCACAGACTGTCAAGCTGTCAGTTTGTGAATCAGACAGTTGTTTTTAAGAATATGTTTTCAATCTATCAATACAATTTTGGATAAATGCAGTGTTAAATAGTGTTAACTTTAAAATCATTTTATATTAAGAGCTTTATTAACAACACCTTAATGTATGCTATAATTAGATTGTAATTTGAATTAATGAAGCTTTACTATGAATATTATTAATTAAATAATTAAGCATTCAATTAACTGCATTATTATGAAAAAGCTTATTTATATATTTTGTAAAAGCCTCAGGTTATACTAAATATCAATTGTAATTAATATATAACACCTTTATATAGGCAATTAAAAAATTAATATTATTTATTAAAATAAGTACATATAGCCTTAAATAGTAAAATATTAATTTAAAAAAACAATTATCAATTCATATTTTTCTGTAATTTCACTATAATTCAGTTAAAGGTAATAATATTTTAAAAAGCCTAGCTTATACTACAGAAAAAATTGATTAATGTTAAAATTATGCCTAAAATTAGACAATAATGAAATTCAAAAATCCTAAAAGTATGCATCATTTCAGGTTCCTAATTTTATCCAACAAAATAACTCAACAAATAAATTTAATATTTAATTCGATTACATAAGACTGCCAAAGAGTTTTATATTATCCAGTATGTTCTGTAAACCGAATGCGTGTGAAATTTAAATCGAATGAATGAATGAATTGCTATTATTTTCAAATTTTAAAATATTTTCATATTTATTTATTCAATTATTAGCTTAATTATCCTTTAAAGAACTTCACTGGCTTTCAAAACTATAAAAAAAATTTCGCAATGAAATATTATTTGCCTTTGAAAATGTACTCGATTTCAATTTCACTCGTTTTCGGTTTACGAAACATATCCGTATATTACAGTAAAATTTTTAGTGTTAAACAACCACCTTGTCATTATCATTATATCGACCAGGCGCTATTGCAGGACACAGCGACCCATGGGATCTATTGTACCCCTTCTGGTCTGTAGTTTTTTCAGCAGATCTGAAACCATAATGGTGGATATGTCACCCCAGTGAGACCCTATGTCTACCTAAACTTTTCCACCTAAGCCTATCAAGAACCCCACATTCGCACAATATGTGTTCCGCTGCGTCTGAGCATGTGAGCACAGTCTACAAACACCAATATTGGCGACTGCTATCCTCTGCAGATGTGCTCTTAATCTACAGTACGAAGTACGGAGTTTCAAGTGCGGCCTGCCATACTTGAGAACGACGGAGCGACGCCAAAATTGCGGACTGATCGCTGCACTAGTGTGGCAAGTCTGCTTTGAGCATTCTAGCAACTTCGCAATCCTTAAGGATGGTAGTAAGAGGTGCTGCACAGCAAGGTTTCGGACCGATATAGGGTGTCATGAACCCTTTGTGGCCACAGTGTACAGGTACACAAAACAAGTGGACTTTATTTCTAATCGAAAGCCTTTGCAATATTTGACTAGTCTAGCCGTCATACGATTCGAGCCAAGTGCTCTTAAGGCAGCTTGGCTGTCAGAGAATATATTAAAGGTCTTACCCTTGAACCCACTTTCCAGGTTGATCTCCGCACATATAGGAATAGCCATAATATCAGCTTGAAAGAAACTCAGTGATCTTCCCAATGGGATGGACAACAACACCAGCACCGACACAGTCATCGGTTTACCAATTTAGATCAAACTCACTCCGAACTAAGACCAACAATCCAGGTCCAGCCAACCATGAATTTTCTGCTAAAGCACAGATCCAAAGGCAAAATATAAAGGACTTAAAATGGTACTCTTACCACCCTGTGCAGAATGGACAGACTTCCCGACGCATTTTGGAACCCTTTGGAAAAAACTGCTGTTGCCGAGCATGCCACCAAAACCTCCAAGGCCGCTGTTTGACATGTTCTCATTTCCACAGTTATACCGAGGAGGGCAAGTCTCTGTACTCTGCCTAATTTATTCATGGTGGTAGCTTCTTCAGCTTTTCCCCACCAAGCTATCAACACATAATAGCGGTATATATCCATAATGTCATTTTCGGTGAAAGACCCCATGTCTTACCGTAGCAGGAGCGACTTGCCCAGAGGGCTCTTATCGCCTTATTCTAGACGGCACCAATGTGCCAGTTCACCTACTATCCAGAATGACAACTAGATACTTAATTTCCTTAGAAAAGTTGATGGTGGTAACTATAAAAGAAATACAGTCACATGATAACTTGTATCTCCTTGTAAAAGGTACAACTACCGTTTTTGAGGGATTCACCGAAAGCCCTTCCTGAGTGCACCAAGTTGACACCTCGCTTAGGGCCGTCCTCTTGAGATCACACAACGCCATCAGCATAACCAATTACACTGACACCCTTATGTGCCAACATGGTAAGCTAGCCATTAACTACTACCATCCAAAACATAAGAAAGTGCTCCACCCTGAGGACACCTTTTTGACGCCATCACAATAGATTACACCCCGCTAAGAGACGAGCTGATGATCCTGCGTCTAAGCATGGAACTTATCCAGGCTATAATTGACTTCTCCACCCCTTTACGTTCCAATGACCTGGTAATTGAGACAAAGCCTGTTTTGTTAAAGACGCCTTGAATACCAAAGAAGGCACAAAGAGCCATTTCCCTATCAGTGAAAGCCTTTTCAATACTAACCAGAAGAGACAGAATGGCACACTAACGTACGCAAACTGACAAAAGAAAATATAGGCAAACAACATAAAATAAAACATTTATGTATAAAAGCACCCAAAAGTATGCATTTCTTTTCTGTATAAGGCAGTGTTAATAATCAACTTTATGATTAATACAAATGTATCTATAGATTTAGGCTTGATGGCCATTTAAGCAATTTAGGATATTTAATTAACAGCTAAATACAGCTGAAACTTTGGCACTTAAAAGTTTTAAGAAAAAATATACTGATTTTTTGATTTTTATTAGCAATCTCATTCTTATTTATTAACTCCCAAAAGTATGCAATAACTATTCGAATATTTTTTTAAAGGAAGAAATTGATTGAAAAAATTAAGATTTTATAAAAAGAACTTCTTATTTCCAATTCTTAAAAAGACTTTGATATTTCCTCATAGATTCAAGTGCAAAGCTAGTTTTAATTCTCCTTAAAATATGTTATACTTCATATACAGCTGTTTGTCCAGAATTTTTTTTTAACAAAGTAACTGAAAAATCAAAGATTTTATAAAAACAAATTCTTATTTCTTATTATATATGTTACGCATCTTATTTCCAATTGATATTATCTTATATGCGGCTTCTATCGCAAAACTAATTTTAATTCCCCCTAAATTATGTTGTATTTTTTTTAAACTCTTACTCGCTTTTATGAAAAATTATATTTTGTGTTGTATATTTAAACTTAGTGCTTAATAAACCCTCGTTATAAGTCTTTGAAACTAAAATCTCCTTAACAAAAGCATAAAGCCGCCTGCTTATATGCTTTAATTCCTTCATAAAGTATATTTAAGCAAGAGTAACACTCTACCGCAAAACTACTACTGTTTCAAATATTCAATTTCTATTGTATATATTTTTTTGCTACTAATGTTGCTGCTATCCATCCAAAAGCTAAAACAGCCTAAAACTAATTTCTTGTTTTCACTCTGTCAACCAACCAGTTAGTCCATTGATTCATTCATTCATTTGTTCCATACGCTTCATCTACTCAGTTGGATAATAATGTGCTAAACCAGGAATGACACATATGTATTGTACATGAAATATTTGTCCTCTAGCAAATGCACAAATGAATGAAAAGGAATAAAGTAATGAGAGCAACCAAAAAAAATCAACTCCAACATATTTCTGTCAAACAAATGTTTTGTTTAGTTCAGACAAGTTTTTCTCTAGGCGATCGGTCCACCCCGTTTTTCAAAAGCAAATCATGTAGAAAATTGTTTTGGTTTTGTATTCTACTTTTGTTAAATTCCATTATGTGGCCTTAAGCTATTATTGTTGTAGTTTTGTTCTTTATGTCCAACCTAATAAAGTATAAAATAATCCTTAAACAAAATCAATATAATTCTTGTTCAGCTCACATACCACACAAACTATTGCGTCCATTGACTAAATGACCATCAGAATCGCCATATATGTGTGTGTGGCAGCAGGTAGAGAATAAGAATTGTCCCAAAAGAAGTTCTTAAATAAATAATTTCGTCTTTTATATACGAAATGAGATGAAATTTTTGTTGCCTTAAGGAAAAAAGGGCTTTAGGGGTCATAACGTAATGGCATTGTTTAAAAAGAAATTTAAAGTTTAGTTTTACGATTTCGGAGAAAATTGCTTTATAGAGAAATTTGAAAAAATAGGAATAGCTTTAGGGTGTTACAAAAAATGTTGCCTACTTAAGGGGACATTATAAGGTTAAAATACTGATTTTTTGCGTTGGTAAGTGTGTTAAGCCATTGTTGTAGCTGTGTGTCAAGTGGCTGCATTCTGTTGGAACCACATATCGTTCAGGTCCATATCTTTAATTTCTGTCCACAAGAAGTCTGTGCTATCTCGCGATAGCGACGAGTATCGCGAAAAACAGCAATCTTGTCTGCAGAACACACTGGGCGAACATGCATAGGTTTTTCAACATTTCCTATAAACCCGGTTTGCTGAAATTTGCACACAATTCTCACGATTGTGAACACATTTGGGCAATTATGCCGATCAAAAAAATCGCTGCTCAATTGTGTACCGCTCTATGGTTGAATTTATCAAGCACTGAAACAAAGAAATGTTAAATAAGTTGGGCAAAACACCTGACGTTAAGGTGTGACTCAGAATTAACATCGTGCATTGTGGTTGGACCACCCTTTATCCTTATAAAGTCACTTAAGTCTCGCGTTAGTTTGTGAAACCTAAGAAAAATCAACACTATCTACGAGTCTCATGAATCTTTCTAAAATTTGATGCAAAGAGTGGCACATAAGTAATTAAATCATATCCGGTCTAACCGGTTTCATGTTTGCACGGCATCTGCTATATCCCCGCAATCTTATGATTGACAAAGAAAAATTCTACTTATTTTTCCAAACTGAATGCCGGACTGAAGAGTATAAGTTTATTAAACGCTGAGCAGAGATGCTCTCACGTTTTAATAGCAATTACACCTGACGACTTTGTTAGACTCTTAGTAAGGGCTTAATCTTAGTTTTGAAACATCGATTGATACAGGGCTGTCTACTGCTCAGTAGGCTGTTGTCGAACTAGGCAAAAATTGTTTTAGGATTAGGAACTTTTTTATCCAGCTAGTGACTGGTAACGGGGCTGTAGCATTTCAAACAATACTGTCAATAATCAAGCAAAAGGTACAACACCCAGATAATGTAGACTTAATAATAATACTAGGTAGATCAATTATTCGACTTTTTTCAAAAACCGGTTTTCGAATAATTCGAAAAGTAGCACTTTTTAAAAAACCGGTTTTCGGTTAATGATAATTCAAATAACCGGTTAACCGGTTCTTTTATTTAAATAAAATTTTTCCTAATTCTTGAAGCGCAGAGCCGGACCACATCGTTTTAAAACTAAGCAGAAGCTGATGGATAATTCTAACAAATCTCATAAAAAGTATGCCAAAACGATGTGCGGAGGCCATAAAAACCAAGCTTATTACACAAAGAACTGAAAACTTCTTAAGTTTCGAGCTAATTTCGTTTTTGTTGTATTACTTGGTAGAAAATATAATTAAAGGTTTATTATTATAGTTATAATTTAGGTGCCTAAGATAACAAAATTTAAATGTTTTACTTTAAAATAAATCTATTAGTAATATACGAGTCCTTAATTGCCTCGACAAGAAAAGTTGCTTAGATTTCGAGCAGCACTGTATGTAAATTTACGCACCACGTATTTAATAGTGTGTGTGTCACTGTGGTATGTTGGATAAGAACTCACCTTCCAACCAAGTAGTCGTCGGTTCAATCCCAGGCCACATCGTCTGACAATTTTCAACAGCGATATCACCTCACAACATTACTAGTGACCGGTTATGTGTATTTACACTGTGAAACACTTCACTAACTAATATATCTGTCGTTCTGGATATGTATGAGCTTCTCCATACTGACTGTAGTCGCCCGGATACAGCTCTTGCTCTATTGAGCCTATTGTTAATGTCTGTTTTTGCACCGCCGTTTGTTGCCATTGTGCTTCACAGATATCAGAAGCTTTCTATATACTCAATTAGTTGGCTCTGTAGCATGATGTTTTCTGCGACATTCTTGTTAATTGTTATGGCTTTGGTTTTCTTGATATTTATCTAAAGACCAACACTACTAGCCAGTCTTTCGAGGTCTTCTAATTTTGACTACATGTTAGAGATCTTGTGTAAGACTAGACAAATATCATCTGCAAAATCCGGATAATCGAGTTGTCGTGAGAAATTCCATGTTATACCTCTTCTCTGTGAACAGACTTTACTCATGATCTCATTGTAAGTATGGAATGATTGACTGATGCTCCCGTTCTGAAGAACAGAGAGTTCTGCATCCCCATACATTGCTCTTATTATACTGATTATTTTCTGGGGTACTCCTTTTCTTCTTAATGCTTTCCATATGACGGCCGTTTGATGATATAGAAGGCTTTTTAAAGTCGACGTACAGTAGATTCTGGATAATGGTACGCCATTCTAGAAACTGTTCTATTACGATGCGTAGAGTGTTGGCTTGGTCTACGCAGCTTTTATTTGGCCGTAAACCGGGCTGTTCGTCCCGCAATATTATTTATATTTTGCTTTCTTGTATTATGAGTGCTAGTCTCTTGTAATTCCTACACTAATATATCTCTAAAATTCAGACAATGTAAGAACAAACTGTCAAGGCTGAGTCGTCTGATGGATATTACCTTAATCTGGTTCCTTGCGCAATGGGAGTACTATAGAAATCAACAACTTCAGTCATAATTCCACCGGAGTTTATCAAAAGTAGTATCTTCAGTCGGAGAACAGATGGCGTAATCTGATTGACGTACACTTTTTCTCTTAAATATACCCAAAGAAAGAAGTTCAACGGTGTCAAATCACATAATTTAGGTGACCAGTTAACATTGCTACGACATGAGGTAAAAAGAACCATTGTTTCGTTTGCTGTGTGGCAAGTGGCACCATATTGTTACAACCACATATCCTACACGTCCATATCCTCAATTTCTGACCACAAGAAGTCCGTTATCATCTCGCGATATCGAACACCATTCACGGTAACTGCTTGACCGACCTTATTTTCGAAGAAGTATGGCCCGACGACGCCGCCAGCTCACAAACCGCCCATAACAGTCACTTTTTGTGGATGTATCGGCTTTTCAGCCACCACTCGTAGAAATTTACGCACAATTCTCCCGATTATGGACACATATGGTCGATTACACTGCCAAAAAAATCACGAAGGCATTTTGAATTAAACCCCATATTCTTAAAAGGCTTCAACAATCTTAACACGCTACTCAATTGTGCACCTGTCCATGGTTGAGTTTGTCAAACACGGAAACAAAGAAATGTCAAATTAAATTGGGCAAAAAACTTGACGTCATTTGTGAGTTTGTTGGCTTTCAATGAGTCTAGTTGATCATTCTCCATATATAAAAATCAATATTTATTTACAGAAGCTGAGAAAGGGTTATTGTTGCTCAAGAGCGCATTTCATTTTCGATCTACCTTGGTTTTCACGTTTCAATAATTAAATTTATACAAATAGTTAAACGATGAGCATATTTGCAATAAGAAAATATACGTGTTAAATTAACCGGTTTATTCGGTATACGAAAAATGAATATTTTGAAAAGACTGTATTCGACAAAACAAAATAAATCGGTTAAAACCGGTCGAATATTAACCGTCCGATCTTCCTAATAATTACCATGCAAGACAATAGACACAATTACCATACAAGTAATATGATTAGCATATAGAGTATGTTTAAGCAAGTAACTTTGCATATTTTAAGTACAATATCGTAGCATATGCGTAGGCACCTTTTTTTATAAATTTATTTTTACAACAATTACAGCATTTTTTTAAAATTGAATTCTTTAAACTTCTGTGTACTAGGGTTGTCAGATCTGGCTCCAAACGTGACGATTTTAAAAGTGATTTGGCGACATAATTTTCGGTTTGGCGACATGGCAATTTTTTGCCTATTTTTAAATTGTTGGCTATTTTTAATAAAAAAAATACGAAAAATTAAAATTATTTTTTTGATATTTGTATGTGTGAAGTTCGTGAACATAGTGTATTTTTATGTATCGATTATAAATGGTTGCCGAACTTCAGTTATGTTCTCGGCAGCGAAAAATTTGTAGTTGCCTATATCGATCTAAAACTAATAGATTTTTAGATTCCAGTTTAATTCAATTATCGGCAGAACTGGCGAAATAGGTACGCAAGTGGTAAGGAAAAACTTTAAATTTGAAAAATATTGGAAAAAATTAATGTTTTTCCTTGTAAAAATCCACATATTCCTCAAGGCTATGAAGTATAATATCGCTTAAAAGCTCTACTTCGCTTCTTTTCAAATCGACTGAATAACTTAAAATCGGATAATACGCAGCTATGTTATGAAGGTACGAAAAACCGATTTTTCTGCCATAAAAATTTTATACTTTCAGTTTTGCTAAAATTTTTGTTTAATAGAATTGGCAAAACGTATATTATGGCGAATTTTGTCCACTTTTGACCAAATTTGACAATTCGGAACAAATTATTTTTTATTTTCAAAATTTTTTTTTATAATATAACAAATATAAAATTTGTTTTCAAAACGTTAAAAAAAGATGATTTGGCGAATTTGGTGTTTTTTTTTTTTAATTGAATTTGGCGATAAAGCTTTAAAAAGATCTGACAACCCTACTGTGTACTGTACATAAAATGTTTAAAACTCATAATTTCTATGTAGTAGTTTATGAAGTCATTGCATACTTTAGGATGTCTATAAAATAAAAATTTTTTAAGTACTCGTATATGTAAGATTTAACAGTATTTTGCTTAACAAATAATATATTTAATTAAACAGCGCATTCGAACGAAATAAAAGAGTCATTGCATATGCATAGGCGTTTTACACACAATTTAATATCCTTTTTTAATTGATTTTATCACTTTTTGCTTAATTTCATTATTAGTTTGTTTGGTAGTTTAAGTTTTATAATGTCATTCTAAAATATGTTAAAGATTAAAAAAATGTAAACTACTTTAGAGGGACCTAACTTTAATGAGCTAGTAAACAAAATTCTGCAAATACAAAAATGAATTTAACAAATTTTATTTAATTAAGTCTATTTGCTTTAGAAAAGAAAAAAACAGGCAAAAAAACATAACTGCAAAGGTTAAATCTAACAAAAATAAATTTTATTAAGGCCAACACGCAAACTAATAATCAAAGCATACTTTTAGTTACATTATACCTTAAATATTAAAAACGTAAGTTTAAAATATATTTTTTTTATTACTTAACAAACATCAGGTAAGTTTGTTTGCAGTACAATTTCTAATTAAACTTGAACATTTTATATCCCTAAAAGTAGTTTTAAAAAACATACTCGTACTAAAAGAAATATATTATGCGTGTGCGTGTGAATGTAAAAAAAAACTGGTGTGAAAGTCTTCGTCCTTATGTCCCTTTTAATTGTAACTTAACATCTTTCTCATCTTTCTTACTTTTAAACGCTTTCTAACAAACAAAAAATCCTTTTTTGAAGCTTAAATATTTCATAACAAAACATTATTACCTTGAATAAAAAAATAAAATGTAGTTTTATTTATAAAAGTAATTTCATTTCCTTAATTTTTTAAAACAAAATGTTTTACGAAATATATAGCATGTGACATGAACGTACATGCACGTTGCAAAGAGAACGTGCCCAGCTTATGCGGATGTGATCACACTGAACGACGTGGACGCATTCTATTGGAATTAGCTGTTAAGGAAAATACTCTTACCGTGCAGAGTAAGTTGGGAGATTTATACAATTTTTTCTATTTACTCTTTATTTTTTTAAATTAATAAGAGACACACATAAAAAAGAAGTGTTAAAAAGCAAAAATAATGAAATAGAAAACGAGAACAACAAAGAAAAAACTATAGCATACATTTAAGCTGCTAAGCTGAAAGTCGTTAAAATTTAATGCTCATTAAATATAATGATGTCATGACGTTCACACTTTATGCTCTTAGCCATTAAAAATGTAATTTATTAAGGGTAGTCATTTGCACAATTGAAGAAGTGAACAAATTAAAGCACAGTTTCAGGAAAATAAAATAAATATTTATATTTTTTAAATAACGTAAAAATTATACGATTCAAAAAATGAAGACTACTTTAAGGATTTGTAGGCCTTTTTTAATATGAAAGTTGTTTAGTAATTCGATGACTTTTTGATTTTTATTTTTCAGCATAGTTTTTTTTAATTCACTATTTATTTTTCAAATAATCTCTTTGTTTAACTAAAGTCTCTTACCAACCAGCCATTTCTACAAATGTTTAAACAGGAAATAGTCTGTAGGCAGTAATTCCAAAGAGTGCGCTGGATAAACTTGCAGTTCCTATCCCAACTCATAGAGTCCTTACCTAAGTAAGCACACTCGCTTAATGGAATACCACTTTGTTCTTCGCTAGATCGGGTCGTTTGGCTTCATATTTCATATGTCGAATTATAGGAGTATTGATAAACTGAGTACTATTCCTAAGCTAATGGAGAAGCTTGTGACTGGTTATTAGTATTCCTAATAAAGCTCATCATTGTATAGACTTTCGCCTCTCCTTGAGGGCTTAGAGAGTTTTGTTCCAGAATGTATTGTCTAGGACTGTGAAGTTTGTTTCGAAGTTACGCAGAATAGTCATTCCGTTCCGCTATGGTTCTTGTTATTTCTTTATGAACTTCCTGATGTTTCTGACTGTGGTATTTTATATTTCTAATGGTTATTTTGGCCAGACTTCTCAGTAGCCATTAGAGACCGTTACTATTACAATTTGTCTCGATCTGGGTATATTGTTGGGTAGGAAACTGTTATTGATGGATCATATTGACTAGTATTGATGACTAAAAAGGCTCGAGCTTACCAGAAGGAGAGCCTTCAGGCTCCCCAGAATATCTGGACTCGCATTGTATCTCGCGGACCAAGCTAGGTATCTTGGCGTGATCCTAGACTAGAGATTAGCGTGGAAGCGCGATATAAAGCATCACGCTCAAAAAGCCACGGTGGTTTACTATAGTTGTCGCAAAATGTTCGGTTGCCGCTGGAGTCTGACACCTAAAGTTATACTCTGGATGTACAGATCTGTAATTAGATCTATAACTACTTGGGAGGTGGTGGTATGGTGGCCTGCGACGGGGATGGCAACAGCCGGCAAGAAGCTGGGGAAGGTGCAGAGATAGGCGTGTATTGGTGCCACTGGGTCGATTCGTACCAACCCTTCTACCGCTCTTGATGTGTTGTTGCATCTACTGCCGATTGGATTGTATATTCGGGCTGGGGCCGCCTGTAACGCGGTAAGATTATAGTACTCTACAGTGTAGAAGACGAGGCCGGACTACATTCTACTTCTAACTACCGCACTCCGGAGCTCAACTTTGACAGGATATTTGATATGAGAATTCCTCCCGTTTTTAACGGAATCGGGGCGATCAACTCAGTGACTTCGACATCAAGGTCTATACTGATGGGCTAATAACCACTACAGTCTTCCAGATGGTTCAAGTGTTTTTTAGGCTGAGATATTAGCCATTAGGGAAGCATGTTCTCGGAGTGATACGCGAGGACGCGTCTGTATTCACAACATGTATGGACAACCGGGCGCACATCATACACATAACCAATCACACATATCCAACTCTCGATTGGTGAGAGGGTGTAGGGACTTATTGAACTTTCTCAGTATCTTTTCTGAAACGCACCTGGTTTGCATACCGGGTTACCGTGAATGGGTGGAGGAGTTAAGTCACGCGGGTTCAGCATCGAGTGTCATTGAATAAGGCTATTTTTGATTTTAGTTGGATGGAGCGGACTGCAGGTGGAGGCTGAGGAATTTTTCACGAGGCTGATTTGGACCGGTTATGATGTAAGACGCATTTGATAACTCATTGTTCGATTGAAAACCATCATGCCATCGTTAGTACGACCACTGTCGCAGCTGTGGCGAGTTAGAGAAAGAGAAGACTGTTGAACACTTCTTATGTGGATGTGCGGCACTTAAAACCGTGGTTGTAGTCTTTAACGAGTGATCGAGATATCTTGCATTGGACAAGGTGATCTCCTCGTTTGTCTCAACCTGACGGAGTAAGATGGTATTCCCGACATTTTGCGGTTTTCGAATATTTGTGGTTTTTCGCAAACTACTTGACACTCGCAGAAGTTACGGGTGGCCACGTAAGCTAACTAACCAACCAAGACTTAGGTTGTTTCAGGTTTTGTGAAGAAATGGTCCATGAAATTCACTGATTCTTATACATAATAAGAGCTAATAAGAGATTTTGGACTACATGGCGTTGATTTTTCAATGTAACTACTAAGATGGCAACACTTGCAATCAACTTTTTAGCTGACATTTCTGACCAAAACTTTTTTGGTAACCGTTCAACTGAAAAAGTCCATTGTTTAAATTTCTGGTCTCTGGTATCTGCAGAATGAATCTACAGTTTATCGCCAAGTGATATTCAGTGACTGATACCCGCCAGCCATTTTTAATTACTCTAAACTCTGATTCAAGCGGCTGACGTTCAATGCCTTCGCTATTTTTTAACAGCTTGCATGTCAATCTTGCTCTACAAGTTTTAATATTTCATTTGATTTCTCAATGAGTGCACGATCAGACCGAGATGCATATTATCATCGTTTTTTATTTTTATTTGTAGTAAAAAAGCATCACATAACGAATGTATTTCTTTAGACATTTCACTTATTTTCAAATCAATACAACTTTTTACACCAGCGATAAACTAAAGTACGTATCCACCAAAAAATTTACCTGAAATGTCATCTTTTAAATACGGTTTCGTTTAATATAATCGATCATTGTCATCATAATATCGACCCGACACTATTGCAGAACACTGCGACCCATTGGTTCTATTTTGCCCCTTTCGGGCTATAGTTTGCTTAGCAGATCTGCTGCCTTCCTAATGAACATAATGGTGAATATGTCACCCAGTGAGACCATATGTCTGCCTAAACATTTCCATCTAAGATTAGTAGCGAAATCCATTCAAAAGATTTCAGTGTTCCAAGCATCTGGTAATTTTCCGATCCTTAAATAGATTGAGGATGGCAATAAGTGGTGCTTCATAGCAAGGTTCTGGACCGATAGAGGGTGTAAAGAAACCCTTTCTGGACAATGCATCCGCTATTTCATTATCATCTATTCCACAGTGTCCAGGTACCCAAAACAACAGGACCTTTTTTCCAAAAGAAAGCTTTTGTAACGTATTGTAGCAATATTTGACCAGTCTAGATGTTATACGATACGAGCCAAGTTACCTTAAGAGCAGTTGGATCTCAGAGCCCACTGTCAAGGTTGATCTCCGCACATATAGCAATGGCCATGATCTCAGCCTGGAAGACACTCAGGGATTTTCGCAGTGGGATCGGAAAATCTCCGTTGGTTCTATGAACACCAGCACCGACACAGTCATTCATTTTGAAGCCATCGGTATAGCAGTTTAGATCAAACTCACTCCGCACTAAGTCCCCATTAGACAAATAATCCAGGTTCTGGAATTTAACCCTTAATCTCCTGTCAAAACACAGATCTAAAGGCATAACATTCACGACCAAAGATGGTTCTCCGACCACCATGCCTAGAATGGGCAGACTTTCCACGCATTTCGGATACTTTGGCGATTTAATGATGGGTTCTTTCCAAAAAACATTTTCTTTAAAATAATAGGATATTCACTGGCTGCTAAAAAATTAATAAAGAAGTCTCTGTTGCTTCCATGAACACCAGCACCGACACAGTCGTTCATTTTCAAGCCATCGGTATAGCAGTTTAGATCAAACACAGTCCAAACTAAGGCCCCATTAAACAAACAATCTCAGTTCTGGAAGTTAACCCTGAATCTCCTGTCAAAACACAGATCTAAAGGCATAACGTTCACGACCAAAAATGGTTCTCCGACCACCCTGCGTAGAACGGGCAGACTTCCCGACGCATTTCGATTCTTTACAAAAAACACTTTCTTTAAAAAAAATTTGATATTCACTTGCTGTCAAAAAATTACTCATAGTAAACGCTTAATATAGACTACAGTTTATGACAACAATGTTCACTGCGCACTTTAAGGAGCTGTGCTACTGGTTTTTGTAACAAAACTTTGTTTTAAATAATATTTATAGTTTTGCTTCTGTTGTTATACAATATAAAATTCTTATTAATGCTTAAGCGCCATAAAGTATGCTATTTATTTTAAATAGTATTCTGTTTTAAGCATTATCAAGTAATGCTCTTATAAAATGTGCACTTCTTACACTCATATCATAACATATCTCGTTTCATTTCAAATATTTTACATACAGGGTTATGTTGCAGAAGTTATTCTACAAAAATATAATTTTCAAAAATAATTCGCCCGTTCGTATACCCTTTAAAATATGTACATGCGAGTACCATTTGAAATCTTTCACTTGAGATTATATATAAAAGCAACAAATTAAAAATTTTATTGCTCTTATTCCAAATCTCTATAGATTGTTCTGCTTTTTTCCAATACTTTTTATCTTATTTTTTATAATAAATAACGAGCAAAATAAAATACATTTTTTGTAACAAATTGGTTTAAATTTCTTTTTTTTTGTATTTTTTTATCATTTTATTTATTCCCTTTATGTGTTTGTACTGTTGACAGTCAAAGAAGGCCGTAATCTCATTCCAATGGATCCAAATGGCTTAAGTGATCCATATGTTAAAGTTAAACTAATACCCGACGAACATGATAAAGGCAAAAAGAAGACACGCACCATAAAGGCATCATTGAATCCAATATGGAATGAAACAATAACATAGTAAGTATCTTATATATTCGAACATGTACGTACGTGTATAGATAAAAAGAAAGATAAAAAGAAAAAAAAATCTTTTGATAAGCTGTTGTTACTGCCACTTAACAGTTTTGCTAGGACTGTTGACATGAAGTCAGTCTACATGAATTAAAATTAAGATTAGTTTTAGCTCTAAGCATAGCTCTAAGTTCGTAGTCTAGTGTAAATGTAATTGTAATCTCAGTTTAAATCTAAAGCAATTCATATTAGCCCAACATGGCGGTTATAAAAAATGTCATTATTTCGTGTACTATGATGAAATTTCGTATACAAACTTTAAAGAATGCTTGCACACAACACAAGCGGCCTAGGTTCAAATCTCAGCGAGGACAATAAACATTTGCATCACGATTTTGAATTTTAAATATTTAAGAGGCTTCAGCTTTATCCAAATGATCCATCCAAGAAAGCCCTTAAGCATTCACCAGAGAGAAAGAGAAAAAGAAGGGCCTCGCAACGTAACCTCTTGGAGAAAAAAGGAAAAAGAAAAAAGGTTGGAGTCAATGATAAGCAGCAGCAGCAGCGGCAGCAAAACTACGAACCTATATTACCTGATACAGTAGATCAATCACCAGCTTAGCAGGAAGACAAACATGATTATTAAGACACTGAAACAAAGCAAAAAAGATGCCTCGTGGAAGCGATATGCTTCCAAAAGGAGTTACGAAAAAAAAAATCGGAAACTGCCAAAGTTTTCTCCTTCTTGCTGAAATTTCTACCAACAGATGTAGCAACTTTGTCAGCAGTTATATTTTGGTTATCCATGTTCAATATCTAGTGACACATCAACTATTTTGTCGTATTTTAGATGACGAATACCTCAGTCTAAAGGGGGCGATATTCACCGTTCAACTCCCTTTTTAACAATTCCTTAACATTTGAAACTTTAAACAGTAGGGAAGGCTTGCCAAACTTAAAAGTTCAGTTAAAAGAGAATATACTCTATGCTTTTTGGAATATAGGCATGACGCTTCGCACCATGGTTTAATGAAAAGAAATTATGCCAAAGTTCCAAAGATGGGTTAAGAAAATCCATAGTCCAGAGAAACGAAAATAGAACTTTATGGTCTATTGTTCTAAGAAATATTCTTGCTTGATATCTTAACTCCTTTGAAAAGAAATGCCGTTAAACAAAGTGTTACGAAGGCTGCCTTGGAAGAAAATTCGCTAAATTCTAAACTATAAAAGAACTAGGTCCTATGCTCTGATTATATTCAGTCTGACCGCCGTGAAAAGTACCACTCAGAATCGGCATAACATGACGAATTTGCCTTTACAGTAGTCGGTCAGCTGTCATCTTTTAAAATTGTCCAAGTCAACTTTTAAGTCTAGTCTGGGTCAAGTTCTAATCTAATCAAAGTCTAGTCAGCTTTCAGATTTAGTCTAATGAAGTCTGAATATTTTTCAGGTTTAAATATAGTTTCTTTTTATTGGATGTCTACTCAAAGCAATGAGTATAATCGAAGTCTTGTAGTCTCTCAATTCAATTTAAGTTCAGTTCAGTGCAATTAAAAAGTTTAGTCTTAACCTTATTCAGGTTCTATTATTATTCTTAGTCTAAACTAAGTTCTTTATCTAATTTAGTTTCGAGCCTAGTTTCCTGGTCCAATCTAATGGCGTTTTCTTTTCTGGAAAAAAATATTGCACTTTGTTGCCCTTAGGTGGCTGTGCTTATCTCTAAGAATGTTGCCTTTAAAATCCTCGATATTTTTTAATTTTTGAAGACGTTCTATGGCAAAGAACAAACGAAATGCAACATTTTTTGTCAGAAAAATAAAACGTCATAAGTCTTATTTAATCTGTTTCGAGTCTAAATCTAGTTTTTGTTCAACTTTAGCTTTATTCTGGTATTAGTCTAACCTAAGTTTAATCCAGTCTATATTTGATATTCGTAAAGTCTATATCAATTCCGATAATATTCTATGTTATGGAATAGTCAATGAGCTATTATTTTTTAATTATTTTTATATTTTTAAGCTCATTGAAAGGGACCTACAGTTTAACGCCGACTCCGAACGGCAAATGCATTAGAGAAGTTTTTCAATAATAAGTAATACTCATAACCAGTTACTAGCTAATGTTATGAGGTGATACCACTGTCGAAAAACTTTTTTTTTAAGATGGTCTGGTCTGGTATTGAACCGAGGACCTTCTGGTTGGTAGGCGGGTGTCTTACCTACCATACTACAGCGTAAAATCTAGTTTATTAATATTATCATTCTTCTCTAAGACAAGTTCAAATTTATTGTGGTACTGGTCAAATCTAAATAAAATTCTAGTCCTTGACTAGCTTCATTTAAGTATAAGTCTAGTCTTTCGGGTTCACGTCTATTTTTTGTTTAAGTCTAAATTTATTTCTCCTTAAGTCTACTCTTGGTGAAGGTAAAATTTAGTGTAGTGCTATAATCAAATCTAAGTAAAAGCTAAGCTAAGAGTGGAATCTCTTCGAACCTCAGGTGCACTCAGGTCATGTAATTGTCCTCATAATTTTTTCGACAGAAAGTTTGACTTAAGATTTCAACTAGAGATTTCTAGTCTAACAGAACGGCAGTTCCTAGCAATGTCAAAATACTAGACGGAGTAGGCACGGCATTCCCTCGCATGACTTTTTCAGGAGCTATGGTTCTGATGAGGAGAAGAGGACTATTTTTCACCACATATGCCAGTGCGCAGCTCTTGCTATAAAAAGACGAAGGTTCCTGGCCTCTCTTTTCATGTAATCTTTGATTGAACTCTCCAGAATAAGGGTTGCTGCAATTGCGAGATTTTGTTTGTAGCCAATATCGTTTCCTATGGAGACTGCTCTTACTCTTGTGAATCAGAATGGGCTCTACTACTGGCCTAAGTGGGACCTGACTGAACCTAAAAGATAAGTTCAGTCTTGTTAGTCTAAGTCTTGCTTGAATCTTGTCTGTTGCCAGTTTAAATCTGATTTCATTCTAGTCTTAGTCTTGTCTAAGTCTAGTTTTAGTATTTTCTTCTAAATACTAAACTTAGTTTAATTCTAGGCTAATTCTAGTTTTAGTTTTAAGGGTAGGTCTTTGCTTAGTTCTGTCTTAATCCATTCTTTTTTTAGCTTTTAAACAAATATTTTAATATTTTTCTTGTCTATTTAGTGAACTTAAGCCAGAAGATAAAGATCGTCGTGTGCTAATTGAAGTCTGGGATTGGGATCGAACTTCACGTAATGATTTTATGGGTGCTTTATCATTTGGTATATCGGAGATTATAAAGGTATAAGAAAATTAAGGCCTCCAGTTTATGAATATTAATTAAAAACGTATTTTTTAAAAAAGAACCCTGCCAATGGCTGGTTTAAATTGTTAACCCAAGAGGAGGGTGAATATTATAATGTGCCATGTGCTGATGCTACACAAGATTTAATCAAACTTAAATCGCAAATGAGAGTGAGTATGAAACTGAATATTCTTTGAAAAACTTTAAAAGCTTTCTTATGTTTTAACCTTAGAAATCTTCCCAAAGAAAACCAATGGTTATGCGTACGGAAACAAATCAAAATGCTTGTAAAACGGATATGATAAGAGCTTCAGATTTCAATTTTATTAAAGTCTTAGGCAAAGGGTCATTTGGGAAGGTAATACAATTTTTAAGCTGTTTCTCTATTGAAAGTATTGAAAAAAAAATTTTTGGTACAGGTTTTATTGGCTGAACGCAAAGGCACAGAGGAATTATATGCCATTAAGATTTTAAAAAAGGATGTGATTATACAGGACGATGATGTCGAATGTACTATGATTGAGAAAAGGGTATTGGCTTTAAGTGATAAGCCACCATTTTTGGTACAATTACATTCCTGCTTCCAGACCATGGACCGTTTATTTTTCGTTATGGAATATGTTAATGGCGGTGATTTAATGTTTCAAATACAACAGTTTGGCAAATTTAAAGAACCAGTGGCTGTGTAGGTTTCACTCAAAGATTAATGTTTTTATAAGTACTAATAATTGTGGTTTACCATTTAGGTTCTATGCTGCCGAAATAGCTGCTGGTCTATTTTTCTTACATAGCAAGGGTATTTTGTATAGAGATTTGAAATTGGATAATGTCTTATTGGATTCGGATGGCCATGTGAAAATAGCTGACTTTGGCATGTGCAAGGAGAATATATTGGGTGATAAAACTACAAAAACATTTTGTGGTACACCCGATTATATAGCACCAGAGGTATGGTTCTTTTAAATTTTATTGAACATAAAAAAAAACTTATACATGCAGATTATTTTATATCAACCTTATGGTAAATCGGTGGATTGGTGGGCTTATGGCGTTTTGCTATATGAGATGTTAGTGGGTCAACCGCCTTTTGATGGTGAAGATGAAGAAGAACTTTTTGCCGCCATTACTGATCATAATGTTTCCTATCCTAAGAGTTTAAGTAAAGAAGCAAAAGAGGCTTGTAAAGGTGTAAGTTTTTGTATATAAAAGATAAAAAATATGGAAGGGATTTATGTAATGAAATTATATTTCTAGTTTTTAACTAAGCAACCGGGTAAACGTTTGGGTTGTGGTCCCACCGGCGAGGAGGATGTACGTTTACATCCCTTCTTTAGACGCATAGACTGGGAGAAAATAGAAAATCGCGAAGTGCAACCACCATTTAAACCAAAAATTGTAAGTACTTGAACAAAATAATCTTAAAAACAAAGCTTAAAGCTTCATAAAGCTTTTTTAGCGGAAATGAAATTTCCCTTAACTTATTAAAATTTTAATCAAAATGTTTAAAAACGTATGCAATTTTTAAAAAAGCTCAAAGGAAAGCTGTTTTAATAATAAGCTTGATATAGCTTTGGGAAGCATCAATGAAAGGCTTTCCTGAGAGATTTCTCCAATTAAATAAAATTGTATTTTTTTATATTAAAATTTTAAAAAAGCTTAAGGTAAAGCTTTTCAAAGCTTTGTTTAAAAAATTATTTAATATTCAGGGTTTCTCCAATCCAATCAAGTTTTAATTTTTTTAAATATTGAATTTAAGCTTTGAAAAGCTTGAATAAAAATGATATCTTATATATTTCACATTTTAATTAAATTCTTTAAAAAATAATTAAATAGCAAAAATCATGAAAGAAAGCTCGGCAAAGTTTTTTTCATTTTTTATAAAACAGACATTTTGAAAGATTCTTTCAGTTAATTAAAATAGTAATTATTTTTATTAATGAAATTTAAAAAAGCTCTACCCAGTAAAGTTTTGAAAAACTTAAATAAAAGCATTGTAAAAAGATTCCTTCAACATAGCTATTGAAATTGTAAAAAAGCTTAAGGATCAGCTTTTTAAGATATGCAAAGCTTTTAAACACAACAGTTATATAAACAGATTCATTCAATTTTACAAAAAAAAAAAATTATTAAAACTTTAAGCTAAAAAAAAAACTAAAAATTCTAAAAGCTTACAAAATCTCTTGTATGAAAACTTTATTTTTGTATATTTTTATAATTTTCAATTTTTTTCCTATTTCCAGAAACACCGCAAAGATGTTTCCAATTTCGATAAGCAATTCACATCAGAAAAAACCGATTTAACACCCACAGATAAAGTATTCATGATGAATTTAGATCAAACGGAATTTGTTGGTTTCTCCTATATGAATCCTGATTACGTTGTAGTGCAGTAAACAAGTGATAACACAAAACTAACCGATTTAACGTTAAAATGGCAAAAGCTTTAGGTACAAAGAGGAAAATATAAACAAAAACTAAGACCAATTGTTTGAAAATGTTTTGATAAAATTTAAAGAAAATTTTTAAACGGACTTAAAAGGAATACTGAAAAACTAAATGGTCTCTCCAAGATGCAACTTGAACAAAATCTACAAAATTGATATTGTTTATTATTATTTTTTTTTAACATTATATTATATATAAATTTTTAATTTTAAGTAAAACATTATTGCATAATAATTTATATAATTTTTAAAGAAAATTATTCGAAATTACAAAAACAAAAAGACAAAGCAATATTATTTAAGTTTTAAGTTGTACTATAATGTTAAAAATAAAAGCAAATTAAAAACAAAAAAGTAATAATAAAATTGGAAATAAAATATATTTACAGAAAAAATTATTATTTCTTCTCCGTTTTTATTATTTAAAAATGTTTTATTATTTATTTTATTTTACATACTTTACAGTATGAAACAAAAAGAAAAGTCTTTTTGACACTTCAAAAATACAGTTTTGAAAAGACCTATAATACTGTAAAAGTTTGTTTTTAATTTAAAATTTGTTTCATTTATACGAAAAAGAGACATTTTTGTATTAAATTTATTTAGAAAAAAGTATTCAAAAGCTTTGAAATACTATGAAAGCTTTAATTAAACCAAAAATAAATTATCAAATACGATTTTTTGTATTATTTATTATTTAGCTTTAATATTATAAACTCCTTTTCCAATATTATGCATATACTCATTATTAAAAATATGCTTAAATAAAGCTTTTTTGTTTTAGTTTTACAAAAAGTTCTTTAAAAGCTTAAGTACACTATACTAGCTTTTGTTAATTTGAAATATATTTGGATTTTTCTTTAAAAATTTTTATAACTTCTTGTTCTTCTTTCTTAAACGAAGCTTTCTTTTGGAAGCTTTAATAAATAACCCTGGTTTCAATTCATTTAAAAATATTATATGTTATACTCTCCTTTCTAGAACATAATATGCATAAAAAGCTGTTTTTGTATTAATAATAATACTTACTAGTAAAGTTGCATTTAATTTCAAGACTTTTTGAAAGCTTTGACATTTAAATAATACCAAATTAAAATAAAAAGTTGTATTTATTTACAAATTTTTGTTAAAAAGCTTTCTGTATTGCACTCTATAAATAACAAAATCCTTAAAAGCTTAAAGTTACAGCTAAATTTTCAGTACAAAATTTACAAATACATATTTACTATAGAAGAACAATTTAAACAATTTAATATTCTTAGTTCATGTAAAGAATTTTGAGAAAAACTTTAAATAACTATTACAAACTTTTCACACAAAGTTTTCTTTTGTTTAAAAACTTCAAAGTTTGCAACTTTTTATTTTCTCCTTATATTAAAAATAAGCAAAAAGTTTTATAAGATTTTATATTTATTCCACAAATTGTAATTGTCAAAGTTTGAAAAACTTCAAAGCCTGAAAAAAAATTCAAAGCTTGAAAAAAGCTTTTTTGATATACATATCTTTCTAAGGAACTAAGGGGAAGTTTATATGATCGGAGTCAAAGCCACTTTTTTCAGCAATATGTATAATGTATTTAGAAACGTTTCAATATATTTTTGATCATCATTTTCAGTAAACTTAATGAAGCCTTTCACTGTAATGTTGAACTTATTTGTGTATGAAACTACACCTGATTCCTGCAGGTACTCGATTTTTTACAAAAAGTCGTGTGATTTTAAAGCACTATCACTCAAAGCATTGTTACCAACACTCTCCACAATAAATAAAAATGATGTATTAATTGTCAGAGAGATTAGATTTTGGCTGGTTCTTTTAAGAGATACCCTAACTCTACGGAACTAATTCATAAGAGTTTTTAAGGAGCAATATATATGTATATATCACAGTGGTTCTTCTACCGTAAGTCAACTTAAAGTTTTTAAATTGTTTTTAACACTAGAAAGACTGAAACTTAGTATATACCTATATTGCCCAAAAGCAGTCAAAATGTGCAAAGAAATTTGTTTAAAATTAATTTTTTATAATTTTAATATTATTTGTATTTATATTTATATTAAAAGTTATTATAAAAATTTTAGAAAAATTATTTATTCATTATTTGTAAATTTTAGGCAAATGAAGGCACAAATCTTTTTATGTGTACATCGTCCGCAAACATTCTTCTGACATTTTTCACATTTATTATTTGTTTTGTTATTGTGGCAAAATCGTACTTGACGAATTTTGCGTTTGCCAATACAGAACCGAACTGGTCATATAATAAATTTACTCAATTCAATAATACGAGTCATTTGGTTATATAGGTATAACATATATATGTATATATATAGGAGAGGGGAGGTAATTATAATTATTAATAAACGCATTTATTTGTTGTACAAAATAGTCACAAAATTCTAAGAAATTGTGTCATTATATACATAATTATTTTTCTACTTGAAATTCAAACGCAGTCAAAATGACTTCCTTGAGCCATCTCGTGTTAAAGATGAAAAACTGTTTTAATTTTATAATTTTATATATCCTCTCATATAACAAAGCGAAATATAACTGCATTTTTTTGTGACAGAAGAGTATGGAAAACACGATAGATTTTCACAGAGTGTAAATATGGCCACTGTATATCGGTTTCTTGCAAAAAATAAAATTAATCAATTTCTAGTTGACTCATTTTAGAGGAACCAGTGCAATATATGTATATAAGTATTTCAGAAGGATAGCAACAGTGGCGAAATTTTAAAACGTGACATAATTCCTTTGTTCATGTTTACAGCCATAAAAAAAGTGTTTTTATTTGAATAGAATAGTCAAAAACCGAAAATCGATTAACTGTTTTTAATAAAATACTTTTTTCCTTTTAAGCTATATATCTATGTATAACTGTAAAAATAGATCTTTAAATTTAAAATATGTCTTCTATTACTCTTTATAGACTATATTTTAAAATAAAATAAAATGCCTTAATATAGGCTTTTGTTTAGCTATTTCTTCCTCATCATCTTTAGCCTTTAATTAGGATTTTATATATTGTTTTAAACTTAACATAACTAAACTCATTATTTTGTAAAAAAAAATCAACATTTAAAATCATGTCAACAAGGCTAAATACAATATTTTAAGTCTACTTAAAGCTCCTTAAGTTAGACTTTCGTTATAACCGGGAAACCAGAAATATGCAATTGCATGTTTTTTCTCATGCAACCAATCAAGTCGGGTGTAAGATATTTATCCGTTTCATGAATTTTTATAAATTTTATCATTGATTTGTTAGTGCATATTTTGGCATATATCGCTCATGACAGCATTTTTTGCTTTAATCAATTTTAAGAGCATGTTTTCGACATTTTTTCGTATTTAGAGATCGTTTTAAAACTTTTTATGGCATATTTGGATTTTATTATGCTCTAAAATAATTTTACAGCGCAAGCAAAATTTTCATTTTAAAATTTGGCCAAGTCATGGCTTTTGTGAATTATCTGTAAATTAAAATTTATTGCATTATCTAGGTCTTGATTAAGTTTATTACCACTTAATATAAAGTGCGTTCAGAAAAAGTTTAAAGTTCAAAAAATATGTTTGTATGTCAAAAATACTTACCAAAAATGCTTAGATGACGTACGCAAATGTATAAAAGACCAAACTTTATGTATTTCAGTGGATGAAAAAACTGATGCTTCTGGAAAAAATGTTACAAATGTTACTGTGGGTGTTCCATTAAATCAATCACTTCACATTTGCACAACTTTCTGACAATTGTTAAAGATATTGGACGTAAAAATAAAAAAAAACTTGATTTTGCTTTTTGTGACAGACGCTGCTCTGAATATATAACAATAAAAGTTGCTAAAACCATTAAGGTAACTTAACCTAAACTAAGGATGTTACTTGCATTACCCCTCGCTTATATGAACGTATCGGAGATCAATACGAAAATGTTAAATTAGTTATTGCAAATGTAAAGAAAGAGTAATTGTAAACTCCAAATAGAGTACAAATATTAAAAGAAATGTATCTAGACCTTCGATTGCCGCCAGAACCAGTTAAAACTCGTTAGGGGAACTTGGTTTGTGGCCAACTTAGAAGTTTAAAGAAGTTCTAAACACATTAAATAGTGCGGAGTCTCAATACCTTAAAATGGCAATAGATGGACTAAAAAGCGTAAATTTTAGAAGTGAATTGACTTTTAATGCTGTAAACTTCGATTTAATTGATAAGTTACTTCAAAATTTGCAAACCATTGGCCTAACAGTAGCTGAGCAGTATGCCATATTAACTGAGACGTTTTAGAATATTATCAAAATGAAAGATTGTAATAAAAAACTTAATATTAAAACTAAGCTAAAGCAACAAACGAAGGACTTGATATAGTAAAATTTATATGTCAATATATAACAAAAAATCTTAGCGCATCTTCTTCAAATCAAATTTTTAAATATGGTCTTAAGGAATTGTTATCCTTTAAAGAACATGCTTAATATATACAAAATTGCTCAGATGTAAGAGGCAACGCTTTACATTTGAAAACTCAATGTAAAGCGTTGTCTATCAATGCTTTGTTGTTTATTGCAACAACAATTGCCAATAAAATATGTCTGCTTACTTTGCCAAAGGCGTTAGCGTATGTATTCAGATCTCCTTTGAAATCAATCTGTTGTATTGTCTCTGTGTTGTTATTTTTTATACTTATCTTACTTTAAATAGATTCAAAAGATATTAAATTGTTGAATAAAGCTTAACAAAGAAGAAATGTTTGCTTTTTTTAAATATATATTTCAAATTTTAGATCATATTTTCGAATTTTTAGTGCATATTTTATGCACATAAAACACTTTTTTAAGAGCATATTTCTGGTTCCCCTCGTTATAAGCCTTTATCTCAGTTTTCATATACTCAAAACACATGTCTTAATATAGACTTTTCGTTGTTTTTCTTTATTTAAAACATATTCCCTAAACATATTACGTATATATTTATAGAAAAATAAAAAAACTTAGCATAACTTAAGGCATTATTTCTTGCGAAATCATTTAAAAATACCCACTCACCATCAAAATAAACGGAATATGATGAAAAAAAGAAAATCCTACGATTAAAACTATAGAGTAATTATTGTTATAAATAAAATTCAGAAAAACTGTATTTACTTTAATAAACCAAAGCAATATACGCTACAACGTATAAAATTAAATGGAAAAATATATATGTATGTATAAACGTAAAAAATGTTTAAAAAATATAAAAACAAATAAAATTCTTTAGCAAAACGATAAATTTAGCGACACATTAAATGAAATTCAATATCTTTAATAAATTTAATTTAAAAAAAAAACAACAACAAACAAGATGCCATTACAAACTGCTATATAGAACAGAATCAAATACATATCTCTGAAAACCATCATGAAAAACAAAACAAAAACAAAATTAAAAAAAAAAATTAATTTAAATTTAATCAAGTATATATTTGCTTATTAAAACCAAGAGAAAGCACTACTTCCACTTAAAAACGAAAAAATATTATAAAGAAAATATTAAGATACCTTTTTGTTATTAAAAAAGAAAATGTGGCCTATAAAAGCTATTTAAAGTTAAAAAAAAGTAAAGCTAATAAAAGATTTAAACAGACTACAATCAGGGTTGTCATAAAATCCAATGTTACGGTATTGGATTTGAAAGCGATAGTAAAAATACATACTTTGGTGTCATGAACTCCAATGTTATCGGTTATTCTTATTGCAAATAAATCAAGCGGATAACAGCTGTCGATTTTGGTATCTCAAATAAACTAAGTATCTTTAAATTGTAGATATTCATTTTGTTTTTTTTTTTTTCTTCCTTCGATCTAAGGTTTTCTTTAAATTCCATTTCTAAATACAAGACCTGCTGATAGCAAATGTATCGCTTCATAAATTTGAGCATATCTCTGACAGCTTCATTTAGCTTAAAATTTACAAAGAAGTGACAACAGTTCTTTGATTACGTCAAGTAATATATGACAAGCTTCTTTATTTAAATGATAATAACTATGAATAGCAAAACCCAATTAACCCATTTTTTTAAACTGCTTTATAAGCTGAAAATAGACCCAAAAAAGCCATATACAGTTAGCATCATTTAAAAATTAGGTTTTATTTATGACATACATTAATTCAAGTACATATGTATTTTTTCTTCCATCACTCCTCTAGGGAGCATAATGGATTTCCACAAAGCATCCACTGCCTTGTTTCAGTTTCAGTAATCAAGTTGATTTTCAAGCTAAGTAGATGATTAACCTATTGTAAGCTGCAAGGCTTCTTTAGATGGTTTTGTCCGGAGGGAGGTTGAAGGCTTTTTACTAAGCACTCGAAGCCGCAATGAAATTTTTTTGTCATGTCCTTTGCTGGGATTCGAACCTAGGCCGCTTGTAATGTATGCCTGCACTCTACCCACTACACCACGCCACCCCCACCATTACATATGTATTTCTTTATTGAAATTAAAATACAAATACATATGACATACATACATATATAAAAACTATTATAGATAGGATAACGAAGACCACATGTTCGGGGTTGTGACCAGAGGCTCTAGTGAAAATCGGACTCACGACCCATGAGTTGACAGACTAGCACACTACATACTAGACTGACGGGGAACTCTAAATCAATTATGTACATATTTTAAAATTCCATGAACGTTATATTTGCTATTTTCTGCGAATATAACAAAATTCTTCAAGTATTCGGCTTTTGAAGTTATTTGCTCGCAAAACTCAAATGCGATCTTCAATTTTGTAAATGTGCTAAGCGACCATGAAAACCTTTTTTTCTAATCAATCTTTATATGGTGAATGCTAATACTTTTGATGGAGCTCATACAAACAATTGAGATTTGTTACTGCCTCCGACAGTATATCACCTCATATTTAGAATTTCGTCAATTTGCTTGTAGCCCATTAGAAACTTATGATCAGATTTCTTGTATTTTCATTTTTCATAAAACTTGCATATAATAAATAATTATATGGACATTTACGACCTCAATTGATCAATAGGTGAGCGCATCCTTCAGTCACACCAAGTATGTGAAAATCCTCATCGACCTGATCTTTCCAAAAAAGTTTTGGTCGCTTTATTTTAGATCATCGGTCGGGTTCAGCAGCACACACGTTTGGAATCGGGGTATTTTAATGTATGCGTGAGACATATTACAGCCAACGCAGCTGTTGTACTCTAATGCGCCTAACAAAAGCTTTGCATACAGCTCAGAAATCATACGGAGACGATACGCGTTATTTAAGACAACGGGTGCATATATTTTTCGAAGAAAGGCTTATTTATTTATATATCAATAATAATAAAATTAACGTCTTGTGTATGTGGGTTTATCTCGAAAATGCTTACTAAGTCCAAATTAACAACTGTTAGCAAGAATGATTCTTCTTATATCTCTGAGCTGACATTATTAGTTTTGTTTATGGGCTCAAAGTTAAAATTATTTGCACCCAGGCGCATGATATGTTTGTCTGTGGTGACCATAAGCTTCTTCTTGTCTTCATTCACCACCAAACCCACATTATTTAACTTTTTTCAACTATGAAGAACACTGATGAATACCATTATATTGATATCATTGGCACATGCGAGGAGCTTGTGGAATTTATTGTAAAAAGTGTCACTCGTACTTACCGCAGCATCCATCACTATTTTCTCTATTACAATATTGAAGATAAGCTTATCTGAGTTCTCTGTTAGTATCAAACCATTGTGAGAGGCCCTTGCCTATTTGCCCTGACGTCTTTGTATTTGTGAACGTCAACTTACACAGTCATACAAGCTGAATAGGTAGGTATTTCGAACTCTAGCACAGCTTTATATAATTTATTCGTATAGGACAAATAGATGGTATGTATCGATCTCTTTCTATTGTGTTTTCTCCAGAACTTGGCGCACTGAAAATTGCCGATCAGTGTACCGACAATAGATTCCAGTAGATCACAAATTGAGCTCAATACAATTTCATAAGAGATAGATAGAAGACTATAGTTGGCGCAGAGGCTAAGATCACCCTTCTTATAAATAGGACAGAGTACCCCGGAATATGATTAAAAAGCTTAAAAATAGTAATGTATTAAACGTATAGCGAAAAAATTATTTTCCAACCAATATTTTTTAAAGAACAAACCAAAAAGCTCTTAAAGTTACATATTTAAACCGGATTTTCGACCAAAAACAGATTAAAAGCACAATTTTTTAAAATATTTGAAACCCAATAGCTTTAAAAACTTCGTTTTTTAATACACTAGTTATAAGCTTGCAAAGCAATGAGAAAAAACAAAACCGCCTTGGAATCAATGACACCATCGAGTCTAGCTCTTTTTTAATCTATCTCTGCATTTCACAATAATATTCGATTTGTAAAAAATTTTTTTAATGTTCTCAACTTCAACCTCATATTCTGTATTCTGAAGCTGTATATTAAATGAAATTTAAAACATTAAGGTTTTCAAATCTATAGACAACAATCTTTTAATACATTATCTACAACACAAAAATATCTTTTCAATTATTTAATTTTAAACATTTTCTAAATTCCCAATAAGAAAAGAAATAAAATCCTAAAAACTCCTTAAGAACAAGGAAATAAAAACTAAAACAAAAGGTAAACAAACGTGACTCGTTTATAATGTTTGCCCCTGCATTATAAAAAAACGAGTATTTTTTCTTTTTTGGAAAAGATAATTATTAAAATTCCATTAAAGAAAAAGGAAAAACATTTTTAAAAAATAATTTTAAATTAAAAATAACAAATCATTTAAAAAAAACATAAAACCAAAAATAGAGAATAATTTTTAATATCTAATAATTTTGGTGTTCTTTTTTAGCAATAATTTAAAAATTTTAATATATAGGAGTCTACAAGTACCACAAAAAAAAAAAACTGAAGCATATTTTAAGGTATAATAATTACTAAAAAATTCAAAATATATTAAAAGCGCCATTAAAAATTGAATTAACAATAAAAATAAATAAAAAAATATGTCTTCAAATTAGTAATACATAATAACATATTTAAACATACAATATGGCCTATTTTAGTATGTATGTTTAAGGAAATCATTAAAAAAAGAATCGTAAAAAAATTACATGAAAATATATTGCATACTTTAAGCCTTACAGATTCATAAAATTAAACAAAAATAAAAATAATTTTATTAATTAATGAGTGTTTAAAACCAAAAACGTTTAATATATGTATAAAACCTAAGGCAAATCATCTTTAGGGATTTGCTCTTATTTCTAAAATAAAAATTATCATAGACAATTTTTAGGATTATAAAAACAAGTTAGCAAAACTTTCAAGCCTAGAAAATATTTTCTTTACTCTAAGAAATAAATAAAATTTCTACAAATTATCATATTAGTATATGTTGCTAAAATTTTAAAATATCTTCAAGTCAAAATACTTTCAGCATTCTTAAGACTATGTTAAGAAGAAACAATCTTTCAACTTTTTTTCTAAAGCCTACTTTTGAGCAAAACTAGATCGTATTACTGTAAAACTAGACTACTTTAGATTTTCATTACATACCAAAAGACTGTGCTTTCAACTGAAATATCTTTTCTAAAAATCAGTAAAAATCAAACACTATTGCGTTTTAGGTTGACAGGATTTAATATCTTTAAAATCTTATCTTTTAAATTCTTCTACTTGCGTTCAGAAAAAAATAAGTGCATATTTTGATAAAATAGATCTTTCAGAGCCTTTTAACTGGTTATGTTTCCAATGACCTTAGTCAGCAAACAGCCTTTCATCTGATCTGACTAGCTGGTTAAAGTTAAATGGTAATGGTTGACCATATAATTTAAATTTTACGCAATGACTACTGCATAAGCCCAATTTTCAAATCCGCAGCCATAACTAAGCCAATATTTTGAAGCAGATCTTTTTACGTAGCCACTATATTTGAGTCTAGAGAAAAATAAAACGTCTAACTCGAACTTATTAGAAGTCAGAGTGTCCTTGTGGCCAAATTTAATCACTAAATTTAAGTCAAAATACTGTAGTTTTTCATTAAAAATCCATTTTTCACTGCATGTGTAATACTACAGCCAACTACACTAACCAATATAAAAATATTTTCATGTCAAATCCACTATGCCTAACGTCTATTTTGAAATCTAATAATCCGTCTAATGGCATGTTCACACTACACTTTGAATTACGTTGTTCGCTGTTAAATATAATTACATAAATCATCCTTGTTCACACGGTATTTATTTGTGTGATTGAAACATAAACAAACTGAATAAACAATCAATTTAACAAATTTGCAATGTTAAATGTATGATAAGAATATTTTAATTAGCTCTTAATTAAGAAGTATGCTAAAATCAATCGATAAAAACTAGAGATTACATTAATTTTTTGGTAATAAACAGGGTAGTTAAAATAGAACGGCATACATGTTGTGACATTCGCATTCAAAATTTTTTAATGTGGATTGTGTCTTATAATTATGGTTTAAGTTATGAATGAGAGAGTGAATCTTGTCGCGTGAACATAGTAAAACTCAAATAATTATATATAGCAATGAGAGATTATAGGCGATTTGTAATAACTTAATAAAGCTAAAAAGCAGCAATAAAGAAATCAAATAAAACCCACTTACCTTAGTCTTGAAAAATTCTTTAAGATCTCTTTCGTTAATCTGTTGCTGGTTAATAATATTACTGACTTAAAAATTTGTTATTTTGATTGTGTATGTATATTGTGTATGTATTACGATGACAATCTAAAGCAAATTAAAATAAAATAGTATAATTAAAATTAGCATATAATTAGGCGAAAAACTTAAGTATTATAAAAGTACTACAAGTGTGCTTTAAAATTTTAAATTTTAAAATGATTATCGTAAAGTATTTAAAAGAAAATTATAAAAAAATAATTAATTGTTTAAACTCATATTTAAGGCAAAAATATTTTGAAACATCACTTTAAAGTGTTTTAGAAAAAAGCCATCATCGTTAGTTCTGTAAAACTTTCTTACTTTACTAATTTTTCTCTTTTTTGATTAAAATTTATTTTTTGAAAAGCATGGAATAGCTTCAAATTTAAAAACCTAACAGTTTTTTATAAAATTTTCTTAATTATTGTTACTATAAACACAGTTATTAACAAATTTTCATATTTACCCTAATAGTGTTTGACGTAGTCGTTGTGGAATTTCTAAAATTTTATAATTATTAAATTATTTCATTTAACTAATTAAATGATTTTATTTTATTATTATATTTTATTGATTATTATATTTCAATTGCACAATAAATACGTATTTGAGTTAAAATTGTAAAAAATGTTAGCAAAATTTTTGGTTGCTAATTTTCTTACGAAAAATTAAGGCGATTACCTCAAACACGTTAGCGCACTTCTGTTCAACGATGCTTTCAAATTTAGCACTACAGCAGTGGTTTATTTGATATGTTTTTGGTATTTTTCAAAAGATTTCAATTTTTTTCAAATATTTCCTAATCTTAACATCTACTCTACAAGAAAAGACCTAATAAAATACACTTTAAGATCATCGTTAAGCTTATAAATGAAAAATATATATATTTTATAACTTACTTTATTAATATTAAAAATAAAAATAAAATTAAATAAAATAACTTTAACTAGTAGCAAAGCTATATTTATACATATAACTAAACTAACTTTATTTAATATAAAATATTAATGATATGAAAAATATTTAAAAAAGAAACAAAAAACTCGGAGCATTAGTACCTTTAAACTTATCTTAAAATTAAGCGAAAAACAAACAAAAAAAATACTAAATATTTAGTGAACTAAATATTTTCTTCTAAAAATAAAAGGTAATTTTAAATAAAGGCAAGAAAAATTTATATATTATATATAAAAAAAAATCTTATTTAAAATATTAAAATATTATAGAAAAACTTTATATACACCTTGATAATATTATTATTAAAGAAAAATTAAATTTAAATAATATTAACTACTATATTAGAGACAAAAAAGGGTACCAAAATATTACAAAATATTAAAGAAAAATAATAATATAGTACTCAATATTAAAAATAAAAAATTATAAAAAATAAATTCTTTCGCTCTTAAAATATTATATTAAATAATAAATATTATTTAAATACATAATATTAAATTTGTTATTTTAAGAAAATTTAAATAAAAAAATATAAAATAATAAATTTATTTTTTTTCATTTAAAATTTTAGTATGTAATTGAAATAATTTTTCTATATTTTAAATAAAATAAACTTTATAGCTGTTTTCTTTTTTTAAATAATAAATTATATAAAACAAAAACTTTTAAATAATTTTTAAATTATTAAAATATTAATATCCTTCATTATAAAAAAAATTAAAACAACAACCACACAATTTTTCTCAACTCGAAATAGTAGTAAGTTTTGAAATTTATATCATAAATAAATCATTAATAAATTCAAATCAAATCAAAAAAAAAAAAACAAACAAAAACATATTTATTTCAATAATAAAAATCTAAATGTAATGCTCATTTAAACTACAAAAGAAAAAAGAAAATAAATATACATTTAATGCCTAAATGAATTGTACGATTTGATTGTATTTAAATAAAATAAAATGGAAAAAATATGAAAACAAATCCTAAAACCAACCTAAAATTATACTACTTTGAAAATAAAATAAAAAATATAATAGAAAATAAAATAAATTCTTTAAATCGTAACCTAAAAATCTAATACTTTTTATCTTTTTACTCCTTTAAAAAAACAAAGAGCAGGATCTGTAGCTTAAATGGTACATCACCATGTGTTGGTTGGAGGACTACATCTTAAAAACAGTTTTGTGTGCCATTTTACAGTCCAAAATGGCTCTATATTTATATTGAACTTTTTTAGTGTAACTATCCTATTTTCTTCTTAATTGGGAACTACTATCGATCAGTTTAGCAAGTACTTTTTTCTCAGTTAAACACTCACATATTAGCTAATTTGTTCATCACATCGAAAAGCTCTTTGAATTAATCAAACAACAACTAATGATTATTCAAAGCGTAATTAATTAATTTATAGAGCATTTGTCAGGAAAAAAAACCTGATAAATTTTAACACATTATCGTTTGTTTTTTGGTACCAAATATCGATCATATTCAAGTTCTACCAATTTTCTTCGAAATAATTGCTTCTATGTTATCGTTTACATACTAATTTTAAACAGCAAGTTATTAACCGAAGGTTATTAGCCTTTTAATGGACGATCATATTAGATACAGCTGAAAAGGTATTGTTCGTAAAGCCGTTCGTTCGCTACGTAACAGACACTAGTCGAAACCATGTCCAAAAGGCACTTATTTCAGAGCGAAACCTACTCACTGGCGGTGGTCTCCAGATTGGCAATCAATGACATTTGCCCTGAACTATCTCTAGTTTTTTATTAAAAAATAATGTTGAAAGCTTTTAAAAATATTCTGTATTTATAAAGAAGATGCTAAGACTACCTTTCAAGTCTCCCGCTGATATATAAATTTATTGAGATTTACGATAATAAATATTATTTTTTCTGGGAGGTGCCACGCCCATACTTCCTGTGGAGTTAATTTGTTAACTTAATGTGGACTCCAATAATAGAATACATATGGGAAGTTTAGACTCTATTTCTTATAGTTTTCTCAAGATATACCGTAATAACTACTTATTTCGTAGGAATGAATTATAGACCAAAACTTTTCTTTTTACCACTTATGAGCCCCTCAAAATGCACTTTTGTACAACACATTTTCGTAAATGATGAATGTTAGCAAACAAAAATATTTGCTTTAAGAAGAAAACATGCTTATCATTTTAGAAGAAAAGTCACTTATCTTATAATTCCCGGTTATCCCCTATTCGACGTCCAATTTAAAAAAAAAATTACCCTATTGCACTTTCGTTGTTTTTCTGCTTTATTTCCTTACTTTAGAGAGGCCAATTTAATAAATTTTGCTATGTTAAGAGTATCATAAGAACATTATAATTAAAAGCTAAAAAGGATGCCAAACTTGAGACCTAATTTGAAAAAAAAAACCTATAACACTTTCGTTAGCTAGGTCTATCTGTGTTCAAAATTTCACCAAACAAAAAATAAGCTTTCAAAGAAATTTATAACATACATATGCATGGATTAAACTTATTATTATATAATATACATATATTACTAATATATTATTTAACTTAATTCTATCTGATTCAGAAATTTGTAGTTGCCTATATGACAACTGCAATGAATCGAATTTTAGTTACAATACGTATGCAATTTTTGCAAATGACGACACAACTAAAGTTCAATTGCCACCTATAATCAACCCAATAATTTTTTCAGTATAGATATTTAGTTTTTTTATTGAGAACGAAGATAGATTACTTTTTAAGTGTATAAAACAACTGCCATTTCTTCTCAATAGAATCTTTATAACAAATTTTTAATATAAGATTATAAAAGTAATAAAAATAATAAAACAACAAACAGAAAAGCCCAATTAGTAGCCTAAAATGAATGTAAAGTAATGTTTAAGTGAATTATTAAAATAATACTCATAATTTAATTATGAACTACAACTAAACACTAAATCTTTGGTTTTTATATGAAAATTCGGATAATATTTAAAATATCATTTAAACTTATGTATAGCACTTGCCATTGCTCATAGAATTTCTTATCTTAGGTCTATTTCTTTTCAATTCGAATTCATACAAAGCCAAACCAAATTGATGGACAAATGAGGAGAATTGTTTACTTATATAAGAGAAACTTAGTTCAGGTTCTTGTTCTAAGGCACAATAACCTTTAAGATTATCTTCAGACCAATGTGGTGGCTCTAAAACACCTGGATTTCTAGCCAAGAATTTTGGAAATGCTTCTGTTGAGAGATGAGGATAGAAGTTTCGTTTAAGATCGTAATATAAATAAGTAGAATTACTTTGTTCTAATATATAGCCGAGATCATCACTTAACGCTGTAGGTATGGCTAAGAAAACACGATATCGTATCTTTTTTGTTTCTTTTTTTAATTCATTATTTGCTATGATGAGTTTAAGTTTGGCTATAACCTGTTTTAAATCTAGGCTGCCATACTCATAGACATAGAAATCTTTTTGTCTTTTATAACGCTGTTTGGTATGACGATTAAAGTGTACCTTTTGAGAACTGGGTATATTTACAAAAGACAAAGGAAACATATACGTATGGGAAGTAATTAAATGAAAATGTTGATCGTGGGATTTAAGTTTCACTGCTTGCTCAAAATATTGCGTCAAAGGGAATATGCCTGCTTGATGGACAAAACCAAAGAATACGGTTAGGGCTATATTTGCAATATACCATAACTTTAAAACTGGCACAGCGGATACTTTAGAGCAAAGCAAATTATTATATAAAAACCTAAGCCAAGGATGTTCTACACGAAAGGGGTAATTGGCAGCAAAACCAGTTATAAGTTTCGGCCCATGTAACAATATGATAGGAAATGTAAAGGGTATTAAAAATCTAGGCTCCTGGTGATTGATTAAAGACAAAAAGAATAGCGGTATAAATATTGCCCCAGACATAAGACCTACTATACTTTGGGCTCTAGGTAATCCCTGATATTCAGCTTTAAAGAACCTTATCATCATATGGGCAAACGAAACCATAGCTATTACACCTAAAATGCCATAAAGTAAGGGTATATTTACAAAGAGGTGTATATATTTTGGATGTAGACCATGTTCTGCAGTTTTCTTAGAATCTAAATTATACTTTATAAAATTCCAGGGGGTGAACACAAAGTTCTCTATGCCTATGTTCATGGTTTGTATTTCGCCGGCCGTTAAATGTTGATAATATATGGAATCGCATAAAATAAAGAATAATGTACAGGGTATAGCACTTAAACAAAATAATATCATGCGAAAGTGGAAATCCGTAAAGGTAACTGTTTTTGTACCCAGACCCCTTAGCAGCCAATAAAAAACCATAGGTGAGCCAAACAGTAAAAAGGTGGGACGATTAAAAACACCCGCCACACATACCGACGACATGGCAAATAGCCTATTGAAATTATGGGTCGGTAAGGCATTCTTCAGTTTCCATATTTTAACACGTTCCCCTATCGAAGAAGCTTTATCGTATTTCTCCTCTAGAAATTCCTTTTTATAGACTACGGTATTAGTTGTTATCATACACTCCGCCACTAGATATAACAACAAAGAGCATAAGCACATTTCCAAGGTATTAGAGAAGGTGTGAGTGCCAAATACCAGCATAACCCAACTGCTGCCCATGGCCAGCAGACGTATTTCATACCTTAAGCTATACAAACAGCAAACCCGATACATAGACCAATCGTTTATAAAGGACAATATACAATAGATAAGTCTCGGAAATACTAAATAAGTATAACTGACCAATATCTCTATGCTGAGGTATTCCTTTAGGTAAACGGCTGCAAACTCTAGAAAACTCCAGGGCACTCTTAGCAAAAGAAATGGCAAAGTAATGCTGCGCACCGGCATAGTATTATTGAATTCCCATGTTCTAACATGTTCCAAACGAAAGTGATCACCTGAAAGAAGCACTGTTATTAAAAACATATGCCGCCTTTTAAAAGCATTATCTGCATATCTTACCGTTCATCACCTCAACTGTTTGAAAGAATTCATCCGGATGCACATAGCCATTTTGAGGTATAAATACGAGGACTATACGTAGCACAGCAAAAAATAAATATGTACACAAGTTTTCATCGTTATTTCTACGTTTCCTTGACCACAATTGATTAATATTTGTGGCCAATTTCATTTTCTTTTTTCTAATCCTCTAAAATTCTAAAAAAAAACTCACAGAAAAAAATCAAAACATTTCTTGCAAGGGGGATGACGTTATGATTATTGTGATTGATTTATCATTTACAATAGTTTGTTTTGTTTTGTATTTATTTTGTTTTGTTTTTTCTTTCATTGAAGAAGGGATTGTCACAGCTGGTGCCAACACTGAGAGAAAAGTTTAAATGAACTCAAAAAAATTATTGTTATTGCGATGAATTTTATAAAATGTATATAAAGAAACCGTTATTGCTGATGGTATGCTAAATTTTGAAGCTTTTAGATATGGTTTATGGTGCAATATTTTTGTTCTAATCGAAAACTTTAAATTGCCTATTTTGTGTGAGATATGGCAACAGAAAGAAAATGTGTAACGGAGTATGGTTTGACCTAGTCGATATGGTTTTTCCGTGGTTAGTCCCGACATTCTTTTCAATCACTTACCATTTACCAGTCCATCCATCTTCTTTGGACAGATGCCAGACTTGACTCTCTTTTCTTCATAAGTACTATGTATAGGCACCATTTCTCATCTCACGTAACGATTTTCTTTATTGTTTTCGTTAAGCTCATGAAGCCCCCAAGGTCTCAGTTTCTTAGCAAATCCCATTAAATAAAGATGATTGATCGTTTAGTGATAGCAATTCATTTTTTCAATAAATTCACGTCTTGTTTGGAGAGCGCTCTCGTTCAAAAGAATATATAAGAACGCACAAGCTTATTGACCAACACAAGTCTATAAAAATGTCGTTCAGTAGTGTTAATACTTACGACCAGAGAAATTTGTTTTGAATATGATGCAGTTAAAAGTTAAAAAATTGATTTGATATTACATACTATCTAACAGAATTCAGAAAGTGGATTTAATCGCTTTGTACAATGATCAACTTATTTTGTTAGTTTTAAGCAGTCAATTTTACTATATTCGGAATAACAATCAATTGTGAATTTCCATTTATTCATCATTTTTTCCCCTTCTACCACTTTTGTTTTTCTTTCATTTCTGATTATCTCACTCTTTATTTAAATGTCTATTTGAGGTTATGTCATAACAGCTGTTTACATATTTCTGATTGTGGTGTAGAAAATCGTCTTCTAAAAAGCAAGAAAAGTAATGTCTTTGGGTAATTTCGGTAAAATCACTCTTGGTTGGTACGATTTGGTCGTTATTAATTTACCTTTAAAAATTTATCACTTAAAATATATAAATTCATTAAATTCATATTTGTTTTCTATTAAAGGACTGTTATAACTGTTCTTGGTGTATATTCCTTTGTACTATCAAAGAAGTCGGTGGACAAAAGACGTTACGAGGATATGCAAATTCGAGAACGTATGCGTAAAGCAAATACTGGAGAATACGAACAAGTCGGCACTAGACGCTTTAGTGCTTAATAATAAAGAGAACACGAATAGTTTACCAAGTTATTACAAAACAAAACCAAGAACACCAAATCATTAAAAATTTAAGAAAAACTATACAAAACACGTGCATTTTTCAACACAACTAACATACAGAATGGCTATGCCCCAGATAAGTCCAGCCGAACAGGCCAAATTGCAAATGATGCAAGAAATGGAAATTGAAATGATGTCGGATTTATATAATCGCATGACTAACGCTTGTCATAAGAAATGTATACCACCACGTTATGGAGAGGCTGAATTAGGTAAAGGAACTTTTCAAAATTACACAGATCACCTAACTTATGTAAAAAGTATATAAACAGGATACCAAAGAGATTGACGCTAAGTTTTTCCGCAGAAACAGCAACAGGTTATTTTTTGAATCGAGTATTTCATATCTGCTGCCTTTTTATTTGGACATTAAGATGAGCGCAGTCGAAAATTAATATATTACTACTAAAACTCAACTCTAGGTTAGGCTTTAAAGCTATCTCTTAGTGACATTTAATTTTACTCAAAAAGAATAATCGTTAGCACACGAAGTGTATATTGTGACAAATGAAAGATGGATAAAAGAATCTACCGAAGTATGATGCAGGAATCATATAATAAACATTATAAAGGTGATAACCGGCCATTAGATTCTTGGCATAAATGCATGGATACTAATGATGAAAAGAGGATGAGTCGACTAATGTTTATATCGCTCACGCGATATTTTAATAATCATATTTTCGTTAGATCAAGAGTAGGATTGACGAAAAGTATCCGAGAATGTAAAAGACATTGACAGAATGGTTCTTAATAGATATTTTGAAACGTAAGGCTTTTAATGATTACGTTTGTAATGTGTCATTTATGGATGGCAACCAAACTTTAGTTGCATTGCCAGTTGTCAAAACAAACAGTTGTGATATTGGCAAATACAAATTCCCGGTTGACGTTCGGCAATTGAAGTAGGGCTGCCATCCATAATCAAGACAACCTCTTTTTGTTGCATTCAAACTAGGTATAAACCGTCCTTTTTTATAGGAGCTATTCCACTCTCCATATCAAATGCAATTTCCAGTTCCGATGCATCATTACGGTAAACTTTTACCTCTCATATTTATAAACAAATTTTGTAGTAAAATAGTGAAGTTAAGTTGTTATAAAATGCTAAAGGTATTGATGCAATACAGTGATGCAGTTACGAGCAGTTTAATAGTAAACAGTATATTTAGGAAAGTAAAATTTGCTTTAACCAGCAGTCGCAGATCTCCTTTTCATTAATATCAGACCTCTTTCTACATTTTATTTGTACGAAGATACCACCAGACAGTTTTAACTTTATAGTGCCCGAAGAGATACAACTTTTTAAATTCCATTTTCTGGTAAAAACCACGAATTGTTTGAACTGCATATGTTATGCCTCAATATATCATGATTTCAAATGAAGTACTCTACTGAAAAGGCCGTAGTTTTGGATATAATATGTTCTTATTCTTTTTTTTTTATTAATTTTTAACTATTTTTCTCTTTTTATAGGCAAAGGTGAAATGGTTTGCATTGATCGTTGTGTAGCTAAATATTTGGATATACACGAGAAGATTGGTAAAAAACTTACAGCAATGTCTGTACAAGACGAAGAGCTAATGAAGAAAATGTCCAATTAAAATTAGTTGTAGTTGTAAACGTTTTGTTTTTGTTTTTTTTTTTTTCCTTTATTTTTACAATAATACACAGACACATACGTTGAATTTTTACTGTACATGGCAATATTTGCTTTTTTCTATTTCATTCGTTGTTAATAACGTTTTCTCAGACAAAAGAGGAAACCAAAATGTTTCATTAAATAAAATGTAACACATTAAATAAAAGGATATGTAATATGTCTTATAAAAAAAGTGTTGGTTCATTGCAGTCAAATTAAATTAATTGAAAATTTATTTTAAAAACTAACTAAAATTTGTTATATAACGTGACAGTTCAGGTATTAAAATCGATATATCCTGTAATGAGTAAAACAAAGCAAATTTATTAACTTGTAAAGTAAACATATTAACAATTTACTTACCTCCATATCGTTTTCGGGACAACTATCATCTGTTGTATCGATGTCACTGGTTTCAATACTGTTTTCCCAATCGGATAAATCATCATCTTCACCGTCGTTATCGTCTAATAAGTCCTCAATATTGGAAGCATTTGTTTGCTCTTTTGTATCACAGAGTATATTGTCATGTTCCTGAAAAAATGCATATGCAAAAGATTAAGTTTAAGTTAGAGTAGGTAATTACATCAGCAGCAGCTAATGGATTGCTGTGGAAACACTAACAAAAAACGCATTTTAAAGTCAATATTTTTAATACAAATGAAAAGCTATGCAAAGATGAATGGTGAAAATGAGAGGCATTTTCTAAAACTCAAAAACCGATAAAAAATGTATCAATCAGAACTTAAAGCGACAACTTACTTTACTTAGAGTTCAATTAGATAAACAATATAAGGATGTAAGCTCTGTATAGAAGCCTTGTGACAACTAGCATGGAACTTTATCGGTTTAGAAACCTAACTTGCAGACTGCTGCAATCGCAAGCGGACTCGTTTTTTTCACGGAAGTTATAAAACTATGTGTCAGGGATTTATTTATTTTATAGTTTTACTCACCTTCAATCGTAATTTTACAGCATCCACATTACATATGGGATTATCACATACATTGAGCATACGTATAAATTCCAATTCCTTAAGTAGCTCATCAGCAGCTGGCTGATCAATATGATTACAGTTCAGAAAGACAAACTGTAACTTTGTCATGCGTTTCAGACAGGACGGTATAACCGTTAAGTGATTACTTTTCAAATTAAAATGTACAAGATTTGTCAAGTCACCCAGTGATTCATTTATTGCTGTAATTTGATTGTTTTCCAAAGTCAGCCAGCGCAATTTACGCAAATGTTTTAACGAAAAGGGTAAACTTTTCAATTGATTACCACGAGCACCCAACGTTTCAAGGCAGTCACAGCTACCTATTTCTTCGGGTAACTGTTCCAAACCGGTATTATTACACCAAAATGTTTCCAATTGTGACAATTGCCCAAATTCACGTGGCAATGTGGGAATATTATTACAGCTTATGTTTAATACTTTTAAATTGGATAATTGACAAATGACCACAGGAAATTCCGACAATTTATTGAAGTCTAACGTAAGGACTTGCAAACGCGTTAATTGGCAAACAAAACTTGGTAACTACACATGGGGTTAGAGAAATTGGTTATAAAATTTTAATATTAATAATGAACCTTATAAAGAAATGTAGCTGGACTAACCCTAGTTAAATTATTATGATTAAGAAATAATTTAAATATAATATCACATTTCTCCACCAATTCCGGCACTTCAGACATTTCGAAACGTGATAGATTTAAGGTGAAGGACTTTTTGCACAAAGCATCCTCACATATGGCCAAAATATGATTATTACGAAAGAATTCATACACAATATTCATGTTCTTTCGTTGATTTAACGACTAGAATAACGTTTTTTGCACACACAAATTTTTTTTTAGAATCACTTGAAATTTTTATATTAATTTCTAAATTTTATTCAATTTTATTTATGTATTTGCCAATAATATTTAAACAGTTGCAAAATGCAACAATTTCACGTTTTGCAAATACAATTTCTCTTGTTTGTTTGTTTTTATTTTACTATTCTTTTATCTCTCGCATTCTCTTTTATGAGAATGACAGTTTCACTCTAATTTTGTTATTGTTATCCGGCGAATTTGTTGTCTTGATTTAACACACATCATAGTTGGAAATCAGAATTTACAATTTGTACTAAATTTCATTTAAATGTGTACTCATTTCAGTCAGCTTGTACCAAATTTATTTTTATTTATTTTTTTCAAATTTAAATTATGTCTTCATACGGGCGTACATACCCAGCATTTTTTTTTTACCACATTCATCTTCGATACGAGACTAGTGGCAATGTAGGTAGTATCCATCCTAAGCCTGTATACAATTCTAATTACATATACACAGCGTTGGCCTAGGCCGTCACATGGTTTCGATTGTAAGCGCAGGCTGGATGGATCCGACGGTATAGACATTGAAGTGAATTTATTTTTTCATATTTATTTATCAAAAATGAAAATCCAACTTATAGGTCATAATCGAATTCAAAAAACACTTTTCTCCTAATCATTTTAATTTGGAAGTAAACTGCAGCAAGAAAACAAAATTATCATAATCAAAACTACAATAACAAGTAATACATTACTAAGCCATTCAAATCGGATAATAGTGCGATGGCCTTCTCTTTTACTCCTAATATACATTTAATTTTACAATCTGTTGGGAATAAGACCCATCTGAATCAGATGCAAACACGAGGGCTTTCTTTTTCATTCTGATAAACATTTAATTTTGCAATAGGCTGGGAATAAGACTAATCCGAATCGGATGCTAGTTTTATGTACTTAAAAATTTTATTTCAATTTTTCTTATTGACACTAAGGTCTGTTTGTGTACTTTTAAAAGTTTTTACATCATTGGTCAGTAATTGGGTGGTTTTGGAGAAGTGGGCGTGGCAGCTCTTATTCATACTAAATATGGAATTTTGTATGTGAAAAAAACGTTATGTGAGAGATTGGATAAGCGGGTAATGCACAAGGTACACTGGGTAAAAGCTATTTATATATGTGTTTTATATAAATAAAGTTGTACTACTTTTGTTATATTATAACTCGAGAACCACTCGACCGATTTACGAACCAATAGAATTCCCTTAAATATTTCTTATGAGAAATACATTTTATAGGAGCCTTCACAAAGCCTCCCAGCAAAGCGGAAGGAGTTACTCTAGTAAATATGTACTCTGTAAATAAGTATGTCAAATTTGTGCATTTGTTGTAAGAAAATAAATTTCAGTTTGTGAAATAACATTTCTTTTTTTTGCAATGGGTTCGAAAAGAAAAACTTTTATCCTACCGAAAGAAAATTTATTATTTTTCCCAGAAAGCAAGAAAAAATGTTCAAAGAAGTTGCTGAAAAGCTAGAGAAAATGCGTCCCTCTATCAAAATCACATTCTGGCCGTCCTTAAACATTAATTTTAAGAAAAGAGATATATCTCATCAACTCTGTGCAGCAAGATCCCAAAATAATAGCCTCAAAAGTGGCTGAAAGCATTAATTTAAAATTGAACAGGAGTATATGTGATGATAATAACAGTAATATCTTAAATTGAAACGGTTTTCGTGCTGGTGTAGAACGTAAAAAGACATTAGAATTCTGAGAAAGGGTTATATTTTTTGGATGAGATTGTTATTGTATTTTTTATAATAAAAAGACGTCAATTCGTGTGGAGAAAATCCGGTACAGCACTACATAAAGCTAAATTGTGGAGGTGTAATGGTTAGATGGTATGTGCCGGCTAACAGGGTATAGAATTTGTAGGTTATTGAGTCCACAGCGGCCAAGAGAGCTTACCTAGACATTCTTAAGGTCAACTGGGAGCAAAGTTTAACGAAACTGGGTTTTAGAAGCAATGTTTTAACGATTCTAAGAACGCAGCCGATATTGTAAAGGTGTTGATGCTTAATAATGTTCCAAAACATTTGCGTGTGCTACCACAGTCTCCAGATCTCAATTCCATTGATTATTTATGGGATCTGTTGGAGCAAAATATTCTCCATTATGTTATAATATCAAAACTTATATTAAAAAGATTTGCCAACTGAATGTGAGAAAATATTACTGGAAATTACCACAAAACTGGTTTGTTCCATGCAAAAAAGATTGGCTGTGGTTCTCAAAAAAACAGACCATCCAACTAAACACTAATTTATTGTTAATGCAGTTATAAATATCCGAAAATAAGATTTTAAGACAGTGCATCACACACTTTTTTACGTAGACTTTTTCTGCGTATTTTTTAACACAATCTTACTTTTTTGTAATTAATTTGTATTTAATTAATTTTATTTGCTGGATTTTAAAATTTATTAAAACTATGCAACATGATTTAATAAAAAAAATTAATTTCATATTCTTAAGAGTTGTTGTTGTGTCATTTTTTTGTATAATCTTGGACATAATGGTTTTGTGCGCAGACTTTTTCTGACTGGTATATATAAATAGGAATTTATAAAACGGAATAATTTGAAAAAGGGTTTTTAGAAATTGGGAATTTTAAATTAAATTAAATAAAACAGTATCTTCCAAACTTTCTCTTTGCTAGCCTATTAATTGATTTGATTAAAGTCATACGCACTGTGACCTAGTGGAAATGCTATAATTTTAAGCTGAGTTTCAGTTTCTGCAATATCTGTTGTTTACTCTTTTAAAGCGAAAATTTGATTTCTTTAATTGATCCGTTATTATAGAAATTGACACTCGGTTGTGCGAGTTAATGTGCTATGTATTTATCTTCTATGTCCCCAAGTCCAGGAACCCAATTATCTCTAAAGATCTTATGGCTGTTTTGTTCTCAGTAAATATTCCTGTTGACTATTCCGTCACAATATTTATGGCCATAATATCGGCCTATAGAAGAAGAAAATAAACTTTTCTATATTTTTTTAACCCATGGTACCAATCATTACAGACAGCACATTGGACCGAGGTGGTGTTACGTCTAATGCGTGCATGAAATACAGAGCAGATCCAAACATTAGGACCTGGATTCTGGTCAATGCCGGCTCTTATTAATAGAATTCCGAGCAAAACAGTTGGTAGCTTTTGCACACCTGGGAAAAAATTTCCGGTTGGTACAGCTGTCGTTGAGCTGACAATCCTTAGCCGACTATGTGGGGTCGTTCCGGAGCGAATATCCGATTGTCTTTGAAACGCTTGAAGCAGTATATTGCTGTCGCTGCATACACGTTTCTTAAAATGTCGTTTCAAACTTCAGTTGTTAAATACCCACCAATTATTACACCGCCATATTTGTAGCTGTTTGAGAGTGGTAAAGAAAATACCTTTAGGTGAGATTAACGAATCTAGTAATTTTATATTAATAGTTCATCATTAGGCGAAACTCATATAATGACATTTTATTAAAAAAAAAACTCCGACTTGTATATGGATGTATGTACGTACTGAATGTTTAAATTTCTTATTTATTTCGGCTTAAAATATAAAAAATATATTTTGTTTGTTTTTCTTTTTGGGATTACATATTGGAAATAAAAAGTAACAAATATAATTTTCTCTTTACATTATTACAAATTAATATAATTTTTGTTTGCTTATTTTTTCTAGTTAAGGATGGTAGAGAATCTAAAATAGAAGTACGACTTACAAGATGGATGTTTCCTGTTTAGGGTATTAAAGAAGTATTGAAGATACTAACAAAGGGAAGTAAGTGTCTAAAGAAAAAGAAGATTCATTGGAATGAAAATACATTTTGTTTTCTTTGCACATTAAAATACATAAAGTCAATCGTTACATTAAATTATTTCTATCGTATTTATCATATAATATACGGCAAATAAAACAAAATCCTTAATGACAGCAGTTAACAAAATTTGCTTAATTTATAGCAATTTATTAACTGTTTGTGGAATTATAGCGAAAAACTGCACTGGAAAACTTAAGGCAGTCTTATGAACCATAGTAGCATCATAGAAAAAGTTATAATAATTATAGTGCAAATAAATCGATTATATATTCCCCTTAAATTTTAAGGGACAATAAATTTTCTACTGCATTATAATTATTTCGCCTTTTTTTCTTTCTTTTTTAGTAGTCTTGTACTTTAATTTTAGACTTAATACAATCTTATGCTAAGTTATAACACTACTAATAATTTTACACATCGTTCCAGCAAACATCCTTATAATGGATGCACAACGCTATCTGTATGAACTGTTTAGAAACCATCTATAATAACATTTATTATCATGCCATCATCACTCGTCTTCTACTTGGCTTTTTCTTTATAAGCCCCCTTTTGATGTGATACGTGCGGGATCATAAAGTTGTTGTAGTTTTTTTTATCACTATTTTGTTTTTGTTGCTCAATTTTTAACCGAAAATATTTGAGCTATCTTAAGAGCTTGACATTTAAGATATTCATAACTATGCTTACAGCCCTTTTTTAATGCTTCAGATCGACTGTGACTTTGATGCTCATATGGTGCTGTTGTTGTTGTAGTGTTCGTCTTTGTAATTAAGTTTGAATGTGTTGAGTCTTTTATAGATTCTGTGCCCGCATTACGATTTATTGGTATTAGTTTTTGATTTGGAAACATTTTTGTTAGAACATAATTAAAACCGTTGGCAGTTTTCAGACAATTTGATTTAAAGCGTTCAATACCAAAAGCACGTATAGCTCTGGAGAATCCAAAAACTTGAGAGCTAATATAGGCTCGCCTTATCGCAACAGTACGGCCATCATTTTGCTCTTTGTATTCAACAATTTCATCAACTTTCTGGAAATAAACATGAAAGAAGAAAATCATAATTAAGATGAAAATTAAAAGCAGGAACAAGTTTGGTAATAAAGAATAAAGGACTTTGTTGCTTCAATAGTATTTTCAACAATTTTCAGTCTGTCAAAGCAGCTTTTTTGATTACTTCTAGCCAAATTACCACACTTTCAACTTCCATAATTAGGCATATTACAAAATCCAAGTAAGAATTGATATTTATCAGAATTGAAAATCGATTCCGATATGAATTGGTGCTATAAAATCATTTTGTTTTTGCCTTGTTTCCAACATAAATAAAACCAATCTTCGAAACAGCTGCTAAGGTTTTGTTTACATTTTGTTGGCTTTGTTTATAATTTTGTGCAGTATAAATTTGAGCTTTGTTAACATTTTTAAGTTACATACATTTCAATAATTTAGTGGAAAATAAAGTGTTGTGTAAATATTTGTTAACAAATAAAATGGTTGAGGAAGGCTGTGGAAACATTTTTATTAATGAATGTTGTGGATGGTAATGTTGTAAAACAATCAAAAGAAAAATCTTGAGAAATTACATACAAATTAATTTATTTTACTTTTAATTAAATGAATTCCCTGTAATTACTTTCACTTTAATAATAATAAATCTCCTCAACGAAAAATCAAAATAAACAATGCAAGTCTGGCAGCTGCTAGTTGATCTGACAAAAATAATAATAATAGGTTTGAAAACTTTAGATTCGTCTGCGACTCCTCTATAAGATAGTCTAGATTAAGAAAGAGACTTGTAGAGCCTTGCAATCACATAGAAGGTGTAGTACGGATTTTCCTCTTCCTCATCTAACCAACTTTTAAAGTAACTATGCCCTCAATAGCCTAATTGAATTCCTAGTAAAGGAATCAAAGGGAATGGAATTTATATCGGTTCGATATTGCATTGTTCTGCTTGTGCCAGTGAGGCTCTCTATTTCGATGCAATAGACCAGTGCTTGGAAGACTGGGCAGCTGTCAGGCAGTCTAAGGAAGACTTAGAAACGGCTGATAACTTAAAACATGCTAATCTTTTGTAGTGAGTACTGCGCGAACAAAAATGAAAAAAGAAAACATTGAATCAAAAGCACAAAACTAAAAGTACAAAGTCCAACATAGACAAACAACACTACGACGACTTTGTGACCTTCTAAGCAATTATAATAATAATAACAAAATATGATTTTTTTCTCCCCATACTCACCATAATTTTTTTAAAACCAATATTTCGTGTAAATGTTATTAACGTTTTCTTATTTGGATCCAAAACAGAATCTTCTATAATTTTCACTGGCGTATTCTTATAAAATCTCTCACCCCATTTGGGTACATGGTTGGTTTTAGATAAAATACGTCGTGTATAAAGTTTGCCATCACGCACTTCTCGTGCAATTGTATCCTCTGTTAAGACATGAGTGCTGAAAAAGACAACCACGTTTTAGAAATTTATTATAAAAAAAATTATGAATTTGGTTTTAGTAATTTACCTGGAAGGATTTGGATAACGATTCCAATAGGCTTGCACTACTTCTTTCCAGGAGTAATCAAAAACAGTTTCTGTGCTATAGTGTGAAGCATTTGCCACTGCCATTGCGTCACGCCGTTTATATTTATTTTGCGTATTACCAGTTTCAATTATACTTTTTAGCAATTAATGCTTTGTCGTCAAATTTCAGTTTATGAAGTTGCTTATCTGTATATGTGTGTGAAGATTAGAAAACCTTTATTAAAAACGACGTTATGATGAAAAAAATTGAAATTTTATCAAGTTCTCATTGTTGAAATTGACTTGTTTTTCACCTTTTTAATACTATATTACGCATTTTATGCACTAAAAAATCAATGTTTTTGCTTAACTGAGCAAACAACCATGAACTAAAACAAACAAATATTTGAGATGTTAAAAATAGACCGGCAATGTTTGTGTTATTTTATTAATTAAATAAAACATTAGAACTAAAAAGAGAATGTATAAACACAAAAAAAGAGAAAGAAATAAACAGTCAAGTGTGACCGACTTATCTCCTACGTAAACAGTATTTTATATTTTTATATATCTTATGGTAATATACAAGTCCCGGGCATACTTCAACACTTAGAAATAGGAAAATTTTTTTGATTAAGGCATAAAGGGCACAAGACTGTTAAAGGAGGCAGAAATGAACATAGTGAATGAAAAAGCTTTTTAATAAAATATAGAATTTGTTATGTTCTAAATTTAGCTTGAGAGCGCAATTTAGTCTGTTTTATTTAAACTAAAAACAAAATCCTTTTTTCATTAGGGTTCTTACTGGTATAGTTACTATATTAACTATATTATGATTATTTTACTCTACTGGGACATCTTTGTACGCGCACCTTATTGCTTTAAACTACCTAATCTGGTAAAATTATTTAAAAGTATTGGTTGGTTTTCACGATCTAATTGGATTGGATCAATACAGTACGAACTAATGTTGATTTTCTAGCCTTATATAGAGAGATAGCTCAATTCTTAAGCTTTCACAATATGTGGATGATTTCCGATGGAGCGGAAAATTTTTCTGCTCTCCGGAGATAGAGGTTTAAACATGTTTCTTAGAGCAGGCGACAGGCTTGCTCTAACATACCATGTTTTTCACTTTGTGTTTTAACATATACCTCTTCTGACATATCCGATTTCTTTTTGTACTATTTTAAGATTCATGACGAGACATGAATCTATAATAAACATTTCTACTTGTTTTTGAAAGAAATCCATTTTAAAACAAAAAGTGTATTGGAAAACCTATTTCTTCATCTTTTACTAATCTAGACCTTGTCAAGTTGTTTTAAACATTAATACAAACACAATACCTCAACACCAGCGTAGGGTATTTGGTACAAAATATGTTATAGTATCTGCAAATGGTCACGTTATATTCTGTTTTTCTCATCCCACAGCTGTTTTTCGACCTTGTCAAGTTGTTTTAAACATTAATACAAACACAATACCTCAACACCGGCGTAGGGTATTTGATACAAAATATGTTATAGTATCTGCAAATGGTCACGTTGTATTCTGTTTTTGTCATCCCACAGCTGTTTTTTAAGGCATGAATATTGTGTCATAATGAAAATAAAATTGTTTAAAATTATATTTTTAGCTACTCACCCCACTTCCTTCTATATAATTAATATTCTTTTTTATGGTATTGGTTGTTCAACAATATTCATGGGTTATTTTTTATATTTTAAATATTAAGTTGTTAAATGCGCTTTTTCTTCCCAGTTTTCAATGACTATCCAGAATTTTCGTTTCGTAATCAAACATTTAATTCCATGCAGCAACACTGTTTTTTCATAATTTTGTCAAATAGCAAATCTCAAAATGTTAATCAGTTTAAACGCATATTTTGTTCAATTTTTCTTTTTATTAAATGTGGTATCTTTTTTATTGCTTGCACAAAATCAAAGTAGAGAATTTTTCTATTTTCGTTATCCGACTAAATTTTTTACTTAAACCAATTACACTGCGGTTTTTTAAATTTATTTTATTATTTGTTGTTTTTCTCTTATTGTAAGTTCATGATATTCACCTAGAAGTGATAGCGACGTGTCAAAACTCACGTACATTTTTTAAGCAGAGTTGTATTTTTAGGTAAACGCAACAATAAAATAGTTAGCAACGCGAAATAAATACTGCTATACTCGTTTAGTTTTAAATAATAAATAAAAGAAATAATTGTGTGTATTTAAAAGACATTATTTATAATAAAATAATATAAGAGAGAGGAAGAGAGATAGAGAAGAAGAAAAATTATACTTATTTTAAATAAACTTAAACAAAATAAATAGAAAATAAAGGTAAAACAGCTTAAATTAATAATGTTGACAATAAATAATATATTTAGGCACTTACCCTACCCATACCCATATTCTATATGTTCACGTTGTTAGTAGTTAATATAACAAACATACAAAGGTCCTTAAAAAAAACGGACCTATGTGATTTATATTGGGAAGGGAATTTTATTTCGTTCCAACATCTGTACATGGCACCCTCCATCTTTATACTTTTACCTTGAGTGTACTAGTTGATGGAATTTCTAGTGATATCATTTGATGGCCTTCGCAGAATTTCCAATCCAGTTCCACTTTATTTTCTATATATCTCTTGCATCTGGCAACTGTCTTGCTCCAGTCCATAAACTGTTCTTGATGGCAGTGGTGGCACAGGTTGAAGAAGATCTGTAATTTTTGACTATTTCGTGATGCAGCATTTCAAATTTTGCAGTTGTAGAATGAATTTTACGTTAATATCGAAAAATTTAAGTTTTAATCGGTTTTGAATGTGTTTTCTAGAGCCACAAGTCTTTTTTATGATGCTGCCCAAATACAAAACACATAAATACGTGCACTCTGTCTTCTAATTTATAAATTTTCTTCATTTATAATCAAATGTTTTTTGTCAATGTTTTTTTTGTAAGTTTGGTTATTATATTCTCAAATTTATGTATCTTAATTCAGTAGGCTAATTATCGCAGTCGTGATCGAAATTACGCGAATTAATATGCTTTTCTTCTGTGTTTAATATTCCTTCTTCTATGTACAGTATCTTCTTCTTCTTCTCAATGTCTTGTCTTTTCTTCACGGTTTCTTTTATCTTTTTCTCGTTCTAACTGTTTTCTATAAAGTCTTCCACAATGAACGTCTGCTTGGTCTCTGTTTGGGGTACTTTATGAACCTAAACTAACCTTCGTAAGAGTCAGGGTACGATCCGGATGGAAGGTATTAAATCATTAAAAAAAAATAATATATACAATAAAATATGACCCCGACAAAGCTTGCGACAGTAGCTGAACTTTACCTAACGCATCATGAACCAATGTTCCTTTGTGAGATATATATGTTAGCTGTTCTAAAACTATCTTTCTGGGATTAAAGTCTGTTAAACCTAACTTTTGCTTAGTTAAAAAATAGTTCCAAATTTGATTTTCTTTTATTGTTTTTTTTTCGTTTAACCGAATGACATTTTTACGAATCATTCTATTGTTACCTATAATCATGTTCAAGGTGTTGACTATTAAAAAAAAAATAAAAGGTTGAATAAAATCTGTTTATCTTAATTAAATACTAAAACAGACCTTTAATTACTCAATACTCTTTGTTTTTCCTTCGAACTACGGAAATACCATACATTCACGTGGTGCAAGAAATTGTCATGTGAACACATCTGATGTTTTTTTTTTTTTTCGAATACATAAAATATAACCGACCAATCTTTGAAAAGTATTGATTATTGATTATTTAATTAAGTATTAAAATTATTCGAAATAAATAAAAACAAACTGTGAAAACAGTCAACTATAAACTATTAACAGTGACACTGGCAATGAACTTTTAGAAGGGAGGGCAGCAAGAATGTTTACTCTAACCATGAAAATATGTGCATATGCATATGTGTATGATAGTGAGCGTCATTTATAAAATGTATTTTGAAACGTAATTTTTGTAAATTCAATTTAAGTATTCATTGATTTTTTAGCCATGAAAGTTTGTTAATAAAACTTTAATAATGCTAGTGTGAACAGCTTTCTTTTTGTTCTTCGTATCATTAACGCTTAAATGCTTTTAAATCTCATAAAACAAAAAACAAAAAAATTTATCAAGAAAATAACACCAGATTTCTTGTCGATACACCAAATCTATAAGAATACATACTTACATATACATACTCGTATGTATATGTACATACATCTGTACATCCATTTCTTTACTTAAAATTAGTAAAAACTACTTGATTGTATTAAAAAGCTTAACATTAGAGAGAAGACAAAAGACAATTGTTGACAGAAACGTGCCAATAACAAATAACTACAACAAGGGAAAGTATCATTTTTAAAAATCAAAACTATAATAAGAAAGACTGTAATTTGTTGGGACATAAGAACACATTAAAATTATAGTGGTCAACGGTTTAAAATTAAAAATTCTAGTCGTGTCGATTAATCCCTACTGTTTGATGCATATAGTGTGCTACACTAAGTCCTTTCATTGGTATAAATGACTTCATGTTGCCCACTTCGATGTATGTCCGTCTACCTAGCATTTTAATTATCCGTCACTCCTTTAGGGAGCATATAGGCTTTCCATAAAGCATCCATTGCCTTGTTTCGGTTTCATTAATCAAGTTCAGTAGATGATTAATCTACTATAGCTCGCTTCCATGTAATTGCGTGGTGGTGAAGATCCTTGCTAAGTGTTGCTGATAATCCTTATTTAGCATTATAATGTTATCCCAGTAGGTGGCGTTTTCTCCTGATCATTCGTCTGATGTTTGTCATCATCGCCAGAGGTAAGCTAGAAGGTCAGGGGGGCTTCTTTAGATAGATTTGTCTGGAGGGAGGTTGAAGTCTCTTTAGTAAACATTACAAACCGCATTTTTTTTCTTGCCCACTGCTGGTGATTAGAATCTGAGCCGATTGTATTGTATGGGTGCGCTCTACCACTACACCGTGGCACCCTACCATTTCCTATGGGCAAATGCCCCTCAATTTTTCAGTCTGAGATAAATGCTTGTGTTAGGTAGTGTGTAGGAAAATTAAAGAGTTTAAGTAGTTATGTGATGTCGGCTTGGACTATGCTTGGACTACCATGTCTACTTTTTGCACAATAAGCGATAGGGCCCCGCAGTTCGCGGGCGACCAATGAAATCTAATCTAACCTACTAATGTGACAATGGACAGCTAGGTAGCTTTGAGAATTTTGTCACCTTGTTATATAAAGTCAAAGTCTCACAACGAAAGAGCAGAGTGCTTACCAAACAGAGAAGCTTGACGAATTTTCATTTGGCTTGAACCATTCTTTAGTATCTTTATGGGATAGGCCAGAAGAGAGCTGTGGGAGACTGCCTCTGCATTGAGAAAAGCGAATAGACTTAATTCATTATCTCCTAGTAGATCCCAAAAGTTAATATTAATCGCTAATAGTCAATTTAGAGTACAAACTGGTCTTTTCACTAGGCAGTGTAGTCTTAGATACCACCAATACAGCTTAGGAAATGTTAAAGCTAATAAGTGTAGATTCTGCACACGTACTATGTGAGAGCCCTGCCATTTCAGTTCAGAGGATAAAGTTTCTTGGGCAAGCTATAGTCACTCACCAAAAGGCATTCATTTTTTCACCAAACATTTTCATATTTTCATTTATGGTCAAATTATCAAATTTACAATCTTTACTAACTAGTAATGTTAAAGCGAAATTTTTGACAAATTAAAGCAGCGGTTTTTTAATAAGGTTAGCCCAACCCGATCTTACTAAATTGCAGTTCAATGGTTGTTGGGACAGTTCCAGTTATTTAAATCGCACTGCTGTCAAAATAATTAGGATATTAGGCATGTAGACTTGCTTGTTTGATATTCACGTCCGATTGTGCCGGTGATCCATCACAAATTGAATCAAGGTTACATTAGCATTGGAGAGGTTAAATATTGTGTTATGAGCTGCTGCAACCTCTATCAATCAAAATTTTCCTTCAGAAAAGGTGTTGTGTTGCATCACGAAAATAATGTAATGAATGTCTAGAAGGCCTCAATTGGTCTCTACACTTGCACCAAAGTGTTGGGGAGGAAATAGGGTGTCAGATCGAGGATGACTTACTAGATATACACGGCTGTGGTCAGGTGATGGGAATCCCTTTGCAAGGCAGTAAATCTTCAGCGGCTGCAAGCGGGTGCGCTGCGTACTACACCCACATCGACGATGGAGGCAATCCTAAAACTCTTTCCGCTGGACCTGCTATATTGCAAGGGGTCAGCGCCTAGTATAAGTTAGCGTCTGTGGGCGAATATGTCAAAGGTCCTGACAAGCTTGGGAACTTTTAGGAAAGTTAACTACACAACACCGCACTCTGGCTTCTCAATGATGTTCTCGAGAATGATTCCAGACGGTAAGGAATCAGCAGCTATCCACGTAATGTTTTTCAGGCGACTTGGACAACGATTTCTATAGAAACTGCGGAGACGAAGAGGAGAAGAAAACAATTTTTCACTTACTGAGTACATGCCCGGCGATATGTGGCAGAAGAAAGAGACATCTGGGCTTCTACCATAAGACTGAGCTTACGAAACTGTCGTGGGCAGATATATGAGCTCATGATGATTTCGGTTTAGGGGGATACTCTGGCCTAAATGTGTCCTTTCTTGGGGATTACCTACCAACCTTCATCATGACAATCATACAATAGAAATTCTAAAGCAATGGAATTGTTAGGCCTACCAAAAATCAGCAAAATATAATAGATAGTAATGGCAATTGTGTAATAGGTTCAAAAATTTAGGTAAAACCATGAAAACTTTTTATATGATCCATAAAACTGTGACCCTAGCTTTCGTAAAATTTGTTTTCCAAATATCTGTTTGTAGCACATAGCGAAATTATCGAAAATCGGACCATAACTGGCTCTAGCTGTCAGGGTGATATTTTACTCTCTCTATTAGCTGTAACCAAATGTATCGAATACAGTCAGTTCACAATTGCTTTAAAAAGTTTGTTGTGGTGTAGGATATTACGTATGTTGTGTTCATCTCTTTTCCTATATCTTTTTATGTGTAATAGGTCATTACAATATCACGGCCATGTGTTGCCATGACTTTGTCACTTACTGTGGCTTAAATAATGGCTAATTGTTATAGAACAAAAAAAAAAAAAAAAACTTTAACGCGCTTGCTTTTGACCAATAACCTATTTGGTATTTATTTCCTTTTGTATAATACCTGTTTCCCCTTTTGTTTAACAAAAAAAGAAAAACAAAAAAGTGAAAAACAAAAAATACTAAATTTTCCTGAAATTTTTTTTCAGTTTTAAGAAGAAAACGAAACTGAAAACATTACCAACAGTCCCGCTGCTTTTATAATTTTACACAAATTACTAGTTTTCAACAAAACTAAATAAGAGGACAATAATATTTTGTGTAAGTTTACAAGGATTTTTCTAATAAGTTTCTTTTTTTAAGTTCGATTAAGGCAAAAAAAAACGTGTTTTTAAAATTAACTGACAGCTGTTTTCAATGTTTGCTTTTAAACATTCATCGGCGTTGTTGTTGGATGAAAAAGCTTTTGATTTGAAAATACTCATCCTTTGGCCAGAATAAAAGAGAGTGTAAGGCAAAGAGCAAAAGTGCTAAAGGACATGCTAAAAAAGCTGCCATTTAAGTTATGATAGCATGATTTCTTTTTCGCCTCTGCTCTCAGTTACTCGGCAAAAATGAAAACGTAAAGATGAAATAAAAAGAAAGAGAAAGAAATTATTAAATTATCTCGTTTAAAATAAAATTATGTTATAAGTGTGTGTGTGTGTTCGTGTGTACTTAGTTAATTGTATATAATAAATAAATAGTAATAGTAAAAAAAAACGCAATAAAAATGTAAGAATCTCTATAAAAAAAAGTTAAAAGTAAAAAACAAAAATAACAATCTAAGGCAATAAAACGAAATAAAAGAAAAAAAGAAATAATTATTACCTTTATACACATGTAATACTATATTCTCACGCACATACAGCCATATGTATGTATATATATGTATATAATATTTACTTTTACACTTACACACGTTAATAAATATGTAAATTACCTGCTTGTGCATAATATGTATTAAAACAGAGAAAAGGCAATAAATGTAAAAGTAATACGAATAATAATAATTACACTCTATTATTAAGTATGTGATTGTTTGTGCTACTGTTATAAAAGCAATTGATTTTTTGTTTTTGCTCTTACAACCAATCTGTATAATTATGTATTGTTCTGTGTTTGTATGGGTGTTTTCTTTATATTTTTTATTTTTTATTTCCATTTTTATAAAATTGTTACAACAGCAGCAACAATAATAACAATAATGATGATAACAATTATACGCACCACAGGCATCTTTGTAATAAATTTACATTTCATATCTTGAATCTTTGTATTTTCGTTAAAATCTTTTTGTTAAATTGTTTCTATTATGCTGACTTTGCATATTGTTGTTGTTATTATAACACTTAATGTTATTGCAATTGTGTGTGTGTGTGTGTGTGCGTTTGTGATTATTTTTTTAAGTATTTTTTTCTTCTTTTGGGTTTTAATACCTAAATTGCTTGTAAAAATTACAACAATTATTGCAATTAATTTAATTTGTCTCCTTGTGATACATTTTTTTTGTTTTCGCAAGAAAATTAATACAAGAAAAGTAAATAAACTACAAAAAAAAATAAACAGATCCTATACAAAAAGAATTCCAAAGCTTCTTAAAATATGTTTCATTTATAAATTTATTAAATGCAACTCAAGATAAAAATAAAAAGTAGGATAGATTTATTATAATTGATAAAGGATTTTCGAAACTAGCCACCTTAAATATTAAGTTTAATCAGTAGGTATGTATGTCAAAAATTTATTTTAAAATTATGTTTAAGAAACAACCTGAAATGTTTTTCCTCTTCAGAATAACGAAAAACTTATTAAAACTTAATTAAAACAATTTCTTACTTTAAGATATTTAATGTTGTGTTTTATGAAGGGTGGGCAAATTTGAGATTAGAAAGTAAATTGGCTTAAAAACACGTTCTTTTTTTTAAAAATTCAGTTTTATTCATAACAATATATAATAGAAATATGAGAATTAATAATGGAATATAATGTCGGGCAAATGTCTACTTCTAACACGTCGGTAGACGTTCGCTCTTTTCACAAAATTTTGAACCATATTTTGTAACAAAGCTTCGCTTATCTCGTCAATTCAGCGCAGAATTTCATCTTTCAGAGTATTAGTTGTTTGTAGTTTGTTCACGTAAACCCGGTCTTTCAAATGGCTTGTGGCGTCGTCCTGCTGAAACCAAAGGTGAATGATGTCAACATTAGCCAATTCTGGCCACCAAAAATTTGTTATCGTGGTTTGGTTAAAAAAAAAAAAAAAATACGGGCCGATGATGTCGCCTAACCACAAACCGCACCATACGGTCATTTTCTTGGGATGTAATAGTTTTTCGAAGATTGTTTGCGGATTTTCTGAGCCCTATATGCGATAATTTTGTTTGTTTACATAGCCGCCTAATTGAGAATGGGCCTCATCAGATGATTCTGTTGAAAAATGCGTTGTTTTCGTTCAGTTTTTCAAACAGCCAATTCACAAACGTTCGACGCAAACAACGGTTGGCTGGTTTTAATTCTTGAACGAGTTGAACTTCATGAGCGTGAAGATGAAGATCTTTATGCAAAATGTTGTTTAAAGTTTCTCTGGTGATGCCCCATTGTTGCGAACGTCGATGAGTTGATGAGCCACGCTCATTTTCAAAACTTAGCTGTACAGTGGTTATTTTTGCATCACTACGGCCTTGTTTTGACCTATTGTCAGCAACAGTACAGTGAGCCTCGAATTTTGCCATTAAATTACGTACAACGGTTTCAGAAGGAGCCTGACTACGAGGAAAAGCTACTCGAATAAATTTTCACAATTAAAATTCTTTCTTCAAAAGTGTAGCGTTCCATAGTTAAAATTTCCCAATTTTTTACAAAATAAGTATCAAAGGTGACAGCTCAATTCTTGACATGTAATCATTTGACAGCCAATTTAGTTCCTAACCTCAAAGTTGGCCACCCTGTGGCCGTAGGATAAAAAATTTCGATTTCATTATTATCATCCTGGATGGAACATAGGGCCATAATAAATGTTTTTCAATCATTTCTTCTTAATGCTACGAATTTTATTTCACTCCACGTTATATTCGTTCACCTTAAATTTGGCGTTAACTTGTCGTCTCTAAGTTTAAGTGACTCTACCTCTGCTTCCGTTGTGTTTCATATAAGAGATGCCTTGGATTCCTCAGATTAACTACATCGTTACTTCCAGCTCTTATTTTTATTTTCGTTATAAATTGCCGTTTGGTTGGATATTCTGCCTAATGATTTAAAATTATTTTTGGCCAGTAGATTCGCAAGATTCTCCTAAGGCATCTGTTAGAAAAAGCCTGGATTCTGGCAATGGAAATTGTAGATGTACTTCATGTTTCGCATCCATAGATATAATGTTCGAGTTTAATACGCATATTTTGATGTCATGTTTAATCTGTAAGGATTTCTTGTCCAAGGCTTCAAATGCATGTCTTATCTTTTTCATCCGATCATTTATATTGATTTCATAGCCTCCGGTTGATGTTAATATTCTGCTGAGATAGTTAAGTTCAATCACTTCTTTCAGTGGTGTGTGTTGTCCATGGTTAATGGTGTTGTGCTTGGCTGTTGGAGTTTATGCATATGGACTTGGAGTTATTGAATGCAAGACCAGAATTCGTCTTACTCGTCATGGAAAAAGCTTTCGCATCGGATAATGGTAATTTAAATTACAAAATGTTAAAACTATGATCAAATCCGTTCGATTACGAGTGTGGCGATTAGAGCCCAGCTTTTTGCCTGTACTTTCGAGCTTAATTGAATTTGCGTTGTTTGATGGACTGTTGATGACTTAAAAGACATTTTAATGAATTAATTTGAACGAAAAACTTGTCTTAGAAAGGGTTGACAATTGCACAGAATGTATTTGACTGTCTCTTCCTCTTCCATATCGCCACAGCTGCGACAGTGATCGTTATGTTAGTTGTCATTCAGTGGGTGTGATCGCCAATCGGCTATCACCAAGCTAGTACAGCTACTATCCTGGGAGCAAATAACGACATTCGATATCGAATGAAATTTCACATAATTTTAAAACATTTTACATAGAAATTTCGTTCGATAGCGAATGCTGTAATCTACCACCTGGATATGTTTTTTCTACTATGGTCAATGAGCGATTTCATGCATCTGATATCTGCCTAGAAATCCTACAGGAATTCATTGCCTTCTATTTGGAATTAGCCTTCCCAAAGTAGTAGTCGAGGACACCCGTTCAAATGAGGTAGAGCCCCTCCGAGCCAGTTCATCAGTCTTTATTCCCATTGAAATTCCAGTGTTCAGGGATCTAAACAAGAATAGTCTTCTTGCATTTCCCCACTAGACGGGAGACAGTTGGGGAATGCACGGCGCAGATCCTCCAAAAAGCGTAGATCTTCTCCCAAAATTCGCTAGAACTGGAGAGTAGTGTTTCAAATTTCACTCAATAGAGAGAACACCAAATCCAACAACACCACAGTCCATCTTGCAAGCTGATCTCTGGATCCTAGCCAACAATCTGATGGTCGTGACTTTTTTTGCCACAATACTAACGCACGATATGTCGATAGTGTCCATCGACTTATAGCGCTGGCCTGGCCAACGTCGTATTCAAAGAAATATGAACCGATGACGTATTCGTTTCAAAATCCACACCACACATTAACTCTTCTGGGATGCATCGTTAAAAAATAAATAAGCATCAGTTTCCAACAGCTTCAGGGTCCACTCAGTGAACGCACACCATTGTCTATGCTCGTTTACCTTCGGCTCCTGGGTCAGCTGAATTTTATACGGGTACAGTATCAAGTCACGATGCAAAATTTGCCAATTTGTGATCTGAAAAAGGCCGATTTCTTGTAGACACTCTGACGGACTGCGGCGATGTTTTCGGCAGATCTTGCGTTTCGTCCTCGTATGGATGTTGGAAAGCACGCTGAACGTTGCCAAAGCAGAACATTGTTATACATTATATTCGTTATACATAGGGCCGCTACCTGTTGAAAGATACGTTGTATCGATTTCCTATATTTTACGTATTTAAAACTTAATCGGAATTCTGATAATTTTTTGTATTTTCTCGGGCTCGGAAAATATTGAACAAAGTATGATGAATTATTAAATATTTCAACAGCCGGATGTCTTCGATTTAAACAACAGCTGCCAAGTTGATATGTAAATATTTGGAATTCTATTACTACTGACTGGTCACCCTACATACTTGTACATACATATAATGACTGGCGACGACAAAATAGCTAAGAACACATGCTGTCATATTTACTACGAGTTCAAAAGCTTTTTTTGGTTTTATTGTTTGTTTTGGTATCTGAATAGCTTTTTTGTGTTTCAATTGGCTTCACTGAGAGTAGAATGACGGTACAAAGGAAGAAAGAAACTTCACTAAATGAATGTTAATTTATATTGGTTTACAGAGACACAAAAAAACAATATATTAAGGAAAATGTTAGAATAATAAAAGAATATAAACACGTGGTTCTATTGTATTCTTGCCGTTTAGTTGTTTTTAATTTTATGAAGGAATACATATGTATGAATATAAAAATAATAATTTTCATTAATTATAAAATAAAGAAGCAGTATAGTAAAACCATTTGTGTTTATAAATTAACACACTCATACACTTATGTATGAAACCATTAGTCAATCTTGTTGCTGCCTGTAGCTTGGGTGAGTAAGTTTTCCCTCCAAAAATGTATGTGAAACAAGTCCATACACATACATAACCATAATTGACCAAATATTGATTTTCATTTTAATTTTAATTTTAATTTGATAGTTTTTATTTATATTTTAACACAATATTGCGTGACTTTTTCTTTGATCGTTTGAATTATAAAAGTAATTAAAGTTTTTAAGGAAAATAGACACAAGCCTGCAGCTGACTGGCTGTTAAGGGTGGTAGTAGAGGCTGTTGTATGTATATGTGTATATTGTAACTATTGAATGAAATTGTTGTGGTCATGTGGTTTTAGGCTATAGGCAAACTTAACTAGACTAGACATGTGATAATAGCATCGAATCACTTAATTTTAACCTGTTTAGTGTTGGTTTTTTCGCTTTTTTTCTTTTCGTTTATCTTTATAAATCAATTATTTCCGCATAATTTTTCATTTGGCTTTATGCCAATATATTGTAAATTGTAAGGGTGGTATTGGTGTGGTGATGATGTGGTAGGGTGATTATGGTGTTTGACACGATTATCAAGCACTATATAATGGATAACTATGGGTTGTCATTGTCCATTTTTGTATATGTTTGTTAGTTGCAGGTGCATGAGTTTCGTTTTTCCTAAAATTCTCCTAATTATTCATTTATAAACCAAAATATTTACTCTTTTTGTAATATAATATACGAGGGTAGTTTAAAACAATAACTTTCAAGCTAAATGGAATTAGTCCAACGTTTTTTATCTCTCTAATCAAAAAGATGTTCAAGGCCACCAAAAAAGACCATTGTTTAAATCATGACCCTGTCACTCATACAAAGTATGATTTTTTTGCCATAACTACTACACACGTGTGCGCCCGTTTGTCGTGTTCATGGAACAACAGTTCTTCTTCCAAAATCCAAGAAAAAATACTTCAATTTTAAAAATTTAATATCATTCTTTTGGTATCGTACAGGCTTAGCGTTATTTGTACGAACGAAGCTCAGTGTTGATGTTTCATTAGTTTTTTTACGCAAACAATAAACATCGTACATACATACATACATACTTTAACAGCCTGACCCATGATGTCGAACGTTATCGTTTCGAACAACAAACAGCTGCGGCACACTAATAAATACTTTCTAGTCGAAAGAAAATTAATGTGAACGATAACGTAAGCATTTCAATACAAAACTCACTATATCGTTTTTCTAATATTCGTACGGACGCAAATGTCAAAATTACTCACTTGTTTTTTATTGTCGTTTGTGTTAGAAAGTGCTCACTGAGCGCTCTTGTATGCTTTTTCTTGTACCTGGTTTCGGTGCTAGGTATGGGGTTCCTGTAAAAGCTTCAGTTTGTAGCCATAATCGCATAAAAGATGTAAAAATTATTTCCATATATTTTTTTTTTTTTTTTTTTTTTGTAGTATGAAAAATCAATATATTTGTATAGCTTTTCCAAAACCCTTTTGTTATAAAATAAATAATTAAAAGTAATATTTTATACGATTCAAACAACAAGAGCATTTATTTTTTCAAACAAATAAAAGTAGATGTTTTAATTACATATTTTTTATATAATAACGAAATTCAAGTCAAAAAATTGTTAAGATTGTACGACGAATACGGATTTTTGATACTGTATTTTAGTTTGTTAACATATTTTACCGTCAAGTTCCAGTGGTAGCACAGTTACATTTGTCATTGTAAAATTTCTACATTTAAGCGAACGATAAATCGTAAGATAGAGGTCCGCTGTTACGAAAGAAAGTGAGTGACTGCCTTTCGTTCAATTGCATTTTCTTTCGACATCGTGGGCCAAGCTGTACATATTTAATTTTCATTAAAACTAGCTTCGTTGAATCTTACACCAATAAGTTTAGTTTGAGCACCCATGGGCGGTGATCTAAACAATTTCCGTCTGTACGCTGATTAATATAGGGCATGGAATTAAAAGTGCTCTGATAAACATATATTCTGATAGTCAGGCGGTACTGAGGGTCCTTTCTTCATATTATATAGACCCGAAATTGGTATACGAATGCTGTACTAATATGTACACCCTGGCAATGGGAAGCAGGGTGACACTTTGTTGTGTCCCTGGACACAAAGGTTCTATGTGGCTTGAGATCGCTGACGAACTAGCTAGGCGTGGCTCGGCCAGGAGACTTGTGGGGTCAGGGCCATATTAGCTAGCCCACAGCCAGGGGAAGGATACATGAATTCCGCTCGTTGCTTTAGGCATATCCCGGATCTGAGCCAGGCGAATCGCCTGATGAAACCCTTTTCTTATTATTGGGAGCATAGGTAATTATAAAGAAATTACGGGTTTCCTGGCGGGCCAGAACTATAATAATCTTACACCTTATCTTTAACGATAGCTTAGTGCGCAACATTCTTCTGATATCATAGGCATCGGGTGTCGTTGGAACTTCAGTTTTCTCCTGTGTGGAGTTGCATTAGAATTATTTTTGCCAATGGTGAGCGGCTACATATACTCCGGGTTCAATAGGAGAGAACTATCTTATTTTAATTTTTTAAAGTACCATAAATCGCGAACAAGCGAAAAACTTTAAGAGATAAATTAAACTCAAAATTAAACCCGAACTCTTTTCATCTTTCTAGTTCAGCACAAAATTTTAAGCTAATTTTTTGGTTCAACAGGATAGAACCACTTTCATTATTTATTAATATCGGTCGTTTATTGCGATAAACTTTTGTTAAAGCTGAAAAAATTATAGCTAAGGTTAGTGACTATAGTTTACTAAATTAAAACGAGTAGCAAAAGGATTAAAAATTAACTTTTACCACTTTGAAGGATATTTTTATCATAAAGTCGATCAAATAATATGGATAAAGCCATAATGTGCTAATTAATTATCTCAAAAATCGAGAAATCCATAAAAATAATTCCAAACTCTACAAATACGAAAACTAAAGAAAAAACTCAACTGAATACAACTCGCCGTGACAACGCCTTCAATTCATAAAAGATCATATGACGTGAAATGGCAAAAATAATTAAGTCATAAAGATTATCCATAAGCCGTTTATTCACATGAAAAACAATTTAACTTGGATGGCTTTGATGGGTATTACTTTTATTTTCATGGTATTCATAAATAGGAACAATTTTAGAGCCGCCATCGAATGCAAAAAAAAAAACAATTTCATATCATATGATCTTTTAAATTGAAGACATCATAGCATAAGAGTAGCTTTAATATTTTGGTTCCGTAGCTTTAAGCTACTACTACAATATGTTAAAATTTAAAACAATTAATTTTCTTACCCTTTTACATGATACCAATATTCGTAAATTTAATTCTTTGTGCACGATTATCCATAATGAACCACTATTTCCTTTAATCTACAGGTTAAGAATAACGGTGTAAGCTATTCAGATGCAAGTCTTTAGCGTTTAAATAATTGGCGAACGTTCCATAGGAAGTGTTAGAGATAAGACGCACGAAAGTGGTGTTGCCATTACAACAACTAATTTTTTAAGAAAAACAAAATATGAATGTATGTGTCAAGGCACATTTAAAAAATGGTGTTGCCGGTGCGTCTGACTGTTTTTTTATTTAAGGCATGTTTCTTGATTGTCAATAGTTTTATTTATTTTACACCTAATCCTGCTTTTACATAATTTTTTGGACGACATAGTTTGGAACTTAAATACAATGTACAAATAGGATCAGGTGTATTTTACTATAAATGTTAAGCGTTTCTTACACAATTGCTTGCACGATATTGTTGGAATGTAAATAACGTGTAATAACAGTATTAGGTGTATTTGATTAAAAATACAATTTCTGTTATTTTGTTGACATTCAAAATTCACAATAAAAGCAACAAATATATGTTGTTTTTGTTAAAAAATTAGTAGTTGTATAGGCAACACTACTTTGTTAAAAGTGCTTTGGTATATAGATTTCATTATAAACTGATGGTGGGTGAAAAGCCCAGCCATTATTGTTTTTGTAGCTCACATTAACCGTCATACCACAACGGATGTCATAGAATAACGTTGCCCAGATGTCACCGCAAGAAGGTTTCGAGTCAATTTGAGAAGAAGTATGTAAGGATCGCCCTGTGTTCGCCTTGATGAAATGGTCGGAAGCTTTGTCTTACAACTTACATACATTCCCAGACAACCCAAATTATAGGAGTCTTCGGGGGAAAGATTCTCCTCGGAATATACGGAACTGTCGTCCTAAATAACAAGTGTCGAACTGTATGCACTATATCCAAACATCGACGTGGTTAGGCGCATTAATTTGCAACAACTGCGTTGGTTGGGAAATGAAAAATATCAATTGACATTTTGCTATCGTCTTTCTTTCTTTGTTAAGTCGTTAAACCGAATAATTGATTGATAAGGTGACAACATGATGAATGGACGTACACCCTCAGTCTTCTCGAAAACTTATGTTACTCCTCGCTCTCCTTATGAAAAGGCTCGTTTGGATCAGGAATTGATGAATATGGTCTTCGCAACGATCGCGAAGTCTGGCGTGTCGAGTACGCTTTGGCTAAAATCCTTAAAACTGCTGTGAATTTTTGACTTTGGACGAAAAAGTCGAAAAGTGATTTTTCGTTTGGTACGTCTTGAATCATGCATCAAGCTCGATTACGTTTTGGGCTTAAAAATTTAAGATTTGTTAGAACGCCGTTTGCAAGCCAAAGCCTTCAAATTGGGTTTGGCCAAGTCTATCCGTAAAGCACGTGTACTGATTTGTTACATTCGCGTCCACAAACGGGTTGTTAACACTCCTTCCTTTGCGGTTCGTTTGGATTCCCAGAAACACATCGATTTCTCTTTGAAATCTACCTTCGGTGGTGGAAGAAGCACACTGATGGTGGTGCTGCTGCCGAAGAATAAGAAGATTAAACAGTAGTCCTAGTCTCTTCTATGTCTTTGTTTTTCTTAAGGATTTAAATAAAAAACTTGCTGTGATTAACTGCTGAAGAAGCTCACAAGATCGACGAGCTTGGGCTTCCATATGCTTGGCTATTGACCACCTGAGATTATAAGTAGCCATATAAGTAAGTAAATATGTAGATTTGCCTTTTGGGATGAATAAGTATAAAAATCGTAGACTTAGCCGCTCTAACAAAAAAAACACAATAAATTTGGGGTAAATTTTCGTTATTTTTCAATTTAATCTCTCCAATATCCTTCAGTGTTAGCAAAGCAATTACAATCGAGCATATTTTTCTAGTTTGGAAATAGGAGAATGTCCAAGAGAGCTAAAGCTGGTGAATAAGGTGCGTTTTGAGGCAAATTAAACGATCTCCGTGGCCAGTTCACATTACCTCCTCGTAAGATGACTATGTCTTCAAAGTGCTCATGAAAAAGTGCAATGTGGTATGAGTTGGGTGGCGCGTAGCGCCGGCTTTTGGAAACCGCATGTCATTGTCCATACATTTTATCCAATTCGGACCAAAATAAGTTGGTAATCGTAGACCTATAGCACTCGTCGTTGGCCTTAGCAACGTCTTTCTCAAATAAATATGGACCGATGACGTCGTCAGATCCAAGAGACGCACCAAACAGTGATTTTATTGATGATATCCATCGGACGCCCTTTAATCTCATGTGGATTGAGGTTACTTAAGTAAAGTATACACTATTTAATAGGTCTGTTCTAGTTTTTTTCAAATTCGCTAATAGTCTTAAAATCGGTTAATATTTAGCTAAGTTATTAACTTATAAGTGCATGAATATACGAAAAACCGTTTTTTTTTTACCCGTAACTCATGATTTCGTGTTACGAAAATTTCTAAATCAGATGTATTCACATCCCAGGTATTGCTACATCATTTTTTTAGCATACTTTTCTACTTCTTTTTGACACGTAAAAAATAGAGCACCTTTGGTTTTTATTGTATAAATAAGTTATTGTAAGAATTTTCGTTTTTGTTTATTTTGGAATTTTGTAAAGTTATATACATATAAATCGTATTTCAAAAGACCGAAATAAAGACTAAATTATAGAGAAAAAAGGTTTACACTTTATTTTGACGCTCATAGCATGTAGCTTTAACAATATGACAGCTTTCAACTGTCAAAGTACTGCAGTCCTTATTGGAAGACACGTTATTATCTTGACCGTATATTTTTTTAAATATTTTCTCTCATACATAATCATGATCAGTGTTGCCACTGAAAAAATTTAATTCTACCAAAATTACTTCAAAAATGTACCAAACTCGATATGAATCTACCAACTTTTAAAAAACAATTAAAAACAAAAAATTTTGATACGAATAGCATTTTTTACTAACATTTTTATATGTGTTGATACTGTGAGCAGCGAAATAAAGTGTACACCATTATCTTTTTTACTGTATGTATGTATAAATGTATACGCTGTAAAGTGTATAAGAAAACAATACTTAAAGAGATAATATTTTAGTACTCGGGTTCTTCTTCTTGGACTTAAACAAGATCATCTGATCTTTGAGAAATAGATTACACCGGGTTTTTTGTAAATTCGGATGTATTTTCTACCATTCCTCTGTCATAAAAGATTGTTTTCTTATTATAAACAGTCATGTTACCGAAAATGTTCGATTGTGCTTAAATTCGGGTATTAGGAAGGATGCAGTTTTGCTTAGAAGAGCGAAAGATGAACCATTTTTGAATTTTCTTGTAGTTTGCTTAGAATCATTGTCTTGTGAAAGAAATCAAGATTCTTGCACGCCTAATTACTTCACATTGGTTATTAAATTCTTTTTTGAATATGTTAAAACAATCTATTTAATTCATGGACTTCGTACATTCCTACGCTATTACAAAAATCTCCAACGAACTTCCCTGTGGATAAAAAATTTTATTCTGAAAGTTTTTGTTCTCCATGTTTTTATGAATATCTTTTGGCCAAGTACAGGAAATTTGATTTCGTCGCTAGTAGGACATCTTTCCAGAAAGAAACATTTTTTGGTTTTAGAAGTCACTTTTAAATTACTGCTGGTATAAATGATTTTTTTATGTGAAATCAGCAGGTCTGCTGAACAAACTCTAGGCCGGAAAGGGCGCAATAGATCCCATGGGTCGCACTGTCCTGCAACATGACACGATGATAATGATATGTGAAATCTAGCAAAAGAAACATTAGTACTGGCTCTAACGCTAGCATCTGATGTGGGTAAAACTTCCTCTGGTATTTTAACATCACTTTTTGATGGTTTTTTCTTAATATCAGGCGTCATAGACCGTATTTGTGCATTACTTAAAATTTTATTTTATTTATTGATTTTATTTTATTGCAAGAATTCTTTTGTTATTTTTTTTTTAAATTTTGTAAAGCATAGTGATTTTTCAATTTTTAAACTTCAGCATCCTGCTAAACGAAAAATATTCTACCAATTTTGGTAGAATTCTACCAATTGTAGCAACACTGATCATGAGGTACAATAGTATACTTTGAGCAGTTATAAGCTTTTCATAGGACTTTTGTCCCCGATCAACTCACACGTATTCTTATGCTCTTGCTTTTAGTCGTCAATGAGACAGTGACGAATGCACGTATGTAGGATGTACGCAAATTTGTTTAAAGCACAGACAAATAATTTAACAAAGTTTTTATGCTGTTGTTTTTAGTTGCTACTGAAACAGCGGCAAGTGCACATGTGCAGCAGATGTACGAGTATGTTGATTTTTTTTTTAAATTTTTTTAAAACATCAACTTTGCTCTCTCTGTGAGAGTAATTTCCATGTTCTCACCAACACTATTACAATTTTACTTTTGTACATCACTGCTTTAGAGGTAAAAATTAAAATAAAATTATTAAGTTGCTAATATTGACCTGCTCGCTGTATTTATGCACTTATATATACATGTATGCCTCGCATTTAATGTCAAGTACAAATTTTCTTATAAAATTTGGCAACTTTCCAAAGCGATTAATAGTGAAATTGGATAAAGATTTACTGTAGTATTTTGTAAAACCAGTTGATTACATTTAATTAATTTATTCTGTTATCAAACGTATAATTTTCTTCCTTTTTAGATCTCACAATATTAATATTAAACAACATCATGCTTTCATGCTGAAACTTAAGTTAAATATTCAAAACTGGTGGCCTTTATTTTAGTATTAACATTACAGTGGACTTGTAAAATATTTCTTTATTACCTACCTAATACAATACGATAACAAGAAAAAAGTAAAAATATCTAAAAAAAGGGAACTATAATAATAGCACCATAATGGATTGGAGTTGGGCCACTGGCGGTGTAACAAATGAGACCCCAAGAACAATGGGTCCAGAATGTGAAAACTATATGACAAATCGTCGACGTTGGATAGAGGCAGTATTATTTTGTATACTTTTCATTTGTGTTATAAAATGGGCATCGAAACGTTTAGAACCCATACATATACCCGATGCCAAAGAACTGGAGAAACCACACTCAACGACACGTCTAATACTATTGTTATTTATGACATTTATATTTGGCATTGAGATGGGTTTTAAATTGGCCAATAGATCTGTGATATTCGCTTTAAATCCTTGTCATATCCAAACAATAGTGCAAGTAAGTATTAATTTATTGTATTATTGTTTAATATAAATTTATACATAAATTATCTTTTTATTTACCTTTTCTTTTTGTTTTTGTTCTCTTTTTTAGATATATCTTTTAGCCGCCAAGCCTAACAAATTGAGTATAACATTATTTAGAATACAAATGAATAATTTAAATGGACCATTTCTGGCATATGTATTCCCCGAAGTCGACTGTAGAACATTACCATTTGAACAGGCTACATATTGGATACAACATGCCATGCTGTATATAATACCGGTCTATATTTTAAGAACGGGCGCTTATCAAGTGGAAGACATAAAAGATTTTAATTGGTCAATAATAGGTGTAGAGACACAATTAATATATCATTTCGGTGTATTGAACTTTTTTTCAATAGTAAGTTTGCTTTCTCTTCTTTTATACAAAACTATTTGATTATCACAAAGATAGGCTGTTATATTTCCTTAAACAGTAATATTCATCAAATTTTTATCATATTTCGGTATTCACTGCTGGGTATTCACTGTTGTTTGTAATCAAATTTTATTAAAGCTATCGACTTATGGGATAGGGAAATCAGGGTAACTGTGCTGCTGATGAACTCACTAGGTAGGACACACTTCTTTTGGATATCCAACCACACACTAGGACGGGTGAACCTTTTACATTTGTTAAGCTGTCCATTAGGCAGAAGTATGTTTGCTTAGGAAGCGTACAAGTCAACTGTTTAAATTGGATCGTCAGAGGCTTTCTTTCCGCTGTATAATAGATACATCTGTGAATATTGTTACTCAAACTCAATTATCACACAATAAAGCAGGTGTCTCCCGAAACAGACAATGAATTTAGGCCTATTGCAATTTTATCCTTCCTATCTAAGTAATGGAAAAATTATGAGCCGACCGACTAACACCCATCTCAAGCAACACAATTTAATATCTGATGTAGGGACTGTCTTTAAAGAGAGAAGCTGTAGGTATTACAGCCCTTACGGATGTGGTTAAAAATCTGAAATGTAATCTTGACAATAGGATGGTGTCGTTTCTACCAACTTATAAACTAATTTGTTCATATCTTACTGTAAAAAATATCAGATTGTTCTATATAATAGCGTATATTCGAAACTCATTGTTGTTAATTGTGGCGTTCCGCAAGGATTGATTTTTGATTTGATTAGTCCCACCCATCGTGGGCATGCTTTTTATAAACATGAATAAGTACATTGATTAGGCATGAAAACATGGTAATATTGTCTATGAAGTTTTCTCGGAACAGCTAGGTACCATAAAGATTATTATTAGTTGTATTTAAGATCAATCAGTATAAACCATTTCTTTAATTTAAAGTTCGTTTTACCTCTATTGATGAATGATTATTGGTGGTAATATCGGAAATCTTATATGTATATAAAAAAATGTGTGTTTGCATGTATGTATGTTTGTTTGTTTGTGCCTTATAGATTGCTAAACGGCTGAAACGATTTTCTTTTTTCTATATATGTAAATTTTAAAATTTTAAACTGGGCGATGCCATGCCCATATAATGTAAATATTTATTTGTCTATACTTTCAAAATGGTAACAGTAAGGTCTCTAAATTTAGTCCAAATAGCTTCATATTCAGTACAAATCATCAGTCAAAATGTAGACGGAATCGAATAAGTGGGCATGGTACCTCTCGAACGAAGTAAATATTGATATCTCGAGAACTGTCAAAGCAAGAATTTCTAAATTTGGTCTAAATGATATAGTAGTTAATACAAATCATCAGTTAAATAGTGGACGAAATTGGACAAGTGAACATACAAACGGAATATTAGTTTTTGTAAATCCTGATATCAGTTAAAACTAAAGCTTCTGAATTTAGTCTGTATGAGTTCGTAATCAATACAAATCATCAGGGCGAGATTGGATAAATAGCCGTGATACTTTCCATTCATGCTAAATATGGAATTTTTTATATGTGGGGAACAACAGTTAAGACTTCGCTATCTATCCACATTAGCCGAAAAGCAGGATAGATCGGATGAATTGGTATTGAACAAAGCACACTATTTAAAAACTTGTGTGTGTTTATTTGCAGATTGTATACAGTTAAACACCAGATACTGCATATTTCTGGAAGGAGCTACGAGTATAAGCTAACTTGAATGTTTGGATATAACCTGGAAGATAATAAAATTGAGAAAAAGGGGGAAAAATGATAACTTAGATTAAATAGTAGTAGCGAAGCACGCCGGGTTTGAGGTAGAACTATATGAAAATTAATGTGTGTTTATATGAAGAAAAAAAGCTGATTCTACCGTGTTTTCCCGGGAGGAACATTAAATGTATGGATTTGAACGTGAACGTAATTAGGTTAATAATTAATATAGGAGTAGTGGAGTAGCGAAGCAAGCCAAGGTTTTAGGTAGTAAGTCTATATATTTAAATACCTTTACTTTGGTTTATATCGATATTTTATAAACATATCACTTTAACTTTGACAGTTATTGTGGATTAAATAGGCAAAATATGGCGCTTATAAGCCTCTACACCTAATCTTTCGCTTAAAATCTATGCATTGTCGAGTCTTGCATCCATTAAAATCCCTGATAAAATTTACAAATAAATAAATCTTTGGATAGGACTTAGCAGCAATTTGAATGAAATGCTAAATATGTAGAAAAGCCACTTTGACGTTGCTAACGAGAAAAAGTTTTTCGCATTCAGCCAAACATTTGATACGAATGTTTGTTTCTTAATTTCTGAGTAATTATATTTGGACCCAACCTTCAAGAGGATTATTAATGGAAAAAATTCTTTAATATGCTTTAAAAACGATGTATCTTTGGTAATAGCACCCAGTATTATTCATATAATCAGACCAACTGTAGCATTTCAAATGAAACAGTTAAGACAGGATGTTATCTTTTTAACTGTCTTTGACTGTCTTTCTTTTTTGGACAAATTTCTGTAAAAATCAGACTTAATAGTACGCCTATAACATATTGCTACGTTTGACCTTTTTTAAAACGTTTAATTCTTTTAAACTTTGTCAAATAAAATAAATAACACGTAAGTTGTTTGTTTTGTTTTACAGTCTATTTATATTTGTACAGTAACCAACTTAATTATCTTGCACTTAATATACAAATTTACTCAAGACTTTTTATTTAAGCCTTAATACGACTTTAATTATTCAATGTTAAATTACAACTGACTGAACTAAGCGTAAGGAGCTGCCTTTTATATACAATTGACATTACTTCCGAATGTTCTTGTATGTACGACATATTTCTGTTCATTTCCGTTAGTTTCTGAAATGTAAGATTGTGTTACCCAAAGATAGAACTGGTAACACCGTTCAATACAAAACTGGTAAGACTGTTAATAACACAAATTACAGAGTGATTCTGCATTGGACAAATCAATAGAATAAATGCCATAATAAAGCTTATTGCTAATACTACACCGCACTAATTTGGTGTATCTTCTCTTTAGATATTTTTTTTTTTCGCAACAATATATTAACACAATATCCAAAAGTAAATAAAAATCAATTTTTAACTTATTCCTTTACAGTGGTCTGGCATTAATTTAAATCACATGTTATGTGCCGCTGAAACGGATCCTTTTCAAGGCGATAATTATCGTATAGCAGCTGTGATACATGAGTCAATTCTTTGTCCCATTTTAAATAAAGTAACTGTATTAATTTTTAGTACACCTAAAAGTATACAGTATAGTACTAAGAGGTGTAAGGAACAACAACAACAACAACAAACTAGATTAATAACTACTAAACCACATCAACAACAACAACAATATACAAAGTTAACAACAATATTACATGAAACCCAAAAACCGCTCATAAATGAAACAACATATTCTCAAGACGATACTCAATTAATACATCGTAAAACAACAAATCCTGTAGATAATCAACAACAGCAACAACAACATCATTATACGACAGCAACAACACTACATGCATTGGATCAAATTACTGGCGAGAGTACAGATACAGAGGCTGTGCTTAAAGATGATTATATACTCGAGTCAGATATGGATATGGAGGTTATAGAGACAGCATCATCTAACACTATCAACACAACTGCTATGACAGCTGAATATACAACTATGCCTACGACTAAAATTGATTAGTATTTAAAGCAATACCGAAGAAAAGATATAAGAGTCCGACCATGGGTGGTTACAAACATTTCCAAATATTATTCCTACAAAGAATTGTTATTACCTGCTGTATATAAAATATGACAAAGACAAAAGACTTTCTCTTTGAAGTTTAAAAACTTACGTTTGGATTTTTATTTACGAATAAAAATACACTACGAGTATATAGAATATAACCACCGATTTTGGGTAAAAAATAACATTTAATTTGTTAAATATGTATGTCTTTCACATAGTTTTGCTTTTGAAATAATTTTAATTGAAGGACAACATAATTTGAAATAATGTTTTAAACATTTGAAACTTAATCCCCAGATGCCATTTTGAATATGACTTTCAAAACTTTGATACTCGTATTCATTTAATATTTTTTAAATTTTTTTTTTGGCGAGCCTAGAAAGCTGGGTGTAAAAAGCCTATAATCTCATTTTCACCTTAGCCGAATTGTAAGCATTTAAAAAGAGTTCATTAGCTTAATCTAAGCGTCCCCTTGGCTATATAAAACGTGAATTCTCATTTTTGCTCCAATATGTCAGAGTTCTATCATTCAGTTTCTGAGCATATTCGTTGTTGTACAAGCATCTAAACTTGTCTCCACAATAGACAACTTGTCAAAGATCATATTTAACTAAATAAGCACGTGGCTAAGCATTACCGTATCTGTATAAAGCGTGCAATATCGTCTTTGCTTAACCTAGATGGCAGTCAAACAATGACTGAGTACCCTTGAGGCTGAACAAAGCTAATATACGCTCTAACTAAACCATCAGCGGTAAAATACAACTCTCTTGCTGTGAAAAAGGGGTGATAAGTGCGAAGCACTTGCTCCTGGAATGTCCGGCGCTATTGAGAACGAGGTTAATGGTTCTAGGGAGACACCTTATTAACTCCTGTTTATTGTATCGCTCGCTTCGTCATCTAAGCCGGCTTGAACTTAGTGGCCACTTAATCCCGATTTTTTTTTCCAGTGTCAACCTACAACCTAGTGACTAAGCATACTGGTAACTGTGATATCAACCAACGTTAGATAACCCCTTAAATGAATAGTCAGACATATATTTATAATCCAATAAGCTTGTGGCCGAAAAAAGACTGAAATATTGTTTCCGCTTTAGCTAACCTCTTGACTGACAATCGCTTACTGACTCTAGCGACAGTCAGTGATTAGACAGATCTTTAGATCTTCGTGATTGATTAATTTAATGATTTACTGTTTTTCAGCGCAATAGTTTCTGTAGTAAATGCGGATGATATAGGGAGGTTCACACTGTTTCAAAATCGAATGGTTGTGATGGCTTAGCAGTTGATAAGCCCATATTAAGTCCTCTCCAAAATCTTTACGATTTTTAAAATTAAAAGTAAAAAAAAACGATTCCAAAAAATTATAAAATTATATGTAGATTAGAAGTAAAAAGGCCATCGCACTAGCATCCGATTTGGATGGCTTTGCAATGCCTTACATTGTTATTGTACTAATAGTATGTGTGGTGTAATATGTGCAGCAGTCTATATGGAATCGATTGTGGCCCATTAGCTGGATTTTCGTTATTGAATTTTTGATAAATATGTAAATAAAATGAAAAAATAAATATTTGACAGTTAAAATTCATCCAACCTTCCCTTACAATGTCTGTAGCATTGCACCCATCCAGCCTTCATTTACAATGTCTGTAGCATTGGACCAATCCAAACTTCGCTTACAGTGTCTGTTCTATCGAACCCATCTTGCGATCTAGGCCAACGCTGTATAAATGTAAGTAGGAATTGTGTACAGACATTGGATGGGTCTCACTTACATTGCCAGTGGTCACGGATCGAAGATGTATGTGGTAAAAATTTTGCTGTGATATAAAAAAGTTTTGTTTAACAAAATTGTATATCGTTTCTGATACGGTCGGTCGGACTCTTTCTTTTTATAAAAAGAAAGTAAAGTAAAATCAAAAAAATTGTTTATTTTATCATATATACACGTGTACATATATTGGTTGTTATAGTAATTTTTTTTAAATCAATTAAAAAATAAAATCTGAAAATAACAAAATACTTTATTGAATTTTATATATGTATAATTATTAATTATATAAATGCTTTATTTCAATACACAGTGACGGATTAAAGTTTTCAGTTCGGTTTGGCTTCCGTAGTAGTTCATTGCACGCAAGCAGTCAAGTGATGTCGAAATGACTTCGTTTTGACAAGACCATACCGCTCGTCAGTTATACTAAAATTTTCATCGTAATGCGATATTTATTTCTGTAGGTCATTAAGTCTAGACCAAAACAATACCGTGGTTGGACTGTACGCAGTTGCCAAGGAATATGTTTTCCCTGACGGAGATACAACAGCGGCTACAGTAGTCTTTGAAGAGAAAACCAAGTCGACTTGTATACTTATTTAACACTTAATGTCTAGTTATTACTGTCAGCAAGCTCAATATATCCTTTCTGCTTACGAGCCATAAAGTGTTTAGTGCAAGTTCCATTAAAAATTCCATTTTCACTTAGCCGCTCTACAAGTGTCCAGATTTCGCCATTTATTCTTAGCCCATCTAAGAGTTTGAAACATAAAATCTGTTAATATTAAACTAAGTTATTAGCACATATAAAAGCATGAAGGTACGTAATCGTAATTCAAGATTTTGAAGTTGTTTCGAAAAATTCCGAAACAGATTTTTCTTGTACTCGACAGCGTCTATTAGAAAAGTAGTTTTACTAATAATGTAAAAGTAAAATTAATGCTATGTTCGCACGACAAAGTCTTCTCGTCATTCGCTGTTTCATTCATAATACAGCTCCCGATTATGAGCTTAATTACATAAATTTTCAAATGACATTATGAGAGCGAATCAGTGTCATCTCGAATTCTTATAAAACTATGGCCATATAAGTTTGGCATACTTTTAAGCTATTAATTTAAACGTTTTTTTCTACAGATTTAACATTGCAATTTTATTAAATTGACCTCCCTAAAGTAAGCTGTTAATCACAAAAACCAATCAATAATAACATAAACGAAAAAATAAGCAAACAAAATAATGGTCGCTCGCTGCATTGAATCCATTTGCTAGCAGCTATGAAAATGTCGTGCGAACGTGATGATCCAAATATGTAAAATAAACAGAGAGCTAAGTAATCCAAAGTCTCATGAGAATATAGCATAAAAGTAGACAAATTATATTTCACATAGAATGCCTTCCTTGATTTACAATTAATCACTTTTCTTACATTTGTGGTGGGCAAAGGTATAGGTACGACATTTTGGGCGTTTGTTGTACTATGGAAATTGTGCCAATCTGGCAGAACAAGTTTTTTTGTTTAACTCATGTTACGAACACTTTACTTTTAAAAGCTGTCTTAATCATTTTAAAATTGTATTTTTGTTGTTTTTATACTATTTTGGTGTGACAGAAACAAAGATATTCGGACTTTTTTCCATCAAACCATCTAGAGTCCCTGACATATTTTTCATTCCTGTAAACTCTACTTATTACATCAAATTTGTGGTATTGTAGTTGTTGGTAAGACTTCAATAAGTAATTTATTTAGTTAGTTAGTTACGACGGATAGCCAGACAACGGTCCAGCCCACCTGGGTCCAATATTGATCCCACTGTGATACCTATCAGTAATCCAGAAAATGAGCAACCTACATGCCCACGTCCCGGTAAGATCCGAACCAAAGAAACAATCTTGCCGATATTCACATCAGCCAGATCCGACATAGGCATTCAGAAACGGACTGCCAAGGAAAGCAGTCCTAATGTCCGAAAGACTCGGGCACTGGCACAGAAAATGTTCGACAGTCTCCTCCTCTTCCTCATCCTGACAACACCAGCCACCCAGTGCCCAGTAAACACGAGCAGAAGAGGTCGCAGCCTAAGTCCGGCATTCCCATAATAGACTCCGAGCGAGCCCGATCATACAGGGGCCAGATATGCCTTAATACAGAGCACGTGGGTTCATCATCCCACCGTAGCTGTGCCCTGCCCAACATGTACCGCAGGACCATAAGTCTGCAAGAGAAGAGTGGCATCCCAGCTAAGTGGGCAATCTCCTCATCTCCTTCAATAAGTAAACAGAGCAAATATAAATATGATTAAGGCAATAATATTGCTCTTGTACTCTTTCAACAATGGGACAGTTAAATGAGTCACTGTATATCTAAATTAATTTGTTGCACCAAATTTCTTCGGCTGAGTGTAATAGTATCTATCTTTTATAGTCGAGCAAGGCCACGGACTACTGAGTATGGATGCGACTCGAGCTTCTCTAAACACGTTTTAGCAGATTTACTAATTTGTATTTCGACCATCAGTCTATAAAAGTTTTATGAATCTTAGGCAGTACCACATAAATAGATACCCTTTTGTCCTATGGGTGTTAGTAATGAGTTGTATATACAAGAGAAGTTTGCAGTCCAAACTTAGACTTTAGATTCTACCAATAAGCCAATAAATTTGAGATGTTTTTAATTTTATTGGCACCAACTTTGCCTCTATAAAAGATTTCTATATTAAGTAACGGTCAACATATACACATACCCAGATATTTAACATCCCTGTTTTGTGCTATTATTTAATAGCTTCTTCGAATATCAGAAACGGATTTTCTAAGCAAAGTCAAAGTTATATGTGTTCATACACTTTTGTTCGTAATTGCTTCAGATATTTCTCTAATTGAGATAATTGGTTTCATGTTAACACTTATTTATTTGTTGTATCATCTATGACTGTCTATCAGATTTAGTCGTTCGATATGTCAATAATTTTATGTGTGTTTAGAATGTATGATGGTGTGACAAAAAGTGCATTTGTGTAACAGATTTTTTGATAAGTGTGTCCGATTTTATAATCTTTTGAAAATTTTGAAAAAATAGTCTTTTCTGTGTGATCATAGCAGTGTGGCATTCAATCATACATTTTGTTTCGATTTTCTTATGTAGGACAGAAATTTATCAGATTTATATTTGAGACAACGCATGTCAGTCATGGCCTTTAATGGACAAAAATTTGTATGTTCTTGTATAAAATAAAGAGTAGACAGTTTTTTTCTATTTACGAAATAATCTGCTACAGCAAGTAAACTTATTTTTCAATGGGCTTGAAGATAATAATCTTTCAGAAAAGCCCGAATTTGTTAATATAGCTTAACTTGTTGTATTTCATACAATAATCAGGCTTAAATCCTACGTGTTATAAAGAATGCTTGATGGAAGACTAGTGGTTAAGTGTCAAGGCTAAGCCGTCTGTGTGGCATAGGGTTGCTAGATTCAAAAATATTGAAGGTGCAAAACTTCGGTTACAAATTGTCAATAGATGGCTCTGAAATGTAATATCTCTGGCAATATTAATTGCATCAGGCAACACTATAGCATGTTTGATAGGTCCGAATGATTACTGACGACGAAAAGTGGATTACGTACGACAATAATGTGAATAGATCACGGTGACAAAGCCAGGATTGATACTAAAAAAGGTAAGGTAATGTGTGTCTGGTGGAATTGGAAGGAAATTGTTTATTATGAGTTTTTGCAACCTCGTCAAACGATTGATTCTGATCACAACAGACCATATTTTTTCTCGATTCTTGATAAACTTTAAAAATCCTTGTAAATCAAGCATAATCAAGGCAATCTGACGAGCCTAGTCTGACATTACTTTAGTTTGTATCACTGCGCTAAGAGATTGCTATAGTAATGAAAAGACAGACGAGCTAGGCAGAATAGGATCTGCTTTGAAGACCTCCAACGCAGTTTGAGTAGGGTGATTAAGTTAATGTGATCCTCTTTTAGTGAGAAACCCAATAAGCAACTTATATTATTATACATATGCATCTAGGTTACTGGCATGCGAGTTGCAATGATAGGGAAAAGGAGGAAATGGTCTTTGACCTTCTGTGCGAATATGCGGACCTAGTTGCCAAACAGGAAATATTCTTTGGCAATCACATTTTGAATAATCTAGGTCTAAACTATAACGCATTTGCCTACGAGAATGAACATGGTTCGCTTGTTTCAATCAAGTTTCGGGTGAATCAGAGAGCGAATCTCGACATTTGCTCTCCGTTTTAACATATCGTTATGATGTGAATGATGTCAGAACGAAGTTTATTCGAATCTACTTAACTGTTTGAGCACAGAGAGCTACCACAATAACCAACCAACCAAGGACTAGGCTACATACATATATATATTGAAATTAGGTATGAATAAAACAACAATAAATATAAAATGTAAAATTACAAAAATTGTATATTAAAGACGCTGTTTAAAACCCATGGCTTGTAATTCTTTCTCTCTTTTTTTACGAAAGGTAAACCAATTAAATAATTACAAAGAAAATTAATAATTTATTAAAAACCAAAAAAACATGTGATTACAATAACTGCAACAATATATACAACAAATTACAATAAAAATATTTTAACAAAAAACAAAATATTTAAACATTTTCTAAATTAATTAAATAAACAATATAATATGATAAAAATAATTAAAAATAAAATTTAAAAAAACATTCAAATGAAGCATACATGCATACATATATTCTAAAATTTTATTAATTTACTTTTAATAACAACAAAAAGAAAAACTGTCGTTATAAAATACTATATATGTATTTATAAAATAAAATAATAAACATATTTGTAGCGTATTTAATGAAATTGTTGTTTAGGAATATATCTACTCATACATATAAATATATAAAAATAAAACTAAAAATAAAAAACTATAGTTTTATATAAAAAAGAAAAGAAAACTGAATAAAAGAAAGCCAGATTTCAATAAGCAAATATGTATAAATATTTAAATCAATAATAATTTAAATATAACAATTATTAACAGCGAAACTCAACTATGTAATACCCCATGTTACACCCATATCGTGAATAATTTTTCACTCGAAATATTTTCTCATTTCACGTAATTGCTATCATGAATAAGTTTTCACATGAAATGTTTTCAACTCTTCTGATTGTTCAGTGGGAAATGAAAATTCCCTTTATCGTAAATAGTTTTTCCCCATTTCCCATAAATTTTTTCACATAATTATTGTTGGGAAGATACATTTATCATTATCAGTTTTTACTTATTTTTATTACAATATAAATTTGTTTAAGTTACTTCAGGATTAGAAGTAATAACTTAACTCGGGAGTTGCAGTTGGAAGTGATTCCACCTAAAGCAGTGTCTGGCACATCTACCTGTCTTAAATTTCACTGAATATTTTTGGCCAATTTTTAATCCATTTTTATGTTAAACGTCAAATACATAACCTTAGTGCGCATAACTTTGTCATTTATTCCAAACTATTTGATTTTTCCACAATTACATATTTTTGTGGTAGGTTTTTGTAAACATTTTATTTTTTATTTTATTAAATTCAAAAAAATTTCTTCAATTTGTTCTTGTAAACATTCAACGTGAAATGATAGCTTATGAAAAGGAGAACAAAATTAATGGGAGATTCACGATAGCAATTTTCACTTCAAAGGTGAATGAAAATTTCATGTTAATAGAAATTTCACTTGTTATTCATGATAGGGGTGAATACTTTTTTTGGATTAATTGCTTTTATGCTAGCGAAAGTTCTGAACTGGCTGACGGGGTATACATATTAGCCATTGTCGTTTTTGGTGTAATCATATTTACACCGAGTTACACGTTTATGTGTTGCCTTTCAATTTTTTAAACACTCATACTTTTTTATTAATACAGTCAGAATTTTAAAAATTGAAATGAACTGACCATAATCTCAATTTTCGTTTCCATCGAGTGTAGCTTTTCATTCTTATGGACAACTTTATAGCTGTTTCCTTTACAATGACATCATAAACATACGCGTTGAACTTTTTTCTTGCAACTTTCTGTATGAAAAAACCCTATTAAACTTTTCTTTGACAGAAGCCTGCTACGCCTGCCGTTCATAACGAGAGTTCTGTGTTTTCGTCTTTATTTTTATGAAGTCTTTTAAAGCTGCATATATCCTTGTTTTCGTCTTTGGTAATAGTTTTTGTATATTGAAGTAAGTTCAAGGTTCCTCGTTTTCTGCCACAAAACTTATATCGATCCTTAATGAGTCTTTCATGGATGTAACTCGCACTCCTTTGAGTTGGTTTTAAAGGAAGTAAATCTCAAGTGACCTAATGTCACCACTTGTAGGTATCCAGAACGCCTGCTCTGGAGAAAGAAATCGATGAGGCTTTTTATGAGTATAAACTAAACTTGTAAACTAAATGTTTTCAAAGAAGAAAAAAAGTCGAAATCTTATATGAGAAATCCAACAGCAAATTCTTAACATATGTATTTTTTTGTACACATCCCGTTACTATACCTCTCAAGGGCTTTGAGACATCATAACTTTTAAAATTAACATTTCAACGCTAACAACAAAATAAGATCTTTATCTGATTTATATGCTGTAAAATAAATGTTTTCAAAAATAAGAAATTATTGGAATTTCTTGGAATTTGGGTTTTTTTTATGGAAAAAGGTTTACGTACGTAAAGTAGATGTTACATAGTGAAATATTTTGCTATCCTAGTAATTTGCAAAAAGTGAAGTATGTTGTGTTGCAAATCTGAATATTTTTTTTTTTAATGTTTTGCAACAATGAGTGAGAATATTTGTGTTTTTATATCCGATTTCAGATGGTTTCATGTGATATGCTTCACCATAATAAATTTCCACTGGACAAACTGAATCCCTTGTGCTGTATTGCGGCTCTCAGTACTTTGTTTTTGGTATTTTGCTTTAAATTCACAGCGTCAATTATTGTCTGCCTGGTGGCTTTATAACTCGACTGTTCATACTCTTTCAACGCGCGCGAGATATGATATTGTACACAGCCCTGAAAACAAATGTGATGTCTTTTTCATACGATAACTAACATTCATAAAAAACCCAAATTTTTTTTTACAAAAAGCCCAAATTCCAAGAAATTCCATTAATTTCTTAATTTCGAAAACGTTTATTTTACAGCAAAGAAATTGTTAGCATTGTAATGTGTTGGCCTATTTTAAAAGTTATGATGTCTTGAAGCCCTTAAGAGGTATAGTAACGGGATGTGTACAAAAAAATAAACATGTTAAGAATTTGTTGTTGGAATTCTCAAATAAGATTTCAATTTTTTTTTTTTTATTTGAATGCATTGAGTTTACAAACTGTTTATATGTTAAAGTGGTTTAGATGAAGAATATAAAGAATTGGTACAATAATTGCCACGTTGTACCAGTACAGGTCTTTTTCGTAATTTCTAAAAAATATGTCACAGATGAATCCTATCAAATTTGTTAACAGTACCAGTTGGTTCTAATGGCAATCACGAAAATTAAACAGTCTTATGAATAAGAAGGGTGATTGGTTTTTTCATGTTTTTCAAGGGTTTCACAATGGGCCTCATACTGAGATTGCTAATGTGTTGGCAATCCATAAAATCTAACATAACTTTGAATACTAAGTATAATATTTGATGTGACATCGTGTAGTAGTAAAGGTTCTTGCAATAGCAAGCAAGCCCAGTTTCGTATGCTAGCGAGAACAAGAAAAATTTCCATCGCTATATCATGTTTTAAATAATTAAAAAGCTTCAACCCTCTCTAGATGATCCAAGAAGTCCCTGATACCTAACAACAACAATAACTAAGGCATTATCAGACAACAACACCTATTGAAAAAAGCAAAAGCAAAATGTACCAAACAAAAACTAACTATAGAGAAACTGAAAGAAGATAAAGTTGCTTTGTGGAAACTATATGCTCCCAAGTGGAGTAAAGGAAAAAATGAGAATAATATATAGTACTAAGATTTGAGCTTTCTTCACACCGAATAAATGTGTTCTTTTTAACCAAAAAAATTAATTCGGAGTCATTCAGTACAATTAAAAGTAGAAATATAAGTAATGATGTCTGTCACAAAGATGAATTCATAAGATTGATAACATTTAGAACTAAAGTATATTAAATCCATTCTTAATCGTTCATAGATCATAAAAAGATATTATAATTTATGTCATAAAGTAATACAGGTATATTTGAAGGCGTATCTAGAACTGAATTTTCAGTTTTTTTGTAGTTTTTGAATTTAACGATATTAACCATTAAAAACTTTCGCAGCTGTTACACTAACAAATACAACTCTGCACAAATTATATATTTTTTAGTAACAATGGCAATCCTATGCAATAAAACAACAACAAAAAATACCAAAACAAACCACAATCTATCTCGTTCATACGCATATACGAAAAGGGAATTTTTTTTGCAAAAGGGAAATTTAAAAATCTGATTAGAATACCGTGTCATTTCTCAAACAAAATTATACGCAAAAACACGCAGTAAATGAATTAAGTTTTAAAGAAAATTGAGTATTTTGAAAAAAGTTATGAATTATTCAATACAATTAAGAAGCAAAAAGAAAAAATGTGTGAGAATATAATTTTCTCTTGAGCCAGTGCAAAAATACAAACGAAAATAATTTGTACTAAGTAAAGTTAAAAAAATGACGTAAAAAACGTGCACATTTTTGTGGTGAAAATTAAAACTGCAGAAAAGTCTTATAAAGTGAATTTTTTTTAATTTTTTGTTTTAATATTTTATAAAAGGAAAATTATTTAAATTTAATATAATAATTTAAATTAAACGAAGATAAAAAAGTTTTGTAAGCGTGGCAACTGAAAAATCACAGAAAATTCTTATGCCGTTTAAGGCATTAAACAACCGAAATAGGTGTTTGTGTTTATTGACCAACCAATTAATGCAGCAAAAAAGAATACTATTGAAAGAAGAAGAAGCAATGAAAACGAAGAAATGAATAAGAAAAAAGCAACAAAAAGCATAACCTAAAACAGTCAAACGTCATTTAAATATAAATAAAACAACAACAATAAACTAATTGATAAGTGCAAAATAATTATCGCATATTGCGCGCGCCATTATGGTTTTAATCAAATATACATGTATAAGAATATTATTAATTTAATCGTATTTAAGGAAATAAAAAAAGAGCATCTAATTATCATTAAAATAATAAAGGAAATGAAATCTTATTCTAAATAGAAATCAATTTACTATAAAAGAAATTATTATAAACAAAAAACAACTAATGCAGCACCGACACTAACACAGTGTTGACAAGTGTCAAATTTATAAATTTCATATTTTTTTATAAACACCAATACACCATCCACCCCACCATAGAAATAAGAAAACAAAAACAAATACGGCTTTTAAAGTGATCAAAACAAAAAAGAATGAAAAAAACGTAAACAAAACGATACAAGTAACCAACTACATATTTAACCCTTTGAAGCTTGGGTGTTATGTTGTAGTGTCTAAAAAAAAACAAAAAATTAAATTAAATCAAAATTATTAAAATAATGTTTTAAATTATTTGAAAATCAACATAAAATATAAATAAAAAATAAATGTATTGCATTTTTGTGTTTAAACTGTTGCTATACACTAATAAAATTTCTTTTAATTTCCAATTATAAACTATAAATTAACATTCTCCGTTTTTGAATTTGCTTCGTTTATCTCTCTCACTGATTTCACCGCTGCCTACATATATGCTCACTGGCTATTTTTAAATAAAAAAACACTCAATAAAGTAGAAAGATTAGAAGAAAACACACAGCGACGCCATGTCTATTTCAGAACATGGTAGCGGAAATTCATCAATTAAAGCTGCGGTACCACATTCTGCATCGAATACGTACTCCTCGGCAGCGGCAGCAGGATCTTCCTCAAATTCCTCATCTACACCAGCAAAAAAGTCAACATCCGCGGCATCTGGTCTACCGGCAGCTGTATCGCATATTTATTATAAACATGGTCTCTTCCTATCCAGTTATCCAACATGTGCCACGAGTATAGCCATAGTCGCTATTTTACTATCATGGTAAGTTAGATTTCTAATTGGATTGGATTGGATTGGATTTCTGTGCATTTTTTTTTTTTTTTTTTTTTTTTTTTGAAATTAGCTTTACCCAGCCCGGATATCTTTCACACTTTTTCTTTTGATTAATTCTGTTCAAATACTCTATTTGCGAGCAATGGGAAGCATACTTGATCTCTTCGCAAGGTTATAGCAGCTCATAATTAAAAAGTGCAAATATAGAAAAAGTATTTGCACTAATCACTCAATATAACCTTTTGTGTCATGAATTTAGGCTTTTAAATCCTTTTTGTAGACCACGATTTTGATTGTTTAATATTTTCACATTTTATTAATTTTTCATCGCCCTTAATGATCTTTAAAAAATGATTCTATATTATTGCGTTTCAGTGATGGTAATTCGGTCAGTCAGACTTTTATTGTGCTGTTATTCTTGTGGTATCCAGCCATGTTGTTTTTTTGAGTAGCAAGGTTTTTTTTAATTAATTTATGGATGACATAGCTAGCGTTCACTCACAGCAATTTCAGCGTGCGCTTTACAATATTTTTGGAAACGGTTAATCCTTTTTTTAATAAAAATTCTGTAGGGTTTCAGAGCAGCTTCATTGCTGAATTAATGAACTAATTTATATGGAACGCAAAACCATTGTGTCTCTTTATTTCAATGATTTCGAACTATCATGTGGTTAATGTTCGAAATTTTCGAAATGTAACCGAGCATGTATGATTGACGACTAATTATAAAAATTCTTGACATAATGAAGAATGAAAAACCCCGGGTGGCGATAACACCACTGCGAAATTCTTAAAAGGCCTGGAGAGATAAGGAAAGTAGCATAGTACATAAAAACTTGGCTCGTGTGCAGAAGTTTCTTTGGCTCGCTCGATTTACGACTCATGTTTACGAGTTTTGCTTCTTAACTCTTGAGCATGAATTTCATACTGCGAGCGAATTTAAAATAAGCAAAAAAGAACTGAAAACGAGCAATTCTTATCAATGCATGTTGTTTGTGTAAGATTAAATGCGTAATACCATGCATTCGTATTTGTGTATGTTTGTATATTTTGTGTGCAGCGACCAATAAAGCTGATTTTACACTATCCCACTGAGTACAACGACATGTCAAAAACTCAAATAAAATGAAAAAGTATAATAGTGTGAAAACAATATGTAATGAATTGTCAAAAAATATGGAAAGAAATTTGACAGTCGTATGTATGGCTCTCATTATTTTTAGAAATTTTCTAGACAATACGATTTGCATTCCTTGATGGAATGAATACCTTTCCACCCCAATAGTTCTGATTCCCCTAGAATTTTATCTTTTACCCGTTTTTTTTTTTAATTTACATATATTATTGTATGCTTTTATATAAAGGCAATTTTTGCAATAACAATAAATGTTTTAGATTTTCTTTAATAAATATTTTAGAATTACTTCATCCACATTATTTTTTATATTTTGATGTTATTTAATTATCTTTCAAATTAAAATATAACACCTATTACACCTATTACAATAATTTGCCTTGTAAAGTTGTACTGTATGTACTTTACTCAAAAAATAATATAACTTACGAAGCTAAACAACAGTGGCTGTTAAAAATTACAAAAATGATGAAACAAAATTTTAACAACATGGCCCACGATGGCGACCGTTTTCGTTTCGAACGACAAACAGATGATTTGCGGCACACTAATACTTTCTATTTGAAAGAAAATGAATACGACCGATAACGTATTCATTTCAATATAAAATTGCGGCTGAATGTCAAAATTACTCACTGGTTTTTTATTGTCGTTTGGATTATGAAATGCAGACTGGAACGCTCTTATTTGCTTATTCTTGTACTTGGCTTCATTGCTAGATGTTTGGTCACTGTAAAGGCTTCAATTTGTAGCCACCATTGTATAAAATAAGTAAAAAATATTTTCATAAAAATAATTTTTTTTTTTTTTGTTAATTTGTTTAAATTTATTTACTGTATGGAAAATCAATATTCCTACACATTTTTAAAATCAATTTTTTAATAATTCTCGTTCGAATAAATTTTCTTTCGACATCGTAGGCCAGGCTGTAACTCTCGAAACTAACTTTACTCCCTTAACAGGCTTTTGATAGTATAGATATTTACACAGGAGTAAGGCAAGGGAACAATATGTCCACCATTTTGTTTAACCTATGCCTGCACTATGCTATTGGAAGGCACACAGCATCTAGAAATGTGTTGACCTATGCTGATGACATTTCGATTTTAACTCGAAACAGATATTATCTTGAGGAGCTTATTACGATCATATATGCAGCAGCGAAGCAGAAAACCAAATATGTATATGATAATGTGTAGAAACGCTGAAGGAAGGCACGTGAATTAAAGTTCGGCAAGTGTCACTTAGAAGGTTTAAATAAGTTCTAATACTTAAGCGTACTACCAAGCAACGCAACAGTGCAAGAGACTGTATACAGAACCGATTTGTATCAACAAGCGTATCCTCACTTGCACATAATGTAATTTAAATATTATAAAGCCCATAGTTACTTATGGATCGTTTGATCCATGATTGAATTCTGAAGAACAGTCAGTCAGAATTTTTGAAAGGAAAATGCTTATACGAATATTTGGCCCAAGAAGAAATAAAAGACGTGATTATATCCTGAGGAACAATAATGGCGAAAATGTTTTGAAATATATCAAAGGATAAAAACTTAGATGGATAGGTCATGTACTAAAAAAGCTTGTTCTTCACTATAATTCACAAACTTCAAGGAATAAAGATGACCCACTTAAGCGCCTAATTGACAACATCAAGGATGACATGTAAGCAATAGCAAATTGAGAGGATGGGGAAGATTTGTAGGAAAAGCAAAAACCACACCGGGTTAATGTGCTGAATGACGATAATAATTAATCAAGTAAACCAATCCTAAGTCCGGTATTTACACACAGCATTCTCACCCAACATATTACAAATATTTCAGCAAACTGCAGCGTTTGTTTTTTTTACAGATTTCACATATTTATTCTTGACAAATCTTTTATCATCGAATCATAATTTTAAGCTTGAAAATACAAAATAAATCGACGAAAGCTTGATCTAGCGAATAAGTTGTGTGAAGAAGCATTTTAGGCTTTAATTCATTGTCTGAAAAGTAGATATGAGAACTGTTGCACTGACTTTTACGCCAAATGCTGACTTTTTTCTTAATGTCATAACTTAATTGCTGCAATAAGTTACCAGTAGTTGATTGTTTTTCCTTTTGAATATAATTGATAGATATTATCCCACGCTCATTCCAAAAAACAAATGCATTGACCTTGCTTGGACCAATGTTGAGATTCGCCGCAAAAACTCTGCATTATTGCACGTAAAGATGGGGCGGAACCATCTTGTGCTCATTTTTCTCATTTCCAAATGTTGGGTAATATTTCATGTATATCACTTTTTGAAATCCTTATCGTTTCAAATAGCTCATGCACCTTTAGCCGATTATCATTTAATACCACTTTGTGGATTGTCTTAACACTTTATAATGTGGACATTTCAATTAGTTGATCACTACTGTCTTTGTTTTGGTAGCTCGTACAACCTTATTTATACCATGTTCACACGAAATTTTTTTGTAATTCGCTCTCTTATTTTTAATTAAACTCCCAATTATAAGCCGAAATATATATTTCCACATTTAAAAACAAATAACATATGTTGAAAGTAATTCAGCTCAAATTCTAAAATATTATTTATTATTTGCTGTCATCATCAGTTATCATGCGTAAGAAACCACACAAAAAAAGAAAAAGTTAACGCGTAATTTACTCAATATAATAATACACAAAAACAACAAAAAGGCGAAGAGCAACTGTCGACACCAATTAAAAAGATGTCATGTGAACGGATAATTCTTAGAAATAAATCAAACAGCAAAAAAAGTAATTCGAACTCTCTTGTGAACAAGGACTTAATCTCTAGCACTAAATATGTTTTAGTCGTCATCGAAGGAATGAACTCTGCCAAAATCTAGCACGGCTTTAATATTGACGGAACTGAGACCTTTTCAATGAAAGTTTGGAATTACTTTGCGGTGACCAATTTTTTTTCGTTTTAACAAATTCACTAATAATATTCATATATCATCATGGCGTCAAAGAAAATAATACTAAATAACATGGCGCCTCGAAATTTAGAACATGTACTTTACAAGGCTGCCACTTTTCACCAAAGTTATTTTAGTTTTCAATCTACTGTCGCCATCTACACATCAGGTTAGCTAATTTTAAGACCGCTTTTGTAGTAATAAAAAAAACCGCGAATGCTTTTCATACCACCTGATATATTCTATTTAAAAAATATTGTTTTTCAATCTCTATTATCTATTAAAATTGCTGAACAGAGGAAATGTTTGCAAGTAAATTAGAATTTCTTTCTATATGAGCTTTTTTTTTCTTTAATACATCGGCATACTCATTAGGTTTTACATTCCGTTCTTATAAAAATAAATTGCATGCACGTTTACTTTTCGTCATCATTTCATTTCTTTAGAGTTTTTCTTTTCCTTTCTTTTCCATTCGGGCAGGGTCATTGTTGTTACTGCAGAAATTCAATTAATTTATGTCAATTAAATAGACAAATGTTTTTTTTTTATAATAAATGACAAAAAAAAAAAAATTTTTTTGTGCACAAATTAAAACACATGCTATGCTTTGTGAATTAAAACGATCATGATTTAATTAGAATTTAAGAAATTTGATATTCTTTATCAAAAACTATAAAAAAATTAATTCAAGTTTCTCGTGCCAGTAGTGTTCAGACTAGTTTTCACTTATGAATTAAAAAGGCTTTCACAAAAAAAAGAAAATATGTAACGTTTCTTCCAATAGAGACTTTGGAACATTGAAAGTTAATAGCGGCTATATTGACCAGTTCAAGCGGCTGCTATTTATTCATTTTGGTTCCCCAAAGAAGTATAGTCGAACATAACGTTCAACAAAACTTGCAAAAATTGTGTTATTAAAATGGCTCTTGGAATGAAACTGATTCTAATTTTCAGCAATGCCAAAATTGTGAGGTTACCATTCAACATAAGATCCAAAGCGTCGAATTGGTATCAAAAACATTGTTCATTATTTCTTTGGTACCGTCAAGGTCCAATGATTACCAGCTTTTTTGGTCTGAATTAGATTATATACACCAACGACATGTGGTTTCAACTAGAAGACACTACGTGTCACTCAGCTTATGTAACATTGGACATTTCTCAAGCTATTTATGTTCATAGTTATCTTATGTGGAGAGGATGTGAACTGGTCATCGAAAAAGAACGATTTGAATCTCTTAGACTTTTTCTAGCGACTTAATTTGCAGGTTTATGCGAATAAGTCGCAAACCATATCGGCTCTCAGAGCCCACTTAACCAATGCCATCGGTCAAATTCAGCCTGGTGTCTAATCGTCGCTTACGTGTTCGTTAACGTATCGAATAACAAATATATACATGCATATCATTTGCAATGATACGATGATTGATAACGAATGTCATAATCTTAAACTGAAAAAAACTATCCAACCAACTCGTTATCAGGAGCGACGATTAAACCTGCGGCGCACATTTGCACAATACCCTATTGCATACAAACGATGATATACAGTGTTGTCAACTTTTTATGATATAAAAGCGCAGACCTCATACTTAAAAGGCGCTAAAAACCGCTAAATTATAATTTATGTAACTATTTGTAATCAAAACGCACTGTAAAAAAGCGTTAATAATGTTTAAAAACGGAAAAATATACTGAAATAGTAAAAAATTCTATTATTCAAATTACCATTTTTACAAAGATATTTTAATAATTTGAACGATTGTTTAAAAAAATAATATTAAAAACGATTTAGAGCAAAACAACAAATTGAAAACTTTTTCTTAATTTTTGGGTTCAGATGTAACATAAAGAAAATACCTATTAAAGCTGGTGTTAGGCAAGATTGTGTTCTTTCTTCACTGCTGTTTAACGTTGTCCTTGATTGTATGTTGCAACTTGGTATAACCTGGGGACTTTACACAAAGTTGGGAGACCTGGATTATGCAGATAATATCTATTCTCTGGCTCTAAGATATTGCGCTATGCAAGGAGAGCTGGATTCTATACTGTCAGAAGAATACAGAGTTGGCTCGCAGATAATCTTATCCTAAACCAAAATTATGCAAATCAACGCTAACAACACAACGATCTTTCGAATTCTGAAACAGAAATATGGGAGATGTACTGTCTTTTTGCTATTTCGGCAGTATCCTCACGACGTCCGGCGGTTCCAGTGCTGACATTCGGAACAGATCGAATCTTTTAGCCGACTGAATGCCATGAGGCGATTTCCACATATCTCTCCAAAACCGAAAGTTAACATCTTTAACTTATGTGTGAAGTTTTTTTTTTTTTTTGTATGGTTGCGAGTTATGGAATGCGGCTGTGAGTGATGTCAATTCCATTCAGGCGTTTATAATCCGCTGACTACGGTGCATTTTGAAAATATTCAGACCAGAAACAAGATAACACCAAGTTTCTATAATGAAGGAAATTAATAGAAGGAACCGAGGCCACTAAATGGTATTCGCAGGGAAGCAGAAGAATTGGAAGGCTAGCTGGTTCCTGGAGAAGACTGCTTCTCTGTTTCCAATAGAATAGAATGAATGGAATTTCAGATTAGAAAATTGGCTTTAGATAGAGGTAGATGAGAAGAATTTCTTATGGCCCTATTATACCCTCGTGATCTTTAAAGAATCTAATAATAACAACAACAACAAAGTTTAGTATTGTAATTAAATACTTAAAATTTCTAGCTTTCTTCTTAAAAATATTGTTGTAAAAATAATGTTTGTTTTAAATTGCGTAAAAAAATAATTGCGGCGAATTTACGTTTTACTTTAAAGTCGTTTATTTAGGCCTAAACACGACTTTACTTTATTACATCATTACACAATGACTGTCAAACTATAACTGAAGTGCTAGGCGCCCTTGTATACCAAATCATCATCAATATCGAATATTCTTGTGGTTAATACAAATTTCTATTTACGTTAAATTCAAAAGTAATAAAATAATAATACACAAAAAGGAATCAAGCTGGCAACACCGTTAAACATGCCAGTGCTAGCACTCTTAATAGCACAGAAAATTAGTGCAGTGACAGATACACAAGAGCCTAGACACAAACCAATAAATTCCATAGCTAAGACTACCAGTGTACTATTTTAGTGTATCTTTCTTAGGCATTATTTACTTTTATTTTATTTAACATAACTTATAAATCTTGAAAAATTAGCCCTTTGATTTGCGATACGTTTAGAAAACACTACTTTTATTGTTTTTTTTTACAAATACTATCAGGAATAAAGTAACTTTCACAGCATAAAGCAGTTTAATTCCATAGTTCATATGAATAAATGAGTTTAGTGAATTTATTAACTTTCTATTTCTTACAAAAATTTCAAATAGAAAAGCGCTAACCTAGTGCGTTTTTTGAAAAAAGCGCTAAAGAGACAAAATGCAACTTTTCGGTAGTTGAAACACGCTATATATAGCGTGAAAGGCGCTATATTGGCAATACTGATGATATAATACACTTTGCTTAATTTTAATTTAAAGATAGTAAACGCTAAATGGATTGCCCTTAATAATCATTAGAAATGCAGTTTTCATTCATTTTTGTTCGATAGATGTCTAGGCTTATCGTCTATCATAATTGCTATAAATATGTTCACCGAAAGTATCGACTTACATGTTAGATTGATTAGATTATGGTCATTAAACTTTTAAAAATAATTGCCTACCATTTGAAAAAAAAAAAAAACATTTTGTGTAAACTTTTTTTAGCAAATAAAAAAGAAAAAAATAAATAAATAAAAAATACGAAACTGATAAGAAATCAAGTTGTGTTCCTACATAAAGTATAGTCTTTATCTCTATACTTAAGTATGAAAGAGCATATTTTTAAAAATTTTGTTTTCAAAACTCCCACAAAATCACAAAAAACAAATACGTACATACATATGTATGTATATTAAATTTTGGCATTTGTTAGATACATAATTGAAAACGTTCTTTTAGAAGTAGTAGGTGTATAAGGGCTTTTGGGTATTCAATAAATACTTCGATTTTCCTTAACGTAAATTTTCTTATATTTAATAGTTCAAAATAACAAGCAAACATCTAGCATTTCCCGTTGTCAATAGAAACTTCGCTATTATCCTTCTATTATATATATAATGAATTGAAACCATCGATTGGTATGCTTCAGCAGTGTGCTATCTCATTAAAGCTAGGATCACACGATTGTCGCAATGCCACCTAATAGGTGACAATGAAGCAACAACAATATCAAAAATTTACCAATATTTATTGTGTTCTTGTGTGACAATCCAAGTTGGGGGGAATACGTAGTAACAATATTAAAATTTTAAATTTTTTTTCGCAGAATAATTTGGGATAATTTTGTAATTTAACGACAATAAAGCATAATTCAAATTGTGTCATATTGGTATTTGCATATATACGATATATATAAATTGTGTGATCCTAGCTTAAGTAATTATCGGGTATGTTCTGTAAACCGGGTATGTTCAAAGTAAATCTGGATAATTTGGCAGCGTTGTTCAAGTATCAGTCTACTCATGATGATTCAACAGAGTATACTAATCATTAATCTAAAAAAAGTGAGCACCGATAACGCTTTTATAAGTTCTATCGGACTTGCAGAAAACACCCAAACAATAACCTTTTCTCATCTTCTGTAAATAAATATTGGTTTTTTATACATGGAGAATAATCAACTAGACTCATTGGAAGCCAACAAACCCACAAACGCCAGTCCCGAACGGCAGATATATTAGTTGGTGAAGTTTTTCACAGCGTAAATACGCATAACCAATCGCTAGCAATGTTGTGAGGTGATATCGCTATTGAAAATTGTCAGATGGTGTGGCCTGAGAATGAACCGACGACTTCTTGGTTGGAAGGTGGGTTCTTATCTAACACACATACACACACACAGTGACACACACACTATTAAATACGTTGTGCATAAATTTACATACAGTGCTCCTCGAAATCAAAGCAAATTCTCTTGTCGAGGCAATTAAGGTCTCGTGTATTACTAATAGATATATTGAAAGTAAAACATTTAATTTTTGTTATTTTAGGCACCTAAATTATAACTATAATAACAAACCTTTAATTCCATTCTCTACCAAGTAATACAACAAAAACGAAATTAGCTCATTGAGTAGCTGTTCGAAACTTAAGCATTTTTCAGTACTTTGCGTAATAATCTTTGTTTTTTATGGCCTCCGCACACCGTTTGGGCATAGTTTTTATGATATTTGTTAGAATTGTTGGCAGTGTTGATTGCCACTTTAATTTTAAGCTCTCCATCAGCTTCTGTTTATTTTTAAAACGACTGGACCACGTCCGCTGCGCTTCAAGAATTAGGAACAATTTTATTTAAATAAAAGAACCGGTTAACCGGTTATTTGAATTATTATTAACCGACAACCGGGTTTTTAAAAAGTGCTACTTTTCGAATTATACGAAAACCGGTTTTTGAAAAAAAGACAAATAATAACAATAGAGTAATTGAAATTCGTTTGCAACATAATTCTGAATTAAATCAGTGACTAAAGGCCAAACGTTAGATTACATTTTCCATAACAAAAGCGTGCCAAAATAATGAGTTTTTTGTTTTTCTGTTTTTTGTTTTTTGTTTTTTTTTTACCGAAATAATTTCTTTTTAGTCTGAAACACAGAATGTTAAAAAAATTAAATTATTTTTGCGAATCATTTGTTATATTTTAACAAAAAAGGTTAATAATAGCTCTGAACTAAAGACAGACAGACGGACACTGTTTGTTACTCACCCTTAAGTAATTCAACTTAATCAAATTGTTGTTAATTGTTTTATTTTTGTTGTTTAAGAAATTTAATTTTTTTCTATTTGATGATGCAAGATATTGATATTGAAATATGATGTATTAATATTTGCTAAATAATAAATAAGTCTGGACTAAAAGTATCAAAATCTCTTTAGAATAGAACTTTACGTAGGTTGTTTTTTTTTTTTTTTTTTTTTTTTTGTAATATACCAATTGTATATATAAAAAAATTACTTTTATTTTTTAGTATTTCAAATTGATTAGATTATTTTATATTTACTTAGTGAGTTTCCACTTATAAAAATGGAAAAGCGTTTGTGTCTAAAGGTTCAGTTATAATTTTGAAAGTTTATTTTTGTATTTACAAACACAATTTCGCGATATTGACTCATTAAATGCAGTTTTATCATTTTTATATTCTATCAGACCATTACTTTTTTATTAAAACAATATTGATTATAACACATAAGCTCTATCATTAATTTAGCTTGGCTTTTTAATTATACGAACAAAAAATAAATAAAATAAATATTTTTTAAACGGGTAAATCAGAATGATTACGTAGACATTTATTGTATATACATATGTAGGTATATATTTCCACCAGTTCTATAAAAAGCACGGTGCATCAACAAATCGAGTGAACATGATTCTGTGCTATCGTGTTCATTTTTCTTTAGGATTTGCCATTTGTGCTTTCAGTTTTGCTTCATTTTGTGTTGGCTTATAAATTTATTTTCACGGATGTTATCCCGTGGTCTTCTTAGAGTGCGCCCGAACCAGTGCCATTTTCGTCTTTTAATTTTTGTAACTATTGGTGGTTGGTTGGTTGGTTGATTCACGTGGCCTCGATAAAGGGAATACCTCACATCCATTCCGTCAGGTTGAGATATTTGAGGAGATCACTTGGTCAAATACAGGATATTACAGGTTTGTAGAAACCACTTACCGCAGTCTTTTCGGTGTCGGTTCATAAGGGCCGGATATTCATATACGAAGTGTTCAAAAGTCTCCTCACGTCGAAGCGACCTATCAGCTTTTCACTTGCAGTCCGCCTGATCCGGGTAATGGGCAATGCCATCGAGACCGGATCGACACTCGATGCCGATTTCGTGCGAGCCAACTCGTCCGCTCGCTCATTTCATCACAGAAGTCAAGGAGACCCGGGATCAAACCCTACACTTTCTCACCAACCGAGAGTTAATAATGTTTCATTTAAGGCCAAGAATGGCCGCCCTACTTTTTACATAGGTTGCTGGTTGGTTTGAGTCCACAGTCTGTCGTCAACCAAAAGATTCGTAGAATTCTTAGAAAGCATTGATTTACACACACTTACATCTTCTGCATACATCTGAGGCTAGCGTTCAATGTATTGCAGCCATAGATGAAGTTGAGTTTCATAAACAACTTTGTCGTTCGAATTTTTGATCTGCTTCTTAACACGATTTTCAATGTATTGACCCGATCCATCAATTTTCGAGATTATACTCCCAAGATAGTAAAACTGGCTAAAATCATTTACTTCGCTGCCGTTAATTTTATAGTGAATGTATCTAACTGACAAGTTTTTGCCAAGAGACTGGTCAAAAATAAAAAATCTATGTTTTTCTTTCCTTTCAGCTCTATACACTTTGCCCAGTTTTTCCAATTTGTATATCCATTCCAAAAATTAAGATTTGTCTAGGTAATCAAAATATCGTTGAGAGTCGAATCTCTTGTCGTTTCTTCAGGCTTGAAAACAAGAAACAGTCACTCGGAATGAAGCAAATCGCTGTAATCTGCTATGAATGACGTAGCTTCTTCAAATGTTGCCCTCTTCAGTGTTGCCCTTTCAGTTAAGAGACGAAAAATTCAAAAAATCTCAGACGTACTGATCCTCTCATGTACAGTGGCTCAGATCCAAAATAAGCAAAGCTATATTTTTAACATTTTGGTGGTTTTTTTGTCACTAAATGGTGTAGATGCCTTTACCTATGGGCAACACAAATTCAATTGTGTCAGATGTTCGAACATATTTGAAAATTTACATTTCAGGTTACATTTTTATTGCAAACGTGTTTTTAACTTGTCGCTGGTGTGAAAAGTTATGTTGGTTTGAAAATGAGTGAAATGCCAGATTCAGTACATTCCCAGCAATAGCATATTGAAATTATCAATTTCCATAAAGCCAATGAGTTAGTCGAGTTCTGTCATCACGTTCTAGAAAATGTGAGTTAAACAGTTGATGTTCTAGAAAATGAATATGCATAACGCAAAGAACACTGATGATTACATCCGTAGCTGGGATCGAAAACATGTTCAATTGTGCTGGTGTTCTTATTGCATATTCCTTCAGGGTTGTCAATTATCTTGTATAAATCCTTGGAAAAAATAATTTCCTATTAACTTAGAATAAAAATTTGCTTGCGACCTCAAAGCGAAAATTTAAAATAATGTTTTCAATTGTAAAATTTAGAGATTAATTAAGACTCGAACTCGGATCCTCCAACTCGAACAAAAAAAAAAAAAAAAAAAAAAATACGTATTTCGTTAATAAATTTGAGTCGACTGACTTCCTTTTTTAATGTGATCGACATAGTCGCATAGTGTTATAGAAGAATCTGTTAATTCGTTGACGTCCTTCCCACATGCGGAATATTGCGCAAGAATGAGGCTCTCAAGCCTTACAAGGTAGAACGTGTGCATGAAATGAAGCCGGCTGATCTTCCAAGTTGCTTTTGTTTTCTTTTATTTAAAAAAACAAAGTTTTTATGGAAATTTCCTATACATGCATACATGCAAGTAAATGCAAATATTATCGGTAATTTAAATTTATATTTTTTGTTTTTACTTCATCAATATTGTGTACTTATTGATTTTAATAAAATAAATAAAACATAACAAATTCAGCAATATTTCTCATTGAAAAACCACCCCTAATGCAAGCTTTCCAATTTAAAAAAATTGTTTGTTTTAGAAAAAAAAAAACTCTAATAAATTTCAAACTTTATTAAATATTAATTTCCATTTTACCCTTAAATTTGTTCTTTTTCATTTCAGCTATCCCCTCATAAATATACCACTACCTGGGACCATACCAACAAAAATTGTTTTACCTTTCGATGGTAAAAACTCTCTATTCGGTGAGGGTGAACGATCAAATTATTCGCTTGTGAAAAACATATTTAATGTGAATAATGTTTCATCATTTGAACCGCATGTACCTTGGGCACAAAATTCACCCATTTTGTATGTACAACAAATAACATTGCGTTCGAGTGTATTACCATGGACAGATGATATGCAATTAATGGATGCGTTTCGTGCGCCTCTATATGAAGTGTTTCGATTATTGGAAATTGTACGCAATCACGAAACAACTGAAAAGTATGTATTATTACTAAAAAAGAAAAATTATTTTAAATTAAATGTATACACATACATATATATGTATGTATATTTGTATATAAGTAGTGTGTATGTAAATTTTATTTTTTTATTATTATTAGTTAACAACTAGTAAATAAGAAGACAAAGAATACGTAGAGAACTTTTTATTTTTCTTCAATTGTATTCTTATTTAAAATATTTTTTTCTTTTTTTTACAGTCAACGGACTTTAGATAAAATATGTTTACGCGTGGACAATGTAAAACGTTCACAAAATGAGCAAATATTTCCAGAATACGATTGTTTAGTACTATCGCCGGCAAATTTATGGGGACAAAGTATACAAAATTTTACTGGAGATATGAATATATTAAATACGATATTTCAATATCATGTAAGTATAAAAACAAAAAATATTTTTCAAAATTTTACTTAATTAGTTTTAATAGTATCGTAATAAGGCCTTTGGAAGTAAAATTTTAAAATGTTAAAAATCTTATCTTATATTTAAAGTGAAATTGTTTTAAAATTCGATTTCTACCTTTACATTCATCGTAAATAGTATTTTTTCTTTCAATTATATTACTTAACTTTATTCATATTTTCTCCCAATTACATTAAGAAGTTATGCTTTTCTGATTCCATTTGCTGATAAGATTAGTTTCTCTCAAACAGTGTTGTAATTTATCAAAAGAATATGTCAAGAATTCATTGTGAATTTTTTAAAACTTTCAAATGTAAATTATACAGATTTTGAAACCTCTATGACGGCAGTTGATAAATGCCTACGAGTACATCCCGCTGCCATATAAAAGCGTAGACTTTACACAAGAGTTAAACATGCTAGTTTAGGTTTTGTACGGCCAAATTGTTAGCAACTTAAGTTTATTCTGTTGCTATTGTTTAGATCAGTTGAACACCGTTAAGACAATCTCAAGATAGAAAAGCAGATGAACCTTTCTCTTAATTATGTTTCTAAAAAGTTTATTGTATTAGTTGCATTGATTCGGATAATTTTCGTTTTAGCAAAGTTTATTTTTAGATCAGGCCTTGTATGCCTCTGCCTGTACAGAATCCAGCTTGCTTTGTATGCAGTGATCTGTAAGCTAGCAGATGATGTCTTTCAGTCTTGTATAAAGTGCCCAGGTTGTACCTCTTGACGTGATTAAGGCTCATGCTTGAGTAAAGCGAATCCGATGATGATCGATTGCAAATTTGCATATATGAAGCACTATTTCAGTGCCACTAAGATTTTTGCTTTCTTTATTGAACTTTTACAGCTTTAAAGATACACCTCCATATCGATAAAAATCATTTTTTATATGTAAAGGCTTTATAAAACAAATTTTCATGCAAATGATTTTTATAAACCTTTTATAAATCGAAAATATTTTTAATGAAGTAGGGAAAATTCGGGCTTATTGCACTATAAAAGTCCTCAAAACACTTATCCATATATCCACTTTATGTGTTCGCTTGAGCTTCCTAGAACATTCATCAGGCTTTCCAAAACATTTTACGCAACAGTAGTCACCTAGAAGCCACATCCACCTAGGTGTACCTTTTCCTTCACGAGACCAACAAACAATTTTACAAACAAAATAAATTAACGCTTTATTTGTTTCCTCTATTGGCTGGCTACTGCTGACTCTTGCTTCGCCTTTTTCAATGTTTATTTTCACCTGATTAGTTATCTGACATAGCCTCTCATTGCTAATTCTCCGTGGCCATCAAATTCCAGAATACTTCTCATGCAGCCGTTTATAAAGCTTTACACTTTTTGTGTTACTACTTAGGCTTCCCTTCCAAATAACAAGCCAAACTTAAGGCATACGTTGAAAAAGTCTGTTTTTATTAGGAAGATTAACTTTTTTGCAACTCGGTAGACTAATAAAGCGATTGATCACATGTTTCGCTTTGCGTAACTGGTTCTACACATCTGCTGGCTCGATAAATATGCCGCCAGTGTTCACTGGGTTTATACAACTTTTATTACATTGAAATTGTGGTTGAGTGTTGAATAGTCATAGATTGTTGAGTGGCTTCAGATATTCTGCTGAATATAATAAGTTTAATATTTTCAACATAGATGTAGTTATTGATATTCCTCGTCAATTTTATTGTGATGTAGGGTACTTAATATTTCAACTTTATTTAAAAATTTGAATATATTTAGCAGCGTGTGTCTGTTATACATACATATAAATATATTTTTTAAGAGCTATTAATGTTCTAGTATACATATATTTTATTTTATTATGATCGATAAATAGCATTCCAATCATAAACACTCAAGTAGATTTATAGCCACTTAACACCTGCCTGTTTGTGTTAGTCTTCTTAGTAAATTGGTAACAAAATTTTTAATTTTTTTAAACAAAAAATACAAACATTTTATAATTTTTGAATTAATTTTAAAATGTTTGCTAAGTTCGATTTAAAAGTGCAAGTGGTTTATTTAAGACTTAATTTTTTTTTAGATATGATAAGGGTAGGTCAGTAAAATGATTAAAATCTACATATAAGCAATGTTTAAAACAAATTGTTGGTATTTTCCATTAAAACAAAGATTAGAATTATATTATAAATTGTTTTTAGATTAAATCTCCAAACACAACACACAATATTGGTTATATAGCCACGTAAGGCTTTTTATAATTTGACATTAAAAAAAAACTGTTCTCATATCTACATCATTTAACACCTTGTTTCTTTTGCCGTTTAAGTGATAAGTTTTTGTTTTTTATATTTTTTTAAGTTTTTGTTATTACGTGGAATGTTTTTATTTTTATGAAGTACCATGACTCACAATTGTTTGGTTACCTACTACATACCACTTTGTTAAATAGGAAATAGCATTGTATACTTATTGTTAAATGTATAGAAATAATTCTTTTTCTCTTCACCCACATGTTATAAACTTTGATTCATTTTGTTTAACGCTTAATATCTATTTATATAAAAAATTAAATCAAATTTTTTTGTATACGCATATTAGAGAAATTTCTTCTATTTCCTATCAAAAATTAAGATTAGATAAGCTTTTATTGATATTATACAACAGAATACATATGATACTTTATAAAATTATTTGTAATTACTATTGTAATTGCTATTTTATAATATGTACTAAAATTTATGCAATATTTGTCTCTTAGTACCTGTAGACGTAAAATTATACAAAACTTATAATGCCTAGTCTAACAATAAGCCGGCTACCGAGCTCACAAATAATGTGTTGATCTCAAATGCTAACTAAAATATGCTCACGCTAGGTTAAGCAACCATGCGATTTTAACAAAAAACTTTTCGTTTCATTTGTTTAAGTGAATAACGAATCGAATCGTTGTATACTTACGCAAAAAGCTGTTTATGTGTTACAGTATGCAAAATATATACAAACTTATAATTTAATTGATGGCATAATGAATCGATTTACTGAACATAAACATTTTAGAAACGAAAATGATTCCACGAGCTGAGTGGAGTTTACCACTTTGATGGGTGTTTCAACGCGATAATAGTCCGCATAAGAAGAATAAGATTCAAGTCCTTGATTGGCCGGTACAATCACGGAATGCGTGGAATCAAATCGTCTTCACCTTTGAAGTTTCCAATAAAAATAGTGGCTACAATAACATTACCCATTAACTATTTTACAGTAAGTCTTGTATCATTACAAAGTTTTGGCAGACTGATATTAAGAAGCATAATAACAGTCGCTTCCTATAAATGGGAGTAAAACACCAATTTTCGGAATAAATGTTGTTTATAGTACTCTGTACTATTATACCAAATTTCATAACTATAGCTTGGGTATTTTCCGAGTTATAGGTATCTCTGGAAGGGGGAGGGCTACCATACATTTTTGGTGGGACTGTCGACATCGACTCTACGAACTTACCCACCAAATTTCATTCGTCTGCGATCAATAGTTGGGGATAGGGAGAAATAGCCCCTGTACTGCCCCCTCGTGAGTACTTCTTAAAAAAAAAAAACGTAAACCATATGTGTTCTACGGTACGCAGATCTATCTAGTTTAAAATTCATCGAAGTCGGTACTTAGGTGATGCATAAATTGTCTGTTGAGGTGGATCATCCTTAACATTTAGGAAAAAGAGATGTTACCGATTCTCAGACCTATCCGATATGCGCACACAATTTCATGAAAATCGGTTGAGCTATTTCGGAGGAGTTTGGCAACAAACACCGCGACACGGGAATTTTATATATTAGATAATTACTTGTTTAAATTAAACAATAATTAATTTGTTTAAACAAAAAATTTGTCCTTAGTCTTATGCACAAAAACAAATATTTAAAGTTCATAGTGGAATTATCTGTATCATAGTATGGAATTATGGAATTATGGAATTATCTGTAAAAATTAAAAAAACGGCAGTTGCTTCAAAAAGTTTCCTAACGCCATATATGCTATATAACGATAGATATTTTTGTAATAATGTAATAATTTTTTCTTTAACGAAGAGATAAATTAAGCATGTAAGATCACATATTATAATGGCTTTAGCGCGGCTTTAATTTAGAGATATACGACGATTTTTTGAAACTACATAGAGTTCGCTATTCAAGTGCCGAACAGTGTAAATTAATTTGCTTATGGTAAAATGTTTAGAATTTAATAAGATTGCATGAATAAAATTGATAAACATACAGTTTGTCAACTAAATGTTCTCAAAGTAGAAAAAAATATGTTTATATTTGTTGTCTCTTTTGGTCTGCCATCTCACTCTTTTGGATGCCATTTCACTGACATACCAGCCGACGACCAACAAAATGTTATAACATTTGCATAATGTGATTCCAGACTCCAGATATTGCAACTATGATTATCACTTAGAGAACCTAGAAATTCAGAAATGATGAATTTATATTTTTTGATATGTCTAATAATTTTTTTTTTTGCAAAAGATTTGTCGTATGTGTGTATGAAACTTTGAATTTTAAATAAACAAATAAATAAAAAGTTTGCATTTTAATATGATAAGCGTTGAAATAAAACAAATACGGTAAATAAATCGATGCGATTTATATCACACCTTCAGTTGGTTCGTTCGTTTTGAAATTTCGATTTCATTCTAAAACAAATCGATTTCCATCACACCAAAGTCATTTGTTGCGCGTTTGACCAATTTTTTACTGCTGAACAATATGTGACGTCTTACACATGATAACATTCATAAAAAGTCCAAACTTTTTTCATAAAAAACTCAAATTCCAAGAAATTCCAATAACTTTTAATTTTTGAAAACATTTATTTGACAGCATATCATAAAAGTCAGATAAATATCATTTTTTGTTGTTGGCGTTATAATGTGTGGGTCTATTTTTAATAAATATAATAATAATTATGACTTCTCTGTAAAAAAAACAATTTAAGAATTTTTTGTTTTAATTATCAAATGAAAAAAAGAAATTAACTTCTTTTCTACTTTGAAAACGTTTAGTTGACAAACTGTATGTATCTATTTAATAGATATAAATTGATATATATATATATATATATATATATATATATATATATACATATATATCTATTTAGTAGATATCAAGACAAAACAATACTAATATTTGCAACTGATAACAATTTAAATTTATGTTACAAAAATTTCATTATATCCATCAAAAAGCCTTGAATACGTTAGTTTCGCATTTTCTGGTGATCACAGAACAGAGTGAAAATCGACTCTTTAAATAGTATACGTATTATGCTAGAACTTGCATATGAGTCTACTTTTAATAACTCCATTTCGATTCCATCGTAACCGTGTACACTGAATTAAATTAGTTGCTCCTCTTTGTTTTTTGTTGTAATAATAGGAATAGAACATTTTTCTAAATCACCTTGAATTTGCATTGAATGCAGCCTTACAAACCTTTGTAAAGCTTTCATAATGAATTGAAAAGTATACACTTTTCTTACTTTTAAACTCCCAGAAAAATAAAAATGTTTTCCAATCACTTAGAATTGTCGTTAGCTAGTGATTTTTACTATTTAGGGATTATTTATTTTATTCATTGCGTTTTACTTTTCGCCATCATTTGTGTTTATTTTTTTATATTTTATGTTTTTTGTTGCCATTTTTGTTGTTATTTGTTTTAAAAAAATACTCGTATGTACTTTTGTTTATTTATTTAGTTTTTTTGTGTGTTTCTTTTTTTAAATCTATTGTTTACCAATTGAAAACGTAATATTTACACTGATTAATACCTATATTGACATATTAGTCTGGTTGCTAAAAAAAATTTAAAAAAAAAAATTGAATGGAAATCTGAAGCTTTGTTTAATTACGTTTTGTATAAAACTTTGGCGTCTAATCACCATATACGTTATTGAGTGTGTACAATCGTTTTGAAAAATTAAAAAATATGATAATCTTCGATTAAATTTGTCTGATATTGTATGAAGTGTTTTATTTATTATTTCTCGAAATATAATTTTATCCGGATCACTAGGGCTATGTACGAAAAATCTGAACTCTCAGTTCTTGATAAGGGGGGCATTAGTCAATCACTTTCTATCAGCGTAGGAATAAAGCAAGGCTGTCATCTATCACCTCAGCTGTTCACTATCCCTCTGTATGATATCATGAGCGAAGTCTGTTCAGAGAGAAAAGTAATTACATGGAGTCTCTCACACTAACTCGAGGATTTGAACTATGCTGATGATACTCGTCTACTTCTGTACAAGTTCTCCAATATGCGGGCAAAATTAGAAGACCTAAAGAGAGATTAGAGCGCAGTGTTGGACTTGTGATAAATATTAGAAAAACTAAAGCTATAAAAAAAACATGGTCTAACATCAGTTAATCTGATCTCTGGAATCTACGAGCACATCACAAGGATGGCGCTAGAGTGAAATCCTTGGGACTCAAGTTGCCGTGGTCGACAAACCGCCTGAATACACACGATATTCCAAGAACTATGACAGTGCAATTTTACTTGGGAACTTACAAAAACAACAGCAACGGTTTCACATAGTTCAGATATCATCCTTGTTTCGTGATTCACACAGTCACATCCAGTTCTGGGAAAGCGTAACAATCCTTCTAGATCACTAATGACTAGAAAAATGTGGTAACGCAAATACTTAATCCAAAAAACTTCTTAAACGGGGTAGTCACATAGAAGATGTTACACTCTACCTTTTTCTTATATATGATAACAATTATAGAATACATTACTCAGAAGTTATTCACGCCCGAAAATCCAACGATAGTTATGTTGATATCTCTTCGCAATCACATAATATCTAAAGTCTATTTAGCTGTGATAGACTTATCAGTCATCTTATTTTTAGAAACTCAAGAATATCTCAAAGTGTAAACAAATCGAACGCTAGGCATGACGAGGTGCTCCAGTGGATTTATACATCTGTAATGGAGTTCAGTGCATTAAGCCCAGCTTGGCTAACGACAAAAGTTATACTTCGGAATGAAGAAGAAATCTTCGGACGATTTGTTGTTACATTTAAATTCATATCATCCACGTTTCTTTAAAACTCGATTAGATAGAGTTTTGGCTCATAGGTATGTCTAAGTTTTTAAGGTTTTCAGACTGGCATACTTGGTAGATCTAGCCGCTTTCGTTTAAGCTGAGATTGGCCTGTTTCTGTATTTTGTTTTAGATCGAGAGGTAGGAGAGATGTAGTTTATATATTCAGTGTACGATGTACGAGTTTTAAAACCACCCTATAATTTTTCAAAAATTGTGCTCTTTTTGAAAATACTTACATGTTTAGGTGTTTAAATACTTACTAGATCTTTCCTTTACTTAATAACCCCTGGGCATCACCATCAACTTCTTGTCATCTAAACTTTGGATTAAATACATTGTGGCCTGATCTAAATCCAAATTAAAACCATAAGTAGTGGATATTAGTTTCCGCCCTGTGAATATCTACTTATTTATTCTTATGTAAAAGGACAACAATTCCCTGTTTAGATTGCAATCTTTCAATAGGAACATTTAAAAAGTCTATGGTTTTCTTTCTGTGAGAGAGGACGACATATACATATCTGCGTCGATATGAAAAAGTAGCTTTAGTTGACTTTAGCTATTTTTACTTACCGACATAGATTGAACATATTTAGAGACAAACTCGGAAAAAAATATAACAGATGTTTGGTGTTTCCTTCTTCGTATTATCTCTTTTATCATATAAATCTGTATCAGTAAGTAAGAATAGCTACAGTCGACTTAAGCTGGTTTTTCGTATTGACATACCTATACATATTTTGATTTCCGTCTTTAATCATATTTTTACGTATTTTTCTTTTTTTCTTTTCCAGAATCTCCAAAAAACGAAAGTATCCACAGCCGAAATGCTTTTTGGTTTACCCATACAAGATACCGGCTTTAAAAGATATCCCCTACGTTCCAGATCGCGTATAATACAGTATGCCGTAACTTTGATACTGACACAGAATGATCGTGAATATATTGATTCGTTGAAGGAGAAACTCTTAAATTACTATCCACCGCCACAAATAAGTCAAGTAAGCCAACAATCGCAAACGGAAAAGTCCTCCATCACGTATATATTCTATCCGGGAGAGTTTAAAATATGGGAATTTTTACCACTTTCTATAGCTTTTATTCTACTCTTTACGTATGTGTACTTTTCAGTGAGAAAGATAGATGTTATACGTTCAAGATTTCTATTGGCATTATGTGCTGCCATAACGATATTGGGAAGTTTGGTTATGTCGTTGGGGCTGTGTTTCTTCTTTGGCTTAACTATAAGTCTACAATCCAAGGATATATTTCCCTATTTGGTTATACTTTTGGGTTTGGAGAATTGTTTGGTTATAACACGCAGTGTGGTTTCTACAGACGAAACATTTGATGTGAAGATACGTGTCGCCCAGGCATTGAGTAAGGAGGGCTGGCATATCTCCAAGACCTTACTGACAGAGATAACAATATTAACCATAGGCCTGGCTACATTCGTACCAGTGATACAAGAATTTTGCGTGTTTGCTATTGTCGGTTTACTTTCGGACTATATGTTGCAAATGTTGTTATTCTCCACCATATTGGCCATGAACATTAAGAGACCTGAGTATTCTACGGAAGCGAAACATTTACCAAAAATGATGCTGTCCTTCACAGGCAATGGTTCAATGGTTATGGGTAATGGTAGCAGCAATCATTCGCCAACTACGGCAGGTACAAGTTATGGCTTTTCAAACGGTCGCCCGGATTTTCGTTTCTTTGGTAGTGCCACAAATGCTTTAAATGGTTCAGTTGCAGGAGGTGGTAGCGGTAGTAATGGTGTGTTTTCCCCAACACTACTACCTCTTGGCACCTTTCATCGTTCCCAATCTCATCCAAAATTAGCATTCGGTGACTTTGTCAATAGCAATGAGCTCACAAAACGTTCTTCTATTGCTTCGAGCTCAAATAACAATAGTCCGGATAAGATACCTAAACGCTTGAAGATTGTTAATTTTTGGGCACGTACTCGCTTCTTTCAACGGGCTTTTATGGTGTGGATGAGTGTTTGGATATGTTCCATCATATATAACTCTGGTTGTTTGGAGAACCTTTTCGTAGTGGATAGTAATCGTACCGGGACATTTCGTAATGATGATTTTCATCGCAATTGGCAAATGGGTCGTGGTGCAGTATCAAGTTTCTTTTCTAACGTACATTCAGCCATTAATGCAGGTTCATTTGGTGGCAGTGGTGATGATAATGATCGTCAAAGTCCTATGGGTGGCAGCGTATTTGGTAGTGGTTTGAGTAAAGGTGCAGCCCTAAATGTTGGTCATGATGGTGGGTATCGTTTTTTAAGTTAATCTTAATTGTTTATTTTAATTTCTAACAACCATTACAGGTGCTCCCACGGATAGTCATATAAACGAAACTGAAGCTGAACTAAAACGATTATTATATCCAGATTTTGAATTAAACTATTTCCTCTCGAATTTTCATTGGTCCACAATAATGAAGCAGTATAATGTGTCTTTACGTGGTCATTACGTTACCATTTTGCCCACCATTAAGTTATCACATGCCATTAGTCCTGAAAAGGCAGCGCGTGTACGTAATCCCAATGAAAAAGTTGTACAGAATTTCCAATGGAAAGCTTTGGCCGCAGCTTTAGATCCTCTGGATTTCAGTGACGATGAAAATCGTGAATCCCCTATGGTTATGCCGGGTGGTACACCACTCTTTCCCAAAAGTCCTATGGAAATATTTTTCGCCATCACTCTGTGCTGTATAAGTGTATTTGTCTTGTGCTATACAATGGTAGTATTTTATCGTTGCATCTGTACTCGTAATTATGCTGAATGGCGTTCAAGTTGGAATGAATCATCGGATTTCTCGCAAAAAACGGAACAGATATTGGAAGGAGTACCAACACAGATAGTCGGGCACAAACATCGTATAGAATGTTTGGTCTCAGACGGTGCAAATATTATTAGTTGTTGCCTTAAGGGTCAGATTAAAGTGTGGGACAGTCGTAGTGGCGAGAACATCACAACCATTAATCGTGGTGACATGCAAGTAACCACTCACTGTGAAGATGGCGAAGTTATAGTACGTAAGTTAAATTCCTCGCCTGTGTGGTGTTTAGATTATTTTGACAATCTAATTGCGGTGGGTTGTGCCAATGGACGTATTGAGTTGTGGGAAATGCCATCTGGTATTTTAAAGGTGGGAAAACAAACATATGCCTTAAAGGTTCATTTGATTTCATAAACGAAAATTTTAACTTTTCTATTGTAGTGCACGTATCATGAGGATTCGAAACGTAATCAGGGCATAACGCATATAAATTTAAATGGAGATCGTGTGATTGTAGCACGTTTATGTGGACGTTTAGATTTCTATCGCTTGGAAACCTATTATAAAGGCAAACAAATTGATTGGGGCTTTACTTCAGCCTATAGAAGAAGTATGTTTGATTTGGTAACTAAACAATTTCAATTACTACATTAATGTTCTTTGTTTTTGTAAAGCTCATGTACGTACAAATTCCACGGGCAGCATAGGCCTTATGTTGCATCAACAGCAGCAGCAGCAGCAACAACAACAGCAGCGTAAGGATTGCACACAAAGAACCACAAAAGAGGAAATGAAATGTACACTTAGAAGTGTACGTTTAGCCCATCAACAACCCATTACCTGCATGGAAGTTGTTAACGATATGGTCTTTACAGGCAGCCAAGATCACACATTAAAAGTGAGCTTTTACAATTATACAAAACAATTGAAAATAATTTAATTTAAATGCGATCTTTTGACACACCAACTATAGGTCTACAGCTTAAATAATACCTATATTGAGTATACATTACATGGCCATTGTGGTCCCATAACATGTTTATTCGTTGATCGTTGGCAACCGGGCACTGGTGGCTCGGGTTCACAAGATGGTCTCTTATGTGTATGGGATCTTGTTACTGGTGCTTGTATGTATAATATACAAGCACATGATGGTGCTGTCAGCTGTTTGGCCTGTGCACCAAGCTATGTTATATCATTGGGTACGGATGAGCGTATCTGTGTATGGGAACGTTTTCAGGGTAATTTGTTGACAACAATTAATATATCGAATGCTTATTCAAGTTTGTTAATGTTAACACCATCACTGCTGGTTACCAGTAAAATGGGTAAGTTTTTAAATTGAATTAATGATTTTGTTATCGAATGATGGTGTTATGTTGTTCTAGATATTAGATATAAGGATTAATTCCCATCGTTTTTTTTTTTTTTTTTTTTTTTTTTTTGATAAAATATAATGCTTTAAGATATTCTATTCACAACTACGACTTTTTCTCATCTTGACAGCAATTTATAGGTTTACATTAACGAATCAAGCCATTTTTTAGATACCATATTGCGAGTTAGTTGTTACGCGTTTTACAGCAAGTTTCTGATTCGAAGGAAACAAAGAGTGATCAGAGTTTTTCACTTGTTGACCACCATTTGCTTTAGTATCTTTTTTTCTTTTTTTATATGAATCGATTCAATCGTGTATAGGTCTTTTGGTTGTTTACTCGATTTTAACAGCTCAAGTGTTTCTAAAAATACAGAGCATAACATTAGCACAATGGTTAATAAACTTCTGCGACGTTTTTCTTCACATAAGATTTATTGGGCTTTAGATTATTATAATCATCTTTATAGTTCTTAGAGTAGTCATTATTATATTTCGACATTTCCGTAATAGATTAAAGAAAAACACGATAAGGGCCAATGTTATTTGTTTTCAACCTAATACAGACCTTTGAAATCGTCCATTCGACGCTTATTGATGAACCTACAAACACTTTTAAACGGTTCTGGAAGCACTTTGAGTTAAGACTTTTATTAAGAGTTAGCGAGAATAGCTTTATATTTAAACTTTTTTTCCTAATGTGTGTATATCGAAGTCTACAAGTTATCTCAAATGCAGCAGTATCTCGAAAACATTCCATGGATTTCTGCAGCAGTTGAAAAAGTCTAAACGATGGCTTCATGCAGAATAAGTCATTGTCGTTTTTCGGCATTTTTGTAATAGATTAAAGAAAGAGGCTATTCATTACTATTACTATATTCCTTACAATTGCGTCAGTGTATGACCAATCCATCGCTATTTCATACTTTTAATCTCGTATATAATGGCATTTAGGTCACGCATTTGCTATAGATGTTGGTTCGAAATTATGTTTGGCCAGTGAATCCGCAATATTCTGTTTACAAATGTCTGCAATGATGGGGTCTAAAATGATGGGCATTAAGGCAGATAATACTATTTAGGAAGTTAACTTGTAGTTTGTAAACATATACATATACTTATATTGTATATTTCAATAGTACTTAAGATTTCTATATAATATGGTGCATAAATCTGTTTGAAATTTTTCTTTTTTCTTATTTATTTTAGGTTCTCTCATTGTGTGGGATGTTAGAACGGGTGAACCAGCTAGAGAAGTAAAATTAGATTTTTCTAATTTACATTTATGTCCAAAAATTATGATGTTGGCCTATGATTCCGTAGTCTGTGACTATGGCAATGAAATACGTGTTGTACGTTTTCCCATTGTAGCCGATAAAAGTAATTAAATATTTAATTACGGATAATATGTATTGAAAAAACAATAGCAAAAACAAACAACAGTCACTTTTATAAACCAGCCAAGGCAAGCTAATGAAAAAACCAATAAATATTGTCATTTTTACATAAAAAAAATCGCCCTCATTGGTAAATAAAACCCATCAACCATATAGGTATAACTTCACCTTACTCTGCACTCATTTACTTTTATTTGTAAACTGCACTGGCCGGTAACATTTTAATAATTTTGCAATTATTAAATGGCCTTTTTATTGTTTAACAATAAATTGTTTTTTTTATGAATTTTATAAAAAATAGTTTTAATATAATTATTTTAATTTGCTTTGTCTTATTTTAAGAGATTTTAGACTTGTTAATTGTAAATTTAGTTTTAATGTTTTATTTAATTACTTTGCAAGACTTTTAAATAATTTTTGTTTAATTCTTATTGTGTTTGACATTTCGGCATTTTTGTAAACTTTTACAAAAATTGTAATCTATTACAAAAATGTACTATAATACTACAACGACAGCCGAACACCATAATAGAAATTACTTTTTTGATTTTAATTTTATAGCAACAATATTGTCAAGTGAAAAATTTATTTTATTATCAGCGTGAAGACAAAAATCTTTAATTCCGTTATAATTTCGGTCTATTAAAAACGTGAGTGACAACATAAAACAGTATAGCGCACTACTGCCCTTACGAACAGTTTTTCTTATGCATGCTGTACACTTTGTGACCGTTGTTGCTATTTGGTTTATAATAATTTTATGTGTTTTGCCCACAAACGTTATAACTTGGTGACTTTTCCTCATTGCAAAAATTAATTTTGAGTATAGACGACAGTTGCACATGATTGCACTTCCTGCTGTATAGTCACTATGAACACTAAGAATAAACTAGAAATATGTTGTCCAATATGCCCACAACCATTTCTTTGGATCTTTCTTTCACCCGACAAACGTTACAATCTTGCTTACAACCTGCTCAAGTTGAATCACATATTGCTAAGTTCATAGCTCGCATTAGAATTAATGAAGGATTAGATTGCATTTAGACGGAACGTCTAATATTGAAGGCCCGTTTAGTAGGGTTTTTAGGTAACTGAAATTTGAGAAGTTTTGGCCGAGGGAGATGCTTACTAGAACATCAAAGCTTTCTTCCTGTGCTATTCTTACATAACGTTTGGTACAGATAAGGCTGGTGCAGTGGCTTACTGAGCCTGAACCGCTTAACCAGCTTTGAAAGTACGGGTGTGTTTGTAGTGATTGAATCCTGTACGGACATGTATAGAATTGGAGGTAGCAGGCTTTGAAGTACTCTAGTGTATCAACATTGAATTGCGACTAGTTACCGCCTTTTGGAGATTTCAGTAGCAGACCACATACTATAGCCTGAAACCGGCGCTTTAGTTGAGATGCGCGGGCCATAATTTTTTTTTATCGGATATTTAAGTTAAAAGATAGTGTTGCATTTAATACTTAATGCCAGGTTTTAGAGAACTGCCGCCCTTCTGGAGGCAGACGCAGAACATACGCTGCTTAATATGAGAACAGTCACCAATAGATTTTATGGGGTGCTGACCAATAGCCAAATTTTCCACATATGATTTTTTTGGTTTAAAGAAGAAAAAATACACTACGACCCTTATTATCACGACATTTTTGTTCTAGATTAAAGATAACAAGCAAAATTTGTATTTAACCTATTACAAAAGTGTTCGAAATAAACTACGACTCGCCAACCATGATAACGGTGTATGTATATCTGTCGCCAAAAACTACAAAAAGCACACTACTTCAACCACTCTACTTCTAAAGTGTTTTGCATAGTCGTTGTAGTATTTTGACATTTTGGTAATAGATTAAAGGAAATAGTGAAAAAAAAGATTTAAAAAATATTATAGAAATATGACAAGGCCTACGCAAGACATGATAAGGACTTTTAACTAGCTTTTAGCTATCATATATCTCACTTTTTTATTTTAAATGATTTCGTTTAGAATATGTGCAAATTTTCACTTAAATTTTAGAAGTAGTTTAGAAACCCAATTATTACTTATTTTGTAAATGATGGCGATTTTTAAACGCTCTTATTTATTATTAGCCAAAAAACACACATAAAAACCTAAACTTAATGCGAGTAATTTAACCAGTGGAGCTTGTTTTTAAATTTAACTTTAAGCAAATATATTTTTTTAATCAAAGGGTAAGACTAACTATTTTACTGGTCAATTGTTAGAAATTAATAAATTTATTAATTATTAAAAGAAAAATCACATTTTAATTTGGTTTTTTTTATTTTATTTAATTTTTTTATTAGATTTAATTAATTGTTAAGTTAATTTTTAAAATTGTTGCTTTCAAAGCATTTTAACTGTAATTGATTAAAATTATTGTAATAATGCGAAAATATTATTAAAAAGACATAGATTTGTGTTTTAGGAAAGAAAAATATAAAAAAAACTTTTAAAAGTTTTTAAAATAAACAAGAGAGTTAGAAAAGTAAATTTATAAATAAAAGACAAAAATAAAGATATATTTTTAAAAATGCGTAAATAAATAACAAAACATTTATTTTAAAATAAAAAAAATACTTTTTCTTAATACATATCGTAATATATATATATACCAGCTAAAAATGCGTAAGTGACAGAATACAATTGCCGCTTTTCAATAAAAATGCAGGGATTCAAATAGAGAATAGTGGGTACTCATAAAAAGTCAATCACTTTTAGTCGGTTCTTCAGTCGAGGTTCTTTATTGACATTTTTGTTAAAGTTTACAGAAAAATTTTGTTTGAGTAAAAAATCATGTTCTTTTGTCATTTTGTCTTTTGACATCGAAATCTAATAAAATTTTAAATTAATTCAGTTGTATTCGTTATAGTTTAGTTCGATAACGCTTATCTAAACTTTGTGGAAAATGATTATTAAACAAAGCTTGACTTTAACTTTGAAGCGTTATTTTATACAAATACTTTATCGAAAAGTGTCAAAACAAAAATACCCAAACTTACTGTATACCTTACATATGCCTGAAAAAATCAAATCTTTACAAGATAGCACTTCTAGTTTCAATGCTTTTATAACTTCTAATACACTATTAAATAAAAAGTGTTTATAACAGCAAAGGAGCATATAACGGGTTGCGATTAATAAACAGCCCTTAGATATATATAAAGATTCAATGGTTCCCCATAAATCACCATTCTCTGACAATGAGCAATAAGTGAAACGAACCTAGTCTATGTTTATATTAAGCAAATTGCTAACTAGGATGCTGTTAACAAATCATTTACTCAAGATTTCTTAAGTATGATTGTTGTTATGTCTAATCTAAGTTAAAAATGTTGTAATACGACGATAAGAGCGAACATTAGGCAATAACTTTGTACTCCTTGTGGAGTATTGATACAGAATAATATACGAATTCTTGAAAATAGCAACTTTTTAAATTAATGACCAATCATGTGTTGTTGTATCGGGCAGATATTTAGACATTTTAATTGGCACTACGCGGCCAGCATCGGGTCTAATTTTGCACCTAAATTTCGCATGAAGTCTAAAGAATTAGGGATGTTAGGTAAAATCTAACACTGTTATCTACATCGTTTGATAGTTTTACCTGGTTGTTTATACTTTACGGACAATTTTTGGTTTTTCAATATGTTTATTCGAATCAAGTTATTAATGGAGCAATTTTTTTGCTTATACAGGGTTGTCGACTACAGGCTGAATCTTTTGCCAAAAAGCTAGGAAACTACAAATTCTGCTATAAGTCTAAATTAGGCTGGAATCTTGGTTGAAAGACTGTTTAGTCACATTTTAATACTAGCCGAAAGTCTATTGCGTACCACTTTTCACTATCTCATCTAGGGTGCTTTTTAAAATGCTTTTATGCATTAGAATTATGAGCAGAGAGTTATCTTTTAATCTGGAAATGGATGCGATATTCTTTAGGGTGGAAAATCTATTATCAGATTTTCAATCGAGAATCCGTGATTGAGTGCCACGACATCCTATTTGGTCCAGGAATATTGAACATCCCCAAATAAGGTGGCGTTTTTGCCTGAGTAACGAACTATAAGGAAGGTAATTTTGTTACGTGTCTAGGTCTTGATTTTGATAATGACCACCTTCTCATGCCACTTTCTCCACTTAAAGCATAAGTTCTATATGTATTAAAGCTGACAGCGCAACACTACAGACAGATCTTCCAGCTTAGCTGACATCTCACAGGACTATACCATATTTACAGGGACCTTAATTTTTAAACGAAAATACAGAACTAGAAAATATTTAACGTACAAAACTGAAGTGCATTATAAGGTGGTGCGATGGTGTTATGGTTAAGAAATTCCATTAATAGTCTAGTAGCCTGGGTTCGAATATCTGCGATGGTAAAAAAAATTGTCATTATAGTTTCGAAAACTAAAATAAAAACATTCTATCCCCTCAAGATAATTCAGCCAAGAATCTCTATTGGGAGACTTTTTTAAAAGCACTTTTAGGCATGCAACTATAGAACAAATACTAAACAGTAAATAAAATACATAACTGTTTAATGTTTTTCCTAATGAATACATATTGGATGGTCACCGTAGCTATATTGTGTCGATCATAGATCGTAACGGAACTTCAGTTGCATTCTCGAAAAACAACTAATATTTGTGGTTGCTAATATGATAGCTGATATTAATATTTAGCTGCCAGTGGACATTCGAAATGCAAATTTCGGCAACAAAATTCTGTTAATATCCATGTTCGGCCTATTAAATAATAGTCCGTGTATTAACTGATCATTGTCTTATAAGGATTTAAGCTAAATGGATGGTTGTCTCATGTAACAACTTATTTAGAATGTTTAATGTTTATTTTGCTTCGACTATAAAAATAATTTTAACTTTATCAACTTTTTTCATTTTATTGTTTATAGACTATAGAATTGACTGTCTGTGTAAGAGTAAAATAAAAAAAGTGTTTTTTGTCAAAACTTAAACGTAAGCAACGCAATCTTTGCTATTTAAATTTTGAATCAGCGCTTTTAAGCACTACCTTGATATGGCATCTCTTCTGTGTTAATCATACAAAATGGCAGCCTTGCTTGATAAAAACGATTACCAGTTACTTGTTGCGATAATAGATTGTAAATAATCATCACCATTTATCTCTGCTGCTGTCCTTTCTTTCATTTCTTTTCCATTTTTTTATATTCTCAACACAACATTCTGCAAATAAACAGCTGCTGCAGCCAACACTAGACGTGCAAACAAGTGTTCCAGGCCCAAAGAAAAGAAAATTAATTGTAAAATTGTTTAAAACAAAAATTTTCAGAAAAAAATCTGTAAAATGTCCGAAATTAATGCACCGCAAGTTATAGCCGAAGCACTGGTACAACAGGTAAGTTGCTGAAAAGACAACAAAAAGAGAAGGATCGGTCAAAAGTAAAAAAATTCAATAAGAATATTTACTGAAAATCAAAGAAATAGTTCAGCAAATTATAATAATTTTTGGTTTATTTTTAACTTTTATGGCAACTTTTCGTGGTAATTTAACTTTCTTTGTGTATCGCACTAAAAATGTTACCAAAGTCCACTCTTTTTGTTGCTGGAGGGGTAGGGGGTTGTGTTTTAAAGTTCATTTTCATATTTTTGAAATGATAAAGTTTTTACAATCGCATTACTGCTACTCATTGGACCGATGATGATTATTACTTTTCAGCTTTTACATATTTATTTTGATAATAATCTATTTTTTGTTGTTATTTTTTTGTTTAACATTTGCAAAAAAGTCAAAAGTTAAATACTTTCAACACCATTTATAATTAATGGCTGTTGAACCGAGTTGTTGTCATTTGTGTTGTCTTCTTTTGCTTCGTGTTCAGTAGATTGTATCGGTTTTTCCGATTTAAGCTAAACCAGGCTTAAATATCAACTCTGACTGACTGTGTTCTGTACCGCAATACAGTTGTTTAGGCTCAATGATGTGCATTGTGTTTTTGTTATAGTAACAGTTTTGATTGTACCATTAACGGAGTGGTAAACCAAGCAATTGCGAAATCTGTATTTGTGGTCTTTTTTTTGTGGTAAACAGTTTTAACTGAAAATAGAATCAGCAAATAATTTTGCCAAATAATTATTAGTTACGTATCGCATGGGTACCGGGTTACTGCAATATCACCGACAGCCTAGTTCTAGGAAAAATTGATTTTTTGATCATAACAGGACATTGTCTCTTACGATTCTTATGAATCAATCTTGCACCGAACTTCGGTAGGATGTGTGGTAAATAATAGAATGAAGAATCGAGTGTAGTCTCAGGATGAAAAGGTAATTTATCATAATAATTATATTTTTAGATTAGATCTATATACCTTACCTAACCCTTGTAGTGTTCTAACTAGATGTCAAGGAGGTACAATACTTTCTTGCGTCCTATTAGCCTCTGTATCATATTTGGTTTGGTGACAAATTTGGCAATAGTTTAGTGTGACAAAGATAAATAACAGATATCAGATGAAATGAACTTCTAGATGTCAGCATAGTAGCGTACATACATACATATAGTGCTTATTTCGTGAATGGTAACACTTAGCTCATGTCTGATTTGACAGTTAATTAGTTTTATGCTTCCGCTGAACGAATATGGTTGTGTATGCGCTTTTTTCGCTTCGCTAAGTGGGCCTACGATCGACTTACAGAAGATGCCGATTTTGCCAAAAAATTATCTTTTCAGATGAAGTTCATTTTGATATTGGCGGGTATGTAAACAAGCAAAATTGTGGCATTTGGGGCACAGAAAACCCGCACGCATACATTGAAAAGCCGATACACACAAGACGAGTCACTGTTTGGTGCAGATTTTGGTCCAGAGGCATAATTGGCCATTTTTCTTCGAAAATGAGCAAGGAGTGGTCGTTACAGTCAATGGCGATCGTTATCGGGCCATGTTGGACGAATTTTTGTTCACAAAAATTGAAGAGGAGGATATTAGCAACATTTGGTTTCAACAGGACGGCGCTACGTGCCATACAGTCGAGTGTATGTTTTGCGCCCTATTCACAAAAAAAAATATTTTTTATAATGTCCTATTAAATGTGACCCTCATCATATTGTTGCAGTTATTTATTAGCTGACAAGTTATCAGATATTAGTCTTAACATATCTACAGTCTTAAGAGTGTTATTAATCATTTAAAATGCTTATAAATTAATAAAATCAATTAATAAAATCAATTAATATAAAGGTCTTTATACCATAAGGAGACCAAATAACACTGCTTAAATATCCGAAATTCACTTTTAATATGGTAAAACATTCCGGCGGTAATATTGTCATTTAGGGGTAATTTGCTTTCTATGGTGTTGAGCCACTAAATCGTCTACAGAAACTTGTGAAAACAACAGATTATTTGAAATCCTCCAAACCTGTATGCTGCCTTCGCCAGAAGAGAATAAGCCACTTTGTTGTGTGTTGCACTGCAAATTGTTCTAAGATTTTTATGCGATAGGGAATTTGTGAAATGTAGTAAAAACAGTAATTAGAGGAAAGTGTTATTATGAGCTTTAGGAATTAATTCAGGCCGCGTGGTTTGATATATTGGATTTGGTAAGCCAAAATCTTGTCGACTCTGCCCAGACGATATCTCGACCCATCCTCGACAAAATATTAACCTCTCTAGAACAACATTTGAACTGAAATTATTACAAAACTATTATTATATTTTATATTTTGTAACTATTTCGATAACAACAAAGTGTTCTTTTTTCACAGGATGAATTTGTATTTTAAGTTTAATAAAAACATTAAAATAGAACCAATAAAGTAATAAAAAAAATTCGTACTTTCAAATCAAATCTCTAATGTATTACATTAGTGTCCTCATTATTTTTCACATTCAATAGATTTATCGAGTTTCATTCTTAGATAGTTAACAGCGGTATTTAGGTTTTACGAGTTGTTTTTCAATAGAAGAATAATGTCTCAAAATTTATAATATTTTAAGTTTAACTGATTAGTCATCAGTAGTAAACTCAGATATTGGTGTTGTATTTTAGAAATACAGACTGGCTGTTTATACTTCAATGTAGTTCATTTATAACAGCTATATGAATAAAATGCCTGTTTTGGTGTTACAGAGCCAAAGACGGTCCCAATCACCTTGTCGATGTTGGCAAGCAAAAAAATCCACTGATTGTTTATTAAACCATTTACATGTATTAAAAGGCCTTTCACTATTTGAAATCTGTGACACATACGGCTTCCATTAATTCCTAGATTTTCGGAGAATTCACACGATGCTATAGAGAAAATCTGAATGAAGTTCAGCAAATTAGCAGTTACCTGGTATAACGCAGAATGTGTTTTATATGGGTACCAACGCATCATAGAGTTATTGGTAATGAGATCGTAAATACTTTTACATCTAAAAACAGTGAATTCAGTAGACTTAATTAAAACTAAACACCTCAATGCTGCCAAATTGAGTTGAGTCCCACAACATCTGGGCAAGGGATAATAGAGTAACCCAGAATGAAGCCTATTACTCTTCAGCATGTCTGAGATCAGTAGTTTGACAAACATGTGCGCATATCTATGGTGAATTGCTAAGCTAGGAATGGCCATTGTTCTACTTTTGTACTGGATGACTATATTGTAAAAAATTAATTGTTTTCCATATTACTTTTATTTAAAGGGTATTGAATATGTCTTTGGTATTATTGGTATTCCTGTTGTTGAATTATCGATGGCATTTCAAGCGGCCGGCTTAAAATATATTGGAATGCGTAATGAACAAGTGAGTAAAATTGATTTTAAATTATTCTCTCATTAACTCTGCCAACGACTGTTATACAATTTAATTTCACTTTTAAATTTACTTCTTTATAGGCTGCTTGCTATGCTGCTCAAGCAATTGGTTATTTGACTGGTAAACCTGGTGTTTGTTTAGTTGTTTCAGGACCCGGTTTATTACATGTTACTGGTATGTTAATAACAATTTTTTTTCTTAATTTTAAATTTATGGAGACTACAAGTCATACGATTTTAATAGTTAATGTTAAATGAGGCGATTTTGTTGAATGTTTTATTAATCGAAATTAATTTGTTGTTCATTTTTACGTAGATAAGATTTGTGTTTTTTTTTTTTTTTTGTTATATGACAATAACAAAACAACTTAATTGATTATAAAGTATAAATGTTGATATTTTTTTAAATTATTTAAATCCTCTCAATGCATTTTTATTAGCAAGGACCAAAAAAGTTGTAGGAAATAAAAAATGACATTTTTTCATTAATAAGTCAAGAACAATTTACTCTGAATAAAATGTGATTTTTAAAATGGCGAATGAAAGTGGATTTATAATTAAAATAAAAAATAAATAAATAATGATTTTAATAAAACGACATTTGGTGCTAGGTATGGTGATACTAAACTGTTAGACATCATTGTCAAACCTTATGTGAAAACAATTTTTCTACAACAACCCTTTATGTAGATAAACTAGAGCAACCCTTCCCGCGTTGCTGGAAGCCCTTGTGATGTATATCTATAAAATGTATTTGTATTAGAAAAACTGGACTGACTGGATAGATAACGAAGCTTTAACTTTTACCATTTTCTACGCATTTTAATTTCCACATTATTACAGTATGAATAAGAGCTGCCACGCCACGCCCACTTATTCACTTATTCAATCTCGACCAATAATTGTTTCTTGATGTACCCTCTCTAAGATGTTGTTTAAACCAAATTGAGAAACTTTTGATTACAAAAATTTTTACTAACTGTGTAAGAGATGCCACTCTGATAATTTGTATTGACTGTATTGAATAAATTCAGAAACTTCCACTTTAACCGTTCTCAAAATATAAAAATTAAATATTTGCTTTGTATGGGAGGTACCATGCCCACAGATCTAATCCCGTTCATATTTGTTGCAGAACTTAGAATAATTGCACTGAATCGACGTACCAAATTTTATTCAAATACATCGAACAGGAGAAGAGATAAAGGAATTACCGCCTACAGCGCCATGTGTTGAGAATTTTTTGACTTTTCTTCTTTCCTAAACCATAACTAACGTAGCAGTTACGAACAAAATCGTAGAAAAAGTATCCAACTTCGTCCAGTTGTTTTCAAGTTTTAAGCATCCGAACAAATCACAGGGTTGGCAATTTTGAACTGTTTTTCCACTATAACATATGTATGTTCGTCCTATTTACCCTAGTTTTCTTATTTGGCTGCTAGTTGGTGCCAAAAATGATTAATTTGGATAAGAAGAGGAAGAAGAAAAAGTTTTCAGTTGTATAGTGTAATACTATAGCTATTCCTTGACGATAAGAACCGTATGCTTCGGGTCATTATACTGTTGAAGTATTAAGGAGTCATCTAACATTAACTTCATGGCTCTTTCTTTCAAATTATTGTTTTATGATATCCAAGTACAAATACTAATCAATAATTCCATCAATAAAAATAAGTCTTACAAACTTGGAAGCCGCCATGCACCCTCTTACTAATATCAAACTACCTCGTATGTTTTACGGTATAAGAAAAATATAATTGTTAGACAGTAAAGGAGAGTATAATTCGCTAAAGATCACATAAACCAGTCAGAAAATTTCTGGAACACTTTTATTTTCTGACGAGACTAAAATAAATATTCATCGATCTGATGGGCAAACTCCCAGCTCTTACCAAGAAATACGATTGGTACCGTAAACCATGGAAATGATTCAGTTATAGTTTAGGGATGCATAACAGTAGTTAGACTTGGTAGACTTGTAATAATTGATCGAACTATGATTAAATACTTGAACCTGAATATTTTAAAACAATAATTTGTAAGAAGGATCCGTGTAGTTAGTATTAAATGACTCCTCTATATTTCAACGGATTAATGACTTGAAACATACGGTTCTTATCGTCAAGGAATGGTTATGGACTATTTTTGTTACCATCTAGGCCGCCAAACACGAAAAATGGGGGTAAGAGCAAGACCAGAAATAAACAAATATTATGGTAGAAGATTGGTTTATAATTTCTAGCTCTATGACGTAAGACTTGGTGAATTCGAAGCATTTACGACTTAAAGAAGGTATAACAAAGAGAGTTGACCATAGCAAATAATAAATGGAAATTTTTTTTTTGATATTCTTTTGATAGAAACCAAAAGAATTTACTTACTGCACACTTACTTTTGAGATGTTAATTTAGGGAATTTTATTCTTTTCCTTGCACAAATTAACAAATGCAAGAATATTGAAAATTTTTTATTAATATTGTTTGTTAACTGCCTTGAACTCTACAAAACTGAAATAAAATTTTTTTGTTTGAATTAATTTATAGGCTTTTGTTTAAATGAAATATACAGATTGAATAGCTGCATACTCAGTTTAGTGATACACTGTATATATATAAATTTGTCTTATGACTATGAATGAATTAAAATTTTAAAATTCTCATTATCTCCAGGTGGCATGGCTAATGCTCAAGTTAATTGCTGGCCTTTGATAGTTATTGGCGGCTCTACTAGCCAAGATCATGAGGGTATTGGTGGTTTTCAAGAGTGCAATCAAGTAGAACTATCGCGTCCCTATTGTAAATATGCTGCTCGTCCCCCAACGGTTGCTCTTATACCATTGCATGTAGAAAAAGCTGTACGTTATACTACTTATGGTCGTCCTGGTGTTGCTTATTTAGATTTCCCCGGTAATTTATTGCAATCGAAGGTTGCTGAATCGAAAATCTACAAAACTTTGGCACATCCAGCTGCACCATTGGTTTATCCCTCACACGATGATGTTTTAAGGGCTGTAAACCTATTGCGTTTAGCCAAAAGGCCTTTAGTGATTATAGGCAAGGGTGCTGCTTATTCGCATGCTGAAAATATTTTAAGACATTTCATCGAGAATACCAATTTGCCATTTTTGCCCACACCCATGGGTAAAGGTGTGGTATCCGATACTGCCGATCAATGTGTGTCGTCGGCTCGTACTTTAGCTTTGCAAAAAGCAGATGTTATTTTGTTATTGGGTGCACGTTTGAATTGGATTTTACATTTCGGTAAACCGCCACGTTATGATAAAGATGTTAAATTTATACAAGTAAGTTTTTCCTTCTTAAGATAAAAATATGTTATGAAATGGAAATATTTATGTGTGAATGTCCTCTTAAAGGTTGATATTTGCCCTGAAGAATTGCATAATTCTGTAAACGCTTCGGTGGCGGTACAGTCGGATATAAAACCTTTTGCTGAGCACTTATTTGAACAAATGAATGCCATTAATTATCGTTTCTCCAATGATAACGATTGGTGGAAGAGTTTGTTGGCTAAATGCAAACAAAATCGTGATTATGTACAACAAATGTCAATGAATATTGCAACACCTTTAAATTATTATGCTGTTTTCCATCATTTGAAGGAGTTAATACCCAGTGATGCCATTATTGTCAGTGAAGGCGCCAATACCATGGATATTGGCCGTTCTATGCTACTGAACACTTTGCCACGTCATCGTTTAGATGCCGGCACTTTTGGCACTATGGGTGTTGGTCCTGGTTTTGCCATAGCTGCTGCTCTCTTCTGTCGCGATCGTTTTCCCGGCAAGCGAGTTATTTGCGTGGAAGGTGATAGTGCTTTTGGTTTTTCTGGCATGGAAATTGAAACAATGGTTCGCTACAACTTACCCATCACCATTGTGATTGTCAACAATAATGGTATTTATGGTGGTTTTGATCATGAAACATTCGCAGCGATACGTAGTGCGGGTGATTTGACACAAGTGTAAGTAGAACAGACGAACTTAATGTCCGTTCTAAATTTTTTATTTTTTTTTCTGTTTTTCAGAACGCCACCTTCTGCTTTGGGTGTGCAGGTACGTTATGAAGAGATGATGAAAATGTTTAATATGAAAGGCTACTTCTGCCAAACCATAAACGAATTGCAAACGGCCATTAAAGAAGCACAAACCTTAAAAGATAAGCCAACCATTATAAATGTGGCTATAAGTCCGTTTTCGGATAGAAAACCACAATCGTTTAGTTGGTTAACAGAATCGAAATTGTAATTTATTAAAGCAATTCAAAACATGTGGAAAAGGGCAAGTTTGATTAGCTATCAATGAGTGTGTGATGTGTTATCGTGTGTTGTCATCGTTGTATTCTTTTTGATTGTGTTTTTAGAAAATTTTTAAAACTCAAACGAAAATCATTCCTTGTTCGCTTTTTTTTTTATAAATATTTTAATACCATAGGTAATTAATAACTATAAAAATCTCTTTGTAAAAAAAAAAAAATTCACCGCAATAAATGATTTTAAACGATTTTTGTTTTTGTATAAAATTAAAAGAATTTATTAAAAATGAAAATATTAAATAAAACATATATATTTATTCTATTCACCATTCTTTTTCAGTAGCTCTTCTAAACCCAAATACTCCAGGAAGCATTTGAAATTAACCACCCGGCCTTTATGCAAGAATGGTATTTTCGGACACAACTCAAAAGCTATATTAACCGGTGTTATATCCGCTGTTTTGCCACAACCCAGATCCAAGAAATTCAATAAATCACAAACTTCGATTTCATCACAATCATTGCGATTCAAAACCATCATCATGTCATCGACTAACTCTTGGGTAAATGGTAAACGGCAACCTTTTAGAGCGGCTTTCAATTTGGCTACTGGTAAGAATGGTTTATTCAAAGGATTCAAATGGAACAAATGTTCTTTAAGCTCATCCATAGCATTCCAGAGACTACGTTTGAGCTCTAAGTGAACAGCAGCTCGTATTGTTTCCTTATCGCAAGTTGAGGGTGGTGCCTCCTCAGCGGAAAAGTAACGACACACGGTTATAATTTCATGATTAGTAATGTTGTCGCCCAAAGCATTCGCAAGAGCTCTTTTCATAGTATCATAACCAATATATTTAAGTTCCTTAGCATCTCCGCTGCCGTCTTCACCACCACCACCATCATCATCATTAGTAACACATTGACAAACGAAATCTTTGTAGTCCTTGCGTAAAGCTTCACGGATTTTGTTCATTATCGCTTTAATATCAGCCAGAGGGAACTGTAAGAAAGCCAAAAAAATTTGTTTTTGCCAGAAACTCTTTTTAGATTATTAAATATGAACGGTTTTACCTGATTTGGATGATGTTCCATGTAGATTAGCGTGTACTCATCTGCCGATACTACATGGAATATATGATCCTTTAAGCAAACTGTCGCCCCTATATAGAAATTATATGGCTGATAATATTGTGGCCTTTTCGAGGTGAATTTCTGTTGTCCTGGCAGTGGTATACGTAAACGTTTCGAAAACGGTCCACCTAGAAAACCTGAATTTCTGGCTGCTATTTCGAAAATTTGTATGGTGTCATCGGCTAGGAAATAGGAGATGATAAAGACGCGTTCACAATTTTCCTTAATCGTAGAGAGTAATTTGGCGCCAAAACGTAATACGAAGCGATCATATTTTATGAATTTCTTAAAATCTGGATGAGGTGGTTTGGGTTCTACCGATTTGCAATTGCCCTCGGAATCTTCATACGTACCCCAACCATTGTATGGTGGCAGAATACGTTCATGTGGCTTAGTGGGTTGACGCTCATCAGAGCGTGAGGGTACGGGAGCCGGTGTAAAATCTTCTATGCCATACTACGAGATAAGAAAAAATTGAAAAACATGTCTTTTGCTATAGGGAAATCAGCGCATACAATATTTGCAAAATAAAAAAAAAAAAAAAAACAATCAGTTTCGTTCCATATCGCATGCGCTGATTACAGCGCCTGTATAATCAAACCTTTTTACGATAATAGTTGCGCGTGAATTCATCACAATCCGTTAATACTACAGCTCGCCCGTATACATTCAACACAGTGCCTATTTGTAAATCTCTATCGCTATAACAAATGATTTCCTTGCGTCCCATATCTAAAGGATCAGCTACATAACGTACATTGCGGATACCGGTGCCCAAAACATTTAAAAGGCTTTTTGGTGTAGTTTCTCCCGGTAGGAGCAGACCCGTAAATTCCTAAGTAGTTAACAAAATGTATTTAAAGAGTTTTACATACCCCTCATCACAAACTCACCCTAGGCAATTTAGTTCTTTTCAAAAAAGTAGTAGGTCCTTCACGCCCCGAGTTTCGTTGAAAGTGTTCCTTAATATCTATAGTGTCATCGGCGAGATAATAGCAAACTTCAAGATTCCTCACATCACCAAACTCCGAACGATCATCCCAGTAAGCTTCAAATCTCAAAACCATACGATCGTTTGCCAAGAATTGGGCAAATGGAAACCGTTTCTCAGAGGGATTTTTAACTTTTTGCCCGACTTTCTTTCGCATTTCAGTAGTAGGATCTCTGTTATCAAAAAAGAACAAAAAATACAATCGTTTTACGTTTTAACCGATTGCACTTACATTGGTTCTTCGACTGGATCTGGCACAGGTATACCAGATTTATTTAGAAAATGACGTGTGAACTTATCACATGATGTTATATGATAGACCCTATCGAATATCTGTATGGTTGTATTAACATTCAAATCCAAAATCGAATAGAACTCTGATTGACATGGTGCCGGCTTCGGTATACGTTGACGGTGTACAAGACAACCTTGTGGTATACCAGAATTTAAGACTTTCGGTTCCGTTATCTGTATAGTACCATCCTCCAGATAATACATAATCTTAACTTTTCTCACTTGATAGGGGCAATGATAGACTTCTTGCAGGGTCTCCTTAAAATACGCATTAAATCCGAGCACCTGCTTATCATAAGCAAGCCAAGGTGGCAATTTTGGTCCCTCTTTTGGTGGATATACAGAGGGTACTTCGGCCGGTGGACAATTGGGATCAACAACCATACCGGCAGCATCCACTAAACCGGTTGGCTTACGATCCGTCAACATACTAATGCCTTTATAATTCATTAGATATTGTTGTTTCGGAAAATTGGTTTTCGTTATCTATAGACAAGAAGGCATATTGATGAGCTTAATGAGATTTTGTTGCGAAAGTTGTTTACTTACGTCCCTAAATACCGTTCCCGGCAAAAAAGGCATTCCAGGTATTCGTAACATTTTGCTTTGGCTTTTAAAATTTTATTTAAAATTTTCCGTTTGATAAAAAAATATAATTTAAAAATATAAAAAAATATTCAAGAGCTTTAGGGTCTGGAAAGATGACTGTGTGGAGTAGAAATAATTTTTGAAAAAATTTGAAATTTCTCTACAATATTGTCAGTTATTGACGTTTTTCCGTTTGTTGCTAAACAACACAACGTTGTTTTTTTTTCTCCCCAACGATAGTTTTCGTTATTAGCAACATTAGGGTGATATATTTGAACGGCTTGTTACATATTATGTGGCAACCCCTTGTTGTCTGTTATAACTTAAACGATGTTTAAAGAGAGTCCTCTGGTCGGCATATAAGGAATCTGTAAAGATTTATCATTACGATTGACCAGAGGGCTGTTTCGACAGGAAAGTGTCACAATTACCGATCTATCAATCTTATATTGGTTTGTCGTTCAACTCTATCCAGTTTGCGATGTTTAAGAGCCACATAATTCTACTGGGGATGATATCAATGCTGCTGGGGTGGAAAGTTTTAATGGCCAGTGAGAAGGCCATGTCTTCTGCGAAATGGAGCAAATATACAGTGGCGAGCAGAATAGATGAATACCAATGACGTTTGAATTAAAAGCGCAGTAAAACCCAGAAAACTTAAGAAAAGTAGTTCGATTTTTGTTTAAAATAATCAGTAGAGGAATAAGAAATTATAATAAAAAAATGTACTAGTATTTAAATTTGGTGTTCAATTTTAGACAATTTTATGAAAAAAGTCAATGTATTCACTTTTGCACGTTCTGAAAAAATTATAATTTTCCAGATTTTGTCCAAAGATTTTTGTTTTTTTAACACACTTTCGACAAAGTATCGATGGTCCGGTGCGGATTATTAGTCCACTATGGATAAATTCTTACCTTTTTTTAGGACTGTTTATGTTTCTTCAGTTTGTTTGTTGTTTTTTGACTGTAGTGTTCTTATGTATGCTGATAATGCATACATGCTTCTCATGATATTTATGGGCAGACTGTTCTGCAACGCTGTATTGATGTTTTTGTTGATTGGTGTAGAATTAATTTGATGGCTCTCAACCTGAAGAAATGTAGACATGGGTTTACCGCAAGAGTGAAATTGCTTTTAGGTTTAAAATTGATTCTTACTCGTTAGAGACTGTTACATTCTTTCTTGATCTAAGTGTGTTATTGGATAGGAAACTATCATTTTTGGATCATATTACTATGTTTCACTTGTCAGACCAATTTTGGAGTATGCCTCGATTGATTTGAATCCTTATTATCAGTGTCATGTTGATTCGATTAAGTCTGTACGGAGACAGTTTTTATTATTTTGCTTACGTGGCTTACAATGAAATTGTGTTGATAGATTTCCTTCATACGAGGCTAGGCCCTGATAAAACTTCCAGCATTGGAACGTAGAAGGGCAGTTTTGGGTATTTGTTTTGTTTGCAATCTCATTGCGGGTAATATTGAATCTGAGTTTCTACTTCTAAACCTGAATTTCGGCAGCCCTGTTAGAGTTTCCCGTAATTATCATCCGCACTGGAGTTCTACAGGACGAATTATGCAAATTCCTTACCTTTTCGTCGATTGTGCAAAGACTACGAATTTATATTACGAATTTCTATACGAATTTCTAGATTTTAACTATGACGTCAATGATATTGAACGCAGTTTGCTTTCATATCATTAATTTGTAAATTTTGTAATGTGTATTTTATATTTATAATTAAGTAATTCATTGTGTATTTCATTTAGCCTTAAGTATGTATGTATGTATAACAATTGCTTTTATGTTCATCTTGTGATTAAGTTCTGTAGCCGATTCGTGTTCTCGTTGCCATAAATTATTTACTTGTATCCGCTATAGTTCGGTCTATAGTGTGTACGTGTCTCTATGCCTTGAAGGCGAGCCATCCGCGGTCGGGTGAGGATGGGTAAGTGAGTGGCAGGACCGTTCGAAGAAAACAAAAATTCCCATACCATTCCATGAAGGAACATGGGGACTTCTCTCAGTCAATGAGCTGCAATCGATTCTCTTTTTAGACTCATTAAAAGCCACCTACAGCTTAATGCCGACTCCGAACGGCAAATGCATTAGAGAAGTTTTCAATAGTAGTAATAATCATAACCAGTTGCTAGTTAATGTTATGAGGTGATACCGCTGTTGAAAAACTTTTGGTTTTTTCAAATGTTCTGGCCTGATTTTGAACCGAGGACATTCTGGTTGGAAGGCGGGTATCTTAACTACCATACCACAGCGGCACACGCACTATGTTTGTATTCTGGTTTTTTTTTTAGATTTGTTGGAGCATTATTGTAATGAACAAGAGGGTTTTATTAACGAAGCTCACAAATTTTCGATGGAGTTCAAGTCCAAACCTTGTCCCGACCGTTAATTTGTTAGAATATCCCGCACCGATATCCAATTCTCAACGATTATTGATGTATACTTCGGATTCCTATCTGGTTGATATATGTAAATGTATAATTTTCCCTTTCGTAAAGGCGTTGTCTTCTACAAAATTTGAAGAACTGTATTGTAATATGCGCAGATATTCTTCTTTTTTCATATCTATTTTTACTAAGAAACCGAAATGCCACCTGGTGAAACAGGCCAAACTTCCATCGTCATAGTTTTTTGTTTCTTTTACTTGGAGCGTTTTTAGACATCATTTAGGGCGTTGCCAGTAATATTCCTTTGCATTGGAGTAAAAGCGATTGATTGTGGTTTCATCGAATCAAGTAACAGTTTCCCAGTCATCAACACTCCAGTATTTTTTCTGACAATGCCTGGTTTTTTTTTCTTTACAGCTGATATAAATAAAGCCATTCTAACGAAGAGCTCTCTATGCTGTCCATTTAAGTACTGGCTTGTTTATGGCTGCTGCAGTCTGTTTGGGTGTTATTACCTGTTTAGAAGATAATAAATGCTCCATAGCCATGGTGACTGTTTTAAAACAAGCACGGTCGACATCTTTTTGCTTCTGGCGTGCTTATATTTCATCTTTTTCGTAGTTGTAAGATTGTTTAGTGAGAAATTCAAAACTGGCGTATTAAATGAACTTAAAAGTGAAAAACTGGATACATAGACTTTTTTCATAAAATTGCGTAAAACTTAACACCAAGTTTAAGTCCTAATTTCTTTTTAAATTTTTTTTCTTATCTCTTTATTGATTATTTTAAATAAAAAGTCGAACTACTTTTCTTAAGTTTTCTGGGTTTTACTGCGCTTTTAATTCAAAATTCATTAGTATTCATCTAGTTCTGCTCGCTACTGTACGTTTTCTTCCATCTACCTGCTGCTTTTCTCAAAAACGATACCCATAAACACCGTCTGATCTCCGCATTGGGTTATCGATTTCTGCATATTGAAAGTGTGATGAAACAGTTTTCACTATCCAAGAAGAGTAATATGATCATCAGAGGGCTAACGTAGCCAAGTTTATGTTAATAAAGAACTAAACAGGTTTCAATGCAACACAATATTGGCGTGAGTTAAAAATACATTGATAGTGATGTTAATTTCGAAGTATGTCTCAATTGTTAAAATGTTTGCTTAATACACTTCATGAGAAAAACCCCCGATATCCTATACAGGTCATAAAAATCTTAGCAACTCTACAGGTAGTAATATTAGCTCAATATTGTTCCCATTTTCATCAAAGTTCGATCGATTTTATCTGAAAGCCTTGAATATACAAACTAGTTAATCACATCCGGCTTGTCGGTGTCCGTTAATCACATACAGTACAGTTTTATTGATTTGAAAAAATGTACTGGTTCAATAATAAACTTTATTAAAACATTTAAACAACAAAAAAAAAAAAAAAATTACAATTTCGAATTTACGTGAATAGCCAAAACACCATCTTCCTCGTCCGCATCAATAAACACCTCAGCAAATCCATCTGCATCAACAAGTACTGATTTACCAGTACATTTGGAACCATCTTTCAAACCAGAAATCACATCACAATAAGTACCAGCTGGCAAACAGGTTTGGAATGGTTCATTAATATTATCCGACTGACCGTTCACAGCTATAAAACCTTTATTGCCACGACAGAATGCAATTTGATTGTAACAATTGTCCCACCATTCTTCTACATTGGACGAACCAACAGCGTTACGAAACCAACCATATTATAGATTTGACGCCAACGATGTTTACATATCCAGCCGCCACTGCAAGAGTTATCCGAATTAAAAACGGGTGAACGTATGTTATTACCATTCGTAGTAGGTGGACCTTGATCGCTATTGTTGAAGGCAAAAGAAGACATGTCACGTGTAATAACAAATGGATGGGCCAACATAAAGGCGGTAGCCATTTTATATATTTTGGCATTTTTATACGTTAGTACATTACTACTACCCGCACCGCGACCATGTTGGTTGTCATGACTGTCGACAAATACCAACGAACGATTGGATGGCATGAAACCCCAATCAGTACCCCAATCCAGCAACCAACGCATTCGTTCTTTGCGACGAAAAACTTTGCCAATCTTATCGGAATGCCTGAATTCGGTAACAGTGCCCAAGTCGATATATTCATATTTCGAAACGGTTTCACTACCCTTATCTATAACTTCTTGGGTAATAAAAGGGCGGCTATTTGCAGGAAAACCATGGTCCGTATTTAAAAGGGTTGTTCAACCGCTTGTAGATAACCTGAAAGGAAATATAAAGAAAAATTAATGGTAAACCTGTTTATAAAGGGTTTTCCCATAAGAGCGACTAGATATTGAAAAACACAAGTAATAAGGCGACTCAGCGATGATGTGGAACCTTCTTTCGACGACATTTTCGGAAGCAGTTTGTTAATAAGGCTCATCTGAAAATTGTTGCTTTATAAAAGCGGCCTTACCATAGACGATTTCACACACAGTAACTTTTTGTGGATTCTTGACACGTTGTGTTGTGGCTGGTTAGTATTGATTTTCATCAACAAATGCTCTAAAATATTTGCATACTTTCTCTACGAATATTGATATGCAATACCGAACGCTATAAAGTATAATGTGTGAAAGAACCCGGGTTTTATATTTAAAAAAACCCGGGTGGCTTTTTTATTTTATAGTTTTCATAGTTTTTTACAACCAAAATAATTAAAATTTGCTTATTGCGAATACAAATTAATTCGGTTTTAGCTCAAAGAGATAATGAATCAACAAATTCATCAAAATATAAATTTCTCAAATCACTGCTTACAATTTTTCCGCAACTCTGTATCAGAAAAACTTCTCGTTCACTTTGAAGCTGATTTTATATTTCTTGAAATGAAGTGATTCGGTGGCATGACAAAAGATATTACGTCCTCTGAAACAGCCAATAGTCAAAAGGAGCAATGTCTGAAGAATACGACGGGAACGGCAATTCACTGTTTCGAATAATTGTTTGGCAATTTTTGCGACGTGAGACCGAGCGTTGTAGTGCAAAAGAATAACGTAATCATGTCTGTCATTATATTCCGACCGTTTTTCTCATAATGCACGGTTCAAACGAAGTAATTGCAGTCTGCTCCGTACAGCTCATAGTACATAATGCCGCCGTATTACCGCTAAGAGTGCAGAATTACATTATTAATACTAAAACAACTTAATTGTTCTAACAAACAAAGAATATTGTCGAAATGAACGAAATTTTTTTTATTTGTTAGATCCCGGGTTTTTGCCAACCGTGGAAAGAATGAATGACTTGAAATTTGTTCGATTTTAAAACCTCTACACCCGCTAGCCTGACAGTGAGTGAATAGTTTGGATAGTTAGAAATGCAGGCTTTTACGCAGAGCTGAATAGAAGAAGAGGGTCGATGAATACCATTGGACTATTTTGACAGGGAAGTGCCACAATTAGCGATTTATAGATTTATCATCTGCTAATAAATAGGATAAGGAATAACTCGCTCGCCTATATACAGTTATATACAGTTGTTGTGTATTATATATGGTGGGCGGTTTATAAGTTTAAATTTAAAAATGCAATAAAACAAAAACGGTTTGAAATTGTATTTTGTTGTTGTGAAGTACAATTGTTCGGGTTAGAAATTAATTATTATTTCATTCATAAGTCTGCCACGGTTGGTCTAACAGTACTCCATTCGATCGGACCAATTTTCGAGAACTCTTTCAAATGTATGGGTCTTATCTCGGCATTTGCATTATGAATGTTGGCCTTCAAATGCTCAATTGTCTCTGGTTCGTCGGTATAACACTTGTCTTTAACCGTGCTCTACAGAAAACGGTCAAACGGTCTCAAATCGCAGCTTCTTGGCGGCCAATTGACATCACCGTTTTGGCTAACGCAATAAATAGATTGTGGCATGAGATGTGCAGCAAGTTGCACCATCCTGTTGAAACCAAAAAAATCGGTTATCATGGTGCGATAGTTATCTCCATTGACCGTAATGGCTGCGGAATATGGGCCAATGATGTCTCTGCTCCACAAGTCCGCACCAAACAGTCACTCGTAATGTGTGCATTAGTTTCTATAAGACCACGTTTGGGTTTTTTGAGCAATAAATACGGCAATTTTGCTTATAAACGTACCCACCAAGATGAAAATGAGCTTCATCCGAAAAGATGATTTTAAATGATAATAAATTTCCAATAAATCCCAACGGTGCTCAAGCGTAAATCGGCAGAATAGAATGACATAAGTATTGCCAGATTCGATTAATTCGCTATTTCAAATTTAAACCGATATATGATGGTCCACCCTATATCTCAGGCTTAGGAAAGTTTGAATGGCCATGCCTTTTTCAAAGTGGAGCAAGTATAAGTCCTAGAAATTATGAATTTGGCAAATGCTTCATGGCAAAACTGAGTAATTAGAGTGAGGGGATGTGCTTGGAGACTGCATACTCCTTTAGTACACGGATGATTCAAGGAGTGTTTGGCCCGAGGATAGAATATTCGGAACCTACAGTCTGGCCGCCATTCGAGCACTTGACTCCTTTGAGGTTGACTCAGGACTAGTTTGAGAATGTCTTGGTAAATTAAACGAGTAAGGGGGCCTGAAAGGGTATATTTAACGGAAATGAGGATAATGAGAGGCGAGTTGGCCGTACGGATCTTAGACAGCCTAAAATTTTGTTGGGTAACTCTGACAGGAGAAGATTTGAATCCTGCATAAGGATGTCCAGAGACAGCCGGAGGATACTGACCGGGCTTTTGACCGGTCATTGCAGTTTAAATGGACATCTGAGTAAAATGGGATTAGTCTCGAGTCTGATGTGCAGATTTTGTGATGAGGAAATCGGATCACTAGAGCACATACTGGGTACATGTGAAGCATTGATGCACTCTAGGATGAAGTATCTGAGTGTCTATCATATACTGAGTAAGGAGTTATCGCAGTTGGTACCAACCGACATCCTGAACTGTGTAAGATCGGCAAGATTAGGGGATATTTTATAGAAAACCCTATATACAGTATGCAAAACTCATATTCGTACACCCGATAAAATTAAGAAAATTTACAAAATATTCAACGCATAAGCAAATTTTTTAAAATTTCGTGTCTATTTATTGTTTTTATGCCAAAATACAAGTAATATGCTTTCAGATGAACAACAAAAAATAGTAATAGATCTACACATTGATTGAAAATCTTTACGGTAAATTGCTAAAATAATGGAGCGCAGTGCTTCTACTATCCAATACGTGGTGTCGAAATATAAAAAAACCGGACAATTTAAAAAATCGCAGCGAAATGTAACCTGCGCAAGTTAACAAAAAGACAGTGCACATTCCGCCAAATTCGCATCGACCCTTCTATAACGGGCGTTATTACACTGGTTGTAAGTTTGGAACGGAACTTTAGAATTCACGTTACCCCTCACACTGTTCGAAATTGCATTAAAAGAATTAGATTCAAAAGTCGGTATGCTGTCAGACACCGTTTGTTAGCATGACTAATAAGCAAAAACAGGTTGCGTTTGCTAAAAAGTACCAAAATAAGGATTCAACCTCTGGAAAAGAGATATTTTTACGGATGAGTTCAAATTTAATATAAATTATCGGATGGACGCGTTAAAATTTGGCGAGAGAAGAACACGAGCTTATTTCGTCATAACCTAATTTCCACATTCAAGGATGGTGGAGGCTTGGTAATGGTTTGGGGTTGCTTTTCAGCATCAGGAGTTGGGTTTCTACATTTCATTGTATGTACATGGAAAGCTGTACAATAGGTCGGAAGATAGCAGTGCTTTCATACCTTGATAATAATAATAATAAGTATAAGTATACGTCCTCTCCCTTTTACAATCAGCTTTTTTCAGAAACGATAGCCATAAATACCATCTGATCTCCTCATTGCGGTATAGACTTGCGCATATTGCAAGTGGGATGAAGCACTTTCCGTTATCCCAGCAGAGCAACATGATTACTAGTGGCTAACGTAGCGTACATTTGCTCAGCTCTGTATCTTAAGTATTAATAAAGACGTAAACAGGCTTAAGGCTTGCATGATAAGGGCGTTCCAAGTAAGTGATGTTAATTTCCAAACGTTTCTCAATAGTCAAAAACCTTGCTTAGTAAATTTCATGAGTAAAACTAAGGCCATATTTCCCTCGATAGCATAAAGGTTCCTTCCCTTCTCATCAAGGTTCAATCGATTTTATCTGAAAGCTTTGTATACAAACTAGTCAATTATGTCCCAATGCCTTCACGTCCATTATGGTGGCGTCCATGAATCACATACAGTTTTAATGATTTAAAGAAATGTACTGATTCAATAATCAACTTTATTAAAACATTTAAATTAAAAAAAAAAAAATTATAAAATTTACAATTTCGAATTTACGTGAATAGCCAACACACCATCTTCCTCGTGCGCATTAATTATCACTGTAGCATAGCCATCTGCGCCAACAACTACTGATTTACCAGTACATTTGGAACCATCTTTCAAACCAGAAATCACATCACAGTAAGTACCAGCTGGCAAACAGGTTTGTAATATTTGATTAAGATCATACGAGTCGCCGTTCACAGCTATAAAACCTTTATTGCCACGACAGAATGCAATTTGATTGCTGCTATTGTCCCACCAATTTTCAATATTGGACGAACCAACAGCGTTACGAAAACCAACCATATTATAGATTTGACGCCAACGATGTTCACATATCCAGCCGCCACTGCAAGAGTTATCTGGATTAAAAATGGGTGAACGTATGTTATTACCATCCGTAGTAGGTGGACCTTGATCGCTATTGTCGAAGGCAAAAGACGACATGACACGTGTAATACCAAATGGATGGGCCAACATAAAGGCGGTAGCCATTTTATATTGTTTGGCATTTTTATACGTTAGTATATTACTACCACCGCCACCGTGACCACGTTGGTTATCATGGTTGTCGATAAATACTAGCGAACGATCGGATGGCATGAAACCCCAATCAGTACCCCAATTGATCAACCAACGCATTTGATCTTTGCCACGGAATACTTTGCCAATCGAATCGGAATGCCTGAATTCGGTGACAGTTCCAAAGTCGACGTATTCATATTTAGAAATGGCTTCACCACCCATATCTATAACTTCTTGGGTAATAAAAGGACGGCTGTTGGTAGGAAAACCATGGGCTGTATTTAAATTGTTTAAACGGCTGTAGATAACCTGAATGGAAACATAAAGAAAAATTAATGATTAACCTCTTAGTAAGGCTTTTATGGAAATAAGATGCAGAGATGGATCGGTCTTATTGCTTTGATTAAATTTAAAAGACGAAATTAAGAAGTAAATCCTAAGCAAGCGGCAATAATGGTATTGAGGCTTTTGTGACCAGTGCATGATAGCGGATAACTTAATTAGAAAGCATAACTTGACTCTTGAATAATAGTTGTAGGAGGAACTTACAGTGAAGTATCCACTTGACTTCCCATGCCAAGCTCCTCCAATGATATTCCTTTTGAATAGTGCTATCTGATTTCTTGTAAAGTTCCGAATGTGAATTCAAGAACAAAGTGGTTGGTCTATTGAGAACGGCAATGAGTCTAAGACATAGCTTTGTTAAACAAAATATCATTTAACTTACTTTTAAATCTCCTGGCCACATGTGTTTAGCAGCATCCACGCGAAAACCGGCAACACCCAAAGATATCAATTTATTCATAAACTCCACAATACGATCTCGGACCCAAGATTTACTATGATCCAAATCCTTTAAACCAACCAATTCACAATTGCGCACTTGATAGACATCGTTGTAGTTGTTAATACTGCAGGTATGATGGAAGTCTAACGATGAGTAAGGAACAGCAGGGAAATGTTTGCTTTCGGGATCAGCTCTAGAGCCAGCGGTACCCACAACAGAACCCTGACCAGCGGCCATGTGATTAAATACTATATCCACATAAATACGAACACCAGCATTATTACAACGTTTAACCATATTGGCAAATTGGGCTTCATTGCCAGAACGTGTAACCAAGAGATAAGAAATAGGCTGATAACGTTCCCACCAAGGACGATTGGGAGATACAACATTCTCATTAACGGGAGAAACCTGCAAGTGAATTAGACAAATTGCATTGCGTTGTGTTGTTTATTTTGAAAGTTGGTTCAAGTTACTTACCTGTACTCCGCCATAGCCCTTGGGACCCAAAAAATTTTCACATTCATTGGCTATATCATCCCATTTCCATTCAAATAAATGTACTATAGTAGTACGACCCGTAACAAAATTTGGATCAAATTGTGCATTGGCCAAATGGCTTGTAATGGCCAAGAGCATTGCAATGCTCACATTAATTTTTGTCAAAAACATTTCAGCGTGAGCAAAAACTTAATGTTTTGAAAATCCCAGAAGTTACTTCCTTATATAGACCCCAATTCTAGTCGGCTGTCCAGAGATAATGCAAGAGAGATAGTAAAGAGAGATAGTAAATGATTTGTGATGAGTAGTGTACGTAAAAAATGTTATCTCTCTGTATGAAAAATTAAATTTTGTTTTGAATATAAAGCTATTGAGAGAGGTTATCGCTGATTAGATAAATTTTATAAATTTCCAAATTGACTTGATTTGTAAGCAATTGCCAAAAGAATGTTGTTTTTTAATTTTGCAAAGAACTTATACTTTTGATTTAGGAGTGATGTGTACGGTCACTGACTGTAGGAACTGCTAAATTGAAATAATTTATGATAGAGAATAGATATGGTTGGTACGAGTATATTAATAGGAATATAAATTCTGTTTTTATATATTCTTTTTAAGTGCGTTTGTGGAACTAATCTTAAGAAATTCTTTTTTTGGCATTTACCGTATACTGAAATTTTTCTTCTCGGTCACAACGGGAATAATCGCTATCATTTCTATCAAGGCAAACTTGGAAAAAAATACTTGGTTCAAAAATAATACTAACAAACTAGTACGAGTATTTGGAATGAAGGTCTTTAAGTTATATATTAAATGGATAAATAATGAAGTTGTTCGAAAGATTTTGCAGTCATTAACCCGGCTGGTACAATATATAAGTAGGGGAGTGCAAAAGTGAGTGCGTGTTTAGAAATTGAATTGCATTTACGTTGATACGAGTATCTTTAGCCGATCCATATCCATTAAAAGTCATGGATTTGACGAAGGAGTTAAAAATATTTATAAATATATGTGTATATACATACATATTGTTACGTTTTTACCTTTTTAAAAACGTGTTTTTATGAGTTCGTAGATTGTAGTTAAAATAAAATAAATCTCGTGTTTAGTTTTAATTAAAAGTCCTTTATTCAATGCAGTTATGTGCACCACTGCTTGTAATCTTCTTACAGGCAATATAAATTTTTATTCTTAATTACTCTGTCTGTTTACAACTGTGTAAACAATAACAATTACTCGACAGATCTTTCTTCCTAAAGATCTTCCAACCCGATCGTAGTTATAACTTAGGTTCGATCAAAACCTTTTCAACCAGAGATTATCCACACTTAACTCTCTTTACTGAGTTAGCTCCAACTATATTGGTTTTTACTTCATTACTAGCTTCACGAGTTTACCCCTTATAAACTCTCTTCACGCCAATAACACATTCGCTGAGTTAACTTTACTTCAACTGTACTCGCTGAGCTTACGACGCATAAACTGATTGCTGTTCGCATCGATGTGCTTTTTATATGGCTGAGTAAACAACACATCGAAAGCTCTCGGACCTCTCGATATTTCAGGTAGATTTCATTTCTTTCTTTTAATTTCTTTTTAGTTCTTTTGTAGCCATCCGTATGTGAACATCTACCTCTTTCAGCTCTTAGTATTTGTTGTTGCTTGTTTATTGTCTGTTACTTGTTTTCTTTGCTGATTAATTATTGTTGTTGCCGCGTTATTTTTATTGACTTTATCTCTGCTAATGGTTGTCGTTGTAGATTTGGTTATTTGTAAACAGCACGTATAGTTGTTCTTGCAGCCTTTGTTTACTTATTTTAGCAATGTAATAAACGCTGTGGTGCCCAACCTTATTTTCGTAACAATATGTATCCGGTCACTCGGACACCCTGAGGAATTGTGTAGCAGACGAACTTGCGAGGGTGGGCTCTGGTTTCTATCAAGGCAAATCTGGCCCCCTTATGATCTGGCTCGCTCAGAGTCTATTATGGGGTTGCCGCGACATAGACTACGAATTCTTGTGGCTGCGATTACTGGGCACTGTGTGGCTGGTGCACACGCTGGGAGATTGAGTCTGCCGTTCAATGACTACTATAGAGGTTTCGGATATTAGGACTGCCTTCCTTGGCAGTCCGTTTCTGAAGGCCTTGTCGGATATGGCTGATGTGAATATCTACATTATCTCTTCTTTAGTGCATGCGTCTGGTTGGTTCGTGGCGGACCGGGATGCTAACATATAGAATCTGCTTTCCTGGATTACTAATATGGGCATCACAGTGGGATCAAGTTGGCTGGACCGTTGTCCGGCTACCCTTCGTAACTAACCAACTACATACATATGTATATGTTAGAGTATGTCACTTAAAACCGTACACTATGATTTTGAAAAAGTATTTATTCATACTCGTATTAGCCCACTTATGTATGGGAAGTTATTTAAACTGTTGTTTTTATATTATGTGCAGGGCTGGCAGAATTGACAATTTATCGTCATTTTGACGATTTCAAGCTACAAAAATAGCATATTGACGATTTGATGATTTTTGTACTTACTCGTATTTCGACAATTTTTAGGAATTAAAAATTTAATTTTTTTTTTTGGACTTGAAAACTTTAAAAATTTATACATAAGTTACAAAACATGTATTTTAAACGAAAGCGATGATAATTTTATAAAAATCAATTTGATAATGCCTAAGCATTTTTATTTGCTTATATATAAAGATGAAAGAAGAAATTTACTTAGGAAATTTTAGAAAATTATCCATGTAAAAGATATTTTTTTATAAGACTATGAAATAGAAATAGAAAACTGTAATATCATTAACATTTGCGAAAAACCTGACGTGCTTTGCTACCACCAGTTTAATTATTATTTTAAATGTTATTTTAGTTAAATTTTTTACCTTTTTTCCAACTTTGACCCTTTCTGGTCCAAATCCAAATATTTGAGAGAGTCAGAGAGATACCGTAGAATCTGTCGTTATATGGGAGCTACCTCCTGATTATATCTACCCTACTTTTATTCCAATAGTTTCACAGAAAAGCGATTTGAAGAATATAATAGTTTTTCTATATGGAGAACGCGGCAAAGAAGAGTGCAACAAATGCCATTAAAAAAAGAATATACCATGTAGGTGTGTACATATATTTTTTTCTTATCTACTTTTAATTTAGTTTATTTTCTTTACAATGAAGTGAATTTATTGATTTCTGTATTGAAATTTTGTTACTTTTTTGTTAATTAAAATAGTTAATCTCAATAATGTCTCCTATAATATGTTTCCAATTAGTGTTGCCACAACTTCGAATTTTTTGTAACCAAGTTTCAATAAAAAATTAACCAAAAGATAATCAAAATTTTAGTATATTAAGATAAACAAGATGATGAGACAAGACATTATGATAGTGATATACATATGTATGTATTTATGGTATGTCGATTTCATAAAAATATGAAATAAAAACATAGACCGGCCTCACACAGCTTGATATAATAATTGATAAGTTTGTGTCAAACTTTTTAACATAACTGTGCAAAATTTTAGCTAAATAGCCCTGTATATACGGACCTTTTGTCCTAAACGAGTATCGGTTTTGAATGAACTCTGAACTGTATACACTATATGTCGACATTGACGTGGTTAAGTGCAACAATGTGCAACAATTACACTGGCTGAGACATGTCGCGCGCATGAGTGAAAATTCCAAAGCTCGAAAGGTGTTTAATATGAAAGAGATAGCTATCAAGCCTCCGTTGGAGGGACCTGATCGATGAGATTCATTTGAAACCTGGTGTGACTAACTGAAGAAGAAGTGCACAAGATGGACGTGCTTGGGCTTTCATATGCTCGGTTATTGACCAACTGAGGTTGTAAATAGCCATATAAGTAATAAGTAAGTAAGGCCTTCCTCTTATTGAATCGAAAATTACCCGAACCAAAGAGTAGCGTTTAAATATTTGCAAAATTTCGTAAATGTCGAATTATGTGCCGAACAAATAAAAGGAGTAGCTAAAGAAAAGCTAGTCATGAATATTTTCCACCGATTTTAACGTGCAATATATGGCTTGTGCGCAAAAGTTATGATTTCGATACGAATAGAAAGACCTCCAGCCATAAAAACATATTGCAGCAATCCGAAGTACCAGCTTTGGCATAAAAAATTCCCGATATATTCGACCAGATGTAAACACATTATATTTTATTATGATATCATGTTAAAACCATGTTGAAACTATAAAATAGTGGTTCGAAAGTTTCTTCCTCCACACCTTGTCCGTTCGACTTACATTGGTTTCGATCGGAATACATTTCATTTCAGAGATGAGTATACGAGAACTGAGTATACGTATTGGCTTGATTCGGTTTTGTGCTCAAAAAATGAATAGTCTCTTGGTACTTAGTTATGTTACAAAAAAGTAAGAAAGCTAACACATATCAATATTTTAAATTTAGGTTGTACCAATGTTTCTAAACATAAGCCCAGAGTTATACACATAATAAAAATCTGAGTAATAAATATCTGAAGAAATTATTACCTTTATTTCGTACTTCGAGAAAAGAAGGTAACCAAAATGGAAAAAAAAGTTCACATCTACACATCGAAAAAAAAAAACAATTTTGATTAGAGATACCTAAAACGGCAACACTGTTCACAATAAACATTTAAAAAAAATATTTAGTCCCAAATAAAAAAAGGTAAATGACTATCTTGTTTAATTTCTATTCAGAACAAAGTTAAAAAGCTACTTGTAACAATGCAATTGGCAGTTTGTGCATTGGCACGGTAAAAATTGGTTCTAAATATATGTTAGTCGTTTCGACTCGGAAAAAGTAAGTTATCCATGTATGCGATTGGCTATTTGCGATGTTTGCAAACAAATGTTTGCCAATGTATCACCCTCTTAAGAAAACGTTCTTCTAACAAGTTGAGTGACTAGTCTGTTTATCTGTAGAACACAAACAAAGCACTCAATTATTGTTCGTGTTTGAAATGTAAATAGACAAGTCACTCAACTTGTTAGACGAACGTTTTCTTACGCTTGTCATCTAGAAACAGGCTGTAAATATGTGTATGACCATTTTATTATAAAAAAAATGCACACAAGTACACAATATTGAAGCACGATATTGATGTGTATATCAGCCGTTTTTTAAGTATAAAGCGGCGATTACACGATCCAGCGCGGCTTGTCAGCACAGCAAATAGCCAAACGCATTCAAAGAAAAGTAAGTTATCCATGTATGCGATTAGCTATTTGCGATGCTTGCAGACAGATGTTTGCCAATGTATCAGCCCCTTAAAAAGACGTGCTACAAACAAGTTATGTGACTTGTCTCTTTATATGTAAAACACAAACAAAGCACTCAATTTTTGTTAGTGTTTGAAATATAAATAGACATGTCACCCAACTTGTTTGTCGCATGTCTTTTTAAGCATTTCTTCTGGAAAAACAATATTATCTTTTCGTCTTCGCTCCCGAATCCGCTGTCAAAATTTGTTTTACATTTTCTTGCTTATTAGATCCAAACTAGGGATTTTTGAAGTTTTAAGACTTCTGGACTTATTGGATTTCGAGATACTGGAAGCTGCTTATAAGCAGCAGTGGGCTGTCATTGAGCTGACATTGAAAAATGAATAAAACTCTATTTTAGTAATGACATAAATTATATATAAAATATGGTATAATCAAAAACAAAATTTACTTGTATTGCAACATAGGTGCACACCACATTGTGTACATTTTGATAGGGATGTTCCCGTCTTACAGAGGCGACACCGGCCTTTTGTTCCCCAAACCAACCAATGGCTGCTTTCGTCATACCTCTTCGAGTTTGGTGGGTCATGATTAATTTTTCGGCGTTTGGTACTGGATGCAAAAAAAGGTGAAGACGACCACTAGGTTGTTCTCTTTTCCTTTGCAATAAGTTCGAGGTCGATGGTGAAGAATTTAGCAATGCATTTGCCATGTAAATTTGAAATTTGATAAATGGCATTTTCAGATTTTTCAGATATTTTCGATACCGGAGCCACGAATTGTTTACTACTGTTTCAAGAGACCAGTAAAATAATCGCGTGTACCATTCGGCAGAGCAATGATTGATTTTATAAAGCATGTCAGAGCATGTCAGAGAGATCAACTCCTCCCATGTGGGTGGTCTTACAATGCCAACAAATTCTTTATCTCTTCCGCTCCAACGGCGGCTTTTGTGCAATTACTTGCTCATCATTACTTTGGTGCTCTTCTTGTGGTATACTACTGAATTTGTCTTTGAACATCGATAAAATTGGACGTATTTTGTGAAGCTTATCACAGCTAGCATCGCCATTTTTTGGAGGAACTTTCTCTATTTTTTCAAATTTATTGCGTGGAAGAGCATCGATTATTGCAGTCAACCTCAGCTTTTGGGACCAAGCCATTTTGAAATTCGGAAGATGAATCACGCCCAGATAGAACAGAACCTCAATATACTCGTACCGTCGCATTTCTTCTTTGGTGCATTTTAGCTCAGTTTCGGACACTGGAATTGCATATAAGTTGGACTCTTTTACTATCAATTCAGTCATTGCATCGTCGACAAACGAATTGAAGAACATTTGCTAGAGAATGCGTAGCGTAGACAGCCCTATTTTTTCCACGACTAGACTTTCAAGCTCTCCGGACATTGTTCAGCATGCTTTTCAGTGGCGATGCCTCTAATAAACCTATCTCGATTTCTTCACGTTTCTCCAAAATTTCCTCCAACCCATTCTCCAAAAACACTTCCACTTCATCTTCACACTCTTCATCAGAAGATTCGTCCCAATCAAACTCCAGGACAGCTTCTATGTCCTCCTCGCGAGATTCTTTGCTTATAAGCAACTTCAATAAACAAAAAAATATAGCCGTTTAGCTATGCAACTTTTTTATTTATTTTTTCTTAGTTTTCTATTTAACTTTCCATCGCTAGAATTGTCTTCTTATCTTTTGATTTTTTTTTTACTTTTTGCACAAAAATTTCAACACCTTCACTTCTCTCAACTTCACACTGAATAATGAAACATAATTATATTGGTCGCGACAATGCTGATGGTTTTTTATTATTTTTTAATTTTAAGAACTTTAATTGACTAATTCTATATGTTTTTTGAAAAATCCGTTACGAGTGTTTTAAATAAAACGATACTAAAAATCAAAGTTGCTTATAAGCAAGAGGGTTAACTAAGCGTAAGTTAGTTAATCTGAGAACCACCAACGGCTCACTTGTGTCCAAATTACAGGACCTGTTTTGCTACCATGTTTACATTACCGTATTATGGTTCTCACAGCTGCTATCCGGCATCCGTTATCCATTCAGTCGCCCTAATGAAGGCAAGGATTTAGCAAAGATAGTCCGTTGCAAGGCAGTTCTTATCGTTGAGTCTCCATTGAACAAGCTCAGAAAGCCTCAAATCGTCGAATGGTGGACAGTGGAAAACAAAATGTGTTGTAGACTACTTCTCTTTATCATTGCAACTTGTACAGAGATCATTATATGGGATTCCCATCTTTTGAACCGAATGGCCATTAATAAACCCTATAAGATTCCTCGGATGTCCTCCAAGCAGCCTCAACAGCTGCCCCGTTTTCCGGTAATTCAATGTGGCCAGTACCTTCCGGTCTCAGCAGGTGGTTTAATTACCCCATCGTCCATTCGCCATTTGGCAAAATTAGTGTGTCACCTGCAGCATATTCTCCACAAGAGAGGCATCGATGTTTCCAATCGGTACGTTAGGATTCTTGCCATGCAGTTACCTTCATGCATGCTCTTTTGTCCACGAACCCATATAAGGGTAACTGACGAATATCGCGCTATGTTATATTGAGATATTCAGTCATGCACACTCTTTCTTATTTAAATACGGAGATATCCCTATTGGATATTCTTCCTCCACTTCACTGCTCCTTTTTGCATATTAGAAACTTAAAATCGGTTAATATTCATTCTTGTTGTATTCGATAGCGCCTATTCCTTAGAAATAAGCACATACTTATGCCCACTTATTTTCTTTTTTGTCGCATAGTGTATGTAATCGATTTGAAATTCGTACTAAATCTAGATGAAAAAAGGAATGCAAAATTTTAAAAATATGGAAATATTTTTGAGAGTATCAAATCTGTTAGGGTAGTAGTACGGTACTTTTTATAAGTTATATACGAGTTTTGTAATCGTAATAGTTTAATTTTAATAGTATTATCGTAATAAAATAATCGAATTACTGTAATTGTAAAGGTGTGATCGTAATAGAGCGTTTTTAGAAGTGTGATCGTAATAGTTCAATTTTAATAGTTCAATCGTAATAGTACATTTTTAATAGTGTAATCGTAGTAATAGTTTAATCGTAAACGTCTAATCGTAATAAAATAGTCGAATGAGTGTAATCGAAAGTGTGCTCTAGTCATATTGTAATATTGTTAAAAGACGATCGTATTAATTTTCCCATCTCTGGTATACATAAAAATATATATTTTTTGTCATTATTATTTTTTCCCCTTCTTTTATTACTTCAATATCCTTCTTTTTCTTTGTCTCTTTTTCTTCTCTTTAAAATAATTAGAGATTGAGAATTAGTGCTTCAATTAAAACATTCACGACTGTAAATTTGTTTATTCTAGTGAAGTGATTAATCTAAAAGTGTTTATATAAATATTTTAATAAAAAAAATAAATAAAATTTAATAAAAGTGTGTTTAATCATAAATGTTCAGATATTTAAAATTTATATGATATTCTACAAAAGAGAAAATAAGTTAAAAGTGCATTTTGATATCAAAAGGCAAAAAATTGGCCATATTAAAGCGGAGTGCGTAAAAAAACAAAAACATTATTGTGCTTTACAGTGAAAGCCACAAAATGAAATACAGAGAATATAAAAATTGAACACGTTGCGATAGGTAAGTAATATTTTATTAACATTATTAACATTTTAAAACTTAACTTATTATTTCTATTTACATATGTTTAAAACCAAATATCAATATCTTTGATTTTTTGTTTTTCAACCTCCGTCAGTGCGTTGCCAACCCACATTTTCAAGTATTTATAAAATCAAGTCCTATTTAGCGAACTCATTAACCTTAACGACAAAATTCTGATTGATAACTAGGGAAATCCGACGGTTATTATTCGACCGGTTTTAACCAGTCTTTTTGGTTTTGTCGAATACGGTTTTTTCAAAATCTTAATTTTTCGAATACTAAATAAACCAGTTAATTTAATACGAATAACCGATTAATTTAAATAAGTATAATTTTTATACGTTTGTATATCTTGTTTTTATTGAAAATATGCTCATCGTTTAACTATTTGTATAAATTTAATTATTTTTGTATATATGACAACCTTGCACGTCTCACAAAGAACGTGAAAACCAAGGTAGATCAAAGGTAAGATAAGGTAGATCAGATAGGCACTCTTGAGCAAAAATAACCTTTTCTTATCTTCTGTAAAGAAATATTGATTTTTTATATGGGGAATGATCAACTAAACTCACTGAAAGCCCACAAACCCACAAACGCCGATTCCGAACGGCAGATATATTAGTTAGTAAAGTTTTTTACAGCAAAAATACACAGATGGTGTGGTCTGGGATTGACTCCTTGGTTGAAAAGTGAGTTCTTACCTAACATACCACAGTGACACAGACACTATTAAATATGTGGTGCATAAATTTACATATAGTGCTGCTTGAAATCTAAGCACATTTTCTTGTCGAAGCAATTAAGGACTTGTATATTACTAATAGATTTATTCAAAGTAAAATATTTAATTTTTGTTATCTTAGGCATCTAAAATATAACTGTAATAACAAACTTTTAATTCCACTCTCTACCAAGTAATACAACAAAAACGAAATTAGCTCCTTGAGTAGCTGTTCAAAACTTAAGCATTTTTCAGTATTTTGTGTAATAAACTCAGTTTTTTATGGCCTCCACACACCGTTTTGGCATAGTTTTTATGAGATTTGTTAGAATTATTGTTAGTATTGATTGATTGCCAATTAAATTTTAAGCTCTCAACAACTATCAGTCTTGATAAATTTTTAATTCATACTTCAAAGATAAAACCCTATAAGTCCTCAAAAAGCCTCAAAAATTAACTTATTGTCCTGTTTCAAGTCGCACAATAAGAAAAAAAAAAAAAAAAACGTTATGGCTAGGAGTCCTCGAAATGTATTATTTTTCAATTTATTTCACTGTTATAGTTAGAACAACATACTATGGTCTGACGAAATGAAGATTAATTTGTTTGTTTCATACTTTTACTTTATTTGAGTTTAATAAATAGAAATTTAAGAAACTGTTAAACTGTGTCCCTATATAACTATAAAAGTTTGACTACATTTAGTGGCCTCCGTACTTACTCTTAGAATTAGACGATAGTATCTATAATGAACAAAACTATTGAAGGTCAGCCAAAAACGAAACTATCGATACTATCGAGATAGTACTATGAATTGTTTTGCAGCTCTATTAACCGGTTATTTGAATTATTATTAACCGATAACCGATAATTTTTATATTTTTAATAAAAAATAAATTCGTTCAGATACTAATAATGGTAATTATTCATTCAACTGAACTCTCAGATACCAATTTTCATGTTCTCACTAGCACAACTATTCCAAAAGTACATTATAAAAAAGTTGACTAAGTATTTGACAGACTTTTCGTTGAGTTTTTGCCAGTAAAGTATATTATGTTTGGGGCCTAATTTGTAAGCTATTTTTAAAATAATTTTTTCTCGAAATAAGATGTAAATAAGTATGAAAGACCACATAGGATAGTATGTATGTATGTTGTATGTATTGTAAGCGTCAAAATAAAGTATACAACTTTATTCTATAGAATTTCGTCCTTATTTCAGTCTTTTAAAATAGGATGTATTTAAACATTTTATATTTTTCTAAAACACTATTAAAAGCTTCACAAACTTCTGATAAAAGAACAACAACAAAATACTTATAACAATCAAAGTTATACAATAAAAACAGAAGATACTGTACTTTTTAAGCGTCAAAATAAAGTGTTATAGAGTAAAACAAGAATCTGATTTTGGGATTTTTGTAACACCTCCAAAATCTAGAGTTATGGTTAAAAAACCGGTTTTACGTACCTCCATGTATTTATGATATAAGCTAATAACTTGCCTGTCAACCTATTTTAAGATTATTAGAGGATTTTGACAGAAGAGGAACTTATCTATTAAATAGTATAAACTTTACTTAAGCAAATTTAAATAATCTGTGTATACTTCTAAAACACTTTTTTATTCAATTCGTTTCAAATTATCCATGCTTAGATATTTTTACACGCTATTTTATATAAGAACCTTCCTATTTTTGGATTTATGAAAGCAGTACGTTAAGTTATGAAGAAATCGATACTTTATTTTTTAAAATCCGTTGAAAATTTACAGAGTTGATATGTTCCTTTTCTTACAAAATACTTGTAAGAATTTTAAAATCGGTTGACATTTAGGCAATTTATTATCTAATAAGTGCATGAAGGTACGAAACACCGGTTTTTTATTCGCAATTTAAGATTCTTGTTGTACTCGATAGCATCTATAGGGTCCGCCATCTAACGTTTTTTTCAACTAGTGCGTATTTCGTGAATGGTAACACTTAACTCATGTCTGATTTAACAGATAATTAGTTTTATCCTTCTGCTAAACGAATATGGTTGTGTATATGCTTGAACAACGCTGGGAATCTGGGCCTGCGATCGATTTACAGAAGATGTCGATTTTGCAAAAAAAAACTATCTTTTCAGATGAAGCTCATTTTGATCTTGGCGGGTATGTAAACAAGCAAAATTGTCGCACTTGGGGGACAGAAAACCTCACGCATACATTGAAAAGCCGCTACACCCAAGATGAGTCACTGTTTGGTGCGGATTTTGGTCCAGAGGCATAATTAGGCCATTTTTCTTCGAAAATGGACGAGGAGTGGCCGTTATAGTCAATGGCGATCGTTATCGGGCCATGTTGAATGAATTTTTGTTCACAAAATTTGAAGAGGAGGATATTAGCAACATTTGGTTTCAACAGGATGGCGGTAGGTGCCACACAGCCGAAGCTACACTCGATGTTTTGCGCCCTGTTTTTGAAGATCGCATTATCAGTCGCAGAGCTGATGTCGTTTGGCCACTTCGGAGCTGCGATTTGACACCGTTGGACTATTATTTGTGGGGTGCCGTCAAAGATAAATGTTACGCCAACAAAACAGAGACAATTGATGCTTTAAAAGACAATAATCGTGAAGCCATTGGTGAAATACAGCTGCACACAATCGATAATGTGCTTAAAAATTGGACCGATCGTGTAGGCTACTGCATGGCCAGCTGAGGCAGCCATTTGAATGAAATTATTTTCCATTATTAACCGGAAGGATTGTACTTTCAAATAAAAAAAGAAATTTGAGAAAATATTCAGTAGTTTTTTCTATAGCATTTTCAAAAAAAAAAAAATTTATTTGCGGACCCTATATTAGAAAAATGATCGCACTTCCCATGTATTCCTGCGTAATTTTTTTGTGGCAGAGTTTTGTTCTTGTAAACTTTTTTGACGCGTAAAACAGAGTGCTTTTCGTTTTTCTTTCATAATTTTAGTTGCTGTAAAAGTTTGTTTGTTGTTTTTTCAGGATTTTGTAAAGCTTTAAATAGAGTTTTAAAAAAGTATAAAATGTTTTCATACATCCTATTTTAAAGGACTGAAATAAAAACTGAGTTTTAGAGAATAAGGTTGTACACTTTATTTTGGCGCACGCAGTATATATGCATGTATGTATATATGTCAACTTATTCTAGGTTTATATTTAGCTATTACACCTCATTGAAAATATAATTTCTTTAATAAAATATTTTAAATTCTAAAAGAAGCTTTAAAAACACAATGTACACTTGTACACATTTAATGCAACCCACGTATAAATTAATTTAATATCACTTTGTTTTCGAAACATTCTTTAGAACGTCTAGTTCATTACTTACTATTTAGCACAAAATAAATTGGGAAATAGGGCAAATCATTAAAGAGGAAGTTGTTAATAGAAGTCACATCTGTTTAATTTATTTAAGGCTTTTACATTTTTAACAAATCTACTATTTTATTAAGTGGCTTATTTTGTAAATCACTTAGTTGATGCATTGCATTATTTCTATACAATTTGTTTTTGTTATAAAAATAATTTTCATATTAACAACGCAACGTATCGCCCAAGTGATTATTTTTAAATTTTGATACAAAGTTATTTCTTACAGATTTATTCTGTAATTTATTTTCAAATTTAATAAATTATTTCCTTGTTTTTTTAATATGCTTATCTAAATCTAGTTCTTTGAAGCTTAGTTACAAGTACTTTTCAAAACACCACCTTGTAAAACATTTACAGTCCAACAATTTGCTGGGCGATCGCCAGTCTGGTTTACTTAAGAGTCGCTCTACTGGTGGTCTGAGAATGGTTGATCTAAAAAGGTGGTTATAGATGGTATCTCATCCGATGAGTTTAGGACAAATTCAAGGGTACCGCAAGGCTCCGTTCTTTTTTTAACTCTATTTATAATCTTTCTTAACGACTTTCTTCTTCGTACTTCCAATCCTATCTACGCTTTCACAGAACACATCACCATTTGTCATTCATACAGTTGCCTTATAAAGTAAGTGCTCATTTATTAATTACAACCTTATTTCATATTTCCAAAAAATTCTGTTCAACATTTTTATTAATAATCAGTGCTGTTCTATATTCCGAATCAGAAAGATTTTATTCGGAATCTGAATATTCCGTATTTCTTAGTTTCTTCGTGTAGGGAAATGTTAGTGGAATCAAATCGAATCAAGCTTTTTTTTTCATAAATCTTCCTAAACTGTTAAAACATCGATTGTAATCCATAATTTGAAATGGTTTCTTTGAACAAAAATTGCCATAAATTATGAAATTAAAATTGTTTATAAATATGAAGAACAGCAAATTTTGCGAACTTTTGATTACGATTAATTTTATAATTCCGCACGGATTGATTTCACTCTTAATACAGAACAGGGACGAATGGCTTGTTTTTATTCATTATAGTCGTAGTATTCATTTTAAAAACAAATATAACAAAAAACGTTTTAGAATTTATTAAGAAAAACTAAAAAATATATTTTCATGAAAAACTCGGCTTCAAAAAGTGAGTGCTACTTAAAATGCGAGGGGTACTATTTATATTTCAGGAACTGGCAACACTAATGTTAATAGCTAAAATCTGACAACACCAAAATAAGGTTTGACATTTTTTTAGCATAAACGTCTCACAACAGTTTGATGTGCAAGTGCTATTTGTTTTGTTTACAATAAGTTAAGAAAATCAATATGGAAAAACAAATGGGAATGGAATTTATCAGGTTTGGTGCAATTTCGGATAAATTTTTTTCCAAGTGTTTCTCTAGAGCACAAACTTAATCATTTTTGTTCCAAATTTCCCTTTTCTAATTGTTTTCTCTAAAATATCGCAAAGGTTTTTAATTTAATCCATCCTTTCATACTTAATTCCCACTAAAAATCTGGGGGATAATTCAGATAAAACAAGTCAGTTGAAAATTTTTTTGGAAATATGATTAAAAGTTGTAAATAATAAGTGAACACTCACTTTATGGGGCAACTGTATTCTTTTGATCGTAGGCCGAGTCTCTTGGAGATTGGGACGAGAAGCTGAAATATGTCTGACACGCTCACAAGCGACCTGTCTAAAATCTTCGAGTGGGATCATATGAATAGGGCCGATTTGAATGCTTGCAAAACCTAATGTTGTTTTTTGACACACTGAATTGGTGGTGTGGTGACAATATGTGACCATTCTGGGCATAAGAATTCATTGTGATGTTTGTTTGAACGATTAAATATTTCGAGTGTCGAAAGAAACATTCAAGTGGCTCTTACAAGAGCTATATTCGACCTAAAAGGGAATACAACTTTCATGTATTGGCCGGTGTTTAAAGTCTATTTTGGAATTTCTCGACCTTGTACAGGAGAGAGCGAAGGTGCTTATTATTGACGGTAGGGTAGCCAATTCTATCAATTCGATAGAGCATCGCCGCAATGTAGCGTGTGTTTCATTGTTCTGTAGGTACTATAACTGAATGAATTCTGACGAAATAAGGGGCTTAATTCTCGACAATCACATATTCTTTCGTAATATCCGTATTTCTCTTAGAGCGCATCCCTTTGTAGATTATTGCCCAGAGAATCGCACAACGTATTATAGGGAGAATTCGTACTTTAGTCTCACTGTTCGTTTGTGTAACAATCTTCCCGTTTAAGTCTTTCCTGCCACTTACGACACTGTGTAAATTGAAATTGAACGTCCATAAACAGTATTCCCTCTTTCCACCTGCACGCAACCTATTATCCCAGTACCAGCACTATGCACTGCATACTTAGAGTACTGATCTGAAGTAAAAACACTTCTTATGTAGCATAAAACGATGGTAGAATAACAAACTTTGTCATTGATATGTATTGTTACGCTTTTACCTTTTAAAAATGTGGACTTACGAGTTCGTAGATTATGTCGTAGAATAAAATAAATCTTTAGTTTGGTTTTTAGTTAATAATTCTTTATTAACACACTTTGGTGTTCCACTGTTTGTAACCGTTATACAAACAATAAACGATTTTTAGTCCTAATTACTCTCTCTGTTTACAACTTTGTAAACAACAACAGCAATTACTCTACAAATCTTTCTACATAAACATCTTCCAACTCGATCGTTGTCACTACTTAGGTCCGATTACAACTTAAATTCTCTTCAAACAGAGTTTAACCGCACTAAACTCTCTTTAAGCTGGCTTAAAACCAATTCGACTCGTTCGCGGAGTTAACTTTATTTAAGACTTGTTACATTGACTTGTTACATTGTTACAGCAATGAACTGATTGTTGTTCGCATCGATATGGTTTTTATATGGCTGAGTAAACAATACTTTGAATCTCTCGATACTTCAGGTAGATTTCATTTCGTTCCTTTACTTTCTTTTTAGTTCTTATGAAGCCATGTAAATGTAAACATCTACTTCTTTCAGCTCTTGTTGTTTTTTGTTGTTGTCTATTAATTTGTTTTGCCTATTTTTGTTATTTTTTTACATTTCTGCTAATGTTGTTGTTGTTGATGTGGTTATTTATAAACTGCACGTATAGTTGTTTTTGCGGATTTCTTTTAAATTCTTTTTAGCAATATAATAAACGCAGGGGTGTCCAACCGGTTTTTTGTAATAGTGTATTTTGATTGACTGAATAAGCTATATGCATCACGACTAGGCTTTTTTCCTGCGAAATACCGTTCCGGGAATTTCCTGAAATATCAATTGTTGAATTTTCCCACTCTCCCGGGATTTTTTTTCCGGCATCCCAGGAAGTAAAAAAATATTGTTTACGTTTAGAAAAAATAATAATCTTACAAAAAATTCTGGCCAGATGAAGAATCTTGCTTTATTGCTAGACTCAGCTAGCCTAGATTGAACAATAAGCGTACCAAACAACTCTTTAATCTGAAGCGTGAGAGCATCTTCTCAGCTATATTTATTCTCACAAGTCATCGTGTTATTGGTAGGCATGCAAAAGGGCTGCGCTTAACTGCAAATGAGTTCTGTCCGGGTTATATATCGTTTGATGAAGAGTAGAGCCCACTTTATTTCCGAGTGGCCGTCTCTGGCTCTGAGAACACTGCTCACATTTGGCACGCCCTTTCTCGATGGCTTATCAGATCTATCGATTATTGATATACGAGGGCGGATTGATATTGAAGCTACCTAAGTAGGAAAAAAACATTTTTTTTTCAAAAATCATTCATTTCTCAACATAGTCTACTTTTAGCTCAATACACTTAGTAAGACGCTTTTCCAACTTTTTTATACCATCTGAATAATACAATTTTGGGAACTCCTCAAAATACGTATTAGTTTCGGTAATCACTTTTTCGTTTGAGATGAATCTTTTTCCTGCGAGCCATATTTTCAAGTTTGGAAACAGGAAAAAGTCACTAGGGGCTAAATCTGGACTATAAGGTGGATGATCAACCAATTCGAAGTGGATTTCTCGTAGTTTTAGGATCGTATCTAATGCTGTGTAAACCGGTGCGTTGTCTTGAAGAAAGAGCACTTTTTTCTTGTTTAAGTGTGCTCGTTTTCCCTTGATTGCATCAACCAATTGATCCCATAATGCACGATAATACTCTCCTGTGATTGTGGATCCCTTTTCGAGATAATCGATGAGCAATATTCTGTGTGCATCCCAAAATACAGTGGCCATAACCTTGTCAGCCGATTTCGCTGTCTTCGCCTTCTTCGGAGCACTTCCACCAGCTTCCAACTGTTGCTGCGACTGATTTTTGGTTTCAGGTGTGTAGTGGTGGAGCCATTATTTTGTACAAAAATAATCACATGTAAAGAACACAGTACAAGCGGATTAATGCTTTAAATGTAATCTTTACACAGAACGTCATGGGAGAAAGAGATAGGTGAACGTGAAAATTTAGAAGAGCGCTCGTCAAAAGTAATCAAGCCTCTCCCTACTTTACGTTTATTTTCAGTTAAAAAAGGCTTGTGTAGCAAAATTAGCATCTGTTGATGGGTATTTAAATAGTAGATCGATTGATTACAAGTTGTGTGTACATACGAAAATCAAATACGTTATAGGTTGGACCCACCAAAAGCTGAATACGGCAACATTTGATAATAAAAAAATATATGAAAGTAAAGACTGAGATTATAAAAAATATAAAATTTGGCAATTTTTCAAGTGGACAAGTCTTAAAAATATAAAATATCTGAACTTAGCTGATCTTTGTAGTATTTAGGTGTTAACTTCGTTTTTAAGTAAATTTCTTTATGTTTTCAAATAAAAAGATCATTACAGACCGGGATATCGGAAAATTAAAAGAAATTTCTCGCAAAAAAACTCTAACCAAGACCCAAAAGATTTTTTATGCTGTTATATATGTATGTTCACCGTATGAAGTGGTATTGTTTGTTGGAACAACAAATGCCTCTTTTGAAGTCAGTCTAGCCCCCCCTAAGCAACCGTACCGTGCTATGGGTCCGATAAATGGATTCGTTTATACGTTAAGTGTTCTTTTGTTAAACAATAGTAAGCTCCTGAATGAAACAAACCTCTAGTTATGTCTCAGTCTAGAGGCATTCTCTTGTATGTATCTGATCGAATTTTTTCTCAACATCGTTGTTATTTTTTCCTCTAGGATATCTCATATTTAATAAAATATTTAATAACTATCGGTCCATATAACGTTGAAAACGAACCGGCTATTCGAGAAATAGACTCCACTAAGTTTTTGGTAAATTCGAATGAGATTTTCTGCCATTCTTCTGTTATAAAGGATTGAATTCTTGTTACAAGTACTCACTTTTCGAACTTCATTATCAAAATGGCCCTGAAAATGGTCGAACGAATTTAAATTTAGGTTTTAAGTAGGATGTCACTTGCTTAGAAGTGCGTAATGGGAGCCATTCTGTGACTTTTCATGCAATATGCTTAAAATCATTGTCTTGTTAAAGGTTTTAAGATCCTTGCCCGCCTAATTTACTTAAACAATCTATTTCTTTCATGAGATACTTTGTATAAAAAGCAAACTTACGCCTTCCCACGCTATTTATAAAACCTCTATTGGGCTTTACTCTGAAAGTTCGTTGTTGGTGGTTCTCCATATCTTTATGAGTCCTTTCTGACTGAACACTTGATATATAATTGAAAAGTCTTTTTAAAGTTTTACCATCATTGTGAAATTTTATTACAAGTTTCCGAATATCAATTTAAGTTAGTTGGCCAATTAAAAAAAAAAAATGTTTAGTTGCTTTACGAATGTGTCTATTGCTTTTACCTTTTAAAGTTTAAGCCAATAAATACTCGTAATTAATATTAATATTAATCACTAATAACACAAAAAACTATCGGGACCGCCATCTAACGTTTTTTTTTTTTTCAACTAGTGCTTATTTCGTGAATGGTAACACTTAGCTCATGTCTGATTGGATAGATAATTAGTTTTATCCTTCCGCTGAACGAATATGGTTGTGTATACGCTTGAACAACGCTGGGAAATATTGCGACATTACATTGAACATCATGGTAATGTTGCAGAATGTGTGCGAAAATTGCGTACGGATTTTGGAAGAAGAGAAGCACCGTCAGCTCCGTATGTAAACAAGCAAAATTGTCGCATTTGGGCACAGAAAAGCCGCACGCATGCATTGATAAGCCGATACACCCAAGACGAGTCACTGTTTGGTGCGGATTTTGGTCCAGAGGCATAATTGGGCCATTTTTCTTCGAAAATGGGCAAGGAGTTACAGTTACAGTCAATGGCGATCGTTATCGGGCCATGTTGAACGAAGTTTTATTCAACTGAAGTCGTTTGGCCACCTCGGAGCTGCGATTTGACACCGTTGGACTATTATTTGTGGGGTGTCGTCGAAGATAAGTGTTACGCCAACAAGCCAGAGACAATTGACGCTTTAAAGGACAATATTCGTGAAGCCATTGGTGAAATACAGCTGCACACAATCGATAATGTGCTTAAAAATTGGACCGATCGTGTAGGCTACTGCATGGCCGGTCGAGGCAGCCATTATTAACCGGAAGGATTGTACTTTCAAATAAAAAAAGAAATTTGAGAAAATATTCAGTAGTTTTTTTTTTATAGCATATAAAAAAATGTATTTGGCGGACCTATAATACAAGTAATATGGTATAACAACATTTTTTGTTATATGAAATCGTCAATTTAGCGTAGTGGTACTCTGTACACTTTTTTACGCTTAAAATATAGATTACTGTCCGTTTATGTTGTATAACTTTAGTTATTGCACGATTTCTTTTGTTAATTTTTAAAAATTTTATGATGTTTTAGGCATAGTAAAATTAAAACTAAATTCTAGAAAATAATAGCCCTGACAGACATAGGATTGTGTGTCAACCTATACTACAATTAAACCATAAAACATTGTAGATCAAAGCTGGTTCGTATACAATGAAAATGCTTACTTAACGCAGCTCCGTTCGTTACGAAATGGGAAACCCTAGCATAAATGCAGCTGGAAATACAGTATGTAAAATCACTTTTCGTACATATTTTTAAGTTACGCTTTTTAGAATCAATTTTTCTTAAATAAAATCATTATTTAGATAATCTTTTTTAAACGGCTTTTATTTTATTCTTTAAATAAATAAAAAATTAAATTTTAATCAAAACTTTAAAAAAAAAACATAACGAAAATGAAATAAATTTTTAAGGTTGTATGAATACAGATTTTTCATACTGTTTGAATGGCAGTTTATTTTGTATTTGTATGTAAAAAATAGATTCAACATATCATCACCTAAAATACAAAAGGGTTTAACATAGAAAAAAAAATCTAATCAAAATTGCGTTTTTAAGTGATAATGATAAAGTAAAATAACGACTTTCTTGGACAAATCCAAAAGTGCATAATATCAAATGACAAAGAGGCTTAACAACATATTAGGCCGCACTAAGCACAGTAGTTCTAATTAAGCTGTGACATTCAAATGTCTTTGTTGTTTTTCATCATCATGTTTATAGTCACCATACTTTTCATTTTAATAAATTTTTTATTTCAAGTACCGATATAATAATAATACGTATACTACTACATGTCTGTGGAACTAATGCAGTATCAAAGACCATAGTATACATATCATGGTACATAAATCATATGTCTGTCAGGGCTAAAAGGCTATACACTTTGTTTTGACTTTTACAGTAAATTTATTCCTGTTCTTATTCCTGTTGTTATACACTATAGGATGGCGAGCAGTTAACAAATTGTAATAAAATAGTGATTTTACAATTTTCAAGCCTCTGCAAAAATCTACCAAATTTCAATTTAGACTACCATCCCTACCAAACGAAAAATATTCGATCAATTTTGGTAGAATCGTACCTACAGTGGCAACAGTGGGCTAAATCTTAAAGGGGGTGATACATAGGCAAACATTTGTTTACAAACATCGCAAATAGCCAATCGAATACATGGATAACTTACTTTTACTTGAATGCGATTGGCTATTTGCGATGTTTGCAAACAAGTGTTTGCCAATGTATCACCACTTTAATAATCAATTTTGCTGCGCAATAATTGTCTTCAAGTTATCGTACTAGAAGTTTATGATTGAAAATAGTGAATTGTGTCGCGAAGTATCATGTTATCGCATATAATCAACTTATTTATTATCGATACTTTTAATTTTCAATATATTAATATTCTACGTAAAGTTTTGCGTAGGTATGACTTATAATTTAAACTTATTTCATATATTTGATAATTTAATTATAATATTAATTATTATACAATAATAATAATTTTTTTTTTAATTATGCTATCACTGATAAAAGACCATTCTTATAAAAAATAATTTGAATTATTTTTAGGTATTTATTTAATAAGAAAAATATGTACTTTTGCACTTGTTATGTTTTTATTGTTCCGGTTTTAGTGTTTGTTTTGATTTATTTTCTTTAGAATTTATTTTTTCGTTGATCATCAACAGTAACGTGCGGCAGTTTCGAATAAATATTGAAAACTGTTGTGATCATCTGAGCAGAAGTATTCTCTTTTTTTATTATTCTATATGCTCTCGTTAGCACTCTTGTTGAGTGTTTTTTTTTAGGTAAAACAAAGAAAAACAACTCATCTAAGTAAGGTCAAGGAAAGGAAAACGAAAAATAAAATAAAACCAAATGAACGATTTTAGGTTCTTAAACACCTTCGCACTCAAATATTCACATACGTTGATCTTAATTAAACACAAAAATTTACACTTTAATTGAGTGCGTCGGTACAATACTGATTGAAGTGATTCAATTAAAAGACATGAATTTAAATAAAAAAAGAAACAAATTCAAGGTCAGAAACCACCGAACACTCTTCTTTGAATAAAAACTGATCTAGTGTTATAAGAAACAAATCAATAAGAAAAAAACAAAGTTTTCCGAAAAAAGTTAAATGTGAGGGCAATATCATAATTTTGCGTCTTTTGAGATAAGGTTATTACAATTAGATAATAAACGCCTAAGGAAAAGACACACCAACTCTAGCATATTTCGTGCTATAAACTTTATTATGGCATTTATTTTATTGGTTTCTGTTATTTATTTGCGTTATCAACAGTGTTACCAAATGCGTATTGAACGGTGCCGCCAATTCAATTTCGGGTATTGAACTTTACATTTAAATTATCGTAGCTGAATAGAAAGTTGTAGTATATACATGAACGTGTTATTTATTTTAAAAGAACCTAAAAATAAATGTTTATTTCGTTTGAACCAAATCTCCTGACAGCCAGCACAAATCTTTAAATTTTGAAATAGGAAACTGTGGCAAGGACAGAATAGAAGGGGTAATACAGGGTGGGCAAATTTGAGGTTAAGAAGTAAATTGGCTGTCAAATGATGATATGTTAAGAATTGAGCCGTCAACCTTTGACACTTAATTAGTAAAAAATTGGGAAATTTTAACTATAAAACGTTATACTCTTGAACAAAGAATTTTAATTGTGAAAATTTACTATCAAAGTGGTGTATCACTTCGTAAAATTCGAGCAGTTTTTCCTTGCCATCAGGCCCCTTCTGAGACCGCTGTGCGTTAATTAATAGCTAATTTCGAGCCTCACGGTACTGTTGCTGACAATAATTCAAAATAATACGCTCGTAGTGGCCGTAGTTATGCGAACATAACCGCTGTACAGCAAAGTGTTAAGAATGAGCCTGGAACATCAACAATTAAGCATCACCAGAGGAACTTTGGGCAATATTTTGCATATCTTTATATTCACGCTTATAAAGTTCAACTCGTTCACTCAACTCGCTTTGAACGTTTGTGAATTGGCTGTTTGAAAAATTGAACGAAAACAATTGGGCATCACCAGAGGAACTTTGCGCAACATTTTGCATAAATATCTTCATCTTCACGCTTATAAAGTTCAACTCGTTCAAGAATTAGAGCCAGCCGACCATTGTTTGCGTTGAACGTTTCTGAATTGGCTGTTTGAAAAATTGAACGAAAACAATGCATTTTTCAACAAAATCGTCTTTAGTGATGAGGCCCGTTTTCAATTAGGCGGTTATGTACACAAACAAAATTGTAGCATATGGGGCTCACAAAATCCACAAACAGTCCTTGAAAAACCATTACATCCAAAGAAAGTGACCGTATGTTGTGGTTTGTGGTTAGGCGGCATAATCAGCCGGTATTTTTTCGAAAACGAGGAAGGAAACGCCGCTACCAAACCATGATAACCAATTTTTTTTGGCCACAATTGGCTAATGTTGACATCAGTGACCTTTGGTTTTAGCAGGACGGCGGCATAAGCGACACAATCAGCTAAACAAATCAGTTATTGAATGAGAAATTTCCCGGTCGCGTAATTTCGCTATGTGGCGTTATCAATTGGCCGCCTCGTTCTTGTGTTTTAACGCCGCTGGATTATTTTCTCTTGGGCCATTTGAAAGACCGGGTTTACGTGAACAAACCACAAACAACTGACACTCTGAAAGTTGAAATTCGGCGCTACATTGACGAAATAAGCAAAGCTTTGTTCTAAAATGTGGACAAAAATTTTGTGAAAAGAGCTGACGTCTATCGACGTGCTAGAGATGGACATTTGCCCGACATCATATTCCATTATTAATTCCTATATACATATCTATTTTATATTGGTATGAATAAAACTGAATTTGTCAAAAAAAGAGTTTTTAAGCCAATTTACTTCCTAACCTCAAATATGCCAACCGTTTGTCTTATAGCTTCAGTTTTACTGCCATCCTTCACATTCACTTCAAGCAACATATTGTTTTGACTATTCTTTTGCTAGTGATAAGTAGTGATCAAATAATCTTTCTTTAAAACTGTCTCACGGTTTCAAATAGCTTTTTTATATCTAAATTAGCTAAAACCCGCTTGCTTCACTACCCATGTCTAAATTATATTAACTATTATCATAATTACATTTATCCACTTTTTTACCGTTTTGTTCCCTTCCACTCCAAATTCAAATATTTAAGATGATTCCTTCCAGAAAGACACTGTAGGTTTTGTTTTTTAGCTATGTACAGTCTTTAAACATACACCCATTCATTTTTATATAGTACTAATTATAACCCGGTGTGTTTCGCTATTCATATTTTAATTACTATTTGAGTTATCAGTTTTAACCCTTTTTTCTCATTTTAAATCTTTTTGGTCCAAATGATAACATATAAGAAATAGCCTACAGTTCTTTGGAGAAAGACACTGTATAATCTGCTATACAGTCTTCAAATAAACATACATTTATTTATATATTTTTGGCTTTCCACAAAGCATCCACGGCTTTGTTTCAGTTTCTTTAATCAATTTGATCTTTCAGGTTAGGTAGATGATTAATCCACTGTAGCTTCCTCTATATGATTTTGCGTAGTGGTGAAGATCCTTGCTAATTGGTGGTGATCTTTACTTTAGCGTTGTAATTTTTTCCACAGTAGGTGGCGTATTTTTCCTGATCATACGTCTGATGTGTGTCATTATCGCTAGAGGTATGCGGAAAGGTCAGGGAGCTTCTTCTATATATTTTTAGGTGAAGTTGTCTGGAGGGAAGTTGAAGCCTCTTTATTAAACATTCGAAACCACAATTACATTTTTCTTCATCATGTCTTTTGCTGGGGCTCGAACCTGGGTCGTTTGTGTTGTTATGCGTGCGCTCTAACCATTACACCACGCCACCCCCTAATTTCTATATAGTATATGTTTACAGATAGCTTTTAAACGGTGAGTTTTGTGCAATATCCGCTTATCCAACCTTCCGCTTTTGGCTTATGCGGATAGATAACGAAGCTTTAATTGATGTTCTTCGCATATAAAAAATACATATACTACGAATAGAAAGCGTCTTACCCACATATCTAATCTCACCCAATTATTAACTATGAAGTTATTCAGCCTAAATTGAGAAATTTTAACTTAAACTGTTCTCAAGATTGACAAAAATGAATATATACCATGACTACTTGTCCAATTCCGCCTAATTTTTGACTGTTGATATCTGCTGAGTATGAAGTCATTTAGACCAAATTCAGATACTTTAGTTTTAACCAGGATTGGCAACCCGCAACCCACCACCCGAGTTTTCACCAATTAAACCCACCCAGGTTTTATATTTTATTTTTATTATATTTAAAAAACTCCCACACGAGTTTTTTTATTTAAAGGTTTTCGTAGCTTATTTACAACAAAAATAAGTGTAATTTACGTATTGGGACTACAAATTTATTTGTTCCGTTCTTGACCTCAAAGAGATAATGAAATAACAAATTTATCGAATCATTGCTTACATCTTTTCTTTACCTCTGAGCCAATTTCAAATTCTGTCTCAGAAAAACGTATCCTCTTTTAAGGCGCTCTAACTTTGTAGCCGATTTTGTATTTCTTCAAAGGAAATGATTCGGTGACATGTTAAAAAATAAATTCATACCTCTTTATACGGCCTAGATATTTTCTGAAAATGTAGGTCGTAAATCGAAATGCTTTTAAACGAGATGAATATGTGTTGCGTTTGCTTCCTTTATTCTTTTTTTTAACGGAGAATTCACATTTTTAACCGTGGAACGAGGTAATTTGCGCTTGAAGCGAATGTGTTCCATAATACATACAGACTTTTTAGCGAAATACCTTATGAAGAAACCCCGTATAAATAGGTGTGAGTATATTGTATCCGTCGCAGCAGTCGACGGGGCAATGTTCGTAGAATACGGCGGATACGGCATTTGATCGTTTCTAATAATTGTTTTGGAATTTTTGTGTTTTGGTCGGGTGTTATCATGCAAAGGAATAACTTAATCATGTCTGTCTTATATTTCGGCCGTTTTTCTAATAATGCATGATTCAAACGGAGTAATTGCAATCTGCTTCGGTCACCCAGTTTTAGCAGCTTATATTATACAATGCCGACTTGATCCCTCCAAGAGTGCAAAATTACACTATAAATACTGAAACATCGTATTTGTATAAACAAACAAAAAATATTGTCGACTTGAACGAAATTTCGCAGCATTTATAAAACCCAATAAAACCCAAAAAACCCATTAAAAAACGCAATAAAACCCTGTGTTTTGGGTTTTTAACAAAAACCCGGATTTTGCCAACTCTGGTCTCAGAACGCTTCCTTTAGTTACTCCGGCCTTCATACTTTCAAGTTCGCTTACATGATCGCCTTCCATAACCTTAAAGTTTCGTTTAGATAGGTATCTCTGTAATGGGTTACAGACATTTGCTGGTAAATAATGTTTCAGTTTATAAATCAAACCTTCATGCCGTATTTTGTCGAGCACCTGTGAGAAGTCGATTAAAAGGAGGAGCAATAGTTGTTTTTCTTCAAATGACCTGCTACTTACCACTCTAAATGTTTTTACAATTGTGCTGTGCTTATTTCTGAATCCATATTAATGATTTGGAATTCAGTCACCTTCACTTAACATCGGAATTAGCTTTTTTATTAGGGCTTTTTCAAACATCTTGGATATATTGGAGAATAGGCTTATAGGTCTGTATGGCTCTACTATTGAATGGTCCTTTCCAGATATGGATCATGGAGATAAACAATATTTTTCAAGCACGGATATAATATTCTAGTCCCAAAACGGAATCTTCAAACGGGTGCTTTCTTTACGTTTAAGTCGTTGATAACACTTTTAATTCACGCATTTCAAATCTTAAAGAAGAGGCTGCATTAGCCATGGGACTAAAGATGGAAATTCTACAGCGTCGTCTGTAGTATACGGAGTAAAAACATGCTTCAAATGCCCATTAAATAAGATCCCTTTTTCGCAATCATTTAATGCCCACTCCCCAATCGACGGAGACCTGCTTATTACAGGCCTTTTCAAGTTTTTCGCAGCTCGCCATAAGCAACAATTTGAATCTGCGGTCGCAGTCTAATTTTCGCGTTATTTGTTAAAATAAGCGTTCCTTCTCTATTCCAGCAGATTTTTGAGCTTTTTTATACACTCCTTTAATTCGTTATTAAGACGGGAAGACTTAAATTTTTGCCAAGCTTGAGGTAAACGCATTAAAAATGATGTACAGTTTCGTTCTTCGTCGTCCTACCAGCTTTAACAGAAGATATTACTATGAAGATCCAAGTTTGCGGTCATTCCACCGTTAGTGCAATGCCTTCTTAGATTATTAGCAAAAACTTATATGCCACTCTAGCTGCTTACTCCCTGTATAAGCGGGACCGCTAACCAGGATTGACTAAAACCTGGGTTTAAGAAAATACCCAACTCACCAGGTTTTATTGGTTTTTTTGATGGTTTCTTTTGGGGTTTTATAACTGCTTCGTTAAATTTAACAATATTTGTTGTTTGTTCATACAATTACGTTGTTTTACTACTTATATTGCAATTTTGCACTTTAGTGGGATCAAAGCAGCATTGTGTTTTATGAGCTGCTAAAACTTAGTCATCGGAGCAGACTACAATTACTTCGTTTGAACCGTGCATTATGAAAAAGACGGTCGGAATATAGAAGAAAACAGATACAGTTTTCCATTTGTATGGCAACGCTTATTCTCAGGTCGCAAAAGTTGCCAAACAATTATTAGAAACGATCGAATACCGCACCAGCCGTATTCTCCAAACATTGATCCTTATAACTATTGGCTGTTTCGATGGCTACAATATCTTTTAGCGTGCCACCGAATCGGTTTTAAAGAGGATTGCCTCAAAAGACGAGAAGTTTTTCTGAGATGGGATTTGGACATTGGTTTAGAGGTGAAGAAAAGATGTAAGCAGGGATTTGATAAATTTTTATTTTGATAAGTTTGTCAATTTATTATCTTTTTTGAGCTAAACAAACGGACCAAATTAATTTGTACTCCCAATACGAAAATTTTAATTACTTTTTTGTAAATAAACTGCGAAAACCTTTGGAACAAAAAACCTACCCGGACTTTTTATGTATAAAACCCAGTTGGTTGCCAACCCTGCCACTAATACGTTGGCCCTGAATCTCTATTTGAATGAGAGTTTGTTTGGTGGTGTGTTAAGAATAAACGTTTTTTATTGTGTTCACAAAAGTTTGAATACTGTTAGTGACTCTAGGTACAGCATTCCAAGGTTCGCTACTGTCAAAAGTACATACTTTACCTTGAAGTTAAAAATTTAAGTTAAAAGCTGTTTATCAAGGTGCCACTTTCCATCAATTTCAGAATTTCCCATTCATATTTTGTATGTTCAGTTATTATAAAACAGACTCAATCTATACACCTGTAGTTCCTTGCTGTGACATAAGCCGTACATTTTCGATTTCATTCAATTTTGGAAAAGTGGCTGATTGGCTCTATATATACAATTCCTTTAGATGCACAATATTTATGCTGCAGGATGTTATAAAACTATTCCGCTTTTGATCAGTCGTCTACACCACATTAGGCGTTGCCTTTACGTATCGTTTCAGGAGGCCACCGCGTTGCAGGTTGTAGTTTCAGTTTTGACAGTGTCAAACTTATATCGCACAAACTTGTCCGAAGGCAAGCTATATGATGCAATTCGCTTAGTCTGGGCTAAGTAGAATACAGCTGTTGATTTACCAGTGGTCAGCTTAGTTTTTTTATAACTCAGACGTAGAGTATCACCTTGAAGTAATTCGAAAAACTTCGTCACTTGGAATCGCCTCGGCTATCATTATTTGCTATGTAGGGTGTCATTTGATCGTTACAAATTAAATTTTTTTTTTTCTGATTTAGAAAATTTTTTCTTTCGAACCCGTTATAACAAGTTATTGTCTTTCAGGGTTCGTCGTCCATCGTTTTAATCATTTAAAAATGTGATCAATTCTTTAAATTAATTTCATTTCTCTGCCACACTTTGTTTATTTTGTGAATAGAATTAAAAAGTGTTAATTATTAATTAAGAAAATGGAAAACAAAACACGTGAATTTTGATTATGGGATGACGCTTCAAATACTTATATGATTTTCTAACAGACTGTTGGCATCAGTCTGCATTTAAACGACATAAAACAAAGATTATAAAATTTTCAAGAAGTAATATTAATATTGTAATATTTTATCAATAATTAATTTCAGTGTATTTGTTATAGTTTCTTTAAGTAATTTGCCAATTATTGAAAGTGCCTTCGAAACACTGACATCCTCAAATTTTGGAGTAAATTTAACAAATTGGCGCGAGCGTAGGCGTAAAAAATGTTTTATTTTATTTGAAAATGCTGACATTTGTAAGGTATATTGAAAAGAAAATTATATTATTATTGGTCAAGCCCAAGTACATACATATGCGATAATCCACACTACAATATATTTTATACCAAGTGTAGCCAAGGAAAAAACTGAATTTGTAGTAGTAGTAAAGGGTTCGCCAAATAGATTTTTTTTTTTTTAAATGCTATAAAAAGAACTACTGAATATTTTCTCAAATTTCTTTTTTTATTTGAAAGTACAATCCTTCCGGTTAATAATGGCTGCCTCGACTGGCCATGCAGTAGCCTACACGATCGGTCCAATTTTTAAGCACATTATCGATTGTGTGCAGCTGTCTTTCACCAATGGCTTTACGAATATTGTCCTTTAAAGCGTCAATTGTCTCTGGCTTGTTGGCGTAACACTTATCTTTGACGGCACCCCACAAATAATAGTCCAACGGTGACAAATCGCAGCTCCGAGGTGGCCAAACGACATCAGCTCTGCGGCTGATAATGCGATCTTCAAAAACAGGGCGTAAAACATCGAGTGTAGCTTCGGCTGTGTGGCACGTAGCGCCGTCCTGTTGAAACCAAATGTTGCTAATATCCTTCTCTTCAATTTTTGTGAAAAAATTCGTTCAACATGGCCCGATAACGATCGCCATTGACTGTAACGGCCACTCCTTGCTCATTTTCGAAGAAAAATGGCCCAACTATGCCTCTGGACCAAAATCCGCACCAAACAGTGACTCGTCTTGGTTGTATCGGCTTTTCTGTGCCCCAAATGCGACAATTTTGCTTGTTTACATACCCGCCAAGATCAAAATGAGCTTCATCTGCAACATTACCATGATTTTCGAAGTAATGTCGCAATATTTCCCCGCGTTGTTCAAGCGTATACACAACCATATTCGTTCAGCGGAAGGATAAAACTAATTATCTGTCAAATCAGACATGAGCTAAGTGTTACCATTTACGAAATAAGCACTAGTTGAAAAAAAACGTTAGATGGCGGACCCTTTAGTAGTAGTAAATTTTTACAGTGTGCGTTGTGCGGTCAAAAGCTTGAACAGTATCCTCCGGCTGTCTCTGGATATCCTTATGCAAGATACATATCTTCTTGTTGTAATAGAGAGCACCTATCAGAAAAGTATTATCTCTTTCTAGGTATTTCTACTTCGTTCTTTTTTGTAGTACCGGGTAATATTTCGTTTCTACATTAAAGGGCTGATAAAAAAATTAAATGAACAACAACTTACAACAACTAACTTTGTAAGTGAGGCAAGTTCATTTAGTTGTAAAAAATATCTCCCTCTTTTAATCAACTACAATTCACTATTGGATTTTTCACTTACATTTTCTAGGACCACAAAATACTAAAAACATATTTATTATCGCTTAACATCATTTTAAATTAATTGAAATGCAAACTTTAAGTATCTTAAAACAAAAAAAAAAAAAAAAAAAAAAACAAAAACAAAAAACTGGTCTTGCCCCACTTTCAAATTAAATGACTAATATGCCATCCCTATTTATCAAAAACATCTGATCTCTTAATATGCCAGTGGCGAATGTTAAATTGAATCAACGTGACAAACGCTGACGATGATAAATTATCGTTTATTGAAGATTAATTTTTTTCAGTGTATTCATAACTTTTTAAAGTAACTGTCCAAACTGTCATAGATGACAGAATGATGATTTTGTGTTGCAGACGTCTGTGTATTAGTAGACTGAATCCTGCATCGTTTAGAATTGGTATGAAATTATCATAAATGAAAAGTTTTAATGATGAATCCAAGTGACAATGATAAACAAAGGAAGTTATGTATGAATGTTAACGTACTAAAGAAAGCTGAAATTTAGCGACAGTGTTTGTTATGAGTCGACATCATGCTGAAATTTAGCGACATTGCCTGTTATGAGTCCACTATAGGATGAACGATGCATGATTTTGTCCGCTACACCTCCCCATTAACGAATAATGCAAAATGATTTTTGATGGTATTGTCTGCTAGCACTCACTAATAATCGGTCGCTTGCATTACTAAATCAACTTCTGTTATTTGTGACAGTTTGGACAATTACTCATAAATCATATATAATCCCCATAACATTCCATGAAGGAACATGTGGACTTCTCTCAGTCAATGAGCTGCACCCGATTCTATTCTTAAACTCATTGAAAGGGGACCTGCAGTTTTACGCCGGTTCCGAACGGCAAATGCATTTAGAGAAGTTTTCAATAGTAGTAATACTCATAACCAGTTACTAGCTAATGTTATGAGGTGATAACGGTGTCGAAAAACTTTTTTTTCTTTTTGAAGATGTTCTGGCCTGGTATCGAACCGATGACCTTCTGGTTGGTAGGCGGGTGTCAAAGAAAATCATCGTCAGTCATCGATGCTTTCCATTGTTAGCGTTCATTTTGATGTTCAGCGGCCACTGCGTTGTGACGATGATTAATTGATGAAAATATCATAGTGACAATGTGACAAAAATATTTAAAAGGGAAGATGTTGTTTGATTGATTATAAATGCTAAGATCGTGAAATTGTTTAACTAATAATGACAATGTCGCTAAAATACGCCACCGGGATATACGTATGACGTTTTTAACTGTACTAATTCGTTTTTTGACTTTCAGCTTTAGTCTCGTTTCTTGAAAATTTTCTATAATATTGCCAACTAAGACCCAATTTTAGTACTGCCCTAAATTACAAACTGTTATTTGCAACCTAAGTTTTACGAGTGCTTACTATTAAGCCAAGCCCTCAGTGGCAGCTGAGCTCGTTAATCCAGGACTTACTGAGATGGTAGAATAAATCATATAGTTAGGCTTGACCAATCTTAAGTTTCTCTTATTTGTTTTAGTATGGTTTTCTTGACTTGTTGGCTTGTTACCGGCATAACATATCCCGTAAATTTAGGTGACAAAAAACCTTGGCGCCAATTGGTTTCGACCATGAATTTTCAATATCAATTTCCGGTACCACCAATACCCATTTACTGGTGGGATAAATGGGACAGAAGAAATTTTCCTTCAAATAGTGAAAACAAAGCAGAAATTCTAAAAGAATATAAAGATGAAGCCCAAGAGTTTCTCTATGAATTTTTGGAGAATCTAATAGATCGTAAAGGTATGAATTGTCGTTTGTCATATCCCAAGGCGAATAAGTGTTTATTGGCCAACTATTTGCATGTAAGGGAGGATTTGGACAACAACATTTTGTCAAATGACAAAAAATTTCCAATAAAGTTTCAATAAAAGACTATTTACTTTTAATTTTTATAATTTAATTTGAAAAATTTTACTAAAAACTAAAAATTTTTTTGTTACACCTAATAATTACAGATTTTTTTTTACAATTTTTACGCTTAATCATAGCTAATCAGTTGTTTGTTAGTCATCACACACTTCCCAGTCCACACAATAATATTTTTTATGATTATCCATAAGCCATAGTTTAGCACAGTATTGGGTACAAAAATAGCAGGTGAATAATTGTTTTGAACGGCTGCCACATCTATTTTGTAGGTTTGAAGAGTTTGAAAAGCCGTATTCATATTTTTTGTTTAACGTTAAAATTTCACTTACCTCTTAACCACCATAAAATAATATGTTGTAAATAAAGGATTCGAACATTTAAATACTGAACACCGGCCAGTGGGTCCATTACGTATATGATCGACCATAAATTTTTCTGGTAGTATATATTTTAATACCGGATTTATATAGAAGGGCGAAAGTTTATTTAAATATTCCAAAGCCTTGAGGCAATCATCATAAAGTGTGACTTGATTTTCTTGTGATGGTATTCGGAACACTTTTTTCGTACCAATGGGCAGCAAAAGTTTGGTAAATGTCTCCTTTTCAATAACCCAAAAAAAGTCCTCACGTGCTATGGGTCTAAAATATAAATTTAAACATTTTTATGAGAACATCTAAATAGAAGAGCTTAAAGTAAAATATAAAAAATAAATTTATACGAAGTTTATTTACGAAATAAGGTGATATCGAGGATTTTGCTATTATTATTGCCACCAGTAAGTTGCCTAACGGAGGATACGTCAACCCAAAATATCGTTTGCGTCTTCCTACAATCACGAAAGATGATCCATGTAATACTTCAACACAGTCATCAGTGCGATCTTTCTCACAGATGGCGTCTAGTTAACTACAATCGTCCATTGTTACTATCCCATTCAATTGTCCGCCATATAGAAAAGGGGGAAAACAACAATTTCTCCGCTCTCCGATTGCAACCGAGTAAGTTCCTGATAAAAACAGATCTGATCATCTCCGAATCCAGTTGACCGCGGTTGAAAACATGCATTCTGGTTCTAGTGAGCACAATACAGTTCCATAAAATGTGTCCAGTGCCTTCATCCTTCATGATATCTTAGGCAGCAGTGTTCCTATAGAAAACTAACTATTCTACCAATTTTCGGCCTCCGTAAACCATGTAGCTCTTCTTCATGCGAATTCGAGGATCCCTGAAAACTGCTCGAATAGTAAAATTGCTGTTGCTAATAATTTTGAGCCTGACAATTCACCTTATCGTCGTCTTTTAGGGTGCGCAATCACTTTGCGTAATTTATGAATGAACTGACACATATATCGTGTGTTGAAGGGCATTAAAGCAATACAGTTAGTCTTTTAGCTATTTGGATCTTTATACTATCTATTCGTCTTTATCGTTCTGCGGACTTGACGAGGCTTCACTTATATGTACAAAACACACTACCTTCAATTACGAATATGGATATTTATATTCGATTAAATCTTGGCTTAAGAAAGTTTTCAGAAATTAGTGTAATATCGTTTGCAGCAGTACTTGGATCCAGAAAGGCTTTTTAGATGCAAGTGGCGCCTTCAGAAACAATATTGGTTCAATTCTAACTTAAGCGTTAACTTACCAAGTTGAAAGAGTAAATCTTTTGCTGAATTATAAGTATGCAATTCCTTTGTTCTGAAGAGTTCTCTAACACTAAACCGATTTGAAAGGTTGCTTATATTACATAATCGTCGTTCTTAAAAAGGTTTAGGCCAGTAACCCTAAAAACTACCGTCCAATAGCAGGCAGTTCATTTACACTCGCCAAAGTTAAACACTCTGTAAAAAAAACAGTTGAGCAGAGACCGTTCTGTTGGTAACCTGCTAGAGTTGAAGGTAGGTGTTGAAACACAGTGTGTAGTTGAACCCTAATTTAGACAGCAAAATTTGTCATTTCTAATCACTTGATCACAAGCCGAGACTCTTCGATATTAAAGCGAAAGGGCAAAATATTGTTGGAAATAAGTTCATATCTCTCCCAAACCACTTTTGAAGGAGTATGGTTGCCAAAAAGTTGTTAATTGGGCGAAAAAAATAAACTGCAATTATAAAACGATTCTTAATCATCTTCATTCGATGGAAACTATGCGAGGCTGGGTGTCTCACCAGCTTAACGGAAACAACAAAGGAAATAGCCTTCAAATTACTTCTCTACATCTCGCCCAAAATCAAGCAATATATGGCCATAAGCTGTGGTTTCTGTACCGGATCGTCACGAGAGATGAGAATTGGTGCCTATACATCAGATATAAAGGAGCGGGTGGCTCCATTAACTAAGCGAAGTCGGAAAGCCGGCACTTCTTCTTTAGCATCCAAAGTATTTATCTAACATTAAACCGCCGGATTACCATCTTTTGCGCTCTTCGTCGAATCAGCATTCGTTTGAGGGGCTTTACCTTCCAAAATGAAGAATACCTTAAAAACTGGCTCAATACCTTCTTTCGAACCGCGCTAATTTTGGAGGAACGGCATCGACGAATTGGTCGAGAGGTGGGAGGAGGTCGTAAACAGCAAAGGCGAGTACATAATGGATTAATTTATGATTATAACTGTTGATTTTTGTTGAAATAAAAGCTCTACGAACTTTTTTCGCAACCCAATAAGTGGAGCACTCACAAGTGAGCTGGTGAAAAGTAGTGCGTAGTGGGATCATGCGAATAGCGTGGATTCATGCGAATAGTGGGAGTTCACTATGATGTCTGTCAGAATGACCATATTTTTCAAGTCAAGAACTACTTTTATCTGAATTAAAATGGGACACAACCTCATCGTCATCTCCAGACGTTCCTCGAAGCATTTTGTTTAAAGGCATAACCTTTTACTATCATGCCGAACCCTAGTTCCTAGTTCCTCTCTCTGGCAATTGTATTAAAAAATATTTATGTTTTTAACTACCATAAGTAATAAAGTAATACTCTTATTATGCCATGGTTTGCAACATTATTCTCATACATGTTTGGCGTTTTCGTTGGTGTCTCGAAATAACTCTGATAGAACTTTTCATAGATGATTGGTATGTGATTGATGGCTGCATTGTTGAAAATTCTTAAATAATCGATGAATTTTGCTAAAGCCACAGGCAAATAAATTAAAGAACAACCTGTAAAAAAAATTAAAGAAAATAATTGTCAATTTTAATTAAAAGTGATTTCTCCGTTACAAATTGTTTGACTTACGATCTGCTGATAACATTTGCAGGGACTGCATATATGATATCCTTTCCGGTATATGCCAAATTTCTATATTGTCACTGATATTCAATTCATTTAATCTGGAACATTCGCATAACTGTAGAGGTAAACGTTTTAGACGATTCTTAGAAACATTCAGAGATTCTAGGTTCTTCATGTAGGTAATGGCTGTAAAGGAAAAGGAAATTTAAAGACGTACATATGGTATATCGTGTTTGTTTTTTTCTTCGCTCTGTCCTCTGCTGTGGCTCGAACCTGTGTCGGCTATGTTGTTATGTGTACGCTCTAACCACTACACCACGCCACCCCGGAAGAATTAATAGGGACATTTTATAATTTAAAAAACAAAATGTGTTTCACTAGAATTGTCATTCAACCCTTTTATTATTTCATTACTTGGTCGAAACTCCCTTTATTTTTATAACCTCTTGGCATCGCCGATTCATTAAATTCCTAGGTTAGAGCAAACTTCCGGAGTAATAGAATACCAAACTTCCTGAATTTTATTTCACATTTCTTGCTTATTTTTAGGCTGAAAAGAAGCTTTTTTTATTGAGGGCTCCGCAGAGGTGCTCGATATGGTTTAGATTTTACTATTCTAGCGGAATGTTTGCGAAGCATATTGTTTCGTAGAATCTTCAGATAATCAACAGATATCCTGAATCCACAAAATTGGCATCCTTAAACGATAAAGTCCCACTTAGGCCAGCGGTTGGACCCGTTGTATTACCCAAGCATATGAGATAAGCCGAGGATAAGAAATCATTTTGACTCAAAAATAAATCCAGCTGTTCCTTTAGTCTGTAAAGTTCAGTTAAAAACTACTAGAAAAAAGAGGCCAAGAACATCTATCGTCTAATGGAATGAACTGGGCTCTGACACATAAGGTGAAGCACACTCTCCTTCTCCTCCTTCTTTGAACCACAGCTTTTGCAAAAATCATCGGAGCGAGTGCTTTCTAATGAGACAAAGGCCCGTGACAATAGAAATGGATGGCCACGCGATTCAAGAAAAGAAAACATTTAGTCCTATTCTTATCTAAGTCAGTCCAGCAGAGCCATTGATACCGCACATGCCCGTATGTCACCAAAGAAATTGACACTCTTTACACATTGACAGGAGGATATGCATCCTGACCAAGGATATCTGGAGAATTACTCCCGGTTCCTCTTCTCTCAAATTGTGCCCAAAACCCACTTGGGAGTTACTTTCGAATGATCCGAGATGTTCATGATAAGACTCCGATATTCCGGCATTCCGGACTTGATTGCAGCCTAGCTGTCTAAGTAAAACAGAAGATTTTCCGGAAGTATTCTGCCGCTCAACTAGCATTGTACAACCTTCAAAATGCCCAAGACATCCTGCAGTAGTCAGGCAACCTACAAGGCAGTCTAATGTTAGAACCCCCTATATACCACAGCCCACTCTGCGCAGCATATTATCATCGTCGGTATTGAATTCAAAATCGCCTCAAAGACATTGCCTGGAACCTCTGTCTGATATACCAGAAGTCTCTAGTCTGGATCTCGAAGTCAAACGCTCTGTCGGCTAGGGATTGACTTCACTTAGCCTTTTCTGCTGCTTATAACTCGATTGTTTAAATGGAACAATCCAGTAAATGACAATGCCAGGCCAAACACTTTTTTGAGAGTCAACCAAAATTGATTAAGTTTTGATACACCTACGATAAAGCATCGATCGTCCGATTTACATTTGTTACGATATCTGCAAAACTCATATGGTGATAAAAAATATTATCAATGGAAAAGCTGGTGAGCGTTTCTCGAACGCTTTTTTATGTTGCGAATAGTGGAACACCCCATAAATAGTAAATGAGGAGACTGCGAACTAGATAAGCAATAGCTGACTATTTGACGTTTTTAAGAGGAGAATCTCAGAGTAGTTATAGATCACACTGTGTCTACGAAAATTCTGAGTGCCGATGATACTCAAAACGACGTAGTTGTAAACGCCATTAAATGATCTACAGTAGATATTATCAACTTCATTTGCAAGCTTGGAAACCACATGAAAGATAGCATCCCTAACACTAAGCTCTTTAACTTCAGACTAATGACTTATGATTACCGAATAAGAAAACAATTCGAGTATTCACAATATCAACAAACAATACACCAGATATAGTCGATAAAATTTGTGGAATGAATACAGATATTACAAGTATTTAAGATGATTGAGGTAGTAAGTATTTCAACTAAGCGTGTGCATCTAGTTATCTAGATATCGAATAATTTTGGCGCTATGGGTGTAGTGTTTTACTCACACTCAAGTAAAATTGCAATTTGTGACCACTTCAAAGTGTTTCGTAATGTTTAGGTGTAAACTGAAAGTATTGAATCGAGAACCTCTTAGCCACTAACTGCTACCGCATATGTATTTTCATTATTATTCTGACCAGGCACTTTTGCAGGACACTATGACCCTAAGCATCTATTGTGCCCCTTCTGATCTATAGTTTGTTCAACAGATGAGCTGCCTTCCTAATGAACACCATCAGCTCTGAAACCATAATGGTGAATATGTCACCCAATAAGACTCTATATCTCTCTAAACATTTCCATCTAAACCTATCAAGAAACCCACATTCATACAATATGTGTTCCCCTGTTCCTGACGCCTGTGAGCAGCATAGTCTACAAATGTCTATATCTGTGGCCGCTATACTCTTCAAATGTGCTCTCAGTCTACAATGGCCCATAAGAAACTATGTTAGGAGTTTAAAGTCCGGCTGGCCATACTTAAGAACCATAAAGCAACCCCCAATTTGCGGATGATCGCCGCTCTATAATGGTGAAGTCCCATTTGAGCATTCCAGTGTTCCAAGCATCTGGAAATTTCCCAATCCTTGATTAGATTGAGGATGGTAGTAAGTGGTAGTGCACAGTAAGGTTCCGGTCCGATATATGGTGTCATGGAACCTTTTTCAGCAAATGCATTCACTGTTTTAGTACCATATATTCCACAGTGTTCAGATACCCAAAACAACTGGACCTTATATCTAAACGAAGGCCCTTGCAACGTACCGTAGCAATATTTGACCATTTTAAAAGTCATATGATTCGAGTAAAATGCTGTTGAGGCAGCTTGGCTATCAGAGAATATATTGATGGTCTTACCATTCATCATACTGTCTAGATTGATCCTCGCACATATGGCCATGGCCATGATCGCAGTCTGGAAGACTTCACCGATCTACCCAGTCTCGATTAAGTCCCTGAAACCCAGTACCGACATAGTTATTCATTTTGGAGCTAACGGTATATTAGTTTAGATCAAATTCATTTCCAACTAAGGCTCCATTAGACCAACAATCACCGTCGGGGAATTCAAGCCTAAATCTTCTGCCCAAGCACAGATTCAAAGGTATGATATTCAGGACAAAAGATCGTTCTCCAATCACCCTGCGTAGAATGGACAGATTTCCCGACTCATTTGGGCATACCTTGCAGCCAATATAGGCCTTCAAGGCCGCTGTTTGACAAATTCTCATTGCCCGAATTATACCGATTCTGTGTACACTTCCTAATTTATACATCATGGTAGCTTTCTCAGCCATTCTCAACCAAACTATCGCCGCAGATCAGCTTTAGAAACTATGGAATAACTATTACAATGAACTCAAAATCGCATTAAAATACTTAAAGCCAATAATCTCAACTATCGACACTAACCATTTGGCGAACTTTTACGTAATTTGGCTCTTAAGACATTCGTGGACAGTTCGTTTTTGCTTTGTTTCTCTGATACACAAAGTTACTGAATATGTATCTTCAGAGTTTCTGAATATAATTAATCCAGAACTGGGGCACATTATTAGAACTAAGAACAAAATTATATTACACCAAGTTTAGCTGTCTTGTCCCAGCCACAATTCCAAATTAATACGACAAAATGCGACGGTATATAAACATGTTTGCGAATGTGTAACTGATGCGAATGTGAATTAAAGCCGGCTAACCATTGATTTCAATCAAAAGCAATCCACAGATTTTTCTGGAAAAATTATTTTTTCAAATGAATGCTGCGTGTTTGAGGCATTTTTCTTCGATAATTTGGCTGGAAGTATGGTTAAAGCAAATTAATCGCTTAATCGAGAGATTTAAGCAACTTAAATTCGGCTTATTCGTGGTGATATGAATATCACCGGATTGTTGTTTCACACAGCCAAAAAATCATTATTTCATGAAATTCGGTTTTACGGGTTTGTTTTTTATGGGGTCTTGTTAAAGATAGAGTCTATAGAGAGCCAATCAAAACGATTTAAGTCTTTTAACTGAAAAAACGGAGTTTGATTTTTGAAATACATTCGTGAGTTTTCAAAAATGTTACACAAAATATCCAATTATGTTCTTAAAAATTTGCAATAATTTTTAAATAAATAAAAATGAATTTGAATTGCATGAAGGCCATATTTAATTACTTACTATTCGGCAACTCTGTCAGCTCATTTGCACTGATATTAAGATGCAATAATTTGGTCATGTAACCCATTGATTCTGGCAGTTCGGCTATTTGATTATTGGAGACATCGAGAAATTCTAAATTTTCCAATAAATACATTTCATCCGGCAGTGTGGTTATATTATTACCGGCCAAATGTATAAATTTTAAAGTTGTTAAGTTTAAAAACCACTTGGGTATGGCAGCAATATAGTTTTCTTTTAGATAAACCTCTTCGAGATCCTCGTACAGGTACAAGTCCATGGGAATGTCCTTGAAATTTAAATAACTCCAGTGTAAACATTTACGATTCATAATAAAGGCGTTGATGCGTTGATGCGTTGATGCGTTGATGCGTGTTGCTGTTGCTGTTGGCGGTAGTGTTGGTTGTTGACGTAAAGCAGTTCAAAGTTTAAATAGCAATTGAGATCAAAAGGTTGAGTGAAGGAATTATTTCTTTAATTTTTTTTTACTATTTTATTTGAATTTAACAAAAAAATTACACAATTTTTGAGAATTTTTGTTTCTAATGAATGAAATAAAATTAAGAATTATATCACAGTTTAGTGTTATTTTTAACACAATTTTTCTTTCTTTTATTTCTAAACGTTTTTGCCTTTGTTTTAATTTACAATAAAAATATATATTTTTTGCCTTTTTGTCTTAATTTTTATCAATCACCGAGATTTTGTTATAAACATTTAATTTGATTTCAATTTAATTATTTTTTTTTTTTTGTTGATTATTTTTGCTTTAATTTTTCACTCACAATTGTGTTCTTTAGTCGGTCATGATCAAAAGGCGTTTGCAAATTGCATTTATGAAGAGCAATTTCTTAAAAAAAAATTTTGACAAATATATAGGAAAAAAAAGTATAAAAATAATATGAAAAAACTTTGTGTGAATTGAGAGGAGAAAAGAACCGAAAAATATAATTGGTTGACAAAATAATTTGAAATTTCACTTTTTCTTTTTTCGATAATTTTCTCACTTCAAAACGATTTATAAAAAAAAAAATTGTTTACAAACAATTTATTATTTTTGTTCTTCAATTTTGCACAATATTTTGTATTTTTTTTTTGTTTTTCTTTTTCTCAATTTTCACACTGAATTTTCTTTTGTTTTTCTTTGATTCTTACAAAACAAAGACAAAAATCAAATACAAATGCATTTATATTGCACTTCCTCTCTCTATGGCTGATAATTCTTTTGAATTTTAACAGTTTTTCTAAATTTAACAGCGAAGTTTTATATAATTTATTGCATATTTTTAGGCTTAATTAATTACTGAAACTGATATTTGAATTATTTAATAAATATTGGTTGAAAATAGCCACAATGCAAGTGATTCTTTGCCGTAATACTGCTCACTAAGACTTGCCTTCTTACCATTTTTTAAGTTTCCACATACTTTTCTTTTACCTTGGCATTCATTTTCTCTGATGGCTTTATTGCCTGCACTCCATGCTTCTATGCGCAAAATGCACTCTATGTACTCTATTACCATTTTATTGCCTTAGAGTCTTAAAAATTAAAAATGTTATAATTTCGTTCTTCGCACTTATTTTGTATACAAATAAAAATGTTACTTTATAGGTGTTTACCTAGTCGTTTAATATCGTATATTTGCTACTTTCCCTTTCTTTTCTTTGTTCTTGCATTAAGCATTTGCATGCTTTTAAGCTTTTTATCGATTTGTTTTTCTTTATTTTTTACTCTTGACGGTCAAGGTCATTTTAAATGGCACATCTGTGAAATGCATCAAAGCTTTTTGTTTTGCTCTGAAAAAAAGCTTTTTAATAAAAAAAAGCTTTAAAAGACACTATGTCACCCACACACAATATATTAACCTGTTGCGTAGAAATCAGGTTTATAAATACACGTTACTATTAAAAATATGCAAAAATATGCAAAAATATGCTTGATTATGCTCGTCTGAAATGAATACAATTAAAACTATGATGCAAAGATTATGCTAAATATGCTAAAATATGCTTTCTTGTAAAAAAGAATAAAACAGTAATTTTTAATGGGAAAGTAAAAAAGATTTTATTGAAATTATTGGGCATTGCAGGCTACTAATTCTTTCCATCTTTCAGGCAATTTGTGGATTTAACGCCAATAAAATTGTTCCTCTTTTGAAGTAAACTAATTTTTTATTTTTTTTCTCCGTTACCCCTCTAGGTGGCATATTGGCTTTCTACAAAGCATCCATTGCTTTGTTTCAGTTTCTTTAAGCAATTAGATCCTTTCAAGCTAAATAGATGATTAATCCGCTGTAGCTTCCTCCATATAATTTTTGTGTAGTGGTGAAGATCCTTGCTAATTGGTAGTGATCTCTACTTTAGCATTATAATTTTTTCCCAGTAGCAAACTAAGACCCAATTTTCTACTTCCTCGTAGGAATCGAAATGCCGCTTCGATGATAACAAATAGTAGTCGGAAGGGGCCAAATCTGGAAATACGGCGGGTGGGGTAGCAGCTCACAGCCTAATGCTTTGATTGTATCCTGAACTGGCTAAGCTATGTATGCAGGTGCATTGTCATGCTGCAAAATTACCTTGCCGTGGCTTGTGGTCCATTCTGGTCGTTTTTTGATTAATGCATGGCTCAAATTGATCATTTGTTGTCGATAGCGATCGGTATTATCGGTTTCACCATATTTTAGTAGCTCGTGGTATATCGCACCTTTCTGGTCTCACCAGACACACATCATTGTCTTCTTGCCGAATCGATCCGGTTTTGCAGCCGAAGTTGATGGTTATCCCGGATTAACCAATGATTTTTTCCGTTTAGAGCATGATCATCATATGCTTTGACAATCATTCGATGCGACTCTACAGCACTTTTCTTTAAATGAAAACAAAAAATTAATGCTTTCCGCAAATCATCATATTTGCCAACACAGAAAAAAAAAATCAAGGCTTGTTCACAATAAACGTTTCCTATGGAGACATTTGTATTTGGACGCTCACTTTATACCGGTACACCTGATAGTAATAAAGGAAAACATGCAACCCGTTTAGAGGATTTCAGCCAGCTGCAGCATTTCATTCCAGACACCCCTGCTTAGCACGCGCCTTCACCAATTGGTCACACCCACCGGGGACAGGGCTTCCTCGGCCTGATATCTCCTGCGTAGACAAGGGCATTTTCTACGCCGACGCCCACTGGCTGACATCGAACACTTTTCTCGTTGGAAAATCTTCATCTTACGAACTACATGGTCATGCTGGCCAGACTGCTGGATGTTAATTTGCTGAGCAACGTCCATGTCGTTATATAGCTCGTACACTCTTGGTCAGTTCGAATACGTGATTCTTCGCCAAGCCGCAAAGGACCAAAGATCTCACCTAGATCTTTTATCTCGAACACATCCAAGGCAGCTACATCTGTATGTAATAACGTCTATGTTTCCGCTTCATACAGAAGAACGGTTTTAATTTCATCGCGCTAGAGAGGTCTCTACTAGTAAATTACCTATTAATACAATAATAACACCTGTTGGCAGGTGCTATTCTATGCTTGATATTTCAAAGTGGCATCGTAGCTACTGGAAATGACAGTACAAAGGCAAATAAATTTATTTACTACATCGGATGAATAGTTGTCAACCGTAACCAGAGACAGAATACGCCGCACGTCCCTATTTGTTGAAAGCGTATACATCGTTTTGGCTTCATTAACTGTTAAATAAATCTTGGCAGATTCTTCTTCTATGGCACTGAAGGCAGCGGTGTCATCTCGCTTGGTATGCCCAATGATGTCAATATCGACGATAAGGAATCGCCTTGTCTAAAACCTCGCACAGTATCAAAAGGTTCTGTGAGTTCTCTTCTAATCTCGACGAAGCTGCAAGAGTTGCTCTTACCAGTTTTGCAGGAACATAAAGCTCAGATATTGCGGCTTACATGCTATCTTTTATCGGGCTATTAAAGACTGCGAAAATAAATATTAAAAATGGATTAAATACATTTTAAGAATAAAATAAACAATAACACGCTGCGACAAAAAAGAAAAAAGTTAAAATATCTGGGAAATGATACTGCGCTATCGAGTAGAACAAGGATCTTTTTTTATCAAAAGTTCTTCTTATTGCACTCACCACTCTATATGTTTGTTCAATAGTGCTTCTAAATCCGAAAAAGTTACTTCTAAATCCGAATCAAATACAGACACCTTCACTTAGTATCAACCAACTTATTTATTCAAACAAATTGAATATACGTCTGTGTGACTCTATCTTTGTGTGATTCTTTGTAGGTTTAGGGATCAAAGGGATTAGATAATATTCTAGTCGTAAAACAGCATTACGTATAGAGAGAATAAATCTACTTGTTAAAAGGGGGCAGCTCTATTACCATTTTAATGCTGTTTTTAATTCCAGGTGCTTTATTTGAGAAGACTGTCAACGGTGAAGCTTTAAACGGTGAGCCTGCATTTAAGCGTTGTATTAAAGGTATCAATTCGCTATAGTCGTCTGTAATATTCGAAGTATAACCATTCTTCAAGTGCTAAACAAATAAATTCCCCTTTTTCCAGTTTGGCTTTCGTAACGGGCGCAAGTCCTACTACTGAACCCTCCAAGAGGATGCCTGCTGGTAATAAACCTACATGGCATCTTGTGATGCAGAGTTTAGCTAAAATCTTGAGGTGGTTCCAGAGCCTAACTCCATATAGTTCGTGATCTGGAGCTCGCTTCTTGATTATGGTGGAAGGTGTGCGGCGGGGGGCTGGATCAGGGCGTTATGCAACCCGTGCCAAGGATCAGCCTGGCCAGAGGCCCTTCTTTTTCTGGGATAGGAAAAGAAAAAAATATCCTGGTCGCGTACGAAGCTTCACCGATGCCTGGTCACCTCGATGAATAATTATGACCTTGCCAGGTTATTAGGGTTATCCCACACTTGTGGGATCCACGCGTTCACGACGCAGGGTGGTATCACGGTCATGTCGAGCTAGTAGCCTGTGGGGATCAACCTCAAGCCCCAGCGGATTTTTAAAAGTTTTTCATTGGGGACCTTGGGGAAATTTGGCCTGGAGCTCAACTTTGCGTTGTTCCCAAAGACCAAATTCCAAATTTCTCTTTACGCAAATTGTTTTTAAAATAAAATCGAATTGTATAGAAACAGAATAAATTTAACAATAACCCACTTTAGACTAATAGACTCAGAAAGGAATTTTAGTCGTAATTTTTACAAAATTGAGTAGTATTCTCAACAGGGAGAAAGTGCACGGTTTCTTCTTTTATTTTAAATTTTATTGTTTTATTTATTTATTTTAATACTGGGTAATTTAAGTCAAACTGGACTCTTAAGTAAAACTAAATACTCGTATATAAAAAACAAGTTTAGAGCGATTAAAAAGTGCGAATATTTGATTTAACGTTCTATTAGGTGTATTCAATTGTGTCAAAAATGGCATGATTGTACCACATTTTCCAACAGTGTTGCGAGTTAAGACCTCAAAAATTCTCTACAGTGGTCTGTGAAAGTGAATTGTGCATTGTGTTTCACATGCGTATGTAAATAATGTATGATGTCAATGCTACTACATCTACAGCGATAACAAGAATAGCCGTCACCGAATTCACTTGCAAGTATATTCGCTTAATTACTCCTCTACGTTGTCGATATCTCCTTTAGTTTTGTTATAATAGCTTATCATTTCTGACTTAGCTGACAATGTGTTTTCTACAGACGGTGTAGAATGGATGGTAGATATCATTACGAAAACGCACGATGTTATATGTAAATAAAACAAAAAGTTTTCAGAGAATTATCTTAATATTTTTTATTGTAATAGAAGGATCTATGAAAATTATGTCTGAAACAAAATATCGGCCAAATGCTCGCAACGGTTTCCGTGGCATACCTTTATCCGTCGTTCTATATTTTTAATGACTCTGAGACATAGTTGAGGTTCAATGTCGTTAATGTGGCGAATTATCTCATCCTTTTGCTCTTGAATTGTTATTGGCTTATTGATGTACACTTTTTCTTTTAAATATTTCCAAAAAAAGAAGTCCAACGCTGTTAAATCACATAACTGTCGCGGCAAATTAACATCGCCACCACATGAGATAACACTGTTATTGATTTTCTCGTCATTGTTTCGTTTGCTGTGTGACAAGTGGCATCATCCTGTTGGAACCACATATCGTCTAGGTCCACATGGTTAATTTCTGGCCATAAGAAGTTTGTTGTCATCTCGCGATAGGGAATGGTAACTGCTTGGCCGACTACCTTTTTGAAGAAGTACGACCCGATGACGCCGCCAGCCCATTAACCGGCTTTTCAACAATCAATCGTGGATTCTCATTTGCTCAAATGCATTTGCCAATTCTCCTTGTTAACAAAACCACACTTTCACATGCCTCATTGCTGAATTTGAAATGCAAGAAATGCGTTTTCATTTGACCGCCCATTATCGTAAAAGGCTTCAACAATCTTAACCCCCAGCTCAATTGTGTACTTTTCCATGGTTGAATTTGTCAAATACTGAAACAAAGAAATGTCAAATTAAGTTGGGCAAGAAATTTGACGTTAAGATGTGACTCACAATTAACATCGTGCATTATGGTTGGACCACCCTATACAAACATAATGTCGCCTCTTTGCTAAATTCGAAATTTGTAAAAAGTAATTGCCTAAAATATTCGTTTGTTTTTTTTAACTGTTTCATGAGCCTAAGATTACACGAACTTATTTTGTTCAGCAGTTCAAGCGATATAAAAAAATCTCTATTGAAATATTTCTTCCTGAGTTTTTTTTTAGGAACTAACAAGATATAAAACCGTTCTTTATTTTATAAAGGGTCCGCCATCTAACGTTTTCTTCAACTAGTGCTTATTTCGTGAATGGTAACATTTAGCTCATGTCTGATTTGACAGATAATTACGAATATGTTTGTGTATACGCTTGAACAACGCTGGGAAATATTGCGACATTACTTTAAAAATCATGGTAATGTTGCAGAATCTAAAATCATCTTTTCAGATGAAGCTCATTTTGATCTTGGCGGGTATGTAAACAAGCAAAATTGTCGCATTTGGGGCACAGAAAACCCGCACGCATACATTGAAAAGCCGATACACCCAAGACGAGTCACTAGTTGGTGCGGATTTTGGTCCAAAGGCATAATTGGGACATTTTTCCTTCGAAAATGGGAAAGGAGTGGCCGTTAGAGTCAATGGCAATCGTTATCGGGCCATGTTGAACGAATTTTTGTTCACAAAAATTGAAGAAATTGAAATTGGTTTCAACAGGACGGCTCTACGTGCCACACAGCCGAAGCTACACTCGATGTTTTGCGCCTTGTTTTTAAAGATCGCATTATCAGCCGCAGAGTTGATGTCGTTTGGCCACCTCGGAGCTGCGATTTGACACCGTTGGACTATTATTCGTAGGGTGCTGTCAAAGATAAGTGTTACGCCAACTAGCCAGAGACAGTTGATGCTTTAAAGGACAATATTCGTGAAGCCATTGGAGAAATACAGCTGCACACAATCGATAATGTGCTTAAAAATTTGACCGATCGTGTAGGCTACTGCATGGCCAGCCGAGGCAGCCATTTGAATGAAATTATTTTCCATTATTAACCGGTAGAATTGTACTTTCAAATAAAAAATAAATTTGAGAAAATATAAAGTAGTTTTTTTTATAGCATTTTCAAAAAAAAAAAAAAAAATTATTTGGCGGACCCTATATTTATCTGACGTTCGATTTCTATTGGTTTTTCAGTATGTATACAACTGGCCACGAAAGGGATAAAAATTGAAAGAATCGATAGTGTAGAATACTTTTATAATGCACGTTTCAGGCTTTGATGAAATTTTTTTTGTGTGAAATGCATACATCCACGATATGCGTATAATTTCTCTAAACTCCTAGGATCCTAACTTTAATGTAAACTAGCATTTAATATAACTGCAATATGACTCAATGCTGCAATGTTGCAATTAATGACAAGCTAATGAGTATCTATAACTCATATAAATGCTCTCTATTTGACTTATGAACACCAGCATATGTATGTATAGTTAAATACCAACAACTGAACTTAGTTCATCTGTTCCGTAAGTGTAAAATATATATTGTTTTTAGCGGCTGGGTTTTTTAATGCTCAAATATGTAATTTTTCTAATTTTTTTTGTCAAAAATGTTTATTTCTTATAAGGTTTGTGTGAAGGCATACCTTTTGGCTGAAATGTTTGCCAGTAATTCTCACTTACCGGAGAGCTTTCAACCACTGCCTGAACTTAAATGAATATCAGTAACTATTCCTAGTGTATTATTTCGAGACCCTGCTGTAAAAAGAGTCCTTGCAAATCTCACCGTTAACAAGTCTTCGATGCTTGCGCGTCATATCGCGCCGGTATTTTTCCATCTTGCTGGAAGGTTGCTAATGTAACGTCAATCCACAAAAAGGGCGAGGCTAGTAACCCTGAGAACCACCGTCCAATAGCAGTTTATTCCGCACTCTCCAAGGTTGTGGAGAGTATGATAAATCAGCACCTTGTGAGATATTTGGAGTCTAACGATTTGCTTAGCGATCGTCAGTACGGTTTCCGAAAGGGCCGTTCTACGGGTGACCTGCTGGCGTTGCTCTAGGAAAAGTGGAACAAGTCCATTCATGGTTTTGGCGAGAGTAAGGTTGTGGCTCTGGATATCTCAAAGGCGTTTGATAGAGTTTGGCATGAGGCTCTCAATTCGAAACTTAATGCTTTTAGTGTCGGTAGTCAGTTGTCTGGATTTATATCGAGTTTTCTCATAGATCGCTCTATAGGAGTGGTTATAGATTGGGTCTCATCCAACGAGTTCAGGATAAACTCAGGGGCACTGCAAGGCTCTGTTCTTTCTCCTACTCTTTTTCTAATATTTCTTAACGCCTTTCTTCTTCTCACTTCTAATCCTAACTACTTTTTAGCGGATGACAGCAACATTTGTCACTCATATACTTTTGATCGTAGAACGAGCCCTTCGGATAATGGGGCGAGAAGGACGAATATGAACGACACACTCACAAGTGATCTGGTGAAAATCTCCGAGTGTGGTCGTGCGAAGACTCGATGATATTCTTTAACACACAGACGTGTGTGTGATATTGAAGAATCAGAAGCTCTTGTTGTTCTGGGCATGAAAATTCACTGTGACGTTCGTTGGAATGATCACATATTTCAAGTGTCGGAAGAAGCATTCAAGTGCCTTGGTTTTTTAAGACGGTGCAAGTAATACTTAACTCCATCTAATCTTCCTAATATTTACAAGACCTATATCCGCCCCATAATGGAATACAACTCTAATGGGCCGGTGCTTCAAAGTCTTTTTTGGAGGTAGGGTAGCCAACTCTATCGATTCATTAGAGCACCGTAGCAATGTAGCATGTGTTTCATTGTTCTGAAAGTGTTCTGACGAAATTAAGGAATTAATTCCTAAAAATCATTTGTTTTTACGTAGTACTCGTATTTGTCGTAGAGTGCATCCCTTTATAGTTGATTGTCCAGTGAATCGCACAATTCATTATAGGGAGAATTCGTTCTTTGGCCGCACTGTTCGGTTTTGACACAATCTTCCAGCAAAAGTATACCCTACCACTTACGACATGAGTAACTTTAAATCTAACGTCCATAAACACTACTCCCTCTGTCCTCCTTCCCACAAACTATTTTCCTACTACTAGCACAATACACTGCATGAGTAGGGGCCATCCCCTGGGATGAAGGGTACCTTGTAACATTTTTTATCAGTCACATAAGGGTTAAACGAAACGAAATACTTTTTAATTTCCCTTTTAAGGATTCTTTTTTTATTAATAAATTCAAATAAAATAATTATTTTAAAATATTTTTCTATAAAATTTGTAAAAAAAAGTTTTTTTTAAAACTAAACAGCGTTTCCTGCATTCCAAACTTTTCACTTTTTCCACCAAATAAATTCCAATTTTAGAAGTAACCAAATCCTCCATGATAACCGCCATGATGGTGATGATGGTGATAATGTGGATAATACGATGAATGATGGTGGTGTCCATGATGATGATGATAATGTGGATAGTGGTAACTGGGCACTGGTCGTACCACTATAAAAGACGAAGTAACACTCGACGACTGCATTACTAATAGAAGACAGCACAAAACGCTTGAAAGAACTCCTGTTAACAATTTCATGTTTTCACGGGATAACTCACTCTCAAAACGAAAACAACTAACGAATGAGATGCGAATTTAATATTTCGTTTTATTTATACTTTTCATAAGGCTCTTGTTTAAATCTTGTGTGAATTTAAGAGTACTGATGTTCTTTTTTTAATTTTTAATTTTTCATACTTAAGATGACGAATATGAGAAATATCTCATAATAAATATGTCGAGTATGAGTACAATAAATAAGTGTGTGATTTTCTTTTTTTGTTTATTAATAAAACCACTGATTTGTACGCTTTTTTCTTTATTGAAATTCGTTTAGCATTTACCAAATACTGTTATTTTTTTATTTACTATACAAATTTGTAAATGCAAATATTAACAATAAAAAAGTAACAATTTCTTTTATTAACGCTACACGTTATTGTCATTTCTCTCCCTTTGCTTTAATAAAAAATCCCCTAAATTTAAAAAAAATGCTTAATAATTCCATTAATGCTTGTACGTTAGCATATAAGATGTTAACAAGCCTCTAAATAACTACGTGTTAATATTGCAAAAAAAAAAAAATAAATAAAAATTAATAATAATACAAAGGGTGTCCAAAATTGAGGTATCATTTTGATTTTTTTTCATATAAAAAAAAAAAAAATTATTTCAATGTATTACCTCCTAACTGGCTCCGCAGGCTCTAAATCTTGTACTAAAATTAACAATAACGTTTTTCAATAAACTCTTGTCAATGGTTGATATCTGCTCGATAATGTTGGTTTTAAGCTCTTGAACTGTTGTGGGATTATTGCTGTACACTTTCGATCATATGCTCTTGATGTTCTGAGCATGGGAATTCACTACGACTTTCGGAACGTTCACATATTTCGAGTGTCGAAAGAATGATTCAAGTGCTTGGGATTTTCAGATAATGTACGAAATCTCTGATCTCCTTAATTCTACAAGACTGATATCCGACCTAAAGTGGAATTCAATTCTCATGTATGGGCCAAAGTTTTGTTTTGAGCTTCTCTACCAAAAGTGAGAAAGTGCTTATTAGTGACGGTAGGGTAACCAACTCTATCGATACTATAAAGGAATGTGTGCTGCTAAATAAGTAGATTTACTCCCGGTAAGCACATATTTTTACGTAGTACCCATATAGTTGGTTGTCCAGTGAACCGCTCAACGCATTATGGGGAGAATTCGTACTTTACTCGCACTGTTCGTTTGTAGAACAATCTTGAGCACATTTAAATCGAACGGCCATAAACACTACACCCTATTTTATTTCTTCTCACAACCTATTGTCCTAGTACCATCACAATGCACTGCGTAAGTAGGGGTCTTTCCCAGAGAACTCGAAAAAGTGAGTACTACGTGAATATACTTGATTATTAGGACTTAATTCCTTCATTTCGTCAGAACACATTCGGCTGATATCTCAGAAAGCTCTTTATAAATTGAGTGAAGTGACTACCGAAACCAAAAGAAGTAAGTTTTGATATGAGCACCTCATGCCAAACTCTAACAAAAACCTTGGAAATATCCAGAGCCACAAATTTGCTCTCGGCAAAACCATGAATGGATTTGTTTTACCTCTCAAAGACCACCGCCAGCAGGTCGCCAGTAGAACGGCCCATGCGGAAAATGTACTGGTCTCAAATTGTTGGATACTATAGGGTGTTTTTTATAGGGGTATAGAACTTTAAGTTGCAATAAAACAACGATGGATTATTCGATTGACATGAATTTTATTTATCCGAAAGATAATCTTGTTATTATCTTTCATTATCATTACATTTTAAATATGATTTTTGGCACATGACCGCCACGGTTGGCGCGGATGTAGTCCAATCTGGACGTCCAATTTTCGATGACTTTTTTTAACATTTGTGGCCGTATATCGGCAATAACACGGCGAATGTTGTCTTCCAAATGGTCAAGCGTTTGTGGCTTTACCGCATAGACCAATGACTTTAGATAGCCCCAAAGAAAATAGTCTAGCGGTGTTAATTCACAAGATCTTGGAAGCCAATTCACAGGTCCAAAACGTGAAATTAGGCGGTCACCAAACGTGTCTTTCAATAAATCTATTGTGGTACGAGCTGTGTGACATGTTGCGCCGTCTTGTTGAAACCACATCTTCTGGACATCATGGTTATTCAATTCAGGAATGAAGAAGTTAGTAATCATGGCTCTATACCGATCGCCATTGACTGTAACGTTCTGGCCACCATCGTTTTTGAAAAAGTACAGACCAATGACTCCACCAGCCCACAAAGCGCACCAAACAGTCAGTTTTTCTGGATGTAACGGTGTTTCCACATACACTTGAGGATTATCTTCACTCCAAATGCGCCAGTTTTGTTTGTTGACATAGCCATTCAACCAGAAGTGCGCTTCATCGCTAAACAAAATTCGCTTATGAAAATTGAAAAAAAAAATAACTCACTTATGAAAAATGAAAAGTGCACTATTTGCAAGCGTTGTTCAGGCGTGAGTCTATTCACATTGAATTGCCAAACCAAACTGAGAATAAATCACTTGACAGCTGTTAAATCGGTCGCCATATTGAAAAGTAATGCCAACTTAAAGCTCTATACCTCTATAAAAAACACGCTATACTTACATACTTCACATGGTGGTGATTTGGACAGTGGCTAACAAACTGCTATTCGGTTGTACAACAGTTTTCTGAGTTAGTAGTCTACCCCTTTTGGCGCTTCATTAGTTATCTTCCAGCAAAAAAGAAAACTATTCCAGCGATATAAAGCGCTGACAAGGTTTGTTAATGGACGCGCAAGCATAGAAGAGCCCTTCTTCAGGACCAGCGCTGATATGCCATCCTACCCGAAACACTTGTTAGCGTTGAGACTTGCAAGAACTATTTTTACACCACTGGCTCGAAAGAATATTCTAGGCATAGTCACTGATACTTTTTGCTCTTCGGCAAGCAAGAATTACTTGCAAATAATTCAGACAAAAGGTTTGCCTTTTCAATCAGGGAAGCAAGATCTTTCGGTTTGCCTCTAAATAAACTAATTAAGACCGTGGAGTGTTGACGTTTATTAATATAAATATAAATTTAAAATAAAAAACATATTGATAGTGTAGTAATAAGCGTTTTTATTGTTCATTCAAACAATTCCAAAGAAACAAAAAAGGCTTCCAACGAGATAAAAATTCATTTGAACAGAGGAAGACAATACGTACGTAACTCATTTCTATACTAATTACTATAAGAGAAAGCCACATATTCGGAACTAATTTTATAAAACAAATGCATGTATGCACATACAGTGGCGAGCAGAACTGGATGAATACCAATGAAGTTTGAATTAAAAGCGCAGTATAACACAAAAGTCTTAAGAAAAGTAGTAATCAGTAGAGAAATAAGAAATGATAATAAAAATAAATTCACTAGTATTTAAACTTGGTATTAATTTTTAGACAATTTTATGCAAAAAGTCAACGTATTCAGTTTTGCACTTTTAAGTTCTTTTAATCCGCCAGCACAAGCAAAAATAATAATATATAATGAATGAGAGTTTTGCTACTTGTTATACTGTTTGTTGAAAAAGGCACCAAAACAAGCAGCGACAATTTTTGTTACTAATTGTCAATTTCTTTCAGATTTATTAGAAAACCAATTTGTGCAAATGACAAATAATAATCATAAAGCTCTTCGAATTGGTAAAAAGTTTTGGATTGCTCACTAAACAATCTTACAAATACGAAAAAGATGAAATATAAGCGAGCCAGAAGTAAAAAGATGTCGACCATGCTTGTTTTCTGAAAGAGTCACCATGGCTATTAAGCATTTATTATCTTCCAAACAGGTAAAACCACTTCAACAGACTGCAGCAGCCATAAACAAGCCAGTACGTGAACGGACAGCATAGAGAGCTCTTCGTTAAAAAGGCCTTTATCAGCTGTAAAGAAGAAAACGCAAGCGTTGTCAGAAAAAAACTTGAAGGGACATCTTTAATTTTGAAAAGAATACAAATATTGTAGTGTTGTTTTTCGTCCAATGCAAAAGAATATAACTGGCAACGCCACAAGTAAAAGAAACAAAAAACTATGACGGTGGAAGTCATAGGTGGCATCTCGGTTCCTAAGTAAAAATAGATGGTACTATGAAAAAAGATTATCTTTTATTATATAACAATACAGTACTTCAAACTTTGTAGAACACAGCGATAGGAATCCGAAGTATGCTTTAAGAATCGTTAAGAATTGGATCGCGGTGCAGGAAATTCTAACAAATAAACGGTCGAGGCAACCTCTGGACTTAAACCCCATCGAAACTTTGTGAGCTTTGTTAATAAAACCGTTTTGCTCATTACGATAATGCTCCAACAAATCTAAATAAACATTAGTCAAGAACACAAGCATAGTGGACCAATATTCCGCACCGGACCATTGAGATTTTTGTGGAAAGTGTGAAAAAACGTATAAAAGTGTTATAAAAACAAAAAGTCTTTGAACAAAATCTGGAAAATTTTAATTATTTAGAACATGCAAAAGTGGGTACATTGACTTTTCCATAAAATTATCTACAACTTTGCACCATGTTTGAATGCTAGTGAATTTGTTTTTATTATTATTTCTAATTCTTCTATTGCTTATTTTAAACAAAAAGTCGAATTACCTTTCTTAAGCTTACAGCAGTTTTAATTCAAACTTCATTGGTATTCATCGACTTCTGCTCGCCACTGTATATATAGTTTAACAGTTACTAAAGCAATAATTATAAATTTGTGTTTTATTTAGAGTTGATTTTTGATAGCTTTGTGGTTTGGTTGCAGTTTTATAGTAGACAATGCTAAGCGAAAAGGGCTGATGTCTTGGGATATTAACGAAATCGAGTGCTAACGTTATCCCGAGTGCACTGTATTTCATTAGCATACTGTTACTATTATTAATTCAGGAAGTTTGTAATTATCAAATACTATAGAAATTCTTAATGTCTAAATGGGATTCCCATAATATGGGAATCGCATAGGTATTATGATTTTATTAATTATTTTTTTTAAATCAATTAGTACATATTCACTCAATAGAATATTTTCTGAATTGTGTACAAAATTTTGCAAACTAATGCTTCATTTAAATTTTCCTCATTTCATACATAAAAAAGCAATTTTTTAGATTCATATTGGTGGGTGGTTTTCTTAATTTTATTAAAAAGCAAATAAATAAATAACATTTTATAAAATATGTAAATAAATAAAAAAAAAATAATTTCTAATTTAAAACAAATTTACAACAACGAGTATCACATTGAACAAAAGAAAAAAAGCGTTTCTCGTTTCACCATTCCGTCTGTACCTCTGCTGTAATATGTTTATATTCCTGATCACTTAAGAAACGCCAATTGTAACCTAAAATTTGTGAAACTTCTCGTTCCACTGATTCATATGAACGACAGGAACGTCGCAACCAGATATGAAACTCATCTGACCATTCAGGATGTCGCGGCCAATCGCAACGTATTATTGTAGCAAAACGACGAACATATAAACGGCGCAGGTTTTTAGCAGTACGAGCTATTAAAAGCACTGTGGAAGTGGAGACTTTTTCGCGGACCAACTGTATAGAAAAAGAAGAAAATGAAAATAGGACATATGGTTAATTAATAATGAAAAACAGAAAGAGAGAATAAGTAGGAAAATAACAGCTGTTTCTTTTAAAAAATACAATATAGGCTTTCTTTTTGATTACAAAGAAAGGTGATCGGTTTTGTAGTGGAATCAAAAATCAATTAGTTCTACAAAGGGCTACCTAAAAGGCCTACATATAATGTTTCTTTAAACTAGGTTTTAATTGCCGACTTTCACGCTGCTCTAACTAGTTTTTCTAGCAGTCCAAGTTTGTGGCACTTTAAATATGGAAGTTCTTGCCTTAGGGCATACTAGCTTAAGCTAGGTATAGATTTGCTTCAAATGTATTCTGTAAAGGGTATTTGACTACAAACTAATAACATTTGACTAAATTTTGGCGCTTAAGCTTAGTTTGTGGTCCTTCGAATCGAAGTTGATCTTAAATCAAACGCCAACAATTTCGTTTTTCAAAGTAGATCGTCTTATTTCATATTTTTCTCATAAGTATCGTAAATTGTTCTTTTAATTAAACTGCCGTAAGTTTTCTCATGTACAGAACTTATTTCCATTAAACTCAACTATATAATAAAGTGGTGCTGTAAACACACAGCTTGCACTGGAAGCCTACATTGCAGTTTATGGTCCCTCGGTACAAAATTTAATTGCCGGCTCTATACAGATCATGTCATTACTAGCGTTTATATCAATTGTTTTATATTAGAAAATATAGAGTCTGTTTGCCGAAAAGGAAAAAATCCGACCTTCAAGGGCTGACTAGAGAGTCTATTCTGTTAGCGTGTGCGTTATGGTTGTTATTTAAAACTAAATGACAGAAAAATGCTTTTTCTCTAAACAAATATGTCGTATTACACAGACACTACAGTAGAAACTTCTGTGACATTTTCATTTTGCTTCAATTACACTTTGGTTTTTTGGTCTTCTGTCCGAATAGAAAGAACACACACCAGGAACACCTGAAATTAATGGTTTTGACCTTTATATGGATGCAGATAGTGTAGGCAGTCATTTGAAAACTGAGATGCATTACAACCAATGCTCTGAGAGGAACTGCGAAAATGTATACAGTCTTTAGTCTCCATTCAAGGAGGGCTCTAGACAGTGCTATATCCAGAGAGTGTAGATTTCGCTTTTGTCCTGTGGTTGAAACTTTGGAGGTGGTGGCAGATGCATTGTCTAACAATTTGAATTAACAGTTAAAAGGGCTCTTGCAAATCACGACGTTAATAAGTCTCCTGCGCCGGATGGTAATCCAGCGTTAGTTCTGAAGCAGTGCTCTTCGATGCTTGCGTGTCCATTGGCTAATCTTTTCAATGCGTCTTATCGTGAGGGTGCTTTTCCATCTTGCTGGAATGTTGACAATGTAACTCCAATCCCCAAAAAGGGTGAGGCTAGTAAACCAAAAAACTGCCGCTCAATAGCAGTTATTCGGCACTTTCCAAAGTTATGGAGAGTATGATTAATCACTTGTGAAACTTGTGAAATATTTGGAATCCAACAATTTGCTGAGCGATCACCAATATGGGGTCTATAAGGCCGCTCTACTGGTGATCTGCTGGCGTTACTCTCTGAATGGTGGAACGGGTCCATTCGTGGATTTGGTGACAGTAAGGTTGTGTGCAAGGTTGTGTTGATATTTCCATAGATGGAGGCCTCATCCGACGAGTTCAGGATAAATTCAGGAGTACCACAAGTCTCTGTTCTTTCTCAAACTCTATTTCTAATATTTCTTAACGACTTTCTTGTTCTCACTTCCGATCCTCTGTACTCCTTTGCAGATGACAGCAACATTTGTCAATCATATTCTTTCGATCGTAGGACGAGTCTTTTGGAAATTGGGTAAAATATGAACGACACGTTTACAAGCGACCTCGAAAATCTCTGAGTGGGATCGCGCGAACAGTGTCGAATTTAATGCGCGCAAAACCCAATGTTTTTTCTATCTGTATCTGTGGGTGATGTAGATATTAAAGAATCAGATTCTCTTGATGTTCTGGGCATGAGAATTCACTGTGACGTTTGTTGGAACGATCACATATTTCGAGTGTCGAAAGAAACATTCAAGTGCCTCGGTTTTTTAAGACGGTACAAGAATTACTTCACTCCATCTGATCTGAATATTTACAAAACCTATATCCGACCCAAATTTGAATACAACACTCATGTATGGGCCGGTGCTTTAAAGTCTATTTTGGAGCTTCTCGACCGCGTACAGGAGAGGGAGAAATTTCTTATTAATAACGGTAGGGTAGCCAACTCTATCGATTAACTAGAGCATCGTCGTAATGTGGCGTGTGTTTCATTGTTCTATCGGTACTATAACGGAATGTGTTCTGACAAAATTAAGGAACTAATTTCTGGTAATCATATATTTTTACGTAGTACTCGTATTTCTCGTAGAGCGCATCCATTTGTAGTTGATTGTCCAGTAAATCGCACAATGCATTATAGGGAGAATTCGTTCTTTGATTGTACTGTTCGTTTGTGGAACAATTTTCCTGCGAATGACTTCCTTGCCACTTACGATATGAGCAAATTTAAATTGAACGTCCATAAACACTACTCCCTGTATCCTTCTTCCAACAACCTATTTTCCTAATACCAGCACAATGCACTGCATGAGTAGGGGTTATACCCTGAGTGCTGGTCTCAAGCAAAAAAAAAAAAAAAAATTGGAATTAAAAGCACCTTGTCGTTAGCCTATGGGGCATTTGAGCTTTTCGAACACATAACTCAGCTACATAAACGAGCTCAGCTCCCGATTCTTCTGAACTATTTTCGAATTTTAATTTCAATTGAGAAAAATCATAGCAATGACAAAGCAAAACCTTCCAAAGTTTACTCATTATTCGCTGTTATTTCCCAAATATATTCAAAACTGTTCGAATCAAATCACTTACCAAAGTATGTAAATTAAAACATTGCCGACAGATTAACAGCATTAAAGAATCGATGCGATTATGAAATGATTTGGGACTAATGAAGCGTGGCAATAACTCATAACCATAAACAGCCAAATGATTCTTATAATGATCCACCATTTTCATAACAGTATCAGGGTGAATCTATTGGACAAATGAAAACAGAAATTAAACACGGCAACAAATAGCAAAATATTGAGGAAAAACTTACTCTGGTCTTGGGAGCAGCATATGTAACACTATAAACTGGCGCTTCTGGTTGGAAAACAACTTCGCCGTCATTTAAAGACTCAAGACGCAAGTGCACCTTTAATCTGGGATTGTCCCTCTTCAAAATACGCCAAGCCTTAACACTACAATGGTCAATGGTAAGATAGGAGGAAGTATAACAATTTTGTAATAAATGTAAATGTTTCAATCTGGTATCGGCCAGTAGCAGAAGGACATCATCGTCTATATTTTGAGGAGAAATGGTTAAGATCTGTAAAAAGTAGTAGAGGTGTAATAAAAATAAAATTCATTTGCAATTGTTACCAGACTTTACCTGTAAGTTTAAAAACAAACCCACATGCATAATCGGGCAATGCAAAGTGGTCACATTTACCAAATTCAAGACACGCATTTTCGTACAACAGGCATCCAAGACTTCGTCCAACAAGTGCTTAGCCTCATAGCGTTCCAATACGAAATCGATCAATTTCAAAGTTCTCAAATTGGTTAATTTCGATAGAAGGATCTTTAAGCCCTTTAATAATTGGCCACCAGTACCGAATAGCTTAATACCTTCGGGATCATTGGCTTGCGACATATTACAGGGGAATACATAAATTAACGAACGTATACGCGAGCCCATACCCTTCATCTCCTTGGGTCCATTTACCTCCAAACCCTTTTCCATGCTCCAAGACAACATGGTCATAAACTGATAGATGTTATTAAAACTTGTCTCCGGACGAAATTCCAAACCTCTCAGATAGGAACCTATGCGAGCCAAACAATTCTGGGTACGCATATGATCTAAACAGTATTGCCAGCCGGAATAGTAATTATACTTTTGGCGTGTTAGTGTGCGATCGTTTACTAGAAAATTATCCCATACTGTAGGTAAATAGAAGGCTCTAAACCATTGCTTGCAGACCTTTAAAGAGAGAAAATTTATAGTCAACAAAGTGAAATAATGAAGTACCTTTTTCAAAGCTTACCAAGCCCGCATAATAACGTTCTCTGGGTGTTAAATATGTAAAAATTTGTTCCAATACCAAATCGGGTAAATTATTCCAATTTGAATAGATTTTATTTTTATTATCATCTCTTTTAGTGTCTGCATCATCATCATCGTCATCATCCTCTATGTCAATGTAACAGGCTAAGATTTTATTTGAAAATAAAAACAAGAAAAAAACAAAATTAATTGATTAAGCAAGTCATAGAAATTCTCTTATAACCGAAATAATTATATACATATAAAGCGTGTTTTTTATAGAGGTATAGAACTTTAAGTTGGCATTACTTTTCAAGATGGCGACCGATTTAACAGCTGTCAAGTGATTTATTCTCAGTTGGGCTTGGCAATTCATCATGAATAGACTCACGCCTGAACATCGCTTGCAAATAGTGCAATTTTATTACGATTTGTTCCCGATTCTCATAATCGAATTTTGTTTAGTGATGAAGCACACTTCTGGTTGAATGGCTAAGTCAACGAACAAAAACTGCCGCATTTGGAGTGAAGGTAATCCTCAAGTGTATGTGGAAACACCGTTACATCCAGAAAAACTGATTGTTTGGTGCGCTTTATGGGCTGGTGGAATCATTGGTCCGTACTTTTTCAAAAACAATGGTGGCCAGAACGTTACAGTCAATGGTGATCGGTATAAAGCCGTGATTACTAACTTTTTCATTGGTTTCAACAAAATTGCGCAACATGTCATGCAGCTCGTGTAACAATATTGAAAGACACGTTTGGTGACCGCCTAATTTTACGTTTTGGACCTGCGAATTGGCCTCCAAGATCTTGTGATTTAACACCGCTGGACTAGTTTCTGTGGGGCTATGTAAAGTTATTGGTCTATGCGGTAAAGCCACAAACGCTTGACCATTTGGAAGACAACATTCGCCGTGTTATTGCCGATATACGGCCACAAATGTTGGAAAAAGTCATCGAAAATTGGACGTCCAGATTGGACTACATCCGCGGCGGTCATATGCCAGAAATCATACTTAAAATATAATGCCACAAGATTATCTTTCGGATAAATAAAATTCATGTCAATCGAATAATCCATCGTTGTTTTATTGCAACTTAAAGTTCTATACCTCTATAAAAAACACCCCTTATATAGAATCGGGGTAACAATACGAATTCTGGACAAAATCCATTTAAAACTTTGATTGATTACGTACTAAAGTGCAGGAATTGTTTTCTGATTTACATATCATCATATGAAATCCAAAAAGCCCTAAGTTACACTTCAAAAATTTTACAGGAGAAGCAAAAAATTTTTTAAAATCTTAAGTAAACCATTTAGGTTAAGCTTAGAATATTGCTGATAAAAACGTTGTTTTCCATTATAAAACCGTAAAAATTCTTGGGAATATGTATTTCGAAAGAATGCATCGTAATGAATCAAAAAGTCGATTTCGAATTTTTTGTAACTTAGGTCTTTTTGGATTTTATATGACGATATGTTCTCTTTGGCAATAGAAAACAGATTCTCAATGTAACATCGGCGTTCCTGATTTTCTATAAATATGACTACGATTTCCACATTCAAATATTGTCTCTGTAATGTTTGAAATCGAAGAATTCGTTACAATATGGCATATGCTTCACTGTTGTACCGATACAACTACAGAATATTTTCAGACGAAAAGAAATGATGCCTAATAATTGCATTTTTTACGTAGTGCTCGTGTTTTCGGTAGAGCATATCTTAACATCTATCAAAATTGGTAGACTATTTTACGTTTGGTAGGCTGAAAAGTTTACAACAATTACGTACAATATATACGTACGTAGTTATTATAAAAAACTTAACAGTAACGGCAAAAATAACGCGTATAAATTTATTTAGAATTTAAATAACAAAATAATTATTGCAATAACTAACGTTATGCAGCAAAAACGTAAGTTACTCTATATTTTGGGCGTTAAAGAAGTGTACGGAGTACCACTACACTAATTTTGTTGTATTCTACTATGTATTCGCATTAGTATTGTATTATTAGTGATTCATATTAAGTATTTATTGCAAATAACTTTAACCATCCGGCTTTACCCTGGACTCTATGTATATACAGATATAGTCAGCTATTTAGGGACAACAATTGTTTGCATACTTTGTCAGAACGATTATTTATTGATTTAAAGCCTCAATAAAAAGCAACAATTTATTATTATGTATTAAGGAAATTGATTATACGACTTTTTTCGAAAACCGGTTTTCGAATAATTTGAAAAGTAACAATTGAAAAAACCGGTTTTCGGTTAATAATTATTCGAATAAACGGTTAACCGGTTCTTTTATTTTAATAAAATTGTTCTTAATTCTTGAAGCGCAGAGCTGGATCACGTCGTTTTTAAAGTAAGCAGAAGATAACAGAGAGCTTAAAATTTAAGTGGCAATCAATACTAACAATAATTCTAACAAATCTCATAAAAACTATGCCAAAACCGTATGCGTAGACCATAAAAAACAAAGTTTATTATATAAAGTACTGAAAGTTGCTTAAGTTTCGAACAGCTACTCAATTAACGGTTTGTAACACATAGCTCATGTAAAGGGTCCGCCAGATAATTTTTTTTTTTTTTTTGAAAATGCTATAAAAAGAAAACTACTGAATATTTTCTCAAATTTCTTTTTTTATTTGAAAGTACAATCCTTCCGGTTAATAATGGAAAATAATTTCATTCAAATGGCTGCCTCGGCTGGCCATGCAGTAGCCTACACGATCGGTCCAATTTTTAAGCACATTATCGATTGTGTGCAGCTGTATTTCACCAATGGCTTCACGAATATTGTCCTTTAAAGCGTCAATTTTCTCTGGCTTGTTGGTGTAACACTTATCGCTGACGGAACCCCACAAATAATAGTCCAACGGTGTCAAATCGCAGCTCCGAGGTGGCCAAACGACATCAGCTCTGCGGCTGATAATGCGATCGTCAAAAACAGGGCGCAAAACATCGATTGTAGCTTCGGCTGTGTGGCACGTAGCGCCGTCCTGTTGAAACCAAATGTTGCTAATATCCTCCTCTTCAATTTTTGTGAACAAAAATTCGTTCAACATGGCCTGATAACGATCGCCATTGACTGTAACGACCACTCCTTGCTCATTTTCGAAGAAATATGGCCCACTTATGCCTCTGGACCAAAATCCGCACCAAACAGTGATTCGTCTTGGGTGTATCGGCTTTTCAATGTATGCGTGCTGGCTTTCTGTGCCCCAAATGCCACAATTTTGCTTGTTTACATACCCGCCAAGATCAAAATGAGCTTCATCTGAAAGATGATTTTTGATTCTGCAAAATTACCATGATTTTCAAAGTAATGTCGCAATATTTCGCAGCGTTGTTCAAGCGTATACACAACCATATTCGTTCAGTGGAAGGATAAAACTAATTATCTGTCAAATCAGACATGAGCTAAGTGTTACCATTCACGAAATATGCACTAGTTGAACAAAAAAACGTTAGATGGCGGACCCTTTAGAGATGTAGCAAATTCATTATGGAAAAATATTCAGTAAATCAACGTGTTTTAATTGTTAAAATCAATCATCGATTTTCATGGCAAAATTATAGTGAGTGACGAGGCACATTTTCATTTGAATGGTTATGTTCTGGGCAATGGAAAACCCTCAAATTATTCATCAGTCCATTGCATCCGTTAAAAGTGACAGTCTGGTGTGCAATTTGGTCAGGAGTAATCATTGGATCTTACTTCTTTGAAACTGAAAACAGCGTAGCGGTAACTGTTAATGAGGAGCGATATCGTGATATGATTGAAAACTTTTTAATGCCGCTAGTACATGCTTTGGGCTTGTCTAACATGTGGTTTCAACAAGACAGTGTCACATCGCATATAGCCAAGATTACATTGGAATTACTGCGAGACCTCTTTCCACAACAAATTATTTCAAGGAATGGTGATGTTGATTGGCCTCCACGGCCGCCTGATTTGACTGCTCCGGACTTCTTTTTGTGGGGATATCTGAAAAGCAAGATTTATGTAAACAACCAGTAACGCTGGAGCAACTCAAACAAAATTTGCGTGATGAAATTAATGAAATACAGCGTGAAATGTTTGGGAATGTAATGAAAAATGTGCTCACATTTGTGAGGCTAACAGAGGCGGGCATTTATCTGAAAAATATACACATTAAAATAAAGATGGGCCGCACCCGTTACTATTTTTTGATTCATTGAAAGAGACCTACAGTTTAATGCAGGCTTCCACCTGCAGATACATTAGTTAGAGAAGTTTTTCTTAGCGTAATACCAGTCGCTAGCTATCGTTATGAGGTGTTAAAAATTGTCAAATGGTCTGGAACTGAGCCGAGAAACTCTTGGTTGGTAGGAGGAAGTATTACCTAACACACCACAGCGGCACAGTGAGATTATAAAGAATATATAAATAAAATTAGATGAATGCTTTACATTTTAAATGACAATGATTGAGTGGATAAGGCTTAAAAGGAGATATCTGAATACAGTACACTTGGGATAACGTCAACTAATTAAAACCGCAGGTCTTGATGTTTATCAGATTAATAGTGAAGTTTGAAGCATTTTTATTGTTTATAAACTAAATCCAAACAAAAATAAATCCAAAGAAACAAAAAAGGCTTCCAATGGGAACGAGAAAACAACCGAACAGAGAAAGGCAATATATTGTTACGTTTTAACATTTTTTTTTTATTTTTACTTTAGTTGTTTTACAATCTGTCTCTTTCTTTATTAATTCCACCGTACTTTAATACACCAAATTCGCTTTTAAAACACTTTTTGTTTGCGCCTTAAACAGGCTTTACTTCTTGACAGCCAATTCAAAACTAACTAACTCACCAGCCGCAATTCGCCGCTTTCATACTATTTCATCTTAGTTTAGAATGTTTTAGTACGGACACGAATCTTCGATTTTTTCGACGTTAATTCAAACTGGTCTAAAATAACAAAAAGTAAGCGATCCATGCATTGGCAGCACTTTTAATTAGTACAGATAATTTTAGAAGTTATTAAGCCTTGACGCAAGCCAATACATATTCTTTTTTTTAGCTAAAAAGCTCATAATAAGCTCTGAAGTGGTGAATTTTGTCTTTAGCATTTTCATTTTCGTAACACTATATACGAGTATATACGTAATTTCATTTCTATAATAGCTCGTAAAATAAATCTATGTACGCACTTATATATGTGTTTTAACTGTTACTGAAGCTAAAATTTTGTTCTATTTAGAGTTGATGTTTTACAGTTTTGTGGTTTAGTTGACATTTTAGAGTAAACACTGTTGATGTGCCACCATTTGCACGATGCTATGTTGCATAAATAATGGTATTGATAGACCTCTGAATCGAATAAGGAATTTTATTGATATGCACACTTTGTTTTATTTAAAATTTAAAGAAAAGAAGCGCTCAGTGAAAGACCCTTTATAACAGGTCATTCAATAAGTACGTAGGATAAATAAAAAAAACAAAGTTTTAACAAAACTGGATTTTATTATTCAACATAGTTACCTTCGAGGGCGACTTTACAACTCTTCGATACCACTTTTATAGTACGAATTCTCTTTCTCGTCAAAATAGGCCTCAGTTTCAGTGATTACTTCATCATTCAACTTAAATTTCTTTTCAGCAAGCATTCTTTTGAGATCTGAAAACAGGTAAAAGTCGCTGGGTGCTTAATCTGGGGAACACGGTAGGTGGTTAAGCAATTCTAAGCCGGTGTTTAAGCATTTAATTTTGGCATCGTTTTCATCGATTTGTGGCACGATGTGTGAGCTCATGCGGCACCCACTTTGAACAGAGCTTTCGCATACCCAAATGTTCGTGTAAAATGGTAAAAACACTACCACCTTATATCTTTACAATGTGAGCTAGCACGTGCACCTTCAATTTACGATCGTTCGTAACTGGGTTGGCAAAAACCTGGGTTCTTTTTTAAAAACCCCAACTCACCGGGTTTTATTGGATTTTTTAAAACTTGGTGATCGTTTGAAAGTGCATTTTGAGAAAAACATCCGCAATATAAAGACAGACCTAATTAAGTTATTCTTTTGCAATACAACGCTTGATCTCACGTCGCAAAAGTGGCCAAACAATTATTGGAAACGGTCAAATGCTGATCCAAATATTGCGCCTTCTGGCTATTGGCTGTTTCGAAGGATACAATATCTTTTTTCATGCCACCGATTCATTTCTTTTGAAGAAATATTAAATCAGATCCAAAGTGGATCGTCTCAAAAGGCAAAAGGTTTATTTGAGATGGGATCCGGATGGTTCAGGTGTGGGGAAAAGATTAAGCAGTGATTTGATAATATTTTGTTACTTAGTATTTTGACAATGTGTGTGAAGATTAATTCGAATTTGAAAAGCCAAGACACCAACCTTACTTTTTTAACATGCACAAATTTTTCGTTAACAGAGTACTGTTAAGAGATTAATAGTAATTACATACAAAATGTAAAATATATGTAAGGACTTCCATATTTTAAAGAAATGCCCACTCATCTTTCCAAGAATTTTCAGATTTTTTAAAAAGGGAGCTTTTTTAATATTCAATTTTCTGGAATCCACTATGGATAACACCACCCCTTGGATAACAATACGTACATGGTGGTATATGTGAGCACTTCTATATTTCAGAGAAATGCCCACTCATCTTTCCAAGAATTTTCAGATTTTTCAAAAAGGCGATCTTTTAAAACTACAATTTCTCAAATCCGGTAATTATTTCAGACATACCACTATGTAGGCTCTCTTCTAGACCCCTTGTACAACAATATGTATATGGTGGTATATGTGAGCACTTCCATGTTTTAGAGAAATGCCGACTCATCCTCCCAAGAATTTTCGGATTTTTTAAAAAGGGAGCTTTTTTAATATTCCATTTTCTGGAATCCGATAATTTTTTCAGACATACCACTATGTAGACTCTCTTCTAGACCCCTTGGGCAACAATTTGTATATGGTGGTATATGTGAGCACTTCTATATTTCAGAGAAATGCCCACTCATCTTTCCCAGAATTTTCAGATTTTTCAAAAATGCGATTTTTTAATATTCCATTTCCTGAAATCCGGTAATTATTTCAGACATACCACTATGTAGGCTCTCTTCTAGACCCCTTGGATAACAATATGTATATGGTGGTATATGGGAGCACTTTCATGTTTTCCCGAAATGTTCACTGTAGCCACTGTTAATCTCTTAACAGTACTCTGTTAACGCAAAATTTGAGCATGTGAAAAAAGTATGGTTGGTGTCTTGGCTTTTCAAATTCGAATATATCTTCACACACATGTTTTGACACACCTGGTTTATAACCAATTTGTGGATAATTTGATGGTTTCTGGAATAACAACCTCATTTGGGCGTCCACTGCTCTCTGCATCATTTGTGATGGTACGACCACGCTTAAATTCAGCAAACCAGTACTCTGCCGTTTACCCGACGGAGCAGAGTTCGAATAATGTTTTCAAGGCATTGTTTGGTTTTCACGGTATTTTTTTAAATTAAAAAGCAAGGCTTTATCAAAACTCGAAATTCACTTTTTTCCATTTTTTTTTTAATAACAAAAGTTGCTTCACACAAATTGCTATAACTCTTATTGAATGACCTGTTATAGTAGGACTGGACATGTAAGTCATATATACATTATTGAATTTTTGTTATTGATGTTTTATTATTTTAAGCAATTTTCTCTTAAATAAAATTCCAAGTGTTTATTAATAAAATAAAAAAATGAAAATAATTTTTTTAAAATTTATTTGAAATTTTTTGTTTACTATTAGAATCTAATAAGACGATTTAAGCAAAAAAATCTCAAATAAACACATTTTTAAAAGATTTTCAATTTCTTTTATTTATGTTTTTCTCAATGTTTTCTAAATAGCCAATACGACATCATAGTACATACTGGTATAATAGATATAAAATAAATGAGAGAATAATAGATTTTTACGCAATTCATTTCTGTTTAAAATTTTTTAAAAAATTTTTTTTTTTGTTTATCAAAACATAGTGTAGTTGTTTTATAAAAATATATACATTATAAAATAAATATAATTTAATTTATTAAAAAAAAACAAATTTTAATTAAAAAAGTTTAGGTTTTGAAAACTACAAAGGGTCATAAAAAGGTCAATGGGGACTTAATATTATTCTATACCTTCTTCATTCTCATCCAATTTCCAACCGGCTTTATGCATGACTTCTTTATTAGAAGATCTTAAAGCTAAAGTCGCCATTTTGTTTTGTATTTATTTATTATATTTTTATTTAAAATTTTAAATAATATTAATAATAAAAAACCTTATTTAATAATTTGCGTTTCTATTTTTTCAAAATTAATATTCAAAATTGTTTTTTGTTTTATTTTAATTCAAATAAATTTTAGGCGAATAACATGATTCGTTTTCTTATTCGAAAAACGAATTCTTTTTTTAAAATAATTTTTATATTTTTAATTTTATTTTTATTTCTTAATATTTCACTACATAAACGTCTATGTGTTCTTTGAATTTTCCTATTTTTCCGTTACTTAAGCGAGCCGTTGCAAAATTTCGACTGGCAAATTTTAATGGGATCTTATTTTTCTATTTGAAAATCGCTTACAAAAATGTTCAATTTTTCTCACTCAATCATTCTTTGTTTCTCTTCTACTCTCTCGAACACATTATTTTATTTTTTTTATTGAAAATCTTAAGATTTTATTTTCAGTTATTTGAACATAAAATTCTGCTCATCATTTGAAAATCGCTTTTATTTGTTTCTTCCATTATTTGCTTGCTTTTTGACCATTACGTGGTGGTGCGTGCTCTCAATTAAAACAAAATTAAGATAAAAATATATTTAAAATTAAACGAAATTGTTTGTTTTAAAAATAAATTAATTTTTTTTTTAATTTAATTTAAGTTCTTTAGTGTTTTGAAAATAGTTTTTGTCGTCACAGCACTCGCTCATTACACACAGAAATTTTATATTTCGATTTTCGCTTCCACTTTTCGTTGTAAGTTTAGTGGTTAATATACAGTAACAATCTGTATGCCCTACAAACTGCATATAAGTATGAATAATGTTTCCATAACTAGAAAAAACATAATCAAAAAGCCATTGAACGACTCAATATGCTTTTGAAGTCATTGAGTTTTGAATTTAAGACATAAAAACAGCTTCTTAAGGACCTTTCACATTTCCTTAAGGCATAATTCCTATAAGTCTTCAGTTGAAAATAAAGGCTAACGAACAAAAATGTACCCACGTTACAGTCACATGTCCTGCTGTTTGAATAGTCAATCAAATTATTCACTTCAATTCTGAGGTTAAATATTTCAGAATACAACTTGACCGCCTGCTAACATGGAAAATCCACCAGTTGACGCAAATAAAATTGAAGGCGACACGACTGGAAGTTTCTTCTTTATAATTCGATTTTAGAACCAATCTGATGCTATTGCAGTATGGTTATGAAATCTCAGCTTCAAACATTGAACGAATTTAAAGACACTATCGAACGGTCCCACCACTCACTTACACGCCCTCTTCCGATCACGAAGGGCTCGTCCCCATGACGTGAAGACACGTAAACACTACAGTGCGAACTATAGTGGATACAAGCATATAAGTTATGACAACGATGACGCGAATAAGCTACAGAACTTAATCACAAGCTGAACATAAAACAGTTGATAAAGGGTCCGCCATCTAACGGTTTATTGTCAACTAGTGATTATTTCGTGAATGGTAACACTTAGCTCATGTCTGACTTGACAGATAATTAGTTTCATCCTTACGCTGAACGAATACGGTTGTGTATACGCTCAAACAACGCTGGGAAATATTGCGACATTACTTTGAAAATCATGGTAATGTTGCAGAATCAAAAATCATCTTTTCAGATGAAGGTCATTTTGATTTTGGCGGGTATGTAAACAAGCAAAATTGTCACATTTGGGGCACAGGAAACCCGCACGCATACATTGAAAAGCCGATACACCCAAGACGAGTCACTGTTTGCTGCGGATTTTGATCCAGAGGCATAATTGGGCCATTTTTCTTCGAAATGAGCACGGAGTGGCCGTTACAGTCAATGGCGATCGTTGTCGGGTCATGTTGAACGAATTTTTGTTCACAAAAATTGAAGAGGAGGATATTAGCAACATTTGGTTTCAACAGGACGGCGCTACGTGCCACACAGCCGAAGCTACACTCGATGTTTTGCGCCCTGTTTTTGAAGATCGCAAATCAGCCGCAGAGCTGATGTCGTTTGGCCACCTCGGAGCTGCGATTTGACGTCGTTGGACTATTATTTGTGGGGTGCCGTCAAAGATAAGTGTTACGCCAACAAGCCAGAGACAATTGACGCTTGACGATAATGTGCTTAAAAATTGGACCGATCGTGTAGGCTACTGCATGGCCAACCAAGGCAGCCATTTGAATGAAATTATTTTCCATTATTACCCGGAAGGATTGTACTTTCAAATGAAAAAAGAAATTTGAGAAAATATTCAGTAGTTTTTTATAGCATTTTCAAAAAAAAAAAAAAAATTATTTGGCGGACCCTATATATGTACATACTTAAAGCCATAGTTCGCTCGTTTTATGACTCCTGCTAGTGAGTTTTATTTTGTAATTCGTAAGCAAGAGTCAAATTTTTTGCTCGACTCGTAATCACACTAGCAAAAATCATATTTTTTGCTCAAAATATTTTTTGTTCGGCTCGTGAGCACAAATTTAAAATTCTTTAAATCTGTGTTTACGAGCTTTGTCCTTTAACACGTGAGCACGAGTTTTATACTGCGAACGAATTAAAAATAAGCAAAAAAGGATCGAAAACGAGCAATTCATTTCAATGCATGTTGTTTGTGTAAGATTAAATGCATTCGTATGTGTGTATGTATGCATATCTTGTGTGCAGCGACCAATAAGTATCACACACATGCATGTGTGTGTAATATAACAAACAACATTCATTAAAAAGAATTCCTTGTTTTCAACTCGTTTTGAAAAAGACTCATTTTTTACGAACGAATTCAATTGGAGCACTCTTCCTGCTCTGCTTAAAGCTAATAAAAATGTAATCTACATGAAAGTGTTATAAAAATACATCCTACAAAATTAATGTTAGATAGCAGATGTTAGAAATAAAGTCAATAAACTCGTCAAGTAAATTGAAATCATTGCACAATCTACGGAAGGGAATCGAAATCGCTTAATTCGTCCTGTAGAAGTCCAGCGAAAGAGGACGGCAATGCGGGAAAATCGAACAGGAATTCTAAAATTCAAGTTCAGAAGTAAAATCTTAGAATCAATATCAAGCGCCAAAAAAAAAAAATAACCAGAACTTCCCTCCTACGTTCTACTGTACGAAGTTTAATCAGGCCCAACCTAGCCTCATACGAAGGAAATCTTTCAACATAATTCAATTGAAAGCCATGTAAACAGAATAATAAAAACTGCTTTTGCACTAATTCAACTGAATCAATATGGCACCGATAATAAGAATTCCAAACATACTCCAAAATTGGCCTAACAAGTGATATGTATAACTGTCTTGCAATGAAAACTGCCAGGACCATTTCTTGACAAAACCAAGAACAGCCCGAGCCTTACTAGTAGTCATGTTAGTGATAGTTTCCTCTCCAATAACACACCTATATCAAGAAAGGAAGTAACGGTCTCTAACTGGTAAGAATCAATTACATACCTGAAAAGAATACCACTCCTGCGGGAAAAAACATATGCTTACATTTCGGCAGGTTAATATCCATCAAATTAATTCTGCATCAATCAACAAGAACATCAATACTTCGTTGCAAAATAGTCTGCCAACAAATATCATCTGAAGAATAAGATTACTAAAGTCAGAAAATAAATCAGGAAAGTCATTAAGGAATAACAAGACCAAGAGCAGACCCAAATGGCTACCCTGCGGAAATCCGAAAGAAACATACACGGTCTTAGACAACGTATTTCGAAACAAAAGTTTCTGAGTCCTAAAGTAGAGGTAAGAGTCTATCAAACGATAAAGTCTATCAGAAAAATCAATCAGTGCAAGTTTATGAAGCAAAATCCTATGATCAACCCTATCAAAGGCCTTACGAGGTTAATAATGTCACCCTTTCAATATGGTTTTTTGGTTAGGCATTGTCGATCTTCCCTTCAAAAAACTATGTTAAAAGGATGATATTATTGACCTCGTAAGGCCTTTGATAATCTTCAAAAACCCATGTGGAAAGGGTGACATTATTGAGTTACCAACTTCTCCATTAGTTTAGGAATAGTACTGAGCTTGGCAATACCCCTATAATTTGATATATTCGATCTGCCACCCGACTGCAACAGAAATATTAAAATGCGATGATAATAACCTATTTCTAAAAGTTTATTAAAGATAAATGTTAAGGGACCACTCAAAACATCTGCACAGCACCTCAAGACATATGCAGGAACCCCGTCGGGCCCTGGCAAGAGTGTAGATTTCAGCCCAGACAAAATTTATGAATAGACTCACCACAAAATTGGTGAATGAATATTAGAAATTGACATACTTCCCACAAAATATGGTTAAGAAAAAATTTTCCCCGAATTGCGACTGATAACAAATGCTCCATTGTTTATAAGAAATTTGAGTATTCATAAAGACCTAATCCTGTCCATGGCAGGATATAAAATCAAAAGTTAACTGCGGTGTGGGATCTAATACTATCTGCGGCCAGCTTGGGATTGGTATTAAATAACTTTAGTTGTTTTAAAGCTATAATATTTGTGGCAATGGTGCCTGTAGGGTACTGTATTCGTAGCAATGTTGGCATTTTTGTTGAAAGCTAGGTGGCGCTTCTTTTATTATATTCACACTACTACATCTTGATCAGACGGAGTAAGAATAACCTGTCAAAGCTGGGTCGTCTGTCTAACACTACTTTAGTTTGAGTTTAGTTTGTGCATAGAGACAGTGGTTAGTCAGAGCGGGAACTGCTTTTAATACTTACCACGATTGTCAGTCGCAATTCCGCTGGGGTCTATTAAAGGTAGTAACTTCAGATCCTTTATTAGAAGGAATATAACGATGTTGCTGGCAGTAATATTCTGACAGTTGGTACTAGGTAAGCATGCGAATTGACTTGAACTTCTCTTTAACGACTATTGTTGCAGTTGCAATGAGTATGTAAAGCCGAGAAAAGGTCTTCCACCTTCTCCGTAAATGCGTGGTCCTAACCGTCGAATGTAACAACATCCTTAGCAAATACATACTTTCCAGCCAGTTATCTAATTGTAGACTTTATAGCCTTATCAAAACGAAGTCCTTTCAGTTTTACTTGGCTGTTTGCATACATGGTAACTATACGCATGCAATTTCAATAGTTAAAAAGTAATTTTTCTGCGTACATATCGTTGTGGGTGTACCAGCACAAGCAAGATCAAACCATTAGTTCGCCCAAAAAATGTCGTTCTCCAAAAATAGTGAATAAAATCCATGGGATGATATTGAACAATCAGAAAAAAAGAAAATTCATAAGCTGGTTAAGCTCTACTGCATTTGCTTATACTCAACCATAACGTATGGCCAACACTTTAAAAGCATTTTTGCCCATGTTCAGGTACAATCCCAAATAGTTAATCTAACACAATACACTAGATAACAGAAAATAATCGAAGTAGTAGGTTTCTTCAGGTACGAATAAAATCTAGGATAGGTCTGTGAGACAAACATAAAATAATGAAAACAATAGGTTACTTCGAGCACAAAAGAAAGGCTAAGATTTTGAAAAAGTTTGTAATGTATGCATGGGTAATATAAGGTCCAATTTTAACCCCTCACAATATTATTTAAACTTTATAAAATGTTGCTTTCTGAGTTCCGTTGCAATAGACTACGTTATGATTACCAGGTTTTTCGGTTGGTTTTGATACGACAAAAAATACCAGTATAAGTTTATGGGCACTGTAGTGTAGCTAATTGATCAGTCAGGAAAGCTAAAGAGGCTCTGCTGAAGAGATAGTAAATGAAAAGAAATGTTGTTTCAGTGTTAGGGAAAGCGATAAAAAAATGGATTCTACAGTATAAAAATCGGCTTAATACCATATATAGAGCCATATGACTTGATTAGAAAGTTTCCACCAGCATAAGGTTACCATATCCCTGGTAGCGTGGTGTAGTGCTTAAAGTGTTCACATATAACATAAGCATTCCAGGTTAAAATATTGGCAAGGGTAAGAACAATTTTCATCGCGACTTCAGATTTTTAAATAATTAAAAGATTTTAGCTCCACTCCACTACTCCTCTACCTTAATTATAATCCAATTGAAGTGTGGCAGCTGTAATCCTTCAAGTCTCTTCAAGAAACTAACATGTATCATTTATTCGATATGTGATATTTTGTATCTTTGCTAGTTTTAACTAAGTATAGCAATGATTTTGTTCTAAAGCTTGGAACACACGATTGTCTCAAATGTACCAAAATGACATATTTGTATTGTGCTTTATTGCCGCAGAATATTAGCTTATTATCATCATTCTGAGTAGGAACTATTCCAGCAAATCCACTGCCATCCTAATGAACACTAGCAAATCTGAAATCATAATGGAAGATATGTTTCCCAATGGGACCCTATGTCTCTCTTAACATTTCCATCTGAATCTATTGAAAACCCCACATTCACACAATATGTGCTTTGTTGTCTCTGAAACCAGTGAGCATATTCTACAAAAATTTACAATGACCCGTAAGAAATTCTGTTAGGAGTTTCAAATACGGCTTCTTTACTTGAGAGCCTCAGAGCGAAGCCCAAATTGCTTACTAATCGTCGCCATAGAGTGGCGAAGTCCCTTTTGAGCTTTCCAGTGTTCCAAGCATCTGGCGATTTCCTTATCCTTGATTAGATGGTAGTAAATGGTTTCGATTTACAGAATATTAAAATTCTCCTAAGTATTAAACGAAAATAAATCAAAAAATGTAAATATTGATACATATTGCCCATATCAATTGTCGCACAAAAACACAATATAGTTTGGAGCATATTTTATATTTTTGTTAACACATACGATTGTCGCACCAATAATTGGTGCATTGTATCAATCGTGTGATGCCAGCTTTAGTTGTCTATAAATTATTGTGCCAGCAAAACTCTGCACTAACCGGAGCAGAGTATTTAGTTCCGCTTTATAATATTGAACGACATACTACTCCTATATCTGATAACAATTTCGATTTTAAAATTTTTTGATTCTTTAATATGTTTCAAGAAAAACTGGGTTTAAAAAAAGGATCAATATCATATTGATTTGTTTTCTTCAAAGTGTTACAATGGCTAACACAACCCTAACATATTGCCAATCCTCTTCTATGTATGGTGTTACGCTAAAGTACTATATCTGCCTTTCTTTGTGGGATACCACCTATTAAATTCACCATTATCCCATAGAACTTTTTTATTTTTCTCTAAATCTCTCTTGTTCACATATTACTTGTTTTACTACCATTTTTCCAATTTCGTTGTTACTCGTAGATCAGCTGCTGTTGCTTTTTTTAAATTTTCTGAAATCTTTTATCGGGTTTTTCCTCTGTGTCTCTGTTTGCATGAAATTTTATGCGTTTTCTTGTGGTTTTTGTTTCACTTTTTGTATTCATTTTCAACAACCACTAACAGACACGTGCTACAGTTTATTTTGTTTATTTTTGCCTACACTGCGGCTGGGGGTACTGGGACTGCCTCAATTGGCTTAGAAAATCAAGAGAACATTATAATTGAAGGGCATGATATAGAGAGGGAGGGGGCAAAAGAAATTCAATGTAAACAACTTTGTTTGGAAATACAAAATATTTTGAGCGGTTTTACATTCAAAATATAAAATATGTATCTCTTTAAACAAAAAGTTTAAAATTAAGTTATAAATTATATACGAATATGTCTTAATAAAATATTGATTTCACACATAGACTCGTATATTATAAAAAAATTGAAAATAAGGTGACCAACTGTTTTGATTTTAAAACAAATAGAAATTGAATAAATTTAAAATTGAGTATGGATAGGCATATAGGCAAAAAAATAGGTGTAAAAATTTATTTTTGACTTATTAGAAAATGTAATGATTCACAACCATGCAAAAAATACCAAACCGATTATTGTTTTAAAAAGAAAAAAGGGAAATCCCGCTGAAGCAAAAAAATAACGTTGAAACACGAGGTGAACATAAAGAGACTTTAATAACTCAGACAAACGCGATCCCTTTAAGTCATCTAAGGTGATTGCTAGAGCAATTGGAAATATAGTGTCATCACTAAAGGTGCGAAGAAGATTGCAGAAGGCAAGCTCGCAAGGTCCCTCTGCTTAGAGCAAATAATTTAAAGATTGCTGTCGATCAGAGGGAGAACCGACGAAACCAGAATCAATTTATTTGGGAACGACGCAGAAGGAAAGTTACGTCGGCGAAAAGATGAAGAGTTTGATAACAGATACATACATAAACATCATAATGTCATGGTATGGGGTTGGTCCAACTCATCGAATAGAGTTAACAATGGACAAATTTGTATACAAAGATTTATTAGAGAAAGTCATGTTACACTTTGCCGAAAAATTAAATGTCTCTGATACAGAAATTTCCACAGAATAACGATTCAAAACATTCATCAAAGTTGGTGAGTGCATGGTTTCGTCAACAAAAGGCAAACTTTATGGAATAACCAAGTCAGTCTCGCGACTTAAACCAAAACAACAACTGATAAGTTACAGAAAATATATACAATGGTAAGGAAGAGGGTAGAAGCCTAGAACAATCAATTGAGGTAATTGAGGACAAAATCAACAGTCTCCAGTGTTAAAAACCGGAACCAGTGCTTATCATACCAGAAGTTTCCAGCAGAATAAAAACACTGCTTTGATGGTAGCTCACCCCTATCCGTATTTAAATTCCAATTCGAGACAGTGGCGAGTAGAAACGGATGAGACGATGAAGAGAAGGCTCTCGAACTAATATTGGCGTTAAAAGGTGCTGCAGCAGTGATTCTCGAAACTATGCCATCCAGCTGCAGAAACAACTACAGCGAATTATGATAGCGCTGCAGCGTAAATTTGGCGACGAGATCTGTACCGCATGGAATTAAGGTGCCGAAGGCAAAAGGCTAATGTATCATTGCAAGACTTTGCTATGGAGGTCGAGAGATTGGTACAGCTTAGTCATCCAGGGGAGGCCCACCCATTAGTAGAGCAAATTAAGACCCACTGGGTTGTATTGGATTTCATGATGTTTTTTTGGCTTTAATTGGGTTTTATAATGGTATAAGGGACCCCGATATTAAGTATGCGGTGTGTGCTGCTCATAAGGTGGTAGTGCGCCTTTTGGCCGAAAAAGAGCAAAGGGCAAACGAAGTGCCAAAAATCTGGCAAGAGTGGTCATTTTCAAAGGCACTGTGCAAGATTTGCGTCACCATGGAGATATGACAAATGGAAGAACACTAGCTATAGAAAGCCCGAAGAATTTAGTAACAAACGTCTTACCAATGGAGGACAGCCGCATAAAATGGGCTTAGGTGTACACGATAGAGTACAAATAAATGAACGCAGTAATGTAAATGAGGGTAATCATAATAGCGATGGTTATCACAGAGGCTGTGACATGAAAAGATTGCCACGTAACAGTGAAGATTATTACTGGAGTGGAAAAAGTAGAAACGAAAGTAAGATAGCCGCTGATAAAACAGGTGATAAAGCCAAAGAGACCATTATCAATATCAGACAATTACATCTGGAGGTTAACGAGTACTGGTCAACGACTCAGAGGAGAGATCCTGTACTGACGAGGATAATAGCGGCTAAGGAAAAAGCAGACGACCTACTAGTAAGGACATATCAGCAGATAGCCCTCTAAAAAAGACTTATTGAGCTCAATGGGATAGTTTAAAGCTGATAGATGGATGACTATACCGAAGCTATGAAAGTGCAGACGGCAATACAGCTCCCAATCTAATAGTAGTTCCTTCCTCAAAACTGAATGAAATTTTAAATCGGTCTCATAAAGAACATAGCGGAGGGCATCTTAGCGCGTTGAAGACAGTTGAAAAATTCAAACAGCGTTACTATTGGGTTGGATGCAGGCAAGCTGCCGCCGGATAGATAGCAAACTGCACTGAATGTATTGCGGCTAAAAATGCAGTCAGAACAAGTCAGAATCATCTGCAGAAATATAAAACAATCAATCACCAGTCGATAATGCCAAGCAAAAGGAAAGTCCCAAAGAAGAAATGGACTGTGATAGATTGACAGCCAGGTATTATCGAGACTTTTTCATTTAAAATAATTTAATTTCTCACGAAAATTCTTTACTTCCTTAAAATAATAAAATATCTCAGGTCCCTTCAAATAAGCATATTTTCCTGATACTACTCGTGTTGTTATATTGCGCGGATAAATAGACTTGTGAAAGCGGATGAAGCTGTTCTTTGTAAGATATAGGGCCCATTCTGCCCTTGCGACGAGTACGGGCAACGAATGAATCACGGAATGCATGAAATTTATGCTGAAATTGATGTCGTTCAACGCTACAAAGTACAACGTTTACGTTGGCATGGAAATATCCTGCATGAGTAAATATGCTCTTGTAAAAAGATGATTTGAATTTTTAACCGAGGGAAGGCGAAGAATAAGACGACCGAAACTGCAATAGGAAGATCAGGTTGAGAAAATCTTTAAAAACTTCATGGGAGAAATTTGAGAAAGAGCGCATACAATCGAAGCACTTGTAATTCTATTCGTAATCAGTTTACGGACCTGAGGGTTGTAATATAAATATGTAAATATGTAGCTAATAAAGAAGAGAATAGAGCAAAAAGCTTTATTTCACATTTATGCTCAGAATCTACTAAAAAAGTCCTGTCTCGCTTTATTATATCAAATTTACATATGTGTGATATCATCGTGCTGACAGAGTCTGAGTGAAAGATGAAATCGGGAGTCCTCTAATTTAGGTGATCTTGATTTTTATTTTGATAAATTAATATCTAAAAAAATACCTACTGGTCGCAAAAATCTTTGATAAAGGGAAGTCTCTGATATATATAAGTAAAATGTTAATCGGTCGGAGAAATAAGTATTAACGAAAATACAAGGAATGTATGCAGGTATATTAAAACAAGGAGTCAATTGAGGTGTATCCCATGTAATGAGTTAAACTGATAGATTTTTCACTTGTTAGGGACGGGAATGATTCAAGATAAGAAAATATTGAAACGTTGCCTAGCTAGTGTTTTAAGGAGAGCGGGAAGTCATTTACTGATCTTCATATAAATTGAGTGGTTTTGAAAACACATACTGGAAAGGCAAATGCGTCACCGGACATATTTACTACTTTGCATTCTATCAATTTAAGCAATTCTTTGACTGTAGATATGACTACTTCAGAAAGATCTTTTGATTTTTTAGATACAAAACCCAATTAAATAATTTTGTTTATTGTTAGTTTCTCATTTTGTGTAGATTTTTATTACAAGATTTCATTACGAAATTTTTACAAAATTATAAACATGCCCTTACATGAGCGGCATCAGGTGGGTGTTACATAATTAAATCGACCACAAAAGGCCACGTAATTATTTGCTGTTTCCGTCTGTGAAGTTGCTTTAAAAATAAGAAACACAAATTTATGTGGGTTTTTGTTTATTTTTTTTATTGTAAATATTTATCTTTAATATTATGGTTTTATTTTTATTGAGGTTTTAAATTAAAGAAATTTTAGTAAAATTAAAAAAAAGTAAATCATTCTTAAAACTAATTGTTTAAAAAATATTAATAAAATTAAAAATTAAACTTAGACCTTAAACAAAAATTAATTGAAATTTTATAAAAAAGCTTTTAAGCTTAATAAGCTTGTTTAAGGCTTATAAGTATGTAAGTATGTATGTATGTATGTAATATTATTGAATTATTTGTATTTTATTTTATTTTTTTGTATTAAATGATTAGATTCTATTATTAAAGCTTACTTGGCTAAAATGCTATTTTCGAAATGTGAGTTTTAATTTTGTTATTTTTTAAAGAGAGCACCTTCGGGAATTACTCTACTGAATTGTTAAGTAAACTCTTGTTCACATTCCTCTTCTGCTTTGTTGTTTTACTCTTAATGTTTAAATGTGTAATTTAGTATTAGAAAATGTTAGAAAATAAACTTCTTTCTCTCTCTTTACTACTTTTTAAAATATTATTTTCATTTGGTTAATACAAAAATTATTAAAATTATTTTTTAAGAGAAAAATTAATATGAAACAGAAACATCTCTCTTCCTCTCTCTCTCTCTCTCTCTATCACTCTCTTCTCTTTCAATGTTTACGTCTTACATTCGCCGATAGAGCCGATTTGGAGGCACTAGTCGTTGAAGAATTTCTTAAAGACGATTGATCATCCTTGAGATAATCATGGCGGCGTGAACGTACAGGTTCGACTTTTTTACTTGTGCGCGTTAAAGTCGACGTAGTACTGCCGTTGCTATGCAAAGGCTTACGAGGCAGTGTTGACATCTAGAATTAGGAAAAATAAGTTATGTTGTCGTGCTGTAACTCAGACACCCACTTACCGTTTTATTTTGTTCCTGAGAGTAATTGATTTCATAGCCTTCGCTTATCAATTTGGGTTTCCATGGTGCCAACATTGATACCGATCTAGACACAGTACGTGTCATAGGCTGTAAAGATTGATTTTTGGATGATTGATTCTTATTGGAACGTAAATCATCCCGGGAGATGGAGCGGCGTCTTAAATGATATGGCTGTGGTATGGCACCTACGGTGGTAGCATGTAAATACACTACACTACGTTGACTATGTAAACTGGATTCGCCTTCGGTTCCAGAGCTTTCAGCAGGATAACGATCACGTTCTCTGTAAGAAAAAATAAAGAATCTGTTAGAAATCGATGTCGCTAAAAGAAGTGAAAAGTATAGCTGTCTCGAGTCATACAAATCATGATTCAATTATAATACCAATAACAGTACAAATGAGATCCAAATACTTCCGATGTGGCTTCGGACAGAATAAGAGAGGAGGAAAGTAATAAAATAAATTATTAACCATAATGATAAAGCCTTGTGGCTTTGGACAAATTAATCTAAAGAGATCCATAGAAAGGGAAATATGTCGCAATAAGGCGTTATTCTTCTAGCTCGTTACGGTGATTCAGAAAGTGTGAGATCAAAATTTCCCCTCTACATCACGGAAACTATGAAAACAGTTGTTAAAAAGACTAATTTTCTTAGAATGAGACCCAAATCCACAGTTAACTGTTGCAACATCCACTACACGAGTCATACTCGTGCTCTGGGAAAAGCCCAAAATTTCGCATTTTTAGACCTGACTTCGCGAGGATTTTCGTCAATCATCGCTCAGCCTACATTAAGCTAAACGCAAAACATCAGCATTGATACAGTCTAGGTGAAAGCCAAAAATGTATCAATATGTGAAACCTCTCGTCTCACTTCATTTGTAGATAATGTGTCTTTTTAGCAGCCACATCCCTTGCTACTTACCTTGACATGGCTCTTCTTTCAGCACTCCGTGCCGGTTTTGGTGGTCCCATCAAATATGGTTGCGTTCGTCTTGGCTGACGCTGAGTACTACTGCTGGTATCACCGCCATTTAGTGTAGACGATGTCGGTCGATCGTTACTACGCCGATAGGTATTCTCATCATATCGTTGTGTACGATCACGATCTAAGCGATCACGTGATAATGTTCTCGAATTAATTAGGCCGCCGCCATTTGGTCGTTTAAGTTGATCTTCTGTCTCAGAGCCGCTCTCGGAAATATCGTCTAATTCTCTTGATCGAGAATAATGGCGTCTCTTGCGGAAATCAACTTCATCGTTACTCTGTTTATCCAAATTATGCATAGAAGTGCTTCTATGGCGGCTGCTGGCATTTGAGGAGTTCTTAGTGGTAGTGCCTGCGGCCAATGTATGACGATAATCTTGACGCTGAGGACTATCGCCATGTATGCGATCAAGATTGTAGGCACTTTGCGAGTATTTTTGTGAACGTGTTAAGGTTGTTGTTAACTTTGGGCGTGATCTAGAACGCAAAGGTATTTTTTATTACAAAAATTTGTTTTTTTTTTCTTATTAAGTTCACGAAACTTACTTGTTAACTGTTGCGCTTTTAGAGATGGTGGGTGGATTTGAGTCCAAATCTGTATCACCGAAAAATCTTAAATTTTTTGTGGGTTGCTGTGTTTTTGGCGCCGGTGAATGTTTTGAATTTTTCGTTCTCTTAAGACTGGATGATTCTGTGATTGGTGTGTTTAACTAAAGTGTGGATATGTTTAGAAGTTTAATTAAGTTTTAGTGAATAATAAAAAGTATGATTTTCGCCATATTTACCTTCTCTTTCGATTTACTTTTTGAACGTCTATCGAGCGATTTAAACCAACTGGTTTTTTCGGGCTTAGCTAATGGTGACTCTTTGCGATCTTTATCCGATGAGGTACGTTTTATTAATAATGGACTAGCTTTGGGTGTTGATAAACGACGACGCATGGATATATCAGTTGCCTAAAAAGGGAAAGAGTTAAAGTAGAAAAGGGAAAAAAAACAAAGTGACTCGATAGTAATAATAGTTTATAAAATTTTTATATTTTAATAGCAGCTGCCAAGGTTATAAGTGGCATCAAACAGTCTAAATCTTTGTCGGGTTTTTATTAATAAGTCCTTAAGAACTGATTGTATGAAGAGATTTGTGGCATTGCGACTTCATCACTACTTTCAATAGACGACGTTATATGAGTCATGACTGCATAGTCTGAGTGTAGTACTCACTTCTTTCTTTGGTGTATAGGTTGCGGTGTAACTCCACATTGAATCAATAGTAGTTGGCCTCAACCATAGGCAACATAGGAATTTGAGTTTAAAACTTTACAACATCGGATTTCCAAATCACGACGCTGCATACCATAAAAGCAGCGTAACGCTGGACTAAGTGAATTCGCATCGTACTGGATTACTGAGCCTCAATATTAATCATAAGAACTCGTTTCGGGTTTTAGTTTCATTAAAATGGCGCTACATGTCGTACAATGAGTGTAACGATAAGGCGACTTGTTTACACTTCTTTGGTATAGATTTTTAATCTTAATCTACCATCAGATCTTCACTACGGTAATATATTCAAGCGTTAGTTGCAAATAAACTGAGTCATGTAATATCTGAGTCATCTGAAGATCGTGTGACATGGTGATTGGTTCTAATTTGTTCTAAATGATGAAGTACTACCCCCGTGTGTTGGTCCCATCGTTTCGATTTGAGTGTTTTTTGTTAGGTTGCTACATCTGTTGTTGATATTCCCACTAAATCTTAGCATCATAACCTGACATTTGCAAAAGCTACGCAGCCAAGTGTGCTGGCGATTTCGTGCAATTTTGACCGTAATGTGGTCACAAAAGACATGATTTGCGAGGCTGAATTCAATCTCACATTCATCAAAAGGATCATTACTGTAGACGAGATGTGGATTTATGAGTACGACTCGCAATCCAGACATCAGGCAGGTAAATGGCATACACCAAATGAGTCAAGAAAGAAGGCAATGCTCATGGTTTTCATGGATTACAACGGTGTAATGCACCATGAATTCTTGCCAGAAGGCCAGACAGTAAATAAAGAGTTTTATTTAGGCGTTATGAGACGTTTGCGTGAAGCAATTCATCGAAAGAGACCAAAAATGTGGGCAGAAATCTCGTGGATTTTGTGCCATGATAACGCAACGTCGTACAGTGGCATAATTATTCGACATTTTTTGACGAAAAATGCAACAAATACCATCCAACAGCCACCGAATTCATCTGATTTGGCTCTCTGTGACTTCCTTCTGTTCAATTGGGTTAAAAACCATTACGGGTTTCAGCAGCTGTTTCTAAAATTGTAAAAAATCGCCAACACACATACATAGCTTTTTCAAATGTCAAGCTATGACGCTAAAATTTCGCAGAGACATCAAAAACAGATATACCAATTCACCAAAAAAGAGAACTCAAATCGGAACGATTGGACCGCCACACGGGTGTTATTCCGGAAACTTTTTGATCAGGGTAGTATATACTGTTATTATCAATGGTCTTCGCTACTGATATACTATTTAATATATATACTTCGATACCGTAAATCATGGAGAAATTTGGAATGCTAATGATATCTGACGGCTACGTTATAGGCATTCTGATATGTCAGAAAACATCGGAAGGCAGCGCTGAAGCCTGTAGATTAATAAGAAAAATGCGGGTGAACGCAAGCTGCCATATTAACGGTTCTAGGACTGACTTTGTGCAACAAACAAATAACACCAAGAGCACGTTTGAAGCCACAATTGCCAGAGATTTAAATGCAATTCAGGTCTTTATTAATACACTGGTGCATATTCCTATAAACGCACTTAATTTTTTTCTGTATTTTTGTTATGTCTTTGTTGTTCTCATCCAAAAGCAAAATTTAACTATTTTAATGAGAGACAACTTAACGGTACTTTTTAAAAGTAAACAATTTTTTTTTCTTATTTTTGTTGTTTGCCTTAATTATGCGATCAAATGTTCTTGGTGCTATTTTAAGTGGAAGATTCGCATAAACGCACACTCGAAATTTGTTTTTAATAAAGTGACCAAAAATAAAATATTATCAATTTTAGTTTTTTTTTTTCAACCAAAGGTACGTTTCTAATAGTAATATCTCAATTTACTGTAACTTTTCCTATTTTAATCAATAAATTTCATCACTTTTAAAGATGCCTAAGGGAACTTTTTTGTCCGATCAAGAAAAGATTCAAATTAAATTTTTTCACAACCAAGGATGCTCTAATAGAGAAATTGGACGTAAAATCGGTCGTTCGGAAAGTGTGGTTCGAAATTTCTTTAAGAAAGGTCAAAATTATGGAGTTCGCAAATCAACAAAGGGTAATACAAAACTAACAACAAGACAACTTAATCTAATAAAACAAGAAGCAACCCGCAACAAATTGAATTCCACACATTTAAGGAATAAATCAAATCTTCCTGTGACTTCCAAACACGTTGCACACAGTAAAAAGTAATTTTCTCTGACGAAAAAAAATTTAATTTAGACGGTCCAGACTCATACTCATGCTATCGGCACGATTTGAGATCTAAAGATGTTCGGATGTCAAAACGTAATTTCGGTGGTGGCAGAGTTATGGTTTGGGCAGCGTTTTCTGCAGTTGGCAAGTCGAAAATTTGTTTTGTTCCGACAAAAATGAATAGTTCGACTTATAACGAACTGTTGGAAGATGCTCTTCTCTCTTTTATGGACGAAAAAATGGATGAAGATTGCATTTTCCAACAAGATAATGCCGCAATCCATGTTTCTAAGCAATCGAAATCTTGGTTCAATGAACATGGCATTCCTTTGTTGGACTGGCCGGCTTGTAGTCCGGACTTAAACCCAATGGAAAACTTGTGGGAATACATGGCCCGTAAAGTTTATGCAAATAATGCCCAGAATGAAGGCATAAAGACTGTGACAGAGCTGAAACTAAGAATTAAACAAGTCTGGGAGGAAATTGATTCCGATCTGCTTAAAAAATTAGTGAAATCAATGCCAGACGGTATTTTTGAAACAATCCATAACAAAGGATCATCCACACATTATTAATAATGCTACAATGGCCCAAACATTAAAGTGCGTTTATAGGTAAATACCCTTAAAAATGGCTGTTAATATCGAAAATTAAGTAAAAAAAAAAAATAATTAAAGTACAAATGAATTTTTTTTTGTAAACAATCTTTTAAGTGGTCTTAACTAATTTAATACACAAATTTATAGCCCCCTAAATATTTTCTTGTTTAATTTTTACCTTTTTTTTAAAAAAAAAGTAGTGTGCGTTTATAGGAATATGCTCCAGTGTAGATGTCTAAAAACAACAACCAATTCTTCTAGTCTCCAACTTTAATCTATAGAACATGACAGAACAATCTTCTACTACTTCTGAAATTCTTAGTCGTAAGTGAAATAAAATTAGGCATACATTTCGAAAGCCAGAGTATTATTTGGCGCGAACAGCACTTGACTAGGATTTTCAAGGTAGCCGGGAGACCCGCCTAGACCGGGTGAAGGCAAATCGACATTGAAATTATGAAAATACAAAAACCAAAAAATTTTAGAGCTCAATAGCATTTGTATCTATAGCCATGTGCTCAAACCTGGAAGGACGGTAATGAGGTTCTAAGAGCAGTTCTTGAAAAGCCTGTTAAACATGTCTCTGTATTATAAGCCTTGTCATTTAGAGGCGGGATTGAGCCATTTTTTGCACACTTCCAGCTGGATATGTGTGGTGTCGATTTGCTTTTTCCCATGTTGACTTGTGTTCACTGCATTAAAGCAGAACTGATTTAACACGTGGGTTGAATATTCTGAGCTAAGTTTGTCTGTATATATGTGACCTTCTCCATACTGACTGCAGTCCTCCGAATGCCACTCTTGCTTTATTGAGCGTGTTGTCTACGTCTGTTTCTGCGCCGCCATTTGTAGCCATTGTACTTCCAAAAGCTATCTACATACACAACTGGTAGACCTTGTACCATAATTTTTCCCGTACTAGTATTGCTTATTGGAAATCTTTTTCGAGAGTAGGGAAATTTCATCCGCACACTACAAGTCTGCGAGATGGCGTGAGAGACTCCATGTTATTCCTCTTCTCCTTGAACAGACTTTGTTCATTATGTCATCCAGCACGATGGTAAATAGCTGAGGTGATAGAAGAAGAATTAAAAGTTCTGCATCCTCATAGATCGCTCAATTCGAATTATTTATTGGGGTACTTCTTCTGCGCACAGTGCTTCCCATATTGCAGATTGTCTGATGGTATCAAATGCTGTCTTGAAATCGAGGAACAGTAGATACAGGGGGTATGCCATTATATAGATTGTTCAATGATAATGCGTGTAGTGTTGGCAGCTTCTATGCGAATAGACGTAAACAACTTAATTTTGTCCTATTAATAACCCTCAACGCTCCATTGGATCTGCTCGCGTTTAAGTATTGCTATAATATTGACCCTTATCTTGGTTGGCGTATATGTTGATAAAGTTGTATGTATGATAGGGTTGATTGTAGTGCATTATTAATTATTTAAATGAATTAGCTTTTATTTCGCTTAATCCTATCCAGGATGAAGATAGGAGAAAACAAAGTTCTTATCATTATATAGGTAAAGTTCCATTTCATTATATAGAGAGTTACAAACACAATTCTTTTGAAAATATTTTCCCTTAAAAACCCTTGTATTACGCTTCTGGATTAATCTTTAACTAATTTTTTAATTGTTTTATATGTTTTACTTGAAGCAGTTATTTTATATATGCCACGCCCACTTTTAAACATAAAATATAAAGTAAAAGAAACCACTCTGAGTGGCATAATATCGCAGGCCAAATTTGGCTTACGGATGGCTTAGAACAGACTGGGTGCGAAGTAAGTTACAAGTTTAACGTGAGCATCACCGCGCTGGTATACCACAGTGCTTAAGGCATGAGTGAATACAATGCGTTCACCAACGCCCCCAAACATGATAAAAACCACAAGTGAGTATCAAATTTGATGGCAAGTTATTTGGACATGACTTCTACCTTGGTAAAGTGTCGGAGACTGTTTAAAATTCCTACCATTAAGAATGTAACACCGCATCCAGCTAGCGCGCTAGCCGCGATTTGGTTATAAGCTACAGCCACCGTCTTGCTCCCATAAGGGGCCCTTACCATAGTCGGACAGGGACCTAGGTCCCTTGGGTACTTGACACCTGTTGTATCAGAATTAAGCCTCTAGTCAGACTTTGTGGCATAAATGCTACTACCAGTTAAAGTGCCAAATGACTCGGTGCTGGTGTTCAAAAACTGGAGGCGAAGTTGGCGCTAGAGTGCTTCTTTCCAATTTATAGAGGAAAGATTATGTGGACAAATAACCTTTACATTTCCAGACCATCTACATTTGCATAAAAAAGCGTCTAAGAAGAAAATGAAAGTTCTTGAAAACTTTGTAATTCGGCGCGGTAAAGGGAAAGTTTTTATGGACTGTCAGATATCTTCCAACATAGCGTGACCTTATTAGTCCCCGGGCTATGAAGGCCACCCAGGAATCGAAAGAGCTGATTGTTTAGCAACCACAGGCATTCGATGAATTTTCATTGGTCTTGAACCACATGTCGGTATCCCTGTGGTATATCCTAAAGCTGGTATCAACTGCTGGGTTGAGGAAGAAAATTTCTCATTGAAACAGCTAGACATGTACTATGTCATTTGATGTTTCACTAACTGAGACAACTAGAATTGCCAGATGCCGCAATCTGAAGCGGTAAACATATTAAACTGCATCAAGAACCCTGCGAATCGTGGTATGTATAGTCTCAATTAAGGAATACAATATTGGCAAGCAATTTATTTGAAATTTGCAATTATTTTTATTGTAAAATTAATGTAAATTCTTAATTATCCTTTCACCTGTCAATATATAACTAATGATGCCTATAGTTTGTATTTCGTATAACGTTTTAAGTCTCTAATACCATGTACACTTAACCTTGATTAGCTCTGGTCATTTACATGTAAAATATGCCATAATTTTGAATTTTACTCAATTAGAAAGGAGTTTTTCAATCGTATACGGTACGATAATAAATTTTACTTTTTTTTAGATTTTGAAAGTAATATTCTAGGATATGAGCACACACACACACATACACACACACTCACTGGCTACTCCCCATAAATGGTACTTAAAGACAACACCTACAAACCCCTTCAAAAAAAATATAGAAAAACAATCCCAAACTAAAACCACAAAAATTGGCCACAAAAATGTATAACGAATACGCAGAGTTATTATGAAAGCCTCGTAGAAATATTCTTAAAAAATACAACAAAAAATATATAAATAAACCAATCCCCTATATAGTGTTTTTTGCTCTCTTTTTTGTTGTTGTTGTTTTTGTAACAATAATAATAATATATTTTTGTTTTAGCCTTTAAATAGTCTTTTAAAACGGTGTATGAACGTACCATACATACTCGTATTAAACAATATACCACCAAAAAGGAGAGTTTGTTACTCATGCCCAGTTGTATTTATTCTTGATTGCCAACAATCAATGATTACAACAACAGCACATAACGAAATAATTCCGAAGTACTTGAATGGTATTATAAATTTGAACCTGTTACTGGGTTTAACTAGACAACAAGAAAAAAACCAGCCACGAAACCAAACACACAAAAAAATAAAATAAAATGAAATAAAACTTGGAATTATATTCTAAATATGCATCCATATTAACCAGCATTAAATCGTAAATACGACTTGCAATTGTTAAGTACAGGTGCCACACCAAAAATAACAAAAACAAAAAAACAAAGGCTTTATTTTCAACAACAAGCCTTAACATACATAGCGAGAAAAAAACATGCAAAAAATCAGTCAAGTTAGCCCATATACTCGTATTACCCTATGTTACAATCTAGTTTTTTGGTATGTTAAGATTCTTGCACGATAGCTAGGGCCGATAATGAATGTGAAATTCGCTATCATGCTTCAAAGTTAACAATAATATTTACTGCAACCTATGGTATTTATTGCGCCCCTTCCGGTCTGAACAAACTCAACAGATCTGCTGCCTTACAAATGAACACCAGCAGATCTGAAATCATAATGGTGGATATGTCTCCCAATAAGACCCAATGTTACCCTAAACACTTCAATCTAAGCCTATCAAGAACCCACATTCACACAATATGTGTTCCGCTGTTTCTGATGTCTGTGAGCACAGTCTACAGACATACATATGCTACCGCTATCCTTTTTTAGATGTGCTCTCAGTCCACAATGGTTCGTAAGAAATTCCGTTAGGATTGATTGCTTCTGGTTTTTTCCCAATCTTTGATCGCTTTGGGATGGTAGTAAGTAGTGCTGTACAGTAAGTTTCCGGACCGATACATGGTGTCACGGCACCATTTCTAGCCAATGCATTACCATTACCATCTATACCACAGTGTCCAGGTGCCCAGAGCAACTGGCCCTTATAACTAAATAAAACCTTATCGTAGCAATGTTTGACAAGTCTAGCTGGGAGTACAGTTTTGGATGGTAGCTAAGGTTTATTATGGTCCGTAAAACTTCAGAGTCCTTTAAGTCAAATTATTAATCTCTGATAATACATATTTGTAATTTGATAACGAGAGACCTATACTCTTCTTAAGACCAACGGTTTTAAGACAGTCTAAAGCGTATTTTTAAGTAGTGAGTAGGAAGGTACCACTGGCACAAACGGGAATGATATGATATTATGGCGAACCCTATACTAGTCGAGGGCTCTACAATAGATCATAATGTACTTCCATGCCCCTTTTAATAATAACACCCTCTAGTAATATCAACAAGTGCATTAACCCATATCAGGCAGAAATATTCAGTCTTCTCTACATGATCACATAGTCATAGGTGCGAAAACATAAGCTTACAGAGCAAGGATTATGCAGTACCTACTTTGAATTTTGACAAAAGACGGTAGAGATGGGAACTCTGTCCGTCTTAATCTTTCGGTTTTAACTCTAATAATCTTAACTTCTTGGTTTCTCTGATATTGTCTGACGACTAAATAGTCTTGTATAGATGTACGAGTATATAGACGTCTATGTCTTCGATCAATCCGTGAGATATATTCCATAATTACATATCTAAACTTCTTCTATTCATATTTACGTGTATAGTTTTATATTGATTAATGCTCTTAAATCCAAAGTGATTAAGTGGCAATGAGGAGAAGACCGTTTTGAACTGATATGGGCTACAGATGAAAATTTAAACGCTGATAAGTTTGGGTATTTCTTGAACAAAATTTCTGCATAAGAGGACATTAATATTCCCTTACACTCGTATTGTGTACTTTGAACTACACTGGCGAGGAATAAAACTTTCTTATTCGGAATTCGGCCAGTACTGGGTGCACTGTATTATTGGACAAACGTATTGTATATGCCACTGGCGAATTTCTTAAATGTGTTACTGGCGTATCTGATCGAAATTGCCAAAAGTACCTGTTGGTCAGTACTGGGCTCACAAGAACTTCACACTCGTCCTGATTAGGGAAGACGACGACATTATTCCTTTTCATATTCAACTTATTGTTTGTTTTTTAAGGAATCACAGTGAGTCAAAGACCATCAGTTGACATCGCTAATTTGTGGGCAATTGATATAGAGCACTAAGTACCTCTTTGACTATTTTGCTTCCAACTGATAATTCTATCTTAACTTCCAAACATCACCAGGGTCTGATTCTGCAAGCTAGAATATATTGATGTTTTAAAAAATGACTTAAAAAGGAAAGGAAGACAGGGATGCATACTTTCTAAGTCTCTTTTGAAACTATTAGTTAGGAAGCCGAAGAACTAATGCCCTTTCATAGCATTATTGCCTTGTAAGTTTTACTGGCGAATGTAGCAAAGATTGACAAACGCTTTGGACTTCAATTATTAATGCCTAGTTTTGAGGGGTTCTACCGCACTTGATCTTTATTTTTCTCGCCGGAGCATTTGCATGCATTCGCGATACATTTCCTAGCCAGCGCAGGCACTATAGCTCCGCCATTATGGCTTATAAATTCTTTAATTCCTTCTTTATCTAAATAGGCTTAAATATTAATGATATAGAGAGGTGTGAAATTTGGAATAGAACAATTTGTGGCAGTGGAACACCGGTGAGCAGTCCGCGGACATTGTGGGGCCGAAAGTGGAGGCGGCACGTGTTTGTATTTACATTCACGTATTACTAAGCCTGACCAGAGGTATTCTGGCGCCACGTGAATTGTAAGCCCCAGGGTTTCCCATCACTGCCCGATTGTTGGCTGGGCCCGCTTGTGGGAGCTGCGTGGTGGCTGTGTGGTGTTGCATCTTCTCAATCGGGTGCTGTAACCTATATCACGGCAGGAGCTTAGATAGTCTCCGACTCCCTATCAAGGAGTAAAGGTTACTAGTGTCCTAGCAACACGCCTTCGGTGGGATATGCGGCACGACGAAGACTCACTGGGTGTACGTGATGACATCTGTGGGTGAGGCATTAATAGTATAATCAAATATTTTTAATAAAATATCGTAGTAATGTCCGTGTAATAAGACTCTGCTTTTGCTTAAATGATCTAGTGTAGGGTAAAACGTTTAGAGACTCACATAAATTGAGCAGCTTTTAGCACTTCTTTTAAACAAACACTGTGTAAAATCTATTTAATGTCTGTCCTTCCGTCTGCCGAACATTTTACCTTATTAGGCCAAAACGTGAGTTCATATATTAACAGTGTTTACCTTGCATACTTGTGAATGGAATGTTGGTTGTTGTCCCAGCAACAAAATTTGTATACAAACAAAGACAGAAGTAATCCAACTAGGGAACAGGGTAAATAATTGGTCCAGAGCAAGCTATTGAAAATTTATAAAATATGGACATTTTAAGTAAAGGGATATTTGTAATCATATAAGTTTTAATTAAACCAATAATATGAAATATTTTTTTTTAATAATTTTTATTTGAAATCGTACCACTGTGCATATATATAAACAATTTTTAATAGTCACATACTTACTTTGCGAGAGTGCAACTTTCATATAAAATTGAATCATTGACTAAAATTGATATTTAACTTTCAAAATCTAGAGGGGAACTCATTAAATGCTTTCTTTTCAAACATGATAATAAGGCCGATCATATAAAAATAGAAAATTTTTCTGTTATCAAATTTTGTAAACTCATTTATGTATAGGTTCTATGAGAACATGTACCCATTCTATTGGTAAATTTGAAACAATAATAAATGGTTAAGTTGTATCTAAAAGTTACCGGTTCTTGGGGCTCAGGCGTTATATATAAAAAAAATTGTGTCCACGATGGAAATACTATATAGGTCTTATCGTCATTCTAAAACAGTAATAGGATATTCTAAGTTTGTAAGAGATTATTTCAGAGCAATTCTACAGCCAAAATTGTTCTTGAGCAACTTTATTTTGGACGTATCAGTAGGTCGACAGATTATATTAAAAAAAAAATAAAACAAATGACTTTGGGGAAGCAGCTTATCACCTTTAGAGAAGCTGTTATATAATTATTAAGAGGGGTACTGTAACCCTCTGGTCTATTGGACAGCCCGCGGTTTCCCTATAGTATCCTTTCCAACTTGGTTGGACTAACAAACTTCAGGATGTCGGTTGGTGGCAGTAGTGGTAGCTCCTTACTCCATACTTTAAACGAACCTAGAAGCTTATTTATAAAATGCATCAGAGCCACACAATCCCATTTTCCTATTATAGTTTCTCAGCAAATTTTTTTACTTTACTTCTTCAAGGAGCATATTGGTTTTCCACAAAGCACTCACTACCCTGTTTCAGATTCATTTATCAAGTAAATTTTCACGCTAAATAAATGATTAGTCTACCGTCGCTCACCTCCATATGATGGCGTAGTGGTGAAGATCCTTGTTAAGTGGTTAGTCACAGTTTAACGTGATTCTCGCCACGCTGGCATACTCCACGGTGCCCAAGTCCCGATTGAATAGAATGCGTCTACAAACGCCCTCACCTATGATCAAAATCGCCAGTGAGTACTAAATTCGAAGGCATGTTATTTAGACATGACTGCCACCTAGGCGAACTGTCGGAGACTATCTTGCTTGCAAACCACAGGCACCAAGTTGCTCCTACAAAGGGCCTTCGCCATACTCAGGCAGGGGCCTAGATCTCAAGGGCTTCCAACTCCCATGGTACCAGAAATAAGCCTCCGGCAAATCTTCGTAGCAGAATGCTACTACCTATGTAAATCCCAAATGATTCCTGGCTGGTGACCAATAATGACAACAGAATAAAAACCAACAATGTCAAACAACAACAAACAAGCGAACAATCACCGAGTCTTAGTATAGTCTCATCCGACCTGAACGCCCTACCATGTCAGGGCGCTTCCACACAAACCTAGTGTTTGGCACGAACCCATATTTCCCTGTCGCTGTCAATAGAAAGTGCCTGCCACATCTCGACAAGAATTCTATCAAGAATCGACGAAAGACTCCTATCACTTTTATTCGCCAGATCAGGAGCAGAAACCCAAACAGTAAGAAGAAGCTGTAGCCATCTCTTGACTTTGAACTCAATAGCACGCCATATTATCTCCAAGTCAAGGGGTGCTACACCTACCAACACTTGCAAGGCGTCAGTCAACACCGTCCTATACACAGCCACAAATACCAGCAAGCCGACCCCGCGCCGACCATTAACAGACTTGACTGTCTCGTACGACACTGATGCACCATATGTTGTACATGCAACAAACAGACCACCATATATAGTGCGCACAGCACGTCTGCTAAAGCGTCTGCTTAGGATACGCTCCTAGAGGAGTGAAGGAAAACAACTTTTGCTGGGAAACTATAATTAGAAAATGGAATTTTGCAGCCTTGCTAAGTGGTGGTGGTGAACCTTATTATGTATTCTAATTTTTTTCCAGTGAGTGGCGTTCTCTCCTGGTTTTTTATCTGATGTTTGTCATCAAGCTGAAAGGTCACGGTCTTTCTTTTTGTCTGGAGAGAGGTGGAGGTCTCTTTATTAAACACTCAAAATCACAATTAAAGTTTTTTTCGTATAATTTCCACTACAAACTAAACTCTTAAACTTATTTGGCTTGAGAAAAGTATACTCCCCTTGTTGTTCTCCATTTCTGTAAGCAGGTTTTCCTCTTCCTACTACAGAGAAAGGTTCTCACCTTATTTACACTTTGAAAGCTCCCTTCCCGGCCAACTCATCTGCTTATTCGTTTCCCTGAATGCCTACATGACCTTGCAACGCTGCAGAGCAGACCATGTGGTCCCTTGCCCTTTTCTTCAATTAATCCCAACAGTGCCATACTTACTTTGAATCAGTTTCGTAGAAGCTAAGTGCGCAAATGTCGACTCGAGATTGTGTTAAAAAATAACAAACATTTTTGCTAAATTTGTTGGGCTTTCTTTGTATAATCGGTTAATTTTATTATCACCCTCGTATATGGTTATGATATTGCAACGAAAAGCTTAACTTTTCCAACCAAAGAGCTCATAAAAGCCAAGACTACAAAACACAACAAGATTAGTTGAAATATCAAGATTTTATTCGAATATCGTATATCAGCTGTACTGTAAAGGAACAGCATCACCTTAAATTACGCCCCGTTTGGAGAAAGCATAACACATAGAATCTTAAGAAACAACATTTGCATCATACCGTTGACATATTCACACCATTTATTCATCTGCGATTTTTTTACTGTTAAATGTAACCCAATAATGGTGTCACCCTTTACAAGTCAACATAACAAGTGAGTGTTGTTCGGTTGGTTATTTAGCAAATATGTTGGTGCACTTTCGTGTGGATTTAACCAACACACACTACCATGTTTCTTTACCTTTGGTGTAATGCTATTGTATTTGTTGTTGTTACTACTTTTACCGTTGAAATACAAAAAGTACCGCAATAAGAACAACAACAATAAAAAATAGAGATAAAATTGGAACTCATTCTTAAAAAGGCTAAATTTACATAAATACGTTACATGCTACGTTATCATATTGTAGCAACGTTACGTTTAGGACCATTACTAGCTTGTGAATTGCATTTAGCAGAGCTTAGAACGCAGTAGAGCAGTAGAGTAGCTAAATAAACTCCCATGTCGGATTTGAAATTCCTCTCTGAAAGTTATATTGGTGCCAGCTACCTCTGGGCAGCAAATGCCTGAATAAAACGGTCATCATTTTATTCCCCAAGGGCCCAGAAAGACACACGACTCTATCACAGGAACCTATGGTGGCTGTATTTGAAACTTAATTTGCAGAACGGGGCTATTGGATCTGTATAAAGTTGCTTAGTACACCACGCTGTTATGATGCAGCGCAAGTTTATAAAATCGTTGCCTTCTGATTAAGGAGTGTGTACATTAAACAGATAGTGTAGTCCTACATTGCAGCCCACAGCATTAATAACCGGTTTGAAGAGTATCGAGCTGTATGTTCTGCGTGGCAGGTAAAACACTTGTAACACCTGGCAAGGCCAAAAAAGCAAAACACTGTTTGTTCTTTATATGAGAACCAACAAGCTATATGAGTTACTAAAAATTACAAATTGCATTTGGTCATACTAGGCATGGTAGGCAGCTAATTATGATCACTACATACTTGAGTACTTAACCCCAATAAGAGCTATTTAGGGTTTAACTTCGATAACCTATAAGTGATACTTAATCAAAGCCCAAAGCTTTCACATCATAAACTGAATTTTGCTCTAGGGTATCATGTAGTGGGCCATAATTGATTATATATTTCTTTTAAAGCAGGCGTTTTTAAAATACGATCGACGAATATGATCGAATTTTTGTTATTGTTGGTGTTGTGGAATCAACAACAACCTGTATTAAAATTGTTTTTATTATTATTGCCAATGTTGCAAGAAGGTAAGTACGTTTTGTTTATTCAACATTTTGTGGTCATTGATTGCACAGCCAACAGCAACAATAGCATCGACCATAAAATGGCAAAAACCAGTGAGTGAATGCCTTTTTTTGTTCGTTGTTGAGAAAATTAAAAAGAAAAAAAAAACACAAAACAAAACAAATGTTGCCAACGATATTTGCCATAGCATTGCTTGAATAATTGTTGTGTCGCTCGGTGTACTCTGGCGCTGGTGTAATATTTGGGTTTTTATGGTTAAAAAAAAAAAAAAATGGGCATCAAATTACCATCACCACCGCCACTACCACCACCACCACATGTTTTTTGTGCTCTTGGATTAAATTTCATTCGCTTAGACTGACTGACTGACTGACTAAGTGCCTGAGTGACTTACATTTAACGATTTAAACTTGTTTCGATGCCAATACGATACAATATGATTTTAACCTAATTGTGGGCAACGAAATTGTATTTTAAATTTAAAAAATAGCAACAACAACAACAACCATAACAACAACAACAACAGCAATACCAATGACAATTACCATAATGAGAAAATATGTTTTTTTAAATTTTTATATCGATATTGTGTGAATTTATTTATTTTTTGGTGAACAATTTCAGAGTCAAGAAAAGAAAAAAGCTAAACTTTGTACAAAATAGGCTCGTAATCGTAAATTAATTGTATTGCTATTGGCTCATCTTAAAAATTTGTATGGTGGGAGTGCTAATTTTGTGATAAGAATTAAAGCGTTTTTATGCCATCCACAGATGCTTAATCAATTGGATTTTGGTAATCAAAGAACTGATCCACATTTGCTTATATTTAAGCCAATAGGCTTTAAGTGGCCCGCGATATAAATCCAAATCACAGTCTTACAGTCCTATCCGAAGGACCATTACAAATGAGAACTATGGGTTTTTTGATTGTAAAATATATCCATGATTCCTTAAATTTCTGAAATTTTTGTGCAAATCAATGTTAACGTTGATGGTATTTATTACTGATTTATTTATTACTGGTATTTATTACTGAATTACTGAGCAATGTTGCATAATTAAGCAGATTGTATAATGCCCGAAGATTAAAAGAATTAACCGGGATAGCAGACCATGATTTTCGTAATGGCCATTTTGTTGTCCTTTTTGACACAAGATTATATAAACGTATGTTTTTTTGTGGGCCCAAATAATACTTCTTTATGTCTTTATTCTCATGCAGAAAGGGCCTTTAGACATGAGGCCAACGATATAATGCTTGAAACACATATAATACAGCAGGCTAAAAAACTACAAGACAACAAATTCACCGACAATATCGGCCCCTTTGTGCGAAATTATCGTATATTACATTTTTTATGAACTCGACTTTTTGATGCAAAGGTATTCCAAAGTCACAAATTGACCACCTAGTAAAACATTATATAGATGTTCACAGTACTTAGGAAGATATAATATTTAAAAGTTGGTGTTGATTGGCTCAGCCAAAACAAAAAAATATGGAAATTAAGTTCTCCTATAAAATGTGATTTTTTTTCACGTACGACAATTTTGCGCAAATGGGTCGATATGTATTATATTGAAAACGACAGCAACTAATGCTTGAAAACGATGAACAGCTGTTTGTTGTAGAAATATATGTATGTATTTTGTAGAAATGCCATTTTTACATTACGGTGCTTCTAAAACCCTTTATTAGTGCAATACGTCTACTAATGTCTCTAAGCCTTCGTTATAAGAGCCATATAAGTTAAAATTTAGGGTCACGTACTCCTTGCTCAGGTGTAGCGTCGTTCCCTAAACAACAGTATATAAAGCCAATAGCCTTTTTCTGCAAACTAGTTTTTAGAACGGCCAGCACGTGCACTGATAATGTTGTATTGTGGCTTCCTGGGTCTTTTATAAGCAGGTTAAATTACTTGTCAAAATTTGATCTTAGTTGAAGCTACTTAACTATTTAAAATCTTAAATTATCATGAACATTTTTCTTGTCCTTGCGGGAAGTCGAACGTTTGTGAGCTTCATGTTGTACTTTATTTAACCACTAAAACTAAATCTTTATTTGAGATTTTCTACAAATATTGCCGGATTCACTGATTTTGCTCTACTAGACCCGTGCACTGGGTAGTTAGTTAGTTACAACAAGTAGCTAGACACGAGTTCAGCGTATGTCTAATACTGATGCCATTGTGATGCCTATAGAAGGTAGCGTCTAGGTGTACTTACATATATGTCCGCGCACTGTCTCAGAACAAACTAAACAGATGCACGAATAAATGAACACAGACTCCAGGTCTGATATGGCATACAGGAACGGACTGCCAAGGAAAACAGTGCTTACGAGTATATCCGAAAGATTCGAACACTGACATATGCAATGTTGGACTGTCTTCTCCTCTCCTTCCCCTGATAACGCACTAGCCCAGTGATAACAGTCAGCAGGATTGGTTGACTTTGAACAAGCTCTATAGTATAGGGGCTAGATTTGTCTCGAAACAGAGCAGGTGGGTTCACTTTTCCACCTTTGCTGTGCCCTGCCAAATATATGTATACTGCAGAATCAGAAGAAAGTGGCATCCCAACTAGGTATTAAATCTTCTCGTTGACAAGGAGAGAGCTTCCACTAGCTAGTTCTTCCACCACATTATTCCTTGGGGTGTCAGAGTGATCCCTCACGCATATAATCTCTAGGTATGAATAACTGACCATCTCTTTTAGAGATGCCCGGCATTCACATACCAGACGCGACGTCGAGTAGACACCAGAAAGCGCCATGATCGCAGCCAGACTCTTCGTAGAGATTCGGATATCAACATACCCTGTAGTACAGCAACCAGTCAGTCCACTATTCTCTTTATCGCCGAGAACTCCGTTTGTAAGAAACTGCAGTGGTTCGGTAGTCTAAAGTATACTCTCACCCACCCCAGACTTTTTCCGAGGACACCTAAACAGACCACGACTCTGGTGAGATGATCACAGAGAACTTTCTGTTCAGGGAGTGTTTGGGTGTACAGTAATCCAACATACCAGGGATCGTATCTAAATACCGTAAAAAGCTGCGTGCGCATGACTCTTTTCAGACCATGCTTTCGCCACCTTATCGCAGACGTAATCACTATCTACTTAGCCATCAGTTCGACTGGAAGCCAGATCAGTAATACAAACAAGGCTTCTGAAGGGATGGACCTGAGCGCAACCGTAATTATCGTACTTCGCAGAACCCTGTCAACGATTCCGCTCTATATGGACTTCTCTAAAGATATCCACCACATAACGGGCACCATAAGTGCCGTGGCTAACCACTGTGTTAAAGATCCACTTGGAATTACTGCGACGCGTTTTCAGCGCTACGCTCTCCTTTGCCGCCCTAACCAGTATTTGCTAAAGCCACGACAGCTTGGAATTCAGGATCACCCCCAGATACTTGGCGCTATCCGACAGCTAGAGTTACTTCCTGTGCAGGCCGGTAGAGAAAAAGACGGGCTAACACTCAACCCACTATCAGTGCTCCACCAACGAAGAAGGCCCAGAGATGTTTGAAGGCGCTGTGACATTGTTTCGAGATATTTACCCGACACAGTCACAAAAACATGGTCAGCATACGCTACAGTCTTGAACCTCATAGAATCAAGCTTGACGAGCAAAGTGTTGACGCTCACATTGCACAGGAGCGGGGATAAAACACCCCTCCGTGGCTTGTACCTTTCAGCGAAACTATAGACAGTGGGAGACCCCATAGTGGAGGCAATGACTCTGTAGGTCATGAATCTGATTACGGACCTAAGTACAACACATTCAGTCCTACCAGAGCCAATTTAATCGCCTTCTGAATCAAATTTTTAAATGCCCTTCTATATCCAGAAAGGCCACCAATGCATATTCTCTGAGCTCGAGGGCGTTTTAAATATACCCCACAAGCGAGTGAGGCTCATTCTCAACAGATTTGGACCTTGTGTAGGCATGTTGGGATGAAGATAATAGGTCAGGATCCCTTGTATCGTGTACTGAGTAAGTAACTGTAGTTCTATAACAAATTTGTTATACTTTTTTAAAGTAAAATTTTCTGTTAAGCCGAAAAGTATCTAAGAAAACCTGTGTTTATTTACTTTATTTGAATGCCATTCTGTTAAGGCCTTCTTTATATGGGTTCTATGAATTTAAATTTAAATTTGAATTTTTTTCTTTTGAGCCAAATGTTAATTGATTTAAAAAGAAAAAGAAAAAGAAAAAACTCTTTCTTTTTAACAATTGCATGTTTGCATTTAATTAACCTTTATATGCAAAAATGCAAATTCGAAAATAGAAATATAACAAAAACAAAAACAATTTACAAAATAAAGGCTAAAACTATTAACAATAATTGCTCTCATTAGCCCAAATACACCAAAGTACAATATTTGATGAAAAAGTTAAACTTATTTACACCTAAGCTTAATGAATAGGCCCCATACACCAATAATCATGATGCAAAAAAGGCCACCCACTTAATATAGGGCTCTTACATACAAAATAGCAACAACTAGTTGTTGTTTTTATAAATAACAACTAAATACTTTGTTTATATACTATATACATACATACTTTAAGTATATAAAAAATAAATAAATTTCCTTTAATTGTCTTAAACTCTTTTAACCTTTTTCTGTATATGGGCTTAAACTGCTCTTCACTGTTAAGCCAAATGAAATTATTTTGTTAAAAAAATTCGGGGAAAAAAAAACTTAAAATAACATTAATTTGCATAAACACATTTGAAGAGAGAGAAAAAAACAAACACAAAACCTCTTTTAATATAGTAAAGCAAACAAATTTACTAAAAAAAATAAGTGCCCTTCTCCTCCTCTTCGTCTATTTAAAAAAACATGCAAAAAATGTTGCAAATCTTTTGGCATTTTGACTGAAAATGTTTGTTTTTTAATGTTTATTTTACTTTTGGCTAAAATCTAAAAAAAAAAATTGAAAAAAAAACACCCACTTTATGTTCAAAATGAAGTGAAATACAAACAACATCTCTTTTGAGAAAAAAATTTAAAGTTTCTTATAAAGGGGGGTACATTGTACTCTAAATGAGCTCATTTTGATCAATATTTGGTTTACAAAAAAATTTCGTTTTTAAAGTTTCTTTTCTTTGAATTGAAAAAACAAAAATATATATTTAATGTTTGGAATGTTAAAACTTATGAGAAATGGGTTAAAATAAGGTCCAATCGTAACTCAATCGACATTATTATTTAAGCTTATTAATTATGATCGTGAAGGAGTTCGTTTAAAAGAACAGTGTTTACATTATCTGTGAATTACTTATTGAGCCATATTTACGAGTGTAGTATTTTTTTTTACGTAAGACCAGCATCCAGGGGTGGCCAAACTCATGTGCTCAGTGCGTTGTGCTGGTACCAGGAAAATAGTTGTGAAAAGGAGGACAGAAGGAGTAGTGTTTATGAATTTAGATATAAATTTACTCATGTCGTAAGTGGCAGGGAATACTTTCGCTGGAAGATTATTCCACAACCGAACAGTGCGACCAAAGGACGAATTCTCCCTATAAGGCATTGTGCCATTCACCGGACAATCAACTACAAAGGGATGAGCTCTACGAGAAATACGAGTACTACGTAAAAATATATGATTTTTAGGTATATACGAGTATTCCTTAATTTCGTCAGAACACATTCTGTTATAGTACCGATAGAGCAACGAAACACACGCTACATTGCGACGGTACTCTAATGAATCGATAGAGTTGGCTACCCTACCGTTAATAATAAGCATATTTGCCCTCTCTTGTACGCAGTCGAGAGGCTTCAAAATAGAAGCACTGGCCCATACATGAGAGTTGTATTCCATTTTGGGTCGGATATAGATTTTGTAAATATTAAGGAGATCAGGTGGAGTAAAGTATTTCTTGCACCGTCTTAAAAAACAAAGGCACTTGAATGCTTCTCTCGACACTTGAAATATGTAATCATTTCAACGAAAGTCACAATGAATTCTCTTGCCCAGAACATCAAGAGTATCTGATTCCTCAATATCAACATTACCCATTGACACGTGCATTAAAATCGATCCTGTTCGCACGACCCCACTCGGAGATTTTCACCGGGTTTACTTCATTTTCATCATTCTTGCCCCAATCTCCAAAAGGCTCGGTCTACGGTCAAAAGAATATGAGTGGCATATGTTGCTGTCATCCGCAAAAGAGTAGATCGGATTAGAAAGGAGAAGAAGAAAGTTGTTAAGAAATATTAGACAACGAATAGAAGAAAGAACAGAGTCTTGCGGTACCCCTGCGTTTATCCTGAACTCGTCGGATGAGACCCCATCTATGTATAACCACTCTTATAGAGCGATCTCTGATAAAACTTATTTCGACACTTGAAATATGTGAAAGTCACAATGAATGCTCATGCCCAGAAAATCAAGAGTATCTGATTCCTCAATATCAACATAACCCATTGACACGTGCATTAAAATCGATCCTGTTCGCACGACCCCACTCGGAGATTTTCACCAGGTTTACTTCATTTTCATCATTCTCGCCCCAATCTCCAAAAGGCTCGGTCTACGCTCAAAAGAATATGAGTGACATATGTTGCTGTCATCCGCAAAAGAGTAGATCGGATTAGAAAGGAGAAGAAGAAAGTTGTTAAGAAATATTAGACAACGAATAGAAGAAAGAACAGAGTCTTGCGGTACCCCTGCGTTTATCCTGAACTCGTCGGATGAGACCCCATCTATGTATAACCACTCTTATAGAGCGATCTCTGATAAAACTCGATATAAATCGAGAGAAGTGACTACCGACACCAAAAGCATTAAGTTTCGAGATGAGAGGCTCGTGCCAAACTCAAACGCCTTTGAGATATCCAGAGCCACAACTTTACTGTCGCCAAAACCATGAATGGATTTGTTCAGCAGGTCATCAGCAGAACGGTCCTTTCGGAAACCGTACTGACGATCGCTAAGCAAATCGTTGGACTCCAAATATCTCACAAGGTGGTGATTAATTATGCTCTCCATAACCTTGAAGAGTGCGGAACAAACTGCTCTTGGACGGTATTTCTCAGGGTTACTAGCCTCGCCCTTTTTGGGGATTGGCGATTAGCAATCTTCTAGCAAGATGGAAAAATACTGGCGCACTGAAAAGGTGAGCTAATGGACGCGCAAGCGTCGAAGAGCACTGCTTCAGGGCCAGTGCTGGTATGCCATCCGGCGCAGAAGACTTGTTAACGTTGAGATTTGCAAGTCCCCTTTTTACAACACGGACATAGGCATAGTTACTGATACTCTTTCAAGTTCGCGCAGTGGTTTAACGCTCTCCGGCAAGTGAGAATTACTTGCAAACATTTCAGCCAAAAGGTTTGACTTTTCAACCGGGTTCGTTAATGTGTGGTAATTTCTTATAAGGGCAGGAACCCAACTAACGTTGTTCCTCAGTATGATAACTACGTAACTTTTCATCCCTCTCGTTTATTAATATCTTTCTCAATCCACAAGAGATAGGGCTAGCTGTGACTGTCTTAAGCTTACGCTTTTATCTGTCTCCAAAGTTGTTCTATGAGAAGCACTGTTGGCAAACAGTCAAATAAAGTCGAAAGGACTCAGTTTTTACAATTGAAAAATATGGAACGTTGTGATAAAGTAGGGCTACGCAAGTGTTCTCTAAACTTTTCCAATTTTAGTATTTATTCTGCAGAAGCAAAAAGCAACTTCTTTCTTTAATTGACTTCTTTTAATACATCGGGTGTAATACTTGTCGTTCATATTGCTTTACGAGGATTACTATTTATATTACGGAAATAGCAAATAATAACAATAATTTTTAAATGAAATTGGCTTTATTGTTTTTCAAAATATTTCCCTTGACGATCAATACACTTTTGCATTCGTTCAAACCATTTCTCAAAGCAGTTTTTCTATTCCTTCTGAGACACCACCAAAACATGGTTTTTGAACGTTTCAACTGCTTCTTCGGCGCTCATAAATCGTTCACCACGAAGTTTACCATTGTGTTTCGGGAACAAGAAGAAGTCATTGGGTGTCAAATCAGAGGAGGATGACACATCAATTCAATGTTTTGTTTAAAAATTCACCTCTTTGACAAGATGTGTGAAAGTTTGCATTGTCATGATGGAAAATGATTCGTCATCAGCGGTTGGATTTACGAATTTCTCCGAAGACATCCAGCAAACATATGGGCAGGTACTACTCAGAATTGACCGTCCTACGTTGCTCAAGCAGAACAGTGGCCAAGACTCATTCGGCCAAAGAAACGGGCGACCACTTGATTCGCTGTGCTTTTCCCACCAACAACTATTGATGAATTTAGCTCGTCTTGGAACACCCACACGGTCGATTGCTGTTTTGTTTCCGACTCATACGCATATACCCATGATTTGTTACCTGTCACGATTTTATATATGTCTTTTGAAGTACCACGGTCAGACTTTTCAATCATTTTTTTACACTAATCGACGAGAGCCTTTTTTTGATTGGTTAATAAATTATGGGGTATCCAATTAGAACAAATTGTTTTTGCAACTAAGTATTCATGCAAAATTCTATGCATTGAAGTGGAGCTAATGTGCAAGAATGCCCCTATCTCACAATATATCAAATGGCGAACATGCGTTATCAGTTCACAAACTGCATCGATGTTTTGTGGCACAAACACCGATTGAATCATTGGTTTTTGATGGTGCTCTTTCACCATACAAAGAACTGAGTTCATCGACGCATTATTGTTGAGATAATTCATGTTGCAAGTTGTGACAAAATAACGAAGACCTTCTCTAGAAATTTTCTTGTTTTTTTGGCCAAATTGATTTCACTGTAAACAAAACAAATATCGATTGTACATCAAAACGTTGTGAGTATGTTTTTGCTAAAAAATGACAAACTTTATTATGGTGTTGCCAGATTTTAGCTATTGACATTAATGTTGCCAGTTCCCGAAATAAAATACTTAATAGTAAGCCAAGCTTGTAATAATCCGGGTAAAACGGCATAATATGAAACACGAAAGTCGTGAGAACAGGGTCAATTTTAGTGGGCGTAAGATCTAATGTTGTTTTTTTGACACATACGAGTAGACGTGGTGGTTATGATTAGTGCAAATGCTTTTGATGTTCTAGGCATGAAAAATTTATTGTGATGTCCTTTGGAACGTTCACGTTTTTCAAACGTTGAAAGATGCATTGAAGTGTTTTGATTTCTTGAAACGGGGCAAGAAATTATTCAATCCATTTGACCTTCCTAATATTGACTAAACTTACAAATATTCGACATAAAACTAATTATCAGCTGTTTTCTTAGAAGTTCATATCTGTGAGTTGGCAATACTGCTTTATTTGACAACCGATTTAACAGCTGATAATTGCATTTTGTTTAGTTTGATTTGAATTTTCATTATGGCACCACAGAAACGCCTGCAAATAGTTGAAATTTTTATCAAAATAATGGCAGCGAGCATCAAAAAACGTAAACACCCTTATACTTTAGAATTAAGCTTATATTTCAGACTGTCAAAATGTGACGAATTGAAATGTTTTATATTTTTTAAGACTGTATTTATGGCTTTATAAAATCCATAAAAAAATAACAACAAAATTCTTAGAACAACTAAAGTTATACAACAAAAACTAAAAAAACTGTTTTTTACGCGTCAAAAATAAGTATACAGGGCAAAAACTTATGCGATAATAAAGAAAAAAGTAGAAGTAATACCATTTTTCTGGTAGATGCTATCGAGTACAACAAGAATCGGCTTAAAAAAGGTACACAACACCTCCAAAATCCTGAGTTACGGGTAAAAAACCAGTTTTTTGTACCTTCATGCACTTATAAGTTAACAACTTAGCCAAATATTAACCGATATTAAGCGAACCACATATTAATATTGGCGGATTTGGACTGAAGAGTATCAGAGCTATTAAATAGTGTATAATTTACTTAAGTAAACTTAAGCAATCTGCGTTTATTTTTTTAAACAATCACATTTTTACTTAATATTTAAATTACAAAATATCCAAGTTTAGAGTCATTTTTACACACTATTTTTTATAGGACTAGAACTAATTTTGGTTTTATTAAAGTAGTATGTTTCGTTATGAATAAAATGATATCTCCTTTTTTAAGATCGGGTGGAAATTGACAGAGTGAAAGCACCTATTTGGTAAAGCGAAAAGGTGCTTTGCACGCTAGAGTCGTGAGACACCGAACAGTGCGCACTGAAAAAGCTGTAGCCGCTGTACGGGAAACCATAGAAAAAGATCCAAATCAATCAATTCGTTACCGTTCTCGGCAACTGGGGTTGTGTTTTTCCACATATTGATATTTAATTTCCATTCAAAACTTTGTTCTCCGATGAATAATGATTGGTTGAATGGGTACGTAAGTAAGCAAAGCTGTCGCATTTCGAACAAAGCTTGTCGAAAGACCTTTACATCCATAGAAAATTGCTGTTTGATGCGCTTAATGGGCTGGCGGAGTCATTGGTCAACATATCTTTGAAAACGATGATGGCCAGAATGTTACTGTTAATGGTGAGCGGTATAGGGAAATGATTAAAAATTTTTTTGGACCTGAATTAGCTGACATTCTTCCTGAGATGTGGTTGCAACAGAACTAAACCACATGCTACACAGCGCAATCAACAATTGATTTACTTAAATAAACTTTTGATGAAAGAGCAATTTAACATAATGGCCAAATAAATTGGCCACCAAGATCGTGTGATTTAATCCCATTGGATTATTTTTCTTGGGGTTATGTAGAATCACTCGTCTACGTCGATAAACCAGAAGTAATTGACACCTAGAAATCAACATTCGAAGAATTATTGGCGAAATACGGCTGCATATGCTGCGAGAATGTTTGTGAAAATTTGTGTCGCCCATTGCGCCGCCGTGGTCCTAAAATTAAAATGTGTTTTAATTTTCTACGCTACAAAAAAGCCTGTTTCAATGATATTAAAAATATTTCTTTATTTTATTGCAATTTAAACTTGTGTAACTATAAAACACATCCGATACAAAAGTTAACTTCTGAATTAACGTTCCTATATCGTAGTAGGCGATCATGATAACTTATTTTCCATTGTAAAAAAAATATAAGCCCCTGCAGGAGGCGTTAAGGTTATGTTACAACATAATAAAACGGGCCTACAGAGAATTCATACTCATTAATTAATTTATTCATAAAGTTTTGGTATAACAGTTATTGTATTTATGTATATAACAGTTAATGTGTTTGTATAACATTTTCTCAGTCTCTCTCTCTCTCTCTCTCTCTCTCTCTTATTTTATAATAAATTGATTGTATTCAACATAAGCTTTCATTCATAATTTATGCCACATCATTTTATCAGTTCCTTTTTATGGTGTTTCCACTACAGCAAAAAAAAAAAAAAAAAAAAAAAACAGAAACTTGCAACAGCTAAAAGGGTGTCAATATGTCAACTTACAACAAGTGATTGCATAACTTTCAAGATCATTTTTATAGTCAAAACGTAAAAAACCTCCTCTCAACACACAATACACACATGATCTCGTGAAGGAGGCATTAAAAACCAAAAAAAAGGAACTGCTGCCACACAGACGGACAGGCGTATAGCACGTGAATGTGCTAAACACACACACACATGCTTTGTGAAAAACTGTGCAACAAAGCAATTCAATGCAATATGCCGATGCTATGCAATGCATTTATTATGCAAGACAGTAACGTTAGCAAGTTTTTCTTTTTTTTGTTTTTCGTTTTTTGTTTTTTGCTATTTTACGCCTCCACAGCACCATCATACCATTAACGCCAGCCAACTAGTTAAGCAAAGGAGTCATGAACATGCTTATGAGCTCATGCTTTAGCACTTTACCTCCTCTTCAACATACTCTCCAACACTGCAACATTTCTTTTTTTTTTGGTATTTTTTATGTTTGTGGCATCTTTAGCACGAAGATGGCATCTTCTTTAAGCATTTTTTTCTGTTGCTTTTACTCATGTCATGCTAATAGCAGCTGACTTTTAACTATTTATTGCTATTTTTGTTATTGTTGTTGCCGTTGGTAAATGCTTTTTTTAAGGCTTATTACTGCAACTACTTCTGGCAGTTGTTGTTGTTGCTGGTAGTTGTGATGGGAAACTCCTTAAGAGCTTCCTTATGGATTTTAACTTTTCTTTCTACTTTTTTATATCTACCGCTACTCTTTTGTGTAGAAAATGCAATAGAATATGTCTGTTGCATGCCTCATACATATATAGTATTAAATGTGTGTCTCTATGTTTTTATGTCTCTAAGTCGGTATGTCAGCCGTAAAGAGAGAGAGTTGGCCAGCCATTAGTTTTAATATCTGAAAAGTATGTATTTTGTTCGTTTTTTCTTTTTCTGTCATAAATGTTAGATATTTTATATGTTATTTCGTATAATTTGTATGCATGTTTACTGAGTTTTTCAAATGCCTATGAAATATGTATGAATGGCAAATTGACATTTCCGCTAGGGGCAAAGAAATTGTATTTGAAATGTGCACTGAGTATTCGTGTAAAAAATCAGTAATAGTAGGGATCACTGTAATCGGTTGAAACGAATCTTAAAATATTTCTCATTAGGAAAGTTAGCAAAAGTAAAAAATGGGTTTAAATTGGGGGTCATATGGATGTAAAACATACACAGGCATTCAAATGCACATACGCAAAGCGTTTTTAAGTAAAAGGTAAATGAAACCTAACCGACGTACTGATAAGCTATTTTTTTGTAAGAGTTATTCAAAATGACAACTCATTAAGGTGGCTTAAATGTCTTCGGAAGAAGTAAACAGTAAAACACATTGTATTCAACTGCCACATGAAATTCTTTTCTTTATAGTATTGAGCCTATCGACTTTAAATATATTTATACAATCAATGAAACAGGCTTTGTTGGATAACAATTTTTATGACAATACGGTCATGTGGCCACCACGGCGGCCTTAAAAAGTTTCTTTGAGTAAACCACTTGTAGCGCGCGCTGTTTGGCATATGGCTCCATCCCTTTAATCATGTCTCTATAGCGTTCACCATTGACCATAGTACATAAAAACTTGACTCGTGAGCAGAATTTTCTTTAGTTCGCTCGTTTAATGACTTGTGTTCGTGAGTTTTATTTTATAATTCGTCAACACGAATCATATTTTTTGCTGAAAATATTTTCTGCTCGACTCGTGAGCACAAATTATATATAAAATTTATATTGCGAATGAATTAAAAACAAGCAAAAAAAAAAATCGAAAACGAGCAATTCATTTCAATGCATGTTGTTTGTCTGAGATTGAAAGCGTAAAAGCATGCATTAGTATGTGTGCATGTGTGTAGGGCTACCAATACGTATCACACACATTTACTAAAAATAATTGTTCGTTTTCAACACGTTTTGATGCTTTGTGACCCGGTTTGCAATCCCAATTTTATTTCAAATTCTTCTCACGAGTCGTATTTTAAATTCTTTTAAAATTCGGCTCCCAAAAAGAATCGTTCTTTACGAACGAATTGAATTCGAACACTTTTCCTACTCTGCGTTTGATAGTAAATCTCTGACCATCATCGTTTTTAAAGACGTATAGAAAAATGATCCCGTCAGCCTATAAAACGCACCAAACAGTAATTTTCTGTGAATACTGTTTCGCCAAAGGGTATGGATTATCCCCATTAAAAATGCGACAATTCTACTTATTACTTACCAATTCAACATAAAATGGACTTCACCGGACACAATAACTATTTGTGCCGCGGTGTAAACCTGTTCATAATGAGATGACAAACTAAACTAAACAAAACTCAACTATCAGCTGTTAAATCGGTTGTTAAATAAAGTAGTGTTGCCATGTTATGAACTTCTAAAAATATTTCAATATTTCATTTTATGTCCTATATACATATGTAGGTCTTGTCAATATTAAAAAGCTCAAATGGAGCAAAGAATTTAATGCACCGTTTCAAGAATCTGAAACACTTGAATGCATCTTTCGATGCTTGAAAAGTGTAAACATTCCAAAGGGACATCATAATAAATTTTTCATGCCTAGGACATCAAAAGCATCTGCCATAATTATAAACACCATGTCTATGTGTCAAAAAACATCATTAGATCTTATGCCCAATAAAATTGACCCTATTCGCACGACTTTGCTTAAGTCCTTGTCTTGGCTAAAATGAACACACTTGCCAGAGTCTGTTGCACTATTGTTTTGAGCCGTGACTTGACGTTTATCTTTAATAAGCCTTTAAAAATAGGTGATTATTTTCCTATCTGGAAGACGTAATTTATTACTCCTTTACATAAGTCAGGTAGCAGATTGAATATATCGCATTTCCATTTGTTTTCTCTTTACTTCTCTTTGATTATTTTTTGCCTATACTTGTAAGTACGCCCGTGTGAAAACAGCAGGGAAGAGCAGCTCTTTGCCGAAATCTGGTCTGCAGCATCGACAGGTAAAGAGTTGCTTTTCTCTTTTATTTTCACACGGGCGTACTTAGAAGCATAGGCAAAAAATATTAGCAAAAAATAAACAAAGGGAAGTAAAGAGAAGTGCAATAATACAGTGCAAAGTGGCCTGAGCGAGAGACTCTCAAATCACTACCACAATTTTAAAATACATTAATAGTAGTTTGCTTTTCGCTGGTCTACAGTAACTAAACTTCTTGAATTTGCAATTTTGGCCTGAGCGAGAGACTCTCAAATCACTACCACAATTGTAAAATACATTAATAGTAGTTTGCCTTTCGCTGGTCTACAGTAACTAAACTTCTTGAATTTGCAACGAAGGATTTTAAGGCTTTGTTTTCTCTGCAGTCAAAGTATTGATGTTTTCGCTGATTGGTGAGAAAATGCAAGCATATGGTTTTTTCCCGCAGGGTGAAATTCCGTTCGAGTACAAGTGATCCCGTTAGCGACGGTTACTACCTTTCTTGATCTGGGTGTATTATTGAACAGTAAACTATTCTATCTTGATCATACTAGTATAACTCGTTAAGTAAGGTTCGGGCTGTTCTTAGTTCTGTGAAGAGATGGCATGAAGTTCACTGATCCTTATATTATGAGACATATTTATACATTTCACTTTTTAGGCCGATTTCGGAGTATGCCACGGTTCTTTGGAGTCCATTTTATCAGTGCCATATTGTTTCAATTGAGACTGTGCATTGGCAGTTTTTATTATTCTGTTTGTTGGGCGGCTTATGGTGAAATTATATTGATAGATTTCCTTCGTATGAGGTAAAGTTGGGCTTGATAAAACTTCCTATTTTAGAGCGTAGAAGTGCAGTTTTTGGTATTCGGTTTGTTTGCAACCTTATTGCAAGTGATATTGGGTTTTTTATTTCTTATCCAGGACGAAAACTACAGGACGAATTATGCGAATTCGTATACTTTCCGCAGATTGTGCAATGATTTTAACTTACACTTATTGACTTTAACTATGACATCTATAATCTTAAACGTAGTTTGCTTTCTAATAATAATTTGTAAATTTATAAGTATTTTTATATTTTTTCTCCGTCACTCCTCTAGGCAGCCTATTGACTTTCCACAAAGCATTCATTGCTTTGTTCCAAGCTAAGTAGATGATTGATCCACTGTAGCTTCCTTATTTTATGATTCTGCGTAGTGGTGAAGATCCTTGCTAATTGGTAGTGATCTTTAATTTAGCATTGTAATCTTTTCCCAGTATTTTCATAATTAAATTCATGTTTTTAATGTTCGGCTTGTGATAATATTCTGTAGCTGATTCGTGTTCTCATTGCCATAGCTTATTAGCTTGTAACCACTAAAGTTAGCACTGCAGTATTGACGTGTCTCTATGTCATGGTGACGAGCCGAACGCGGTTGGTTAAAGGTGAATAAGTGAGCAGTCGGGGACAGTTCGAAAATAAAAACAAAAATATTCTGCCTTTCCACCACGATCTTTAAAAGCTTGGCTTACTATTAAAGCAATATGAACTACAAATAATGCTGTCATTTGTGAAAAGGTACATGGGATTGAAAGAAAGAAAGATGTTGGTTTGCTTACATTAAAAAATGTCGAGTTAACAGACGGAATTTACATTTATCCATGAGTTACAAGGTAGTTCGCAGCACAATGGACTCAAAAACAAAAGGTTTTTTCGAAATTAGCTAACAGTCTAGTAATAAACAGCCATAAGACAAGGCAGTTAGACATTGGATTTACCGTCTGAGAAATAAAAAAATAATTACCAAATTTTTTTACCAGCCCTCCCTGCAAAGATTACCAACGGTTTTGAACTCTTCACCTGTTTTCAACATTATTTACCTATAAATTGCTGGAAATTGTGTTTTAAAAAACAAGAAAAAAATGTTTAAAACTCCCATAATGAAGCAATATCCGTTAAAATTCAAATAAATTAATCTGTGCATTTATTAAATAAAAAAATCAAATAAAAAAATTAAATAAAAATAAAAATAATAATTATCATTTTGCCCAGAGTTGAACATGAGTACTTTAAATGCTTTGGCGTTTTCATTTATTTTATTTTTTATTTAATAAATTTTTTATTTTTTTATTTTATATTTGCAATTGTATTATTTTTTTATGATTTCTTTAATGGTTATTGAATAAAAATGTTTTCTTCTATAAATTCGTATATATGTACATATAACAACAATAACAAACGAAAAAAAAGACATCCGCCAACGCGGTAATAATTCTTACGCTACGAGGAGTATTCAATTCTATTTCTTTCTTATAGTAGTTGTTCTTATTGTTGTTGTTGTTTGTGTTTTAATATATTAGAAATCCAAGGCCAAATGAAGCCAGCCAAATCGAATTCTTTTCAAATCTTTTTCCATAAGCAGACATAAAAGATATACAGACAAACAGACAAACAGACAAATATACGCGAGTAAAACGTATAGACAGAAAATTGGTTTTAATGGCAGCAGACAACAAACAGACTTTAATGGTGGTGGTGGCATTGCAATTTTATACTTAAAATGTTAATTTTATTATTATTATTATTGTTGTTGCAACAAGTTTCGTTTAAAAATAATTGCTATTGTTGTTGTTGCTGTTGCTGTTGCTGTATAATTTGCATCTAATGTTAGTAATATTAGCAATCTAACGTAACCAACAATAACAACAAAAACAACTACAACAAGTGTTCTATCTAAGCTTTGAAGCATAACAAATCAACATCGTAGCCACACACTTGCAACAACGCCATACGAAACAATTTCTGTTGCGTTTTGGAACAGACTAGCTGAACAACTGATTGTCTAATGTTTTAAAGTGTAAGTGTGTAAGTGTGTGTGTGTGTGTGTATGTGTCTATTAGCAACAAATGTAATTAAAACAATTCAGTATATGACAAACGGCTTATGCCGAATATTTGATACTCTATCTTGTATATAAACAAATTTCAACCCTTGGTGAATACTTTCAGAATCTTAGCAGTGGCTTCGGTTCGTCTAGACTGGCTATATTCGGCACTTCACAGATCGAAGATATTTTAGACTCCTTGAGAATTTGCACTGAATATTGCACTGAAGCTGTTATCTTCAACCAGAAAAGTTCCACCTTAGTGACTAGAAACCGAATAGAAGACAGGGTTTGGATTTGCATTGCAATCATTGCTAAATATATTGCAGCAAAGGTGTAAGGGGTCTACAATGTTGAGTAAAAAGTGAGAGCACAACATACAGACAGTGGGGCTCTAAACTCTAGCTCGGATATTCAATCTTGTGTTAGAGATTTGAAAAGCGTGGCAGGATTTGTTGTATACAGTCCAGACTTCTTGTATACAGGCACCAAAATATAAGTTTGACTAAAATTTAATACTTTTTGTGTGCCGCTGTGGCCAAACCAACCGACAATTTTCAATACCGGTATCGCCTCATAATATTGCTAACGACTGGTTATGAATATTTAAAAACTCGTCTAACTAATGCATCTGCCATTCGGAGACGGAGGTAATAGGATCCAACTCATTGATTAAGAGAAGTTCCCACTTGTTATACTAGGGCTGGAAATTATGTACAGATTTGGTCTACATTCATATCATTCAATAAGTCCGCAGAATGACACATAGATGGCATTACTGGAGTATTGTCCATATGATTTTTATTTAGTACTTTTGTACCTGCAAACGATATGTGTATAAATCTGACAGAAATCTCGCTTTTGTTTTTGAAAAAAAATATGGAAAAAAGTGGGGTTTCTAGTCTTGGAAACCAAACAATGGCTTGATAAACTTTATCCGAACTCTGCTCCATCGAGGCAAATGGTAGAGAAGTGGTTTCTGAATTTAATTGTGGTCGTACCAGCACAAATGATGCAAAGCGCAGTGGATGCCCAAATAAGGCTGTTATTATAGAAAACTTAAAAAAAAAAATTCCAAAATTGGTTATGAACGATCGTAAATTGTAGGTGCACGAGCTAGTTGACATTGCAAAAAATATCAGATGATTGCGAACTCACTTTGCCATTCTTTACGAACATTTGGCTATGTGAAGGCTTTGTTCCGCGTGAGCTCAAATATCGTACCACAAATCGATGGCAACGATGGAAAAATTGAATGAATTGGGCTTCGAATTGCTAACTCACCCTTCGTGTTCTCCAGATTTAAACCCCAGAGACTTTCCTGTTTTCAGATCTCAAGAGAATGCATGTACATATGTGCCAACCACTACAGCGTCGTAGGGTATGATAATAAGTATGTGCGTTTTGTTTTAAATTAAACAAACAGCCGGCCCCAAGCCAGACAGACACTAATTCATTCTCATGTTTAATGTTTCATTTTAAAAAGCGATTAAATTAACAAAAAAAAAACTACTGTTTTGTCAAAATGTTTAATTTTAATTGCCACTTTTAATTTGATTAGAGATCTTTATTTTTTTGTTTTTGTTTTTGTTTTTTTGTTGGCAATTGCTAAATGCAAACTTCCTTTGGCTGATTAAGAAACAATTTATGATACGATTCAGCTTAATGTGGTTTAGAAGAAACGTTGCATGATAATTTTGATTTGATGAGTAAGTAGTTGTATATGAAATATGAAAACCAAAAACTAATTTTCATAATAATAGAGGCCAAGACTAAAGAAAAGTAAGTTAAATGCAATATCAAGGCTTAGACTAAAAGGAATTACAAGGGTATACTATTTAGAAATGAAGTACCGTTTGCGAGAAGCTACAAATATACGATTCATTGCTTTTGTATCACCCATTCGCTTTTCATTGTTTTTAAAAAGCAATCAAGTGTAAGTCACTTTGTTTATTCCAAACTAAAGGGGACCATGAAAGTTCGGGGGAAAGTATCATTAAGTAGTATAGCAAAAGGCTGTTTAGCAGGAGAGCTTCAAAATAATATTGGGTGCTCGGCAGATGGCTCTAAATTGTAATATCTCTGATAATATAAGTCGCATCAAGCAAAACTATGGTTTGTTTGTAAGATGACATTTCAATCTACACTTTGTTGGCAGTCATTATTAAATTCGCATTATTGTGTGAAAAGTTATCTACGTTTAAAAATGAGTGAAAATTCGGAATATTGGCGTCAAATTTTGCTTAATCTATTATAGAAACGGTAGGAATTTGTCGCAGACTGAATACACAAGGAAGCTCGATGGTTGAGTGCCACGTGAATTAACAAGCAAATATTTAAAGGACTAAATTTGAATTTTCGTTTCACTGCTGAAACGGAACGAAATTGAAACATGAATTGTTCACATACGACAATTATGTGCGAAAAAGATCATAGATGAGGCAAGGTGAAGCCTTGCAAATGGTAATAAAGTCAGGATTGATATCAAGAAAGATAATGCTGTGTGTCTGGTGGGATTATGAGCTTCTACAATCTAGTCAAACTATTGATTCTGATCTGTACTGCAAATAATTAACGAGATTGAAGCAAGCAATTCAATTAAAACGGCCAGAATCGATCAACGCCAGGCCGCACACTGAAGAACATATCAAGAAAATCCTCGATATCGTTATGTATGATCGCCGGATCAAACTCCGTAAGATTACTGAAATGGTAAACATATCATATGAACGTGTGTTCAATATTTTGCATGAACATTTGCATATGAAAAAGCTATCGGCAAGATGGGTGCCGCGTTTGCTCAGTATTGAACAAAAACGAGTTCGACAGATCAATTCATAGCGGTGTTTGGACATGATAAAGCATAATCCTTGTGATGGGGTCCACCACTACACACCTGAAACCAAAAGCTGGTGGAAGTGCTCCGAAGAAGGCGAAGACAGCGAAATCGTCTGGCAAGGTTATGGCCACTGTATTTTGGGATGAACATGGAATATTGCTCAGGAGAGTTATTATCGTGCATTATTGGATCAATTAGTTGAGGCAATCAAGAAAAAACGACCACATTTAAACAAGAAAAAAGTGCTCTTTCTTCAAGACAACGCACCGGTTCACACAGCATTAGATACGATGCCAAAACTACGAGAAATCCACTTTGAATTGGTTAATCATCCACCTTGTAGTCCAGATTTAGCCACTAGTGACTTTTTTCTATTTCCAAACTTGAAAAAATGGCTCGCAGGAAAAAGATTCATGTCAAACGAAGAAGTGATTACCGAAACCAATGCGTATTTTGAGGAGTTCCCAAAATCGTATTATTCAGATGGTATAAAAAAGTTTGAAAATCGTTTTACTAAGTATATTGAGCTAAAAGGAGACTGTGCTGAGAAATGAATGGTTTTTGAAAAAAAATGCTTTTTTCCTACTTAGGTAGCTTCAATATTAATCCGCCCTCGTATACCTACAAAAAATAGTCTAGCGGCGTTAAATCGCACGATCTTGGAAGCCAATAAACGGGTCTGAAACTATGCGGTTACCAAACGTTTGCTTCAATAAATCAATTATGGCACGAGCTGCGTGACATGTTGCACCATTTTGTTGAAACCACAATTAATGAACGAAAATCTCTGTAATCATGCCTCTATAGCGGTTAACAATGACTGTAACGTTCTGACCAGCATCGTTTTTAAAGTAGTATGGACCAATGATGCCACCAGCCCATAATGCACACCAAACAGTCAGCTTTCCTGGATGTAACGGAGCGTCAACATACACTTGAGAATTATCATCAGTCCAAATACGGCAGTTCTGTTTATTGACGTATCCATTCAAACAAGAAAGCTAAAGAAAATTTGCTATGAAAATCGTGATCAACGATAATGTTGTTTAGGGCACAATTTGCACAATTAGGAAGCTTTGTTCAGGCTTCAGTCTATTTATGTTGAAATGCCAAAATAAACTAAACATAAATCACTTGACAGCTGACAAAATGGCTGCCAGTTAAAAAGTGTTGCCAACTTAAAGTTTTATACCACTATAAAAACACCCGGTATTATGGTTAAATAAAGCTTTTTTTTTGTTTAAGATTGAAGTATATCATGATATGATATAAAAATGATCCACTATTTTTGGTGGAATTTTTGAAAGTCCACGTTCAAACAAGTGTTCGTGATCGAATCGTTGGCCCGTATATGGATATTAAGGTCATCTCTACGTATACTTTTTATATGACCCAAGTCTGTGTATAAAGTGGCGGAAGATTAATGTCATAACTTGAACTGGTTTCCAGTTTGTTTTAAATGTAAAGTTGTTCACATTACTTGAAAAAAATTCTATCGCTCAAATGGCCACCTACCGGGTTAATGCACAATTGCGCTCTTTTTAAGTCATTTTAAATTGTGCTCGCAAAACATCTGGATGCAAATTGACAGTTTCTTCATTACGCTAGCTTTCAAGACTTCACGAATTTCTTGGTTTGTTGTGGTAAACCCGATATTTTAAAATGTTCCAAAGGGGTAAGTTTGGTGCTGTTCAATCTAGCGACCTTGCAGACGAGTTTAAATTTTCAAAACGGGCATTCATTCGAGCTGGAAATTGATTTCTCGAAATCTTCACATGAGTGGTTGCTTCATCATGTTGAAACCACCAATTATCGAAGTTGTTGTTACAAGTTGCAGCAACTTGCAGCGAAAAAAATTTGTTTAGCATCTACTATCGGTTTCCGAAAAAATATAAAATAAAATACAAATGAGGGCCAATCACTTTTCGGTACAAACGCTGCACAAAATAGTCAGTTTGGCGTTTCTTGTATATAATGTGGATTTTATGTGTTCATTGTGAGTTCTGATACGAAATCATCCTTTTGTTGCACCAAGTTCAACACAGCGTGGCAATAGGCCAAAATCGGCCGGTAGTAAGAGGGATTTTTTCTCCTTCTCAAAAGCACAGCTCCTGCAAAATCATGCGAGTGACGTCCGAGTCTATCGACATGCCTTCCAATAGCCCGTAGAAATCCCAATGGATGGGATTCTTCTTATCCAGGTCTAACCAGGTGAACTTAGCAATACCGTATGTACCATCATGCCGCCAATGAAACTGATCCTCCTCATACATCAAGCGGAGGAAACAGGTACATCTATATTCAGTTCCCGTTCGACAATTCGAATTAAACTACCTTTTTAACCCATTTCATCAACAACGCAATTTCTGAAGATATCCTTGTGTCCCAGAATCAATATAAGAGTATCCTTCGAAAGATCCGAGGTTTCCAATGGAAACTTCTGGCATTAATGGGTGAATAATCGAGGTGATGATCATAATGAACTTGATTACAGCCTGACGGTTCGAGTTGATCCGAGGAGTTCTAATTAAAAATTCTGCCACTCAACAAGCATTGAAATACATTGCAGTGGTCAGGCAACGTATAAGAAAGTCAAATATCAGAACCACAGCCCACCATGCCCAGAATCCTTGAGCCAAACGTAAAGACCTCAAGAACATTGCCAGGAAAATTTGCTCCGTTAAGCCATAAGTCTCTTATCCCCTGTTGAGAACATAATGTAGTCGACCTGAATGTGTCCATAGTCTAGATTAAACCAGCAGTTGACTTCATTTAGCATTACTGCCACCAGGCAGTTAAAGTATAGCAAATAAGACTTTGCTTGGAGTGGAGCAGAGTGCAGTGATGATCAGCTGCCTGCCAGCGCAGTTTGTCAACCAGCCTACAATGACACTGATACTTGCACAGCGTCTACCAAATGTGAACACCGTAAAGTAGAGTAGGCTCCACCACGGCCTGATGGAGCCAATAAGTTTTTTTTTTTTTTTTTTTTTTTTTTTTTTTTTTTTTTTTTTTTGATCAACTAGTGGCGCCTGACCAAGTACACAATTTCTTTATATTAAAAATTTCTTTACATATACATACGAGTACGTATTTAAATTTGTTCACCCAATATGAGGAGAATGTAATGACTTCTTTTGTTTCATAGTTATACGAGTTCCATTAGTTATTTTATCGATTTTTCTTGAACTGTTATATGACTTTTGTGCCTTAATAATGGCTTAATTTTTTTCCTTTTTTCGCAAATGAAAAGCACACGAAAACAAGATATTAAATTCAGATAAATCATAAAATATTTCACAATAAATTATTAATTTCTATGAAATACCTTTTAAATTCTAAATACGATTATTGCAAAGCCTATCGATATTTTATCTCTTAAATCGTGATGTTGAAAAATTCATTAAATGTTCACATTTATCACCAGATAACTTCTTTCTTTTTTGTTTTTTTTTTTTTTTGCGAAAAAATCTTGTATTTTTGGTTGAAAACAAGAGGAAGAAAAAAGAAAAAAAAAAACAACAGAGAAAAATGCCAATTGTTATTTGTTTAATTTATGTTTCATTGATAAAACTCCACCTTTATTTCTTTCTTATGTTTTTTCTTTTGTGTGTCTCTGCTGTTTCAAATTGTCAAGTTGTGAAGTTAAAGTTTTTTCTTTTTTCTTTTCTTTTTTTCCACAAAGAGACCCACAACTTTAACTTCATCATCATTAATAAAAAGGCACCTTAACTAACCGTTTACAGGGGTGACAGTACGAGTTTGTGTGGTTGTGGTTGTCATTAGGGAAAAAAAGAAAAAACAAAGCAAATCATTTTAAAACATCAGTTTAAAAGGATTATTTCGCCACATATGGCGAGCTGCCACATAGTATCGAACAAATATTGCAACATAAATTGTTGGCATAACAAAGAATATGTTTAATAATTTACGGATATTTAAAAATTGCTAATCGTTATAAAACAAACATAAAAATGGTCAACTTGAACGAAGTAATTTTATGCTACACTCCAGGTTGACTGTATAAAACCAATACATCAGTAGTCACTTTGAAATCTGATTATTTTAGTACAAAATTTCTTCATTACATACTAATTTTTAATTACATAGTGCATATGTGTAATTAAATTAAATCAATTATCAATTAAGTAATTAAGTAATTACATTTAAATATTTCCAATTACAAATCTAATGGTTTGTAAATGTTCTAATTTGCGTATAGTCATGACCAATTGTAATTGAAAGTATGTAATTGGCATTTTTTAATTGATCATTGCATGTAATTTGTAATTGACTTCAAGTAATTACTTCTAGTAGCAGAGAATCATTGTTTTGATACCAGAATTAGCAGAAACATTTTTTCAAGTATACAAAGTAGCTATTGACTAGATGTTGTATTGCATTGTAACCAATGCTGCCAATGGGGCAGCGGATACCAGGGCAATGTAAATGAGAATGAGTTTAGATGTCGTGAAGTATTTTCTGCACCGTTTTAAAAAAATTGAAGAACTTAAAAGATATCTTTATTCCAACGAAAAAACCCACTGACCAAAGGTACAGATGAATGTCATTCATTTCTCTAGCTTCTGGATCATTAAATACCATCTTTCACAAGTAATAACAATATGTGCCATTAACTTTTTTTCATTATAGACCAAGTCTTCTAAATGCAGAAACGAAGGGTATGAGTGATAGTTCTCAATTTTAAAACAATTGTGGTTATATAGCTCTAGTATCAGTATACTACTTTGTTCAAAAAGTTTCCGGAATAACCCCCGTGTAGCGGTCCGATCGTTCCGATTTCAGTTTTTTTTTTTTTTTTTCGTTAAGTTGGTACATCTATTGTTGATATTTCCGCTAAATCTTAGCGTCAAACCTTGACATTTGCATTTTTAATATACGGTTTTCGGTATGTCCACCAGTGCCACCTACGATTTTTCCATTATTTCCTCTCGGCTGCTGAAACGCGTTCCCCGTAATGGTTTTTTAACTCGATTGAACAGAAAGTAATCTTAGGAATCAGGTGAATTCGGTGGCTGTTGGATGGTATTTGTTGCATTTTTAGTCAAAAAATTTTGAATAATGATGGCACTGTGCGACGGCGCGTTATCATGATGAAAATTCCACGAGTTTTCTGTCCACAATTCTGGTTTCTTTCGGCGAATTGCTATGCGCAAACGTCTCATAAGTGCCAAATAATACTTTTGGTTTACTGTCTGGCCTTCTGGCAAGAATTCATGATGAACTACACCGTTGTAATCCATGAAAACCGCGAGTATTGCCTTCTTTTTTGACTGAAAATGGTTTCGGCTCATTTGGTGAACGCCATTCACTTGCCTGATGTCTGGATTACGTGTCGTACTCATAAGCCCACGTCTTGTCTCCACTAGTGATCCTTTTAATGAATGTGGGATCGGATTCAGTCGGGTAAATCATGTCTTTTGCGACCTAAACACGGTCAAAAAAAAAGTAAATAAAAAGAATCGCCAACACACACAGAGATAGACATCTTAACTACGTAACATTTGCAAATGTCAAGCTATGACGCTAAGATTTAGCGGGAATATCAACAACAGACGTACCAAAAAAAAAAAAAAAAAAACTCAAATCGGAACGATGGGACCGCCACACGGGGGTTATTCCTAATATTTTTTAATCAAGCTAGTTTAGTACAATCATATTGTAATATTTTATTTGGCAATATTTGAATAAAAATTTGTAAAGCCATTTGGGCCAATGATACACCGATCTTCAGTAAATTCTATAAAGTGTTTCAAGTGTTTAGAAAATTCTTCTTCTGCCATGTTGCGTATAAATAGGCTCTAAAAGCTTATTCCAGACGCATGCCTATATCATGGTGGATTTTTAACAAACAATTTTAAAGCCTCATGTTATTAGAACACTTCTTCATTGGGTGAACGCCAGAGCGCATGCAACTTCTGTGAAAGTTTTCAGGTTGCGAAAGAAAAGGAAAGGCTGTAACGTGTCTTCTAACAGACACTTCAAAACTTTGAAAGTTGATAGCGGCCATCATATTGAGGTTACATCTGTCGAAATGACCGTAATTTATTCAGTTTATTTTGCCAAATCAACATGGACGTAAATAGCGTTCAACGAATATGCAAATGGATGCTTCGTTCACCATCAACTGCAAACACAATATACTAACTTTGTCCAGAATCGGATTATATTTACACCAACAACACAAGATTACAACACATTCAACACGAGCGATTTGATCGTATGGTATTCTAACGTTGAGGTTAAGTGAACTGTCCAGCGATTTGACTCCGTTAGACTTTTTCGTGTGGAGTTTCCTCAGTCGCAGGTCTACAGATTTAAGCGGTTCTTAAATTCAACATAACCAATTACAATTGGCAAATTCAGTATGATTAACATGCTAGAGTTATGAAAGGTCGCTACAGACATTTGCTCCATCTTGTTTTCCGTACATAATAGAGTCGATAGATTTTTTCAAAATAAAAAAGTCAATGATATCGTACACACACTTCGTTTTATACAAATATAGGGAGAAAGTCGTTTTATAATCTTTCATTTTAAGTAAAAACCCGTGGAATAATGGATTCTCTTTCATGTACAAGGTTGTTTTTGTTATTGCAACAGCTCCGCTATTGCTAGATGTTTCTCCCTGAGAAATTCAATAAAACATAATAAAAAAGATTGATTGGGCGTAAAACGGTGGGTCTGACGGGGCAATTGAATAAATGCACCGTGTCGTGAGGACTTTGATGACATGCAGCAGGGAAACTGTTAAAGTTACCGGTGGTAATCATCTCACAGTAGCATTTAAGGATACTGGACCAGCCAAATCTCAACTGTGCTAAGGTAGAGCGTGTTAAAGCGGCTTAAGTCATTCCGAATATGTCTAGAGGAAATCCTCCATAACTATTAGATATAATGAGATGGTTGATGATATGCTAAAAGGTACTGTCTAGTATAATACAGCACCTTTGTCTCTTCATGCAGATGATCCACGTTGGGCAGTCTAACACATCCGGTTGCGATTCGGAATGCAATATTCTGGGAAGTCTTCAGTGCTCGCCATTAAGTGTCAGTCATTAAGGTATGAGGTCCAAATAGGGGCCGCCTTATAAGATGTTATTATGATCTGCTTCTTCATGCCCCAGTAGGTGTCGATGGAGTGTGATGAGAAGTAAAGGAAGTTGTCGAATACCACCCCGAAAAGCTTAGGGTTTTCAACAGTAGGGATACGGTTGCCTTCAACTTAGTTGTACAGCTCCATTCATACTTTTTTTGTCCATGAAGGGAAATGTGAGACTTTTGATTTTGAGGTTGATGACTTTGAATAACGTTCTCGCAGGAAACCTGTAATAGTGGCCAGGTAGCTGGTTATTCTGGCACTTATGTCATTCATATTCACGCCTGATGAGTATATTGAGCACAATCGTTGCCATATGATACCATTCGCGTACTTTGAGAGTGACAAAATATATATTAAAGAGTACTCCCGCTTGAGGTACGCCCATTTTAAGCTTGCGATAGCGTGGTTTTTGACCTCTAAACTCAACAGACGCCTGTCTACCACTAAGATAGGTGGCAATGCCGGGAATAAGGTAGGCTGTGTTTCTGTTTTGAGAATTATAAGTAGTATTGCAATGATTCTGATAACCCATAAGTGGATGTAGATTGTAGGGTATAATAACACGTACAACCCATTCTTTTTTTTCTTTTTTTTGATATAGAAGGTGTCAAAATATATTTAAATATTCTTTACATAAAGAATATAAAGAAAAAAATATTCGATAGATTAATTTACGGTCGGCATAAAACGGCTTTTAAGTTTAAATTCAAATGACGGCATGATAAAATAAATACAAAATTTAACACTTTTTTCTTCTCTTTTTTTTTAGATGAACTTTATGTTGCTGGTATGTATTTAAGTTGAGAGCTTTAAATATTTTATTAGTGGGTGAGTAATTTTTAATTTTATTTTTTGTTCTTAAATTTAATTTCTCAGAAAATGTGATTAGATAGGCTTTATATATAAACGGAATAACTGAAGAAAAAGGTTTCATTTTGAAAATCCTTTTCTTAGAAAATACTCGTAAGTGTAATAAGTTCTTTGCTTAATTATGTCGAACGGACAAGTCGGAATTACTTTAAATTGAGTTTTATTCCCCCAGTAACTGAAAGAACTTACTAATCATTGAAGATAGTATTTGTTCTTCGGCGAATGTAGCTTGCTTTGATGCTTGAACGAGAACAGTGTGACGATACCGTGAATATTTGTATTTCCAATGCAATAACTCTACTAATGTTGAGGTTTAAGCAAGCTATGTGTGCCATTTTGTTTTTAACGGCAACTGAAAACAGATAAGCTTGTTAGTTTGGCGTAAGTGCCTTTGTAAATACTATAGGAACACTGTGCCATTAATTTTAGTGGCTAAAAAGTGACTTGATGTCTTCTGTTGTGTCATCATCAGCTCAAATGAAGCCAAATATTTTAAAGGGATCTGCACAACTGTACACATACAGAATTAATGGGTTACAAATTGTCTACCTATAACCTTTATATTGCGTTCCTTGCGGCTATTGGTTGGTAAGAGATTTCACTTTAATGGAGTGTTCGTTATTGTTACAAATGCCATGAATTTGTCAAACCGAAGGAATGTCAGAATCGTTAAATCAAGGCACGTTGTGATACCACATGAAGCGTTGTCCCTGTCGCCATTCTAACCGATCCTGATGATCAACCAGAGGCACCACACAGTAGCTCAATACTCTAAGTTAAGTCGGAGACCAGCCTGACAGCGTAGTGAACCTGGCTATCAACCTGATGTTAAGGAACGTTAGCTCCGATAAACCATTGAGAAAAGAAGAGAAACCAGTATGAGGTTTCGGTAGTAACTATCCAATTCTCATACAGTTCGTTTTGTATACTCGTTGTTACGGATGAGCTTACAAACACAGTATCTTTGCCTTATTTCAGTTTCTTTGTAATTGATTTTTGTCTTCCGACGATGCAGGTGGTCGGTAGAAGGTCTGGGATGGATTATATTGATGCCTGGAAACAATACCCTTTGTGTATTTAATGTAGTGGTGAGGCATCTTGCTACCTTTTTCATTTCCTTTTTTTTCCAAGTGGTGACATTGCCTGACCTCCATATGATGTAGTTGATTTTTTCTTGGACTTGGGTTTCTAAAATTCAAAACTAAAATGCATTTTTATTTTTATTTTTTTTTATTTTTTTTTTTTGTCATCACAGGGATTAGAATCTGGGCTGCAAGGTTTTGTATACAAGTATGTCCTTCAACCATTACATTCAAGCAACAAAATTGACATTATTAACTTTGATACCCAATACTTTTAAACTTTAAGTTTAAAGTTTTAATTTTCAGATCAATCTTGCTGCTTTGTCATAGGCTTCTGCCTGAAAAATGGTCTAAGCGAGAGTAAGAAATCAAATTCATCAGGGAGAGCGAGAGTACGAGTTGTCACAGTGTAGATCAGATTCACGCAAAGAGCAGCTTTGCTCTTCTGTTTTCACATGTACGTACTCACACGCATAGCAAACATAAGGAAAAAAGAGAAATAAAGAGAAAACAAATGGAAAAATACAGTGCAAAATGGCCTGAGTGAGAACTCTCAAATTGTAAAATGCATTAATATTAGTTTGCCGGACGCTGGTCTAGATGAAGATCGTGTCTCTTGTGCCATTTACTGTTTAAAAGGTCGCATGAAAAACTGTGGCAAGCAACCCTTAAAAGAGCGTTGAAGGGTATAATTGATTGTGATGTCAAATCTTAAAGAGTAGGGGGTTTTTGAAACATCTATTGCTAATTATTTAAAATTTCTTGTTATTTATTATTTATTGTTTCTTTCCTTTTTTTTTTTTGGTCAAATAGCTAATTATGTGACTATTCATACATGATTTTAAATAAAAAATTTCAATAAATTTTATGAAAAGCAAATTAAAAGAAAACAATTTATCTTTCACTTGTTCAGCGTTACAATGATTTGTAACACCAAGCAGAACTAAATGGGCAATAAAAAAAGTCTCGATTTCAAAAAAAAAAACATAAATTATTTCAAACTAAAATACAATAAAGCCATGATTAATAACAATTTGGTTACGCCAACACGCTAATTTTTTATTTTAAGTAGCCCACCTTATGAAAATAGAAAGAAAGAAAGAAACAAAATATCGCAATAATTAGCAGCTTCCCATGACCACCACTAGATAAGGCCTTAGCATCATCAGCATCTCTGCTGTTGAGTAGACAAACAAAAGTGATTTAAGAATTTCAAATTAAATTAATCAAAACGAAACAAAATTTTATTAAAAATACATAAAATTACTCAACAAATAAAATGGCTAAACAAAGATAGCTATGATCCAACTTAATAATCATGATGATGATGAGGGGGTTTCTCAATAAGTCCCCACCACAAAAAGTTAAAAGATCGTACATTGAACCTACCAAACTATTTTGTTTTGCCACTGTACCAGAAGGCAAAATTAAAAAAATTAAAACTAAAAATGAAAAATTTGCAATACGTGTACCATGTATGGTATAGGTACCATGGCTAAGCTTATAATCATCAAAGTGATGTTTAATAGGAGCAATGACGATGCGTCGTTGAACTTCCGTGCTTAGTTTGCTACACCAAAAAAAAAAAAAAAAAAAAAAAAAATAAAATAAAACATACTTATGGTCGATTTTGTAGCAGACAACTTAAAGCAAATACTTTTCCAATTAATTATTTTTTCCATTTTTTGTTTAATATGGCCTTAGTCTCTTCTCTATCGTTCATTATCATTAACACCTTAGTAATTTTGTTGTTATTGTAGTTGTTGTTGTCGTTATTATTATTGAAATTTATCGGTTTCTCTGACCGTTCCTAATGTTTGAAGAAATAAAAAAAGCGAAAAACACTTTGTGTGTTAATTTAAACTCACCTTTGGTTCGCGCATATTATCATTTTGCATTAGATTTGTTGTTGTTGTTGTTGCTGTTGTGGTGATGTGAGTTTTGCCATTAGCCGCACCACCACTACCGCCACCACCTGTATTATACTCCTTATATCTGGAACGCATTTCTTCTTCTTTAACCATATATCCTTTATCCTTTGTTTTGATGGTCTGTTGTGTGCCAGCACTACTACTGGTACTGCTGCTCATACTTTTTCTCTCCACTTCCTTTTTATCTGGTGTTGCACTATTAGTAGTGCCCGCTCCAAACAATTGTTTCACCTTCTCAAAGCCACCCAATTTTTTATTACGTTTCAGACTGGCAGCATTCATCGTATCCTCGGCAGTTTGAGACTGTTGGTCGCGTTTGCGTAGAGTTGAAGTAGATGCTGGATATTTATCTAAATATGGATCAAAGTGTGAGCCATCATCTATGGAACGTTCACGATAGATAAAATTCTCTTTACGCTTACCATAACGTCGTTGATGCTCACAATGGCGGCGTTCTTTTTTCAAGAAATTTTCACAGGCTTTGATGTCATCGGCTATGGTACGCTTGCGCCATCTATTAAAAATATATAGCAATCGACATAAGTTTTTTTGTTTGTTAAAATAAAAAGCATTGGTTCAAGTCTGCGCTAACATTTATTATAACCTAAAAAATAGTTTTAAACCTGCTGATAACTTCGACAAACTTAGTTACACTTTCCAGGAATCGAACTTAAGTTCTATACTTTAGTAAACTGTCAAAGCTTTAGTTAAGATGAAATCAGACCGGCCTTAGGTGAAATGCCATTTTGATTTGGCCGCTATCCTCAACAAACTTACTTAAATCAGTCAGGAAACGAACTTAAGTTAGGCTTTTTCGATAAAAACTATGGTTTGTGTGTATGCTAGCATTTGCAATACCATAAACAAAATAGCTAGACCTGCTTTTATTTGCAAATAACTCTCACTTCACTGCTGTCTCAAACAAACTTCGTTAAGCCTCTCAGGAATTGAACTTAAGATCTCTACTTTGGTAAACTATTAAAGCTTTAGTGAAAGTGTGTGCTAAGGTTTGTCATATCCTAAACAATGAAATCAGATCTGCCTTTAATTAAATGCATTCTGATATGGCTGTTGTCGTCGACAAACTTACTTAAATCGGTCAGGAAACGAACGTAAGTTCTATTTTTTTTTGGTAAACTTTTTGGTTTGTGCCTATGATAGCATTTGCGATACCATAAACTATGGTTTGTTCCTATACTAGTATTTGCAATACAATAAACAAAATAACTAAACTTACTTTTAATTGAAAATAACTCTCACTTCACTGCTGTCTCAAATAAATTTCATTAAACCCCTCAGGTATCGAACTTAAGTACTGTGTTTTTGTAAGCTAAAGAAATGTTCAATTTGGTCGGTGCCAACGTTGGAATACTTTAGAAAATTTAACTAGACTTGCCTTTAAATAAAAAATGTTTTCACTTGATTGCTATCATAGACAAAATTCATTAGATCAGCCAGGAATCGAACTCAAGTTCTCAGTTTGATACATTAATAAAGTTTTCGTTAAAGCCTATGCTGCCTTGGCTTGAAACCCATTTTCCCTAGACTGCTATTTTAGATAAATATAGTTACTAGGCATCGAACTTACATTCTCTGTTTAGGCAAAGAAATAAATCATTGATTTTGGTCTATGCCAACGTTTTAAAATCTTGTTTTAACCTCTTACTTACCTCGTAACTATATCGCCATTAAAAGACTCCTTACGAAAATCATTCTCAATGCCCGAGTCACCCTTATCGAAACTGCGCTGCTGTAATTTATCACGCTTCAAACTACTGTGCCAACGTTCCGAATTTTCATAACGTTTCGTATTTTCTGGCGAGGAGCGATACTGATCGGTACTGGTAAATTGTGATTCTAGTGACTTGGGTTCGTAATCTGTAAGCAAGGCTTGACGTTCTAATGGTGATGAGTCACGTATAGGTTTACTCGTATACGAATCCAGCCTTTCACGATGACGAGATTCACGTACATGTGGCTTACCGTCCAAATCGAATTGAGTCTCACGTTCATAGACCTCTTTAACTCCATGTCCATGACCATCATCGTAATATTTGGTGTGTTTGTAACGTGAAGTTTTCTCCGTTTTAGGTAGAGTGGTAGTGGTGGAAATATGAGTCAATGTTGGCGATATAATATCCAAGTGGGAACGTTCTGGTGAGTATTTTTGTAAGATTTCATTAACCTCCGGCTTATGGAAACGTGGTTCATAAGTGTCGCGTAATATTTCCCTTTCAGGACTGAGATAGCGACGTCGCTGGTATGTACCGGTTACATTGGCATCGGTTTCATCCTCTAAAATACGTTCATGGGAATTTTCTCGAGAGGGCAAGTAAGCATTTCTTTCCAGGGTGTTGTTGCCCTCACCGTATTTGCGCGTAAGTATGCGCGATTCTAAGCGAGCCCTGCGATAGCCCATATCATCTTGTAGTGGTAAATCCCTAGCTGGTGAATGATATCTATCCTCGTTGTGATGATAACCATTTTCTCGGGCTGCTGGTGAAATGCTTCGTATTTTAGGTACTATGGGTGGTTCATTTGGTGATTTACTCAGTTTATTTTGTAATTCTTCTTCATAGTATTTGCGTGTCTCTAAACCTAAACCTTCATCTTCATCGCTAAGATTGCGGGGCGACAGCTGTTGCCAGGGTGAGGGTGAAAATGAACCACCAATATGTATAGTAGTGGTACCGTTGGTGGTATTGTAGTTGGTAGTATAAGGAGTTCTATGACTAGCTATGAAATCGGTTTGATCTTCGGAACGGCGACTTAACTCCCTTTCGGGTGTAAAGATATCCCGTGAGGTTGAGCGATAGTCACCCACTGGTGAACGATATTCTCTCTGTGGCGACAATCTTTGTGTGGTATAATCTCTACGGTTTAGGGTAGATCTATGAGGTATATCATCCTGTAACTCTAATTGGGCATAGGTTATGCCTTCATTGGGCCTGATATAGGAGAAGGCAGGACCCATTATGGGCGGTGGTGGTGAGAATCTCTCCATAGATAAACGCTTAACCATGCCATTAACAGTTTGGCCCTTGGTAAGGGGCAACTTTTGTGCAGGCAACTGGGAACTGTGCATGTTTTCTTGTGACTTGGCTTGTAGAGTTAAAATTTTTTCTTTTATACTGTCTGCTATGGGATTGCGTACAATGCTATCGACCAGCTCTGGCTGGGAATGACTTTGAGCCAAGAACTCTTTTAAGCCACTTTCATGTTTCTCTCTATCTGTAATAGCATCCGATTTGCGACGTTCACGATTGAATTGCTCTTCGAAACAATCCTCCCTAGAATCGTTTTCTATAATGGGACTAAGCTGGGTGGTATGCTGTTGTAAATGCTTGCTGGAACTTGAATTATTGGCTGTAACTTGTGCTGGATTAGTTTTGCTATCCTTAAGCACCTTCTTTAGTTTATACGCAGAAGAACCCACGTCACTTTTACTGCGTACTAAACGACGACCACCACTATCCTCAAATCGTGGATCACGCTCAACTGCTTGATTCAAATTACTATCACTCTTACGACTAAATATGCTAAAAATCGAAGGTCTCTTGTGTGCTTTCTTAGCAGCTGCAGCGGCGTCACTATTACTACGGCTTACAGGTTTGCTCGCTGTGGCCTTCTTTTTACGCAAAGGCAACGAATGAAATTTTTTCGGATTTGTATCACCGCTACGTTTCGTTTTCACTCTAAACGTGGGTATATTATCACCATTCTCGGCTATGCTCTTATGACGTTTAGCCTGGGCAAGTACTAGGGCAGCTTCCTTATGAATACTTTCGGCAGATAGATCAGCTGGTAGCTGATGATGATATGTTTGTGTGTTGTGTTGGGGTGGCTGTAGATTTGTGGTTTCGTAATTCGTTAGATCGTTGGAACGCTTTCCTATAAAAAACAAAGAAGAAGAAGAAAAAAAGAAAATTAATTGGTTATACAAGCATGACTCGGTAGTATTAATTGATTACGAGTGTAGTTCTTAGTTCGTAGGAATTATTAAGTTTTTTTTTCTTTCCTTTTTTTTAATGCTTAAAAGCCTATTTTATTTACTGACATTAAATTGATGTACGAACTTTTGTGATTGCATGTTTCTTATATTTTAACCCTAATAGTGGTAGAAGGAGTCTTTAAGACCCCTTGTTATATTACGATTAAGGGTTCACTGGAAATTATTTCACTTCAGGCACTAATAAGTATTTGTTACTGACTTCTACGGCTTTTAAAGACACAAAGCTACACAGTTCGGTCATATGGTTAATCTAGGCCTTTTTATATACTTTTCTGCGTAGTTTCAGTATTTTCTCAGCAATAATTCCGTAAATTTATTATACAAAGTAAACGAGGCCATGAGAGACAATTGTACGTTAATTTCCTTCGTTTTAACTCAAACTAATCCCTGTTGGATGACATAATGACTACAGTCTGTTCAAAGGAAAGAGTATTAACATGCAGTTTCTCACGCCAACTCGAAGTTTTACAATATGCTGATGACAATTGTCTACTCTCGTATAAGATATCCAATAGGCGGTCGAAACTGTAGGAAGTAGAAAGTAAGGCTCGCAATGTTGGACTTGAGATAAATATCAAGAAAACCCAGGCCATGAGAATAAACAATACTAGCACGGAAAATATTATGTTACAAGGCCAAGCTGTCGAGTATGTGGATAGCTTCGCAGAAGCAGACATAGACAACAGGCTCAATAAAGCGAAATCAGCATTCGGACGACTGCAGTCAGTACGAAGAAGCTCACATATATCCAGATGGACTAGGCTCAGAATATTCAACTCATGTGTTAAATCAGTTCTGCTATATTGCAGTGAAACCTGGTGTGTATCGAATAACATCGAATTCATTAACAGAAACCCATACTGAAGCAGAGAAAGAAAAGAAAATAGGGGTGGATCGGCCAGACCATTCGAAAAAGGCCAGATTTTATTGTCAAAATGTCACTCGAGTGAAATCATCAAGGCTTAAGTAATCGTTGTCGACCAAAAAACACCTGGAGATGCACAATTATCCAGGAACTAAGAGAGAAAAATTTAATATGGGAAGAAGCAAAAACAACAGCAATGAGCCGTGAAAGATAGAAATGCTTTGTGGAAGCCATACGCTCCGAAAAGAAGTAACGAAAAAAAGAAAGATGGAAATTCTTTTGGATACTTGAACAATCAATTGCCTAGTGTGTGGGCTGGCGGAAGCTGCAACAATTCGATTTACAGTATCATGTCATCAAAATACTCCTGACAGAGAGACAACACCAGCAACGACATTCGTGACGGAAATCCAGGAAAACTTAGCTTTTTAGATGTTATTGCTAACTCTGATTTCAATTTCTAATTGTCGTTATAGACACTGTTTTTCGGAATCAAATCTAGGACTGAGATAATAAACATTAAAGTCATAGAGACATTAAAGTAAGTAAAGTTGACAATTTGAAAATGTTGAAGGTACCTTGCCCCGTCAAGAACTTATTGAGTCGTTTAATACTCCATGTTAGGGTTAGCGTGGTGTAATGCCTTGAGTGCACGCAAACAACGCAAGCGAACCAGGTTCGAAACCCCAGCAGAGGACATGACAAAAAAATTTAATTGTGGTTTCGAATGTTAAGTAAGGGATTTCAATCTCCCTCCATCTAAAAGAAGCCCTCCTGACCTTCTAACTTACCTCTGGTGGTGATGAAAAACATTAGACGAATGATCAAGAGAAAATGTTACCTATTGGGACAAAATTAAATGTTAAGTAAGGTTCACTAACACTTGCATTCTCCTCAGTAAAATAGTTAGATGAGGGAAGAGGCTGTTGATTGATTTTTATTTCTAGATTTCTATGTCTCCTTCGCTAACAGTTCCGGGGGATATATCTGCGATATTTTCAAATATCAATCAATCCTGCGAAACCCTGAGTATGACCTAACTAAGGTGTTTATAGAATGGAATCCATCGGGAAGACGAAAAATTGGAAGACCAGCCCATACTTGAAGAAGATAGGCAGAGAAGAAAGTTACTTCTCAGAGGACAACTTGAAGCCAAATTAAAGCAATAGCTTTAGACAGATACAACTGAAAAGTATTTTTATGGTCATATCATTCCCCGTGGATCGTAAAAGGAATTAATAATTTACTGCAATATTGGCCAATACAAATCATCCCTTAGCTTTGAAACAGTTTTTGAAACGATGGCATACTCAATTACAATTTAGTGAACCGCACTCGTGAACGAGCGTTCAGAAGAGACATTTCAAAATAAAGTTATAAGCTCTTGCTGTCTGCTGTTTTGTATTTTTGGTGGAGGACACTGAGCCAGAGTTATTCTACTTTGTAAACGAACTTAGAATAGGGGGGACTAGCAGCCTCGTTAAATCAAGACACACTTGAGCACACCTAGCGACCCATTGTGATACCACATTAAGCATTGTCCCCATGCTAGCCACTAGAATCTAGACTAACCGATCCTAATGATCAGTAATAGGCACTGCATAGAAGCAAAAATCCCTAAATTAAATCGTAAGCCAGCCCGACAGCCTAATGAACCTGGCTTTCAACCTGATGTTTAGAATCGAAAGCTCGGATAAACTATCGAGAAAGGGACACCAAGTGTGAGAAGTCTACGCCGAGCAAGAGACCGACTAGAGACTGGCAGGTAAAATGGAGCACGCTGTCCTTCTCTTCAACTTACTCGTAACCTCGACAGAGGGCACTCGCAGATAAGCGTAGCCTTTGCGCGTTTCTACCCTTAATGTAGTGACCTGATAGGTGATGTTCAGTTTAAATATACGATTGGTACGCTTTCTATCTAAACTGGGCCAAGTTAGTCAACCAATTAAACAGCCTCTGCCTCTGCCAGGTTCTGTCAGCGTCCAAAAAATACTTATGCCTAATGTACAACTTGGCGGAGATAAGAGGTATGTCTGCCTTCATGTGCGTATGGATGTGCGGAAGGAGTGGGCCTGCTCTAGCTAGTTCATCAGCTGCAAAGTTAGCCGACCTGGCCTTCGACCATGAACCCAAATAAGGTGGACACAAAATTGTCGTGATATTATCCAAAGAGATTCACGACAGTCCATGACCAGCCTAGAGTTAAAGGCCATACTTGAAAGGAGATCTGATCGCCGCTTGGCTATAGCAGCATGAGAAATGGCCATTTCGGCCTGAAACACACTACAGTAGTTCAGGAGGCGGAGAGATATCCTGAGATTGATCTTCTCGGAAAAAATTGCACTCAAGTTTAGAACAATCCGTATACGACCTTTCTTTCTTGCAAAGTGTTTAATCATTCTAAACATAACCTAACTTTTAGTAAAGCCCTACTACGTAGAATTTTGCAAAGACTTCAAAAAAAGAAACAGAAATGTTTTATGATTAGGGTTAAATTTGCTTGTGAGTATGAGATATAGTTATAGCCTTAAGCGCCTACTTTACACACATTAAATTGATGGATCCCCATATGTGTATGGAGTAAGAAACAGATACAGTTCAAAAGAACAACATCATCATTTGTCTTAAATTACTTAATGTAGCCAAAATAGGATGAAGATGAATTAAAAAGAAAAATAGAAATAAAAAACAGAACAACTTAATCATCGTTTAATAAATAACACACATAACATACAAGGTTTAGCTAATAACACCAAGTTGTTAAACTATTGCACTGACTGTGATTAAAAACACTAAAGTTTTAAAGTATAAAGGCTTTATGGCACCCTCTCTTTAAGTGCCTAATTCACTACGCTTCTGTCTGTGGTAAATTAACAAATGTAACTGCCAGAATAATTCTTTACCTTTTCTATTCTGATTGCTTGAGCACATTTGTTTTCAAATCAAATGCTACTCAAAGCCCATTTGAATGAATTCAACACAAAAAAAAAAACAAAAAAAAGGAAAAATGCATTTGAAAGGAACCCTTTTGCTAGGCTTACATACTACTGAGTATCACCATCACTTCCATTTAAAAGATTTTTTTTTTTAATTTTTTTCCTTCTCGATTAATAACAATGATTACCTTCATATTACTAGTACTTAAGAGCAACACTTTATGTGGCCACCACTTTAGGTGCAGATGAATGATTTGGGAAATAAATTCCAAGTCATAGTTAAATAAGTAGTAATTCAGAAATTATTACACGTTTTCACATTATGTATACCAACACCACTTGCGTGTTAGGTAAGATTTCAGAAAAAATCTATAGTTAAACTATTTAAAAGACTGGGACATATTTTAATTTGGGAAATATTTTTATTTGGGACATATTTTAATTTGGGACATATTTTAACTTGGGAGATATTTTGCTTTGCGACATATTTTTATTTGGGACATATTTATATTTGGGACATTTTTATATTTGGGACATATTTATATTTGGGACATATTATATTTGGCACATTTTTATATTTGGGACATATTTTTATTTGGGAGATATTTTGATTTGCGACATATTTCTATTTGGAACATATTTTAATTTGAGACATATTTTAGTTTGGGACATATTTTATTTAATTTAATTACATCTTCGAATTTCCCTTAATTGTGTTTTCTGTTACGATTGCCCTAAAGTCGGAAAGAGTGAAGTATGTTTACCTTATCTATGACAACGTTGAAGGAAGAGTGCTAGAATAGCTGTGCCCTTGAAGCCTAGCATAAATATTTTGCTTTAGATACTAAAATGTTAGTAAATTTTAAATTTACACCGCACAGCATACTTAGGCCCCAGTTGAGTAGGTCCCATTGCTTTACCATGTGTCTACCGTTGCACCAAATTTTTACAACTTTGAAACACTTTCCAACGGTCACCTGGTGTAGTGGATTTTGTCCAAATCGCCGTTGCCGAAATCTTTAAATGGTACTATCAGCCTTTGTCTATGCCTACAAAGAGTCCAATGCGCGGTAATAATCTCAAAACTCATTTCCACCATGCTGCTATATTTTCCTAGCCTCGAGGTAGGTGGGTTCATATACCCAACGTTTATTAGTGCTAAGACCTGTAAATTAAGCTAATCGTTCTTTTCGATAAAATGTCCTGAAATTTACCTTATAGATCTCAAAGTGACTCAACTAGCATCTGCCGTGCAGTTGCCTTCAATGTCCCATGTTCAGAAATGCACCCAGATATAACCAGCGAAAGTAGTGCGTCTAGAGACACCCAACGTTAGTGAACAATTTTCGATGAATTATATATAATCTTACTGGGCTGACTTAGTTAGTTAGTTTCTTAGTTACAACGGGTAGGCAGACACTGGTCCAGTTCTCTTGGGTTCAATACTGATCTCACTGGGAGAGAGTCTGCTGACATTCACATCGGCCAGATCAAATATTGCATGCAGAAAGGGACCGCCAAGGAAAACAGGCCATATATTCAATAGATTCGGACACTAACATAGGAAATGTTAGACAGCCTGCTCCACTTCCTCATCCTGGCGCCTTCTACAGTAGTATTGAACGGTAGACTCCTAACAAGCACGATCGTATAGGCGCCAGATTTGTCTTGATACAGAGCAAGTGGGTTCATTCTCCTACCGTTTCTGTGCCTTGTCCAACATGTATCGCAGAATCAGAAGTTTGCTAGATGAAAGTGGCATCCTAACTCGATGATTAATCTCCTCGTTGCCGTTCGCCACACAATTCCCCCGGGTGTCAGAATGAGCACTCACCAAGATTTCCAGGTCTGAAGGTCTGGCGATATTGGCTTATTAGCAGCTTTGTCGAGTAGACACCGAAGAGCACTGACTGTCCGTTTAGATCCGGATATCAGATATCAACATTAAATACTCTGTAGTACATTAATCTATCCGCTGCCTTCTTTATATCCAAGACCTCCACCTATAAGACACTATACTGGTTTAAAAGTCTAAAAGATTCTCTCACCACATATGCGGAAATATTGTCAGGGACTGTAATGTGAGATTTTAGCTATAAACTTTATTGGTTTGTGCCAAGGCTCCAAAATTGTCATAATTGTCTGTACTATTAAGAGTGCTACCACCTGCATGTTTACCGGTGTTACCAGATTGATTACTTTTTGTTTATTTTAATTTTAGATCTTTTGAATTTAACGTAGATAAATAGAAATTTGTAGTAACTGCAAGAAATGTCATAGTTATCGTTTTGCAGTCATAAAGTAAAGTCGTGCTTAGGCGTAAACAAAAGTGTTGTATAAGCGAATATTAAGCGCGACATAAAATAAATAAGTTGTTGTTTTAAGACAAACTGTATAAAGCTAAAGTGAGGAAATAAAAATAGTAAAACAACAGCAACGTGGAGTTTCTTTTATTTTGACGCAATTAACTCAAACGTTTCAAAAAAAGGTTAAAACGTAACAGTATGAAGTTATCCCTACTGAATGTACCGTGTTTCTGAATATGTCGTGAGTTACAATTTATGGTTAAAATATTGGACAGAAGTACACCCCAGTAGTGATATCCTGTTGTTCAGAGAAAAATTCACAGTTAGTGTTTCTATCAGCGTAAATATCAATGGCTGACCAGACCATAGCCGAGAAGCTTAGGTTAGTTGGTTAGTCAGCCGATAAACTTGAGAACTTTAATAAGCAGCTGAGTACCGTTTTGAAATCATACCAAGACCATAGAAAGGAAAGAAGTAAAAAGGAATTACAGCCACCCTGAACTGCCTATAAAATAAATAATAGCCATTGAAGAAAGATATCTAAAGGACCCTAATGGTCTGCCTATCAGACAGGGACATTCACAGAGAATATGAATTACTGTCTACTTCTTAGCAGTGCCGTGGCAGTTTCTGCAACAAAGATTAAAGGGCAAAATTATTCTTTCAGCGTGCGTACCGATTGGCCAATGACCCGTATACATCGCTATAAGTTTCAAAGTATAATAGCGGAGCTTCTTCAGAAGTATCAGTGTCCTGTTCTCGTCATAACAAAGTCTCAGTCTTAATAGAATACTAGAAGATGATTTGTGCCTTCCCACAGACCAAATTGTAGACCCCCCTTGATGGCAGTCAGAGTACAGCAGGTGCCAGAATTGAGGTGACAAATAGTTGGATACGAGCAGGCGTTTGGGCTTTTACTGTGATTAACTTGGCTTTTTCGTTTATTTCAGATTGTTTGACAACTGCATCATGTGTTGTGTTTTATATATAAACGCAGCTGAATAGTTTTGCGTGAACACGTAGGTAGCATATTACATATCAATTGTAACCTGAACTTTGCATTTTCCATACAACTTGTTTTAGAGAGACCTACAGAATCCAATTTTGTTGGAAACTTTGAAAGTAATGAGGGCGAGAATTATTCTAACCAGCTTGACGACGACATTCGTTAATAACATCACCTTCGAACGCGTGGCAAAAATTTCTCTGATAAAACAATTCAAAAGGAAAAGAACTCATAGAGTTCACCCGTCGCTCAGTTTGTGGCAGCAAATCTTTCGAACACGAACGCTTGCTTGTAATATAAACAACAAAGCTTTATCTGAAGCGAATAACTATGCTTTGCTCTTTTCTGTTTTTGCTTTTGCTCTCTTCTGTTTTTGCCATTACTTTTGCTTTTGCCTTGTGGTTTTCGTCCACAATGTTAAAAAGGGAGAGAAGTTTACTTGTTTATTTAAAGATATCAGCATATACCCGATACGCGTATACATTCGTCGCTGTTTAAGTGGCGACTAAAAACAAGGACATAAGAATATATGTGAATTGAGAGGGAACAAAAGTCTTATGAAATAAATAGCAATGTTGTATGCATTGTTATGCTTTTTTGTTCGCAAAAACCAAATATTTTTGTTTCGAAAATTCTTCGCTAATAGCGAACAATCGCTTATTGCGAATATCAGGTCAAGCGGGAAGAAACTTTGTAGGCTTTATGAGAAATATTTTCAACTGAGTTATAGATCATAACACAGAGTATGACAATGGACTTCGTCGGCAGTTTGTGGCTGTAATTGTGTTTTAACGAACCTACCTACCTACCTACATACCAATCAAATTAACCAATTTCCACAGTGTTAAAGAATTGTATTTTTACTTTTGTTTTTATTTTGCCACTCTAATCCATAATTTACTCTCAATTTTTCTTAAATACTCTTTACATTACGCGTAACTCAAGATAGGTTTGGTGTAAAACAATTTGATTAAATGGTTTTTATACCCTACACTAATATAGAAAGGTAAAGCCTTATCTATCATTACTTAACTTTAATGTAAATGTCTGTGCCAGTGATGGCAGTATGTTACGTTGGATTTGTGAGATGTAGGGTATAGAAAAGTGTAGTTTGAGTGCCTATATTTTGATTTTTTCATTTCATTTATCTCTTCTCTAGTATTCACATTGCTTTCAATTTGTTTAGTGGGTCTTTCTTACTCGAACGTAGTACAAGATGACCATCATCATTATCATCATCTTCATGATCGTTGTAGTCGTAGTCGTCATTTAATAATAGAGTGTCTATCTTTACAATGGGGCCATCAAAAACTCATATGCAATTCTATATAATTATATAAGAAATTGAGGGTAAACGACGACGACTACGACTACGACTACGACGACGGACAGCAACAGATGAAGCCAAAATGAATGAAAAGATTTTTGTAAAATTAGCAAATTGTTTAATGATAATGGCAGCCCAGTCAATGATTTAGTTGGAAATGGAAACAAAAAAAGAAAAAATCAATACTTTTTTGTTTTACTTTCGTATTGTGGAATTTGTGTTTTTTTCCTTCCTTTGGTTTAGATAATGGAAACAAAATTATGAAATTATAAACTGTAAATTACACAGATGAAGTTTAATTTTTGTTTAATTTTTTTTAGCTCAAAGAAAGTGCTCTGTTGGTAACAGGTATGTGAAAATGATTTTATTTGCGATTTTGTATCAATCGAAAGAATAAAATTTACTTTTTTCTACTTTTACGCTGAAATGATGCGAACTATCTGAATAAAAAAAATACTCCTGGAAATTATTAAAAATTATATGTATAATATATAATAGTACTTCCCCGTTGCTCCTACAAGGAGCATAGGGCCACAATTAATTTTTTGAGCAGCTCTCTATTCTGTGCTAACGGCTTTACTTCACTCCAACTCTTTCCGTTGTAGCTTATTTCGCCAAAGACGATTTGTCCAACCTTTGATTTTAGTGACATCGTTCGATTACTTATAAGGATATGTCCAGTACAAGGCCATTTTTTTCCTCGTCACTCCTCTACGGAGCATATTGGCTGTTGACAAAGTATCCATTACCTTGTTTCAGTAATCAAGTTCATTTTCAAGCAAAGTATATGATTAATCTTATGTAGCTCGCCTCCATATAATAGTGTGTAGTGTGAAGATCTTTGCTAAGTGGTGGTGGTAATCCTTACTTACTTAACACTTTTATTTTTTTCCACGTTGGTGTCGTTTTCTGTTGATTTTTCGTCTGATATATGTCATCATCGCCAAAGGTAAGCTGGGAGGTCAGAGGGCTTCTTTACGTAGATTTGTCTGGTAGTCAAAGCCACAATTAAACTTTTTTCGTTATGCCTCTGCTGCCGTTTGTGTTGTATGCCATTTTTTTTCTCCGTTACTCCTCTAGGGAGCATATTGGGTTTAATCAATTTAATCTTTCAAGCTAAGTAAAGGGTCCGCCATCTAACGTTTTTTTCAACTAGTGCTTATTTCGTGAATGGTAACACTTAGCTCATGTCTGATTTGACAGATAATTAGTTTTATCCTTCCGCTGAACGAATATGGCCGTTACAGTCAATTTCGATCGTTATCGGGCTATGTTGAATGAATTTTTGTTCACTAAAATTGAAGAGGAGGATATTAGCAAGATCTGTTTTTGAAGATCGGAGTTACGATTTGACACCGTTGGACTATTATTTGTGGGGTGCCGTCAAAGATAAGTGTTACACCAACAAGCCAGAGGCAATTGACGCTTTAAAGGACAATATTCGTGAAGTCATTGGTGAAATGCAGCTGCACACAATCGATAATGTGCTTAAAAATTGGACCGATCGCGTAGGCTACTGCATGGCCAGCCGAGGCAGCCATTTGAATAAAATTATTTTCCATTATTAACCGGAAGGACTGTACTTTCAAATAAAAAAGAAATTTGAGAAATATTCAGTAGTTTTTTTCATAGCATTTTCAAAAAAACAAAAAATTTATTTGGCGGACCCTTTAGATGATTGATTTACTGTACCTCCTTCCATATGATTTTTGTGAATTGGTGATTCTCTTTACTTTTAGCATTGTAAAATTTTCCCAATAGGTGGCGTGTTTTCCTGATCATTCGTCTGATGTTTGTCATCATTGCCAGCGGGAAGGTTAGGGGGCTTCTCCTTTAGTTTTTTAAATTGAGTTGTTGAAGCCACTTTATTAAATATTCGAAACCACAATTAAATTTTTCCATGTCATATCCACTGCTGGGGCTCGAACCTGAGTCGTTTGTGTTGTTATACATGCGCTCTAAACACTACACCACGCCACCTGCTACCAGCGCCATTTACACCTGCTTATTTGGTTTGAAGAAAGCAGAGCAGAATATACGAAGGATTTTGCTAAGACAAAGCAGCGTTTCGAGTTACTTACGCAGATATAAAAAGGACTGGACTAAGACTGCTCTATCTTGAGTCGATTTTTTACATGTGTTTTGTTTTTGGTTTTGACAACAAAAATATGAATTTTACAAAATGTAGCTTTCCCAGCTCCACCTTTGCCAAAATGGATTCAAAAATTTTTTTAATACAATTACCGAGGATAATGGAATGCATTGTTACTGATACTGTTGTCAAGAAGTGAAATGTCAAAAGTGTCATGTTAACCCTATATACAGTAGAGTGCAAAACTAAGGGTACGTTTTTAATTTAACTGAAAAGTTCCTATAAAAATGCAAATGCGCAATCAACTAAAACAAGATTTCGCATATTTATACATTGTTAAGTTCTTACAGAAAAAGATTAACAAAAAGTATTATATTCAAATATTCAGTTCAATTTCAAAACATTCAACATTATGGCGTTTTCTTTTCTACAAAAAACAGTATTACCCTGTTCAAAGGCGCATTAAAAAATGGCTGACCATGTGATAATGTAATTTTTAATTTGAGAAAAACATAAAATAAATATTCACCCCTATCATGAATAACATGGGAAATTTCTATTCCCATGAAATTTTCATTCCCCTCAAAGGGAATATTGCCATAATGAATCTCCCATGAAATTTTAATGCCCTTTTTACAAGCTATCATTTCACGTTGAATGTTCACAAAAATAAATAAAGAAGAAATGTGTGCATGTGATCATTATTAAAAAAATTTAATAAAAAGTAATTTACATTAAAACAAACTCCTGCAAAACAATTATCATGCAAAGAATTGTACAAACAAAAGCTGGAAGAGAAGAAACAAAACAAACTTTTCTTCAACAAGATGGGCGGAAAAAAATAGGTGATTATGGCTATCAAACAGTAACAGTTTAAAAATAGCTTAAACGCCAAAAATAATACAAGAATAAAATTAAAAGTGATATATATATCCCGATGACATACCCATAGATCAACTTCTGTCAAATAAAATTAAAAATCAACAAAACAAAAGACTTAGTGAAACCGATGAAGAGCAAGGTGAGGATTTAATGCCATATTCGGTAGTGGCGAAGAATCTGATGGCTCGGAGGAGGTTGTCGATTTCGTTGTTGTTTTTGATTTTTTTTTAATGACTGAATTTTAAAATTCAGCCAACACGTCTCTTAAACTACAAGAAATAATTCTTTTAATTCTCTGCATTTTATAGTGAATTATATTGTTTTGCACTTTATTAACACTTCTAGTCCTAAAATAAGTTAATAAAATCTTTAATTATCCAATAAGAGAAATAAATACTTAAATGATAAATGCAACTCCCCAGCAAAAATGATGTCAACAAATCAAGGGGAAAAGGGGACGAATTTCACGATCTGGGGAGTTAACACAGGGATATCATTCCCCACTGAATGGGAAATGGTTAAACATTTCGAGGGAAAAATAGTTCATGATAGGGGTGATTGCTTACCAGCTAATTAAAAAATGTGTTTTGTTAAATAGATAATACGACAAAGATGAATCCAATATTTGATTATTGAAAATATTCGCAAATAAAATAGAGGCAGCAATATTCATATAGATTTTTTCCAAAAAAAAGGTTTTTAGATTTATAACTATGTATTTTCACTTGTATACTTTACTTTAAGTTTACTTGTTTCATTAAAGATATCAGCATATACCCGATACGGGTGTTCATTCGTCGCTGTTTAGGTGGCGACTCAAAACAAGGACTTTTTTGTTCGCAAAAAACAAATATTTTTGTTTCGAAAATTCTTCGCTAATAGCGAACAATCGCTTATTGCGAATATCAGGTCAAGCGGGAATGAAATTTGTAGACTTTATGAGAAACGTCTTTAACTGAGACATAGACCATAACACCAGAGTATGACAATGGACTTCGTCTGTATGTTTGTGGCTGTAATTGTGTTTCAACGAACCTACCTAACTACCTACATACCAATTAAATTAACCAATTTCCACAGTGTTAAAGAATTGTATTTTTACTTTTGTTTTTATTTTTTAGATTTATAACTATGTATCTTTTGATATGTGTTCAATAAAATTTGTGAATACGAAAAATAAAAAAAAATAAATAAAAATTTTAACACTTTTCTAACACGAAATGCACTTTTTTTTATTATTATTGATGTTTCCTAAAGGTTACTACACAAAACAATGAAAAAATTAACTTCAAAATTTGATAACGATACCAGACGAATTTTTTTTTCGTTCCATCTGGTAGCCCTATAAATAGAGATGGAAAAAGGGTAAATACCCAATTAGTAAATACCCGGCAAAATGGGTAAATTGGGTAAAAATGGTATAAACTATGCTGTAGCAAATTTAGTAAATAAACACATTGTGCAGCAAAATGTAATGTATTTTATAATAAATTTTATGGAAAAGAGGTAAAAGAACAACTTAAATAATGACTATATTATATAGACATATTTGTTTTTACAATATTATCTTACATTAATCGAAATCACTATCACGGAACGAGTTTTTAGGAAGTGCAAGGATTCGAATTATGTGGTATAAGACATACTTTTCCCGCATTATGTGCAATTTATTTGTTTCGTTTTTTGAGTTGATAAAACTTTGAGTGCTGAATGAGCGCTATCATGCTCAAATATTTTACTTAACACATCCTTTCTAGCATAATAGTTTGCTGGGATCACCATTAGATTTATATTAAAATTGGTATCCATATCATAAATAAACTGCATCGCAATTAGATAATCGCATGAAGTTAAGTAGTACCCTTGAAAATTGTTATCAAGAAAACAAGCAGCCAAATGAATTGTAATGATGTTTTAGCTGACTGACAAAGAGAAGTTGCCAGTTGATGCATTTCAAATTGCTTTTATAAATACCCAAATAAATTCCCAAAAAATAAATTTATCCGGTACTTACCCGATATATGGGTAAATCCCATCTCTACCTATAAATAAACAAAAGTTATCTGTTTTACAGGGTATTACCACCACTCTCGACTTATACAGGACATAATATGCAATGCCTTCACTATTGCCAAGTCTGAATTTTTAGAATAAAACATACCACCCTTTTAGAGAACGAAACATTTTTAAATGCACATTTAAAAACACCATCGTTTTGCTCCACACTGTACGTAACGCTGTTGTATAATAATGCCTCTATAAAAAAAATTGTTTCTTAAGTTTTTTTGTTTTCCACAAGCTACTCCTCAATATTGATGAACGAAGCATTAGAATTTATTTCAAAATTTGTTACCAAACTTATATCGGGTCCGCCATCTAGCGTTTTTTTTTTCAACTAGTGCTTATTTCGTGAATGGTAACACTTAGGTCATATATGATTTGACAGATAATTAGTTTTATCCTTTCGCTGAACGAATATGGTTGTGTATACGCTTGAACAACGCTGGGAAATATTGCGACATTACTTTGAAAATCATGGTAATGTTGCAGAATGTGTGAGAAAATTGCGTACGGATTTTGGAAGAAGAAAAGCACCGTCAGCTCCGTATGTTCGTTATCTTAGGAAAAAAGTGAAAGAAACTGGCATCGCCATCAACATTAATTCACCGTCGTTCTCAACAATTGAACATTTCGGAGACATCATTGAGACGAATTTTGCATAAAGACCTTGGTATGACGCCACACAAAGTCCAATTGGTGGGCCTGCGATCGAATTACAGAAGATGCCGATTTTGTAAAAAAATCATCTTTTCAGATGAAGCTCATTTTGATCTTGGCGGGTATGTAAACAAGCAAAATTGTCGCATTTGGGGCACAGAAAACCCGCACGCATACATTGAAAAGCCGATACACCGAAGACGAGTCACTGTTTGGTGCGGATTTTGGTCCAGAGGCATAATTTGGCCATTTTTCTTCGAAAATGAGCAAGGAGTGGCCGTTACAGTCAATGGCGATCGTTATCGGGCCATGTTGAACGAATTTTTGTTCACAAAAATTGAAGAGGAGGATATTAGCAGCATTTGGTTTCAACAGGACGACGCTATGTGCCACACAGCCGAAGCTACACTCGATGTTTTGCGCCATGTTTTCAAAGATCGCATTATCAGCCGCAGAGCTGATGTCGTTTGGCCACCTCGGAGCTGCGATTTGACACCGTTGGACTATTGTTTGTGGGGTGCCGTCAATAATAAGTGTTAGGCCAACAAGCCAGAGACAATTGACGCTTTAAAGAACAATATTCGTGAAGCCATTGGTGAAATACAGCTACACACAATCAATAATGTGCTTAAAAATTCGACCGATCGTGTAGGCTACTGCACGGCCAGCCGAGGCAGCCATTTGAATGAAATTATTTTCAGTTATTAACCGGAAGGATTGTACTTTCAAATAAAAAAAGAAATTTGAGAAAATATTCAGTTGTTTTTTTTTATAGCATTTTCAAAAAACAAAATTTATTTGGCGGACCCTTTATTCCATAAGCTTAGCATTTAAGCTTTTAAGTAAACGAGTTAAAGTTCAATTATTAAATAGCATTAATTATTACAAGTACTGTATAATCCATTCATCATTAATTTATAATTTATAGCATTCTGTTTAGTTTTTGGCAAATATTTATCAAAAGATTTTTAATTTTTGTTTTCTTCTTCGTTGAAATAAAATTTATTAATATTTATTGCATATTAACAAATTATAAGGCGTGTTTATATTTCTTTTTTTTACATTTGTTTTTATCTTCTAAAAAATATTTATATTTTATTACTTGTATTGTTCTAAATATCTTATTATTATTGTATTATAGTTGTTATTGTTATTGTTGTATTTAGTATATTTTCTTGTACTATTTGGTTGCCACTTGAGTAGTTGTTATTGACGAAAACAAAATAAAGTTTCTTGTCTGTAGTCTTTCTACCTTCAACACCATCATCGTCTGTCTAAATAGCTGTTTAAGTTCTTTTTTTTTGTTTTTTAATTTGATTAATGATTGTTTGCTAAATTTATAACATTTTTTTTTTATTTTGCTTTTTGTTATAGACAAGAATTTCAAATAGATTTTTTTTACATTTTAAAGGTTTTTTTTTTAATGCAAAATAAGTTCTCCATTTAATTTGTTTTTTTCTCTGTTTGCAAATGTTAATAAACTCGTTTCAAAAACCTAGAAAATATAGGGCGTAGTTTTGCAAATTTGTTTTGAATATTTGCATCCAAAAATGTTTTTAAACAAAAGCGTCAAATTAGTAAAATAAAAAAAAATAAATGATTTGAAATTGATCTATAATGAGATCACCTATCCCATTCAAGATGGCTAGGTCTGATAACTTTAAACAGCGGTATCACCTTCTGACATAAGCTGGCAAGTGGTTATGAGTAATATGCTAAGAAAACGTTCTCTAACTAATAAATCTACCGTTCGGAGCCGGCGTTAAGCTGTAGTTCTCTTTCAATTAGTCATTAAAGCGGGTTTTATTGGGTCTTTAGTAGGTTTTTTGGGGTTTTATTGGGTTTTATAAATGCTTGCAATTTTTGTTCAAGTCGGCAACGACATTGTGTACTATGAGCTGTTAAAGTTCGGTGATCGGAGCAGACTGCAAATAAAACGGTCGGAATATACAGACAGACATACGTAATTAAGTTATTCTTTTGCATGACATGTCGCAAAACTTTCAAAATAATTATTAGAAATGATCAAATGACGCATCCGCCGTATTCTCAGGCCATTGCTCCGTCTGAAGATTGACAGCTGCGATGGCTACAATAAATTTCTATCTCTTTATGAAACCTATCGCTATAATGGCCTGTTTAAATTATGTAAAACATTCGCTTTACGGCGTAAATTACCTCACTCTACGGCTTAAAGCAAACGCAACACATATTCATCACGTTTAACGGCATTTAGATTTACGGCCTACATTTGCAGAATCTATACAGGCCGTATAAAGAGGTTGAGTTTTTATTTTAACATGTCACCAATTCACTTCCTTTGAAGAAATATAAAATTAGCTTCCAACTTGGAGCACCTTAAAAGATGAGAAGTTTTTCTGAGACAGGATTTGGAAATTGTCTGAGAGGTTGGGAAAAGATGTAAGCAGTGATTTGATAAATTGGTTATTTCATTATATCTTTTAGGCTTAAAACGGACCAAAAACCCACCCGTGTTTTTTTAAATATAAACCCAATAAAATAATAAATATAAGCCCAATAAAATCCGGGTGAGTTTAATTGGGTTGCCCAATGGGGATCAAAGAAATAGAATAAAAAATAGAATCCTTTATCAATTTCTTTAATCAATTTGATCTTTCAAGCTAAATAGATGATTAATACGCTGTAGCTTCCTCCAAATGATTTTTGTGCAGTGGTGAAGATCTGTGCTAATTGGTGGTGATCTATACTTTAGCATTGTAATTTTTTTCCCAGTAGGTGGCGTGATTTTCCTGATCATTCGTCTGATGTTTGACATCATCGCCAGAGGTATGCGGAAAGGGTCAGGGGGGCTTTTTCTTTTTTTTTTAATTTTAGATGGAGTTTCCTGGAGGGAAGTTGAAGTCTTTTTTTATTATTAAACATTTGAAACCCCAATTAAATTTTTTCTTCATCATGTCCTCTGCTGGGGCTCGAATCTAGGTCGTTTGTGTTGTTATGCATGCGCTCTAACCACTACACCACGCTACTTCCGCGGGAATGATGTATGTATGCATAATATTCTGGAATCGCTATTCAGAATTTGGTCGATATTCTGGCTTGCTACATAATGTGGAGCAGCAGCATGTTGTCGGCCGGGTCGTTCAAGAGATAACATAGCAGCTGTGAACCTTTATGATGAAATATATTCGAGTTTCTTAATTAGTCGATGCTTTTAATAATTTTGACGCTCCACAATGAACAAATGACGAGTTTTTGCAAGAATTAGATTATTGGAAATTATAATGTGCAGCTGGTACATAAATTACAGCCGGCCCTGGCCATGTAAATACTTTGCCATAGATTTGCTAAATTAATTCAAAAAATCTTTTGTTTTTTTAAATCTTTTTCTGTAATTCTTACTGTCGGTATTTGGTCTTGTAAAGATTTAATGACGTTTTCTTTTCTAAAAAACACTAAGGGCACTTTGTTGCCCTTACTTTTTGTGTTAATAAAAAAAAAAAAATAAAATAATAATACAAAGAAAGGGTGCTTTGCTTACCTCTAAAAATATTGCCTTTTCATTTTTTTGATGTATTCTTAATTTATGACGACGTTTTATGGCAAAGATCCAAAGAAGTGCAACATTTTTTGTCAGAAAAGAAAACGCCATAAGAGTAATTTTTAAGAAGACTTTTGCATGCTGAACATGTCACTGTATGGATATGTGGTCTTAGTTCTCTAAAGCATTTGAATTTTTTTTTATTGCTAGTTCAGATATACATTGCTTAGTTCAGATATACATTAGTTTTCGGACATTACTTGTTTCGGTTTCCTTGTTTTGCTTGGGTGGACCATCTATTGGTTTAAATTTGAACAGCCAGTGGTTATTTCGAATCTGGCAATACTTATGTCATTCTATTCTGTCACAAAATCCAGTATATTATCTCCACTGAACGAAATGAATGGATTTACGCTTGAGCAATGTTGGGATTTATTGGAAATATGGTTACATTGTTGATGCGCGAAGGGGTAAGCGTGCTCGTACAGTGCGTTCAACCGAAAATATCCACGCTGTGTTGCGCCGACAAACCACAGGCAATTGAGTATTTGAAGGCCAACATTAGTGATGGCATTGCCGAGATACAACTCCATATAGGCAAAAATTTTTTCGAAAATTGGTCCGATCGAATGGGGTACTGTCAGGCCAGCCGCGGCAGCCATATGAATGAACAACACAACAAAAAAATTAATTTGGCTTAATTTCAAACCGTTTTCGTTTTATTGCATTTTTAAATTTACAGCCTGTTTCCAGAAGACGAGCGTAAGAAGACGTGCGACGAACAAGTTGAGTGACTTGTCTATTTATATTTCAAACACTAACAAGAATTGAGTTCTTTATTTGTGTTTTACATATAAACCATGTTGCCTGGGCATGGCCGAACACCTTGGTTAAATGCCGAAGACTATCCAGACTCCTACCGTTCTATGGGTAACGGAACCCGGTTAAGAATGTAACTCCACACCGAGACGAAGCTATCCCCGCCATTTGAGTATAAACCACAGCCACGTTACTCCCACAAGAGGGCCTTATCATAGCCGGGCAGACACCGCAGTTCCTAGGGCACCTGACTCCCGTGGATGCCGGTCAGGCCTCGTAGCACGGAAACTACTACCAGTGTAATTCCCAGCAACAAGCACGCTGAGCAATTAGCTCACACAATGCACGCTACAATTGATTTTCTCAAAGAAATTTTTGATGAAAAAGTAATTACACGTAATGGTCCAATTAATTGGCCACCAAGATTGTGTGATTTAATTCGAGTGATTAATTTTCTTAGGGGCTATGTAAAATCACTTGCCTATGTCGATAAGCCAGGGACAATTGAGCACGTACATATAATTCAACATTCGAAGAGCTATTGGCGATATATGGCCGCATAGACTGCGAAAATTTTGTGAAAATTGATGTTACACATTGCGTCTTTTACGCGCCATATTTAAACATTATGCTGTAAACGCACTCAAGACTACCGACCATCGACTGCACGACTGCAAAAGACCCTGGTTACAGACTACAGCTACAAATAAACACCTGATTTGACTTAACCAAAACAAACATAACATGGATAAATGGACATCTGATTATTCTTTTTCAGTGGTGCCACCTAACTTTTTTCGTGTTTTTAGTGTATATATTAAATGTATTGCGTTTTTAAAACTCATATTTTAAGCATCTTATTGTATTGATCGCACTAAACGGTTTGTTTGTCGCCAACAAAAATATAAATAAGCCTAAGTTGGTTACAACGACAGTCGTGTAGTCGCTAGCCATGTTGCCGCTAAAATAATAATTCTCATATGCTAACATGTGTTCTATTTTTGTCAACTTGCAGTCGATGGTCGGTAGCCTTGAATGTGTTTATGGCACTAACAAAGCCCGTTTTATTGATTTATTTTTGAATATATTTTTTTGTTTAATTATGATTTGGATTTTGGTAACTGTAAAAAAACACCCTTTACAAAAATGAAATCCTCTTTTCAGTATAATAAAAATTTAAATGATTTTTCGTTCAATTCTTAACTTTATATTTTTATATTGTTTTCAAAAGCCAAGTGCTTATTGAAAAACCATTTATATAAAAATGATTTTTTTAAACTTAAAAAAACTTTTTCTTTTTGCTTATTTGTAAGCTAGACAGTTTCTTTATTTTCTTTTTATTTATTTTAATTTCATTGTTAAAAACATTAAATGCATCATCAGCGGGCCATAAGAGAAAAGCTTGTAAAATAACAAAACGCCCAAGCTTAAGCAGCATGCCAAACCAATTCTTCAATAGCAATAACACATTGGACGAGAGGTATGAAGATAAGACTCGAGATCACTTTAACAAGTAACCAGTTAATAGATCTGATAAGATTTTTGGTTGTTTATTATTTTAAGAAATAAAAAAAACACATCAACAGTGAAAGCCAGTTGTCGTCGAACGACGCGTATCACATATCAGCAGCAGCAGCAAGTTGTTTTTCTAGTTAAGTGTTGTAATAAATTCTCTTTATCTATCTATTTTTTTTTTTTTTTTTTTATATAAGAAAGCGAAACTAACATTAAATATTTTATGGGTTTGGAATAGAAAAAACAAATTCTTAAGCCTGTTCGATGAAAAAAAGACTAAAATCATGGAAATGGTTTACCTTGAAGCTGTCGACGCAAAAAAGTCTAAAATAGTGTACAGTGTTTAGCTAAAAATTTATTAAAAAACAAAATAATAAAACTAAAACACAATATAGAGCAGTTGTAAGATATGTAAAAACATAGAAAAAACAAAAAACAAAAAACAAAAAACCGAAACAAAATATTTTAAATTGAAAAAACCAAAAAAACAAAAAATTAACAAACCGCTAAACTGGTGGCAACAACAGCTGAAGCTGGCTGCTGCTATTGTGTGGCACCAGCAGCAATTTTGGAATATAAATTAGAGCAGATTTCTTATCAGAACAGCAAAACACAAAAAAAACAACGGAATTAAATTTACATTCAAGTTATACACGAATTTAAAAATAATTTAAACACGGGTAGCCTAAAAATTAAATTAGTTTTTGTTTTTTACTTTAAAGACTTTTTTTCTGGTTTCGTGCCTCATACAAGAGTTTTGGGTAAAGTGTGGGAAAGTCTGATGTGATCTGCTGTGATTATAAACAACAGCAAGGTTTGTTTTGCTATGTGGGTGAAAGGATGTTGAAATAATCATCGTCGAGATCTTAAAAACCTTGTCGATCTAATTATTTTTATTACACTTTTATAAATTTAATTCAGTGTGAGGCTACTTGACGTAAAGAGAAATGGCAGTAGTAGTTTAAAGCTTATGTTTTTTCATGTTTAACTGGGGCAGCATAACTTTACTACACACCATCTAAAAAATAATGCCTACTACTATACTGCAAAGGGGTGAACCCTGTATAATACTAAGAAGTCAAGACAAACTGATTTTTTTAAGGAAGATCATGCGTAGATTAAGTGTCAATATTGCTAATCACTACTCAGGGAGCATCTTGGCTTTTCACAAAGCATCCATTCTTTTATTTCAGTTCAAGTTGAGTTCAAGCTTGAGAAAATGATTAATCTACTGTAGCTCACCTCCATGTTGTTACGAAACAAGAAATGCCTAAAAAATCACCACATGGGGGAAAGTATTGTGTGATTTTAGTCTATTGGTTTGTGTCAAGGTTGTGAACCTTACTACCATCTTCAGTCTAATCACGGATTGAAAAACTTCTAAGATGCTTGGAACACTAGAATAATCAATATGGACTGCTCCACTCTAGGGTGGCGCCAAATACACAAATCAATATGGCATTACCAGGGTAACACGGTACCAGGGTAACACGGTAATGCCGCACTGATTTGTGTATTTGACGCCGCCCTAGAGTGGAGCAGTCCATATTGATTATTCTAGTGTTCCAAGCATCTTAGAAGTTTTTCAATCCGTGATTAGACTGAAGATGGTAGTAAGTGGTACTGCACAATGAAGTTCTGGACCAATACAGGATGTCACGAAAACTTTCCTAGCCAATGCATCTGCTGTTTTGTTACCATCTATTCCGCAGTGTCCAGGTTACGCAGTTATGTTACTAAGCCTGGCCACAGATATTCTGGCAACACGGGAGTTGGGAGCTCCCGGGTTCTCGGTCCCTGCCTGATTTTACTGGGGTCCCTTGTAGTGTGGGAGCAACGTGGCTGTGGTTTTATGCTCAAATCGTTGGTAGAGTGTGAGCTTCGTGTGGTGTTATAAAAAAGGTCTGTGTCCAAACAACACGCCTTTGAATTCGGTACTCACCGGTGATTTTTATAATAGGTGAGGAGCGGTGGTGGACGCATTATTCACTCATGCCTCGGGCCACGAGAGATAAGCCAGTCTGGTGATACCCACGTAAAACTGTGGCTTACATCTCCACGTTGATTTTCGTACAAATGGCAATGTCCATGATCTCAGCATGGAAGACACTCAGCGATGTCCTCAGCGGGATCGACAAGTAATGCTAGAGTTCATGAACACCAGCATTGACGCTGCCATTCATTTTAGAATCGTCGGTGTACCAGTTTAGATCAAAAATTCCGCACTAAGGGCCAAATTGACCTACAATCCCAGTCCGATAATTCAACCCTGAATCTCCTGCCAAAGATAGATCTAAAGGCACAAAATCCGTGACAGCAAATAATTCTCCGCTTAACTTGCGTAGAATGGACAGACTTCTCCACACATTTCGAGAGCACTTGGCGAAAAACTTTGCCGTCGAGCATGCCTTCACCCTCATCGCATAGGTGTGAAGCGATATCAGACCAATGAGCCAATCAAGCCCTTCAAGTCCGCTGTTGGACTTGTCTCTGTAGAACTCACACCTTTTTTTAGTATATTAAGTGTTGCAATGTATAATTGAGCTCAGTTTTCTTACAAATTTCTACTTTTAGTTCATAAAACTCTGCTTTCGATAACACGTTAATTTGATTGAGTTTTTTTAGTTTGAGAAAACTTGTTCGATTAGAAAAGCAGCGATTAGAACCTTAGCTTAGAAAACCTCAATGAGATCAAAATAAATGCGTTCATACTTGACTTCAATAATTTATAATCAGTTGTTAAATGTTTTAGTAACATAGGATCTGCGCATATTATAGCTGCCTTTCCTTCAAAAAGGGGATTACGCTATTAAGCAATTGCAACCTTTTTGTTTTGTTTTCGTTTTTCAAATAATTGTGATTAAAAATCGAAAATCAATGATAATAACAATAATAAAATAAATAAATTAAATGAAATGAAAAATAAAAAAAAAAATTAAACAAATCAATTTAATTAAATTTGTTCTCGCTATGAATAAGCTCACCTTTGCTCTTTTATGTAAACATTAAACCATACGTTTGTTTCTTAAGTCTTTTGTTTACATTTGCTTAAGTAAATATGCTTCTAAACTTACTGTTGGTTATGTATTTATGGTGGTTACTCATAATAACATACATACATACATCGATTTGAGTTCAATTTTTAATAAATATCATAAATCTAACAAGTTTGTAGCCTAAGTCTTTTGTTTTTCTTTCTAATAAAAAAAACACAAAATTAAAAAACTTTATATAGACGATAATAGTTAAGCTGTTTTTCTGTTTTTCTCAAATAGTATTTATTAGATAATTAAAAACAAATTGTCATTAAACACACACCCTTAATGTCAAAAACAATTCCAAAACAAACAACAAAAAAAAACGAAATCTGTCAGTTGTTTTAACACAACTCTCTCAACACATTGCAGCCCACCTGATATAATTTCTGTGAAATGAACATACTAAAGCAGAAAAAACGCAATTGTAGAAACGAGAACAATAAAAATCAAATTAATTAAAAAACAACGAAACGTTAAAGGAAATTAAAAGCGGTAATGAACGACAAAATGATGCCCAACACCAACTCTGTCTAATAGTTAAATTAATATTTTACTTTAAAGCTCAGATCTATCAGGGTACGTTGGTTGTGTTTACAAAGCACTCCGAAATGAGGTAGCACTCCTCGTATTGAGAATGATTCCTATAATATTTGAAAGACAGAAGTTCGGCCCAATACTAGGGAAATTGGGTAAATAAAATGCTCTGCTTTCACGAAGACAATAAGATGGATCAACACAATAGTTTGCTGAGAAGAAAAAAAAAGCGTAAGAAAAGTATAACAAAACCCAGTTTTTAAGCGAATATGCGCTTTCACCGTTTTTGATTAATCAATACATTTCTCATTGCTGTTTTCATAAGATTTTATTTTAAGTGACGCTCTCAGGAGATGACCTTTACTCATGCAGTGCATTGTGCTGATACTACGAAAATAGATTACGGGGAGGAGAATAGGGGGAGTAGTGTTTAAGGACGTTTAATTTGAACTTATTCATATCATAAGTAACGGGGAGATAGTTCCACAAACAAAAGCTGCATTTTCGTAGGCAAAAAAGAGCGTCTCGTAGCTGTAGCGAAGCACGCAAAAGAGGGAAAAATGTTACATTGATCAGAGTTAACGACACGTACAAGAACCCCAACAGCGTGCTTTTCAGAGCCTGAAGTGACTAAGAAGTCGAGGGTGTTATTTTAGTGCCCATTTTCACACGAAATACATACATATGTGCAGGTTCATTTATTAGTTACACCCAATTCACACGATGACTTTTTCGACGTCATTTCTTCGACTTCTACTTTTGTATGTAGGAGAACGGTATAGAGAAGCAAGAGACGTAAATGAAAAGACTCGTTCTCTGTTTTTCAGATCTTTTTTCATATTTCCCTTTAAAATACTTCTTCCTCTTCTTCTTTTTTGTCCATAAAAAACAAAAACGAAAATGAAGTAATTGAGAAGAAAACATTCAACTAAAAATCATCGCATGAATATAAAAGAATTTTCGAAAGTTACTTCAAAAGGGAATTACAAAAATACGACGACGTAAAAGTTACCGTGTGAATTGGGTCTTACAGAGCGTAATTATAAAAATTGAAATCAACAACACCAACAATTTCACTATTCAGGAAATTCGCACGGATACTTCATATGGACCCAGAAAGAGAGTCGAAGACAGAAAACATCTCTTCCTGCGTTTGGACTTGTATACAGAAACTTGAAGTGCAAAATATATGCCCAATTTCTGAACGGCTTCGCTAAATGGCGCTCCATGACTCTGGCTCATAAATCAGAATACATTTGAACGAAGGCATGGGCTATGCTGCGTTTTGATGGTCGTTGTTCCTTGTGTTTATACGCATAAAACGTTGACTAAGAAAAACACTCACTTTGCCTCAACGCGAGATGATCATGTCATAAAATAACTTGTACAGAAGCAAGCTAATGTAGCGCCATATGTGCTTTATGTCCACATCATCTAATTCAGACCACAAGAAGTTAATACCAATCGACCTATAGTGCTAGACGTTGACGACTTAGCAGTGTTTCATTACGACTGACTGACTTAGCCAATGTAACCTCCTTATACATACAGTGCCGAGCAAAACTAAGTGTATGTTTTGAAGTTGAACGCAAAAGTTCGCTTAAATAGAGAGAAACTTATATTTTAAACACTCTTCCTAGAGCTCCTTATTTTATGTGGCGTTTTTAAGGAATTTAGACGTACTTTCTGTAATATTACCCAAAAATGTAAGGGAAATCTGGTCCCATTCGTATTATATACCTATCCCATGCGTTTTTTACTATTTACCAAAAATTCTACAATGGATTAGATTAGGGCTTTAAGGTGTCTATTAATTTACCTAAAATTTTTACTCAGCAGCCATTCTTTGAAAAAGTTAGCGATCTGGCTTGGATCGGAATCTTACATACAATTTAGCTGCAAATAACAAAACAATAGATAAAAAAAAAGGGTGGTCCAACCATAATACACGAAGTTAATTGAGAGACTCACGTCAAGTTTATTGCCCAACTTTATTTGACATTTGTTCTTTTCAGTGTTTGACAAATTCAACCATGGAGTGGTACACAATTGAGCAGCCTTTTACGCGACTTAGTGTTCAAATCAAAATGCATTTCGCGCACTCGTGATTTCTTTCAGTCGGCTGTTGCTGTTGCTGTTGTTTGCGTCATCGTGCCCAACAATTGAACTGATGAGAATTTTGAGTAAAGATTTGAATTTACAAGCTTACAAGTTGAAGTTGACCCAAGAGCTGAAGCCTACTGATCATTCTAAGTGTCGTCAATACTCCGAATGGACTTTACAAAGAAAATCATCTTCAGCGACGAGGTACACTTTCATCTCAGTGGATTCGTTAACAAGCAGAATTGCCGCATTTTGGTAAATGAGAAACCACGAGTGATTACTGAAAAATCGATGCATCCGTAAAGAGTGTTTGATGCGGTTTATAGGCTGGAGTCAGTTACCGTAAATAGTGTTCGCTATCGCGAGATTATAACGAACTTATTGTAGCCAAAAATTGACGACATGAAACTGGACAATATGTGATTTCAACAGGAAGGTGCCACTTGCCACACAGTCAACGAATCAATAGCTCTTTTGCGTGAGAAATTCAATGGCCGTGATATCTCATGTCGTGGCGATGTTAATTGGCCACCATGATCATATGATTTGACACTCAATACAATACATACAATATAACCTTTTACACTAATAATGAGCTTGAGAGCTATTTACAAAAAAATTTAATCTGATTCGCCAATTTTTAACATCTTATAGAATATTAGGATCAATACCATTTATTGAATACATATCAAGTGTATACATATGTATTATTTCGGCATTTCAAGGCATTCTAAGCGCCAAAACATATTTGTGGTGTAAGTGTGTAGGGTATTAAAGTCAATAATTGTTTCATGTCTACCTAGAACATAACAAATAATTGAAAATCTATTGATTTGAAATAATCTCACACAGTCTTCACCCCCCGCCAATAACTTCCAAAATTTTTAACGAAAAAAAAAACACACAAATTTAATTGTTGTAATAAGAAATCGAATTAAAGGCATAAAACAATTGCTTTGTAAAGAGACTGTTTGTTTAATTTGTTTTTCTTTTTTTTTCGATACAATTTGGTGCAAAATTTGGTATTTTTTATTGGCCATAAGACACCTACACTGGTTGCTGGATTATAACAGATTTATTTGCTGTTATTTAGGCAGCCATCAAGTTTTAAAAGGTTTCTTTTTTGTGAAATGTTTAAAGTAAACAAGTTAAAAAAAAATATTTTGTTTTTAATTTAGAACGTGTTAAGCCTTTTATAAATGAATGGCTTCCCACATAAACTTTAAATTTTGTTCTTATTTGTTTATGTGGTAATTCCATCAATAATTGTTGTCAAATTATCTCAAAAGTATAGCATGACAATGTATAATTTAAGCCACAGTTTAAATCACTTTTTTAATGATTTAAAAATAAAAAATATTGTTTTTTTACAAGTGTTTAAGCCCTTTTGAAATAACCACAAATATAAAGGGTCTTTTATAAAGCACTTTCTATTTTTAAATTTCAATAAAACAGAAGATGTATGTGAGATATCGTTATTTCATCTTTGCTATTATGTATGGAATATAACATAGTGCAAATATCAGACGAGGTTTCGTTGAGTGGCGCTCAAATCAGAAACGTTCAATTTTCCATGACTGTGGCTCATAAATTGGGCTGAACTTTAATCGATGGCTTGGCATATGTTGGCTTTGGGGGCCACTGTAATAAGTAACTTAATCGCATTTAACTGCTTACTAACTTACTTAGATAGCCATTTACAAATTGAAACAAAAAAACAGATTTGCAATTACTTCGATCATCTCCAGTTCTGACACCACGCTTGGTCTATCCATCTAAGCTTAGGTTGTCCCCTTCTGCGCGAGCCCTCATCAGGATATTTCTCGTGTGATTTTTTCGCTAGAACACTTTAATCCATTCTTAAAACATGACTGTTGCATCTGAATACACTTAACTATGTCAACATCACGGTATAGCTCGTGGTTTTTACGATGTAGGTATTCATCATCAAGATTGGTCTACAGGTCTTGCGAAGTATCTTTCTTTTGAACATTTCAAGTATTGTCTGTCCACCAAGGCTCCCACACACATGATAATAATCACATGTTGGTATCAAATTCGAAGGCATGTTATTTGGTCATGACTTTCAGCTTAGTAAAGTTTCGGAGATTACCTAAACAGCTGCCAATCTATGGGTCACGGCACCTGATTAAGATGTAATACCACATCGAGTTAGCTCTTTCCTCGCGATTTGGATATAAACCACAGCCACCACGTGGCACCCACAAGGGTGCCTCACCATAGTCAGGCACGGACCTAGATTCCTGGGACTTCCGACTCCCATGGTACCAGAATTAATTCTTTGGCCAGACTTCGTAGCATAAATGCTATTACCAGTATAAGTCCCAAGCATCTTGTGGAGTGTGTGTTTCGTTAGGAGAAAGGTGGTTACTTAAGGCAAAGTAGCATCTACTTTACTTCACTTTATTTTAAAATAAATGTTTTTCATTATGGCGGTGCCGAGGTAAATAAACTAACTGTCTACCTCTAAGTTGTATTCATCAAGTTCTACAGTCTGTCTTAGTCTAATCAACTATCTGTTCGTCTATATCATCAACTTGATTTTGTCTCCATTTACCTAAAGGTTGCTAACGCTCGACCCAAGATGTCCATATCGTCGCCACAAGTGAGTAGCATATCTTGTTTCATGTAGAGTGTGAATTCCCTGCTGCGTCCTGTATTATCTTTTCAATTAGGATACTAAAAAGGTATTGACGGTCAGAGGGGCTCTTTGCAGAATTTAATCAATTATGCAGGGATAACTAACTCAATCATGGTCCTGTTCATTTTTGTAATCGAAAAAAATGTGGCAGGTATCGAACTGCTTTTCGTGAGTCTTTTCAAAGATTTGGCGCAGAGTGAAAATTTGGTCGTTGATAAATTCACCAGCTCGTGATACGCCCCAATAATCTCGTTAACTTTAGGTTTTTATCGTTCACACAGAAAGCTCGAAAGGAAGCTTATTCTCCAATAGTTTGCACATACTATCTAGTCTTCTTTCTAAAGTATGGGGTATAATAAACTGAGGTATTAATCCTCATGCGCCCTTCTAGCTAGTTCTTGCATATAAGCTGATACCTGCATCATATCAGCATATCGCCTCCGATTTTAAATAGCTCACTGCTACTTAAGAAAACCTCTCAAAAAAAAAGTCAAACGGGGTTAAATCGCATGATCTCGGTGGCACGTAACGTATTGTTAAAAATGGTGCCCTTATGATAGAACTCATGCCAAAGTTAGTTGGTAGTCAATGACCTATAGACCTTTCTATGGAACAAACATGTTCTTGCTGTCCATATCATTTAATGCACGACCTATAAAGCCTGCCGTTGATGGTGATGACTTAATCAATATCGTTCTCCATCAGATATAACCTGATGACACCATTTGTTCAAAATACAAAGGAAACAGTGACTCTCTCAGCATGCTTTGGACGATAATTTTGTTTATTGACGTACCCATGCACCCAGAAATAGGTCTCATCGCTTAAGATAATTTATTTAGATAAAAACTGGGGACCGACCGAATACTATTTATGATAAAAAAAAATTTATCATTTGCAAGTGTTATTGAAAGCTATAATCGTCCAAGGTGATTTGGCAACACAAACTTAAGAAATGTTTGGAAAATTGACAAATATAATTTCAACTATGTGGCCACTAATAGCTATCAAAGTTTGGAAATCCCTATTGCAAGACACGTTACATATGTATGTATGTCAAGGTTATCACCAAGTGTCCTTAAGTTCAGTCCAATTTTAGTATGATTTGTTAAGACCACAAGTTTGCTAATATGTCAGGCAAACTTGTTTGTTCATCAAGATTTATTTTTTGCCAGCTCTTCTCTCTCCTTGTAAATCTTATTTGTTTTTTTTATGTAAATGTTGTTGCCTAATAAGGCTGTATCATGTTGTTCTTCTCAACTCTTCAATAACTTCTTTGGAAAACGTGCCTGCTGTTGTATAGAGTGATGAGCAAAAAAGCACCGACAAGTGCTTCCTTTTTGTATCAAAAAATGTCACTTGAGATGATTTGTGATGAGTAGACGTTTTTTAAAAAGATTGTGAAAAAATATGGCAAAAAACTAAAATTTTCATGACAAATGTGTATTAAAAGTCGACACATGACATTGTACGAAGTAAGTATCATATGCAGAGTGTGGTAATAAAGTTTATTGCTGGCTAAGCGAAAGACTTAAGAAGGAAACTTGTTTCACTTATTTTTGTTCATTTGCTACTGATGAGATTGATTAGCAAACAAGGATCAGTGCAGTTGCGGTTTTTATTATGAAGATATTACAAAATACAAAATATACACTGTCCTACAAAATATTTTTAAATTAAAATTATTCATAGTAATGGTTGCATGTTTGTATTACCGTATAAATGAACATAAATATTCTTTTCTGAAATCATGAAGAGATATTTTTACTTTTCAATTGAAATTTCAAAGAAAAAAACAATTTTTTTTAAATAATTTTTTTAATTTTACTTTCAAAATCATGTAGTCACGTTTCTGTTATATGGACTACAAAGAAAAGAAACAAAAATTATAAGTAAAAAAAATTCCCGCAATAATGATAACTATCACTTCAAAATACAAGTAAATTATAGAATAAAAATAAAATTATAAAGAAATTCAAGGTCGATTATAAGAACACAGCATATCTTTGAAGTGATGAAGGAAAAAGCAAAAAAATAAAAAAATTAAAAATAAAAAGTTTTTTTTTTCTTTTTTTTTATTAGTACATATTGTATTTTAGAACAAAAACCACCTTTAGAATTAAAACTGAAGCGTGCTTAAAAGTATGATGCTGAAGTCATTCATTAAGCATACAAATGGCCATTAAATATTTAAATTAAAATTACAATGCTACTGATAAAGATTATGAGATAAGCCACTAAAGTAAAGCATAGTGTAAGGCCATGCTTGTAGAAAGACAAAACAAAGCTTTAAAACATTTTGTTTTACAACCAGCCATTAACAATACGTTCATTAACATAACGTGCCTTCCAATTTAGACTTCTGAACTTTGACAGTTGATAGCTAAATCTGTCGAATTCACTGTGTTTTGTTCAGTTTATTTTACCGATTTACTCATGAATGTATATACCAGTTGTGCCGGTATAAAGTGAGCGTCAAGATACAAATACTTCCATAGGGAATATTTATTGTGAAGGACCCTTAATTTATTTATTGTTTGTGTTGGCAATAACATCTGTCAAACATAATCAGTATATGAACATCAATCAGTGAACAGACATCATATTCTTCATCGTGTTAAAGATGGCGAAATTTGTACCAGAAAATGATGATTTGCGTAAAGCATTCACTTTTTGCTTTCATTGTAAGAAAAGTCTTACAGTGTTGCAGAGTGACATCGAATGCTTGTTAAGGCGTATGGTGATCATGCCTAAACGGAAAAAATCATGGATTAATCCGGGACAGCCAACAACTTCGGCTGCAAAGCCAAATTGATTCGGCGGGAAGATAATGCTGTATGTCTGGTGGGATCAGAAAGGTGTGGTGTGTACCACGAGCTCCTAAAACCTGGTGAAACTGTAATAAATATTGCCACCGACTATAAATGATCAATTTACACCTTGAACATTGATCGAAAAACGACCAGAATGTGCCACAAGACACGGTACGATAATTTTGCAACATGACAATGCTCCTGCACACAAAGCAAAACCGGTTCAGGATACAGTCAAATCATTATTCATCAGACTTGGCGCCTTCTGTCTACTGTTTCATCGAAGGCACACGCATTGTCTGAGCAGCAAACCGATTTCTACGAGAAAGTCGAAAATTGGTTGAGTAATTGGTTTGCTTTAAAAAACAAACAGTTTTATTGGCGTGGAATCCACAAAATGCCTGAAAGATGGGAAAAATGTGTAGCCAGCAATGCCCAATACATTGAACAAAATTTGTTTACTTTCCCATTAAAAATTAGAGTTTTATTTTCAAAAAAAAAACTCTTATTTCGCGCATCTTTCCATGAGCTTAACTTATTTTAAGGTCGCCATAACCGTTCTACTAAGGTGACTATTCGCATTTCGGTGAATAAATTTGAGTGCAGTGATTCGATAAATAAGCACATAACACTAGTACGATGACAAAACACAAGATCTATTGGGAACAATACAGTTGTTCGTGAGAGTAGGCAGGAGAATTTCATCCTTTTTCAGATCACAACTTGGCAAATTTTCGCCTGTGTGGCTTTTTATTACCGCAAATCTATTTTTGGCCGAAAATGTGGACTCAAATCGCAAATGGTGCTATAGATGTATAATCTAATGATTTTGCAATTCTCACATATGGCTGTTTGGTGTGATGGGGAGTCTTTAGTAAGCGCCTTATCACCACAAGACTGTAGAGAGTTCAGAGGACAGCGTGTTGGGGTGTCGCTGATGTAAGCAGAACTTGTAACAGTGTTGACCTTAACGTCGTTCTGCACGTGCTACCTGTTGATCTCCACATTTGATAATTGGTTTCTGGAGGCAATCCCACAGTGGTCACGGTAGGATTTTTGGATTTCCTTACTACGTCTCTAAGAGAATTGGAGACAGACTTTGCTGTAAACTGAACTTCTCCGGCCACACCAACGCCTTCTTACCTGCGAGAAACGTATGGAAAAGAGATTGAACTTCTACTAGTTGTGATATTATGATCTTCACAAATGGATCCAAGATGGCAACCGGTGTGGGTGCTGGCATTTTATCCGAGTGTGCTAACTTTGCGGAATCCTTTAGACTACCGGAAGTCTTTAACATTTTTCAGGCGGAAGTTTTTGCCATAATGCAGGCTTGTAGGATGCCGACAGTTCGATGGTATATGCGAAGGATAAAAATTTTGTCTGTCGCCTAGTAGAAACTCGAATTTAATTTTCCAATATAAAGAGGACTGGGTCTTCTCGGTGGTACATGTACCATTTTCTTGAATTGGTTTCTTGAAAACAGGAACATCGTTGGTAATCAAAAGGCTGATGAACTTGATAGGAAGGCCTCGGTGGATGTGGAATCTATCACCTCTTACTCTGACATTTGCTTTCCTATGACTATAGTAAAGGGGGAAATATATAGCTTTGTTCGTAAGAGGGCACAGAACAGAACATTTTTGCTATCTTGAGGACACTATGTCCTCGGTATGACTGAAACTACTGTGAACCCACCCGAAACTCGATTTTCAAACTCACTGCGGTGAGCACAGGTCATTGTATGATCGGAACGCATGCGGATAAAGTTGGTTTGCCCTTCAACCTTCACTACAGAAGCTGCAAAATCAGCTGTGAGAGGGAGACAATCGTTCATTTTCTCTGTGAATGTCCGGGTGTGCCGAGCATACGACTGCGGTACTTTGGGGTTCCTATCTTGAATGGTTTGGCTCAGTGCGAAAGCCTGGATCCTTTTAATCTTCTTCACTTCATAATCAACTCAAGGTGGCCCCTTTTGTCCTTTCGTTATTTAGGTGTTTCTTTACCTGTGGTCGTGGCTTGGTTTCAAAACGGCACTTTTTTGCTAATTGTAGTCGATCTCATCTGGATTAACTAGCCAACTTGTATACCTACCCATCTAAGCCTAATCCGTATAAAGTTTTACTAATGCAGAAGCTGTAAGTAATCGAGCATAGACAACGGTTTTTGTTTGCCAAATGGAACTGGGAGCAGTTGGAAACTGAACTTAATTTTCATCCAAAACATTTTTAGCCATGAGGTCAATTTCGGATTAAATGTGTTTATGCACACGAAAAAATCATTGTTTAGTATGGATTTTAGACTGGTGGCATTAGCGGTTTATGAATAAATATGGGTGTTAAGCTTATAAGCAGACTAAACGTTGCTAGGGAACTCGACATTCATCACCAATTATCAGTCATTTGAAGCAAACTGAATACACAAAGAAGTTCTATATTTGGGTGCCACATGAATTAACGGTGAAATATTTAATAGATCGAGTTTCTATTTCCAATTCGCTGCTAAAACGGAAAGAAATCCTATCATTACCGAAGCGAATGATTGAGGGCGATGATAAGTGGACGCGAAAAATATCGTGGACGCGGCAAGGGTTAGGACTGACCAAGAAAGCTAATGCTGTGTGCCTGGTGTGGATGGATAACAATTGTTTATTATGAGCTTCTACAACCTGGTCAAACTATTCACACTGATCCTTTTTGTCAACAATTAATGAGATTGAAGCAAGCAATTCATCAACTACAACGGCCTGAATTGATCAACAGAAAAGATGTTGAGTTCCATCATAACAACGCCAGACCACACACATCTTTGATGACCCGGCAGAAACTGAGACAGCTTGACTGGGAACTTGTGATGCATCCGACATATAGTCCGACTATCAGATGAAAAATCGTTTCAATATCTGCGGAACTCTTTTAAAGGCGTAACTTTAAGTTCCGTAGATCAGATTTTTGCTCCGAAAACCCAGAAGTTCTACACTGATGGAATAATGGCTTTGCTCCAAAAATTTCAAGAGGTTATCAATCAAAACAACGCATATTTGGTTTAATAAAGCCCGATTCAGATATAGAAAAGAGGTGTTTCATTTTTGATTAAATTTGTAAACAAACTTTTTTGAACACAAATATTTCCTTGAAATCAATATTGGCCAGGCCTTCGCTATCAACAGCAAGCCATGGTGCTATTGCCTGAATTGGATGAAATGCACTCCAACGACATGTGCTTTTAACATAATACGGCAACGTGCAATACAGCTTATGCTCTATTGGGCCTTCTACACTAGCGATTTGAAGGCATGGTCATCCCAAATGGAGATGATGTGAACTGGCTGCCGAAATCGTGTTATTTGACCCCATTAATATTTTTATTGTAAGATTTTCTTACGTTTTACGACTATGCAAATAAGCTCAGACTACAAAGGCATCAAATACGATATAAACCAAGCCATTGGTCAAATCCAGTCATAATCAATAAAGAATTCGATGTTTTGAATGGGATTCACTCAGCGAAACTGCGATGGACATTTGCATGATGTTACATCGTAACGTGGTATGGTGGTTAGAGCGCACACATAACAACACAAAATACCAAGCTTCGAGCCTCAGCAGAGGACATGATGAAAAAAAATTTAATTGTGGTTTCAAATGTTAAATAAAGAGGCTTCAACTTCCCTCCAGATAACTCCATCTAAAAAGTAAAGAAGAAGCCCCCTGACCTTCCACACAACCTCTAGCGATGATGACAAACATCAGACAAATTATCAGGAAGAACTCGCCATCTGCTGGGAAAATATTACAATGCTAAAGTAAAGATCACCACCAATTAGCAAGGATCTTCACCACTACGCAAAATCATATGGAGGAAGCCACAGTGGACTAATCATCTACTTAACTTGAAAGATAAAATTGATTAAAAAAACTGAAACAAAGCAATGGATGCTTGTGGAAAGTCAATATGCTCCCTAGAGGAGTGATGAAGAAAAAAAAAAAATATTATGTATGAACTTTCAAACGAGGTAAAAAAAAATTACGGACTTCTCATACACACTATATTTTATTTTAACCTAAAAATAGGAAGTGCTTAATGAATGACCCTTTAGAAATTAAAACAAAAGCCAAATTAATTTGAACAAATTAAAATAAAATTATATTTTTTTCAAAACCAATTCAGCAAACTGATTATCTCGCTCTCTCTCTCTCTGAATATAATTGCTCTACTTTAGTTTCAGAAGATGTTGATCTATGTAAGAAATGTTCTATAGGCTTTTTATTTTTTTAAGGAAATATTTTTTTAAGTTGGAAATCATTTTTCATTTTATTTTGTGTTGAAATTATATGACGAGTTTACAACTCAAGCTTAAATATTTAGTTGTTGAATTTGAAAGGCAAAGGTATTAATTGTTGTTTAAGATTTCTTCTCTTTTTTTTTGTTGTTTTTAAAGAATATTTCCAATACCAAAAAAAAAAAATAATAATAATTTATTCTGATTTCTGGTTTTATTTTTTTTCAAATTATGCTTTTAAAAATTCAAAAATATTGTTTCAATTCAATCACATTAAAAACAAAAGAAAAAAAAAAACAAAATCAAGAGAAACAGCCTCGAGGTCATTGTTTCATTAAGACGGCCAACAAACAGTAGCCGGGGAAACAGATAGAGAGAGAGCGAGAGAGAGAGAGAGAGAGAGAGAGAGAGAGAGTGTATATTTGTGACTGAACAGAGTAAAGTGTTAATAAATTGCTTTGAAAATAATTTCAATTCTTCTTTTATTTATTTATTTTATAATATTTATTTCTATTTATGATTTTTTTTTATAGGTTTTTAATTGGAACCCCAACATGCTTCTCAAATACCATTATTTTAAACAAGTTTGTTTCTTAAGTCTATTGTTTTGTGAGGCTTATAAGCTTTAAAATAAATATTAACTTTTAATTTTAAAATAGTATCTTTTGATTTATTTATTAATTTAAACGTTTTATTTAATTTAATAATTAATTCATTTAAAATATGTTTTTTTTTTGCTTTCAACCATAAAAATTTTACTTAAAATATTTTTTTGGCGGTTTTGTTTGATGTTTTTTTTAAGTAGTCGCATTTAAATATTATTTAAACCAATAGTTTTATTTGTTTAAATTGTTATAAAAAAAGATCGCTAAGTTAACTAAATGTCTACTGAAGAGAAAAAAGTCAAATGAAGGGATGTAAAGCAGAGTGACATTAATGTTAAAAGAAAATGGGCAGAAAAGCATGCAGAAGAAGCAGAAAAAACCCACGTTACAGAACGAACATATATACCGTCTAACAAAAGGAAGAGAAGCTCAATCAGTGCAACACTAAACTCCTCAAAAACGAGGAGTTTTTGACATTTTTAGCATAAACATACTCACAACGTTTTGATGTACAAGTGCTATTTGTTTTGTTTACAGTGAGTTGAGTAAATTAATTTTGCTAAAAAGAATGGAAATTTTAAGAGGATGTTTCATACGATTTTGTTTTCTCCGTCACTCCTCTAGAGAGTATATTGTCCTTCCGCAAAGTATTCATTGCTTTGATTCAGTTTCATTAATCAATTTGCTCTTTTCAAGATAAGTACATGATTAATCCGCTGTAGCTTCCTCCATATGATTTTTTGCATAGTGGTGAAGATCTTTGCTAATTGGTGATGATCTTTACTTTAGCATTGTAATTTTTACCCAGTAGATGGCGTCTTTTACTGGTCATTCGTCTGATGTTTGTCATCATCGCCAAAGGAAAGCTGCAAGGCCAAGAGGGGTTTCTTCTTTATTATGCGTTAGATTAGATTCACAACTTTCGATGTGGATTATCTCAACGAGAATGTAGTGATAAGCTCTGTTCTTTGTATGGCGATAAAAAACTATCAAAAACCGCAGCATATAGCTGGTATAGTGAGTTCAATCGTGGCCGTAGTTGGCTTGCCGACAAATTCCGTGAAGGTCCTACAAAATCGGTTGTTGTGCCACAAAACATCGAGGCAGAGTGTGAACTGATAATGCAAGATCGTCATGTGAAATATTGTGAGATAGAGGCATGCATGCACATTAGTACCACTTCAATGCATACGATTTTGCATGAATACTTATGATAGTTGTAATAATAATTTGTTTTCTTACTCAAAAAAGGCTCGCGTCGATTAGTATAAGGAAATGATTGGAAAGCTCGACCATGGTGCTTCAAAAGATGTGTCTAAAATCCAATACTGAAATTTCTTAAATTTTATACTTAAATTTGTGATTATTCGTTCGTCATAGTCATTATTTTAATTTTTAATTTTAAGTTGTTAATGACATTGCTTTCTTGATACTGTAATATACATATGCTCAGTTTCATACTGCAATATAAGACTTTGGTCTTGTCTATGAAACACTGAAATAAATGAAATAAATAAAATAAGAATAAATAAATAAAAACGCCCCAAGTAAAAGAAGCAACAAATTATGACGTTGGAAGTCTAATGGTTGGCCTGTTTCACTGGGTAGCATCTCGGTTCCTTAGTAAAAATGGATAGTATTATGGAACAGTACTTCAAACTTTGTAGAACACAGCGCCTCTCCAAAAGAGAAAGTTATTAACATGATAGAAATCCGAAGCTTACATCAAGAATCGTTAATAACTGAATCTCGGTGCAGGATCTTCTAACAAGTCTACGATCGGGGCTAATCCTGGACTTGAACTAGAGCTGCAAAGCTATCGATAGTCGGCCCACTCGATAGTTTCGATAGTTTTCAAATAAAATTAAAATTTAAATGAAAGGGAAAGAATAATAATAAATATACAGTGTTGAAGCAAATAATGTTGACACTTCATTTTTGTCCAGTATGTCATTAAATTTGATGTATTGAAGATTTTGATGAAAGAGTAATGCTTCACACCATGAAGTGCTCCAAAAATAAACTTAATAAGACTCAGTGAAAGAAAACTGCAGAGACTATGAAAAGAAAGCATAGTTTTGAAAAGCTTTTAATTCGTACTTCAAAGTCATCGACATAAAAAGAATTTATTCTCCTGTTTCAAGTCGTACAATAAGAAAAAAAACTTATGGAAACTAGACTTATGAGTTAGTGTCCTCGAAATGTATCACTTCGCAGCAAACGGAAGCAACAGCTGCCAAGTCATAGTTAGAACAACATGCTATGGTCTGACGAAATGAAGATTGATTTGTTTGGAACCAATGCAAAATCGTATGTACGTACATATTTTAGTTACAATTCATACTTTGAGTTTAATAAATAAAAATTTAAGAAACTGTTAAACTGTGTCCCTATATAACTTTAGAAGGTAACAGACCTCTGATAACCTGCGTCGAACAAATTTTTGCAATTGTGACTTTGACCATGTACATTTAGTGACCTCCATAATTACTCTTAGAATTTGAGGATAGTATCGATTGTGAAAAAATACTATCGATGGTCAGCCAAAAACAAAACTATCGATACTATCGATAGTACCTCACCGATAATTTGTGGGCTGTTTTATAAAAAATTCTTGCTCATTATGGTAATGCTCCAACAAATCTAAATAAACTTTAGTCATGAATACAAACATAGAGGGCTAATATTTCAAGCCAGGCCATTGACACTGGTCGAAAGTAAGGCAAAACGTATAAAAATGTTACAAAAACAAAAAATCTTTGGACAAAATCTGAAAAATTATAAATAAATAAATAATATATTGTCGAAAGCTTAACACCAAGTTTAAATGCTAGTGAATTTCTTTTTATTATCATTTCTTATTCTTCTACTGATTATTTTAAACAAAAAGTCGAACTACTTTTCTTAAGTTTTGTGGGTTTTATTGCGCTTTTAATTCAAACTTCAATGGTAATCATCCAATTCTGCTCGCCACTGTTTGTACTTATGTATGTATGTACGAGTATGTGAGAGCGCATCAGCATTTCCATGATTTATGCCACTTCTGTGTTCAATGCTAAAGTATTCATATGCCTATGAAGGCTCTGAATCCAACATGCCAGCTGTCCTTCATGGTTCTTAAATTGCAGCAGCCATCTCGGTACGGAATGATAAGTCCTTAGCAGAAAATGTTGACCATATAGGTACTTATGGTAATGTCTTATGCATTCCAATACTGCCAGTGGCTCACGTCGAGTCATACAATTATTCCGACAACTTTTTCTGTTCCATCGATCACCTGTAAAAGCACACCACCAATACCATATTCACCGGCATCACTGAAAGACAACTGATATTCACTTTGTTGCTTTATTTCTGAATTGAAATATTTTGAAAATATGATTTAAATTTTGTTTCTATTTTTTATTTATTTATTTATTTTTTTTTAACAGGTGCTTGCACAAGAAAATCAAAGGGGAGGAAAAAACAAATTAAATCGATTTTATTTTGTTGTATCACTGCTCAAGCATTTAAATGACTGCGATATTATACAAAAAAAAAAAAAAAAAAAAAAAAAATCATTGTTTTATATTTTAAATTACTTTTTTCGTTTTTTTTTTTTTAATAAAAAAAAAAAAAAAACTTTGCATCCACACAGGAAATTGTGCAAATACGCGTACTATTCAATATCAAATCATCATCATCATCAAGTTGCTACAAATCATTACCAAACATTTCAAGACAATTAAAGACATTTTGTTATATCGCGCTTGCCTTTTGCTTAACAAACAAAGTAGAGTTTCGTTTAGAGTTTTTCATAATAAATTACTTTTTGCTTTGGTTACAGTGTTGTTATTGAAATCTTTGTTCAAACACGCCATGAGTTCATCATCTTTGGCATGTTTAAATTTTATTTCAAATATATTTAAATATAAATGCAATATTTTATAAAATAAAACAAAATAAAATAAAACAAAATAAAATAAAAAAAAAAAATAATAAATTAACTTAAGTTTGCACTACGAACATGGAGTTTTCGCCTACGCATATGGAAAAAATGTCTATAAAAAAAACAGAAAACAAAAAATGAAATTGAAATGAGATATGACATCATAGCTAAGAACAAAATAAAAAAAAATTACACTTCAACTTGAAAATAGAACAAGTAAGTCAGTAAAGTCAATTAATCTCAACGACATACCATATTGTGTCTTTTAATAGGGTCGATAGCGAAAGTTACACCTGTTAAATTGGATCGACGAATAAAGTGCTAATGATAAAATTATTTAATAAAAATGGTTTGACTGTTCGGACAAGGTTTAGCGCGTTAAGTCCATTTTACCGAAAGATTATTTGCCGGGTAGCAGATAAATCTGAGCCCACTGGTTTAGTAAACAATACTATCTTGATCAAAAAGTTCCCGGTCCCATCGTTCCGATTTGATATTCCTAATCTTAGCTCTTAGAGTCATAGCTTGACATTTGCAAAAGCTACGTAGCCAAGAGTACATCTATAACTATGTGTGTTGACGATTTTCACAATTTTAGTACTGGATTTACATTTGCCACAAAGAAACTTGTATTAAATTTTGCGTAAAAAACGGATTTAATGATGCGCTCACGTTGGAAATGTTGAAAAAGTGTTTCAGCAATGATTCGCTAAAGAAAACGATCGTTTACCAGTAGCACCAGCGGTTCAAAAGTGGCCGTCAATCCATTGAAAATGATGAACGTAGTGGCAGACTCTCGACATCGAAGACCAATGAAAACATTGAAAAAGTAAAAGAAATGTTGGTCAGTAACCGCAAATTAACCATCAGAGAGATAGCGAAGGACTTGAACATTGCCCATGGATCCGTCGAAGAGATTTTGGCTAATGATTTGGATTTCCGTCATGTAGCAGCAAAGTTGGTGCCAAAAAACCTCAATTTCATGCAAAAAAAAGACCATATTGAGGTCGCAACAGAAATGATTTTCAAGGCTAAATTTGATTCCACATTCATCAAAAGCATAAGTACTAGAGACGAGACGTGGGTTTATGAGTACGACACCCAATCCAGACAACGGGAAAGTGAATGGCGTTCGCCAAATGGGCCGAGACCAAAAAACCACATCGTTTTCAGTCAAAAAAGAAGGTAATGGTCACAACAGGGTAGTGCATCATACATTTTTTTGCAGAAGGCCAGACAGTAAACAAAGAATATTATTTAGGTCTTATGAGACGTTTGCGTAATTCGCAATTCGCCGAAAGAGACTAGAATTGTGGGCAGATAATTTGTGGATTTTGCACCATGATAACGCACCGTTACACAGTGCCATCACTATTCAAAATTTTTTGACAAAAAATGGAACAAATGCCATCCAACAGCCACTGAATTCACTTGATATGGATCTCTGTGACTTCTTTCTGTTCAATCGAGTTAAAAACCCATTACTGAGAACGTATTTTAGCAATCGAGAGAAAATAATGGAAAAATTGCAGGAAGCCCTAATGGACATACCGACAACCGAATATAAAATTTGCTTTGAGGATTAGATCAAGCGTTATCTGCCGAAAACAACGCTACTGTCTGTAGCGAATGAAGAAGTAGGTTCGCTTCACTCGCAAGTACTTGTTTTTACACACCACAACTTGGTGCATTTTGCGTAGTAACTTTGGCTTGCATTCGTACATAATGTAATTCACTCAAGAGCTGAAACTAAGTGACCATATACAGCACTGAGTGGCGCTGTGGTAAGACACCCGCCTACCAACTAGAAGGTCGTCGGTTCAATACCAGGCCAGACCATCTTAAAAAAAAACTGAAATAAACGTTTTTCGACAGCGGTATCACCTCATAACATTAGCTAGTAACTGGTTATGAGTATTACTACTATTGACAACTTATCTAAACGCATTTGCCGTTCGGAGCCGGCGTTAAACTGTAGGTCCCTTTCAATGAGTTTAAAAGTAGAATCGGGCGTAGCTCATTGACTGAGAGAAGTCCCCATGTTCCTCCATTGAATGTTACGGGAATTAATAATAATAATACAGCAATGTGTGTTCGCTAACTAGGCCCTAGTGCATTTGGAAACTAAACGTAATTTTCATTAAAAATCATTTTTAGTGATGAGTTGAAATACGTAACTCATGACCCTTAATTTTCGACTTTGGAATGATACCAATCCACATAAGATCCAAAAACGATTAATGAAACCCGAAAAATAGCTGTTTGGTGTAGATTTTGGATCGGCGGAAATATTGGTCCATATTCCTTTGAGAACAATATTAGTCAGACCACCACCGTCATCAGCGAGCGCTATAGGTCAATGATTATGGACTTCTTTTGACCTGAATTGAATGGTTTGGACACCAACGACGGGAGGTTTTAACTAGAGGGTGGTATGTGTCATATTCGACATTCTTTACGAGTGATTTTATGGTATGATTATCTTAAGTTGAAGTGATGTAAAATTGTCACCGATATCGTGCAGTTTGAGCTGATTGTGGGTTTTCTTAACTAACGGGTCTACGCATATAAGTCACAACCCGCAACTTCGCGATTGTGGCGGTTTTTTCTTTTTTTCTCCCTTCCTACTATTGGGCACATTGGCTGGTTTTCCACAAAGCATGCACTCTTTCGTTTCAGTTTCTTTAATTAATTTGCTCTTTTCAAGATAAGTAGATGATTAATCCACTGTAGCTTCCTCCATATGATTTTTGAGTAGTGGTAAAGATCCTTGCTAACTGGTGGTGATCTTTACTTTAGCATTGTAATTTTTTCCCAGTAGGTGGCGTGTTTTCCTGATCATTCATCTGATGTTTGTCATTATCGCCAGAGATACGCAGGAAGGTCGTAGGGCTTCTTTATTTTTTTATGAAGTTGTCTGGAGGGAAGTCATTTCCTCTGTTAGAGCTCGACATGGATCATTTGTGTTGTTATGCGTGGGCTCTAACCACTACACTACGCCAGCCCCAATACTACCAGAGATATTACGTTTTAAAGTCATCTACGAACATATTGTTACCGAAGTTTTTCGAACATCAATATTTTGGATTGTCAAAATTGCTTTTAATAAAGATTTTTTCTAAAAATGTTAAGAATTTTGCAATGTTAAATCTGTCAACGCTAGATGAACCATAAAGACAGAGCTACAGCTTCCTGAACTGCACGCACTGTCTTTCACATCAATTACTTTGACAGATTTAATACTGATTTGAAGCGAAAACGAGGGCATAAGTGTTATTCAATAAACATAGCATACGTGTGTATAGCATACTTATCTTTGAGTCTTATAAGACTACCATACATATTTCTCTTTACAAGTTTTGGATAAACGGATAAGTGGTAAGAGATGAAGGTCAAACGTAGAGGTCATCAGTGAAATAGACGCCTGTATTAGGTGCTTTAAGAAATTTTATAAATTTTCTCTTTAAACACGTATTAGTTGCTGAACTATTATAAAACTTAATAAGCGTAATAATACGCTGGAAGAACACATTTTTTAATTAATTAGATAAACAAATTTTGTTTAATGAATAGAAATTTAACCGACTAAGACGGCGACTAATTAAAATAACACAGAACACAAAACAAGTGTTTCATTTTCATTAATTCTTCTTCCATTCTTCATTAATTTTCTATTAATTTATGGTTTCTTGAGATAATTTTTAACGAAAGCTAAGAATTTTACAGAAAAAAAAATATTTTAAAACTAAAAAATCAATTTATGGAGAAAGTAAAACAAAATGAAAGAATTCCATCAAAACTATTTAAATTTTTAATTTTTTTCTATCTACTTAACAGCATGCATATCAAGCTTATGGTTTCTGTTTTTACCAACAGCAGTTTTTGACCCAGAATTTAACAAATTAAGTTGGAAAACAAAAAATATGAAAATATTTTGTGTTTCATTTTGTATTTCTTAGTTAAAGTTATTAACAGATACGCTCTTTATAAAAATATTTTTAAACATACCGAGAATATCATGATTAATTTGAATATATTTTTTTACAAACCCTATAGGTATACAATATACTCGTAATCTTCTGTTTCGTCTTTATTTTATTTATTTTTTGTTTTGTTTTTATTTTGCAAATTCATATGCCCCATGGTGCAGAAAGAAATTGAAATATTTCTTTGAAACAAAATACATAAATAATCATTTATGGTTAAATACTGTTACTGTTACTGTTACAGTTTATTTTATTTGTTTTTTGAAATTCATTTATAACCTGCTGTTTCCCAACCAAACCAAAACCACTGAAATTGTCTCAGTTCCGTCTTTTTTCTTTTCAAATTTACCTTCGAAAAATTTTTAATTCAGTGACAGTGGCATTGTCAAAAACGTAAACATTTACATCTTATCTAACTTTCAAAATTAAACTGAAATTTACATAAAGACGTGCAAAATATGGAAATAAATTGCAAAATAAAATATTTAAAGAATTAATTAAATATATCTGTGTCGATTATGGAAGAGTAGCTTTAGTCAACTTAAGCTATTTTTACTTACCTATACAGATTTATCACTTTTAAACCAACTTAAGCTACTCTTCCATAACGACACCGATATTAAGCATAGCTTCCTAACTTATGTATAAAAAATGATAGACATCAAATTTTACGGTTTTCTCTTTGTTTACATTATGTAATATATGTAAATATTAAACTATTTTTTTTTAATTTCAAGATATTACTGTCGCATAAGGTCTCCAAATGATGATGACATGAGATGAAGAAAACCAGTGCCATGAGAATCAATAATACTAGCACGGAAACTATCATGCTACAAAGTCACAAACAAACGGTGGCGCAGAAACAGACGTAGACAACAGGCTAAATAAAGCGAGAGCATCATTCGAACAACTGCAGTCAGCATGGAGAAGATCACATATATCTAAACTAACTACTCGTAAGCTCAGAATATTCAACTCATGTGTTACATCAGTTCTACTGTATGGAAGTGAGACCTAGGCTGTATCAAAAATATCATGCAAATATTCTAGGTATTCATCAACAAGTGCCTCAGAATCATATGCAAAACATTCTGACCAAACACCATTAGCCATACAAAACTGTGGAACATGATCACTGAGGAGTCTGTACTGAAGCAAATACAGAAAGCCAAATGGGTGGGCACGGCATCACCCCCTCGTCACTCGAATGGAATCCTCAAGGCTTAAGAAACCGTGGTCGATCGAGAAACATCTGGAGATGCACAAAGACAAGACCATCTTACAAGGGATGTGCAATAAAAATAAACGGTGGCGCAGAAGCAGACGTAGACAACAGGCTATCAGAGCATCATTCGAACAACTGCATGGAATAGTTCACTTCGTATCCAGACGTACTAAGCTCAGAATATTCAACTCATGTATTAAATCAGTTCTGCTGTATGAAATTGAAACCTAGCTTGTATCAAAAGACGATATTTAAAAACTCCAGAATCATATGCAAAATATTCTGATCAAACACCATTAGCCATACAAAACCGTGGAACATGACCAATAGGGTGGTGATGCTTTGAGGTACAACGGGTAAAAACAACGCATAGAACACGGCAAAGTATGTAAGAAAAATATTAAAATTTTCCTAAACATAATATTTACTTTACTTTATTTACATAATGTAAAATATGTGAAGAATACTTATTTAAGCACTAACTCTACATATAATATGTTTGGTTTAAACAAAAGTTAAAAATTTTGTATTTCTTACATTGTTTACATTATGTAAAATAAGTTAAAATTCGTTTCATTTTGAATAAAATCTAGAAATGATAGAGAAAATAGCTAAAGTAACTATAGTTTTTTATTGTTTACAATTAACTACATTATGTATAAAATGTAAAAACTTGCTGAAGGTTAAATAAATTTAAGTAAAAACGAGGAACAAATAAAAATAAAAATAATTTGTTTGTATTTTTTACATTGTTTACATTACGTAATATATGTTACAAATCTAAAACTTCATTCCATTTTAATATTTAATAGCTAAAAAACGATATTTTTTTATTGTTTACATTATCTGCTTGTGTAAAAACGTAAAAATGCACTGAAATTTGAGTAAACAAAGTAAATTTAGGTAAAGTAAAAATAACTATTGTATATTTAAAATGTTTACGTTGTTTACTCTGTCTAGAATTCTTTAAAAATTTTGTTGTAATTTACATATAAACTGCAAACATTTAAGAAAAATATTTAAAAAAATCATATAAGTTATTAAAATAATTTCTTACATTTTTTACATTATGTAAAATATTTAAAAAATAGTTTTTAAAGCAAAACTTACAAATTTTACATTGCTTACACTTTGTAAACAATGTTATAAGTTAACAAATTTCCTTAATTTTGAGTATAATATAGGACTGGTAAGAAAATATAGTTGAACTAAAAATATTTTTATTGTTTACATTATCTTCCTTGTGTAAAAAATTTAAAATTGTTGTTAACATTTACACAAAAATTGCAAAGAACAAAGAAAAATGTTTTTCGAAAATAATATTAAACAAATTTCATGCAAAACTATAGACAATAGTTTATTTACACATTTATTTTACATAGAAAATGTTCGACTTGTACACAATAAAAAATTTTAAATCTTGTATTTTTCTCATTGTTTACATTATGTAAAAAATTAAAATAACATACCATTTCGAAAAACATCTAAAATATATGTGTAGTTAAAAAACATTAGTTCAAGTAAAACTTTGATTTTTCCATGGTAGGTAAATATGTGCACACTACTCTATCTTGGCCAGTATTTTTGTTTTTTTTAGTTTTTTTTTCGAATTTTACATCATGAGATTTATATAAAAAATTAGCTATTCTTTTAATTTTGAAAAGATGTGAGATTAATAAGAAAAAATAGTTTCATTAAATCTATTGACGTAAAGTGTGTAAATGTGTACATTTTTATCATGATTTTATTCAGTAAAATATATTTAATATTGTCGTATAGTAAAGAACTATTTCAATTTGAAATTTTTACATTGTTTACATTATGTAAAAAATGTACAAATTGACAAAATTAAAAAATTTTAATATGATAACAATGAAAAATGTTTAAAGTAAAAATATTTAAAAATTTTTACATCACGCGTAAGGTAGTTATTACGTGAAGTATGTAAAAATGTGTTGTAATTAAAAACTTTAATTGGCTTTTATTGTTTAAAATACTTTGTTAATAGCAATTTAGTAAAGAAATACCAAAATCTTAAATCTTTGTATTTATTTACATTATGTAAAATACGTAAAAAATGAAATTTTGTTCAAATTCTAGAAAAAATCATCAAATACGGGAAACTATTACTACATTAATGATTTAGTAAAATTTTTACATCGTGTAAAGTATGGGTAATTTTTGAAGTTTATATGTACATATTTATGTATTTATGTATATTATATTATTTTTTAGATTTTTACATAAATTAAAAAAAAATTATAATTTTTAGAATAATTTATCCGATTATGCTTTGCTTTGGTGTGAAACATGTAAATAATTCATTTATATAAGTAAATTATGTAAAAAATTAAAATATTACTTATTTTCAAGAAAAACAATTGCGGTGGTAGTATAATTTTGCATTACTTTATATTGTTTACTCAATGTAAAATATGTAAAAAAATAAAAATTTTAATATATTATGTAAAAAATTCAAGAATGTATACAAATTTTACATTTACTACATTATTTACTTGATGCACTTTATAACGTTTTCATCAAATTTGAAAATATTTTGCAGCTGTTGACATTATCTCCAATTTTATTTTCATTAATTTCTTAAGTGTTTTTATTTGAAGTAATTTGTGGTCTAGTCTAATGGCTATAATTTGCTTAATAATGCGTCATTAACTCTGTTCTTTTATTCAAATATTTTGTTGAACATTTCACAGAAATCATTGAATTGAATTGAATAGGAGAGGCAGCAGGAGGCTAGTCAGACCAGGCGTAGAATATTTTAATTGATTTATTGTTATCTCATTAGCTACCAAGAACAACCCTCAAATAATAAAATAGCTCAACCGAAGTTAAAAGGTATTTAAAAACCTTTTAAAATTAAAAATGCATTAATGACATTGACACTGATCTTTAATTTGTTTTTTGCTGTTTTTTTCCTTCTTTCTTAACCATTTTTCTTTTAGAAAGACTATTTGTCTTTGGACACTTCTTTTAATGTCACCGTAATACGTTGTAAGATGACAACAAATTACGCACAACAAACTAAAGTTTAAAGACCCATTATGTTAAATAGTTAAACATGTTTATACATGTGCAGCGTAAAATAGTTAATAGCCTTGAAAATTGCAATATTTGCGTTTCAACGTAAAGTCTCAAGGACCCTTTTTCCTTGGCTTTATGTAAAGTGTTTATGGCAGTTTAGAGTAGAGCCTTAGTAGAAATAACACATACTTGCACACTTTAGTTTAAGTTCATAACTTATCTAGTTCATAAAAGGATGGTTTAATGCAGGAATAATTGAAATAAAAAATTTAAAAAAAAAACATACAAATCAGGCGAATAACTCTTCTTTAAATGGGGCTCTCAAGCGTTTAAATTGTAAAACCAATACTGCTTAATAGAAAGTCTGTAACCGAAATATTATTTACGAATTTCAAACTTAAGACATACCTTTTAAATGCTTTATTTACATGATGTAAATTGATAAAAGCAGCATGTTTTTGCTTTATCATTATTTACACAAAAGAAATGAAAATTATTAAAAAAATATTAATGCAATTTAATGTTTACATCATATATACATTGTTTACATGATGTAAAATAATAGGAATATAAAGTAAATAAACATTATTTAAAAAAAGGAAAATATTTAAACAATTATTAATAAAATTGTTGTTTGCCTCGCCAATACATTGTTTACATGATGTAAATTAAATTAAATAAGAGTACAAATCTTCCAAATAATCTTTTAAGGAGTAAAACATTCTTATAAAAATCTTTATTTATTATTACATTTTATTGTTTTATACATTGTTGACATGAGGTAAACTGTAAAAACATCACGTATGATATTATTTACATTAGGTAAAATAAGCAAAAAGTGGAAAAAGTTTAAAATATCAATTAATACAATAAAAAAATTTTAAATAAAATATATTACATATTTATAGTCTTCCTTATTGTCGACATGATGTAAATAAAAGTAAATATTTTCTAGGGCAGTTTTAATGTAAAGTTTAAAAACATGGCGATTTTGTTTGCACTTAATGTAGAGAAATTAGGACAAATATTGTAAACTATTCTTTGAGCGACACAATTTTATATTTTCGTACATTATTTACATAGTGTAAATATTATATGTCAAATATTTTTCAAGATATCTAATACTAACTGTGAAAGGAAAAACTGTCAAATAAGGAAAAGGCCCGAATAATTAAAAAATAATAAAAGTAAATTTTAAATCTTTAAAATCATTATTGACATGGTGTAAAGTATGAGATAAAAATGACCAAACCATACAATTAACTATTTAATACATTATGTAATATGCCGAAGTATCGTTTCTGTAGCTTTTCTTAAGTGCCTTGACTAGAACGTTCAGGTAATTAAGGCCTGCAACTTTCTTCCACAAACGAATTTGAAAGCCAGCAACAACTTTATTTTTAGTGTTTGTGTTGTGTGTTTGCAAGAAGGGAATTATCTATTATGAGCTGCTACCAGCTCGCCACTCGTTTGTTCTTTGAGACGAGACAACCAAAGAAAAAGAGTCCATAAGTGCCCATTAAAGATGGTATTGTGTTTGAAGACAATGACATTGCATACATACATTTTTTGATGAATAACCTAAAATTTACTATACTTGAGCTGAGTTGAACCGTACGACCACCATTACAGTTTCGTTGTTTCGGCAAAACTCAATTAATAGCAAAAAACTTGACCAATCCGCGTAAACCTGCTGAAAATCTCATATACACACGACATCAATAACCCACTGTCAAAAACTGACTGCACTAGGTGCTGGCAGGTTTTAATGTATCCATCACAGTATAGCGCTGAACTTTTACCGTCTGACTACTATTCTGGTTTTAGTGTTTAGGCAAAAAGCTCTTCATGGCACAAAGTTTGGCCAACCGACAAAGATTCGCTGAAAATCACAAATACATACTCTACTTATGAACAGATTACATTTGAGAAGTTTTAAAGCACTCACCACCGTATAGCCTATACGTTACACCATCTGACTATTATTTTAGCTCCGTTCTCTCGGCAACCGACAAAGAGCCGCAGAAAATCATAGACACAAAAATCTTTGAAAATCTTTGTACCTTAACAGACATTACACAGTCGTTTGACTATAATTTAGGCTTCGGTGCCTCTAAAACGCTTTCTGATGGTAAATATCTCTCGGCTAACAGACAAGCTGCTAAACCAAACATGCACATCTTTGATAAAGAACTAGAAATTGAATTACTTGTATGGAAAGCTTACCGTTGCACCGTTTGTCTACACTTTTAGTTTTCGTGTCAGCAAAACTTTTTTTAAAGGCAAAAACACTTTGACAACCGAAAAACGCACTAAAAATCACCTCAACTAGCTTTCTGCCACTTGAAACCAGAGAAATGAAATCATAAAGAATCTCAACGAAAAATTTTAATAATTTTGTAAAAACTTTTTTGTAGACAGTCTTTACTTCAAAGTTTTTTATTTTATTTTTCTCTTTTACTTTTTTTTCAAATAAAAACTATGCCGGTGACGCTTATTTGTCCAACTGTTTTCTTTGGTTTTTGTCATTATTCAGAGTCCCTTTACAGGTTACGTAGGCCCTTCATTTCTTTTCTGTCGGTTAAACTATTAAAGTCCACCCGTTGTGATTAGGATTATCGTTGTGTATTGTAAAGTGAAGCAGCAATGACTTTATCATTTAATTTTTAATTTTTTTATTTTTAGTTTTATTTTTATTTTTATTTTTAAATTTTAAAATATGCGTTGTACTGTGTGTCCATAGGGAGAAGAGATCCCTTTTTGTTTTTGAATTGCCGCCTTTTTGCATTATTTATTGTAGGAGCTGCTACTAGTGCTGCTGCTGTGCCAGATACGAGTAAGTGGCGGTAGTGTAGACATATTTACATACAAATAAATATATATTTTATAGATTTTTATAACGACTAATAATGCCATGAATAAAAAACATGCAAATGCTTAAGAAATAATTTAAACAAGAAAAGAAAAAAAATTGTTCAGTATTTAAGGGTCTAAGTAAAATGATAACAAGCTTCTTAGCTGGAGGGCGGCAAAAGAGAGGAACTCCTTTTTAGTTAATCACATATGCGGCCAAGAGGTTAAACAAATTACGTCAAGTATTGACAGTAAAAGGGTGTTTATGCCGCTTTGTTTTTATGGCGCCACAATTAATCCCAAAGACTAGGAAGGACAACCGCCTAAGCGGTATATGGTAAGCAGTTGGTAACACAACACATATGGGCTTGAAATCATTGTTGCTAAAAAAGCGTTAAATAAGAGCTTTTATGAGCCTACAGCTCTAATTAGACTAATAACCTAAATTTTTTGGCAAATACTTAGAAAAAATTTTTAAATAAATTTCATTTCGATTCGCTTTTTAAGTGCAGCACTGAACCATGAACTTATAGGATTTTAGCGATTTTTGTGTGCACATTTTTTAAGACAGCCGAGTCACTTATGGACTGATGTTATCGTAATATTACGTCAGTTTAGGGACTTTGCTGTGTAACACTGTAATGCTCTAAGCTTAAGACAAGGCCTTCAAAGATAACTTCAAAAGACAACGTAGCTTTGTTTGGATTAAGTGACTTTTATTGAAATTCCGAAAGCATTTTTTTCTTCAAGTACAACCCACTCTTCGGACTTTATTTCTGATGCTAGCTAGGGTTCATGACTATCTGATATGTATCATGTTAAAGTTTGTTGGACTTAATCTGGTAAAATAAAAAAAATAATAAAAGAAATAAAGTGAAAAAAGTATTTCCAAGAGACTTTATTGCCTTCCCTAGGTATCAGAGCTTAAGAACTTAGGCACTTACCAAGTAATGCTGAGGTTATAGTACTAACGACCTTAATAGCTTAAAGAAGATTATTGAGTAAGGCTACGAATGGTGTAGAGAAAGCTTAAGTGATCTTCCAACCTTAAACAAGAAATGAGCTAAATCGTTTCCCTTTTACGAAGTTGTCACCGGTAGCCTGGATAGGTCCTTAGTTTTCTATCACATCATAAATTTAAACCATTTAATTGAAGAAAATAATCCTTTATTTCTGAACATAGCTTACTCCAGTAGCACAGGCATACTAAACGCCCTAGAAACCTCGGTTCCTACTCAACGCTTGAGTTCGGCTCTTCGTGTTTTACACGTCGTGGTAGTTAAAATTTAAACAAAAATCCTAGGAAGAGTCAATGCTGAAGTTTAGATAGTCCTCAACGCATCAGTTTGGTGCGGTATAGCACTAATTGCGATTTAAGTATCTATTAAGATAGGAGCGACGTTTACTTGTGAATTTTCTGTTGACCTATCTTACTTTGAGTTTACTTTTAAAAGAGGTGTACTTGAGCACGCATTGTGGCCCGTTGTGATAACACGTGAAGCGTTGTCTCTGTGTCATCAGAGTCCAGATTAACCACAGACCCACTAGCATAGAAGCACAATTTCCTAAATTAAGTCGGAAACCAACCCGATAACGTAATGATATTGGCTATTAATCTGATGTCAAGAATCGATAGTTTCGATAAGCCAATGCGAAAGAAAGAGCCCAGTGAGAGAAGTCTACGCCAAACCAGAGATGAACACTAGCAGATAAAGTGGACCAATCCTCTTCGATTGATTCACAACCTCGGCAGAAGTCTTTCGCAAGTAAGCACAGCCTTTGCGCATACTTACCCATAACACAATGACCTGTAACAATAAATATAGCAGAGATGATCCGAAGATCAAGTTTAAACAGTTGATTAGTATGCTTTCTGGCCAACTTAAGCGATGTGATTCTAGCAATGAAGGAAGAATCCCTCCCTGCCCAGGATCTATCCGCTTCCAATGAATACTTCTACATAAACATAGACAGCTTAACGGAGATAAGAGATACACCACCACATGATACTTTTATAACATTCGGAAAAAAATTTTAGCGGAAACACGACAATTTAAAGAACTTATCCGCTGAATGTGAGAAAAACAATTGTTGTCTCAATATGACCATTCTGCCAAGGGTTTGGAGAAGGTTTAAATATATCTCAACATCTAAGCAAAAAGTGGGTATTACTGACCCATAGCTTAGTTCTTGATAGGTAGCGTGGTGTAGTGGTTAGAGTGCACGCAAACAACAGAAGCAGACAAGGCTCGAATCCATAGAAGAGGACATAAAAAATTTAATTGCGGTTTCGAGTGTTTAGTAAGAGACTTCAACCTCACTTCAGGCAAGTCCATCTAAAAGAAGCCTCCCTCACCTTCCAGATTACCTCGGGCGATGACGACAACCATAGACAATCAACAGGAGAAAACGCCAGCTATTGGGAAACAATTATAATGTTAAGTAAGGATCTTCACCACTACACAATCAAATAGAGGCGAGCTACAATAGACTAATCATCTATTTACTTTGTGAATCAACTTGATTAATGAAACTGAAACAAGGCAACGGAAGCTTTGTTGAAAGTCAATATGCTCCCTAGAGGAGTAACGAATAATAAAAAGTGTAGTTCCTAGTGGTGCTTACTAAGAAATGCTTCGGAAGCGGAAACTGTGGTTGCATTGCAAACGGTGGCCTGATCCGAGACTTTATTCTGATATTTAAAGTACAGAGAGCCACAAAAACTAATGAACCGTACCGGTGATTCAAATCAGCCTTTCAGTGATTGGGATATTCGAGACAAAAAGTCATTGCCTAGATATGTAACTGTATTCTTAACCATTCTGCTGAGGGTTAACAGAGTTTCAAATATTCTTGAAGTCTTGAGTTAGAAGTTAATATTACGCCAAGATAGGGTGCTTTCAAATAGAAACTCGGCGATTTCCAAAGATTTTATTCTGGAATGAAAGCATAGGAAGCCTCAAAAAGTAATAAACCTAATTTTGGATCAAGTGCTGCATTTTGGTGAGTGCATATGGTATTTGTACTTACGAACTCAATTACAGATAGAAGTTAATGATTCGATACGAAGCTGTAATGCTAGCCAACATACCAATGGTTAACGGAGCTACATGTGGCCTTTACGGTAACGATCTCAATTGAAAGAAGAAGTTGTTGACTTAATGTGGAACGATATTGTTAACCATTCAGCTAAAGTTATAGAAGAGGTACAAATAGTCCCAAGTTAAACATAGGAATTACAGCCTGTTAGTGCACATACATATACAAGCTATGGTGTGTAATGGCAAATTAGAAGAGGTTGGTTAGAGAAATTGCATTGGAAATGTTACAAAAGAGTTCAGTCTTAGTAAGCTACGAGTATAGTAACGATTGGTAAAGCTTATATTTTTAATATTCTGACCAGCTGTTAGGTGACAGGTTACTTATATGACAGAATTACTTGGGCTTTATTGTTTGGCGGTCACCGTTACAAATTAACATAACAAAAGAATTAAGAAACAAACTTCTTTTCTTCATATTTTTTTTAGAAATTATTAGAAACAACATTTAAAAATTTAATATTTTTAAACGCTTTAAGAGAAATATTTAAAACTTTCCATAATTCTTTAAAAAAGAACCCAAAGATTTCTTTAATAGCTGCAACACTTTATGAATTTATGATTTCTTATGGTCTTTTGGCTTAAGCTAAGCCTGATTAATATTTAATATTTTAACTATAAAATCAACTAACCAAAGCTAAATGACACATTTGACTTGACTTGGCTTGTATTTAATATTTTATTTTTCTGTTTTCAAATCCTTTCTGATTTTTATAAAATATTTTTCTGTATGTCTCATGCCTATTTTATGGACTCTGTGTAATAAAGCATTTATAATCGCCAGAAAATGAAAAGGCACAAGAAGGCATTTTAGTTAAGGACTAGACAAGCAGTTAACAAACAAACTAGACATTTAGTCTGTCTTTCAAAGAATAAAAGGAGAAAGACAAAAATAAGAAAAAGAAACAACAAAATCAGAATCTTCAAGTAGAAGTAGAAAAGCAGAAAAGCAGCGCAGCGCAGCGCAGACAAAAGAGTCATGTGTTGATTTGTTTACATAGTTTGTTGAGGTTGACAATGTTTAGCACATCTTTTCAATGCCCGGGTATCATATGAACAAACCTACCAGTGGTTAGGCGTTTAATCAACCAACCAGACAGTCGGTTGCTTATTCAGTCACTTTAGAAAAAAAAAAAGTAGCTGTCAACACTACGTAATAAATACATTATAAGTTTAAGAAAAAAACAAGAAAAAAACTGTCAAAGGTTTAGTTGACATTTGGTATGCAAAAGAGAAGGTTCAGTAGTACCCTTGTCTTTACTCTGCCTTTCTTAGTATTCCCTTTTCTTGGCTTGTTTTGATCATTAAAGATCATTGTTGTTTTCATTTGTCTTTTCAAATGGATAAATTATTTAATTTAATCAGACAAGTCAAAGGTAAGTGATTGAGTATGAAAGACAAAAATATTTTTATAAAATTTTATAAAAAAAGGGCCAACAATGTTTTATTAATTAGAACATGAAAAACAATTTCAATCAAAATTAATTTAAATTCATTCTCAACAATCTTTTTGTATGGCGATCGCTTAAATATATCAAAAGACTTAAGAGACAAACTTGTTTGAAGACAAAATGGAAAAAATCAACAGAAGATTTATTAATAGATTATAAGCGAGCAAGCGAATTGGTCGCAAATAATAAAAAAAATATTTTTAAGAAATAAAAATTATTTTTGAAGAAACATGTCCATAACGATTTCAAAAATATTTAAAAAATATTTCTTTGGTATAGACTTATCGGCTCGGTATCACGTTTTCGAGAGCATAACATATGGCGAATGTGTAGATAAATTCGAAAATTCCATTTAAGTTTAGATTTTCTATTTAAGAACGCATCCTTATAGTAAAAGGCATTTATAAGCCAATGACTAAGTGGTTTTAATTGCTGCAATTCAGCTCCAAATTATAAATCGTTTGTCGTCCACTGTCGTTTTCATTGTAGCCGCTCGCAACGCTCTGTTCTTGTTTATTAATTTGGTTCAGCTTTCGTGTCAATATCAGAAAAGCAGGCCATCTAACTATCGAATGTCCAGAGTGACTCTAGTATGCTGGATGGAGCTGGATGGGCTTGGCTGGGCAGCCGAAGATGTGTAGCGGCCTCATTCTACATGCTGGGAAAGTCTTTTAGACTGTGCTGTCAGTTTAGGCCCTGTGGTTTGTCTGAGTGAAATTTGGTCACCTGCAGCTATGTAAGGCGGGTTGTCGCCGAATATGGTATTCATACTGTATTGCCGCAGGGCTTCTGCTACTGCGTCAGTGTGAATCCTACTCACTACTGCCTGATAGAGCTGTTTGTTTCATTATCTTTTGTATCATTGGACTTTCCTTCAAGATCGTAATGGTTTCTTTTTTCTTGCCTGAAAGGGTGGCTATTGACTAGGATATGGTTAGAATAACCCGGTCGAAAGCATTCAAGCAGGTATTTCAACGACATTATGGAGGGTTTTTTCGATTCCGGCGCGCTCTAAGAGTATATTGAGCAGGCATTCCGGGGTATGCTGCCATCAAGACAAAAAAACGAACAAATATAAATATAAACATAAACATAGACATAGACATAGAAATAAACATAAATATAAGCATACTTGCTGACTTGGTAGGCTTTGGCCGAGGATATGCTGCCTCAACTCAATTCGGTGCAAAGAATCGACTACAGCTTGTGGTTGCTGCCAGTGACTTGTATAGTCCCACCTATCTTGGGTGTGAGCCATCAATAGGTAGATTAGGTTTACCTCTGACTTATCTGGTGCACGAATAGCAATAAAGGTTTTTACATGTGATTAGAAACTTATATTTGGTACCAACCTGTGGGGTTTCAGTTCTATCAAACAGTAGAGTGCTTCATTAACTTAATGTACAGATAACCCTTAATTACAGTTTAATGGTGTTTCCTTTTCTCACAAAAATACTGCACTTTTTTGTTCTTTGTCCTAAAACGTCGTTAATAATTAAGACATATCAAAAATTGTTAAAGGAAACATTATCAGAGATGAACACAACACCTTTTCTTTGTATTAAATCTTTTAAAACACGATCACAGAAACAGAACGGGCAACAAAGTGCAACATTATTTTTTTTCAGAAAAGATACGCAATAAGTGTTTCTTATGATAGGAATCTTGTATATGCTGCTGAACACTTTATAACCGTGCTTCGCGTACGTTTGGTACGATAAGCATGCTCATGTCTTCTTCAGAATTAGTGGTTTTGGTGGTTAAGGACTCTTTCACGTTAAAGACAAAAACACAGTTCCAAATACTCTAAGAGTAAATGGAGCAACAATTTTCAGATGTTCAAAAGCAATTACATTCATTCGAAAATAAGAACATTAATTGTATGAGACTAAGACTTAAGGTAAAAGCATTCACAAGCCGATGAAATGTAGAAATACTATGATAATACAAAGCTCAATCGTTATGAAGGCAATCCCTGGAAACCAGAGTAATGCTGTAAAGTTCATAAACCCAGAACTAGGACTAGAGGCTAGCCAGGAGCCCATTTCAAGTTTTAAGCTCTCTGGACACTTTTTATCAGCCAGACCGTTGATTTAATAAAGGCATTGATCTTATAGGCACAGTACATAGATAAGATTAATATTATCGAATCTCTTGTCTTAGTTTCTTAATGGCTGTACTATGCACTAGAAGATATTCGGTCATTTAGTCTTCTTTTTAGTGATTGTATCATTTGCAGAAAACTATTATTAAGACAATGGCCCCAATATTAGATTCAAATACTCTTAATTCGTTTAAGTACCAATTCATAAAAAATATTTTTATTATGATGTATGATAACCTGTGAAAAATATATTTTAAAAACCTCCCCCTTTTCTCTTCATACGTACATTTTTTTTGTATATTTTTTCTATTTTAACACGAAACGTATTCCACAACTTTCTTTTATATTTTATTTATTAATATTCTATTTTTAATCAAGAAAATCAATCCATTTAAGAAGAATAAGAATTAAAATTTTAATAATATGACGCCATCAGCTGAGAAAAAAATAAAATAAAATCTACAACAGCAACAACAACATAAAATCAAATACACAAAGCCACTAATTTAAGTCAAGTGACAATAAGCGATTAAGTATGTTGTAGTATTGGCATGCAAAATAAACAACACAAAAGCAACTAAACGAAAGACTTAAGCAACAAACTTGTTTTTAAGATTTAATCGAAAAATTAGCGAAGTACGTAACATAAAACAGCAAATTGAATGCAATTTTATTGAATTATAAAAAATTAAACAATAATAATAGAAATTTATATCAAAAACAAAATAATGTCATGATTTTAAAGTATGTATGTATGTATGTACCATATAAGCCGGAAGGAAGAATTTCAAGTGCATGTATGAAAGGGGTTAAACATTTAGATCCACGTTATTAATTTCATTTAATGTAGTAAAATTAAATGTAATAATTTTAATAATTTAATAATTTGAATAACATTTGTTTTTAATTTATTATTTTAATCTTATAAATTAACAGTTATCATAATAATTAAGATTGAATATAAAAAAATAAAATAAAAATGTAAAAAATACCTGTTTTTGCTTTAAAAATAATCACTTGTATGTTACACTGAGTTAGATTGATCGTTTGTAGATTTTTGTTTTCAATTGAAATTAATTGTACTTTTTTTATATATATTTTCTTTATTTTTTATTTATTTATTTTTTGTTAAATGCGCAGTTTATTTTACACTCTTTTCTACATATTTTTTTAAGTTTAAATAATATTATATCCTGTTTTGAAGTACTCGTAAGAAGCTTAGTAATGGAATTCTTGGTATTCTGTTGTCATAAAAACAAAATTGTCTTCAAAAAACTTTAAACATTTTTCAGGCAGTTAAGTGGATTAAAAAAACTCAAAATTATCTTTTAGCTCATGCAACAAAAAAAAGTCTGTTATTGATAATATGCTTTAAAAATAATATAAAATCTTTTAAAATCTTTTATTAGACTGCAACTCTTATACATATGGTGTCTGTACAGGTGCTTGTCCTATGGTTTAATCGATATAACTAATAGATGTTGAACTCTAAACTAAATACAATTTCTTTTTAAGTTTCTTTTTACAAACTTTACCAATATCATCATGAACTTTAATTACGCTTCATTAAGCAAAAATCAATAAAATTAGCCTTAACGACATGAAATTATTGAAACGTTACATTTAGTGCAATGGTCCTGTATTATAGTAAATTTCAAGTTCATGTAGTTTAATGCCTTTTGATTATTTTCTTTGGGAACGTGTCTCCTGTACATAAGTATATATATGTGTAAAACCCAACCATCCTTGTTCAGTTGGAAAGAGCATAACTCGCACCAACAGTGAAATATTACCAGAAGTTCAAAAGAAAAGCAATACATTTATTTGGATCATCTGAAGGGGAGATGAAACATCTTTATTATTTAAAATACGCTCTAAATTTTTTTCTCCAGCTGAGATTCGAACCTGGGTTACTTGTGTTATAAGCAAGCACTTTAACTACTTCATTATGCCATATACTAGTACATATTGGATGTACGAAAAACTTCGATTACAAATTGTCGCTAAATGGCTATCTGGTGGTATTAATTGCATCAGACAACACTATGGTATAGTTTGTTTGCAATGGGACATTTTAAGCTTCACTTTGGTAGAGACATTATTAAAATCGTATTATTCTGTAAATAGTTTCTTACGTTTAAAAATGATTGCAAATTCAAAACATTAGCTACTAAGAAAATAAATGTGTGAAGTTTATGGAGACGATATTATAACTGAAAAAAAAAACAGCTGCAAAATAGTTTGTTCGTTTTCGATCCGATAATGTTACAGATGCCCATCTCTTTGGTAGACCAAACAATAAGAAAATCGATGAAGACGTTGCTAGGGAACTTATTCATTCATTACCAAACAGTTACCAACCATTTGAAGAAAGCTCGATACACAAAGAAGGTTGATGATTGGATACCTCGTGAATTAACAGTGAAAAATTTAATGAACCGAATAACCCTTGTGGTTCATTGCTAGAACGGAACAAAATCGAACCATTTCTGAAGCGAATGATTGCGGGCGATGAAAAGTGTTTCACGTACGACAATAAAGTGAAGTTTAACAGACGGTGGTAAAGCCAAGATTGATACCAAGAAAAGTAGTGCTGTGTGTCTGGTGGGATTGGAAGCGAATTGATCATTATGAGCTTCTAAAATCAATCAAACGATTCATTTAAAATGGCCAGAATTGATCAGCAGTAGTTTTTCATCTTTGAAAAGAGAGCCTGGCTTGGAAGCTTTGATACATTTACCATATAGCCCTCACCGTCCACCTTCAATTTAATATTTGTTTCGGTTTCTACAGAATTCTGTTACTGATATAAATTTAAATTCGGTGGAGGTCTATAAAAAGCAATTGGATAGGTTTTTAGCTCAAAAAACCCAGAAATTTTCATTGATGAAATACTAACTTCACTCCAAAAATGGCAAAACCATATTATATCAAAACGTTTAACGTGGTTTAATAAAGTTCGTTTCAAATATAAGTAAAAAGATGCTATATTTTTGCTCTAAATTTTAACCGAACTTTTTTAACCACCCAATATATCATTGCTGGTTTCAACTGATGAAAGATTAGAGTAGAGTCCACAGAATTCACAGAAAAATTGGAAAGAATTATAGCTTTTTATATACATATCGCCTTCTCCGTTCTGAAATACAGTAATCTCTGGATAATTACCTCGACAAAAAAGTCAAAGATTTGTGGGTAATTAAGCGAAGAAGGTATTTAAGCAAATACGCTTATATAATATACTCTTTGTGATAATTAAACAAATATGTTTAAATTCCTAAAAAGAACGAAAAAGAACACTGTAGTACAGACGTTCCAGTTGATCTATTTGAGCGACATTGTTACTATGAAATTTTCATCCATGAATCATTGTCACAAAATCAGTATCAAGTGAAAATTTCTATGAAATTATTAGAAATAAAAAAATTCATTGATGGGTCCTCGTGACAATGACGAACACAAAAGAAGTTATGTATGACAACGTCATTGAATGTCAGCATTACTAAAGAAAGCTGAAACTCAGCGACATTGTCTGTTATGAGTCGACTTCATAATGAAATTTAGCGACATTGTCTGTTGTGAGGCTAGAACATGCTAAACAAGGCGGGTTTTTTTCTGTTGCAGCTCCACATTAACGAATAAAGTACTAATGATTTTCGATGGTATTGTCTGTTAGGATTCAATAATACACGAACACCTGCAAGACAAAATCAACTTCTGTCAGCTCTGAAAAATTTGGACAATTACTTGAAAAAGTCATGTATGATGATTTACAATTGTCGGCTTTTATCTCGAAAAAAAGTTAACTGAACTTATGCCTACAGAAACATAGTTGCATTTAATTTGAGACTTGCTGCTAATAATAGCATATTCACACGGTAATATGAACCATTTGGTTTACTCTCTGAATCACGATTTTGAAATATACTGTTCACACGATTATTCTTGTTTCATTTTGGCCTTTATTTTTTATGTGCAAACATTTGTGCATAAAATTTTTGATTTTTGTTTTGGGGATGTTTCAAATTTTAGGTACATAAGCGTGAAAATCAATTAAGCGTAGGGTAATTGAACGGCTTATACTGCATTTTAGATTTATCAAAACGTTTTCTCTATCGATTCTTGGAAAGACACCTAAGTCTGCTAATTAGCGTTAACTTCAACACTTTTTTTTCTTTCAAATTCTTTTTCGTTTATTGATTCGCAATAATTAGTTTGTTTTAATTGTTATCTTATATTTTTTTAATCACTTTTAATATTTAATTATTTAATGGCATTTTTGCTTATAAATTTTTTATATTTTGTTTTTTAATCGTAAAAATATTTTTGTTTCTTTTTCAAAATTTATTTTAAGCTTTAGTTCAAGGTCGTTTAACAAATTTATTAGTTAAGTTGAAACATTTAACTGTCTTTTTATTTTATTTTATTGTTGTTTTCATTAGCAAGCAAAAACAAAATTTTTCCCATCATTAACACTGGAGTTTTTAAATTAGACTTAATTTTATATAACAATATAATTTATTTGATTCAATTTTTATACAAAATTTGCTTAAAATATACGCACTTGATAATTTTTTACACGTATTTGCCGCATAAAACGTAATAACAAATTTTTTTTGTTAATGTTTTTCGCACACAGCACCTTTTTATTTAAGAACTTAAAAAATTTATTTTATTAATACATATGTAAATATATATTTTTTTTTAATAAAAAAAAATTAATTTTCATTTTTATTTATTTTTGTAATAAAAAAAATTACTTTTTATTTTTATTGGTTTTTTTTTATTATTTTATGTATTAAATTTTATTTAAATAATTTCCGTTTCAAAATTCTTATTTAATTTTTCATGAGTTTTTCGTTTTTTTTTCGTAAAATTTTTAAAAACCCACACTTTTTTTAATATTTGACGTCTTTAGTTAAACTAAACGTCAAGAATACGTTTAAATGACTGAAAAATATTTGAATTTTATTAAGCAAATTTTTGCACCGGTCTTTGCGTAGCACATTAAACCGCCTTTAGCCAGTGACTAAATAAATTGGCTTTTTCCTTTTAGAGCGAACATCATTGTACACCTTTTTGCTAAAACTCTCTTTTGGAAAGAGAAACAAAACGAGAAGATGCTCGAAACACCATTACCAACCAGCAAAACAAATTAAATATGAAAAAAAACAACAATTCAGCAATTCGTTTAAACACAGCTTAAAAAGTTATTTAGAGTTATAGAGTCTTTCTCTCTCTCTCAGTTTGAATCTCAGTCTCATTCTCATTCCCATTCTCATTCACAAACCCAAATTGTGTTTTATTTTGTTAAAACCGTCATCAGCTGGTTATTTTGCTTGAATTTTATCAACAAGCAGTACGTACGCTGAGAGCTTAGAAGATTTCAGCAACAGCATCAGCAGTAGCTTTAAATTGTTTTTTAATTTTGCTTTGTTTTAATATCGTTTTTTGTTCTTTTTTATTTTTATTAATTTCCATATGAAATTACTAATTTTATTTCAAATTTCTTGTTAATTTTGCCATTTTAAGTATTTTTAAATAAATATTTTGATATTTTGGAATATTTTAGCATAAAACGCTATTTATTTTATCGAAAAATTGGTGAAAGTTCTTAGTTTAGGCGTCATTTGAATTTCAATAAATTATTATTTATACATATAAAAAAACATTATTATTATTTTTTTTTTCTAGAAAATAAAATTGAAAAAATGTGTCTGATTTTTTTCTTTAAATTACAACTTCTCAGTGTACTGTTAGCCATAATAGAAGATATGTGGCAAAGGATTCTAGCGCTAATTTCAATGGAGCTCTCACTTTTAAATGTTCATCTAAAGAAAGTTAATGTATCACACGTTTTATATAAGTGGCATACAAGAGATAACACCTTGTCTTGTTGAAGGCGAGGGTGTAAACACAAACCGTCTACCGGTGATTCCTCCATATGATATACGTTACATGTGTATACTAAAGATTTAGTATGTGCGTTAAGAAAGTATGATCCCCGTGGCGAAAGTCATAGTGAATCATCGTGACAAACGCTGAAAATAGTAAAACATCGATGACCGACGATGAATTTATTTTGGTGTCATACATGACTTTTTAGAGTAATTGTCCAAATTGTCTTAGATGACAAAAATTAATTTTGTTCTGTAGACGTCTGCTTATTGTGAGTCCTGACAGACAATATAACGGAGAGGTGTAGCAGACAAAATCGTACATCATTCAGCATTAGGGCGACTCATAATATACAATGTCATTAAATTTCAGCTTACTTTAGTATGGTGACATACAATGACGATGTCATATATAACTCCTTTTGATTGTGTCATTGTCGCGAGGACTCATTAATGAAATTTTTCATTTATAAAAACTTTATATAAATTTCGACTTCAAACTGACATTATGACGATAATACATCGTTAAACAAAATTGTAGTGACAATGCAATATCGCTCAAACACGCCACAAAACGCGTATGTGTGTGATTTGATAATCTTTTGGAAATTTTCAAAACATTTTAAGTTCTGTGAGATTATAGTTGATTTTTGTGATGCATATGTTTTAGCGTCTTTTTTGTATGACAGTGTGGCATCCAATCACACAATTTTTTGCGATTTTCTTATGTAAGACAGATTTTTATTTGTCATAACCGCACGACTTTGTAGGATAATCAGTCATGGCCTTAAGTATGTATTAATAAATAACTGCCGCCTTTGTTACCGCCATTCTGTGGCTACAGGCAAGTGGCTCATTCACTAGTTGATTAGGGTTCAGTTTCAATATCTTAATATCTTGGCATGCAGTTGAAATTTTTCACTAAGAAGTCTATACATTGAACCATCCTAATGAAATTATTTTCTATCCATATTTAAAACTAAACTCCTTTAATCCCCAACCAACATAAGCAAAATTTGATAAAATTTTTAAAATTGTTTGAAATATTCAATCCATACATAATTTCCGCAACATTCCAATTAAATAAGTAGTCAGCGATTATATTGTTACGTTGTAATCTTTTTAAAACCTTTGAGTTCTTTTTAATTGCAGCAAAATGAAACAAATACCACATTGTTGTTGTTTTGCAGTTTTATTTCCTCACATTATTTTATACACTATATCTTAATACACAAATTATTTATCTTGCACTTAATATTCGCTTATACAACATTTTAATTTACGTCTAAACACGACTTTACTTAATATCGCTTGGAAAGCTCCGGAAACATCTCAAACGCTCTCATACGTAGGTAGCTTCTGCTATCTAAGAAGTACAATGACTACAAACGGTGGCGTAGAAACAGACATAGATAAAAGGAGGCTCAATAAAGCGAAAGCGGCATTTGGACAACTGCAATCAGTCTGGAAAAGCTACATATATCCAGACTTACTAAGCTAAGAATATTCAACTCATGTGTTAAATTAGTACTGCTGTATGACAGTGAAACCTGGCTTGTATCGAATAACATCACACTAGAACTCCAGGTATTCACTAACAAGTGCTTCAGAAACATATGCAGAATATTCTGGACAAACACCATGAATAACACAGAACTGTGGAGAATGACTAATGAAGAACACATCTGAAACAGATAAGGAAAAGAAAGTGGGGATGAATCGGTCACACCATCCGAAAAAGTCCAGAGAGTATCACCAGAATGTCACTCGATTGGAATCCTCTAGGCTCAAGAAATTGTGGTCGACCAAAAAACACCTGGAGACGCACAATTATATAAGAACTGAGACAAAACAACCTAACATGGGAAGAGGCTAAGTCAACAGCAGTAAACCGTGTTAGATGGGGATGCTTTGTGGCAGCCATATGCTCCCAAGAAGAGTAACGGGAAAAAAATTATATGGTCTTACTTTGACAAAATTTTAATCCAATGGCAACAAATTCCAAAGTTTCTTATTAGTTAATGGGACTAAGAACGTGTTTTAATAAAGACTTTCAAATTTTGACCATATTTTTAAAGCTGCATTTCATTTCCGAATCACTATTGACTGATATAGCGTTCAACCACATGTGCAAATGACAAGAGTGTTTTATCAAAATAGGTGTAAATGTTTTCATGAAAAAAATATCATCAGCAAACAAAATTGTCCATTTTGCGACAATATTACTCTACATGAACGTTCAATCCACCACGAAAATTACAGTGTTTAGTGAGGCTTTTGAGCTAGCAGCGTTGTTGGTTCAAATTTCTTTGAGAGCGACTTCTTCGGGCTGTTTTCTAGTCTGGTCTTGAAGTCAACAGGCTGCGTCCCCCAAAGCTAACGCCGCATTGGATATTCTACACGACATTTGAGGTCGTTTATGGTCATCTTACTATTTACGACCTTTGAATTTGGGGATGTGAGTAAATACAACCACAATGGTAAAGGATGAATGTGGAAGACCTTGTTACCAGCTACTTAAAATCCAATTATAGGATGAATTCGTAAGACCTTATAATTGGATGTAAGTTAATAAATATACTATAAAATCGGCCAAAGAGTCGCACTTGTTATCCGTCTTATTCGTTAATAGTCGATTTTTGGTTAATCCAACTCACCCTAATTCCTTTAAAAGTTCAATTATTTATGTTAAAAATTATATGAACACAATGAGAATTATTTGTTACTGTTTACAACAATGTTTCCTACAGTTGTTGTTGTGTCAGTTATTTTTTATTAGTAACAGATTATGGTGTATTTGTCCGTATGTTAACTATTATGTATGTTATTGTTAGGGTTTTATGTTTATATATACTCGTATTATATCTTGTAACGTCACGTTACCCGTCGAATTCAGCTTGAATCATAGAAAATTTAATATTTCGTATGCGTACCACGTAGTGAATCCGGATGGACATTTGCATAATGTTACTCACATATAGTACAAATGTACTTACATTCATCACGACTTCGGATTTTATATAATTAGGGAAAATATAAACATCATAGAAAGAGCCAAGCAACGACAACTCTTGCGGAAAGAATAAAAAGCTAATAGTCTATGATAAGCAACAACAAAGCTTTGAACCACCATTTTCGAAATATACAGAGTTTTTTGTTTTGAGACAATGACAGATAGCAGCACCATCATCTATTCTAAACATCTATCGGAGTAGACCGATTACATGCTTATTTGGACGAAAAACATTATTGAAAAGTAACTGAAACAAGGAAAAGATGCATAAACCATATATACTCCCAAGAGGAGTTACGGGGAAAAAATCCATTAAGATATCGATAGGCCCATCAGGGCATTTATAAAATAAGAACCGATTAGGTGTGTGTTGTTGTGGTAGGTCAGACACTCGCCTACCAACCAAAAGATTTTGGGTCTTAATTCCAGGCCAGACCATCTGACATTTTCAGCAACGGCATTACCTTGAAATGTTAGCTGACGGCTAATTAGATTCTTTTCCATGAGGCTAAAAATAAAAGTGCCTAAAAAGAAAATACGCCACATTAGTGTGTTTGGGACTGTATTGAGGGATTTCGGTCTGTTGGTTGGTACTAAGGTTGTTAATGTGTTAAACTGGTTATGCCGTACTGATTTTTGTATATGACGGCATTGCCAATTCGACCATCTTTGGGTAACACAACCTTACATGTTTAAAATTAACGGATATAAATAGAGCTCTGTAGCTTGATGTTTATCGTGCTCGTATTGTTTATTCCCATGGTTTTGGTTTTCTTGATGTTTATCTCACTACGAGCCAATCTTTCTAAAACTGGAGGACCGTTTCGACTGCATATTGGAAATCTTATGCGAGAGGAAACAAATGTCATCCGCATAGACCAAGTCCTAGAGTTGGCGTGGAGACTCCATGTGATACCTCTTCTTTTCGAACAGACTTTGCTCATTATGTTATCCAGCACGATGGTGAACAGCTGAGGTGATAGTAGGCATCCTTGTTTAACTGCAGCATTGGTGTGGATTGGTTGGCTGATGTCTCCATTGTGAAGAACTGAAAGTTCTGCATACTCATACATCGCTCTGATTATTCGAATCATCTTCTGGGACACACCTTTTGTTCTTAGTGATAATATAATATAGGGTCTGCCAAATAACTTTTTTTTTTTTGAAAATGCTGGGTAAAAAAAAACTACTGAATATTTTTTCAAATTTCTTTTTTATTTGAAAGTACAATCCTTCCGGTTAATAATGGAAAATAATTTCGTTCAAATGGCTGCCTCGGCTGGCCATACACTATCGGTCCCATTTTTAAGCACATTACCGATTGTGTGCAGCTGTGTTTCACCAATGGCTTTACGAATATTGTCCTTTAAAGCATCAATTGTCTCTGGCTGGTTGGCGTAACATTTATCTTTGACGGCAGCCCACAAATAATAGTCCAACGGTGTCAAGTCGCAGCTCCGAGGTGGCCAAACGACATCAGCTCTGCGGCTGATAATGCGATCTTCAAAAACAGGGCGCAAAACATCGAGTGTAGCTTCGGCTGTGTGGCACGTAGCGCCGTTCTGTTGAAACCAAATGTTGCTAATATCCTCCTCTTCAATTTTTGTAAACTAAAATTCGTTCAACATGCCCCGATAACGATCGCTATGGACTGTAACGGCCACACCTTGCTCATTTTCGAAGAAAAATGGCCCAATTATGCCTCTGGACCAAAATCCGCACCAAACAGTGACTCGTCTTGGGTGTATCGGCTTTTCAATGTATGCGTGCGAGTTTTCTGTGCCCCAAATGCGACAATTTTGCTTGTTTACATACCCGCCAAATTCAAAATGAGCTTCATCTGAACACATCGCACACATTCTGCAACATTGCCATGATTTTCAAAGCAATGTCGCAATATTTCCCAGCGTTGTTCAAGCGTATACACAACCATATTCGTTCAGCGGAAATACAAAACTAATTATCTGTCAAATCAGACATGAGCTAAGTGCTACCATTCACGAAATAAGCACTAGTTGAAAAAAAACGTTAGATGGCGGACCCTTTAGATCACATAAAAGATATTCTAGTTTTTTTGCCACAAAATGGTGCTAGTTTTGCTAAGCGTAGCTTTAATGCTAAACCCCTATTTCTATTTGTACTGCAAAAACTCCACAATTCGACTATTCGCCTTACTTATTTTAGGTCGTAAGTTTTTACTCTTTGTTTTTTTCTTTTGATCTATAAGTGACCTGAAATGCTCATAAGCGAGATTAGAATTCAAAAAGTTTGCTCTTTGATAATGAGCCAAATACGTAAATATAATAAAATACGAAATTGCGAACAACCAAAAATAGCAGCAATGGTAAGAAAATGACTCAAACATTGGGATTAATATGCAAATGTAACATAGTTTATTAAAAAGAAATAAAATAATAATAAAAAACAAATCAATTTCAAGCAAATTTTTTATGGACAAAAAAGAAGGCGTCATAATAAGGTAAACGGTTTAGTTTTTTTATTTTATTTTCTTCATGCTTGTACAAGTATTTGCACAATTCTTGATGGACGACATTAAAACGTCAATGCAAATAAATAAACAGAAAAATAAATAAATATTTTGAAGCGAAGCAATTTCAAGCTCTTTTTGAAGAATTGGCATAAAATGCCTGGAAAATATGAATAAAATCCAAAGAAAATTACAAACTTTGACTATTCAAATTATTTTTATATATACGCTACACTACATTGTAGGGTAACACTGAGTTTGTGCTAATGTTTGTAATTCATAAAGCCAATAAAAAAATAAAATTTGCATTGACTATTCTGACTACATAAGAAACTAGAATTGGTTACAAATAAATCCATTCGCTTAACAATTTGTTGCCCTGATAAACCAGCAGTGTACCATTGTATTATGGTAGGTAAGACACTATGCAACAAGCAAAAATAACTTGGATAACCACTATATTTTTTGATGCGCTATGGTCGCCTAACTTCAAATATCATCAGAATTTCAGATTCTATGGATACGATTTAAAAATAATTTTTTTTTTTTTTATTGTGAGTTTTTTGATGAGGCAGCTTCTCTATACAGCTTATGATTACTTTAAAACGACTTATTCGATTTCGTTAAGCCAGATGTTAAAAAATTCCAAATTATACCAGGCTTAAGTCATTTTAATATTATTTTTTAATAAAGGATCCGCCATCTAACGTTTTTTTTCAACTACTGCTTATTTCGTGAATGGTAACACTTAGCTCATGTCTGATTTGACAGATAATTAGTTTTATCCTTCCGCTGAACGAATATGGTGGTGTATACGTTCGCTAAGTGGGCCTGCGATCGACTTACCGAAGATGCCGATTTTGCCAAAAAAATCATTTTTTCAGATGAAGCTCATTTTGATCTTGGCGGGTATATAAACAAGCAAAATTGTCGCATTTGGCGCACAGCAAACCCACACGCATACATTGAAAAGCCGATACACCCAAGACGAGTCACTGTGTGGTGCGGATTTTGGTCCAGAGGCATAATTGGGCCATTTTTCTTCGAAATTGAGCAAGGAGTGACCATTACAGTCAATGGCGATCGTTATCGGGCCATGTTGAACGAATTTTAGTTTACAAAAATTGAAGAGGAGGATATTAGCAACATTTGGTTTCAACAGAACGGCGCTACGTGCCTCACAGCCGAAGCTACACTCGATGTTTTGCGCCCTGTTTTTGAAGATCGCATTATCAGCCGCAGAGCTGATGTCGTTTGGCCACCTCGGAGCTGCGACTTGACACCGTTGGACTATTATTTGTGGGGTGCCGTCAAAGATAAATGTTACGCCAGCAAGCCAGAGACAATTGATGCTTTAAAGCACAATATTCGTGTAGCCATTGGTGAAATACAGCTGCACACAATCGATAATGTGCTTAAAAATTTGAGCGATCGTGTAGGCTACTGCATGGCCAGCCGAGGCAGCCATTTGAATGAAATTATTTTCCATTATTAACCGGAAAGAATGTACTTTCAAATAAAAAAGAAATTTGAGAAAATATTCAATAGTTTTTTTTTAACAGCATTTTCAAAAAAAAAAAAAAATATTTGGCGGACCCTTTTCACTTTCCCTATTTCATAAAGCTGCATATAATAGAAATAAAATAAACCATAATTCATGAAAATCGATGGGTAAATACTTATTTTACTTCCGAAAAAGTAAAAGTTTTAAACAAAAAATTTTTTTGCTGTAATAGCAGAAAATTCCGGTGGGCGTATGGTGATAGTTATAAATTTTAGATAAAAATATCGCTTATACGACACCAATTACATACAATTACATACAATTACAACAAAAATTTTTTGGAATTTTGTAACATATGGCTTAACGAAATCGAAAGAGTCATTTCAAAGTAATCAGAAGATGTATGAAGCTGCCTCATCAAAAAACTCACATTAAAAAAAAAAAAATAAAATCTAAAAAAACGTATCCATAGAATCTGAAATTCTGATGATGTTTGAAGTTAGGCGACCATAGCGCATCAAAAAAATATAGTGGTTATCCAAGGTCAAAATTTTTTTTCCATTTGTTGCATAGTGTAATCATAAGGTGCTCGGTTTAATTCATAACATGAGCTAAGTAACTGGTTATGAGCATTACTGCTATTGAGAACTTCTCTAGTGCTATTACCGTTCGGAACCGGCGTTGAGCTGTAGGCCCCTTCCAATAACACTCAAAATAGAATAGGGTGCAGCTCACTGACTGAGAGAAGTTCCCGTGTTCCTTCATGTAATGTTATGGGAATTAATATATAAACCAGCAGAGCCGTTTGATGGTAACTGGACAATAGTTTAATCAATAATTTATGGAATATGATGAACCAGACCCACCTTAGTGATCCCTAATCTAATCTCTGCCTTCTTAATCAGTTATTTCTTTAGAAGTTATTCAAAATTCTTTTACTTATTTCTACCAGGGTATGGTAATAAACAAGATGATGTGGAACAAGATCCATCATTTCGGACAATGTCTAGTTTAACCTCGGAAACAATTATTGATTCTCCACTGACTGTGTGATGAATTAAAGCCACAAGTTCCACTACACCATATTTAGGTCTTGAAATAAGCCATTTATACTGCTTGGTTGGAGATCAATTTCCCTTTTTGGTGTCACTCTAATTTATTCTAGGAACTACATATAGCCTGTGGTGTTCGGATGTGTCACCATACACTGTAAAAAATCAATAATTTGTGAGATGTGTTGATGGTATCTAAGCCACAATGCCGGTAATTAAACTCAGTTGCTCTCAATGTTCGCTGTTGTAAAGCAATAGTAGCCTTTGAGATGTTAGGGCAACACATCTGTTCGTTAGTCTCAGCTTAGAAACACTTTCCCATAACTGAGTTTTTTCTTACTTTGGAATATTCTATCAAAGGATATCAAAGAACGCGTTAGTACACCAAGCGGTAAGCTCACATTTTTCCAGGGTGACACTCATGGCCCGGGACCAAACTTGGCGTAATTAACCAGCTTTCAAGCTGGAAATATGACGAAATATGCTGATGGCTCCAAACACAATTGTGGGACAGGTCTTCGTTGCGCCTATAATTGAAACACAAGTGCGACGATTGATCTTAACATTACGCCAGAATGTCTTGAGCATATAAAGGGTGGTCCAACCATAATGCACGATGTTAAATGTGAGTTACACCTTAACTTCAAGTTTTTTGCCCAATTTAATTTGACATTTCTTTGTTTCCGTGTTTGACAAACTCAACCATAGACAGGTGCACAATTGAGCAGCCCGTTAAGATTGTTGAAGCCTTTTAAGAATAAGAGGGCTTAATTCAAGATGCCTTCGTCATTTTTTGGCAGTATAATCGACCATGTGTGTCCACGATCGAGAGAATTTTGCGAATATTTCCACGAGCGATGGCTGAAAAGCCGATGCATCCACAAAGAGTGACTGTTATGGGCGAATTGTTGGCTGGCGGCGTACTTCTTCGAAAATGAGGTCGGTCAAGTACTAACCGTAAATAGTGTTTGCTATCGAGAGAAGATAACAGATATTTTGTGGCCAGGAATTAAGGATATGGACCTGAACTCTATAAGGTTCCAGCAGGATGGTGCCACTTGCCACACAGCAAACGAAACAATGGCCATTTTTATTTCATGTTGTAGCAATTTTAACTGGTCGCCTCAATCATGTGATTTGACACCGTTGAACTTCTTTCTTTGTTATTTAAGAGAAAAAGTGTACGTCAATCAGATTACACCATCTGTTCTTCGACAGAAGATACTACTTTTGATAAACTCCGGTGGAATTGTGACTGAAGATGTTGATTTCCGTAGTGCTCCCATTGCGCAAGGAACCAGATTAAGGTAATATCCATCAGACGACTCAGCCTTGACAGTTTATTCTTACATTATCTGAATTTTAGAGATATATTAGTGTAGGAATTACAAGAGACTAGCACTCATAATACAGGAAAGCAAAATATAGAGAATATTGTGGGACGAACAGGCCGATTTACGGCCAAATAAAAGGTGCGTAGACCAAGAGAACGCTCTACGCATCGTAATAGCACAGTTTATAGACTAGCATACCGTTATCCAGTATCTACTGTTCGCCTTCTATATCTTCAAACGCTCGTCATATGGAAAGCATTGAGAAGAAAAGGAATACCCTAGAAAATAATCACTATAATAAAAGCAATGTATGGGGATGCAGAACTCTCTGTTCTTTACAACGGGAGCATCGGTCAATCATTCCATACTTACAATGAGATCATGAGCGAAGCGTGTTCACAGAGAAGAAGTATAACATGGAGTCTCTCAAGACAACTTGATTACCTGGATTTTGCATATGATCTCACACAAGATCTCCACCATGCAGTCAAAATTAGAAGGATTGGAAAATCTGGCTCGTAGTGTTGGTCTTGAGATAAGTATCAAGAAAACCAAAGCCATAAAAATTAACAAAAATGTCGCTGAAAACATCATACTAAAGAGCCAACCAATTCAGTATATAGATAGCTTCTGATATCTGTGAAGCACAATGGCAACAAATGGCGGCGCAGAAAGAGATGTTAACAATAGGCTCAATAAAGCAAGAGCTGTATCCGGGCGACTACAATCAGTATGAAGAAGCTCATACATATCGAGCAACGTGGTGGCTGTGGTTTAAACCCAAATCGCAGGGAGAGCTATGCTGCCCCGGTGTGGAGTTACATTTTTAACCGGGTGCCGTGACCCATAGATCGGTAGGAGTTTGGATAGTCTCCGGCACCTCACCAAGGTGTGAGGTCATGTCCAAATAACATGGCTTTAAATTGGTACTCACTGCTGATTTTGATCATAGTTGGGGGCGTTGGTGGACGCATTGTATTCACTCGTGCTTTGGCACCGTGAGGTAACGTCCTAGGGCAGGTACTCACGTTAAACCACTGACTTAATACCGAGGCAAACCAAGCTCAGAATATTCAACGCATGTGTAAAATCAATTCTGTGTACGGCAGTGAAACCTAGCTTGTGTCTAACACCATTACTAAAAGGGTACAGGTGTTCACCAATAAGTGCCCTAGCCAAGATATTTTGACCTAACACTATAAGCAACATAGAACTATGGAATTTGACAAATCAAGAGCTTATACTGAAGCAGAAGAGGCAAAGGAACTACAAGTATCATCTGGCTGTACGTGAATTTTCGCCGTTCGTGGCATACTCCACGGTGCTCCAATGGCACGAGTGAATACGATGCCTTCACCAACGTCCCCACCTATGATACCCATGAGTGGATATCACAAGTGAGTACCAATTCGAAGGCGTGTTGTAAGTACACTCATAACCTTCACACTTTGGTTGGGAGTTGGAGACTATCTAAACTCCAGCCGTGATATGGGTCACAGCACCCGTCCGAGTTCGTGCTCTGCCTGCGCTTTAGGTATAAACCACAGCCACCACAAGGGGCCTAACAATCGGGCAGAGATCGGAATCCCTGGAGCTCCAGATTCCCGTGGCACCAGAATACCTCTGGTCAGGCTTAGTGATACGTGAGTGTAAATACAAAAACGTCCCGCTCTAGTTTGGGCCCCAAAGCGGCCCCGGACTGGTGACCGGTAGCAAAGAAGTAGAGATGAATCGGCCATATCTTTAACTAAAACCTTCATAGTATTACAAGGATGGCACTTGAGTGGAATCCTCAAGGATCATAGATCCGCTGTCCACCAAGAAATACCTGGCGACGTACAATTATCCAAGAATTAAGGCAAAACAATCTTAGATGGGAAGAGGCAAAGATAACGGCAGCAAACCGTGTAAGATCGAGATGCTTTGTGGAAACCCTATGCTTCCAAGAGTAGTAAAAGGAACAAAAATGCACGAATTCAAAGAGAAAAATGGTGTCTTGATATTGCGCTCATATAGTACGCTACAGGTTAATATTACCGCGAATAGCTCACCCCACAGTTAAAACCGTAAGAGAAGGGTAAGCATTGTAAACGCCGTTACTTTGCTTATAAGTTATAGAAATATTGGCGGAGGATTTTCAGGTTAGACGGCACAATACCACCAAATGGAACAGTATCTAGTAGAGTTTTGTATTAACTAACTGGAGCATCTTGATAGAGGCAAAACGTTGTAATTGACGCTTAAATATTGTATTAAAGACATTGGCAACTTATAAGAAATTGAAATATTAGTCAAAGATTTTGAATTTTGTTACTAAATAGACTCATAAGAGGCTTTCGAATGTCTTCTATCAAACAAAAGTAAACAAGAAGTAGTTGGACAAGCATTGTTGCGTTAGAAACTAAGAAACTTAGCATTTAAAGGAGGGTGGTAGACTAGCATATATAGAGTAATTGATGCTATAGGAATACCTAAGTAGAATGAACTGCATTTTTTTCTTTTGTTGTTTGTACCTGTAAAATGGCATCGTAAATATATTCGTATAACCACCATAGCCATGACAAGGCTTGGAAGAAATAATAAAATAAAATTTAGAATTGAAAGCATTACTAATATTTATGACTTCCCCTAGCAATTGCGATTATTTTTAGTAAAGCTGATTAATTTTTTACAAAATCCATGACATTCAACTAAACTCACTCACTCATACGCTACTCGTATTCCGCATTTAATAAAAAGCCACCTTTTTAGTGATTCAAAAAGACAAAAAAATATTCTGATTGATTACGTAGGTGTCAGAGTTTTTATCTAAAAAAGAAAAGGTAAAACGATAAACCAAATGAAATGCTTAAATTATTCAAAAATAATTTTATTTTCGATTCTCTTAGTATTCGTTTACACTTATTCACACATTAATTTTTTTAGTTTTTTTTAATTTTTAATTCTTTTTAAATAATTTTACAAAATAAATAATGGAAAACAAGACTTATTGTCCATACTGACTGTCTGTCAAATATTTGCTGAAGTTTTATTTTTGTAGAAGAGAAGGAAGCTCTTGAATTTAATGCCTTTTTAAATGGTTTTGGGGTGGAGGCAAGGAGAAGAAAACAAAAATAACGTCATTCAGTTATAAAAAGATTGTTGGACTCATTGTTTCGTTTGTTTTGGATTTGTTTTAGTTTGTCACACATTATTTTTGAAAATGATTTGAATTTACAAAACAAACAAGAGACGCTTACGAGTAAAATAAAAATAAAGAAAAAAATTGACTTGACCGACAAATAAAGTACAAAACTTACGCTGCTTAAATATTAAAATAGCAGACCCTGTTTAATAGTCAATAAAAAAGTATTTCAAATATTTATTTAGTACTCTGTCAAGTGCCGAAATATGATACCTTACACTATAATTTAGTTTGGGCTATGTTAGGCCACACTAGGCTTGTTGTGTGTGTATGAACACCAAAAAACAAAAAAAATCGTTTTTTATAAGGAACTCAGTCTCTACCATGCAGTTTTTCAGAAATTTCTACCAACTGTTATTGAGAAAAAGCATGCGCAAAGAAAATGTTCTAAATTCTCAGTATGTTAGGATCACGCGATTGTCGCAAATGATCCAATATGACACAATTTCAATTATGCTTTATTGTCTCAAAATACCAAAAATATCCCAATTTATTCCGCGGGAAAAATTTTTTAATTTAAATATTGGTACATATTGTCACCTTCGATTGTCACGCAAGAACACAATAAACATTGGCGCATTTTGTATATTTTTGTTGTCGCATTATTGCCTGTTAGGCGGTCACACGATTGCCGTACCAATAATTGATACAATGCGTTAATCGTGTGACCTCAGCCTTCGATTCGGCACAGCGCATTCTGTATAAGTAGCTGTGCTCTTAGTTAACTATTTTCCGTCAATATGCGCACCGCCCTTTTAACTTTTTCTACTTAGTTTCTTGTTTAAATAGACGAGCCAAGCAGCCTTATCTAGCCTATTCTGACCTAGTCCACTTTAGTTAACTTTCTGTCATATCTGGTTATCACTTTTAGTCCCTTTAAAACTTTATTTTCTACAAGAAGTGCTTAGGCCTTAATATAGACTGGTTAGATAACATACTAAAATGGTGTACAAACTTCTTTTAACCAAATACGAATAACTGCACGAGCTTAATCAACATCCACACGTTTATTTCTGTCAAAGTGTTTTTTTTACATAGAGATATATATGGAAGTGTAGCTTAAGTCGACTTAAGCTATTCTTACTTATCGATACAGATTTATATGCTAAAAGACAAGATACGAAGAAGGGAACTTCGGCTACAACTTTAGTTTTTTACAAAATAAGTGTACTCTGTCAGATTTTTAAGAATAGCTTAAGTCAACTTAATCTACTCTTCCATATTGACACAGATATATATATATATACATATATGAGGCGATTTTGGACTTACGTATGTCGCAGCATCACGCTCAAACGTGTCGACCAATTTTAGTCAAAATTTTACTGTGACTTATATGGTTTAAGATAAGTTTGGTTGAAATAAAAAATCGCATGTTTGTTATAAGAAAACAAAGATCGCTTCCCTAAAAATGAATGTGTATGTATGTTTGTTTGTTTGTTTATTGGTTTGTTTGTGGCTTATGGACAGCTGAACAGCCGAACCAATTTTCTCGAAATTTTTATAAAACCTCTCTGTACGTCTGGAAGTAACGATAGGCTATATAAAGTTTGAAAATTTCAACTGGGCAGTGCCACGCCCATACAAAGTGTATATTCGTCCATATCTTCGAAATGGTAATAGCAAGATGCTCTAAATTTGGCCCAAATAGATTCAGAGTCAATGCAAATCGTCAGTTAAAAAGTAGACAGAATTAAACAAGTGGGCGTGGTCCCTCCCATACAAGCTAAATGTTGATTTTATCAACGATTGAAACTAAAGTTTCAGTATTTGGTCTGAATGACTTCTTAGTCAATGCATATCACCAGTCAAAAAGTGGGCGCAAGTGGGCAAGTGGGCGTGGCATCTCACATTCATACTGAATCCGGATTTCCATTCGCACTAAATACTGGATTCTGTATATGTATAGAGCGACAGCTATTAAAGCATCCTTATCTATTCACATCAGCCAAAACGCAGGAATTGCAGATATCACAATAGATAAAAGCTCTCTTCATACGTGTACTATATAACATGGAATGTGTCTTTATTTAAAGACTATATACAGCAAAAACCAGAAGCTTTAGTTTTATCTGAAAGGGCACAAGATAATAATTAAAAGGGGGGTTGCGAAGCACTCCGGATCTTAGCTTGTATACATATATAGATAAGTTGTCCTGTGTTCGCCGTTTAATAACTCGTGAATCACTCAACCGATTTACAAACCAATACATGCGTTTTTTTTTTTTTTTTTTGAAACAGGCGGTGCCACGCTCATCCATCAACGTTAAGAGTCGGATTCGGCCAAATACTTATTTTTGTTTATCGTGGGAACGGTAATTGTAGAAGTTTCTAAATTTTGTTTCAGTAACTTCTTAGAAAAAACACATCAGTTAATAACTGGGCGAGATTGTATAAGTAGGCGTGGCACCTCCCATTCATACTGAATCCGGAATTTCGGAATTTGTGGAGATCAGCAAAAATCGGATGGGATTGCATATGTGGGTATTACTTTTTTATAAAGGGATAGCGAAGCACACCAGGTAGAAGCTAACTATTAGGGAGATCGATTATTAGATGTTTTCAAAAACTAGTTTTCGAATAATTGTAAAAGTTACAATTTAAAAAACCGGTTTTTTATTCAAAATATGTTCAAATAATCGGTTAATTGTTTCTTTTATTAAAAAATCTTTTCAACTCGTTTTAAAATAACCGACAGAATAGAAAGAGTGCTTGAATTGAATTCGTTCGTAAAGAACGATTCTTTTCGAGTGCCGAATTTTAAAAGCTTTAAAATACGACTCGTGAGAAAAATCAAAACAAAAGAATTAAAAAACAAAATTCGGAACGAAAACTGAGTCGAAAAGCATTAAATTAATTTTTTTAAATTTCAAATTTGTTCTCACAAGTCTAGCAAAAAAAAAAATTCTGCTCACGAGCCGAGTTCTTACGTATTATGAAAACTATTTTTTCGATATTCGAAAAAACCGTAGAAACCGTTTAAAACCGGTAGAATCAAAGTAGGAAAAGTGTAAAGAATTAAGGTAGTAATTAAGTGATTAAAGGGTAGCGAAATACACCGGATTTTAGCTAGTGGTTTGTAAAGTGAATAGACCCAAATATAGACCGATCGTTGTTGAATCAGGGTACCATGACCGATATGGTGTACAAACCTATTTTGCTAAATCTATGCATAAATAATTTGTTCCAAAGTAATTTAAGAATCAGAATCAGTATAAAAATAACTTAAAGCCGTTCCGTATAATTGAAAGAAGCTGTTGGACTATAAATGCACTACAAATATCAGCACAATCACAGTGTTACCCAATGGTGTAGGGTATAAAATTATTCGAGTAGGTAGAGTTTGTGATTCTCTTAATTTTTTTATATGCCTCAGGCATTTAAGTCCAATTTTTAAAAGAAGTCTTTGAGATTTGACTGATTTCCTTTTAAATATTATTTTTCTGCTTATTTGCAATCATTTTTTTAAATGTCGTCCACCAAGAATTGTGCAAATACTTGTACAAATGTAGGAAGAAAACAAAATAGTTTGCATGCTTACGAGGCTCTCTTAAGTGCCTATAAATTAAATAAAGAATTATTTTTGAATTGAATTTTAAATGTTTTGTTTTTTATTAAATTGTGCTTTATTTTGCATATTTATCCAAGAGATTGAATTATTCATTAATTTGAGAAATAACACCGATGTTGGCATTTTATTGTAGACTTGTTATCATTTACTATTATCCGCTGCCTTTTTAATGACAAATGTTTCCGGATAACGAGATATGCTGTTTATGAACGCTTTACTACAGACAAAACAGCAAAAGGTTTTTACTTTCTAGAGCTATTTGTAGATAGAAGACCGAAGATCTAGTTGCTTACAGAATGCGTTCATTTAAAGAGGTTTAAAGTCCTCATTAAAAAATGAGTACAAAAGGTAATAGACTGAGATATTTTTTCCAGTATAGTGTCCAGCATTATATGCCAATAATTTCTCTTATGGGTGCTTTTATTGCAATAAAACAAAAACGGTTTGAAATTTTGCCAAATTTATTTTTTTGTTCTGAAGTACATTTGTTCAGCTTAGAATGGAAATATTATTTCATTTATATGACTGCCTCGGCTGGCCTCACATTACCCCATTCTATCGGACCAATTTTCGAAAACTTTTTCGAGTGTATGGGGTGTAACTCGGCAATGGTATCGCGAATGTTGGCCTCCACATTGTCTCTGGTTTGTCGGAATAACACTTATCTTTAAAGGCGTCCCACAGAAAATAGTCCAACGGTGTCAAGACGCAGCGTCTTTGCGACCAGCTGACATCATTATTTCGGATAATTAAACAGTCATTAAACGTTTAACGCAATAAATCGATTATGGCATAAGATGTGTGCCAAGTTGCACCATCCAGTTGAAACCAACCATCGTTCACGTCAAAACCATGAAGAGCGGGTGCAAAAAATTCTGTTATCATGGTGCGATAGGTGTCTCAATTGACCGTAATGATTGCGCCATCATTTTCAAACAAATATGGGTCAGTGATACCTCCAGTCCACAAGCCGCACCAAACAGTCATCCATAATGGGTGCATTGGCTTTTGTAAGACCACATTTGGGTTTGCTGAGCTTCAAACTTTAGCAATAAATTGGCGTATACTGGGTACTGTTGGCCTTTCTCTGCTAGCAAATTTTGTACGACATTTTCGTGCGATTTCCGACCAATTGTCTTTGTTTTGGAACTAAATTTCCTATAAATTCCAACGTTGCTCAAGCGTAATTCCATTTATTTCGTTCAGTGGAGATAATATACTGAATTTTGTGACAGAATAGAATGACATAAGTATTGCCAAATTCGAAATAATTTAGTTTAAAAGCAGTTGGTAATAATCAATCTATAGCTCTTTCCGTTGACGGTAATGGCATGCCCAACGTCGTTCGTAAAGAGTATAGGTTAACGCCATCAGCCCAAAATCTATACCAAATAGATATTTTTTCGGAATTCATGTGGATTAATATTTGTTGACATACTAATGAATTCAAAAATAGGCTTCATGAATGAAGATGATGTTGTTAAGAAAGCGGGGACAGAACAGAGCAGCCATTTTGATAAAATTATTTTTTTTTGCATATGTGTTTGAAAGTTATATCCGTCCTTGGCGATTTTGCAAAATAAATTGAATAAACGATAGTTAACTCGACAATTGTAGCTTCAACAATACGACCGCTTTCAACTTTCAGCGTTCGGAAGATTCTATTGGAAAACACGTTATGTTCTCCTATCTTATGATCAAAGGTTCGGCGACTAATTGCTAATTAGTCACTTTTTTATCGATAAGCTTTAAAGGGTATTTACCCATATCGTTTACATTTCACACTTCATTCTCAAAAATAATTAAACAAAAACTCAATTTTCATTTAACAAAATAATATTGATTTGCTTTATCTGGAATGTCAACTTCCTTTTCATGACGTATCTACTGCATTAAATCATAGAAAATTAAAGAAGAAGAAAAAAAAAATACAAAAATTGTATTGAACATGCCACCGGCATACATATTGGAGAAGTTACATCACTAGAGTGCATAAATACTGCAATGAGTCAATGGAATAGAACTTTATTATGGCAAAGGCTTAAGCTGCTGCTGCTGCTACAAAAAAGGAATGTTTTCAACTGGTAATAAAACCAAATACAAGAAGCTGTGATATAAAAATTCAAGTAGAGAACGAAAATATGTCTCTATTACCACTCTAACTAACTACTAAAATGCAAATGTCAATTTGATACCCACGACAAAACATCTGTATTTCGTAAAACTATAGCAAACAACAACATCAACAATAAAATAAAATAAATGAAAATCCAGTTTAACATTTGTTTTTATTACATTTCTAATAATGTTGTCTTGGCTGTGTTGTGATTTTGCCCAGAAAACAGAAAAGAAACCTGTTAGTGGGTCTTTTCTAAAAAAGGAAAAAAAAAAAACGAAAAAGAAACAAATCATTTCACAAGATCCCCTGCTTCTTCTATTGCCATTGAGAACACAAGAAGCAGTTATACAAACAAAACTCCAAATGCAAATAAATTTTGTGGACCCATAGACAGAGAGATAATAGACAGAACGAACATTTGTTTTTTTCTTTTCTGTCTAAATTTGCAAGTGTTGAAGTCAGTTACAGTCTAGCTGGCTGTGCCATTCATTCATGGTACGCTTTTTTTTCTAATCAACTAATATTTTTAAAACACCTACTGGTTTATAATTTGTTGTTATTGTTGTTATTGTTCACATTTAATTTTACTTCTATTTTTGTTACCGACTTTTTCTATTCTTTTATTTTTTTAACACATTCTTAGGTTCGAAAACGTAACAGTAATGTATCGGGTGTTGTTTTTTCACAGTCACACAAACTTCAATCACAATAAAAAAAAGAAATGTAAAGGGTGGCAAATTTGAGGTTAGGAAGTAAACTGGCTTAAAAACACATTTTTTTAGACAAATTCAGTCTTATTCATAGCAATATAAAATAGAAATGTGGGAATTAATAACGGAATCTGATGTCGGGCAAATGTCAACCTCTAGCACGTCGGCAGACGTCCGATCTTTTCACAAAATTTTGAACCACATTTTGCAACAAAGCTCCGCTTATTTCATCAATGCAGCGCCGAATTTCATCTTTCAGAGTGTCAGTTGTTTGTGGTTTGTTCACGTACGCCGGCCTTTCAAATGGCCTCAGAGGAAATAATTCAGCAGCGTTAAATCACAAGAACTTGGCAGCCAATTGACATCGCCACATTGAGAAATTACGTGACCGGGCAATTTCTCATGCAATAACCGAATTGTTTGGCCTGCTGTATGGCTTGTGGCTGTCGTTATGCTGAAACGAAAGGTCATTGATATCAACATTATCTAATTGTGGCCACAAAAAATTGGTCACCATGGTTTGGTAGCGCAGAGAATTCACGGTGACGGTGTTTTCTTGCTCATTTTCGAAAATGATGCCGCCTAACAACAAACCACACCATACAATCACTTTCTTTGGATATAATGGTTTTTCGAGAAAATTGTATGAGAAAGTTTTGTTTTTTTACATAACCGACTAATTGAAAATGGTCCTCATCACTAAAGATGATTTTGTTGAAAAATGTCGTTCAAAGTATTGTAAAAGAGCGGACGTCTGCCGACGTGCTAGAGGTGAACATTTGTCCGACATCATATTCCATTATTAAGTCCCATATTCCTATTTCATATTTCTATTATATATGAATAAAACTGAATTTGCCAGTGGGTAAATTTGCTCACCCTTTATTTTTAATATCAATGAAACTAAGGTTGGAAAAAACCCAGCCCACCGGGTTTTATAGGATTTTCTTGTGGGTTTTTTTGGGTTTTATTTGGTTTTATCACTGCTTCCAAAATCCGTTCAAGTCGTCAATTTTTTTTGTTTGTTTGTACAAACACGTTTTTTTACTATTTAAAGTGCAACTTTGCACTTTCGGTGCGATTAAGGCAGCATTGTGTACTATAAGCTGCTAAAGCTCGATAAGCGAAGGAGACTGCAATTACTTCGTTTGAATCATGCATTATGAGAAAAACGGCCGGAATATAACGATAGACATGATTAAGTTATTCTTTTGCATGACAACACTCGACCACATGTCGCAAAAGTTTCAAAACAATTAAAGGGTCCGCCAAATATTTTTTTAATGCTATAAAAAAAAACTACTGAGTATTTTCTGAAATTTCTTTTTTTATTTAAAAGTACAATCCTTCCGGTTAATAATGGAAAATATTTCATTCAAATGGCTGCCTCGGCTTACGGCAGTAGGATACCTTCTAGGGATTAGTGGGCTGCCGGATTTGTCCTCCAGACTTACACAGTCTCGAAGACGGAAACGAGTACAAGGTAGGGTTTCTACTTTGATGATCTGACAGATCGGGCCGCTGGGCGAATCCGGAAATTAAATCTTGAGGTCCCAAGGTCTATTAGGCTCTACGTAGACAGTCTCGCCGCAATCAGTATTCTCAACTCGTACGTGATTAAATCGCTGTCTCTTCTTAGCTGTATACGCTCACTGGCTCGGCTGCAACGGAGTCATGTCGAACTGATATTGGTTCCGAGTCATGGGTGCATCCCAGGGAATGAAATTGATGATGAGTGCGCTACTAAGGAGTCCTCTTTGGCTTACTGACTTCGTCAAGGTTAACCGGTTGGCTCACATGAGGGAATTGCAATTTTTGCGTCTTTAGGGATTCACCCATGTCCGACCTTTCTGCCTCTTTAATGAGATCTATCCTGTCAAGCGTAGGACAATGAACCTTAGGGCCCCCGAGTGAATTCGTAAATCGCGAGTGACCAACATATGTAATTTAACTAATCTAACTAATCTCACAAGAACCATGTATCGGCCTGGTTCTGTTGAGGTGTACAAGGACTGTTCCTAGGAGGAGGAGGAGTTGAGAGTGCGATCTTTATTGCTGCATATGGAAAGAGAATTTAATTCAAACTTCAGGAAAATCGCAGTATTCTAAAGGCGTAGGCGATGAAGAGGGTAATGGAGTGGTTGAAGTACTACAGTGTATTCAACGTGAATCAGTGGATCTATGCGGACAGCCAGGCTGTGATTAGTATGCTCTCCGGCGTCTACTCGACATCGTTGTTGATATGCGAATGCCAAGAATATTAAAACAAGATGGCGAGACATTCAACCTAGAGATGATTTTAAGAGATCACTCTCACCCAGGAACACTATATAGCGGCTAGACTGACTAGGGGTGTATGTGTTCTGAGCGATGAGGAGATTAAGTGCATAGTCTGGATGCCACCTTCTTCTTGCACACTATTGATTCTCTGATACTTGTCAAGCGTGGCACAACAACGTTGGAAAAATGCCCTACTTATTCTGATTCAAAGAAAATCAAGCTGATATACAATCTGGTTCGATCGTGACTACTATACTAATAGGCATTGCGTAACTAATGCGCATGCTAAAAGACTTGTTCTGCCTTTTTGTGATTATTGTAGAAGCTATCAGGATAAGGAAGAGGATCAGAGCTTTCCTTCTGGTTAGTCCGCTTCTGCATATCATAGCGGACCTGACTGACATGGATTTCATCAGGATATCTTTATGTGTGCATGTGTCTGGTTGGTTCGCTTTCGGGTTTAAGATCTGGCTTGTAGGTTCGCACGGTACTGTATGTTTTTTTCAGGACAGCTAAATGGGATCCGGGAAATGAACCCAAGCGACTTGGACGTGTGTCCCGTTTTCCGCCAGAACTAACTAGCTACTAAGCAACAAAGAGACCTCTACAGACACATTGTACTTTATACGTTGCACTGAATTCTTATGGCCATCCTTGTAGTATAAATCGAAGAGGTTCATATTTTTCTTCTCGAATGAGAAAGAAGTCAAATAATGCAATCACTGATAAAAGTCGATAACTCGCCAATATAAACAATGTTTTGGGCGTGGGTAGTGTGCTAGTCTAACAACGTGGTGGTTGTGTATACGGTTCCTACCAGTAATTCGATTTGATTTCTACAAATGACTTTGCATATCCACAAAGAAAATAATCCAATGGGGTTACACACGATATTGGTAGCCAATTAATTGAATCGTTACGTGAAAGTACTGTTTCATCAAAAGTTTATTTAAATAAATTAATTGTAGCACTTCATGTGTGGCATATGGTTCCGTCTTGCTGCAACCACATGTCAGCAAGATTAATGCCAGTTAAATGAGGTGCGAAAAAACTCCGGATCATGTTCCTATACCATTTGCCATTGACAGTAACATTCTGATCATCATCGTTTTTGAAAACATATGGACCAATGACCCCGCCAGCCCATAAAGCGCACAAAACAGTAATTTACTGTGGAGGTAATGTGTTTCGACCACTATCAATTTCCAAAAATTTCCGAATTTGTACAGATTTTAATTCTAACCCCACTAAGCTAATGGCTTGTCAGCTGTTAAATCTGTTGTCAAATTAAACAGAATTGTGAACCTCTAAAGAAATAACCGCTATAGTGTAAAATCATCACGTATAACATGAGCAATTTTTGTTTATTATGGTCCTTCGGACCAGGTGAAGATTTTTACGTTACGCGTAGTAGTCAAGTCAAGTATGTCAAATTAATTAATATGCGACACTAAGCGTTTTGTATATGTATAAAACCCAATTAAAAACCAAATAAACATTGAAAATTAATTTATTTTTTCGGTCACTGGCAACAAAGGCGAGTTTTCAATTCCAAACGTTTTGCATTATAAATCAATTTCTTAAAATGTATACCAGGATATGATAATCACCAAGTTAAGAACTTTATGAAGCGCAAAAATCAGTAAAATTCTTTAGTAAAGTATCTCTAAAGATACGTTTTATTAATTTAATTTTGCCTTTTGTTAATAAAAAAACATTTGACAAAAAAGGAGCAGGAAACTAAATCTTCTACGAGTACAACTGCCCCATGCTGCTGCTATAATACTCGTACTAGAAAGTTGCTTCACAGATGTAGAGGATTATGTAATTGTTGCTTCAGTGAAAATATTTTATGCAAATTGGGTTTTAAAAAAGTTATAAAAAATTCAATTGGAAATATCGAATAACTTGCAGCGCACATTCCAAGTAAATGCCCATGCACTAGTCGGTCTGACTTTGACTGTAATGGCTTGCGGCAAGTGTTTGTTTTTCTAATTTTAACTCACATGTTGGTTACCAAAAAATATTCATTTTTTTAATTTTATTTCTTTAAAAACATTGCAGTTTCCTTTGAGAATTAATTTTTATTCAGCAGCTGTAAAGAATATTTTCTACAAAAATAAAATTAAAAAAAAACTCATTATTATACCCTACGCCGCTATAGATTTGTGTAAAAATATTGAAACAAATGCTACATAACATTGAAATATTGAATATTGAAAATGCTGTACTATACCGAAATAAAGTAAAAAAGTCAGAATTTTAGCTGATGAAAATAAAAATGTTATGAAAATAAAAATGACTAAAAAGAAAGCACAAACTAGCACCTTAAAAAGTGTATTGTGGGATTTTGGTATATTTGGTAATTCTAAGTTATCTGGCAGCACTACTAATTCGACCATCTTTATTCATTCATTTGAACTAACGGATATAAAATAGAGGATATGAGACATTTCCGGAACTTGCTAAACTGTTGTCAGTTAGGCACATAAAGAGGCTGCTTTACCTACACATCAGTTAGTTATCGTTTTGTTGTCATAAAATAAAGTCGTGTTTAAGCGGAAATAAAAGTGTTGTATAAACGAATATTAAGTTGCTAATCGTAACAATATTGTTAAAGTCATAGAGAACGTAAACATTAATGGGATATTTAATATAAGGAACCTTTAGCTTTTTATTAATTAACATTAATTTCGGAAATTCGCTGCTATGGCATGCAATTGATTTCTAGAGAAATAATTTTGTTCAGCAATCATTACCTTTAAATGCATTCTTGTTTGGTGTTATGAGAAGTCAAACATTTTCGTTGTAATCTTGGAAACCAACATTGCTCGCGTAAAACGAGAAAATAAGTGGGACTTATGCAGAGGCAATGGTGGTAGCCCCAGTAGAGGACATGAACAAAAAATGTAATAGTGTTCTAGAGTGTTTAATAGAAGAGGCTTCAACCTCCCTCCAAGCAACTCCATCTAAAAAATAAACACGCCCGTCTAACCTTCCAGCTTACCTCTGGCGATGATCACAAACATTAGACGAATGATGAGAAAAAACGCCACCTATTGAGAGAAAATTACAATGCAAAAGTCAAGATCCCCACCAATTTGAGGAGATGGCGAAGGTGCTTATTAATGACGATAGGGTAGACAATTCTAGCGATTCGTTAGAGCATCGGCGCAATGCGGCGTGTTTTCACTGTTCTATCGGTACCATAACGGAATGTGGGCTGAGAAAATTAAAGAGTTAATGCCTAAAAATCATACGTTCTTGCGTAGTAGTCGTATTTCTCATAGAGCGCATTCCTTTTTAGTTGATTGTTTAGTGAATCACACAACGCACTATAGGGAAAATTCGTTTTTTAGTCGCACTGTTCGTTTGTGGAACAATCTACCTGCGCAAGTATTTCCTGCCACTTACGGCACAAGTAAATTTAAATCGAACATCTATAAACACCACTCTTTCTATCCTGCTTTCCACAACCTATGGTCCTAGTACCTACACAATGCATTGCATGAATAGGTGTTAACCACTGAGTGCTGGTCTCAAGAGAAAAAAGCTTAGCTATGTTAGAAGTGAAAATATGGCTGAAAAAACCGATTTAAAAGAATTATTCGATTCGATTGTCAATATCTATTGCATAAAAATTCCACTTTTTTAACAAACCTTGAGCAGAGTGTATCATATAAGCCAACATGACCGACCTCGACTTTTTGTTTATTATAATTCTCTAGTCGAAAGTTAAACTATTTGTTTATGCTTAAAGCTTGGCTTTCTAATCCTGTTTAACGCCAGTGATGTTGTTTAATTTTAATTGTTTAGCACACAGCTGGCAGTAAGAAGACTATAAAAGAAATTATTTTAAATTTTTTTTTGTTCTTCAAGTAATACAAGATGCAAAATGATTTTTCTTTTTTTTATTTGCACTGCCATTATTCTTCTTTAGCAAAAATTATGTAAAGCGGTCTTAACTTGACAGCCAGTTACATAATTTTCTATTACAATTTCATTTAAAAAAAAGAAAAGAAAGCAAAAAAAAGCATTAAATAAACAGGAAGCTTCTTTATTAAAAAATAAAAAATAAAAATAAAAAAATTAGAAAAGAAACTGCAAGAGTTTTTGTGGTAATTGATTGCGCTGTTGCTGCTGCTGCTGCTGTAAGCAAATATTGTATAAACAAACAAAAGACTTCAGCAACAAACGTGAAATGTTTTTTAAAATTAACTGTAAATGTGCTCTCATTGCACTACTCATTCATACTTTATATGTTTTATTTAAAATCTCATATGTAAGTGTTTGTGTACATATGTATGTATGTACTCGTATGCATGTGTAAGTATTGTTTGCTCTTGAGAATTTACATTCCTTTTCATTCTTTTTTCGCTTCTTTTTTCCCCTGTTCTGATAAAAATTAACAGATTCATCTCTCAGGCAAATGTGTGAAGGATTCCATGTAGAGACTGGGCTTAGGCAGTTCATTAAAAAACGTTTTTCTTTAGTTTCTTTATTTCAAATTTTCTAAATTACTTATCACTTATGCTTTAGAAAATATTTAGTTCAAGTGTTTTAGATCTGTATGATGTAATATTTAAAGATTTAATGAAGTTTTTTTTCAAGATGGTTAATATCATAAAAGAGTTTAAGATAGAAGAGTATTTTTTACATGCTTAAGATAAATAAGAAAAGATAAACGAAATTAAATGAAATTCTTACAGAAACAGTTTTACTTAATGAGACCCCATAATACTGGGTCATATAAAAAACATCTGCTGTTTTATGATATTCTTTTCACTCAATAAGTAAATAATGAATTGAATCTATAGACAATCAATTTTACATACACCTAATAACAGGGTGGGCCATTTAAAAGTTTAAATTAACAAAAACGATTTAAAATTTTGCCAAATTCATTTTTTTGTTGTGAAGTACAATTACTTCGGTAAGAAATGAAATATTATTTCATTCATAAGGCTGCCACAGTTGGCCTTACAGTACCCCGTTTTATCGAACCAATTTTCGAGAACTTTTTTTAATGTATGAGATCGTATCATGGCAATGACATCACGAATGTTGGGCTTCAAATGCTAAATTGTCTCTGGATTGTCCAACGGTGTCAAATCGTAGCTTCTTGGAGGCCAACTGGCATCGCCATTTCGGCTTATAATAATAATGTAATAAATCGATTGTGGCAAGTTGCACCATTCTGTTGAAACAAAATATTGTTCACTATGAAGAGCGAGCGAGCGCAAAAAAATCTATTATTATGGTGCGATAGGTGTCTCCATTGACCGTAATGGTTGCGCCGTCTTCATTTTCAAAGAAATATGGTCCAATGATGCCTTCGCTCTACAAGCCCCATTTTGGCAAAATCGACATCTTCGTGCTCTTTCACGTTGGCCCAATTAGCTAAGCTTAAACGAAGCGAATGGTCATGCAGCTTAAACTCCTAAACCAATTAAACTTTTTAAGGTTTCATACCGACATCTTTACGCAAAATTCGACTTAAACTGGTGCGTGAAATGTTCAATACTTGAGAACGATGACGAGTTGATGTTAATGGATTCTAACGCACACTCTCAGCCACAGCATTGATATTTTCGGGAGTACGCACTGTACGACCACGCTTACGTCTTGGCGCATTTGCTCAAGCGTAAATCGATTCATTTCGTTCGGTGGAGATAATTTACTGAATATTGTGACAGAATAGAAGGACATAACTATTGCCAGATTCGAAATAACCGCTGGCTTAAATTTAAGCCGATGGATGGCCCACCCGATACATAAGCATGTGTGTTCATTCTGGATCGAAGTCAAACTCACTGCTTTCTTATGTTGTCTGCGTACTTAAGACGTATTCGCAGATGAGATATATTGACTAATTTGAAAACATGTGCTGAGATCCAAACAGAACTCGAATCACTAGCAAGTAGAAAATCAAGCATGGTTGCCCTATACTGGAGTACAATTGACAGCGAAAATGCCTGACACTTGAAAGAAGTGGTCGTCGTAGGATAGGATAAAATGGAGTGGTAGCCTCGTTGAATCAAGGCACAGTTTGACACACATAGCGGCCTGTTGTGATACTAACAGTTCATTCAAAAAATCCGTGGGATAAGTAAGAAAAAAATAAAGTTTTGACGAAACTCGATTTTATTATTCAATATAGTTGCCTTCGGAGGGGACACAACGAGGGTGGCGAATTTCCAACTTTTCGATACCAACTTTATAGTACGATTTATTTTTCTCGTCAAAAAAGGCCTCAGTTTCAGCGATTACTTCATCATTGGACTTAAATTTCTTTCCATCAAGCATTCTCATGAGATCTGAAAACAGAACAAAGTTGCTGGAGGCTAAATCTGGAGAATATGGTGGGTGGGTTAGTAATTCGAAGCCCTCGCTTTCATCAATTTGTGAGCTCACGCGGCAACCACTTTGAACAGAGCTTTTGCATACCCAAATGTGCGTTTAAAATGGTAAAAACACTAACATCTGATATCTTAACAATGTCAGCGGCAAATTTTGTCGGCCTCATTCTCAACCAATTTATAACCTCGATAGAAATCATTTGTATGTAAGTTCAGACCCTCTGCATGCCTACTCGTTATGCAATGGCTTGTATAAATAGATACAGTGCAGGAAATGTTCCCACGATACAATCTAAACAGTTGATTGGTAAGATTTCCATCCAATCTAGACAAAGTGAGCCTGGGAGTAAAGCAAGATTTCTCCTCTGCCCAGGACCTGTCTGGGTCCAATAGATATTTTTAATGAACAACTTGATGGAGATAAGAGGTATTTCCTTGTGTGTGAATAATTGCCCGATAGAAGTGTTACCTGGGATGTCCTTTAATCAGAAACCAATATAAGATGGGCACAAAACAAACGTAAGAGTAACCTGAGGGAATCGCGGCAGTCTCTAACCAGCCTAGTGCTAAAAGTCATACCGGAAAGAGATCTGATAGCTGCCTGGCTATCAGAAGAGATATATATGCAGTAGTGGTATTTCTATTTCTTTTACATGAAATATAATCTCTGCTTCTGCCTGAAAGCACACACATTACTGAAGTGCGGGAGGTGGGAAGAGGCCTTCGAAAAGTATCACTGCCTACCATGTTCTCAGCAGTTGCCATTAGGATTCCCAAAAAAACGGAGGTAATATAGGAACTGGAAGGGAATCATCTAACTTAGCTGATTATCTAAACACATTTCTCTTTGTTATAGAACAACACACATCTTTCTCTTGTTGTCTGTTTCTCTTTTTTCCAAATCCGAAAAGAAACTTAAAATCGGCTAATACAGGGTGTTCGCTGGAAAGGTATACTACTTTATTTATAATTTTTGATTATATGAAAGAGAATGGATCTTATATTGATAGATGTTTTATTCAATGTCGGCAATTATGTATGGAATACAATATTAGATAAATGACCGCCTCTGTTAGCCTCACAAATGTGAGCCCTTTTGAGCACATTTTTCATTGCATACTCACACATTTTACGCGGTATTTCATTAATTTCATCTCAAATATATTGTTTGTGTTGCTCCAGCGTTTCTGGTTCGTTTGCATAAATCATGCTTTTCAGATATCCCCACAAAAAAAAAGTCCGGAGCAGTCAAAGCAGGCGACCGTGGAGACCAATCAACATCACCATCATCCTTGAGATAATTTGTTGTGGAAAGAGGTCTCGCAGTAATTCCATTGTATGCGATGTGGCACCGTCTTGTTGAAGCCAATACATGCAGTTGTGGCGTTAAAAAGTTTTCAATCATATCACGATATCGCTCCCCATTGACAGTTACCGTTACGCCGTTTTCCTCCTGACCAAATTACCCACCAGACTGTTACTTTTAATGCATGCAAAGGTGGCTGATGAATAATTTGAGGGTTTTCCATTACCCAAAACCGACTATTCTCTTTATTCACATAACCATTCAAATGAATATGTGCCACGTCACTCATTCTGATTTTTTCATGAAAATCGGGGTTATCATGGGCGAGCTGTAACATCCTATTGGCATATGTACGGCGGCATAAATAGTCTTCTGGAAGAAGCTCTTGTGTCAACTTAAATAGAAACAAATGCAAATTTTTGTGCAAAATTGTGAAAAAAGTTGTTTTTTAGAAGACCAAGCTCCTGGGCACGGCGTCGAATCGAGGTTGATGGATTGTTTTGAACACTTTCTTGAACAGCAGTAATGTTTTCAACTGATCTTGTGGTCCATTGTGGTCCATGCTTGGGCCTGTCAGCTACTGTCCCTATGTCTTCGAAATCATTCACTACACGATAAATGGTGCGTCTTGTTGGCACGTTGTTTCCCCCAAAAATTTCACGTAACTTTCTCATCGTCACAGTGATCGATGACTGACTTTGATAAAATGTTTTAACGATTAAAACATGTTGGTTTACTGAATATTTTTTCATAATAAATTTACCACGTCTCTACTTCACGACTGCTAAGTATGAACTCTTAAGACTAATGTCTACCTAAATGGCGGCAAAACAAAGTAGTATATCTTCCCGGCAGACACCCTGTACTTATCTAAGTTATTAGATAGCCATCGGACCTGATGACTAGGCAGATGGCAGGCATATCTACGATAAGGTTGAGTATGGCAGTGGCATGTTCGGACAGGGTCTATGGGCATGCGGCCATCTTTAGGTATTTGGATACGATCCCTGAGGTGATAGATTACTGCACACCCAAACCCTTCCTGGAAAGAATGTTTTCCGTGTGCATCTCACCAGAACCGGTAATTGGACACGGTACTGTTGAGATTTACACGGATGGATCAAAATCAACGGAATGGGTTGGGGGTGGCATGTTTATTCCTGTATACAGGGTGATGAAATCCTTTAAGCTGCCGGACCACTGCTGTGTCTTACAGGCGGAGGTCTCGGCGATAAAGAGGGCAGCGGACTGGTTGATGTACTACGGGGTATATGACAGTGATATCCGGATCTGTACGGACAGTCAGGCTGCGATAAGGGTGCTCTCCGGTGTCTACTCGATATCGCGACTGGTGTGTGAATGCCGGGCATTTCTCAACGAGTTGGCGAGACATCCAGACCTGGAGATTATCTGGGTAAGGGGTAGCTCGGACACACGGGGGAACTGTGTGGCGGACGGACTTGCCAGAGGGTTGGCTCTCTCCTCAGAAGGAGATTGACCACTCAGTTGGGATGCCACTCTCCTCTTGCAGACTTATGGTCATGCAGTACATGTTGGGTAGGGCACAGCTACGGTGGGATTATGAACCCACGTGCTCTGTAACGGGGCAAATCTGGCCGCTATATGATCGGGCTCGCTCGGAGTCTATTATAGGGGTGCCGCGATGTAGGGTGCGAACTCTTGTGGCTTTGATTACTGGGCACTGGTGCGCACGCTAAGAGATTAGGTCTGCCGTTCAATAACTATTGTGGGGGTTGTAAGGATGAGGAGGAAGAGGGGACTGTCGAGCACTTCCTATGCCAGTGCCTATGCCAATCTTTCGGACATTACGACTGCTTTCCTTGGCAGTTCGTTTCTAGATGGCTTGTCGCATTTTGTCGATTTTGGCAAGATTTCTTGTTTTGTATATGCGGCTGTTTGGTTCGGATCGCACCGGGACGCAGACATATAGGTTGTCCATTTTCTGGATTACTGATGGGTATCACAGTGGGATCAATACTGGACTCAGGTTAGCTGGACGTGTCTGGCTACCCATCGTAACTAACTAACTATTAGCTTATGAGAGCGTGAAGTTCTGAAAACCGGTTATTAATCTCTAACTCAAGATTTTAGCTCGATAGCACTTACCAGAAACATAGTATCACTTACCAAGTTTTTTTGCTTTTTTGTCGCACAGTGTTATAAATAAATTGATTTTTTGGCAACCCAAAATTACAAAAAAGGAAAATTGCATTTTAATAGTTTTCAACATCAAATTTGTCAACAGCAAATAAAACATGACTCATCATACAGCAGCGTTAAAACTTGTGAATATTTTTAAGAAAACCGAGAAAACCTTTAAATGAAAATAAAATTCCCACCTGTTTAAATAGAAAAGTGAATGTTAAGTAGACTTTCACCTGACACTCGATTTGAACTTCAATTATAATAAACAATCTTATCAGTTCCCTTCAATCTAAACACCATAATTAGTAAATTTACGGATGTATATGATAAAGCATAATTATTAATGTAGGGTACTTGTTATGTATTTTATTGTCATTGTTGTTTTTCACATAAAACAAACTCCACTATTAAAATAATAACATATTTAAACTCATTATTATAACATACATTTGAGACAGAAATAGGTTTTTTTTTGAAAAAGATTTACAATTCATATGCCAAAATCATAGTCGTTCTTCAATACAAGGTCTGATGAGATGAAACAGCATTTGAAAAATACAGAAAATACAGAAAAATCAAAAGCAAAAAAAAACGTTAATTTTCAAAACACTCACATGAAGAAGACAATGACAATGTCAGTGGAGAAAAAAAAAAGGAAAAAAGCGAAAAAAAAACAGAAAAACGTTTGCATGAGATGCAGTCAAATAATACTGTTGTGTTGGCTCAAAATTATATAAAAGCAGCAGAAGCCAACAAAAACAAAATTGAGGAAAAACTAAATCAAAATGTAAGACAGGAAATAAAATCTAAACAAAGAAGAAACTGAAGGTATTTTTCTTTTTTTTTTTAATTTAACACAGATTTAACGAGATTTGTCTTCCTTTAATAATGTTTCTGGGGGGGAAAAAACTCATGGCCAAAAGCTAGTGCACGTTGGCATTAAACTTATGTGGGCAATTAAAACGTTTTTAATTTTTGTTGTTGTTGTTGTTGTTATTTTAGAAACTTAGATTTTCATTTTTATCTTAAAAAAAAAAACAGAAGAGGGTTTAATTTATTTAATATCTAAAATAAAATCATACAGAGTAACACACATTAAACGAATTTTCCAATTCTATTGAAAAACGTTGGCAGACAAACAAAAGACTTAAGAAACAAACATCAAAATTCCAAAAAATTTTAAGGTCTCTCTTCAGACAATCTAACAGATCTGACAATATTGTCAGATGCCTGAATTTTTAACATCTGACGATGACATCGTTGTCAAAGGAAACATATCTTCAATGAATTGCCACATTTTTGACAAATGGCTGATTGCTAGCCAAGTTGATAGACCCACAAATGGGCATCACTTTTCACTTCAGATAACTTCTGATCAACTTCTTCAAGCCTTTCAAGTCCCGCGGACCGGATGGAATTATTCTGGGCATCTGGTATGGGAAGGACCTTGTTCTTCCCTGGCTGTTGGCAAACTATAATGCTTGCCTGGACCTGAGTTATATTCGTCTGTGTTGAAGTGGTATTGTAAAGGTGCAAAGGTGGTATTCATTCTCAAACAAGATCATTACACACTAATCCTCATGACTTCAGACCCATTAGTCTGAACTCTTTTCTGTTGAAGACACTGGAGGGAGTTCTGGATCAATATATTAGGAACTCTATCCATCCTTAGCGCTTATCTAACTCTCAGCATGCTTATACGAGGGTTAGATCTGTTAATACAGCGCTCCATTCGCCAATTTTTTAAGTGGAAAAATCCCTACAGTCAGGTCGTATACTCTTGTTGTCTTTCGTGATATTGAGGGGACTTTTAACAATGTCTGTCCCAACTTAATCTTTTAAGCTCTATGCGACTTTGGTGTCGATTCTGGCCTAATTGGATTCATAGAGCTCCTGTTTAAGTCTCGACTGGTTACCTCCTCTTTTGGTGATGTACAGAGACACTCCTATGGAATCTTACGGTTTATACGCTTCTCACTTGGCTTGATTCCTCTGGTTATAGAATCGCTGCCTGTGCGGATGGTACCGCTATCGCAGTATCTGTCATCTGTCCACAGACACTGTCGGACAAGCTCAATTTTGCCCTGTGCATTGTATCTGCTGGTGTGGGGAGTTCGGACTCAATTTGAACCCTTGTAAGGCTGATATAATGCTCTTCACTAGGAGGTATAAGGTACCTCGCTTTACACTGTCCAGTGTGGATGAGATCGGGCTTAGTCTGAGTCCGAATGTCAATTCTTCACTTCAAACTAAGTCGCAAGGCTAACTTGGTGTAGAAGAGCAGTAGGGGGGCTCATTCGCAGGTTTTGCTCGACTCTTCTATACGGACCAGTCTGTTAGTGGACTGCCTTCAATAAACATTGTAACCTTAGGCTCCTGGATAAGGTCAGGAGGTCTGCAGCAATTCAGATTAGAGGGGCGTTATGTACTACCCCTACGAGAGCCCTTTTTGTCATGCTTAGTTGGCTCCCTTCTGGGATACTTGAGGGACAACAGGCACAAGTTGTAGCGATCTGTCACAGTGGAGTATTATCACTTCGGAACACTCGTCGATTCTGTACGAGGAACCCCGAGTTTTGGATGATATTGATTAGGTGGTGGCTATTTATCATGCTGCGTAGTTGATACGGAGAGGCGATACTCACACAGCTGATTATGCTTTCAGCTCCAGGCGCGCTAGGGACTGTCGTGATTCCCTTGAGTTGCTCTCACGACAGTTTGGTGTTCATCACATTTGGGTTCCCGGTCACAGGGACATTCCGAGTAATTATGTAGCTGATGAGCTTGCTAAGGCAGGCATACTTTTTCCGGACAGTCACCTACTTGTAAGGGTTGGTGTATTACTGACCTCCGTTAGGCTGTCTCTATCAGGCAAAAGTATTCTTTCCCGATAGACTATCAGAGCTATTGATCATTGATGTCACGTCATTAACTGTCAGGCTTGATTCCGACGTGATTTCTGGGAATGTGCTTCTATGATCGCCAAAGCCGGTTGATCAGAACTTGGGCGTCGCTACAGGGGTTTCGCTTCATCTTTGGTATCACAATGGGCTGCCATATGCACTCAAGTGTGCCTTGACTCAACGAGGCTGCCACTCCCTCCTAACCTAAGTGGTTTTGGATAGAATATATATTGCAAAAGCCACAAGGAGACTTGCCGCGAACAGCACTTAACACCTCCCCAGGCCTGGAAAAAACAAATTGACACCGAATTTAAGCTTACAAATAAACAAAAACTAATACCTGAAATAAGGTAAAATAGCCCTTAATAGGACCGATTGGATTAAATTTGTTATGGGCCTTTGTTCCACCTTGGAGCCACGGCAATCAACATATATAACCCGTAAACAAGGTGAGTATATTATCTAGAAATTTTGATCTCCATTTAAGGGCTGACCCAAGAATTAAAACCAGTTATCATGCATTATATCGGCAATTGGTTTCTTGGACCATCGAAAACGAAGAAGAAAATGAGAATTTTTTTAACAAAATAATCTTCCGACGAAGCCTATTTCGGGTTCAATGGGTACGTCAACAAGCAGAATTGCCACTTTAGAGGAGAAGGGAATCCAAGGGTTATTTTAGAGTAACCATTACATTCACAAAATGTTACGGTTTGGTATAGTTTGTGGTACGGAGGAATCATCGGACACTTGCCACACCACATCAAGATAAACAATCGATCTTTTTAAAGAAAAGTTTGAAAATCGGAATATTTCGCACGCTTTGACACCTTTAGATTGTTTTGTGGGGTTTTTTGAAATTGAAAGTGTACCGCAATAATCGCACACTAGTTCAGGAGCTTAAAACCAACATTATCGAGCAGATACCAACCATTGACAACAGTTTATTGAAAAACGTGATTAATAATTTTGGTAAAAGAGCGTGAGACTGCCGAGCCAGTAGGGGGATCACTTAAACGACACAATTTTTGATTTTTAACCAGAACCTTTTTGTTATAAGCTGAAAACAAAAATATTTTTAATATCTGGAAAGCTGTCTTTTTTTTATTAAAATTAAAATAATACCTCAATTTTGGACACCCTTTATAATGAACCACAACACTTCGGTAAGCACACGGTCTGCAGATAGCCTTTTAAGGATTTATTACAGTTAGGGATTAAGCTTTTGGTGTAGATAAAAGTTACCTACTTTTGGGTACTCTGATATCTGGAATAAAATCAAAGAATCCACGATATAAGGGTGGTAGCAAGGCACTGAGTTGCTGTGTTGTAAAGGTGGACGGGCGCCACTTTAGAATGTACACTTGGTGATTATGATTTAAACCTAAATTGAAGGAAGAGGCTATAGCATCTTCAGCGAGGTTGACAAAAATGCTAATGAGTTTTAAATAGTTTTTGAGCTCAGTGAAAAGAAGTGGCACTGCACCCAGACAGGGAAACCCTCGAGTTTTTTTTTTTTTTTTTTTTTTTTTTTTTTTTTTTTTTTTAAAGACCAGAAGGGAGTTTGCATAGGCATTGTTTCTAAGTTCAGTGTCAATAACATCATTCTTATCGTCCTGTAGCCGCGGTGCTCAGATCCCAGCTACCGAAATAAATATAAGCCTTTAGTTATGACTTGAGATTTAATTCTAGTGTCACCGGCGCATGTGATGGGAGCCTCCATCGAAGCTTAGTTCTGCCGTAACCATAGCTTATAAAGGTGCAGCGGGTATTGAAATAGTACCTATCCCTCTTAGTACGAAAAATGTGCTGCACTTGGGTATTATTGCCATAAAGAACTTGTAGAAAAGAGGTTTTATTAAAATCCAACGTTAAGAGCGTAATGAAAAAACCTTATTGGCAAAGTAGTATACCTTGATCAAAAAGTTTGCGGATTAACATCCGTTGGCGGTCCAATCGTTTCGATTTGATTTTTTTTATTTTTTTCGTTAAGTTTATACATCTGTTGTTGATATTCCCGCTAAATCTTAGCGTCATAGCTTGATCTTTACATTTTTTAAATTCGGTTTTTAGTTCCGGCGATATTTCGATTACTTCCTCTCGGCTGCTGAAACGCGTTTTAACTCGATTGAACAGAAAGAAATCACAGGGAGCTATATCAAGAGAAGTCGGTGGCTGTTGCATGGCATTTGTTGCGTTTGTCGCCAAAAAATTTCGAATAATGATGGCACTATGCGACGGTGCGTAATCATGGTGTAAAATCCACGAGTTTTCTGCCCACAATTCTGGTCTCTTTCGGCGTATTGCTTCACGCAAAAGTCTCATAAAGTCCAAATTATACCCTTTGTTTACTGTCTGCCCTTCTGGCAAAAATTCATGATGAAATTACACCGTTGTAATCCATGAAAATGGTAAGCATTGCCTTTTTTTACTGAAAATGACGTTGTTTTTTGGTCTTGGCTCATTTGGTGAACGCCACTCACTTGCCTGATGTCTGAATTGTGTGCTTTTGATGAATGTAGGATCGGATACAGCCTCGCGAATCATGACTTTTGTGACCTTAATACGGTCGCCAACTCTCACAGAGTTAGCTACGTAGATTTTGCAAATGTCAAACTATGACGCTAAGATTTAGCGGGAATATCAACAACAGATGTATCAACTTATCAAAAAAGAAAAAAAAAAACTCAAATCAAAACGATCGGATGGCCACACGACGGTTGTTCCGGATATTTTTTGATCAAGGTAGTAAAACGCAAGAAACCGTGAATATTTGGTGGCTTTTATCGAACCATCGCGGGGATGGCTTGATATAGTAGTTAGAGAATACAACACAAGCGTCTAGGTTCGAATACCCCAAGAGAAGACATGTCAAATAATTTAATTTCAGTTTTCGAGTGTTTAATTAAGCGACTTTCAAATCTCGTCTAGAAAAATTCATCAAAAGGAAGCCCCCTGACACTCCAACTTAACACACAAATGATTTGATGAAAACGCTACCTACTAGAGATAAATGGCAATGCTAGGTAAGGATCATCACCATCACCTAGCAAGGATCTTTACTACTACACAGTCATATAGAGGCGATCTACACAAGACTAATCATCCACTTAGCGTAAAAATCAACTGATTAATAAAACTGAAACAAGGCAAAGGATACTTTGTGGAAAACCACAAACGAAGAGTAGCAAAAAAAAAAAAAAAATCAAATCAATACAACATAGAACATCACCTTCAATGGCCTTTGTTACATCATTGAATTGTTTCAATTACTTTGTTATCATGTTTGTCTTACAGTTAAGTAGATTATTGATCTACTGTAACAGATGTCGAGGTACGCTGGAGGGGCCTAGAAACAACGCCCTTTATATGTTTAGTACAGTTGTGGCTTGCGACTCTCTGCTGCTTATCATAGAATCATACCCTTTTTTTCTTTTGTTCTAGACAGACGTTAAGTGTCCTTTTCGGGATTCAGGGGTTTAGCTCTTGAATCAGGTGGAATGAAAAATATTAAAAATCTAAAGCAGCACTGAAAATTTTGTTTGTGCCCGCTAAAATTTTAACCTGAACACAAGCAGTTCAGTTACAAAGTTTTTCCTTTGTTTCTGTATATACTTATCACCCTGTAAATAGATTTTCATATACTCGTTCTTTAAAGTGATGCTGCCGTTGATGCTGCTGTTGATGATGAGAGTTGTATTGGGTGATTTATTTAATGATGCCATAGTTTGTTGCTGTTGCTTACACATGCAACAACGTTTTGTTAGCAACACCATCAACATCACTATCAAAAAGCGCAACAAACGTTTAGGCATTTCAACCAACAATAACCGACAACATTGTTGTAAAGTTTTGCTTAATTTTAATGCGATTTGATGATGCAGATGCTGCTCTTAAATGGAATTCCTTTATTTAAAGCCAAAAAGAAACAAAATTCTTGCCACCAGAAGTCTAAATGAAGACAAGGTTTGCACTAAACACACACACACACACATACACACACACACACACACACACGACGTTCCTTAATAGTGTTAAAAAAGCTATTTAATGATGATTTGCTTTTTTTCTGCTCTTTTTTTTCTGAGAGATTTTCTTGTTGTGTTGCCTTGGCTGATGTGTTTTAGTGCCTTAAATTTGATTATTTCAAGTGGTTTTTTTTTTGTTAATCATTAACATACAATTGGTTGGTTCATTGGTATGCCCCATAATCGTGTAATCAACGTGCCAGCAACAACAACATCATTAACATGATTTGTATGATGATTTACAACAATTGTAATTACTTAATCGAAATCATTTTTAATTGTTTAACACTAAAGACCGACACACAAAACAACAGCACGACACAGTAAAAATAAAAGTAATTTTTCTTATAAAGAAATAAAATAAAAAATTTGCGTCTTTTGTAATTGCCTCTTTACCCTCCCTCATTACTTATTTTTGTTGTTGTATAATTATAATTTTTATATATATTTTTTTTAACATTTTTAGCCAATCTATCAATATTAATGTGGCATGAAAAATTGTAAAACGAACTATGCATTAAATAAAGCAAGAACATACGTGATTTCCTTTTTTAAAATTGTCAAGTGAAATACTCGTAATAAAGTACCAGCCAGTGTTTAATTAATGAAATCAATAGAAGAGTGGGGAGAATAATAGCACACATACCTGTAAAGAAAATAAACAGAAAAGATGGAAATTTGTTTGAATTTTATCACAATCGTATTTTATAAACGAATAAATAAATGTGTAATAAATCAAAAGACTTAAGCAACAAACTTGTTGATAAATTTGTTTAAAATAAATTAAAAATTTATATCAATTTAAATGATTAGGCTTAGAAAAAATAATAGAATACAAAAGATATAAAAAAATAAAATATAAAAAACTATAATACTTATATATAAAAAGTATAATAAATTTGTAAGCCTTCATTAATTTTAAATTATTAAAATACCTCTATTTGTTTAACAAACAGGGAAGAATTAGCATTATATATCAAAAATATCAAAAATATCAAAAATTCCAAGGCTCCAGGGCCAAATGGTATTCAAAGCGTTATTCTTAAAAAACTTCCCAACACAGCTCTGGACTTGCTACTCTGGATTTTTAATTTCTGTATACAAAATTCGTACTCTCCACATCACTTTAAAGAAGCAAAAGTGATTCCAGTTTTAAAGAATGGCAAAAAACCCTAAGCCACCTAGTAGTTATCGCCAATATGGCTTTAGGACACAGCACTCTACAACGCATCGAATTCGGTGCGTTGCCAAAATGATAAATTATAATTACATGAGTTCTCTTTTTAGGTATTGAAAAGGCATTTGACTTTATATCGCATTCAGGGCCAGGGTTGTCAGACCTGGCGATTTCTCGCCAAACGTGGCGATTTTGAAACTTGTTTGGCGTCCTAATTTTCAGTTTGGCTACATGGCGAATTTTTGGCGATTTTAAAATTATTTGGCGATTTTTTTGTTATTTTGGTATGTTACTTCATAAAATTGTGAATTTCACACCTTCATTGTGTATTTTGAGTTTATCATCTTTTTAATTTATGTAATCTGGCAGCCTTTTGCTATCAATTTAAAGTGAATGCATGCACATAAACGTGTATGTATGTCATAGTTTTTGCTCATTTAAAAAGAACTAACGATAAACAGAAAATATTTTCCTTTGAATTGTGTCTGCATAAATTCTATACAAAATATTAGAAGTCTGTCGTCATAAAAAGGAATGGGAAAAACAAAATTGGGAAAAAGGTAAATAAATTCTTTTGTGTTTTAAAATTTATTAAATTTTTATACTACTTACTCGTACAGGTTGGCTAAAACCAATATCAGACGCTCCATCGAATTATCAAAGCTCTAGCAATCCCATAAATATCTACATCATAGTGCTTTGCATGTAAAAAAAAACATGCAGACTCAGTAAAACATAAAAATATGTCAGCAGCGTTATACCCCTCCAGTTATTATGGCACATAGCCTGAGATTTCCATTTTTTGGAGTTGTAATTACCACACCCTCCTTCCAGCACCCCGGGAATGATTCTTATTCCCATACTTTTCTGTTTATGGGTGTTATAGCCTCAGCAATAGGCTCGCCACTATATTTTAATAATTTTGACGGGCTGTTATTACGACCGGGCGCCCTCGAGTTTTTAAAGTTGGACAGTGCGCACAGTATTTCGGAGAATGTAGGGTATGCGGTCGAAATTTCCCTTTTTGGAGTGCGTCTACTCGCCAGCCAAGTCTAATTCGAAATTTGGGGTAGACTCCGTAGCTGTATCGGCGAATTAAAGAAATCACGCTAGCGTGTTAATTGTTCTCTAAGGAAGGAGATATCATTACCATTTTCTTTCTTAACTACATCGATCGTTGATACATGCCTTCCTCCCGTATACACCTCGCATGTTGCCTATCGCTGCTGATCTTTCCGTCTCAGCTGATATATTACTATAATAATTTATAATGTGATCACAGAGGTAATCATTTAAAGAACATAATGGGTGGTTTTTTAAATGTTTGCGTTTAGAAAATTGAAAAAACATAGCAAATTTACTCAAGTGAATTAAATATTTATTTTGGGCGATAAATAAATGACTGCCATTTTCTTTTTAGAGATTATTTCATGCAAATGTTGCCTGCGGCTACGCCGTAGGTGGTCCATCTGTGAGCTCAAATTTCGGCGAACTTTTTCCAGGATTTTAGCTGGCATCCAGCGATAGAGAGAAAATTCAACTGAAGTAAGTACCTTGGCTTCTGTGGTCAATAAAGTTATAAGAGTACAAAAACATACCATCGGTAAAATAAGAAATGGAGAAGGATAGCTATTACTCGGATTGTTTTTAATCCAACTTCAGAATTTAAATACACGTGAAGGTTCTGAGCCTGAATTCTCTAATGAGAATGACATCACCATTATACCAAGTCCGAGCGCAGATAAGATAAGTAAAATGGTGAAGTAAATGGGTGAACGCATCACAACGTTTCAACAACGAACAAAATTTAAGAAGATACACCGACAAATGTTATTAAACCAACCTTGGAACCACCCAGAAATTCAAACGGAACATCCTACAACAACTGCGAAAACTGCCAAGAGCATCAAATATCTGAGAGAGCAGTATACTGGAACAAAATCGAGAATCCTAGCCAAACCAGTCTCAAAAATATCTCTCACCAAAATCTTAAGAGTGAGGGAGACAAAGTATATCCAGGAACTGAGATGGTAAGCACATCAGTCAAAACAATCCTATTGGTCCGCGTGTCTAAAAAGAAGCTCTAATTGACACGGAAAAGAAAACTAAACGTTGAAGTAGGAAAAGAGCTGCTGTCTTATGCCAAAGTTGTCAAGAGGTTATACCGAGATGAGCTCTGTAATGCAGTGTACGACGCCGGCAATTCCTCTTGCAAAATCCCCGTTAATGGACAAAATATGATGAAAGACCTGGTTAACAGTAAAATCGTTGATAATGCTCAGCAGGGTTGTGATGATCATAAGGCTGGTATCACACCAATGTTCAAGGCGCTAAGCTTCTACGCTTCTAGATAAAATGGTGAGGCAGTAAATTTACGAGTGAGCGTGTAAATGGTAGGTTTTTCATATCAAAAAGTACTCTGAGGGGTTTCTACTTGTAAAAGGCAGAGATAATTCCTCCATGACTAGTCTAACGAAGAACATCGCATCGAAGCTCGAATTGCTTAATCACGAATCTTACTCGCAAAATTAAGGTCCTTCGAATCATTTTTTCTTTCTAAACTTAAAAAATGTTTTGATGGCAAAGAAATGAAAGCTATTGAATCTCTTTTTGAAGAGTGCTGCAGTTGAAAGGAGGTTATAAAAAAAATGTTTCCAAATCTGTTCTTGTTGTTTCTTTGTTAGATCGGCTAATTTGAAGACCGTCATAGTTAAACGTGTTTCGAAATCCTCATAAATTATATTTAAATTAAGTCAAGACCATAATAATTTGTTAAAATGCTAAAATGCTTTAAATAAATTAAACACAAAATATTTTAATTGGCTTGAAAGAGAATTAAGAATTTTGGTAAAAAAAAGACAGAAGAAAAGAAACATTTACTAAAATGGCAAGCCAGGTGTTTTAATTAAGCCATAATAGAGGATTTTTGTGTTAATTTCTTTAACTAATTTTATTATAATAAATTTCTTAATTTAGCTTTAATTTTATGTTCATTACTATCTCAATATTATTTTGTAGTTTTAATAGTTTAATTAAAGCTGCATAACCTTGATATTGCCACAAAAAAATTTATTCGTTTTAAACTAATTTTTTATTTTCAAATGATTTCATTTCAACTTTTTTTTTGTTTTGTTCTAAACACAAACAAATCAAATAGAACAGAGTATAGAGTTAATGATATTTTAAAGCAAATGATCTTGAATTCATGATTAGATTCATTCAATATGTAGGTTGTTGTTTTAAACTAAAGAAGAAAACAAATTATAATTTTAACAAAAATGCAGCTTTTCCACGGGCAAGAAGATATTATTTTCGTACGGATCGAAATTTGAAATAATTAAGTTCTACAACCCTATTAGATTTTGCTCACATCAGCTTTATAGGTTTTAGTTTTGATTACATAGGATATGGATATTTGATCCAATTGTGATACTCCATGTAAAACCTGAACACATCTACAGTCCATCCATCCTTAAATCCATTCCTAGTACAACACACACTGGACCAAGGAGCACTTCTCAGCAGCCTATCATGCTTTGTAAATCGTTAATAAAAACACTTCTTACCTTAAATGCATCCTTAGAGCATTACTTATTCCTTATTTTTCTTTTAACAGCGTATACTGAAGTAGACTTATGTACTCAACCATTCTTCTTATTATTTAGTGCTTAATTATGATGCTAACAAGCAGTGTCGTATCATGCTTGTCACATTTTAGAGAGGATTTATTTTAACAGTCACCGAGTACTGACCACAAGCATCTGCATTAGCTTTTACTTAAGTCATTTCTTAGGATAAATATGTATTAACAAGTAGTGTCATGTCATGCTTGTCACATTTTAGTCACGATTTACTCTAGCTATTATCCTGTGCTGAGAATTGAATTAAGTATCTACTGAAGTCACTGCTTGGCAATGCCATGCATTCAGCTATGCGTCAGATTATGGAAAAATCAGTAATGACACTAAATGGTAGTGTCATGTCATGCTTATCATGTTTCATCAAGGCTTTAATCCTACAGTTTATCATGTGCTGGTCACAAGAATAGAAAACTAATTCCTACTGAAGCCATTTCTTGGCTATTCCATGCAGTGTCATGTCATGCTTGTCACATTTTAGTCAAGAATTACTCCAATTGTTGTCCTGTGCTTGTTATAAGAACAACAATTAGTTTTTACTAAAGCCATTTCTTGGTAATCGGTTATGCGCCAGTTTAAACAGTAACCAATAATGATATTAAATATTAGTGTCATGTCATGCATGTCACATTTTAGCCAACTGTTACCATGTGCTGGCCACAAGTATCTAAATTAGATGCTACTCAAGTTATTTCTCAGTATACTTATGCTAATTATAACACTAAATAGTAGTGTCATGTCATACTTGACACATTTTAGCCAGGATTTATTCCAATTAAGTTTAGTATCTACTGATGCCACTTCTTAGCAATTCCATGCCTTCGCCCATGCTTCAGATTATGGAGAGGTCAGTAATGACACTAAATTGTAGTTTCATGTAATGCTTGTCACATTTTCGTTGGAATTTATTCCAGCTGTTTCCACGTGCCAGCCAGAAGTGTCTAAATTAGCTTATAATCAAGTCATTTCGCAATACATCTAAGCACTCAACCGTTCTCCGAATTATGCAACAATGATGCCTGGATTTATTCCAACTATTACCGTGTACTGAGTGGCCTTTCGGCCATGCGCCAGATTATATAGAGACCAATAATGAAATAAATGAAGGTGTCATATCATGTTTTCACAATGTTTTATCAAGGATTTATTACAACTATTATCATGTGCTCACCACAAAAATAGAATATAGTAACTATTAAAGCTACTCCTTGGCAATTCCATGCGCTCGGCCATGCGCCAGATTATGCAGGGACTAGTAATGGCAATGGTTGTGTCATGTCATGGCTATTATGTTTTAGCAAGGTTTTATTCCTACTGTTTATCGTGTGCTGGCCCACAGGAATAGAAATTAGTTTCTACTGAAGACATTTCTTGGCGATTTCATAGCCATGCGCCAGATTATACAATGAACAGTAATGACACTAAATAGTAGTGTCATGCCATGATTGTCACATCTTAGAAAATATTTGTTCCAACCGTTGCCATGTGCTGGCTACAAAAACCTATATTAACTTCTACTTTAGTTAACTCTTGGGATTCGCATGCGTTCGACCATTTTCTTGGTTATGTAGTGTCTAGTAATAACACTAAAACATATACTATGTCATGCGTGTCATGTCTTAGCAAAGATTTATTCCTACTTTTATCGTTTGCTGGCCACAATAATCTAAATTTGATTCTATTTCAGTTATTTCTAAGTTATTTCTACTTAAGTTATGTTTTGGGGGTCCCAGGCACTCAATCAGTAATGACACCAACAAGTTGTGTCACGTCATGCTTATCATGCTTCTGTCAAGAATTATTTCTATTTTTGTCGCCTACTGGTCACAAGAATATAAATTAGTTCTCGCTGAAGCAATTTTATTGGGAAATTACATGCACTCGGCCAGAGATCTGTAACTGACACTAAATAGTAGTGTCTGCTAATCACAAGAATATAAATTAATTCTTACTGGAGCCATTTTTTTTTGGCAATTCCTTGCATTTGGCCAGAGACCTATAATGACGCTAAGTAGTAGTGTCATGTTATGCTTGACATGTTTTAAAAAATATTTATTCTTTTTGTTATCGTGTGTTGGCCATAAGAAACGGAATTAGTTTCTATTGAGCCATTTTTTTGGCAATTCCATGCAGTTAGTCATTCGCCAGATTATGTAGTAACTAAAAGTGACACTAACATATAGTGTTATGTCATGCTTGTCATGCCTCAGCAATGCTTTATTCCTACTAAGAAATGGTATGTATTGTTTGTTACATTTTAGTAAGGATTTAAGACTTCTGCAAGCATGTGGTCAGGACCAGAATCTTGAAATCTAGCAGTTGGTAATGATAAGCCGGAATTATTAATATGCCCGAGTGCTTCGCCTGTTAATCACTCTCGAAAGTCGAATCAAAAAATATCGATTACGCTCTCTAAGTGACTTGGTAATCAAAACAGTATCAAATAGGGTCAGCCTAGTGAGCTTAGATTTTATTTCTACTAAAGATTGGGTGCAGGGTATCAAAGAGTCGGACTTTAAATTGCTGTTTTTTGTTTTGAGCAAATTCAAATATATTTTTCGTTTTAATCACCTAAAATATTGTACGAGCATATGTATGTTGGTTTCATTGACAAATGACACTTCATTTCTGGTACTAATGTTACTCGCACTCATACACGTTTTCCAGTCAGTTTAATGCAGTTCAGTTCATTCATTTCGTCAATCATCGTTAATTCATTCATTCATTGATGATGTTATTTCCAATAAAATACTTTTTTTTCGTTTTCTACTACTCATTTTTGGCATTTTGTCAAGTTCAAAAAACCAAAACAAAAAAAATTGTGTAGGTTTTACAATCACTGTTACACTCTAACACATGTACACATGTATTGCTGTACACTGGTTTTTGGTCATACACTTATGTCAAAAATATTAAGAATTTTAATAAAATCGCAAATGTAAGCTATTGTGTGGGTTTCTGAATTATATTTGTGTGTGAGTGTGTGTGTGTGTGTGTGTTTCGTATGACCATTGAAATGTCAAATTAATTTAATTTCTGAATGAAAAAAAAATCAATTTTGAATTCAAAACTAACTTGTCTATCGATTAATTACAATTCGTATTTGGTAAAGACCAGGTGGTATGGATATAATTAATTTCATTTAAAAATTTATGAAGATGGTGACTGAATTAATAAAACAAATATAAGAAAAAAATTTAAGCTAAACCCGACAATGCCATAATAGTGTACACTACAATGTATTTTGTTCAAATATAAGTCTGGGGTACAACTGCTTGGATATAATAACTCTTAACGTCTTCATAATTAATTATGTAGACATTGGAGAAATGTTTCTCTTATTCGGGCTTTAATTAAGGTGTCCGTTATGTTAAATTTTTACCAGTTTGGACTTGATCCGATATTTATCTAATTTGGTTCTGAAAATTTTAGAAAAATTATGGGCCACTGGTGCACCGATCTTAATATAATTTAGGGGAAAAATTAAAGAAAAATTTTCTCAGCTAAACTGTGATTTTGTTTTGTTTTGAAAAACAGTGAGAATTTAAGCCTTTTACTGTACACTGAAAGTACACTGTAAAATTTGAAACCATACTATCGAATGAGGCTTTGCTTTAGTGGTGAAATGCGAATAGGAAATGTATAATCATAACCCTTAACAAGGTTCGACTAATTTCAAAATTCAAGCCTTATTTTGTACACTGAATGTAAACTGCGAAATTTATCTGACATACTGATGAAGTAGGCTTTGCTTAAGTGGTGGAAGATGAATAGAGAATTTAATCTCGTGGTATCGACGCTGGCCTAACTTCTTATAAGAGGAATCTTTGATTTGAATTTTGAACGTGACAGACTTGGCGTTTTTTATTATATTGTTAGTTTTTTACCTTCTAAAAACGTTTGTCTATGAGTTCGTAGATTGCAGTTAAAGTAAAATAAATCTTGTGTTTGGCTTTTAACTAAAACCATTTATTTACACAGTTTTGTGCACCACTGCTTGAAAACAATAACAATTCTATTCCTAATTATTCTCTCTGTTTACAATTTTGTAAACCACAACAATTACTCGACATATCTTTCTACCTAAAGATCTTCCAATCCGATCATTGTTACAACTGCGCTTCGATCACAATCTTTTCAACCAGAGGTTATCCATACTTAACTTTACAGAGTTATCTTCAAATAAACTGGTTTATATATCACGCCTCTCTTCACGAGTTTACTCCTTATTAGCTCTCTTTACGCTAAGTTTACAGCACATAAACTAACCGCTGTCCGCATCGATTTACTTTTTATATGGCTGAGTAAACAATACTTCGAAAGTTTCGAGCTTCTCGATATTTAAGTTAAATTCTATTTCTTTTCTTTATTTTCTTTTTAGTTCTTATGTAGCCATCCGAATGTAAACATCCATTTCTGTCAGTTTTTGTTGTTGTTTGTTATTTGTTTTCTTTTCTTCCTATTATGTTGTTGCCGATTTGATTAATTGTAAACAAGTACATCGTTTATTTGTATCTTTTGCTTATTTTTAGCAATGTAACAGACGGCAGTGACTATCGAACTTGATTTTCGTAATAATATCTTCAATATAGTTTTAAACGATGATTAACTGGTTTTTAGTTGATCTAGATATTGTACCTCGTTTATGCTCGTGGATGCTGAAATTCTAGTTGTGACTATGGATTAGTACTTGATAAACCGTATTATATACAAACGACGAAGTATTCCCTTGTGATTATTACCATTCTTCAGCGGTTTAGGAATAGCTGCGTAAGGTTTTGTGACGTTCTTGAAACTTCTATCTTTATTTTGATTTGTACATTATATGCAGAAGACTAAGGTCTTGTTAAAGCTTGGTAAGCATGACGTGGCACTGTTTATTATTTGTAGTTAATAAATGCTACATGAACTTATATTATAAAACTGAAACATAATGTCTTCTGTGAAAGCATTCCATAAGAGGAGAGACTTTACGACACCTTTTATGGAAGTTTTTAGCTCACGGAGGACGTGGAATTCATTATTCATTAGCCACGAAATTGTTACACTGTTTTGGAAAATATTACAGGTGTTCTTACACTCGCTAACTACTGTTGCGTAACGTACAGAACGTAGATTTCGTAAATAGAAGGACTGTGTATTTGGTTCTACAAATTTTGAATGCAATTGAGCCGGTTAATATCTGAATATACCCGCTTATAGTGTGATATGACCCAATTCAAAAACTGGTAACAGGTTACAGTATGTTATGACCCAATTATAAAACTAAACCAAAAAAACTGGTAACAGGTTACAATGGGTAGATTCACTAATTGACTAGTCCTCCTTCGATCAACAACCGCATCAACTCTTCCGCCTGCTTACAGGAAAACATCTGCTTGCTCTAAAGAACATATTGTTGGCCCAGTACTTAAGATACAGATGACAAGTAGGGACAAACATATTAACATTTGCTTTTGCCAGAAGAACTTGTGCCGTCATGCCCAGTCTAGCTAGTCTGTCTGCAATGCAGTTCCCCAGAATATCACTGTGTTCCGGTACCTCCTTGCGTTTGAAATATTCCACCATCACTATTAGTGACGAGTTGCATTCCCACACCGTCCTGAAATTAGCAAACATTCTCATGTCTTCTTCCAGTGAATTTTGCCAGAAGCTTCTCCTAGGGATCTGCGTCCTATATTTTGCGACTGGTTGTAGCTTGTCTCCATATGATTGTGTGTAGTGGTGCAGATCCTTGCTAAGTGGTGATAATGATAATTCTTATTTAGCATTGTAATTTTTTCCAAGTAGGTGGTGTTTTTTCCAGATCATTTTTCGTGATTTTTCTGATGCTTGTTGTCAGATAAGATAGATGGTCAAGAGGGATTCTTTAGACGAATTTGTTTGGAGGAAGATTAAAGTCTCTTTAATTTTTTTTTGTCGTGCCCTCTACTGGGATTAGAGCCTGAGCCGTTTGCATTGTATGTCTGTGCCGCCAGCTTACAATAGAAGAAAAAAATATTTGCACATTCTTGGCCTAAGTTAACTTTTATTGACCGGGTATACTCTGATACCGTCTCAACTAAACTTAACCAACCAGACTTAAAGTTTTTATGCCTTCCTGATTGTATAATTGGACATCGGTCCGAACATAACCAACTCTATGACTATTGAACAAGTTTTTTAGACGAGAAAAAGCAATAGAATGAGTACAACACCTTACATTTAATTGCCTCGTTTTCCAAAAGCAAATGATAAGGGATTGCGATACAAGTTTCTTTAATAGCCTAGATTTTCTCTTTATTCTAAACTGACACTATTGCAGGACTCTGGGATCCATTGTGCCACTTCAAGTCCATAGTTTGTTTAACAGATCTGCTGCCTTCCTTAGAAAATCAGCGGATCTGATACCATAATGGTGGATACGTCTCACTGGGTGACGTGATCATCTCAGTGTCATTCATTTCTGTGACATCTCAGCGTCATTCATTTCTGTGGCGGCCATCTGCTTTAGAAGTGTCCGTTAAGAAGTCCGTTAAGAGTTTCAAGTCCGGCCAGCCGTACTTGAGAAATTCAGAGCGACGCCTAAGTTGCGGACTGATTGCCGCTTTAAGTGGCGAATCCCCTGTGAGCCATCCTTAATTAGATTTGGATGGCAGTTAGTGTTGCTGCGCAGTAAGGTTCCGGACCGATATAGGGTGTCGTCGAACCTTCTATAGCCAATGAATCCGCTGCTTCATTCCGATCTAACTCGCAGTTTCCAAGAGCCCAAAACAACTGGACCTTATTGAACATGCCGCCACATTATATAGATGCTTCATTATATAGATGTGAAGCAGCGTCAAACCAAACAAGGCCTCCAAGGCCACTGTTGGACACGTTCTCACCTTTTTCATGTGTTTGGAAATAATTTTATTTGCATCACAATGGAACATAGGACATTCGGGTGAAGTCGCTCATTTACCTAACCCACCTTTTTTTGAACAAAATTTTTAGAAACCTTTTTAGGGTCAATTTGATTTTTGCATTAGGCTCTTGCAAGCATAAGGCTCTCTGTATATTTAGTGTAGTTTGGAGCCTTGCTGCTGCTGTTATTTCCTTTTTTTCCCCCCAAACAGTTGGCGAAGCTTGACATTTCCGATATTCATTAATGCTTCTTTTCTTTTCGCTTCGAAGAGGGGAGAAAGTTAGTTGAAGCCTCTGATTTATTAAAACCAAGGCACGGTGAAAATTTGTTCTTGTTCTGTTTAGTCCACCTCTAAAAGTTCGGATTAATTTTTTAAGAAATTTCTATGGTAGTTACTTACGATGTTAAAACTGCTTATCAGAAAAAATAGACCGTTTCTAAGCACAAGCAACAATCATTCACTTTGGACTAATTAGCTGATTTCAAAGAAATTCTGACATGGAACAGACGGACAAATAGTAGATTGTACGTCATTCGACTAGGAATGTGATTCTGAATTGATCGCTTCAACAAATATTTATTTTTTAATGATTTTAAAGGCCTTACAGCACAAACGCAATATATTCACGATATCTTTACTGGTGTAGGGTATGAGAAGAAAAAGCGAAAATAACCAACAACAAAAAAGTGAAAAGCGAAACCAGAACCATCATAAAACTCTAGACGGGCATTAAAAACAATTTAAATAATTTTTATTACAAAACGTTTGTCATTTTACTACAACGTTGCTGTTTTATTTGATTTTGTTTTTGTTGTTTTTTTTTCGTTTTACAAATTAAATGTCTTTATTTTGTTGCCACATTATTGTCGTCCCTAGACGGAGAGTGACCATGTTCTTGCCGCAGTTTTTATTATTGTTGTTGTTATTGTTTTTTTTAACACGCCAATATCAACAGTAGTTGGTTGGTAGGTAGATAGGCTTCGAAACAAAGTAATAAAATTCAAGGTGCACACACACCGTATATTTCAATGCAGGCAGGGACTCTAGAAAACTAAAAACTATAAATTCAATGCAACAATGAAATAAATCTTTTCACCACAATTAAAAACGGCTTTAGAATTCTGCCAACAATCACAGAAAAAACATATACACATACTGGGGCCGACATTCAGAGCTGCCAGCTTACAAATGTGTGTTTTTTTTTATAGGAAAACAAGATACTGTCTGTAGACTTTTAGACTTAAATGCTTAAGCTTTTTTACATCTTTACATCGTAGGAACGTATTACTTTTTACGAAACAGTTTTTTTTACAAAATTTAGCCTTTAAGCAGATACCAAAATAGTGAACAAAGTGTCATAAACAATAGTGAAAATGAGCTAAACAAAGAATAAAAAGTAAAAAAACAACAAAATACAAAAGAAATCAAAAATAATAATAAAAATTAAAATTTCAAAAGAATAAATAATAAAAAACTAACAAGAGGTGTCTTCATGGCACCCAGTTATGTTCAGATTTTATATTTGTAACCATACAGTGTCGCCACAACACAAACTAATTTGGTCCGCTGTTTTTAGCTCCAAAATTATAATGAAGTAACAAATTAGTCACAAGCAAAATTTGTCAAATTACTGTTTACATCCTTTCCACAACTCTGAGCCAATTTCCGAATCCCGTTTCAGAAAAACTTATCATCTTCTGAGGCGATCCAACTTTGAAGCCGATTTTACATTTATTAAAAATTAGTGATTCGTTGAAATTGTAAAAGTTATTGTATCCGTGAAACAGCCAAATCATCAATGTGCGGAGAAAACATTGAGTGCAGCACTTAGGCGTTTCTGACACTCGTTTGACAACTTTTGCAATATGAGGCCGAGCGTTGCCATGCACTTAATCAATCCTTTGTATTCCGGCCGTTTTTCTCATAATGCACGGTTCAAACGAAGTAGTTGCAGTCTGCTTTTGCAGCACATAGTACACAATAATCCGACCAAAGAGAAAAATTTTATTAATTATTTATTTTATTATTATCGAATACAATCTCGACAGAAATTATTCGCCGGTAGACGCTGCCTCTGCGCGTGTCTACCCATAATGTAAGACCCTGTGAGGATAAACGCTACAGAGGAGATGCTCCTGCGATTCAATTTAAAAAGTTGATTGGTACGCCTATCATGCAATCTGCCCAAGATTTATCAGCGTACAATGAGTATTTTCGCCTGATAGGCAGTCTAACGGAGGACAGCGCTACATCAGAAGGAATGCACAAATCATCCGTGTGAGTACCGCCTCTCCGTATCAACTCCGCAGCATGGTAGATAGCCATCACTTCGGCCTGAAACACGCTGCAATTGTCCGGAAGACGGATTGATTGAGCCCACCCTGTACTCACATTTAAAACCATCATTATAGATCCACCGCATCGCAAGGGATGATTGAGCCAGAAGCCCAGTCTTCCCTGCCAGGGATCAAAGACCGAAATCCCATATCCAGCACTGGTTCGGATGGTACGTAATCGATATCATCCAGAACTCGGAGTTCCTCACACAAAATCGAAGAGTGCCCGTGACAGGGCGTTAAGTCTCACTGCCTCATCGTGGGGGTAGTACGTAACGCTCCTGTAATCTCAATTGCCGCAGACCTCCTGACCTTATCTAGGAGCTTGGCTTTGCAATGTTTGTCGAGGGCGGTCCACCAAAAGCTCCATAAGAAGGTTAGGTTCAATAGCCATCGTATAGATCCATCTGGCGCCTACTGCTGTCCTACAGCAGTAGGTCACACAAGTCGCTTTACGAGCCCCTCAGCTAAGTTAGCCTTCCAACTTATCTTGAGGTCAAGATAAGCAGATAAAATGGCCAGGACAAAATTGAGCTTGTCCGAGAGTGTCTGAAGACAAATTCCAGACACTGTGATGGCGATATCATCCGCATAGGCGACGATTCTACCACCAGATGAATCAAATCGAGTGGGGAGCGTATTAACCGCAAGATTCCTCAGGAGTGGTGAAGGGACACCACCCTGGAGAGTGCTTCTATTCACCACTCGTGACCAGTCGTGACTTAAGCAGGAGCTGTATGACCCCAACCAGACCTGAATTAAGTGCGATTTAAGGCCGTTAGACTATTTTCTACGTCGATAAGCCCAAAACGATTGATCACTTGGAGAACAACATTCGCTGCGTTATTGCGAAAATTAGAGCTTGAAATTAGACAAAGTATGAGCCAGCTGTGGCGGTCATATGCCAGAATTCATATTTGAATAATACTGCCAGAAGATTATCTTTTGAATAAAGTAAATTTAAAAAAAAATTGTTTTATTCCATTTTAAAGTTCTATACCTCCACAAAAACACCCTTTATAACGATATGGGTGTATGCATTATAATTCCTCAAGCACGTTAAGAATAGCTCTAGGAAAGCGCAAAGGTGCTCATTAGTGGCAAACTCTATTATTTTATTAAAGCAACGTAGCGCCATGAAATGTGTTTCACTTTTCTATCGAAATGCTATCACTTGGACTATGACAAATAAGATTAGATTACCACACTCAGTAGCATTAAAATAACTGACGAGTTGTTACTACCTAAGATAGGGTGTACAAATTGCACAAAAATATTTAATGTTTTCGATATTTCATTTAATTTATTTTAATTTTATAAACACATTCATGCCACAATCATCTCAAACATAGTTGCAGTCAGTCAACGCTTCAATTCATTAATTTGTAAAATGGATATAAAAAAAATATAAATTCAAGGTAAACACCTCTGTTATATGTCCCATTCAGAGACTGTGTTTCTGCTTTTGTTCTCATTAAAGTTTGCAAATAGCGATTAGCAGCAGTTAATTTCATATAAAAATCAAAACTAATTAAGAAAAATTATATTTGTTTTCGTTTTATTTTAATTTTTTTTAATTATAGATATTAAAGCGCGAACTTAATATAAAACGTAGGCTTCTCAAAAGAAGAAGAAGAAGTGTGATTAAATCATTATATAAAAAAGAGTTTCAGATTTAGAAGACTTTTATGGTCATTTCTGGTGGTGATGTTTTGTTTTCTTTTTTTGGAAAAAAAAACCCAAAAACTGGATTCATATTTGTTTTGTTTTAAAAGAAATTGTGGCTGTAAAAGCCATTAATTTAACGAATTATCTTGCCAAAATAGAAGATACTGTTAAAAACATCAACAGTTTGAAGCCGTCACGTTAAAAATCTGTTCCATGTATTTTCTCTGGAACATAACACAGGTTTCATTTTAATTGGTTGCTTGTTCGAAATAGCTCAGTTTCATTTTTTTTTTTTGCTCTTTAAACCTAATTTGATAAGCTTCTGTGAGCTAATAATTAAGTGATATATGGTCGTTAAAAACCGACTTTATAATATCCACACAACAAAAATCTGTCAAGGGTACAGCCCTTCAATTTTATTGCATACGTTGACATAAGGCCTCGCCTTAAATGTCCAGTATCTTAATCACAACTAGGCTTTGCCATTAATAAGCGTTAAACTCAGCCAGATGAAATGTAATTGTAATTGAATTTTTCCAATTATAAACACAATTACATTTCATAATTGGCAATATAAAGCGTGTTTTTCATAGAGGTATAAAACTCTAAGTTGGCATTACTTTTCAAGATAGCGACCGATTTAACAGCTGTCAAGTGATTTATTCTCAGTTTGGTTTGGCAATTGATCATGAATAGACTCACGCCTTAACAACGCTTGCAAATAGTGCAATTTTATTTCGAAAATAATGGTTCTGTGCGGAAAATGTATCGCGCACTACGTCCATTTTATCGTCGACAAAATCGTCCATTAGAGCAGTTAATTCGATTAACCATGGAACGTTTTCACACCACGTTTACTCTTATTGACAACACGCATCCCCAGAGACGCTGAACGGTGCGTATTGAAGAAGCTATTGCTGTTGTAGAGCGTAGCATTGAGGAAGATCCGAATGTGTCCATCCGCCATCGTTCACAGGAATTAGATCTGTGTTCATCCAGTTTATGGAAGATTTTGCGGAAGGATCTTGGTTTGCGTGCTTACAAAATCCAACATGTGCAAGAATTGAAGCCAAACGATCATCAAGTAAGGCATAGATTCTTCGAATGGGCCCAAAACGAGATTACTGTTGTTCCCGATTTTCATAAGCGAATTTGGAGTGAAGGTAATGCTCAAGTGTATGTGGAAACACCGTTACATCCAGAAAAACTGACTGTTTGGTGCGCTTTATGGGCTGGTGGAATCATTGGTCCGTACTTTTTCAAAAATGAAGCCAAACGATCATCAACTAAGGCGTAGATTCGTCGAATGGGCTCAAAACGAGATTACTGTTGTTCCCGATTTTCATAAGCGAATTTTGTTTAGCGATGAAGCGCACTTCTGGTTGAATGGCTACGTCAACAAACAAAACTGCCGCATTTGGAGTGAAGGTAATGCTCAAGTGTATGTGGAAACACTGTTACATCCAGAAAAACTGACTGTTTGGTGCGCTTTATGGGCTGGTGGAATCATTGGTCCGTACTTTTTCAAAAACGATGGTGGTCAGAACGTTACAGTCAATAGTGATCGGTATAGAGCCATGATTACTAACTTTTTCATTCCTGAATTGAATAGCCATGATGTCCAGGAGATGTGGTTTCAACCATACGGCGCAACATGTCACACAGCTCGTGCCACAATAGATTTATTGAGAGACACGACCGCCTAATTTCACGTTTCAGACCTGTGAATTAACCTCCAAGATCTTGTGATTTAACACCGCTAGACTACTTTCTGTGGGGCTATGTAAAGTCATTGGTCTATGTGGTAATGCCACAAACGCTTGACCATTTGGAAGACAACATTGGCCGTGTTATTGCCGATATACGGCCACAAATGTTGGAAAAAGTCATCGAGAATTGGACGTCCAGATTGGACTACATCCGCGCCAGCCGTGGCGGTCATATGCCAGAAATCATACTTAAAATGTAATGCCACAAGATTATCTTTCGGATAAATAAAATTCATGTCAATCGAATAATCCATCGTTGTTTTATTGCAACTTAAAGCTCTATACCTCTGTAAAAAACACCCAAACACATGTAATTTGTAATTACAATTGTATACAGAGATAATATATTTCAATTAACGATCACATGTAATTAATATTCGATTATGTTTATATTGTAATACATAATACGAAATTTAAAACGTAATTCCTAGCACTTTGAACTCAATTTTAATTTTATGTAATTAGTAAAAGATCATGATCAAGATCAATGATACTGAACAGAGAACACATTGGCCATGGCAATATGCGAACAGTTACCAATAAACCAACATTATACATGGGAGGATATCACAACAATATACAATCAAGTCGCAGAAGAAACACTGAGTGTAGAGCATGTATATCAGACGATACTTGAAATCTGATTTCTCAAAGGGGGGGAACTTCAATTGCAGCTAAACAACAACACTGTAACGAGGTAGCAATACCAACAGCTGGAGAAACAGGTTAAAAAAGCTACACGATGAGACAAAAGGAAGTTCCTAGAAGGTCTAGCTAGAACAGCAAAAAAGCAGCTGGACAGAGTAACATGAGAAAACTACACCGGACGATAGACTATCTATCTCACAAATAGAAAGTGTAGACGGAACCAAGCAGTTACTGATCGCAATGTCACAATTATATCGAACAGTGAAGCACAGATGCAAAGATGGAGAAAACATTTCGAGAAAATTAGCAACGTAACGGACACAGATGAATACATCGAACTGTACCGTAGCATGTAACCCTCCCAGTTTGAATGAAATAAAAGAGGCAATAACGAAGTTGAAGAATAATAAAGGTTCAGGCGAAGATGGCTTACAAGCGGAAATCTTATGGGCAAACATTACAAATGCAGCTGAATTACTACGGCCTCATATCACATCAGCATGGGAGGTAGAGAGGCTGCCATCAACTTGGAAGAAAGGCATCATTGTCAAACTACCAAAAAGTGGCGACTTGAAAGATTGCAATAACTGGAGAGGAGTTAATCTGCTTAACACCATATACCAGATTCTAGCAGTCATAATACAGGGAAGGCTTCAGAGCAAAACTAGAGAACATATTGCGAGACTAACAGGCAGGCTGCCGACCAAATAGAACTTGCGCAAATCAAGTCAACACCCTACGTATCATAATAGAACAGTCTCTAGAATGGCGTACACCTCTATAGCTACTGTTCGTCGACTTCAAGAAAGCCTTCGATACCATCAAAAGGAAAGCATTGAGATACGAGCAATGTACGAGAATGCAAAAATCTCGGTTCTTCACAACGAGAGCATCAGCCAGCCATTCCATACTAACGCTGGAGTAAAGCAAGAATGTCCACTCTCACCTCTATTATTCAGCATCGAACTCGATGAGATCATATGCGAAGTCTGTTCACAAAGAAGAGGTATAACATGGAAACTCTCACGACAACTCGAGATTATGCGGATGATATTTGTCTACTCTCACACAAGTGACCTGGAAAAACTGCCTCGCAATGTTGGACTTGAAATAAACATCAAGAAAACCAAAGTTATGAGAACTAACAACAATAGTATGTAGATAGCTTCTGCTATCTTGGTAGCACAATGGAAACAAATGGCGGTGCAGAAATAGATGTTAACAGTAGGCTCAACAAAGCAAAGTCTGCATTCGAACGATTACAGTCAGTGTGGAAAAGATCATACATATCCAGGCAAACCAAGCTCAGAATATTCAACGCATGTGTAAAGTTAATTTTGTTGTACGGCAGTGAAACGTGGCTTGTGTCTAACACCATCACGCAAAAGCTACAGGTATTCACCAACAAGTGCCTTAGAATCATATGCACGATATTCTGGCCTAACACTATAAGCAACATTAATCTATCGAATTTAACAAGCGAAGAGCCCATACTGAAGCAGATAAGAGCCCGTACTGAAGCAGATAAGTGGAGATGGGTCGGCCATACCTTAAAGGAAAATCACGGTAGTACTACAAGGATGGCACTAGAGCGGAATCGTCAAGGATCAAGGAACCGCGGTCGGCCAAGAAACACCTGTCGACGCACAATTATCCAAGAACTAAGGCAAAACAGTCTTACATAGAAAGAGCAAAGACAACAGCAGCAATTCCTGCATGGCGACGCACAATCTTACATGGGAAGAGCAAAGACAACATCAGCAATTCCTGTATGATGCAAATGCTTTGCGGAAGCCCTATGCTTCCAATAGGAGTAAAAGAAAAAAAAAAAGAACAGAGATCAGCAATGGATCGCTTTTTCGCTACTCATAATCACCCGGCCTGAGATATGCAATAAGTGATGGTTCGCTATTAGCGAAGAATTTTCGAAACAAAAATATTTGCTAATCTGTCGTAAATAAAACAAAAACGAATGTAGGCAATAGCCAACTATGTGTGAAGAAGACTTGAAACTAAATTTGGATAATCTAATAAAGAAAGTTGTCTTCGCTAACTTCTCGTCAAATATTTACAAATGATATCCAACCAGTGTTGCCATCTTGTGGGTAATTTTTGATTTTGTTTGTAGCCCGTGTGCAATTAACTTCATGTATTATTGGTGTGTAATTTACTTTTTGTTCCACCATCTTTTTAATCGCTATAATTTGATCGACATGTAGAGCAGTTAGGGTTGGCTTTGAACATTTTTTAATCGATTTACTTCATAATTTAGTACTTTTGATTTCAACCTCAGGCTGTTTTCCCCAGATATAAGCTGGTGTTTCTCTTCTTTTCGTATCTTTACTCCCATTTACTCCATATGATTATGGTATCGATTAAGACTTGATTAGCTCGTGTTAAAAGTTTGGCGTTCGATATTATATGCGGTCAAAAAAATATGTATCCTTTCGTAGGTTTGTATTCGCCACAACATATAGTTGGTAAATGTGCAAAAAAGTTTTGTGACATGTGACAAAGCCATAAAGACTCAGTGAGATTTACCATTTCACAGTAAATAGACTAACGAACGAATAATTCTTGCAAATGATTGAATTTTATTATCCAAATTCGTGCTTTAAAAGACGTACCGTTTGGTGAGTTTTAAAACCGGCGACATCATTGGACAGTACTTCTTCAAAAACGATGGAAATTATAAAGTTACAGTCAATTTAGTAAGATACCGTGCGATGATTACCAACTTTTTTGCTTAAAATGGAAGAATTGTACTTTGTACTACACGCAATACCATGTACCCATCGAAAGTGCGTTTTTTTTTATATTTTCTTGTGGTACAGGGACAAGTCAGCCGTAATCCGAGCCTTGAAGGATAACATTACAGCTACCATTGGTGAGATACCGTCCGAAATGCCTACGGCTTAACCGCGGATTACATTTATATGAAATAAATGGCTGGCAGTCATTTATTGTCCCATATAAATATTTTATTCACTTTTGCGAATTTTCTGTGTTTTTTTTTCTAATTTTCAAAACTTAAACGATTAGAAGAATAAACCGTTATGTATGTAATACTTGAAGAGAGAACTAGAAGAATTTTGTATGTGATTTTAAGACCGGTTGTGTGAAAACCATATAGCTGTTGGTGGAAACATTGTATTGAACTCTTGTTTTTGTCGAACAAAAATGCTTAACAGAGCATAGAAACCAGCAAAAACTTTCTATAGTTAGCACGGAGAGGCAAAAAATAAAAAAATTTAAAAGCAAAAGTAACTGTTTTTTTTCTTACAGGTAAGGTTCTAGAGCTATTGACAAACTATTAAAAACGAATGCTTAGCGATATCAAAATGAAATAATTAAAAATATTATAGCGATGTTTAGTGATGTCGTTAAAGTTATTTGCTTTAGATATTACTAAAGTTTCGCTGTTGATATCAGAGGCAAACCTTCGAGATCAAAAGATTTGCTGCCACAAACTGAGCGGTGAGTAAACTCTATCCTTTTCGATTCGATTCGATACCAATAGTCGTTTTCGAATGTTTTATCAGAGAAATGTTTGCCACACGTTCGAAGATATTGTGATAATCGAACGTCAAGCGGGTACTCACTCATGAAATTATAAGTATAAGTGGGTACACACCGTTCAAATTCAAGCACTCATACTCACTAGTACACGCAATAACGTTGATTTATAAGCATAAATAACAATGAGTATGAATCAAACATCGTACTCATACTCTTAGCATTCATTCATTTATCAAAAAATACTCATAATACTCACAAATGAACCGAGTCATTCGGGTAGCACTCATCAAGTAAGTTAAGCAATAGTTTTCAGAAGCGAAATAAACAAAAAATGAAAAGTAACGCAAAAAACACAAAACCACATATTCGAATCATACTCATTTCGCATCGTCTATACACAATGATTTAAGATGAGTAAGAAACATCAAAGTCATACATGTTGATAAGTCTGAGTATGAATACTCATTGCAATGAGAACGCACACGCATGTGTTGAATGCGTATAAGTATAAGAATTTATGAATCATGATCCGAAAATACTCATGTTTTCAGTATTTACTGCTGATCTCTGGTAGTGAACTTTAGGCTCAATTAGACGTTGCAATCGAGACAACCAAAATCAAATTGATCAGTTATGGCGTTATGGTATGTCACCACTAATCGAACACACTGTTGTCATATAATGTTGGCTGGTTGCGTTGCTACTTGGTTTATGTTATGTCACGTCTAATTGAACCTTTAATAATTGTTTTTAAAATATGTACGCACATACGTAGTTACCAAAACATTCTTACAGAAACAAAAGCGACTTCTCTCAATAAATGAGCTACACGCGAGTTTATTTTAAGCTCATTGAAAGAGATCTACACCTTAACGCTGGCTCCAAAAAGTAGCTGTATGAGTTAAAGAGGTTTTTTATAGCGTAATACATACATATATATAACTAGTCGCTACCTAGTATTATGAGGTGATACCACTGATGAAAATTGTCAGATGGTTTGGCCTGGGATTAAATCCAGAACTTTTGGTTGCTAGGCAGGTGTCTTACATATCATATTAGTGATTGGCAATCCCTAGTTATCATTTATTTGTAATTTAATCACCGATTACAGATTACAAGTTATACAACTGAATGTAATTGAATGTTAGAAATTGGCAGTTAATTGCATTAAATTACATAACTCGTCATTTGTAACCAATTATTTGTTAGTAGTACTCGGCAGTCATCAAATTTAATTAGTAATTGCTCAATGTAGTTAGTAATTGGCAATTGATAATCACAAATTACATTCAATTAAATAACTTGTAAGCTTGTCAATTGCTAACTACAATGAGCAGTTACCAATTAGAATTGCTGATTGAGTACTAATAACAAGTAATTGGTAATTATAAATTACATATAATTAAGTGGGTATTATAATTATCACTTCATGATTGCGGACATATATATGTATATCGGAACGTGCGGCTTATCCACATTATGACTATTGCAGAAGCCGTTAAGAAAAAAAGTGCAAGAATATCTTTTTGCTTCTTGGTACAGATCTCTTTAACGATATGAGCTTTATCGGAGAATCTGCTCACATTTGATAAAAGTTACAATGAGTTTTCACGCCGGTCAAAAAAATTTCAAATTTATATGGATTAGGAAACCCAAATGATCTAACCTAAGCTTTTAGGCAGATAGCCTTACAAAGCCGACTTTAAAAAGAATTAAATCGATCTAAGAGAGTAATATCGAAAATAGATTACCAGCTTCAAATCATAATTGAAGCCAAATTTGGCCTTCATAAGTTCCATGCGGAACATTTGTAATAGTAGATGGAATGAGGCAGGGTTACGTTGTCTACCCTATACTCAGCAAAAGCTGACTTCGAAGCTGATATATGATTGATGTCACATAAGCTATCTGGTATACAATCAAAGATCACTAAATTGAAAACGTACACTCTTACAGTGAATTTGAGCATTAACAGCAGCGTCAGGCAAACTAATACTAATGCATTTTGCAAGTGTGGTAGTAATTTGAGTCTTTCATTCAGGCCACATTGCACTATATTTTTCCACTTGCTTTCTCTTTACTTCTCTTTGTTCATTTTTTGCTTATCATTTTTTGCTCATGCGTGTGAGTTGGTACGTGTGAAAATTAAAGAGAATAGTAGCTCTTTGCCTGTCAATGATTAACAGTAAGAAAACGAAAGACATGCGGATATCGACTAATATCACAACACCGATAAAGATAAATAATGAAAAATTCTGCTATTTATGTGGGCAACATAGTGACCAAGGATGGAGTCGCTGGCTCTGATGTTAGGAGCAGAATAAATAGAGTCCGACAAGCGTATGTTGCCCTCAGCAGGCTATGACAATCGTCTTAAGTTTCCAGTTTAACATCAATGTTAAATCGATGTTACAGTGAATAGCTTCATAGAAATGTTTTCCTTGACTGTGCAGAACAATTACAGATCGCACTTTTATTGTCTTTAGGCTCTTAGACAAACCTTAATGAAAAAATTGTAGGGCAGGCAGCTGGATCAAGTTCTTCAAATGCAAATAACATGAATAACGTCTCACCACTGCACTTAATTTGTGAAAGCGTGCACCTTGTACACATAAAAATAGTCAGAAATTGGAAAAACATTTGTAAGGCCATAGAAAACGTCTTTCTCACTGTGCTTAGTTTGCTTAAGATAAGTTCTTAACCTGCTCTAGTTGCCCTTAAAATGTTTACTTAAGCATCAAAACAAAAAAAGGCGATAAATCTTTGGTTAGCGGCCGAATCAATTTAAATTAATTGAAAAAAAATGGCACAAATAAGTTTTTGATAATTTTTCATCATTGGCCCCAGTTGTTTTACAAATGTTTACCTAAAAGACTAAACAAAGCTTGTAAGTCTGCGGTTGGTCGTAGCCGGATTAATTAAAGTTAAAGAAAATTGGCACAAATATGCTTTTCACAATATTCCCTCACTGTGCTTGGTTTTGTTAAGATAGTTACTTAAGCAGTCCTAGCTGATTTTAAAATTTTTGCCTAAGAATCTAAAAAAATTCTGCAAATCTTGGGTTGGCGGACGGATTAATTTATATTAAAGGATATTGGTAAGGATAGGTCCTTAGGCCTAGTTCTCCTATAAATTTTTACTTAGAAACACCAAATATTTATCAGGCAACTGAGTTGAAATGAAATGGACTATAAAGCCCCATAATTGCCTATCATTGTCCTCAGAAAAAAATACTTTTTATTAGAAAAAGTACATTAAGGTGTAGGGTATCATTAATAGCGATCTTAACTGACTTAAAATGTTTTTTACTTTTTTTTTTAAGTTTTTTTATTTTTTTTTTAAATTAGTAAATTAGCACTGATTATCAAAATCAAAAAAAAAAATGAAGAAACACTAACCAATTCGTTTGACATGTACATCTCGATTAAATGATACTCGGGGTCCACCATTAGCATTCGGTTGTTGTTGTTGTTGTTCATATTGTGCTGCTGACACTTGTGGCTGTTGTTGCTGTTGTTGTTGCTGTGCCGGTGCTGCTGCTGCTGCTGCTGTTGCTGTTGCTGTTGCTGGTGCTGTGGTTGATGATGACATTGATGTCGTAGGCATTGATAAATTAGCTGGTTGTGCTACCGATGATGACATTGATGATGACGGTTGTGCTTGTTGTAATGGCGCTGCTGTTGATGCAGCTGTTGTTGTTGTATTAAGTTTTTTTTTAGTATCTTTTGGTAATCTTTGGTTTTGTACAGCCATTGTTTTGCAAAATTTTAAAATTTTGTATGACTTTTTATAGAAATCGAATGAAAGAATAGAAAAACAAAATAAATAATTTGAAACAACTTCTGTTGTTGTGGATCTGGCTCACTTTTTTTGTTTGTTTTTCTTTTTGTTTTAGGCTATGCTAACGTTTGATTGTACTTAGAAAATGGCATTATGCTGGCTTTTTTAATACTCGTATCGGTTGTATGAATTTAAACAAAAAATTTAATTTTTTTTTAAAGATTTTTTTTAATTCTCATGCATTTTGTTTTTATTGGCAATTTAATTATATTTGGCTTGACTTCATTTTTATACTTTTTTTTTTGAAACAAAGAACTGTTGGATTTTCAGGGAAAAAGGGAAGGTGGTTGTATGGAAGAATTGATTTTGTTGGCTTTAATTTGTCTGAAAATTTAAAAGAAAAAAATTTGGTTTTTTTGTAAGACATTTTCGTTAAAAAAAATTTTAAACAAAAGAAAATTTTAATGATTTTTTTTTTATTTCTAAAGTGAAAGTGAGATTTGGATTGAATGGTTACTTTGTGTTTCGAAAAAAAAAAAATTAAATTAAATTAAAGCCAGTTTTTTTTTTTTTTTTGTTTATTAAGCCATTAATTGAAAGTTAGCAAATGTTATAGAAGTTTTTTTTTAAATTATTTTCAAATTTTTGTTTGAAAAGAAATTTTGTTGTTAAAAATAGCCATTGAAGATAAACTTTGTTAGCAGATATACTTGAATTAATGTTTTAGACATTTAAGCCATATGAGCCATGATTTTCGGTTTTAATGCAAAAAACTAAAGTTAAAAAAATGGTAACATTTACTCGAGTTGAACTAAGGTTTCGTTGGGGTTAAACAAAGTTATTTTTTTTAAACAAAACAAAAAAAAAAAACTAAAATATTTACAAAATTTCTATGAAATGTTTTAGAGATGATTATAATGATTTAGTGATGATTTAATAAAAAAAATTATATATTGGGAGTATAACTTAAAACTAAGAGATTTACTACTGATGACGTACGTATCTCTCACACATGGTTTGTAATTTAAATAACTTATACGACATTTTAAAGCTCAAATATCTATTACCGATTAATGGTCAATAAAAAAAAGCAGTGAAAATAACAAAATTTTCTTTTTTGCTTCAAAAAAATAAAAATAAAAAAAATCAAATATTAAGCCTTCAAGACATTAACTGCAAGAAGTTTATTGCTTTATTTATCCAGTGTGAACACAAATAGTAGTTGGATCACATGGATTGCTTACCGAAGTTTATGCTGAATATCTTACATCAATTTGTATGTGTGAGAAAGCTTTTGTGTGGTTCAGAAATTTTGTTTTAGACACAGATAACCGCACTCAGGTCGCCAGATAAGTTCGCAAATGATAAAGAGGAAGCCTCACATCATAAAGTTTGTTGCCAAACTCCAAAGAACTTAAATTATCATTGCCAGCTCTAAAAAGCAGGAACATCGGGTATTAAAGGACGAATTTGCACATCGGAAATAATGGTTGAATGCCATATAAATTTAGCATCGGCCATATTAGTTTAGCATCGGATGATAAGAAATTAAACAATCCAAGATGCAAGAAATCGCATATGAAGGCCAAACACTCAACTGATTCTACGTCAAAGCCAAATATCCATGGCGTCAAGGTAACGCCTTGTGGTTTGGCAGAACCAGCAAAGTAGCATCTATTGTAAGCTAGCGAAATCTGGCCTGAATATCACAAATTGCAAGTAACGAACACAATTGATTAATTTGGAAAAAAGCATTGACCGAGTGCCCGAAATAAAAGGTGGGCAAATTTGAGGTTAGGAAGTAAATTGGCTTAAAACAAAAAATGTTTTTTTTATTAAATTCAGTTTTATTCATGCCAATATAAAATAAAAATATGGAAATTAAATATGGAAATATGGAAATCTATCACGTCAGCAGATGTTCGCTCTCTTCACAAAATTTTTAACCACATTTTGCAACAAAGTTTCGCTTATTTCGTTTCTGCAGTGCGGAAATTTCTCATGCAATAACTAAATGGTTTAGCAGGCTGTGTGGCTTGTGGCGCCGTCGTGCTGAAACTACTGATGTCAACATTAGCCAATTGTGGCCACAAAAAATTGGTTATCATTGTTTTTTCTTTTTATAAGTCCAGCACCCAGGGGATAGCCCATACTCATGCAGTGCATTGTTCTGGTACTAGGAAAATAGGTTATTGTGGCAGGAAATACTTTCGCTGGAAGATTATTCCACAACCGAACAGTGCGTCCAAAGAACGAATTCTCCCTATAATGCATTGTGCGATTTACTGGACAATTAACCACAAAGGGATGCGCTCTACGAGAAATACGAGTACTACGAAAAATATATGATTTTTAGGAATTAATTCCTTAATTTCGTTAGAACACATTCCGTTATAGCACCGATAGAACAATGATACACACGCCATTTGCGACGGTGCTCCAATGAATCGATAGAGTTGGCTACCCTACCGTTAATAATAAGCACCTATGTCCTCTCCTGTACGCAGTCGAGAGGCTTCAAAATAGAAGCACCGGCCCATACATGAGAGTTGTATTCCATTTTGGGTCGGATATAGATTTTGTAAATATTAAGGAGATCAGATGGAGTAAAGTATTTCTTGCACCGTCTTAAAAAACCAAGGCACTTGAATGCTTCTTTCGACACTTGAAATATGTGATCATTTCAACGAAAGTCACAATGTATTCTCATGCCCAGAACATCAAGAGTATTTGATTCCTCAATATCCACATTACCCATTGACACAGATTAAAGCACACCACCACGTCTGTGTGTTAAAAACAGCATTGAATCTTACGTGCATTAAAATCGACCCTGTTTGCACGACCCCACTCGGAGACCTTCACCAGGTCACTTGTGAGTGTGACGTTCATATTCATCCTTCTCGCCCCAACCTCCTGAAGGCTCAGTCTACGATCAAAAGAATATGAGTGACAAATGTTGCTGTCATCAGCGAAAGAGTAGAGAGGATTAAAAGTGAGAAGAAGAACAAGAGTAGGAGAAAGGACGGAAAGAACAGTTTGGTAGCGCAGAGAATTCACGGGCCGATGTTGCCGCCTAACCACAAACCGTACCATACGGTTACTCTCTGTGGATGTAATGGTTTTTCGAGGACTTCTTTGTGGATTTTGTGAGCCCCATATGCGACAATTTTGTTTGTTTACATAACCGCTTAACTGAAGCTGGGCCTCATCACTAAAGATGATTTTGTTGAAAAATGCGTCGTTTTCGTTCAGTCTTTTAAACAGACAATCCACAAAGGTTCGACGCAAACAATGGTCGGCTGGCGTTAACTCTTGAACAAGTTGAATTTTATAAGCGTGAAGATGAAGATCTTTATGCAAAATGTTGCGCTAAATTTCTCTGGTGATGCCCAATTGTTGCGAACGTCGACGAGTTGATGTTCCAGGCTCATTCTCAACACTTTGCTGTAAGCGGTGATGTTTGCATCAGTACGGCCACTACGAGCATATTGTTATAATTTATTGTCAGCAACGGTATCGTGAGCTTCGAATTCAGTGATTAATTTAAGCACAACAATCTCAGAAGGAGCCTGAGTACAAGGAAAAGCTGCTCGAATTTTACGAAGTGATACAGTAAAATTTTCACCATTTTGATGGAGAATTTTCACAATTAAAATTCTTTGTTCAAGAGCATTGCGTTTCTTAGTTAAAATCTCCTATTTTTTACTAAATAAGAGTAAAGTTTGACAGCTTAAATCTTGACATTTCACCATTTGACAGCCAATTTACTTTCCAACCTCAAATTTGACCGCTATGTATGTGTCTAAACATTAAGCCATAACGACTCTTAACCACATGTTGTGAGACCACCAGTATTATGCAAATAGTGGATGGGAAGTTTCGTTCCACTCACCTTGTATTAGGCCAACATGCATTTATTTTAATCGATATAGAGCGTTCTCACTGGAATATACTTCACCTCAGAGCAGATGATTTGATATTTGATTGATTGGTTTTTTTTCCTCAAAAATGAGCAGTTCTTTAACAAGAAAGGAAAGGTCATAGCTAACGAGGGGCAATATGACGAAAAAAGGTGAAACTGCTGTTTCGAGTGTTTGATAAAAAGACTGCAACCTTCCTCCAGACAAATCCCCTTAACCTTGCAGCTTATCTCTGGTAATGATGAAAAAAGTCAGACGAATGATCAGGAAAAGAACGCCGCCTAGTGGGAAAAAATTACACTGCTAAGTAAGAATCACCGCTATTATTTAGCAAGGATCTTCACCACTAGGTATACACAATCAAGCTACATCTACTTAGCTTGAAATCAACTTGATTACTAAAACTGAAACAAAACAATGGATGCTTCTTGGAAAGCCAATATGCTCTCTAGAGGCGTTACGGCGAAAAAAAGAACAGAATTCGAATTAAATTTATAAATCATCTATTTAGAGAATTATGTCTGTTTGAGGCTTGAAAGGTGATCGATAGACCTTCATAGAGGCATAATTACCGGGTATTGTATGATAGGGCGTATGTCGGAATTAATGGGGAGCCCTGATCATGGCTACTGCAGGAGTTATTAGAATGATGAGGAAAAGGGGTCGGTACGACTGACTGCCCCGCTCAGTGGGAGCTCAGACTAAGGCATATGGGTGCTTGCCACTTCTTGGATCTGCACTGTTTCAGGGATGTGTCACTGTCGAAGTTGATCATATTAGGGGCTTATGAACTGATTTTCGTGTTTTAAGTGGGAATCTTCGGGAGTTTCTTGGCCTGCTTGGCTTTGTTTGTCCCTTTCATAACCCTGTCCTCCGAATGAACTCGCGTATAAACCAATTAAATTTATTTTATTTGCAATCTACACCTTTCATGTCGAACAAACCAAACGATTGGATTTTAGGTGACGATATACTCCTTGTACAGGCTGTGCCAATAAGACGTTTCATTTTAAATAGCCCGACATTTTAACAGTTACCATGACTGAACCTTTAACTACTTGACAGATTACAAGTAAAAACTAGACCATTAATTTCGGTGGAACAATATACGCTTCAACAATGCACTGAATTTATTTAAATTCACTACAAAATTTGTTACTATTTTGCGGCCAGCACTCGCAAAACTAAAACAGTTTTAGATCATCATGAAGATTTAGATCATCTCGCCCAACAATTGTAAAACAGGTGGAGGAATTGAAGCTGTTGGTACAAGTTGGTGCTGTGAAGATCGAATCGCACAGCAACAATTGAGAATATTGGTGTTGTAGCCAGGAGTGTTAAAGAAAACTCAGTTTTGTGCATTTTTCGCTAATGTTTGAAATGAGCCAATCCCCGAAAAGCCTTTGCATAGAGACTTAGGTCTTAGGCTTTTAAAGTTTAGTTATCACAAGAACTTACGCCTATCGACCGTCAGCAACGTAGTGTCTTTGCCAATTGTGTCTTTGAAGTGCATCAAACTCAACCAGAATTACATCGAAAAATTATCTTGAGTGATAAGCCCATTAACAAACAAAATTGTTAAAAAATCTCTTCATCCTCAGCTTTTGAGTGCTTGATGCGGTTTTTGGTAAGAATGAAGAAAATGTGACATAGATTGTGTCATCGAACGATGATAAGTGATTTTTTATGACCGAGATAGGAAGAAAGTATGGCGGTACGTGCCTCACATGCTACGGTACCACAGCTCTTTTGCGTTAATAATTTGCTGATGACGTGGAATGCATATCTCGAAAAGGCGATCACAGTTTTAAAATTTTCTGCTTTCTGACCGCGTACAATCATCATTCACCATAAAGACTAAATTCGTGAAACCAGAGAGAACATACAGCCGCAAAGGTGCGAATTGGTGATGGAAAATGTAATTAAAGTAATATGGCCATTCAAGCTTAGCCATGATTACAATTTGGCTGATATTGTTTTACATTATATCTGACACATACCCTCCTCTTTACAATTAAATAAACATCCGGTGATTTTACACAAAAATACTCGCTTTCTTACATATAAAAATAAAACCTTTGTAGGACAGATGGAAAAACATAAATGCCGCTCACAAGAGCGTGAATAGATGAACATTATTCATTTGACTGGAAAAGTGACTTAAGTCGCTATTTTTAAACAGATGGTATGTCAAAAAAAAAAAATTACAATTTATTTGTTAAATAAAAATAAAAAATTAGAAAATTTACATTTAAGCCTTGTAGTCAATATGATGACCTTCAGGAACCTTGTAATCGTTATGCTCAATATTAAATGGCATTAAATTTTAAAAATTCAAATAAAAGTGAAAAATGTGCTTAAGCTTTTAAATATCACACACAATGAGCATATAAATCATGTCACACATCTTTCACACCATAAATAACAGCATGACTTTGAAAATATTTACAAAAAAAAATATTTAAAAAAAAATTCTCATTTAATCCAATAAAAAGAACACATTTTACTCTGTTGCTCATTAAGAATTTTATTTCAATTAAAATCGTATTCAATAGATGACAGACGTCATAACGAGTATTGTGAATGTCATTCATATGGAAAATATTCATGAAGATTTCAAGAATAATTGCGCTTTTCTAAGCAAAAGAAATAAGATTCTAAAGAATTATTTATTTATTTTCATACATATCGGGTGTTTTATTAGAGGTTTATAATTTTGAGTTAGCAACACTGCTTTAATTGGCAGCCAATCTAACAGCTGATAAATGCTTTTTGTTTAGTTTGTTTTGACATTTCATTATGGTTAGACTTACGCCAAATCAACGCTTTCAACTTTGTGTTTTGTTGCCCGATGAAGCCCATTTTTCGTTGGATAGGTTCGTAAATAAGCAGAACTGTCTCATTTGATGTGGGGATTATCCACAAGCTTTTGTTGAAACACCATTCATCAACAGAAAATCACTATTTGGCGCGCTTTATGGGCCGGTGAAGTCATTGGTTCCTATGTCTCAAAAAGCGAAGATGGTTAGAGTGTTACTGTCAATGGTGAACGGTATAGGGACAGGATTTGAATTGTTCTTGTATCTCAATTAGCTGGCATTAATCATGTGGTTCCAACGGGACATAGTCACATGCCACACAGCGTGCGCTACAATTGATTTATTCCAAGAAACTCTTGATGAAAAAGTAGTTTCAAGTAATGGTCCCCGTAGGGTCTTTGGATATGCGGATGACCTGGACATGTTAGTGTTGGGTATCGATCCGCATACCCTCTCATCGAGGTGTAATCGAGGTTCAACCACCATAAAACGGAGTTGATGCTCTTTACCAGACGATACAAGATATCTGTATTTAATATTCCGAGACTTGGTGGTGTTCAACTGTTCAACTCTGTCCACAAAGGTAAAGTATTTAAGAGTTATTCTTGACCAAAAGCTTACCTGGAGGGAGAATGTAATGGATTTGGTGAAGAAGGCGAACATAGCGCTTTACACTTGCAAAAGGGCAGAATACGGCTTTATAAGTCCGTGGTAGAACCAACTCTACTTTCCGGTGCTCATATGTGGTGGATGGTGTGTAGATATCAGTGTTACTGAAAAGTGATAGACAGGATGCTCAGACAAGCTGCCGTCCTGATCACCAGTGCACTCCGATTTACTCCAACCAAGGTTTTATTTGCTATGCTTAACTGACTCCCCACCGACCTTCGTCTCAAGCAGAGGGCTAAGTTGGTGGCGATAAGGCTAAATGCAGCTAACTCCACGCCAAATCTGGACTTGGGTCATAATGCGATTATTGGGGATCTCACACATTTTCGGATGATTACATGATCCCTCATAACTTTCTCGATAGGAGATTTCACATTGATATACCTACGAGGGAGTTCCCTCAGAATGCCTTTGAGGTTTATACCGACGGCTCTAGGAAGCGGGGCAGACTGGGATGTGGTATATTCGGAAGAAACTCTGACACAAGACTGTCTTACAGGTTGCCATACTGAAGGCCGTGCAATGCTTGTTGGACGGAGAGAATCTCTCTGAGACTCTTCTGATATTTTTGGACAATCGGCTGCGATAAGGTCTCTCGCTAATGTCACCTCGACGTCTATCCCAGTCTACGAATGCCGCAAGTTTCTTATGGAAATCTCGGTTCATTCGAAAGTAACTCTTATATGGGTTCCGAGACACAGGGATATCGTCGTGAATTGCATTGCTGACGAATTGGCCAGGATGAGTACTGAACTCGATACTTTCGAACAAGGGCCTATCATTGGTGTCCCGATTGCCTCGGTTGTGCTGGATATTCTCCCGTCAGTTTATGTCGACGCTCAATATGACAGCACATGCGATATCGCCAGGCTCTGCTGGACCAACCTCGACGAAAGGAGGACTAAATGTCTTCTCTCCTAAGGTCAGGTGGCCATACACCGCACAATTGCCGCCCTAATGGGTCACTGTCTGATCGGGAGGCATGCCGATAGACTTGGCATTCGAATGATGTTTGCAGGAGTTGTGGTTTCGAAGAGGAGGAGGAGACTACCTTTCACCTTATGTGTCAATGTCCGGCTCTTGCTGTCAGAAGGCGGCGGTTGGTGAACTCCTTCTTTTTGTCATCTATGAATGAACTCTCCAGGATAAAGGTGGCCGCAATTGCGAGATTTATTTTGGAGGCTAAATAGTTTCCTATCGAAACTGTTTGTTCTCCGGGTTGGCATTTATGCATGTGGCATCACAATGCGCCAAATATATGGCCTAAGTGGGACTCCTTTCTTTTAGGGGGGTGCAGCACCTTACCTAAGGCATTTGTTGCGAAAAGTTTGTAAATTTCCTGTTTCAGGTTGCGCCTTGTACGTGACATTAATTTTTGTTGTGAAATACAATTTTTTCGGTTAGAAATGGAATATTACTCGTATTTCATTCATATGGCTGCCGCAGCTGTCCTCACCGTACCCCATTCAATCAGACTTAAAGAACTATTTTCGAGAACTTTTTCTAGTGTATGTTGGCCTTCAAATGCTCAAATGTCTCTGGTTTGTCGGTATAACACTTGTGTTTAAGGACACCACACAGAAAATAGTCTAATGGTGTCACATCGCCAACTAATATTACCATTTCAGGTAATTAAATGACCAGCCAACGTTTGACGCAATAAATCGATTGTGACATGAGATGAGTAGCAAGTTGCTCCATCCTGTTAAAACCAAACGTCGTTTACATCAATACTATGAAGAGCGGGCACAAAAAATCGGTTATCATGGCGCGATCGGTGTCTCCATTGATCGTAATGGTTGCAATATATGAAATATGGGCTAATAATGCCTCCGCTCTACAAGCCGCACCAACCAGTTACTTGTAATGAGTGCATTAGCTTCTGTAAGACCACGTTTGGGTTTTCTGAGCTCCAAATAGGGCAATTTTTTATTAACGTACCCACCGAGATGAAAATGAGCTTCATTCGAAAAGATGATTTTAAATGATGATAAATTTCCAGTAAATCTGAACGTTGCTCAAGCGTAAATGACTTATTTCATTCAGTGGAGATAATATAGTGAATTTTGTGACAGAATAGAATGTCACAAGTATTGCCAGATTTCAAATAACCGCTGGTTCAAATTTAAACCGATTGATGGCCTACCCTATATATATTTTTTTATTATTATTTTTTTTTCTTTAATATCTTTGCAATTTTTTAAAGACTTTATTGTTCCAAATTAAATAATAAATCATTTCGAAAATAAGGAAACATTAAATGTAAGCAGGAAACTCGCTGTTGAAGTCATCGTCATCATCATCATTATCATCCATATGAAATCAGTTTAAAAGTGGTTTGTGTTGTTGTATGCACAGCAACACAAAAGACTTAAGACACATACTTATTTTCATTTATAGTTGAGTTGAAATAAATGCACTTTTTCCGCAACTCATTTAGTTTTTATTAATTAAGTTTTAATTTATAAATAAAATTGATTTTTTTATATCAAACATATAAAATAATACAAATAAACAATTGTTTGCATCCGCTTTAAACGACAAAGTTTTTTATTCAAAAATGAGTTTAATTAGGAAATTAAAAATGGCTTAGAACGAAACTAAATTGCATAGTATAAGGGTGCTAACCTTGAATGTGAAGAAAGATCTCGTAAAAAATAATTATTTAGAGGATTTCTAAAAGATGTAAGAAATCTACTTTTTAAGCTTCCGAAGCCTGACACACTTTTCTCAACGATAACTGTGATACTCTCTTGCTTACGGTAAGAACTCGGTAGCTCCTTAAAATAGCCTTCATCCGCATTTTCCAATTTTTAAAACAATAAATAATATGGTGCGTGTGGATATGGCAATTCGAACTGTAATTCTTTGATTTTGTTTATCGCAATATTATAGATGTAGGATTACTTTTTTTTAATGTTATCACTCTAAAGCTGCAATAAGTTGGCATAATATTCGCAGTTAATGGTTTTTCTTTTTGTAGATAATTAATAAAAAATTATCTTCGCCCTCCTTGGAAATGGTACTCCAAATACAGTCAACTCCTTTGACTGTTACTTTGTTTCAAGTGAGGGATAAATACTGAACTTCAAGCTCGAACGGTCCCTGGCCACTCACTTACCCTCGTCGTGTAAAAGTACAAAGCAAGACGACAATAACGGCTGGAAAATCTGACAGGGGTGCTAAAATTCAGGATTAAAAGCATAAAACCAGAACCAATATCACCTGCAATAAAGATGCAAACAAAACAAGTACCCAAAACGTTATAATGTACGAAGTTTCAGGCTAAACAGATAATAAAAACTGCCAAACGGAATAATAAAAACTGCCTCTACATAGACTCAATGTGACACTGATAATGGCGCTTCCAAACACCCGAGGCATACTCCAAAATAGGTCTAACTAGTGAAATGTATAACTGTCTCGTAATAAAAGGATCAGTGAACTCCTTCGATCATCTCTTCACAAAACTTAGAACTGCCAGAGTTTTACTAGCCGTTATACTAATATGCTCCTATCCAGTAACACGTCCAGATCACGAAAGGAAGTAACGGTCATAACACATGCCACTGCATCCATGGCAGCGCGCTTACAGAGGGGACAGATCGACGGAAACGGCTCTCGTGGAATTACTAAGATGTGGCTTTGGGGTTGGCTGGGTGTAGTACTTATAATGCACGCATAACAACACAAACGACACAGGTTCGAGCCATGACGAAAAAATATTTAATTGTAGTTTCGATTGTTAAATAAAGAGGCTCCAACTTTCCCCAAGACAACTCCATCTAAAAAATAAAGAAGTATCCCCCCTGATCTTCCCGCATACCTCTGGCGATGATATCAAACATCAGGCGTATGATCAGGAAAACACGCCACCTACTGGGAAAAAAATTGCAATGCTAAAGTAAAGATCACCACCAATTAGCAAAGATCTTCACCGCCACGCAAAAATCATATGAAGGAAGCTACAGTGGATTAATCATCTACTCAGCTTGAAAGATCAAATTGATTAAAGAAACTGAAACAAAACAATGGATGCTTTGTCGAAAGCCAATATGCGCCCTAGAAGAGTGACGGAGAAAAAGAGTGCAGAAATCCCTAGAAAAAAAGTAGATTAGTGTATATGCTTTCCTGGATAAAGAAGGGGTCTTTGATAAAGCCTCTCATGAAGTTATAGAGAGGGCACTAGAGGGCTACTATATTCATATGCATTGTAGAGTTTCTTCATACTAGATCTGCGGAAACTAGTACAGGGAACGTTAATATGACTGTCAGCACTACTAGAAGTTACTCACAAGGAGGGTTCCTATTGCCCTTAATGTGGAGTCTAGTTATTCATGAACTTTTAAGAACACTATCTACATATGGCGGATATTCACTGTCAGTGCTATGTAGACGACTTTGTTTTGATAGCAAGGGGTAGGATCGAGGATACCTTGTGGGAAATCATACAGAGGAGACTTACTTAGAGTAGTGAATCTGTGGTATGGGACGACAGTATTACACATTAACCCGGACTATTCACATGGGAAAGAAAACTTTCGAGGTGGAAATATCAACAAGGAAGGAGGTTTTATATCTAAAAATACCGAATAGTAAGCTGACGTGGAAATCTCAAGTGGAGTCTGTCTGAAGAAAAGCCATTAGTGATGTGTAAAAGGCTTGCAGAGAGATCTTTGTAACTCAAGAATGTTATACTGCTTGTATACCATGATGGTCAGACCGATTGCGATATTTGGGGCCGTTGCATAGGCATATATAAATAATAGGCAGAGCAAATGCTTCAGGGCAAGACAAAGTAACAGGAGTGAATAGTAGAGCTTGGAGACTGCATACTCCATCTGTGCTACACGGATAGGTCAAGGAGAGAAAGTGGTACAGACGTGGGATTGTTTGGACTTAGGAGGGAATACTAAGAACCTATGGGAAAACTCGCCAGCATATTCTAGGCGGAAGTTTATGCAATTAAGAGATATGTAAAAGGGCAGATGAACTGAAAGAAATAGAGTTTCCACACCACTAGTGTGGGCAGAATACTATTGGGGACTGGGAGGGCATACTCAACAGAAATGAGAATAATGAGAGGCGTATACTCTTCTCTGGCCAACCTTTGTTGGTTAACTATAACAGGAGAAGATTTGAATCCTGCAGAGATTCCCGGAGATACCGATCGGGCTTTTGACCGGTCATTGCAGGCTAAATGGACATCTGAGTGAAATGGGAATGTGATGAGGAATATACTGGGTACATGTGAGGCATTGATGCACTCTAGGAGGAAGTATCTAGGTAATGAGTTATCGACATCCTGAATTTCGTCAGATCGACGTTGTTGGGGGAGATATTATAGCGAAACCATATATAGATGGGAGATTGTACAACAGATCAAAATGTCGCGGTACTTTTGTACCTCAATGATAATGAAAGCAAACGATCTCTAACGGATAAGAATCAATTATATACTCGAACGGGATAGCTTCGTACAACCTTAGGCATACGGCGGCCCAATAAGTGGCTGTCAAGTTATGAAATTTACATAAGTACATTTCAACTTATCGCCTATTCAATTACAGATTCGGGAGAGAAAATGAAAGTGTAAAGGGTGCACAATCCGAAAACCGGCAAATGCTGCTGCACTGGAACACACAAAGAAGCTGTACGGGAAGACGACGGAGAGCAATATGGAGAAGAACCTTGCTAGAAGAGATAAACCAACACGATACCTACCAAACAAGAAATAAAGTCAAAGCAATGACAAGGAATCGTAAACAATCATTTGTTAGGCATTAGTTTTAGCCATCTTTCGTACCTTTAGCTGACGATCATCCAAATATTTGTAGAATTTCTTAATCGTTTCTGGCGTAAGCAGCACGACCTCGCTTAAGCTCTGGCACCCATTGTTTTATAGTCGTAAACGATGGAGCAGAAGAACTATACTCTCATAAGGTTACTAGACTGACTATGGCCGCTTAGGATGGATGGCTAATGAACATGAGAAGCTGTATTAACTTTGGAATTTAATAAAAAGAATATCATGATATTTCATAATAGAATTACTGGTGAGATTGTCGTCAAAGGCTTAAGGATTAGTAAACAACGTTGCCACATCATCATGCACTAAAAGCAAGGCTAAGTAGTTGTAAAAACTTATCTTTGCTTATTGTGGTCATTAATAGGCACTGTCTGCTCCCGCAATAGTGATTTCCATGTAGTGAGAGATATGAAGAGTCATACGAACGTTGTTTTTAAAAGCCTAATAAGCTACGTATGTTGTAACTTCAATTGTTTTTTCGTAAGTCATTCCGTAACCGAAAATTATATAAAACTTTTGCGATAAGACTAAGCAGAAAGTCCAAGCTTTACAGTTACGACGGTATGATAAACATAAAATAGGTCTGATGGTTTTTGAGTAAACCTAAGACAATGGTGGAACCTTATGATCAATTTTTACCAAATTGGATACGGATTTCAAAATGTAACTAAAATAATCGATTGTCGTATTAGTGATGATGTTTTAAGATCTTTCTCGGATGTGTGTTTGCACATGGGCAGATATCACAATTAGTGGTCTTATTTAAGCCAAAAGCAATCGATGTTATCATTGAGTACGAAGTTATAGTTGAATTTCTATTGTAACTTTAAAATCTAATTTTTGATTATGAAAACAGACCTACGAGTAGTCTTAAAAATGAATTTAAAGGAGTTTGTTAAAGTTGTAAAGGGTCGTCCAACCAATATAATATACAATTATTATAGTCCAACGATACAATTAAACAAACAATTTTCAGAGAATTATCTCAATATTTTTTATTATAAGCAGGGTTGGCAACCCACTGGGTAAGCCAATAAAACCCGGGTGGGCTTAATTACATTAAAAAAAACCCGGGTGGGTTTTTGATTTATGGTGCTTTAACTTTGAAGTCGATTTTGCATTCCTTCAAAGGAAGTTATTCAATGACATGTTAAAAGATAAACTCATACCTCTTTATACGGTCTACTTAGTTAGTTACGACGGGTAGCCAGACACGTCCAGCCCACCTGGGTCCAGTATTGATCCCACTTGAAATGGATAACCTAAATGTCTGCGTCCCGGTGTGATCCGAACCAACCAGACGCATGTACAAAAGAAGATATCTTGCCGATATTCACACCGGCCAGGTCCGACAATCCATCCAGAAACGGACTGCCAAGGAAAACAGTCCTAATGTCCGAAAGACTCGGGCACTGGCATAGGAAGTGCTCGACAGTATCCTCTTGCTCCTCATCCTGACAACCCCTACAATAGTCATTGAACGGAGGATCCAATCTCCTAGCGTGCGTACCCAGCCACCTAGTGCCCAGTAATCACAGCCACAAGAGTTCGCAGCTTAAGTCGCGGCACCCTTATAATGGACTCCGAGCGAGCCCGATCATATAGGGGCCAGATTTGCCTCGATACAGAGCACGTGGGTTCATCATCCCACCGTAGCTGTGCCCTACCCAACATGTACCGCATGACCATAAGTATGCAAGAGGAGAGTGGCATCCCAACTGAGTGGTCAATCTCCTCATTTCTGAGGGGAGAGCCAACCATCTCGCAAGTCCGTCCGCCACACAGTTCCCCCGATGGTCCGAGTGACCCCTTACCCAGATAATCTCCAGGTCTGAATATCTCGCCATCTCGTTGAGAGATGCCCGGCATTCACACAACGGCCTAGGTAGTTTCTGAAAATATGGGCCGTAAATCGATATGCCTTTAAACGTGATTAATATGTGTTGCGTTTACTTCCCATATACTTTTTGTTTAAAAAAATAACGGAGAATTCGCGGTGTATTAAACGTAGAAAGCGAATGTGTTCCATATTTCAAACAGGCCGTTATAGAAAAATGCCATGTAAAGAAAGCCCGTATAAAGAGGTGTGAGTATATTGTATCCGTCGCAACAGCGGAGAATACAGCGGATGCGTCATTTGATCGTTTCTAGTAATTATTTTAAAACTTTTGCGACATGTGGTCGGGTGTTGTCATGCAAAAGAATAAATTTATCATGTCTGTCTCTATATTCCGACCGTTTTGCAGTCTGCTTCGCTCACTGAGCTTCGATATCGATATGCCTTTAAACGTGATTAATATGTGTTGCGTTTACTTCCCATATACTTTTTGTTTAAAAAAATAACGGAGAATTCGCGGTGTATTAAACGTAGAAAGCGAATGTGTTCCATATTTCAAACAGGCAGTTATAGAAAAATGCCATGTAAAGAAAGCCCGTATAAAGAGGTGTGAGTATATTGTATCCGTCGCAACAGCGGAGAATACAGCGGATGCGTCATTTGATCGTTTCTAGTAATTATTTTAAAACTTTTGCGACATGTGGTCGGGTGTTGTCATGCAAAAGAATAAATTTATCATGTCTGTCTCTATATTCCGACCGTTTTGCAGTCTGCTTCGCTCACTGAGCTTTAGTACACAATGCTGCCTTAATCACACCAAGAGTGCAAAGTTACACTATAAATAGTAAAACAACGTGATTTGTATAAACAAACAAAAAATATTGTCGACTTGAACGAAATTTGGTAGCCGTTATAAAACCCAATAAAACCCATCAAAACACGGGCTGGGTTTTTGCCAAACCTGATTATAAGTGAAACATGATCGTGGCAGCCAATTAACATCGCCACGACATGAGATAACTCGGCCATTGAATTTCTCGCGCAAAAGAGCCATTGTTTTGTTGGCTGTGTGGCAAGTGGCACCATCCTGTGGGAACCAAATATCATCCAGATTCATATCCCCAATTCCTGGCCACAAGAAGTCCGTCATCATCTCGCGATCGCGTACACTATTCACTGTAACTACTTGGCTGACCTCATTTTCCAAGACGTACGGCCAGATAACGCCGCCAGTCCATAAACCCCACCAAACAGTCACTCTTTAAGGATGTATCGGGCTTTTAACAATAACTCGTGGATTCCTATTTGCCCAAATGAAAGTGTGCCTCGTCGCTGATGATGATTGTCTTTGCAAAGTCACCATTCATTTCTGTGTGTTAAGTTAATTAAACAATCGGCATATTGAAAACGCTTAAAATAGTCAGTGGGCTTCAGCTCTTGAGTCAATAGAATCTTTTAAGTGTGTAAATTCAAATTTTTATTCAAAATTTGCATCACAACGACGAGTCTTGGTTGACGGCTTTTCTGCCACACTAACACGAACAACAGGAATGTATTCCACAGAACGAACTGAGCGAGCAGGCACAGGTGTTTTCATCTTTAATACAGACCCGGTTTGCTAAATTTTACGCACAATTCTCCTGATTGTAGACACAATTGATCGATTATGCTGTCCAAGAATATCACGAAGTGCACGAAATGTATTCTCATTTGGACGACCATTTTCGTAAAAGGCTTCAACAATCTTAACACGCGGCTCAATTGTTTACCTATTCATGGCTGCTTCATGAGCAAAAAACTTGACATTAAGGAGTGACTCATAATTAACATCGTACATTATGTTCAGTGTGGTTCCACAACAAAATTTCTGTTTAAACTTATTTTTTAAACGGAATCAAATTGAACAGATCTCTAGTCAAAATAAAGCCTCTAATTCTTAAAATAATGTGAAGGGTTCCCGCCGAAAACTCGTTAGTAATCAATAGAGGTGACAGCCAAAAGTAAAAGCATAACATTAGCCCTCTACAGCCACCGCTTTACTCTGCTCAAACTTATGAATGTATTGTATACACCTGTGGTAGGGTGACAGCTAGCAGTCTGCCAGTCAAATAAATATCGCAAAAATGCTTATTTATTTGATTCTTAGGAATACTTTCGCCTTTTTGATTACAAATCTCAACTGAATTTGTTACCAAAACATTGCTTAAGTTTGTCCAAATATTTTTTTCGTTGAAAACAATTTTATCTTTTAAAATTCTTTTATCCCATAAATGTGCTCTTGTCTTGTCAGAATTTTTTTTATTTTCTTTTTTTATTTTTGTTTAATTTTCGGTACGCATTTAACACGAAAGTCAAGCAATTTTTCAAATTTTTATGAAAAATTTTGTTCAAAATTCAACGTTTCGTCAACGAATTTGTTGTGAACAGCAGACAGAGACTTAGAGACTCAAAAAAAAAAAAAAATCTCTTGAGGCTTTTTGCAAACACAATTTTTCGTTTTTTGACGAAATGTCCATAAACCTGTCTCAACGTTTATTTCTATATTTAAAGTCATAAAATAAATGGTTCCCCCAACCAAAAACGGTTGACATTCTTTGGGTGCGGTTTTAAAGTATTAAGAATGTCAGGCAATATTTTTTTGGGCTGATAAAGTTCGTGGTCTTTTTTATTTTCAAATATTTTAGTTTAATTTATGTTTTTATTTATAAATGGAAATGAAATAAAAAAAAAAAAAACAAAAATTGAATGTTTTAATGGTCAAGCGTGATATAAGAAAAACTAAAACATTAATGCGCTTCAAGCATGTCTATATGATACCCTTCATCATAATATTTTTTAAGGTTTAAATAGATCATAAGAGTTTAACACCAGCCTTAAACGAACTGACAGTCAATTTTGGAATTTTAGATCAATCATGGTCAATCATGATCTTCCAAACATTATTTTTTTTGGGGAATAACTGACTCACCATTCATGTGAATGCTCCATTGGCTTGTGCAGTTAAGATTTTCAAATATTTCGGGGCATGAAATACTTATATGCCAGCAATTTTGGCTTAAAACAGCTTAAATATGATTCAAATTTGCTAGAAAAGGTCATAACTGCCGAAGCCTTAAAAACATTTTACTACAGGGTCAATAAGGTTAATAAGGAGTATAAACTTGACATTAAACGTCGTTTGGCAGAAAAACTACAACAAAAAAATAAAAATAAAATTGTTTGCTTTTGCATCCTCTACCAGATATCACTGGCTTTGGGATGTTTGATTAGGTTAGGTTAGGTTATATGGGTCGCTCGAATTTCGCAACTTCACTCGCATGTCCTCTGACCCATTGTTATACCCTTAACAAAGTCAGACCCATTGAAGAAGCTGAAAAGCCGGACATGGGAGAGTTCCAGAAAAGATCTCCACCTAAAGACTAAAAAATATCACTTTCCTCACTGGAGCCAACCGGTAGCCTTGACAATAATCAGCCTGGACAATGCAATATCCCTAAAATGGTCGAGATCATGAAAGTGACAGCCACCCAAGTGCTTCAGTCTAAGCTCCAATAGAGCAGGAGAGTCGTAGAGAAAGTGTTGTACCGATTCCTCCTCCTTATCATCGTGACAGAGAGCCTTGCAGTAGCGCTCCGACATGCGACTTATTATACATTACCCGAAAGAAGCCCGATCGACCACTTTCTAAGTTTAAGACTTAGTTCTCTCCATAGAAAGAGGAGGTCAAAGCATTCTGGATATTCTACATGATATTCGTGCTCAGTGCCCATTTATCTAACAAAGTCGACGACGCACATAAAGGGGCATACACGTCCACCTGTACCAGAGACAGAGAGAACTTTATAGTAGCGCACTCGTCAGAAAACTCATTTCCTCAGACTTGGAACACCTATCAGTTCGACGTGATATCGCTCCAGCTGGGCCAGTGAGCGAATACAGCTGAGTTGACATTTCGACTTAATATCATACGAGTAGACAGCACTAATTCCGCCGAGACTGTCTACGTAGATACTAAGAGGCCTTGAGGCCTTGGGATTTGGTTCCCGTATACACCTAACGGCCCTATATATAACATAGACCTGCGCCCGAAAAACAGTGCAATCATCGAGTAGTCTGAGATAGACTCTGAGTTTCAGATCATCAAAGTAGAAGCCCGACCATATATCCGTTTCCCCTTTCGAGTCATCGGTATAGACCACGACTGTGTCATCTCGAAGGATATATCCAGCAGCCAACTCAGCCTTTGAAGGTATCCTGCTCTGGTAACTCTACGGAAGTTTAAAGTAAGTATCGCCCAATCTGTCTGATACGTCCGATTTCTCCGCCCACCAGACTCCCTGAGTCATTGATCAGTATTAAACTTTCTTAAGCACGGGACAGTTAGCCTTTGTCCACATGTCTGCAAAAGGTTGAGAAAGGGTGTTTTAAATGTCAGAATTTTAATGTCAGAATATGATTTTCTAGTAATGAAAATGGAACTCAAAGGATTAGAGAAGTCTATTATAGCTTAGCTTTGTTCCAGCAGGATAATTAGCTCGTTCCTCAATGGATAGGAATCTACTCTATAGAGTACTATCTCTATTGTTATGGGCGGTAGTAGCTGAAGACTTGCTTACCATGCTGTCTCATAGATGCGTCGGCGCAATTGATACTCATGACATACTGATGAGAAATATGAGAGGACGTTGTCTTACTTTATGACGACTACTCAAAGCTTGGTGTCAAGTTGGTGCACTCAAGGAGGACCGTTGGAAAAACCTTCAAAGACGGTTTTGGTCCTTTTTTTAACTTGAGATCAGCACTCACGAGATGATCCTTACGCTTGCAGTGCATTGTGCTGGTGCTAGGAAAATAGGTTGTAAGAAGGAGAAAAGAGGAAGTAGCTTTTATGAACGTTAGATATCAATTTAATCATGTTGTAAGTGGCAGTGGTTGAAGATTCTGCCAGGAACAGTGCGACTAAAGTACGAATTCCCTGGATAATCAACTACAAAAGGATGCAATCTACGATAAATACGGGTATTACGAAGGCAGATGTGGTTATTAGGAATTAATACCTTTATTTTGTTAAAATATATTCCGTTATAATATCGATAGGATACCAAAACACACACCAGATATAGCGCCGATACTCTAACGAATTGATAAGTATCTACCGTCATTAATAAGTATGGTCGCCTTCTGCTATACGTGGTTGAGTAGCTCCAACATAGGCTTCGAGGAGCCGGTCCATACGTGAGTATTGTATTCCCTTTTAGGTCGGATAAAAGTCTTGCAATTAGTAGTATGGAGATCGGTTAGGGGGAAGTATTATTTGCACCGTCTTAAAATACCGAGGCACTTGAATACTTGTTTCGACACTCGAAATAAGTGATCATTCCAACGAACGTCAAAATGAATTCTTATGCCAAAAATATGAAGAGCAACGACCTCTATAATATTTGGATTCCCTATTGAAACAGATGACTCGATACCATCATCACCACCACGGAGATTCGACTTATCGTTTGTCTGTATTTCGTTTGTTGGTACGAACATCAACCATTTTTGTGAGATTAAATTCTCGGCAGTAGGACTGTTGGAACTCGTACATCGGTAAAATCTAATAAGACTTCAAAAGGCAAGTCTCATCTCCTAGAGTAGGACATGGGCTCTTTCGCCAAGAATGACGCTATGGATATATACTATCCACTTATGGTGGATAAAACTAAGGAAGCTACCACCACGAATATATTAGGCAAAGTGCAGAGACTTGCCTGTCTCAGTGTAACTGCGGCAATGAGAACATAACTAACAGCGGCATTGGAGGCCTTGATTAGTTTGAAACTACTTCACATTTAGGTTTGTGATGAGGGTGGCTTTGTCTCAGAACAAAGTTTTTAGCCAAAGCCATTCTACGTAGAGCAAGCAAAGTCAAATATTTTCAATGATTCAAAGTGAAAGATAGAAAAATTCACAGACAGACATCTTTGTCGAGTTTAAGGTAAACATTTGTGTTTAATCACAGCAGTACAATACAACAGATAAACGGAAAAAAATAGGGAGATTGAAATTTGGTAAGTAATGGTATTCACTTAATCGATATTTTATTTAAGAGACTGTGTGGACCAAGCTTAGTGCAAATAGAGCTATTGGAAGGAAACTATAGAAAATGCTGAAGTTACAAGAAGGCCATTTAATTAAATTTCATTTTTAGAATTTTGGCTTATATTACAGAGTACGAGATTCACTTAAGTAATCTATTAAAAAAATTATCAATCAATCATTAAAGATAAAGGTGAGGATCTAAGGCTTATACTTTTGAGTGTTACAAATACCAATACACACATTACATACCGCCACTACTGAGTAGTAGTGTATTGCAAAAAGTCTTAATAACCCAGGCACGTTCTTTTGGCATGTTTTGTAACAAATTAAACAAAAAATATAAGAAAAATATGATTTAAAAGCAAAAACAAATAAATTTTATTTTAGAAAAGATATTAATACGGTTGTGTTTCATAACTAAAACAGAACATTTTTTTGTAATCTTGTTTTCCACACTTCAGGTTAAAAAAAAAAAAATAAGACACACGAAAAGCAATACAAATATTTTAATTAAAAGCCATGCTATACTTATACTTACACTTATACTAGTATCCCATAAATATTTAACCCTGCTGTTAGATTTTAAGACCTATGCAAGACCATTGAGACCGTTTGGTCCATAGTAAATATTTTATTAAAATTTTAAGTATTAAAGAAACGCAACTTAAATGGCCTCATAAAGCAATTACTATGATCATTCAAACCGGACACAGTTGTAGGACACTGCGACCCATGGCATCTATCCATCGGTATACATGTTCAAATTGAGCTTAACCAATATTCCTGGTACGGCAGTTAAATCTTGAATCTCCTTCCAAAGCAAAGTTCTATAGTCATGATATCCTAGATATCGTTGGTTTTCAGATATCGGCTATCACCGCATAACTCATAATGGACAGAATAATAGCAGTATTGTCCCTAAAATAATATTCGTCGAGAGGCCGCCCTGTCACACTTTGGCAGCAACTTTCTCCAAGTGCCTTGTCCCCTTAATTTAGACAGCGTGTTCCAATTCCAGTCTAGAATAATTGATAGATACTTAACCTCCTTTTTCAAGAAAGCGTTTGATACCATCAGGCGAACGGCTATATGGAAAGCACTAATAACCAAAGAAGTACCTCAGAAGATAATTCACATAATTGGAGTGATGTATGAGGATGCAGAACTTTCAGTTCTTCACAACGAAACATCAGCCAACCATTCCTCACCAATGCTGGAGTTGAACAAGGATGCCCACTATCACCTCAGCTATTCACCATCGTGCTGGATGACATAATGAGCAAAGTCTGTTCGGAAAGAAGAGGAATCACATGAAGTCTCTCACGTCAACTTGACGACTTGGACTATGTGGATGACATTTGTCTACTCTCGCATAAGATTTCCAATACGCAGTCGAAACTGGAGGACCTGGAAAGATTGGCTCGTAGTGTTGGGCTTGAGATAAATATCAAGAAAACCAAGGCCATGAGAATAAACAACACGAGCACGGAAAACATCATGCTACAGGATCAGCCAGTCGAGTATGTTGATAGCTTCTGCTATCTAGGAAGTACAATGACTACAAACGGTGGCGCAGAAACAGACGTAGATAACAGGCTCAATAAAGCGAGAGCGGCATTTGGACAACTGCAGTCAGTATGGAGAAGCTCACATATATTCAGACGAGCTAAGCTTAGAAGATTTAACTCATGTGTTAAGTTGGTACTGCTGTATGGCAGTGAAACCTGGCTTGTATCGAATAACATTACACAGAAACTCCATGTATTCATTAACAAGTGCCTCAGAATCATATGCAGAATATTCTCGCCTAACGCCATAAGTAACACAGAACTGTGGAGCATGACTAATGAGGAACCCTTTACCGAAACAGATAAGGAAAAGAAAGTGGAGATGGATCGGTCACACCATCCGAAAAAGTCCAGAAAGTATCACTAGAATGTCACTCGAGTGGAATCCTCAAGGCTCAAGAAATCGTAGTCGACCAAAAAACACCTGGAGATACACAATTACCCAAGAACTGAGACAGAACAACCTCAGATGGGAAGAGATAAAATCAACAGCTCTAAACAGTGTTAGATGGAGATACTTTGTGGAAGCCATATGCTTCCAAAAGGAGTAACGGGAAAAAAAACTTAACTTCCTTAGAAAAGTTGAATGTGGTACCTAGAAAAAAACTATAGTCTGCCTAAAAAAGGTAGAACAACCATCTACAATGGATTCACCAAATGTGGTTCTAGAGTACACCAATCTGTCACCTCGTTTAGATAATTCTCATGAGGTCGCAAAAGTACTCTCATATTTCTGAAGGGCTGTCAGAGCAAGTTCTTCAGCACACCCAATCACGCCGAGACCGCTATGAGTCAAGCCATTGACTATAACCGTCCTAACAATAGAAATAGTGCTCCAGCCTGAGGGTTCCCTTTTGACAACATCAGAGATTCCTTAGCATAGAGGGACGAGCCCATGATATTGCCTCCAAAAATGGACTAATACAAGTCATATTTCATTCCAATGATCTATTAATAAAGTCAAGCCTGTATTGTCGCTAAAAAGTGATAAAATAGAACTCTCACCTAAGAGCAATAGCTCGGCTGGTAATAAAGGGTGGTCCAACCATAATGCACGATGTTAATTGTGAGCCACATCTTAATGTCAAGTTTTTTGCCCAACTTAATTTTACATTTCTTTGCTTCAGTCATTTACAAATTTGAGCAGCTAATTAAGATTGTTGGAGTCTTTTATGAAAATGGGCGTTCCAAGCATAATCAATCAAATGTCTCCACACTCATGAGAATTGTGCGCAAATTTTTTCAAACGGGTGTATAGGAAATGTCGAAACAGCTGTGCATGCTAGCCCATTTCGATTTGCGGAAAACACTGCTATTGTTAGCGATAGTGTGGCAGAAGAGCCGTTAAGCAGTTACGGCGAATGGTGCTCGCTATCGCGAGATGACAACGGACTTCTTGTGGGCAGAAATTGATGATATGGATGATATGTGGTTCAAACAGGATAGAGCCACTTGCCACACAACCAACGAAACAATGCCAACGAAACTTTTGCGCGAGAAATTCCATGACCGTGTTATCTAATGTCGTGGCGATGTTAATTGGCTGCCACGATCACGTGATTTGACACCATTGGACTCCTTTCTTTGGAGATATTTAAAACGAAAAGTGTACGTCAATAAGCCAAGAACAATTCAAGAGCTAAAGGATGAGATAATTCCACACATTAACGACATTGAACCTCAATTATGTCTCAGAGTCATTGAAAATATGGACCGACGGATAGAGATATGCCACCAAAGCCGTGGCGAGCATTTGGCCAATATTTTGTTTCACACATAATTGTGATAATTCTGATAATTCTCTGAAAATATTTTCTTTTATTTACAATTAACATCGCGAGTTTTAGTTGGGCCACCCTCTATAACACTATCTATTATATTATATATTTCTAATAAAATAAAAAAAATAAATAAAAAAAATATTGGACCGATTGGTCTGAAATCTAAGATTAGACTATTCTCAATTTTGCTCAGTAATGCTTAATGTGAGACACTTGAAATATTTGATTCATTTGTGTTTCAAAACAATAACACGTGAACCGAAAACACAACTCTGACGATATAAAAAAAAAATTTGGACCAAATGGGCCAAATCTAACAACAGGGTTAAATGTTTGTTTTTTTTTTTAATAATTTTTTATATGGTTTACTGTGTTACACACACACATATATAGGTTTAGTTACACACACTGGCTTATTATAAACAATGCGACGTTTAAAATAGTGAATTCAAAACAAAAGACTTAAGCCACAAACTTGTTGTTACAATTTTATTACTAATTTAGCATAACAATTACCTTTTTTTCCAATCAGATTTTTTTATTTATTTTTTAATTTTCTAATTTCTATAACGATTTTTTATATTTATTTTGTAATCTAAAGCAAAAACAATTTTTATTAACAATTCCAAAGAATGTATATGATGATGATAATTATTAATCACAATGAATTTTTTATTTTTCAAATAGCGAACCTCACCCACATTTGCTATTTATTTGCTTAGAAACTCAAATCAATTTTGTTTACCCTGCACCCTCTATGGCATAAGCTGATGTCTGTATTAAATCTGAAGTTTGTCATACACTAAAGCAACAAAACAGTTATAACCTCTGCCGTGAAGTAAACTATTGAGTTTGCAATTGCTTATTAAAGGACATGGGAAATATCCTTAATGTTCATTTTTATGTGAGCAGTTTAATACACACATTACATACATAATTCGATGGAATTTGAGCAACTGGTCGATTTAAAAAATAATTTTAATTGTAAAAAGCCAGAGTTAATTCTTTTAGCGTTGCTGGGAGCTTTGTGTTGTACCTGCTGTTTTCTGATGTGGTTACCGTTCTCTACACCTGAAAAATTCCATATTTTTTTAGTGATGGTTTGTATTGACTGCCGACTTATTTAAACCAAATTTAGAAACTTCAACAAAAATCATTATTTAATTTGTATGGGACTTACCATGCCTACTAATTCGATTCCGCCCACTTTTCAACTGATGGTTTCTACTATCTAAGTAGTCATTTGAACCAAAGGTAGAACTTTTCATTGTAATCGTTCTCTAGATAGATATTAATTTTGTATGCGAGATGCCACAACCACTTATTCAATTTCGCCATATTTCGATTGATGATGTGTCTTAACCACTGAGTTATTTAGATCAAATTCAGAACCTTCTACTATTACCGTAGTAGGCATATACAAAAATCAATATTTACTTTGTATGGGAGCTGCTACTCCCACTTAACTGAGGATTTGTATTGACCACAAAGTTATTTGATCCAAATTTAGGGACTCTTACTATTACCGTTTTACATATATAGTCATATAAATAAAATCTGTACGAAGGCGGATTGACATTGAAGCTACCTAGCGCTAGATGGCAGCACAAACACAAAAACTTTTTCTTTCTTAGAAATTACGATCTGTCAGTCGTCAGCTCTTAAAACTTTAGCCAAATTCATCGATTACTTTATTTGTTGTAGTCGTTTGAAGTAAGCAACTTTTGTGTTTCTTCGAAAATGGAAAAAAGTGAATTTCGTGTATTATTTGAAAGGCAAAACGGCGAAAGAGACAAAAGAAAAGCTTGAAATTAAAAAGCCGTCAGATTATATGGTAAAATATTGGATTGCTGAATTTAAACGGGGCCGAACAAGCACTGCATTAATACCATCCAGAGGAAGGCCAAAAGAGGTGGTTACTGAAGAAAATATCAAGAAAATCCTCGATATCGCTATAAATGATCGTCGGATCAAAATCCGTGAGATTGCTGAAATGGTAAACATATCATATGAACGTGTGTTCAACATTTTACATGAACATTTGCATATGAAAAAGCTATCGATAAGATGGGTGCCACGTTTGCTCAGTGTTGAACAAAAACGAGTTCGACAGATCACTTCACAGCGGTGTTTGGACATGATAAAGCATAAACCTGCTGATTTTTGACGTAGATTAATAACTGTTGATGAAACGTGGATCCACCACTACACACCTGAAACCAAAAGTCAATCGAATCAATGGATGGAAGCTGGTGGAAACACTCCGAAGAAGGCGAAGACAGCGAATTCGGTTGGCAAGGTTATGGCCACTGTATTTTGTGATGCACACGGAATATTGCTCATCGATTATCTTGAAAAGGGATCCACAATCACAGGAGAGTATTATCGTGAATTATTGGATCAATTGGTTGATACAATCAAGGAAAAACGACCACATTTAAACAAGAAAAAAGTGCTCTTTCTTCAAGACAACGCACCGGTTCACACAGCATTAGTTACGATGCTAAAACTACGAGAAATCCACTTTGAATCGATCATTTGATCATCCACCTTATAGTCCAGGTTTAGCCCCTAATGACTTTATCCTGTTTCCAAACTTGTAAAAATGGCTCACGAGAAAAAGATTCATTTCAAACGAAGAAGTGATTATCGAAACTAATACGTATTTTGAGGAGTTCCCAAAATCGTATTATTCAGATGGAAAATCGTCTTACTAAGTGTATTGAGCTAAAAGGAGACTATGTTGAGAAATGAATGGTTTTTGAAAAAAAAAATGTTTTTTTCCTACTTAGGTAGCTTCAATATCAATCCGCGCTCGTATATAGGCGTGGCAGTAGCTCCAGGAATACGGGTTATATTGAAAAATGATATTAGAATGACTTAAAGCCGATATAATTTAGAATTTTTGAACATATGGCGTAACGAAATCGAATAAGTCTTTTTCAAGTTATCATAAGATATATGATCTCACACTTTAGAAGAACAATTCTAAAAAAAAACTTATCTATAGAATCTGAAATGCTGATGTTTTTTGAAGTTAGGCGACCATAGCGCATCGAAGACAATATTTTAAAAAATCAAAGCTGTTATTGCTTGTTGCATAGTGTAATTAGAATATAGTCTAATTTTGATTATCTTGTAATCCAAATCTTAATAAAATTAAGAAATATTGTTTTAATATCAATGAAACGGGCATTGTTGGGTAGAAAGTTTTAGGACATTAAGGTTTAAATATGATTTCTTCCATCTGGAACACCAAGTTTCACCAACTTTTCGCAGCACATGCGGCCGTATTTCGCAAATAGCTTTTCGAATGTTGATTTCCAGGTGTTCAATTCTCACTGGTTTATTGACGTAGACAAGTGACTTTACGTAGCCTCAAAGAAAATAATCTTATGGGGTTAAATCACACGATCAATTTAGCGCTCGATATCTGGCATTTATCAAGCAAGATTAATGCCAGCTAATTGAGCGTATACCGTTCACCATTGACAGTCACATTCTGATCGTCATTGTTTTTGTAGGACACCGCCAGCCCATAAAGAGCACCAAGCAATAAACCATTTTCTGGATTACTGCTGGGTATCATAGTGGGATTAATACTGGACCCAGGTGGGCTGGACGTGTCTGGCTACCCGTCGTAACTAACTAACTAACTAACTATACATAAACCCTGAACTTTCATTTACAAAGTAGTTGTTTAAAAACCTTAGATATTAAAAAATAGAAACACGTTTTTACAAAAATTTTTCTTATCTTATCTTTATCTTTAAGAAATAAAAAAGAACAAAAAGCCGACACAGTTCAACATATTAATTGTTTGTGAAAAACAATTAAAACAATTTTGTGCGAGTAAGTAGGTGTCTTTAGTTCAATAATTCAAAAACTTAAAATAAAAATGAATGATGACTAAAAAAGACACAAAGAATATTAACTACAAGAGATATATACAAATCACGACAGTAGTCGTGTTTAACTTTTTAGGTTTTTCTTAAAAAAAGAAAAAAAAATCATGTTTTTATTTTCAAGATAGTAAACAAACAAAAAATGTCAAATATCACAAGCGGCATATGCTTTTGAAATTTTAATGAAATTGAAACTTGATTTTTAAATAATAAAACAAACAAAAAGAAATAAAAACTTGTAAATAAAAAAAAAAATAAGTCTTCAGTAGTTGCAAAAAAAAAAGAAAAAAACTGGTGAACAAAATTTTAAAAATTAATTATCTAATAAATATTTTTTGTTACGCCATAATAAACGAACTATTGAGTGTGTGTAAGGATGTCCCAAAACTAAAGTAAAATTTGAATTACACAGTTTTTAGTTTTTTGATTGTTATTTTTTATTGAATCATAAAGTTTAGAGAGAGGACAGGGTTATTCATGGCTTTGCATGCACATACGCACTCGTTTGTCGACATTTTCCATAACCATTTTCCATAAATGTGGCTGAATTTCGTTAATGCAGCGTTAAATCTCTTTTTTTGATGAGTGGACGGTTGTGGCAAAAACCTGGATGTTTTTTAAAAGCCCAACCTACCGGCTTTTATTGGGGTCGTTCAAGTCGACAATATATTTTATTTGCTTATACATACAATCACGTTGTTTAAGTATTTACAGTGCAATTTTGAACTCTTGGTGGGATCAAGGCGGCATTGTGTACATTGAGCCGCTAAAACGTGATACGTGTTTTGTGCAGGCAGAGATTGGGTCTTAATATATGCCATATTAATGCGCAAAGTTTGCATAACAAAATGGATGAATTTCCTTTCCTTTTCGAAAACTCTGGCGTAGATAATATATGTGTGTCTGAGACATGGTTTGACCCTGATGTTTTTTAGCTCGATTTTTAATTTAAGCACCTTTAGACTATTTAGATGTGGTCGAAGATCTCATGCTGGCGGTGTTGCGATTTACGTGAGAAACGGTACAAGGGGTCCGCCATCTAACGTGTTTTTTTCAACTAGTGCTGATTTGACAGATAATTAGTTTTATACTTCCGCTGAACGAATATTGTTGTGTATATGCTTGAACAACGCTGGGAATCTGGGCCTGCAATCGACTTACAGAAGATGCCAATTTTGCAAAAAAAAAATCATCTTTTCAGATGAAGCTCATTTTGATCAAAAAAGCAAAATTGTCGCATTTGGAGCACAGAAAACCCGCACGCATACATTGAAAAGCCGATACACCCCATACGAGTCACTCTTTGGTGCGGAATTTGGTCCAGAGGCATAATTGGGCCTTTTTTCTTCGAAAATGAGCAGGGAGTGGCCGTTACAGTCAATGGCGATCGTTATCGGGCCATGTTGAACGAATTTTTGTCTACAAAAATTGAAGAGGAGGATATTAGTAACATTTGGTTTCAACAGGACGGCGCCACGTGCCACACAGCCGAAGCTACACTCGATGTTTTGCGCCCTGTTTTTGAAGATCGCATTATCAGCCGCAGAGCTGATGTCGTTTGGCCACCTCGGAGCTGCGATTTGCCACCGTTGGACTATTATTTGTGGGGTGCCGTCAGAGATAAGTGTTACGCCAACAAGCCAGAGACGCTCTAAAGGACAATATTCGTGAAGCTATTGATGAAATACAGCTGCACACAATCGATAATGTGCTTAAAAATTGGACTGATCGTGTAGGCTACTGCATGGCCAGCCGAGGAGCCATTTGAATGAAATTATTTTCCATTATTAACCGCAAGGACGATTTTAATTCTATACCCACTCACTTTGGTAATACTAGAGATATTCTGATAGATATTATTCGTAAGCAATGTAAATAAAATTTTACTTTATGACCAACTTACAGCTTCATGTCCTTCGAGACATGATCTTTTGTTTGTATCGATGGATTTTCAATGTCATACTTATCATGATGTTATACGGTTCTATGATTTCAAGAGTCTGAACTACAATGTGCTTGAAAGTGAGTTGAGGAGAATTGATTTCGGCGCCATTTACTTCATGCCTAATATTGACGAACAGTTAGATTTTTTCGAAAGTAACCTGAATAACAATCTTGAAATCTGTGTACCTGTGAAAACTATTGCAATGAGGGATAGAATTAAGCCTTGGCTTAATAGTGACATTAAACGTGCAATAAAAGGGAGAGATTTGCTGTTCAATCGTTGGAAGCGATTTAGGACTGAAGCGCTGCATGGGGTGTATTGCCTTGTCAGGTTATATTACTCCTCTGTCTTTGATTCAGCTATAGGATCTAGGAAAACTTAAGGAACTATACGTGACATTGGTATAAATAGGGGAAGTGTTATGCAAGCTGATACAATTGATATTGATGTTCTTAACCGGAAATTTACTTCTTTGACTGATTTGCTCATAAATATAGTCTTCTACCGGAATCAGTCTGACTCTCTCGGATCAAATTCGTTTAATATTGAATGTGTCAATGAACATGAAGTTTTTCTTAGTTGCTTGTCTATCAAATCTAATTCAATTGGTATGGACAAGATTCAGCCCCAATTTATAAGGATACTGTTACCTTTTTTGTTACCTTTTATTACTTATATATTTAATACTATAATAACTAAATGCGTTTTACCTAGGAACTGGAAGCATGCAAAGATCATTCCTGTTCCTAAGACCACCAATGATTATCGACCTATTGCTATACTTCCTTATTTGTCTAAAGTGTTTGAAAAATAATAGCCTTCTTACAGAAAGACAGTCTGGCTCTCGACCGAAACACAGCAGTACTACTGCTTTATTGGATGTATCTGAGGAAATACGAAGATACGCTGATCAAGGGGACATTACTTTTTTAGTTCTTCTAGACCATTCCAAAGCGTTCGTTATGGACCACCATGAAACACTTTTGTGTAAAGTTGTGAAATTTGTTTAACTTTTCCCATACAACCACCATACATCAAACAGTTTTTTCTAGAAATAAGTTTTCCTGTCCATTGCATGTCTCAAGGGGTGTGCCACAGGGCTATATTTTCGGTCCACTTCTCTTCAGTATTTATATTAACGATTTAGTTGAACATTTGTTGTTTTGTAAGATACATTTGCCTGCCGATGATGTACAAATTTACACAGGAGCTGAAAGAGGTAATCTGGATGAATAATCTTGAGAGGGTCCACAACTGGGCTAGTGCGAATGGTCTTTGCATCAATCCCTCGAAATCTAAATGCTTAGTGTTAACTCCCAGATCTATTAAATTACCAGAGCAACCTGTGATAACCTTGTGCGACCAGCAACTAGAGATCGTTAAATCTACTAAAAATCTTGGGATTATTTTCAACGATAACCTGACATGGAAGGATCATGTAAATTATGCCTTAAGTAGAACTTTTCCTATGTTGAGAAATTTGTGGAGAACTCAGTACTTTACACAACTGAGAGTTCGTATGTTACTCGCTAAGACATATCTAATTCTAGTATTACTATATGGGTGTGAAATATTTGCATCTTGCGACTCTGCTAGCCTAAGAAGGTTGAATGTGGCTTTCAATAGTAAGATATGCTTATGGATTATCAAGATAGGACCATGTATCTGCTCTTGGGAAAACCTTTTATGGTGTGCCAATTGGCGATCTGTTGATAATAAGAGTTCTTATACACTTACACAGGATTATTAATTCGCGTGAACCGAAACACCTCTATGAAACATTGTCGTTTAGTCGCTCGCTGAGACTGAATGGTCTTATCCAGTTTAGGCATCGTTCTCTCATATCTGAATGATCGTTTTTCATCTTTTCTATACGTCTTTGAAATACATTATTTGGAATGCATTATAAGAATAACGGCCGGAATATAAAGACAGACGTGGTTAAGTTATTCTTTTGCATGATAACATCGGACCTCATGTCGCTAAAGATCAAAAAAATTATTAGAAACGATCAAATGCCGCATTCGTTGTATTCTCCGAACACTGCTGCGTCGGCTGTTGCGTCGGATTCAGTATACTCCCTCCTCTTTATACGGGCTTTCTGAACATGGCATTTGAATTGTGAAACACACTCGCTTTAAGCGCCATTTATTCCGTTCTACAGTTAAAAAAACGTTTAAAAAAAGTAAGGGAAGCAAACGCAATACATAAACTCTCTCTCCCGTTTAAAGGCATTTCGATTTACGGCCTGCATTTTCAGAAACTATCTAGGCCGCATAAAGAGGTATGTCACCGAATCATTTCCTTTGAAGAAATATAAAATCGGCTTCAAAGAAGAGAAGTTCTTCGAAGACGGGACTTGGAAATTGGCTCAGAGGTGGAGAAACGATGTAAGCAGTGATCTGATAGATTTGTTATTTCATTATCTTTCTGAGCTCAAAAACAGAAGAAATAAACTTGTAGTTCCAATACGTAAATTACACCTATTTTTGTTGTAAATAAACTGTGAAAATCCGGGTTTTATTCGTTTACCTAATGGGTAACCAACCCCAGCTTGCTAACATAGACCTTCGAGTTCAAACAAACCCATAAAAGTAAATCTAATGGTGTACACGAAAAGTGTACGAGAGAGTACATGACCTAGACATGTCTCAAGCAGTCGACTTGTTTCACGGGCTGTATGGCATGTGGCGATGTCCTGTTGAAACCACATATCGGCCACATCAATATCATCCAATTTCGGCAGAAAGTCGAAATATCGAGCACTAGCAATAATCACTGCTTGACCAGCCTCATTTTCAAAAATGTATGGCCCAATTATACCTCCGCACCAAACAGTTACACGTTGTGTATGCATTTGTTTTTCGACAGTAACATGTGGGTTTTCACAACCCCAAAAGCGTCAATTTTGGCGATTAACAAAGACTTCTTGGTGAAAATGTGCTTCGAAAAATAAGCATCCATTTGTTGATGTTCAGTAGTCCATTCAACGAACTCTCTTCGCTGTGCAGGGTCACAAGGTTTCAGTTGTTGTGTTTATTGAATTTTGTTAGCATGGAGGCACAGCAATTCTTGTCTCACGTACTGCTTCGATATTGACATTTTGAAAGGCTTGTTTATCGACAACCAGTGTGTTTGACTTCTCCCTGTATTTTTCAATTAATTTCTTCACAGTTAACGAAATTAAAACACTATTCCGACCATAGTTTGTATGAAATTTTCCAACTGCGGCTGCCAAGCTTTCATAATTTTTGAAATATTGTTCAATAAAAAAGACAAGTTGTTTTATCGTGTAACGTTCCACTTTTATTAACTCTAAACAGTCAGCTGACGAATTGTTGTTTAAATCTTGAGCCAATTTTGGGATACCTGTTGTGTATGCATGTTTGTTTATTTGGCCTCGTAGCCAGCTAAGCAGCCTGTATGTCTGAGAGGAACTAAGCGCTATATAAATGGTAGCAGTAACAGGCTTTAAATTTAATCCAAGTGGCTCCATAGTTATCTTGAGTGCGGTTAAAGCTAAAGTATCTGAATTTGGTCTAAATGACTTCATACTCAATATATGTCATCAGTCCAAAAGTGGGCGGAAATGGACATGGTACTTCCCATACAAAATAAATATTGTTTTTAGTATATCTTGAGAGCGGTAATAGTAGAAGTTTCTAAATTTGGTTCAAGCAGTGAGTTACTGAACTGGCTGAAATTGGATAAGTGAGTGTGAAAAATAAAATTTTGTATATATGAAGCACGGCAACAGTTGAAGCTTCATTAGTTGTCCATTTCAGCCAGAAAGCAGTTAAAGCTTAAAGTTCAAAACTTATCTATCGGGTGTTTTTTGGTCAGCCGTGGCGGCCACTTGGCCGAAATCATATTTAAACATTGCTGTCATCAAATTTTTTACCCAACAAAGCTCCTTTCATTGAATTTAATTTTTTTTTTTTTGTTTTGTAACTATTTAAACTTGTAAACGTATAACTGTAAAAAAAAAACAGCCGAAGTATATAAAATTTTATTTTTCTTAAGCAAACAAATAACACCCCCGACGTTTTCCTCACTACACAATCTGAAAAGTAAGTAGTTGAGGTCATTGTACCTCTCGGAAATTTGGATCACTGTAGTATTTCTGCCTCTTTCCCGTTCTCCACTTTTCGCAACGCTTTACATACAGGTACGAAGCGCTTCGTTTTCAATTACGGGAAAGCTTGATGGGCTGAGCTTAACGATTTCTGCGGGCATTTCAATTGGAAACTTTGTTTCCTTGATTTTGACGTGAATGCCATAGCCAAAATGTTTGTTAATGTAATAAAGCTAGAGATGGATAATTTCACCCCATCCAGAAAGCTTCCGATTAAATCAAGTAATAAATCTTGGTTTAATCAGACGTGCAAGCTTGCAGTCAGAAATTGGCGTAATAATAAATGCGATCGTACTGATTCGCTACGCAAACAGGCGAGATCTTCGTGTGCCGCAGTACTTAGGTGCGAGAAGTCTCTATACGAACAGCGCCTACGTGCTAAAGTTCTTACTTTTCCGCGGGGAAATAAGAGCTTTTGGTCATTCATTAAAAGGCTTAAGAACAGCGCTAGTTCGGTTCCAGTACTTATAGAGGATGACCAAACATTCACTAACCCGGTTGATAAGGCAAACCTATTGGCTGAAATGTTTTCAGGTAATTCGAACTTGCCGAAGAGCGTTCAACCACTGCCCGAACTTCAAAGAGTATCAGTAACTATGCCTTAACAGAGTACAGTTAAAAGGGTTCTTGCAAATCTTAACGTTAATAAGCCTTCTGGGCCGGATGCCATTCCAGCGCTGGTCCCGAAGCAGTGCTCTTCGACGCTTGCGCGTCTATTGGCTAATCTTTTCAGTGCATCCTATTGTGCGGGTATTTTTCCATCCTGCTAGAAGATTGCCAATGTAACACCAACTCCTAAAAGGGGTGAGGCTAGTAACCCTGAAAACTACCGTCCAATAGCAGTTTGTTCGGCACTTTCCAAAGTTATGGAGACTATGATTAATCATCACCTTGTGAAATATTTAGAGTCCAACAATTTGATGAGCGATCGCCAATATGGTTTCCGTAAAAGTCGTCTACTGGTGATCTGCTGACGTTACTCTCTAAAGGGTGGAACAGGTGCATTCATGGATTTGGTGAGAGTAAGGTTGTGGCCCTGGATATTGCTAAGCGAGGCATGAGGCTCTCATATCCAAACATATTGCCTTTGGTGTCGGCAGTCACTTTTGTCGATTCATATCGAGCTTTCTTAGAAATCGCATTATAAGAGTGATTATAGACGGGATTTCATCCGACGAGTTCAGGATAAATTCAGGGATACCGCAAGGCTCTGTTCTTTCTCCAACTCTATTTCTAATATTTCCTAATGACTGTTTTTTTCTCAATTCTAATCCTATTTACTCCCTTGCATATGACAGCAACATTTGTCATTCATGTTCTTTTGATCGTATGTCGAACCTTTTGGAGATTGGGGCGAAAAGGCGGAATATGAACGAAAATTTCTGAGTGGGGTCGCGTAAACGGGGTCGACTTTAATGCGCGCAAAATCCAATGTTGCTTTCTGACACACAGACTTGGCGTGTTGTCATTTGTATCTATGGGTAATGTAGATATTGAGGAATCAGATGCTCTTGATGTTCTGGGCATGAGAATTCACTGTGACGTTTGTTGGAACGAGCACATATTTCGAGTGTCAAAGGAAGCATTCTAGTGTCTCGGCTTCTTAAGATGGTGTAAGAATTACTTCACTCCATCTGATCCCCTTAATATTTACTAGACTTATATCCGACCCAAATTGGAATACAACTCTCATGTATGGGCTGATGCTTTAAAGTCTATTTTGGAGCTTCTCGATCGCGTACAGGAGAGGGCGAAGATTCTTATTAATGACGGTAGGGTAGCCAACTTCATCGATTCATTAGAGCATCGTCGCAATGCGGCGAGTGTTTCATTGTTCTATCGGTACTATAACGGAATGTGTTCTGACAAAATTAAGGAACTAATTTCTGGTAATCATATATTTTTACGTAGTACTCGTATTTCTCGTAGGGCTCATCCCTTTGTAGTTGATTGTGCAGTAAATCGCACAACGGATTATAGGGAGAATTCGCCCTTGGGTCGAACTATTCGTTTGTGGAACAATCTTCCTGCGAATGTCTTCCCTGCCACTTACAACATGGGCAAATTTAAATCGAAAGTCCATAAGCACTACTCCTTCTATTCTCCTTCCCACAACCTACTTTCCTAGTACCAGCACAATGCACTGCATGAGTAGGGGTTATCCCCTGAGTGCTGGTCTTATTGAAAAAAAATTGAAATTAAACTGAAATAGAAGATCAACGTTTAACAAAAATATAACATTTATATCCTCAAAAAAGATTTTCCCAAGAAAAAATTCTTTTGAAATGTTTTTATTTTGTGCAATACAAATGAAGAAGAAACCTTCAACTTTTATAAAAAATGAAATAAAAAAATGAATAAAAAAATAAAAATAATTGTAAAATTGTTCGACAACATTATCAGCAAGAATTTGTAAAAAAAAAACAAAAATCTTAAAGAGGGGCGTCATAAGGACACCCAACAGGTTACAATAAAAAAGAGATATAAACACAACATGTCATAGCTACTAAGTAGAAACTCTAGTGGAAGAAGTTACCAGCAACAAATAGTCGTGGCCATACCGTAACACTAGTTGATAATATTGCTACCCTAACTAAGCCTCCATTAAGACCCGCAGAAAATAATTAGGTATTCTCAGAATCTAGATAATGCAGCCGGACGCCTGTTTGAAACAATGGAAACATAAAGCTTAACGAGCAAATGTGTAAACACATATCATGTACACAACCTAAGGAGTCATGGCCCACTTGTTCAAATAAACAACCAAATTATCCACCAGAGTTCTGAAAATAAATATTTGGAAATACAACTTGACCGCCAGCTAGCATGCAAAATCCACACAGATGTCAAGTTGGTGTGGATAAAATTGAATAAAACCTCGACGGTCTTTAGCTTGGACTGCAAGCTGCTTCTTAATAAAGCGATTTTAAAACCATTTTGATTTCATGCATTGATCGGTTTCAAAGTCGCCAAAATAGAATTTTTTTTCCTCCGCAAAGCATCTATTGTTTTGTTTTAGTTTCTTTAATCAATATGATAGTTCAAGCTAAAGAGATGATTAATCCACTGTAGCTTCCTCAATATGACTTTTTTGTGTGTAGTGTGGATGATCCTTGCTAACTGGTGGTGATCTTTACTGTAGCATTGTAATTTTTCCCAGTAGGTGGCGCGATTTTCCTGATCATTCGTCTGATGTTTGTCATCATCGCCAGAGGTATGAGGGAAGGGTCAGGGGGTCTTTTCGATAAAGAATGTACAAGGATCTGGTTGGTAGGTAAAGGAAGGACTCACGTCGACATGATTGACCCGTTGTGATATCACAATGAATCATACCTCTCGTGATAAAGCCTGCAAATTTTCCAATTTCCATTAACGAAAGTTTAGAGAGCTTAGTTGCGTGGTAGAAGCCCAAGTGCCTTCTCCTCCTGCTACACAACGACGTGAGGAATCCTTTCCTCTTACTCTTCGTTCTTGCAGCTTTTGCAGAAGTCATTGGCCAAGTGTTTCAGCTCGCTCCTGTCTAGCATTAGTGCCTAGTATGGAATTTCCAGTAATGACACAAACAATAACGCTGAGAGTGTTTCTTTGGAGGTTTAGCAAATTTTTCGTGCTCTTTTGAAACAGCTTTGGCCAGATTTGCTGTCTTGCCTTGCTTATGGTCAGTTCATTAGCCTTAAAGTTCCCCAATATATCACTGTGACCCGGTATCCAAATATTATGAAAGTTGTACTGCCCAGGCATATGGTTGAATAATCTGCGGTAATAACAGTTTTCGAGGTCATATTGTGAGATCCCTGAGCTTTCGCAACCGTTTGGCTATCCAACAGTGTGCAAATATGCATCTTTCTTGGAGTCACTGTACTTTACAATAACACTATGCAACAAGCTAAAACGACAGTAAATTTTTTTCCATCTGTTGCATAATATATTCATCAAATCAACTCTTATGGCCGATAATTCCAACTGCAAAACGCTACAGTGATCTGGTAGCCTTATCGAAAAAGCTAACTTCACCAATTCCGAAAAGACACTTTCATCCAGTTTTGGGGCTTCCGTAATATCGCTTCAGAGTCATTAACGAGGTGCGCCCATCCGTTTCTTACTTTCCAGAATCGAAGTGCTGAACTTCAATGAGAAATCATAGTGTGGTATTACGTAGTCAATATTATTAAAAGATAACAATTTTGTCTGAATCTTCGAATAATCCACATTCAATCTGTACTATTATTCAATCTCCCATAGGCTGAATCGTGCTAGTCCTGCCTCCCACCAAACAGGTCATTCGCATTTCAAGATGATCGTGGACATTATTAAAGAGATAATCACTAAGTATCCTGGGACGTACATATTTTGCTGACCAGCATCCATTGTTTATTTTCTTTTATTGAAAACTGCTTCAAAAATATATTACAAAAACAGTAACATTGGCACTTACCAAATTCCAGCTCCCCGCTAACAACGCTTGGCAAAAACATGTGTTTCCAGAAAGAAAAAAGGTCTAGTATTTTACACAAATTCCCACCTTAAGCTTTTGTTTTGTGGCAACAATTAGTCTTTCTGTTTTTCTGTGTAAACAACAGCAACAATTGCTGCTTGCTAGCTTACTTGCTGCTAAAATCCAAATCGATTTTCAAGTTCCTCGCTCTCTATCTCTCTCTGTCTAACAATGCCACCGCCTACTGCAAATATTTGTTCGATTCTTTTCAAGTTGATCAGTAGTTTTCTGGTATTTGTACTGCGCATAGTATTAAACGGATGACCCTGCTAAACCCTTGTCGTTTGTCTAGGGCATGCATACTACATATTCCTGCTTATGTTGCAACATGTTTTAGTGTTACAATGTAATATTGGCAATACTATGTGTGCGTTTAAATGGTGGATATAAATGCTTTTGGTAACAAAGTCTATAGACAATACAAGGACAGACAGACAGACAGCCAGACGGACAGACAAATTAATGGCCAAGTTTTTTTTGCATTGCATTTAAACGAATTGGGGGCTTTTAAAAAGAAAATGTGGCGAATGTTTCTTTTTTTTCGTTTCATTTCGTTTTCCTTTCTTATTGATGTGTGATGCCTAAGCATAGATATCGAAATGCAATTAAAGCACATTTTAAGCCCAAAAAAGAAGAGCATAATAACAAGAACAACTACAATAGGTAACAATAACAACATTATCATCATCTTCAACAAAAACTTTAGCCACATGTGCGCACAACCACAACCACCACCACCAACCACCAACGACCATCATCCACACACAAATATTTCATGGTTATAAACAATAACCCAGCGGCCAAAAATTTCTTTAAAATTCGTTCAAGAAAATAAGTGCCATATACACCGAACTAGTATTTATATCTGAATATGGTTTGCATGCGATCAAATACTGCTGCGGTATTGTCGCATGTCATGTAAATACTTTGTTGCGTTATGTTTACGACAGTAGCACCTCAGGCGGGCTGGCTGGCAGGCTGTCTTGTCTTGTTGCATAAAGAAATTAAGTTTAACTTGACCATTATGCAACGCCACATTATGTCTAGTTTTGTGTTGGCAAAAGCGGAGATTTTATTGCCATCACAAGTGGCTAACATTTTGCCTAGCGATGCTAACTTAAGTAGAAAAAGAAAAAGACTTATCGGCGAAATAAATAATAACTTTGTAAAGATTTATTTAAGAAACAGGAAAACGAGGTTTGTTCGAATAATGAAATACAACTTCTCGCTCAGTTCCTTTAAGGAACTTAGCCGCTTCGGCAACAGTCTTAAGGGTTGGTTTTTGTAGCGTAGCTCATGAAAATTTCTATGAATTTTTGTAAGTTATGGCATATCGATTACGTTTTTTTCATATCTCTGCAATTACGAGTATAAGAACCCATCAAGGGTTTCATGACGTACATAGTTAATAGTTCATTTAATCTACTAAGTCGTCAATTTAGAAAGACCCGAAGAGAGTTTATAACTTTACATGATTACTTATAGTAAGAAATGGTGCATTTAATGCAGTAATGACGTGTGCTTTCCTCCATTTTGAATTAAGAAGTGCTCCCTGCTTAGTAATCTCCTTCACATATTAGGTTTTAAAAAAAGTACGAGTATTTGCGGTTTTCCATAACCAGAAGGTGTTAATGCCCATTTATTGGCCGACAGTATTTCGATTCGATTCAAATGCACATGTATCTGAAAGCTGCGAATTTAGATTATACACATACATACATACGTGATACCCGCGACATCACAAGTCGGACAAGGTGGACTTCTCTCAGTCAATGCGCTGCATCTGATTCTATTTTTAGACTCGTTGAAAGTGACCTACCACGGCATTAGTTAAAGAAGTCTTTCATAGCGTAAATACTCATAACTAGTCGCTAGCAATGCTATGAGGTGATACCGCTGTTGAAAATTATCTGATGGTCTGGTCTGGTATTGAACCGAGGACCTCTTGTTTGGCAGGCAGGTGTTCTACCTACCATACCACAGCGGCACATGATTTTAGGTTATATTTTTGTGTAAAATTTAATTTTATCCCTGAACTTCTCATAGGGACATATGGCTTCTACAATGCATCTTTTCCTTGTTCTAGTTTATTCGTAATCACTTTGATCTTAGAAGTAAGCAGGTGATTGACCTACTGTAGCAGGTATCTAGATGTTCGTGTTATCATCTATCGTTGCCTAGAAACAGTTTTCTCTTTAGTGGGGGTTCAAAGCTTGCTGTCGCTATTCATTATAAACTTCTAACTTTTCCTGTTTTTCCTAGAGGTGAAGTTGCTGACCCTTCCGATGATTATTTGCAGTTGATGTTCTTTGTCTTTTCTCTCCGGAAATACAAAGGGTCTTAAAGACTTTTAATTTTTTTTAAATGTTATTTCGGGTGTTTTTTTTAAAGGTTCATAATTTTGAGTTGGCAACACTGCTTTATTTGACAACCGATGTAACCGCTGATAGTTACTTTTTGCTTAACTTGGTTTGTCATTATGGCTAGACTAACACCAGAGCAACGCTTGTAAATTGTTGTAATTTGAGAACTGAATTTCCATTCAAAATTTTGTTCTCCGATGAAGCCTATTTGTGGTTGAATGGATATGTCAATAAACAACCAGAAAAACTGACTGTTTGGTGTGCTTTATGGGCTGGTGGAATCATTGGTCCGTACATCTTTAAAAACGATGCTGGTCAGAAGATTATAGTTAATGGTGACTGCTATAGAGCCTTGATTCCAGACTTTTTCGTTCATCAATTGAACAACCATAATGTTCCCGCTGTGGTTTCAACATGTCACACAGCTCGTGCTACAATTTATTTATTGAAGGAAATGTTTGGTAGCCGCTTAGTTTTACGTTTCAGACCCGTGAATTGGCCCCCGATTTCGGGCGATTTAACGCCACTAGACTATTTTCTGTGGGATTATGTGCAGTCGCTAGTCAAAGCCGATAAGCTCGAAACAATTGACCACTAAGAATACAACATTCCCCGCGTTATTGCCTATGCACTGCCACAAATCTTGAAAAAAGTCTTCGACCTCCAGATTAGACTACGTTCGTGGCGGTCATATGCAAGAAATCATATTTAAATCATAATGCCAGATGATTATCTTTCGAATAAAGTGAATTAAAAAAATGTATTTTTGTTTTATTCCATTTCAAAGTTCTATACTTCTATAAAAAAACACCCTTTATGACAGTTTGTGAGCAAAAACTATAGCAATTCTGAAACGAATTTTACTAATGCTCAGAATTTTTTAAAAACCCAAATGCGACTTAAAACGAATTTAATTGATTTCTCTTCCACACAACAAAACACGTCAAGTGCAGAACAGAAATAAATTTGGCGATTTAAAATTGAGCGGTTGTCAGAACATGCCCGACGTCTTCACGGATTTTATTTTCTTGTATATTAAAGAAGATTTCAAAATAATAAAGTATCACACACACCGAAAAAAGAACTCAGTGTTAATCAATATGAAAAATTAGTGGGTTTAGTCGTTGTATACTTCTAGTACTGTCAGGGAAAAAGTATAATTTGCATAGTTAAGTTTTTAATGCATTTTAACGCTGCCGTCTGTCCACGCTCTTCTTTCAGCTCCGACCACTTCGTATTACTTCATCATCAAGTTGACATCACCAAGTGAGCGACGGACGGCCAATTCTTCATGTGTTGCACAGGGAATTCCATTCAATAACGGCTCTGGCAGTTTTACCTTGAGGTCGAAGCAGTATGTGTCCAATCCAGTGCCATTTGCGGTAAGTATCTCGATATAAATTGGTCGCCGATCGGCATAGAACCAAAGTTACCTATTGGATATAATGCTTAGCCAAAATATTCAGAAAATCCTAGGCAGTGGTTAACCAGTACTTGGATGGCATTTATATCGTGAGGTGTCAAAATCCAAGATTCGCAGGAGTACAGAAGAATTAGAACCGAGATAGCAAAGATGTCGCGCTTTACCTTGCTCTTATGTGTATTTTGTTCTAAATCTAGTTTTTGCAGTTTTGGTTTCGAAGAATTTCAATTCAGCTGACATATAGCGATGACTATGCGATAAGAGGGAAATGTCAACTGCGTATTTCGATTGAATACCGTCTTTGCCTGAGTAGCGTTATGTACTATAATATTGTTAGGAAAATGAAAATGCTGAAGAGGAAATGCACCACATCAGAAATTTATTGTGGGATTTTAGCTATGGAATTTATTGGTTTGTGTCGGGGCTTGCCATTGTTGCCATAATTACCTTTACTAATTTAAGTGTGCTGCCGCCTGCATGCGTAACGGTGTTGCCAGTTCGATTCTTTTTGGGGTATTTTGGTTTTATACTATTTGAATTTGCCGTACATATATCGAAATTTGTAGCAACTACAAGAACATTCGAAATTGATAATAAAATGCTATAAAAGGTGGCGAATTGTGGTTGGAGTTAGTTAGTTATCATTTGGCTGTCACAAAGTAAAGTCTGTTTAGACGCAAAAAAGTGTTGTAAAAGCGAATTTGCTGTATTTAAACAACGTGAATAAAAGTAACATTGGAATTAATAAAGACCATACGAACAACAACAAATTAGAGTTTCTATGAATTTTAGCGCCATATAAACGAACTCAAACGTTTTAAAAAATTTACAACGTGATATTATCAAGTAAAGAGAAGAAGGAGAAGATATATAAGAAAAGAAGAAGAAGAAATTCAACACGTCCCTGAGGAACACTCGACATTTAGCATCACACTAAAGAGTTGAAATAGCATAGTTATCTCCGGTGGTCTAGTGTGTCGGAAGCTTTTTTGAAGTCTATAAAAACCAATTAAAGGGGAGCTGGCCATTTCGCCGACTCCTCCATAAATACTATAGATGTATTAATATGGTGGACACAAAATTTTTAAGGACAGAAGACAGCCTGTTTGGCTCTTAGATCTTTCAATACAACGTCTGAAATTATTATTCGTTCCATTACATAACCTTATTCAATGATATAGCGAATACTGCTGAAGCGAACCTAGATCTGAAGAGCTTGAAAGCTTTATAAGATAAGATAAGGTTTTTTAAACAAATAAACAAAAACTAAACAAAAATGAGATGTAGAACCATTTTAAATTAACGTGAAATTGCATGTTATTGTGCCGCTGTGGTACGGTAGGTAAGAAATACGCCTACCAAACAGAAGGTCGTCGATTCAATACCAGGTCAGATAATCTTAAAAAAGAAAAAAGTTTTTCGGCAGCGGTATCACCTCATAGCATTAGCTAGTAACTGGTTATGAGCATTACTACTATTGAAAACTTCTCTAAACTTCTTCTCCCCTTCAATGAGTTTAAAAATAGAATCGGGTGCAGCTCATTGACTGAGAGAAGTCCCCATGGATTGTTATGGGAATTAATAACACATGTTATTTTATGTAATATGATTTCCATATTAATTTAAAATGATTTCATAGTTAATTCAACATGAAATTCTTGTTATTTGAAGTTTTCACAATGTTGATTCAATAAAGAACTCACATTATTTCAACATGATTATCTCTTCAACTAGAGTTTTAATATTAATTTAACACGATTTTTAGTCATTTTAAAATGACAAATTCTACTGTGTTTTTATTGTAAAATCATGTCGAATCAACATGAAACGATAATGAAGCAAAATCGTTATTAAAAAATTTTGATCCAACTTTGTTTTAATTGATTTTACAATGATTTTTTCTGTGTGAAGTTGTTCACACAGTTATTTCTCTATAATCGTCATCAGACTTTTGTAATTTGCTATTTATTTACTATAAAATTCAGTAATAATTATAAATGAAGATCCGAACTTAGGCTCACCAAATTACTTACATAATATTTTTACCATTCAAAGAGTAAGAGCAACTCATTTAATCATTTTATATATATTTCTTAATTTGTGAAAAGCGTAAATGTTTACTGGGTTATGTTTGTTTTTAAGCGCATACCTGGAAATCAAATATCTGAACAAATTTCTTGAATGACTCTACTGCTTCAACTTATTTCTTCTTTTGTTTTTCTGTTCTTTTTTCCACAAAAGTCAGTCATAAACAGGCATACACAAGCCGAAACTGAATTCAAACAGAAATAGTTTTTTTGAAAACGAAAGCTGTTGAATGGTATGCAGACGGCGCTAAAGATACTCTTTCACAACAAAAAACTGCTTCTTTTTCTTCTGTTTTTCCTCCTTTTTGGGTTGCAAACAGTTTGAGTTTTTTGTTTGTCTGTTTGTTCTGCAAAAATAAAAGAAGGGCTTGTCGTTTAGAACTTGGAATCGCTTGGCAATAAGGGCAGAACCTTGAAGGATCCAAGAAATTTTGTTTTAAAAATTGCACTAAATAAACTAAGACATTATGAATACAAACAATGGCTACTCAAACATTTTCTTTTATTATAATGGCGAAGTTGATCGGCAGTCCTTACTATAGGGTTAGGTTAGGTTAGGATAGGTTAGAATAAAGGGTTGCCCGGGTTGTGTCCCGGTACCCAGATAAAATTAATACCAAAGTACTCAAACACTCAATAAATTGTGACATTTCCTTACTTAGTATACTATACGGTTATAAGATACTAGTTATTACCTTAAAGGTATGCACCATTTGCGGAAAGCTCGGCATTTCAAGCAAAACAATATTAGCAGTGTGACTGAAAGAGCGTTATAAAAATAACTTGACAATAATAGTTTAGCAAAAGACAGGCATATTTAAGGAAATGATTGAGGACTCAGTAGGAAGTCGTATTACATATATTGATGGTGCCATTGTATAGCACCTATGAACTAAGCTTATGCATAAACTTTGCAGGAAAATATCAAAAAATATCCGAACCGTTCAGTACAAACGAGTTTTCAGAAAAGGAGACAGCCTATCGTTTGATCTTTTTAATATACGGCTGGATAAGGTCATACCAGACGCAAGTGGGAATAGAGCTTACACCAGACGACATAACCTACTCGTTTACTTGCCCGGTGAACACATTCTAGGTATAATACTCCTTGATCAGTTTCTGTGGACTGATTTAGTCGTCGCTGCATAATCACCACTTCAAAACTTCGGAAAAGCAGCAACTGGGCAAAAGTCTTAGTGGCCGTAGTAGAAGAATTCAGTATTCCGTCATACTCAGACATAACTTCTTTACCTATTTCGATATCAGACTTCGAAAGAAAAGAGTAGAGCAAACTGAAGAATGCATGCAACTAAAACACTTATGGCAGATATTCATTTAAGCAAAACCTTTTTTATTATGATGGGTTTTGTACCGACTATGAAATAATACTTTTAAATATCTGACACAAATCGTTATTGCAGCAACAAGTACTCATTCAGTCGTAATACATTGAATGCCATTTAAAACAAATTGTAATTTTTTTTTAATTTTTTTGTTTTTTTCTTAATAAAAAATATTTAATGGTTGTCATGGTGGTCACTATGTTTAGTTTTTACTTTTTCTTGTTGCTGGTATTGTTGTTGCTCTTAAAAGTTATTTGTTTTTGTTGTTGTTGTTGATTTGTTGTGTCGATTTTAACAAATTGAGGCTTCATTGTACTATAAGCGCGACCTTAATACACCTTCTGAGTCTCTATGTTGTGGTTAATGCTGTTGTTGTTGTTGCAATTGAAAATTGTTGTTTTCATTTTCATTTGAACATAACAACAACAATAACGATTGCAGTTCAAATTAAATAAAAGAGAAACAAAAAAAAACGGAAACAGTATCACCAACAAAGCAAAGAAAAGAAGTTCCTTATGGCGGCATTTTCGTGAGCGCCCACCTATTTTTCCCTCTTTTTTTCGTCTTGTCAGTTTTTGTAATTCTTTTGTTTATTTTTTAATTTGTTTGCTTATTTGTAACATTGCTATTGTGTGGGTGTATGTGTTTTCTTTTTGTTTCTTATTTATTTGTCTGTGACCTTAAAGGTCATCAATAAGTAGCCACACGCCCTGACTTTATAATATTTGCTTAGAGAGTACTTGTACGTGTGTGTTCTGGGCAGTCAAAAATAAGGAAAAAACATTTTTTTTTTACAAAACTCACCACACACAGAGAGAGCTGTGTTTGATTTAACGCGTATTTTCCCAGCTTTTTTTTTTTTTTTTTTTGTCTTAAAGGGTGGTGGTTGCAATAAACAATTTATTGGAGGCTTTAAAATGATAAATTGTGTTGGCACCTTAGCAACGTGTGTGGTCAAATTAAATAACACTTTGCTAAATTTAACAAACAAATTCTTCATAATTTCCACCCATTTTTCAACAAAACGAGGAATTGAAAAATTTGATCACTACCGCTACCCACGTCTGAGGTGTTTTAACTTTAACGAATGTGTGTGAAGACAAATTTGAATTTGAAAAGCGAAGACATCAACCATATATTTTAACATGCTCATATTTTACATTAACAGTGTACTGTTAAGAGGTTAACAGTAAGAAAGTTCAGATTTTTCAAAAAAGCGATTTTTTAAAATTCGATTTTCTCAAATACGGTGATTTTTCCAGACATAAAACTATATGGGCTCTAGACAGGACCCTTGGCACAAACATTTGTATACAGTGGTATATATGAGCAATTCCATATTTTAGAAAAATAGCCACTCATCCTCCCAAGAATTTTCAGATTTCTCAAGAAGATGATTCTTTAATATTACATTTTCGCAAATCGGATGATTTTTGCAGATATACCAGTTAGAGGCTCTATGCTAGACTCCTAGGACTACTATTTGTATATAGTGGTATATGTGAGCACTTCATATTCATACTTTCATACTTTTCTAAACATGGATTCTTTAGAATTCAATTTTCTCCAATCCGGTAATTATTTCAGACATATCACTATATGGACTATATACTACACCCCTTGGGCCACCATGTGTGTGGACTGGTATGTGTGAGCACTTCCATATTTTAGAGAAATAGCCACTCATCCTCCCAAGAATTTGCAGATTTCTTAAAAAGATGATTTTTTAAAATTACATTTTAGCAAATCGGATGAATTTTCCAGATATACCAGTTATAGGCTCTATGCTAGACTCCTGGGACTAGTATTTGTATATAGTGGTATATGTGAGCACTTATATATTTTAGAGAAATGGTCACTCATTTTATCAAGAAATTTCAGATTTTTCTAAAAATGGATTTATTTTAATTCAATGTTCTCGAATCCACTTATTATTTCAGACATATCACTATGTGGCCTATATACCAGACCCCATTGGCCACCATATGTATATAGTGGTATGTTTGACACTTCCATATTTTAGAGAAACAGCCACTCATCGTCCCAAGAAATTTCAGATTTTTCTGAAAATAGATTTTTTGGAGTTCAATTCTCTCGAATCCGGTAATTAATTCAGATATATCACTATAGGGGCTCTTACTAGACTCCATGGATCACCATGTGTATATAGTTGAGATGCACTAAATTAGTGCAGTTGATGTCTTAGCTATAAACTTTATTTTAGATTTGATTGGTTTGTGTCAAGGCTGTTAATGTATCCGGCTCACCACTTTATCTAAGCTATTAACAGTGTTACCACTCAAGTATTAAAAGGAGCTACCGTACCGATTTTGGTTGGTACATTCGAAATTAACGAAAGTAAATCGAATGTTGTGTTAAGAACAAGAAATTCTGAAGTAATATCAATTGTATATAGAAGGCGGTGCCTTATGCATTAGTTAGTTCAGTAATAGTTTGGGAGTCAGTGTATAGTTAATAAAAGTCGTGTATTGAAAATATTTATGTATTAAGAGGATATCAAATAAGTTGCAGACTGTATAGGTACAATTGTACGAGTGCGGATTGACATTGAAGCTACCTGGCGCTAGATGGCAGCACAAACACAAAAACTTTTTCTTTCTTAGAAATTACTATCTGTCAAACGTCAGCTGATAAAATTTTAGCCAAATTCATCGATTAATTTATTTGTTGTAGTCGTTTGAAGTAAGCATTTTTTGTGTTTCTTAGAAAATGGAAAAAAGTGAATTTCGTGTAGTGATTAAACACTATTATTTGAAAGGCAAAACGGCAAAAGAGACAGAAGAAAAGCTTGATTAACATTACGGCGAATCTGCTCCGTCAGATTATATGGTAAAATATTGAATTGCTGAATTTAAACGGGGCCGAACAAGCCCTGCAACAATACCATCAACAGGAAGGCCAAAAGAGGTGGTTACTGAAGAAAATATCAAGAAAATCCTCGATATCGTTATGAATGATCGCCGGGCCAAAATACGTGAGATTGCTGAAATGGTAAACACATCATATGAACGTGTGTTCAACATTTTGCATGAACATTTGCATATGAAAAAGCTATCGGCAAGATGGGTGCCACGTTTGCTCAGTGTTGAACAAAAACGAGTTCGACAGATCACTTCACAGCGGTGTTTGGACATGACAAAGCATAATCCTGCTGATTTTTGGCGTAGATTAATAACTGTTAATGAAACGTGGGTCCACCACTACACACCTGAAACCAAAAATCAATCGAAGCAATGGGTGGAAGCTGGTGGAAGTGCTTCGAAGAAGGCGAAGACAGCGAAGACAGCAGGTGGCAAGGTTATGGCCACTGTATTTTAGGATGCACACGGAATATTGCTCATCGATTATCTTGTGAGAGTATTATCGTGCATTATTGGATCATTTGGTTGATGCAATCAAGGAAAAACGACCACATTTACAAGAAAAAAGTGCTCTTTCTTCAAGACAACACACCGGTTCACACAGCATTAGATACGATGCTAAAACTACGAGAAATCCACTTCGAATTGGTTAATCATCCACCTTATAGTCCAGATTTAGCCCCTAGTGACTTTATCTTGTTTCCAAACTTGAAAAAATGGCTCGCAGGAAAAAGATTCATCTCAAACGAAGAAGTGATTACCGAAACTAATGCGTATTTTGAGGAGTTCCCAAAATCGTATTATTCAAATGGTCTAAAAAAGTTGGAAAATCGTCTTACTAAGTGTATTGAGCTAAAAGGAGACTATGTTGAGAAATGAATGGTTTTTGAAAAAAAAAAATGTTTTTTTCCTACTAAGGTAGCTTCAATATCAATCCGCCCTCGTATACCGTAAAAGTGTTGAAATAAATAGGTGCATTAAATAAAATATCAACATACTATACAATTTATTTATTTTATTTAACGAAGTTTAAACCTTTAAAAAAGGTTAAAACGTAACAATATTCTACATTTTGTATATAGGCACTGTTACCCTCTTAATAGTACTCTGTTAACGCAAAATTTGATCATGTTAAAAAATATGGTTGGTATCTTCGCTTTCAAATTCGAATTTATCTTCACACACATGCTTCTGTGTTGTACTATTATATAACAAGCCAATAAATTCAAATTCTTAACAAAGATCGCAGAAAGACAATTATGTTGATTGAAAAATTGTACGATAAGTAACTTCTACTGAAAACGTTGAAACCGAAATTAACTCACGTAATAATGGTTCGCTTCAAGAACGAATTAGGACGGAAGTCACAAAAGACACTAGAAAATAAAAATTCTAAGCACAAGTAACAAACACACTCAACAAAATTTGAGGGGGAGATATAATTATACTGGCTGGTGACTTCAACAAGAAGATGGGAAGTGATGACACCAATGTCCACACACACACTTGTGTTCCAAGGTTGTCTGACACAACAACGGCGAGTTGTTAATCGTACTGTGCCAGATATTTCAAATTGTCATAGGTGGTTTCATCTTCCGCTACAAGGAGATACATAAATAAACTTGCTCATCGTAGTACGGTAACTCATGTAATCAGATTGATCACATATGCAAAAGACGGAGAAGCTCCTTATTGCATGTCAGAAACAGAAGAGAAATTGCTATCGGCAGCAATTACAAGCTCATTACAGACGACATTAAGATCAAGCTATAATGGCAAAAGAGAACCGTCACGCACACAAGAAGATTACGAGTCTACCAATAACAACAGCGTAACAAGACCACTAGGAAGGCATGTAATCAAGTTGCAGAGGAAATTCTGGGTACAGCACAGCTACAAAGAAAATCTTGGATCAGACAACATCTGAAGCTTGGGTTTTAAAAGAAGAGAATTCACGCTGCAGCTAAACATCAATTCTATGAAAATCATACCAAGAAACAGCTGGCTGAGCAATTAAAAAAGCTTCTGAAACGACTACGAATTACAGTAGAACAACATGAGAAAACTACACCAAACGATATTTTGTCCCAACAATCGGGGATGTAACAGTAGTTAAACAGTCGCCAATCTCAGAGCTGCGCTACAATTTGAATTTCGCAAAGCAAAGTCGATCATAGATGCCATAAACTTAATTGCCTTAAACGACAAGGGTATACACAAAAAATATTGTACGGACATCACCATTGACATCACAAGTGACTTCAATTCGGCCGAATGGAAGTACATTGTGAGAGCGATGAGAATTACTGTTTCGCATTACCCAGTCAGCATTAAAAGCCATTATTTCTTCTGCTAGTAGAAGCCGACAGGAGTTCAACAGGGACTAGTAGTACTGATTCAGTCTAAGGTCCACTACTTTGGAACATAATGCATGATGACATATTTAAGCTTAATCTCCCAGAGAAAGTAAGCGTCGTTTGCTTTGCGGACGACATTACAATCGCAGTTCAAGCTCGGTGTAAAAACGAGGTGCATGTATATTCGAATGAAGCTATTAAAGAGATTAGAAGATAGTTATTCTCCATAAATCTTCAATTAGCAGATAACAAAACTGAGTTACTGCTCATTAACAGGAAGTGGAAGAAAGGAATTTCTGTATCAATGTAGAAAATACCACAATTATGTCGTCAGAAGCAGTAAAACACGTGATGATCGATGACCGCTTGAGCCTCAAGAAACATGCAAGAAACGCTTCTGCAAATGCAGCCAGTGTATTAAATGCATTCGATGATGCCAAACGTCAGAGGACCACGTCAAACTTGAAGAATCGTAATATCCTAGGGAGAAGGCGATGAGTAGCTCACGCTAAGAAGATATAATGGCAATTAGTATAAGGAATTGACAAGGATGTGTGATAATAGCTCGAGAGTATTCAAACGATATACCCGAACTTAGCGGTTCTAAGAAATATTGTTAAAAAAATGAACGAAATAAATACATATTAAGCTGGCAACGTAGGTGGGAAAACTCACCAAAAGAAGGATGGACGTTCAGGTTAATTCCACAGAAAGATAAGTGGATACGGAGAAAACATTGCGAGATAAACTATAATCTTACCCAATCCATAACAGCCCATGGAGGCTTTAGAAAATATTTATACCGATGTGTACAAGACGATTTTCCAAGATGTCCGGTCTGTTTAGACAAAGATGAAAGCGCGGAACACATTGTAATCCACTGCGATTATGGGGTGTGTTTTAGTAAGTAAAAATCATGCATGCTCTACAGTACGGGCTGTAAGTATCTTATGAAGATTCCACACCTCCTGCACAAAAAAAAACTGCGCTACAGATGTTTAAACCCAAAATTAGAGAGAACACTGTAATGAGTAATGGTCATAGATAAAACTACAGAGGACAATGAAATGGAGCCATACAGAAAAAAAAGCCAACAGGAAATCGAGAGGCAATTCTCCAGGTTAAAATCGAGACTACAGCTGGACTTCTACCGCCCGACATTACATCAGTCCGGCAAGAAGAAGAGCTGCCTTCAATTTGAAACAAGGCATTATTGTAAAGTTAGCAAAAAGTGGTAACTTGAACGATTGCAACAAGTGGAGAGAATCCACTTAACATCATTCACAATATACTAACGGGTGAGTTTTTTGATATTTCGTTTTTCAATGTAACTTTTTGCAGTTCAGAAAAACAGATTCGTAACATGTGTTACTTTGTTCCACAATGCCAGTGTGTAGACATTTGTGTAGCACTTGCGCACCAGTATCGAGTCTAAATATACCACAGAAAGGGCCTTGTTGCCGTTTGACTAACAGAATAAATATTAATAGAAGTGCTCCTGATTCAACGCTTCTTGCGCAGGTGTCATCGCCGTGCGGAATACCACACATTGCCCCAATGATCTAGTGAATACGATGCGTCCACCAACGCCCCCACCTATAATACCCACGTTCACCAACGTCCCCTCATGTGATAACCACAAGTGAGTAACAATTCGAAGGCGTGTTGTTAGGACACTCATAGCCTTTACACCTTGGCGGGGAGTCGGAGACTATCTAAACTCCTGCCGTGATATGGGTCACAGCACCCGGTTGTGGAGATGCAACACCACGCGCTCTGCCTGCGCTTTAGGTCTAAACCATAGCCACCACGAAGCTCCCACAAGGGGGCCTACCCAACAATCGGGCAGACATCGGAATCCCTGGGGCTCCCAAATCCCGTGACACCAGAATACCTCTGGTCAGACTTAGTGACACGTGAGCGTAAATACAAACACGTGCCGCCTTCAGTTTTGGGCCCACAACGGCTCCAGACTGGTCACCAGTGTATTGATCCTTGCACAGATGGAAATTGCCTTGATCTCCGCTGGAAAATATTATGCCACTGGCCCATGGGTACTCATACTTTAGTATTGGGCTCGATAATCGCTGGGCTCACACCACCCACCATCCAATTTAAATAAGTACATCCGTATACCACTCTAAACAATCCCACGATCTTGCATAAAAACATCCAAATTTCTATCGAAGCTTAAACTCCCAGAGCACATGTCAGTACTCAACAGTAACTCAAGGTAGCGGATACGTCCCAGCGGTTTACTGGAAATAAGTGTTTGTTCACTGTCGCATTTTCATCTGGATAATAGCTTGTTGATTGTGATCGACTTAATGTTTGCTTACATCCTGATCATTTAGAAGGATAATCAGAACGTATTACGCAGAGTAAAATATTTGCTATAATTAAAGACTGTAATTTCCCCAAAGATCTAAAGGAGAATAAATGCTGGTACCATTTATACCCATGACCAGTAAAATTTCAATAAAAGCAACGTTTGATTTCTTCCACAAAATTCAAACAAGGGTTCACCTTTAAAACTGCAATATTCACTACAAACACATACGGATACCCGGGTACCCGGGTACCCATGTTAGGAGACTACTTGTGTCAATGCTATCAGTACGATTAGTATTAAAGGTTGTATTAACAGCAATAGTTCAGAAAAAATCGTTGACAAGTTTAAGGGTGGCATGATCGCGATGCTAACCTTTTTCTTTTTGACTTAAGGCTGGGGTAAGTGGCCAAAAATTGCTGTTAAATTGACTCTGACTAACTTTAATTTTCATGCCACACTAAATAAAGCGATAAAAATTATTTCTTCTTATCACTATTTTACATACATTTTAATTAAATTTTTTTTTTAATTTTCTTTAATGCCACCAAGCTAGTAGCCAAAGTTTGACTCTTTTCCTCTTTTTATTTCTGCTCATAAAAACTAAAGAAAACAATTAATTTCAAATTTATTTAATTATCTAAGAATTTAAAAACAAAGCCATAAAAATCAATAAGTTGTCATTTTCAATAAAATTTTATATTTAAATTGATATTGAATTTGTTATTGCACTTCTTTTGCTCAGAAAATTACAAGAATCCTTCCTTTTCTGCTTCATAGGAGAAGGAGAAAAACAGCTTTTTTTATAAATTTTTAATGATTTTATTTTTACTGATAAACCGCTAAGACCAACCAATCAGTTGTGAAAATTATCGCTGGGCTTATTAAAGGCTCAGGATTATAGAAATGTTTAAAAAAAAATAAATTTTTTTATCTTAAAAAAAAACAGATAAAAATTATAAAAATATATTACAAAAATACTATAATAATAATGATGATGTTTTTTTTTTCCACTTTAATAATAATATACAATAATGATACGAAGAAGTTTTAAAATCAAAACATATAAGGAAATTATAAAGAACGTGGTTAAGGTCGACTTTTCAAAAGCTACACCCATCAACTGAATACAAAATTCGCGCGCTCCTTCAAACTTTCATTAATTGCCCTAATTTAAGAACTAAATCAGAAGTCTTTTACTAAAACAAATTGACTTCAAAAGGGCTTAAACATGTACATAACTATGTTTTAATAAGTATTTTTTGCATATTAATGTTGGAATTGTAGATATATGGTCCGCCATCTAACGTTTTTTTTTTTTTCAACTAGTGCTTATTTCGTGAATGGTAACACTTAGCTCATGTCTGATTTGACAGATAATTAGTTTTATCCCTCCCCTGAACGAATATGGTTGTGTATACGCTTGAACAACGCTGGGAAATATTCCGACATTACTTTGAAAATCATGGTAATGTTGCAGATAAAGCTCATTTTGATCTTGGTGGGTATGTAAACAAGCAAAATTGTCGCATTTGGGGCACAGAAAATCCGCACGCATACACTGAAAAGCCGATACACCCAAGACGAGTCACTGTTTGGTGCGGAATTTGGTCCAGAAGCATAATTGGGCTATTTTTCTTCGAAAATGAGCAAGGAGTGGCCGTTACAGTCAATGGCAATCGTTATCGGGCCATGTTGAACGAATTGTTGTTCACAAAAATTGAAGAGAAGGATATTAGCAACATTCGGCTTCAACAGGACGGCGCTACGTGCCACACAGCCGAAGCTACACTCGATGTTTTGCGCCCTGTTTTTGAAGATCGCAGTATCAGCCGCAGAGCTGATGTCTTTCGGCCACCTCGGAGCTGCGATTTGACACCGTTGGACTATTATTTTTGGGGTGCCGTCAAAGATAAGTGTTACGGCAACAAGCCAGAGACAGGCAATATTCGTGAAGCCATTGGTGAAATACAGCTGCAAACAATCGATAATGTGCTTAAAAATTGGACCGATCCTGTAGGCTACTGCATGGCCAGCCGAGGCAGCCATTTGAATGAAATTATTTTCCATTATTAACCGGTAGGATTGTACTTTCAAATAAAAAAAGAAATTTGAGAAAATATTCAGTAGTTTTTTTTTATAGCATTTAAAAAAAAAAATATTTAGCGGACCCTATATAACTTGTTTTACCCATCCGACTTTGTCCGAGAATGTATATATGTGTAGTAGTGGATAGCTTTTTATGGACAACAATTGTTTGTTTACATTCTCCGAGTGATTATGTATTGATTTGAAACCTCAATAAAAAAACAACGACTTCTTATTGCATATGAGAAATGCCACGCTCACTATTCCAATTCCGCCCAATTTTGAACTGATGATTTGTATTGACTATTGAATATGCCACTGTGGTATGGTAGGAAAGACATCCGCCTACCAACCAGAAGGTGCTCGTTTCAATACCAGACCAAACTTTCCGAAAAAGAAAAAAAAAAGGTTTCTTCTACAACGGTATCAACTCATAACATTAGCTAGTAACTGATTATGAGTATTACTTTACTATTGAAAACTTCTCAATAGGTGCAGCTGATTAACCGAGAGAAGTCCCCATGTTCATACATGGAATGTTAGTGGAATTATTATTTGTATTGACTGAAAAGTCATCTAAAATAAATCTAGAAACTTCATCGCGAGGTATAAAAAAATCAATATTTATTAATGTGGGAGGTACCAAAGGTACGAAATCGCATAAGTAGGTGATTCCGTCCACTTACTGGCTGATGATTTGTATTTACTACGAAGTCATGTATACCAAATTAACAACCTTTCATTTGAACCATTCTCAATACATATAAAATTAATATTTATTTACTAATATTTTATTGGATGTATCACTCTAACTTGTTCTATTCCCTGTATATTTGCTGCAGAATATATGCACTAGAGATATCGGGCGGTTATTATTCGACTGGTTTTTCAAAATCTGCCGAATAAACAGTTTAGTTTAATACGAATAACCAGTTAATTTCAATAAATATAATTTTTATACGTTTGTTTATTTTCTTATTGAAAATATTGTTACATGTAAACCTTTTTAAAACGTTTGAGTTCGTTAAATTCCGCTAAAATAAAATAGACTCCGCTTTATTTATTGTTTTTTTACAGTTTTTATTTATTTCACTATAACTTTTATACTGTTTGTCTTAACACAACACTTAATATTCGTTTATACAACACTTTTATTTCCGTTTTCACACAACTTTATTTATTGAGAGCCAAACGACAACCAACTACGTAAGCAAAACAGTCTCCTTATATACCTAATTGCCTACTATTCCGGAAATGTCTCAAATGATCTCATATCCCCATATAAGATTATGCTACCATATACACAAATAAGTACGAAATTAACAGGGTGACACATGACTACCAAATATACACAATTTTTGCATTTTTATTTTCGTAACAATATGCTTATCGCTTAACTATTTGTAAAAATTTAATTATTTTTGTATATATGACAACCTTGAACGTAAAAACCAAAGTATATCGAAAAAGATATGCACTCTTCAGCAAAAATAACCTTTTCTCATCTTCTGTAAATAAATATTGATTTTTATATATGGAGAAAGATCGACTAGACTTATTAAAATCCAATAAGCCCATAAACGCCGGTTCTGAACGGCAGATATATTAGTTACTAAAGTCTTTCACAGCGTAAATACACATAAACAATCGCTAGTAATGTTGTGAGGTGATATCGCTGTTGAAAATTGTCAGACGGTGTGGCCTTAGATTGAATCGACGACTTTTTGGTTGGAAGGTGGGTTCTTATCTAACATACCACAGTGACACACACACTATTAAATACGTGGTGCATAAATTTACATACAGTGCTTCTCGAAATCTAAGCAAATTTTCTTGTCGAGGCAATTAAGGACCCATATAATTCTAATAGATTTATTCAAAGTAAAAAATTTTGTTATCATCGGCACCTAAATTATAACTATAATAACAAGTAATACAACAAAAACGAAATTAGATACTTGAGTAGCTGTTCGAAACTTAAGCAAATTTCAGTACTTTGTGTAATAAACATTGTTTTTTATAGTCTTCGCATACGGTTTTGGCATAGTGTTTATAAGATTTGTTAGAATTATTGTTAGTATTGATAATTGCCACTTCAATTTTAAGCTCTCCGTCAGCTCCAGCTTATTTTTAGAACGACGTGGTCCAGCTCTGCGCTCCAAGAATGAAGAAAAATTTTATTCAAATAAAAGAACCGGTTATCCGGTTATGTGAATTGTTAGTAACCGAAAACTATTTTTTAAGTGCTATTTTTCGAATTATTCGAAAACCGGTTGTTGAAAAAAGTTGAGTAATCGATCTCCCTAATATGAACTGAATCGACGTACCAAATCTGTTTTAAATCTCTTTAATAGGAGCAGAAATAAGGAAATTGCCTACAGCGCCACCTGTTGAAAATTGTTCACCTTTTTTTTTGCTAAATCTCGCGCAGAAATACAAACAATATTGTTGAAGGAAATATCAATTTTGAACCACCCGAACACACCACAATCCATAACCGGTCCCATCGTTCAAACTTTTTTCGTTTTTTTTTTTTCGTTTTGTTAAGTTGGTACATCTGTTGTTAATATTCCCTCTAAATCTTAGCGTCATAGCTTGACATTTGCAAAACCTACGTAGCCAAAAGTACATCTATCGCTAAGTGTGTTGGCGATTTTTTTCAATTTTAGAAACGGTTCCCCGTAATGTTTTTTTAACTCGATTAAACAGAAAAAAGTCACAGGAAGCCAAATCCGGTGAATTCAGTGGCTGTTGGATAGTATTTGTTGTAATGTTCGTCAAAAAATTTCGCATAATGATGGCACTGTGTGACGGTGCGTTATCATGGTGTAAAATCCACAAGTTTTCTCCCACCGCAAACGTCTCACAATGCCCAAATAATACTCTTTGGTTGCTGTCTGACCTTCTGGCAAAAGTTCATGATGCACTACACCGTTGTAATCCATGAAAACCGTGAAGAATCCTTCTTTTTTGACTGACAACGACATTTTTTTTTTGGTTTCGGCTCATTTGGTGAAAGCCATTCAGAATATGATGATTTGCGAAAAGGATTAATTTTTTGTTTTTATTTAATAAAAAATGCGCAGAGTCGCATCAAATGTCTTTCGAGGCATATGGTGAGCATATTCTAGATGGGAAAAATTATGGTTTACTCCGGAACAACCATCAACTTCGGTTGCAAAACCAGATCGACTCGGCAGGAAGATAATGCTATATGCCTGTTGGGACCACAAAGGTGTGGTGTACCGCGAATTCATAAAACCTGGTGAAACCGTTAGTACAGATCGCTACCAATAACAAGTGATCAATTTGAACCATGTGTTGATCGAAAAACAACCAGAATGGGCCACAAAACACGGAACGGTAATTTTGCAACATGACAATGCACCTGCTCACAAAGCAAAAATGGTTCAGGATACAATCAAAGCATTAAACTGGGAGCTGCTGCCCCACCCGCCGTATTTACCAGATATGGCTCCTTTCGACTACTATTTGTTTTTTCGCTGGGATACACATTAGCTGAGAAGCACCTTGATTCCTACAAGCAAGCCGAAAATTCGGTGACTGGTTTGCTTTAAAAGACGCACAGTTTTATTGGAGTGGAATCGACAAATTGCCTGAAAGAAGGGTAAAATGTGTAGCCAGCAATGGCCAATACTTTGAATAAAATATTTTTTACTTTCCCATTAAAAATTACTGTTTTATTTGCACAAAAAAACACTTGGTAATAATACCCTTTACTTACTGTCTGGCCTCTTGGCAAAAATTCTTGATCTTCTACACCGTTGTAATACATGACCGTGAGCATTGCCTTCTTTTTTGACTGATAAGGACGTGGTTTTTTATTCCCGGCTCATTTGGTGAACGCCATTCTCTTGCCTGATGTCAGGATTGCGTGTCGTACTCATAAGCCCATATCTCATATCCATTAATCATCTTTTTGATGATTGTGAAATCGGATTCAGCTTCGCAAATCATGTCTTTTACGATCTAAACACGGAATTATATCTGTGTTTTTGGAAAAATTCGACTCATAATTTCCGCTGGTTATTTATTCCACCCAATGCCCCACATATAGGAGGTTTATGAGAGGCTGGTATTAAATCACTTAAAAGATCGTTTTAAAAAATTTGCACAGGATACTAAATATACTTTCGAAGGGTTCTCAACTGTTTTGGCACTTATTGAAGCAGTCCTAAGCTCATGAACATTGCCACCAATGTCAGATGATCCAAATGAGTTGCTTGCACTTACTCACGGCCACTTCTTTCGTGGAGCCCCTTTATTGCCTGTACCCGTATCAGATACTAATTGTATTAGATTTCGTGATCTTTGAGAGCGAATTAAACCCATACATCATCAATTTGCTCAACGATGGAAAACAGAGTATCCCGCTGAACTTCAGAAATCGTACAAATGTCGGCATATGGAAGAGTATCTAAGCATTGGACAACTTGCTATCATTTGGGGGGAACGATAATTTAGTTCGCGTTACTGATCTGAAAACGTCTAATGGAATCATTACTATCGATCCTGTTGATGATAATTAAAACCAGTTATAGTCTTATTGTCTTAATCCTTTTACTAAGGTTTCATATCATATCATATCTTATACTTATTGGCGAAAATGATCCCGATAGATATACTAGCGGATGAAAACAGTCGGATCTACTTTTACCGTCTTGGGGACTCACGTCGGACTGTGTCTATAAAGAAGGAGGAACGTTGGGTTTCTATGTGCGAATAGCAGTCATTGTGGAAGTGCAGTTTGAAGGGAAGGTGAACATCTTGTTTCGTACGTGTCATAAGCATTTGGATGGAGGCGCAACACTGTCGGCCTAATTTTTATATGACTCAGTTCTTGTCTGCTAATGGCTGCTTCAAGAGGTATTTGTAAAAATTTGGTCACGATCAACCTGTGTCAGCGAGAATGAGGATGCGGAACATGTGATGTTCGGATGTCTGAGATTTATGAGGGCCTGGGGAGTGGATGCCAGTTTACGCCAGCTGCTCGGTGAGAAGATTGTTTTCGAAGTCAGATGGAATGAGTGCAATAGACACATGACTGTGGTAATGCAGGAACTCTTAGGTTTAAAGAGACAAAACAATGGATTGAGTATTTGATTTTAGTGCAGAGAAGCTTTAACGGTAACCAGCCATTCGCTAAGTAATACCTAGCAGCAGTCTCGCGAAGAGTGTGTGGTTGAAGGTAGTAGAGGATTGGGCTTAGTAGGCTCCAGCGATGTTGAATCGTGCATGCTTATGCAGAGTCACTGACAAAAAGAAAACCACTTAGTAATAATTACTATTATCAATAGGATACCTAGAAATTCCATCTTTAACACTTTGTTTAGTTGAATTCGGTTGAATTATTTTTTATTCCGTTAAATAAAATCAATAAGACGTAGTTGTTGTTTTAGTTTACAGTCTGTTTTCATTTCCATACTTTAACTTTATACAGTAACTTATTTAATTAACTTCCACTTTATACACAAATTACTCAACACTTTTACGAACGCCTTAACACGACTTCACTTTGTGTCTGTTAAATTACAAGTGATAAACAGTGTTCCTTATATACCTGACTGCCATCTGTTTCGAATGTTCCAGTAAAGTCATAAAGCTTCTCAAATCTTCTATACAGATCCGTTAATTCAAATGTAACACCCGAAATATGTATTGGTAGCACCGTTCAATAGGCAATTGGTAACGCTGTTAACAACACATATAAGTATGGCATTAACAGCCTTGACACAAACCAATAAAATAATTTTCATAATAAAGTTTGTAGTTCTTAATGTATTTTCGTAATAATATAATAAACATTTTGCGATTAAATGTGAGTTATATCGGAAACCGAATGATTTATTTACTCTTGTAAAAATACTATTTTAATTCTCTTAAATATTTGTTATGTTACTAATAAATAATCTTCTTTATTTATTTTGTATACCTTACAAATTATACATTTTCAATTATACTAGACTCATACGAAGGTGGTTCCAAAGTTAGATGGCTTAACAAAGAAAACACTACAGATTTGGAACAGATTTTCTCAACATACATAATCACCATTTAGGTCGATAAACTTTATCCAATGATATTCCATAGCTTCGATAGCCTATTAACAGTAAGAACTGTCTAGCTTCTTAAAATACAACAACTAAACAACGAAAGGCCGTTGAAAGAGCTCAAGTATCTCTACCAGAAAGTATTTATTAAATAGATAAGTTTAGAACAAGAATAGGCTTAAGTGAAAGGCAACAAAATCATTAAAAACATATGTTTCATAAAAAAAGTTAAAAATTGTAAAAACTAATTTTTAACTTTAAAAATTTTAAAAACTAATTTTTAACTCTTATCGCAAAATCTAGGTCTACAAAATAACAATTTGTTAATACCTATGATTATGTAGGGTATCCAAAATGAGAAAAAATTAAAAAGAGATACGCGCCACAAATTTTATGTTTATTACACCCTTTAATAGTCATGTGTTTACAAACAAACCACGTCCATAAAGATATGAAATTGGGAATAAGGGCACACATATTCAGCAACAACAGCTATACGGCAAGCATACGCTATACCCAGTTTTCAGAGAAACAGCAAAAAAGTAAATAAACCAGCGTGCATGCGAATACGTTCATGTGTATGAACGTGTCTTTATTAGTTTTTTTTCTTTTTTTTTTCTGCCAAAATCCTAGTCGCACGTCTGTAATCGAAGTCTCTTTAAAGACAATCATACGCATGGCATCAAGCATTAAGCGCGTAAATAAATGGTCTACTCTACGCTTCTTCCTTAAAATCCCTTTTCTTACATGATACGAATATGAGTCGAAAGCGGAATCACAGGTTGTGCGTGCTGTTTTAAATTTACTTGTACGTGTTATTTTCAAAGTCAGTGAGTGAGTGAGTAGTGTAGAGTTAAGTGACTAACTTCATGCCTTAATGGCGTCGGTGGCGGCAGCATGATGCTTCCCATGGCAATCAAATCTTGGTTTTTGCCCTGTCGTCTTGCCATATAATCAAAATAAGCATAACCTGTCATATACATACAATAAGAGCAATGCAGCAGATGATGGTGTAGGTGCTATAGGTTGTGGCGGTACTAAGAAATGTGTGTGCGTGACAGCGACTTTATGATGCCCTAATTTTATGAGTAAATTTGGAAATCAATTAATTTTGTATTCAATGAATATTATTTAGAGAAATAAAGTGAACTTTTTAAAGGAAAATCTGTACAACAAAGTGAAAATATTTCAATTCTTAGGAATTTGATATACTGATAGCAAAGTGGTCATAAGATCCCTTGAAAGTCTTCCAAGCATTGAAAATTGTTCTCTATGATTGGGATAGCGATACATTCGACGCTATGAATAACAGGTAGCGCCTCGGAACTTCATCTCATGACGAACGGGGAAATGGGAATATGAACCGCTTGTTATGAGATCAAGAAAATCTAGTCACATTTGGATCAGAGAATGCTAAAAATATGGTTTTGAGTACTTTTACAGTATTGGTGGCCAAACATGTATAAGTGAGTAAAGTTACAAATGAAACGATACAAATACACAACATATTCAAAGCTAGTACAACTTAAATAACTATAAGCAGAAGTTGCGTGAAGTGCCTGTCGTATCCGCACTTATAAGTGTAAAGTGCGTATGAGTATGGATATATTTATAGTTGGGTATGGGTATATTTCTACTCGAGCGTACATAGAGTATACTTAGAGTATATTTCTACAAAATAAAACTTTTTGAAATCGCTGTGATACAGTGTGTTCCAGAAAATGCAATTTTAAAAAATCGGAATCCGGTAATTATTTCAGATATATCACTATGTAGTCTCTCTTCTAGAACCCTTGGACAACAATATGTATATGGTGGTATATGTGAGCCACTTCCATAGTTTAGAAAAATGGCCACTTATCCTTCAAAGAAATTTCAGATTTTTCAAAAAGGCGATTTAAAAAAAAATACCACTATATGGGCTCTCTTCAGAACCCTTTTAGCCAGCATGTGCATATAGTGGTTATATGGGTGCTCCTTCATATTTTCCCGAAATGTCCACTTATCCTCTGAAGATAAAATACATTTTGTATGTAGCCACTGTTAATCTTTTAACAGTAGTCTGTTAACGCAAAATTTGGAATGTTAAAGAAGTATGGTTGATGTCTTGGCTTTTCAAATTTGAATTTATCTTCACACATAAGCTATTTTTTTAAAATGATTTCTTAATTGCAATTTAACAAATTCTAGGAATTTGCTTAATGTTTAAAATACAATTTTTTCTGTCTTGGATTGTTTATTGGGCCTGTCACAAAAATATAAGCAAACAAAAAATCAAAGAAGAAACACAAACATTGATGTTAAAGCATAACATTTCCCTTATTCATCCATACACGCATGTCATATGAGTACTTACTGTACACATGAGTACTTAATGTACTTTAAATATCTTTCAATACCTATTGATACATACTTCGAATGAATGAGTATGCGCCCAAGTAGTTTTATACGTATAGCGCATAGATAGAAACATGTTCTTTAAGTTAATTAAGATGTGTAGAGACATGTTTGCTATAAGTATTTAGTGGAATTATATCTGTGTTGTTAATGTATGGGTATACACAACACCCAAAAATATCGATAAGTACTTAAATATACCTTGTTTTTGAGTACTTCTCGTTATTCTCTGATTTCTCTGAAGATATAAGATATTGACCTGAATGTAGAGGTTTTTTTGAGTTGGCAATACTGCTTTTTTTGACAAAAAATTTAACAGCTTATTTTGGGTAGACTTACACCACCCACCGCCAATTCGTAGAATGGGCTGAAAAACAAATGATATTTTCAGTTTTTGTCAAATGGATATGTAAATAAGCAGAATTGTCGCATTTGGAGTGAGAACAATCCACAAGCTTCCGTCGGAACCCCATTACAGCCACAAACAAATTATCGTTTGGTGTGCCGCTTTATGGGCTGGCGGTATCATTGATCCATATGTCTTCAAAAACGATGATGCTTAGAATTTTACTGTCAATGGGGAACGGTATAGAGACATGATTAAAATTTTTTTTGTACCTCAATTAGCTGGCATTAAACTTGCTGACATGTGGTTCGAACAGAACGGAGTTACAGAGCATGCGCTCCAATTGATTTACTCAAAACAACTTTTGATAAAAGAGTAATTTCAGTTAATGGTCCAATCGTGTGTTTTAACCCCATTGGATTATATCTTTTTGAGTTTGAACAATTGAACACCTAGAAATCAACATTCGAAGAGTTATTGGCGAAATGCGGCCGCATATGGTGCAAAAAATTGGCCGAAATCATATTTAAACATTAATGTCCTAAAATTTTCTGTCTGACAAAGCTTGTTTTGTCGATATTAAAAATATATTTCTTTGTTTTATTATTACATGTAAAGAAAAATAGGGAATATAACTGGCCATTGGGTTATTGACAGACATGCTTTTCGGTTGGAATTTCCATATAATGATTCCTGCGGCAGGTGCAATGACGAAGTGGAAGTTGAATTTAATGAAGATAGACAGATGGGGACTAACATAGAAGAATGGACTCTTAATTGTAAAGTTTTTAAAAATATTATTAAAGCGATATGTTACATGGTTATCCTTGATTAATTATAATTAAATTTGTTATTTTACAAGAATTAAATAAAAAAATATTATTTTGTTATCTACGGAATATGATGTTTTTTTATTTTATATAAATTTTTTTTATTTTACAAATGTTTAGTTTTTGTTGTTGATAAAATAAAAAAGCATTTTTTGAATTACGATGAAAGTGATTAAGTAACAAAAAATTTAATACTAATTAATAATTTTCCTTTAACTTACCTTTTTATAAAAAAGCGTATTTCAAATGTTGAAGAATCTGCAAATAAAAATTAAAAAAAAAATATTAATTTTATTTATAATAATAAATATTATAAAATTAATATTTTTTAATTAAAAATTAAATTAATTTTTTTTTAAATTAAAAATTAAAACAAAATAATTTTTAAAATTTTTTTATAAATATTTACATAAGAAAAGTGTTTTCAATAAAAAAAATGGCTAAAAATTAATCAAAACACCATGATATTCACTGGTTGAATTTAGGTCGCCCAAAAAATATCGGCTTGCCAGAAATAGCTTATAAAGTTCCTGAAATATTATTCAAATAATCCGAATATGCAAGTGATACACATGCATAACTCCCGCAACATTTCAAGTGGAACAAGGTAGACTAATCTCAATCAATGAGCTACACCCAATCCACTTTTTAGACTTCACTGAAAGTGACCTGCAATCTAGCGAACGGCAGCTGTATTAGTTAGAAAAATATTTCATATCTGATACTGCTGTTAAAAATTTGCAAAATGTCTTGTCTTCGATTAAATCGAGTACCTCTTAATTGGTAGGCTCGTGTTTTGCCTATCGTACCACATTGGCACCAGGGTTGGCAACCCACTGGGTAACCCAATTAAACTTATCCGCCTTTTATTGGGTATTATATTAAAAAAAAAACCAGGTCGGTTTTTTATTTAAATGTTTTTGTTGGTTATTTACAACAACAAAAATCAAAATTTACGTATTGGGAGTACAAATTAATTTGATCCGTTATTTATCAAAAAAAAAAAATTTGTCAAATCACTGTTTACATCCTTTCCTACCTCTGAGCCAATTTCCGAAACCCCTTTTCAGAAAAACTTATCATCTTTTGACGCGATCCAACTTTGAAGCCATTTTTACATTTCTTGAAAATAAGCGATTCGATGATATAGTAAAAGATATTGTATCCGTGAAACAGCCAATAGTCAGACGAATTAATGTGCGGAGAATAGGGTGGGTGCGGCATTTGAGCGTTTCTCACAATCGTTTGGCAACATTTGCGATATGAGGACGAGCGTTGTCATGCAAAAGAATAACTTAATCACGTCTTTGTATTCCGGCCATTTTTCTCATAATGCACGAAGTAACTGCAGTCGTAGTACCCAACACTTCCTTGATCCTACCATGAGTGTAAAATTGTATTATTAATACTAAAACAACGTAATTTTACTAACAAATAAAAAATATTGTTGAATTGAACGAAATTAGGAAGCAGTTATAAAACTCAAAAAACCATGAAAAATCCAAATAAAATCCGGTGGGGTGGGTTTTTTTTTAACCAGGTTTTTACAATCCTGATTGGCACACAGCATGGAAGTGAATGATGTGGATAAGGCTATAGACAAATCAACCGAACGTGTAGCATTAAATTTTTCGCTATGAATGACTCCGTTATTCACCATTCACCATAACAAAGAAAAGTTTGGCGATGGTCAGCAGCAATCTTACACATTTTTTCACCGTTTCATAACCATGCTTCGACAGCAGACTTAGACTTAAAGTTCTAATTGGGTTTAGTTGGGGTTGGCTCCAAAAAGAACAGTAGTTATGGTGCTAGCGTACATGAACCCAGCCGAGGCTTGTCGATACCACTGGGGATTTCATCAAAAGCTGTCCAGGATAATATCACAGCCATTGCCATATGTGTTGAGATCTATCTGGACAGTGGGCTTAAAGAGTGTATGCTAAATCACCAATTTGAATTTAGAAGCAAGCTAATAATGTCGATTTGGACAACATATGGCATAACTATCACATATGGTTTGTGTCAATAATAACAAATATGGTATTATGGAGGGTAAACATTTGTCATTATAATTCAGTATTCGATAGACGGCAACACACGGAGTAAACACACATTTTTTTCAATTGCTATAATAATGTCGAATTTTGTGCCTAAAGAATATGTTTAACGGGGAAGTCTGATAATCTGCTTTCGGTAGAAGCTTACGGTCGACATGCACTAACTCAAACAACTTGTGAACGGTGGTTTGAGTGATTCAAAAGTGGTGATTTCGGCACATAAGATAAGGAGAGGCCTGGTCAGCCGAAAAAGTTTGAAGATGAGGAATTGGAAGCATTGCTCGACGAAGATTGTTGTCAAACACAAGAAGAACTTGCATTATCATTGGCAGACACACAACAAGCCATTTCTCTACATTTAAAAGTACTGGGATTCATTTAAAAGCAAGGAAATTGGGTCCCATATTAATTAAAGCCGAGAGACGTTGAAAGGTGATTTTGCATGTCGGAAATGAATCTTAAACGCATCGTATTGTTACTGGTGATGAAAAATGGATACATTACGATAATCCCAAGCGGAAAAAGTCATATGTAAAGCCCGGCCAACTAGCCAAATCAATGTCGAAGCCGAATATCCAGGACGCCAAGGTAATGGTCTGTATTTTGAGGGATAAGAAGAGTGCTTTGTATTATGAGCTATTGAAATCGGGTCAGACGATTACAGGGGCCTGTACCGAATACAATTGAGAGAGTAATCAACGAAAAACTACCAGAATATTCGGTCAAAAATTATTTGGAAAACAATGGATGGAAAGTTTTGGCTCATCCGCCTTTTAGCATTATTAACTTGTATACCCAATAACAAACAGATTGGTGCGTGCCATAAGAAGATCTTTTGAGGAAATATAATAGAGACGTTCGATCCATAAACTAAGACAAAATTTACTATCAAATGTCTGCAACTTATTACGAGAATATTTAACCGTACGTAAGTTTAAGGTTAGGAAAAGCGATTACTTAAGTGAATCTCTGACTATTGAGGCCAGAGTACACCAAGGAAGTATCTTGGATCCTATACTATATCAGATATAGTAGTACACAGTCTTCGACATTCGCTGATGATATAGCTATTCTAAGCATCCATGAAGACGCTCAGGAAGCATCCAGGATTTTGATGATGGAGACCTGGTAAAAAAGATATTAACGACCAAAAATTTACACACGTGACATTCACTTTGCGCAAGAAGTGTTATCCGGCTATTAAAACAAACAATCAAATTATTTCCCAGAATTTTGAAGTTAAATATTTGAGAATACTCTTGTCCGTCAGCTAACATGGAAAAGCCATATAATAATCTAAAGGAAAATAAAGGCGATATAACTGAATAGGCTTATAAGCAGAAACTCAGTGCTTAACTTGGACTGTAAGCTACTTCGACGTACGAAGTACTACGAAGAATAGTGAGAAAAATATGAAATTAATTCCATGAATCATTAATCGTTCGTACTGCGAGAGAGTGAGAGAGAACTATTGATGATAAGACGACACAGGCATTCGGGAGAAAGTCGGAAAGATCAGTGAACTTTCTGGTTTATTCCAAACATTTCCAAATGAATGAAAAGATGTCATGGTGAGGTAAATTATAATCTCACTCAATTTGTAAGAGATCGGCACATATGGAAAATACCTTAATTACAGACATGACAACAGAAACAGAAAAGTTGCAGCTGAAAACATTTATTAAAGAATAAGTGGGCCCTATAATACAGACGTAATAATGCTTAAAGTTGAGGGTCACTTTGCACAAAACCCATGAATTAGGCTGGTAAGTAATAAGCTTTCCAGCCTTCTCTACAGATAAAGGTTTTTACTACTAATCCTTCTTTGAAACTTAAAAGCTGGCTGATATGATATTCGGCTTAAAAAAAGCGATCGTAATTAAAACAAAAATTCGTTTTGAAAGCCTTGAGTTATTTTGTTGGTCTAAGAAAACCGAGCTTAAAGATGTCTTTGCATAGAAATTAAACAAAAACAATTCATATTTCATTGAAGATGTTAGGAAATTTTGATACTCTGCTCGTATTTGAAAGAAAAAACTGCAACAAAGTTTCGTTATTTACTTTTAAAAATCGTTATTTCTTAAGAAAAACTAAAAGCCATTTGCATGGGTTTTTACAAAACAAGAGACTTAAGACACAAATACTTTTTTCCCAAATGCTTTATGCCTAAGCAAACTTAAGGTTCTATAGGGTCCGCCATCTAACGTTTTTTTTCAACTAGTGCTTATTTCGTGAATGGTAACACTTAGCTCATGTCTGATTTGACAGATGATTAGTTTTATCCTTCCGCTGAACGAATATGGCTGTGTATACGCTTGAACTTCTCTTCGCTAAGTGGGCCTGCGATTGACTTACAGAAGATGCCGATTTTGCCAGAAAAAATCATCTTTTCAGATGAAGCTCATTTTGATCTTGGCGGGTATGTAAACAAGCAAAATTGTCGCATTTGGGGCCCAGAAAACCCGTACGCATACATTCAAAAGCCGATACACCCAAGACGAGTCACTGTTTTGTGTGGATTTCGGTCCAGAGGCATAATTGGGCCATTTTACTTCGAAAATGAGCAAGGAGTGGCAGTTACAGTAATGGCGATCGTTATCGGGCCATGTTGAACGAATTTTTGTTCACGAAAATTGAAGAGGAGGATATTAGCAACATTTGGTTTCACCAAGACGGCGCTACGTGCTACACACCCGAAGCTACACTCGATGTTTTGCGCCCTGCTTTTGAAGATCGCATTATCAGCCGCAGAGCTAATGTCGTTTGGCCACATCAGAGATAAGTGTTACGCCAACAAGCCAGAGACAATTGACGCTTTAAATATTCGTGAAGCCATTGGTGAAATACAGCTGCACACAATCGATAATGTGCTCAAAAATTGGACCGATCGTGTAGGCCACTGCATGGCCAGCCGAGGCAGCTATTTGAATGAAATTATTTTCCATTATTAAGCGGAAGGATTGTACTTTCAAAGAAAAGAAGCAATTTTTTTATAGCATTTTCAAAAAAAAAAAAAATATTTGGCGGACCCTATATTATGTTCAATTCTTTACTATGATGATGATGACGACGCTGATGATTTTGATTATAATGATTAACTTCTTTCAACAATCATTTTGTCTATAAACATAAAATGGAAAAAAATAAGTCAATAAAGAAACGACGGACTCAAAAATTCACTTTCAATATAAAACTAAAGAAAATTACCCATAATTTGGATCTGGTAAAAGAACACAACTTACTCTCATATAACCAACCAAAAAGTGATAAATTGTTTACAATAAAACCTTTTAACTTCTTGTAAAATAATACAAAAAAAAAAATAAATAAAACAACAACAACAAAATCAATAAGAGAAGCAAAAAATGTATGTTTTAAATAAGAAGAAAACCAATTAAGGAACAGGCAGTCGAGAGTAGTTCTTCTCAAAACGCCAGAAAAACAAAGAAATAATTATGGATTTTTTATTTCTTCTAAGAGTCATGTCAGCAAGATTAATTTCAGCTAATTGAGGTACGAAAATATTTCTATTTATGTTCCTATGCCGTTCATCACTGATAGTGACATTCTGACTATCATCGTTTGTCAAGACATATAGACTCTGCCAGCCCATAAAGTAATTTTTGTGGATGTAATGGTATTTCGACAAAAGCGTGTGGATTATTCTCACTCCAAATGCGACAATTCTTCATATCCATTCAACCAAAACAGGGCTTCATAATAGAACAAAACAAAACAAAAAAGTTCGGTGAACAAAACCATTATTTTGATAAAAATCTTCAACAATTTGCAAGCGTTGCTCCGGTGTGAGTCTATCCGTAATGAACTGTCAAACCAAACTAAACAAGAGGCAATCACCAGCTGTTAAATTTGTTGTCAAATAAAGCAATGTTGCCAACTCAAAATTATGAATCTCTGAAAAAGCTTAAAGCGCACCAACCAGTTAATAACAAAGTCACTTAACAAACTTGGTTAACTTGTATATTAACCTAAAATTTCGAAATAAGAAAGCGATGTACAACAAGAGTGGCGCCGCATTCGATCATTTAATAATATAAAAATGAATGTGTGTTTGTTTGGAGCTGAACGGATTTTCTTGAAATTTTATTAATATCTGACTGTATGTCTGGAAGAAACTATTGTCTATAAAAATTTCCGAAATTCCAACTGGGCGTTGTCACGCCCATACAAAAAAAATATTTATTTGTCCATATCTTCAAAACAGTAACAGTAAGAACCTCTAGATTTGGTCCAAGTAGCTGCATAATCAATACAAATCATCAGTCAAAAGATGGACGACAGCGGATAAGTGGACATGCCGCCGTCCATATAAAGTCAATATTGATTTTTGTATACCTTAAGAGCGGGTTAAGTATAAGTTTCTGATTTTGGCTGAAATAACTTCGATGTCAATACAAACCACCAGACAAAAAATGGGCAAGATTGGATAAACGGATATTGAGCAAAGCACACGGGATAAAAGCTATCTTTTTTTTCTCCGTCACTTTTCTAGGGAGCATATTGGCTTTCCACAAAGCAGCTATAGCTTTATTTCAGTTTCTTTAATCAATTTGATATTTCAAGTTAAGTAGATGATTAATCCGCTGTAGCTTCCTCCATATGATTTTTTGTGTAGTGGTGACGATCCTTGTAATTGGATCTTTACTTTAACATTGTAATTTTTTCCCAGTAAGTGGCGTGTTTTTCCTGATCATTCAACTGATGTTTGTCATCATCGCCGGAGGTATGCGGGAAGGGTCTGGATGGCTTTTTTCTTTTTAATCTTAGATGGAGTTGTCGGAAGGAAGTCGAAGCCTTTTTTATTATTAAACATTCGAATTCATCATGTCCTCTGCTGGGTCGCGAACCTGGGTCGTTTGTGTTGTTATGCGTGCGCTCTAACCACTACACCACGCCACCCGCAAAAGCTATCTACATACATATACATATACTATATAAAAATTAATGACTGTATACAGCTAAACAGCAGATTCTACAGTGACTTTCTAGAAGGAACTAAGGGCCATCTTAAATATTTGGATTTGAGCCGGAAGGGAATAAAATGGGGAAAGAGAGTAAAGAATGATAACTAAGATAATAATTCATATAGGGGTAGCGAAGCACGCCGAGTTTCAGCTGGTAATAGAATTAAAGCTTCTATTAATATATACTCCGATAGTCAAGCAGCACTAAGGGCCCGTGGGGAAATTGATGAATGGCAGCATGGACTATGGTCGTCATACCTGGGTACAATGCCCCGGTCTGGGGCAGGCGAAGCGGGAAATGCGCCATATGAGCAAGATAACTATTAGAAGACTAACTGTCTTCTCGTCAAGCTATTACAGTTTCAGATATTACCATCTGTGTAGGGAGGAGAAAGAGACGGCAAAGCATATTCTCTGTGAATGTCTTGCTTTGGCAAACATTCCAAGGTGAACTTTTATGGAGTTCTTTATTGGGCCTGAACAAGTTCACCGGCTACCCATTGAAGACAACTATTAACAAGGTAAAGGCTATTGTTCTGAAAACTGCTCCGATTAGTGCTTCCAGACTGATCGGACAGTCATCCACCCAGCGGTATGGAGTAGAGCTGCAAAACGATCGGTAGTACTATCGATAGTATCGATAATTTAGGTTTTGGCTGACCATCGATAGTTTTTTTTTCACTATCGATACTACCGACAAATTTTATGAGTAAATACGAAATGTAGTCAAGGGTACATGTGCAAAAATTTGTTCGACGCAGGCTGTTAGGCGTTCGTAAATTTTTATAGTTACATATAGGGACACAGTTTAACAGTTTCTTAAACTTTTACTTATTATACACAAAATATTAATTGTAACTAAAATATGCTCATACATACTGTTAAGAAAATGAAAATTCTAAAGAAAAAATTCAGCACGTCAGAGTTTATTATGAGCTTTTTGCCAAAATATGTATTGGCTTGTGTCAAGGCTTAAAAACTTCTAAAATTATCTGCACTAATTAAAAGTGCTGCCAATGCATGTATCGGTTACTTTTTGTGTTATTTTAGATCACTTTGAATTAACGTCGAAAAATCGAAGATTCGTGTTCGCACTAGAACATTCTAAATTAAGATTAAATACTATAAAAGGCGGCGAATTGCAGCTGGTGAGTTAGTTAGTTATCAATTGGCTGTCAAGAAGTAAAGTCTATTTAAAGCAAAAATAAAAAGTGTTTTAAAGGCGAATTTGGTGTATTAAAGTACAGTGGAATTAATAAAGAAAGAGACAGATTGTAAAACAACTAAAATGAAAATATTATTTTATCGCAATATAAACGAACTCAAACGTTTTAAAAAGTTTAAAACGTAACAATACGATTTTGCATTTGTCCCAAACAAATTAATCTTCATTTCGTTCGACCATAACATGTTGTTCTAACTATTATGGTGCAGGTGTTGCTTCCGTTTGCTGAGAAATTATAAATACATTTTGAGGACTCTTACCCATAAATCTAGCTTCCATAAGCTTTTTTGTTTTTCTTATTGTACGACTTGAAACAGGAAAATAAGTTCATTTCTGAGGCTTTTTGATGACTTGAGAGGATTAATCTTTGAATAACGTATTAACAGTTTATCAAAACTAAAAGTTGTTCCACGCTTTCTTCCCTTAGCCTCTCCAGTTTTATTCACTGGATCTCATTAACTACTTTAGTATTGAAGTACTTCATGGCCTGAACTATTTTCGCCGTATATAAGGATTAATCTCCCATCAAAAAACTTCAATACATAAATTTTAGTACATCTTGGAAAAATTAAAGTGTCCCTATTATTTGTTTCAACACTGTGTATTTATTATTATTCATTCCCTTTCTATTACTGTTGCCACAAGTAGCACTTAAGCCTGAGTTAATGTCAACGTATCGTACAACGTACAACTTTGCGCTATTGTCCAACTTTAGTCAGCTATTTATTGTTTAAGTAATACCAAGATTGACATTTGCAACGAAAAAATTAAAATTCTGTAGATTTTCTACGTGACAATGAAAACGTTACGTTTTCAGTAAGCGCAGCAACGTGATCTGGTTATGTTAGAGAATTTCACAGCTGATCCCCACGTACACAAACTATCGAAACTATCGAATAGGTCGAATATTGATCGTTTTGTAGCTCTAATATTGACTCGATGGGTTTTCTATTTCTGTCCGCCATTAAGTTGGCGGGTCTGGCTCCGGAGTGTTTAGTACAATAGATCTTTTTAGGTAGCAGTGCCATGGCCATTTAGGCCTCTTCAATTTAATTTAATAATAATAGAATAAAAACAGATTCGTGAAAATAGAGTGCTTGAGGATTTTTTACCGCAATAAAGCTAAGTTTTTGCATCAATTCATAACTATCGGCCATCGTTTCAGACCTCAAACAAATGAATAGCCAAAGCAGTAAGCGGGATTGCTAAGATAGCGCCCAAATAAGGCGCAAACAGTTTCATCTCGAAATTACGTTGAAAAATAAACAATATTTTTTGCAAAAAAAAATGTGATTCCTTTGCTATGCCAGAAAATTTTAAGACCGATCTCATACATTATTTGTAACTTGATAAGCTTTTTTAAAAGACAACATTTGTTAAATTATATCATTGCTCTCTAAGCACCCTTTGTTATCTTTTTTAGCATGAAACACTATTTCTTTTTTCTCTTTTTTGTTATCATTTTAAAAATCTTAAGAAATTCGTTTCTTTATTTTTAATTAATTTTATTTAATCTACCCACCACACCACCATTTTACGTTTTTATTTATTTTATGACGTTGATGTTGCATTTCTGTGTACATTTCTTATGATATTTTGCCGTCCTTGTAAAATAAAAATTATCTCAAGTTATTGATTAAAGAAAACTGATAAAAATTGTAATTTTTTTTGTAGTTTCTTGTTTTTGTTTTTATTTTTAATATGCAAACAGACACTATACAATATACTCGTAAGCACAGCCAATAACACGAAAAATATAATAAAAAAGAACAGATTTTGTTTTTTAAACGAAAAGAAATATTTTGTTTTGCTTAAAAGGTAAGCCATACAGAAGTAGTAACAGTGGAGGAGAGAAAAATAGCATAACATGATAATTGAGACGATTTCCCTTTCATAATTTAAAGAAATACCTGGGTTTCGACTCAAAATGTAAGAGATTTGTATCAGTCTCACCCGTCTTCATAATTGTCCTAAAAATGTTGTCTACAAATTATTATTAAAAAGTTAACCTTTTACACAACCATCCCTGCACATATGTATCTCTGTTTCTTGCACTTTATTTTATATAAGCAGTAGGTGTTGCCACTTACATTTTTTGTTGTTTTTTTTGCGAGCAACACAAAAGAACTTTAACAACAACAACTGTAACATACAGAAACAATATCAAAAGAAAACAACAACATTGAACCTGTTTCATTAAGCGAGCAAGGCTGATACACGAAAAAACAACAAAAGATTTAAGCAACAAACCTGCCTATTTAAAAAGGGCTTAAGGCCGATTATTGACTTAATTTGTTAAAAAGTCATCTCCTTCAGTGGAATGACGCCACAATTGCAATTGCAATTGCTGTTGTAATAATAAGTTATCGGCTTGTGCAGCAGCAACATGTGAAAACACATGTTGCATCATTAAATTTTGTTTTAAAGTTGCATCCTCCCTCAAAAAAAAAAAAAAAAGAATCGTAACAGAAATACCTGTCAAACCATAAATATTTATATGCAGTCTTAAGCTGATTTCTTCAGAAACTAAAATTTCTGTTTTTAACTCTGCCGAATAACAGCAACATGCACAGGAGTTTCCAAATAAAAAGGCCAGCGCCAGCCACAGCAACATATGTTATTACAGGTTGATTGCATAAATACTTTGTTGGGCAAAGAAAAAAAGTTTAAATTTTTTTCAAAATTCATATTGAATCCAACAAAAGCAACAGCAACCTGTAAAAAAACGTATTAAAAATCACTGAAGTGTTGATAAAACAACAGCAATAGAAGCACTACTGCTGTTAGCAGGTTGCATATGTTTTTTCATAAGAATGCGTTTAATTCGCGTATAATACGGTGAAGTAAAGTAATTGCTAAGTAAAGTAATTGGGAAATATTGATTAATACTCCCCCCCCCCTTTCCTCTTTTTTTTCAATAGATATTTTGGCTAAAAATTGTTTAAAAGCACCAACAGTAAACCTCAAAATAATTAAAGCATTAAAGCAATTAATTGGCTATAAGCTATACCATGTTAAAAAACCCATTTCAAATTTAAGCAAGAAAATGATTTTCTTATTACAAAAACAGTTTTCGAGTAAAGTAAAGCTGCTTCCTTTTCCTAGGTGAACTCCTCAAAGCTTTCCTACATTATTATTCTCTTTGAAAAAAATCTAAAGGCAGTCGAAAAGCCGCATTTTTCGATTTTGGCAACAGAAAATAATCACAAATGGCTTAATATGAGAAATATCCTTGATAGGACAGCAATTTGTAACCCAGTCTATAGACTTTTGGCATAGAGACTAAAGGCTAAAGTGCATTCGTGCATTGCTTCGAAGGAATTCCACTTTCTTTTTTCGTTAGTTGGGATGGTTTCTACTTTAAATCATTTGCATATAAAAATTGGCAAAACACGGGTTTTTTTTTAAAACCAAAACCACTGGGTTTTATTGGTTTTTTTTGGGGTCTTATTGGGTTTTATAACTGCTCCTAATTTCGTTCAATTGGACAATCTTTTTTATTTGTTAGTTTTAGTATTTACACACTTGGACAGATCAAGGCGGCAGTCACTTCGTTTGAACCGTGCATTATAAGAATACAAAAACAAACACGGTTAAGTTATTCCTTTGCATGATAACGCTTGGTGTCATCTCGCAAAGGTTGCCAAACGACCAAATGCTGCACCTGCTTTATTCTCCGTATATTTGTCCGACTAGCCAATAGTCAGACGGATACAATATCTTTCAGTATGTTACCGTATCACTTCTTTGCGAGATATATAAAATCGGCTTCAAAATTGGATCGCCTCAAGATCGCCTTTTTTTTTGAAACGGGTTTCGGAAATTGGCTCAGAGGTGAGGAAAGATGCAAGCAGTGATTTTATATATTTTTATTCTGATAATTTTTTTAATTCATTATCTTTTTTTGGGCTAATTTGTACTGCCAATAGGTAAGTTATACTTATTTTTGTTGTAAATAAACTAAGAAAACCTTTTCATGAAAATACCCGACCGAGTGGGTTTAACTGGGTTACAAAACTGCAGATTCCATCGGAACATAGCCAAACACTATTTTGAAATGGTTGTATCTGATTGGAGACATTCGATGAGCTCGATTTCATAACGCCCAAATAATACTCTTTGCTTACTGTCTGGCCTTCTGGAAAAAATTCATGGTGATACACTGTTGTAATCCATGAAAACCGTGAGCATTGCCATCTTTTTTGACTGAAAATGACTTTTTTTGGTCTCGGCTCATTTGGTGAACGCCATTCACTTGCCTGATGTCTGAATGGTGGGTCGTACTCATAAGACCACGTGTCGTCTCCAGTAATGATTCTTCTGATAATTGTAGGATCGGATTCAGTCATGTCATTTGCGACCTCAACACCATCAAAATTGTAAAAAATCGCCAACACACATAGAAATAGATGTACTCTTGGCTACGTAGCTTTTGTAAATGTCAAGCTATAACGCAAACCCGGAAAAAGGAATTAATTCAAAGACCAACAATACCACGACCAAGAGCTGCCGCCTAAAAAATTGAATCCAAATTAAACATATTACAACTCAATTCAGTTCTTAAAAACTTAAAGGCAGAACACCCGGAGTTGACACGATCTCATAAGAAATTGTTAAGCAATCACCAGGTAAAATGAAACAACGCATACTTGATCTCTTCAACAAAATATTTAATTCATTCATTCCAATCTACAAAATAGGAAACGACAAAACTTCCCTTAACTCCTATCGCTTTATATCATTGAACTCTTGCCTATCAAAAGTGCTAGACAAATTGGTTGCAAACCGACTTTGTTGGCTCCTTACCACACAAAGATTATTAGATAGCAAAGAGTATGGCTTCATTAAAGGAAAATCTACAATCGATAATCTATTGTACATAGACCACAGAATTGCAGAGTCGCTTTTCCATCGGAACCACCTGACAATAAAATAGGCCTTCTGCCATCATTGATCAGTTACTGGCCTGGAAAGTTGGACCAAAAATCATAAATTTTGTAATAAACTTCATGGAGAATCAAAAATTTGTAGTCAGGGTAGGAAACTAATACTGAGGAGTGTATCCTCTCCATAACGGAATACCCCAAGGATCACCGTTCTTTTCCTTATAGCCTACAATAAACTTTTTAAGATCATTTCCATCCACCGTAAAATCGATTTCACTACATACGCCGATGATGTTAATTATTGGTAAAATCGAACAAAAATAAAAATCCTGTTGTTGATCTAAGTACTCTTTTTGAACACATCATCAAATGGGGCAGTACATTCACATTTTCCATAAGTATAACTGTAAATGTCAAATATCTTCTGGACTAATACACCTAAACGAAGTTGAGAATTTACGGGTATTAGGGCTATATATCAATAGGCGATATAAATGGAAGGAGCATATTAATCAACAAGTAAAATCTCTTTACCAACAGCTATGCCTATCGTGACAAAAGTTCAATTCTAAAACCAAAACGTTAATTCAATTAGCAAAAGCTCTTATATTATCCAAAGTGAACTATGCATTGCCTATTTATGGACATGCTCCTACAATTTTGATTGTAAGGTAATTCTGAAAAAACAACTCTAATCTCAAAACTCAAAAAATATCAGTGTTATTAGATGTAGCCAACGCTACACAAATTGTTAGTTCACAATTGTGAAGTAGTTCAAAATTACCTATTGGTTGTTTGTCTGAAGAAGCGCAAGAATCTATTAATAAAATATTCCAAAAAAGTTAGAGAGATATCTTTAACTTTCTTTTAATAAATTCAAAACCAGTGGGCACGTCAACTCGCAAGATTACCAAGGCAAAAGAAATGGTTGTGCCTAAGGAAGCAAAACGTCTGCTTGTTGCATCATCTGATAAGGGATAGATTTCAACGTAAGCAGCGAATAAATACAAAATAAATTATTCTTAAATTGATAAAAGTGGGTGGTAACCTTCGATATATGTATGATTATTTGGCTGAATAAGCACATTGTCAGGGCTTCTCAGCCAGTTTTGTCACTGTACCTGACCATAAATGTTTTTTTTTCCTTTTCCAATGTTTCTTTGCTAAAATCCTCCAGTTCACATTTTTCACTAAATTTACCCAAGACACACACCAAATAAATAATTTCCTAAAATAGCTAATTTTCTTCCACTTAGATACCATTTGCCATACCCCGCCACCTCCCACACCAGGCATGATTTTAATAAAACGAAATGAATTTTTCTTAATATTTTTCAATAAAAACGGAAGCTTTTTAAATTTATTCATAACACTCGACCAATATCTTACACTTAAACTCAGCGGCTTAATTGATTGCGAAAATGGTGCACTCCTGCCTCACAGTGCAATGGCTTAAAAAGTTTTAAGGAGTTTCTGCTTCATCTGAAGCAACAATAAAACTTTGGTTTTCTAACTTCAAATGTGGTCGCAGAAACACCGCTGATGAATGCAGTAACACCAGAAGACATCAAAAAATCCACAATATCGTTTTTATTAATCGAAAAGTGAGTTACGTTACTTAGCTGATATCGTAAAGCTATAAAAAGAACTTATTGGCTATATATTGCATGATCACTTGACTATGAGAAAGCTCTGTTCAAAGTGAGTGACGTGTTTGTGTTGATGATTCTGAAAAAATGGCAAAACTACATAAATTTAACTTCGAATTGTTCCCACATCCACCGTATTTACCAGATTTGTATTCCAACGACTACTGGCTATTGAAAGATCTCAAAAAAAGCTCGTCGCTAAGACATTTCGCACAAAGGCAAACTTTTTCACCGTCTATGCGCACATTTGTCTCCATCGGCCGGATGTGTTCGCCTTATGTGCGATCCAGGTTTCTGAAAATGCTGATCCACAGGTTTTTCATATCCTTGGGTATCAACTTCTGTCCCTTCTTAATTTTCATAAGGGTCTTGCTATGTACATTCGCAATGAAGTTGTGTACCAACGCAAGCAACTTCTTGGCATGTATGATACGGAATTTAACTGTCTATGCGTTAAGTTCAGAATCAGGGCACATCTTTTGCACTTCGGGTTTTTGTATAGAAGCCCATACGCGGGAAGAGAGGTTACTATATCTGGCTTCGACTCTCTTTCCGACTCAATATCGAGTATCCTTGCGAATTAACCGCACAATAAACGATTTCAATGTTCATAATTTGTCTTGGTTACGCCATTCAGGGCGCACAACTCCAGAAGGCCAATACGTTTAGTTATTTACCGCGCATAATCACCTTGCGCAATTAGTGAATAAACCTACACATATATCGTGTGTAGATGGGCACCAGAACAATACACTCGACCTTTTCCTCACTACACACCCTGAAAAGTATGTAGTTGAGGTTCTTGCACCACAAAAAAAAAAAATTCGGATCATTGCACAATTTCTGCCGCATTCTCGTCCTCCGCTTTTCGTAAGGTTCCACCCACAGCCACGGAACGCCCTATTTTTAATTATGAGCTCAACGATTTCTATAGGCATTTTCGATGCCTAAATGTCATGTCATGGCAAAAATGGTAGTGAATATAATAAGGCTAGGGATGGATATTTTTATCCCATTCAAAAAGCTTGCGATTAAACCTACAAAAAAATTTTGGTTTAATCTTACGTGTAAAATTGCAGTCAGATCCAGAGAGGAAGCGTTCAGGAATTGACGAAATAATAAATGTGCCCATACTGATTTGCTTCGCAAACAGGCGTTATATTCATGTACCGCAGGCGTTATATTCATGTAAAAATGGCCCTCGCAAATCTCAACGTTAACAAGTCTTCTGGGCCGCAAGGCATACCAGCACTGGTCCTGAAGTAGTGCTCTTCGACGCTTCCGCGTTCATTAGCTCTCTTTTCACTGCGTCATATCGCGCCGGTATTTTTTCATTTTGCTGAAAAGTTGCTAATGTAACGCCAATCCCCAATAAGGGCGTGGCTAGTAACACATAACTACCGTCTAATAGCTGTTTGTTTCGCACTCTCCAAGGTATGGATAATATGATTTATTACCACCTTGTGAGATATTTGGAGTCCAACGATTTGCTTAGCGATCGTCTGTACGGTTTCCGAAAGAACCGTTTTACTGGTGACCTGCTGGCGTTGCTTTCGGAGAAGTGGAACAATTCCATTCATGGTTTTGGTGAGAGTAAGGTTGTAGCTCTGGATATCTCAAAGGCGTTTGATAGAGTTTGGCACGAAGCTCGCATTTCGTATCTTAATACTTTTGGTGTCGGTAGTCACTTCTCTCGATTTATATCGAATTTTCTCAGAGAAAGCTCTATAAGAGTAGATAAACCTAGGGGTACCGCAAGGCTCTGTTTTTTCTCCTCCTCTTTTTCTAATATTTCTCTTCTTACTTCTAATCCTATCTACACTTTTGCGGATGACATCAACATTTGTTACTCATATTCTTTTGATCGTAGACCGAACCTTTTGAAGATTGGGACGAGAAGGATGAATATGAATGACACACTCACAAGTGACCTTGTGAAAATTTCCGAGTGCGGTCGTGAGAACAGGGTCGATCTTAATGTACGCAAGACTCAGTGTTGTTTTTTAACACACAGACGTGGTGGTGTGTTGTCATCTGTGTCAATGGGTAATGTGGATATTGAGAATTGAGATTTTCTTCATGTTCTAGGCATGAGAATTCACTGTTCACGTTCGTTGGAGTGATCACATATTTCAAGTGTTGAAAGAAGCATTCAAGTGCCTTAGGTTTTGAAGGCGGTGCAGGAAATACTTTACTCCATCTAATCTCCTTAATATTTAGAAGGCGTATATTCGATGGAATACAACTTTCATGTCTGGGCCGGTGCTTCAAAGCCTATTTTGAAGCTTCTCGACTGCGTACAGGAGAGGGCGAAGACGCTTATTAATGACGGTAGGGCTCTATCGATTCATTAGAGCACCGTCACAATGTGGCGTGTGTTTCATTGCTCTATCGGTACTACAACGGAATGTGCTCTGAAGAAATAAAGGAATTAATTCATAGTGAGCATATATTCTAGTACTCGTATTTCTCGTACAGCGCATCCCTTTGTTGTTGATTGTCCAGTGAATCGCACAAAGTATTATAGGGAGAATTCGTTGTTTGCTCACACTGTTCGGTTGTGGAACAATCATCCAGTCAAAGCATTCCATGCCACATACGACTTGAGTAAATTTAAATCTAACGTCCATAAACATTACTCCCTCTGTCCTCCTAGTACCAGCACAATGCACTGCATGCGTAGGGGCCATTCCCTGGGTGCTGGTCTTATGTAAAAAACAGGTTATCGCTAAAACTGAGGCCTATTTTGGGCAAAAGATAAATCGTTCCACAAAAGTGGTATTGAAGTGCTCGGGTTTTCATATGAATTTTTTCCCATGTAAGAAGAAAGAACTAAAAGTTCTACAAAATAGTACAGAAAGACAGAAACAATTTTTCCACAATAAGAGTGAGTGTAAGGATAAAACGCAACTCTGAACTGATCTCAAGGAAAGGACTGCAGGGAGTAAATTTTTACATATATACCATAGTTGTGTATAAATTTCTTGACTTGAATTTCTAATCTTTATGATCACTGATAAATATTAGCAGAAATGTGTTGAACCATTTTTTATAAATTTATCATGCCGCTAATGCACAAACCTTAAATGCTTTAACCGTACAGTTAAAATTGTCAACATATCCTCGAGGGGGGGTGGTGTGGTGTAGTGGTTAGAGCGCACGCATAACAACACAAACCGTCCAAGTTCGAGCCCCAGCAGAGGACATGAAGAAGACAAAACTTAATTGTGGTTTCGAATGTTTAATAATAAAAAAGGCTTCCCTCCAGACAACTCAAATTAAAAAACGAAAAAAGCTCCCCTGACCCTTCCCGCATACCACTGGCGATGATGACAAACATCAGACGAATGATCAGGAAAAACACGCCACCTTCTGGGAAAAAATTACAATGCTAAAGTAAAGATCACCATTAATTAGCAAGAATCTTCACCACTACACAAAAAAAATTATATGGACGAAGCTACAGCGGATTAATCATCTATTTAACTTGAAATATCAAATTAATTAAAGAAACTGAAACAAAACAATAGATGCTTCGTGGAAAGCCAATATGCTCCATAGAGGAGTGACGAAGAAAAAAAAAAACAAAACAAAAATGCTCGAAGGAGTTCATTAATATAAAATTAAAAAAAAAAACATAATTCTTAGAAATTTACAAAATGGAAATTGAAATTTCTTAACAAGACCATACAAAATGAATTCAACCTATTTACACCCTATGGAAAAAATAACAAAACTTCACTTATATCAAAACTTATACTCTTTTACAAAAAAACTAAAACTTTCAAAAGCTAAGTCACATTTACTATATCATAGGAGTAAATATCTCATGTGGGTTATAATTTAATAAAGAAAAAAGTCATAAAAATATATTTAAGAAAAAAATTGTTTATCACGCTTTTCTATATTTTCATACAACAAAACAAATCGCATTAATTAAAATTCCATTTATTTATTTGGAGGAGAGACATGGACTAGCAAACATATCTTGTGACATTTTTTTTTTATTTTTTATTTTTTAATTTTTAAATAGACGCCCAAACAAGGATCTGATATTAAATTTACACTTGCCAAAAAACAACAATAACAACTATTGCAACAACATGGCGAACAACAACAACAACAACAACAAATAAAATTCAATTCAATTTGAAATGGAAGCAAAAACACAAGGTCGTTTAATAAAACGTTATATAATGGCATTGGTTATGAGAGGGGAAGGATAGCTAAGGATTATTTATGTAAACTTAAGCATTCAAGGTAGAGAATATTATTTGGAGGTTTAATGTTCGATGCCTGAGAAAGAAATTTTAAAATTCCAATACCATCAAAATATCCCACACGGCTGATTTGTGCATTCTTTCTGATAGTCTCTCGGGTGCAACTTTCAGCTGTAGGCCTCCCAGAGACTGACGTGTTTCCCGCGGGGTACTGGTGTCAATCTCATTTGGGTTCCTATTCACAGGGACATTGCGGGTAACTGTGTGGCTGATGAACTTGCTAAAGCGGGCACACTCCTTCCGTACAGTCACTTGCTTGTAGGGGTCGGTGTACCGCTGTCCTCCGTTAGACTGTCTATCAGGCGTAAATACTTATTGGACGCTGATAAATCTTGGGCAGAGGGTGATTCTTGCTTTATTGCTAGACTCATCTGGTCTAGATTGGATGGTAGGCGTGCCAATCAACTTTTTAAATTGGATCGCGGGAGCATCTCCTCTGTGGTGTCTATCCTCACGTGTCATTGCATTATGGATAGACGCGCAGAGTTGTCGAGGTTGAGAAGGCCGATTGAGAAGAGGAAAGTGTGGCCCATTTCATTTGCAAATGTCCGTCTCTAGCTAGACGTAGACTGATCACACTTTGCTTGCCCTTTCTCGATAGTTTATCGGAGCTACCGAACATTTATGTCGAGCTTATGGCCAGATTCATTAAATTGTCGGGCTGGTTTCCGACTTGATTTCCTGGAATGTGCTTCTATGTGGAACCTTTGGCTGACGGTGATATCGCTTTATTTATGGTATCACAACGGGCCGCTATGTGTGCGTGTGCGTGTGCTTTGTCTCAGCGAGGCTACCACTCCCTCCTAACCTAACCTAACCAAAATATGGACTTCATTTATAAGAGCCTTGGATTAGTAGTCAGCATCTTATGCCAATCAAAAATTCGTTTTAAACTTTGCAGGGTAAAAAATAACAAAAATCTATCGAAAGGCATTGCACTGAAAAACTGTTTTTTTTTAAGTTAAGACAGAGGGAGTAGTGTTTATGGACGTTTGATTCCATATCGTGTGACAGGAAAAACTTTCTCGGAAGATCGTTCCACAAACGAACGGTGCAGATAAAAAACAATTTCTCTCTATAATGCGTTGTGTGATTCATCGGACAATCAACTACAAAGGGATGTGCTCTACGGGAAATACGCGTACTTCGTGAAAATATATGATTATGCAGAATCATTCCGTTATAGTACCGATAGAACAATGAAACACATGCCACATTGCGACGGTGCTCTAAGTAATTGATAGAGTTGGCTACACTACCGTCATTAATAATCCGGTCGAGAAGCACCAAAATAGACTTTGAAGCACCGGCGCTGACGTGAGAGTTGGGTCGGATATAGGTCTTGTAAATATTGAGAAGGTCTGATGGAGTGAAGTATTTGTTGCACCGTCTTCAAAAACCGAGGCACATGAATGATTCTTTCGACAGATTGCAAATGTGATCATTTCAACGTACATCACAATGAATCTTCATGCGCAGAACATCAAGAGCATCTGAATCCTTATTATCTACGTTACCCATAGTTACAGACGACACCACACCACCATGTCTGTGTGTTAGAAATCAACATTGGGTCTTACGCGTGTTAAAATTGACCCTATTTGCACGACTCCACTCGGAGATTTTTGCCAAATCACTTGCGAGTGTGTCATTCATATTTCGCCTATTCGCCACAATCTCAAAAAGGCTCGGCCTATGATCAAAATAATATAAATACAAATGTTGCTGTTGTCTGCGAATAAATAGATTAGAAATAGAGTTGGAGAATGAACAGAGCCTTGCGGTACCCTTGAATTTATCCTGAACTCGTCGGATGAGGTCCCATCTATAACCACTCTTATAGAGCGATCTCTGAGAGAAATGACTACCTACACCAAAGCCAGTAAGTTTCGATACTATCGCCTCATGCCAAACGCTATCAAACGCCTTGGAAATATATAGAGCAACAACTTCGCTCTCACCAAAACCATGAATGGATTTGTTCCACCTCTCGGAGAGTACCGCCAGCAGTTCGCCTATTGAACGGCCCTTACGGAAGCCGTATTGACGATTGCTTAGCAAACTGTTGGATTACAAATATTTCACAAGGCAATGATTAAAAGTGCCGAACAGAGTGCTATTGGTCGATAGTGTTCAGGGTTGGAAGTCTTACCCTTTTTAGGGATTGGTGTTACATTAGCAACTTCCAGAGAGATGGAAAAATACAGGTGCGATATGACGCGCTGAAAAGATTGGCTAATGGACGAGTCTGCTTCGAAAAGCACTGCTTCAGGACCAATGCTGGTATGCCATCCGGCCCAGAAGACTTGTTAATGTTGAGATTTGATTTACAGCACGGGTTCGAAAGTATATACTAGGCATAGTCACTGATATGCTTTCGAGTGTGGGCAGTGGTTGGAGGCACTCCGGCAAGCGAGAATTATTAATAATAATTCAGTTGAAAGCTTTACCGTTTCGACCGGGTTCGTGATTGGTCATTCTTTAAAAGAACTGGAATTGAAATAGCGCTATTCCCAAGTCTTTTAACGAATAATCAAAAGCTCTTACTTCCTCTAGCAAATGTAAGATCTTTAGCACGAAGGCGCTGATCGTAAAGAGCTTTTTCACACCTAAGTACTGCGGCACACGTAGATCTCGCCTGTATGCGTAGCGAATCAGTCCTAAATGCTTCTTCTCTAGATCTGACAGCCAGTCTGTATGTATGATTGAATCAAGATTTATTTCTTGATTTAACCGAAATCTGTTTTGATGGAAAAAACAGATCCATCCCCAGATGCAAGAACCTCAACTTCACACTTTTCAGGGTGTGAAGTAAGGAAAAGGTCGAGGGTGTTATTTTGTTGTCCATCTGTACACGATATATATGCAGGTTCATTTACTAGTTGCGCAAGGTGACTATGCGCGGCAAATCCCAGCTATTAAGAGAAACGTTCTGTCCATCCTTATTTACTTACTGCCGAACCTCGACGAGATGTCTAGGATAACACCTGAATATATATTACGATATGAATTACAGTATATCTGGCGAGTGCTGTTTTTGACTGTTTACGTATAAATAGTGATTGAATAGCTCTGCCTAATTGCACGTTTGCACGATACTTTAAATTACGTTGTTCGCTGTTTGAATCACTTAAGTAAATCACCCTAGTTCACACTAGAGCTGCAAAACTATCGATACTATCGGATTTTTTTGAGTGCTGCTTGTGGCAACAATATTATAATTTAAGTGAAAGGGAAAGAATAATAATAAATATACAGTGATGAAATAAATAATAGGGACACATTATTTTTGTTCAGTATGCCATAAAATTTGATGTATTGAAGATTCTGAAGGAACAGTAATCCTTATGTATAAACTAAAGTAATTAATAAGATCCAGTGAGAGAAAACTGCAGACCCTATGAAAAGAAAGCAGGGTTTTGAAAAGCTTTTAATTCGTACTTCAAAGATTAATCCTTTCAGTCATCGAAATAAAAAGAATTTATTCTCCTGTTACAAGTCGCACAATAAGAAAAAAAACTTATGGAAACTAGAGTTATGGCTAAGAGTCCTCGAAGCAACACCTGCCACGTAATATTTAGAACACCATGCTATGGTCTGACGAAATAAAGATTAATTTACTTCGAACTAATGCAAGGTCGTATGTACGAACATATTTTAGTTACAATTCATACTTTGAGTTTAATAAATAGTAATTTAAGAAATGTTAAACTGTGTCTCTATTAACTATGAAAGCTTACAGACAACCTGCGTCGATCAAATTTTTGCAAATGTGACTTTGACTATGTATGTGGACTCCATACTTACTCTTAGAATTTGACGATAGTATCGATAGTGAAAAAAAAACTATCGATGGTCAGCTAAAAACAAAACTATCGATACTATCGATAGTACTATCGATTGTTTTACAGCTCTAGTTCACACGGTATTTGTGTAGTCGTTTAGGCATTATTGACACATAAACAAACTGAATAAACAACATGATTTCTCAGTTTTGTACACATACTTTAGGATTGTGAATGTTATACATTTTCAATGCTAAATATTTGATAAAAATATTGTAATTAAGAGCCAAAAGGTATGCTAACTTATGTGGCTTATACTATGACAGCTAACGATGACAAAAAACCGATGAAAATCATTGATTTTTAGTAATTAACAATTTATGCTATGTTCGCACGAGACTTTGGATTACTTCGTTCTCTTTTTGTATTACTTACTTGGATTCTACCGTTCGCACGGCACCTTTTAACTGCTAGCATATGAAGTCAATGCAGCGAGTGGCCATTGTTCTGTTTGTTGTCTTTATTTTGTTTATTTTTTTAGCATACTTTAGGGAGATCAATTTAATAAATTCGCAATGTTAAATCTAAATTTAAAACATTTTGATTAAGACCTAATAAGTAAGCCAAACTCTTTTGATCGAAGTTTTATAAAAATTAAAGGTGACACTGAATGTGAATTAATACAATAGATAGTAGAAATGGAATTACTTACATTTTAGTGATTCTGCCTCAAGATTTTGTATGGAAATTGATGTAATTACGAGGGCGGATTGATATTGAAGCTACCTAAGTAGGAAAAAAACATTTTTGTTTTAAAAAACCATTCATTTCTCAATATAGTCTCCTTTTAGCTCAATACACTTAGTAAGACGATTTTCCAACTTTTTTATACCATTTGAATAATACGCGTCGTCTTAAAGAAAGAGCACTTTTTTCTAATAAGGCACGATAATACTCTCCTGTGATCCCTTTTCAAGATAATCGATAAGCAATATTCCGTATGCATCCCAAAATACAGTGACCATAAACTTGAAAGCCGATTTTGCTGTCTTTGCTTTCTACTGCTTCGATTGATTTTTGCTTTCAGGTGTGTAGTGGTGCACCCATCTTGCCGATAGCTTTTTCATATGCAAATGTTCATGAAAAATGTTGAACACACGTTCATATGATATGTTTACCATTTCTGCAATCTCACGGATTTTGACCCGGCGATCATTCATAACGATATCGAGGATTTTCTTGATATTTTCTTCAGTAACCACCTCTTTTGGCCTTCCTGTTGATGGTATTGTTGCAGTGCTTGTTCTGCCCCGTTTAAATTCAGCAATCCAACATTTTACCATATAATCTGACGGAGTAGATTCGCCCTAATGTTTATCAAATAATAGTGTTTAATCACTACACGAAATTCACTTTTTTCCATTTTCCAAGAAACACAAAAGTTGCTTACTTCAAACGAATACAACAAATAAACTAATCGATGAATTTGGCTAAAATTTTAACAGCTGACGTTTGACAGATCGTAATTTCTAAGAAAGAAAAATTTTTTGTGTTTGTGCTGTCATCTAGCGCTAGGTAGCTTCAATGTCAAGCCCCCCTCGTAATTTCATAATCGGGGGTTGTTATATGAATGAGAAAGCCCCCCTCGTAATTTCATAATCGGGGGTTGTTATATGAATGAGAGAGCGAATGAAGATTTTTGTAAGGTACATTTGCCTGCCGATGATGTACAAATTTACACAGGAGCTGAAAGAGGTAATCTGGATGAATAATCTTGAGAGGGTCCACGACTGGGCTAGTGCGAATGGTCTTTGCATCAATCCCTCGAAATCTAAATACTTAGTGTTAACTCCCAGATCTATTAAATTACCAGAGCAACCTGTGATAACCTTGTGCGACCAGCAACTAGAGATCGTTAAATCTACTAAAAATCTTGGGATTATTTTCAACGATAACCTGACATGGAAGGATCATGTAAATTATGCCTTAAGTAGAACTTTTCCTATGTTGAAAAATTTGTGGAGAACTCAGTACTTTACACAACTGAGAATTCGTATGTTATTCGCTAAGACATATCTAATTCTGGCACTACTATATGGTTGTGAAATATTTACATTTTGCGACTCTGCTAGCCTAAGAAGATTGAATGTGGCTTTCAATGCCATAGTAAGATATGTTTATGGATTATCAAAATACGACCATGTATCTGCTCTTGGGAAAACCATTTATTGTGTGTCGTTTGGCGATCTGCTGAGAATAAGAGTTCTCATACACTTACACAGGATTATTAATTAGCCTGAACCGAAATACCTCTATGAAAGATTGTCGTTTAGTCGCTCGCTGAGACTGAATGATCTTATCCAGTTTAGACATCATTCTCTCAAATCTGAATGGTCGTTTTTCATCTTTTCAATACGTCTTTGGAATGCATTACCCACCGGATTAAAACTTTTTGGCAATGTTATTTGGTAACATTTTTTCTTTTTGTTTTAAATTAAAAGTTTTATACTATAATTATAAGATCCTAGGTCTTGTTGTATAGAACATCAAATAATTTTTTTTTTCACTCCTTTAGGGAGCATTTTGGCTTTCCACAAAATGTATACTGCTTTGTTTAATATCTTTAATCAATTTGATATTTTTTTGCGCTAAGTAGATGATTAATTCTATGATTTTTTCGACTTTTTTTCGGTGGTTGCTCAACCAGAGTGAGGTGCATCTTTAATATTGTATAATCCAAAAAATTTGCTGCTGTTTTTCGCTTCTCTCTTATAAAAAAGCAAAGTATAACGGAAATGTTATGAATTTTCACAGAATAGTGCGATTTTATTAGTGTCTTTTAATAAAGTGATGCTTGAAAATTTGTCTTCGAAACAAGCTATAAGGTTGCCTGATGTTAATTATCTTCTATTACAGTTTCAGTAATCGATTAGTTTTAAGACGAATTGGTAATTAGCCATTTCCATTCGTTTCTGGTAGCGGAGTTTGCATTTCTTTTTTTCCCCGTCACTTCTCTAGGGAGCATATTGGCTTTCCGCAAAGCATCCATTACTTTGTTTCAGTTTCTTTAATCAATTTGATCTTTCAAGCTAAGTAGATGATTAATCCACTGTAGCTTCCTCCATATGATCTTGCGTAGTAGTGAAGATCCTTGCTAATTGGTGGTGATCTTTACTTTAGCATTGTAATTTTTTCCCAGTAGGTGGCGTGTTTTTCCTGATCATTCGTTTGATGTCTGTCAATCATCGACAGAGGTCAGGGGGCTTTTTTCTTTATTTTTTAGATGGAGTTGTCTGAAGGAAAGTTGAAGCCTTTTTTTATTATTAAGCATTCGAAACCACAATTAAATTTTTTCTTCGTAATGTCTTCTGCTGGGACTCGAACCTGGGTCGTTTGTGTTGTTATGTGTGCGCTCTAACCACATCAAATAAATAAAATAAATAAATTTTAAGACTCGCATGATATTCTTATATATTTATGAGCCTGTTTAAAAAACAACATTTTTGTAGAAAAAAAAATTTGTTAAATTTGTTTCGTTTTTAGCATACCTATTGGTATCCTTCCCTTTTCATACGTGTTTGTTTTTTTTTTTTTTTTTTTTCTTAAGCGTCTATATGACATTTTTTTGTTACAGTTTTTTGTTTTGTTGTTATTTTTAGCATGTCGTTTCGATTGCCATTTAAATAGAAGAAAATGAATAGAAAAAAAAACGTAACGAAAAACAATTTGTCTTACATGCACATAATGTGTGTTAAATTGTATGTTTAGTTAGTAGACGAGGGAATAAATTTTACTTTAAAGCTATAAAATATAAAAAAAAATCCAAACATACACACGTTCATTTATATAATAAATTAAAAGCCAAAAACCGTATATAATTTTAAGTATATAAGCGAGTAGTGGTGAAGTGTCTTTATTAGAGTAACACTCGCCCCTTACCATCCATCCAACCACCTCATGCTATAGATGGAGGGGGGACATAGCAATAAACGAAACGAAATAAGAGACCAAGATATGAAGACAGAAAAAAAAGGTTACATTTCAGCTGCTCTACACACCATACAACTCCACTTCACTCCACTTCTGTATTATTTGTTTTATTTTGTAGGACCATAGCCATAGCAACTCTCTGTGGTTGCAATAGTTCGAGCGTGTGTCTTAAATTATAACAAAAAACATCAACAACAACAACAATAAAAATAGATTATTCTCATTGCAAATGCCTCTCATTGTTACAATTTGTTGCTGGTATTGCTGGTCTTAAATCATAGAAAACGACAAGAGGAAAAAAATTATTTTTTTTTTATAATTTCAGGGCTTCTTCTCCATATAATTGCTGAACAAATTGAATAGAAAAAAATGGAAAAAATGAAATGAAATGTTTGCGTTAGTGGCGTTTAATTTTAATGCGGAAACATGATGCAGCAGCATTTTAGCATTTATGCTGCTGCTGTTGTTGCTATTGTTGCTGTTCACAGACGCAGACAAAGCCAAGTTAAGGCTGTTTGTGGTATTGTGCTTGTTGCCTTTCAACTCATAAAAGCATATTTTGTTTTTAATAAAGACCCAAGTCTTTAAAAGCATTTTCATCGTTATTTAAAATGTTTGTCATTTTTACGCCTTGCTTAACATCAGATCAGCAAGCGCACAATAATTTTTTAGTTTTTTTTTCATCTAAATTTTTTCTTTGGTTTGCTAAGAGATAAAAAAAAAAGATTCGAAAAAGTCTTCTGATAAATTTAGCTGCTAGTTTTGGAAGGTTGAGCACTTTTAACTAAAAAAAAGTGTGTAAATTAATTGAAACATTAACGTTATAATTTATAGCTTTTATAACATTTTTTCAATGAAATTAAGAGTGTGTGTAAATAGATCATTTTTGTAGAGCACATAGAGCTGCTCAAGAAAATCATTATCTAATGCCTCCAAGTCACAGCCAACATTCATGAATATCATTCTATTTACAAAATTTATTAGATATCTTTGAATATCATTCTAATAACAACCATTTTATTTATTATTTATTCAATAGTCAATAGATTTAATCCTTACAGACTAATTACAAAATATGTATCGGGTCCGCCATCTAACGTTTTTTTTTTTTCTTTCTACTAGTGCTTACTTCGTGAATGGTAACACTTAGCTCATGTCTGAATTGACAGATAATTAGTTTTATCATTCCGCTGAACGAATATGGTTGTGCATACGCTTGAACAACGCTGGGAAATAGTGCGACATTACTTTGAAAATCATGGTAATGTTGCAGAATGTGTGCGAAAATTGCGTACGGATTTTGGAAGAAGAGAAGCACCGTCAGCTCCGTATGTTCGTTATCTTGTGAAAAAAGTGAAAGAAACTGGCATCCTCATCGATAAACCAAAGCGTGAAAAGCCAAAAACAGTGCGTACACCGGAGAATATGGCAGGTGTGGCAGAAAGTGTGCGTGAAGCGCCATCAACATCAATTCACCGTCGTTCTCAACAATTGAACATTTAGGAGACATCATTGAGACGAATTTTGCATAAAGACCTTGGTATGACGCCATGCAAAGTCCAATTGGTTCAGGAGTTCAAGCCAACTGACCATCCCATCCGTTTTCGCTTCGCTAAGTGGGCCTGCGATCGACTTACAGTAGATGCTGATTTTGCCAAAAAAAATCATCTGTTCAGATGAAGCTCATTTTGATCTTGGCGGGTATGTAAACAAGCAAAATTGCCGCATTTGGGGCACAGAAAACCCGCACGCATACATTGAAAAGCCGATACACCCAAGACGAGTCGCAGTTTGGTGCGAATTTTGGGCCATTTTTCTTCGAAAATGAGCAAGGAGTGGCCGTTAAAGTCAATGGCGATCGTTATCGGGCCATGTTGAACCAATTTTTGTTCACAAAAATTGAAGAGGAGGATATTAGCAACATTTGGTTTCAACAGGACGGCGCTACGTGCCACACAGCCGAAGCTACACTCGATGTTTTGCGTCCTGCTGATGTCGTTTTGCCAACTCGGAGCTGCGATTTGATCCGTCCTCGTAAATGTGGTCGTTTTTTCTTGATTGCATCAACCAATTGATCCAATAATGCAGGATAATACTCTCATGTGATTGTGGATCCCTTTTCAAGATAATCGATGAGCAATATTCCGTGTGCATCCCAAAATACAGTGGCAAGGTTATGGCCGATTTCGCTGTCTTCGCCTTCTTCGGAGCACTTCCACCAGCTTCCACCCCCGCTTCGATTGATTTTTGGTTTCAGGTGTATAGTGGTGGACCCACGTTTCATCAACAGTTATTAATCTACGCCAAAAATCAGCAAGATTATGCTTTATCATGTCCAAACACCGCTGAGAAGTGATCTGTCGAACTCGTTTTTATTCAACACTGAGCAAACGCGGCACCCATCTTGCCGATAGCTTTTTCATATGCAAATGTTCCTGTTGATGATATTGTTGCAGTGCTTGTTCGGCCCCGTTTAAATTCAGCAATACAATATTTTACCATATAATCTGACGGAGCAGATTCGCCGTAATGTTTATCAAGCTTTTCTTTTGTCTCTTTCGCCGTTTTGCCTTTCAAATAATAGTGTTTAATCGCTACACGAAATTCACTTTTTTCCATTTTCCAAGAAACACAAAACTTGCTTACTTCAAACGACTACAACAAATAAACTAATCGATGAATTTGGCTAAAATTTTAACAGCTGACTTTTGACAGATCGTTATTTCTAAGAAAGAAAAAGTTTTTGAGTTTGTGCTGTCATCTAGCGCTAGGTAGCTTGAATGTCAATCCGCCCTCGTAACTATTCTTTTAATAGCGCTAACTTGGATATCTTGGATGCTGTTTTCGTGAAAAAAAAATCATGTTTAAAAACGAATTTTTATTTTGAAAATTATTTTGAATATTTTGCTATTCATTCCTTAAGCCATAATCAAATGTTGTTTTTTGTTTTCTTCTTTATATGAGGGCGTAATACATTTCAAATTATAAAATAATTTCTTAGTTTTTTTTAATTTCTCTCTGTTATTCAAAAAATAAAAAAGAAGCAAACACGCCATTAGATTTAATTGGCTTAAACGAATGTGTAGTTAAAATTAATTTACATTCTTAATGTACCCCTACAGTCCGTATTAAAACAAGATGAAGGGGTTCAAATAAAAATCAGCAATAAAGTAGAATGTTTAAGGAGGAAAGTTGGTGGTGATAGTGACGGCCTGGTCAATGTTGTTCACAAAGAAATATAGAGCGTTGCTGCTGTTAGTTCAAAATCTACATCAAACTTTGGCTTTTTCAATATGATTTGTCAAATTCGACAAACGGTGACTTCTCTATCCAACAATTTGTTGACGTAACCATTTGCCCAAAAGTGGGCCTTATCACTGAAGATCATTTTGTAGAAGTAGTGTTCTAGTAGATAACCTCTTTTTATAAAGAAATGTTTATTGGTTACATGTGTAGTTGAAAGCTTTATCAATCCATGATGATTTGGCTAAACGAATTGAGTATATAACAGCCAATTTGGCATAATTAGCTTCAACAATATGACCACTATCAACGGACAAAGTTCGTAAGTCGCTATTGGAAGTACGTCATTATAGCTCACGAGATGTTTTTAATAATTTTGAAATAAAATACTAAACAAAAGCAATAGTATGTAGATTGAAAAAAAAACTGTTCTAATTCATCTTATTTTTAAGCTCTTTTTGCTCACTGTTTGGTGTTATTTGTAATGACTTTTTTATATTACTTTCCAACTATTTTTTATTGTTTTTGTTTTTTAGTTACAATTATAATCCATTTTTAATTATGACAGGAAATGTATTATTTCATACACGCATAGTTTTGTTAGAAACAGCGGTTGGTAAGTGAGAAACGTAAGACTTAAGTAACAAACTTTTTTTTCTTTTTACTGATTGGGATAAATAATGGAATTTTTTGTTTATTTTTATTGTTTTTTTTTTTAATTCACTATTTTGTAATTTACTATTAAATTTCAAGTACAACAACAAGAACAAAAACAGTAACAATACATTATTATTTTCACATTAAATTTAAAATAATTTTTTAAATTTTTATTAAAAAAAAAGTGGTACTGGCATTACAGAATAATTTTTTTTCTTTACTGAATGAATTATAGAGTATGATTCATAAATTTTCAAGTATAAGAGATGAAAGTCATCATCTCATAATAAATTAGAACAAATGTAACAGAAAAAATATAAAAAACACAACAACAACAAGACACAAACAACTCTGACTATTTGTAAGGAAATTCATTCATTTTAATAAAAATAATTTAAACGCAGATTACTTTACATTAAAGCAGCACAACATCAACAAAATAGTGACAATGTATATTACACTGAAAACAATTATTTAGTTGTTTTAACTCAAAATGCTTGGCGAGAAAAATATCGAAACTATCGTCTGTCAATGTTATTCGTAGTTTGTTACAGAAGCTGGCAGGTTATATACTAGAGACCAGCAATGACTACTGAAGACATGAGTATGCTCGAGTCATGATGCGTAAATTCGTATACTCATACGCACTCCTACTCATAGCAATAAGTACGCACATGCATTCATACTCTTAAGTGTGAAGTACTCATTATACTCATACCTTTTAACATTTATTACTTTGATGATTCATACTCATCCGAACTCATTGTGTGTAGGCGGTGCAATAAGAGTATGAATCGAATATGTCGTTATGTGTGTGCTACATTACTGTTAATTTTTAATGATTGCTTACTTGTTGAGTGCGAATAGAATGAGTTGAATGCCTAGAATCATTTATGAATATTATGAGTATGAACCCTATGAGTATGAGTACAACGTTTGATTCGTACCCATTGTATGAGTGAGTATAAGTAGTTGAATTAGAATGATGTGTGCTCACTTTTACTTATAAATTTATGAGTGAGTATAAGAAGCTAACAAGCAAAATACACTGTTAATCTTTAGTATATACTCTAAATGTCATTTATCAGTACCCAAGACCTTACTGCATAAAACGTTCAGTATTAATCCAGCAATAATAAAATCACTTTTTTCTGCATTTGTAAAAATTTTGATACAAGGAATCGATTGGTTAACACCGCAAATAAATTGCACATAAATTTTGATGGCCGACGAACGTGACCCACCTTAAATACTCCTTTGATGATGTTCACAAGCAGAATTGATATACTTTTGGCCATATCCGCACGAGATCTACGTGACAATAATAAGTGACTGTTTCTTCTCCGTTCTTACATCGAAATATGCAAAAATTCCACTTAGAGAACAGGAAATAATCGATCGGAATCAATCTCGATAGTTTGCCTTGGACTAGAGTATGTAAAAGAAAATTAAAATAAACAACCAACGAAATCTATTTCTAAGCGCTTTGGTACTATAAACGTGCAAAATTGACACGTTTAAAGTTTTAAAACAACAACAACAGCAAATATACGAATTAAATCGGTAATTCATGGTGCCACTTTCCTAGTTTATATCGGAAGGTGTTAAAATTTGCCGTTGTGGTATGGTAGGTTAGGTACCCGTCTACCAACCAAGAGCAATGGTAGATCAGACCATCAGATAATTTTCAACAGCGGTATTACCTTATAGCAACTGGTTATGAGTATTTAAGCTATAAAAAACATTTCTAACTAATGCATATGCCTAATTTTTGCGAATATGTGGCAATGAGTGGGAGCCAGAGACCGTGGAATATATCCCTTGTCTTTGCCAGACTCTCCAGAGGCGCCAGCTTATGTTGCTAGACAGGCGTTTCTTTAGTGGTCTAGATGCGGCTGTGTCAGCCAGGATCCGTTACCTGAAAAGTCTTATGTCAGGCTTCAGTTGACTTAGTAGTTGACGCCCGGTTTTCGGGGTTTTTCCTATGGTGTCGTATTTCCTCTTCTTCTTTCTCTTTTTTCTCTCTTTTTATTTTTCTTTTTCTCTCTTTTCAACATTACCTGTTCCTAACCTAACCTAAACAGATGATTAGTCTACTGCAGCTCGTTTTCATGGGATTCTGTAGTGATGAAAATCCTTGCTAAGTGATGGTTGTAATCCTTACTAAGCATAGCTATTTTTCCTTGATGGATGGCGTTTTCTATTGATTATTTGTGTGCTGTTTGTCACCATCGCTAGAAGTAAGCTAAAGTGTCAGAGAAATTCCTTTCGACTAATTTGTCTAGAGGGGAGCCTAAAAGTCGCTTAATTAAGCACTCGAACACTGCAGTAATTTTTTCTTTTGGTATATTTTTTAATGAGGATTCGAACCTGGGCCGCTTGTGTTATATGCGGGCACTCTTACCATTATATCACGCCACCCATTATGGTAATTGGTTTAAAACTCAATCGCAGGAAGTTCGATGTAGATTTGCATCGCAATCAATGCTGACAGTGGCATAGCTGAAATTTAAATTGTTTTAAATATTTGCGCCAGGAGTGGGGTACTACACATAGCCATTGTTTCTTTCCTTACTCCTCTTTGTGGTTTATGGCTTCCACAAGGCATCTGTGCCTTATTTCAGTGTCACTGCAATCATTTTTCATGTAATATGTCTTTCAGCTAAGCAGGTGATTGATCTGTTGTCAAACATGAATATAGAATAGAAAACTTGATTTTCCTGGGCTGTTATAGGCTTAATAGTGTAGCTTTTAATTGCAGCTAAAGTGTCGTTTATAACTGAAGCCTTGTGGACGCTGGCAAACATATTTTATTCATATTCAGTCTCTGATTTATTTCTTTATATTCAATGTGGGTAATGGGAGTGTTAATCTTCAGAATTATGTGCGCGAAAGAGGTCAAGACGATTACTTTCCTAATGAAGACGGTGCACTATGACATGCTACAACTAAAGGTGTGAAGACTATCCAAATCTCCACACGTTTCTCTTCCAAACTTTTGTTTTGCGAAATTATTCAAAACGCAAGATGTACGACAGCAAGCTTGAGGCCATTGACCGGCTCAAGACAAATAATTTCTCACTAAATCACCACTTTACTGGCTTCAACAAAACTGCACTTCATGACATACTACATCCTGAGTAAGTGAAGGCCATCCAGATCTTTAGATTTCACTCCTCCAGACTCCGTTATCTGAAGTTATTTAAATTAAAAAGTGTATTAAGGGTAATGTTTTTAACCGTTTGGATTTTGCAAATTGGAAAAAACACAAGAAATTTGCTAAAGTGAAGGAAATATTTATTTGTGACATTAAATAGATGCCTGCCATTTACTTTTTAAGGATTATTTCATGTAAATGTTGCCCACGATTGCGCCATAGGTGGTCTATCCTTGATCTTCTATTTTGGCATACGTTTTCCAGCATCTCATCCGGTATCTCAATAATGGCAGCTGTAATTTTGTCTGGTAGTGCTAAAATTTTGGCTCGCTTTTTTTCCTGTACGCGAAGGACTTCAAGTATCTCCACCAAAAATAGTCTAGTGGGATCAAATCACATCATCTTGACAGCAATTTGATTGCACCAAAACGTGAGAAAAATTGATCATCAAAGTCACCTCTAAATAGACTCCAATTCTTCCATTTTGGACAAAAAAAGTCCATAATCATAGCACGGTATCCCCCTATATCTACTTTGAAGAAACGCCTGGAGACACACAATTATCCAGCAACTAAGATAGAAGAACAATCTAACATGGGATGAAGCAAAATCAACAGCGAAAGCCATATGCTCCCAAGAGGAGTAACGGGAAACAATAGCAATGAATCCATTGAATGTAATGTTGCGATTTTCATGTTCTTGAAAAAATACGATTCTATAATGTCCCACAAATCACACCAAAGATTGTATCCTTCAGGGTACATTGTCCGCTCATGAATTCGCTCTGGCTGACTTTCACATATTCGTTGCAAAAGAAAAGTGTCATAGGAACCATATCGGTTTCATTTCATAATTAATAGAGACTTCCTTCACAAAATGGTTTCAAATATTTGGAATTTAATTAATTCCACTGATTATTTATGCTTATGAAACTTATTTACTTTAAGTAAAGCTTCAGTCTCTGACGTTAGTAACTAACTGGCATCTGATTTTCAATCAACAATTTTTTTCTGAATTTAAATTCTCAACACGTTTCAGTAATGGCTCATGTAATATTTTTGCTTCAATTTTTTATTTTTTTTCCAATTAATTTACGAGCAGGCAATAAACTAACATTTAAAATGATTCATGAAAACAGAATGTTAAATGCACGAAAATTAAAATTAAAAAAAAAAAAAACTTAGTTTAAGGCAATTATCGAGGCAAGTCAGTCAGCAATTAAAAACTGTCGACGAAAACAGGCAAGATTTTATGGGCGACAGTAAATGTTGTTTTAATCTAAAAATAAAAAAAAAACTTTCTTATCGTTTAACAACACCAGTTCATTCTTTTAATTACTTTTGTCAATTACAATACGATTACAGACTCTATTCCAATTACGTCACGTGCGGTGTGACTAAGACTATAATGCACGGTGTAGTGTAATAGGCCAAAGTCTTTGGTAGGAATCAAAATCACAACAATTATACTGATACTGGCCAGCATACTAGTAACTAGCTCGCCGAGACGCCCAACAGTTGTTTCTAATAAAGGGTGTTCCTTTACTTTAGTTTACGAAGTCTATTGAAAAAATAGTGCAATATTTGTATTTCATTTTCAATGTAGTTATAGTACCAATTCAGAAATGTTTGGAGTTCTTACAATGGATAAGACGATGGAAGCATGATTGTGATGTTGTTTTTGCCAAAAAAATTGTTATTACAAGTAACGCTATGATGTTAATAACATCATACCGAACAGGCACTACTGCAAAACACTGCGACCCATGGGATCTATTGTGCCCCTTCCGGTCTATAGTTTATTCAGCAGATCTGCTGCCTTCCAAATGATGACTAGCATATCTAAAACCATAACAGTGGATAAGTCCACCCTGCGATTTCGTATGTCTACCTAAATATTTTAACCTAAACTTGTCAAGAATTCCACATTCAAACAATATATGTTCCGAAGTCTCTGATGACTGTACACAGTCTACGAACATCCACATCTATGACCGCTATCCTCTTCAGATGCCCTCTTAGTCTAAGGTGGCCCGTAAGAAAGTCAGTTGCGAGTTTCAATCTCAGCCTGCCATACTTGGAAACATCGGACTGATCGCCGCCTTAGAGTGGCGAAGTCACCCTTAACATTCCAGTGTTCCAAGCATCTAGAAATTTTCCAATCCTTGATTAGATTGAGCCAAGTGGCCTTGAGGCATCTTGGCTGTCGGAAAATATATGATTGGTTTTACCCTTGAACCCGCTGTCCAGGTTGATCTACGCACATATAGCAGTGGCCATGATCTCAGCCTGGAAGACACTCAGCGATCTTCCCAATGGAATCGGCAAGTCTCGGTTGGGTCCATAAACACCAGCACCAACACAGTCATTCGCTTTGGAGCCATCGGTATACCTGTTTAGATCACTCCGAGATAAAGGGCTATTACACCAACAATGCCTGGCCGGGAACTCAACTCTGAATCTCCTACGAAGGCACAGATCCAAGAGACCAGTTCTTCGACCACCCTGCGCATTTCCTCATGAATTTCGGGACCCCTTGAAGAAAAACTCTCATTGCCCCTGTTATACTGAGGAAGGAAGTAACGATGAGGACACCTATGTCAACAGAGGGGCTAAAGGAACCTTCACATGACCCCCTCATTCATTTGGCTCCACCAGCCGTCTTCTGAAAGAGGAGAAGGTGGCCATTTATAAGTGACTAAGCCTATAATAAGCACCCGTACAGAATGGGCATTTCTAATACTAGCACCTGCAGATTTTGTTGTGAGGAAAAGGTGTCAATAGAGCGCATGATTACTTACTGTGTAACACTGGGACACAGGCCACTACTCGCATATACGCTGGATGAGCACGAATTTTTGACTCTAATTTTGAAGGAGCTGCTCCAGTTCCTTGGCATACTGAGCTAATAAATGATAATGGGAGGCATAATAGATCAAGGGTGGTAGCAATGCAAAGGAATGAGTTCTTCTGCGGCATCATCTACCTATGGTGTGCCTGTCTGGTTGGATTATATGTCATTTGTATGGTTGTGTGATTGTTGCGTCTTTGTTGTATTTTTGATGTTTCTTTTTGTTGTTTTTATTGAAGACCAGTCCGGAGTCGTTTGTGACTTATACTGGTAGTAGTATGCTACGAAGCCTGACCCTTCTGTTAAATTTTAGTGAATTCTGGTACCACGGGAATTCTAGGTACCTGCCCGACTGAGGAGAGGACCCCCTTGTGGGTGCAGCGTGTAGCTGTGGTTTATACCCAAATCGTGGGGAGTGCGTTAGCTCAGTATGCTGTTACATTCTTAACTGGGTGCCGAAAACCATACATCGGTAGGGGCTTAGATAGTCTCCGCTACTTTGCCAAAGTAGAAGTCATGACCACTTAACGTGCCTTCGAAATTGTTGCTCACATGTGGTTTGTATCATGTTTAGGGACATTGGTAGACACATTGTATTCACTCGTGTCTTGGGCACCAGGCGATACTTACGTTCAACCTGTGACTTACTTCATTGCATAACTTCACAGTTAATACATAAAATCTAAGCTCAGTGCACGTGTCAGTGACTTTGCTTTTTCTGCAAAGTCTGACTGAGATCTTATCATATTACTTAGACGAACAAAAAATTTCAAAAGTTACAGAGACCAGGGTTGCTTGTGATTGATTTTTTAGCAAATAGCGATGGATAAGCGCATGTATTTTTAAATGTTTTTGTCCCAGTTCTTCTTGCAATTAATGTATAACATCTAAGCTTATGAATCACTAGATGCGGCATTGTATGCGAAGTCTATTCCACGAATGTCACAAGCCACAGCATTCCGCTTGAAAAAGAATGTGATGGCTGTGGTTTATTCTTAAATTTAACGGAGAGGATAATAAGCTCTAAACGGCAGGATAATAAGCTCTAAGCCAACCAAAAGTTATGTGCAAATACATGACTTTAAATTGATATTCACGTGCGGAGTTTCAATGGCATGTGTGCATTGACAATGTGATAAAATTCTAGTGCAAACGGGGTATGGTTAACGTATCGTATTTGTTCATGCATCGTCAGAAATGCCCACAGGACTAATAAATTCTAGATTTGAGCCTCACGACTTTCTGATAAAACTTTTTATTGTCTTATGATACAGTTGTTAATGAGAGCAGTCTGCAAAACTCTGACATTGGATCAAACTTCGTGTTATGTTTTAATATTTTATTAATTGTAGTTGTGTGCCGGTGTGTTATGATAGATAAAACCAACCACCAAAGAGATCCTCGATTCAATTCTAGCATATCTGCAATTTTTTATAGCGGTAAGCATCGCAGCATAGCGTATTTATTTTAATATGTCACTCATTTTTAACAAGTAACCTAAAACGCCACCCTTTGTAAACATGTTTGGTTTTGACACGAACTGAATTAGTATTGGCCGACGATATAACTTAATTAGTTTGCAATGCACTTGTATTACTTCTTTTTAAATACAAAATTAAGGGAAGAAGAGCGGCATACAGAAAAAATGTTAAAATGCTGCCTTAAGTTTAAAAATGAAAATGAAATAAAAAATTTATTTAAAAAAGTTGCCATAACAATATTCAAGTAGCCGTTAAACAGCTTTTCAATATATTTCAACTTAAGGTTGACGACATGACTCAAGACTGTCTGACTCGTTTATATGTTAATGCAGCAAAAAAAAAAAAAAATGTTTTATTTAAACAACTTACAACGAGGTGCTAATTTGATAGGTGTTAAGCAACGTGTATTCCAATAGGGACTTCCAAACTTTGACAGTTGATAGCGGTAGTATTTTAAAAGCTACATCTGTCGAATATGCAGTCATTTATTCCGTTTGTTTTGTCGAATCATTATCAACGTAAACAGCGTTCAACAATTGTCCAAATGGGTATTCTGTTCCGGCAACGTTTCTCATTGTTTGCTCATTTTACGGTCGTCATAATCATCCTACCGAGAGGATTATATGCTCTGTGGTGGATAAGAAATCCACTCGTTCAATCAACAAAGAATCAACAATCATACGATCTTCCGAAAATGTCGTCGCTAACCGTGAGAGTGTGCAATCGATTTCGCGTCTATAACAAGAACCCGGCCTTTTGCAGCCAACATTTTAGCGAATTTTGCATGGTAACTTCAGCCTGTACCCGTACAAAATTAAACGGATTTAGAAGCTAAAGCATGTGTTCGCTTAATGAGACCTGCAGCTATTGGAAAGTGAACATAATTTAAAAAATCATCTTAAGCGATTACGCCCATTTATGGATGAATGAGTACTTCAACAAATGAAATAATTAATTAAGAATTGACGTAGTGTAGTAGTTAGAGCCAGGCCCAGGTTAGAATCCATCTGCTGGTGTTGACGAAATTTAATTGTGGAAAGATTGGTCGACTTGAATCTTCGCAGTTCGATAGAACCTGACCTACTATCTGCGTCCCAACATGCCTACAGTAGGGGCAAATCTGTTGAGACTGCGCTTCATTCGCTTGTGGGGTATATTGAAAATGCCCTCGAGCACAGGGATTATGCTCTAGTGGTATTCCTGGATATAGAGGTGGCCTTTAACAATGTGATACCGGAGGCGATTAGGTCGGCTCTGGTGGCACTAAATGTACTTTGGTCTGTGGTAAGATTCATAGTGAGACTCCTGACCAGCAGAGTAATTGTCGCCACTATAGGCTCAGCGGAGGTCTCGGCGATGAAGGTATTGACGAAATTTAATTGTGGTTTCGAGTGTCCAGACAAATCCATTTAAAATAAAGCCCCCTGACCTTCTATCTTACCTCTAGCAATGATAACAAACTTAAGAAGAATAATCAAGAGAAAACGCCACCTACTGGGAAAAAATGACAATGCTAAGTAAAGACCATTACCACCAACACTTAACAAAGATCTTCCCCACTAGAGGAGTAACGTAGAAAAAAAATTAGACCACATGAGATGTATTGTATTCCGCGTCAAATATATTTTTGCTATAGATTTTGGCTGGGCGGCCTTAACCGTAAACGGTTAACGGTTAGCTGCTATGAATTACGACTCTATGAGCCACACACCCCACGCCACAGTGGATATTCGCAACTACTAATAGGCACGATCATCTCACGTGAAGTTGGTGCCATTTGGCTACAGAGAACGTTTGATTTCATCCTGTTAAACTTTTTTTTTGTAAGGTTTTCTAAAGTCGCAGGTCATCAGTTAAATTCAGCCTGGTTTATACTCTAGCGGTGGACATTTGCACGATGTTATTATACCTTATACATAAAAATTAATGTGTGCCTGTATGTATATCTGTATTATTACGAAAATTAATTTGCCTAAAAAGATATACCATCATTTGGACATTTAAAAGCTATAAACTTTATTATGGAAGATATTCTATTGGTTTGTGTCAAGGCTATGATCATCCTGCCAATGCTGTTTTTACAGAGTGGGCAAATTTGAGGTTGTGAAGTAAGTTAGCTGTCAAATTTAGTAAAAAAAGTTGGGAAATTTTAACTATGGAACGCTACACTCTGGTCCACATATAGATCCTCATGGAATAGATTTAAAAACCAGATTAGAAGCGCAAAGCGCAAATCTTGGAGATCCTTCTGCAGCAGTGTAGAAGGACACTCCGAGACGAGCTCGTTCCGGAAAATCTTGGCATCATCAACGGCGATCCCCGGTTTTATTCAAGAACCATGGACCAAAGCTGGACCAAAGCGGACAGGAGACCTTGAATGTCTTGCTGGACGTGCAGTTTCCAGGTAGTGAATAACTCACCTGATCACAGCGAGTCCCACGTTCCAATTACGGAAAGTGGGCTGAGGTGGGCGTTGTGCAGCTTCACCCGTACAAATCCCCTGGCCCGGATGATATTTTTTCTGCCGATCTTCAGAATAGCGCTGATTTGGTGATTCCTAGGCTGATAGCTATCTATAATGTCTTATATTCCTGAACCTTGGACCGTGTACAGGGTGGTACTTATTCCGAAGTGGAGTAAAACCTCCCACACGGGTCCAAAGGACTTCAGACCCATCAGTCTATTTTCTTTTCTTCTGAAGACTCTGGAAAGATTGGTCGACTTGCATCTTCGCAGTACGATAGAGCCTGACCTACTATCTGCGTCCAAGTATGCTTACACTAGGGGCAGATCTGTTGAGGCTGCACTTCATTGAATACTGAAAATACTGAAAATGCCTTCGAGCACAGGGAGGCTGCGAACACTTGTGGGTGTGATTACTGGGCACTGGGTGGCTGGTGCGAATGCTAGGAGATTGGGTCTACCGTTTAATGACTACTGTAGGGGTTGCTAGGATGAGGAAGAGGAGGAGACTGTCGAGTACTTCCTGTGCCAGTGCCCGAGTCTTTCGGATATTAGGGCTGCTTTCTTTGGCAGTCCGTTTCTGAATGCCTTGTCGGATCTGGGATTCAACATTTTGTGAAAAGAGCGGACGTGTCCCTAGGTGCTTTTTAAGCCAATTTACTTTCTAACCTCAAATTTGCACAGCGCTGCTAATAGCACTATAAGTCGTATATGCATTTTTAGTCTCTAACGACAATGGAATAGTAGGAAATTACTAGAACATTCAAAATGAATGTAAATTTATTATAAACGGAGCCGCCTTGTGCGAAGTCAGTCCGTCTTAATTAAACAGTCTAAAAGTAAAGACGTACTAAGGCGTTCGTAAAAGTCTTAAGTAAATTTTTGGAATAAGTGGAAGTTAAAGAGGTTGAGTACTTACAACGTGACGTTACAAAGTACATAAAATGACCAATACAAGAACAACACACAGACAAGCTAAAATAATAATAAGACAGAAGAGTAACATATGACACGAGCAAACACACAGTAACCTAGCAATAAATACAACACACAGGCACGTTAAAAATAGAACACAATGAGAATATTACATTTCGTTCGTGAACATTTGCTGACAGAAAATTCTCATTGTGTTCATAATATTTTTGAAGTAAATGATAACAGCTTGGGAGTGATATTTAGAGAGTTGGTTTGACTAAAACTGGCTCTTCTTTTTCAAGGCGGTTAACCAGGGCCACTTTCTGGGGGTCTTAATAAATTTATTACTAACCCCCAGTTGTAAGATCTGCCGAATTTATCCTACAATTGGGCTGATTAATTGCAGACACCTGTTCTTGTGATCCTGCAAAATTTATCACCGACAACAGTTCCTGTTCCTATAATCCTATTGGATTAATTTACCGACAACCGCTCCGATTCCTGTAATCCTACTGGATTAATTACCGACAACCGTTCCTATGGTCCTTCCAGATTTACCACAGATTAATTACCAACAACCATTTCATTAATCCTGCCAGATTAACCGACGGACGACCTGTTTTTCTTGACCGTCGACGCCAAATCCAACTTCCCGAACCAAATCTGTGGTAGTTTTAACTTGCGATAAAGTGTAGAAAATAAGGGCTCATAATAAAGTTTTGCTTATATTTTAAATACGAAGGAAAATAGTCGTATTTCGTGTACAAAGGACGCAGACCTTTGTTCCGATCCTAGACAGATTGAGTCATACCCCAGCTGGAAAAAAAATCTACGTTACATACTATGTAAATGTAGGGGTTGTCAGGATAAGGAGGAAGAGGAGACTGTCAAACACTTCCTATGCCAGTGCCCAAGTCTTTCGGACATTAGGACTGCTCTCCTTGGCAGTCCGTTTCTGGATGTCTTGTCGGATCTGGCCGGTGTGAATATCGGCAAATTCTCTTCTTTTGTACATGCGTCTGATTGGTTCGGATCGCACCGGGACGCGGACGTATAGGTTGTCCATTTTCTGGATTACTGATGGGTATCACAGTGGGATCAATACTGGACCCAGGTGGTCTGGACGTGTCTGGCTGCCCGTAGTAACCAACTAACTAACTACTATGTAAAGATAAATAACGACTTTATAAATACAAATTCGCTTCGTTTATTTTATTTACAGAAAATTAAAAGAACTCTAACGTGTTTGACTATGGTGAGACCCCATTGTGGGAACAAAGTGGTGGCTGTTGTTTATGCCCAAATCGCTAGGAGATTCTTAGCTCAGTGTAGTGTTACATTTTGAGGTGTGAGAGTCATATCCAAATAACATGCCTTCGAGTTTGGTACTCACTGATGATATTAATCATAGGTGGCGGGCGTCGGTGGACGTATTCATGCTCGGACACTGTAGGGTAGGTCAGCGTGTCGATACTCAAGTAAATGAGTGGAGTACTTGGCCATGCCACGTCAATATACTTACGAATGAAATATTATTTGTCTATATCTTCAAAATGGTAGCAGCAAAAGTCTCTTAAAGTCTTCAAGTTAGTCCAAGTAGCACCATGATCAGTACAAATCATCAATTCGCAAGTGTGTGAAATCGGATAAGTGGACATGGCATCTCTCATACAATGACAGTGGATAAGTGGGTGTGGAACCTGCCATTCATACCAAATATGGAATTTTTTATACGTAGAGAACAACAATTAAAGCTCTCTCATCAGACAAAAAGCGAGAAAGATTGGATAAACTGGTATTGCACAAAGCATACCGGGTAAAAGCTATCTATATACATATACTATATCAAAATGAGTGTGTGTTCATTTGAAGACTGTATACAAATAAAAAACAAATTCTACAGTGTCCTTCTGGAAAGACCTATAGGGTACCTTAAATATTTGGATTTGAACCGAAAAGGAATCAAATGTGAAAAAAAGGTAAAGAATGATAACTGAGATACTTAGTAATTAAGATTGCAATTAATGTAGTTATAGCGAAGCACGCCATGTTTCGGTTAGTTCCATATAAAATCTACATATACAATTTATTATTTACATATACAATTATTTCAATTTCAAAATAGCAAGTGCTTAATGAGAGACCCTCTAGCAAGCGGGTAATAAGACATTACAATGTATTAACCAGATTATGTTGAAAAAACAAAAAAACAAAAATATTCAAAAATGTTGAACATTTTGTTATTATTGTTATTGTTTTAATGGGTTATTTTGTAAATAAATAACAACAATAATTTAATTTAATAAATTATTTATTTTTGTTTTTGTTTTTTTTTTAATTATATCCGTTCTTAAAATAAGTTTAAAGCGTAACTTTGTTCAGCTTAAACAAATTTCGTAATACTACTTGTATTTCAAGTACGTGTCTTAAGTCTTTTGTTTTCTTTAATAAAATTCTTAATGGCATTACAACACATTGGTGGTAATTACTGTTACAAATCAAATAAAGACATAAATATTTTGATCATTTCGGATACTGTCGAGTCTAATGAAAATTTACAGAAGCAATTTAAATTAATTACCACAAAAGGTGAATAAAAATGAAAGAAAATGAAATAAATTGAAGAACAAAGAAATTTTACAATGAATTTTGTTAAAACAGAAAAAAATTAAATTTCTTACCGCAAAACAAATAATTTAAAAGAAAAGACTATTTAGGCTTTAAGCAGAATTAAGAAATATTTACCTGAAAATAAGACAAAAAAAACGTTTGAATTAATTTCGTATTAAAAAGAATAATTATTATTATTTAATAAATTGTAAGTAATTAAAAACAAATATTTTTTAAAAAATCTATAGATAATTAAGCCTCTAGACATTACCACTCATTCACATTGAGCGGAAGTCTGACTGTTTTAATCACAAATGACAGCATGCTTAGATAGCGTATTGATAAAAAAGTACGCAATAGGAGCTGGTCTTGCAAACATTAGCTTTAAAACCATATTTATGCGCTAACCCTAGACAACACACCACCGGACAAAGTGAAAGTAAATATCTGGATTGAGAAAGCAGGACAAGCATTTGGAGCCTTGAATTAGGTCTGACAATTGTCATAATAGCTGCCATTAGACAAGACATGAGTTTGGTGGTTTTGGACTTGTAGTAAATCAGAGACTAAAACACCTCGACTTTACATTTACTCCGGTGAATGAGAGACTAGTGACAATTTGCTTAAGGGCCAAACTCTTTAATATCAGTATTCCCGTATGCAAGCCCATATCCCGAATGAATACAGTCGCTCCAAAAAATGTGCGCTCACTTACGTCTTGAAATTTATTATCAATATATAAGAAAAAACTTTGTAAGGTTATTTGAAATATAATTTTAATTTTCTAAAATGTCAGTCTTATTTTACAAAACAAATAATATTTGCAAAATATTTTAAAAAATGAAAAAAAAACAAAATAATTTATAAATTTAACTCCAAAAAGTAAGTGCTAATAAAACAGAAAACTACTACTCAGTTTGTGATCCCTTATTTTTTATGACTGCTTCTAATCCCCCCGGAATGGAATTTACCAGGTTTTGTGTTACTTCTGCCGAAATTTTGTCCCACTCTTCCTTTAGAACGCAAATCAAGTATTTTTCTTCCGGATTTGCCTCTCTCGAATTGTTTTCTAAAAATGATGCCATAAATTTTCAATGTGATTTATCCACCACTTTGGAGTATTATACATCCACAACCACATTTTTGTGTTGTGGGCCGTATGCTTGCACGCTTGACTGGAGATGCGTCTTTAAACTTGCAATATACGAGGCTAGGTAGCGCTATGTAGCTTCAATGTCAATCCGCCCTCGTAGTTTTTGTGGTCCATTATACCACCGGAACTCATACAACCCCACACAAGTACGCATCCACCACCATGTTTAAATGTTGGACATGCATTCTTATCATTAAATTCTTCATTTGCTTTACGCCATATTTTGTATCTTCTAGCGCTGCTGTAAATATTCCAGGACTTCATACTTTCATTTACGTGAGCTTTGGCACAATCAAATCTCTCTTGGTCTTACTTATGTATAGTTTCTTCCTGGGAACCCTGCCATAATATCCTTAATTTTTTTTCGTTAGCAATGATATCTGTCAAACATATTCAGCATATGAACATCACTAATCAGTGAAGAAACACTGTGCGTATTGGCTTTCCACGGAGCATCTATTGCTTTGTTTCAGTTTCTTTAATCAATTTTATATTCTCAAGCTGAGTAGATGATTAATCCGCTGTAGCTTCCCCAATATGTTTTTTTTTCGTAGTGATGAAGATAGTTGCTAATTGGTGGTGATCTTTACTTTAGCATTGTAATTTTTCCCAGTAGGTGGCGGTGTTTTTCCTGATCATCGGGAAGGTGGTCTTTACTTTTAGATGGAGTTGTCTGGAGAAAAGTTGAAGTTTTTTATTATTAAATATTCGAAATCACAATTAAATTTTTTCTTCGCCATGACCTCTGCTGGGGCTCGAACCTGAGTCGTTTGTGTTGTTATGCGTGCGCATTAACCACTACACCACGCCACCCACTGTTTCACCGTGTTAAAGTTTGGGAATTTTGTAGCAAAATATTATGATTTGCGGAAAGGAGTAGTTTTTTGTTGTCATTTGAAGAAAAATGCTGCAGAGCCGCATCATTAGCCTTTAAGAGGCTAATGGTGATCATGTTGTAAGCGGAATAACTCATGACTTAATCCAGGATAACCATAAACTACGACTGCAAAACCAGATCGACTCGGCTGGAAGATAATGCTGTATGTCTGTTGGGACCAGGAAGGTGGTGTAATCCTAAAACCTTGTGAAACCGTTAATACAGATCGCTACCTATAACAAATGATCAATTTTAACCATGCACATTGATCAAAAATCGACCAGAATGTAATTTTGCAACATGACAATGCACCTGCACACAAAGCAAAAGCGCTTCAGGATACAATTAAAGCATTAGACTTGAAGCTGCTACTCCACCCGCCGTATTCACCAGACTTGGCTGCTTCCGACTGCTAATTGTTTTCATTGATGGGTTATTCATTAGCTGAGAAGCACAAATTGCATGAAAGAAAGGTAAAATGTGTAGACAGCAATGGCCACTACTTACACAAAAACGCTTACGGTACACCTGGTATGTCCGATCATGGTTGATACACATGACATTCAAATCGTTTTTGGAGATTTCAATTCACAAATAGAAAGGATACTCGATATGGAGTTGGAAAGACAGTCAAAGCCAGATAAAAAAAACCTACCTTATCGTGTTTGGGTTTCTATACAGGAACCCGAAATGCAAAAGATGTACCATGATTTCGAATTTAACCCAAAGACAGTTAAATTCTGCATCAAACATGCCTAGTGATTGCTGGCACTGGTACACAACTACATCGCGAATGTACATTGCAAGGTTTCTATGGAAACTAAAAAGGTATGCTTTCTTCAATAAAAGACTAGAAATTAGAAAGAGAATAATCGCTGGTACCATTGATACCCATGACCAGTGAAATTTCAATAAACGCTTTAAGTTCTTCCACAGAAATCAAACGAAATTTTTGCAATATTCGCTGCAAATACACATGGGTACTCCTGTCAGGAGTCGATGTGTGTAAATGCCATCGCTATGGATAGGAATACAAGTTTCTTAAGTCATTTGTTTTTGTTTTAATCAATAATTAAACATTACTATTTGAGATATCAATGAAATTTTTCTCTGCATATTTTTATTTTGCATTTTTCGTTTCCTAAGTCTTTCGTTTAAGACAAATGTAATGTAAAAACATCATGGATTTTTTTTTCAATTCCATTCATAATAAAAAAGAAAACAGTGGTGGAAAGAAAAAAATGCATAAATTTTATTTTATATTTCATTCAGAAATGAAAAAAATTGTCAAAACACCTACACTTTATGCATAAATTTATTAAACGCTTTTAAGGTGTTGACAATGTCATTTCATGTTTGCCATTCACAGACAACTCATATTAAATGTTGAACAACAACAACACCAACAATATTTAGAACTTTGTTTTTTTTCTTATAACCTTGTTGTTAATGTTGTTGTTGTTGTTGCTATTTTGCTTTTTTTGTAAAACAAACAAAAAACAAACATTTTTTTTTCCAACCAAAGTTTATTTTATTAAATGACCACCGTGATCATTACAGAACAAGAAGAAGAAGAAGCAGACAAAATGTTGCTTTTGTTTTTATTATACAAATGAATATCGTTTTAATATAAATTATGTTGGCGGCAGTGCTGGTGTTTCTGTTGTTGTTCAGCGCGATTTTGAGTTGGTTTCGATGTTTTTCTCAGAAAGAAAAATAAAGTTGCACTGCATAGCCATTAAATAATTTAAAATATTGAAAATCATTTTAAAATATTTTACATGTGACATGAATTTCTGATTTAGAAAGAAATAAATTATCATAATAAAGGAAGTCTGTAAGCACTCTACAATAACTACATATGAAGGCGGTTAGCTAGATAATTGGGTTTGTATTTTCAATGAAGTTACATTTCAAAGCAGCACTGCTTTCGTTAACTTTTGTATCTATTGCGGAACTGCGCTATCGAATTTTGAACGGCAGGCTAATTGAAATTACAATTTGTGTGTTACGCCCTTAAAATTTTGTATGGTGAATTATGTGATTCGGCTCATAATTGAGGTTCGAATTATGAATGAGAGAGCGAGTTACAAAAACAACATTGTTAACAAAGCATACAGCAATTACTGGCTAATGCCAAAGAGAGAATTCGACAGATGTAACTTCAACAATAAGGCCGCTATCAGCTGCCACAGTTCAAAAGTTCCTATTGGTAAACATGTTACTTGTTTTACGAGTACTTTGTTATTAACTTTTTTTTTATTAAGTATAATACATGCTATTGTCCATATATTAATTTTAATAAAACATTATCCCTATTTAAACAAATTTTTATTTCTTTTAAACAAAGAAACATGCATAGAAAAAAGTTTAAGAGGTCAATGAGCAATTTAAAATATGAATTTCCTTCTGTTCAGCTTAAAACGAATACAAAACAATAGAAAAAAAATTGTTTTTCTTTTAATTGCCAAATCATGTAATATTGCAAAATGAAAATGTTCAAACAGTAATATTATAAAGGAAACAATCAAAACAAATAAAAAAAAACAAAACAAAAATCAGAGAAAAAAAGTAACAACAAACTGAACAAGAGAATTTTATGTTAAAACAACTGTAATGCTGGTAAAAAATCAAATGAAAAACGGAAAAAAAATCCCTTTTGTTTTGGGTTTTTTGTAAGACAAATATTGATGAGCTGCTGCTGCTGCTGTTGCTGTTGCTGTAGTCTATCTGAGATGTTGTTAAAGATGTTGCTTTGATGACGCCATTGTGGATGATGATGTTGTTGGTGGTGTTGACGATGCTGCTTAACCTATTGCTGTTGCTGTCTATTATAAAATGCAATGCATTGAACAACAACAAATAAACGATTTTAAATAGACGCCAGCAGTTCCTTAATATTGAAAATTAAAAATAAAAATAAAAATTTGGTAGTTTTGTTTTTTTTTTCTCAGCTTTCAGTTATGAAAATGTTTAAATGTTGGTTTTTATTTTATACACACACATCTATGTGTTTAAAGATACATGCTACGGTCTTTAAGTAAACGTTGGTTTCTTAAGTCTTTTGTTTTAAGCAACCTCACCATGGTTTGACTATCGCAACGCTTATAAATGTCAATTATTTGATTTATATTTTCAATCACATTTTGGAAAAATGGCGTCTGTTTTGGTCTATTTTCTTAATCGATTCGATCGGCTCTGTATCGATAACATATTTCAATATACCGCACAAAAAGCAGTCTTTAGTTAATAGTGAATTAAATTTAATTGGTTCGGTGGCTGATATGTGGTATGTTGGTAAAAATGTTAGTTTTTTTTGCGTTTGAGTCCAGAACTAAGGGAATGACCCCTACTTACGAAATATGCATTGTGCTGGCACTAAGAAAATAGGTTCTGGGATAGAGGCAGTAGTGTTAATGAACATTTGATTTTAATTCACTAACAGCGTAAAAGCTATAGCGCCCTGTTTTTGAAGATCGCATTATCAGCCACAGAGCTGATGTCGTTTGGCCACCTCGGAGCTGCGATTTGACACCGTTGGACTATTATTTGTGGGGTGCCGTCAAAGATAAGTGTTCGTGAAGCCATTGGTGAAATACAGCTGCACACAATCGATAATGTGCTTAAAAATTGGACCGATCGTGTAGGCTACTGCATGGACAGCCGAGGCAGCCATTTGACTGAAATTATTCTCCATTATTAACCGGAAAGATTGTACTTTCATTGTTGCTTTTTTTGTAGTATTTAAAAAAATTATTTGACGGATCCTATATTTTTACTTAACTTCTCTGATGATAATTTTTAGCGAAAAAAAAAACCTGAAAACTTAACGAAATAAAAGGGTCAGAGTTGAATAGTTTTAAGGAAGCGCAGTATTTTTTTCTTCTTGTTTTTTGTTAATTTTCTTTTCATACCAACTCTGACTGAGTAACTCAAACAAAAGATGAGTTTTAAATTGCATGTTGTAATCCGTGGTTTTTTTCTTGCCAAGCCAGCAAAAAAAAAGGAAAATGAAAATGGAAATCCTCCTAAAAAATAAGCAGACAAGCTGAAAAAAGGTTGTCATGTTTTTTGATGATTCTTATGTAGGTTTTCCTTCAATTCCTGGCACTGATGGAAATTTTAGACGAAAAAAAAACCTAAAAAGAAAAAGCTTTTAATCATTTGGTTAAAATCATTATAAAAAAATGTTTTCTTTTATTTTCTTAATAAAGTTTTCCTTAATAAATATGTTTTTTGGGGATTTGATTTGTTAAAATGTGGGAAATTAGACTGCTGCTGCACTATTTATAGAGAGAAAATAGCAAAACTAATGATTTTTTTTCTGGCAAAGTTATGGTATTGCATGTTGATTAAAGATATAAAATTTGTTTTAAAATTTTTCAAATAAAAGTTTTAACATTTGTTTTTTACTACAAATACTTTACATTAAAAGCGTTTTTCATCTAAGAAAAGGAAGCCAAAAAAAGAGCGAAAAATTTTATGGGAATTTTACCATTTTCATAAATATGTAAGTATGTACGAGTATGAATATAAGGCAGCATGAAATTCTATTTTATTTTAGAAAATCGATTTTATCGATTTTTATATTTAGTTTTAGGGCATAGTATTTGGCCTCTTCTTGTAGCCTCTTCTTCCACAAAGGAAGATGATTTATTTGAACAATTTTTAAATGACCCAATTTGCTTTTAAAACAATGATGGATGTCACTTTAAATGTCATGTTTTAGTATCAAATAAAAATTATGTCAATACCGTTAATCATTTCCAAAATGATCACAACAGCCCATGATCGCTTTCAGTCCTAATGGTTAAAAAAATTAAATTTTTAATTGAAAGTCTCTCGACTTTAAGTCGTGTGCAACTTGAAAACATCGACTTAAAATTGCTATTTAAGTTGCTCTCAACGATTTTAAGAATTCTTTTTGAGATTTACAACAATCTTCATGGAGTAATGCCTCTAATTTATCATCTCCAAACTTTTCTTTTTTTATGCTGTATTATGTTCTTTATAAGCAAAAATTGATATGCGTCGCCCTACATCAACTACAACTGTGTGCTACTGTGGTGTGGTAGGTAAGACACCCAGGCCAGACCATCTGAAGAGAAAAAAGTTTTACAACAGCGGTATCACCTCTCATAACATTGGCTAGTAGCTGGTTATGAGAGTACTACTACTATTGAAAACTTCTCTAATGCATTTGCCGTTCGGAGCCGGCGTTAAACTGTAGGTCCATTTCAATAATTCTTAAAATAGAATCGGGTGCAGCTCATTGACTAAAAGTAGTTCCCGTGCTCCTTCATTGAATGTTATGGGAATTAAATAGTTAGACATCAACTACAAACGCAGGGAAATCACTGTGTGTGGCTTAACTTCTGCCACATCTGTCATATAGCATACATTCAGGCACAAATGTATTAAAATGCAATACATATTTATGTAAGGTTCTAAAATTCGCTAAGAGTTTGAAGTTGAATGTCTTTACGAAAGCGCTTTTAAGTTTAATTTAATAACGTTGACGAACGTTAGGAAATCAGTACTAAGCAAGAAGTTGAAGTTGAAGCGACATAAAAGTCCTGTAATCTCTTAAAAATAGTAATGTATTTAGCAAACCATGAGAATACCCGAAAATCTGTTACAGAGGATCATTTATTGAACTTTTCGAAGAGTACAACAATTTTGTTTAATATTATTCATTTAAGCTCTTTATTTTCAAATTAAAGTTTAAAAGGTGGTATAGCTAAATAATAAATTGCTTAAAACAGACATCTAGACTTCGCCGATTTGGAAACTATAAAGTATATCAAGGACAAAGAGTGGCTAAATATTGTTACACAAATGAAAATGCCTAAGGAGAAAATACACCAACATCACTGCATTTAAAACGGTATCGTGGGATTTTAGTCTACTGGTTTGTGACAAGGCTATCAATGCGTCAGCCTGGCGATGCCATACTCATATGTGTATTAGACAGCGTTGCCAACTCAATTTATGTGTAATAACGTAGTTGAATTAATAGCTGAATAGAAGGTTTTAGACAGGGTTGGCAAAAACCTTGGCTTTTTTTAAAACTCAACCCACCGGGTTTTATTGTGTTTCTTGATGGGTTTTTTGAAGTTTTATTGGTTTTTATAAATGCGTCCTAATTTCGTGGAAGTCGACAATATTTTTTGTTTGTTTACACAATCACGTTGTTTTAGTATTTATAATGCATTTTTATACTCTTGGTGGGATCAAGGCGGCATTGTGTACTATGAGCTGCTAAAACTGGGTAATCGAAGCAGAATGCAATTACTTCCTTTGAATCACGCATTATGAGAAAAACGGCCAGAATATAAAGACAGACATGATTAAGTTATTCTTTTACATGATAACACCCAACCTCATTAAGCAAAAGTTTCAAAGAAATATATTAGAAACGATTAAATGCCGCATCCGCCGTATTCTCCGAACATTGCTCCGTCGGCTGTTGCGACGGATACAATATATTCACACCTCTTTGTACGGTCTTTCTTTATATGGCATTTTGCAATAATGGTCGGTTTGTATTATGGAACACATTAGCTTTAAGCGCAAATTACCTTGTTCTACGGTTAAAAAAAAATGGATTCACTGTTTTTTTTAAGTGTAAGACAGGCAAACGCATCAAATATTCATCTGGTTTAAAGGCGTTTCGGCTTACGGCCTACATTTTCAAAAACTATCTGGGCCGTATAGAAAGGTAAGAGTTTATCTTTGATTTGATTTGATAAATTTGCTATTTCATTAGGGTCAGAAACGGGACAAATAAATTCGTAGTCCCAATACGTAAATTTGTTGTAAATAAACTACGAAAAACTTTAAATAAAAAACTTACCCGGATTTTTTTACCCAGTGGGTTGCCAACTCTGGTTTTAGAAGAGTAACTAGCACATTCCAAACAGATATCAGTCAGGTATATAGGAGACGCTGCTTGCCTACATCCCTCAGTTATAGTTTGGCAGTCATAGTGTAAAGTCGTACTAAGAGTCGCGTATTGAGTAAATTGGTGTATTAAGTGCAAGATAAATAAGTTGGTTATAATTGTATAAAGCGGATATTACATAAGTTGCTGTACAAATACAAATAAAAATGGACTGTAAAATAAAACAACAACAACGTGTTATTCATTTATACTTATTTTATTTAATGCAATTAAAAAGATATATACAGATATTTGGGTTGGTATAGTATAGATAAGTTTGTGCAGTTTGTGCAGATATACTAGTGTGCGGCATTTTAATATGTTTTCAAAAAATATATTACAAATTTTGTACGAGAATTCAGATATTCTACTGAAAGTTGTGCGGCCATAAACATATCTAACTATATTATTATATGTAATCTTTAATTTATTTTATTGAGAAAGCCATTTTAAAGCGTAAAGAGATGGCTTCAAATTAAAACGAACAGAACTTTAAGGAATGAGCTAAACACAATCAAAAAAGCATGGGGTGAAGCAAAATTAGTAACAAACAATACAATGAACTGGAAATTTCTTGTTAAAGCCTTATGTTGCCCTAAAGAGTAGATAAAGCAGAAAAAGAAAACACTTTTTCTAGCACTCATTTACAGCGATATAGGCTAACCAGTTGCAGATATCATTAAATCGTATTTCCTTCTTCTCTGCAAAATATAATTTTAAACAACTTTTTATCAATTTTGTTTGTTCAGACTTTTGTTTTAGAATCACATATGAAACAAGGTCTTGCCTTCAGGCTATTTAAAGAAATTTCACTTTTTGGCACCAATCTATCTTAATTTGAAAAGACAAAAACAAATAAAAGAGAACAAATTATTCAAATGTCATATTAACAACAAACAGCTCAGAAAACAAAATAACAATTTAAGCAGCTTTTCAATATTTTGTTTCAATTTTTTATTTTTTTTTTTTTATTATTTCAAACCTAAAATTTCTGGCTACCAAAGTAAAGGGTCCGCCAAATAAATTATTTTTTTTTTGTGAAAATCCTTTAAAAAAAAACTACTGAATATTTTCTAAAATTTATTTTTTTATTTGAGAGTACAATCCTTCCAGTTAATAATGGGAAATAATTTCATTCAAATGGCTGCCTCGGCTGGCCATGCAGTAGCCTATACGATCGTTCCAACTTTTAAGCACATTATCGATTGTGTGCAGCTGTATTTCACCAATGGCTTCACGAATATTGTCCTTTAAAGCGTCAATTGTCTTTGGCTTGTTGGCGTAACACTTATCTTTGACGGCACCCCACAAATAATAGTCCAACGATGTCAAATCGCAGCTCCGAGTTGGCCAAACGACATCAGCTCTGCGGCTGATAATGCGATCTTCAAAAACAGGGCGCAAATTATCGAGTGTAGCTTCGGCTGTGTGGCACGTAGCGCCGTACTGTTGAAACCAAATGTTGCTAATATCCTCCTCTTCAATTTTTGTGAACAAAAATTCGTTCAACATGGCCCGATAACGATCGCCATTGACTGTAACGGCCACTCCTTGCTCATTTTCGAAGATCCGCAACAAACAGTGACAATGTATGCGTGCGGGTTTTCTGTGCCCCAAGTGCAACAATTTTGCTTGTTTACATACCCGCCAAGATCAAAATAAGCTTAATCTGAAAAAATGATTTTTTTGGCAAAATCGGCATCTTCTGTAAGTCGAACGAACTCAATATTTCCCAGCGTTGTTCAAGCGTATACACAACCATATTCGTTCAGTGGAAGGATAAAACTAATTATCTGTCAAATCAGACATGTGCTAAGTGTTACCATAGTTGAAAAAAACGCTACTCGGCGGACCCTTTAGAAGGAGATCATAATTAATTGAACTCAATCACTACTTATTATTTTATAAAAAATTTTTATGTCAATACGATATCAGTGACATTTAACCTAAAAATACTAATCAATTATTTGTCTTAAAAAAAATAATTAGAAAATAGGTTCCTTTTTAAAATACGAATAAAAGAAAATAAAAGTAAATGGTTTTTTGCTGTTTTTTGAAGGCAAAATCTATTCATCAATCATTTTTTTGGCAACTGATTAAGAAAATAATAAAACGAATTTAAATCAAAAACAGAAAAATATGCCAACATGATGATAAAAGTGGTGCTGCTGATTGAAAAGAATATTTCGTTTTATTTATTTAAACATACGCCTCGTGTCAATAGTTGTTTAGAAATTAAAAAGAATGAATCGAAACAAATTCAATTATAAAGAAAGAAATTTTTATCGCAAATAATAATGAAATGGCAATGAAAGTTATAATTAAATCGTTATTAATATTGATTGAAACTTAGATGGTGTGGTGTAGTGGTTAGAGTGCCGGCGTACAACTCTGACAGCCCAGGTTCGAGCCTCAACAGAGGACATTAAGGAAAAACAATAATTGGCGGTTTTCGAGTCTTTAATTAATAAGAGAGACTTCAATCACTCTAGGCGAACACATCCAAAAAGAAGCCTTCCTGACATTCCAGCATAACTCACTCTGGCTAAGATAACAATTATCGCAAGAATGATCAGGAGAAAAAACGCCACTTACTGGGAAAAAATAAACGGCAATGCTTAAGTATGGATCACCACACACACACTTAGTAAAGATCCTCACCACTACACAATACAGTTCAATGGAGGCGACGTTTCCAGGCGGCGATAAGATGGCAGTGCCATTATCCTGGAACGGACTACAGTAAACTAATCATCTACTTAGCTTGAAGAAATAAAGATTAGAGACACTGAAACAAGGCAGAGCAATGGACAGAATAACACGGTAACGACCTTTTGGCACACGAAATATGACGCACATTGTGCAATGGAACGTACAGACTCTTCGTGGAGCTTCACGGCTTGCGCAGCTCGAACATCAGATAGCATCCTATAAGATTGACATCTTGGGTATAAGTGTGATGAGATGAAATGGTAATAGCGAACTTACTACAGCGAATGGTAGTCTTGTACTGTACAGCGGAACAGAAAATAGTGGCGAAAGCGGAGTCGGAATCATAATGTCGAAGAAAATCAAGAACTCCCTTCAGATATGGAGATCAATATCCGACGTATGATAATGGCTCGATTCAAAAGTAGAATAAGACACATCACCATAGTACAGTGCTATGGCGCCGACAGAAGATGCGGAAGACGCTAAAAAGGATAAATTCTCTACGTACAAGTAACATCGGCACTCAGCAGTATTCGAACTGGAGATATCATCATTCTCATGGGTGACTTGAACGCGAAAATTGGAAGCGACAACACCAACACCCATTAAACCATGGAAACACGCATATTTCTGGAGTTAAAAATAACAATGCAGAACGACCAATAGAGCTATACCAGACATACCAACAGTCATAGGTGGCTCCATCTTCCCGCATAAAGAAATTCATAAATATAAATGCGCATCGCCAAGCGGCTACACACGCAATCAGATCGATCAAATATGCGTGAGTAAAAGATGGAGAAGTTCTTTGGCGGATGTAAGAAATAAAAGAGGCGCTGACATCGGCAGTTATCACGAGCTTATCACAGGCGAAATCAAGCTCAAAATGTGAACTGTCGAAGAAGAAACATTGGACTGAAGGAAACACGTGTTTGTATTTACACTCACGTGTCACTAAGCCTGACCAGAGGTATTCTGGTGCCACGGGAATCGGGAGCCCCAGGGATTCCGATCAGGGCAGGAGTTTAGATAGTCTCCGACTCCTCGCCAAGGTCTGAAGGATATTAGTGTCCTAACAAAACACGCCTTTGAATTGGTACTCACTTTTGATATTCACTCGTGGATATCGCAGGTGAGGAGCGCCGTTGGACGCATTGTATTCAACCGTACTATTTGGGCACCGTGGGGTATGCCAGCATGGCGAGGTTCACGTAAACCCAGATAGCACTCCTCTCTTTTACCTTCACCCTCCTTCTCTCTCTGCCTCATTTTTCGTCGTATCTCCTCTTCTTACTTTATCTGTCTAGCTTTCTCTCTCTCTTTCTTTTTTCGCCCTATCTCGTCATCTTTCTTCGTCTCTCTCTCTCTTTCTTTCTTTCTATTTCTTCCTCTCTTACTCTCTATGCATCATATATTTCTTAGTCTCTATTAAGGTAACACAAGGGATCTTGATCATTGGATTCAAATGAACTGTGTACTCTACTTTCCTTTAGGAAACCGTTAACCTAACCTAACTTGGGGTTAAAAAAAATAACTCAACAAGCTTTTTAAGATCTTAAGTATTTGGAAGATTTTCTTTTCACAACTGGTGAGTGTTGTTGTTGAGATACCTGGTCGCTAATTATTTTATTTAATTTTTAGAAGAAAGCCTTTAGCCTTTTTATTGCAAACAATGCTTAACAAATATGTTCATGAAAATAAACTTTTTTGCGAATTTCTAACGAAAAAAACCAAAAACAAAAAATTGTAACGAAAAATTCTACGAATTTTTTAATTAACTTAACGAACAACGAAGAACACCATCATCGAATGTAGTTTGTGAATGAAAAGAACGAACTCGGTTGGTTGGAATCAATTTATAAATTTAATAACTTTATTGGTAAAAAACAACAACAAAAACAAAAATTGTTGGCTATTGTTTTGACTTTTTTTTGTTTTCCTTCATTTACTTAATTGGCTTAAAATGAAGAGGAGTTTTCTTTATAGATTTTTCTGTTTTCTCAACTAAAACAAAACCCTTTGATGTATTTGATCGTCTGATGACGATGATGATAAAAATGATTTTTCATTGCTGATGCTGATTTTTTTCACTTGATTTTTTTCTTTGAAATTTATGTTTGTCTCTGAAACAACTTCAACATGATTAGACTGACGACCAACATTTAGAAACAGGGCGTTCCTTATTTTTTTTTCTTCATTTGTGTGTTTTTATCGGAATTTTAAATATTTTTACCTTTTAAAACAACAACAAATAAATTATTCCACCTCTTTTTCGTTGCTTAATAAATTAATGTCTAGAGTTTTGATTTTTAAGGGGATTTTAAATATTGATCACGCCGACTGATTAGTTTTCAAAAGACTTCCGTAAGATGTCTGAATATGTTTTTTGAATTCAAACAAAAACAAAATATTGAGCTTTAAGTGGCTATCAAGGAGAACATTCATAACATTTTATAGGCACAATGCTATTGAATTTGTGCTCATTTTTGAATTGCTCGTAGCTTACTTGACCTAATTGATTAAACATTAAAACGATATTTTATTAATTTAATCTTTTTCAAGCGCCAGGTATCTCAAAGCTTAAAATATTATTCAATGTGATCAAGCAATTAGATTATGTTTCTCACGATAATTTCGACCACCGCTTACGAGTGGGCACAGCCAAAGTGTCTAAGTGTGAGCGCGACACAGACAGAAATTTGCCGTTTCACTAGCAAAACGAGCATTCCTTATTATCATCATTGTCATTATCACAGTTTGTCATTTTCTGCACAGTTTGGTCGAGAGAGAGCATGCCATCAGATTGGAGTCTCGGATTCCAGTTTATGCACCAACTATCGTGGAATTAGTTTTCTTCCCATCTCTTATAAAATATTATCCATCGTAATGTGTGAGCGTCTGAAAACTATTGTCGATAGATTAATCGACAGCATCAGTGTAGTTTTGTGCCAGTAAAAGTAAATAAGTAAGTAAGTAAGTAAATAAGTAAGTCATCATCATTCCATCCAGACACTATTGTATGACACCGCGATCCATTTGATCTATTGTGCCCCTTCCGGTCTATAGATCGTTCAGCAGATTTGCTGCCTGTCTAATGAACATCAGCAGATCCGAAACTATAATGGAGGTGAGTTCTCCCAATGAGATCCTATATCACCCTAAACATTTCCATCTAAACCTATCAAAAACCCTACAATCACACAATATACGCTTCGTTTGTTCTGACGCTTGTGAGCACAATTTACAAAAATCCACATCTGTGACCGCTATCCTACCATCCAGTGCCTATCCACTTAGTGCTTATTGAAAACAGCCGTCAGGACTCCGAACGAGCCCGATGGTATAGTGGCCAGATTTGTCTTGATACAGAGCACGTCCGTTCATTCTTCCACCATATTTATGCGCTGCCCAACATGTATCGCAGAACCAGAAGCCTGCAAGAGGAATGTGGCATCTCAACTAGATGGTCAATCTCCTCCTCTCCTGAAAGTGCGAACCTTTTCTAGCTAGGCAGAGCGTGGTAATCGCTCATAAGTAGCCTTGATTAGGAAACAAACTCGTAAGACCCTCTAGAAGAAAACCCTTAACCTTCCTTACGAAGACCACAATATCCCCAAAGGGCATCCAAGCAGGTACAATTAATCGCTCTATCAACGTTCGCCTATGAAGGTTTACCAAAGCAACACATTCACAGAAAATTTGCTCCGTTGACTCCTTTTCCTCCCTGCACAGACGGACACTCCGTGTCAACTGCCTTTGAGGTATTGATAGTAGTGGCTCGTTTGAATCTCAATAAGCTTCCTCAGAATACCCCTGCCCATCTGGTAAAGATCTCTATAATAAGTAAGAGTCCTCATCAGTCGCTTTGACTGCCTCAGACCCGGGCATTGTGCCTAAAACAACAAACGGAGTTCATGTTTCCACCCATCGATCTTTCCCCTGGCCGTGTCCCTCAGTAGAGGATAGAGCGCATTCATACAACACAAGCAGCCCAGGTTCATGCCCCAGTAGAGAATATGACGGAACATTTAATTGTGGTTTTTAGTGTTTAATAAAAAGTCTTCCACTTCCCTCCAGGCAACTCCATCTAAAAAATAAAGAAGAAGCTCACCTGACCTTTCAGCTTACCTCTGGCGAGATGATGAAAAATATGAGACGGATGATCAGAAGAAAACGCCAGCTACTGGGAAAAAAAACAATGCTAAGGATCATCACCACCATCTAGCAAGGATCTTCACCACTACACAATCAGATTAATGATTAATGAAACTGAAATAAAGCAATAGATGCTTTGGGGATAGCCAATATGCTCCCTGGAGAAGTGATAGAAAAAAAAAATATTTTGAAAAAAGAGCCCTCAGCCCAAACTGACTTACAGAATATACATATATTATCGAAGCGCTCCCGATATGTATTAAACCACGTACAAATGGAAATTGGCTGCATTTACGCTTGGAACTGACTGAACTACATACCTATGAGCTCCCAGAGTTTGGTATTGGGACCAAAAACTCCATCGCTCATGCCACTATCCATTTTAGAACTATCCGTATACCAATGCAAACTGAAATATTACTGACTTCCAGGACAGGATCAGGCAAAATGTAGCTCTGATTGAGGGTAATAGACAGAGAAATGACTGGCAATAAGGGACTATAATGATCGATAGGGCAAAATCAAGTACAGAGCTGAAATGTAAGAAGGCATTTGGCGACGAATTGGTTAATTTCAGGGTAAGCAATGGGTTATGGAGAACTCGTTAAGTCAGATATGAAGAGTGCGAAGCTGGTGGGGCGATATTGAGACACTGAGCTAGAGGGACTAATATGGTTCTTAGATCGAATAATAGTGGGCAGGACCACAAGGAACCTATGGAGAAACCCTGATGGAAACAAGACAAATGAAGTGTTCTAATTCGGTAGATCCAAGCTTAGAAGAGTGATGTATTTTGAAGGGACACTCTGTATTAAGAGCACAGATACACAAGATGAGCTATGTTGAAACTCATAATTGTAGGGCATGTTGAGAGGATGTCGTCAAACTCGAACACTTGCTCTGAATATTTCTTGCTAAGCCCAACCTAGTACCGGGCGTAATCCTTCTTAATAGTAAGCGACTATATTATATGAATTGAGCCTCCTAATAATATATAAGCGATGTTTTCTCACTGAATGAAGTTTTTGGTTTTGTTCGTGACGCTGTAGTACACAACATGCTCATAGTGGCTTAGATGTAAGTTTCCTTGACTTGGACTCACCCATCGACCTAACCTAACCAAAGAGTTTTTCATGTTCCCTTTTATTAAAATATTTTGTTTTTAAATTAACATTCAAATCCCAAGTGAATTTCCAAAAAAAAGCTTTAAAAAGTGAAACAAACAAGCGAACAAAACAATTTTTTTTTGTTTTTGTTTTTGTAAGTTAATTTAAATCAATAGAAATGTCGTTTTGGTTTAATGTCTTTTGTGCTTAAAAATAAACAAACGAAAAATAAACAAAAAAATTGTCATTTTGTAACCCCTACCCATTTAAAAAGGAGAAAAAAAACGCAAAAACAAAAACATGAGAAAACTTGAGTTCATTTAGCGTTTGTGCTGTACGATCATCGATAGCTGTTGAGTAGTGTAGGCTTTATTTGTAATAGAATTCTATTGCTGTTATTGTCACTGTTACTGTTGTTGTTATTTTTGTTATTGTAAATTTTGCAATTGTGTAAAGAAAGATGATGTCATTGTGGTTTTTATTTCAAATTTTTGTTTTTCTTTTCTTTATTATTGTCATTGTTGTTTTGAGAATCAAAAAAAAAAAAAAAACGAACAAAAAATATCTGAAACTTAACAAAACTTTAACTTGAACTTGGAATGTCGTTTAACATTGAAATCAACAACAATTGGAAAAGAACAAAAAATGTTTCTTTTTTTGTAATTTTGCAATTGTTAAGATGAAGGAAAAACAAATAAATTAGATTAGAATAGAATTGAATTGAATTATGATTCTAAGCGCAAGCACAATGTGTACAAGGTATCTATCTCTGCAATGCTCGTAATTGTATAACAAGGTTGGTGTGTGAATTGACTAATAAAGTTTGTGTCTTAAGTCTTTTGTTTTATTTACTATAATGAACTTATATATGTGTTTTTCCTTTTTTTTCTTTTGTAGATAAAAAAGTGGTACAATTTATAAACTTAACCATGATTTGTTAGGCTAAGCTGACTGTATGGTTCTATTAAGGTCATAATAACAACAAAAAAATTAATTGTGGTTTCGAGTGCCTAATAAAGTGACTACAACTACCTCTAGACAAATCTATCTAAAGAAGCCTACCTACCATCTGTCGATGATGACGGACTTCATACGATTGATTAAAAAAAAAAAACGGCACCTACTGAGGAAAGCTTGCAATGCTAAGTAAGGATCACCACCGCTACTACCACCACTTAGCAAAGATCCTCACCCACTACACACAATAATATGGAGGCGAAAACTGAGACTGAAACTGACGCAAAGCAATGGATGCTTTGTGGAAAGCCAATATATGTTCTTTAAAAGAGTAACGGAAAAAAGGCCATAATATATCCAGGTATACAAGGTTTGTTCAAATAGACAGGGCGACTCTTTCAATTATACGGAATATTTCCTACAATTCCTTTCATGATAGTACAGTCGCTCTAAAAATAAGCCCACAGTTTCAACTTTACTTGTATAATAACCAAGATGAATTCTATAAATCCTAAATGACGTACCGGAGGCCGGTCACCAGAGACACGCCACTGGGGAGGAGTTCTGTCACCACTTTTGTGGGTTCTTGTGATCGGAGAGATACTCAGGGAATTTTATCAGTTGGGCACAATGTGGTTGCCTATACTGATGGCGTAGTTAAGCTTGTGAGCGGTAAATTCGTACCCGCCCTATCGGAATTGCTGCAGGGTGCTTTGAGCAATCCAACACAGAAGAAGGCTGGCATCTACTGAGAATATCTCGCCATTAGGTGTTCTTATAAGTTTAGCGAAGTATCTTCTAGGCGAAAGTTTTTGCAATTATAAAGGTTGTAGAGGTGATCAAGAGTGAGATCAAGTGACTATTTTTGCGGATAATCAGGAGACCAAAAGTTTGACGAGCTTTTTGCAAGCGGGTCCCAATATCTTCACTTGAACCTCCGTTTGCATACATAATACTCCACAGATAGCAGAATTGATGGAGGTCCTCAATTTTTCCAGTGTCAACGTCGCGTTAATACGTAGAGTTTTAGTCTTTGCGTCATTTATTCTCAAACCTGCCGCTTCCGCTGCTAGCGTTACGTTACGCAAATTTGTTGCAAGGTCGGGAGACAGATGTCATCCGCATAATCGAGGTCGTTTAGCCGGCTATACAGTCTCCATGTTATCCCTCTGCCGTTGAAGAGGGTTCTCTCAAGAATAATATCCAGAACTATATTAAACAGCAGTGATGACAGCACACAACCTTTCCGGACTCCAATTTCCACTTATATCGTTCAGCTTAACAGTTTGCCATGTCTAACTCTGCAAAATGCATTCAAGTTCAATGTCTAACTCATGCTTCACTTTGTCAAAGGCTTTCTCGAAATCTATAAAGCAAAATTTCAGTGGTGAACGCCATTTCACTGATTGTTCTGTAATGATACGGAAAGTACTAACTTGGTCTATGGTGAACTTTTGTGGTCTGAATCATACCATAGTGGTGTGACTCTTTGAAAGATTCTCTTGGAAATTAGTTAGTCATCATAAGGTTTGTAAAAAGCGGTGATAAAAGTCTAAGGGAAATAACTGCAATAAGAACCAAATAAATTCATATTTTTTAGGAGAACTAAAATTCTAGTTTTTTGTAACAAACCTCGTATTAATATGAAAAAAATAATAAAATTGTTTTTCAATTTGAGAAGAAAAAAAACAGAAATTTTGCTGGGATATGTTCCTTCAATAAATAAAAAATAATTTTTCATGCCTTGCTTTTCAAATTTTATTCATTTTTGTCTTGTTTTTTGGCTTAATTTCGAAATAAAACAAAAACAATAATTGTTTCAAGTTGTCCAAAGTAAAATGCGTATCTGCAGAGAGTTAAAAAAATACGTTTCGGGTTCCTTTCAAGCACAATATATCACGCATTAGGCAACACATTTACCCTTTTTCGAGTAAAAAATCTGTTCTAATGAGCTTCCTTTTCGGCATGGCGTTTTGGCGTCATTTATTATCAATTTTTTTTCAAACTTTATTCGGTCGTATATTCTTATAAACGAAAAAAAAAATCAAATGGATTTTTACTTATTTTGCCTCAAATACACGCACTTTTCTGTCGCTTAAATTGGCAAAAAAAAATATAGCAGGAGAAGTGAGTGGAAGATAAAAACTTTTAAGAAAAAAAAAAAAGAAAGAGAAACTGTAGCTGGGAATCATTAGGCACCATTTTATGTACCCTACAATACTTTTGGTAATAAAACAATTATGGACTTGTGCTGTGGTGTTTCAAAGTAAAACATAAGCGTGTTGTCTTATGGCTTTTTGTGCCCACTCTTCATGTAAATAAGAGTTGATGTGTTGATCTTTAAGGATACAATTTTGAGATATGAAACAGTTTTTTAAAAACATCTTTTGTTTAAAAGGCGAAGTACTTGACGGAGCAAACGCGGATACTTTTACAACATCAGTAAGGACGTATAAATCGCGTTGGAGAGCCATCGAACCGGCGACATGCACAGAACCCTGGGAAAACCTCTACAACTAAATGTAGCTTTAGACACGACCGTTCATAACGATGCATTATGAGCATATAGATAATCGACTACAGAAAGCCAGGCAGACATTTGTGGACGTACTTTTGATCTATGAGTACGACAATTCAATTCCGCAATGCGAATATAAATTCAAGCCTTCATTATGGTTGCCGTACTTAGAACGCTGCGACATTTGTATAGGAAAGATATTAGTAAGCCATTGTTTTCTTGCAAGACAACATTTATTTCAGTTGAGGACTATTTCCAATCATATGTTCTGTGGAAGAGCAGCTGTCTCTTTCAAACGAAATAAGGAGGTGTAAATGTCACCGGAGAGAACATACCATTAGCAGGCCATCGAACGATATCACCAAGATTGCTATAGATTGAAACCCACAAGAGAACACTAGATGGGGCCGTCCTACTCACACGTGGAGGAAACAGAATGTTACCGAAGTAAACGGTAGCGAAAATAGTTCTACTGAAGTAGGTAGCACAGAATACGGAGATGTTCAAGAACATTATTGAAGCCATATGCTGCTTGTAGTAATCACGGGAAATTATCATTATAACTGTTTTGTTATGTGCGGGGCTTAGTCAGCTTAAAAATTGCCTGCTTAAATACTTTCTGGTTCGATACAATAGGAATCTACTTAACGCCAACGCAACTCTTCAATTGATGTAGTGTCGGCGTTAATTTGCATAATATTCGTGTTGGCGAACGTTCCAGCTTTCTCTAGTCTAGTCTTGTGTTTAGTCTTCAGGTTTGAAGGCTTGTTGAACAGGAATCAGTTGCCTAATATTGCCATTATATGGGATACAAAAGCTTATATCGGGTGAGCCTTTTAAAAGTTTAAATTTAAAAATGCAATGAAACAAAAACGGTTTGAAATTTTGCCAATTTTTTTTTTTTTTTTTTTGTAAAGTACAACTGTTCCAGTTAGAAATGAAATGGTACCACATTCGATCGGACCAATTTTTGAGAACTTTTTCGAGTGTATGGGATCGTATCTCAACACTGACATCGCCAATGTTGGCCTTCAAATGTTTAATTTTCTCTGGTTTGTAGGCAGAACACTTGTCTTTAACTTGTCTTTCTACAGAAAATAGTCCAACTTTGTCTAATCGCAGCTTTTTAGCGGCCAACTGACATCAACATTTCGGCTATAAAAACAGCCATTAAACATTCGCAATAAATCGGTTGTAAGATGTGTTGCAAGTTGCACCACCCTCTTGAAACCAAGCATCGTGCACATCAATACCATGAAGATCGGCCACAAAAAATCATTTATCATGGTGCGATTGGTGTCGCCATTGATCGTAATGGTTGCGCCGTCTTTATTTTCAAAGAAATTTGGCCAATGATGCCTCTGTTCCACAAGCCGCACCAAACAGTCACGCATAATGGGTGCATTGGCTTTTGTGAGCCCCAAATACGCCATTTTTGCTTATTAACGTACCCACCAAGATGAAACTGAGCTTTATCCGAGAAAATGATTTTTCTTTTTGGCAAAATCGACATCATCGTGCAGTTTCTCGCTGGCCCATTTAGCAAAGCGAAAACGAAGCGGATGGTCATGCGGCTTCAACTCTTGAACCTATGCAACTTTATTAGGCGTCATACAGAGATCTTTTCGCAAAATAAGACAGTTCTTGAGAACAATGGCGACTTGATGTTGATGGAGTCACACGCACGCTTACGTTTTGGCGCATCAACAATGAAATCAATATCACGAACTTTAGCAATTCTGCGAATTTGAGTGTACAAAGGTACCAAAAGGCTTTTCGCAACAAATAAAAGCAGGGTAAAGTAGCACACGTTACTCAAAGGATTCCTCTATAATTATTCAAAAGTGATGGGTGCTCACATGACGACCCGTTTAAGAGAATCTGCTTCGTTAGCAAATGTATTAAGTCATCACCTCTTGTCATCATTGATGTTCTTCCTAACGTGTGCCTAATAGTTTGCGAGTGGTTTTCCTTACCTATGCAAATTCTATCCATAATTAAGCGCTGTTGAGAGCCTTCCTGCTATTACTTATTAGATCCAATGTTAGGACCGATAGATTGGCACAAATTATCGATAAATGTGTAAGAATGTAAAAATCTCGAGTTAAAGACTAAAAGTTACACTATCTACCTCCTCTTTAAAAGTTTGTTTAAGCACAAGATTAAAAATAAAAAGTAAATCATTGTTCCAACTCACTCTTTGAATTGTGTCATATGGGTATTTAATAGTCGTTTTTGATCAACTATAATTTCTTTATTTATTTTCTTCTACACTTGCTCACTGACGTCATTTGATATGCGAGATTAACAGTTTGTTGGATAAAATAAAAGAAATTAATGGGGAAAAAGTTCAAGGTTAAAACTGTGAAGGTGTTCAACTCTGCTGTTCTTTGCAAAACTTATGTTTTCTTTTTAGAGATTTTTTATTTTTTGAATTTATTTTGCAAGAGTGTCGTCACTTGTATTTCTTTTTGGAGATCATACATCTCTTGTTCAATGTTGAAAAATTTGACAAAAAAAAAGATTTTTTTCTTAATAAAAAGATAGCTTTTAAAAAACAAAAACAAAAAAAATCATTTTGAATTTTTGGTGCTTAATTTTGAATACTCATATGGTTTTATAAGACAGTTTTTTGATTTACCTTGTCAATGGGGCCTTATTTGGTCATATTTATTTATACTTTTCATTTGTTAAACATTTTCCAATACTTAAATTTAAACAAAACGAAAAGAAAACCTGTATGGACATTGGCTTGCCTGGCATACATTTTATTTTTTAAATCCCGCCCAAAAAAAAAGGAAACAAATTTTATTTCCGTATTGTCTTGTTTAAAATACAAAACAATATACCCATAAAAGGCATATTACGAGGCATTGGTGTGATTTAAATTTAATTGTGATGATGTCAAGTTTAGTTCTCTTGAAAAACTAGTTTGTTGCAAAACAAAAGACTTAAGGCACATGCATAAGGCAATTGCATACATGTTTTAATTGTATGGTACCTCTGTATTTAAACACAAATCCTTGTTTAACCATAAACGGCATTCTAAAGGACAATACTTGTGCCAAAAAACAACAAAAAAATAATTCTTAATAATTAATATACAAAAAATTTATATAATTTCGAGGTTCGTTCAAAAAATGAATTGGGCCCTCTAAACTCCTTTGAAAGATATTTATTCAACAATATCAAGTTTATCCTTCCTTAGTTTATCCCTCCTTTTCGCCTCTAAGCACTACTTAGAAATAACTTTTCGGCATGAGGATGGAGAGGGGAAAAAGTTGTAAATCGACAACAACAAAAATCAATCACAAGCAAAAGTCATAACTAACTGACGTATTTGAGCGACATTGTCACTATGATACTTTCCTCAACATAGAATCAGCATCAAGTTAAAATTATGAAATGAAAACTGTCATTGAATAATCCTTGTGACAATGATTCAAATAAAAGGAAGTATATATGAAATTTAGCGACATTGTCTGTTATGAGTCGACTGCATGCTTAAATTTAGCGACATTGTCTGTTATGAGTCGACTACATGTTCAACTAAGCAAGATTTTGTCTGCTACACTGCTCTACTAACGATTTAAGCTCCAAAGATTTGCGGTGATATTGTGTGTTGGGACTCATTAAAATACGGACACCTGCAACACGCAATTTAAACTTCTGTCGTCTGTTATAAGTCGACTACATGCTGAAATTTAACTCCATTGTCTGTTATAAGTCGATTACAGGCTCAACGATGCAAGATATTGTCTGTTACACCTCCCTATTAAAGAATTAAGCACCAAAAATTTCCGATAAGGTTGGACGTGTTTTTTATAGAGGTATAGAACTTTAAGTTGGCATTACTTTTCACGATGGCGACCGATTTAACAGCTGTCAAGTGATTTATTCTCAGTTTGGTTTAGCAATTCAGCATGAATAGACTCACATCTGAACAATGCTTGCAAATAGTGAAATTTTCATTTTTCATAAGCGAATTTTGTTTAGCGATGAAGCGCACTTCTGGTTGAAAAGCTACGTCAACAAACAAAACTGCCGCATTTAGAGTGAAAGTAATTCTCAAGTGTATGTGGAAACACCCTTACATCCAGAAAAACTGACTGTTTGGTGCGCTTTATGGGCCGGTGGAATCATTGGTTCGTACTTTTTCAAAAACGATGGTGACGAGAACGTTACAGTCAATGGTGATCGGTATAGAGCCATGATTACTAACTTGTTCATTCCTGAATTCAATAACCATGATGTCCAGAAGATGTGGTTTCAACAAGACGGCGCAACATTTCACATAGCTCGTGCCACAATAGATTTATTGAAAGACACGTTTGGTGGACTCCAAGATCTTGTGATTTAACACCGCTAGACTACTTTCTGTGAAGCTATGTAAAGTCATTGGTCTGTGCGGTAAAGCCACAAACGCTTGACCATTTGGAAGACAACATTCGCCGAGTTATTGCTGATATACGGCCACATATGTTGGAAAAAGTCATCGAAAATTGAACGTCCAGATTGGACTACATCCGCGGCAGCCGTGGCGGTCTTATGCCAGAACTCATATTTAACATGAAATGCCACAAGATTATCTTTCGGATAAATAAAATTCATGTCAATCGAATAATCCATCGTTGTTTTATTGCAACTTAAAGTTCTATATCCCTATATAAAATCACCCTTTACAATACGGATACGGACACCTGCAAGACAAAATCAATTTCTGAGTCTTGTACGACCATTGTCAGCGTTTGTAACGATGATTTACTATAATGTTCGCCAGAGGGAATTTAGTTTACTGTCACAATTTCTAGACTGTTTTTCGCAGCACTTCTCGTAAACCACAAAAAAATAGGATCTCAGGATCAGGGATAAAAATGTCACTGAAGAAGGAGAATGGTAGTTATATCAATAACGACTACAGTGGAGTGGTACTTAAAATGGCGGGCATCCAGTGGTTAGGCCAAATAATCTTGGCAATGATAGTAGACAGTTTTTGGCTTATATTTATACCGAAGGGAGACTTAAATGTCAATTGAGTACCTGGAACATAAACATACCTAGAGAGTGAGAGAAATGAAGGCAAGACAACATAGTTAGGCAATGTTCATGTGGCGAACGTTCGAGGAAGATGTGAGCAGCTATATAAAATCTGGAGTACTTCAATGCCAGCAGATCTGGCAGAACGACAGAAATAGTTCTTGTGGATATAGTGAGAGCTATTAAGGAGTCCTTAGACAGCAATGAGGTAAGAGTATGTGTTTTTTCTCCCGTGAAGAATACACTTTTAGTTGGACGGGAACGTAAATAAGCAGAATTATCACATTTGGAGTGAGGATTATCTAGAAGCTTTTGTCGAAACACCACTACAACCACAGAAAATTACTGTTTGGTGCTTTTTATGGGCTGGCGGAGTCATTGGGCCCTATGTCTTTAAAAACGACGATGGTCAGAATGTTACTGTCAATGATGAACGGTATAGGCACACGCTTAGAGCAGAAGGAACAACAAATATCCTGCAACTTGTCGACTTGTTATTTTTTAGAGTTTGAGTTGGCAACACTGCTTTAACAGCTGATGGTTTTAACAGTTGATGGTTGCTTTTTCTTTAGTTTGGTTTGACATTTCATTACGGATAGACTTACACCACGGAAAAGCTTGCAAATTGGGCTAAACCATGAATAGATATTGATATTAAATATCCATTCAAAATTTTGTTCTCCGATGAAAGCCAGTTTTGGGCGCATTTGTGGTGAGTTTAATCCACAAGAAAATTAATGTTCGGTGCGCTTTATGTCCTGGCGGAGTCATAGTGGTTTATATGTTTTCAAAAACGATAATGGTCGGAATGTTACTGTCATAGAGACATGATTACAAATTTTTTTTACGGCAATTAATTGGCATTAATCTTGCTGACATGTCGTTCCAACACGACGAAGCCACATGCCACATAGCAAGACATACTCAATTAAACTTTTGATGAAAAAGTAATTTCACGAAATGGTGCAATTAATTGGCCACCAAGATCATGTAATTTAACCCCATTGGATTATTTCCTTTGGAGTTATGAAAAATCACTTGCTTACGTCGATAAACCAGAATCAATTGAACACTTGGACGAGTTATTGGCGAAATACGTTAGCATATGCTGGGAAATGTTTGTGAAAATTCTTGTTCCAGATTAGCACTTGTGTGGGCTTACTAAAGCCAATATTTTATAAAAATCATTAAGTATGTTTCTACTTAAATATTATCTTTTTAGGAATTGAGTTTGCTGGCAATTTGTTAATTGCAAAATAAAACAAAAATCTGTTAAATTGCGGCTTAAATCAAAGTTGTGTTTTAACCTTTAAATAAAACTACTTCCTAATCATAATTATAATTTTTTTTATTTTGAAAGTCGCTTAATAATTAGAAAAACAAACAATATAATGCATTACTTAATGTTAGGACTGCTTCTACTTGAATGATTGTTCCTAAATAACACTTCCTACTACATACTACGCTCCATATGTCAATTTTAAGCTCAAATAAACAAGCTGACGATTATTAAGTATTTTTTTTTCTTACTTTCTGATTGCTAATAAAAACGAAGTGAATTAATAAAACCAGCAAAGAAAATAAAAAATTATTTTGCAAAAATAGCAAAAATTATTTAAAACAAGTTTTGTCCAAACACCTTCACATATGATCGTACATTTTGTTTGTTTGTTTCATTAATTCATTTCATTGTTATAAATTTTGAGCAATTTTTTTTTTTCAATACCCCCGCAGTCATTAACGTGAAAAAAAGAAAAAATTCAAAAAATATTTGAAAAAAAAATTATCAATTGCATAAAATCACCTCGTCAAACGTGACTGTTGAAAAAAAAGCAAAAACAAAAATTTACAAAAGAATAATTATTTATTTAAAATTTGCACTTAAATTTCAACTTTATAATCAAATTGTTGAAATAATATATTATATCGTCAGCAAATGTAGAAAATAATTGTTTTTGCCATAAACAAAACGTATATCGTCAAAGGAATGCTCGCCGAAATGTCAATAGTTTCCATTTAACGTTTCATTTTTTCTTTTAGTTTTGGAATTCCCATCGTATAGTTATTTCATAAGAAATTAAACATGTACTTAAAATTCAATTAAATTAACTTGTTATTGTATATACGAGAGAGCAATGTGCAAAAACCGGGCGTTGTAAAATGGGAGCTAAGAATTCAAAACTGCAAGCGACATTGTTTTTGTGAAACTATTTATGATTCAGTTCAGAAACTAAAATTAATGTCAAATCAGATTTTTGAATAAGTTAGGTTAGGTTTTGAAGTGACCAGTTGAGTGCAATATGAAAAGCCTTAGAAAATAGAAAGAAAAAAGAAAAAGCAGAGAAAAAGATAAAGATTGATTTAAAAAAAAGACAAAGAGAAAGAAGGCAAAATAGCACCCTAATAAACCTGGGCGTTATCTAGTAAGCAAGCCTTTCAGTTCAAGAGATTCTGGCTGACGCAACCTCACCTAGACCACTAAAGAAACCCTGGCTTAGCAACCTGATCATGCGTATCAGGAGAGCCGGGTAATGACAAAAGATACATATGTTCCACGGTCTCTGGCTTCCCCATATTGCCACTAATATAGCAAAAATTTAGGTTGACAGCTTCTTTTAGTCAAGTCCTTGCTCTTAGAACGCAATGCCCAATTAGAAAAACTATTAGAATCGTAAGCGCCTCCCTTCTCAGATTAAGGGCCCATTCCCTTCTGCAGTGTTCGAGTTTAGACCACAGCAGTCTTCTCTGCCCCCTCCATAACTCTTTCAATCTGCGACGGGCCCACATATCATCTCACTCAATTATGGTCTGGCAGACGCATCCGCCTGTTCAATACATTTGTTCCGTCCAGGAACACAGCACAGCTTGACACTGCACACACCCAGTTGTCACGTGAAGTTCCTTCCATTTTTTAATAAATATTTTGATATTTTTGCAATTACTTTTATTGGTGGAGTTATAAAGTCCATTTAACTACGCCACAGATATCTCATTAGCGTTTTAAACCACCAATTTAAGTTAAGAAGAAAACATAAAACCGCTCAACAAACTCACAGGCTAATTAATGAAATTAGAAATCCTTATTTGCGTTGCAGAGTGTCTGAAAGGAAAATCATAGTGTTTGAATATTTATCTGATGTCAGTGAGTCAGGCAGCCTTGGTGGCTTTATCATCTTGTAAGGTAAAGTCAAAGGTTGTTATAGATTGTCTGACATCTCTTAATGAACTTGGTATACACAATAGGGCCATGCTACGTTATGACACGGGGTCATAATGGCTCTACAAATTTTCATTGAGCCTGAACCATATTTCGGTATCTCTGTGGGATACGTCAGAAGTAGGATTAACGTCTGAGTTTAAAGGCAATTTTGTAGGCAATGGGAAAATGCGTCTGGACTAAGCCAAACGAAGAAGTTTATTTGACAAAATCCTGGTATATACCGAAAACAACTGTTGCTTTACAAGAGCAAACTTAGAGTACCAACGTATCTATGTGCCGGTCATTGTGTTCTTGTTGAATGTAATGTACCACTAGGTAAACGCGTTGCTATCTCGCTTCACAGAATAAAATCCCTAGCGAAAGCTATAGTAACTCAAAGAAGGACCTTTACCCTCTCAACAAATAAAATAACTCTGAACATTTTAACATATTAGGATACATAAAAGATCCTCTGGCTTGAGGCCATAATCTATCCAAAAAAATATGTGTATAATCAAAAGACATTAACCGCTATAGTATGATAAGTAAGACACCTGCCTACCAACAAAGAACTCCTCGCTTCAATCCCAGCAGCAGTGTGCTTCAGGGTACGAAACTCAAGTTATTAAAGTAGCACTTATTTGTATTGACTACGAAATAAGTTGGACCCAATTAAGACATTCTTAGGGTACTGCTACAAAGGGTTTTACCTCAAACGTATGGCTAAATTCCTGGAAGCATTATTTTAGAAAATTATTTGTTGCCATCTGTATATCAAGTAGCTTTTAGAGTTTCATAACTTTGAGTTGGCAACACTGCTTTATATGGCAACCCATTTAACAGCTGATAGCTGCTTTTTGTTTAGATTGGTTTTACATTTCATTACACCACGGCAACGCTTGTAAATTGATATTGATATTGATTTTCCATTCAAAATTTTGTTCTCCAATAAAGACCATTTTTGGTTGAATGACTACATAAATAAGCACAATTGTTGCACTTGGGCGGAGAATAATCCACAAGCTTTGGTCGAGACACCATTACATCTACACATAATGTGCTTTATGGGCTGACGCAGTTATTGGTCCATATGTTTTCAAAAACGATGATGGCCAGAAAGTTATTCACATTAACATGGCGAATGGTAGCTGACATGTAGTTCCAACAGGACGGAGCCACATACCATACAGCGTTCGCTACAATTGATTTACTCAAAGAAACTTTTAACGAAGATGTAATTTCATGGGGGTGGCATGGTGTCGTGGTTAAAGCGCACGCATAACAACACAAATGTGCCAGGTTCGAGCTCCAGCAGAGGATATGACGAAAAAAAAATTTAATTGTGGTTTCGAATGTTTAATAATAAAAAGGCTTCAATTTCTCTCCAGACAACTCCATCTAAAAATAAACACCACCTTCCCGCATACCTCTGGCGATAATGGCAAACATCAGACGCATGATCAGGAAAAACACGCCACCTACTGCCAAAAAATTACAATGCTAAAGTAAAGATCACCACCAATTACCAAGGATCTTCACTACTATGAAAAAAAAATCATATGGGGGAAGCTACAGTGGATTAATCATCTACTCAGTTTGAAAATATCAAATTGACTAAAGAGACTGAAACAAAGCTTTGCGGAAAGACAATAATACTCCCTAGTGGAATGACGGAGAAATAAACAAAAAATTCATTTAATGGTCCAATTAATTCGCCATCAAAATCGTGTGATTTAACCCTATAGAATTAAAATCGTCGGGGTTGTGTAAGATCACTTGTATAAGTCGATAAACCAGAGATAATTGAGCACCGGAAAATCAAAGAGTTTTTGGTGAAATACTGCCCCATATGCTTCCCGATTGTGCTTCGTACGCGCCAGCCGTGGCGGCATTTGGCCGAAATCATATTAAACATTAATGTCATAAAATTTTCTATCCAACAAGTCCGTTTTATTGATATTAAAAATATATTTCTTTATTTTATTATGATTTAAACATGTATAACTGTAGAAAAAACACCCGATACATAATATACGTTTTAGATTATTCCCGTGTTGCTCATATTCACCATCAACTATTTAATTCATGCTTTTACAGAATTTGCATTGTTTTGATACTGCTGCATAAATTTTCTTGTTTTGTTCTATTGGTTTCTTCTTCTTTAAACAACATGCCCCTTCCCCTTTTAAATCTCCCCTCAAACTTTATATTTCATAATATAATTTATGAAAGTTGTTAAACTACTTCATTTGTGTGTTTGTTTTTAATATTATTTAATGATACATTTGATTTACATTTAATCTTTGATCTAAAAAGAATCCGACAAAATTTCAGACACAATTTATAAAATTTGGATTAAAAATTTGAAAATTTTTTAAAAAAAGAGCAACATTTCAACGACACATTTTGCTAAAAATACAATAAAATAACAAATTTTGTCGACAAATTTTATCGAAAAATAGATTCTCTAGAAAACTAATAAAAAAAAAAACATCGAAATTAATCACAAGATTTATTTGCCAAAAACAAATCTTAATTAAAAATCAAATCACTAATTAAAAATTCATTAAATTTAAATAAAATTCTAAAAAAAGAAACATAATTTGAAAAACAGTAAAACGTTTTTAAACGAAAACAAAACAAAATAAAAAAAATTTTAAGAAAAGATTAGAAATCCTCTCATAAAAAAGTATTTCCAGTACTATTTTGTCACTAGGGAGTGTTGATGTCCATATAACACGTGCAGGCTTTACTCGATTGGTTCAGATGAACACGTGTTTGAAAGGTTATATTTCAGGCTACAATTAAGACAATTCTTTATATTGTATCTCGTTTCAAATGATAAATTTATTTGGAAATTTCTGATAATTTGAAAAAACGTCAAGTGATTTTTTTATTATAAAACATTTGAATTTTCCAGTGACATTGTCACTGTAATACTGTCATCGATTAATCATCGTCACAATATCAGTATCAAGACGAAATTCGCATAAACAAATTTCATTGATGAATCCTCGTGACAATGATACAAGCAAAAAAATTTAAGTATGACAATGTCACTGTAATGTCACCACATTAAAGAAATCTCAAATTTAAAGACATTGTACTTTATGAGTCGACTAAATGCTAAAATTTAGCGACATTGTATGTTTTGAGTCGACTAAAGGGTGGACAAATTTGAGTTTAGAAAGTAAATTGGTTTAAAAACATTTTTTTTTTTTTTTTTTTTTTTTGACAAATTCAGTCTAATTCATATCAATATGGAATAAAAAATTGGGAATTAATAATGACGTCCGCTCTTTTCGCAAAATTTTGAGCCACACTTTGTAACAAATACAGCGCCGAATTTCATCTTTTAGAGTGTCAGTTGTTTGTTATTTGTTCACGTAAACACAGCCTTTTAAATAGCCCGAGAGAAAATAATCCAGCGGCGTTAAAACACAAGAATGAGGCGGCCAATTGACATCGCCACATCGATTATTAAATTAAGCGACCGGGAAATTTCTCATGCAATAACTAAATTGTTTGGTTAGCTGTGTCACTAATGTCAACATTAGTCAATTGTGGCCACAAAAAATCGGTTGGTTTGGTAACGCAGAGAATCACGGTGACAGCGTTTCCTTGCTTATTTTCGAAAATGATGTCGCCTAACCACAAACTTCACTATACGATCACGTTCTTTGGATGTAATGGTTTTTCGAGGACTGTTTGTAGATTTTGTGAGCCCCATATGCAACAATTTTGTTTGTTTACATAACCGTCTAAATGAAAGTGGGTCTCATCATTCAGTTTTTCAAACAGCCAGTTCACAAGCGTTCGACGCAAACAATGTGGTATAGCGTTACATAGTTAAAATTTCACAATTTTTACTAAATAAGTGTCAAAGGTTATAGAGTAAATTCGTACGTAGAGTTGAGTATTGAATAAATTTGTGTTTTAATCTGAAGTTAAATTAGTTGGACATTGAGCGAGAAACTATTCTAATTGCATTTCGCGGGCTTATACGGACTTTAAATTAATTAAGCGGGTTTTGCAAAGATCGTAACAAATTATAATCTGAATAGTCTGGCTATATGCTCATTTAGTTTCTGTCGGATTATCAAAGATGTGTGTTGTCTGGCGTTGTCTTGATGGAAGACATCTTTTGTGTACATCAATTCTAGTCATTTAAATTGAATTGCTTGCTTCAATCTCTGTATGAGAGAATAGGAGGGAGTGGAAGCTTTGCCAAACAAGGCACACTTGAGCACGCATAGCGGTCCGTTGTGATACCAAGAAACGCGTTGTCGCTGTTCTATTTACCAGGGCCCTGGTGATCAAACAGGGACACGGCACAGAAGCAGTTCCCTAGACTATTTTGGAAACCATCCCGACAGTCTAATGAATCTGGCTATTGACCCAATGTCAAGGATCTATAGGCTCAGATAAACCATCCAGAAAGGAAAAGCTCAGTGTGAGAAGTCTCCGCTGTGCAAGAGACGGACACTGGCAGATTAAGTGGACCATGATCTTCTCCTTCTCAGGCAATCCACATTCACGACAAAAATCATTTGCGGGTAAGCGCATCCTATGTGCGTGTCCATGACGCAGTGACCGGTGAGGATGGACACAGCAGAGAAGATGCTCTGACGATCCAGTTTGAACAGTTGATTGGTACGTTTCATATTCAACCCGGGCCAGATGAGTCTGGCAATAAGCCAAAAGTTACATTCAGACCAAGCTCTTTCAGCGTCCAATATATATCTTCGTTTAATCGCAAGCTTAACGGAGGTAAGACACAATTCCACCCTTACTTGAGGGCGAATGTCCGGAAGGAGTGTACCCGCCCTTGTAAGCTCGAGTTCGATCAGGAACTCAGGTGAGGTGTACACAGAACTGTCAGATAATGCCACAATCTCGGTAATTGTTTACAGAATCGATTCGATTGTTTGACCACATTGTAGAAACTAATAATGAACAATTCGCTCTTAGTCCCGACATTCTTGACATTTTATCAGATAAATGTCAAGAATTTCGCAATATTGAATCTAGCAACCCTATCTGAGCTGCACAATGTCAGTGGAAAATGGAGTGGAGGATAATGTGTGCAATAGGCCACAGAAAGCCAAATTTGCGTTTGGTCGATCAAATCAAACAATGCGCTACAGAACACAAAAATTCGCTTATATGACTCATAAGTACTGCCATATGGGAGTGAAACGTGGCTGAATATTGGCAAATGCTTGTGAATAATATGTAGGATATTTTGGCCAAACAAAATTTCAAATATGGACCTGCTGTACCTACGGGTCTCTCAAACATTAAATGGTGCAGAACAATACGGAGAGAATTTATTATAATGAAAAAATCTTTTTATGAAATTAAGACGCTGTGTAACAATAAAGTAGGTTTGAATGCTCTTGTAGAAGCACTAGGTTTCCATGTAGAGTTAATAAAGAATAATCGTAGGAAGTGGCTAAAATCACTTGGCCAGGTATTACGCCGATAAGGTGCAATACAGTTTTGAAGCCAACTGAAGAATGAGAAACGATCTTAGATACACTCAAAGAAAAAAGCAGTTAAAAATACCGAAATTAGTACCATTTGGTATCGAAATTGAGTTAAGTACTTACTTTGTTAGGCAGTCCCTATCTACTCCGAAAACTCAAGCTTTAAGAAAATATGAAGGGAATGGATAGTGCAAAAAATGCAAGATTGCAATAAGTGTTTCTGTTTAAATTCTCAGTTTCTCTGCCAAAATCCCCAAAAAGGCTGCTAAATATTTTATTACATAAAATGTTGAAGGATATCATAGATACAGATTAAAACTGCAATATGTTTCTAATTAGTTTTTTATTTTTAAGCATTTAGAGAGATCTTGAGTAAATTAATTAAATTTTTGTTAAAACGTCATTTGAATAAAATTCGGTTAAGGTCACTCGGGCTTCTTTATATAAAAAAAATAAATAAAAATAAATGATATTTCTTTTATCATTAAATAAGTTTTTTAATTTACGTATGAGCTGGGTTATATAAACAAATATCATTGATTTATTTATAAAGATTAGAAAAAATAAAATACAAAATAATATTTAATGGACCATTTATTAAAAAGAGCACGTGTGTAGATTTGTTGGTTTTAAAAGTTAGTCTTTTCAAAGAAACTTTCGATTTATGGTAAGTCATGAGCACACAGGTGTTGAAACAATTTTTTAAACTATTTTTTTCTCAATTTATTCATTTTTTTTTTTTTTTTTTTTTTTTGTTAAACCGCAATATATGTATCAGCAACAAAAGTTTTTGTTTTTGAAAAAAAAAGTTTATTACCGCCTGTCATGCAGTGACATTGAAGGCGCTCAAAGTACACTCCATTTGCAAAAATAGAAGAACCAATGTAAGAAACATATGTTCGGTTTAGACTGAACACTAAAGACCCTACATCACTATAAATATATTATTACATTAAAAAACGTTTGTTTTCTGCGTTCAAAATTGCAAATAAAAAAAAACTATTGTGACGTTTTACAACAACAGTAATCTGAAAAGATTTTATAACAACAAATCTTCTATATCATCCTTAATAAAGCTTCACATTTACCGACAACTTCGCTTATCTTGTTATAGACAACTGCCCAGTGTTGCTTCTTATTTACTACTTACTTGCTAAGTTAAGTTCTTCACCTTTTATACTTAACTTAAAGGAAGGCTCTATTTTAGGCATGCAACTTCTTGATCTAGCGAATTCTAGAACTTTTCTTATAAACTGGCCAAAGAAAGAACTGCATTTGCAGAAGTAAAAAAATAAACAGGTAAATAACACCACAAATAAACAATTTTAATGCGCAAAGCGACATACGTCTGCTTACATCAAAATCTATCACACAACTGAATGATTTTATTGTTTATTTATTATTATCTTGTTATTATCTATTTGTTTTCATTCAGTTGTTCGCGAGTGCTTATCTAACGATATACGCTTTGAAGGATTACTTGGAAGCATTACTCGAAAAAGATTGTTGTCAAATGCAAGAAGAACTTGCCTATCACTGGGAGTTATATTCGAATTCATTCAAATATTGGGTCTCATAGGAATTAAAGCCGAGAGAGGTTTAAAGGCGATTTTGCATGTCGGAAATGATGCTTGAATGATACTGGTGATGAAAAATGGATACATTACAATAAATCCAAGTGCAAAAGGTCATATGCAAAGCCCGGCCAACTAGCCAAAATAACGCCAAAGCAGAATATCTATGACACCAGGGTAGTGTTCTATATTTGGTAGGATCAGAAGGGTGTTTTGTATTATGAGCTGTTGAAATCGGATCAGACGACCACAGGGGACCTGTATTAAATACAATTGATTCGTTTGAAGAGAACAATCAACCAAAAATGACTAGAATACCGATGGACAACACTTTAAATAATGCATCAATTTATTTTTTTATTATAATAAAAGCATTTTTCAAGCAAAAAAAGGGATTCATCACGTACCAGTTACCAACCATTTGAAGAAAGCTGGATACACCAATATGTACGATGTTTGGCTGCCACATGAATTAACAGCGAAAAATTCAATAAATCGAATTTCTATTTGCGAATCCGCGCTGAAGCGAAACAAAATCAAACAATTTCTAAAGCGAATGGCGGTGAAAACTGCATTGTGTACGACAATCATGTGAGGAAAAGATCATGGAAGAAGCAAAGCAATACTAGAATTGACCCCATGAAAGGTAATGCTGGTGTCTGGAAGAAAATTGTTCATTATGAGCTTCTATTAATTCACAAGACTGAAGTTAGCAATTCAATAAAATCGGCAAGAATTGTTCAACAAAATAGGTGACAACGCCGTCATAAACTGAGAAAGCTTGGCTGAAATGTTTTGATGCACCCATCATATAGCCCCGACCTTACACTTTTAGATGATCATTTGTTTTGATACAGGTGTCATCTGGGTGTACGTGAGTCTTCGCCGTGTGGCATACCCCACGGTAATCCAATGGCATGGGTGAATACAATGTGTTCAATGGCGCTTCTCACCTATGATACCCAGATTGAATATCACAAGTGAGTAGCAATTCAAAGGCGTGTTGTTAGGACACTCATAACCTTCACACCTTGGTGGGGAGTCGGAGACTATCTAAACTCTTGCCGTGGTATGGTCACAGCACCCGCTTGAGGAGATGCAACACCACACCGAGCTCGCGCTCTTTTTCGCTTTAGGTCTAAGCCACAGCCACCACGAGGCTCCCACAAGGGGGCCTACCCTACAATCGGGAAGAGATCGGAATCCCTGAAGCCGCCGATTCCTATGGCATCAGAATACCTCTGGTCAGACTTAGTGACACGTGAGTGTAAATACAAACACGTGCCGCCTCCAGTTTCGGCTCCACAACAACCCCGGACTGGTTACCGGTATTGTTTTGATACAGATGACAAGTAGAGATAGGCATACTAACCTGTACCGTCGTAGCCCTTCTGGTTAGTTCATCCGCTACACAGATCCCCGGAATATCGCTGATATCGAAACATTCCCCATTCACCATTAGTGAGAAGTGGTATTCTAACACCGTCCGGAAGTTAACGAATATAGATTCTAGAGACTTTATTGCCGCCTGACTATCAATATAGATTCATACTCTTCTAATCGTGGCTATGTTTCTTGCAATCCATCAGTATTGTTGTGTTTTTGCGTTTTTAAAAACGTTTATTTATGAGTTCATAGATTGTAGTTAAAATAAAAAAAAATTTAAGTTTAGTTTTTAATTAAAATCCTTTATTTACACATTTTTGTGCACCACTGCTTGTAACCTTTTTACAAACAAAAACAATTTGTATTCTTAATTACTCGTACTGTTTACAAGTTTGTAAACGAAAACAACTACTCTTCCAATTCGATCGTGGTTACAACTTAAATTCGATCACAACCTTTACAACCAGAGTTTAACCACACTAAACTCTCTTTACCAATAACTCGTTCGCTGACTTTACACCAAATAAACTAATTGTTCTTCGGCTGAGTAAATAATACTTCGAAAGCTGTCGAACCTCTTGGTATTTCAGGTAGATTCCATTTCTTTCCTTTACTTTCTTTTTAGTTCTTATATAGCCATGCGAATGTAAACATCTACTTCTTTCAGTTCTTGTTGTTGTTTGTTATCTGTTTTCATTTCTGTTTATTTTTGTTGTTGTAGTTATATATTTATTTACTTTATTCCACTAATGTTTGTTGTTGTCGATTTGGTTATTTGTAAACAGCACGTATAGTTGTTTTTGCGGCTTTTGTTGATTTTTTTAGCACTGTTATTACAGGGGTGCCCAATCTGATTTTTGTAACAGTGTGTACTTTAGAAGATGGAAACAGAGTGAGCTGTAACCGGTGCTTGATCGGAGGAGGCCTAGTTAGTTGGTGAGCCTACCAAGACGGAATAACTCGGCTGTAGTGGGTATTATGTCGGGCCATTGTCTAGTGGGCATGGTAAGTCTTGGTCATAGTATATCAAGTTGTGCAGCTATTACTGTAAAGATGATGTAGAAACCTCCGCCGCTATCGATGCTGAAGTTAATGGTCCTGGAAACGCATCTTATGGACCCAGAATTTCTCCTGTGAGTACCGAGGGTTTGTATCGGTCGCTTCGTTGTCGAATCCGGCCTGGATTCGGTGGTCATGTAGGCCTGTTTTTCTTTTTTTGGGATAATTATAATAATCACAATGGCCCTGTTTGTCCTAAGTGGGGACCGGCGGCCCGCTTTATACCTAACCTAACCTATCATTTGTTTCGATATCTGCAGGACTCTCTTAATGGTGTAAGTTTTAATTCCGTATAGTACTTCAAAACGCATTTAGTTTAGCTTCTCACTCAGAAAACCCAGAAATTCTACGCTGATGGAATAATGGTTTTACCCCTAAAATGGCAAAATGGCAAGTTTTTGTTTCAGTAAAGCACCCTATAGCACAAATAACATGGTGTGACAAAAAAGAACGAAGTTGAACTACCTGGAAAGTGTCACTAAGTTTATGGTAGACGCTATCGAGTACAAAAATCTGTTCTTGAAATTTTTCAAATACTTCCAAAATCTTGAGTTACGGGTTAAAAAACGGGTTTTCATACCTTCAGGTACTTATCAGCTGATAACTTAGCTAAGTTTTAACCGATTTTAAGTTTCCAACCGGACATACCTTTTAAATGATATACAGTGGTGGAAAAAATAATAGGGACACATCAAAATTTTCTTAAAAATTTATTTATCATTAAAAAATTAATTAAATAATGCATTATAATTGAAAGGAGTTCGTACATATGATTTTCCAAATGGCGCAAATAAATTAATCTTTGTTTCTTTAGAATGAAAGTGTCTCTATTATTTCTTCCACCACTGTATATTTAATTTAATTAAACTGGAGGAATCCGCACGCATATCTTAAAAAATACATTTTTCGTTCAATCTTTTCCACATTTTTCAAGTTTAGATGCGTTTTTGCGCACTAATTTCTATAGAAACCCTACTATTTATGAATTAATTAAGAAACTAAGTTCGGTTATGAATAGAATGAGAAAAAGCAATTAAAAAATATTTGAAATTCCAATTTCGTTTGAAATGTTTAATTCAAATGCTATTGTGCTTATATGCATTTTCTACAATTATTTTTGTTCTGCAATTTTACACTTGAATAGCTTCTAAAACTTAAACACTGACTTGTATTCAAATTGTGCTCAAAATCACTAACCAAATTCAGTAGTAATATTAACGATTTAAATGTATGTCTGCATGTACACATATACAAAACAAAATGGCTTAAGGTTAAATTTGGGTTTTAATATCGAATAAGAAAGCTTAAGTTGTTGAAGTTGATTTTAATGAAATTTAATATGCTGGGAACTTTAAAAAAATATGATGAATTTCATAAAAAATGACAGATTATTTCGTGTTGGTTAAAAATGAAAAAAAAAATAGAATCAAATTTACAAATTACGTTATGTTTTTAATAAATGATGTGAAGAGATGGATGGAAGTAAGATGTTAAATAACATAAAATCAGAAGACTTAAGACATAAACTTTCTTTGGAATATTAGCACCATAAGAGAAAGAGAGGGGGATTTCGTTAAAAACAACATAAATTATTGCCATAAAGCTGTGTTCGCTATTAATTAATTATTACAAAAAAAAAAAAAAAAAAAAAAACAGACAAATGATGAGGTTTTTTCGTTTTTCTTGAACTTGGGATTGTCAGTTTTGAAGGCATCATCCCAAACAGTTACATTTTTGAGCATGAAATGGTGTTTCATGGTTGTTATGTAGATTGTTCGGCTATATTGATCATCAAAATTAAATCATCAAGATTAGATACCAAGTGTCATGGAAACTTCAATCAGATCATTGACACATTTCAATAGCTGTTGCTGAAAGGTTTGTAAAAGAAGTTCCACTTTTGTATGCGAGATGTTAAAAAAGAGTTTAAATCGTTAAGAGATCCCACACATCAGCGTTTTGGTATTACATTGGTAACCACTTTGTGGTGAATTTTAAGAGATGATTTGCGTATTATTATTGGACTTTTCTTAATCACTGCATTCGTTATCGTAAGATAACAAATGTATGAAATGGAACTGAACGAGCTAATTTTCCAGAATTTGCCATCTTTTTTAGCGGCAATTATATGAAAACCAATATGTTTTCTAAGCACACTTTCATACCGAAATCAAAGCAATACTTTGCGGGATGATCTAAACATTGATAGGAAATGCAGAAAATCTATAAAATTTGCTTGTCTAGATACACTCATACCTCTTAATACGGCCTAGATAGGTTCTGAGAAAGTAGGTCGTAAATCGAAATGCCGTAAAACGAAGAGGATATGTGTTGCTTTTGTTTGCCATACATTTTTTGTTAAAAAACGGTAATTCTACGGTTATTTAGCTGTATAACGAGATAATTTACGCCGTAAAGCGAATGTGTTCCATAATTTAAGCAGGCCGTTATAGTGGCATGCCGAATAGAGACCGTATTAAGAGATATGAGTGTATTTGATATTTTTTTAATTGGTAAGCCAAAAAGTCTTAGACTATTGACGTTAGTGTTTAATTAGACGTAACTTAACATGACGCCATAATCGTAAACATGGACGCACAACCACAACAACTGCTACTATGACGTGAAGTCACGTATAATTTTAGCTTAATGCATAAAACACATAGACGACAGCAGACAACACAGCTTCAAGAGCAGGGAATGCTGTTGGTTGCATTTGTCGCCATGCCGCAAGCAATATAAATATTCTTAAGGCAGCTATATTTGGGGAAGTATATTGTATATTCAATGGAAAATTGTTTACGATAATTGCATCAATCCACCGTGGCGACAACTAGTATTGATGGCGAGCTTCAATGCCCAATTAGATTCTGACGATCAAAAGCTGAATAACGCAAAGGGCCAAGAATTTACAAATTTAATGATAACATGCCTCAGTAGATCAGGTTACTGATCATCAATAGAATCGTTTTTCCTCATAAGAACATCCACAAGGTGACGTGAATATTTCCAGGCGGTGTCCAAGAGATCGGTTCTTAATGGCGTGGTTCCCATTTGGATGCCCACAACAGGCGTGGGGCAGACTGTGCAAGCGACCATCCGATTGAATATTAAGTCTTTAAAAACGAACAGCCATGCCCGAAGAGGGGTCTTTGTGGAGAAACTCTGGAAGGCCGCTCTCAAGACCGCTTATGTCGATGACCACCGGAACGCCGAAAGCAATGTATCTCCGACAGAACAGGAAATATGATAATTAAGAGAAAAGATCTCAAGCAGAGAAAGAACATGAGACTGTGGCAAGGCTCTGCATGAAGTATTACACTTGTGAGAGACATATTAAGGCGAGCTCCAATGAGATAATTTGATAATGTAGCTATAAATGCTGAAGTGGCTGCTGCGAATAACATCACGAGAAACCTTTATCGCTTCACTAAACAAAACTTTATAAGTTGCAAGCCAATCCGGATAATTAATGGTGAGATGGCCATGACCAAAAGAGATCAGTTAGACGCCGGGATAGAACTTTACTCCTCGCTGTTACCAAATAAGAAGAGTCAGTTTTTGTGACTTCAAAGCCTACTAGTTTAAAAGTGATAAATCAACTGTTACACCCGTTATTCAGAAAATTATTGACCCCATCAATTTTTATAGAAACGATAAAGCTCCAGGGTTGGACGATATTAACCTCAAGCTGTTCAAGGCAGCACCAGAAATTAGCTCCAAGCTCCTGGACGACAACACACAGGAGTTCGGGCAATCGAACTATGTATGAATTAAAAGAAAGTGTGATTATAAATTATACGAAAAATGCTAATGTGGAAACTGGCACGTGATAACTCAAATTATAAATAATACGACGGCGGATTGACATTGAAGCTACCTAGCGCTAGATGGCAGCACGAACACAAAAACTTTTTCTTTCTTAGAAATTACGATCTGTCAAACGTCAGCTGTTAAAATTTTAGCCAAATTCATCGATTAGTTTATTTGTTGTAGTCGTTTGAAGTAAGCATTTTTTGTGTTTCTTGGAAAATGGAAAAAAGTTAGTTTCGTGTAGTGATTAAACACTATTATTTGAAAGGCAAAACGGCGAAAGAGACAAAAGAAAAGCTTGATAAACATTACGCCGAATCTGCTCCGTCATATTATATGGTAAAATATTGGATTGCTGAATTTAAACGGGGCCGAGCAACCACTGCAACAATACCATCAACAGGAAGGCCAAAAGAGGTGGTTATTGAAGAAAATATCAAGAAAATCCTCGATATCGTTATGAATGATCGCCGAGTCAAAATACGTGAGATTGCTGAAATGGTAAACATATCATATGAACGTGTGTCCAACATTTTGCATGAACATTTGCATATGAAAAAGCTATCGGCAAGATGGGTGCCGCGTTTGCTCAGTGTTGAATAAAAACGAGTTCGACAGATCACTTCACAGCGGTGTTTGGACATGATAAAGCATAATCCTGCTGATTTTTGGCGTAGATTAATAACTGTTGATGAAACGTGGGTCCACCACTACACACCTAAAACCAAAAATCAATCGAAGCAATGGGTGGAAGCTGGTGGAAGTGCTCCGAAGAAGGCGAAGACAGCGAAATCGGCTGGCAAGGTTATGGCCACTGTATTTTGTGATGCACACGGAATATTGCTCATCGATTATCGTAAAAAGGGATCCACAATCACAGGAGAGTATTATCGTGCATTGTTGGATGAATTGGTTGATGCAATCAAGGAAAAACGACCACATTTAAACAAGAAAAAAGTACTCTTTCTTCAAGACAACGCACCGGTTCACACGATGCTAAAACTACGAGAAATCCACTTCGAATTGGTTGATCATCCACCTTATAGTCTGGATTTAGCCCCTAGTGACTTTTTCCTGTTTCCAAACTTGAAAAAATTGCTCGCAGGAAAAAGTTTCATCTCAAACGAAGAAGTGATTACCGAAACTAATGCGTATTTTGAGGAGTTCCCAAAATCATATTATTCAGATGGTATAAAAAAGTTGGAAAATCGTCTTACTAAGTGTATTGAGCTAAAAAAGTTTTTTTCCGACTTAGGTAGCTTCAATATCAATCCGCCCTCGTATACGGAACGGTTGAGTGCTATTCTTTCACAGACTTCGAAAGGGATTTTCGCACGCTTAAAGGCTCTGCTGTTTGTACTGCATTGGCTTGCAGAGGTACTATCGAGAAGATTATCGAATTAATAAGAGCGCTATACAAAAATGCGAGCTGTCACATCTGTTGTTAAAGAAGATTGTGTTCTCTTTCCACAGCTGTTCAACATTGTCTTCGATTGTGTGTTGCAACGAGCATTATTCACTTCAAAAACCTATAACCTGGGAACTTAACACAAGGTCGGAAGATCTGGATTACGCAGACTTTGTGACATGCAATTTTGTAAGTTGGAAGCATACAGCAAGGGCTTGCGGTTAAACATCTCCAAAACCAATATTATGCAAATCAGAATTATGGAGACGTCTTTTATTTTTGGTATCTCGGTAGTATCCTCCTTCTTCTATTTTTTACTTGTGATCGAAGTCTACAAGTCTTTGTATAGTTAAGTGGAATGCAGTTGTAAGAGATACCAATTCCATTAAGGCATTTATAAACCGCTGTCTGTGGAAGATTCCAATCAGAAACAAATTGTAATCTTTTCTTATGCGAAAGCTCAACCAGGTTCCTGTACCATAAGAAAACCAAACGACGACATAACGAAACTGGCCCTTGAATAGAACCTGCAAGAAAGCCAACGAATCAGAATCTCAGCAAAAAGCTTATAACTGGAGAAAACAGATGGAGAAAGAATCTGCTACCCATAGAATGACTTGTAGCCAAATTCGATCATTGGCTCCTTGCGTAGATAGAAAGAATTTTTTATATTTTGCTGTCATTATTTAAAGTTTCATGTTGCATTGGTATTCTATTCTATCTGCTTGTTTCCATTTTTATTACACTTTTTTAAATTTAAACGAATAAAACAATAAATTTTAACAAGCGTTCTAATATTTAAAGATTGAACTTTTATTCTCCCAGCGTTGCTATTTGGAACATTAAAAGTAATAGAAAATAGAAAATAGTTCCAAGAACTGAATTCAACCCACATTTAAAGTTCTTTTCAGTAAAATATTTTGTGCTGAAATACGAACAAAACTTTCACTGCAAAAAACCTATACGTTTCGTTTGAGTTAAACAAATAGAAATAGAAAAAACAGAAAAAAACAATTTCCGTTTGGCACCAAAATTTACAATAGAATTTTTTTGTTTTCTTTTTTTTTTTTGTAATAAATTAATAAAAAAAAATAAAAAAGAGATTAATTTGTTTATTCACAATACAAAACAAAATACAAAACAATTTCAAATAATTTCATTATTATGGCGCAAAATAAAAATACAATAAAAATAATGAAAGACCCTCAGAAGAATTGAAACAAAGAAACCAGACGTAGTAGGCTTTTAAATCATATTCTGTTGTATCACTCACATCTTAATGAAATCAAGTAAAGAAATTATAATCTACTTAAAGAGTGAGGTTCTAACTCCGTATTCTCTAACACGTGTAAATATGATGTTGGCGTGAAGCATTACCCCATCAAGAAGTGACACCTTATCCGAACTACACAGAATATGCAAGCAAATGCGAAAGATTTGGCCTTCAAATAATATGGCCAGATAAGCTTTGGGGTGGCGTGGTGTAAAGGTTAGAGTGCAGGCATACAACACAAATGGCCCAATTTTTAATTCCAGCAGAAGACATGAGTGTTTAATAAAGAGACTTCAACCTTCCTCCAGACAAAACAATCTAAAAAAGCTCTCCCTGACCTTCTATCTGAACTCTGGCGATGATGACAAACATTAGACGAATGCTCAGAAGAAACCGCCACCTAGTGGGAAAAAATGACAATGCTTAGCAAGGATCTACACCACAATACACAATCATATAGAAACGAGCTACAGTATAGACAAATAATCTACTCTGCTTGAAAATCAACTTGATTACTGAAACTGAAACAAACTCCCTAAAGGGCTCGGTGTAGAGGACGACATAGAGAATCATGGCGTAGAAGTCTGATGAAGGACAGAAAGTCTGTAGAGCCGAGTTAGCTTGCGAATTACCCGAAGAGTGAAATTGTTGCTGGTGATTTCAGTGTTCATAATTCGTCTTGGCTACTCTATTCAGGTCAACTCCAGAAGGCTAATACGTGGAGCTATTAGTAAACGAACCTACTCATCGTGTGTCAATGGGCATCAAAATAAGACCCTGAAAAGTATGTAGTTGATGTCCTCGCACCTCTCGGAAATTCGGATTCTTGTACCATTGCTGCCTCTTTTCCATTTTCTACTCTTCACAATGCTTCACATACAACTACGAAGCACTTGGTTTTCAATTACGGAAACGATATCTACGGGCATTTCAATTGGAAACTTTGTTTCCTTGGCATTCACCATGGCCAAAATGGTTGTTAATGTAATAAAGCTAGAGATGGATAATTTCATCTCATCCAGAAAGCTTCCAATTAAATGAAGAAATAAATCTTGGTTTAATTAGACGTGCAAGCTCGCAGTCAGATCCAGAGAGGAAGCATACAGAAATTGGCGTAATAACAAATGCGATCATACTGATTCGCTACGCAAATAGGCGAGATCTTCGTGTGTCGTAGTACATAGGCACATAAAGGCTCTATACGAGCAGCGCCTAAGTTCTAAAGTTCTTACTTTTCAGCGGGTATGTGAGAGCTTTTGGTCATTCATTTATAGGCTTTGAAGCAGCGTCAGTTCAGTTCCTGTCCTTATAAGGAATGACCAAACATCACGAATCCAGTTGTAAAGTCAAACTTTCTGGCTGAAATGTTCGCAGGTAATTCGAACTTGCCGGAGAGCGATCAACCACTGCCCGAACATGAAAGAGTATCAGTGACTATGCCTTAACAGAGTACAGTTAAAAGGGTTCTTGTAAATCTTTACATTAATAAGCCTTCTGGGCCGGATGGCTTTCCAACACTGGTCTTGAAGCGATGCTCTTCGGCGCTTGTGCGTCCATTGGCTAATCTTTTCAGTTCATCTTATTGCGCAGGTGTTTTTCTATCTTGCTGAAAGGTTGCTAATGTAACGCCAATCCCAAAAAGGGTGAGGCTACTAGCCCTAAAAACTAACGCCCAATAGTAATTTGTTCGGCACTTTCCAAAGTTATGGAGAGTATGATTAATCATCACCTTGTGATCGCCAATACAGTTTCCGTAAGACTCTCTCTACTGCTGATCTGCAGGCGTTACTTTCTGAAAGGCCAAACAGACCCATTCATGGATTTGGTGAGAGTAAGGTTGTGGCCCTGGATATTTCCAAGGCGTTTGACTTTGGTGTCGATAGTCACTTCTCTCGATTCATATCTTCTTTCTTTCTTCTTTCTCAGAAATATCACTATAAGAGTGGTTATAGATGGGACCTCATCCGATGAGTTCAAGCTAAATTCAGGGGTACACCAAGGGTCTGTTCTTGCTTCTAATCCTATCTACTCTCATTCATATTCTTTTGATCGTAGGCTAAGCCTTTTGAAGATTGGGGCTAAAAGGCGGAATATAAACAACACTCTTACAAGCGACCTATTGACATCTCCGAGTGGGGTCGCGCGAACAGGACGACTTTAATGCGTGCAAAATCCAATGTTGTTTTCTGACACGTAGACGTGGTGATGTTTTGTCATCTGTATCTATGGTAATGTAGATATTGAAGAATCAGATGCTCTTGATATTCTGGGCATGAGAATTTACTGTGAAGTTTGTTGGAACGATCACATACTTTAAGTCTCGAAAGAAGCCTTGGTTTTTTAAGACGGTACAAGAAATACTTCACTCTATCTGATCTCCTTACTATTTACAAGACCTATATCCGACCCAAATTGGAATATAACTCTCATGTGCGGGCCGATGCTTTAAAGTCTATTTTGGAGCTTCTCGACTGCGTACAGGAGAGGGCGTAGGTACTTTTTAATGACGGTAGGGTAGCCCACTCTATCAATTCATTAGTAAATCTTCGCAATCTGGCGTTGTGTTTCATTGTTTTATCGGTACTATAACAGAATGTGTTCTGTTCCTTGTAGCTGATTTACCAGCGAAGCACGCAACGCGTTATAGGGAGAATTCGTTCTTTGGTCGCACTGTTCGTTTGGAAACAATCTTCCTGTGAATGTCTTTCCTGCCACTTACGACATGAGCAAATTTAAATTAATCCTCTTTTCACCCCTATTTTCCTAGTACCAGCACAATGCACTGCACGAGTAGGGGTTATCCCCAGAGTGCTGATCTCAAGAGAAAAAAATAACAATCTCAGCTGGTAATAGTAATGTTAGGATTGTTACTGGATGTGATTAATGGTGTCATGTCCAATTTACTGGGGTTACAAGAAAGTGATCTAAGAGTAGAACAAACAAAGACTCCAAGCTTCAGACTACAGCGTTTAAGGAACTTTGAAAGTCACTTATCCACTAATGCTTAAAATTTGGGTATTATCTTGGCCTCAAAACTATCATTGAGGCTGAATATACTATACAGCGTTAAGACGGCAAAGGTGGCCTTCGAAGCCTGCCGGTAGGTTGCTTAGTACGAAGTGAGGACTAAAATTGTTAAACGGATGTACACAAACGGGTGTACATATCTTGCTAAGGATGCTTCTTATACATATATATGTATGGACCAACTTCTTTTGTAAAGTTCGTATCGTAACTCCTCCCAGAAATGTTTTCCGCTTGTAGGCGGATGCGGCACGCCTTCCCCTAAGGCAATCTGTCTAAAATTTTTCACAGCCCATTTTTGTGGCTACGGAGAACATTTCTAGTGGGAGTTACAGTGCTATTTCGCATTTTGAAAAATAAAGAGCATAGTAGGCGCTCTAAGATCTAGTCCCTCAGACGTAACTAACACTATACTGTACCTTACTCCTACTGCACCTTATTCATAAAGGGTCCGCCAAATAATTTTTTTTTTTTTTGAAAATGCTATAAAAGAACTCTACTGAATATTTTCTCAAATATCTTTTTTTATTTGAAAGTACAATCCTTTCATTCAACTGGCTGCCTCGGCTGGCCATGCAGTAGCCTACATGATCGTTCCAATTTTTATGCACATTATCGATTGTGTGCAGCTGCATTTCACCAATGGCTTCACGAATATTGTCCTTTAAAGCGTCAATTGTCTCTGGCTTGTTGGCGTAACATTTATCTTTGACGGCACCTCACAAATAATAGTCCAACGGTGTCAAATCGCAGCTCCGAGGTGGCCAAACGACAACAGCTCTGCGGCTGATAATGCGATCTTCAAAAACAGAGCGCAAAACATCGAGTGTAGCTTGGGCTGTGTGGCACGTAGCGCCGTCCTGTTGAAACCAAATGTTGGCAATATCCTCCTCTTCAATTTTTGTGAACAAAAATTCGTTCAACATGGCCCGCTAACGATCGCCATTGACTGTAACTACCACTCCTTGCTCATTTTCGAAGTAAATTGGCCCAATTATGCCTCTGGACCAAAATCCGCACCAAACAGTGACTCGTCTTGGGTGTATCGGCTTTTAAATGTATGCGTGCGGGTTTTCTGTGCCCCAAACGCGACAAGTTTGCTTGTTTACATACCCGCCAAGATCAAAATGAGCTTTATCTGAAAAAATTATTTTTTTGGGCAAAATCAGCATCTTCTGTAAATCGATCGCAGGCCCACTTAGCGAAGCGTATACACAACCATATTCGTTCAGCGGAAGGATAAAACTAATTATCTGTCAAATCAGACATGAGCTAAGTGTTACCATTCACGAAATAAGCACTAGTTGAAAAAAAAACGATAGATGGCGGACCACCTCTGCCTGTAGAGAGAGAGGCGTAGAGAGAGAGGCTTAATGCATCTGGATGTATGTCGGAGATCAAGACATATGGAAGACAAGCGGCGCTTCTCTGGTTAAATTCGCATCTTTATTGTCAAATCTTGGACGCCTCTCGGTCATTACACTTGCTTGGATCCCTGCGTATAAGGATCTGGTTTTGGTATCTCCAACTCAGTTTCAGTAACAATTCCGCTGGGGTTTATCAGTATCTTCAGACTCTTTCTTCAAAAGACTGAGAGCAGATTACGTAGTTTTAACACTTGTAGGAAGGCTAAGTTAATGTGGTCATCTTTTGATAGGAAAGGCACAACTCAGCTTATGGTTCATAATAGACGGCAAATATCAAAGATGCTGGCAGTAATACCACATCTAATCTAATACTATATCTAGCCAATGGTGTGGTACAGATCTGGCAAGTGGTGTGGTCTTCTAAAAAACGAAATCCTTTTAACTCTACTTGACTATTTGCGCGTAGTAAACTACCACGCAAACCTAACCACAGGATACAGATCAAAGCAATATCCAGTGATTGAAGTAAATTTAAGAATGTTATACAGCGTTTTGAATTTTTTAACCGGCGCTAGGTGTAGAAACAGGTGTAAATGAATAGCTTTTTTAATAAAAATAATCTATAGTGTAGGGTGCATAAAATTTATTATCATATTTAACAATTTGTTAAACGCCAGAATCATTAAAATAAAATAAAATTTTACATTATTTTTTTAATAAATTAGTTTCTCATAATCTCTAATCACTTTTCTTCAAATAAAAAAATGTTTTTGTGATTTTGAAAAACAAAGAAGAATGAAATATTGGTTTCTCTTTTAATCTTTAGAAAGTAATCAATTTCTCATATATTTTTATCTCTCTCTCTCTCTCTCTCCTCTCTCCTTTTAATTTCGTTAAGTATTAATGTCTGGTCAATTAATTATTAAAATTACAATTTCATGTTATTCGTTTCGGACATTTAAAATAAAACGTTGCTCTCATCATTATCGATATCATCAACTCACAAAAGGTTTCCACAAAATAATATTTTATTTTATTGCTGTTGTTGCTTCTTTTATTGTATTTCCATTCTGTTTTAAAAATTAATGCCTTTTCTGTTTTTAACTTCTCTTCTTTATTTTTGACAATTAAAGATCAAAAGAAAACCAAAAATTTATTCATTAATTCAGACAATCAAATCAATCATAATTTTATTCATTCATTTTGAATAACTTTGCGAAGATTTGTTCCCTATAAAAGGCAAAGGCGAATCTTAAAAACTCACTACTATATTTTATTGGGACCTATAAAAAGCTTTTGTGCCTTAAAGAAAAACAACTACAAAAAGAATTTTAGTCTAAAGTACATAATTAACAACAACACGAGGGCGGTCTTCAAAATTAACTGACCTGGCATATACAGAATAAGCGGCAGTAGCTTGGAGAAAATAACAACTTTTTTCAGATACTGCTCTCATGGGCATATGATTTCAACAAAGCATCCTTGCCTTATAATTTGTCTAGTAGCTGTAGCAGGTCTAGAGTAAGTGATGGTACTGCCATCTGTCGTTGCTTTGAAACAACACCCTCTGTGTATTTGATGTAGTCAGTAGGAGTCTTAGTTTATCGTAGACTCCTACCTCTTTTATTTCCTTTTCTCGCGGGCGGTAGCTTCTTCTGCTGTCCCATAATTGCTAAAGTTGTTCTTTTTTGCTTTATGGGAGAGATCAGGCAGCTATCATCTGTAGGATATCGAAGCTTTTTTAGCTTAGAAAGCAAGATGATGAGGATTCGAACCTAGTTTGCAAGTGGCAACATCCTGGTGGAACCACAGTCCATATCCTCAATTTTGGGTCACAAGAAGTCCATTATCATTTCGCGATAGCGAACACCATTCACGATAACCGCTTGGCCGACCTCATTTTCGAAAAAGCATGGCCCGATGATGCCGCCAGCACATAAACTGTGCCAACAATCTAGATGCATCGGCTCTTGGCCGGTTTGGCCGGTTTGACCGATTGTGAACACATTTGGTCGATTATGCAGACCAAACAAATCACAAAGTTCATGAAATACATTTTGATTTGAACGCCCATTTTCGTAAAAGGCTTCAACAATCGTAACGCGCTGTTCAATTGTGCACCTGTCTATGGTTGAATTTGTCAAACACTGGAACAAAGAAAGGTCAAATTAAGTTGGTCAAAAAACTTGACGTTAAGGTGTGGCGCACAATTAACATCGTGCATTATGGTATATTCTACTCAGCTCTTCACTATTTTGCTTTCCGGAAAATGCACAGCACCAATAGCCTTAACAGCCATCGCCATAAGATATCACAAGGCTTGAAACCATGTGAAAGAACCCTCCTAATGTCACAGCCATGCCACACTTTTCGAAGATATCCTCCAATCTGCACTGCACAATAGCACCAAGAGATGGATTGCGAATTATCTGGGCCATCAGTCGATTCTAGAGTTCAGAGACAAAGGCTGAAAACCACGTTGAGTTAAGTAAGATATACGCTAAGCAGAGTTCTATTACCACTGTTGTTTAATCTCTATATCTCCAAACTTCCTACACCTCTAGCAGGAGTAGTAATTATCTCCTATGCAGTCGTCTGTACCACCATAGCGACGGGTCACAATGTTAATGAACTATGCGATCTGGTAAATGGTTATCTCGACAAAATACATAAGTTTTTCATTGAGCAAAATCGCTACAACTATTACCAGCCAAGTCCTAGAAAAGGCTCTTCACCACCTGGGCGATCAAAGTAAATTTGGACGTTAGCGTCGTAGTCAATGGACTGAAAATTAAAAAAAATTCTGGGCATTACCTTTGACAACCTATTTAGTTCCTCCGCTAATGCCAATGCAATCACACACAAATTGTAAAGCAGAAACATGGTGTTTTAAGAGCTAACTGGCTTAAATAATTGGTCGGTCAGTGGTTAAATATACATCTTCAGTGTGGCCGCTTTGGCTTATTAATATCCAGTGGAGGAACAATTAAACTTGCCAAAATGTTGCATGTAAACCTCTTTTATGCCCGTCAAGGAACACAACGTCATGTTGACAAAGCAGTTCTTACTGGGATATCATCGAAGAAATCATTCCACATTTAATATCGCACAGTTGATAGCATTCAAAACGGAAAGGAAAGCATAATATTGAACTGGATCCGTTAGATTACTCCTCGTAATCGCTAAAGTTCTTCACAGCAGGATTTCTTCGGTGTCCGCTATAGTCGGTTCTTAAATACAACATTCCTGTGGCCTCTGAGTTGATGATATTTTGTAAATGGCAGTCTTGAATTAATATTGTACTTGAAGGCCGAAGAAATCTTGCCTCGAAAAATATTAGCGATTTTGGCTCAACTGAGATTAGTATGGTGTAGCAGGCTTAATGCCTACCGATCACGGAGAGGCCTTGTCGTCCCTAACGTATGCCCAAGCTCCCCATGATACCCACAACATCTTCAGTTGCTCATCCAATCTCACTTCACTTTGTGTATTGTATTTATGAGCGAATCCTGTTACTGATATAATTTCTAAGCCTAAATATCGACGCAGAACTTCCGAACAACAAATTTTAGTGATTTTACAGAGCAATAAAGTTGTGCTTTTGAACCATCTAAAGCGAAAAAACATTCAGCATTCAAAGCAGTGGTCTGAATTGGGAGAATAGCATTAAACGAAGGAGAAAAGGGTTTCATCTGCAGGCGAGGTCATGGAGTCTGTTTCTTTGGAGGCACGTGGGATAATTTTCAAAAATAAAAAAGCAATCAACCGTGAGTTTTATGCTAAAAAAGGTTTCATTTGGCAATAAACAAAGACTAGTTCATACATAAACTATTACAATGGCCACAATCAATGGATTAAAGTTCGAATTGCTTCATTACGTTTTCTGTTCCCAAACTTGAAAAAATGATTCAGTATTTAGAGATTTGCCAACAATGAATAATATCATGTTGAGAAACAAAGAAAATTTTTCCAAACTCGTTGTATTTTCTTTATTTATTAGGTCGGCCAACCTTTTAATTTCAGAACATTCGACTTTTTTATTGAATATTTTTGAAATTTAGCCATTTTTTTCTCATATTATTGATTTCTTCTATAGAAGGGATCATAGCTGCAAAAGATTACGACCGAATTCATTGCAATCACATAATTTGAAGTTAATGATTTCAAATTTGTTGATTCGTTATAACTCATGAAATCAATACGATAAAAACAATTGAATCAATTTTTTGAAAACAATACGTATATGTATGTATATTGAGTGGCAAGCAAATAAATAAATTGCAAATTTGACAAAATTGCATTTTGAAATCTGAAACCATTTTTAAATAAGCGATTGAAATCAGTTTGGTGGAAATCAGTTTGATTTCAATGCCAATTGACTGCAGCTTTTTAGAGTTTTAGAAGAGGTATGTTGTAAAAAAGGAAATTTTGTTGTATTTGTATTGAACACTCTAGTCTGTAAGGAACTATTATCCACGGACCAGCTAACTGAATTCATATCTAATTACTTAATCACTGCTGTTTAAATATTAAGTAGCTTATTTTTGACAATGTTTTTTACAGTTTTTTTAACACTAATATACAAACAATCAAACATACATAATGTATAACAGTGCCGGTCAAAAAAATAGCACCATTGATAAAAAATTTTCTTCAGATCGATGAAATTAAAAGTCACTAGTTTTTGATTTACACATTACTGTGCCATAATATTATGCTGAGTGCATTCTCTTTGAGAATACTTCTTAACTTAACTTAACTTAACTAAACTTAACTTACTCTTCCTATGATCGATTTTTTTTAAAACTTTGATTTCAAAATTATTTTTATAAATAACAAAAACACAAGGTAATCTTTTTTAAGTTTAAATAAATAAGCTTCACTCAAATTTTATGATCTACTAGAGTAATCGTTCCCGCGCTGCTGAGAGCATTTGTGTTGTTTACCTATAAAATTCCTCAGAAAAAAATTTAAAGGAATGCATTAAAACTAATGATTTGTATTGACTACCAAGTCATATAGACCAAATTCAGAAACTGCCATTCTAACCATTCTCTAGATATACAAAAATCAAGATTAACTTATCTAATTCCGCTCACGTTTTAAATGATAATTATATTGACCACAAAGTTACTTGGACCAAATTTAAAAACATGCACTATTACCGTCCTCTAGATATAAAAAATGAATATTTACTTTGTAAAGAAGGTGCCACACCCACCTATTCAATTTCACCCATATTTCGACTGGTGATGTGGATTAGCTACGAAGAACTACCGACCAATAGCAGTTTGTTCCGCACTCTCCAAGGATATCCCACCACCTTGTGGGATATCTGGAGTCAAACGATTTACTTAGCGATCGTCAGTACAGTTTCCGAAAGGGCCGTTCTACTGCTGACCTGCTGGCGTTGCTCTCGGAGAAGTGGAACAAGTCCATTCATGGTTTTGGCGTTCGATAGAGTTTGTCACGAGGCTCTCATTTCGAAACTTAATGCTTTTGATGTCGGTAGTCACTTCTTTCGATTTATATCGAGTTTTCTTAGAGATCGCTCTATAAGAGAGGTTATGGATGGGATCTCATCCGACGAGTTCAGGGTAAACTCAGAAGTACCTCAAGGCTCTGTACTTTCTCCTACTCTTTTTCTAATATTTCTTAACGACTTTCTTCTTCTTCTTTTGATCGTAGACCCAGCCTTCTGGAGGTTGGGGCAAGAAGGATGAATATGAACGTCACACTCACAAGTGACCTGGTGAAGGTCTCCGAGTGAGGTCGTGCGAACAGGGTCGATTTTAATGCACGTAAGACTCAATGTTGTTTTTTAACACACAGACGTGGTGGAGTCATCTGTGTCAATGGGTAATGTGGATATTGAGGAATCAGATGCTTTTGATGTTCTGGGCATGAGAATTCACTGTGACGTTCATCGGAATGATCACATATTTCAAGTGTCGAAAGAAGCATTCAGGTGCCTTGGTTTTTTGAGACGATGCAAGAAATACTTCACTCCATCTGATCTCCTTAATATTTACAAGACCTATATCCGACCCAAAATGGAATACTACTCTCATGTATGGGCCGGTGCTTCAAAGTCTGTTTTGAAGCTTATCGACCGCGTACAGGAGAGGGCGAAGATGCTCATCAATGACTGTAGGGTAGCCAACTCTATCGATTCATTGGAGCACCGTCGCAATGTGGCGTGTGTTTTATTGTTCTATCGGTACTATAACGGAATGTGTTCTAACGAAATTAAGGAATTAATTCCTAAAAGTCATATATTTTTACGTAGTAGTCGTATTTCTCGTAGAGCGCATCCCTTTGTAGTTGATTGTCCAGTAAATCGCACAACGCATTATAGGGAGAATTCTTCCTTTGGTCGCACTGTTCGGTTGTGGAATAATCTTCCAGCGAAAGTATTTCCTGCCACTTACGACATGAGTAAATTTAAATCTAACGTCCATAAACACTACTCCCTCTGTCCTCCTTCCAATAACCTATTTTCCTAGTACCAGCACAATGCACTGCATGAGTAGGGGTCATCCCCTGGGTGCTGGTCTTATATAAAAAAAGTTATTTAGACCAAATTCAGAACCATCTATTTGGGCCAAATTTAGAAACTCTTACTATTACCATTTTAAAAATATACACGTATTAAAAATTTTTCTATGGACGTGGCTCCGCCCAGTTGAACCATAACTATCAGTGAAAGTACACCTTTCCAACGCATTATTGATTTGTAAATCAGTTTAGTGGTTCTTAAGTTATAAAATCACAAATATAGCACAACTTATTTTTAATAGAAATGGGTCGAAGCAACCCTTGTACTCCTGAAAAACTTGCTTTTATTAAAAGAAATGTTTTCTAAAGATAAACCATATTCCGAAATAAGAAATTTGGTTAGACGTTCCAACAAAATGATTGTAAAAACTTGAAAATTTATTCAAAGCGTTGAGACACATGGCCGCAAAATAGTAATGTCGACTTTAAAGGTTAAACTTTTGATCAGACAAAGCAAGAAAAACTCTTTTTTGCCAGCTGCAGAGTTCAAAAAGCATCACAAAGTAACTGCAAGTGTCGAAACTATTCCTTGAAGATAAAGAGACAATAAATCAAATGCGTGAAATCATCAAAAGTGCTACTGCTCACACATAAGCACGTTGCAAAACGTTTGTATAGGCTTGCCGAAAAGCAGAGGAATGTTCCACGGACAGATGAGTCCAAGGTTCACATTAAATATGTCAGAAGACCGCCCAACACAGAATTAAATCAAAGATTCACCACTAAAACCATTAAGTGTTTAATTTATTTGTAGTTTAGGCACTTATTTTTAGTGCAACAGAATATAGTGCTATTTTTATGACTGGGTGTTTTTTGAGTTTTATTTTGAAAAACTTAAAATTTATAATAAAAACTAAGTGGAATAAACTTCGTTTATTTATTAATAATACGGTACGGTTTCAATAGAATCAGTTGAACCTTATTCTAGACATAATGGGTGTTTTTTAGCAACTTTCCTTTTGGCAACACTGCTTTTGGCAGATCAGCTGTTTTCGTGTAACATGTTACTGTCAAATATGTTCAGTTTGGTCTATAATTTAACCATGAAAATTATTGAATTTTATTACCAAAATTCATGCCCGTGATGATCCATTTTTTTATCAGAAAATTGTGTCCAGCGACAAAACTCATTAAATAGATACGTGAACAAGCAAAATTGCCGCATTTGGTGTGAAGAACAGCCAGAAGCATTGCAATAATTGCCAGTGCATCCCGAAAAATGCACTATTTGGTGTGGATTATGGGCCGGTGACATCTTTGGATAGTACTTTTTCACAGACGACGAAGGCTGGAGCATTATTTTGAATGGCAAGCGCTACCATGCGATAATTACAAATTTTTTTCTGTCCAATAAGATGGTGCCACATGACACACAGCACGTGAAAAAATGGCCCAATTAAAAGGCGAATTCGGTGAACAGTTTATTTCACGTTTGCGGCCCATCGATTGGCCGCCTAGATCATGTGATATAAGGCCTTAAGACTATTTTTTGTGGGGCTATGTTTAGGCTCATACCTATAGAAACAAGCTCGCAACGGTTGACCCACTGGAAGCTAATATTGAAGAATTTATTCGAGAGATACCGGCCGATATGTTGAAGAGAGTATGCCAAATTGGACCCAGCGTATGAACCATTTGAGGCGTAGCCCCGGTTAACATTTACATGAAATCATTTTTGAATGACTCATCATTGAATTATGCAGATCTTTTTATGGACTCAAAGAAAGATTTCATACATTTTTCTAAATATTGTGTGTTTTTTTAAAATCAAATCCGCAAGCAGTTTAAAAAAATCATCCCATAAAACGAAGTATATTTTTTCCTAGTGTGCTGCTATTTTTTTGATCGCAGTTGTATATTTGAAAATCACCTTAAGATTGACAAATAGTTTAAGTACTGGTTTAATGTAGAAACAAAAACAAACAACTTTTTATCACAGACAAGTTGGCGTTTCAAACGATGAGTTTCACTTGGAAAAAAAAACAAGATTTTAACAGAAATTTTTCAATTTAAAGCCTTTGCGTAAAAGATTATATTTTTTGAAATTACTCACAAAATTAAATAAAAAATGTCAAATTGATTAAAATGTCATAAATATAAAAATAATTTAAAAAAAAAACAAAGTAAATAAAGACTTACCTTTAAGGCCGTTGTTAAAAGTGGGAGAAAAATATTTGTTTTCAAATGGATTTTGTCAAGTTTAAAAATACAAATGAAATGAATTGTATTGGCTGGTGTTGATGTAATAAATTTTTATTAAAAATTTTATTAAAATCTAAATAATATATAATATTTTTTTTTTATTTATTTAATTATTTGTTAAGTAAAACTGTTTTATTGGTAATATTTTTTTAAAGTATTTTTCGTTTTTTTATGATTTTTTTTATTTCAAATGTCAAGTTGCTTTTTTTTATTTATTTGTCGTTGAATTTATTAAATTAAAACGTGACTTGTTAAAAAAAACTAAATTTTTTCGATTTTTAACGTTATTGAATACAAAAATATTTTGTTTTACTTTAACGATTGAATTCGATTTTTAATTAAAATTTTGTTTTATTTTTTCCAAAAATTTCTTATAAATGTAACATGTATATATGTATGCATGTATGTACGTATGCTATATATGTTTACGCAATATTATGTTAAGGCTGATAGGAATTTGTAATTTCGGGCATAATTTTTTATTTTTTTTATTGTGTTTTATTACACTTTTTAGTGAATTATGATATAAAAATAATTTTTTTATTTTATTTTATTTTTTTTTTTTATTTCAATATTTAAAAGACAAACTTTAAAAATTTTATAATTTTATGTTTTTGATCACTTAAGCATAATTATTTGTTTATTGTTTTTTATGTATATTTTTTAGAAATTAGCAGCAAATATATTACTTTTTATTTTTTTTATTTATTGGATTTAAAATTATTTTTGTTTTTATAAACTTGCACTTTGAAAAGGTAAAACACTTTGCTTAATTCTGTTAATTCTTAATCAAATTCACCAAAAATAGTACTAGTTTTCCTGAAATTTTCATTTTTAAAAATTATTAAATTTCATAAAAATCTTTAAAAAAATAATCGAAAATTAGGTAAAATTTTATCACTTATATCAGGGCCCTAAGCACCGCTTACATGATCAGGTAAACTTAGCGTATAACGAAAAAAAACGCATTGTAGGTATTTCTCAATAAGGAAAGCTTCAGACTAAAAAACTCAAATCAAAAAATCAAATTACCTTTCTATTGCAAGCGACGATTAGACACCAGGTAAAGTGTCCGCCATGTAACGTTTTTTTTTTTTTCAACTAGTGCTTATTTCGTGAATGGTAACACTTAGCTCATGTCTGATTTGACAGATAATTAGTTTTATCCTTCCGCTAAACGAATATAGTTGTGTAAACGCTTGAACAACGCTGGGAAATATTACGTGCGATCAACTTATAGAAGATGCCGATTTTGCCAAAAAAAATCATCTTTTCAGATGAAGCTCATTTTGATCTTGGCGGGTATGTAAACAAGCAAAATTGTCCCATTTAGGGCACAGAAAACCCGCACGCATACATTGAAAAGCCGATACACCCAAGGCGTATCACTGTTTGGCGCGGATTTTGGTCCAGAGGCGTAATTGGGCCATTTTTCTTCGAAAATGAGCAAGGAGTGGCCTTTACAATCAATGGCGATCGTTATCGGGCCATGTTGAACGAATTTTTGAATTTTTTGAAGATCGCATTATCAGCCGCGGTGCCGTGGGGTGCCATCAAAGATAAATGTTACGCCAACAAGCAAGAGACAATTGACGCTTTAAAGGACAATATTCGTGAAGCCATTGGTGAAATACAGCTATTTGCTAATAACGAAAATTAAGCAAAGGTTGGTAAGCCTCAGCATAAATAAAAACAAACCAAAATACATTGAAATGTGGACGAATGTGAAACGAATGCAGACGCAAAATATTAAAATCGGATATTACATATTTCATATTTAAAGGCTTATCCAGTTTCGTATACTTAGGCGCACTTTTAAAGAGCGACAACAGCAAAATGATCATCAGACCAACGTATAAATGCGAAACTTGGTTCAAAACTGTAAGTGACCAGCAGTGTTTTAGAATTTATGAAAGAAAAATTGTACGCAAAATATACAACCCTACGCGTGACATTAATGGAGACTACATTCAAAGATGCAACTATAAGCTGTTGAATTTCGCATAGACAATAGTAGACCGCAAAAGGCCATGTTAAACTACGCTGACAGATTTTCCTAGCGAAGAGGAAAACCGTGAACGAGTTGGAAAGATGTGGAAGACGACTTAAAAATATTGTGTGCCGCTGTGATATAGTGTGAAAGGACACCCTCCTATCAAAACCGAGGTCCTCGGTTCAATCCCAGACCAGACCATACCATCTGACAATTTTCAAAAGCGGTATTACCTCATTACATCGCTAGCAACTGGTTATGAGTATTCACACTATAGAAAACTTCTCTAACCAATACATCAGCCGTTCAGATCCGGAGTTAAATTTAAAGTCCCCTTTAATGAGTCTAAAAATAGACTCCACTTTGCGTGATGCGGAAATTATTATTGTATGTATTAGAAACTGACAGCAAAGAGCAGAAAATGGAGAAGAATGGAGGAGAATAACAGATCAAGATAAAACTCACTCCAGGCTATAACACTTCAAAATTATGATGATGATGAATGATCGAGTCCAAACTCACCACAACGCGAAGAATCTTTTGTGCAGCACTAAGTTTTCCCCACATCAAGCCGGGCGACAAACAAAGCCGCTTATCCTACTCGGTGAAAGAACAAATGCCTTATAGTCTTCCCCAGTAACGTAAATAGCAAGCCACTCATAAAGCACATGGTTAAATGTCTCAATTTTAATATACATTGCGCACAATCTATTGTATACTGATCAATTACAACATGGCTCAAGATATGTTGATGGTATTTGAGATCTCAATGTACGTTAAATAGGCCAAACCTTTTCGTTGTTTTGAGCTCAGAGGTATTCTTCAATAGCCAAGCAAATTTCCCTCAAACCAGAAGCTGATCCTGCTCCTGGGGTATCAGTTAGGTACACTAAAGAACAGTTCAGGCTAAACGAAAACCTGAGCCAATTTTTACATATCAGTAGTAAAGGGAGGGCAAATTTGAGGTTAGAAAATAAATTGGCTTAAAACACATCTTTTTTTTTGACAAATTCAGTCCACCTCTAGCACGTCGGCAAACGTCCGCTCTTTTCACCAAATTTTGAACCACATTTTGCAAAAAAGCTTCGCTTATCTCGTCAATGCAATGCCGAATATCATCTTTCAAACTGTCAGTTGTTTGTGGTTCAATCACGTAAGCCCGGTCTTTCAAATGTCCCAAAAAGAAAATCCAGTGGCGTTAAATCTCAAGAACGAGGCGTCCAAATCGATAAATTACGCGACCGGGTAATTTCTCTTGCAATAACTGAATTGTTTGGCTGATTGTGTGGCTTGTGGCGCCCTCCTGCTGAAACCAAAGGACACTGATGTCAACATTAACCAATTGTGGCCACAAAAAATTGGTTATCATGGTTTGGTAGCGCAGAGAATTTACGGTTACGGCGTTTTCTTGCTCATTTTCGAAAAAATACTGGTCGCTGATGCCGCCTAACAACAAACCGCAACATACGGTTACTCTCTTTGGATGTAATGGTTTTTCGAGGACTGTTTGTGGATTTTGTGAGCCCCATAAGCGACAATTTTATTGTTTACATAACCGACTAAGTAAAATTGATTTGTTGAAAAATGTGGTTCAAAATTTTGTGAAAAAAGTGGACGTCTTCGTGTACTTTTTAGAAGCTATGCCAATTTTGACAATGAATTCATTTCACTCGAAACACACATTAAAAGACTAAAATTCCACCTTTAAAATGACAGAACTGTAAAAGGTAGGTTTTGCATTGCAGCCGTGAGCCGCAGTGCTGAAGAAGATTCGAACTTGTTAATTCTTAGACCTTTCCAACGATGGGTGCAAACAAATATTAGCCATACATGAAGCTCCAACACTAGTATCATACATAAATATACGACACAAGAGGGAACACAAAAGGGAAAAAGGAAACTATTTGTTCATTCGTCATAACATGAATTATAATTCTCAGGTTGTTAATGATACTGGAATTATAAGTAGAAAACTGTTTTCTTTGGAAAACAGCGAACGGTGCTCATAACCTTGTACTTAGTAGTTAGTAGCCGATTTTAATGCTCTCCGAAATATAGAATATAAATTCTTTGGTTTGTTTTTCGAAAAACAAAGCTCTTGTCGAAAAACCCTTTAACATAGATCAGATTTTTTTTTATAAAATTTAATTTGTTTTTAATGTTTTTTTTCCTTAAAATTTTGTTATTATTATTATATTTTTTTTAATTCGGTAATTTTTTTCAGATTTTTAAAATTCTATTTATTTATGCACTTACGACTTCGCTAACAATATTTATTAACACTTTCAGTTTAAATTTATAACCAACTTTTAACCAATTTTTTTAAAACACTTTCCGTTTGTTTATTGATTTTTTGTTTCGTAAAAATTTGTACACTTTTTACAACTAAAAGAAAATGTCGTTGAAACTCGTTAATTTTGTTTTTATTTTTTTTAATTTATTTACAAAAATTTGCAAAAATTATTCGTTTTAAGCCAGGCTTTCAATGTTTGTTTTTAGAATGTTTGTGAAATGCATTAAAAAATATCTTAAACAAATAAAGCGCTCGCTCACTCGCACACAAGTTAAACCGAACACGTCCTAATGGAGACTGTTTTTGTGTTTACTCGCTCTCCCACTGTTTTGGCAACACTTACAATATTAAGATTCGAGAAACTCACCATGAATGAAGCGAAAATAAACAAACAAAACAAAAAAATAAACAAATCAAACAACAAAAAATAACAACAACAATTGACGTCAATATTCAAGTGGGAGCACAAAACAATACAAGTAAGGGGTTTATTGATATGGTCAAGCCACGACTATGTGAAAACCTATAAAAGAAATTTTATTTTTGGAAAAATATCAGATACTGGTAGGATTACAAACTACGTTTCAAAAATCTTAGAAAGGAAACTAAAAGAACTGAAAAGAAATCGAAGATGCAATTTAATGGCGCCATGGAGAGCACTAATACCAATATTTCTAGCCTAATAAAGATTCTGGTTGCATTTCACGGAAAGTAAAACGAAAACCTTGAAAGCATATAATACGGACGTACTTTTCTGGATGAATGGAACAGTCTTGTCCTGCATGCTCCGTTGGTGTCCTATGGTAGAATCCTTACTGACTAAAAAAGACAACATATTTAAGCCCTACAAAAAACCACGCGGATAAACAGTAATTTCCCTGCATTACTTCAAAACTTTTGCTGGGTTAAGGATAGCTTTGCCACTCCATGCCCAGTGTCTTTATGCCGATCAGCCTGTCATAATTTTTGCTGAAAACGGTGGAAAGAGTGGTCGATTTGTACATGATGAGCAGGATCGACAAAAGGACATTTAGTGAGATTATTAGCCATACTGAAGGGGGTGTGCACTATGGAATTTTTATCCTAGCGGTCTTTTTGGAAACTGAAATTGCCTTCAATAATGTGGAGAGTGGGGCTATCAGGAAGGCATTGATTGATTTTGGTTTCCATGATTTTCTAGTCGAGTGGAGAGTCAGGGTTCTTAGGAGCAGGACTGTCCACTCGGAACTTGGGTAGGTACGCCTGGAAAGATTGGGGTACTTAGCTCTTGCTCTGGAACCTTGTGGTCAACGGCCTCTTCAAACGTTTTGAGTCTGAAAAGAGAGGGAGTCTGTTACGCGGATAACGCGGTGATTCTGGTGATAGGGACGTTTCTCACAACCGTCTGTGAAGATTATGCAGTCGGAGCTTGGCAAATTTTCTTACTGGGCGTCCACCAAGGGTCTTAATATCAATCCTATCAAGACGGAGTTAGTTCTCTTCTCCAGAAAATGTAAATTGGAGAGGTTTGAACTTACCAAGGTGAACGGGATTGAATTAAGACTATCTGATGGCGCCGAGTATTTAAGAGTTTTCTTGAATAGGCTGGTATGGTGGAGAGCTCTGGAGAATGCCAGTCGGAGGCTTTTGGATCGGGTGCGTAGATGTGTATCTTTGAGCATATCAGGTGCCTTCAAGAGAACTCCTCAAGCATCGTTGGACATTGTCCTGGGACTAAACTTTTTGGAGGTTGCGGTGACGAGGGTAGCTACTAGGAGTTTTTTGAAGATATTGAAAAGAGCTATGGGCAAGGTTAGAGACTATGGGCACTGTGCCATTTTGAAGAAGCTAGTTTGCGATGCGCATGTGGCAATTCGTCCGGAAATCACGGACTATGCGGTCAGGGAATACCACTTCAGTAAAAGCCACTCGGCAGTTTATCCTGATAGAGAGTCTTAGCAAGGTGTGGTATTGAGAGGTTGCTGAATGACCACGCAATCTTCACGGTTGGCTCTAAGACCGAGGAAGGTACTCGTGGATGGTGATATGAGACTGTCCGAGTTCCTTAGTAGTTTCAATGTGGCTGCCTCCGCCCGGATCTTTTGGGGCATTAGCTTGCTTTTCTTCAGTGTTAAATGTTTCTTTTTCTAATTTCAGTACCTTTTTCTTCTCAGTGTCTTGTCTGTTCTTTCCTGTTTTCTTTTACCCATTTCATCTTCTTACTTTCTTCTACAAAGGCTTCCACAATGGGCCTCTGTTCGATCTCTGGGTGGGTATTTTAAGCCTAATCTAAGTAAAACCCGTTTTTCTATCTTACTCGTCTTGGGAACATATGGCTTCCATATCTTTCAGTTTTTGTTTAGAATGGTACTGCCATTTGTTGCCTGTAGTAAGAAATCTTGCTGCTTATCATAGGTTTATAACTTTCTTCATTTCCTCAAAAGATGGGGTTGCCTGACATATGACATTTGTAGTTGATCTTCTCCTGTTTCCTTACGACTGGTCACGAGACTTTTTAGATAGATCATCTAGACTGGGTAGGAGCTTCTTAATTACTTAAATTTGAAGCCATGTTGAAAATATTACTTGTCATTGCCAGGACTCAAACCTGGACTGCTCCTGTATGCAAGCAGTTAAGCTTTAGGTTCGGATAAAATATGACATAAAAGAATACTGTTTTAAAACTTACATACCTACCTTTGACTACCTTTAACTCTCAAACCTGAGCAGATCCAATCTTGTATGGTCGTGCCTCAATCGATTTTAACAAAAAGAGATTTTCAACTTGGTGTAATGTGGTAGAATTAATAGAATACTCATAAGAATACGGGTGCTAGAGTTATTATTGACGAGGCTTTGGATCTTCAAGGCGTTCTAAAAGCAGAAATCGACGCTATGGGCAGAGCTCCGAGGTTTGAAGTAAGCGTACGTAAAATCACTCAATATAAAGCAGAGGTATGCAAACCTACTGGGACTTATGTAGCAAGACAATGCACTGATTGTTTGAGTACTAAATAATCGAGTAAATGCTAAAAGTAAAGATAACGAAAGTCTGAAGTAATGTTTTCTGTAAAGCCGTCATGATAAGTAAGAAGAGTACACAAAGCAGAATTTGTTCTGAAAATGATCAGCATGATGATTGGGCACTCCTCATTCGAAATGTTTCTTATTTTGAAATCTCAATGCTTAAAAAAACTTGACAATCTATTTCAACAGTGCTGACTACTTCTCTTTAGGACACGCAACTGAGATATAGAAATGTTATGAATTTTATAGTCGTGCTCAAGAACTAACATAAAATAACGCATTCGATAAGATGGATAATTCGCCTAATAAAAGTCTGAAGTAATGACTTCGTCAGAAGCTGTCGTAATTAGAAAACAGACAAAACCGATTTTATTATGCGAGTCACTCGCTTGAGGAAAGCCCAGAACTTAATAGCTTACTGACTTTTAAAATCTGGGCCTGACGAGTACTTGGAACAAGGCCAACGCACATATAGCGATAAGGTAAGCTGTGTCTATGTTTGAAAATTGGCATAGAATATGCAGTGGTTCCGATGTCCTCTGGATCCATTTATGATTTATAATCCGTCTAAGTAAGCTTAACCTAGTTAAACTTAACTAAATCCAACCAAAACCTAGCTTAAACTAACCTAACCAAACCTAACTTAAACAAAACTAACCTCATCTCGCTTAAATACATCAAAGTTAATCTAACCTATCGGTTCCGGTGGACGATATTAATTAAAGTTTTATGCACATCTGTACAAGCGTCTACGGTGGTATAGGGTAAAAAATAATAAAACTACCAACAACAACAACAATATGTATATGATAATATTTTCTTTTTTGGCATTAAGCAAGTCAGAGTAGGCTGCTGCATAATAAGAATCAGCCGCGTAGTAGATATTCAAAAAAAAATAATTTTATTGAAAGAATATTCACCACATTTCTTAAAGCCGGTCATTAAATCAAATCAAGTTGTATAAAGTAGCTAGCAAACAACAAAAATAATAATAATAACAACAACAACATCAATTATCATAAGCAAAAACAAAAAACATGTGCGACAGCCTCAGCAGCATCAGCATCGCCAGTAGAAATTTTGAGAATGAATTTTTACGAATACAACAACAACAACAGCATTTTATTATTATACCACCTATACAAATATTAACTAACCACTACAGAAACAACAACAACAAAACATTCTTCAAAATAATGCATACGATAGAGCAGAGAAGAAACAACAACAAACTGAGAAAGAGAGAGAGTTAAAGACATACTGGCAAACAGGCGAAACCTGATCGCCCAAACATTCTTTAGACTTTTTTTAATTTTATGTCTGCCTGAACTGACTGTGTGTTTGGAAAAAAAAACAATAACAAAAATTGGCAACAATTACAACAACAATTTATTTAAATTATTTCCACTTCAAAAAAGACCAACACTTGTTCACCACGTCGTTAATCTAACATTTTAATAATGTTAACTGTACTCTCTCTCTCTCTCTCTCCCTCTCTCTCTATCTTCAATTACTTTACACTCTTTTCTCACTTAAGACTCAGACTCTATTTTGATTTTTTAATTTCGTTTTATCTTTCACAGCCTCCCCCGCTTTTTATTTAATTTTTAATTTTATTTCTTTTCTATGAATTAATTTAAAAAAAGCTCTTCTCCCGTTTTATTTCTTTCATTTCATTCTTCAACTTTACTAACAGGTGTTTTAAAGCTTTTCACCTTTGCTGCTTTTATGTGTGATACACCTACAACAAGTGTCTCCAAGTTCTCTGTGGTGGTGACTTCAACTTACCCATACCATTACATTAACATATGAGTACGTAAGTATGGCACAAAGTGTTGAAGTTAACAAGAAACTGTGTGGTGAGTACAAGATCAACCGTACCCAGTAGGAATTTTGAAATTAATAAGCAAACATTTGAAATAATTTCAAACATTTGAAATAAAACATTTGAAAATTTATTTAGAAATGAACGAGCTTTTAAATCTATATGTATGTATGTATTATTATTACCGTCAAGAGTCATTGAAGTATTCTATTTGGACTATTGGGTCTACTCCCCACTCTCTAAGTGGAAGGCACTCAGGCGCCTCCTCCTTATTATTATTATCATTCTGACCAAACACTCTTGCAGGACACTACGACCCATCAGGAGTTTTAAGTCCGGCCTGCCATACTTAGAATTTAAAAATTGCGCACTGATCGCCACCCTAGGGTGCTAAAGTCCCTTTTGTGTATTCCAAATTTCCAATCCTTGATTAGATTGTGGATGGTAGTAAGTGGTGTCACACAGTATGGTTCTGGACTAATATAGGTCCTGCACCTTCAAACTCCTTCAACAATCCCCAAATATATACTCTGGTTATTCAGTTTCCTACTTACAAAATCTGCACATTGAATGCGAAACAACGCCTATTCTACTCAAGTGGTCGTCAAGTCAAGTTTAAAAGACGGACTATCACTCCCAAACTATCTTTAGTTAATTTGATAAAAAACTCAAATTTTCTACCGTCGTAGTTACCTAGCAAAAGTTAGGACTGTCTCAAACTCGTTTTGCATGAAAGGACTAAAAGCCTCTCGTTGTCATCGTTTTCGGACCCCTCTTCGTACTCCACAAAAGGAATCCACCTCCACCAGTAGTGTAACAGCTCTCTTCCTGGCCATTTTATCTTGACCTTATTATTCCTTCACAGTCGATTCAATTTACTCAGACAGTCCCGTGCTACCATTGAGTTAATTTAATATGAGCTAAGTGTTCGAATGGCTGCTTGACCATCAGATAGTATGGCTATGTCCTGTACTTCCTGTCCAAGTTGAATTGCACATCGCATCAGTGTGAACCTTTGCACTCGAGTTCCTTTTGGGTTCAAAGGACCAAATACCGCCGCACCCACATCATTCTCAGTTTTTCAGCCTCCCTTCGTTGAAGGAGTATGTAGCCTTCAGAGCACCCCATTCACTCTTACGCAAACTGTTTCTCAAATTCTAAGAATTTCTTAGTAATATCCAATGGGAAATTTAAGTTATATGTAAGAGGCTTGTTCAAAAAATAAGGCGAATTCTTTAAAATGGCAATCCTTATTAGTTTTTATAAAGGAACAATGCATGGAGCTGGTGGGCAATAATAAGATCGAGCAGGCGAACATTGCTCTTATTGCGCTCTCATGTCAAAACCGCATGCATGTGATACCAGCATTTCGTTAAGCTTGATCTATGCAATTTTTTACATATTTTTGACACAAGACCATTGCATATTTCAGAAACAGTTGAATAATCCCAATGATGATGCTAAGTCGCTTAAGAGTATCATAACTGTTGACAAATCATAGTTGTATAGTTAAACGCTTAAGTTTCAATCAAACGTGGCCAGGTTTGACGATGTAGAGATATACACGTAAACAGAATATGGAGCCATCACATTACACTAGATTCCAGATAACAACATAAACAATGGGTTTAATCGGTTACGTTAGATTAGGTTTGGCGGCGGACACTTCTAGAACGATGGAGCTTTAGACCAGAGGTGGGGCACATTGTGATACCACAAGCAGACGAGCTTACTCGTGTATCAAAGTGTCTCCATAGGAAACCACTTTAACTTCAAAATAAATCTCGCGATTGCAGTAACCTTCATTTTAGAGAGTCCAGTCAAATGTGAAAATAATTAGCAGGTCAAACCCTCTGTCATTCAATCGCAAGCGCAGGCACTGACACTCCTTCTTTTCACAACCATAGCTTCTGCAAAAATCAGGCGAGAGAATGCTTTGCCATCAGAATGTGGCCCATGAAACCGCAATTGTGTGATTCAAGCAAAAACTCCTCAAGTCCTCTTCCCTTCTACGATGGTCCAGCTTAACCGAGCCGATCGGAACACTAATGCTAGGTACTCATTACCCACTCTTTCTGACGATATCTCTGTGTCCTGAAACCCAAACGTTACATCGAATGATCCGAGATTTCCATGAGAAACCTGTGGCATTTATGGACAATTAAAACCCTGCTAATCAATAAGCATTGCGCAGCCTTCTATACAGACTGCAGTGGTTAATCCAATGCAATGGTCTACTTGTCCAACATACTAGAGGCGTCGGTATAGACTTTAAGGGCATTGCCAGTAACCTCTGGTCCATTAGACCAGAACTCTTTAGTAGGTATCTCGAAATCAAATCTTCTATCGAGAAAATTATAATGGACCATGTAGTCGAACCGAATATGTGGCACCCAAGGATCACAGCATGCCCATAGTCACCCTGCTTCAATAGAAGATTGGTGAAAAGTCAGTTAATTATAGCAAATAAAGCTTTGGTCCACCCCACTTTAGCAGGCTGACTGCTTACTCACCCTATCTATCAGCCACAGCCATCTTACAGATGTAAAGCACCATGGTTGCCTTCTTGACCCTATACATTACGTTCTCCCTCCAGGTGAGCTTACGGTTAAGAATAACCCACAGATGATTCACCTTTGTGTTATTCGGTTAACGCTGCACTAAAAAAGTCTAAATAAGATCATCGCCACAGTTTTTGGAACTAAGCGTGGTGTTATTTATATCGATTACCTTAAAAAAGGCTAAATAATTGCTGGCGAATATTATTCATAACATTTTTGACAAGTTTAGGAATAACAATGAACTGTTTCATCATGACAATGCACGTGTGGTCACTGTAGCCAAAATTTATTAACTGGCTTGATAACTGATCAGCGCAACAAACCTTTGGTATAGTATTCTCACAAATATTAAATGCTTAAAACTTATTCAACCGAAGAAAAATGTAGAGTGGCAGCCATAAATAACTGCCTGGTATTGTGGGATGTATTGAAGAAACACACAGAAAAATAAGTTCTCCTACTATAAGATTAAATAAAGTTTAAGTTAAGTCACGAAGGGCGAAGTGACAATTGCTTGTCCTTTCAGAAGAAAAAGAGATGGATAGAGAAAAGAAAGAAAGAAAAGGTAAATAAGTAAATCGAAACAAATAAGGATCTGTGGGAGATGGCAATCACAAATGATTGTTCTTAGACCAGCAAACTCCCCAACTGTTTACCAAGCTCTTGCCGGTAACATTACCTAGTTCGTACAGTATATATCATTGCCTTCAATTCCTAAATGGCTCAGCGAATGACTTTGTCTCATTAACTCACAAATAATATTGCCCTTCATGGCTCTAAGGTTGCGTACTTGGAAACTGCCAGTCTCAGACTAAGTCATAATGTCCTAAATACCCTGCCATTTATTCTGTCCTTCAAGACCTAATTCATCCTGTCCAGAGTCTATCCCATAATTTTTCTTAAGTAAGATTCTATTGGGATCATAACGAACGTCTCCATCAAAGACCTATCTAGCTCCGAGTCATTGCCACATTGAGTATAAGCCACAGCCACCACCTTGCTCCCACAAGTGGGCCACACCACAGTCAGGAAGTGACTTAGGTTTTCCCGACGCCCGTGGTACCAGAATTAAACCTCCGGTCAGACTTCTTAGCATAAATACTACTACCAGTGCAAGTCTTAAATGACTCCATACTGGTGACTAATAAAGACAACAAAAATTAAAAACAACAATGCAAACCAACAACTACACAAACGTACAAAGGACAAACACGACCATACAAATAAATCAACCAGACAGGCACAACGCGGCCAATAATCACAGAACCTATTATTCCCTAATCCTGCCGAAACACCTCACTAACGTCTATCACTTCCTCCGTTACGATGACTCCCATCACCCCCAAATCACGAATGTCATCATATAGTGGACACTCCACCAACATATGCCACGAATGCTCCGTGGGCATCACACACCTACAATCAGCAGACAAGCTAAGGCGCCTTTATATAAAAATTCACCGAGCAAGCCTTGCATCATCAGTAAGAATCCCAGACTCCAGCCGAAACCAATTTCAGAGCGCTTCCGCCCAAACCTAACGTCAGGCACGAACCCATACGTTACTTTTCCCTTGTCGCAGTCTGTCCAACGTGATGATTGTGTGGCGGTGAAGATCCTTACTTAGCTTTGTAACTTTTTCCCTGCAGGTAGCGTTTTCTTCTGATTATTCATCTAATGTTAAGGGGCATTCTTTTAATTTCGAACCGAAATTAAATTTTTTCCTTATATCCTCTGCTAGGGATTCGAACTTGTGCCATTTGTGTTGTATGCGTGCACTCTAACCACTACACTACGGCACCCCCCATTGTAAGCTATACCGGCCATTTCGTAGCTGGGAAGGTGGGAGTGAGTACCTACCCAGCAGGGTCTAATGTTGTAGCAATTCACTAGTCGACATAATTCCTTCTTGCAGCTTAGACCTAACATAGAGCATCGGCAATGTTAAGAAGGCAGCATGAATATCCACATAGATAGTTATATTAGAATACCAAACACTACACATTGAGAATGTGAAAAAAATCAGCCTGGAAAATCTTTACGACCTTCTGATATCTGTTCTCAAAAAGTAGACCCTCGCCTCTGTGACTATCTCCGTTTTCGGGTCATCGTAAAGACTGCCCAACTTCCATGCATTCAATATCATAAATAGCTGCAAAGACTATCGTGGGGACGCGCGCACCGAAAAGCGACAACTTTATAGCCTTGAGCTTGTTATGAAATCGTTCTTCAGTTGGCCCTTATTAGTGAGATTGATTATTCGACCTTTTTCAAACACCGATTTTCAAATAATTCTAAAATTTAGAATTTTAAGAAAACCGGGTCTGGGTTAAAAATTAATCAAATAACCAGTTAACCGGTTCTTTTATTAAAATAAAAATCTTTTCAATTCTTGTTGCATTTACAAGTAAAGTCATTGTTTGTCCCATGTTGTATGGTAGTTTCTAGCAAGTAAGTATGCTAGAACAACGTTCGTCGTTTTTATAGCCTTAACGAACATTTCTTCCTCCATATTAGAACGTTATGTTGGTTCTAATATTTCATCCAGGGATTCACTTTTTACAGCGTATTTTGCAAAAGTTTAATTTGCCAGCGCCTAGAGACTACTTGGTATTGAGGGCGGATTGACATTGAAGCTATCTAGCGCTAGATGGCAGCATAAACACAAATACTTTTTCTTTCTTAGAAATTACGATTTGTCAAACGTCAGCTGTTAAAATTTTAGCAAAATTTATTTGTTGTAGTCGTTTGAAGTAAGCAACTTTTGTGTTTCTTGGAAAAATGTGAATTTCGTGTAGTGAATTTCGTGTAGTGTTGAAACACTATTATTTGAAAGGCAAAACGGCGAAAGAGTCAAAAGAAAAGCTTGATAAACATTACGACGAATCTGCTCCGTCAGGTTATATGGTAAAATATTGGATTGCTGAATTTAAACGGGGCCGAACAAGCACTGCAACAATACCATCAACAGGAAGGCCAAAAGAGGTGGTTACTGAAGAAAATATCAAGAAAATCCTCGATATCGTTATGAATGATCGCCGGGTCAAAATACGTGAGATTGCTGAAATGGTCCACATGTCATATGAACGGGTGCCGCGTTTGCTCAGTGTTGAACAAAAACGAGTATGACAGATCACTTCACAGCGGTGTTTGGACATGAAAAAGCATAATCTTACTTATTTTTGGCGTAGATTAAAAACGTGGGTCCACCATTACACAACTGAAACCAAAAATCAATCCAAGCATTGGGTGGAAGCTGGTGGTAGTGCTCCGAAGAAGGCGATGACAGCGAAATCGGCTGGAAAGGTTATGGCCACTGTATTTTGGGATGCACACGGAATATTGCTCATCGATTATCTTGAAAAGGGATCCACAATAACAGGAGAGTATTATTGTGCATTATTGGATCAATTGGTTGATGCAAAACGAAGATATGATTACCGAAACTTATGCGTATTTTAAGGAGTTCCCAAAATCTTATTATTCAGATGGTATAAAAAAGTTAGAAACTCGTCTTACTAAGTGTATTGAGCTAAAAGGAGACTATGTTGAGAAATGAATGGTTTTTGAAAAAAAAAATGTTTTTTTCCTACTTAGGGAGCTTCAATATCAATCCGCCCTCTAGAATCAATTTTTTCTAGCTGCACAACAGTATCAATCTTATAGAAGTTGATGCCTTGTTTTTTTATTATTATTAAACATTCGAAACACAATTAAATTTTTTCTTCGTCATGTCCTCTGCTGGGGCTCGAACCTGGGTCGTTTGTGTTGTTATACGTGCGCTCTAACCATATGTCTATGGGGTGGCGTGGTAACCCCATAGACATATTTAAGGTGGTTAATAATTCCCGGTGTTGAAGAGCTTATTATTTAAGAACACTCAATATATCTAGACTTATCCTTTCCATTGGTGTCCAAATATTTTACACTTCAGAGGATATCTGTAGAAAAATAAATGCATGCACCACTTATTCAATAGTGTGTGCCACAATGTCTCTAATAGTACGTGCTATTGTAGTAAGTTAGGTAAGACACTCGCCTACCAACCAAGAAGTCCTCGGTTCATTTCAGGCCACGCCATTTGATAATTTTTAACAGCGGTATCACCTCACAACAATGCTAGCGGCTGGTTATGAGCATTTACGCCATGTGGAGCTAGCGCTTGTAGGTCCCTTTCAATGAGTATAGTTGATCATCATTCTCCATCTATAAAAAATTCATATTTATTTACAGAATATGAGAAAATGTTATTGGTGGTCAAGTATGTATATCTTTTTCGCTCTACCACGGTTTTCACGTTCTTTAGGAGACGTTGAAGGTTGTCATATACATAAGAATAAGACGTTATATATTAAATGTAGAAAAATGCTTAAACGATGAGCATATTTGCATCGGTTATTCGTGTTAAATTAACCGGTTTATTCGGTATTCGAAAAATGGTTATTTTAAAACACCGTATTCGACAAAACCAAAAAGACCGGTTAAAACCGGTCGAATAATAAACGTTCGATCTCCCTAGTCCTTATACCCCTTGCAAGCAACAGATAGAGAATTTGTTTCTTGAATAATTGGTGAGGCCAGGCTTATTGGCTGTTTGTTATTAAAAAGAATTAAATAAATCTTCAAATACTAACATTCTGAATCATTTTTCGCAAATTTATTCCAATATGTCTACCAAATTTTCGTTTCTTAACAATCTTTTTTTAGCCCAACTGTTGTACAAATTAATTTAAAAAGTAATTTTTTCTTTGTTTTTCTCTATTTTCCCCCACTCAGTTTCCTATTGAATTACCACTAAAACGGCAACTAAAAGTCCATTTTACAACCATTTTTTTCTTTTTTTGCAATTCAAATACAAAGTCTTTAAAGTGATATTTTACCATTCAGTTCCAAATAAATAAAATAAAAAAATGAACATTTGATAGCAACTAAATATGAAAAAAAAACAAAAAAAGTTAAAAAGAAAAACTTAAGGAACTAGTTTAGTATGCCAACAATCTGAAATCCCAAAATCGTGCTACGGACTGTGTGTTGTGCTAAAACTGAAAACAAAATTTTCCAGCTTTAGAAAGAGATTTCAGCCAAATTGTGGAGTTTTTTTCACTTCAAATTACATAAGGCAAGCACAGACAGCAGGCAACCAACTAACCAACCAACCAACCGTACGGCAGCCTAGACTTTAGTGAAAAATTTTAAATAAAAATAAAAAAAAATAAAAAAGTAAAATAAAGAGAAAAACAAAAAGAAAAATAGAAAAAAAGGAAAAACTAGTTACTTGATTTAGTTAAAATGAATGTTGAAATCAAAACCGAATGACTTTTATTGCGTGAATGAGTCATACACTTTGGAAATCAAATCAAAAAAATAAAAAAAACTTCAAATGAATTAATAAGAAAAACACAAAAACAACAAAAAAGGAATTATAGTCATTCAAGAGTAACTACTAGATACCCTAAAGTACAATTCGAACATCAGACATATTTTCCTCTGCTTAATCAAATGCCAAGTTGTATCATCGTACTATAGGGTCCGCCAAATAATTTTTTTTTAAATTCTATAAAAAAAACTACTGAATGCTTTTTCACATTCCTTTTTTTATTTGAAAGTACAATACTTCGGGTTAATAATGGAAAATAATTTCATTCAAATGGCTGCCTTGGCTGGCCATGCAGTAGCCTACACGATCGGTCCAATTTTTAAGTACATTATCGATTGAGTGCAGCTGTATTTCACCAATGTCTTCACGAATATTGTCCTTTAAAGCGTCAATTGTCTCTGACTTGTTGGCGTAACACTTATCTTTGACGGCACCCCACGGCACCGCGGCTGATAATGCGATCTTCAAAAACAGGGCGCAAAACATATGGTGCATCTTTGGCTGTGTGGCACGTAGCGCCGTCCTGTTGAAACCAAATGTTGCTAATGTCCTCCTCTTCAATTTTTGTGAACGAAAATTCGTTCAACATGGCCCGATAACGATCGTCATGGACTGTAACGGCCACTCCTTGCTCATTTTCGAAGAAAAATGGCCCAATTATGCCTCTGGACCAAAATCCGCACCAAACAGTGACTCGTCTTGGGTGTATCGGCTTTTCAATGTATGCGTGCGGGTTTTCTGTGCCCCAAATGCGACAATTTTGCTTGTTTACATACCCGCCAAGATCAAAATGAGCTTCATCTGAAAAGATGATATTTTTTTGGCAAAATCGGCATCTTCTGTAAGTCGATCGCAGGCCCAGATTCCCAGAGCTGTTCAAGCGTATACACAACCATATTCGTTCAGCGGAAGGATAAAACTAATTATCTGTCAAATCAGACATGAGCTAAGTGTTACCATTCACGAAATAAGCACTAGTTGAAAAAAAACGTTAGATGGCGGACCCTATATAATACAACAAAAGAATACATAGGGTGGGCAATTTTAAAAATCACATTTAAAAAAGTAATAGAACAAAAATGGTTTGAAATTTTTCAAAATTTATTTATTTATTTATTTATTTATTTTTTTTTTTTTTTGTTGCGAAGTATAATTGTTCCGGTTAGAAATAAAGTAATATGTGTGGTCATATCTCGGCAATGCCATCACGAATGGTGGCCTACAAATGCTCCATTGTTTGTCGGCATAACACTTGTCTTTAACGTCGCTGCAACGGTCAAATCTCAGCTTCTTGGCGACGAACTGACATCACCATTTCCGCTAATTAAACGGCCATCAAACATTTGACGCAATAAATCGATTGTGGCATGAGGTGTGTGACAAGTCGCACCATCCAAACATCGTTCACATCAATACCATGAAGAGCGGGCACAAAAAAATCGGTTTTCATGGTGCGATAGGTGTCTCCATTGACAGTAATGGTTGGGAAATATGAAATATAGGCCAATGATGCCTCCGCCACTCAAGTCGCACCAAACAGTCACTAGTAATTGGTGCTTTGACTTCTGTAAGACCACGTTTGGGATTTTTTATTGTTATGATTAAATTATGATTTTAAATGATGATAAAATTCCAATAAATCCCAATGTTGTTTAAGCGTAAATCGTGACATAATAGAATGACATAAGTATTGCCAAATTAGAAATAACCGCTGGTTCAAATTTAAACCGATAGATGGTCCACCCTATATTTTTATTATCAATGAAGGGAATGATTTCCAGGTGTTCAATTGTCTCTGGTTTGTCGATGTAGGCAAGTGACTACACTTTTTTCTTCTCAGTCACTCCTCTAGGAAGCTTATTGGCTTCTCAAAAAATCAAGTTTATTTCTAAGGTTAAGTAGATGATCAATCCACTGCCTAGTCTCCATATGATTGTGTGATGGTGTAGATCCTTGCTAAGTGCTGGTGGTGATTCTTACCTAGCATTGTATTTTTTTCCCCTGTAAGTTGCATTTTTTCTTGATCATTCGTTGGTTTGTGATCATAGCCAGAGGTAAGCTGGAAGGTCAATGGGCTTCTTCTTTATTTTTTGGTTGGAGTTGTCCTGAGAGAAGTGGGAGTCGTTTTATTAAGCACTCAAAACCACAATTAAATTGATTCGTCATGTCCCCCACTGAACCGCTTGTGTTGTATGCGTGTGCTCTAATCACTACACCACACAGCCACCTCCAGCAATTTGCATAAACCCAAAGAAAATAATCCAATGGGATTAAATCGCACATTCTTGGTGGCCAATTAATTGAACCTTTACGTGAGTAATGAGTAAATCAATTGTAGCACGTGCTACAAGGTTAGGAAGTAAATTGGCTTAAAAACAGCTCTTTTCGGAAAATTTTTAATCACATTTTCCAACAAAATCATCTTTAGTGACGGAGCCAATTTTCACTTACTCGGTTATGTAGACAAACAAAAACCATAACATCCAAAGAAAGTGACCGTATGTTGCGGCTTGTGGTTAGGCGGCATCATCGGCCCGTATTTTTTCGAAAATGAGCAAGGAAGCGTCGTCACGATGGATTCCCTGCGCTGCCAAACCATGATAACCAATTTTTTGAGGCCACAATTGGCTAATGTTGACATCAGTGACCTTTCGTTTCAGCACGACGACGCCACAAGCCACACAGCCAGCCAAACAATTCAGTTATTGCATGAGAAATTTCACGGTCGCGTAATATATCGATTTGTGGATGTCGATTGGCCGCCTCGTTCTTGTGATTTAATGCCACTGGATTATTTTCTCTGGGGCCATTTGAAGGACCAGGTTTACGTGAAGAAATAACAAACAGCTGACACTCTGAAATATGAAATTCGGCGCTGCATTGACGAGATAAGCAAGTCTTTGTTGCAAAATGTGGTTCAAAATGTTGTGAAAAAAGCGAACGTCTGCCGACGTACTAGAGGTGGACGTTTCATATTCCATTATTAATTCCCATATTTCTGTTTTATATTGGTATGAATAAGACTGAATTTGGTAAAAAAAATTTTGTTTAAGCCAATTTACTTCCTAATCTCAAATATGCCCACCCCCTATGTGGCTCCGTCCTGTTGCAAGATTAATGCCAGCTAATTTAGGTACTAACAAATTTCTAATCATGTCCTTATACCATTCACCATTGACAGTAACATTCTCACCATCATCGTTTTTAAAGAGATATGGACTAATGACTCTTCTAGCCCATAAAGCGCACCAAACTGTTATATTCTGTGAATATAATGCTGTCCCGTCAAAACCTTGGAGATTATTCTCACTCCAAGTGCGAAAATTATGGCATTTAACCAAAAATGCCTATTAAACCGAAGTGTACGATAAGTTTGACGAACAGAACAGTTATTTTAATAAAAAAAATTAACAAATTGCAAGCGTTGCTCTGGTGTAAGTCTTTTCATAATGAAATGTTAAACCAAACTAAACAAAGAGCAACTATCAGTTGTTTAATCGGTTGTCAAATAAAATAGTGTTGCCAACTCAAAGTTATGAAACTCAACTCATCAAGCAAGTATATGTGAAACCTTCACGAGCTTAAGTCCAAAAACACACAAAAAAGCAATGTCAATGTCTTCCTCGTATCAATAGCAATATATTTAGTAACAGTTGTCCGACATGAAAGCGAGAAAACTAAAGTCAAAAGGCATAGAAATAAACCGATTTTTAAACGCTACATAATTCAAAAGTTATTGTGGGAACATGCTTATCTGCAATTACCGAACAAAAGGTACGAAGTTTTTGCTACCGGACTGTATACCATGCGTATATCAGAGAGTCTCTACTATAAAAAACAGCTGAGTTAGAGTTTAGACCCACGATATTTCAGTGTGGTACGTCCCTTTTGCTGAGAAATTTAGGACTATTGAAACAAAAAAATCTCTCAAAAAAGGTCTTAACAACAACTACTCAGAAGGAACTCATCTAATCAGCGGTTGAGGATTATTTAAACCTTCGCTAAACTAGTATCTGTCAACGTCCAAATGTAATTACTATACACTACCGAAGATTAAATCGATCGCCCTTAGAGATTGTCATCGACCAGAAGATTTTTAGCATTTTCATGCATTGAAATCACGTGTTTATGAGTTCAACGGTTAGCATCTGTACAGCAAAGCTGACTTCACATTTCAGTTAAAGATGGATATTTTAGACATATTTTTTAGCTATACGAGCTACGGCTAGGGAGTCTTCAAAAGATATTGGCAGCCCAGGCAACCAATATGGAACCACAATCAAATGTTGCTTCAGAGGCATTGTGATTCAGCGAATACTGCAGATCTCTTTATCTTTTGCAGGTCTTACTCTCTCAGCCATTTTCACGCGCACTAAGATTTTCTTTGCGAAAGCATATATAAAATCTAACTGTTCAGCTGAAGTCAGCATTAGTCTAACAATGTTATCTGGCGTAATCCGGGATCGAATCGCCGTTTTCAGAGAACAGGTTTTCATACCGCGGGCAGTCAAACCAAACGTGCGCGGTTTCAGTCATATTTAGACATTCCGGGTACACATCATTGGCGTCCTAGCCATATTTCAAAAGGTATCCCCTGAAGCATCCAACCGCTTAACGACTGGGTCAAGTAAAAATTTACCTGTACATGTTTCCTCGAGGAGGTATTCCAATCATATTGCTATGTTTCTATAGCCTTATGTATCTCCTAATTGACTATGATAAGCTGACCCGTTTCTTCTAGCAACACGGTTTTGCTTTTCAATATCCGTCACTAGCTGCAGTGGCATCAGTTCCGCATTGACCAAAGCCGCGTCTGTGGATACATTGTGCGGAAGGCGGAAGCTACCTTGAGAACAAAACTGTAGGCTACATCTATTCCCACCCTGTAGGTTTTCTTGAGCATAGCCTCAACTCATATGGTGGTTGCATATAAGGCAATTGATCTTATCATGCTATGCTTCACATGCTCCTTGAAGGTGAGTCTGTTGCAAGGTTGACAACCAACTGGGTAACCTAATTAAACCCGCCCGGGTTTTATTGGGTATTTTATTTAAAAAACCCGTGTTTTTTTTATTTGAAGGTTTTCGTAGTTTATTTACAACAAAAATAAGTATATATGAGTTCAAATTCATTCGGTCCGTTTTTAGCTCAAAACAAGTAATGAATTACCAAGTTTGTCAAATCTCTGCTTACATCTTTTCCCCCACCTATTAGCCAATTCCCAAATCCCGTTTCAGAAAAACTTCTCGCCTTTCGAAGCACTCCAACTTTGAAGCCGATTTTATATTTTTTCCAAAAAAGCGATTTGGTGGCATGCCATTGTGCCATTGTGTCCGTCGAAACAGCCAATAGTCAGAAGGGGCAATGTTCGGAAAATACTGCGTGTGCGGCATTTGACCGTTTCTAATTGTTTGAAAACTTCCGCGACGTAACACCGATCGTTTTCATGGAAAAGAATAACTTAATCATGTTTGTCTTTATATTCCGGCCGTTTTGCTCAGAATGCATGGCTTAAATAATCTTTTGCTATTGCATCAACTGTAGAGAGAGCTTTTCGGAAGCCAAATTGATGATTTGATAAGCCTTCCTCATCCAAAGCCATCTCCAGTCTTCTGCAGATTATCATCTTCAGTAATTTACTGGCTGTGTCAATCATACAGAGTGGAAGATATCCAGGACGAGTACCAATCTTAATATTTTAGTCTGCCTCGATATATATGTGGAGTTTCATATGCGCGTTTGGCACTGCTTAGGCGATTGACAATGTCTGCAGTCGGCCCTCCTTTTGTGGCGATAGTGCTTCCTAAATAGCAGAAGCTACTAAAATCTTTAACTGTTAATAAAGAAATTTTAATTAAAAATGGACATATTCCATACTCATGCTACATTTATTCGACTACTGTTGACTTTAGAATATTGCACATGGCTTCGCGATATATTGCCTGAATGAGGGATTAATTTTAAATTGTTTCCCTTTGCATGCCACAGCCTTCCAGACAGTTTTGTGGTCAAGGGTAACGAAAACTTACTCTAAAGCTATGAAAATCATGTATAGGAGAGATCTTTATTCAAAAAATTGCTCTACTATCACTCTAAGGCTGTTGCCTTGGTCGATGTACGCTTGTAAGACTATTTGCTTTTTTTGCGCTATTATTTTACTACTCATACATATTAATTCCCATAACATGCCATGAAGGAACACGGTAAATGAGCTGCACCCGATTCTATCGAGTGGGTTATCTATCGGCTTAAATTTGAACCAGCGGTTATTTCGAATCTGCCAATACATATGTCATTCTATTCTGTCACAAAATTCAATATATTATCACTTAACGAAATGAATCGATTAACGCTTGAGCAACGTTGAATTTATTGGAAATTTAGCTCCAAAACAAAGACAATTGGTCGGAAATTGCACGAAAATGTCGTACAAAATTTGATCGCAGAGAAGGACTAACAGTGCCCGGTATACGTAAATTTATTGCTAAAGTTAGTGAAACTGGTTTCATTGTTGATGCGCCAAGATGTAAGCTTGCTCGTACAGTGCGTACACCCAAAAATATCGAAGCTATGGCTGAGACTGTCAATCATTATCAACTCGTCATCTTTCTCAAGAGCTGAAAATTTTACGCACCAGTTTACGTCCAATTTTGCTAAAAGATCTCGGTATAACACCTTACAAAGTTCAATTGGCTCATGAGTTGAAGCCGCATGACCACTTCGTTTTCGCTTTGCTAGATGAACTAACGCGAAATTGCACGATGATGTAGATTTTTTCGGATGAAGCTCATTTTCATCTTGGTGGGTACGTTAAAATGCAAAATTGCCGCATTTGGGGCTCAGAAAACCCAAAACGTGGTCTTACAAAAGCCAATGCACCCATTACGCATGACTGTTTGTTGCGGCTTGTGGAGCGGAGGCATCATTGGCCCATATTTCTTTGAAAATGAGGACGGCGCAACGGCGTATGTCACCGTTGGACTATTTTCTGTGGAGCACCGTTAAAGACAAGTGTTATGCCGACAAGCCAGAGACAATTGAGCATTTGAAGGCCAACATTCGTGATGTCATTGCCAAAATACGATCCCATACACTCAAAAAAAATTATTGAAAATGGGTCTGATCGAATGAAGTACTGTGAGGCCAGTCGCAGCAGCCATGCGAATGATATAATATTTCATTTCTAACCGGAACAATTGTACTTCACAACAACAAAATAAATTTGGCAAAATATTAAACCGTTTTGTTTTATTGCATTTATAAATTTAAACTTTTAAATGGCTCACCCGATACTTTTAGACTCATTGAAAAAGATCTACAGTTTGTCGGCTCCGAACGGCAAATGCATTAGAGAAGTTTTCAAAAGTAGTAATACTCATAACCAGTTACTAGGTAATGTTATGAGGTGATACCGCGTTGAAAAACTTTTTCTTTGTTTAGATGGTTTGGCCTGGTATTCAGCCGATGACCTTCTTATTGGTAGGCTGGTACTCATACATAGCAGAGTTATTTCTCTTCAGTTTGCGCACTCCGATAGGTCTCCTTTCTTCAGCATTTTCACTATTGGGCATTTACCTGGGGATCGATCTTAAGTATTTCCGTTGAGATGTTGTTCGCACCAGGAATAACATCAAATACTTGTAATACCAGAATTAAGATTTAAGTCAGACCAGGCCGGCCCTTTTCTTTCTATTCTTGTAACAGACAGCCTAGAGCTAGGTTTTCTCAATCTTCTAAAAGTAAACCAAAAGTCTAAGGTTCCAAGTTCTTGCATTAGCAGGACATCATGTCATTTAGGATGCGTTGCAAACATTTGCAGCAGATCAATATACTCTAAACGCTTATACTGACTGGTGTAGGGTAACATAAAAATTAAAATGTTTCCTTAATTTGTGTTTCTTTTTTCTTTTCTTGTTTCCTCTTTTTTATCACTGAAATAGATTTACAGCCCATATCAGCGATAAAATGAATGTCTGGTTAAAATATTTTCATAAAAATACATATTAAAACCATAAAAAAATTAATTTGAAATTCATTTGGTTTTAATATTGAATTTGCAATGGAAAATACTGGTACATTTAACTTTAAAATTCTAAAGTCTTCAGATTACTGTCTTGTTAATGCGACAGTTAAAACCACGATAAAAAGAAGTCGATTTTTCAACACCTTGAAAACTGTGTTAAATTTGATTTTAAAAAAATGACTCTGCTGCTTTATAAATTTAAAAAAGTCAATAAGAAAACAAATTTTCTATTCCCTTATTGCACCATAGAGCTAAGTTTGGTGCTATAAGCCATGCAACTTCGCAATTAAAATAATGAGCAATTAAAAAAGAACAATTTTCTTTCCACTCTATTGACAGAGATCCTTAGCTTTTAAAACTTTATTATGTCAGAGAATCATAAAACTTCTTTTTTTTATATTTCAAAAATAAAATAAAAAATTTGTGACCGCTAAAGAAGAACCTTTTTAAGTTGATTGCGTTGATTTACAACTTTTGTGTTGATCACTATCTTGTATTTGCACTCATCAAGTTTCGTTGATGAAATTTTTATCTTAAGTTCAGATTTTTTGTTCAAGAATATGTATGAATGTGGCCTTATTTGGCTACTTGAAGTACACGTACACGTACTCGTACATGTTTTTAAAGAGAATTTTCGTTAAAAAAAAAAATAAAATTTAAAACCAAAGAATCTCAATGAAAAGGTAGATTGAAAAAGTTGGTTGGTTAACGTGCACGCAAACATCCAGTAGCTGTGAGATCGCAGTAGGTAATTTTTTTGCGACTCTTAGGATCTATTGTGCCCCTTCCGATCTACAGTTTGCTTAGCAAATATGTTGCCTTCCTAATGAACACTAGCAAATCTGCTAATGAGACCATATGTCTCTCCAAACATCTCCATTTAATCCTATTAAAATCTCCCCATTCAAGCAATATGTGTTCCGCCGTTTCTGATCCCTGTGACCATAGTTTACAAACACCCACATCCGTTACCGCCATCATTTTCAGATGCGCTGTTAGTCCAAAATGGCCCGTAAATAAAAGCGTCAGGCCTGCCACTCTTGAGAAAAGCAGAGCGACGTCCAAATAGCAGCCCTAGAGCGGCGATGACCCCTTTAAGCATTTCAGTATTTCAAGCATCTGGCAATTTTCCAATCCTTAATTAAATTGACAATGGTAGTAAGTGGAGCCTCACAGTAAGCATCTAGGATGTTACGGCAACTTTCCTAGCCAGTGGATCCGCTGTTTTGTTACCATCTATTCCATAGTGTCTAGGTACTCAAAACAACTGGACCTTATTCCTAAGCGAAAGACTTTGCAACGTATCGTATTAATATTAATAATGTAATATTTGACCAGTCTGGACGTCATACGATTCGAGCCAACTGCCCTGAGGGCAACTTGGCTGTCAGAGAATACTATATTGTTACGAAAATAAAAATGCATAAAAAGAAAAAACACTACATTAGTGTCTTTGGGACTGTATTGTGGGATTTTTGTCTATTGATTTCTGTATTTGACGGCATTGCTAATTCGACCAAAACACAATTTTACATGTTTAAAATTAACGAACATAAAGGATATAGGAGCGTTTGAGATATTTCCGGAACTCTCCAAACTGTAGGCAATTCGCTATATAAGGGGGCTGCTTTGCCTACTTCGATAAAGTTATAGTTATCGTTTTGCAGTCTTAAAGTAAAGTCTTGTTTAGACGTAAATAAACGTGTTGTAGAAAGGAATATTAAGTGCAAGATAAACTGTATAAAGGCAAAGTGAAAAAATAAAAATTGTGAAACAACAACAAGGTGGTGTTTGTTTTATTTTGACGCAATTTAAAAAGAAAAAATTTTAAAAAGGTTAAAGCGTTAATGGTCTTACCCTTGGCTCATTGTCCAGATTATTTTCCCTGCCACCAATCCGAAGTGGTTTGCGACTGTAACTGGCAGTAGCATTCATGTTACTAAGCCTGACCAGAAATATTCTAGTACCACGGGAGTCAGAAGCCCAAGGGATCTCTCTCTCTGCCTGACTTTGTCGCGGCCCCCTTGTGGGAGCCACATTGGCTGTGGTTTTTTACCAAAATCGCAGACAGAGTGTAAGCTTGGTGTGATGTTACACTCTTAACCTGGTGCTGTAACTCAAAGATCGGCTGGAGTTTAGGTAGTATCAAACACTTCTCCAAAGTGTGAAGGTTTGTGTCCAGCGGTATATATCAATATATCCATATCGGCGAAAGACCACGTGCCCTTCTGTATGACGACCAAATTTCCTAAAGGGACCTTACTGCCTTGTTTTGGCAGCACCAAGTTGCAACTAAGACCCTATCCAGAACGATACCAAGATACTTAACCTCCATAAAAAAATTTTATGGTATATAGTCCCATGATAAGCAGTATTTCCGGTTTTCGAGGCACACACTGAGTGCCCTTCCTGGATGCACCAATTTGACACCACGCCATTCTTATGAGGCCACACAATGTACTCTCATATTTTCCATTGACCGTTATAACGAGGTCAACAGCATAACCAATTACACTGACGACTCTATGGATTACTGACCATGTAATCCATCAACTATTACTGCCAATAACAATGGAGAAAATACTTCAATTGAAGGTCACTTCCCCATCAAAAGACGTGCTGATTATTCTCCTAAGCACGGAATTGATCCAAGCTATGACTGACTTTTCCACCACCTTCCGTTCCAATCACCTAGCAATAGAGCCTGTATTGTCAAAGGCACCCTAAATATCGAAGAAAGCACAAAGAACCACTTCCCTAACAGCGAATACTAGGTATTAGTCAGACCCAGTCAAATGGCGGGCATTCACATAGAAGTTGGTAAATCTCAAATTAAAACGTAACAATATGTTTGCCGATGAGCTTAATATTGTATGTGACTCCTTGACTGTACAACACTCCACGGTAGGCTATGGTACAAACAAGATTGTATAAAGAATATGCTTAAGAGGCGGCGCAGCTATTAGTCAGAGGTCTTCACTAATATTTCAATTGTAATTGTCTTTGTAATCTGTATAGATATACAATGATGTAGCGTACAGTGTCGCTCCTTCGCCGACCATAACTTGGCGAATTTTGCAACTGATACCGGAGCTGAACGACCATAGACAACAAAGTGTATTCGCTGAGGCAGTTAAAGTTCTTTTCTGAATTGTCGAATTTAGGACGATAACAATCCACATGAGATCTAACAACCGGCATTGGCCAGAACATCGTAATCAACGACAGGTACTATAGCTTGATCATTAACAACTTCTTTCGGTCTGAATTGTGTGATATGGACAGCAACGACATGTAGTTTCAACTATGTTTCACTGAGTTAATACCATATTGAACGTTCTTCATAAGCGATTTGAGAGCATTTTCATTCCACGTAGAAGTATTGTGAACTGACCAACGGGATCGTGTGATTTGGCCACATTGAATTTTTGTTGTGGAGTTTTTTTAAATCGCCGGTCTATGAGAATAAGCCACAAACCACAGCGGCCTTCAAAGCCAACATAATTCATGCCATTGGTCAAATTCAGCCTGATTTATTCGACATTTCGGATGAGCGGCAACCAGTGAAATCGTGGCGAATATTTACACGGTGTTAAATTTCGTTGATTCAAATAAAAAAAAATTTGAAGATTGATAGAAAGCACTTAATGAAAGTTCCTTTAGAATGTCATACAGTGAGTCATAACTGAATGCAATTTTTTTGTGTAATTTTTTCAATAAACATCATTCACTAAAATCCACTATTGACCGTAGGTAACCTTCTCTCAGAACATGTGGTTCATTCACTCAAATTATTCAAATATTTTACGTTCATCTACCCATTAATGGTGGGTTTTCATAAACATGATGATGATAATGATGATGTTACTGCTGATGGTAATAATGATAATTGGTGACGCCAAAAAAATGATTTAAATATGTCGTGTTTGTTAATTTAATTCCATATTTTTAATATTAAAAATTATTAAAATTCAAGTCACATATACCAAAAACAACATAAAAGTAATGAAAAAACGGCTGAAGTTCTTTAAATAACTTCTTTTTAAAAAATAAAAATTTTAATTGAAATATTTAAACATAAAAGTTAACGATAATAATGTTATATTTATGGGAAACAAACAAAATCAAAAAAAAAAATGAGTGCTTACAGACCAGTGGCACGAAAAAAGAAAAAGTGAATTAGCAATCAGTCTCAGTAGCAAAGGCAGAAACATTCAGAATTCGTTTCAATAATTTTCGAAAATTAAGTTGATACAAGCCCTTGAATAACAGTCTCAGACCTTCAATGTCCGATTGAAAACTTATGTACGAGTATATCTAGGAGATGCAACACCAGATCTAAATCACAACCACCACGCAGTTTCTATAAGGTGGCCTTCCCAAACAGTCGAGCAGAGATCGAAATACCTAGGGCTCCCGACTTCCGTGGCACTAGAATACCTCTGGTCAGGCTTAGTGACACGTGAGTGAAGGGAACACACCCACGTGTCGCCTCCAGTATCGACCCCATAACGGCTAAGGACTGGTCTCCGGTAAACTAACAAGGTAGAGAAAATTCAAACTCTAAGTAAAGAAAGGGTATACCATCTAGATTAGCCTAGCGAATTGCATTATAGAGACTAAATTCCTTAGTGATGAGAGATGGGGTCATCGTTTTTTCGTTGAATCAAGGCTCTTTTGGTATATTAATAATATGGGAGCACTCAACAAGCTGTTTGTGGCTTGACTTGGGATAGCGCAGCTGGATCCACCTATATTAAATATGAGAGTACGTTGTGTGATATCAAGAGGTGCACTCAGGAAGGGCTGTTGGTGAATCCCTCAAAAACGGTAGTTGTACTTTTTACGAGAAGATACAAGTTATCATGTGACTATTTCTTCTATGGATACCGCAATCAACTTTTCTAAGGTGGTTAAGTATCTAGGTGTCATTCTCGATAGATGGCTTGGTTTCAATTCGCACATTGGTGCCGTCCAGAACAAAGCGATAATGGCCCTTTGGGCAAGTCGTTTCTTACATATCTCACTTATACATATCTCACTTAAAGGCTAAAGAAGAAGCTGCCAACATGACTAAATTAGGCAGGGTATAAAGTCTAGCATGCTTCGGTATAACTGTGGCGATGAAAACATGTTCAACAGCGGTCTTGGGGGCCTTGATTAGTTTGACACCGCTTCACTTCCATGTGATGAGAGTTATGTTAAGCGGCAAATTTTTTCGCTAAGGAGTCACGATATGCGTCAGGAAATCTGTCCATTCTACCCAGGGTGATCGGAAAACCATCTTCGGTCCTGAATGTCATGTCATGTTTATAAAGTGCTTTGGTAGATTCACAGGAGACTCAGAGTTGAATTCCCGGACCTGGATTGTTAGTCCAATGAAGCCTTAGTTTGAAGTGAGGTTGATCTGAACTGGTATACCGATAAATCCAAAATAAATGACTGCGTCGGTGCTAGTGTTCATGCACCAAACCGAGACTTGCTGATCCCGCTAGATATATCGCAGAGTGTCTTCCACGCTGAGATAATGGCCGTTGCCATATGTAAGAAGATCAACCTGGACAGGGGGCTCAAAAGTAAGATTATTAATATTGTTACTTTTTAACCTTTTTAAAACGTTTGAGTTCGTTTAAAGAAAAACTCCACGTTTGTTGTCGTTTTAACGGTCTTTATTAATTCCACTATAACTTTTATAAATTGTGGCTTAATACAGCAAATTGATACTCGTGTATACAACACTTTTTATTTTCGCTTTAACAGACTTTGCTTTATGACAGCCAAATGATAACTAACTCACCAACCGCAATGTGGTTATTGTTTTGAATGTTCTAGTACAGACACGAATCATCGATCTATCTGTGTTAATTCAAATGGTCTAAAATAACTTTATAAACACAAAAACAAATCGACTTAGCAACAGCGTTAGACATGCGGATGGTAACACTCCTAATTAGTACAGATAATTATGGCAACTATTAAGCCTTGACACAAGTCAATAAAATTTATAGCTAAAATCTCATAATAAGTCCTGGATGTGGTGAATTTTGTCTTCAGCATTTTCATTTTCGTAACAATATATTATCTGACAGCCAAGCTGCCTTAAAGGTACTTGGTTCGAATCGTATGATATTTAGACTGATCAAATATTGCTACTGTACGTTTTAAAGGTTTTTGAAAATAAGGTCCAGTTGTTTTGGGCATTTGGACACTGTAGGATAGATGGTAATGAAACAGCGGATGCATTGGCTAGCAAAGCTTCCGTAACACTCCATATTGGTCTGGGACCTTACTGTTACTGTTAGGAAATTGTCAGATGCTTGAACACTGGAATACTCAAAGAGGACTTCGCCACTCTATGGCGTCGCTTAGTTCGCAATTTGTGCGTCGCTCTGAGGTTCAAAAAGTATGGCAGACCAGACCTTAAACTACTAACGGAGTTTCTTATCGGCAATTGTGAACAAAGAGCTCGTATGAAGAGGATAGTGGAAGTTTGTAGACTGAGCTCACAGGCATCAGAGACAGCGGAACACATTTGTGTGAATGTGCTTTTTTTGATAGGTTCAGATGGAAATGTTTAGCAAATCATAGAGTCTCATTCAGTGACATATTCACCATTATGGTTTCAGATCTGCTGGTGTTCATTAAGAATTCAGCGGAGCTTCTATCCACTAAATTACAACACGGAGATCTTTTATCATAGCGGCTTATGAAGCATTGACAGACGCTTTGTATTAATGCCAGTAGTTGATATCTCAGTGTTATTAAGTTTGCAAAACAAAGTTGAGCATATAAAATCTAAAACTAGTAGCTCAACGATGTCGGTTTTTCTGAACAGTAGTTCCGCCATATATGCCATAAAAGTAACACATTTGGCAACTGGCTATTGACACCCGAGTATTTAGACTGTGTGCTAGACATGAAGCCAATTTGTTAACAAAAGCTGAAGATAAGAAGAAAAAAACAACCCTGTCATTTGTAGATGAAAGCATAGTCTAGAAATCTCTGAGAAAGCAAATATTTTGTTTAAGAAAAAACTTTTTTCTCAACCCATAGTGCAGTATTTAAGCATATTTGCTTAAGTATCAATTTATTTGCCATTTTACTTAACAAATTCAAAAAAATTTTATAAAATTATTTAAACCATTTTTATTTATTTTTTTTATTTTTTGTGAAAGAATAAGATTATGATTATTATGACCAAAAAAGAAGAAGAAATAATCGATACTTACATACACACACTCCACTTATTGAAAGACAAGTCAAGGCAAAAAAAATCATTAAATAATTCCAAAACATTAAGTATTTCCATACTTAGACAGATGACAGACAGACAAACAGACAAACAACTTCTTTATGAATTTCAATATTCTGTTACAAAAAAAAAGTTGAAAAAAAAACATTAAAATAATAATGATGAAGATGATGACGATGATGATTATGATGAAAAAAAGTCGAATTTCTTAAATATATTTTGAAAGAAACTCAACGCCTACTTTGGACGCAAATATAAAAAAAAATTCGCAAGAACAAGTAAAAACATTCAAGTCGGGTTAGACTGATTATACCCTATACCCTGGTAATATTCATTATTATTCCAGTTCCGAACTGCCAGTGGAGATGAGTATCTCCACAGCACGGTTGGCAACATACTGGTTAACCTGGGTGGGTTTAATTGGGTTCTATATTTAAAAAACCCTGATGGGTTTTTTATTTAAAGGCCTTCGTAGCTTATTTACAACAAAAATAGATTTACTTTACGTATTGAAACTACAAATTCATTTGTTTTGTTTTTGACCGCAAAAAGATAATTAAATAACAAATTTATCAAATCACTGCTTGCAACTTTTCTCCACCTCTGAGCCAATTTCCAAATCCCGTCTCAGAAAAACTTATCGTCTTTTAAGGCGATCCAGCTTTGTAGCCGATTTTGTATTCTTTCAAAGGAAATGATTCGGTGACATGTTAAAAAATAAACACATACCTCTTTACACGGCCTAGATAGTTTCTGAAAATGTAGGTCGTAAATCGAAATGCTTTTAAGCGCTTTGAATATGTGTTACGTTTGCTTCACTTAATTTTTTTTTTAACGGAGAATCCACGTTTTTTTTAAAAGAAAGCTCGTATAAAGAGGTGTGAGTATATTGTATCCGTCGCAAGAGCCGACGGAGCAATGTTCGGAGAATAAGGCGATATGCCATTTGATCGTTCTAATAATTGTTTTGGAACTTTTGCGACACGACGTCGGGTGTTATTGTGCAAAAGAATAAGTTAATTATATTTGCCTTTATATTCCAGCCGTTTTTCTAATAATGCATGATTCAAACAGAGTAATTGTAATCTGATTTGGTCACCCAGTTTTAACAGCTCATAGTATACAATGCCGCCTTGATCCCTCCAAGAGTGCAAAATTGCACTATAAATACTAAAACAACGTGATTGTTTAAACAAACAAAAAATATTGTCGACTTAAAGGAAATTTGGAAGCATTTATAAAACCCAATAAAACTCAAACAAACCCATTTAAAAAAACCTGGGCTTTTGCCAACCCTGCTGCTCACTAGCGAAATCGAATTCAGGACTAACAAAGCAATCACATACATATCGAAAACAGTGAACTATTAAGTTACGGATCTATGCTTTGGTGCATCTTTAATTTGTGACCGTTTCTCATGCCAGCATTATATGGTTGTCAAAGAACCTAGAGCTTTAATAATAACTATGTACGTACAGTATGCGACAAAACATATGCTCGAGCTTGAACTTGGGATCTTCATAACATAGAAAAGCTCATTCGCATTTTAGTTTGATTTATTAATTTATAACGAAAAAGACAGAAACAAAGAAAAATAAATTTGTAACAGTAAAGATTGATGTTGAAGTTAAAAAACAGCTATTTTGCATGCGTCAAAACAATAGCACGAAATAGTTAGATAGTTAAATTACCAACGACAAAAATCGTTCAAAAACAAATACCATCATTTCAGCATTAGAGCAATAATTAGAGAAAATTTGAACGTCTTTAGAATCGTACCGAATCTATCAAACTCTGTCCCTAGTCAACAATATTTTGCAATACTCTACAAAAATGGCTAAAAGTAATTAACAATTAGAAGAAAAAATAATTGATGATTGTAATAAAGATGGAAATATGGAATCCAACACAGTATTATTTACCGTATTATTGGCCGTTTCCGTTCATTAGGCTCATTGACAACCATACACAGAGGTGGTAGACACATAAAAACCAGCAAACGGAACGACCAGGCGATACACCGTTTAATAAAAAGGTAGCTCTTTATATAAAGAAGGTCTCTTAAAACTAAATGTTTCGATTAGATGCATCCAAACAAGATCTGTAGACGGTGGATTAGTATCATGTCGAAGTGCAAAAAGACCATTTACTATTGCCAAAAACAGATTGGTAAGAATTTAATTCACAAAGAAGCAAGTAAACTTACGTATACATTTAATAGAAGACCGTATTCTTCTCTGATGAATCGAAGCTTAATGTGAGACGTTCTTATGGATTTAGGCTGTTGAGCTGAATAAAAAGGACAACGTCTTAATCCTCGGTATACCAAAGGCACCGTAAAACATAAGGAAGGAAATGTTTTAGTCTAGAAATGCAATTCTGGCCATGGAGTTGGGCAAATACACAAAACAAAGAATGTAAAGCATCGATTTTTCTACAAGGATATCCAGGAATACACACTGATACCGCATACTAAAAATGCACAGATAAATGCGTAAGTAAGCAAAGAAATCAACGTTTTGACATATTTATCGCATTCTTCAGATTTCAATTCCGCAGAAAATCTATAGGATATTGTAGATATCAAAATATACTGCGATAATTGCAGAACTTTATTGACAAGTGGAAACTGCATAGAATGAAATTTCTGGTGAAACATTATGGAGTCTATTATGTACTACGCTAATCACTATCAGCCTATTGACGAATATATAAATTTTTTTGTTCAGGTATCAACTTTACAACTCTATCTACAGCATAAACCTCAGCCTGTAAAACGTTTCTAAAACTCTTAACCCTTTCAGATGCGGAAATTCGAAATTACTTGCGAATAAAGCTGTATGTGCTCTAAAAATAATCATAAGAATCTTGAAACTAACTCCGGCGATAAATGAAAACAGGTAGCCAGGTTTGAGAAAGGCATACGGTACTACAAAACTTTTCAAGAAGACACACCAAAATCTATCAAATGCCAAAGTACAATTTCCCGCCTTTTAAATGAAATAGCAACACTGCTACTGTCAACAGCCATCTTGTCAATTGACTCCTGCCAAAATTTTAACAAGCTGCGTCATTTAGTTTGTGTTTGACTACTATTGATAGCAGACTACCACGTGTTTTCCGAACAAGGTGGAATAGGTCCATTCATGGATTTGGTGAGAGTAGTTTATGGCCCTGGATATTTCCAAGGTGTTTGACAGAGTCTGGCATGAGGCTCTCATATCCAAGCTTTTTCCTTTGGTGTCGGAAGTCACTGCTTCACTCGATTCATATCGAGCTTTCTCAGAAATTCCACTATAAGAGTGGTTTTAGATGAGATCTCATCCGAAGTGTTCAGGATAAATTTAGGGGTACCGCAAGGCTCTGTTCTTTCTCCAACTCTATTTCTAACATTTTTTAACGACTTTCTTTTTCTCACTTCCAATCCTATCTACTCTTTTGCAAATGACAGCAACATTTTTCATTCATACTACCTTGCGCAAAACGTTGCCGTATAGCGGTCCCATTGTTCCAATTTGAGTTTTTTTTTTTTGTTATGTTGGTCCCGCCAAATCTTAGCATCATTTTGTATTTTGCATGTTGCATTTTTTATATTCGGTTTTCAGTATGTCCATCAGTGCTTCCTGTGATTTTTCTATGTTTTTCTCTAGGCTGCTGAAACGCGTTCCCCGTAATGATTTTTTAACTCGATTATACAGAAAGAAGTCACAGGGAGCCAAATCTGATGAATTCGTTAGCTGTTGGATGGTGTTTGTTGCATTTTTCGTTCAAAAATTTCAAATAATAATGGAACTGTGGTCTCTTTCGGCGAATTGCTTCACGCAAACGTCACATAAGGTCCAAATAATACTCTTTGTTTACTGTCTGATCTTCTAGCAAAAATTCATGATACACTACATCGTTATAATCCATGAAAACCGTGACTGAAAATGCCTGATGTCTGGATTGCGTGTCGTATCCACGTCTCGTCTCCAGTAATGATTAATGTAGGATTGGATTTAGCCCCGCAAATCATGTCTTTTGTGACCTCAACACGATCAAAATTGTAAAAAATCGCCAATACACATAGAGATAGATGTACTCTTGGCTACATAGCTTTTGCAAATGTCAAGCTATAACGCTAAGATGTAGCAGGAATATCAACAACAGATATACCAACTTAACAAAAAAAAACGCAATTAGAAACGATGAAACCGTCACACGTGGGTTACTCTGGAACGTTTTTGATCAAGATAGTAATTCGAGTATTGAAAGAAGCATTCAAATAACCCGGTTTTTTAAGACGGTGTAAGTATTACTTCACTCCATCTCATCTCCTTCATTTTTACGAGACCTATATCCGACACAAATTGGAATACAATTCTCATGTATGAGCCGGTACTTCAGAGTCTATTTTATAGCTTACCGACCGCATACAGGAAAGGGCGTTTCATTGTTCAATCGGTACTATAACAGATTGTGTTCTGACGAAACTAAGGAACTAATTCTTGGTAATCATATATTCTTATGTAGTACTTGTATTTATCGTAGAGCGCATTCCTTTGTATTTGATTGTACAGTGAATCGCACAATGCATTATAGGGAGAATTCGTTCTTTGTTCGTACTGTTCGGTTTGCGGAACAATTTTCCTGCGATGTCTTCCCTGCCACTTACGACATGAGCAAATTTAAATGAACGTCAATAAACACTACTCTGTCTATCCTCCTTCCCACTAACTATTTTCCTAGTACCAGAAATATGCACTGCATGAGTAGGGGTTATGACCTGAGCGCTGGTCTCAAGAGAAAAAACAAAATTAAATTCGTTTACTCGTTAAGCATTATTTATTGCATACCCAAGTCAAGGCTTAGCTTAATAAATATTAAGGGTACTCTGCACCATCAATTTCAATGATAAAAAAGTGATTTGCTGAATTTCGTTGTGATCATACAAACTCGTAAAATGCCGAACGTTTTGGGCTCCCAGTTGAGATCTATACACCAGAAACTTGAAAAAATGCTTGTTATAGTCTTGGTCGATGAAGGATTCTCTCATGTCTCAGTGGCTTCAAATTTAAAAAATCACTTGGCTATGAGATAGCTTTCTGCAAGCAGGGTGCAACGTTTGCAACTTTGCGAATTACACTCCTATCAGGCACTTATGTATATCCGATTCCTTGGACTCCATTAACTTAAGTTTCTGTGAATGGTAAATGGGAGCAAACCTTCGATAATCTTACGTGACAGCGGTGGTTTGGGAAAAATTATTGGCTCGGTGGGGATTTACATTACAACCAATACTGCCCATGACGTAGAGTGATTCAAGCTCTAAGCAAGGTAAGACTACAACATCAAGATCCTATAGCGTTAAACTTTAGTATTGACAGACGTTTTGAATAAATGACCGGCATTGAGAACGCTATGTTATTAAGCCTATTAAACAAAATTAAGCATATAATACAAGATTCATTGAGTAGATTTAAGATCCTAGAGAATGGTTTATATTCTTCGTAACTAAGCACACTTTTGAAAGATGGTAGTCTGCTATTACAGGTACTGGAAACCGCTGTTATAGCTATTGGATCTTTAGTAGGGAAATAGGCCACTTATTTATGACCTTTGTTTAGAATAAAGCCTCTGCTAATTCATCACTGTTGCTTGCAATAGACTTTTTGGTCAAAAATAATACCACAATCATGCCTCAGCCATTATAATTAGGGACAAGGAATGCATAAGCCTTAACCAACTTTTTTCATACTGAACTAAAAGCCTTTTTAAGGAGAGAAGATTTGCTATAACTGTCTTGATAAGGTCTGCATTCCAGAACGTGCTTACGGAAATACATTTCGAAGTAAACAAAGGAAGACTAATTAGGGTGTAGGGTACTACAAAAAAATTTTTTTTATTTATTAAAATATTATAATTTCTTTAGAAGACTTTGTTCTATATCCTCTTCTTCTTCTTCTTCTTCTTTTTCTTTTTTCTCCATATTACAAAGCCTACACGTTTTACCAAAAAATTTGTTTCATTTCTAGTTTTTATGATTCAAATGCTTTTTAATTTTATTTAATTCATCCAACTATCGCCTATGCTTGCTTGTTGCAGCCATATTTGTAGTCAAAATTCTTTTTTTATCGTTTATCAATGTCGTATTTCATTCACCATAATTCTTAAGAATTTTATTAAAGAAAAAAGAGAATTATTTTTATGAAATTAAAATAAATCACACTCCAACTCGACTTTCTTTTTGTAGTTTTATAACTATTTTATGTTTTTCTTTTTTTCTTTTTTAAATTTGTTTATTGTCTTTTTTATTCCTCAATTATGTTTTCAATGAATCATTTTGTCACTATTTTTGTCAACATTTGCTTATGCCCTACCAGATTGCAAATGCTTGGGGTATATTAGATTTGTGCTGATATTTGTAACGCATAACAACACACATAATTCCTGCGGCATCCCAAGTGGGACAAGGTGGACTACTCTCAATCACTGAGCTGCACCCGATTCTATTTTTAGCCCCATTGAAAGGGACCTACAGTTTAACGCCGGCTCCGAACGACATATGTATTAGTTAGAGAAGATTTTCATAGCGTAGATACTCATAACCAGTCGCTAGTCGTGCTATGAGGTGATACCGCTGTTGAAAATTATCAGATTGTGTGGCCTGATATTGAACGGAGGACCTCTTGGTTAGAAGGCGGGTGTCTTACCTACCATACCACAGCGGCACACATCGCATTACAAAAACACTTACAATTATACCGGTGTATTCGGAATAGCTTCAGGAAATGTCGATCGATTCGACTGTGACTGTGTGTCATATTATTATAAATCTTTTAAACAAACAATGCTCATAGCCGGAGAAATCAAAAATATGCTCTTAAAAAATGTTTCATGCGCGTAAAATATGCAGTAAATATCCGAAAATATGATCTAAAAATGTTAAAATATGCTCAAAACAAAAAAATAAAATAAAAACCAAAGTTTCTTCTTAAATAATAGGAAAGAAGTTTTATTCAACAATTAAATACAGGGTGTCCGCCGGGAAGGTATACTTGCTTATAATTTTTGATTATATGAAAGAGAATGGATCTTATATTCAGAAAAGTTTTATTTAATGTCGGCAATTATGCATGGAGTACAATATCAGATAAATGCCCACCTCTGTTAGCCTCACAAATGCAAGCACATTTTTCATTACATTCTCACACATTTCACGCGGTATTTCATTAATTTCATCACGAAAATTTTGTTTGAGTTGCCTCAGCGTTACTGGTTTGTTTGCATTAATCTTGCTTTTCAGATCTCCCCATAAAATCAAATCCGGAGCAGTCAAATCAGGCAACCGTGGAGGCCAATCAATATCATCATTCCTTGAAATAATTTGTTGTGGAAAGAGGTCTCGAAGTAATTCCATTGTAGTCCTGGCTGTATGCGATGTAGCACCGTTTTGTTGAAACCACAAGTTAGTCAAGCCCAAAGCATGCAGTTATGGCGTTAAAAAGTTTTTAATCACATCACGATATCGCTCACCATTGACAGTTACCGTTACGCCGTTTTCAGTTTGACAGAAGTAAGGTCCAATGATTATTCCCGACCAAATTGCATACCAGACTGTTACTTTTAATGGATGCAAAGGTGACATTCAAATGAAAATGTGCCTCTTCACCAATTATGATTTATTTATGAAAATCAATGATTGATTTTAATAAAATATTTTAACGATTAAAACACGTTGGTTTACTAAATATTTTTCCATAATAAATTTTCCACGTCTTTACTTCACGACTGTGAAATATGAACTGTCAAGACTAATGTTTACCAAAATGGCGGCAAAACAAAGTAGTATACCTTCCCGGCGGACACCCTGATACGATATAGAAAATTAAGAATAAACAATACATACTGTTGTATAGTATGATATTTCAATTTCTAAGGAAGTCTAAATACAAAACAAAAGGTGCTTATTTTGTAAATCACTTAGGTAAAGAATTGCTTTATTTCTATACATTTTGTTTTTGTTACAAAAACAGTTTTTATATAAAAAACGCAACGCATCATTTAATAACCTATTTACAACTGAACGGAATCTACTAAAGGTTGCGCCAAATAAAGTTTTTTTTTCAGGCTTGTTGGAGTAACACTTATCTTTGACGGCACCCCACAAATAATAGTCCAACGGTGTCAAATCGCAGCTCCGAAGTGGCCAAACGACATCAGCTCTGCGGCTGATAATGCGATCTTCAAAAACAGGGCGCAAAACATCGAGTGTAGCTTTGGCTGTGTGGCACGAAGCACCGTCCTGTTGAAACCAAATGTTGCTAATATCCTCCTCTTCATGTTTGTGAACAAAAATTCGTTCAACATAGCCCTATAACGATCGCCATTGACTGTAACGGCCACTCCTTGCTCATTTTCGAAGAAAAATAGCCCAATTATGCCTCTGGACCAAAATCCGCACCAAACAGTGACTCGTCTTGGGTGTATCGGCTTTTCAATGTATGCGTGCAGGTTTTCTGTGCCCCAAATGCGACAATTTAGCTTGTTTACATACCCGCCAAGATCAGAATGAGTTTGATCTGAAAAGATGATTTTTTGGCACAATCGGCATCTTCTGTAAGTCGATCGCAGGCCCACTCAGCGAAGTGTATACACAACCATATTCGTTCAGCGGAAGGATAAAACTTATTATCTGTCAAATCAGACATGAGCTAAGTGTTACCATTCACGAAATAAGCACTAGTTGAAAAAAAACGTTAGATGGCGGACCCTTTACTTACTAGATTTCGATCAAAATCAAGTAGATTTCAACTAGGCTTACCATACAAAACAAAATTTACTTCTTCACGACATTTTGTCGAAATCTAGTTGAAACCTGGTAAATTTATTGATGCAACTCTGTTTTTTGTACTAAAAATACTAAAAAATACAACTCTGTTCAAGAAAAAATTATATACAAGATGAAAATAAAAAAAATTTTTTTTTTTTACAAATTTTATTGAAGAAATTGTGATTTTTCGGTATAACAACTTACGAATATTATTCATACAACTGGTAGGTATCAAAGGCAATCATCAGAAATTGTAATTCCTTTCTCTTCTATTCAGCCATGTGAAAACGAAATCTCGTTAAATGTCAAAAAGTCTTATGTAAACGCATAAGATTTTGTACAAGATTTCAAATCCAATTGACGAGATTTCGTTCAGGTGTAAATGCCTTATAAGTGATTTACAAAATTACCCTCAAAATTTTTGGTAAAATAAAGCAGAATTTTTTGTTGGTGTTTGTTGTTGCAATAAACAACAAAACATTGACTTAAATTTTTGAATGTAAAGTGTTACTACATCACGTCCTTCATTTTTTATTATTGGTACGTTTTAACCTTTTTAAAACGTTTGAGTTCGTTTCAATTGCGTTAAAATAAAGTAAACACCACTTTGTTGTTGTTTAAAGTTTTTTTTATTTACTACACTATAACTTTTATACAGTTTATCTTAATACAATCGCTTAATATTCGTTTATACAACACTCTTATTTCCGTTTAAACACCACTTTATTTAGCAAAGCGATAAATAACTTGCATGTAGGTAAGGCAGCCTCTTTATATACCTAATTGCCTACAGTTTGGAAAGTTCCGACAATGTCCATATATCCGTTAATTCAAATGTAACGTAAAGATGGGCGAATTGGTAGCGTTGTGAGATAACGCAAGCAAGTACGGAATTGATAGGGTGACACATAATTATCAAATATACCAAAATTTAGGCATTTTTATTTTCGTAACACTATAATTTAATATTAAGCTTTGTATAACAATCTTTCATCAAGCGAATATTCTGAGACGTTCCATTTACTGTTCAACAAATGATGGGCCATTGGTTTGTAGCTATCTAAGTAACTATTCAATGAAACCGAAGTTTGCTGCAAGAAAGTATGAAATCACTTTTTGTATTTATATTTTTTATGTTAGAACTTCTAGAATTTTTTTATAATTGCAAGTGTAGTAATTGATAGCCAAGAGCCAAGTTCTCTAAGGAGTTATAACTGGTTCGGACGGCAATACGAGTAGATCTGTATATAATTTTTTTTTTTTTAATTTCAACTCTATTTGGAGCTTTCAAGGACACTTCTTTATATTCGCAATAACCTTGTTACATTTTTGTATTGATCACTAATACGTTCGTCTGTCACAAAAAGTAAAATCAAGTTTTTATTTACGCCAATATTTTCAGAAAATCGTCAAAAATTTGTGCAATTGTGAAGTGTTTAGTTCTGTCAAAACAACTGAGTTAATTTTGGTTGATGCTCCTTTGTCACAATGAGGAACACCTATACCTGCGAAATTTTTTACATTGGCATCAGTTGCCATAAAAATTGATCTTTTATGCCTTTAAGTATGTCATCTAAGTAATTTCTGTAAATTTTTTTGACAAACAAACGTATTTTGTAAATAAAACGCATTCTGATCTCACTTTATTGTTTGTATATTCTTACAAAAAATTTTTTAGATCTTGATAAGCGGTAATAAACGTAATGGCGCAATAAATTTCAATTGACAGATAATTCAAAAATGTCATGACGATCAAAATTGAAAACAAAAATTTTGTTTTCGATGTAAAAATATTTTACAGCACAAAAAATCAAAATATATACTAAAAATGTTTAAAATTTTCTTTAAATCCGAAAAAAAATGTCGAAAATATGCTCTTAAAACTGAAATATGTCAAAAAATGCTGTAAAATATGCAAAAATATGCACTAACAAATCGATGCCAAAATTCACAAAAATTCATGAAATGAATAAATCTGCGTATCCTTGGTTTCTCTGCCTATAACACCTTAAGTCTTACACACTTTCAACGATGCCTTATTTACCCACCTCAACAAAATATTAAAAAACTACAGTAATTGTGGTGGCTGAAGCATAGTTGTGGTATTGTTTTCGGCCAAAACGGCCGAATCGATAGTATGAACCCACTAGTGCGTTAGGCCCTAGTAATCAAAGAAGACAGTCAGCACAATATTACCGAATTCGGCAGTTTTTGTTTGTCTTATCTTTTATTTTTTCTTCCATTTGAATTATTGGGTTATGTGAATTGATTGAAAAATTTGCGAATTCTCTATTGATCATTACATAAGTATTCCCCTTAATCCCATAAGGAGCATTGGATCTCGACAAATGATCGCCAGTTAAATATATCCATTGCCATATTCTTAATTTCACTCCTGCCTTTTCTCATCTTGAAAATAATCGGGCGATTTCGTAATGTATGTCGAATCCATTTCCATTTACGTCTTCTGTTCTCCCGCTCAATAGGTATTGGAATTGCCTGTGCGTATAGTATACTATATGAGATCGTATTGGGCCAGAAAATTCTCAGCATTCTCCGCAAATATCTCTTAATAAATACCTGTGTAGCTCTAAGGTTGCGATATGCGAAGTTCCAGTCTTGATCTGAAGTTTGAGTTTAAGATCCTGATTTTTACATTCTTCGATAGTGAGGCAAGTTCTACAAGCATTCGTCAATCGTCCAAATTCTTTTTTTTTTTTTTGTTGCTAACTTAATGCGATTTTCTATATCCATCGATGAGCCACCTTAGTTCATTATAATGCTACCCAGGTAGCAAAGGTTTTTCGCATTTTCTATGGTATAATCGCCGACTTTAAAAGTCTTGGATATATCACTGGCTATTTTTCGTTTTGCCTGCATTTATTCTCAATCCCGCTTTAATTGCGACTTGGATAACACGGTTTAGTTTCTTCGACATGTCCGTACAACTGTGAAACACCAGACATATGTCGTCGGCGTAGTCAACATTCTCCAACCTAGTGCCGAGCTCACACACTATTCGCCGTTCCTCCGCAAGAACTTACTTCATGACTATTTGCAGCACTATTCTGAAAAGCAGCGGTGATATAACGCAGTTATGCCCAACACCTTTCAATACACGGACTTTTCTGCTAAGTTTGTTTTCATATAAAATGCAACAGTTTACTTTTAAGAGGTTCATTAGCTGCTTAGGAACGCTTTTACATTTCAGGGTGGACCATATAACTTCGTGCGAGATTTTATCATAGGGGATTGTTATTTCAACGATTTCTCTACAATCACTTTTAGACTATTAACGTGGTCTGTGCATAATTTCTTTGATCAGAAAACTGGCTGCTCCGCTCTTAATTCTAGCGAAAGCTTGTCTGATATTCGGTCTGAGATAATACTGGCAATTACTTTGTTAAGGATATAACAATGTTGTAACCTTGATCCCTTAAATTCTTTGGCAGCTTAACTGTGATGACTTGCTTTAGTTTGTCATATCACCAGATCTCCCTTAACATCGAAGTAATAAATTAGCATCGACTTAGATTAGTCGGCTTTTAGTAGCTCCGTTGTTATTCCATCACAGCCAGTTTGATTTACGATTTACTCCACACCGATTTGCGAATGAGTGATCTATAGCTACATATTGAATCGGCTCTGGTTACATTCTCAGAGAGTATTCTTGAATAGTATTCAGCCTGTGGATCATTGAGGTAATACTAAGAAACATGAATAGACTTGTCGCCTATCTTAATCAACGTTTTTGAAATAGTTCAGATCAAGAACGATTCCCGTACCAAAGTTCCTTAGTCCAGTAGAAGGTGTTGTCTCGATTCTTCTACTTTCTCACTTAAGCAACTTATACAGTAGCAATGGCTAACGCAACCATTCTAACGTATCTTCAATCGTACAGTGCACAGAAATTATACCCGTAAGATGTCTAATCAATGTAAAGAATAGATAAAAATACAAAAAACCAATATTTAGTTTTACGACTAGCATTGATAAAGGGATCTTCGTAAGAACCTGTACAGCTGTAACAGATATTTCACTCTTAAAATATTCTTCAGAAGTCAATACTCCGAAGACTTATGCGCTAGAATATGGGAGTCTAGGCTGTCTGTATTAGCTCATTAAACTTCGAAATATTGATTTCTGAACGACATTGAAACAAGGCTTTATAAGATTCCTTCAAGAATAAAAACGATTTACTTGGCGTTCTAAAATGACATTATCATGCAATAGACAGTAGAGATATCAACATAAGTACCAAATTATGTCTACCAAGTCCAAACAATATTTCTGTTCTAGCGCATTCACCGGTAGCCAGTCCGCGGCCGTTGTGTGACTGAAAACGGAGGCGGCAGGTGTTTGTATTTACACTCCAGTGTCATTAAGCCTGACCAGAAGTATTCTGGTGCCATGGGAATCGGGAGGCCCAGGGATTCTGATATCTGCCCGATTGTTGGGTAGGCTCCCTTGTGGCAGCGTCGTGATGGCTGTGGTTTACACCTAAAACGGAGGCAGAGTGAGAGTTCGGTGTGGTGTTGCATCTGGTGCTGTGACCTATATAACGGCAGGGTTTTAGATAGTCTCTGACTCCCTAAAAAGTGTGAAGGTTATGAGTGACCTAACAACACGCCTTCGAATTGGTACTCACTTGTGATATTAACTCGTGGTTATCCGTGCATAGTTTTTTTCTAGCGCATACTACTTCAGAGTAATGGCTACTGCAGAAACCTTCAATAATAGCAAGAACTAAAGAACGTGTATCATATCTTATCTCAAGGATGGCTCATAAGTGTCAAGTCTTATATAAAAGTGTCAAGTCTTAACAAATATCTTGAAACTGCTAGCCTGGTCTGAATGTAATATAAGAAGAATATTGATTAGCCTGTGCTACCAATATATTTCGAGTTAATCCAGCTCTGATACCTCCATTAGCCATCTTGTTTATGTATATGCCTAGTTACCAAAGTACAATTATACTTCGCTCGACCATTCAGTCACTGGCGAAACTTTATTCAACTGAATATACATACAAAAATCTAACCAAATTATGAAAGTTCCAACTGCCTTAACTGCCGTTTATCCAAGAAGATATCTGTTTTTATTTGAGTTTGCTAGCTCACGGTAAGTTGTAATGCATTACGACTGAATTGTGATGTAGTCTAACACATAGTCGGCTTCTGCAAGACAATAACTAACAAGTTAAGGTGTGTTTTATAATTTTTTTTATTTTATTGAAGAAAGAAAAAAAACGATAAAACTTCGAAGATAAATCTGCTTAATATTGTCACTTTTATGGCTTAAATCGTAAAAAAAAAATTAATTTAATTAAAAAGATCATTCATTTCTTTCTTCTTTTCTTTTTCTAAAACAAAATGTGCTCAACAGGTATTCTTGTGTTCACCATCATCACCATTCTCGTCGTAATTCTTGTCTTCAATTAATTTTCAAATTAAATTTTAACAATTTTTTACCGGAGGGCTTTATTTTTTGATGATCTTAAAAGTATGTATTCTTGACCTTTAAGATGTTTGTTGTAACTCTTACAGCATTTTAATTTATTAAATTATCACTTTTTTAACATTTTTATTAACACGATGAGTCTTCCATTCTTCCATTGTTTAAGTTTTATTTCTACGGCTTTTAAATCTTTGTTTGATCTTTTCAATTACACAAAAACTAATTTGTCTGACATTTTTGTTTATTTTTTGTTTTTAACACTAACTTGTCTTCCAATAGAGACTTTTGAACTTTTACAATTGGCAGAGGCCATATCGTTGAAGTTACATCTGTCGAATTACTCGTAGCTGTCATTTTTACACTGCGTTCAATAACACGTGTAAATAATAAAATTATACTTTCAAATGTTATGTTCTGTTCGGGCAACGTTCAGCTCACTTTCCCCTTTTAAGGTCGCCATAGTCGTCCTACCTGAATGACTTTTCGTTGTGAATAAATTTATATCCACTAGTACAGTAAACAATCAACAAACACCCTCACGACGACGAAACGCAAATTTGCGGAAAACATCATCCCTCTCCGTAAGATTGAGCGGGAGTATGCGGGCAGTCAATTTCGTGTTGCTTAGAATAACAAGGGCATGTGTAGAACACAATTCTCCGAATTTTGTGTTGTAATTTGGGTCTGTACTCGTACAATATTCAACTAACCCAGGAGCTAAAGGTAAGCGACAGAAGTCTATGATGTGTTTTCGTTGAATAAGCTATGGAGCAGTTAAAAACTTTGCCTAATTTTCATCACAAAATCATTTTCAGCGGCTCTGGATATAGGTGGTTGACTGTTGGGGTGATATAGATAAACGAATTATGACATTACCAGCCAGGATGATTAAACCTAAGTGGATAGCATCGGCTCGACTGTTTATTGGCTTGGCAGTGCTCACGAACAGGTCTAAGATGGAGATAGGGACTGGGGTCTATATTCCAAAGAGGTATAAAAGTATTTCGTATATATAACCGAGCTGCTGCCGTCTTAGGGAAAATCAGATTAAAGCTTGGAATATTACAGTGTTTAAGGAGGTGACGATTTACGTTGACAGCCAGTCGGCACTGAGGTCTCTGGTGGGTTAAGATTTAGGCTGTTCAGTAACTGTAGAATGGTCGTTAGTGGACTTATGTACTCTTACGTAGCCTGACAATGCCGGGTACTGGGTCACTGTAGTATAAGCGGCAACGAAGTTGCCTACGAAGTGTCTACATAGGGTTCTAAATACAGGTCTTTGCCTGTAAAACGTTTGGTAGGATCATCAATAAGCCATCTCTTTATAAGATAGTGATAGGAGCGATTGCAGGATATTTGTGGCCCTATGACCCAAATTGAATGAACCAGAAACTCGATTACTCTTGGGAAACACTTAGGAGTGTGATAGGAATAAAAACTGGTCACTGTCTGCTACGATCGAGGACCTTTCTATAGCAAAGCGATACTCCGAACCTCTGTAGAATATGTGAGGTGGATTCGCAGTGTATCTAATTTTTAGTCTCCGAGTGAAGAGGCGGCCTGTCATCTTTCCTTTGGCCTTGTCCACCTCCTCTTCCTACCATTATCTTTGGCGGTGAGCTTCAATCAAAATTGTCGTACTTGAGACGATTCTAATCCATATGAGATTTAGGAGCATCCAATGCATCAAAAAATATTATTTTTTACCGTCAGCCTCGAGTGCTATAGGTCGACGATTATTAACTTCTGGTCAGAATGGGATGATATTAACGCCAACGACATGGGGTTTCAACTGGACAGAGCTACATGACACATAGCTAATGCCAAAATAGACATGGTCATCTCACATAGGAGTGATGTGAACTGGCTGGCGAGATCGTGCGATTTGACGCCGTTAGACTTTTTCTTATAGGGTTTTCTAAAGTCGCAGGGCTATGTGAATAAGCCGCAAACCACATCCTGATTAATGTGCGAGAGTCATGCCAAATTGGACGTTTACTGAGGTGGAGTGGTTTAGTGGGTAGAGCGCACGCACACAGCACAAGGCGGTCAGGTTCGAAACCCCAGCGGACGACATGACAAAAAAAATTTTATTTGAGCTTTTGTGTGTATAATAAAGACTTCAACCTTCCTCCAGACAAATCCATCTAAAAGACTTGACTGACTTTCTAGCTTACCTCTGGCGATGATGAAAAACATCAGACAAATGGTCAGAAGAAAACACTATAAACTGGGTAAAAACTTACAATGCTAAGTAAGAATTACCACAACTAATTGGCAAGGAATTCACCGGCATCAAGTCCGGGGTCGTTGTGGGGCCGAAACTCGAGGCAGCACCTGGGCGAATACTCCCGTGCTACTAAGCCTGACCAGAGGTATTCTGGTGCAATGGGAGTCGAGAGCCCCAGAGACTTCAGTCCAAGCCTGACTTTGGCTAGGCCCCATTGTGGGAGCTTTGTGGTGGCTATGGTTTTAAACCTAAAACGCAGGCAGAGCGTGAGCTCGGTGTGGTGTTGCATCTCACGGCATCTGTACAAAGTTAGTTTCCTAACAATGCGCCTTTGAATTTGGTACTCACTTGTGATTATCATGAGTGGGGAGCCATTGGTGGACGTTAATTTATCCGTTCATCGAGCATCGTGGGTTATGCCAGCGTGGCGAGACTCACGTTAACTTGTGACTTACTACCAGCAAGGATCTTTACCACCACACAACCGTATTGAGGCGAGGTAGAGTAGATTAATTATCTACTTAACTTGAAAAAAAAAAATAACTTGATTAATGAAACTGAAACGAAGCCATGGATGCTTTATAGAAAGCCGATATGATTCCTAGAGAAGTGGTGGATAAAAAAATGCCCCACGCAATGAAGCCACGGTATACACTTGCATGATTTTTCATATATAATGGCATCGAAAGCAACATTTTGTTTTATTTAAATTTGAAGACAGGAAGAGCTTAATGAAAGACCCTTTATTTACATAAATATTACCATAACTTAATTAAAATTTTATATGTTTTTTCTAATATCATAACTTGTTATTTCTGTAATTGGAATTAATCAGCCCTTTTTTGTAAATCTGTAATAAATCATCTTCTTTTAGCATTATTTGAAATTGATTAATAACCTTGAATGCCATTGAGTTGTAAATATAATTTGCTTTTGTAATAAATTTAATTACCTTCCGCTAAATTGTTCACACTCTTGTAATGTTTAACGTTTGATGCCACTTTAGCTGTCAAGAACTTAATTTTGTTGTAAACAAAAAATCATAGCATGGGATCACTAAATTAATAGTGAAATCATTAAAATGTACATTTTATGGAGTGTGGTTGACATCAAAGCACATCTCTTTGTTCTAATCAGAGTACAGAAACTCCTCAAACAGTGCTAGACATACATACACACGTCATCTCGTTATATATGTATATCACATGCATAGCTGTTAAGTTTTCTCTGGGACTTAATGAATCAAGGGGTCTGAAGCATGAAAGAAAATATGTAGCTCAACCTAGAGGGCAATAAATGGACTAGGCAGTACCTACATCGAATTTTATTAGGATCTTTATGAAGAGAACACCTACAAAAGATGATTGAGCAAAGAACTTTGTCTTTCGACACGGTGAGATCTCACTCTATACTGATGACTTAAAGACGGAAATGATCAGAGGTTCAAGTTTTTACTCTGATGAACTTGACATCTTAGTCCCACTCAGATTGTCTGATAACTGCAGCATTGTTTAATGTTCTTAATTTCGAGGTAAGTAGAACGAAACATTTTCTAAGCTCAACCTGGATAACACAATGTCGAATGGGTTCCAGTTTATGAGAGAATATAACTGTATAACTTTGCAACTAACGGATTGGCCTAAGGCATTACCTTTGCGCAAAAGTACAGTCTTAATGCTTTAGTTGGGATATTGAATTTAATAGATTAAGGGGTATTGAGGAAAACGGAACTCAGGTAGGATATCCAGAACGCTGTCGCCTACTGAGACCTGATCTCTGACAACCCTTGATGGGAAATCAATTCTGCTTCTTATTCATATACATAGTAATTTGGTTAACAGCATTATGAATATTGTATCGGGTGTTTTTTTTACAGTCACGCAAGCTTAAATCATAATAAAAGAAAAAAATATATTTTTAATATCAACGAAACGAAATATGATTTCGGCCATACGGCCGCCACGACTGTCGCAATCTGGAACACCAATTTTCATAAACTTTTCTCAATATTTTCTGTGGATGTAATGATGTTTTGATAAAATCTTGTGGATTAACTTCAATACAAATATGACAATTCTGCTTATTTGCGTACCCATTTAACCAAAAATTGGCTTCAGCGGAGAACAAAACAAAACAAACAGTCAGACAAACAGAACCATTATTTTGATAAAAAATTTCAACAATTTACAAGCGTTGCTCTGGTGTAAGTCTATCCATAAGCTGTTAAATCGGTTGTCAAGTAAATCAGTGTGGCCAACTGAAAGTTATGAACCTCTAAAAAATAAACACCCGATGCAAGTTGTTTAGATGAAGAAGGGAAAGCGTCAGTACAAAATCTTCTATATGAACGAAAAGACTAAAGTCGAAGAAGTCTGCAAGAGTAACAAAGGTTCTGGAATACTTTAACAATAGGAAGATTGACGCATAGACTTATAAGTCCAAACATAGATAGAAGAAAAGCATGGTGGTCTTATTTATTTTTTTTTTTTTTTTTGCCAGTTTGTTTTGAAGAATATCTCTACAAGTTTGGTCATGATGACAGAATGACTTGTTCGTTTTGGAAACGGAATGGAAATAAAAACGCTGAATATATATTCTTCCATTGTCTAAAGTTTGAGACGGAACGAAAGATATTAGAGGAGAAAATATCTGACATATTGACACCAGATAATATAGTTGAACATATTTTACAATCTGAACAGACGTAACAGATTTTAAGATGCTACAAGCATGCGAGAGTTCAAAAGGTTGAAGAGGCAAAAGAACGAATCAAGCGATTGATTTGTTGAAAGAAGCATTAATGCTACACAGCCCTTTACAAAGTAATACCTATAGACAGTCCCGCTAAGGGAGAGTTTATCACGTAGGCGCAAACAATGGCGAATCGTACAAGCTTATGCTGCTGAGCATAAATATCTTTTGAAGATTACCACCTGCAGTCCACGACAAAAAAGCAAGGGGACATCAAAGCAACAACATTACGTATCAATTAGAGGCAACAGACTTTTCCTTAAGAAATACAAATGACTTATATCGCACGAATTGTACTTCCCAGAGCGAAGGAACGAAGGGGTAGTATTTATATTGGCCAGAGCTTATATTAGAAACTCAAAAAATAATGATTACCACAGCAATTGCAATGATAAGACTTAAAACTGATTTTGCTTGGGCGGAGAAGATTATATGGAAAAAACAGTCTCTGAACGGAAAATATATATACGAACAAACAATTTAATGATCAATTTCAAAACAAAGCGAAACTGTTAAAAAAAACTCGGCTCGAAATGACATGCGGAATCAATGGCAAGTGAAGCGGAAGCCACAGTTAGTGCAAGCATAAGAAACTGTATATATATATATATATATATATATATATATATATATATATATATATATATATATATATATATATATATATATCAGTTGCCCTAAAAACCAGTCATCAATTCGTACTCAGGCAGTAAAGGACATCAAAAAGCGATTACTAACTTCTAACTGGAAAAATGAAAGAAGGATAAAAACAACACTCCGATGGAACACCAGAAAGGTGAATTAATTCAACAATTGCAAGCACATGGATAAAACATTAACAACAGACAAATCCATGGAAACCGAACCACTACAATGGCTGAAATTGCAATGGCAATAATCAAATTGTAGAAGGACAAGGCTCCAGGCGAAGACGAAATAACTACAAGTGGACGATATACTATCAGCTAAGGTTTTGTACTGGCACATATACAAATAATAGGTATGTTGTATGAACCACAGGAACCATCATAAAATTACCTAAGAAAGATGACTTACAACAATTCAACAACTGGCAGGTTATGATCCTGCTCAACATCATTACAGGACAGACTCCAATGCATGGAGAAATCATTTCCAGACAAACAAGCTGGGTTTGGCCCTCAGCAAAGCTGCGTTGACCAGACGAACACCCAGAGAATGATTATTGAACAATCCATAGAATTGAGAACTATACTCTACTTGGCGTTTGTAGACCTTTTTTTTCCATCAGGCGCACGGCAATTTGGACGTCTTTAAAGCAGTCTACGTGCCTCGGAAGATAAATAATATCATCAGGGCGATGTATAGAAATACAACTTTACTAGTCAGACATAGCAGAATGATGTGTCAATCTTTCACGACGAATGTTGGAGTAAAACAGGGATGTCCACTATCCCCAATTCTTTTTGACGTCGCACTGGACGATGTCATGCGAGGCATTTATTTAACAGGGAGATCTTCAAAAGATTTAATGAAATGCAGGACAAGCTTAATTGCCTCGTTCTTCGAGGTAAACACAAAGAAGATGCCAACTATGCATATAAATAATAGACAACGAATCTCTAAAATATGTCAGATTATTTTGCTATTTAAAGTGTTTTATGACAATAAATGAAGGTGCTCTGCTCAGCTCAGCTTAGCAGTAGGCTAAATAAGTCCAACTCGAGATTTGGTGGCCAGAACAAAATATAGCGAGCACGACGAATATATCTTCGAGTTAAATTGAGAATGCGTAATACATGAGTGAAATCAAAGTGAAACTTGGCTCGTTTTAAGTTCAAAAGTACAATAACAAAAAAACAACAAAATCTCCATGGGATATGACAAATAAGGAGACTATAAAGCATCAAATGACTAGAAGAAAATGGAAGCGTATAAACCACACACTACTCGGGTACCGATAGTATTGCTAAGATTGCTCTAATGTGAAACCGCCAAGACGACTAGCCCACTCTAAAAACAAATTGACGCAGAATTATTTCTCTAGAGGTAATACACTTAAATAAGTAATTGAGAGAGCCGGGTCATAGTGAATCATTGTGACAAACGCTGACAATGGTAAGTCATCGCTGACTTATGATGAATTCATAAGTCATTCATGAAGTCATACATGACTTTTTAGAATAATTGTCAAAGTTTTCATGATTTTTTCTTGCAGACGTCCGTTTATTAGTGAGTCCTAACAGGCAATATCATCAAGAAATATTAATGGTTAACATTAAATTCGTTAACGAGGAGGTGTAGCAGACAAAACCCTGCACCATTCAGCATGTAGTCGACTCATAACAAATAATATAACTAAATTTCAGCATTTAGTCGACTCATAACAGACAATGTCGCTAAATTTCAGCCTTTAGTCGACTAATAACAGGCAATATCGCTAAATTTTCTTTTAGTATGCCAACATACCATTAACATTTGCGTCCATGATATCCATGTGGAGTGGATAATTAACGTACTTAAGGGTAGGATTGTCCACTCGAAGCTTGGTGAAGTACACCTGGGACTAGTGTCTCGTGGTACTCCACAAGGAGGTGTACATTCGCCGCTTCACTGGAATTTTGTTGTGAATGGCATCCTTAGGAGATTTGATGAGGAAGGCAGGAAAATGGTTTGTTATGCAGATGATCTGGTGATTCTGTGTCGGGGAGGTTTCTGCCGACTGCATGTTGGTGAGATCATGCAGTCGGCGCTTGGCAACCTATCTTCCTGGGCGTCCGCTAGAGGTCTTAGCACCAATCCCTCGAAGACTGAGCCAGTTCTCTTTTCCAGGAAATACAAATTGGAAAAGTTTGAACTACCTGGGTTAAATGGGATTGTGCTAAAACTGTCTGAGGAGGCCTATTTCTTAGGAGTTTTCTTCTATAGGAAACTTGAATGGAGGGAAAATACCCAATGAACAATGGCTTTAGTGCCTACTGTACGGTTAGAAGTGCCATTGGCAGAAGATGGGGTCTTTGCCCGACGATGGTGAAGTAATTCTATGACTCCATAGTCATAGGTGTGTCACTATGGGCATATCTGCTGCCTTTCGAAGTACTCCTCAGGCAGCGCTAGACATTATCTTGAGCTTGACCTCCCTTGAGGTTGCAGTGAAGAGAAGGGCTGCTAGGGGCTTCTTGCGGATTTTTGAAGAGGCCTGGCCAAGGATCTGGGTTGACTGGGGTGCGCATTCGGCGACCTGTGTTGGTTCTACGGACTATAAGGTCAGGGAATGCGAGTTCAGCATGTGTCTTGCGTCAGTTTTTCCAGATAGAGAGTCTTGGCGGGATGTTGATAGACGTTTTAATGGCCACGCCATCTTTGCAGATAGATCTAAGACCGAGGAGGGTACTGGTACGGCAGTCTACATCGCGGACAGTGACATTAAACTGACCTTTAGACTCCCGTATGAGTGCAGCGTTTTTCAGGCCGAGATCTTCGCTGTCCTCAGAGCAGCTGAGCGTTTTCGCGACTGGGCTGTTGTGCGAGATGGTGTGAACTTGAACAGTCAAGCGGCTATTAGGGCGCTGACTGGTCGCCATGTCAGCTCAAGGCTTGTTTCATTGTGCAAGAGTACCCTCACGTCGCTCCTGGATGTGTGCAGTGTTAAGCTGTGCTGGGTTCCGGCGCATGCTGGCGTAAGGGAAAATGAGATTGCAGATGAGCGGGCGCTGCTTGAGGTGTAGAACAGGTGGATGCGTCTGTGATTCATAGCTGGGTCCGTCGTTGAGTAGAGGAGCAGAGGTCTACAAGTTGGCCGCGGCTTGACCGTTTTATGATGGAATGGGTCCTCAATCTGAGGTGGAAATCTCTTAGGATTCTGATAGGTTTTGTGACTGTGCACTGCACTCTGAGGGCGAGGACTGGGATTTAAGAAGCAGGCTCCCCTATTTTCTGCCGAGATTGTGGCGATACGGGGGAGCCGTAGACTGTGAAACACATCTTCTGTCACTGCCCGGCTCTTTATGGGAGCAGGCTCGGGTTGCTGGGCCGAGGATCTTTCAATGGCCTCGGTGATATTGCGTCGGCTGGGATATGGGACCTGGAGGGCTTTCTTTCAGGTCTCAGCTGGCTACTTAGGTGATGCCTAGCCGTCTGACCCTTTTTCTTCTTCTATTTCTTCCTCTGTCCTTCCGCTTTCTTTTCTTTCTCTTCATTACTTTTTTCTTTTTCGGTGAACGATTTTTTTCACAATGGGCCACTGTGGTCTCGGGGTGGGGTACTTCGGTACCGCCTTTCTTACCTACCTACCTAACGCTACATTCCTGTAGGTTTACTCTTTAAACAGAAAGTGCTTCTATTTTAATTTTAGACACTGTTCTGCTATAATTTTTATGAAAGAAATTTTCTTTCAATGAAATTGTAAGAACAGCTTTCAAAAACTTTACCTGTACTACAACCCTTTAAAAGCTTCAAAACCCTAAATCTGACAAAAAGGAAAAGCTTTTTTCTTTACTGATGGCATTACAAACATTCATGAATAAAGAAAAACTCAGTCAGTTGTTTGTAGATATTAAAAGAGTACAAAAGTTAAAATAAAAAATATTAATAAGGATTTATTAGAGAGAGACAGTTAGTTTAGTTGAAGAGAAAAAATGTGTATAAAGTTAATAAAAAATAAAATTTAAGAAAAATTGCTAAATATTTCATAGAAATTAAAGAAAATAAATGAAATTTAAAAAAATTGATATAAAAAATCAATAATAAAAGGCAACTGGCAGTATTTTAATTAAGAAATATATTAAATATAAAAATATATAAGTGTTAAAAGTGTTACATAAAGTTAAAAAGAAATACCCATTAAAAGTTATTCCAAAAAGAAGCATTTATAGAAGATATATTAAAAATTAAAAAAGTTGTTATAAAATTTAAAATATATAATATATATATACTGTATATACATATATAAAATAAAAGCAAAATCCTTAAAAAGTAATTATTACCATTTATTATAATAAATGTCACAGCTCAATAATATTACAAAACATATATAAACACACACATTCAAAAATAAATACGCGTTTTAAAACCATTATAAATTGTGTGGGGGGACAAAATAAACTGCAAACAAAAAAAGAACGCAAGAAATACAAAAACAAAATATATACCAAAAAACAGAACCTTCAAAAAGAAAGCTTTTTATTGTTTATAACAAACCACGAACATTAAAGAAAACAACAACAAAAATACAATAAAAATTTATTTATATACTAAGACGTCAGTAAAACAAAAATAACCAACAATTTCCATTAACATAAAAGGCAGAAAAGAAAGAGAAAAACATTAACAAATCAGCTGATTATCTCTATACTAAAAAATGCAAACATCCTTACCCACTGTCTCTCTTGTTTAAACTCTAACTCACATTCTCCCTTTGTTACGTTACAATGTAAATGTAAGCAACTCAACTTTAACCCAAATACGTAGCTTATATTGTGTATGAAGTAAAACTCATTTCTACTCATGCAAACACACATACACATAAGCACGTACTTACATATATGTATGTGATAAAATAAAAACAAATCTCTGAACGTGACATTTTTTGTAAGTAAACAGTTCAAGGTCATATAAAAAGAGCATACACACACATATCCAATATGTTGCTGCTATTAGACAAGTGATGGGAAAGTTGATACGATCGTACTTTTTTAATACTATTTAACTTCAGAAAATACCGTAGTACTTTGCTAATAGGTTTTGTAATTATAATATAATAATTTCCCGTCGTTCCCTCAAGTACGATTCTCTATTTTGTGCCAACGCCTTCACTTTACTCCATATCTTTCCGAGCAGGACGGCTCTTTCTTCTGTTCCCTTGAGGGAATTTGTTGCTGCTATTAGACCAGTGATGAGAAAGTTGATAGGATCGTACTTTTTTAATACTATTTAACTTCAAAAAATACGGTAGTACTTCCCTAATAGATTTTGTAATTATAATATAATAATTTGCCGTCGTTTCTTCAAGTACGATTCTCTAATTTGTGCCAACGCCTTCACTTTATTGCAAATCTTTTCAAGCGTGACGGCCCTTTCATCTGTTCCCTTGATGGAAATTATGGTGATATCGTTAGGTGGTCTTCTAATGGTATGTCCAATCCAGCACCATTTACGACTCCTTATTTCATTCGAAAGGGGCTGCTTTGACCTGCCCTTCGCCAGAGCATATGGTCCTAAATAGTCCACGGCCAGAATACGCGAAATATCTTGCGAAAACAATGGTTCGCAAATACTTGCATACATTGCGTTCCAAGTTTCTCAACCGTACAGAAGAATGAATTTCATATTCGCATTAAAGATTGCAATTTTCGTACTCAGAGATAAGAAGGGCGAACTCCAGATGGCTCTGTGACGACTAAACGTCTGACGGGCTAGTCGACACCTTCTATTTCGTTCGTGGCAATTATAAATTGATCCTGGGACGTAGCATTTTTATTTTCGCCAGTGCTTAACTCTGTAGATTCAATGCATGATCTTGAAAAATGAACTAAAAGACAAACACAATCCGTGTAATAAAGATGGTTTAAGAGTCCCTGCAAGCCCCGCGCTATCCTCCTGCCGTTACGAAGGGCTTTTTCACGGATCGAGACAGGACACAAACTTGCCGAACACCAGTTCCAACTTTCACCGCTATACTCAACAATTTGCTATGTTTAATTCTGCAGGATGCATTACGAATAAACCCTCAGTAAGGCGTATGAGTTTCCGACGGATCTTCCTTCATAGCAGAGAGCACCAAATCACATCGTGATTTAATTTGTCGAAAGCCTTCCCAAAGTCTTTTGAAATATAGGTACGGTGGAGGGCGTCATTCCACAGACTATTCCACGATAACACATAAGCTATTTACGTGATCAATTGTATATCTATTGGTTCACAATTCAATCTATTTCTGCTTCTAAGCGGGTATTACCCTATCGGAAATCCTTTCGGCAATTATTTGGCAATTACCTTATTAACAACGCAGAGCAGGGTAATATCACGCCATTTATTGGGATCTTTGAGGCCAGCCTTCTTCGGTATATTTATAATAACACCCTCTACCAGTTCATTGGATAATTTCCGATCTCCAAATAGGCCTGAATGATTGGGAGTATTTTTCTAGCGGGTTGCACTTAAATAGCTCTGCTGCAATAGCATTAATACCTCGAGCTTGTTTTCATTAAGGATGTTAGTCAAATGCGGCCATAGTTTAAGTGAACCTCAACCTGTTTTTCCGTTGTTGTCGCCAGTTCTCTGTTAGAACCCTTTAGGGGCTTTTGCGACGCTTTTTGGGTACCAGAGGGTACAGATTTGAACTCTCATAAATTTTCCCTATTTTCATATTTTTAACATTCCTTTGTTTCAGAATTTTCCGGTTTTTATTTAATACTAATGGTAACTCTATTGTACTATGCGACATAAAGTTGAATAAAGTTGTAATACGTATAAAATGATACTATTTTTCTGATAGACACTATTGGGTACAACAGGAATCTATTTTTTAAATATTCAAAAAAGGGAATTTTGGCAAAAATCCCGGCTTTTCCTGCCTTTATGCACTTATAAGCTAATAACTTAGTTGAATATTAACCAATTTTAAGAGCGCATAGCATGTTGGCAATTGTTTATGAATCCAGGATGTATCTGGATGACGTAGTGAGACATTTGACGGTTACCCTTACTTGTGTTCATGGACATCAGGACATTGAAGGCAACTACATGGCGTATATACTTAAGCAGGCAGTTATCACTTTGGATCCAAACGAATTGATTTGGAACATCGGTGATTCTCTCAGGCAGAATAGACGGCTAGTGTCATGGAATGTTCATCAAAGGGCGAGTACACGATGGCGAAATGAATCCACCTGCTATGATATCAGTTGATACTGGCCACATTTAGGTTGGTGGAGAATGCTGCAGCTGTTGTGGCTGCCTAGAGCACGAGGAACCTTATATGGGTTATTACTGACCGTTGGGCTGTTGGTAATCATCTTTGCAGAAGTTGCAATGACAAAGCGGAGTCTACGAAATACTTTCTTTGCCATTACCCAGAAATCGCCGATTTGTAGCTTTCAGTGCTTGTTAGGAGAAAATCCAGCAATAATGTCTACTTCCAACGTAGTTCTTCTTCTTTTTCTTATGTCCTTCAGTTCCCAGTGAAGTATATGGCCTCAACCAAATTTCGCCATTTACTTCGGTCCTTCGCAATGCTCTTCATCTCGTTGAAAGAATATCCTAGTCGTTGTGCGCCTGCATGTGTGTTTCGGTCTACCTCGGGCTTTGGTGTCTTGTGGCTTCCATTGGAGAGCTTTTCTGCATGTCTCGGTTGGTCGTTTCAGTAGAGTGTACCCAATCCGATTTCACTTTCTCTTTCTGATCTCCAGATGAGTCGGGACTTGTTTACATTTGGCATACAATCTGATAATGTATTTGGTCACCAGATTTTTCCCATGTTCCTCTCAATAAAAGTTTGGAGTTTTGTTTTGCACTCATACAGCAGAACTGGTTTCATATTCGAGTTGAACAATCGAATTTCGTTGATATAGAGCATGATCCACAAATTTTCCAGGGCCGTGAAAAGGTACCTTGGATCACTAGAAGATCCGCTATCCGTGTAAATTACGCTACCAAGTTAGCTAAAGGAGTCGACGGTCTCTATTATGTCGTCACCAGCTTTATAATCACCGTCAGGGTTAAGCGAATTTATCCTCGGACCTTACATCCTCAAGGAGTTGATCATTAAGTCAACCGTATGCGTTTCGGTAATGATATAGTCCATTATTCTATATATATATATATATATATATATATATATATATATATATATATATATATATATATATATATATATATCGCTTAACCCGGACGGTATATATATATATATATATATATATATATATACCGTATGCGTTTCGGTAATGATATAGTCCATTATTCTCTATATATATATATATAGAGAATATATATATATATATATATATATATATATATATATATATATATATATATATATATATATATATATATATATATATATATATTCTCTATATATATATATATATATATATATATAGAGAATAATGGACTATATCATTACCGAAACGCATACGGTTGACTTAATGATCAACTCCTTGAGGATGTAAGGTCCGAGGATAAATTCGCTTAACCCTGACGGTGATTATAAAGCTGGTGACGACATAATATATATATATATATATATATCATAGGCATATATCATATCATCATATATATATCATAGGCATATGCAAGATCTTTCAGGTGATATTGGAAGTTCCATTGGATTCCACGGTTTTCACCATTATCGATATGCCGTGTTAAGACATCATCCAAAACTATTAGGATCAAAAAGACTGACTAAGACAATCTTAATGCACTCATGGGATGAAGATTAGTCTGATAGTTTACCATTGTAGACAACTCTGCAGCTTAAACTGTCGTATTGTGGCTTTATAAGCCTTATCAACTTAGGCGCTATTCCTCTACGCTGTAATGCATCCCTGGATACAGCCTATCAATGCCATCAAATGCTGTACTATAATCTACAAATACAAGTTGTAAGACTGTTTTCAACTCGACTAACTGCTCGATGATGATTCTTGATGTGTTTCCAACGTACGATTTGGACAAAATCCTTACCTTCATTAGGGCGAATGAACGGCTAACTGTTTACAGACATAAGCTACGAGGACCATTATATAGTAATGGACACATAGTAACAGGACGGTACCTACAAATTGGGTACCTACAAATTGGGCTTTTATAAAATTCTACTTTACTTTTGAAAATCCGTTGGAAATTGACAGAGTTTTTAATTTTTTTAGTAAAGCAACTCATGAAAACGTCTTTTTTATATAAAATTTGTTATTCTTGTTGTCAAAAAACTTTTATTTTGCTGTCGACGTAAATCCCATTTCCCATCACTATATTACACACTTGTTAATCTGTTGCAAAACAAACAACAAATATTTATATAAAGAGAGAGAGAGAGAGAGTATAAATAAACAAACTTAAGCAAGTATGGTGCTTTAAAAACAATAACAAGTTGGTGTGTTGTTTTTACAAAACAATATAAACATAGAAAGATTACAACTACATATAAACAATATAAATATAGAAAGAGCACAAGGAAACGGAAATGGTTGTTATACCGAAACATAAACAGCGATATTTACACACATACTTATTGTATGGATATTAAAGAGTCGAAAGAAATTGTGTATGTGTTTCCTGTTTTTATAAGCCGTTGTATGCACTTGTTCTTATTGTAAACATCCCAACAAACCAAAACGATTTAGAAATATCTTGTAACAAGCTTACTAATATAAGCCCTAAGCTTAGAAAAGTGTGGTGAATACTATTGAAAAATCTTATTAAGAATTGTTTAATAATGAAAACTTAACCTTTGCGTTAATATTGCTTATCTATAATAAAGAGAGAGGTTAGAAGTCTAATTATTAGAGAAATCGGTCGGTTATTATTCGACCGGTTTTAACCGGTTTTTTTCGTTTTGTCAAATACGGTTTTTTGAAAATCTTTATTTTTCGAATACCTAATAAACCAGTTAATTTAGCACGAATAACCAATTAATTTAAATACTTAAGTATAATTTTTATACGTTTGTATATCTTTTTTTATTGAAATTTGCTCATCGTTTAACTATTTGTATAAATTTAATTATTCTTGTATATATGACAACCTTGAACGTCTCACAAAGAACATACAAACCAAGGTAGATCGAAAAAGATATGCACTCTTGAGCAAAAATAACCTTTTCGCATCTTCTGTAAATAAATATATATTTTTTTTATATAAAACCAGCACCCAGGGGATAGCCCCTACTCATGCAGTGCATTGTGCTGGTACTAGGAAAATAGGTTATTGGAAGGAGGACAGAGGGAGTAGTGTTTATGGACGTTAAATTTAAATTTACTCATGTCGTAAGTGGCAGGAAATACTATCGCTGGAAAATTATTCCACAACCGAAAAGTGTGACCAAAGAACGAATTCTCCCTATAATGCGTTGTGCGATCTATTGGACAATCAACTACAAAGGGATGCGCTCTACAAGAAATACGAGTACTACGTAAAAATATAAGATTTTTGGGAATTAATTCCTTAATTTCGTTAGAACACATTCCGTTATAGTACCGATAGAACAATGAAACACACACATTGCGACGGTGCTCCAATGAATCGATAGAGTTGGCTATCCTACCGTCATTGATGAGCATTTTCGCCCTTTCCTGTATGCGGTCGAGAAGCTCCAAAGCACCGGCCCATACATGAGAGTTGTATTCCATTTTGGGTCGGATATATGTCTTGTAAATATTAAGGAGATCAGATGGAGTGAAGTATTTCTTGCACCGTCTCAAAAAACCAAGGCACTTGAATGCTTCTTTCGACACTTCAAATATGTGATCATTCCAACGAACGTCACAGTGAATTCTCATGCCCAGAACATCAAGAGCATCTGATTCCTCAATATCCACATTACCCATTGACACAGATGACAGCACACCACCACGTCTGTGTGTTAAAAACAACATTGAGTCTTACGTGCATTAAAAATGTATTGATTTTTATATATGAAGAAAGAAAGATCAACTAGACTTATTGAGAGCCAATAAACCCATAAAGGCCGGTTCCGAACGCAAGATATATATTTTTTAGTAAAGTTTTTCACAGCGTAAATACACATAAACAATCGCTAGTAATGTTGTGAGCTGATACCGCTGTTGAAAATTGTCAGATGCTGCGGTCTGGAATTGAACCAACGACTTTTTGCTTGGAGTGTGGGTTCTTATCTAGCATACCACTGTGACACACACTATTAAATACGTGGTGAATAAATTTACATACAGTGCTCCTCAAAATCTAAGCAAATTTTCTTGTCGAGGCAATTAAGGAATCGTATAATTCTAATAGATTTATTCAAATTAAAACATTCAATTCTTGTTATCTTAGGCACCTAAATTATAATTATAATAACAAACCTTTAAATCCATTCTCTCCCAAGTAATACAACAAAAACGAATTTAGCTCCTTGAGTAGCTATTCGAAACTTAAGCATTTTTCAGTACTTTGTGTAATAAACTTAGTTTTTATGGCCCCAGCACACCGTTTTGGCATAGTTTTTATGAGATTTGTTAGAATTATTGTTAGTATTGATTGTCACTTTAATTTTAAGCTCTCCATCAGCTTCTGCTTATTTTTAAAACGACGTGGCCCAGCTCTGCGCTTCAAGAACTAGGAACAATTTGATTTAAATAAAAGAACCGGTTAACCGGTTTTTTAAAAAGTGCTACTTTTCGAATTATTTAAAAATCGGTTTCTAAAAAAGTCGAATAATCGATCTCCCTATTAATTATGGAATAAGCATGTGGAAAAATAAATTTCTAATTATGCTTATAATGAGCTTAGATTCGTAATATTTTTGTAAGCTTTGTAATATATCTACATATATGTACACATGTATGTAAAGAATGGCTGGAGAGCATTAAGTCCTAATCCCGTCAAATTGAGAACTTATTGGTAATAGCGAAAAAAAGCCTGGAAAAATGCCATTACTCTTTGGAACTAAGGGAACAAATTGAACATTGTAAAAAAAAAAATTCTGTTTTTCAAAAACACTTACTAATCTATAGCGATAATAAGTCATATACAATCATATTTCTTAAATTGTTATCTAAACTAAGCGTATAGCAAGTATTATTGTAAAAGGTGTTGACATGTGAGGTATTTTTAACACAGTATTTAAAACTGTTCGCTTATAGCTTATAATAAGTATGCTTACAAAAAGTTGTAGGAAATCTCTTATGATAAGCTTATTCTACAATTTATTTACATATTGCTTGAGAAATGGTCTGTTGGGATTGTTTTTTGATTGTTTTGAATTTTCCTCCAATTCATAGAACGTGTGCTTGTGTGTGAAATTGTTATTGTTATTATTAGTGTTTACAAATAAAAAATATATAACAAAAGGTGTCATGTCCTTTGCTGTTATTTACATTGGAAAAGTGTGCATTTAATTTAAAAAACAAATATTTCACAAGCCTGTTCGTACATCCTATAAGAAAATGGCTTTAATAACATGCTGTATTGAACCAAGAGAATTACCAGAATTTTTGGATACATTTATACAGAAATGTACAGATCCTTCGTGTAAGTAAATTTAAAAATTAATTTTAAAATAAAATAATAATAAAAACTTAATAATATTAAAAAAAATAATATAAAAAAATTCTTAAGTATAAATGTCTTCCTATTTTTTAAGACAAAGCAATAGAAATAGGATTATTAACTTTAATTAATTAAAAAACTATATTCGGTTTTATTAAACACAATGCACTCGAGATAACGCCAACTAATTAAAACCGCGAGTGTTCATGTTTATAGATGTAGAAATTTAATATAAAAAACATATTGATAACGTAGTTTAAAGCGGTTTTATTATAAACTTAAAACCAAACAAAAATAAATCGAAGAAACAAAAAAGGCTTCTAACGAGAACAGAAAATCAACCGAACAAAGAATGATACACAATACATATGTAACTTAATTTCTATTACAGTTATAAGGGAGTCTCCAAATTCGAAACTAATTTCGTAAAATATCTCTATGTACGAACTTATGTAGTAAGTGTTTTAACTGTTATTGAAGCTAAAAATTCGTTTTATTTAGAGTTGATGTTTTAGAGCTTTGTGATTTGCTGGACGTTTTATAGTAGACAATCTTACAAAAAGGCTTGAAGTTTTTAAATATTGACGAAAACGAGGGTTTCCATTATTCCGTTTCCGAATATACTTTTATACATCCAACAATTTTTGCAAAGCATACTTTGCTTGTTACAGCGTCTAAAGCGGTGGACCTATTGGATTATTGTTGAATTTTGCAGCTTAAGTTGACCTATCATGACAACTGATCTAGTCTGCTACATAAATAGCTAGAGAAGTGGGGTTAATCAAAGATTTGATTCCATTAGACTCCATTAAATAGACTATTTTAGCCGTACTATAAAAATGCATTCTTGGGTTTGTATCCCGAAAATGCTACACTGGCTGCATACCATGACAGTTAGCCCAATCGTGACCTACGTGGCCATTGTATGAGCACCAAGATAGAACTTGAAAACAACTTAGATGAAGTTGGGCGGGATAATGAGGACCTGTCCTACTGCGACATTTTAGGCTCTGTTGGACTTAAATCCGTTGCACATGGGATTGAAGACCAAAGTCATGGAAACCGTTATAAGGATAGTGGAAGATACGTCGAACAAGAAATTCTTAGGGTGGCATCGATTAGTTAACAGCCCCATCTTTGACTGTCTCTTAGATGGAACTGAGAAACTCTATGACTTGGAAATGCTTTTCAACGGGACTGAGTGATAAAATGAAATAGAGCAGTTTATCGACTACTTACTCCTTTAAGAAACGGACTATTCTGTGGTACACGAATGGATCTAAGACCGGTAGTGGTACAGAAGCGGATGTGTTTGGGCCTACGATGAAATACACGGAACCCACGGGGAAATACGCAGCCATTTTGCTAGCGAGAGTTTACGCCATAAAAAGATGTACACAATTTAACTTGGACAGAAAGTACAGAGAACAGAACATATCCATGCTATCTAACAGTCAGGCCATCATCCAAGCACTTAGCACCTATATCATGTTGGAATTCCGGTGAATGAAAGGGCCGATTAACGGGCTAGAAAGGGAGCTTCCACTAGGCTAGAACCCTTTTGTGGAGTGTGGAAAGGGCCTTTAAGAGTATACTCAACAAAAATGAGGATAATGAGAGGCGCGAATACTCCTTTCCGGCTGTACGGGTCTGAGAAAATCTAAACTCTTGTTGGTTAACTGCAACAGAAGATTTTAATCCTGCATGGGATGTCCAGAAACAACCTGAGCACACTGACCGGTATTTTGACCGGCCATTTCAGGCTAAGTGGACACCTGAATATAATGGGATTAGTCTCCAGCCTGATGTGCAGATACTGTGATAAGGAAATCGAATCAGAGCACATACTGACTACAGATAAGGCATTGATGCACCCTAGGAGGAAGTATCTAGGTTTCTGTCAGATACTAAGTAGGTAGTTTTTGAGGTTGGTACCAACCGACATCCTGAATTTCGTAAGGTATACGAGCTTGTGGGAGATATAGTCAAAACCTTTATAGATGGAGGGCTGTACAATAGATCGAGAGGTTACAGTACTTCTATACCTCAATGATAATAATAATAATAGCTCCTATGAGATTGACTCGAAATTAGGATGGGAATGTCTGAGTAAACCAAACCAGCTAAATAGCTAAATCTCTGGCCATGTAGATTTTCAAGTAAATGAGCGAGCAGATGAACTTTTTAGGAAGGAAGCTTCCACGCCCATGATGGGGCCAGAACCTTCCTATGGAAGAGAAAAATGAAGAAGTCTGGAAGTTTATAACCAGCGAAAGAGGGAATGAGGAAAGCCATGGGCTCATTTTAATTCCAACGGACTTGAGACAGTCTAAACTTTTGCTGGACAACTATAAAAGAAGAGGAAGAGATCTTAGGTTAACCAAAAATGGCTTGAGATTAGTTACCGGTCTTTGGATCGGGCTTTGTAGACTCAATGAACTTTTATACAGGATGTAGATCGTTTCAAGTCCGATGTGCAGATTCTGTGAGGAGGAAATGAATCACCAGGGAACATATTTGAAACCTGTGCAGGGTTTATGCATTTTAGAAGCAGGCACCTAGGTGCTTATCAAGTATTAGACAATAGGTTATCCTTACTGGCACCAACCAATAACCTGAGGTTCGTCAGGGCGATAGGGTTAGGGAAGAATAGAATTATAAGCAACCCTATACAGATCGAGGGCTGTAGAATAGATCGAATAGTCTCGAAACTTCTGTACCACTCTATGACAATGATGATGAAAATGCTTTACAACCGTTGTTGCAAATAGTGTCACAGAGGTTTTACACTTAAAAAGTGTAGCCTTACGCTGATAGAAGCATTCTATATAGTTTGATATTGGTAGTGCCTTGCATTTGTTACAAACATTAATATTTTATTAATAGGTTCTGCTATCGAAAACAGCGAATCGAAGAAACACTATAAAATATTAACAGTCACATACGACGAATGCACATTCGACAAAACTAAATTTTGGTTAATGGTATACAGCATATACCAAACCAAAAGCGAACGACATATTTATATGTACATAGTTCAAAGCTCAGCAGTTCTGCTACCTTCCTAATGAACACCAGCAGATCTGAAACCAAACTCTTAGTTGAAACAAACAAAATTAAAAAAATTTTATCTTTAAGGTTCAGTTAAACGTGACTGTGATCATAATGCCATAGCTGTAACGCAACTAACCTCTCTTATGGGCAACAATGTGTTCGATTAGTTATGACATACCATAATGCCATAACAGAAAAGTTTAATTTTGGTTGTCTCAACTATGGTTACGGTTATGGCGTTATGTTAAGTCACTTCTAATTGAACCTTTAGGTAGCAAGGTACTACGTAGTAATCGAACTTGTCATTTGGAAGAGCCCAGTCATATATGTAATTTGGCATAACAGAATGTAAGTTTTTTAATACTTGACCAAAGATACAATAGTATAATTTATAATCAGGGAAACCAGAAATATGTTCTTAAAAAGTGTTTTATGCGCATAAAATATGAAGTAAAATTTGTTTATTTGTCTGCTACATCTGAGAGAACTTTTATACATTGAAAATTTAATTTCACTGATATATTTCTACTGATATAATGGGGCATATTTAAAGGATAACAATTCCTTAAGATCATATTTGAAAACTTGATTGTAGAAGATGCGCTGATATCATTTGTTAAGCATATTTGCATATAAATTTGTCTGCAACAAATCCTTCGTTTTTTGCTATAATCTGTTTTAGCTTAGTGACACTATATTGACACCAGCACCACTTACTACCATTCTCAATCTAATCCAGGATTGGGAAATTGCAAGACGATTGCAACACTTAAATGCTGAAGGGGATTTCGCCACTGCCGGCGATCAGTCCAGAATTTGGGCGTCGATCTGGAATTATTAAGTATGGCAGACCATACTTGAAACTCCTGATGAATTTTCTTACTGGCCATTGTGGACTGAGATCGGCATCTGAAAAGAATGGCGGTCACGGATATGGATATTTGTCGATGGTTTAAGACATATTGTATGAATGTGGAGTTCTTGATAGTTTTAGACATATTCACCATTAGGATTTCAGCTCTGCTGATGTTCATTAGGAACGCAACAGATCTTTTAAGCAAACTGTAGACCGGAAGGGGCACAATAGATAGAACAAAGGTAGCAGTGTCCTGCAAGATTACCTGTGTAGAATGATAATAATATATAATAATGATTTTAATATAAAGTTTTGTATTCCAATCTTTCATCTTGGCAATATTTGGAACCATCTGCGTTAATGTGGGATGCTGTTCAAATACTGTGAAGCCATTGATTTGCAGTTTTTTAACAATTTACCAATTTCTACCATATACGGTCAAAGAACCGATCTCTCTTTTTCATGATTGAATAAATGACGTATAGAAGAAAGGAGAAATAATCAGAAACAAATTAATAATTAATGATTAATTAATATTTATATTTTTAAGTAAAATTATTTTCTTTATTTCCCCTAATATAGTATATTTAGTGTTAAGTAACTATTCAATGAAACCTAAGTTTGCATCGATAAAAATCAATTCAGCTTTTGCTTTACATTTTTTAGTTCATCTTTTATCATTCAAGCATATGCTAAAAATGCCCTTTAAATACAAAAATGTCGAAAACATGCCCTTAAATCTGAATTCAAAAGATATGCACTAACAAATCGGTGTCAAACTTTATAAGAATTCACGAAACGGACAAATATTTTACATCCAACTTTATTGGTTGCATGAGAAAAAGCATCATCTGCTCTAGCATGGTAAACTATAAACCTTTTTAACTGCTCTTAAAGCACCAATCGAACGTTTCTATCCAAAAACTTTGAAGAGCGGAGCACCATATATTCTGGCGTGAAAGAATATAACGTTAACTGCCATCAAAGCCACAATTAAACTTAGAAAATATTGATGTATTGAGCGCAATAATTTTTGTTCATTCTACATAAAACCAATAGCGTGCTTAGGCATTGAAGAGGGGTATCCTATTATTTGGTATGACAGACTGCAATGCTTTAATTTGTCTTTAAAGCCTTAAGTAAGCCTAGAAAGCCCGCAATGTTTAATTATGCGGAAGACCTCCACTATCATCTACTAATTCTAATCAGAAACAATACAGATCTTAGACAAGCGTCATTATGATTTGGCAAACAATCTTTTCTACATATTTGATTGTCATAATTTATTAAAAATTTAGAAAATTGTTACATACCATCTTGAAAACTTCAGTCTTAATCGATCTTAATATTATAGGACGTGACGTTTTGTATTTCCTTTATTGAGGTTTTTACACATCGTATTAGAACACAAAGAAAAGCTTATATTAATTTGTTTTTAATTGGAAAAAAATATCGCTGAGATTTACACATTTTGCGCTTCACTTTTATTTAATAAAACTTTATTCTGTATTTTCTGTTAAAACTGCACAATAACAACTATTTCCCACCAAAACGGTTATAAATAAATTGACTACAAGGCTGCCGTAGTTTAAATAACAAAGTATATATAAACAGAGTAGCCATACCCAGTGCATACCAATAAATAAACAGGTTTTTTAACTGTTTTTTACAAAATGTTTTAACTACTGGCGAATTTAACAATTAAAAAACTGTTTTTTTAACTGATTAGCTTATGTTTTAAGATTTTCATTTATATATTTCATATTTAGTTTTTAAATTTTAAATTTAACGTCGTTTTCATTAAGGCTCTGATTAGAATACCAACCAATTAAAGTGAAATGCAACTCTATATTAGCAATAACCTGGCAGCACTTTTATATCCAGCTGCTTGTCATTTTTTCTGCTCATTCTCTCTCTTTCGCCTCTTTTTCCGTATTGTTGTTGTTGTTGCCAGTAGTGACTTTATGATTAACATCAGAAGTTTCTTTTTCGGCCCAGTGAAGTGAGTTTTGTTGTTTAAGCCAAAAGTTTATTGGCAAAAAATCATAAAAATATTTGTTTTTTATTACAATATTTAAGCAATTCTTTAGGTTTAAAGGTCTGGAGCAACAATGTCAGGTAAGCGTTTAGTGAATGTGTTAAAAACTTGACCAAACAATCGATTATTTTGTGAAAACAATCTGAAAAGAAAAATATTTTAAAGGAAAGGTTATCACTTCCAAAACAAAGTTTTTCCTTTTCTGTTAAGGTATCTCAAGGCAAGAACAAAAAATTTTCAATAAAAAAAACAACTTTTCCAAGAAATATCATCCATCTGCTAAAGTATTTGCAAAACTATTTTGATAAGATTACAAAGAGGATTTCAGTTGGTGGTTGGCATTGAGCATTGGAAATGAGTTTTTAAGCAAATTATTATTAAACTATGATCTCGTATATACAAAATATTCCCCATATTCAATAATAGTGTTTATGCGGTTTTTATTTTTACATATATTTCTTTGTTTATCTGTTCTTAATTTGTTTGCATGCGGTAGTATGGCGACAGTGTTATTGTTTATAGAGAAGGTATCCCACTATAAAAAAAGAGGAACAAGTGGTTATTAGCAATAAAGTCACAGTGTTTTTTTATTAAAAGAAAAAATACAACAAAGAAACGAAAAACATTAATCTCTTATTAAATAGGGCTGCTATCTACTGCTCTATTCCTCCCTTTTCGACCAATTTATACTAAACATCCCTCTTTACTAATCTTTATTTTTGTATCTACTTAAACTATTTTATTCTCTTTTGCATATAAGTGGTCTGTGCAGTGCACAGACTTAACAGTTCAACAACTGAATATTATTAGCCAATAGAAAAACAGATTGCGTGACGTTATAGTTCCGGACTGTATAGAGAATTCTAATTATACTTACTTAACGACTTAATCATTATTTTATCATTTTTTAAGGTTCAATTAGAAATTATTTCGATATTTTCTGTGCAATTCTGACGAAAGCTACTTGTGGATTGACTGATTTGTTGCCTAAGTGTAAAGGCTTCATATCCAGAAGAAAAATATTTTAGAGCTGTCAATGTTGCATAATTGTAACGAATAATTCAACATCAACGCTGTTTCCAAATCACGCCTTATTGTAGTGAATACAGCTTGAATATATCAATGTTGTTGAACTCTGGACACAAAAGCTCGGTTAACTTCATTTGTTATATTGAATGATGTTCGAACTAATGTAACCTCACACAAATATGTTAGATTAAATGCCAAAGCATTTGGCCACTGTTAACTTTGATTATCTTGGTGCAGCGGTGGATCAGTAGTTGTTGCCACCCGAATGGTACGCAACGAACGACTACAATCTTACCTCGGCCTTTATTTTCATTAAAGTTTATTTTCCTGCAGTTTTTGCTTATACCGAATGCTAAAAATCGATTAAAACTTCACATTTTTTAAAATACCATCAAGCCATAAACCGAACAGGGTATTTTAAATTACCTTAATTCGCTCTAGATCTCAAATATTAACCTGTTGTTCTTTTTTTTCAGAAATTCAAAAAGATCTGAAGAGATCATAGGCTTAATATTTAATATTTGGCAATAAACACCACCACCACCTAAATAAAATATGAGGCAGCCTTAACTGCAATGCGATTGCAAGCTCTAGGCAAATAGAACAACAAGGTTCACAAATCAAATCACCTCCATTGGAGTAGGGTTTAACCATATACCTATGGGGTCGGTTGTTGCCAAATGTAGAGTATACTTTTCAGGAACAAGCTCTTGAAATAACAGAATGTACACACGGCGTGTTGTGGGTACTTATTGTTATAGAGACGGCGCAATAATAAAACGTATCTGTGTTTCTATGTCGAATAACCGAAAACTTTATTAAACCGATTGAAAAGAAAACGAGTACAACAGCCGTTAATATATTCACAGATAGCCATAGGGCAAAACAGGTCAATATGTCCAATAAAACCTTTTATTTTCGGGGAACAGTAAAAGGCAAACATTATACAGGTGCTAGGACACCAAGAGATTGCAGGAAACGAAACATGCTACTCGAATATTTGGAATACAGTCACCTTCACTTAATATCGGAATCACCTGCATGCACTAATCACTTTTTCGAACAACTCTAATATATTGGACAATAGACTTATAGGTCTGTATGACTCCACCCTTGTGTAATCCCTTCCAGGTTTTTAAATCATGCATGGCTTGTAGTGATGATGAGGACCCGCTCGCTTCCTGTTCAGCTTTTGCAACGAATACATATGTAGGTCGCAATTCCTCGTGAATAATGCAAATCATTCATTTCTCACCTTTTGTGTCTCGAATAAAAGACATCTAACGGAGTCTCAGGTACAAAACTAATAAGTTTTCTCTTTACTAAATTAATCCTTTATTGCCCGACGGTATTTACAAGTACCGTTACTTATTTGTATGCTTTGCTTATTATACAGGTATAATTTTGCGATGTATGATCATCAGTTCTATAAAGTACCGCATTTTCTTCAAATAACAATATAAACTTTAGCTTTTTGAACTCCTGTTGCTCATAAGATCAGTAACAGTTCTATTGTTGAGAGGTTCTTTTGTATTGCAAACTTTCGCTTAATATTTTTACCTCAATATATTTTTACCTCAAAAGTAATGGATCTCACCACTGTATGTGTGTGTGTAATTATGCTGTGCTCACTTCTGAATTCAAATCGAATATTTGGAATACAGTCACCTTCACTTAATATCGGAATCACCTGCATGCACTAATCACTTTTTCGAACAACTCTAATATATTGGACAATATACTTATAGATCTGTATGACTCCACCCTTGTGTAATCCCTTCCAGGTTTTTAAATCATGAATGGCTTGTAGTGATGATGAGGACCCGCTCGCTTTCTATTCAGCTTTTGCAACGAATACATATGTAAGTCGCAATTCCTCGTGAATAATGCAAATCATACATTTTTCGCCTTTTGTGTGTCGAATAAAAGACATCTACCGGAGTCTCAGGAACAAAACTAATAAGTTTTCTTTTTTCTAAATTAACCCTTTATTGCCCGACGGTACTTAAAAATACCGTTACTTATTTGTATGCTTTACTTATACAGGTATAATTTTAAGATGTATGATCATCAGTTCTATGAAGTACCGCATTTTCTTCAAATAACAATATAAACTTTAGCTTATTTAACTCCTGTTGCTCATAAGATCAGTAACAGTTCTATTGTTGAGAGGTTCTTTTGTATTGCAAACTTTCGCTTAAATTTAAATATTGTTTGAAATTGTAAAAGGGTGTTTTTAATTTTTTATTTACGTATACAAACACTACATGTACAAACGGTAATAAAACACATTTTGTTTTTAAAGAAGTTATAAAAATTAAAGATCTATTGGCCCTCGACAATTCTGAGTACCAGGTTTGGCAAAAATATAAAACTTTTTTTGAGCTTAAATTATGTTCAAAAAAAAAAAGATTCTATAAAAAAGTAATAGTTTTTCCATTTTCATTGGGCAATAAAGAGTTAAATAGTGGGCGCTCAACAGGATGTGCTCTGAACTAGTTTCTGTCTCTTTCCTTTACTTACTTACCTACCCCCACTTTTGGCTGGAATTAAACATTAAAAATTTGTCTTTTATTGCAGTTTTTATAAAATCTAGTGAATATTTGTCGTATATATAAAACGAATTTCACATCATTTCTAATAATTTAAAGTTTAACAACAGAATTATGGCAAATCAGCAGTTAAGTTCGTTTACCTTTATGCAAATGTTGTTAACTTTTGGTACTTATCCTTTGGAAAACTTCCCCGCCATAAAATTTAAAGTGAATGACTGGCTGACTGTGTTTTTGCAAAGTGTTTACATGTCGTTGTTAAGCGGTTACGTTGTCAATAACGACAACCAACCCTGCAATAAATTGTTTGTACAATATATTCCTCCTATAAAACTCTTACTATTTCCTCGCTATAAAAGAAAACAATAGCAAAAGAAAAAAAAAACGATGGCGATTGTAAACAAAACGATAAAACAAAGTAGAAAAAAAGCAATCGCGAATACACTCATTCATTGATAAACTGACTCTCAGTAAACACAAACACACCGTTAAGAAAAACCAAAAGTTTTCTATCGACTACGATAACTTTAGAACTGTTAACCATTGTTTAGTACTACAGCGACTTTCACGCTACAAACACTTAGCAAAGTGGTTCGAATTCGAATAAATAAACTTGTAAGCGCCGAAAGCGTTTCATAGCTTTACGTTGAAACGCGTAAATTTGTTAAAATGTAACACTAACGGTTTCATATTTTTTTTTTCGAAAATAAAAAAATTAAACTCGAAATCGTTTGGGTAGTAGAGCATGTTTAGCTATAAATGCATGCGTCTATTAATACCGCGTCCCTCTGTATCGCGTCCGCCATGTTCATGTTGTTCTCAATCATGTTTTCTACCGGTTTTAGGTTGTTGCGGCTGCTGTTCGGCTTTAAGGCCACGCTATAAGCGTTTAGTGGATAACATCTTCCCGGCAGTACCCGAAGATGGTTTAGTCAAATCGAATATGGAGAAATTAACTTTCTATTCGCTTAGTTCACCGGATAAATTGGATCGTATTGGTGAATATCTGTATCAGAAGGCTACAAAGGATATAAATCGCAAACGTTACAAGTGAGTATAAGGAAAGAAAAAGAAAAGATTTTATAACATGACTCATAACTGTTTTTATTATTATTGCATTATGTGTGGCGGTGTTACTACTACTATTCGATATTTTATTAATAACTGTCATCCATTATCTTTCATAATTGTTTTAATTTTTTTCTTCAGCGTTTACTTTTAAGACTGCATTAAAAAATGGTGCAGTATTACGTTGTGTTCTTTACTAATTTCTTTTATTTTTTTATCATATTGTAAGATTTGTGGAAATTGCCATGGAAGCCATGGATATATTACTCCAAGCTTGCCATGCCCAAACAACCCTTAACTTATTTGTGGAATCATTTTTGCGCATGGTACAGAAATTACTTGAAGACTCGAATCCAAATTTACAAATTTTGGCTACAAATTCGGTAAGTTTTGCCTTTTATTTATTAATCTACTAGTGTGAATGCCATCATTAAAGTGAATTTCCTAATTGAATTAGTGCTCCCTGCTGTTATATTACTTAAATCTTTATTAATAAGCACAATTCAAATATTTAAGATTGAAATATTGTGTGCTAACTTTAAAATGCTGAATTTTCGGCAAATTCTAAATGTTTATTGTGAATCATTGTCATGTATTTAAAGTATTGGTCATCGTTAGCTGTGACCATTTCATTTTTTTTTTTTTTTCAACATATGGAATCTGCTACCAAAAAGATTCACGGTTTTTGAAGCCCAAAACGAATTAAGCCAATTTCAGATACCCTGATTTAAAACGATGCGTTCTGCATTGATCGAAGCAAATGTTAGTTGGATGGGGTAAGGTCTGGACTATAAAGCGGCTTAGACAAAACTTTCTTTATGGAACACTACATAATGATATTTTTCCGCCAATGCTCGCTTTACACGAATCAATTTTGTTCGGGTCAGGTCCACATACCGTAGTCGTCTGTCCCGATTTCATCAGTTCATAATAGATGGGCCTCTTTGGTCCCATTAAATACAGAACATTATTTTGGCGCCTGGAATGTTAGGCTTTTTCATTTATATGCCCGGCTGGTCGGGTCGTAATATATTAATTTTATATTGCCAGCAATGATTCGATTCCAAACTGACTTTTCCCAATGTTTGCAAGTTCTTATTGAGTTTGACATAAATCTATATGAAGCAAAGTCTCCTTAATCGTTTTTGAATATTTTTTAACTGATCTGGGCGGTTTTTGACTTTCATGTGCGAACAAACATGTTCACACGCTGAAATCAATGGAACATATTTAGAATAAGCTTTTTTTATAATTATACTTTGTTAGAACAAAATTTTGTTTTGAATACCGCATTTCTAAGTTATACACCCAATAATTAATTGTGCGTTTAAATAAAAACATTATCGCAAACAAAAACAATACAAACACAGATTTTTACAATAATACCCCCGCCGAGAATAAAATGTTTTGGAAATACAAAGTCTACCATTTATTGATTCAGTGTTATCATTTATTGATTCACAGATAACTAGGGCTTAAGAAACTTTTAAGATTATAATTTTTTATTAAATAAACAGCGTGGATCTGGATTTTATAAAGTGTTTGCTATACAGACTTCATCATTTATAACTTACTTGTCTTTTGTTTGTTCGAAATAACCACCATTATCCGTAAACTCCAAAACGAGACAAACTGAATGTTATCTCAACAAGAAAACCATTGTTAGAGACGTTAGTTAATCATAATCCGAAAGACGTTTTGTGGCGCAAGTGAAGACTATGTTCTTTCAGCGCTACAATTTAACAGAATACAAGAGTAATTTTAGTGATTTAGATTAGACGAATAATAACTGTTTACTTGCTTACAAGCATTCAGATATTAAAGCTGAGTGTAGTGATGAGGCTTGCAGAACTTATCGGATTGCCTATCTTTATACCAAAATTATGTGCATAAAAACCAGCAATATATGTACATACATACTCACACAGGTTGGAGACTTCTTAATCGAGAATGTAAACTCTTTTTGCCATTTGGGCAGCCTTATCATAACAAATAGTTAAGCGGACAATGACATTCGATCCGCCATCACCAAAGCACGCACTGTGCTTGAAATGCTCGATAAAAACTCACAAAAAAAAATCTTTAACTCTAGAAATCATAACCCGGTACCCATGTATCCACTAGCGGCTTTAAACTTTTGTAGCTTAAAAGCTATTATCAGTAGAGTCGTAGTAGAGAGTTATTCGGATCTTAGAAATGTAAATATTTTTAAATCATAAAAATAGTTATTTAACTCTTTCGGTTATTCTATGCCGTATGACATAGCCACTTTCAGTGCCCGCTTTTAGACACAAAACTTATGGATGCTACTTTTCTTTATTTTTGTATTTTTGTAGGGCTATTTTGTAAAAATTAACCGAGTACATTGTTAGGATTCAGAAAGCGAGCGTACCTATCGAGTTTCATAATTCACAGAAAAAGTTTTCTTAATACTTTTATATATTTTATTACTGAATTACTTTGTTTGATTAATTTGTGTAAGTAATTTATGAGCAATAAGTTATATCCAGAACCTAGTTTAATAAAGCTGAATAAAGTGCATTCTTTGCCATATAGCAAAAATCCAAAAATCCCAAAAATCCTTTTGGAAACAAAATTTAAAAAAATTATTTTATTATCAAGTAATCGAAAACTATCTGTTAAAAGTTCAGTTGTAAGAATTATATGAGTCAAATGCAATATTTGTGAAATCAGAATATTCATAGCTTCACTACAATTGATATCCAATGGCCTTTAATGTAATAGAAGGTTCATTAATTTCATCTAATAAGTATAAAAGTCGTAAAGAAGGAAATGCAATAAATAATAATACTGGTAAATAGCTGGTAAAATAGCTCAAATTTCAATAGTTCAATAGTTTGTTCGTGTAATAAATATCGGTTTACATATTTGTTAAAATAATAACATAAATATTAGGTAACCAACTAAAATAGTAATTATTACTAAAATTAAAAGGGTATGATCGTGAAAACAAATTATTTGTTCTATTAAAGGGGAAGACCTATCTTATAAGCCTAAATTTGCTCATGTTGACATTTAGTTAATAAAGTCATTCAATTGATGAATTTAATTGAATTGGAAATAAAACTTGACGTTGAGAGATTAAGCTTTCTCAAATAATAAAGGAAAAAAACACAATACCTAATAAAGAAATTGTTGAACCAATTGTAAAAATTACGTTTCAGGTAGTGTATGTGTCATGATAATCTGAGTATCGTCGGGGTATACCAGCAAGACCTAAGAAGTGTTGAGGAAAAAAGGTTAAATTTACTCCAATAAATATGATTGCAAATTGGCTTTTTAGTATTTTTTTCATTAAGTGTTAAACCAGTAAAAAGAGCGTATTAGTGAATAAATCCTGCTATAACTGCAAATACGGCTCCTATAATTTTATTTTATTATTGGCTTAATTCGTAGTTACGGATATCTATTGAATAGCTTAGATAGCTTTCTATAACTACTATATAACTAACTTTAGCGATTTTTCAAAGAAAAAGCTTTCATCGGCTTACTTATCATTTTGTAGTTCATATAGTACAATTCATAAGTGACCAATACATTTATGTACACGCTATAAAAGAATCTGCTATTTCGCTATTATAGTGCATTGATGAAAGAAGCAACATGTTTCAAAAGCCAAACATCATCGAACCAATGTGCTTTAATTTGTGCCGAAACAAATGTTTTAATTTCTCAGAACGTTCCGAAGTTGTGCATTATAATATTTCTATCTGTTCCTTTAAACTGGTTGAAAGGTTTTTTACAACTCGTTCTATTTGTCTTGTTTCTTTTCCATATGTTACTTGACCGGTTTCTTCGGTATCTTGCTATGTAGCGAAAAAGAGTTTTTAGCATCGCATATTCGCCAAAACTTAATTCAATATTTTGAGGGTTTTAAGGAAATATACTGCGTGAAGCGTGTGCGGCAGCTTTAGGAAAAAAGCTCGGCTTTATCTGTTTGTATACGTATAGTTCTGGTGTTTACATCGTCAAATCTATTGAACCAATTACTCTAAGATACATTATGAAATTTCTGGCTCTCTATTAGACCCATAAGCATTCACTGCTGTTGCGGTTTGTACCGGTCATTATCTCAATAAAGCATATCATTCTGCCATTTTCACTTATTTCATTATCTTTGGACTTGCATTTGGATGATTTTTTTAACACATAACAGATTCTACCCTAGTTGTATATATGTACGTTCACTTGGTGTCTTTTGGTTATGGGTTATGTAGTTAATACCAAGGTAAAAAAGGAAAATTTTAAATTTGAATTTAATTTTTAAATTTAAAATTAAATAAAAATATTAAAGTTTTAAAACAAATCCCATTAGATTTGCCTAAAGTAACACTGTGGTGGTGGTAATAAAAATAAAAATGTTGTCCGTGAAATGTGAAATGAGAATAAAATTGCGGTCATCCATTAAAAATAGTTGCCTTTTAAACCCGAGGGACTTTTGCCATTTAAACACTACACTCTTATGCATCTCATAGATATTTGTTGTGTTTAATTATAATTTAGTTTTTAAATAAACATTTATTTAAACGTTTTTTTTTTTGTGTTTATTTACTTCCTTTCAAACTGTCAATTTTATAAAAATTCTTTTTTGGAATATATAATCACGATTTCTCCAGGTACAAATATTAGTTTTCAGTATAAGCAATTTAATCATAACAAATTACTTTTAAAGGGTCTTTTATTAAACGCTTCCTATTTTAAACTTAAATAAAATAGTGTGTGAGATATCATCGCAAAACTAATCGCACGATCCCAGTTTCCGGTTCACACCACCTCCACGTGAGATGACCATGCTTCCAAATCGCTCTTATAGAATGTCCAATTTAGCATTCTCTTGTTAAAACCACATGTCGTATGTGTCCATATCATCCAAATCAAGGCAAAAGCCGTTTACATTAATTGCCTGGCAAACGTCATTCTCAAAGAAGTATGGATCGATAACATCATCCAGCCCAAAATTTTTACCAAACAGTGACTTTTTGGAATGCATTAGATCCTCTCGGATCTCGATATAAGTTCACTATCGTCTTAAATTCGACAATTTTGCCGAAAATATATTCAGAAATGGGTGCTCTAGGTCCCATTCAGCGAACGCACGTCGTTGTCTATGGCCATTTAACTTCACTCCTGGGATAGTTGAATTTTATACGTGTGCAAGGCCAAGTAGATTTTGGCCTGCCAAAGGTCGAGCAACTCGAAATTGACTATCTCGGATTCTCCTTCGTACTCTCACTAATATCGGCGTTAGTTTCGATGATCTTTCGTTTCATCACCGTACGGGTGTTGGTTCATAACTTTTTTATCTAACCAATGGACTGAAATTTATTCGCCACACAGCTAATAGTGTTCTTGGTATGACGATAATTGCGATTAATGCGTGTTGTTCAACACTATATCTGTTCATGATAGCCAAGTTCACAGATGCATATTCTAGTAACCCGCATTAACAAGGACAGCAAACTTTGGAACGACTTCTTGAAATGTGGAAATCTCTCCAAGCGCACAAAAAACAATATATTCAACACCTGTGTAATATCGTGAGCCAAAAAACTCTAACCAATGTTCCGATATTGACCAAATAACATCCTAAACATCCTGTTTAGTGTGGAAGCAGAAAACGGAAATAGCAATGAATTTGGCATGCCTAGCGGAGACCTCTATTCAATATTACCAGAAACGCAATAGACTGGAACAACCCAAGGCAGCCGACAATTGGTTTTGGAATGAGAGTCGAATGCATTCGTTGAGACCCTTTGCTCCTTATAGGAACAACAGGAATTTACAGTCATGTAAAAAAATAATAAGGACACGTATCAAAACAGTTAAAAACCCAACTTTGTTTTAATTTTCTAAGATATTTCAAAAAGATCTTATAAATTGTCTGCTGGGATTACGGCGACGTAGAGAACTACTATTTGAGTAAACAAATTTTGTACCGTTTCTCAGTTATGGCTCAATTTTTTCCTAACCTCTTAAAGAAAACCGCAATGTGTCCCTATTATTTTTCACGTGATATGGTGGCTACTTTTATTTATTTTTTACTATCAACTTTTAAAGTTCGAAAGTCCCAATGGAAGACACATTAATCTTAAAATAAACTTTAATAGTGAAAAATTTTTGTTTCTAGGTTATAAATCAAATTTTTTATCTAATCTAATAAAAATTACTCAATTGTTGTATGAGATCGTTTTGATCATTGTTTTGTTAAAACTGGAACATTTTCTTAATACATATGTTGGTTTTTAAATTTTTATTACAAAGTTAAATGGTTTAGCAATAACTACTTTTCAATATCTTCAAAAGAGTATTAGTAGTATTTTCTTCAAATATCGTAATAAAATCTAAACAAGTTTAAATTAGTCAATAATAGTTTGATGATAAGTTTAAAAAAAAGTCTTATGTGTTGGCTTATCTTTATGTTTTGCCAAACGTTGTTTCATCATAAACAAATAATGTACGAAAAAAGTAAAACTTCTAATAAATTGCGTTCAATTGCACCGTATACAAGTGAATGGTACATATGAGTATGAAATTTATGCAGCTGTAATTCTTGTTTATTTGTTTCATTTTAATTTATTGTTTTTATCAAAATAATTTATTTATCATTATTTAATCATTACACGGCAATGATGGATTTTATTAAGTTTTTATCGGTCAATGGTGTGGTCCAGTAGCTTACAAACTAATTTCAAATCGCTAATAAATTGAAAAAATAATTAAATTTTTTTCCTGAGACTAGCACTCAGAAGATGACCTCTACTCGTGGAGTAGGGAGTAGTGCTTATAAGAATTTATTTTTTTTAATTTGTTTATATTTTAGCAAAAACAATGTACCATAAATTAGAACAGAGCTGTTGAAAAACGAAATCAAACTCTAAAGTACATTGTAATATTCACTAGACAATTAGCCAGATAAACTGAGATATAGGGTGGGCAATTTAATAGTTTAAATTTGAACCAGCGGTTATTTCGTATCTGGTAATACTTATGTCATCCTATTCTGTTACAAAATTCAGTATATTATCTCCACTGAATGAAATGAATCGATTTACGCTTGAGCAACGTTAGTATTTATTGGAAATTAACTATCATTTAATTTTTTCGGATGAAGCTCATTTCCATATTTGGGGCTCAGAAAACCTAAACGTGGTCTTACAGAAGCCAATGCACCCATTACCAGTTACTGTTTGGTACGGCTTGTGGAGCGGAGGCACCATTGGCCCATATTTCATATTTAGTAACCATTACGGTCATTGGAGACACCTATTGCACCATGATAAACGACTTTTTTGTGCCCGCTCTTCATGGTATTGATGTGAACGATGTTTGGTATCAACAGGATGGTGCAACTTGCCACACATCTCATGCCACAATCGATTTATTGCGTCAAACGTTTGATGACCGTTTAATTAGCCTAAATAGTAAGCTGCGATTTGGCACCGTTGAACTATTTTCTGTGGGGCGCCGTTAAAGACAAGTGTTAAACCAGAGACAATTTAGCATTTAAAGGCCGACAGTCAATAATTATACTTCACAATAAAAAAAATAAATTTGGCAAGTTTTCAAAAGGTTTTTGTCTTATTGCATTTTTAAATTTAATTGCCAACGCTATACTTTTCTGGAAAAATCTGTTCGATACATCCTACCGCCCATAGGATATTTTCGCCCTTCCTGTATAAGGAAATTTAGAAAAGCTTTTCCTAAATTTTATTAATTAAGCGTTAGAAAAAGTGTTTCTTAAAAAATCTATGAAAGAAGTCGGATCATTATGTTTGACTGATAGTAGTGCGGTTTAATATTTCATGACTCCTTGAAAACAATAGATCGAAGAAATTAAATATTTTGCTACCTAGGCAGTAACAGGTCACTCAATAAGTCCGTAGGATAAGTAAGAAAAAACAAAATTTTGACAAAACTCGATTTCATTATTGCCTTCGAAGTTGGTACAACGAGTATAGCGATTTTCCAACTTTTCGATACCACTTTTATCGTCAAAAAATGCCTCAGTTTCAGCGATTACTTCATCATTGGACTTATTATAATTTCTTTTCAGCAAGTATTCTACTCAGATCTGAAAACAGGAAAAAGTCGTTGGGGGCTAAATCTGGAGAATACGGTGGGTGGGTCAGCTATCCGAAGCCCTTTCAAACGAAGTAAATGCAGTCTGTTTCGCTCACCCAGTTTTAGCAGCTCATAGTACACTTGATCTCGACAAGAGTGCAAAATTGTATCATAAATATTAAAATAACGTGATTGTATAAACAAGCAAAAAATATTGTCGACTTGAACGAACTTTGGAAACATTTAAAACCCAAAAAAAACCATCAAAAACTCCAATAAAACCCGGTGGGTTGGGTTTTTTGTTTTTTAAAAACCCGGGTTTTTGCCAACCCTGTCAAAAGGCAATGTTTTATCAAAACTCGAAATTTACTTTTTTAATTTTTGTTTTTGTTTCACTAACAAAAAATGCTATAACTTACGAATCAATAGTCAAATTGCTGTCAAATTTATAAACATATCGTTTGAAGATTAGTATTAAATAAAAATCATATGGACAAAATTCTAGTAACGCCATCTATGTGTCATGCTACGGATTAATTGAGTGATCTGATATAATAACAACAAGTGGAGGCTTGAGTAAAGATGTTGCAAACCTCGTAGACTAAACGAAACATGCATTTAACCAACTTAACTATTTCTGTGAATATCGCTATATTATTAAACACACCAAAATAGACATATTCAACAGCTGCGTTAAATATGTTTTACTATATGGTTGTGAATTATGGATCTTTATCAACAGGTACCTAAGTTGCATTCGTAAAATTTTCTGGCCAAACATTTTTATTAAAGGGCGATAGGTTGGACATGCCATGCAAAGGCCTCAAGATGACATTACCAGAAACTCAATAGATTGAAACTCTCCAAGCAGATGCAAGAAAAGCCACCTGAATCATATACGGCGTTGGCTGATTTAGCCGGGGTTAACAAAACCTAGAACGAGTTGGAATTCAATCGTTAAGGCCCTATGCTCATTGTAGGAACAAAAGGTAATATATATGAAAGTAGTCGCAGGGAGTTAGATCTGGAGCAAATACTCGAAGAGATAGCACTTTCCCGCCCTCTTCATAAATTTTTGTCACTGTGATTAAACAAATGTCCACTCTCTTTTAGGATGAACTAAATCTAGTCATATGCACACTGCGCGTCATCAGGATAGCGCTCCCCGTTTTACTGTCGGTTAATGTTAAATACTGTTTGAACCAATTGAGTTTTGGGCTTAAAATATCTATGTAGTAGACTCCTATCAGTTCCCTTTAAAATAAAACAACAATGACTGACGTATTGAAAAAAATTATTATTAGTTATAATTTCAATTTAATTAGTATTTTACGCAATTTTGTAGCATTTTAATTCTTAAATACTATATTTGTAAACAGTATTAAGGATAATTAGTAATGCGTAGGACCGCCTTCCTTCCTATCCTCAAAAATTCAATTGTAAATTGAATTGTAAAGCTTTTCAATAATTCAATAATTCAACAAAATGGTGAACTAAGTTTGTTTGACTCCTTTCATTAATTCCATTTTTTGTTTTATTGTCTTCCGGACTCGTTAACTTTCCTGCCATCCATCTCCATACGTTTTTGATTATATTTAGGCCGTGCAAACAAGGGCGTCAGCTTTTTGGCTATGAATGTACGATTTAACGGATTGGACTGTATGGATTGGAACATTTTAGATTTCCAAATAAGTAGAAAAGTCGTTTTCGAAACACTGTTGTAGTTCTCAGCATTCACACGAGATGTTAAAAACTGTATATCTCAGGTGCCATAATAGCATATTGATTTACACACTATCGCAGTCCATTATCTTCTATTACATTATAATTTCTTGTGGAAATCATTTTGTGTGGTCCCTCCTACAAGAGAGGTAGACATTGAAGCATTTGAACTAAAGCTGGATTTGATCTTTTAACTTGAAACTAATTTTGATAAAAATTTTACTATTTTATTATGTTCGACATACATATGTAATTATTTAAATAAAAATAAAAAACAATACAAATCTATGATTATGTTTAATTAGCAAGTAGTTGAGAAAAATTATAACATTTTTCACAAATCATAAATTATCGAAAATTGAATGCATTATTTAAAACAATACCGAAGAGAGAATAGGCCTTTTTTTATGTATATAATAGGCGGTCAAGTTTGAGTATAACATATCGAGTCTTCCAATAGAAACTTCTGAACTTTGACATATTATAGAGGCCATATTTTTAAAACTACAATTATTGAATTGGTTGACATCTATTTAGTTTGCTTTGCCAAATCCTCCTTGGACAGATAAAGAGTTCAAGAACATGATTGTTCTGTTTGGGCAGCGTTCCGCTACGCCCATTTTATGATCGCAATAATCGTCCAGTCGAGGGAACTATTCGCAATGTGGTGAATAACTTTTTGGGCCACAGTAAACAAATAAGCAACCCGTACGATGACGAAACTCAGGATTTGCTGGAAACATCGCCACTACTGTCTGTGAGAGTGTACAAAAGAATCCGATGTAGTCGATTTTGAGTCGGTCACAGGAACTCAACTTTTTGTAAATCATAACTTCATGGATTTTGCTTTCTGGCAAAATTTAACTGATCCAGAAGCTGAAGAATGACTTGTGTTGGCTGAATGGACCCTGGAGCAGCTAAAAACTGGCCCTTATCTAACTTTCAGCGATGGGGCCCATTTCTGGATAAATAGGTACGTCAACAAACAAAATTGTTATATTTGATCTAATGTCAATCCATATGAGATCCAAGAACTCTCAATTTATCTCGAAGAAATCATTGTTTGGTGTGGATTTCGCGCTGGCGGCGTCATAGCTCCATGATTCTTTGAGAATTCTTATTTGGCCAGGTCATCACCGTCAACGACGAACAATATAGGTCGATATAGACACCAAGGACATGTGGTTTCAACAGGATGGCGCAATGCTCTTGTCATCTTGCACATTCTGTAGGAGCGATTTTAGGGCATAATTATTTCACATGGAGGTGATATGAACTGATCACCGAAACCTTGTGATATGACCCCGTTAGATCTTTTCTTTCCTCAAAGCAAACATAACCCATGTCATCGGCCAAATTCGGCCTGATTTATGCACCAGAGTCATGACAAATTGAATATTTTGAATGTGATGTTGTATTCCATATATAATGCCCGAACTGCCTATAAAAAATTTTAAGAATAAATCACTAAAATTGTAAATAATTCAGTTTCAATTACCCTGTAGATTAATACAAAATTAATGTAATCTCCAATTTTTATTGGGTGTTTGTCCACGCTAAATGTGTTTATTTAATCTCCTAAGCTTTTCTCCACTTCTAAATACAATTTACCGACAAATAACAAAACAATAGGTAAACTTACAATGGCGTTATGTAAACAGAGTAATTCATATAAGTAATTCAACAGCAGATGTCGTAATTCGCAGTCTCGTGTTACCGTACTATACAAATTTGTTCGATTCTAACTTAACTTAGTTTCCAGTTATTCTATAAACGTAACATTTTCTTAGAATTTTTCCCTCTATTTATTTTTCGATGGCAGATTAGTTTTGAACCAGCGTTGCCAAATGTACAGATTTATCTTTATTTTGCAATTTTTTTGAGCATAGTTTTTAACATTTAAGTGCTGTACTTAAGTACATTTTTTGTTATTTTAATTACAATTTCTGAAGTAAGATTTTCATCTTATTTGCTTAATATACCGGTGGAGAAGTTTTCTGGTACGTTTTTTAATGCGCAAATGTAATTATCCCTTTTTTGACTACTGATTACAAAGAAAGAGCGAATTGACACAGTGTGTGATACTCACAGAAAGAAAGTTCCGTTTTTCTGCATAGTCGTTTTAGAAGTAAATTTTTTTGGCTGAAGAATAGTGGAATCACATTAAGTACCACTTAAATACCGTTGTTGCAACCTTGTGTGTAATTACACATATTGTGTGTAATTCATGATAATGTGTGTAACCTGTGTGTAATTAGCTTCATGAATAATTTGTGTGTAATTTTACTTTTTATTCTACTGCTTTCTTTAATCGCTTTATTTTGATTGATTTGTATGGCAGTTGGGATTGGTAATGAAAATTTGTCAATCGTTGCTTCTTTATTCAGTATTTTAAATTTAATTTTAAGCTGTTTTCTCTGGGTATAAACCGTTGTTTCTCTTCTTTTACTTATTAGTGGGTGCCAATCACTGGCACTACGTGTGATATTGTCTTAAGACTTACTGCCCATTTCCTTTTTAGGATTTTGTTATGAATCAAGACTTGGTTAGCTCTTGTTTACATATCGGCGTTCGATTATATGTTCGGTCAAGATAATTCGTTTCCTTCTTAGGCTTTTAATTGCCAGAGCATGTACTTGGTATTTGTGAGGCACTGATAATGGGCGGTTTTTTACTATTTGATTTTTCAGTGTCAAAAGAGATTCATGCCAAAAATGTTCCGTAAGGCTTGCTATTTCACCATTAATGTCCCAATGCATAAGTTAAAGAACAGAATTTTCGAATTTGGTGTGAAGAGTAACCAGAGGCAATTCAAAAGGTGTCAATATACCCTGAAAGATGTACATTTAGTGCGGTTTGTCAGCCGGCGGCATTATTGAATCGTAAAAACGTTGAAAGTTGCAACATTGGAGTTAATTAAGTAAGATATCGTTGACGTTTACAGATTTTTTTTTTTTTTTTTTTTTTTTTTGATTGAAAGAATTGGGCTTGGTGGCCATATGGCTTCAACAAATGCTAAATGCCACACGGCACAAAATATAATAAACCTTTCAAAAGATGCGTTCTTTTGTGGGGATGCGTGAAGCCTCTCTTATACAGGAACATTGCAGCTGCCATTAGTTCCATCATTTCGACCAGTATGAATGATATGCTGGAAAAGGTACACAAAGATTGGAATGTTGTGTGTAATTTCACAGCAGATGTTTAATTGTAAAGCCGGTTATGTGCAAACCATAAAGCTGTTGGTGGCAACTATGTTAAATACGTACGTACCCGGCGGCGAAAGTCATAGCGAATCATCGTGAAAACACTGAAAATAGTAAAACATCGATGACTGAGGATGAATTTACTTTTGTGTCATACATGACTTTTTAAAGTAATTGTCAACATTGTCATAGGTGACAAAAGTTGATTTTTTCCTGCGGACGTCCGTTCATTGGTGAGTCCTAGTAGACAATATCACCGGGAATCATTAGTGCTTTATTCGACTCATAAAAGACAATGTCACTAAATTTCAGAATGTAGTCTACACATAACAGACAATGTCGCTTAATTTCAGCTTTCTTTAGTATGGTGACAACAATAACGTTGTTATATATAACTCCTTTTGATTGTGTCATTGTCGCGAGGACTCATCAATGAAATTTTTCATTTATGAAAATTTTATACAAATTTCGACTTCAAACTGATATTACGACGATGATATGTCGATGAAAAAAAATCATAGTGACAATGTCGCTCAAATACGCCACCGGGTGTGAGTGATACATATCTCATCCTCACTAATAAAATATCCCTCATACGTACATATTTACGTACTTACGTAGTAATAGTAGGTCTATATTTTTACCTTACTTAAGGGAAATTAAATATGTTGAGCAACCTCCACTACTTTTGAATTAACGGTATATCTAGAGAGTTAACATAAAAATACGTGTAGCAACACTGAATTCAGCGTACTCGAATCAAATTTAACCGCTGAATGCTCCGCTGCTCCGTGTTCTTATATCATTTAATATTTTTTTTTCTTATTAAATAACTTGTTTGATTAACAAAAGTTTTGCATAATTGACGCATTTAAGTTTTATTTGTCTTTGAATATATTTGTTTACCTTTTTAGGTGCAGTTGTGTATGTGCAGTTTTTTCACTTGAAAATTGGTTTTTTACTTCTAGATTTTCAGTTTATCTAAAAAAAATATGGCAACACTGTCGTCAAGAAAATATTTCCAACTTAATTAATTACTTGCTAATGATTTTACTGTATTCCATGATTTATAGATTGTAGCCAGCATCCTATTTACGATTCTTTCCTTTTGTTTGCTTAATTGTGGGTTCTATTCCAGAAGTTTACTTTTGCTCTCTTCATTATATTTGTATTTGTATGTGTTCTTCGCTGATCAAATTGTAGCGATCTTCGTTGTTTATAACGCACGATGTTAATGTTGAGTCACACCTTAACGTCAAGTTTTTGCCCAACTTAATTTGACATTTCTTTGTTTCAGTGTTTGTCAAATTCAACCTTGGAGAGGTACACAATTGAGCAGCGCGTTAAGATTGTTTAAGACTTTTACGAAAATGAGCGTTTAAACCAAAATGCTTTTCGTGCACTTAGTGATTTTTTTTTTTAGTTTAATCGACCAAATATGTCCATAATCTGGAGGTGTGTGTGTAAATTTCAGCAAACTGGGTCAGTAGGAAATGTGGAAACACCAGTGCTGCGTTTGACAGTTTCATTGGGCCGTACTTCTTCGAAAATGTGATCGGCCAAGAAGTTACTGCGAATGGTGTTATCTATCGCGAGATGATAGCAGACTTCTTGTGGCCAGAAATTGAGAAAATGGACCTGGACGATATGTGGTTCCAACAGGATGATGCCACTTGCTACACAGCCAACGAAACAATGGCTCTTTAGCGCGAGAAATTCAGTGGCCGTGTTATCTCTTGTCGTATCGATTATAATTTGCTGGCACGTTCATGTGATTTGACACCGTTGGACTTATTTCTTTGGTGATATTTAGAAGAAAAAGTGTACGTCAATAAGACAAGAACAATTCAAGCGCTAAAGGATGAGATAATTCGGCACGTTAACGACAATGAACTTCAATTGTATTTCAGAGTCATTGAAAATATGGACCGACGGATAGAGGTATGCCACCGAAGCCCTAAGGAGCATTTGGCCGATATTTTGTTTCACACATAATTGTCATAAATCCTTCTAACCAAATAAAAAATATTAAGATAATTCTCTGAAAACTTTTTGTTTTATTTACAATTAACATCGTGCATTTTGGTTGGACCACCGTTTATTATGCGCAGGCTTTCTTTTTATAAAAGCTTGAAACACTTGCCGTAACGATTCGCTTTAGAGCCATGTATCACTTTCGTATAAAAGGGTGGATATAAATCTTGTATTAAAAATTCCGAGCCTTGTGACTCTAGGTGCACGCCAATTTCGCTTTTGGCCTTATTAAGACTATTCTTGACGTCTTTACTAATGTCACCGTTTTACGACTTCAGTATACTTTCTATGGTGACCATGGTTGTCGATTAAAATAGCTGGCTTTTCTAGCTATCTTTACATGATCGCTTGCTTTAACTTTCCTGTCGGACACTTTATGTGATAGGAGGCAAATATTATGTACTAACTGACCCATTGCGTAACACCTGCAGTTCCGCGTTGGTATACATACTTACATTTTATAATTCTTGTCTGTTTTTTTAATTTCATCCAGAAAAAAACAAAAACAAAATAAAAACTTCGCAAAAAAAATTCTAATTAAATTAAAATTTTATTACGTCTTAAGAAATAGAATTTGCATGTGGTCTGTCTGAAGCAGCAATACAACCACTTACAACATAAACATTAAAATTTATTGCTATAATGCCAACAACAATGTAAACACTGACCTTAATAGTGTTACCTTAACCAACATACTTATTTACTTAAAAAAAAAAATTCAATGTCCTAATGCTAACCATCAACTGCTAAACCATTTACCTTTTATTTGTCTATTTTTCTTTGTAAATTAATAATTGCTTTCATTTTGCGTTTTTCGTTTTACTTTTTTTTATTTTTTTTTTATTTATTTATTTGTTTTTATTTTTTGTTGTTTTCTTGCAGTTTGTAAAATTTGCCAACATTAATGAGGACACTCCTTCCTATCATCGACGTTATGATTTTTTCATTTCGAAATTTTCTTCCATGTGTCATGGCAACAATGATAACATCGAACTGCGTGATAGTATACGTTTGGCTGGCATAAAAGGACTACAAGGTGTGATACGTAAAACGGTCTCTGATGATTTGGTTGAGAATATTTGGGAAAAACAGCATATGGAGAAAATCATACCATCATTATTATTTAATATGCAGGTGAGTGAGTGAGCAGTGTTATATATATTGCAATAAAAATGTCTTTTTTCTTTCATAAAAAATAAATAACAAATATAGTAAGTAGTAAATAAGATAACAATCACCCCTATCGGGAACAGGAAGAAAAATTTTTGTTCCCATGCAATTTTCATTAGCCTTGAAGAAACACTTATTATCGTGAATTTCCCTTGACATTTTCGTCCCATTTATAAAACAGCTGTTTCAGTTAAATTAAACTGTCAATGTGCTTTTAATTCTAACAAGAAGAACAAAATTAAATAAAAAATAAAATGTTTAGAACATTTATGTTAGTCCAGAAAGATGAATCAAGAAACGGCTTCGAATTGTGCGTAGACGCTTACTAGGTGAATCTAACTCCTTAAAGTTACATACATACAGTGGTGGCATTATGTTTTTGCTTGTATCTCTAAAGCCTTTTGCTCAATTGTTTCCATTTCTTACTGAAAACAGTAATCAAGTAGCACTATACTATCAGATTAAAAAAATGGGAACAATCGAGTCAAGGGCTTTGGAGATATAAGCAAAAACGTTATGCTTTTATGTTTTAATTATATGACCACCCACGACTTTACATATGTAAATTAGTCAATTTCATAAAAAATAATTTCTAAATAACTTTTGTCCAATATCACTGGACACTGGTAGTGCTTTATAAATCTAGTGAGTCACAGTTCGAATTTCGAATGGATTGTCATTGCCTTTGGCTTTGTGCGCTTCTCTAAGTAATCATGCCACGTTCTGAGATGTTCTATTGCACTTGACCTTTTTAGCAACTCCATCGCATTCGAGTCAACACAGGCCAGGGTTGGCAAAAACCCGGTTTAAAAAAAAAAGGCCAACCCACTGGGTTTTATTGGGGTTTTTGATGGAATTTTTTGGGCTTTATTGGGTTTTATAACTGCTTCCGAATTTCGTTTAGGTCGACAATATTTTTTATTTATTAGTACAATTAAGTTGTTTTAGTATTTATAATGCAATTTTGCACTCTCGGTCGGATCAAGGCGGCATTGTGCACTATGAACTGATAAAACTCGATGATCGCAGCAGACTGCAATTACTTCAGTTAAACCATGCATTATGATAAAAACGTCCGGAATATAAAGACAAACATGATTAATTTATTCTTTTCCATGAAAACAATCGGTCTTATGTCACAGAAGTTTTCAAACAAATGGAAACAATTAAATGTCGCATCCGCAGTATTTTCCGAACATTGCTCCTTTTGACTATTGACTGTTTCGACGGATACAATATCGTTTGGCATGCCATCAAATCACTTTTTTTGAAAAAAATATAAAATCGGCTTCAAAGTTGGAGTGACTCGAAAGGCGAGAAGTTTTTCTGAAACGGGATTTGGGAATTGGCTAATAGGTGGGGAAAAGATGTAAGCAAAGATTTGACAAATTTGGTAATTCATTACCTTTTTTGAGCTAAAAACGGACCGAATGAATTCGAACTCATAATACGTTACTTATACTTATTGTTGTTGTAAATAAACTATGAAAACCTGTAAATAAAAGAAACCCACCCGGGTTTAATTGGCCGGGCTTAATTGGGATATGGGTTGCCAATCCTGATGCAGGCGCTGCATTTTAATGCATTTTCCTATATCAGTGTTGTAATATAGCTCATACAGCTCATGATATTAAAAACTTAATCTGCTTATGTAAGCACCCATGCTTATGCGCCATATAATAGCACGGATTAAATAAATTGAATAAGGGTTTTATATATAGTAACTTTTATCTATTAGCAAGCACAATTCCCTTATCTCAGAACTGATGTTATTTACTTCATTTGTTATTTTTACCTTATTTCGTTTACTACCAAGCCTATTTTAGTCGATTCCTTCTCCGTATTTGTAAAGGTCGTCTATCTTATAAAACATTTCGGTTTTTTTCGTTCTGGCATCGCACACAACTTTCTCTATTAGGATGTTAAAGAGGCCACTTGAAAACTATCACCCTGGCTGAAACCTCGTTTGGTATCAAATGTATCCGAGAGTAGTTTACTAAACTTAATAACTTTGCACGAATCAGCAGTTTTTTAGTCAGCAAGAGGTGTATGTGTCGATTTGCATTTCCTGAGTCTTTTCCGGGAGTTAGTGCAATGTGAACATCTAGCTGTTGGTAGATTTACCAGATCTAAAGCTACATTGAAGGTCCAAAGATCTTGTTGGCCTATTCCTTTAATTGTTTACCCAGCTCACTTGATAGTATACGGTGTGGAGAAGTTTTATACTTTGGTATATGCGCCTCTTTCTGCTAAGTACTTTCGTAAAACGAAATCTTTGTAGTAAATGGATAACTTATCCAACCGAAAAAGAGAGTAGAATGACAGCCTAAAAGTTCTATCAAAAATTTCAAATGTCTGGTGTTGTGAAATTTATTGATAGAACGCACATCAGTCACTCTTAAAAAAGGAATGCCCAAAAAAAAAGAACTTAAATGTCATTCTCGTAGACTTTTTTCTAAAAAAAATATTAGGTGTTCGAAAAAGTTCGCTTACATTTAAAACAAGCTTTATTAAACCAAATATATGCCGTTTTGCTAATTTTTAGGGTAAAGCCATTTTTCCATCAATGTAGGACTTCTGGATTTAAATATACAATATTAAGAGAGTTCTGGAAAGATCGAAACAAATGATAACATTAAGGAACACGGCCCGAGCTATACAGCGGATGCATCGAAGCTTTCCAGCCAAACTCTGTCACTTTCTGCCGTGTCATCAAAAATATGTGTGTTCTGGCGTTGTTATAAAGGAACAGAACACCTTTTCTGTTGATCAATTCTGGCCATTTTAAATTGAATTCTTTGCTTAATAGTTGGCAATAGAAATCAAAATATGACGGTAATGTTCAGAATTTACACTCTTTTATATACGTAGCTAGCGTCTTGAACAATTTGTAACCGACATTTTTCGAACACTTAATATAACTTACTTCTGTGAGTCAATTCTAAAATTCAGTCAACACGTCTCTTGAAATTTTGGGAAAAGGGGAACACTGCTAGGGAAAAACTATTCATGATAGGGGTGAATGAAAAAATAACATTTTTTCTGTTTTTATTTTTTTAATTGTTAAACACACAGAAGCTAAATATTTATTGTATTTTGTGTTTTTTTTTTACTTTTTTTGTAATTTCTACAACTAACAAACTATATACACTTTGTTTTTTACACACTATACTAACTAACTTATAACTTAAAAACAAATATTTAAATTTAACAAAATAACACAAAATGTCTTTTTAAGTTTGGCGTTAACGTTATGTTTTTGAAGAAAAATATGATGGCGGTAATAATAATTTAATAATTAAGAAAATAATAAAAACAAATAATTTCCCTTTTTACAACAAAAAAATATATATTTTTTTCTCTTTTTTAATGTTTTTTTAAATCACTTTTTAAACATTTAACTGTACAGCTTTCTTTTTTATTATCTATGCTGGCAAAATAGTCAACCAAAATTAAAATTTAATAAAAAATTCAAATCCAATTGTTTTTAAAAAATCTCATTTGGCAGCTACGTAATTATTCCGTATTTTATTTGTTATTTACAATTTTCATTTTATATAATCCCTCTTCAATAAACTGCAAATCGAAATCTAAAGCCAAATCATGGTACACTTGATCGTATGACAACGAATGAAATTTTGTTATTATATATTTGGAAAGAAACAATATTCAATACGAAAGTTTATACGATCACGAATACGACAAATTGGCTTGAATAATCAGACAAACTTAATCTATAAATACCCGTCAATGCTATAATTTTCTTATCCATGAATATAACGTTTTGCCACTCTTTATCCCAAGATTTTCTATTGCTTAGCAAATATATTCTATTGTCTCTTGTATTAAGAAAATTTTGGGAATTTCTGAAAACTTAACTTAGCAAATCTAGTGGCCTTACACCTTGGCTTCTCCACCTTTTCTCTTACCCCTGCAAAGAACCAAATGCTTAAAAGTTCGGACCTCTTGATTTCAAGGAAGCAAATATCCTATTGTGACAACTGGAGAACAAAACAAAAAGACATATCAAAGGACTGCAAAGGAAAGAAATCCTAAAAGGTGTAAAGAGAGTTCATCAGCCAAAAAACCGAAGGGCGGACTAATATCGTAATACCGCTCGCTCTAATAAAGTAGCTTACATCAGGCAGTCTCTTAACCGGAAGTTTAGATATGTAGCGACACAGTAATTGAAAAATTGTTTTCTCCTCCTCCTGCTCTACATCACGACAACTACTCGTAAGATACATTTTTTCATTACGTTTCAAAATCTACAGCGCCACATATTTGTTATCTTAATACGACCTTGATATCAGTTATTTATTATTATCATATCCCCATTTCATACTAAAAGTCTCAACTTATCAAAAGATTTTCCAGTTTTATTTGTTACTATTCCTCCCCAATCTAGTCTGGTCTTTCGCGCTTTATACTACCCTGCGGATTACATTCAAGTGCAGCTGCAGCGTAACATATCTCGTCGTAGGGTGTGGCTTAACCAATTTAGCTCCCGCCACTTCATTCGACTGTTAATGTCCTTAAAATTTAACATTCGACATCCTCTTCGGCCACAAAGGTCTCAATATGTGTCGTAGGCCCTTTGGAGTTCCCGTCTGATTGTCGTATTCATGAGTCAAGTTCCAAATTATTACAGCAGTACTGGTTTTACGCAAACATCATAGATTGTTCATTTTGACATAAAAGAAAGTTCGTCGGAGCTCCATATACATATTTCAAAGTCTTGTGTATGCAAGCCTGGCCTTGTGGCTTGTCTTCCAAATCGCCATTGGCTCCTCCATCCTCATCGTTTCGTCGACAGCCGCGACTAGATCTATGCGGTCCGCATAATCCAGATCTTCCAGGCTCCCGCTTACTTTTCATGGTATTCCTCTGTGTTTCACAATTGATCCCCCTAGTATCATATCCGGGATCACAAAGAGTTATGGACACAACAAGCACCATTGTTTGACCCCTGAGAGTGTGTGTTCTCTTAAAAGACCGCCGTGCACTACTCGTACCCTAGCATTGCCGTACGGCGACTCTGTCAAATTCACCATTCCGCCGGGTATACCTTTTCCTGAAAATATGCCCCATATAGTATCGCGGCTGATCATGTCGAAAGCTTCTCGAAATCAATAAAGATAAATTCCTCACACTATTCTATCATCAGTCCTAAATTATTACTTTGATCAACGCTACATATGTCGGGGCGAAATCTAATTTATTACGTAGTTGTTTGTCTATCTGCACGAGAATGCTGTTCAGTAATATTTTGTTAAATATTCTGCGTTCAGTGGGAGTTAATGCAATTCCCAGTTAGCCGCTTAGTTGTTATCCAAATTTCTCTACTGGATATACATTGAAACCTCAGTCAGTTTCCCCCTCGTACGAGACAGGCAGCTCTGCCTTAAGGTTGCTAAATTTGCTTGCGAGCCTGAAAGTTATCCGTGTGGTTTCAGTCAAACAAGAGAACGCATCGTAGTAGCGATGTCGATGTACGCAGCTATATTTATAATAATAATTTTTACGAAAATAAATAAACCTAAAAAGATACACCTATATTTGGTGCTTAAAAGCTATAAAATTAACTATTCTGGAACTATTCTATTGATTGGTGTCAATGCTACTAGAGTATAATGGATAAATTATGAATCAGATGGACAGTGCTGGCAACCCAACTATGAGTCAGATGTGTACTAAGTCTCTATATTTGAATTAACAGCAACTGAATAGTAGGTTGTAGAATGTACTAGAATATTCGGACCCAATGTTAGTGAAGTACAAAAGCCGTGGCTATCTATTTAACAAAGAATAGACTCGTGGTGAACATAATAAAGTTATTTGTTGTGTGTATTAAGTGATGAGTAAATTTGTGTATTAAGTTGAAGTTGAATAAGTTGGACATTGTGTATAAAGCTAATTTATAAATAAAGAATGTACGAAAACAACAAATTCGCTTCGTTTATTTTATGCCGCGCAATTTAAAAAAATTCAGACGTTAAAACGGAACAATATTATTAGTGCTGCAGTGCAGTCTTCCACTAGTAAAGAGTTTCCCTATAATATCCCTCCCAATTTTGTTACCTTGACGAACTTCAGGATGTCGGTTGGTGCGAGTAGTGGTAGTTCTCTATCCACTAGTTAATAAGCACTTCCAGTCGCTTCTTTCTGAAATGCATTAAGGCTGCAGAATAATTAGGTACCTGCTCTGTTGATTTACTTCCCTCCTTATAGCATCTGCAAATTTGATTTTAAACTACTCACATTCAATTTAAATGTTTATTGAATCTGCAATGCCCGGTCTTGGCACTCAGATACTTGAAAATACTTTTTTGACAAAATGTTCACATTTCTTGAGCAGCGTTGATGTTATAAACACACCCGAAATGGATCATGTTATGGATCCACTATTCATATACACTCAGAGGAGCCACGAACGTTTTCATTAAAAAACTACCTTTTAATGTCGATAACGCTTTCTTAAACTTTCTTAACGTGTATAAAGATTCTTATTTAAAGAGACACGGGAATTCTTTGGTGCGAAATACAATAATTAAAGTGACTCGGAATATAATTTTAAAAAGTAATCATTTTTATAACTTTGCAGACGTAATAGAATTACCGATTCCATTCCTATGTACACTCAAACCGATTTGCAAATTTCGTAGGTACTGAAGCCTATTAATGAGATTTTTGCAAAATACAATTAAAACATTCTTTTTTCTTTTTTAAATCAATTTTTAATTTTGAAATTCTATGTTTAAAATGAAAAAGGAAAATGAATCAAAAATATATATGTATATTCCCTTAGTCTGGCGATTTGACACCAGTGGAAGATGCTACAAACGTTACGCCGCCAGTGTTAGCTGAAGAAGTTCTACGTGAATTGGTGGGTCGTGCTTCATTTGGTCACATACGTAGTGTCTTGAAACCGTTATTAACGTAAGTTGTTGCTGTGTTACCTTTAGCAGATATTATTTTTTATTAAAAATTATTGTTTTCTTTATTGCCTCTTCTTAGACACTTGGATCGCCATGAGTTGTGGGTGCCAAATACCTTTGCCATACACACTTTTCGCATTGTTATGATTTCCATACAACCACAGTACTCCTATACTGTGGTCGAGACACTCATGCAACATTTGGACAATAATTTCAAATCATCTCCTAAGACGCGTACTTCTTTGGCCGTGGTACTGTCAAAAATTATAGCCATAGCAGCGGGTGAAAGTGTGGGTCCATCGGCCTTAGATATAATCAATAATCTGCTTACACATTTACGTACCAGTGTAAGTAATACTTCGGAGATAACACCCGAAGAGTCGCAGTATCAAGAGGCTTTAATCAATGCCTTGGGTGAATTTGCCAATCATCATCCGGATTATCAGAAGATCGAAATTATGCTTTTCATTATGAATACAGTACCGGATCTATCAAAGAAGAGCAAAGGCGATCAAATGTTACAGAATATTCTGCTAAAGTCTTTGCTAAAAGTAGGCACACAATATAGTACAGTTTCGTTTGAGAAAGCCTTTCCGGCTAGTTTCCTACAGCCTCTATTGAAAATGGCACGCAATCCCCACGATCCCACACGTATAATTGTTATGCAAATATTCCAGGCCCTCTTGGATCGCCATCAAAATGAGAAAGTATTAAGTACAGTTAGTGTCAAACCGTATGCGGCTTTATCACAAGAGCCACCGTCACGTTCGGATATTATATTTACCCATAAGTATGGAGCCAATATAATGCAAGCTTTAATCGATAGCATGGCCCTATCGGAAAAGGTAGACTCTTTATCATCCAGCTATAATACGGCTGCTTTACTAATTGTTGAAATGGCTTGCGGTGAAACGGTGCAAGAGTTTTTGCTATTCATATTGGGGTAAATAAGAAAAAATTTTTACAAATGTTTAAGGTTTTTAAGATTCCCTACATATTCCTTAGCATACAACAGGTCGCTGTAACCACGGATAGCTTAAGTGAACTACACAAGTGTTCTTTGTATGCCATTTCCATTGCTTTACTTACACTCACATCACGTGTTACTGGCATTAACAATTTACTCGACTATGCACAGAAAATAATTGAGGATCGTAGACATGATGCACCCTACTTTTTGCCACCCCTGATGGATCCTAAAAAGTCTAGCACTAAATATAATTTAAATGTACCGCATTTGTCTATCGATAAAATAGCTTTGGCTGAGTGTTTACAAAATGCTGGCATGGATTTCAATCGCTTGCAAACTGGTCTACCCTATGCTCTCAATCAAGCCGATAATCCAGGTCATAGACAATCCTGGGTGGAGTCGGTGAGTACTAATATGACTCAGAGAAATAGTTCAGCTGATTTAACGGCCTATAATGCGGATAATGACAGTATTAGTAGTTCACCAGGTGTTTCAAAGGTAAGTCTCCGTATAAAGAAAATAAAGACGGCAGTTGATGAGATACAATTTTTTTTTAGAAAACTTTGGCTCCTGAGTATACCGTTGATGCTATGAAACGTTATCTAGCTGAGCCATCGGAATCGGTTAAACGTGAACAACAGGAAAAACAATTACAAATTGTACGCACTTTTCGCGAAAGTGATTTTGAGGATCTTATGAAACGTACAGAACCCAAAGTATGGATTCATTTGTTGCCTTTTCTTTCGCTTATTAATTATTATTTTGTTTTCAGCATGATGTTATACAAAATCGTTTAAATGATTTGTTCAATTCATTGGCCATTGATAATAAAAATATACAAAATACTACGTCTAGTAATGAGAAACCCATTTATGAAACCAACTTTCCCGAATTATTTTATTATTAAAATTGAAATCTATTTTTTTGGAAAAGTGTATTAATCCGCAACAGGGACTGGCTTGTTATAAATAACAAACAAAAGTTGTTATTTATTTTTCCCCCTTTTTTTGTTTGTTTTTATATATATGAAATTAAAATCTATAGTATATATACAAGATTATATAACGATATTATTATAAAGCTGTTTAAATTTTTTGATTTTTTTTTTTAAATTTAAGGTTCAAATATATTTACAAAAAATATATTTACTTATACTATGTCGTGTATCGATTGTATGTTAAGATATTTTTCGAAGTTCTTTTTTATTGTTATTCCTTTATACTTTTTCATATGCTACTCTACTCCTCTTAAAAAGCTAAACCTGGTGTTAAGCTATTCAACTATTTAAAATTCTCTATTTTGTTTTTATTTTACATCTTAACTTTTTTTTATTAAAATTTAAAATAAAAACCCACTACCCTTCAACACTTCTATAAACTCTTTGAATTCTGAAAATCAAAATCAAAAGCACTTGATAGAATTTTATTTTTTATTTCTTCAAATAGTTAACCGATTTAAATTCTTCGTTTGTTTTTGATTTACAGAATACAGAAGAAGAATTGTGTTTTATTTAAAAAAAATATCGTGAATATAAAATTTCGTTAAATATTGCTTAAATTACAATTTCGAAATTCAAAAATAGCAAACAACATCCTACAAGAAACACTTCAGGACAATAGTTATCAATGGCATCTTAATCCAGAATGCTACAAAATTGGAAATAATTGGTATAATACAACTGGAAAGATCACTCTGTTCAAATTAAGAGCCCTCTGAAGTTAGCAACATGCACTATTTGTCCAATAAAAGTTTTGTATATTTTAGCACCTTAATTTAACTCACCAGAGCTTTTGTATTGGGTAAAATAGATTACGGTTTTATTTATACGGTAATAGCAGTAAGTCGAATTTATCATAATAAAACCTATTTAAAATCAAGCTGCCTGATACTTAGGAACAAGAAGTTAAATGTTATATTCTCTGATAGTTGTTCGTTTTTAAAAACGTTAGCTAACCCATTTAACAATAAATGGAGTACAATAAATAAAATCATATAATAATTTGGATTCCCAGCCATATCGATATTGCCGGTAATGAAAAAGCCGATATTGTCGCAAAATACGCAAGCCTCATTAAATTGAGGCTCTAGCAAAAGTCCATACCATATTAACCCAATCTACCCTTCAACTGTAAGCAAGCAACAGATAGGAACGTCCTCAAGACTAAGCTTAGACACCAATGGCTTTTGAAGCAGCCTCATCCAGCAACAAATGCAATTACAACCTGATAATAGAACACATCTTAATGAAAATCCACTTATTCCTATCACAGACGGAAATTTTTCAGCAACATCTCAATATTAGTTCTAAGGAAACAATTTTCCCACAATATTAGCAAAATATTTGCTATTTAAAGTTTCAATAATCGTTAACAAGGTTTTTGTTCATAACTTAAGACATGCATGGGGATGTTAGCCTTAGGCTGTCTAACTATGGGAAAAATATTGAAATAATTGCATGACGTCAAACTTTTGAAATATTTATTAAAAACGAAAAACGTAAAACTAGCATCAGTTTATGAACTAAAAATTGAAAATGAAGACCATCTTTTTTATAAAATTCTAATTGTTTCTCTTATGAAACTCCAACAGTTGTCTGCTGGCATATGCTAGTGGTCACAAAAACCAAAGAATTTTATATCTTAGTCAAACCGTTTATCATGTTCGTTACCTATATTTATAAGGTTTTCTGGAAAAAAGTTCAAATGGGGATGTAAAAAATGATTTTTGAAGAACATATTTACATCCATCCATTTGAAATTCTTCAGTAAATCAGCAACAATAATAGATTCTTTCCATTTTTGTTTTTTTAGTCCAAAATTTATTATTTGGCTAAAATTGATTATAAAATTATTTACTCTTACGAAATAAAAATATATAAAATGTAAACAAATATTGTTACGTTTTTAACTTTTTAAAGACGTGTATTTATGAGTTCATAGATTGTAGTTAAAATAAAATAAATCTTGTGTTTAGTTTTCAATTAAAATCCTTTATTTAACACAGTTTTGTGCACCACTGCTTGTAACCCTTTTACAAGCAATAACAATTTTCTATTCTTAATTACTCCGTCTGTTTACAACTTTGTAAACAACAACAATTACTCGACAGATCTTCCAACCCGATCGTAGTTAAAGTTAGGTTCTGTCTTTCTTTTTAGTTCTTACATAGCCATGCGAATGTAAACATCCACTTCTTTCAGCTCTTAATATTTGTTGTTGTTTGTTATTATCTGTTACTTGTTTTCTTTGCTGTTAGTTTTTGTTGTTGCCGCTTTATTTTTATTTACTTTATCTCTACTAATGTTTGTTGTTGTCGATTTGGTTATTTGTAAACAGCACATATAGCTGTTCTTGCTGGGGTGTCCAACCTGATTTTTGTAATAATATAAACAAACGCTTTATCATATTCATAAAAAAGACAAACACATTTTGTATGTTTTCTTATTAAGCCGCATTAACTATACACTACATTTTGAGTTTTTATTAAAAATTGCTTATTTTTCTGTTTCAATTTCATACGTCCCAACGCTTTTGAAAAATTGATGTCTTTTTCTTTCGATTCTGCTTTTCTTTCGAATATCAATATTCGATCGAAACCTAACTGAATGCGGAGACGTAATCGAAATGTAAAATACGAGTAATTTTTTGACACAAATACAAAACCAAAAAAAAAAAAACGATTAACTGTCGTCGTCTTACTAAGGCTGTTATAGAATACCAAATCGGTTACGAATGGATAATGATGACGACAACTAAAATTAGGGTGAAAGTAATTTTTTTATGACAACGCTTGACCATCGCAAAAGTTGAAAAAAAAAAATTAAAACGCTCAAACGAAATATCTGGCTGCATCCACCATATTCTTTGACATTGCCACTTCTGACTATTGGATGTTTAGACTGATTCAAGATCATTTGACTGGCCACTACTTTACTGCTTTTGAAGAATCAGAAAATCTGCTTCAAAGTCCAATAGCTTCCACAGACGAGAAGTTTTTCAGAGACGGGATTCGAAAATTGCCTGAGAATTAGAAAAAGATGTAAGATAGACAATAAGGGGTGTTATAGAATCCAAGACAGAATTTTTATTTATCAGAATTAAAAATCAATTCTGATATGAAATCGTGTCATGAAATCGTCTTGATTTTGCCTTATTTCGAACATAAATAAAATCAATATTCGAAACAGCTGTGAAGGTTTTGGTTACATTTGGTTGGCAACGTTTGTATATATACATTTTTTTTTGGTTATGTTTATATTTTGTTGGTTTTGTTTATTTGGTTGCGTATAAATTTTAATTTTATTAACATTCCTAAGTTGCATTTTAATTATTTAGTGATAAATAAATTTTGGTGCAAATTTTCTTTAGCACAGTTATGGTAGAGACTGTACGAACATTGTTATTAATGGATGATGAGTGTTGTAAAATAATATCGATAGATATTTTTTTATTTAATTTATTTATGTATTTTATTTTAACTTAAGTGTAGTACTTGTAATTACTTTAACTTTAAATTGCATGTATCTGTCTTTTACGCCAATAATAAACTGCCTAAAAGAAAAATCAAAACAAACAATGCAAATTTGATAGCTGCCAGCTGATCTGATTATTTCGGACAAAAAACAATAAAAACAGATTCTATTACACTATTTTCTGGTAGCATTTCTGATTCGAACATGTAATCGATAATATTGGACTCTGTGACACCAAAATCATATTTTTGTAGATTTCAATTCTGATTTTCTGTAACGCTTCTGAATATTTTCATAATTTTAATAATCAATGGATCAAATTAATTTGTACACCCAATACGTAAATTATACTTATTTTTGTTGTAAATAAACTGAAGATCTTTAAATAACTCACCGAGTATTTTTTTAATATTCTTACTTTTTAACCTTTTTAAAAAACGTTTATTTATGAGTTCGTAGGTTGCTGTTAAAATAAAATAAGCCCTGTGTTTAGTTTTCAATTAATGAACCTTTATTTTGTGTTCCACTGTAGGTAACCTTTTCACGAACAATAACAATTTCTATTCTTAAATAATTTTTGTTTACTACTTTGTAAACAGCAACAATTACTCGATAGACCTTTGTACCTAAAGATCTTCCAACCCGATCATTGTTACGACTTTGATTCGATCACAACTTTTTCAACAAAAGGTTACTCACACTTTACTCTCTTTACTGAGTTAGCTACAACTAAACTGGACGACTCACTTCACGAGTTTACTCCTCATGAACTCTCTCTCTATTTACACCGAGTTCAAGCCAATAAACTCTAGTCGCTCAGTTTACTTAAACTTGTCACACTAAAGAGTTCACACATAAACTGCTGTCTCCATGGATGTGCTTCTTATATGGCTGAGTAAACAATACTTCGAAAGCTCTCGAAGCTCTCGAACCTCTCGATATTTCAGGTAGATTCCATTTTTTGTCTTTATTTTCTTTTTAGTTTTTATGAAGCCCTGCGAATCTAGGCATATACTTCGTTTGGTTCTTGTTGTTTTGTTGTTGTTTATTATTGTTTATTATTTGTTTATTTATTACTGCATTTCTACTTATGTTTTTGTTGTCGGTTTGGTTATTTATAAAAAACACATATAGTCGTGTTTTGCGGCTTATGTTAATTAATTTTTTAGCAATGTAATAAACGACAGGTGTGCCCAACCTGATTTTCGTAACAATATAATACCCAATAAAACCCGTATGAGTAGCCAAGCGTGGAAAAAACGGTACCTATCCCATTGTTAAAGTATGTATGTTGTTAAGCACATATTTCTACCGATAGCCAGTGAAAGTTTGTTTGTGGAAAAGCACGTATTTGCAGTTATCTTTTATATCTCTACCCCTAACCTGTGACTTGTTCGGTTGCCTTTAACTCTGTACCTGTGGAACCTTAATATCTAATTAATCTAACATATTTCTTAATTTTTTTTACATAAGATTGAATGCTTTTTTTTTACAAAAATTCGATGTACACTTAAGTTTATTTAGCACCGCTCTGACGTCGTAGTCCTTTTTCCACATTTTTGTAAGAGATCAAAGAAAAATTTTGTTTCCTTTTATTAATCCATTGCAAAAACGAACTACGACTCGATAACCACGATAAGGGTCATTAATTTAGCGATGTTTGACAAGCAGTAATAACAGCAAATGTCGGAGGCAGCTCTTAACAAAATCCTTTTAAAAATAAATTGTGTATTAATCTTGATTTTCTTGATCTTCTTTTCAAAACAAATTTTAAAAAATCGATTATTAAGTGAATTTTTAATTATTTATTCGAAAATTTTATATAAATATGTAAACATGTAAGTATCGATTCATTAAAAAAAGCCATGTATATACCTATATATATATACAAGTACATATGTATATGTAAATGACATGTATTTATGTAAAAAATTTTAACATTAAGTTTGGAATAGAGAAAATATACGAAAATACTTAAAAACTAAATTTTAAATTTATAAAAAAATTGAAAGCTCTTTTCCATAAAGCTTAACAAAAGATTTCAGTATGATTGTTTTACAGAAATTAAGTAAAAACACTGTGTAAGCGAGCGAATGCGAATTTGCATTGATTTATGTAACAAAAAAATTTTTTTCTTCTTTTTTTGAAATACATCATAAGAAAGCTTACATGTAAAATATATATAAAAAACTAGAGACTAATATTTACAAAAAGCAAGCGAACAAAAATTAATATTTATTGCAGATAAAAAGTAAAGATATAGATCAGTTCGTGAAAATAAATAACAAAAATGGAATCAATCCCAAAAGAATATTTTAGTTTTTTCTATTTTTTTAAGTATAAAATAACGAGTGTGCGTTAAACACTTATGGCGGTTTTTCATTTTTTTCATATTTAAATATCACAAAAGCACCATTTTCTTTTATTTCAAATATCAAGATATCAACTATCAACTCTACAACTCTACAAAAAGTCGGTAGAAGAAAACGAAGCAGCAGAAGCTGTTGATGACGTCGTTGATGCTGTAGATGTAGTCGAGGCAGAACGATGTGCTGATGAAGTTGCTGCTCGTGATGGTACTAATGAACAATTCGAAGGAGGAGAAGGTGGCACTACGCATATAGCCGAATCATCTGTTAAACTGTTATTGGGTGTAGTTGAACGTTCACAGGTGGCACCTATCTCTGAGATAGGCACAGAAGCATTAACAAATTCATCACATACTAAAGCATTATGTTTAAATGTTTGTGGTGTTGGCGGCACCACCAATATATTCACTGACATTAGTAAAGGATGTACTAGTTTCGAATCCATGACCATTAAAGTAATTTCTGCGTTTTTCTCTAAACACAAAGACGTTATCTCGGATTTTTGGGTAAATACCGGTTGACGTTGGGAGTTGATGGAAGTAACAGAGGCCCTGAAAGTGAATAAATATAACATTATTTTTTTAAGTTTTTTTTTTTTTTTTTGCTAAGAAACGAAAAATAAAAGTTCGAAAATGCTATAGAAAGCACAAAAATTCGAAATATTTATCTTTTTTATTGAGTGAACATATAAAAAATGCGGTATTTACAACAGATTGCGTATCTTTTATACCTGGTTTGTGTTTCTAATACTTTATTGGGCATTTTGGGTTAAGCATTTGTCATTTAGTCATTGAATAAAATAGTGTTAAGAATAGTTTTTTTGCGAGAAGTTTAGCTTATTTGTAGGAAGTTTAATTTTCCTTATATAGGGTGGGCAATTTAAAAATTTAAAATAAAAAATGCAATAAAACAAAAACGGTTTGAAATTGGCCAAATTTATGTTTTTGTTGTGAAGTACAATTGTCCCGGTTAGAAATGAAATATAATTTCATTCATATGGCTGCCGCGGCTGGCCTCACAGTACCACAATAGTTTGGACCAATTTTGGTAACTTTTTCCAGTGTATAGGGTCGTATCTCGGCAATGGCATCACGAATGTTGGCCTTCAAATGCTCAATTGTCTCTGCTTTGTCGGCATAACAATTGTCTTTAACGGTACCCCACAGAAAATAATCCAACGCCATTAAATCACAGCTTCTTAACGGCCAACTGACATAACCATTTCGGCTAATTAAACGACCATCAAACGTTTGACGCAATGAATCGATTGTGACATGAGATGTATGGCAAGTTCCATCATCCTGTTGAAACCAAACATCGTTCACATCAATACTATAAAGAGCGGGCACAAAAAATGAGTTATCACGGTGCGATAGGTGTTTCCATTGAACGTAATGGTTGGGAAATATGAAATATGGGCCAATTATGATGCCTACGCTCTACAAGCCGTACCAAACAGTCACTCGTATTGGGTGCATTGGCTTCTGTAAGACCACGTCTGGATTTTCTGAGCCACAGATACGACAATTTTGCTTATTAACGTAGCCACCAAGATGAAAATGAGCTTCATCCGAAAAGCTGATTTTAAATGATGATAAATTTTTAATAAATCACAACATTGCTCAAGCGTAAATCGAATCATTTCTTTCAGTGGAGATAATATACTGAATTTTGAGACAGAATAGAATGACATAAGTAACGCCAGATTCGAAATAACCGCTAGTTCAAATTTAAACTTTTAAATTGTCCACCCTATAAAATTCGACTATAAGATTATTCTGCTTTCAAAGTGGCAGAGTTGGTTTGTGAGATTCTACAGTCAAGTAAATTCGAAAATAACAATTTGTAGACATTAATTCTGTGGCTTGGGGCAAAAAGGGCCAATTTTAAAATTTTGCTGTTTTAAGTTAGTCGTTACAATAGGTTTCTTTTCTTACTTTATTTTATTTTGTTAAAACAGCTAGTGCCTAATTTAACCCAGAACAGCTTTATCAGGGTTTTACTAGTAAATGTTACTATGAACTCATATGAAAAATAAAAACTTTAAACTCAATTTTTCCAAAAGTAAATATTTTGTGATTCACTCTTTTAGCACCAAGCTACAGAATTAATCAAGATTGATGTGAAACTCAAGAAGAACTTGCATATTTATTTGTAGCAACGCAAGTAGGAATTTCAAACTGTTTGCAAGTAGCAGATGGTTGGTTGGCTGGTTTGAGTAGTGGTCCAAAAAAGTCCAATTAGCATCTCAACGCCGTTTTGTTGTCACATCCTAACTAACAATTAGTTAAAATGGTTGTTTACTCTTTAATTATATCCAGTCCGTGCGGTCGAGATTTCATAAATCGGTTAATGTCCAAGCCAGACAGCTCCTCGATTATGTTTGTTTGTTTGTGTCTTGTATATAATACATAAATTTTAAAAATTCCAACTAAGCGGTGCCACGCCCATACATAGTAAATATTTATTTGACTATATCTTGAAAATGATAACAGAAAGAATATTCAAATTTAGCCCAAATAAATTTTTAGTCAATACAAATTATACAAAAAATGGGCGGAATTGGACAAGTAGGCATGGTACCTTCCATACAAAATATTGATTTTTGTATATTTTGAGAACGGTGAAAATGTAAATATCAGAGTTTGGTCTAAATGTTTTCATAGTCAATACAAATCTCGGAATGGAATAAGTGAGCGTGACATTACCCAAACATAGCAAATAATAATTTTTGTATATCTTGAGAACTTTGAATTAGAAGTTTCTTAATTTAGTACAAACTACGTCGTGAACAAAACATACCATCAGTCGATAACTTGACGAGATTGATAAGCGGACGTGGCACCTTCCATTCATACTAAATATGGCATTTTTTATATGTGTGGAGAACAACAGCGGTAGCCAAAATAATGTGTGATTGTTTGAAAACTGTACATCGCTAAAAAGCAGATCATACAATGTCATTCTGGAAGAAACTATAGGATATTTTAAATGTTAGGATTTAAACCAAATGTTGAAAAGTGGAAATGGATAACAAATAATAATTAAGATAGTAATTAAGATAATAATTGAGATAGCGGTAGCGAAAGCGAGGCCGGATAATAGCTAATACTCTATAAAGTTGAGTTTCTTCAAAGACGTATTTTGGCCAAAGCGAGGTGCTAAACCTGTGGTTCATCTGGCAAATCCACATTCGGCCAGCGGTTCGATAGTATTCTATAAAAATTATTATCTTGACCACGATATTTGGAGACAAGCCCAATTCCACTAAAATAATGTCCATGGCGGATCCTTGCTTCGCAAGTTCGCAAACTAAGTCATTGCCTTCAATATTCCGGTGACCCAGCACCCAGATTAAGAACACGTTATGGTTTGCGCTTAAGTAAGACTCTTTCTGCTCTTCCCCACTAGTAGCCACAACAGAATCCGTAACCGCAGTTTAGCAATATTGCACTTAAACCTGAAATACGTACTAACTAGCCTACAGGATTCGCTATCATCAGAACTTTCGCCTAAAAAACACTGAAAATATCGGGAAGTATGAGAGTAGACCACAGTCATTTTAAAACCATTCTTGCAGACCGTAGTATCAAAATTTCTTAACAAATGGAATGAACGTCACAAAAATAAGTAATTTTTGTAATGATTCATTGCTGGCAATAAAAAATGGAAACTTTACAACAACACAGTCATTCCGCTTAATCAATATCAAAATCGAAAAAAAACATGGCACAAAGAAAATACTCTAAAGGGTTCCATCTACTATGAGCTGCCGGAATCCGGGCATACAATCAAAGTAGCCTTGTACCAAATATTATTGCTTCGTTTCAGGCCAAAAAATTTCAGAAATATGCGAGCTTGAATGAAGCTGTAATGTTTTATCATAGTGGTATGTTTTATCATAGCTTTGTCCCAGTCACATTATAGTCCACTACTTGCAACAATCGATACAGAACACTTTTATTGAAAAATTCATCACTCAGAACTGGGTACCTGGTATTGGTTGGGATTGTTTGTTGCCCGAAAGATATAAAACGGTCTTAGGTATCCATGATCAATTTTTCACAATAAACGCAAAATACTTGCACAAAAATCCCGAATTTTCAAGCTGTACACCCAATAAATTAGTGAATAAAACACAATGAATTACATTCTTCCTTAAATTTAGAATCAAATAGAGTTCTTACCTTATCATAAATTGCCTTTTCGTTTGTAAACTTAATAGCCTTTCGTGCTCATTACGATGATGTCTTCGTATACTAAGTACTCTTGAGTCTGCTATAAGTATTAGATCTAAGCCAAAATTAAAACCGGTCCAACGCCATTTCTGATAACCTGGTTCAAGTAGTATACGACCACAGCGCATACAATTTTCATAGAATACTTCTGGTTCAAGATTTTGAGGACTAAAAGAGAAATTAAAATAAGTCTTATTAATCACTAATTCGTTAATATATTAAATATATCTCCTGTAAGCTTGGAACTAAACAGAATTTCACTTTCACATCCTATTTCGAACACAATATTTCAAATAAAATCTAAGCAATAACTAAATTAAACAAGAAACTGTTCAGCACTAATAAAAGTTTAATTTAATACGAGGTTTGTTAAAAAATAAGTTCACTTTTGAAATGTTTTTTCCAATCCGCCAAACACTTATGATTAAAACCGCTTTTGGTATAGCTTTAAGCTCTTTTTGCAATACAGTCTTTTTTTTCGGTACCATAGCAAATATCTTAACTTTATGAGAATAGAAAAAAGCTTAAGGTAGGATGCAATCTAGTGAATTAAGGTATTGCTTTTTAGGTGAATACTATTTAGAGATTATTCTCGTCGTTGTTGTAGTAAAGTCGAAGAGGAATTGATAATCTTCTATATACTAGGCAGATGTCTTGCATTGAGAGGAAAACATGGTCTCAGGTTCCTGGGCTCAGTGTCCTTCAGTGACTTTTCTAAGATCTCGATCGATTGATTCCGGTATATGAAACCTTGTTTTCGCTATATGTCTGTGATTTAGGATGTTTTCAAATTTTACCTTTTTCTAGCATATGATTCTCATTTGCACTTCGCATTTTTTTACTTTTTTGGTTACATTGTCTTCCTTTTCGAAAGTCTCTTTGTCATGCTTTAAAACTTTTACTCTTCCTATTTTTTTGAATTTATTTTTTGGTATCACAACAGTGATCACATCAATGGTAAACAGTTATATTATCGGGATGCAAAAACCAAGAATTGTACTTTTAAATTTCGTATTGCTTATAGCAAACGGCACATTACTTTCTTATTAACCACATACAGCCTTAAGGTAAGATCTCTGCCGCACTTCGTCATCTTTAACCGAATATGATGCACTTTTTCCATTCATGGCTCTTGGCGTTAAACTCAATATTGTTTTATCATTTTACAGTTCTCAGGCAATGCGTTCATACGATGATGCTGTACCCCACCCATTTTTGCCTTTTTTGAAGAACTTTAGTCGCTTCAAAGTATTTTATGTTTTTTCTCCATGTACGGCTGGTGTTCTATTTCTTCGATTTCTCGATGGATTCTATTTTACGGTTGCCTTTGCTTTGTCCTTATCGGCGTTTTTACAGGGTATACCCGCATGACTTACCTCAACTTTCTTCAGATAATTTTCTTTGCTATTGTAACTTGATGAGCCCATTATTATGGGAAATATCTAATAATTCCGTCTAGCCAGTAAAGAAACCTTTAAAAATACGGTTGATAAATGTCTGGTGCGAGTTAGCATTCTTAACTACTGCGTTTCACAATTGGCGGTCATAAAAAACGTATTTTACAGTTAACGATGCTAATTTTGGTGTTGGCACAAATGTATGGAGAAGATCGGCTTATGAAATTTTAGCACTCGATTGGATTGAAACTTCAGTACTGCTGAGATTGCAAAAGAACAAAACTACCTCTAAATTTTGGTTTCTAATATAAATGTTCGCAGTATATTTCTTTTTTTGGCATTAATTGTTTACAAACCGGCCCTGAATGCCCCTGTACAGAATCAAATTTTCCCTGAATGCTGCAATGTCTAGAAGCTATAAAAGAGATATCGTGGACGTAGTTGAGGTCTTACAACTTTATGTTAGGTTTTCAGAAAATGGTCATTGGTTCATTATGACACACACTCAACGCCAACTTTAAACAGCGCAATGGTAAGTGGACGATAAATCCTTGTTCATCTCCGGCTTTATTAGAGATTTTGCTTGGCAGGTGCTCCTATTATGTAGGTTATGACAGCTTGTGTTTGTAAACAACGATTTAATATTTTCGTAGAATTGCCTCTGTATGCAAATATGTTGCAAATCACATATAAATACAATCATTGATTCGATTGGCTGTTTTTTTATCCCTGTAAAACGTTAATAGACAGAATTGTTATTGTTTGTTGTTTAGGTCTGAATTAAAAGCTGCAGGGGGACGTTTATTAATAATATAGCCTATAACTGGTGACATATTGCCGAGCGTTATTCCATTCTAATGTTTGCACTGCATTATGTTACCTTCCGGAGAGATTTGATTTTGCTATTAAGCAAGACTAGTGATCCAACTGGTCATAAACAGCTGTTAAAATGGCACTCTATTCCGATGTTTACTTTAAATTTGTTGCAAGTTCGACAGCAGAAAGTCATCAACCTTTTTTAACGAATTCTACAAAAAAATATGCTTTACGAGTATACTTGAAATGATGCAAAATTCGAATTCACTTCCTGACAATTAAGGTTTTAAAATGCTTATATTCGAAAAATAAAAGAAAACAAAAAACTATTTAAGGGAAAACAAAATATTTCTATTTATTCATTGGATCTTAAACAACAATAAGAACAATAATTTTCAAGAATTATTTAAACATAACCTCAAAAAAGCAACACTTCTATAATCTAAGGCAGTAAAGTTTTTAAAATATGTAGTCTTTAAAATCTTTGGCTTTAATTGAATCAACAAAGTATACAAAATATTGTTTTTTCTTATTTCTCAAAATACTCACCCCTCTTCTGCCAATTGATCCACTTTAAGTATAAAATTCCAATGATTTAAAACATGTTGATGAAGCCATTCTTTGGGTATTATATTATCATTAAGTACATTCTTTAAATCCATGTGATGATTGGTTAAATATTGGGTGCGTAAAGCCAGAAAAGGTTTTAAATATTGTTGACCTTCGGGTGTGGCGAGAAATGAACGTTTCTCCTTACGTGTTGTAAAGTATTGTTGTATAACATCACCTGTTGCGGAGGGAGTATTGCTTTCTGATTGTGAATTAGAGCAGGTGGATGATGGCACAGATGATGATCCAGCTGAAGCAGGTGACGACTGCTCCATTTGTGTTGAGTTATTATTACTCGTTTCCAATTGCTGTTGTTGCTGTTGATACTGTAATTGCATATCTTGTTGATGTTGTGGATTTTCTGGATCGTAGTTGCGATTTAAACGTAAATAAATCCATGTGCGCAGTAGTGTGTATAAAGAAAATTCTGTTTGCATAACATACAGATCGGGACTAGAAATTAATGCAGTCATTAGATCTATACTAATTTGTCTCAATAAATTTGGATATTTTGTGTAAATGCATAAGAGATTTATTTCCAACCACATCGATGTGGATTTTTTAACATTTTGACAACCATACTGGCAGGCAGCTTCATAATAATTAATAACTGTTTCAGCATTTATCGTTTCAATCATAACTTCGGTACACTTATCAATAATGCTCTCCATGTGGAATAATGTGGCAGTGGCTAGTACGGATATAACACCTTTTGGATCGATTTCAATCTCATCTGAGTACATAGAACCAAAAACGGCATCCAATGCTGAAAAAAATAAAGGGAGAAAAATTGTGAATTACTAGTTAAAAAGCGGAAATAAATTATTGAACTATTGACCAAATTGGTAGGTATATTAGTTGTGTACTGATATGAAATCAAGTTTAATTTATATGGTGCGGGTGGTAAAAAGTATGTCAAACGTCTACCAAACTATGAACATAACCCTCGCTTAACTTAAATGAATTTTGCGTAGGATTTGTAAGTAGTCATGTCAGTATACAAAAATTTTTAACACCTAAACAGCGGCCACCTCTATACCTACTAATTCACTTCATTTAATAATGGAAAAAAAATTAACTGTGGTTTCACGTGTTTAATAAAGCGAATTCAATCTCCCTGCAGACAATTTCATCTAAAGAAATCTCCCTGAACTTCCAGCTTACCTTTGGCGATGATGACAAACACGAATAATGACACGAATGAAACGATTGATCAGGAGAAAACGCCGCCTACTGGGAAAATATTACAACTACACACAATAATATGGAGGCGAGATACAGTAGATTAATCACCTATGTACTTAGCTTGATTTTCAACTTGATTACTGAAACTGAAACAAAGTAATGGATGCTTTGTGAAAAGCCAATATGTTTCCTAGAGGAGTGACGGAGAAAAAAAAGAAAAAAGAATAATTTAATAATAATTTTGAAGCCAAATACGTCAAACCAAGTCATTTTTTAATCAGAAGAGAGACATTAAAAAAATATAGAAAATAGAGGTCTGGAATTATATTCCGGTTGTCTTTCATTCTATGTTCCTTTTAAATAAGCCGCTACATGTCTGCAGCTCTTAGAGTGTGTCCAGAGTTTACGTGTGCATTAAACGAATTCATCCACTAGCAGCGACAACCATCGATTTTAATGCTACACTATGTAGGTGTAGTACCCACCCTTATCTCAGGGATTGAGAACATATCCTTTACTGTATTACTAAATTGGTATCATTGAAGTCACTTCACATCGAGTCAAGGGCCTCCCCCTACGATTACAGTCAAAATATTCCAGTCACAACATGTACATCTAGTAGAGATGCAGAATGAAGTCTCTGTTCAGGCCTCGAAGATACGTTTATATTTTTAACGAACACCAAGTAGCTCCAAGTAATTCTGAAAGATGTATAGCAGATATTTCCTTGATAGTTTATCCAATATCTAAGTATTAGCATCTATATAGGTCCTTGTGGCTTTCAGTGCCTGTGGTTCTAGAGTTTGAGTTTCTGATAAGATAGATACATTTTCTTTTCTTTCTTTTCGGACACAAAGTTGCTCCAGAGTAGCACAAAGTAATATATAAGATTGCTCACCGAGAGTATAGCCTTTCCAAAGACAATGGACACCTACTCATAGTTGACAACCCTATAATCAAAATAAATATAAGGCATTAGCTTCCTCTTCAGCATCGATATTTCTGATTGGTTGGTCCTTATATACGACTTTTTGAGCTTAAGGTTATTATAAGAGATCCACGATCGAAGTAGAAAATATTGTTTTTTGTGGTTCTTATACAGCGTGGTTTACAAACGTGCGTAAATTACTTTTGATGACATCTCTACCCTTAAGTTCATGCAGCAATACAATTTCTTGTTTTTGGATAAATTTAAGTGCTTTCAAAGGAGGAATATGTTGCTCAATGTATTCCAAATGTCTTTGCAGGTATTTCTTAGGAGTCTTATTAAGCAGAGACTACAATCTCTTTTGGCACGTAACTCCACATACATATTTAAATCGCTACAACAGAGAAAAAAATCCTAGTGATAGTACTTCAATGACACTTACATATCATCCGAAATCAAAGCGTCAAGCTTTTTCTATACGTCAAGAATTAATATGCCCATACAGAGTTTGTGAGACAAACGCAAATAGAGCGGCATCGACGATTTAAAAATCTGATTTTAAAGTTAGTTGTAAAAAACTGAATTTTTTTCTTATTAAAAAGTAATGATTCTTTGACTACTTTCAAGACAAAGTAGTGATTTTGTGTCTATTTCTTATTTCTATTTGATGGGTTTTAATAAATAAGACGCTACGCGTGCTACAACGTTACACTTAACTGACATATTTTGGTTGATTTTCCTCTAATTATTTGAAATATCTTGTAAGAGAGCTACTTACCGTCCAATGTAATTCTATCATCTAAAATTTTGATATGAACGAAATCTTGACAGGCTTCCTTCCATGAACCATTAAACATGCTATAGAAATATGGACTCTGTGATAGATAGACTTTATGTAAATTCCATACTTTTCCCAAAGCCATAATGGCTATATCGGAATTTTTTTGTTCCATAAACAGAGCCTGATAAATATACTGTGTGGTGGTCAAGAGTTTCTTTCTGAAAAATAAAAATAAATATTAAATTAAAATCACATTTAAATTATTATTTAATATGGAAAATATAAATTACTTTTTGGGTGATTGTGCTTCATGGCTGATCTGATCGCTACTGGGATGACAGGAATCAATGCTATGTTTACGCTTGCGACGACCACCTAATATATTGGCTACACTATTTACGGGCTCCGCTAGCTTAACGACCAACTGCCCCATGTTGTGTTACAAGTCGTTGAAAGGACTGATTACCGTTAATTGTTTATGATTTTTAACTAAATGCTTTTTAACTAAACACGGGCTCTTTTCTTTGTTTTTGTTTCTTAAGATAAATTCGATACGGTTTTTTATTGTTTTTAGTTAAGCCTGTAAAGAGAAAGAAAGAAAAACAGTTAACATTTTAGAGAATTGTATATAAACAATATATGTATGTTATATTGAGTGTATAATATAAAATAGTTTTAAAACAATTGTTAGTTTCTTATCTTATCAGTTAAAAGTTGTATTATTTCTCTCTAACTGCAAGGGAAAGATTTAAAAATAAAACACTAACAAATTAATAAAGTACCCACATAAAGTATTGGATCTAAGTAATCATACAAAAAAAGTATGAGGTGGCCAGATAAGACCGATTGCAAAATAATTATAAATGAAGAAACAGTTCGAAATTATAATTTATGGCATTACAACTTTATATGGATTACATCTTGAAAAACCGTGATTTACAACAGGTGGCATATCAGTTACTCATGGTTTGTGTTTTAGATAACTTTCATATCTTTAATGCGAGAAAGATATATGACAATGCAATTTGGACACGTAAGGCAAAGATAGCTAGGATCAGTCCCAAAAAGTTTTATTATAATGAATTGCAAGAAGGACTCTACGAAGTTTGTCCCCAAACTCAAACGTATATACCATACTTACAAACTTATGCAGACATGCCAAGTGGAACAAGAGGGTCTTCTCTGAACGACAGATGCGTTAATAAGAAAAGTTGCTCACACCATAAATTCTAATGGCTATGGCACTGTGACCTAGAAAGACCTACTGTGACAACCACTCCAGGGTTTGACTCGCTAGTCCCCTAGCTGTAAGGGTGGTAATCACGCAGAAAAAGCCAATTTAATCCTCCATTAAGTCAACATTCATAGATGGTATGGAAACACCAATGGGAACAGTCTCCAGAAGAATATTCTCAACTTTACATGTGAAGACCACAATATACACTATGGGTAGTCGACGAATCTATTTATCCTCAATGCAGGGCTCCATAAACGTTCGTGTCGGAAATTTTGCTAAAGCAATATAGTTACAGAGAATATGCTCCGTCGTCTCCTCCTTTTTCCTACACAGATATCAGAGTGAGATTTAAGGGGTGATACTTAGATAGTATAGCCAATAAGGGTTTGACTCGCTTCCTCTTGGTTATCATGTTCATGCTGAGCAATTGGCTATTATAGGTAATATGACGAGCGAAGTTCATGTTCCAGCTCATCGATTTTCCTCCTGGCCGTGGACCAGAACCTCCTAAAACTAGTAAACTAGTCCCGCCTTGCCAGTTCGTTAGCAGTTTCTTTTTCCATAACACCAATGTGTCCAAGGACCCGCCAAAGTGCCGTTTGCCATCAGTGCCGCTTGACTATCAGAATATACATTAATAGAAGCGTCCCTCATTTCACGATGTCTTACCTACCATACCACAACAGCAAACTCAAGTACTTGTAAAATCATGAGAAACTAACCAAGCAGGAACTTAAAAATTATTGCAAGCAGCAGGATTTATTCAAAAACAAGGAAATCGGGTACCACACGCGAGTTAAAATTGAGAAACGTTCAAAGATGAGCAGCTTGAACATCATGGAAAGAAATTTTTGCTTGAATTCGTTACCGGCAATGAAAAATGGCAAGCCGAAATGCAACAAATTAAAGCAAGCGCTCATTAACCTTAGTGCCAAGATAATGCTCTATATTCGGTGGGACAAAAAAGTCTCATCTATTGTCACCTGCTAAAAGCGGGCCAGACTATAACGGCGGACCTTTACTGAACATATTTGATTCGTTTAAAGCGAGCACTGGCCGAAAAACTTTTTCAAAATATGTGGTCAAATATTGTTTCCAATACCCCTCTTGCGAGCACAAAGCATTGCCTTATTTCAGTTTCATTAATCTTGTTTTTTTTTCAACGCAACGGATTGGGCTACTGTAGCAGGCGCTAGGGTTATGAGGCTGCCGTCTATCGTTGCGTACAAACAACTTTCCTGCTTTTTCCTATTTTTTTTATCGAAAAGATAGTGTTGCCTGACGTTTTCTTATGATGTTTAGTAGTTGATGTTATCTCTTGGATGAATCCTTTAGAAGGGGTTGAGTATCTTAATTATTTAAAATTCAAAGTAATGATAAAAATTTTACCTCTCGAACCTCGGCTGCTTGGTGTTGTATACAAGCACTTTAACTACTACACCAGAAAATTACGTCTTGATATGAAGCCGAAATGACAACACCAGTTAAAAACTATTTGGAAAATAGTAATTTGCCAATTGCTTAGATCGATACAGTATTCTTACTGGATTACACTTCACTTCAGAACATCCGGGTATATCCAAAATTAGCTTGATAGGTTCTTGGTTTCAAAACGTGATTAGTTCTTTTAGCATGGAAGATAGAAATGTGGAAGATAGTTAAAGCAAACAATAACAAATGGCAAAGTTAGATTCAATTGGCCACCGTACGCGGCTTACTTGGGTACTAAAGCAGGTCCCGTTGTAAAGTGTCTAATTATTGTATAAAGAAGCTTGAAACGCTGCGAAGCGTGATATAGGAAGATTTAAGCATTCCTAATCCGTTGTCTTTGCAAGATCCTTAGTATATTATGGCCAAGGACTATAACCAACCATATGCCTGACCTATTCCTTTGCCAGGGACAACAAAGAAAGTTGACGTAATTGGCGCTGATATGGACGTACCCTTAGAAGGCCATCCAACAATATTATTAGAATTGCTTTAGACTAGAAACCGGAAGGAAACAGAAGAAGTGGCCATCCTGTGCTCACACATAGAACAGACAGATAGGCTTTACGCTCTTGTAGAAACGACGGGAAATTATTTTCATTATAATTATCGTACCAAAATAGTCTACACAGCTCCAGTACAGCCTCTTTTAGCCAACCAATCACTTTAAAGAAACCATGGATTTCGTCTGAATCGCACGTAGCCCAACCGTTCTTGTAATAGATTCTTTCCTGAACAAGAATTTAAAGCTAAAAGTTCCGCTTTTGTAATAATCATTATACCCAACCTTCGTGCATGTCTACAAGAGGCCAATAATGGCTAATGCTCCAAACAAATTTATATTGTAATATTTCACAATAAATGCCCAACAAATATTTTCTTTTGAGTCCAGCACTCAGAGGATGACCATGGGAAAATAGGTTGCGTTTAGGAGGATAGAGGAAGTAGTGTTTATTAACGTTTTGATTTAAATTTATTTATGTCGTAATTGACATGGCAAACTTTCGGCGGAAGATCGTTCCGCAGATGAAAGGTTCGGCAAAAAGCATTCTATCTATAATGCGTTATGCGATTCATTGGAAAATCAACTACAAAGGGATGCGATGTACGTGAATATATGTGGTTATTTGGAATTTATTCTCTTATTTAGTCAGAGCACATTCCGTTATAGTACCGATAGAAAAATGAGACACACGCCACATTGCGAGAATACTCTGATGAATCAGGTTGTATAAAGGTCTTGTAAATATTGAGAAGGCCAGTGTGAAGTATACCGTTTCATGAAACCGACGAACTTAAGGGCTTTCTTCGACACCTGAAAAATGTCATCGGTCCACTGAAGGTCAAAGTGATCGGACCACCCAGCGTCAAAGTGAATTCTCATGCCGAAGAGCATCAGACTCCTGAATATCTTCATTACCAATTATCACGGATGACACCATACCATCATGTCTGTCTGTCAGAAACAACATTGTATCTTGCGTGCATTTAAATCGATGCTATTGGCCCGACCCCACTCGGAGATTTTCGCCAAGTCACTTGTGAGTGTGTCATTAATATTCCGTCTTTTCGCTCCAATCTCCAAACGGCTCGGCCTACGATCTAAATAATATGAATGACAAATTTTGCTGTCATTTGCGAAAGAGTAGATAGAATTGGAATTGAGAAGAAGAAAGACATTAAGAAATATTATAAATATGGTAGAGTGGAAGAAAGCACATAAGCTCGCGGTTTCCCTAAATTTATGCTAAACTCGGATGAAAACCCATCTATAACCACTCTTATAGAGCGATCTCTGAAAAAGCTCGATATAAATCAAGGGCAGTGACTACCGACAGCAAAATCAATAAGTTTCGACAATGAATGGATTTGTTTTATCTCACGAAAAGCACCGCCAACAAATCGCCAGTAGAACGGTCCTTCCGAAAGCCTTACTGACGATCGCTTAGCAAATCCTTAATTATACTCGCCATAATCTTGGAGAGTGCCAAACAAACTGCTTTTGGGTGGTAGTTTTCAGGGTTGGTAGTCTTACCATTTTTAGTGATTGACGTTGGATGGAAAAATAGCACAATAAAAAGGTTGGCTAATGAACGCACAATCGTCGAAGAGCACTGCTTCAGGACTAGTGCTGGGTAGTATGTCATCCGGCCCAAAAGACTTGTTAACGTTGATATTTAAAGGAACCCATTTTATAAAAATCACGCATTATTACTCGTATGTTATACACTTAATAATAAAGATAAGAGCCTTAGTAAATTATATCAAAAGTAAAAAGTAAAAGATCAATTCGTTTTACATGTTACTCTCTATGAACACAATTCTGTCTGTAATAGTACAGAGTACAGTAGGCAATACACGATAACTACGTGATCCATTGTGATGATGTCATTTTACAACTAAATTCTACTTTTGTTAAATTGTTTTAAACAAAACAAAAAAAAAACAAGAAAACGAAAATAATTATAAGATAAATAATGAATAAATGAGTTTAAATAAATATTATTGAATTAAACATTGTATTTTAATATACATACAGTACGCGACAAAACATAAGCACAAGGTTGTACTTACTTATCATATATCTGCATAACTTAAAAAAGCTCATTCGAATTTTAATTTGATTTATTAATTTATAACGATAATATATTCCTTTTACTATGAAAAGACAAAAAAAACTAATTTGTAACAGTAAAAATTTATATTAAAGGTACAAAACCGCTATTTTGCATGCGCCAAAACAATAGCACCCACTACAAAAATCGTTCAATAACAAAAACGATAATTTCAACATTAGAGGAATAATTAGAAAAAAACTTGAAGGTCTTTATAATCGGGCAGAATCTATCAAACTCTGTCCCTAGCCAACAATATTTTGCAATACTCTACAAAAATGGCTAACAGTAATTAGCAATTAGAAGAAAAATTAATTAATGATTATAATAAAGATCAGTGAGATCAATCACAATAAAATTTGGATTTCAACACAGTATTATTTATCGTATTATAAGCCGTTTCCGTTCATAAGTCTCACTGACGACCATACACAGAGGTGGTTGACCTCTGAAAACCAGCATACACAACGACCAGGCGATACTACGTTTAATAAAAAGGTATGTCTTTATATCAGGAAGGTCTATTTCAAATCAATTGAAATAAAATGTATTGATTAGATGCATCCAAACACGATCTGTAGACGGCGAATTAGTATCATGTCGAAGTGCAGAAAAACCATTTACTATTACCAAAAACAGATTGGTCAGAATTGAATTTACAATAGAGCAAGTAAACTTTTAATGGAAGACCGTACTCTTCTTCGATGAATCTAAGTTTAATGTGTTTAATGGATTTAGCTTGTTAACCTGAATAAATAAAAAGGACAATGTCTTAATTCGCGGTATACCAAAGACACGGTAAAACCTTAAGAAGGAAGTGTTTTAGTTTGGGAATGCATTTCGTCTACAAGAATATCCTGGAATACATACTGATACCACATGCAGAGGGGAAAATAACACTTGATTAAAGAGTGCTTTGTATGCAAACAAATCAACGTTTTGAAACATCTACCGATGTTTCCCCAGATAATCTATGGGATATTGTAGATATCAAAATAAACCGCGGTAATTGCAGAAATAAGGGCGAACTTAATTGTCAAGTGGAAATTGCATTGAAAGAAACTTCTGGTGAAACATTATCGAATCTATTTGAGTTCGTAACATGAATATTAGTAACTAAATATAAAAACAACTAAATACTAGTAAAATTCATATTTTAAGTGAACGCGCTTATGTTTTGTCGCATTCAAAAACTTTGTCCAACGTACAAAATTATTTTTCTAAGTAAAATAGGAATTTTTTCTTCTTACTTTTTAGTGAATTCAGATGATTAACTTTATAAATAAATAAATTAGTTTAAAATCCAAAAGTGTTTACTTTGTTATTTATTGAAACATTTTGTATTAACCAAGTTCGTGCATATGTTTTGTCGCTCACTGTATGTACATTCATATCGCACACTAAATCATGAAGAGACACAACTCGAAATTTAACAATATCGCTGCTTTTCCATAAATCAATTCACAGATCAAATCTCTATCGACCACGAAATTTTCATTTGCATCTCTATCTCCCTTAGATGAGATAATATTGTTACGTCAGTTTTTATGTTACTTGTGTCGCTTATATGATTTTCAACTAAAGTGTACTATTTTTAGTTGTGAGAGTGAAATTATGAGTAATTCAGTAGTTTTCTTTCACATAAATAGTATTATAGTATTTCGAGTTGTGACACTATTAATGAATAAGTTAATAAAAACATATTGCCCGTTAAAGAGTCACAATTTGATATAATACCTACTACTCAATGGAAAAACTTAAACTAAGTTTTCAACTAAACACTCACAATTCGAAATTACCCCCTTTTTTAAAAATTATTGCACAAAATTAAAAAAAATAAATCAACTATCTTCTAAGACGATGTACTTCAATATGAAACTCAATTTGATTATAAAGGGTGTTTTTTATAGAGGCATAGAACTTTAAGTTGTAATAAAACAACGATGGATTATTCAATTGACATGCCGAAAGATAATATTGTGGCATTACATTTTAAATATGATTTCTGGCATATGACCGCCACGGCTGGCGCGGATGTAGTCCAATCTAGACGTCCAATATTCGATGACTTTTTGAAACATTTGTGGCTGTATATCGGCAATAACACGGCGAATGTTGTCTTCCAAATGGTCAAGCGTTTGTGACTTTACCGAATAGACGAATGACTTTACATAGCCCCACAGAAAGTAGTCTAGCGGTGTTAAATCACAAGATCTTGGAGGCCAATTCATAGATCCAAACGTGAAATAAGGCGGTCACCAAACGTGTCTTTCAATAAATCTATTGTGGCACGAGCTGTGTGACATGTTGCGCCGCCTTGTTGAAACCACATCTCCTGGACATCATGGTTATTCAATTCAGAAATGAAAAAGTTTGTAATCATGACTCTATACCGATCACCATTGACTGTAACGTTCTGGGCACCATCGTTTTTGAAAAAGTACGGACCAGTGATTCCACCAGCCCATAAAGCAGACCAAACAGTCAATTTTTCTGGATGTAACGGTGTTTCCACATACACTTGAGGATTAGCTTCACTCCTAATGCGGCAGTTTTGTTTGTTGACGTAGCCATTCAACCAGAAGTGCGCTTCATCGCTAAACAAAATTCACTTATGAAAATAGGGAACAACGGTAATCTTGTTTTGGGCCCATTCGACGAATCTACGCCTTAGTTGATGATCGTTTGGCTTCAATTCTTGCACGAGTTGGATTTTGTAAGCACGCAAACCAAGATCCTTCCGCAAAATCTTCCATAAAGTGGATGGACACAGATCCAATTCCTGTGCTCGATAGCGGATGAACTCATTCGGTTCTTCCTCAATACTACGCTCTACAGCAGCAATAGCTTCTTCTGTACTCACCGTACAGCGTCTCTGGGGATGCGAGTTATCAATAAGAGTAAACGTGGTGCGAAAACGTTCAATGGTTAATCGAATTAACTACTCTGATGGACGATTTTGTCGACGATAAAATGGACGTAGTGCGCGATACGTTTTCCGCACAGAACCATTATTTTCGAAATAAAATTGCACTATTTGCAGGCGTTGTTCAGGCGTGAGTTTATTCATGATAAATTGCCAAACCAAACTGAGAATAAATCACTTGACAGCTTTTAAATCGGTCGCCATCTTGAAAAGTAATGCCAACTTAAAGTTCTATACCTCTATAAAAAACACGCTTTATAATTACAACCATACTATTAGTATACAGTTTTTTGTCTCTCCTGAACATTTACAATTTTGAGTTGTCACGGTTCATGACTTAGTGTGCGATATGTATATATACAGTGTTGGAAAAAATAATAAAAACGAACGATTTTATTAGGAATTTTTTATTCTTCTTTCATAAATAAAAAAAAAACTAATGTGTAAACTTAGAGTTCTTAAGTTTGGTTAAGAAATCATAGAAATAAAACTGCCTTCCTACAATCTAAGAAATCTAAAAACAGTCTTAGTTTAACAGAAGCAGCCTGGAAGAAATAATAAGAACGATTTAATTATTCAACATTAATATCATTGTTTTGAACTGTTACCTTTCCTTCTTAGGATTTTACTAATACTTAGTTGGTGCTCCATTCATCTTTATCACTTCTTCACATCTACGTTGCATACTTAACACTAAATTAGCGATTACTTCCGGGGATATGGAGTACCATTCCTCTATGATTTTTTCCCACAAATCGTTTTTATTTTTAGATTTAGATTTTAGTGCCAGATTTTCTTTTTGAGAACTGCCCAAAGATGCTCAATCGGATTTAAGTCCGGAGATTGTGAAGGCCGATCCTTTACATTAATCTTTTTCTGCTGAAACTAAGATTTTACAAGTTTTGAGGAATGTTTTGGATCGTTATCCTGCATAAATTTCCACTTCAGTGGCATTTCCTCTTCAGCAAATGGCAGCATTTGGTTCTCCAAGATATTCCGATAGTCCACGGCGCATAATTTTCCATCTATTCTATAAATCGGGCCGACCACAGATGAGTAAAAACAGCCCCAAATCAAAAGATTACCTACACCATGCTTCACAGTCTTTTTGGTGTACTTGGGGTTGTACTCTTTGTTTTTTGGCCGGCGAACAAATGTTTTGCCATTCGATACACACAAATGAATCTTGGTTTCATCAGAGCAAAGCAATTTTTACGATGCAAATGTTGTTTTGCAATCCGTAACCTTTTAACACTATTTTTTTTACTCAACAATGGAACTTTTTTAGCACTACGGGCTTTTAAACCAGCTTCCTGGAGTCATAAGTCATTTTTTAGCTCTTCAGATGACAAAAACTCGTCGATCTTGCTCTTGCGAATTAAAGTTTTTTTTTGTCAAATCGAGCAGATGTTTTTCGCTTTCTCTCTTTTGCTTCAGATTTAATTCGCTTGAGAATAGCATGAAACACCTTTGTTTTTGAACACTCCATTAATTTCGCTAATTCGTCCATAGATTTGCCTTGTTTTCTAAATTTTAGAACAATTTCTTTTTTGGTAGGAGTGAAGTGCTTATCAAGACCCATTTTGAGTGCTATTTTCCAATAAATGCTATTAAAAATTGCTAATAATTACTCAAAACTTAATTATTATACTTGCATGTGTTGATTTAACTGTTTTGATTAATAAATTACATGGAATTTCACTCTTTTCGTTCTTATTATTTTTTCCAATTAAAAATATCACTTCTGACATAATTTTTACTTTTCATCTTTAAAAGCAATTGAAAAAAGCATATTTCAAATGAATTACCGTTATGCCAAAAAAATTATATCCTTTCAGAAAAATACACATAAGCTTATTACCATATAAGCAGTCGTGCTTATTTTTTCCAACACTGTATATATTATATTGAGGGCGGATTGATATTGAAGCTACCTAAGTAGGAAAAAAACATTTTTTTTTTCAAAAACCATTCATTTCTCAACATAGTCTCCTTTTAGCTCAATACACTTATAAGACGATTTTCCAATTTTTTTATACCATCTGAATAATACGATTTTGGGAAGTGCTCAAAATACGCATTAGTTTCGGTAATCACTTCTTCCTTTGAGATAAATCTTTTTCCTGCGAGCCATTTTTTCAAGTTTGGAAACAGGAGCTAAATCTGGACTATAAGGTGGATGATGTGTGTGAAAATAAATTTAAATTTAACTAGCAAAGAAGCAAACCTGGTTTTTTAGCTCAGCCAATTTGTACGTTAACAGAGCACTGTTAACGCTTTAACAGTAACTATAAATTAAAGTAAAAGAATTTATTGCCAAAATATATATGCCTGGAATATGGAGGAATAGCACATTCTTGTTGGAATGGTGCTCCAGACCTTCTTTCGTAGATCAGCTTTAGAGCCAAAACTTTAAAAATTGTGGAATAGCAGAAAATGTATTTAAGAAAATGAATTTTTTAAAATTATTTTTCTTTGTGGTTCATTGGTTATCTCCATTCCATGGGAAACTCAGAGATGGCCGGAATACCACACTATATGGGGAGAGTGGCCCAAGGGGTCCCTAATGAAAGTGTGCTAGTGGTATTCCTGAAATAGTTTTGGGACTGGAGAAATTTAAATTTGAAAAATTTGTATTTTAACGCGTTTTGACTGGAGAGGATGAGTGGTTATTGTGAGAAAATTAGAGATGGCCGGAATATCACACTATATGGGGAGAGTGGCCCAAGGGGTCCCTAATGAAACTGTGCTAGTGGTATTCCTGAAATAATTTTGGGACTGGAGAAATTTAAATTTGAAAAATTTGTATTTTAACCACTCATCCTCTCCAGTCAAAACGCATTAAAATACAAATTTTTCAAAATTAAATTTGCTTACTTCAAACGACTACAACAAATAAACTAATCGATGAATTTGGCTAAAATTTTAACAGCTGACGTTTGACAGATCGTAATTTCTAAGAAAGAAAAAGTTTTTGTGTTTTGTGTTTTTGTGTTTGTTCTAGCGCTAGGTAGCTTCAATGTCAATCCGACCTCGTATATACTTTTTTTCATAAATAAAAAAAAACACATCAAGAAAATATTATCAAACTTATAATCATTGCTGTTTCAGTAACCAAGTGTTTAATCGTTCATCAGTTTCCCTTTTGATCTGAGAAAAATTACTCTTCAGTTTATTTATGTTTTCCAAGTGAACAGACTTAGACGTTATCAATTAAATTAAATAACGTAACGTAATACACCAATTATTACTAAACTGGAAAATTAATTTTTAAATTTATTTCTTTATCTTTGGTTTGAGTAAATTCTTTTTTTTTTTAATTTTATTTCAAAGTCATTGTCAATTGTTTGACAACAACAAATGCTGTTCAAATGTTTCAGAATCAAAATCAAGATTTTATTTGATTGTTTACTAAAACATTTACGAATGAGGTTGTTTCAACAAAACATTAATCGGTCTAAATATTTTTGTTTTTGGCTGAAAAGTTTTGTTTAAATAAAATTACAATACAGCTTGACAACATAGACCAGTTTTATGAATTAACCAAATATGGTAAGAATTTAAGCACTACTCATACTCGTCTATATGGTAATGTAATTTAAAGAGTAAACCAGCCAAGCAAATAATCATATCAACACCACCTTATACTTTTTTTGTAATGTATGTATACATGACTTCTTGATACCCTATACAATAAGTAGTATATATTAATTCCCATAACACTCCATGAAGGAACACGGGGACTTCTCTCAGTCAATGAGCTTTAACGCCGGCTGCGAACGGCAAATGCACTTGTAGGTAAAACAGCCCCTTTATATACCTAATTGCCTACAGTTTGGAAGGTTTCGGAAATATCCACCATCTTCTATTTTCATATCCGTTAATTCAAATGTAACGTAAAGAGTGCTGCCATATTGATAAGGTGACACAAAATATACCAAAATCCCATAATACAGTTCTAAAGCGCTGATGTGTTGTATTTTTATTTTTGTAACAATATTCCCTTGATCGTAGGGCGAGCCTTTTGGAGATTGGTTCGAAAAGGCGGAATTTTAATGACACGCTTACAAGCGACTTTGCGAAAATCTCTGACTGGGGTCGCGCAAACAGGGTCGACTTTAATGCGCGCAAGGCCCAATGTTGCTTTCTAACACACAGACGTTGTGGTATGATGTCATCTGAGTCCATGAGTAATGTAGATATTGAGGAATCAGATGCTCTTGATGTTCTGGGCATGAAATTCACTGTGACGTTCTTTGCAATGATCACATATTTCGAGTGTCGAAAGAAGTACTCAAGTGCTTCGGTTTTTTAAGACGGTGCAGGAATTACTTTACTCTATCTGATCTCCTTAATATTTACAAGACCTATATCCGACCCAAATTGGAATACAACTCTCATGTATGGGCCGGTACTTATATAAAATAGTCTGTTTTGGAGCTTCTCGACCGCGTAAACGAGAGGTTCTTATTAATGACGGTAGGGTAGCCAACTTTATCGATTAATTAGAGCATCGTCGCAATGTGGCGTGTGTTTCTTTGTTCTGTCGGTACCATAACGGAATGTGTTCTGATGAAATTAAGGAACTAATTTCTAGTAATCATATATTCTTACGTAGTACTCGTATTTCTCTTAGAGCTCATCCCTTTGTAATTGATTGTCCAGTGAATCGCACAACGCATTAAAGGGAAAATTCGTTCTTTGGTCGCACTGTACGTTTGTGGAACAATCTTTCCGCGAATGTCTTTCCTACCACTTACGACATGAGCAAATTTAAATCAAACGTCCATAGATACTACTCTATGTATCCTCCTTCCTTCAACCTATTTTCCTAGTACCAACGTAATGCATTGTATGAGTAGTGGTTATCGCCTGAGTGCTGGTCTTAAGAGGAAAAAAAGCACTTTTAACTGCACCACGCCACATTTTGTGGATTTCGTTGAATACAAGAATACATAGAAAAGCTGAAGTGGCTAACAAGTTTTCTGCCAGTTGTGTACCGTGCATGAAACACCGATTTCTTACAATACACCAGAGACTAAGGAAACATTAAAAAATGGATTACTTCTATTGCACGTGAACAAGAAAGACAAAGGTGGGTATGTCTACGAAAAAGATTCTATACACAGTTTTTTGGAATTCATTACCATTACCATGAACGCTGTAATACTTTTATTTTGTGGTTCAAAATTTTGTGAAAAGAGCAGACGGGTTTTTTTTATTGTGAGTGAACAAGGAAGACAAAGGTGGGTATGTCTGCGAAAAAGATTTGCACAGTTTTTTTGGGATTAATTACCATTACCATGAACGCTGTAATACTTTTATTTTGTGGTTAAAAATTTTGTGAAAAGAGCAGACGTCTGCCGACGTACATCTCCCCGACATCATATTCCATTATTAATTCCAATATTTATATTTTATATTGGTATGAATAATTCTGAATTTGTCTAACAAAAAAATGTCTTTTTAAGCCAATTTACTTCCTAACCTTTATAAATATAATTTACTTTTGTAACAGATATTTTGTTAGCAAAATAATGAAACAAGTCTAAAATATGCCTGGTCAACACCAACATAACTTTTGTGTTTCTGTCAAAGAACTTTAAAATAAAATTAGTAGTCGGAGCGTAACCCTTAGTTTTAATGATGGTAGCACATCTTCAGAGCATTTCATCAACAGGTCCCTCAATTTGAGTTTTAGAAACGGTATACCATACGTCCTGAACACGATTAAAATGATGTGTTTGTTCTTCTTATAATCCATTTTAAGGTCAAGCGATAGAACTGGCTACTAGAGAAATCTTACTTTTGAATTAACCCACCATTCTTTGATAAGTTTCGAAGCATGTTCTGCATTATTATCATGTTGGAAAATATAAACCAGACGTATATTTTTTTTGTGCATAAGGCAACACAAAATTTTCCAAGACATTTCTTGAAAAACGTTGGACTAAATGTATCGAGTTTATTGAAAACAAGGTTGAGAAATAAAACTTTAATAGCTTTTAACCTAAAAAAATCATAGAGTTATCAAAATTCTATCATATTTTCATATTTAAAAGAACTAGAGACTTATTAATCAGCCTACGTAGTATTTATTTTTAGCTGTAAACAGATACTTTAACTATTATAATTATGAAGATAGTTTATCATATTGTTTTAACTTTTGTTTCTTGTAATATTTGAATAAGAATCGTTAAAACTATTATTGAAACAATAAGTGATTTATGTTCACATTGGTGTACAACATTAAAAATAAAATTAAAAAAATAAATACATTTAAAAAGCATTATGTATGTATATTTGTATTTGTATGTAGTATGTTATGTCTTATTTTACGCATTAAAAGAATATAAAAAAATTATTTTTAAAATGTAAAAAATAATACCATTCGAAGGGTAAAATTATGATGTCATTTTTAAATTAATTTAAACAAAAAAAAAAAAAAAATAACAAAATACCATTATGTTGTATTCATACATAGTTTTTATGAAAAATATTTGCCCAATTCACAATTTTGTGCATATGGTCTTGCGTCGAAGCATTTCCAAATTAGGGTAGTAAATTTGTACGTTATAGCAACAATATATATTCATTTGCACTTGCTATACCTTTGTAAATATGTATACTATACTTCAAAGTGTAGTTTTTATTTGCTACACATGCTTGCAATTCTTAATTTCACAAAAAAAAACTGACAAACAATAAAAAACAGTAAACAAATAAAATAATGACATAAAATATTGAGAATCGAAGGGAATCACGCCCATAAATCTGACCTCAATTATTCTCAAAACCTCGGATAGGATTTTAGACGGCGAGATATGTTGCAAATACTTTCCTACTCTTGCCAACAGTGCTCAACACACCTACACGAGCGGTCGGTTCATTAAAGTCCTTGGTGGGTTACCTTCATTTAATCAGGCCTTTAAGCTTGTAACTGATGCTTGTCCTGTGGCCTTAGCGTTGATCCTCACAAGACAAAACTGATACTATAAAATACATACCTTTGATTTACCAAGCGAGGGTGAAGTATTTAGGTGTTATAATGAAAAAAAGAAGGCGACCATAGCGCCTTACACCTGTTAGCGAGCAGTAGGCTGAATTTGAGATCTGCCATCACGCATTGGCTCTATCGAGCCGTGATGGAAGCTACTCTGCTTTACGTTGTAATCGGGTTGATTACAGGGTTCATCATAATTATTATAATTTTTTTTTTGATTTTGAGAGAGAGAGAGGTTCCTAGAAATGAGGTCTATACTTACAGCGAGTATAATAAGTTATGGCGTGTGGCGAGAGTAAGTTATGGCATATATGGTACATAAAGGAATCTAACAATAGATTTTCGTATAGGTCACCTGATCACTAGTGTGTTCCAGGCGGAGGTCATGGTGATTCTAAGGACTGTTCTGTAATTGTTGAGTAGCAAAATTTTTCCTACAAATCTTCTAATTTATTCTAACAGTTATGATGCAAACAAGACCCTTATGAGAGTAACCTATACGCCCATCTACATCCATGTACACCGAAGATTCCTCACGAAATTTTTTGATCATACAGGGAAATCGTTGTGAATTGCTGACGTGCTGATTAAAGCGCCATTTTCGAAATGGAACCGACCATAGCTAAAAATTACCTCAGCTAAACTGAATATCTTATGGTCGATGTATAGGGAGGCTCAATTTCGTGGACAGCATGAGAGCACGTTCGGTATTACTAGATTCTGCTGAGCCGACATGGATAGGAATAAAGCTAACTTCCTTTCTTTTTTTAAATCGCATGAGCATTTATCAAACGATTGTGGTTTTCACGGGCCATTGTCCTATTGGAAGACATGCCCCGATAGATTCCAAATTCACTCGCAAGACTTTAGGAGCTGTGGTTCTAAAGAGGAGGAAGAGACTATCATCCATCTCCTGTGTCAGTGCCCGCCCAGTCGATACTATGAAACGAACAGATTTAGTATTAAGATTGTCTTAACTTCTTTATCCTTTAATGAGGGTTAATTTATTATTATTATTATTTTTTTTTTTTTAAATAAAAAAATAATTTTAGTTTTTACAATCAACTGTCATTTTTGTGTTTTTTTAAGAAGTACTTCAAACTAAACCAAACTAGACTGCTCATAATCAATGGGAAATTATTACAATTGCATAAGTTTACATTCTCAAATACACAAAATCGTGAATTGGGCTATTATGTTTTCGGTTTATTAGATATATATAAAATATTTATATTTATTATACATACATACACTACACTATACAAAAACGTATTTTAACAGGCCAACCATGAAAGATATTAATTTAAAGGTTAGTTTAAGCGAATGAAAAACTCGTCACCTTTAAAAAGTGACAATATGGATTTCAATTTTAACTCTTAAATTAAATTTAAATAAAACTAAATCACAAATTATGAATGGAAAATAACAAAGTGCAGATCTCTATTGCATCTTTACTGGATGACTCACAAATGAAGTGTCAAATTTTCTATGTCAATGGCATAGCTTAAGTTGACTTTGAGGGCCACTGTGGTCTGCATAGGCATGTGATTAAAGAAAACAACATTAGAAAAAGTCTAACGGGATTAAATCACAAGATCTTAGGGGCCAGTTCATATCACCTATTTATGAGATGAAATTGTCCTCAAATCGCTTGCGCAGATTGTCCAAAGTTGCATGAGTGATTGTGTTGCGCTGTCCTTTTGAAACTATATCGTTGGTGTTAACTCAAGTTAAAGTAAGTATCGACTAATAGCGCTCACAGTTGGTTCTGAAAGAAATATGGACCAATCAGGCAGCTAGTCCAAAATTCAGAAGTTTTGTTTGTTAATGAAAATTGTGATTAAAAAATAAATATAAAAAATAAACGATATGCAGTTCGACAGATGTAACTCTAACATAAGACCACTGCCGTCAGAGTTCGGAAGTCTCTATTGGTAGGCACATTATATTTGTTTGCCTATACGAGGAAACTGGCAACACTAATGTCAATAGCGAAAATCTACCAACACCATAACAAAGTTTGACATTTTTTATTTTGACGCTTTGATGTACAAGTGCTATTTGTCCTATTTACAATGAGTTAAGAAAATCAATTTGGCCAAAAAATTAAAATTTCAAGTGAAGGTTTTCGTTGGATTATTTTTCACAACTTTCGACGTGAATCATCCCAATCCAGTTCTTTGTATAGCGATGAAGCACCATTAAAAATCACAATATATCGCTGATATAGTGAATCCAATCGTGGTCGTAGTTTGGTCGCCGACGAATTTCCTGAAGGTCGTCCAAAATCGATTGTTGTGCCACAAAACATCGATGTAGTGCGTGAACTTGATAATGTAAGATCGTCATGTGACATGCTGTGAAATAGAAGCATGCTTGCATATTAGTTCCACTTCAATACATACATTTTTGCATGAACGCAGAGTTGTACAAAAATTTGTTCTCGTTGGGCATCCCATAATTTATCAATCACTCAAAAAAGGCTCGCGTCGATTGGTGTAAGGTAGTGATTGAAAACTTCGACCGTGATGCTCGAGCCGATCCGGTATGAGCCGGAAACAAAACAGCAATCGACTGTGTGGGTAATCCAAGACGAGCTAAATCCAGCAAAAGTTGTTCGTGGAAAAAGCACAGCAAATGGTCGCCTGTTTCTTCGGCCGAATGGGTCAAATGACTACTGTTCCGCTTGAGCAACGTAGGACAGTCAATACTGAGTTGTACACGACCATTTGTTTGCCGAAAGTTTTCGGAGAAATTCGTAAAACCAACCGCCGAAGACGAATCATTCTCTATCATGACAATACGAGCTCTCACGCAGCTTGTCAAACAGGTGAATTTTTGAGCAGTCAAAACATAGAATTGATGTCTCATCCTCCATACAGTACTGATTTGGCACCCAATGATTTCTTTTTGTTCCCGAAAATCAAAGGTAAACTGCATGTTCAACAATTTACGAGCGTCGAAGAAGCAGTTGAAGTGTTCAAGATCCATGTTTTAGAGGTGTCTCAAATGGAATGGATAAACTGCTTTGAGAAATAGTTTGAATGATTGCAAAAGTGCATTGTTCATCAAGGGGAATATTTTGAAAAACAACAAAGCCATTTCCAATACCAACAACTGTTCAAAATAAATTTATTACTTTGTTTCAGTAAAGAGACTACTGACTACATAAAGCTTCCACAAAGCATCTCAAACTTACAGGGTCCACGGCTGTTGTTTTTGCTTTTCTCATGTTAGATTGATCTTAGTTCCTGGATAATTATGCGTTTCCAGTAATTTCTTGGTCGACCACGATATTTTGAGCCTTGAAGATTCCACTCAAATGGGATTCTGTTGATACTATCGGGATTTTTTCGTATGGTTTAGTTATGTTTAACAGTTCTGTGTTACTTATGGTGTCAGGCTAAAATATTCTGAATATGATTCTGGGGCACTTGTTGATGAATAGCTGAAGTTTTTGAGCGATGTTATTCGATACAAGCCAGATTTCATTGCCATACAGCAGAACTGATTGAACACATGAGTATTCGGAACTTAGTTCGACAGGATGTATGTGAGCTCCTCCACACTGACAGCAGTTGACTGGTTGACCTTGCAGGGTGTTATCTTCCGCGCTAGTATTGTTGATTCTCAGAACCTTGGTTTTATTGATACTTATCTCAAGTCCAACATTGCATTCAATCCTTCTAAGTTATTCAGTTTCGACTATGCCGTATATTCGAGATATTATGCGAGAGTAGACAAATGTTATCCCCATAGTCCATTTATTCGAGTTAGCGTGAGAGACTCTATGTTATCCCTCTTCTCTTTGAACAGACTTTTCTCTTTATGTCATCTAGCACGATGATGAATAGCTGAGGTGATAGTGGGCATCTTTGTTTTAATCCAGCATTGGCATGGAATGGTTGACTGATACTCTCAATGCTTTTTATATGGTAGATCCTCTGATGGTATCAAAAGCTTTCTTGAAATCGACGAACAATAGATACAAGGTGGTGCGCCATTCTGTTGATTGCTGTATGATTATGCGTAGACTATGGCCATATAAAGCCCCTAGGAACATTGTTAATGTTTTTGTTTTTTTCTCCTAACAATACAAGTTCTCAAAAACCACAAACGCTAACAGTTCGTAGACCAATTCATGAAACATGTTTTAATAGGTGCATTGTCTTTATGGACAGCACCGGGTTCTTCGACAAATGAGATCGTTTAAGCTTTAAATTAATAATGAGTTGTAGCACAAAGGCACTGAAAAGTATTTGCCGATAAGTGTTTTACTCTTTTCAAGATAAACGATGTGGATTATAAACGACGTGTACATTATTAAGTCTTAACTAATTGTAGGTCGGTAGATGTGTTAACCCTCTAACCTGTAAACCTGCCTTTAGGCGGGGTATATTGTTTGTGTTATTATGCTGGTTTTTTTTTAGAAGTTCCATTATAACGGTAAATATGTGCAGAGAAATAAACAATATACTTATTATGACAAACAACAACATGCATTTGTCTCTTGGTTTTAATATTTCGATCCGTAAAATCAAATTTCTAGATTTGACGGGCAACATATTTATTTTTTTAGCTGGAAGTTTAGTTTGTAATGTTTTTCAACTTTTTACTTTAAAGTATTGTTTTTCCCCCAATTACCAGCCCAATATAATTTTTTTAACTCAAAATGAAATTGGCCAGTTAGAGGGTTAAATATGTTATGAACAGTAACATAATCCATCGTGAGAAATTTTTTCATATTCATGAACAATGTAATGTATCCGCCCATTCGAAATGCCTACAACGTTAGTTACCTCACACTGTTTCATACTCCTGCAATCGCCACTGTTTTTATTGAATATTTCTGAGATGACTATCTCTTTTGGGTGACTTAAACGTTTAGCTGCATTTGTGCTGGTATATATACAACTGGGCTCAATAAAACACTTTATTAGCCATTGAATTCGATAGTGCAGTGTCCATAGAATAGAATATTTATCAAGGCTTTCTTTGGTTTTAATCAGTACACTTGTTTCCAATATCCATTAAAATTAACAAGTCAGAGTTCCACTATAAAATGGCAGAGAGTGGGAGCGAGCAGTGTTGCATTAAAAGTAATTGTGCTGAAAACATAAAAAGTCAAACTGCCCTCGTACAATTTCTTTTTTTTTTTTTTTGTTCTTTATTTATCTCAGCATAAATCACTTACAATGTCTTACTTCCTGTCGCTACAAATAAAATGCTTTTGTTTTATTGTTGATTCCTGTATGTAACATAATGACATAAATGACAAAATGACAACAAAAATAAATAAAAGTGGAACCTATGAAAAAACTTTCACTTTTAAAAATTGTATTACTCCAGTATTATATACACGTGAGCTATATTTATAGACTATAGAGAAACAATATATTTGGTATATAAACTTTGCGTGGGCCTAACTAGAGTTCGAAATTATCTCAATAAAATGCACTTTACAAACGTGACACAGCCTATACAAGTTTTTAGAGAAAATGTTTGAATATTTATAAGAAATTTATTTGTTGTATTGTAAGGTGATAAACATAAATACGGCCTATATATTGAAAATAATTGAAATACCATATTTCTAGTAACAATAATCGGTTCTATCTATACAACACTTTTTATATTTTTAGGCAGGAAATGATTGAAATTAATTTTAGAAAAATTTGTTTTATCAGAGAAGTGATGACTCAGGTTTCCCGGAACGAAATTGGAGAGAACAAATTTTAGAAATAGTCAACATTACTTATTAAGAATGCAATGTATGGGGTTCAAGCTATCGAAGCCAGGAGCGAAGATAGCGGCATTTTAGTTTATATTCTGCTTCTCTAACACATTAAAACTATAGAGTAGAACCGGATGAAGGTTTGCCTGCGATAAGAAAAATAAGGGTAAATTTTAGTAGTAAACCGTTACTGAATTGAACTAAGACCGCGATTCCATGTAATGCTTACTTATCTTTGTAAAGTCTATCCTATCGAGGACGTTCTGTTTTGAACAAGAAATGTTATAGTCAGAATGTTCTAGTTCAGCAAAACTTTTAATTCACTAGCACTGGAAACAATATCTTAGCGTTATGGATTTTAGTGCTGATTTTTTACTGGGCCTGGCTACACATACGAACTTTGGCGCTCTATTTAATCATTAGGGAAGCAATATTACACACGAACAATATTACTTTTCAGGAACGCTTCTATATTGTTTATTGATGAGGCTAATTTTTTGTTGCTGCTAATAAACTAAACTACTACTCTTTCATCCAGAAAACTTGACTATTTGGCGAGATAGTCTTAGATAGTTGTCAGTCACGCTCAGTGTTAGCAACCCACTGGGTAACCCGGGTTTTATTGAGTATTATATTTAAAAAAATCGAGTAAGACTTTTTTATTTAATGGTTTTCGTAGTATATTTACAACAAAAACAAGTATAATTTACGTATTGGGACTACAAATTAATTTGTTCTGTTTTTGACCTCAAACAGATATTGAAATGACAAATTTACCAAATCTCTGCTTACATCTTTTCTCCAGTTCTGAGCCAATTTCCAAATTCTGTCACAGAAAAACTTCTCATCTTTTAAGACGTTCCAACTTTGAAGACGATTTTGTACTTCTTCAAAGGAAATGATTCGTTGACATGTTAAAAGATAAACTCATAACTCCTTATACGCCTTAGATAGTTTCTAAAAATGTAGGCCGTAAATCGAAATGCCTTTAAACGAGATGAATGTATTACGTTTGCTTCTCTTACACTTTTTTTAAAAAACGGAGAATCCACGTTTTTTTAACCATAGAACGGCGTAAATTTTACTTAAAGTGAATGTGTTCCATAATACAAACAGGCCGTTTTAGCAAATTGCCAAATAAATAAAGCCTGTATTAAGAGGTGTGAGCATATTGTATCCGTCGCAACAGCCGACGGAGCAATGTTCGAAGAATACGGCGGATGCGGCATTTGATCGTTTGTTATCATGCAAAAGAATAACTTAATCATGTCTTTTTTCTTATAACGCACGATTCAAACGAAGTAATTGCAATCTGCTTCGATCACCCAGTTTTAACAGCTTATAGTATACAGTGACGCCTCGATCCCACCAAGAGTGCGAAATACTAAAACAACGTGATTGTATAAACAAAGAAAAATATTGTCGACTTGAACGAAATTTGAAAATATTTATAAAACCCATCCATCAAAAACCCAATAAAACCCGGTGGGTTGGGTTTTTTTTTTTAAAGCCCGGGTTTTTGCCAACCCTGGCCACGCTTTTGTCCTACAATGTGTTTTATGGCAGACATATACTTTTTTATTTTTATTTTTGTCAATCAATAAGACAAACATCAAAAACCATGAAATTATTAAAATATTGTTTCCCAAAATTGATATGTAGTTCAGTTCAGTTCGTATGTACTGAACTACAAGATCGTACGATCTTTTTTTTAATTTTTTGATTTAACGTCTTAAAGTTAACCAAACAAGAGATTGTATCGTAAGGCATGGCAAGTTCACAGAGGCGAAAATCAGAGTGAATGATAGTGACAAACGCTGACAAAGAATGGGTGACTGACGATGACTTTACTTTGGTGACATACGTGATTTTTTAAAGTAATTGTCAAAATTATAATAGATGACAAAAGTTGATTTTGTCATTCAGGCGTCCGTTTATTAGTAAGTCTTAAAATATCATCAAAAATCATTGTGCTTAATTCGTTAACGCGGAGGTGTTGCAGGCAAAATCTTGCGTTCAGCATTTAGTCTACTCATAACAGACAATGTCGCTAAATTTTAGTATGAAGTTGACTCATAACAGGCAATGTTGCTAAATTATCGCATGAAGTTGACTCATAACAGACAATGTCGCTAAGTTTTAGCATAAAGTTGACTGATAGCAGAAAATGTCATTAAACTTTCGCATGAAGTTGACTCATAACCGAAAATTTCGTGAGATTTCAACAAGAAATTGACTCGTAACAGACAATGTCATTAAACTTTAGCATGAAGTTGACTCGTAACAGACAATGTCGCTGAATTTCAGCATGCAGTCGACGCTTAATAGATAATGACTCTGAATTTCAGAGTTCTTTAGTATAGTGACATTCAATGACATTGTCACACCTATTTCCTTTTGTTTGTGCCATTGCCACGAGGATTCATCAATGAAATTTTTTATTTATAATAATTTCGTATAAATTTCGACTTGATACTGATATTGCGACGATGATTCGTCGATGAAAATATTATACACAATACAGACAATATCGTTCATATTCGCCAACGTGTTGTTGAGCAGACCGAAGGAGTGGTTGTAGTTGGCTGTGTACTGTCACCATTGTTATCTAGTATAGTTCTGGAGATGGTCTTAAAAAGAACACTCGATAACGGCAAGAGTATAGTATGGAATTGCAAGGCCGGTTAAACGATCATAGCCTAGCCTACGGCGGAATCGAAGAATAAACGTTGCGTAGACGAAAACTCTGTATTAATGCGAAATCACGAAAATAATTTACAATTGGCACGGATGTCCTTTAACGAATGCTACCTTAGGGATATTATAAAAGCAAATGAAAGTTTGAGCGATAATCATCTGCAGAAAATCCGTGCAAAATTTGGTCGTCTAAGATCAATTTGGAAATCATACATATTGTCTACACGTTACGAACCTTTTTATCTTTAAATCAAATGTAAAATCCAGTCTTTACTACGCCAGCGAAACATGGAACGCTGGCACTCGCGATAATCGAAAGATAAAAGTGTTTGTGAATAGTTGGCTACATAATATCTTTTACATTTTTACTGGCCAAAAACTGTACCTAATTGTATGTCTTTGCAGTAAATAGGTGAGCCCTTAATGATTCAGTTACTGAGGCGAAAGTAGCGCTGAGTTGGATATACAGTGCTGTATAAAAAAAAAAAAATGGATTCACTTACAAAACAGCATAAAAATTGGCTTATGCATAAATAGAGAAATATTTTATGGTCAGACTAAACTAAAGTTAATTTGTTTAAATTTGACTGAAGTAGTTTGGCTGTAAGAAGACGCCCGAAAACTGAACTCCTTCCGCAATATACAATAAATATTGGTATGGGGATGTTTTTCCTACCATGACACAGGACCTCTATTTAGAATAGAAAAAATAATGGATGCCAATATACTAAACGACGTCATGAGGCCTTACGACGAATCGAAATGCCACTTCTATGTGCGTTTCGGGTCGTTGTCTTCTTGTAACACCTATCGAAGCGAGCAAAAAGTTGGTTACAGAATAATGTGGTTTTGAGCTGGCCGGCACAGTGCCAGACTTAAGTCAAATCGAAAATCTATGGAAAAATGTCAAAGCAGCTCTCCGAGGAAAAAAAACTGTTCAAATAAAGAATAGTTGCGAGAGTTAGTGAAAGAAGTGTGCAAAAATATGCCAATAGAAACATGTCAGAGACTTGTTGACTCTATGCCACGGTGCTCAGCAGTCATTAAAAATAAGGGTTATTCCACCAAGTAGTGAGTTAAATAAACTGTAACTAAAAATAATTTATTTAGTGAATTTATCTTTTTATGTTATTTACAATTAGTAATCGATTTTTTCTAATGTTTTATTGGTTTCAAAGATGTTCTATCAGTCCATATATGGAAAAGAATGAGACTGAGGTAACCACGCAGCAGCAATAATTGGAATGAACTCCAGGCATTGATGCAAAATAAGATCACGGGAAACTTATATTTTATATATATCCCAACAATTCTAGAGTGTTTTTAATTTTTTGGATACAATCCAACTATTCTATTGCAATTTTAGTTCAAGATAATTCTTGCCAGTAATGGAATATCACGAGAAACTCTTTAAAAAACGATCCAAAATTATATGCCCCAATGTAAGAGCTAGCCGTGGTAGTCATTTGATAGATACCGTTTAAAAATCTCTTTTTTATCTAATTCATATGCTCCTATATGAATACCCTTTATTTTGACAATTAACGCGTATAATAAATAAACTTTTGTAATATATTGCTATTTATTTATTTTTTGTTTATTTATATTTTGTCTTATTAACCTTGTAATTTTTTAGATAAACAATTTGAACTCTTCTGTAAAATAATTTTTTTCTTATAAATTCTAATAAAAGTGTTCGCCTGTTGTGTTACATTTTTTCCCCATTTTATGTTGTGCCCTTCTCCCTTTGTTTATTGCTAGCTTTTATAACAGCCGAAGCACTTTTAGTTGTTGTTGTAAACATTTTGACCCAATTTATGGTTCACATTTCATAAAGAAATCTAGGTCAACAAGCAATAGTTTATAGTATAAAATATGTTGTACTCATTCGTATACAGAAAATTATTTGAGTTTATACAGTTATTTTACCTTGAAAATGAGTAGGTGGATGGATAGGTGGTAACGGAGCAAAGTTTTGTTTAAATGCAACATATTTAATCAATAGTGTTACAAGGAGCCTCTTTTAATATTTTGTAAAACATTTTCTTATGAAAAAGAAATGTTTATTTTAACCTTAAAGTACTATACGACTGTACTTTGATTATAAATTAAGTTTCTTCGAAAAGGAACCACCGAATTCCAAAAATTAACAGCGAATATATTGTTCAAATTACATCTGCTGAATTAGCTTTCCTTTATTTATATCCAAGAGATCCCGAAAAGCGTACGGAAGTCTGTTCATTCTAAGCGAGGTGGTCAAAGTACCATCTTCGGTCCTGAATATCATGCCTTTGAATCTGCGCTTTGGCAGGAGATTCAAAGTTGAACCGGCATTTTTGTTCTAATGGTGCATTAGTTAGGAGGGAGTTTGATCTAAACTGGTATACCGATAGCTTCAAAATAAATGACATTGTTGGTGCTAGTGTTCATGAACTCAACCAATATGTCGATACCACTGATGAGATAATTGAGTGCCTTCCAGGCTGAGATCATGGTCATTGCCATATGTGCGGAGATCAACCCGGACAGTGGGCTCAAAAGTAAAATCATCAATATATTCTCTGACATCCAAGCTGCCTTAAGGGTACTTGGTTCGAATATTATGACATCTGCCACGATACGTTGCAAAGGCTTTCGCTTAGATCAAGTTGTTTTGGGTACGCGCATACTGTGGGGTAGATGGTAATGAAATAGCGGATGACCCGAAACCTTACTGTGCAGCCCCACTAACTACCATTCTCAAACTAATCAAGAATTGGGAAACTGCCAGATATTTGAAACACTGGAGTGCTCAACTCAGAGGTGGCAATTAGTCCGCAATTTGGGCGTCGCTCTGAGGTTTTAAAAGATGGCAGGCCGGACTAAGAGCGCACCTGAATAGGAAGGCGGTCGCAGATTTGGGTGTTTGTAGGCTGTGCTGCTGCTGACAGGCATCAGAGACAGCGGAACACATTTTGTGTGTATGTGGGGTTCATGATCTGCTGGTATTCATTAGGAAGGCAGTAGATCTGCTAAGCAAACTATAGACCGGAAGAGACAAAATAGATCCCATGGGTCGCCTGGTCGGTATGATGATAATGATATTTATTTCCACGGAAGGATAGCGCGTTCAATAAGTCCAAATGACAAATTTTGATTTATTAACACTAAAACTACCGATACTGCATGTTTACATTATTCCAACTATAACGTCTTAAAAACACATTGCGGTAGTAAGGGAAGGTTACATTTATATTTTGGAAAATAAATTTTACAAGAGAGCAAGCAGGAAGTACTAAAAAATACTTTAAATGTATTTTCAAATCAAAGTGGAAAAAGACAAATGCCCAAAAGGGTCATTTGTCCCGGTCATGGTAGGTTTTTGGTGTTATGTTCGTCGATTGGGCCAATTTTTGGATAAATGACTATATTAGCAAGCAAAATTAAAGAGTTAAGGACGATACCAATCCACATGAGACCCCAGAGTATCCAATACATCAAGAAAAAGTAGTAGTATTTTTTTTGCTAGACCAATAACGCAACGTTCGCCATGCCATCACTATGAACGGTGAGCGCTATTGGGCGATTATCTTTTAACTATTTGTTTGGCTTAAATTGGATGATATGGGATTTCAATGTGGAACGCTACGAGCCACACAGCTCAGCACAGCGATTTGAATGCATGGTTATCTTACGTGATGGTGATGTGAGCTGGTTACATAGATTGTGTGATTTCACCCCCGTAAAACTTCTTGTGGTGGGTTTTTCTTAATTTGCAGATCTACGCGAATAAGCCACAAACCACGGTGCCCCCAAAGTCACTTTCAGCGGATTTTACCACCAAAATACAACATGCATAGATAGATATGCCTTTAAAACGAATCAATTTAATGATAGGAAGCGCTTAATAAAACACCCTTAATAAATTAAAGTCTAAAACGAAATAAAACAGTTTCAAATAAAAAATTCACTATTTAGCGTTTTTAATAGACATATCGTTTTATAAAATCCAAAAAGCCCTAAGTTACATTTTAAAAATTTTACAGGTAAAGCAAAAAACATGTTAAAATGTAATAATAAACCATTGAGATTTGGCTTAGAATATTGTTAATAAGAATGTTGTTTTTAATTGTAAAAATGTACAAATTCACGAGAACATGTATTTCGGAAGGGTACATCATAATCAGTCTATTTTAAATTTTTTGTAACTTAGGACTTTTTGATTTCATATGACGATATGCATTAAATTCCTATTGTTATTCAAAAATTACATTAATATTGTTTATTCCATATTGTCTAATTATAAAAATATGTCACGTGAAAGTGGTGTCTTATGTGTTATATCAGGTCACTCAATTAGTTCGTAGGATGATGCATAGATGGCGTTACTAGAATTTTGTCCAAATGATTTTATTTTGTACTAACCTTCAAGCGATACGTGTATAAATTTGACAACAATCTGATTATTGATTCGTGAGTTATAGCATTTTTTTATTGAAAAATAATTGAAAAATACTTTTTTATAATTCTTTACCTTATTTTAGCCATTTTTATCCAAAATTATGTTTCATAATCCACAATTGTGAAAGTAATGTTAACATAGCAGTCTCTGTTAACTAAACAGAAAAATTTCATATTCGTATTTATCTTCACACATATTCTGTTAACTTGCACAAGTTTTTGTTATGCTAAGAAAAACGTATTTGACTTTGGTATTTAACTTCACACACATTACAAAAAGTACTTTCTTCCAACCGTGTATCCCCATGACACCTCGTGGTGTTCTTCTTGTGTTGTATTTCATTATTGTCTTTTCCACAGATAAATTTCTATGTTTGGTTTCACACTATGTATGTACATAAGTATGTCTTAATTATAAAATTCTTGTCTATTCATTATTCCATTTAAACTCTAAAACGCCGCTAGCGGAACCAATTAATTAAGAAAATCATAGACGGTTACGTACTAAACCACATAAATTGTGAAGCACAAGTATGATTCTATGAATCATAATACATTTTACCATAAAAACGGGTGCAACAAAAATTGGTGTCTTACTACTATGCATTTTCCATATAAATTATATCAGTTCTTGGAGACCTGCGTCTCTAGGTGTTTTTTGGCCGACCACGATTTTTTGAGCCTTGAGGATTCTGTTCGAGTGACATTCTGGTGATACTCTCTGGACTTTTTTGGATGGTGTGACCGATCAATCCCCATCCACACACTTTTTTCCTCATCTGTTTCAGTATGGGTTCCTCATTAGTCATGCTCCACAGTTCTGTGTTACTTATATTGTTAGGCCAGAATATTCTGCATATGATTCTGAGGCACTTGTTAATGAATACCTGGAGTTTCTGTGTGATGTCATTCGATACAAGTCAGGTTTCACTGCCATACAGCAGTACTGATATAACACAAGAGTTGAAAATTCTGAGCTTAGTCCGTCTGGATATATATGAGCTTCTTCATACTGACTGCAGTTGTCCAAATGCCGCTCTCGTTTTATTTAGCCTGTTATCTACGACTGTTTCTACGTCACCGTTTGTAGTCATTGTACTTCCTAGATAGCAGAGGCTATCTATATACTCGATTGGTTGACCCTGTAGCATGATGTTTTCCGTGCTCGTATTGTTTATTCTCATGGCCTTGGTTTTATTGATATTTATCTCAAGCCCAACACTATGAGCCAATCTTTATAGGTCCTCCAGTTTCGACTGCATATTGGAAATCTTATGCAAGAGTAGACAAATGTCATCCGCATAGTCCAAGTCTTCGAGTTAGCGTGATCCCTCTTCTTTTCTTACAGACTTTGCTCACTGAGGTGTTAGAGGGCATCCTTGTTTAACTCCAACTTTGGTGTGGAATGGTTAGCTGATGTTCCCGTTGTGTAGAACTGAAAGTTCTGCATCCTCATACATCGCTCTGATTATTCGAATTATCTTCTGGGGTACTCCTTTTGTTCTTAGTCCATATAGCCCTTCGCCAGATGGTATCAAACGCTTTCTTGAAATCGACGATACTTGGTGTTAAAATAAGGGTAGATTTTGACAGTTTTTCTTTGAATTTGTAAGTGTTTAGTGTAAAAAGCCGACATGAACACCTGGGATGTTTTTGTAGAATAAATTTATTATTATAAGATCGGACTGCATAGCAAACTTTAGGTATGATAGGGTCCCGAAAACAAAGGTTATTTTGGTAATGAACTTATTATTTAGCCAACAGATGGACCTGCCATAGTATAAGTGGATACATGAGGCTATTTTAGTAAAGCACTAATTGTTAAAACTAATTGTTTAAATAATAGGCTTGTTAATAAACCAATTCACTTCTTTGGCATACTTTCTTGCAATTTAGCAATATTTTCAACCTATCTTAGGGCATACTCCGTAAAATTATAGTCTGTAAGTTAAATTTAAAGCTTTCAACTGTTTAATATCACATTTTTTTTTTTTTTGAGTTCTAGCATCGTTTGATAAGAAAATCAGATTTTTCTGGCTGCTTGCTGAGACCTTAAAGCATGTAATTTGTAATTGTCCTGCTTTCAGTTTTAAAAGAATCAATAAGCGACGTCTGAGAAAGGCGACAAATTAAAGCTTTTTATTTAGAGCTTAAGCCTTACATAGTGAACTGCTTTATACAAAACAAATTAATGTGAATCATTGTTTATTTCATTTAAAAAGAGAACAAAAGTATTATTAAGAAAGAATTTTGTTATTTTTCTGAATTATAACTATAGGGTGATTTTTAAGAGCGATCTATATAATTCAATGTTTAAAGAAGATTTCATATAAATGTTGTCCGCGGCTGCGCCTCAAATGGTTCTTACGATAGGTCCAATTTTGATATAATCTCTCCAACACATCACCCGGTATCTCACGAATAAATTATTCAATATTGGCTTCTAGGCTTGTCCATATAGACATGAGCCTTAACATAGACACGCAAAAAATAGTCTAAATGCGTTAAATCGCACAATCTAGGTGGCCAATTAACCGGCCCCAAACTCGCCTGTTAATTGGGCCATTGTTCCGCATCCTATGTTTCATGTGGCACCGACAACTCCACCATTTACGGAAACGGGAACGTCGTCTTTGAAAAAGTACAGCCCAATGATGCCACCGGCCCATAATCCACATCAAATAGCGCATTTTTCGGGAGCATTGGCACTTTTTGCAATGCTTCTGGCTACTCTTCACACCAAAAACGATCTCATATTGCTTGTTCACCTATCCATTTATCGCTGAACACAATTTTCCGATAAAAAAAAATGAATTTTGATAATAAAACTCAATAATCTGCAAGCATAGTTCGTGTGTAAGTCGATTCATGGTTAAATTATAGATCAAACTAAACATGTTTGCCAGTAACAAGTTGCACGAGAACAGCTGAGCTGCCAAAAACAGTGTTACCAAAAAGAAAGTTGCTAAAAAAATTACCCGATAGTTGTTGGTTGCATTGCACTTATTAGCAATAACCGCTGAACATCGCCCTCCATAGAATTCAACAAATTCTGGCACCTTTTTGTAGAAATGGAGTATCATGTCTATTCCACATTGCTCCACAAATCATTATTAGTAGTTGGTTTGACATCATATACTTTCTTTTTAATAATTATTCATAAATTTTCGATACAGTTCAAATCAGTGGACGGCGCAGGCCATACATCAGTGTGACTCTATTATCCTTAAACTAGTCGTTGGCTTTTGTACTGGCTTAGGTCGTTATCCTCTTACATGACACATATGAGTAGCATTTCTTCTGATGCATACGGCAGAATTATTTTTTCAGCCATTTTTACATGCTCTGATGTATCCATGACAGTATCTATACGTTGAATGGGTCTAAAACCATAGTAAGAAATACATCCTCATGCCAAAATACTGGAATCGCCCTGTTTGACGGTATTTGCTGTTAATTTTGGGCTAATTTTAGAAAATGGAAGTCCTCTTACGTAAGATCGATCACTATTTAGTCTTTCTTGGAAGTCTTTCGTTGGCTAATTGTAGTCTTTCATATGGTTATTTGCTAAGATTAAAACTTTTTTGACCTGTGGGCTTTAAAGTTATTTTCCTTAAGTCTCCTGGATGTAGTTTCAATACTAACTGGCAGGTTTTATACCTTTTTAACTTCTGCAGCTGACATAAACGTCGCTTTTTATTTGCCGTGTATTGCGGTAGACCGGAGTTGTTGTGCTTTCTTATCTACAAGTTGCGAGTTTAAATTTATACGTAATCGCATTTCGTATAGTTTTATTAAAAAAAATAAATAAATAAACAACAATTTTGTCGTAGCTGTGGGTAGGCTTTTCTATCCGAAATCCTTTCTTTGGAACAGTGCTTAGCACGACCCATTTCATAAATTCTGATCCTAAAATTGTTGAAAACTGAATGTAATTCTTAATAAGCCAATGTAACAAAGTTTGTAAAATTATAGAGTAAAATATACAAGGGAGATCGGACGATTATTATTCGACCGGTTTAGACCGGTTTTTTTAGTTTTGTCGAATATATTTTTTCAAAATCTTCATTTTTCGAATACCTAATAAACCGGTTAATTTAACACCAATAACCGGTTAATTTAAAAAGTACAATTTGTATACTTTTGTTTATTTTTTTATTGAAAATATGCGTTTTTTTTCTCTTATTTCGTGAATGGTAACACTTAGCTCATGTCTGATTTGACAGATAATTAGTTTCATCTTTCCGCTGAACGAATATGGTTGTGTATACGCTTGAACAACGCTGGGAATCTGGGCCTGCGATCGACTTACAGAAGATGCCGATTTTGCCAAAAAAAAAAATCATCTTTTCAGATGAAGCTCATTTTGATCTTGGCGGGTATGTAAATAAGCAAAATTGTCGCATGTGGGGTACAGAAATCCCGATACACCCAAGACGAGTCACTGTTTGGTGCGGATTTTGGTCCAGAGGCATAATTGGGCCATTTTTCTTCGAAAATGAGCAAGGAGTGGCCGTTACAGTCAATGGCGATCGTTATCGGGCCATGTGGAACGAATTTTTGTTCACATAAATTGAAGAGGAGGATATTAACAACATTTGGTTTCAACAGGACGGCGCTACGTGCCACACAACCGAAGCTGCACACGATGTTTTGCGCCCTGTTTTTGAAGATCGCATTATCAGCCGCAGAGCTGATGTCGTTTGGCCACATCGGAGCTGCGATTTGACACCGTTGGACTATTATTTGTGGGGTGCCGTCAAAGATAAGTGTTACGCCAGAAAGCCAGAGACAATTGACAATATTCTTGAAGCCATTGATGAAATACAGCTGCACACAATCGATAATGTACTTCAAAATTGGACCGATCGTGTAGGCTACTGCATGGCCAGCTGAGGCAGTCATTTGAATGAAATTATTTTCCATTATTAACCGGAAGGATCGTACTTTCAAATAAAAAAAGAAATTTGAGAAAATATTCAGTAGTTCTTTTTTATGGCATTTTCAAAAAAAAAAAAAAAAATATTCGGCGGACCCTTTATTTGTATAAATTTAGTTATTACTTTTGTAGATATGACAGCCGTCTCACAAAGAACGTAAAAACCAAGGTAGATCGAAAAAGATATGCACACTTGATCAGCAATAGCTTTTTTTGATTTTTTTATTTTTATTTGTATTGTGTATTACTGTAAGTAATATGAAAAAAGTAAGAGTACTAGCTGCTAGGACTTTCGACTCCGCTGTTTATAAAATACTTAAATAATGTCAATAAGCTTGGTTTTTACGATAAATTTTGATATTAATTTCATATTGCCTGCACAAACATTTTTGAGGATGTCAGTTGGCGTTTTCGATCCTGTACGCAAGACTTTCATCTAGCACATGGGAAACATTAAGTGATTTATTGCAGACCCGGCATTGTGTGGCTACATTTTTTTCTAATAGGTATTTGTGTGAGATTTTACAGTGTCCAATTCTCAATTGGATTATTGCAGATGTTATTTTTCTATAACATTTCTTTGGAAAAATAGGTTTGTTACCTATGGGCTTCCTTTTTTGGTAGATGTGGGCGTATACATATGCAGCATTTAATAAGTCATGCGGTTCCCATGTTGAGAGAGTAAGGGGCGAGTCTTGGCTTCGGATGCAGCAGAATCGGCATATTCATTTCCAGATATTCCAACTTGAGAAGGAACCTATATTATTTTAATTTTGTTGAAGTGATTTATACACATGGATCTAACCCTGTTTAATAAAGATGAATCATACCGAGTGTTGGATAATCCTTTAATTGGAGAAAGACTGTCGGTACAAATGACAAATTTTAGTCCGGATTTTGAAGCATACTTAACTGCCTTGAATATGGCTACCACCTCAGAGATGAAGTTTGAGCAATAGTTGACTATGTTACCATTTGGTTCTACTACCGCAAAACTTGTAAAGTCTGGTGTTTTTGAGTATATTGATTTTTATATATGTAGAATGATTAACTAGACTAACTGAAAGCGACCCACAAACGCCGGTTCCGAACTGCAGATATATTAGTTAGTGAAGTTTTTCACAGCGTAAATACACATAACCAGTCGCCAGTAATGTTGTGAAATGATATCGCTGTTGAAAATTGTCAGATGGTGTGGCCTGGGATTGGATCGACGACTTCTTGGTTGGAAGGTGGGTTCTTACCTAACATATCACAGTGACAAACATACTATTAAATACGTGGTGCATAAATTTACATATAGTGTTGCTCGAAATCTAAGTAAATTTACCTGTCGAGGCAATTAAGGACTCGTATATTACTAATAGATTTATTCAAAGTTAAACATTTAATTTTTGTTATCTTAGGCACCTAAATTATAACTATAATAACAAACTTTTAATGCCATTCTCTACCAAGTAGTACAACAAAAACGAAAATAGCTCCTTGAGTAACTGAAATTTAAGCATATTTCAGTACTTAGTATAATAAACTTTGATTTTTATGGTCTTAGCACACCGTTTTGGCATAGTTTTTATGAGATTTGTTGGAATTATTGTTAGCATTGATTGCCACTTTAATTTTAAGCTCTCCATCAGCTTCTGCTTATTTTTAAAACAACGTGGTCCAGCTCTGCGCTTCAAAAATTAGGAATAATTTTATTTAAATAAAAGAATCGGTTAACCGGTTATTTTAATTATTATTAACCGAAAGCCGGTTTTTTTAAGATGCGTTACTTTTCGAATTATTCAAAAACCGGTTTTTGAAAAAAAAAAACGAATAATCGATCTCCCTAATACGTACACACCAACAAAATTGAAAGATCAAAGTCAATCCTTATAGTGGTGCTACTATATTGACAAAAATTTTACTTCAAGACCTCTATTACTTTTACATCAAGTTTTGTAAGACCCTCTTATTTCTTTTGCCAAGTATATAAATAGGAACCAATACAAATTATGAAAAAAAAATACAAAATTGAATGAATTACAAACAAACTACTTCAACATCATAACGTCATCGCACAAATTGTGCTTCTCTATACTTGGTTGTGGTTAAAATCATCATGAAATACAAAGAAAAACACACAGAAACAGAAAAAATAATTTAAAGAAAATATAAGTGAACTGAAGTAAATTGTTTTCACAAAAGAAAAACTGGTTTTCTTAACAAGTAACGAAGTTTTTCCAAATACAACAAAATACAACGTAGTAAAGTAATACTAGATAGATTCAATTCATGTTTTATGTTCAATTCGTATAAAGTGAGTCTTAGTCCAACATTATTAAAGAAAAATTACGTCATACAACCGTAATGCACTAAACGAACTTGACAAACTGAAATCAATTGAAAGAAACAAAAAACGAATAGAAATACTGGTTAAACATACACTGGTGGCCACAACTAAAGCAACTGATGTTACACAAACACGTTTTTACCAATATAATGCCTTAGAAACAACGTCTGGTTTGAGTTTTTCAACATGTAATGTAATGACCCAAAACATACTTTAAAATAGTTGAGTAATTCAACTCAATCTCTTGATCTTAGCAAAAGTTAATTTATTCATTATTTTGATAACAAAATATCTGTTAGAAAAGTAAATGATAAATTGCTTTTTTGTTTGTTTTGTGAATAGATCGATTGTTAATAAAAAAAAAAAAAAAAAACAGAAAAATGTTCTCTCCAAGTTGTTTCTAAGGCGTTATATTGTCCAAAAAGTCGCTGTGTAATATCAGTTGCTCTAGTTATGGCCACTAGTGTAAATGTTATCAATGGCTTTTTTAACTTAATAACCCATATTACAAAAACTATAAATGTACGTAAACGAAATAAATTGCTTTTATTACATTGAGATCTAATTTAATGAATATGCAGAAAAAACTATACAAACAATACCACTAGCACAATTTCATTAGGGACCCCTTGGGCCACTCTCCCCATATAGTGTGATATTCCGGCCATCTCTAGTTTTCCCACAATAACCACTCATCCTCTCCAGTCAAAACGCGTTAAAATACAAATTTTTCACATATAAATTTCTCCAGTTCCAAAACTATTTCAGGAATACCACTAGCACACTTTCATTAGGGACCCCTTGGGCCACTCTCCCCATATAGTGTGGTATTCCGGCCATCTCTGAGTTTCCCATGGAATGGAGATAACCAATGAACCACAAAGAAAAATAATTTTAAAAAATTCATTTTCTTAAATACATTTTCTGCTATTCCACAATTTTTAAAGTTTTGGCTCTAAAGCTGATCTACGAAAGAAGGTCTGGAGCACCATTCCAACAAGGATGTGCTATTCCTCCATATTCCAGGCATATATATTTTGGCAATAAATTCTTTTACTTTAATTTATAGTTACTGTTAAAGCGTTAACAGTGCTCTGTTAACGTAAAAAATGGCTAAACTAAAAAAACCTGGTTTGCGTCTTTGCTAGTTAAATTTAAATTTATCTTCACACACATGCCAATATTTTCTCCTGAAAAACACTCGAACAATTAGAAAGACTGTAATGTTGATTCAGGTTAGCCTCCATCGGGACAGCGTGGATCCAACAACACACCTCATCTTTGAACCATCCGTATCGAAGCCTTTGAGTGGATCGCGCCTATCCCATTCAGAGCGAGAAAGAACTCTTAAACCGAAACTATTGTCTAAGCTGAGCTCTGTGGTGTAATAGTTGAAAGCAGAATATATATTGTATTCACTCCAAAAAAAATCCTTGGTATACGAATTAATAGTGGTTAGGGCTCGTATATGTATATCGCAATTGTTATATTTATTATAAATATTGTTACGAAAATAAGGTTGGACACCACAGCGTTTATTACATCGCTAAAATAATTAAACAAAAGCTGCAAGAACAACTATACGTGCTGTTTACAAATAACCAAATCTAAAACAACAACCATTAGCAGAGATAAAGTAAATAAAAATAAGAAGGCAACAACAATAATTAAGCAGAAAAGAAAACAAGTAACAGACAATAAACAAGCAACAACAAAACTAAGAGCTGAAAGAGGTAGATGTTCACATACGCATGGCTACAAAACAACTAAAAGGAAATTAAAAAAAAGAAATGGAATCTACCTGAAATGTCGAGAGGTTCGAGAGCTTTCGATGTGCTGTTTACTCAGCCATATAAAAAGCTCATCGATGCGAACAGCAATCAGTTTATTGGTCGCAAACTCAGCAAGTGCAGTTTAAGTAAAGTAAGCCCAACGAATGCAGTTTGTGTGAAGAGTTTATAAGGAGTAAACTCGTGAAGTGAATCGTGAAGTAAAAAAAACAGTTTAGTTGGGGCTAACTCAGTAAAGAGAGTTAAGTGTGGATAACCTCTGGTTGAAAAGGTTGTGATCGAATCTAAGTTATAACTACGATCGGGTTGGAAGATTTTTAAGTAGAAAGATCTGTCGAGTAATTGTTGTTGTTTACAAGATTGTAAACAGACAGAGTAATTAAGAATAAAAATTGTTATTGCCTATAAAAAGATTACAAGCAGTGGTGCACATAACTGTGTTGAATAAAGGATTTTCTATTAAAACCAAACAAAAAATTTATTTTATTTTAACTATAATCTACGAACTCATAAAAACACGTTTTTAAAAGGGTAAAAACGTAACAATATAATATATAACTTTGTTACGTTTTGCATGTAATCGCTTAAATTCAGAATTGAATATGCAATAAAGAAATAAGATATAAAGGCTCCGCCAAATAATTTTTTTTTTTTTTAAATACTATAAAAAAACTACTCAATATTTTCTCAAATTTCTTTTTTTATTTGAAAGTACAATCCTTCCGGTTAATGACGGAAAATAATTTCATTCAAATGGCTGCCTCGGCTGGCCATGCAGTAGCCTACACGATCGGTCCAATTTTTAAGCCCATTATCGATTGTGTGCAGCTGTATTTCACCAATGGCTTCACGAATATTCTCCTTTAAAGCGTCAATTGTTTCTGTCTTGGCGTAACACTTATCTTTGACGGCACCCCACAAATAATAGTCCAACGGTGTCAAATCGCAGCTCCGAGGTGGCCAAACGACATCAGCTCTGCGGCTGATAATGCGATCTTCAACAACACGGCGCAAAACATCGAGTGTAGCTTCGGCTGTGTGGCACGTAGTGCCGTCCTGTTGAAACCAAATGTTGCTAATATCCTCCTCCTCAATTTTTCTGAACAAAAATTCGTTCAACATGGCCCGATAACGATCGCCATTGACTGTAACGGCCACTCCTTGCTCATTTTCGAAGAAAAATGGCCCAATTATGCCTCTGGACCAAAATCCGCACCAAACAGTGACTCGTCTTGGGTGTATCGGCTTTTCAATGTATGCGTGCGGGTTTTCTGTGCCAAGATCAAAATGAGCTACATCTGAAAAGATGATTTTTTTTGGCAAAATCGGCATCTTCTGTAAGTCGATCGCAGGCCCAGATTCCCAGCGTTGTTCAAGCGTATACACATTCTTATTCGTTGAGCGGAAGGATAAAACTAATTATCTGTCAAATCAGACATGAGCTAAGTGTTACGATTCACGAAATAAGCACTAGTTGAACCAAAAAACGTTAGATGGCGGACCCTTTACAATCTTTTTAAGGCTAACACACTTTCGGCAAAAAATTAATAGATATTATCGCTATCCACAATTGAAAAACCGATCATTGCTATTTGTGCACAAATAATTTTGAATCTAATGACTCTTTTTTTTTAAATCTTATAAAACATTCAACAGCAAATAACCTAGTAAACCTCCTCCACATATGTTTTAAAGCTGATTAACATTTATTATCAAGCTGCTGTTAATCCGTTAACTGTTTTATTTTGAAGTTATACAAAAATAATACAAAATGTGTGTGTCTCTTTTTCTTTTATAAAGTTACTTAATATTTTATGCAAAATTTCTGAACGAAAAACGACGACTCTAGAGTCCAAACTCTAAGTTGATATTAATAATGAATTCAAATTATGTTTATCTTTTTTATAATATGATTACCAGCGATCTATATTATTAACACCTTCTCCTTCTCTTTCTCTTTTTCTTAGCCTTTCCAGTACAAGTTAAAAAAATATTTAAATAATACGTTAAAATCGTTGATAATATTTCAAATTCATTCATTCATTATACTCGTGTATAAGTATGTACATACATATGTATGCACTCTAAACAAAATAAAAATAAATAAAACTTGGGCTTGATTTCTTATTGTGCATACAAGAGTTGAATATTAAATATGTTTTGATTTTCGTTTATTTATTATCGATTTCAAATAAAATTCTACGCAAATGCTTTGTTTTATTAAAAAAATATATAGAAATGCACTACAAGCTAGTTTCAAAATACCAAATCAAAATATTAATGAAATATTACTTAGTGCCACCGATTTTATAAAAATGTTCGTTACAAATCTCACTTAAAAAAGGTGGTTAAAATAGCTCAATGTCAATTTGGTAATATACATATGTATGTATGTAAAAACTTAGTATTACACAATACAATCTAATATAGGAAGTAACTTTAAAATTTTGGTTCGATAATGTAAATAAAACTTGGAAATTGTAATAAATATTCATGTTGTTGGAATTGAGAAAGGCACGCTTTTATTTACAACTTACTCATGGTTTTAAGGGACGACAAAATTATACCGTCTTTAGAAGTTAAAAAGTAATGCCGCCATCACGTTTTAAAAACGTGTAGACATACATACTTGACCTTTAATTTCTATATCTGAATGATAAGAGATGGTGGTACGAGGGCAGTCCTATAATTAGACGAGCTGATGTATATGTATGGCGGCTGTAGTTTGGACAATATTACTTAAAAAATTTTTTTCAAAGTTCGCTGCTGTTGATCTTGCCTCCTCCTACGTTAGATTGTTCTGTCCTAGTTCCCGGATAATTGTGCGACTCCAGGTGTTTCCTGGTCGATCATGATTACCTGAGCCTTGAGATTTCCACTCGAGTGACATTCTAGTGATACTATCGGGACTTTCCCGAATGGTGTAACTGATCCACTCACATTTTCTTTTCCTTTGCTGCTTCAGTATGGGTCCCTTATCGAATTCCACAATTCTATGTTACTTATGGAGTGAGGACGGAATATTCCGCATATGATTCTGAGGCACCTGTTAATGAATACCTGGAGCTTCTGCGTGATGTCATTCGATACAAGCAAGTTTTCACTGCCCTACAGCAGAGCTGATTTAACACATGAGTTGAATATTCTGAACTCAGTTCTGAATACTGATTGCAGTCACCCGAATGCTGCTCTCGGTATATTGAATTTGTCTGCCATTTGTAGTCATCGTACCCCCTAGATAGCAAGGCCTTGGTTTTCCCGATTCCAAGTCCAACATTGCGAGCCAAATTTTCCAGGTCCTCGCTCATATGTCATCCAGCACGATGGTGATAGTGGGTATCCCTATTTAACTCCATAGTTGATGTGGAATGGTTGGCTAATGTTCCCGTTGTGAAGAACTGAACGGTGTACTCCCTTTTCTCTCGGTGCTTTCCATATTGCAAATCGTTTGATGGTATCAAATTAAAGAAAAGCGTTACTTTATAAAGCAAAAATCTTCAGTTTTAAGGTGATAACTGCGAGACACTTGCTATTCGAATGTCCGGCGCTATCGAAGTTGAAATTAAATGTGTTGGGAATGCACTTTATGGACCCAGAATTCTACCCGGTGGGTTGTATCGATCGCTTCGTTATCGATGCCGGCTTTGACTTGGTGGACACATAGTTCCGATTTTTCTTCCAAAGTCATTGTATAATGCGATATAACAATGTGTCTTTTTGACCTAAGGGGGCTGGTCTTAGGATTGGTTGCTGGTTTTTATTCTAAAGCAAGTTTCAAGGCGCCAAGTTTTCTTTTTTTGAAGCCCGCAAAAATTATTTGTAAACATGAATAAAACTGGTGACTGTTTTATAAGGCAATACTTTACTTTAAAAGGTCTCAGTCCAATCCATATTAAAGCCGAGCTAGATTCTACTCTGGTAGCATGTGATGGCTATAAAATATTAGGCGGTAAAGTTGAACGAAACCTTACGAGCTGCCAAGACGTATACCGTTTTGGTCAAGCAATTGGAGCGTTTACAAGGTGCATGACCTAACTAGGATAATAGGCATTTCACGAAGTTCTATTTCTTGACAGAAATTTTGATTCACTTTGATGATGATTTTATATTTCTTCAAAAGTAGTGATTCGGTGGCATGCCAAAATTTTGTATCCATCGAAAAAGCCAACAGTCAGAAGGAACAATGTTAGGAGAATACAATGCGGCATTTGATCGTTTCTAACAATTGTTTGGCAATTTATGAGGAAAACATTAACTGTCTGTCTGTCTATCTTTACAGTCCGACTATTTTTCTCATAATGCAAGAATGCAAAATTGTTTTGTAAATACTAAAACAACGCAATTGTACTAACAAACAAATAATATTGTCGTAATTAACGTAACTTGGAAGCAGTAATAAAACAAAACAAAACAAAAACCTCCAAAAAATCCGATGGATTCGGCTTTTATTTTAAACCAGAGTTTTTGCCAACCCTGCTGGAAGGCATGATGCCCAGGGAAATGTTCGAAAGGAATGTGAATATCAACAAAGAGCCCTACACCGCGTTAAAGAGGCCGTTTGATTGAAAGGACTCGATCGCGAAGGCCAAACCCTACACCTTCACTACAACACCCAGCCAACGTCAAAGCCACACTCTAGGAGCTCAAGAGGCTTTTCAACATCTACCAATATTCAGCATTCTTCAGCAAAATTTTTACAATACCAGAGCATGCGATTTATGACGAAACGACATAGACAAATTGTCAAAAGATAGGAGGGAGGATGTTGTAAACAGTAATGGCGAATAAACAATACTATTAATTTGTATTTTAATAAAAGTCTTGAACGAAAACATTTATTCCCCAACCAAATGCCATTAATTATCTTAAAAAAGAAAAAAACAATCAACGACGGTATAAGAGAATGTACACATGTACTATTGCGATGGCAAAAATCAATGAACTGCTTCATCATGCACCTTATACGTCAGATTTAGCTCGCTCGGAGGAGGCATAATTGGGCCATTTTTCTTCGAAAATGAGCAAGGAGTGGCCGTTACAGTCAATGGCGATCATTATCGAACCATGTTGAACGAATTTTTGTTCACAAAAATTGAGGAGGAGGATATTAGCAACATTTGGTTTCTACAGGACGGCGTTACGTGCCACACAGCCGAAGCTACACTCGATGTTTTGCGCCCTGTTTTTGAAGATCGCATTATCAGCCGCAGAGCTGATATCATTTGGTCACCTCAGAGCTGCGATTTGACACCGTTGAACTATTATTTGTGGGGTGCCGTCAAAAATATGTGTTACGCCAACAAGCCAGAGACAATTGACGCTTTAAAGGACAATATTCGTGAAGCCATTGGTGAAATACAGCTGCACTCAATCGATAATGTGCTTAAAAATTGGACCGATCGTGTAGGCTACTGCATGGCCAGCCAAGGCAGCCATTTGAATGAAATTATTTTCCATTATTAACCGGAAGGATTGTACTTTCAAATAAAAAAAGAAATTTGAGAAAATCTTCAGTAGTTCTTTTTTATGGCATTTTCAAAAAAAAAAAAATAATTATTTGGCGGACCATTCATATAAAAATGGACTTGTGGCTGTATGTCTGTACTATAAGCGTCAAAATTAAGTGTACTGCCTTATTCTCTATGGCATTTTCAAAAAAAAAAAAATTATTTGGCGGACCATTCATATAAAAATGGACTTGTGGCTGTATGTCTGTACTATGAGCGTCAATATTAAGTGTACTGCCTTATTCTCTAGATTAAATATTTATTTCAGTCTTTTAAAATATCTATACCAAAATAAAGGCTTAATTTTACACAATAAGGATGTACACGTAATTTTGACGCTCAAATTATGTACGTATGTAAGTTTAATTATGTCTATATACATCTAAATAACTGAACCGATTTTTTTGAATTTTTTACAGTATTTCTCTATATGTCTGGAAGAAACGATAGGCTATATAAATATCAAATAATTCCAACTGGGAAGTGTCATGCACATTCAAAATAATTATTTATTTGTCTATATCTTCAAAACGGTAACAGTAAGAGCTCTTAAATATGGTCCAAATAGCTTGTCAATACAAATCATCAGACAAAAAATGGATGGAATTGGATAAGCGTGCGTGGCATCAGCCTGACATAGCAAAAATTATTTTTTGCACGGTAATAGCAGACGTTTTTAAATTTGGTTCAAACAACGTCGTGAACAAAACACATCAACAGTCAATAACTGGGTGAGATTGATAAGAGGGCGTGGTACCCTCCATGCATACTGAATATATAATTTTTTACATGTATGAAGAGCAACAATTGAAGTTCGTTATCTATTCACATAAGCCAAAAAGCGGAAAATATTTAAAAAGCGGGTATTTCACAAAGCACATCGGATAAAAGCTGTCTATATACATATACTATATAAAAATTAATATATGTTTGTTTGAAGACTCTATATTGTAGAGTGTCTTTCTGAAAGGGACTATATAGGTTATCTCAAATGTTTGGATTTGAAACAGAGGGTGATAAAATGGGAAAAATGGACCTAAAAATTTTAAGTAAGATAGTAATTCAGATAAGATTTAGCCAAATATTTGGACTTGAAACAGAGGGTGATAAAATGGGGAAAATGGACAAAAAAATTTTAAGTAAGATAGTAATTCAGATAGGTGTTGCAAAGTAAGCCAGATTTTAACCAGTTAAGATATAAAAAAAAAAAAAAATCTGTTGTGTCTTCTCTACAATGTCATCTTATTTAGGCTAAATTTTATGAAAATTATTATAAAAAAAAATAAATTCTTTTGATAGGTAAAAATCTAAAAATAAGTATTTTAATGATTTAATAGAATTTGTTTTATTTCATCTTTTTTGCTTTTGCCTTCTCAAAAATAAAATTATTTTTCAAAATGTAACTCAGGGAGTTTAGACTTAATAACGTGGCATATAAATTCGTTATAATTCAACAAACTGAGTTATTAATTTAATTTAATCTAACAGCTTTTTGATTTTGAAAATTGAAACAAAATTGTATCAAATTTAAAACAAAATGTTTCATTATTTAGCTGTCAATATATAGTTTTTCTAAAAACGTTCCAACTAAACACAAACAGCAACAAACCCAACCATCCAACACAATTATTATTACCTGACAGTGAGCATTGAACCGTAATACACAAAAATTCTATATGAGAGACTCATATTGAATAACAGAAAACAAAGTGTTTAGACCGTTTAACCAGCGTTCGTCTAGTATTTTTCAAATAATATTCAGCAATAAAAACTCAAACAGTGAGAAAAGTAATAAGTAATAGGCGCCGTGTGTACGAAATTATAAAAATAAATTTTTAGTTTAAGTATTTAATGATTACTGATTGATCTGTTACAGATATAAAAAATTATAAAAATAGAAATAAAATAAAAGTTAACATTAGTGTACATACGTACATATGTTGTACATACATAAATATATGCAATGTTCGTTATTTATACATAAATACTTAGTTAATAATTTGCTTTTTTATTTAAAAATATAAAAAAATACAAAAATTTGGCAAAAAAAAAAGTACACTTTCGTTTAACATCAAATATTTATTGTTGATAAAATTTCAAAGTTCAATGACTTTTTCTACACATTTATGTTAAGAACACTGAACGAAAAAGAGCTGATAACAACCTGAGATTTCAACATATATACAGTGTTCCCTTGATGATTGCATTTTTGCTACAAACTACTCAAACTTAAAAGTTGACAATAAACAACTTCGTTTTCAAAACATAGTGACTTTTCGTGAAAATAACATTTTTTTTAATATTAAAGCACCATATGATAAACAAGGGATTACTATTTATCACACAAATTATTATATTTAAAGGTAAACACAATATGCAAAAATCGGGTGTTTTTTAGCTATCGACAATTATGGTTTGACAGCTGAGAGTATCAAACTGTTTTGACATTTCTGTACAGTAAGGTTTAGCAAGTCATCATAAGTCGTTTAACGTCAGAACACCGCTTTCAAATAGTGAAAACAAATCACTTCGTCCAGCTCATTTCTATCTACGTCCATAGGCAAAACTGCTGTATTTGAAGCAAAAACAATCCTAAAGCAGTTAACAAATCACCATTAAAAGTGACTGTTTAATGTGGTTTACACGCTGGCGGCATTATCGGTCCCTATTTCTTTCCAAATGAGCAAGGAGCTGTTGTTACGGTACATATCGAGCGCTATCGAGCCATGTTGACCGAATTTATGTTTTCAAAAATTAATCAGCTAAACATCAACCAGTCGTAGGACGTCTGCTCTTCTCTCTATAAATAAGACACAGCTAAGGCTGACTAAGGGAGTTATTACGGGCCATTGTGGTATCCGTGCGATGACCCGTAGATGGGCGAATGCCGATATTGATTACTGTAGGCTGTTATGTCATTGTCCCAGGCTCTCGGGCAGGAGGCATCGACTTCTTGAGTGAATTTACGATCCAAACTCTAACCTCTCTTTCGCGTACTGACCCTGCCGTTATTCTTCGATTTGCCAAGGGCCTCAGCTGGTTTTAGCGTGGGGATTGATCGGTTCCCTCAGGGGTGTGAGGCCTTCCAGCTCTATTCTCTTTCCTTTGACTTTATTTTAGTTTTTTCCTTAACTTTCTTTTTGTACCATTATTCTTCTCTTCAATATAGGTTTGCTGCACAGGATGATCACAATGAACCATTGGTCCGATTAAATTTTGACCGGACGGTTGCTCGTCCTCAAACCAAACCAAACCAAACATCAACGACTTTTGGTTCCAACAAGACAGCGAAACGTGTTATACAGGGCACATAACAATCGATTTATTGCAAAATTAATTTGGTAACAACTTTCTTTCCAGAAATGGTTCTGTTCACTGGCCCACTCATTAATGTGACTCAATACTTTTAGATTATTTTTTATAGGGCTATGCGAAAAAACCAGCATCTCTTGGAGCATTGGAAGCGCAAAATCAAGCCACCCACCATTGACGCCGTACGACCAAATTTATTTTATAAAAGTAGTCAACAATTGGACTACACATATCAATTTATTATCCAGTTATAAACTATTTATTTAATTGAACCATTTATTTTTTTCATAAGTAATTACAAATAATATTTACTAACATTTTCATTGAATTGCCATTATTTTTTTAATTTTTTTTTTAACAAAAATACTTTCACTTATTTCTTATTTTTTATTGACTTGTCTTATTGACTTGTTTGTTTTGCGGTAGACAGCCGGCAACTGATCAAGTCACCGCTTAATTTTATTTGATAAACACAATGTAGGGGACGACGGATCACTATAAATGATCACAGACAGACGATTTTTGCAAAAACTAAACTAAAATTTATACACAAATTTTCTTATCTTGCTCTATAGGCACATAAATAAATAGGCACATGTATGATGATTTTATATAGTAAATCATTTAATTTATTTTTCTGTTATAGAGGGTGATAAAAGGTATAGCAATAGATTGTAAATACAAAGAACATATACAGTGGAGGCACAAATAAGAGGGACTCAGTATTTTTTCATTATTTTTCTACATTTTTGTACACTTTTTTTAGCTTTTCATATATTCTATTTACCACAAAGGTGTTTTATAAAATATTGTAAATTGTTGACTTTTTTATTGCAACGATTCAATATCTGTAAAATGGATCTTATGAAAACTTAGTTTTTAGGTTTCATTGAACACAAATGAAGAAAGTCTTTACTTGTCATTTATAACACAATAAGCCTAACTTTCGGTGATTTATATTTCAACTTAATCTATAGGATGAATAAAATGAAATACAAAGACGTCCCATTTATTACAGCTTTGTTTAAACTTGCATATTGTTCCGCTTTTGTTCTATGTCAACGATTTTTTGCAAATGAGACAAGAATTTACGAAGCATAGCACTTAAATGACAACAACAAACAGTAAACTGAATACACAGATCTCGAAACGGGCCTTATCTCATTTTTTTCCTATATATATCTGTGTATTATATATATATTATTATTAAGATTATTAAATTAACCAAATAAAAAATCACATACAATAAAAAATTGCAAGCTACTAGAGGAGACACACGGTTAACTCGTAAAGAAGACAGAGGTTCCAAAGCAAGTGATAGAAAGAAATACTGAAAAAGAATCAATGAATTAAAAGTGTTTACTTGAGACAACCATTAATATATAAAAATATTTCCATTTAAGAACTTTTCAAATCGTTTATCAATTATATGGTGTGTTTTTTTTGAGTTGGCAATACTGCTTTATTTCACTACCGATTTAACAACTGATAGTTGCTTTTTGTTTAGATTGTTTTACATTTCATTATGGATAGACTTACACCAGAGAAACGCTTGCAAGTTGTTTAAATTTTTGAATTGAATATCCATTTAAAATTTTGTTCCCCGAAGAAGCCTATTTTTGCTTAAATGGGTATGTTAGGTTAGGTAAGGTTAGGTTAAAACGGGCTGCCAAACATATGTTGGGCACACTTAGGCCCATAAAGGCCATTGACAACCCGGTCAGTTATCCGACCAGTTAGCCCTCTCAATAAATTTGCTCATCAGCCCTACAGGAGTCCCGCCAACGCCGGACACCTCCTCTCTAAACAGCACCTACATAGAATAGAGTCCCTCTGGCCAAGCCAAATGGCATGTCGCCCCACTAAGCAGTGACCCGTAAGTGCCCCTATTACCGCAGATATCCTGCATCTCGGCAAGTTCAGCAGTTGCCCTGACTTTCTCTTGTCCACCCTTGGCCAGAGAGTTCTAGCCAATCCACAAGTTGGAGACGGGCTCCAACAATAATTTACGAATGACGATATACATATACATATACATATATATATACATATATATACATATATATATATATATATATATATATATATATATATATATATATCGTCGTTCGTAAATTATTGTGTTATATATATATATATATATATATATATATATATATATATATATATATATATATATATATATCTTATTTCATTTTTTTATGACTTTAACTGGAACCACATCGTCAGTTAGAATCGGTGACAATATATCCGAACCGTTCATTACCAAACGAATATTCAGACAAGACGATAATTTATCTTTTCAACATTCTGTTGCAGAAAATCGTGCGGGATGCAGCAGTTAATACCAGAGGCACAATTTCCACATGACAATACATTGTACTTGCGTATGCCGATGATATTGATATAATGGGGCGCAACTACTTGAAGTAACTTCTGTGTTTGCGGATATCGAAAAGAAGTCAAAGAAAATGGATCTAGCAGTCAATGAATTCAAAACTGAGCTAATGATGTCTACGAACAAAGAGTCTACGAATATTGGGCAACATGTGAAAGTAGATAACTATAATGGCTTCAAAGTTGTTGAGGAATTTATTTACATCGGTACCGCCGTAACCAAAACAATGACATCAGTTTTGAGATAAGACGAAGAGCCCTTCTCTACAAGAAGCTTATATTGCCCGTGCTATTATACTACCTTGATCAAAAATTTCCGGAATAACCTCCATGTGGTGGTCCCATCGTTCCGATTTTTTTTTCGTAGGTTGGTACATCTGTTGTTGGTATTTCCGCTAAATCCTAGCGTCATAGCTTGACATTTGCAAAAGCTACGTAGTCAAGAGTACATCTTGGTGGCGATTTTTTGCAATTTTAGAAACGGTTGCTGAAACGCGTTCACCGCCATCGTTTTTTAACTCGATTAAACATAAAGAAGACACAGGGAGCTAAATCAGGTGACTTCGGCGGCTAATGGATGGTATTTTTTGCATTTTCCGTCAACCGTTTAAATGAACGATTTTCGATCAAGGTAGCATGTTATAGGAGAAGCAAAAGTCTTTTAAAAGCAATGCTTTTACATAAAAAATCAATCCACATTTTTGTCATAATGTCGTTATTTTTAAGCGCAAGAGTGTAAAATTTTGCAGGAACATGTATTTTGATTCTACGCATCGTAATCAATCGTCTAAATTATCGATATATATTATATCTAAATTTTTAAATGTGTTATAATGCTTTAATCTTTATATATAGTTATTTAATGATAGGAAAATAAAACATCGATGTATCGATTTTATTACCGATGTTTTTATGAACTATGCTGCATCCCTATGCACATATACAATTCGACGTCAAGTCTATCATGTTTTACGGTTGCGAAACTTGGAAGCACACGAGCGCAATCAGCATGCGCCTACATAATTATGAACATATGGTGATCAAATCGTATTCGGACCATCAACTGTTGAACACGGCAAACCAACTCTCTACTCCAGTGGAAGTATGTCAGCGGAAATTTCGGATGCACCTGCTAGAACATGAGGTTGATTGATGGGAAGCTGCAGGCGCCAAACTACTCATGGAATAATGTAAACCAGACTTCTCGCAATAGAGTTTAGTATAATGATTGAGGCTCTATTCTCCACAAGGAGTCGAGGACGGCAGAAAAAGAAAAACATATCTTAGAAAATGTTTAAACTGATCAGTATAGGTTCTGTATAATATCCAATGAAATATCTGAACATTGTCTATGTGAGCGACTTGATATTTCAGCTCCTAAAACGACATTTGTTAATTCAAAAAACAAAGTATCTACTTAATGTGTTGAACATACATATAAGGATGCATAAAAGATCTTTACGATCGAGGCGCATATCACCTCTGCAATCAATTAATGAATTGGTCCTCATTGCGTATTTTTTCTTTAAAACATAATCCATAAGTGAAACTTTTTTTTTCACGAATATTTTTAAATTCGGAGTATTTTTAATACTGTGATCTATGTTTTGATTAAAAAGTTTGAAAGGAACTTAGGGATGGAAGATAAGTAGCTGATAGTAAGACTGTTCATAGTTTGCAAAGATTGAACCGCGATTGGGGAGTTTACATAATCATGAATCTTTAAATTAACTTGTATACCTTCGTATGAATAGGTTTAAAGTGCTCATCAAATTGTAGGATTTCGCTTGGCGATAGTGGACGATCTAGAGGTAACTGTCACGCGACATTGCATTTGTGAAAGCAACTCCGAATGTAAGGATCATTATCATGCATTAAGGAGCAATAACTCAGATTTCTGGTTTCGTAATACTTCGGTGATAATTACGAAGCACTAGGTAAAAATATGGTAGAGAACATCAGATAGAGCAAGCTGCCATTCGCCTTTAAGTGATTTCCTTCAGATTTTTTTTTTTTTTGCATTTTACATCCCTCTATTTGGTGTTTCTTATTGTAGTGTAACTATTTGACTATACTCTTATATTCTAGCCATCTTTCTTATTTTGTATACAGGTTCCACAGTGGGACACTGACTTATGATTTTGTGGGGAGTGCCCACATTAGGATTATTTTTGTGAGGCATCACAAACTTCGTCTCCAATACCATACACCCTAACCAAACCAGACAAGACCATATACCCTGACACATAACTGACAACAGCATTCACAACATGTTGTCTCTGAACGTCATAACGAATGAACCGCATAAAAAGGAACACGAAAACAATTGTTTGTTTAAACACATGAGAAAACAATACACATACAAGAAAATAGAGAAAATGCAACAGTAAAGAAAAGGAAAGGTACAGACAAAAAATCCCAATTAGAAAAACCACACAACTAAATAAAGGAAAAAACGCATTTTCCGTACACACACATTCATATGAATTTGCAATTACAGCAACAGCAATAGGAAAGAACTAAGTATGTACATATAGGATATTGTGAGAAAACAAGTAACAACTTACCACTACCTTTTTGTTGAGACACAGACGGACGACAAATGAATTATTACTTCATACTATTTTATTAAATATTCTTTATAAATTTTATTATCTGTCTATCTTCTCACTCACTGTTTTTCTGTTTCTCAGTAAATATTTGTTTATAAGATTAGTATTGTGTGCACTAAAGATGACTACGAAAATGTATGCACATCTCACAAAGGAAAAAAAGCAACAAAAAATTTAAACAATTTTTTATTAGAACGTAATTAAGAAAAACTAATAAAACCAAATGTCTTTTTCTGACAAGAGGTTTTTTGTCTTAAATATTTACAAAATATAATTTGATTTAGTGCTTTATTTGTCTAATATAAAATTTGCTTTTGATTATTTGCTCATTAAAGCGTAATTTAAAAATTTAATTAATTTTGCCTTTATGCCGTTTTCCGTTTACTACACAATAAGCGCCGAGGAGTAACAACAAACACGAACTAAAAATAAAAACAAATATTTGTTTTTTGTTTTTGTTGCCTAAATACAACAACAATGTTGCCAACTAACGTTTTTTTAATCACCTGTCGTTTAATAAAACAGAGTTACCAGAAGCTGTTCACAATAAATACAAAAAACGTATCTAACATATTGGCAAAAATATCGTGAAAAACAAAGAAAAATGGCAACACTTCTACAGTTAATATGAAGAAATAAATCAAAACAAAAGAAACAGTAATACTCTCTCTATTAGCAATTAAAACAGCCTGTTATTATAAAAATCGCTAAACAAATTTTGATATTTCAATATTAAATACCTTGAGTAAAGGTCCGGTTAAGTCCGAATATGTCAAATATCAACTCTGGTTAGTTGAGATTCTGTTCAGAAATGTATTATACTGATGATTACTTACCAATTTTATGCGTTTAATATCAAATGAACGATAATTATCTTATAAGACTAATTGATTTAAGTTTTATTTAGAAGTTATAGTCCCCCCACTTTCAGTTTTGATTTTATCAATAATTGCCAATGAAACTAATCAATTGGAAATATCTTGTGAATACATTTTACATATCCTACGCAGATATGGAAATAAAATATCTGCGTAGGATATGGAAAATGTAACTCCATTTATATGTGAAAAATAGCGAAATATCAGGACAACTGACTGGTTATGACTGGCAAAAACAAACAAAAAAATATATGCTATAAATCACGTAACTTTGGCAGAATGCCTCTTATAATTTGTATAAGCCACAAGGACATATTTCTCATCGCTTCTCCAATTTAATGAATAAGGTCGTAACGTAAAGAATCTTATAATTTTTGTAATATTCTCTAATAATTATTGTTCGAACAGATCCCTAATTGAAATCAACCGGATAGTTAACCTAAATGGTATTAGGTAAACGTTATACATGGCAACAAAAATCTTTTCAATTTGTGGATAATTAGACAGTTTTTATTCAGAAAAATTCGTCGATCAATGCTATTGATTGAATTTACAAGTACCACCTAAACAACACATTCCTTAACTTAAATTTGTACGTATAAGTTCTATTCTATAAATATGTATATTCTCCCATTAGAAAAGGTATACCTAGACTTTTAAGGTTTAAAGAGTTGCTGTAAAATTTTAAAACTGACTTCGTTACGTTGTTGATAGACTCTGGTATGTTTTTGCCAATTCGTTTTCACCTGTTTCCATTTCAACAAATGCTGATCTAATAGTTCTTCTTTTTGGCCATCTTTTAGTTTATCATTGCTAGTCACAACTTCATCTGTTTTACTAAACACTTTGGGTGGTTTTGTGGGTGGTGGTATTTTTGGTACATCGGTGTGCTTTGGTTTCGGCATGCTCGTGACATCACGCATTTCCCCTTTATGTAATTTTACCAGCATCTCTATGCCATTTTCTTTACGTTCTGTGGGTGAAGGTGAACGAGCATCACGATAACTGCGTATACTGGGATTGCGTGGCTGATTTGCCATCCATGCTCGGCATATGGGATAAAGAGATGTTTGTTCGGAATATTTTGATAAATCCAGACTACGGTCAAAAAGTTTCATAACAAAACTTTCCGCTTGAATTTTTTGACCGCTAGACGTTAAATGTTCTCGCTTGCGCCTTTTACAGCGCGTTAGATAGGTCATTGTGGTGGGAGATACATCACCACCAGTGTTTTGTATCTTTTTTGGTCTACCACGTTGACGATGGCGCACAACTTGCTGCTCCTCTTCAACATAGTCGTCATCGCCATCATCCTCATCATAATCTTCGGGTATATCATCAACTTCTTGATTCTGCAGCGTATCATTGAGGGCTCCACGCAATCTGCCTCTGGCTGCCTGTACTTCGTTATTATCACGCTTCTGTGGTGATGTTTTCATTTTGTTTTTGTAATTATTCTGGTTTCTTTTTATGTTATTTTAATATATAATAATAGTCATTAAGTATTAAAAGATATTGTTTTAATTTGAAAATAAAGTATAAATCTGCTTGATATTAACGTTTTAAAATAATTGTTTAATGAAATAATGAAAACCGAAAAAATGTCAAAATTTTAAATCTGAAGTTGGCTGCAATTCTTTACATCTGTTAAGTGAACACAGGGTGCTTAGAAAGGAAAATTTATTATATTCTAAGGGTTTCCCTGATACAAAAAAGTAAAATAAAAACGCAGAATCTTTTACAATGTAGCATACAAAATCTCCTTTTTCTCTTTTGCAAGAATAACTGTAAATTCTGTTTCCTTTGAAAAAGTAGCTGATATGTTAGATACGAGTATCAGCAGATTGGGATTATAAATTGAAGTCTGCTCGCGTTGGACTGATTTAAGCTGGGCTTACACATTCACACAAATGAAATACCATGTATTTGTTTCGGAAAAGTTCATTATAGAAATGCATGCGGAATTCCAACATTACACTTCTGCTGAATGAAAAACCTATAATCAGCTTTTTGCAATTTATTGTTATTAATGATTTGTTATTACTGTTAATGATTTTTCTTAAAATATTCTCAAAAATTAAAAATAATTCCCTTGAGTTTTTCATTTGGTTAATGGAAACCCTTCAAACAGCTGTTGTCTGGAAGTTATTATTAAACATTTGGCATCATCGTTGATGCACTTTCGTTTGATAATTAAAAACAACATTTCGACTGCAAAGCACAACTAAAATTGCATTTTTTTGTAATCAAAACGAATAAAAACAAAATAAAAGTTTTAAAAGAAAATTATGTGAAATTCGCTTTTACGTATCATACATTTTAAAATAAATAATGTGTTATTTGTAAAAATTCGTAGACGCTCTCTCTCTCTTTTTGTCTAACAAAACTTGGGAAACCATATTCTCAAACAACTATGGATCCTTTAATATTTTTTGCCGTTTTGATTACCATATATGGTGTATTATTCTTCTTTGATCGCTTTTTCAAGGTGAATATTATGAGAAAATTATGCCTTTACTTTATTCTTTAATAGAAATTTATCAATATTTTAGAGCTGTATGCACCATCCGTATGATGCCTTTTTGAAGAACACTGGTCTAACGGTAAAACTTTTGCGCCTCAATTGGCACACGATTGCATTTAATCGTTTCGTTTTAAGACTGGGCAATAGTGGCGGCTCCTGCTGCCGCAGTTGGTTAACCAAATCCTTTACAGTGGGTGTTTTAATAGCTTTATCTCTGGTACCCGTGGGCATAATTCTATTGTTTATAACAATTTTTGGCGCTGGCAGTGCTGGCCATATACATGACTTTAGTAGTACAGTTAGCAGTGGTGTTGGTGCTGGTGGCGGAGGAAGAGGAAGTGTAGATACTGGCACTAAAATATTAGAAAACTCATCGAAAACACAAACTATAAGTTTGGAAATTCTTTTGCCAGGAGTTAATTTGCCTTTAGAGGAAATTGGCTACTATGTAGCCACTCTATTAATATCAACGGTTGTGCATGAATTAGGTCATGCCATAGCAGCAGTTTTGGAAGATATACCTGTAACAGGTTTTGGTTTTCACGTAAGTTTAAAAGCAAAAAAATAATGAATACGTTTAAACTTCTATGCTTTCCTTTACAGTTATACTTTTGTTTACCCATTGCCTACACCGAAATCTCTTCGGAACATTTAAATGCTCTCAAATGGCTACGCAAGTTGCGTATATTATGCGCTGGCATATGGCATAATTTTATTTTTGCTGCCATATGCTATTTATTGCTCTCTACCCTTGGGTTTATGGCTGCACCTCTCTATAGTCTTAATAAAAATGTTATTGTAACACACATCTCTCCACAATCACCTTTAAGAACGAAGAGTGGCGATAAAGGTTTAACGGTGGGCAATATCATAACACAAATCAATGACTGTCAGGTTTATAGTGAGGATACTTGGTATATGTGTTTGCTGAAAGCTCTACGTTCTAAACCAGCTTTCTGTGTTTCCTCCGATTTTATACGTTTAAACGATGAAAGCATAGAGATATCTCATCACAGTTCAGATGGTACACTACAGTGTTGTGATAATAAAAATGCAAAATTATGTTGTTTTGAGTATATCGATGATTTTAGTAATGATGCTCCAGTGGAGATACCACAACATGTATGTCTAGATGTTAGGCGTACCATGGAAGATGCTTATGGCTATTGCACGAGTACGGGTACATGTGAGAGAGGCTTTTGTCTGAGACCCTTGCTACGTAATACCACCACTATAATGATTTTCAAAAGACAACATTCGATATTGCATAAAACAACAGCTAAAGATGATGATAGTAAAACGTTACCATCGTCGTCATCGTTAAAAAATGTTATTTACATGGGCCATCCCTTGGATGTAACACACAGTGTACGCATTTCTCCATTTGTGCCTAAACATTCGTATGTCAATCCCAAATGGTGTGATTCTTATCAATTGTTCCTGAAGTATAATATAGTTTTTAGCTTGGGTTTGGCCTTTATAAATGCCATACCCTGCTTCGGTTTTGATGGCCATCATATTACCAATACTATTGTGAATAGTTTTCTAGTCAATCGTGTTACGGAAAAACCAAAACGTGATGTTATCTCTCTAATAGTTACTGGCATTGGTTCATTATTATTTGGTTTGGCGGTTATAAAGGTGCTATGGCTAAGCCTTTTAAGGTATTTATTTTAATATAATTAATTACACACACACACACACACACAATTTGTAGTTGTAGCCAACAACCAACAAATGTGTAAAAAACAAATAGTGAATTTCATAAAAAGTAAGCTTTAGTAGTTGATTTGATTTTTTTAACGCTAAAAATAGTAGTTAATATTAGAAGTAATGAATGAGAAAAGGAAATACATACTAGTAATTTAAAAAATATATACATTTAATATGATTTTTTGTAAAAAAAAACAACGGCGAATATTTAAAAATGAAACAAAACGAATCGTTATTATAACTGATTGATTGATAAATTGATTCAGGAAAGGGTTCTCGTTTTTAAATTGAAATTGTTTATCCAGTTTTTGTTATATTAAACAACAAATTGAATATTTTTTTACAATTCTTCTCCATATTCCGCGAAATGAAATCTGAGTGAAATTCTTTTAAAGGCTAATTTTGTAGTTATTCTTATAGCAGGTGTTCTGTTCAGATTTATTATTCCGATCCAGCTTCCATATCGAGTTCTAATTCTGTAAATCACTTTTGTGATGTTTTGCGTTGTTTAGATGAAAATTGTTTTTGTAACAAAAATAATTGTTTGAATGAATGCAACGCATCACCTAAGTGATTTACAAAATAAGCCCCATAATTTTTCATGGTAAAAGGAATTATAAGTTTTTGGTTCTTATTTATCCCCCGTATTAGTCTTTAAAAATTTGCCTAATTTTTACAGTATGGGGAATTGTTATTGATTTTAAAAAGAAGATTATCAATGTTATTTTAAAAATGTTCTGGAATTATTTAGTAAAATTCAAATAAGGGCGATATATTTTATATTATTCATAAAAAATATATAAATCAAGGCGAATTCACATAAGTTGGCTTTGCTTTGCCAAATATACAACAGCTGACACTTTTGCATACTTAAACTGCTGTCAAGAACTTAACGAAAAGTTTGTAAACTATGCCTAGTATATTCTTTCGAGCCCGGGCTGTAAAAAGGGTCCTTGCGAATCTCAACGTTAACAAGTCTTCTGGGCCGGATGGCATACCAGCACTGGTCCATAAGCAGTGCTCTTCGACGCTTGCGCGTCCATTAGCTCACCTTTTCAGTGCGTCATATCGCGCCGGTATTTTTCCATCTTGCTGGAAGGTTGCTAATGTAACGCCAATCCCTAAAAAGGGCGAGGCTAATAACCCTGAGAACTACCGTCCAATAGCAGTTTGTTCCGCACTCTCCAAAGTTATGGAGAGTATGATTAATCACCACCTTGTGGGATATCTGGAGTCCAACGATTTACTTAGCCATCGTCAGTACGGTTTCCGAAAGGGCCGTTATACTGTGGCTCTGGATATCTCAAAGGCGTTTGATAGAGTTTGGCACGAGGCTTTCATTTCGAAACTTAATGCTTTTGGTGTCGCTAGTCACTTCTCTCGATTTATATCGAGTTTTCTCAAAGATAGCTCTATAAGAGTGGTTATAGATGGGGTCTCATCCGACGAGTTCAGGGTAAACTCAGGGGTACCTCAAGGCTCTGTTCTTTCTCCTACTCTTTTTCTAATATTTCTTAACGACTTTCTTCTTCTCACTTCTAATCCTATCTACTCTTTTGCGGATGACAGCAACATTTATCACTCATATACTTTTGATCGCAGATCGAGCATTCAAGTGCCTTGGTTTTTTGAGACTGTGCAAGAAATACTTCACCCCATCTGATCTCCTTAATATTTACAAGACCTATATCCGACCCAAAATGGAATACAACTCTCATGTATGGGCCGGTGCTTCAAAGTCTATTTTGGAGCTTCTCGACCGCGTACAGGAGAGGGCGAAGATGCTCATCAATGACCGTAGGGTAGCCAACTCTATCGATTCATTGGAGCACCGTCGCAATGTGGCGTGTGTTTCATTGTTCTATCGGTGATATAACGGAATGTGTTCTAACGAAATTAAGGAATTAATTCCTAAAAATCATATATTTTTACGTAGTACTTGTATTTCTCGTAGAGCGCATCCCTTTGTAGTTGATTGTCCAGTAAATCGAACAACGTCCATAAACACTACTCCCTCTGTCCTCCTTCCAATAACCTATTTTCCTAGTACCAGCACAATGCACTGCATGAGTAGGGGCCATCCCCTTGGTGCTGGTCTTATATATAAAAAAAGAAATACTTAATCAACTTTTTGGTGGCTATAATGTACTTTTTGAACAGTTAGATAGTGTTAGTTAGAACATGAAAAGTGCTATCTGAGAGTTGAGTTAAATGGAGAATTATCATTATTAGTATCTGGCAGAATTTTTTTTAATTAAAAATATAAAAATTGTAATATTTTGTTTGAAAATTTAAGTATTATCAGAAAAATAACATAGTTCACACAAAAATTTAAAAAATCTGCATACACCCTATACGCATGTTCAATCGGCGCTGTTTCAGTGACGAATAAAACCAAAAAGCACAAAGTGTTTCTTTCGTTATTGTTTTGCATATAACGCACAAACTGCTGTTTGGCAAATGAAACTGTACGAAAAGTTTGTTAAGTACATTATGGTTATAAACAGTTGATTGTGTGTATTCCAACAGTCGTTGAGGCTTATAAGCTTATCCAATTTCGACATTATTGTTTCTATGACAGCCTCAGGGCTGTTTGTTTGCCAATCGAAATTGGAAAGTAATATTCAAGCCTATTGAATTGAATTTATATTTGCAATAGTCGCCTAGTGTACACATTATAACAAAGATATATATATATATATATAGTGTATATATATATATATATATATATATATATATATATATAGTATATATATATTAGTAGTAAATATAAATAAATCAAAGCAGAAAGGAGCAACAGACTAAAATAGCAATGCATTAAGAGGATAAAGACGAGTTTTGAAATACAGAATAAAGAACAGATTCAAATTAATACATATGCATGTATATTAGAAGTATTTCGTATACAATTGTAAGAAAATAAGTTAACAATTCATATTTCATTAACTCCATCATAAAGTTATAACGTATATAGATATTATTAACAGTCTGTTTTTCCTCCTTTATTCGGTTTGCTCTGCCGTTTACCAAATTCGTTATTTCAGGAAGAATCCTTCCTCATTAAGTATATATATATCTGTCTATAGATTGTAATGTTAGTCGTAGAGTTTAAAAGTATTTTTGTGTCCAGATTCATATATAAATGTTCAGTGGGGCTTAAATGGGCTGATTGGGTCGGGTTTTTTTTTACAAAAGATGACTGCAAAACGCGAAGAGTTTTTAAGATAGTTGTCCTGATGACAAACAAAAGATTCTAGTTAAATGTTTTTGCAGATTTCATTAGATTTTGTTGTAGAAAATCTACGCAAACACTAGCTACCCTTTTTCTATAAATTTTTACTAAATTGCAGACACCACCCTTCGAGAGAAAGCTTCAAACCATGTTACACTGAACAAATTTTGGTGTGAGACATTCTAATTGTTTGCACCAAACACGCTTACGCTTTCAGATTAATTTCCTTTGTTTAATGTGAACCATTTTTAGTTCCATATATTTTTAATTTGCTGATTGAAGACCCGGCAACTTTTTACATTGGGCTTCTTGTATTCGCTTGGCAAATAGAGACCACCTTTTGTAAGTTCGCCTTGTCTAAACATTATTATTATTTTTTTAATATATTGAAATTATTACAATTATCTGCTACTTAAAACCAGATTCATATTCTTGCGCTATTCTTCGAAAACGATTATTAGTAAATTAAATTTTGAAGCTAATTTCGATATTTTTAAAAATAAAAATTTCGATTATTTCGGATTTGTTTCCAATAAAATTGAAAGTAGTAATACTTCAAAACTAGCGGAAAATAAACAAATATTTCATAAATATTTTGTTTTAGACTACAATCATCATTTAGTTTCTGGATTAACAACATAAACAAATTTCAATAAACCGAAACCCTTTTCTTTGAACATTTTTTTACACTTAAATAATCTCAGCAAGCAATTGCAACAATTTGCTCTTAAAATTTAGTTAAATAAGTCTAAAGTTCAATTTGAATTAAAAAGAAAAATAATTAAAAATAAGAATATCCAAAGGAAGTTAACAAAAAGAAAAAAAAAATTGTATAAGGAATGAAAAATCAGAAAAAAAAGGAAAAATATAAAAATACATATTGCTAAATACATAAAAACACCAAATAATAAGCAGCGAATTGTTTTATATTAAAAAATTCTAAATATTAATCAATACTATTTAAAATGAAAAGAAAGTAAAACAAGAAAACAAAATAAAGCAATTAAACGTAAATATCGTTACCAAAATATCTAAAGATCGTCATATTCTGATAAAATTTAAGTATCACTAAAAAAAATAAATACAATTTTTTGCTGTTCTTTTAAAGCAAATTAAGGTAACGATATATTCAATTTAAAAGCAAAACGAATAATTATTTAATAAAGCTCAATTTAAGCCAAGATAAACTAATTAAAGGTTTACAACTGTCCTTTCTCTTTTTGTATAATAACTATCAATTGAAAAACAAAAAACAGCGAATTGTTAAACCACGAAAACTACGAATTTTTTCTAATTTCGGATACAGTAATATGTTACAGGGAGCTAAACCCAATATATATAGGCATGATTTTTTTGGTATTGCTTTTGCTCAAGAAATCAATTAGCCGTAATGCAAAAGGTATGAAATGATGATTTGTTTTAGAATTACAGACATATTATCCCTCATTACTTTTTATGAACAGTAAAGATATACTTCATAAAATATTTTTTAGGAGTTCTGATGCCCTAGCACACGGTTGAATTGGCGATCAAGCATTTCAGCTTTCTGAGGAGATTTACAGCACGTCTGTGTCAATATTTTACGTGTATTGAATCTTATTTTTCGCTTTTTGTTAATAATTAAAAAAAAATCTTACATCTTCATTTTGTACTTTTCAGTAGTGGAAATTTGCTGTGAATATTGAACGATTCCAATCTTTCTACAAAAAAGAGAGAAAAAACCAAACAATTTTTTACAGTTGTTTACGTTCAACGTTACGTTTGTACTAGCAAGAAAGCAAGAAACTGTCTTTCTCGTTATTCTAATTCATAAAATCATTTAGTTTTTGCAAAAACCTCGAATTTTGTCAAAAAACTACACTAAAAAGCTTCAAGAGACATGTAAACATTTATTGAGAACAAAATCTAAATGCTTGGATATATGATGTATCTTAATCGTTTTAGAATATTTAGTTTACGTTTATCGCCAATTTCTGCAGTATTTAATGATATCCGCTATTATTTCCAAGCACTTATTGCCATATGATAATTGTAATAATTTTATATTTAAAAAATGGTTGTAACTTGTCTTAAAATAAAATATTTTTCTAATATTTAATTTCGAAATACTTGGCTACTGCCATAGGATATACTTTCTCTTAAACAAGTTTTAACTTATTGATTTTGCAAGTTATGTTAATTCAACTATATTTACAATAAATCTCTTTTCTTCTTCCTGTTTATCATTTTTTATCCCCATTGCACACTCCACTTAAATGTAGACTTTGTCGCAATTCATTTAGACTTCGCCGGCCATGTTGTAGCATCATTTTAATGGCTACTTCATCTGTTTGTTGTTGATTGATACGAAAATCATGTCTAGCCCAGGCCTTTAATTCCTGTCGACTATTTGTATCGGGCACTTGACGTATAGTACGGAATATATCACGATATAGTTTCAAAACCTCCTGACGTAAAATGAACTAAATGTTGGAATAGAAAAAAAATATTACATACAAAAAAAATAGCAGTAGCTTGTAGATAAAACATACCTGTTTTAAATTCAATGCCGCTTTAGGTACTTTAGTCATGTTTTCATTTAATTTTTAAACTTTTGTTTCTCTACTATTTTGTAATTAAATAAGCATATTAGGCCTTTTGTTTTTATTTTGTGTTTTTGTTTTTCTTTTTAGTCAGCTGTATAACAGCTGAAAGATGTTCTTCAAAGAATAGCCAGATATGCGTTGCCAACTATTTGTGATTTTATAGTAAATCACAATAACAAATGTATGTATTGTGACACAATAATTGTTGGATTTTAATTTTATAAAAATTGAAGAGAATTACAAATGTTAGGATCTATTTAAGTTATTTAAAAAACATTAATATTTGTAATGATAGTTTCATATTAAGCCCCAGTTTTTGTTATCTCTCAAATAAAAACCGTCAGCAAGAGGAAATAAAAATAAGTTTAAAAGGAAAACATCACTTTGTCGCATTTTGAAGTCTGCAGAGAAATCTGTTTTTAACCAAGCAAACTTTTTTAATATATCAACTAAGGCAATGAAATAGTCAGACAGTGGTAGAGGAGATGGGATGACTTCTCTTAGTTTGCATCTAAACAACTGTTCTCAAGTTATAGTAATTATTTAAGCCTCAGGAAAACTACATCAATGATATTGTCTGAACAGTTTAATGTAGAAAACACCACCCACAACTTGTATTGACTTAAATCTATAGATACATATATAAAGATCTCAAACCAATCCGATATGGATTGGTCTGCCAAAATGGAAGTGTGTCTGAAAGGTTTTCCGGTTCATTTTAGCCTCCTTCCTGTCCATAGTTCTACACGACCAGTTTAATAACATAAATAGAGCCCTCTAAGAAGTGGTCCTGAGTGCACTCATTATCATCAGTGCATGGGTTTTTTTTACCTGATCATTGCCAGAGATAAGTTGGAGTCTCAGGAGGCTTCCTGAGTTCGACTAGAGGGGTGTCGAAGTTTCTTAATTAAACAGTCGAAGACACAATTAAATTTTTTTAATTATATCCGGGGGATTCAAACCCGGCCCGCTTATGATGTATGCGGGCACTCTAACCACTACACCTCGCCAAGTTATATCTATTGCCCGTCTGTAGAAATAGCAGTTTAAGCCACATACTAGTTTTGATTCTAAATTAACTACCCGTCAATATCAATAGCTTTGGAACTTTGTGTCTCTTTTTAAAGACACAATTCAAGGCTTTGCAGGATTCAGATTGAGGCCACACCGTTAATGCGCGTCACAAAGTTTCCTCAGTTAGGCACCAACCTTATTTGTACATACTATTGTACGGCTAGTTATGGCAGCAGGAACATCATCTGTATAAAAAACTGATAATAATAAAAAACGAATAGTTCAGCTACGTAGGACTTACAAAGAGAATATTATGGCCTTCAAAGATCTAATAATAGCCAGTATTTAGATTTGATTAAAGGCATACCTTCAAAAGTTTATCACACCAGATACAGAGCACATTAGATTGAACAATGTGATAAATTTAGTGATACGGTAAGCTTTTACTCGTCGTTTTCTTCAATTACCGTGGCGTAGGATATCAAAACTTTTTACTACAAGTTCGTACACTCTGTAAAAGTATTTAAAGGTTACAAAACGCAGTTCGACAAAACCGTTCGAATTTATGGTTTATGGTGTGCCATCGCAACAACATGGAATTTTAGCCGCTGTGATTTTCCTGTTCTAAAAACTGAAAAAACCTATGAAAGCATGTAAATAGGTAACTATTAAGTAGATTTGTGCTATGCGTACCACGACTTAAGCAATCTTTATGTTGTCTTGCAGAAAAACAAATGACTTTTTTGGAATTACTAAAACTTTCTCTAGGAACTTTATCTCGTAAGCTGAAATAGCAGAAAACTCACAAAAGTACATGCTTAGATATCCCAACATACATTGTGCATAATTTAGACTAGTTAGTGTCAAGATATGTTTATATTATCTAAGATCGCAATGCTCAGAAAATAGACCAGTTATTACTCTAAGTTCGTCATATTAAACAGTAGCAAATTTCAAGATGTACTAGGAGTTATTGAAGCAAATCTTAGCTGGTCTAATACAGAACCATTCACCCATAGCCCAGCAAATTCCCTTTCAAACCAAGAGTTGATTTTTCCTTTGGGGTATCCAGAGCAGTCAGCTGTTTAGTCTCTAAGGTGGCCATTACCTTGCGTGTTTCAAGCTCATTTAAAAGATGTTAAACAGTCCATAACATTCTTTGACTTTACTTCGCAAGAATACAAAGCCTTTTACGCTGCTTGTGTGTCTGACATCACATAAATGCCTAGGTTAGGCTACGTTAGGTTAAAACCGGCAGCCGGTCCTATGATCAGCCAACTTAGGCCAAAAATTCCCATTGCGATGCCGTATACTATAATGATTCTGGAAAAAGATAACTGAAATTACGTGCCTGCCGTGTCCAAGTGATGACGAAGCAACCGATACAACCTCAAATACCTCGGTACTTCACTTCAGCCTCGATAGTGCCGTACATTCCAGGAGCAAGTGTTACGCGGTTATCCCCTTCTGCTCACAGCAATAACTGCACAACGTTGATCCACTATGCCCTAGACGGACCGCATGTCTGCCAACTAGACAATGTGTATAACCATCATCTTCTGAAGAATATATTGCTGGTCCAGCACTTAAGATACCGGTGACAAGTTGAAATAGGCATTCTACACTTTTATTTGTCGGAAAAATCTGTGCCGTTTGGCCAGTTTGCATAGACTCCCGGCACCCATATGAGCCTGATATCGTAATATTCTGCTATTACCATTAGTGAGGAGTGGCATTCCTGCACCGTCTGAGATTTATCGACTATAAATTCAGTACACTATCTACATACCTTTATGTGCCTGGCACTTCTCATATGGTCGCAGCAGTGATCAAGCAGTCTATGCGAGACCGCAATATTAAGGACCAAAGATAAAATACCATAAGCCACTAACTATATTGTTTATTTAGGAATATTTATTGTCAATCGTTGACGAATCGCAAACACGTCATGTCTTCTTCCAACGACTTCGGCCTGAACTTTCTTCCATGACTGAGCTTCATGTACTTAGCAACTGGTACTGCTTGGAATTACATGGCCCTGTCTCAAAATATTGACATGTCCCATATAGTGAAAGATTCCAAGACACGATTCCCTTACCTTCAGCATGGCAGCACAGGCCACCGTAATATACTGCAAGGAATTGAAAATATTGAGGGCCTTGGTAGGTGTTGTCAGCAGCGCTCCGAAGTCTCCAGCCAGGACTAATCGTTGAACATTTTCCAATTTCTTCATAACGTTTTTCCAACGATCGCCATCATACAATGATCCCATAGGAAAGTATAGGTCTAACTATAGTGGTATAGATCCATACCATATATGACGGAGAGAGTCTGCAGCGCTTGCCAACTCTCCCTCGCTGCAGCAAAGTGCAGCCGCCGCCTTTCTGACCTCTCAATATTTGGCTTCCAAGAAAACTTTCTGTCCTGAATGATTTCCTTATATTTCACTTACTCAATAAACCTCAATACGCCACATTGAGCGTATGCAGACGAAATTCCGATACTTTATGCTAACCCAGCTTAGTGGGACTCAGAGAGAGCCCGTTCAGAATAGACCTTTTCGACATTATGCTCAGTTAGTAAGTTGTAAGATGCTACTCAGATTTTTACCACGAGTAATAATGGCAAGGCCACCTGCATAGGTATTAATCTGGTATAGGCAACATACCTAATCCTTTGATTTTATTTTTAGACACTCTTTAACACAAGTGAATAGGCATAAATTTCAGCCTAAAAAAATCAAATGACAATGCCTTCTAAAAAGTGCCACCAACCATATTAGTAACAGTTTTGCCGCCAGTCTATTTGAGCCAACGGTGAACGAAATCTCTTTTGCGATATTATGCCACCAGGAATGGCTAAACTTTTATTTTCTTCTAAGTATAAGTCAAAGTTCATTTATACCAATTAAAGCATCGTTATCGGAAGAGCTGGAGGCTACATCCTAAAAGCTTAATAACTTTTGCTGAGAAAGATATAAAATACTTTGGCAAAAGATATTACTTAGAGAGACTACTTTTAAAGAAGAACATAATAAATATTGATGAGTAAACAAATTATTTTTAAGAAAATATTTGAAAACCTAATGGTGTAGGGTATCTTATGATTCACTAGAACTAAAATGTTTGTAAATGAAGGCGGCAGGCAAAGAAATTATCTATCAACACAACAAATTAAAAACAATTTTAAAAAGCCAACAAAATAAAAAATTTAAATTAAAAAAAAAAAAAAAATTAAAAATCGTATTCCAACCATAGCATTAGAAGTGATGTCTTTATTACAAATAATACCTACAAATAGAATCCTATTTATGCCTTCATTCAAGAAATCATCAACTTACCTTTAAATAAAAATTAACAAAAAAAAAAAAAAAATTAAACAAAAAATTTAAATAAATTTTAGACAAATAACAAAAACTATTTAATGGATGAAATACAAGACGTAAGAAATTTTAAAAACATTTTCAACAAAATATCATAGAAAAAAAAAAAAAAAGAAAAAATTATTTGCATGAACGCATGTGGCGCACATCAATCAACAGCAACAGCAGCAGCATTCATACTCATACTTGTACTATTTCATGTTGATGCTGAAAAGAAAAATCACCTTCTTTAGTATCAGCACAGAGTCCACCATTATATTGATACATATTTTTGTATGTCCCGAGTATATAGAACATCACTAGCTAAAACATCATTATCACTAACATTCATAATTATTGCATTTCATAAAAATGATACATATTTTAGTTTTCTTTTCTCTTAAATTATTATTTTTTTTAATATATACATACATATATACGAGTATGTATGTACATACATATTTTCGATAATAATTAGACGTTCTTTTCAATTGAAATACCAGATACTTGATGGACAGACATATGTGTTCTTATACTCACATATATTTTAACCCAAAGTGTTGATTTCTTTAACAGAATATTTGATTATACAGAAATAAAATAAAGAAAATACACCATATCAGGCCTTTAAAACTGTATTGTGGAATTTTGGTATATTTGGTAATTATGTGTCAACCCGTCAATGCCGTACATATTTGCGTATCTGGCAGCACTGCCAATTGAACCATCTTTGTGTGTTACATTTGAACTAACGGATATAAAATAGAGGATATGAGAGCGTTTGAGACATTTCCGGAACTTTCCAAACTGTAGGCAATGAGGTACATACGAGTATATAAGGAGGCTGCTTTACCTACATCAAATAGTTATCGTTTTGCGGTCATAAAATAAAGTCGTGCTTAGGCGTAAAAAAAGTGTGGCAGAAGCGAATCTTAAGTTGAGGTATTAAGACAAAATGTCACAAAATGAAGTGAGAAAATAAAAACTGTAAAACAAAAACGAAGTGGTGCTAATTTTGTTTTAACGCATTTTAAACGAACTTAAACGTTTCAGAGAGGTTAAAACGTAACAATATTGTTTTCTTTAAAAATTTTAATTGCTAATAATACGAGAATGGTGAGAATTAGCCGACTTAACAAGGACAACAAAACAAGTATGGACTAAGTATTTCTTTACTTCTGAACACAATCTTCTTTTAGCTCGATGCACTTTTCTCAGAGATATTCAATAGCTTCGATACCCTGTTCATAGTAAGAACTCTGTCTTCTTCTCAGGATCACAGTTCTTGCTGGACCACAGCTGCTACAACAACTTGCTCTTTCTAAGGCAAATTTTTTCTAATTTCTTATTCTCATTTTCTTTAAATCAGTATCTACATCATCTGGCCATCGTTTTCTGGGTTGCCCTCTTCTTTTTCATCCAACAGGGTATTTGTCGAATGGATTTTTAGACATTCTTTCTCTAGGCATTCTAAGTATGTACATGTCTCATCCTTCTAAACCTTTCACATTTTCTATAAGTGTCTCTTAATCAAAATTGTACCCAATTCTATAGGTACCACTTAGGATTGTCAGATTCGAAATTGCAAAATTCTTGACATTTGTAAAGGGTGGGCAAATTTGTGGTTAGGAAGTAAATTGGCTTAAAAACACGTTTTTTTTTTAAAAAATTCAGCCTTATCCATACCAATATAAAATAGAAATATGGGAATTAATAATGGAATATGACGTCGGGCAGATGTTCACCTCTAGCACCTCGGCTCTGTTTACAAAATTTTGAACCACATTTTGCAACAAAGCTTCGCTTATCTCGTCAATGTAGCACCGAATTTAATTTTTCAGAGTATCAGTTGTTTGTTCGCGTAAACATGGTCTTTCAAATGGCCTCAGAGAAAATAATCCAGCGGCGTTAAATCACAAGAACGATGCGACCAATTGACATCGCCAAATCTAGAAATTACGCGACCGGGAAATTTCTCAGGCAATAACTGAATTGTTTGGCTGGCTGTGTGGTTTGCGGAGTCGTCCTATTGAATCCAAAAGTCACTGATGTCAACATTAGCCAATGGTGGCCACAAAAAATTGGTTATCATGGCTTGGTAGCGCGGTTTCCTTGCTCATTTTCAAAAAAAAGAACAGGCCGATGATGCCGCCTAACCACAAACCGCACCATACGATCACTTTCTTTGGATGTAAAGGTTTTTCGAGGACTGTTTGTGGATTTTGTGAGCACCATATGTGACAATTTTGTTTGTTAATTGAAAATGGGCCTTATCAATAAAGATGGTTTTGTTGAAAATGCGTTGTTTTCACTCGGTTTTTCTTTGTTCAAGAGTGTTACGCTCCATAGTTAAACTTTCCCAATTTTTTTCTAAATAAGAGTCAAAGGTTAACACCTCAGTTCTTGACATTTCATCATTTGACAGCCAATTTACTTCCTAACCTCAAATTTACCCACCCTGTAGAACAAAATCTTGACAGTCGAAAATATTGGTGTTCGAAAAATGTCAGTTGCAGATTGTCGGTAGATGACTTTAAAATGTAATATCTCTGGTAATATTAATTGCACCAGGCAACACTATGCATGTTTGATAAGAATGACTACGAGCGATAGAAAGTGGATCCCGAACGACAATGATGTGAGGAAAAGATCATGGACGAAGCAAAGAGAGAATCGCAGACGGTGGCAAAGCCAGGGTTGACACCAATAAAGGTAATGCAGTGTGTCTAGTGTGATTGGAAAGGAATTGTTTATTATGAGCTTCTACAGCCTAGTCAAACGGTTGATTCTAGGAAGTTTTGATGCATCCACAGACATGGTTTAATTTCTATTGAAACAGGTAAAACGCAACTGAATCAGTTTCTCGCTCAGAAACGCCAAAAGTATTACACTAATGAAATAATGGCTTTACCCCAGAAATCGCAATAAGCTATCGATCAAAATGATTCTTGATTCTTGACAAGCTATAAAAATTCATGTAAATCAAGGCAGCCTTGCGGTAGCTATCACCCATACCTTGTTCAGGTAGGTACCGAGTTCGTCCGCTCATTCCCCTAGAAGTCACTAGAGTCGCTTTAGACGGGAGAGAGTGTTTAATAAGTCCCTGCATTCTGTCTCTAACCAGAAGTTGGTAGTGTGTCGTGTGTAGGGTAGTGTGGCTGTCCAAGTAAACGAGCTTTTTGTAGCAATATTATAGCCATATACGAGGCTGGTTATAAAATTAACCGACGTAACAAAAAATGCACATAAAATTTAGCAAAAATGTTGTTTATTTCTCAGCTCAATTCAAGCCGCCATTTAAGCACCTAGCTCTTCTTTATAGGCTTGGCGATCCGTTAAGACCTTCTTAGAAGTGTTTGTACCTCTTCAAAACAGTTTGTCGCAGGGTAGGTTACCTTAAAAAGTTAAATGTTTTTTACACAAAATTTCATACATACTACGCACACGATAGTTCTCCTAAATGTCGGATAGACGCTTGGTGACTTATCAAATCTTAGGTTTACACAAAAATAGTTTAGTAGTAGCTTAGTATTGTAGTTTAGTATTCGAATAAGAAGAAACAAATCAAAGCCTGACCAGACACCTAATTCTGTAAGCATGAACAACATAAGCTGGAAGAGTAGCACATTTGGTAGTTATGCTTCAGACTTAAACCGTACAGGATGAGGTCATTGTAAAGTTGTATTGTAACTGCTGTGCAAGATATTTCTATTGCAGCCAGATAGTGAAGCCCTTAATTGTAAGGCGATCCGTTATACATATATATGTCCGGTCGCAAAAAACATCGTTTCCTATGTCCACTAAGGCCACTAAAGCTACGTAACCACTATTTTATAGAAACATTTTATGAAAACATTTCCTTTTATGTCAGTGTTTCTTAAAAACATTATTTAAAAACAAATAATATTGCATTGACATGTGTATCCTGAGGAGTAAGGAACAATGATGGCTGTATTTCTATTCAGAGTTTTTTTTAGCAATTCTTGTTAGTTTTTATACCGGAAAGTAAATGATCAAAGGTCAATGGTCAAACAAGTGAGAGCAGTCACTTCTGGGGGAAGCTGTCAATTCTTGTTAGTTTTTATACCGGAAAGTGAATGATCCGGAAAAAGGTCAAACACGTGAGAGTAGTCACTTCTGGGGGAAGCTGTTATGATGATAAAACAGTATAGTATCGTTTGTACGACTGTACTTTCCGGGATGTATTAGGTTGATGCCCTTGGGCGACCAAATCGACTGTAATCAATTGGACGGAAGGGCTTTGAGCATTTCTGGTAAGATCTTTTCACAGGAAAAGTTTAAATAGGCAATTGGATCCTTTCAGCTTTTGAAAGCACCGGGAGAAGATGGCATTTTTCTCAGTATAACTAGACCAAATAGCTGCTATGGCGCAGGATCTATATGGTCTTTATTCGAAAAATGGGCAAAAGATTCATTGAACTACCGGAATCTTACAGACCTATTTAATATCTAATATCTTTTCTGATATAGGCTATGGAAAGATTGGTGGATCTCCATATAAGCGAAAAGATGGTTGGTTAGTATCACTACGTCGATCCCAGTTTGCATACAGAAGGGGGAAGTCAATTAAACTGGTAGTGCACTGTCTAATTAATGAGATAGAAAAGGCCCAACGTTCTAGGAAAATCTCTCTTTGTATATCCCTGAATATCCTGCTATTAATAACACCGATTAACGACCTTTAGAATGAATACTATTTGGTAGGAATATCTCCTGGAACCGAATCTGTGTTAGTAAAGGCCAGGTTGGGGTGTTGTCACGATTTCTGTGGTTGCGGGCGAGTCCGACAGTGTGGTATTTTACATTTTGAACCAGGCTTTAACTTACTTACATATCTGACTGTTGTCGCGCTAAGGGATCTCTTTACCAATAAGTTAAAGTTGAACGATGTTGCAATTACTGTTAGGGGAACGGTTATTAATTATTCCAGTGAGTATCTGGGTTTTGACCTTGATTGAAAACTGAACTGGAACTCCCACCTTTGTGGAGTACTTGGGCCTTTCTCCTATGGTAGGATAGTGGGCTGCTACCCGTGATATCATCTCAACGGGTTACATCCCCTGTAAAAGTTTGAGTGCCGTCTCTGTCTAGAGGGGAATAAAACCACAGGGCACATTTTGTGAGATTAGCTAGGAAGAATTGAAGGTTTTCGAACGGGACCGATTGGACATTGCGTAGAGAAGATCTTTGCAGAAATTTATCAGAAATTTACTCGACTTCACTTAGAAGTTGGAGAAACTGCTGTTTGAGTACGGCCTGCCCGTCTATATGAAGAACAACTGGGCTGGTAATTACGGTAGAATACAAAAGATTTGTTAGGTCGTGGTGTCTGCCGTTGGGCAACCTTATGGCTGATAATAATAATTCAGGGGTGACCCTTACTTACACAGTGTATTGTGCCTGTGCTTGGAAAATAAGTTATGAAAAAAACTTTCAAACTGTAGAGTGGTTCTGAATGAAGTATCTAAGTAACCAATTCTTTCAGGGTCCAAAAATTTGCGGTCTCAATCGAGAAGGATAGTGAAACATACAAAAGTTACCTCTGCTATGGCGGGTCACCCCATCTAACCTAATCTAAAATACAAATTTCATTAAGTAAATGCTATTGTCATGCTAAAATTTAACATATATTACACAGAGAAGGCGGACGAGCAGTGACAATGGGAGGATGCATTTTTGCATTGGATTGGCCAGTCTGAATCTGCAGACTGCCGATATGGGATGAGGACTGAGGACTGGAGTCATGTGCTGACTGCATAATCGGACTATGATAACATTAGGGATATGGGTAATATGGGTATTACTCATACTGGGGGGATTTGGAATTTCAGTAGGTTGGACAATCGGACTCTTGGGAAGTTGGGCGTTTAGCGCTTGCTGTATTTAAGATAAGAAGACGGAACGTCTGAGTAACGTGGTGGCTGTGCTTTAAACCCAAATCGCGGGCTCGGTGTGGTGTTACTCTCTTAACCGCGTGCCGTGATCCATAGATCGGTAGGAGTTTATATAGTTTCCGACACCTTACCAAGATAGAGGTCATGTCCAAACAACATGGGTTCGAATTGATACTCACTGGTGATTTTAATCATTGGTTGGGTCGTTGGTGGACGCATTTTATTCACTCGTGCTTTTTTGAATAACGTGAGGTAAAGTCCTAGGGCAGGTACTCACGTTAAGCAACCGACTCATTGTAATCGTATATAGTATTCCTACATATTGTTATAATTTTTAATTTTTGTTTTTTTGTTCTTGTAATTATTTTCTTTATTTAATTTTTTGTTTTAATTTTTCGTCTTTTTTGAGTTTTCTATAATTGAAATTTAATCGTTTCTTCAATAATGTCGTAAAAGATATTAAAAAAATTAAAATTTTTATTTCTTTATTAAAAATATTATTTATTTTGGTAGCATATATGTATATCATATATACATACCCGTGTACATAAAATATGCTCATGTGCATATATTTTTAACAAAATATTTTTTATTTTTAAATATTTTTTTTTTTTTTGAAAATTTAATTTGACAAAATGTGATTTCTTATGTAAAATGATTAAATCTTGAATTTAATTTGTGCCTGCAACATTGTAAGACACTTTTCATATTGTTGCCACGAGAAAATTTGTAAGATGAACGGAGATAAACGACTGTTTATGAGGTTATAGTCTAATTATTGTCAATAAATTTTTATCAAAAAAGATGCCCTGGATGTGCGTCTATATCTCTCTTAATAGGCCTTAAGTTGCCAAAATTGAAGATGATTTTAATAATTTAAATGCCATTTTTGGAGGGTAAATACCTGTCATCATTTGAGCAGTGAACGAAATGGTGGAAATAATATATTTGTATTGCTTCGAAAGCACCTATTCTATACCAACAAAGTGTCATCAAAGCAAGTCGATTTCAATGTGTGGAAGATGGTTTTTGAGGTTCAGATGATTTTGACAAGCAAGACAAATACCGCCTAGGTTAACCAAAAAAAGTTCAAAGCTGATGCATTTTAAGGCATTATTTTGAGCTTAAGAATTGTAATTTTATTAAGTAGTAATTTCAAAAAGTTTACAAATTGTAAGATTCAAAAGCAAAGATATTGGATACTAAAGAGTTACACATCTATTAAAGTGACGTGCAAAATTGTAATATGATTTAATACTTTCCCTTTCAATAATCTGTATTGTTTTAAGTTCAATGAATTAAGTGGTTTTGTTGTATGGTATTATAGCAGATTTCGGCAAAGAGCTGCTCTTCTCTTCTGTTTTCACACCTACATAGTAGTCACACGCATAGGCAAAAAATAAGCAAAAAATAAACAAAGAGAAGTAAAAAGAAAACAAGTGGAATATCACAGTGCAAAGTGGCCTTAGTGAGAGGCTCTCAATTATTTCCACAATTGTAAAATGCCTTAATATTAGTTTGCCGAACGTTACTAGCATCCCTTTTATTTTTAATATTTATAAAAATAAGTATTAATCAATAGAATGCCCAGTATCCTTTTGCTTTTTTTAGCCTGGATAAGATTAAGCATAGTAGACGAGTATTTATAGGTTAAGTGGGTCGCTCGCGATTTACGAGTTCACTCGGATGCCCTATGGTCTATCGTGCTACCCTTTACAGAACAGACCCATTAAAGAGACCGAAAGGACGGATATGGGAAAGTCCAAAAAAGATCTTCACTTAAAGATCCAACAAAGTTAGTACACCAAAGGGGGCTAACCAATACGCTTGACGAATTCAACCAACATCGACAGTGACACATCACTAAGACAGACCAGACCATGTAAACGACATACACCTAAGTGCTTAATCTAAGATTCTATAGAGCGGAAGAGTCAAAGAGAAAGAATTGTACCGCTTCCTCCTCTTCTTGACAGCTCCTACAGTAGCCATGACCAGGCTGTCCCATACGATCTGAAATGTGGCTCATCATACAGTGCCTGGTAATTATGCCCGAAAGAAGCCGATCGATCCCTTTCAAACCTTAGAAGAGACTTAGTCCTATCCATAGAAAGCAGGTTTGGCAAAAACCCGGGTTTTTTAAAAAACCCAGCCCACCGGGTTTTACTGAGTTTTCTGATGGGTTTTTTTTTTGGGTTTTATTGGGTTTTATAACTGCTTCCTAATTTCGTTCAGTTCGACAATATGTTATATTTGTTGGTAAAATTACGTTGTTTTGGTATTCATAATGCAATTTTGCACTCTTGGCCGGTTCAAGATGACGTTGTGTAGTATTGGCTGCTAAATCAGACTGCTATTACCTCGTATGGACCGTGTATTATGAGAAAAACTTCCTAAATACAAAGACAGACGTGCCGCAAAAATTGCCAAACGATTTCCTGAAATGCTTAAATGCAGCACCCGCCAATCATTGTTCCTCTGACTGTCTGTTTCTTCGATACAATATCTTTTAACATTTCACCGAATCACTTTTTTCAAGAAATATAAAATCGGCATCAAAGTTGGATCGCCTCAAAAGATGCATAATTTTTTTGAAACGGGATTCGAAAATTAGCTTAGAAAATAATTTTTGAGCCAAAAATAGCAGACCAAATTAATTTGTACCCCCAATACTTAAATTATACTTATTTTTGTTATCCTTCAAATAAAAAATCCACCTCGTCTTATAATACCCAGAAAAACCCGGGTGGATTTAATTTGGTTACCCAGTGGGTTGCCAACACTGATATAAAAAGAAAGCCAAGGCATTTTAGATATTCTACAAGTAGCGATATTGGTGCACCTGTGTTCCATTTTGCTCATTGCTCATCTAACTATCAAGCGAAGAGCGCATGCTCGTCCCCTGAACTAGAGCGAGAGAAGAAACCCTAGTAGCGCATTCATCAGCAATTCCATTCCCTTAGATGACCGCCTGACTCGGAAATCATGTCAGTTCGACATGATTCCATTTCAGCAGGAAAAGCGAACGAATGCGATTTAGGAGACACTTCGATTTAGTTGAGAGCAGTGATTGCGGCGAGAATGTCTACTTAGATCCTAATAGGCCTTATGACTTCGAGACTCAATTCCCGGATACGCCTAGCGGCCCTTTCTATAGTGTAAGCCTCCGCCTTAAAAACAGTGTGAGAGGGACCCTGAGGTCCAGATAATCAGAGTAGAAACCCGATCATGTATCCATTTCCGACTTCTGTGTCACATCCGACAGCTCACTGCCGTAAGCTCTACCGAAGTGGATACCGGCCAATCTGTCCGTTTCTGTCTTCAAGCCATCGGTATAGACCGCTTCCAAACTTCCTCTGTTCGCTCCCACAACTCATTCATTCATTTGCGCGGACTTAGATTCTTAGCAAACAGAATCTCAATCGAATTCACATACGCAGATTTTGGAGGCCATTTCATATCAATAAATTGTTGCTTTTTTAGCCAGTTTCTGAAAATATGTTATGTGCAGTCTGTTTGGGTCAATTCAAGACCTATTGTTTCATTTACACCCTGGCAGATTTTGTTGCAAAACCGACAGGTACTGTTCCTTACGCAAAGTGCCATCTCTGTGCACTAATAGATCCACACCATGTTTTATTATCGGTTGTACAAGAGAGGTTTGGGTGTCGATTGTATTTCAACTTCTATTTATGATTATTTGGTCTGACGAGACTAAAATTAAATTAAATTAAATTACACAGGTCCTGTACTGAACACAATTAATTCGCTTAAAGAAAGCATTGGCCGTAAAATATTGTTCTGGAATTCGCAACCAGAAATTAATCTGTGATATTCAATCATGAGAACGCTTTACCCCAAGTTGCAAGATCACTATCTAAACCATTTAGAATTATTTATTAGTTTTTTATGATACAGACTATGCAGACGATATTTTTTTGTTTGCTCATCGTTTTGAGGGTATGCAGAGGAAATTTCATACCCTATCCGAAAACGTTAAAAAATTCGGGCTGGTAATAACTCAGGAGAAACCAAATTAATGCGTATTGCCACTAGCAACATCTCACCACTCACACTTGATGGGCAGACAATCCAGGGTCCTATCAGGTTCTCCTATCTGGGCAATAAAAATTTTTTTGACAAAAGGACAGTGGGACCACATTACTATGTAAGCACGTACGTATGAGTAATATTTTATTGGTGAAGCGGAAATATCACTCATACGTATGTACTTACATAGTACATAATGTGATCCCACTGTTCTTATGACAAAAACAAATCTACACAGTAAAACTGCGATATAGAGGATCTGAGGGCGATGAAAAAATGCGTCGTTATAGCCATTTATTCGTTAAATATAGGTATCAGGGAAACTTATTTATAACGAAATTTAAAGAAATATAAGCAAAATTCATCATCACTGACGTTATTTTATCCAAACTATTTTACCTGAAAACACTAATAAAAAATTTCTCATTCACTTTTTGCTTTATTCTGATTTCGTTGTATAGAGGCTTTTGAATACTTTGCTATATAGAGGCTTTACATATGTACTTGGAAACACATATAGATTTCTTTGTTTTAAAACCACGACTTTTCCATTCTATTTCAAGCTGACTTTGTTGGAGCGAAAATTTCGTTATATCTAGGTCTTACAGCTCAGAATTTCTTCGTTATAGCTATAGCGCATTTTTGTAATAAAAAATTAGCAATAAAGAGGTTTTTCAAGGTACTCAGAAAAAATTCGTTATATTGAATTTTTCATTATATCAAAATTTCGCTGTATTTATAAAACGTCTGCACAAAAAAAAACAGACGTTTAAGTCTTACTTAAAGGCAATTTTATTACGGAATTTCGTTTTTTTTAGTTAATTCTATAAACTAAACCGATTTTTCCTTCAATTTGGAAATAACTCTATATCTCGAAAATAAAAGCTAAACTAAAAAAACGGTTATCACCACTAGATTCAGCGTACTCGAATTAGGTTTACCCATCGGGCGACCTGTTTGTCAGTTTTTTTAATTAGCACAGTGTAATTATTTAAAAATGCCTATAACTCGCTAAATAGACTCTAAAATACTATATTATATAATACTCTACTGTAGTATATTTATTTTGAAATACTCGTATTTTACAAAAAAATCTTTTAAAATTACACTTATTTTTATTTATTTTCAGTGTATAAAGCAGTTTTATTACAAGTTTCATATAACAATCGAAAATCATTAATTTATGTAACATTCAAAGATATTTTTCCTTAGTGGTGAGTATTAAAATTATTTGATAACAAAAAGTAACGTATAAAATAGTTCAAATTACTTACTTGCTTTAAGAAAATGTAAATAAAACAGTGATATTGTATTTATCACAATGCAATACAGAGATCTATTTCTCTCTCACTATTTTTCATGTTTACCATACTTATTATTTTCTCTCTTATGCAGTTACATTAAAATGTTATGTTGCTCTTATTTTGCTTTAAACATGTGTGAGCAACTGTTATTGTGGTGAATTATTTGTTTTGTTTTTATCTGTATTCTCTAGTTTAAGGTGTTGTTATTGCTATTGTTGTTGTTGCAGCTGCTACTATCACACAACAGTGTATCTGTATGCAGTTTGAAGTATTTTAAAAAGCCATTCGTTTGCGAGATTTGGTTGTGTAAAGACGAACCGTTGTTAGCGAGACGATTTGAAAAATCGTTTATATTAAAAATTTGAAAAAAAGTTAAAAATAAAGAAAATTCTTATTAAAAAATACGTAAAAATAAGGTGAATAATTTATAAGCGCGTTTAATGTTTTAATTATTACAATTTGAATATAATTTTTAGTGTTTTTTTTAAATTTTTTTGTTTATAAAAGTTTTCGTGAAATAAACACATTTTTTTCTTTATTTAAAAGTTATAAATAAAAATATACAAAATAAACCCCAAGAAGTGAAAATTAAAGAGAGAAAACGAAATATTCTATTTTTAAATATTGAAAAAAAAAGAAAATTCAAAACAAAAAAGAAATTTGTTTTTTCAATAAAAAGAAAATTGAACAGAAAAAAGTGAAAATTATAAAGAATCTTGAAAACTTAAAAGCAGAGTACAAAGAAATTTAATAAATTTTTTAATTTTTCCAAATAAACTCTTAAGATTAAAGATTAAAAAGTAAAATAAATAAAATTCTGAAAAATTAAAAACGCTTGGTTTGATTAAATTTCCAGTTTTATTTTTATATTTTTTGTTTCTTTCATAAGGTTATTTGATACCTTAAGATACTTAAGCGAAATACAAAAATAACAACAACAATAAAAATTAAGAAAAAGTATATACTTTATAACGACGAGAAAAAGTATTAAATTACAAAAACTACGTAATGAAAACGGCGCGTTTCTAAAGCTATAATCAAAGACACACGCATTTTTTTGTTTTGTTTTGTTTTTTTTTTTGTGTATTTTTATTTTGCCTCCTCTTTTCTGATTTAACATTAAAGCAATAAGAACAACAACATTAAAAAAATAACAACAACAGCAGCAACAACATCAGAGCTCTGCTCACACTGCATGAATCTTTTCAATGAAACAAATCGAGTAGAGAGTGCTGATATATTTATACAAAAGAAAATATGTAAATAAAATAAATATTATAAATTAGTGAAAAAGAAAAAAGCAACAACTACAAAAATACAAATTAATTGTAAGAAAAAACCATCAAAGAAAAGTGAAATTTAAATGATTTTCTTGCATTTTGCTGTTATTTTTAAAAGATTCTGTAGTAAACAGTGTTGTGTAGTTAATTAGGAACAATAACTCAGAATATGTTTGTAAATACATTCGCCGTGTCTCTCTCTCTTTCTCACTCTGCTCCTATTTTGTTACAACGTTATTAATTAAAATGGTGTAAAATTTACACTTCTTTACACTGTGAAGAGTTATCAGTTGTGTTGAAATTTATCAAAAAAATAAATGTTTACCACACTCTCTTTGGTAAATATGTTCTTGTTAAGATCATAATATAAAGCGAAACTTTAAAGCCAGAGCTGGGAAATTTAATTTCATTATATCGTATGAGTTTTTATGTTTCTAGCTTAATAACTGATAATTAAAGCACTGCCCCTGCTAATAGTTATCTACCAATGGAGCACTGTCCACTTTTAAGCGAATTGTATCTTAAGTTTAAAGTAGTCAACCTGGTAAATCGAAAAAAATGGAAAGTGAATTTCGTGTGCGAAATAAGGCTTAATGATTATCATAGGGACTTCAATTTCAATAATAAAAAAGTGTTTTCTGATTGGTTTTGTTGTAGTAAATTTCACTGTTAAATAAATTAGCTTATTAAGTTCGTGTTTTCATTGAAACAGCAAAAATATACAGTGGTGGAAGAAATAATAAGGATACTTTACTTTTTTTTCAATAATGTGTCATAAAATTTGAAGTATCTTATTGATGGCTTATTAAATAAAAAGTATCTCTTCTCAGCAAAAAAGAATATAAACTTACAGTATGCCAAGCAACACCTGCATCGAAATAAGTAGAACAACGTGCTATGGTCTTACGAAAAAAAATTCATTTGCTAGTGGGTTCATATTATTCCTTCCATCACTGTATGTGGGTTGCTCGTGATTTGTGAATTCATTTGGAGACTCTATGGCCCACTGTGCTACCTTTTGAAGGACAGACCCATAAAAGTGGTCGAAACCGAGTCTTAAAGATTCCTATCTAAAAATCTGAGATTCCAGTTCCCTCACCACAGACTTTCACACTGGCATATCCCTATAATAGTCCACATTAGTTTAAGCTCCCATAGAGCGAGGCAGTCACAGAGAAGGTGCTGTACCGATTCCTTTTGCTCCTCATCCTGACAGCTCTAATAGCAGCCATGACCTTTGCGTCTCATGCGCTTTGACATGCGACCTACTATATCAGTGCCCGGTAATTATGCCTGCGAGAAGCCCGATCGATCCCCTTCCAAACCTGAGAAGAGACTTGTTTTTCTTCATAGAAAGAGTGGGCCAAAGCATTCTGTATGTGTTCCATCTTGTCCAGTGCCCATCTGTCTATCAAGCCCGACAACGCCATCAGAGAGGCATGTATGTTCGATCGAAAGCCTACATGACCCGGAATCCATATCAGTTCGATCTTATACGGCCAATGAGCAAATGCAGCTGAGAAAACATTTCAATATTACTATGCAGGGGTTGAGAGCACTGCTTAACCCGAGAGTATTCACATAGATCCTAAAAGGCCTTGTGGTCCTAAGAGGTCTGAGAGAAATCCTGAGCTCAAGGCCATCAGAGCAAAAACCCGACCTCTGTGTCCTTTCGAAAGACAGATCGCGTCCACTAATCCCTAGAAGGTATCCTATTGCTTTCGGCTCTATCAATATTCCGACTGGCCAGGATCCGGCCCCTTTCTGTAGGTTGGCACCGTGTAAAGTGCAGACTTTGCAGAGACACATTTAAATGACGGCAAAATTCAGGTTGAAAAAATTGTTGTAGCACTGGGAATTGCCGTCAAAATCCATCAAATGGTATAAGACGTCCGGCTTACACTACATGAGCCATGATTGATCGCATTTGATTTAAGCATAACTGTGAACCATTTAATTTGTATACGTTTGTGCTCAATTAGAACCAGTTGTTTTTACGATTTTTTTTAGTTATAAGCGACCAGAGACCAATGAACAATCAAAACAGTGGCTTTCTTTGGCTGAATGTATACCAAAGTGGGTTAAAATATCTCTGTCGGCCAGCAACATCATGGGTAAAATTTTTTGAAATCATTTATATCGGTTATCTTGGAAAGGGTTAAACGATATTGAAAAATATTATTCGGGCGCACAATAATGCTTGATTCCAGTCCATGCTGCAATCTCGTTAAGCTAGCATACCGTCTAATTTAGGTCTCTTGCGACTATTTCCTATTTCCTAACTTAAAAAAGAACTAATTGTTGAAATATTTCTGGGTGGTAAGAGATTTGGATCAAATGAACAGAGGTCATCATTGAAACAAACTGATTTTTCCATCTTTTTGGTATATTATGAATTCCAAGCTAAAAACACTGCTAATTTTTTGAGATCAAGAGTTGTTAGGTTGTTAAGCGATCCATATTCGTAAATGGCAAACTTTTCACTAACGTATAACGCTTCAGATAAGAAATATTTAACCGCGGACTGCTTTGCCAGATCTGCGGTCTTTAAACCACTAAATGAATAATCCGATATTAGTTGGAATTCTTTTGGTGGGCTTTGCAAACAATTTTTTGCTTTAGGTTGTCGTAATGGTTCCACTCTTTATTGCCAACACTAATTCGATGCAAAAATTATTTCTTTCTATGGCGTTTGAGCTACAAATCGAACATACAAAATCGTCTTTCAATGTCTCTCACCTTTAACTCTCTTTGTAAAAACAAAGAAAATGCTTTTGGATAAATCCTTCTGCTTACAAAGATTATAAAATTGCTGTTTGATGGACTTCCACTAGTTTCGCAAGTTATTGTTGACTTTGACAACTATCATTATGAAATAATACCTCAAAACTTAAGCATATCTGCAGTACTTACTCAGCACTTAAGTTATCAGTTTTAAAACAATCATCGAATATTTGTGTATAAAATCATTTGTAAACACTTTTAAAAACTAAAAAAGAAACATAAAAAAGTAATAAAAAAGCAATAAAATTTTTTTTTTTTTGAAAAAACATATTTTCTGTGTTATTTATTAACATTTCTTTTAAAATTTAAAAAACACACGTTCTTATACACCCTCTTAGTCCCGTTTTGCCTTTTACGTGTTAAAATAACTGATTTGCTGTTCTCATTTGCCGAACACCACTGTTTTAGCTATACTTATAAGAATTTAATTGTTTGTACTTTAAAGTACTCTTTCGAATTTAGGTTTATTCTCCTGTTAGTAATCATATTAGAGAGCAAACGAAAAATCCTTAAAAAAGAGAAAGAAACAGAGAGAAAATGTGGAGGCAAAGTGCATTTAAAAAAAAAGAAAACAATTACTTATTGTATTACAGTTTGTTGTCTGCTACTGTGATAGTAGCTGTTGTTCTTTTCTAAAAAAAAAAAGTAACGTCACATGTTCTATTCCGTTATTTTATTTTTGTTTATATCCAAGTCAATAACTTTACTCCCCTACTTTGTTGTTTTCGTTTTGTTTTTTTAATATATCCTCTCATTTTCATTTTATATATAAAAACACACACATATGCATGTATGTTCGTACATATGTATATGCAAACGTACATACATACATATATTTGTATCAAAATACTCGTGGTTTTCCTTTTGTTTATGTTTCAATGAATATGTGTGTTTACACTTTGTATTATTTAAATATGTGTGTGTTTGATGCTCATGTGTGGAAAATGAAAACAATAATAAAACAACATAAAAAATCATGATTTGTTTTTTTGTTTTTCTTTCTCATATGTTTTGTATAGAACTTGTGACTCTTGTGATTGATCTTTTCGCCTTGTTTATAGACATATGTATGTATGCATACATATGTACATACATATATGCATATGTACATTTTGATAAAATCACTTCACTTTTCTTCTCTCTTTCGCTCTCTGTGCTGTAGCTGTTGCTGCTGCTGCTAGTTTTTGCTTACATTTTACATTGTGTCGTCTGTCTCTATTTCTATTACAGTGCTAACGGTGTGTTGTAATGAAATAAAAGTGAAATTTATTTTTGTATTGTGTTGAGAAAAAAATTAAAAAACGAATCAAATAAAATTCATTTAATGAAGACACGAGATTTATATTTTTTAAAATTGTTTAGTTATTTTCTTATAGAACCAACATAACGACAAATAATTAAGACAAATAAAAATAAATAAATAAAACAAAAAAATTGTTTTTTTATTCTTTTTTCGCCCTCGCGCGTGTGTGTGTTTGAAAATGTCTACAAAGGCTTCGCCATTAAATGCAATTGCTAATAATTCACCACCACCACAGTCATCATCAACAACAAATTCCAACACCATGAATACTTCTTCGGCAACAGCCGCCACACCAACTGTAGTGAAAATCAAAAAGGAACTGCCCAGTGATGAAATAAAGGTATGTTGGTCCCATGTTTTCTGTCTTTTTAATTTTTTTATTTTTTATTTTTCGCTTAATTTAAAAGATTTTTTCTAAGATCTTATGATAGTGATAAAATATAATTTTACGAAATTTAGCGTGAAAAACAGATTTGTAATGTTATGTTTGTCAATGATCAAAGAGATTTTAATTAGAAGAAAAAAAACTTTTATTTTTACCTAATGACCATAAAAGATCGGAGGGAGTATTACACTGGATTTTATCCATGCCATGGTTTTTAGTCTTGTAAATGTTGGTGTATTCTTGTGATGCCAAGTATTAGAAAAAAAATCTTTTTTTTTTTCAATGGACTTTTTTTTCTTGTGATAAAGAAATTTTTAAGTAAAAGTACTAAAGGGTTCGCCAAATAATTTTTTTTTAAATGCTATAAAAAAACTACTGAATATTTTCTCAAATTTCTTTTTTTATTTGAAAGTAAAATCCTTCCGGTTAATAACGGAAAATAATTTCATTCAAATGGCTGCCTCGGCTGGCCATGCAGTAGCCCACACGATCGGTCCAATTTTTAAGCACATTATCGATTGTGTGCAGATGTATTTCACCAATGGCTTCACGAATATTGTCTTTTAAAGCGTCGATTGTCTCTGGCTTGTTGGCGTAACACCTATCTTTGACGGCACCCCACAAATAATAGTCCAACGGTGTCAAATCGCAACTCCGAGGTGGCAAAAAAAATCGAGTGTAGCTTCGGCTGTGTGGCACGTAGCGCCGTCCTGTTGAAACCAAATGTTGCTAATATTCTCCTCTTCAATTTTTGTGAACAAAAATTCGTTCAACATGGCCCGATACGATCGCCATTGACTGTAACGGCCACTCCTTGCTCATTTTCGAAGAAAAATGGCCCAATTATGCCTCTGGACCAAAATCCGCACTAAACAGTGACTCCTCTTGGGTGTATCGGCTTTTCAATGTAAGCGTTCGGGTTTTCTGTGCCCCAAATGCGACAATTTTGCTTGTTTACATACCCGCCAAGATCAAAATGAGCTTCATCTGAAAAGATGATTTTTTTTTGGCAAAATCAGCATCTTCTGTAAGTCGATCGCAGGCCCACTTAGCGAAGCGTATACACAACCATATTCGATCAGCGGAAGGATAAAACTAATTATCTGTCAAATCAGACATGAGCTAAGTGTTACCATTCACGAAATAAGCACTGGTTGAAAAAAACGTTAGATGGCGGACCCTTTAAATTTGTTCAAATTTTTGCACAAATTTTGCTCAAACTTTTATACAAATTTTTGTAGCAAATGAAAAAATGTGTATGATTCTTGAAAAACTAAGCCTAGTTCTATACAAGACGACAATTGTTGTGCAGTTTCTTTTCTATTTACTTTTAAGAAACCTGATTCAAAAATTTTCGTTTTTTGCTAGTTTGTGAAAGCAAGGAAAACGTATGCACACATTTAGCAATGCAGTCTTAATTGTGGTTTCGGGTGTTTGATTAAGAGACTTCAACAGAAAAATTCTCCAGAAAAATTCGCCCATTAGATGCACATTCCAGCTTTCCGCTGTCGATGATGAAAACATCACACGCATTGTTAGGAGAAAACGCCATCTAGTGAGAAAAAGTAGCAATGCTAAGTAAGGATTAATACCATCACTTAGCAAATAACTTCACCAATACACAATCACATGGAGGCGCGTTACAGTAGACTCTCCTCATCTACTTAACTTGAAATCAACTGATTAATGAAACTGAAACAAGGCAATGGATGCTTTGTGAAAAATCTATTGTCTATTGATGAATTGTTTTTATCTTAAACATTTTTTGAATGATGTATATGTCGCAGAAAATAATAACTTTTCAACACAAGTTTTTAAAGTTTGTGCAAATATTGGGTGTTCGAGAAAGTTCGGTTACAAATTTGAGCAAACAAGAAACACCTTTTTTATATTTAAAGCGAATTATTATCAAAACGCAAAATGATATTTCATTTTCGATAACCTTTGATCGTTTTTGGGGTAAAGCCATAATTCCATCAGAGTACAACTTCCGGGGTTACTGAGCGCAAAACTGATCCGATTGAGTTTTGCAGGCCTCTACGGAGTTTAAGATCAAATCAGATGGTAATCTGTAGGAGCAAGATCCAGGCTAAATGTTGAAATCATTAAACTTTCCAACTAGGCTCTCTCATTTTATGCCGGGTCATTAAAGATGTTTGTGGTCTAGATCAGATTCAATTGCTTGACCAGGTTGTAGGATCTCATTAAGAATATATTATATATTAATTCCCATAACATTCAATGAAGAGACACGGAGACTTCTCATAACCAGTTACTAACTAATGTTATGAGGTGGTACCGACGTTGAAAAAACTTTTTCTTTTTTTTTTTGATGATCTGGCCGGGTATTGAACCGAGGACCTTCTGGTTGGTAGGCGGGTGTCTTACCTACCATATCACAGCGGCACACAATACACAAACCTTTTCTAATTTTATTAGAGGTACATCATTACATTTCTTCGCGTCAATTCTGGCTTTGTCACTGCCTGCGAAATTTCACCTTATTTTGTTCATGATCTTTTTCCTACATTATTGCCGTAAGTGATCCATTTTCACGTACCAGTCAAACATCGAGTTTCTTTGTTTGTCCAGCTTTCTTCAAATGGTTGATAACTGTTTGGTAATAAATGTCTAGTTTTCAGACAACGTCCACGCATCTTATGTTCCAATCTCTCTTAATTTTTTATATGTTTTCGTCCATTTTTTTAGTGATTGGTCGGCCAGAACTAGGTGCATGCATCTTTGACATAAAAATAATCAATCGACACGAGCAGACCATTTTGTTGTTCTTTTTCTAGTTACAGTATCTTCTCCGTAAACTTCACTTTTTAGCAGCCTGTGGCGTATGCTCAGAATTTCACAATTTATAAACATAAATAACTGTTCACAGAATAATGGGATCTTAATAACGTTTTCTAACAAAGTGACGGTTAAAATGTCACCTTTCAAACATTAATATTACCAGCGATAATACGGTTTAGAGCCATCTACCAATAATTTGTAATCGAACTTTATTACTTTTCAAGTTTTTTTTTTTCAATTTTTTGATGAATAATAATTGTATTTTCTTTTTATACAGCTGTTCGTGCAAATGTTTGCACAAGTTGCTTGTATAAAAATAAAAAATCATTTATTTCAATATACTACCATGGGAGCATTTATAAACAGACTCAATAATTAATCGGAACTATAAATTAACTTAATTGAACGAATTTTTTTCTTTAACTGGACTTTAACCGACAGGCTATCAAAGAAATTTATATTTTTTGAATTCAAGCATTTTTTTTTAAATAAAATTTTACATAAATAGCATACACATTCTTTGAATTTTCAATATTTTTCAAATTTTTGATTATTATATTGCATAATTAAAGTTATCCATCTCTGTATGTTTTGCTTTTTTATCCTTGTGACACTAATTAGAATATAAATTTGATAATGTTCTATTGTTTTAAAAAATGGTAACCCCTTAATGACATTGACCATACAAAAAAATAACAGACAATACTTGCAGGCAAGTATACACATGCATAGTGTGTTACTAAATCCATGCTTACATAAGTATGTATGTATGTGTGTGTGTACTAGTAGTGTAATGTAACTAACCTTCTTTTGAGAAATTTTATAACGTTGAGAAAATTGACTTGAAAAGTTTATCATCTTTTTTGCTGCTGTTGTTGTTTTTCTTTACGATGGTTTGAAAAAAAACCAACAACAACAACAACAACAACTGAAAAGTCTTTAATACACTGGCATAAAATAGTTATTTAATATCAATGTTAAAATAAACACAATTTCACACATACATACATACATACACAAGCCGATATTAAAAGTTTACTTTATTATTTACAATTCTACAAAATACAGTAACACATACATACATCCATACATACAATAAACTCTCTTACAATAAAAGAGTAGAGTATTCACTAAAATATTAAATTGCACAAATATCTTTTTACTCACACATACATACATGTAGATACTCGTAAACATTTCTACTCGCTCATTGATAAAGAGTATGAAAAACCACACACACATACATACACATATAGACACATTTGCAAAAACAATAATATTTAGCAACTACAACGAACGCCATATAAGAAATGAAAAGAAGGACGATATTCAATCCTAAGCTATCGATATTCGATTACATTCTATGTTAGTCAGCAGTTAAGTCAGCCTACATATGAATACGGCGAGTATACGAGTATCTACTCTAAATAATATTCTGCTGCTACTACCGTTGTTGCTGTACTATGCACAGTGCTCGTATCCTATACCCCGTCTAAGTGTGCATGTATTTGTTTTTCATGTATTCGTCGCATAAGATTGAGATAAGGGGCATTCACGTTAAAAGTTTAAGAGGTTAGTAAAGAAAATTTATTAAATTTCACTTAAAAAAACTTGAATCAAAGAAAAGTTGTGTGTAACAGAGGAATTTTGAATTTTGAATTTTTCAATATATGTATGTATAATGTAAAGTATTTCGACATAAGATCAGAAAAATCATTACTTTATGCCAATATCAATGGTATTATGGAACAGAAGAGAGTCAAATATATACATATTAAATGGGTGAAATAATCCTGGAAAACTTCTACCGTTTACGTTTGAATAAAGCATTAAACAAGAAAGTACCACAAAAATCTCATTTAAAAATAGTGAATAAATCTAAGCTTCACCCTCCTAGACACTGCCGTTTCCCTCCTTTGAGCTTCAAAATAGTCATTTGGGTTTTTTGTGTGACTCAAATCTATTACCAACCAGTTATTTCTTTAAATTTGAAAACAAAAAATATTTGCAAGAAGCTAATTTGGAGAGAATATTTAATGGGGTTGCAGTTCTTGTACCAATACTTCAGTTTTTACTGTGCATTATTTTAATAAAAAAGCTTCTATTTCTAAGCTCAAATCTATGCAAAATGTCTGAATAGCATTTGCCGGTAATCTCTACTTTTTTCAAAGTAATCGGCGAGTGAATGACACCCAAAAAGGTATGGTTATGACCTTGTTGCTCGTTCAATTGCACAAACTGTTCTGATTGCTGTTTCCTCCCTGGTGTGTTACTATGGACTCATGTTTCATTCACAGTTACAAAATGGAGCAAAAGCTCGTTCGAAATGGGCCTAAACAGAACCTATAATTTCTTCGAAATTGCCACACAGTTGACCTTATAGTCGAAAACTCTGATTTACCGCTCATCGGTAATTAATCCTTTTCGAGATAACCGAGAAATAAATGGCAAAGCGTGCTTCCAAGAAACTATGATCATGACCTTATTGGTCGATAAGACAACGTAAGCTTTCTTTTGTGCACGCGTGTTTGGCTCACAAGAGCAAAACGTGAGTAAAACTCATTCGTATTTCTCCGGAATATTATCAAATACTTATTTTTTTAAAGTGTTCTAACAATTGCAATTATGGTCGTGTGTGAGTAATCTCGGCATCCATATCTCGGATATCTTTTTCATATCCAGGTTAAGTTAGGTTAGGTTGGGGACTCCCTAGAAGGATGTGATATCTTTTTCATTACCCGGTTAAGTTAGGTTAGGTGGCGGACCATCCTAGAAGGAGTGGTTCTCACTTAGGACAGTGATTAGGCCCAATGTGCTACCACAAGCTTCGGAGCTAACCCATGGATTAAACAGTCTCCATAGAAAGACATTTTGACTCCAAAATACATCCCGCAATTACGGTAAACTTAATTTTGGAGAGTTCAATAAAAAAATGATATGAAATAGGTGGGCAAAAACCTCCACTAACACATGAGATGAAAGGCAGTCTTCTCCTTCTCTTTTTGCAAAAATCAATCGAGGGAATGCCGAGTTTATCGACATGCCTACCAATCAGGCCCGTGAGAACCGTAATAATGCAAAAGATTGCCATGCTAATCAAGGAAAGAAGACAAATAAGTTACAAGTTTGAAGTGAGTATAGCCACACTGTCATACTCTTCGGTACCCAAGACACGAGTGAATGAAATGCGTTCACCAACGCCCGCACATATGAGTAAAATCACCAGTGAGTACAAAATTCGAAAGCATGTTGTTTGGACATGACTTTCACCTTGGTAAAGTGTTGGAGACTCTCTAAGCTCTTGCCAATCTATGGATCATGGCACTTGCTTACGAATGTGACGTCACACCGAACTAGCATTCTCCACCACGTTTTTCCCACAAGGGTTCCTCACCATAGTACTAGATCTCTGCGGCTCCCGACTCCCGTGGTACCGAAATTAAGCGTTCGGTCAGACTGTAGCATAACTGCTACTACTAGTATAAGTCACAAATGACTCCGAACTGGTGGCCAATAAAGGAAATAAGACAGCTAATCCTCTTTTTATTTAGGTCGGTCCAGCAGAGCTTAGCGATACTGCACAAGCCCTCATACCGCATATAAACTGAGCCTCTCCATACATTATCCGGAGAACATTCAGCCTAACTGAGGTTCCATGAGAAACCTTCGACATTTGTGAAGATGGCTTTTGAAAGGTACTTGATTGCAGCCTAGCTGTCCGAGTAAATCAGAAGATTTTTAGGGAAAATCATGCCACTCAAGTTTTGAATAGCCTTCAGTATGGCCATGAACACCGCCTAAAATACACTATAAGATGGTCTTATGTCAGAACCGCCTTTGTCTATACCACAGCCCACTCTGCCCAACATCCTGAAGCCATCGGTATAGAATTTATAACTAAACATTCATGAAAAATGTGATGTATCCGCTCGATTGAGGTGCTTAAAGCCTTAGCTACCTCATGAATTTTCAATCTCTGATCGTAAATTTTATTTTATTTATGTAATATAACCGCTCGGTTGAGATACTTTCAGCCTTAGCTACCTCATGCATTTGTAGACTATTTCAAGCTTCGATCGCCCAAATAGCATTCCATGGCCCCGTTTAGGCTATGACCACAACGAAACTCTGCTCTGCGTTTTATTTAAAACAAGAACACACAGCACCCTTAAATCATAACAAATACTCATTTCATAGGTGATAGGCCACAGCAACTTTTAAGTGAATACCCTATTGCTTTGGAAAAACCAAAGTTAAATCTATAAATTCAACCAAAGAAAGGCAAGAAATGCAGCACCGATAGTGTAGGTGATGGTAGCAGGGATGAGCCAACGGTATTAGAAAAAGATTTGGTTACAAAATAAATTTTTTCCCCATTTCTTCGATTCGTATTAGATTTTCAGGGTGAATTCCACAAAATGCATCAGAGAAAAGACGAAAAAGTTTTTCGTATCAAATATTTTGATTCTATGAAAAGAAAAAAAGCTTTTTTTATAAATTAAATTACCAAAAAAAAGGAGAAAAAATAAAGAGAACGTTAGAAAATTAAAACAGAAGAAGGCCTATTTTATTAGGGAGGTACATATTATCTAAAAAAATATATTAAATTGTTTTTTTTTTTATTTATTGCATGTATAACTTCAAAAATGTGAGATTTACAACAGATGGTGTATATTTTGAACATGGTTTGCGTTTCAAATAGATTATATGACATTTTGGAGGGTAAATACAATATCTGTTGCTAAACATGATACTCTCAACAACATAGATTTGTTTTGCTTATAAACTACCGAAGTTTCCAGGAAGTAATTGGGCTTTAATTCTTTAATTGAAAAAAAAGTGCAGCTAAAGCTCATCAATTGCTCACTGAAGCTTATTCTGAATATGTATTATCAAGTACAATCTGCGGAAGTAAGTCTATGTGGTTCCGAAGTGGTGATTTTAAACGAATAACAATGACGACCGCCTAGGTCAGCCATAAAAAGTTCAGATAAATTGAATTGGAAATGAATTCCACGAACACCACGAAACTCAAACTCAAAAAGAACTTGCAATATCCTTAAGAACCGCTCAAGTCGCTATTTAAAGGCATTTGCAAGTAGCAGGATGCCACGGGAGGTGAAGTCAAGAGAAATTAAAAGACGATTTTGCATCATCAAAATTCTGTTTGAACGCCGCCAAATCACTGCCGTCGTTGAAAAATTGGTCCATTCCAACAAGCCTAAGCTATTTTTTGAATGTAGGTCAGGGTTGTCTATCGACTTTGGCGTATCTCCTGGAGCCAACCAATTCTTTATTTACTTCACCGTTGTCAGAGATGTAAAAGTTGCTACAATTGTACTTTTTTTAAGCACTATTTGCAAGTAAAAAGCATACCAATGACTAATTTAGCCCTTTTTAAAATTTTCCCTATTTCATTACTTTTCACGAATTTATTTTATAGAATTATATTTCATCATTATCAGATTTCTTGCGTGGCACATTTTGTCCAATCATCTGTTGTTTCGGGAAAAACTTGGACCATAGTACCATTATATTAAAAACTTTTCCTAACGAGAGTTAAAGTTTCTTTAAAAAATGTCTATATTACGCATACAAAGCTATAAACAGTTAGAACTCAAAATTCATAAATGTTCAGAAGAGCCGAAAAATTCTTTTTAAAAACACGGTTTTGTTTTTGGTTAAAATTTTATTAAAAACAATAAAAAAAATGAATTTAGTACAAACGGACTGAAAAAAGTGCTTTTACATGCTAGTTGGTACAATTTGAAAATCGTATTTCACATCCCTGATCGTTATGTATAGACACTTTATTTAAACTTCCGTGATGATTTGGTACGCAAACTGCTGGTTGTTTGATGACGGGCTAAATGTTAAGATGCAATATGAAGGCGATTTTCTTTGTTTTTTCGTTAAGCTGGCGAGTCGTACAATTTTTGACAAATGTCATTGAATGAAGACGATTGAGAATTGTATTATGAACGCAGTTCTTTTTTTCGCCAAATTTACGACTTGTTTGGCAATCGTCCTTCTTCAAAAGTGCTACGAGAGAGCTACGAACTTATTTCGTAACTCTATAGATAATAGTAGTTGTGAAGTTTTGCCGCACATCCCTTTTAATCCCGAACTATGTTTCGATTGTTGCAGAACGTTTTTACTGAAACCTAATTATAGAATATTCTAAATTGGTTAGATTCTTAGTTCTTAGCCCAATAAAATGATCAGTAAATGCTGATCAATACTTAAAACCAGAGTTCGGCATAACATGACTTTGAGAAAATTTTCTCTAAGTCTCTCATACGTATGTACTCACACGCATAGGTAAAAAATAAACCGTGAGGAATAAAGAGAAAATAAACAAAATATCCAGTGAGAGATAAAAATGTTTAATCGATGCTGTTACTAAACATTGTATTCAATTTTTTTTATTAATTTTAATTTTCTTCTTAATTTGTCATTTTCTTAGTAGATTTTGTTTTTGTTTTTCTTTATTCTTGTTGTAATTGCTTTTTGTTGTTTTGTGTTACATTTTCTTCATTGTTTTTAATACTTTTTTTTCTATTGCTTTTATCTTCGTTTTCCTTTTTTCATTTGTAATATGTAAGTTTAAAAACTGTGAAAGCATTCTTTTCAGTGTACACAAGTATTTTTGTAAGAAAAAAATGCAATTGCTTCTTGCAGTGTGATCTATGAGACAGACTCTCAAATAACTACCACAATTGTAAAATGCACTGGTATTAGTTTGCCTGCCATGGCTTTAAACCAAGGGTGGCCAAAGAGAGAACTGCAATTGTAGTAGTAAATTTTTGCAGTGTGCGTTGCAGAAAAAAATTTAAACAGTAAACAACAAAACAAACAAACAATTCTAATATGCAAAGCGACATACAGTAGCCAACTTTTTGAAGTTTTCTTATTATGAAAATAAATCGAGTTATTTTACTTTAAAGCATGTGCCTATACTTTAGCTGGCTACTGTATGTATATGTGCTTTCATCAAAAGCTCCCATATAACTGAATGAAATTATTGTTTATTTCTTATTCTCTGTTGAATATCCCTATTCCTATTATTAGAGATTAAACTTCGGCCACAAAGTATAACTATGCTTTAAACAACGCTTAAAATTTAACAAAAATCCTGCATTTCTAAGTTATTCAAAATGCCTAATTTGCTATAAAATCCTAAATATTGGGCATGAAATGTTCAAGTTTTTTTAATATAATTTTTTATTTTATTTTGGTTTGTAGTAGGCCTTCTATATCAAATGATTTTATTATAAATTGTTGTTTAAATTCGATATATGTTTTCTTTCTCTTTCCATCTCTCCACTCGTTTTATCGTCTGCACAAGTTTTCTATTTCATCATCAATTTTGAATTACGACGCCCTTTTTGCCATTTGAAACGAGTATCCGAAAATATATTTTTTTGTTTTTGTTTTTTTAAAATGACATTCTATACCCGCTTGCATATTTGTATGTATATAAGAATGTATTGATGTGTATGTGTTTGTAAAAATACCCGGGTACTTTTATTACACACAAATGTTGGTTATTCGATATGCAATTGTAAGTCTAGACTTTACTTCAAAGTTAATACATGAAAAACAAAAATAAAATAAACGACAAATAAAAAAATTAAAATGAGAAATTAAATATGAAATAGAACAAAATAAAAACAACAATTACTATACCTACCCAAAACCTTGGTACAGTGCGTGTGAAAAATTGTATGACCTTTAGGCTTCTTTTCATTGAGCCCTTCTCAAGTTTTAAGATTTTATAATAAAAACTTAACTTAAAACTTCATTTAATTGACAATATTGATGTTTTTTACCAGAACTAATAAAGTACTTTTTGAGATCAGTTACTGTTACCTCTTTATAGATTAAAAAAAAAAAAAAACCCTAAGGATTCGTTTTAGTGTGATCTCTTCAAGTTTTAAAATTTACAAACTATTTTTTATACAAAAATTATCATACAAATTATGTTTCATAAAACTTTTAGAATTCGAAAAAATTTTTTATGAATATGGATGTAAAAGAAACTATTTCTTACTTAATAAATACGAAAAACTAATTACCACACCAGATTTTGTTCAATTGCCTTTCGTCTGCTGCACTACACTGAGCATATGGTCTAGATCACTCTACTTGTAATAATTAAAATTGAATATTATATTTGGGGGTGGCCTGGTGTAAAAAAATTTAATTGTAGATTCCTCTGGCAAATGATGACAAACATCAGAAGAATGATCAGGAAAAAAACGCCACCTGCTGGGAAAATTACAATGCTAAAGTAAAGATCAACACCAATTAGCAAGGATATTCACCACTGCACAAAAGGATATGGAGAGAGCTGCAGTGGATTAATCATATACTTAGCTTGAAACATCAAATTGATTAAAGAAACTGAAACAAAGCAATGGATGCTTTGTAGAAAAGCCAATATGCTCCCTAGAGGAGTGACGGAGAAAAAATAAAAAAATTTATTTGATTGTAATTTGAAATAAAAAAGTTAATAAGAAAAATTGCTCATAAGTTGAATGGTTTTATGGATTAGACTCTAAATTATAGGCATTTTGGTATTTTCTTGTTCTATCGATTCTGTAACAGAATGTGTTCTGAAGAAATAAAAGGATTAATTCCTAATAATAATCTTTGTAGTCGATTTTCCAGCTGTAGTCGTACTTTTCGTTCGTAGAACAATCTTTCCGCGAAAGTTCTCCCTGCCATTTACGAACATCCATAAACACTACTCACTCTCGCCTCCTTCCCATAACCGATTTTTCTACTATCAATACAATGCACTGCATAAGCAGTCGTACTGGTCGCAAGTTGACAAAATATCCCGTTTTTATCTCTGGTTAAAAATATTTTCAATTAAGCTTATCTTTGACATCAAAACCGTGCATTGTTTTTGTGCTAATATTTCATTTAATTGAATTAATCGTTTCAAAATCATTTGATACTTTAGATAAGCACTTCTTGGTATAGTCTAAACCAGTAGTGTTCACAAAGAGAAACACGCTTAAAGTGAGAGAAAAAATAGGTATGTTTTTATACAAAATATAAAAATTCATAAATTTTGTGTAAAGAGTTATCAATATTTCTCAGTGTAGAAACAAATATACGAGGGCGGATTGATATTGAAGCTACCTAAGTAGGAAAAAAACATTTTTTTTCAAAAACCATTCATTTCTCAACATAGTCTCCTTTTAGCTCAATACACTTAGTAAGACAATTTTCCAACTTTTTTTATACCATCTGAATAATACGATTTTGGCAACTCCTCAATATACGCATTAGTTTCGGTAATCAATTCTTCGTTTGAGATGAATCTTTTTCCTGCGAGCCATTTTTTCAAGTTTGGAAACAGGAAAAAGTCACTAGGGGCTTAATCTGGACTATAAGGTGGATGATCAACCAATTCGAAGTGGATTTCGCGTAGTTTTAGCATCGTATCTAATGCTGTGTGAACCGGTGCGTTGTCTTGAAGAAAGAGAACTTTTGCATCAACCAATTGATCCAATATTGATGAGCAATATTTTGTGTGCAATCCAAAATACAGTGACCATAACCTTGCCAGCCGATTTCGCTGTCTTCGCCTTCTTCGGAGCACTTCCACCAGCTTTCACCCATTGCTTCGATTGATTTTTGGTATATAACTTAACCTGTAGCTGTGGATCCTAAGTGTGATTATTTTTATTAAATTCCGAACTTTTCTTTTCTGTATTGCTTTCCATCAACAGTGCCAAAATCTGTGTTCAATTTTGTTGCGCTGCGTTGTAGTGTTGATTCCGTTGAACTCCTAATGTAGCATAGTTAGGCTGTATTTTGACGTTAATTAAAATTAAAAATTGATTTCTTTATATAAAAATTAGACAAAACATGTCCTAATTTATTCGATAAAATTTCATAGCAGGAATCAACTAATAGGGTAATTTGATGAATCACTGATAGAATTTTTTTCTCCATTCTTCAATGTCTAAATCAATTGTTGATGTTCAATGGCGTTAAAAACAAAGCTCTGATATATTTTCGGCTTCCTCGGTAATGTTGATACCACTCATAACCAAGGCAGACTAGACCCCCTACGATGCTGTCAATATTTTTAGATTTTTTTATTCCTTCTTTTCGCACAAGCTACAGAGTAACATATAAAGCTTATACCAAGAACCTATCACCTTTACCATTTTTGGTAGGTATATATTACCAGAAAAGCTTTCTTTAAAAAAGGTTATATTTTTAAATAATTTTTATTTTATTATAAAATCGCTTGAAAATTACGAAACATTCCTTCTCACTAATTTGTGCCTATTATCTTGATGTACACTGTAATTTACATAAACTTTTACTAACATTGTGTTGAGTTGTAAAAAAACATGTATGTTGTTGGTAATGTGCGACAACAACAATTAAAGACTAACTCTCTAATACATATTTCTTTCTCACACATTCTCTTAGTGTGACAAGAGTTATTGAAAAAACAAGAAAAAAGGTATGCACGCGCAGTGTAATGCAAAATTACCTGTTAGTTATTAATCAACCAAAATAAATTTATATTAAATAGCAAAAACAAAAACAATAATAATAACAAATATAAACACACATACATACATACATGCATGCACTAAAAAGAAATTTGAGCTCTTTTACTTGTTTTACGCAGTGATGATAAAAAAGATATATTTTATATATAAGCAACAAACACACACAAGGAGAAGGATAGTGAGAGAAAGTATTAGAGAGAAGGTTAGGGTAATAAAATTTACAAAGAGAAATTGTTGATATAGAATTACTTAATTTTCTTTAAGGTTTTCTATGATGCCCAACCATATTCATTGTCATCATTATTATACTTATTATACTCTTTTAGTTCTTGTTGTCGTGTGTTTATTTTTTGCAATGGCATAAAATTACTTAAATAATATCCTTTTACTTAAATAAAAATCTAAGAAAAGCGAGAGAGAGAAAGAGAGAGAGAGAGAGAGAGAGTAGAAAGAATAAAAAGAAAACTATGTATTATATGCAGTTACTCTATACTCTACTTAATCATAATCATCATCATTATCATTATTTTATTTATTCCTTTAATAAAACAACTACTTAAATAACGTTAGTAGTGATAGCAATAGTCGTGGTATCAAATGAAGGTAATGTGCCAAGCAATGTTATTAATAAAAGAAATGGTGATAATGAGACGACGGTATTTTATTTATAAACAGACATGATGACTAATCACAGACAGTTAAGTACGAGTAAGTCTCTTTATTATATTTCCTAACAGGTTTTTTACTCTCTCTCACTCTATTTATATCTTTGAATAGAAAACACAGCATATGTAAGTAAGAGTGTATGCTTGCGTTAGAATAACACTCTAAGAAGTTTATGCTTGTATTTCTTGTTTTTTTTTTTTTTTGTATTCCTTGTACCGTAAGAGATAATCGTACAGCCTGTTAACTGAGTTACTATTTGGTCTTGAGTTTTAATTTAATTTGAGTTTCATATTGCATCACAATATCAGAGAAACTACATTTTTTGTGTGTCTTTTTAAGTTTATCTCAGCTCAGCTGTAATTATTGATAAACAGCATTTCTCTTAAGTAATATGGCGCCTAGAAAATGATAAATAATTGACTCAACATGAAAGATGACAAAAATAAAAGAAATTAGAAGCAAGAGAGGTATTAGTAGTAGTGTTGCCGTAGTGTTAAAACACTTCCTAAGTTATCTGTGTAAAAGGCCAACAAAACTGTCAGAGAGAGGATGTAAATAGTAATTTTGAACCGTTTTATTTTATTGCCCTAACAATTAAATCTATGTAATTTTGATAGATTTTTATAACGATTCGAAAAACTCAATCCAACAAGAACTACATAAAATGCCGCTCTTTCTTCTCCGTAACATGGCAGCTTCTATTGAAATCATTACATGGGAAGCCCATTAACTTATCACCACGTTTACCATTCTTAAGCAACCTTTTCAAGGTACTAATCAAGATGAAAGATTTGTGAAGAATTAAAGGAGCCTAACTTGAGTAATCGATCTTAACACACACAAGTAAGATGTCAAGCAGTTGACCCGACAATTCTGGTTTAATCGACGACTGAATTTTGTATAGTCAATCGAGGTGTCAAAATACTTTAATGTTGACAGTGTTGACTTAAAAATAAAACTTGCTGACACCTTAGCGCGCCCAAACTAACGCTAGTTCGTTAAGGATTAGTAAAGTCGATTTTTTCGTTGGCTCAAAACGTAAATTTTTTTCATATGTTTTGTGTCAAAGTGTATTTTTTCGATCCGTTTTGTTTTGACCAGTTGGTCAGTAATCAATTTGGGCCATCAGGTATCAACTTTAGTATGTTTAAGGGTAACCAAACTTTCTTTGTACCTTAAAATTAGTAGCAAATGTTTTTATCTTATTTAGTAATACCTGGCATTCACTGACCAACTTAGATATCGTATCGTATACTAGGGAGATCGATTATTCGACTTTTCTCAAAAACCGGTTTTCGAGTAGTTCGAAAAATTACAATTTTTTAAATATCGGTTTTCGGATAAAAATTTATCAAATAACCGGTTAACCGGTTCTTTTATTAAAATATGCTCCTACTCCTTTTCTAATATTTCTTAACGACTTTCTTCTTCTCACTTCCAATCCTATCTACTCTTTTGCGGATGACAGCAACATTTGTCACTCATATTCTTTTGATCGTAGACCGAGCCTTTTGGAGGTTGGGGCAAGAAGGATGAATATGAACGTCACACTCACAAGTGACCTGGTGAAGGTCTCCGAGTGAGGTCGTGCGAACAGGGTCGATTTTAATGCACGTAAGACTCAATGTTGTTTTTTAACACACAGACGTGGTGGTGTGCTGTCATCTGTGTCAATGGGTAATGTGGATATTGAGGAATCAGATGCTTTTGATGTTCTGGGCATGAGAATTCACTGTGACGTTCGTTGGAATGATCACATATTGCAAGAAATACTTCACTCCATCTGATCTCCTTAATATATACAAGACCTATATCCGACCCAAAATGGAATACAATTCTCATGTATAGGCCGGTGCTTCAGAGTCTATTTTGGAGCTTCTCGACCGCGTACAGGAGAGGGCGAAGATGCTCAGCAATGACCGTAGGGTAGCCAACTCTATCGATTCATTGGAGCACCGTCGCAATGTGGCGTGTGTTTCATTGTTCTATCGGTACTATAACAGAATGTGTTCTAACGAAATTAAGGAATTAATTCCTAAAAATCATATATTTTTACGTAGTACTCGTATTTCTCGTAGAGCGCATCCCTTTGTAGTTGATTGTCCAGGAAATCGAACAACGCATTATAGGGAGATTTCGTTCTTTGGTCGCACTGTTCGGTTGTGGAATAAAATTCCAGCGATAGTATTTCCTGACACTTACGACATGAGTAAATTTAAATCTAACGTCCATAAACACTACTCCCTCTGTCCTCCTTCCAATAACTCATTTTCCTAGTACCAGCACAATGCACTGCATGAGTAGGGGTGCTGGTCTTACATATAAAAAAAATAAATAAATAAAATATATATGTAATTCTATAAATTATATAAATTTTTGTTGCATTTGCAAATAAAGTTGCTAAATTTGTGTCTCATGTTGTAGCTTCTAGTAAATAAGTATGCTAGAATAACGTTCGGCTTTTTTAGGACCTTAACGGACATTTAATCTTCGACAACGAAACACTCTACTATTTCACCCAGTGATTCATTTTTGCAGCGTATTTTGTAAGCATTTGATTTGTCAATGCCTAGAGACTACTTGGTGTAGATTCAAGTTTTCCTTACTGCACAATAGCGTCAATCTTATTGACATATTTAAGATGGTTAATAATTCCTCTAAATATTTTTACACTTTAGAGGACATTTGTAGGAACATAAATGTATGCACCACGTATTTACTAGTATGTGCCACCGTGATATGTTAGGTAAGACACCCGTCTACTAACCAAGAAGACTTCAGCCACATCACCTGACAATTTTTAACAGCGGTATCACTTCATAACATTCCTAGCGACAGATTGTGAACATTTGTGCTGCGAAAACCTTCACTTCCGTTCGAAGCCAGCATTTGTCGCTCCCTTTCAATAAGTCTAGTTGTTCATCATTCTCCAAACATAAAAAATTAATAATTATTTACCGAAAATGAGAAAATTTTATTATTGCTCAAGTGTGCATATCTTTCTCGATCTATCATGATTTTCACGTTCTTTGTGAGACGTTAAAGGTTGTCATATGTATATACAAAATAAGACGTCATATGTTAAATTTAGAAAAATGCTACAATGATGAGCATATTTGCAATAAAAAAATTTAAACACGTAAAGGGTCCGCCAAATATTTTTTTTTTTTTTTTGAAAATGCTATAAAAAAACCTACTGAATATTTTCTCAAACTTCTTTTTTCTTTTTTGAAAGTACAATCCTTCCAGTTAATAATGGAAAATAATTTCATTCAAATGGCTGCCTCGGCTGGCCATGCAGTAGCCTACAAGATCGGTCCAATTTTTAAGCACATTATCGATTGTCTGCAGCTGTATTTCACCAATGGCTTCACGAATATTATCCTTTAAAGCGTCAATTGTCCCTGGCTTATTGGCGTAACACTTATCTTTGACGGCACTCCACAAATAATAATCCAACCGTGTCAAATCGCAGCTCCGAGGTGGCAAAACGACATCAGCTCTGCGGCTGATAATGCGATCTTCAAAAACAGGGCGCTAAACATCGAGTGTAGCTTCGGTTTTGTGACACGTAGCGCCGTCCTGTTGAAACCAAATGTTGCTAATATCCTCCTCTTCAATTTTTGTGAACAAAAATTCGTTCAACATGGCCCGATAACGATCGCCATTGACCGTACCGGCCACTTCTTGCTCATTTTCAAAGAAAAATGGCCCGATTATGACTCTGGACCAAAATCCGCACCAAATAGTTACTCGTCTTGGGTGTATCGGCTTTTCAATGTATGCGTGCGGGTTTTCTGTGCCCCAAATGCGACAATTTTGCTTGTTTAAATACCCGCCAAGATCAAAATGAGCTTCATCTGAAAAGATGATTTTTTTTGGCAAAATCGCCATCTTCTGTAAGTCGATCGCAGGCCCACTTAGCGAAGCGAAGTTCAAGCGTATACACAACCATATTCGTTTAGCGAAAGGATAAAATTAATTATCTGTTAAATCAGACATGAGCTAAGTGTTACGTTAGATGGCGGACCCTATATAAAAATTATAAACATTTAAATTATTGTTATTGTTCAAAAAAACCGGTCGAATAATAATAGTCCGATATCTCTAATAGATACCCCCTAATAGGCAACCAGTTATCGATAATGAGGGTTTATAGCAGATATATAAGCCGAAAAGCTTTACACTTCTTCAATAGACTTCAACCCATCAGTATGTACCTTAGTTCTATCTGGTGGGCCATCTATAGGTTTAAATTTGAACCAGCAGTACGAATGTTGGCCCTCGAATGTCAGTGGTCTCTGGATTGTCGGTATAACACTTGTCTTTAGCGGCGCCCCACAGAAAATAGTCCAACGGTGTCAAATCGCAGTTTCTGGACTGATGTCACTATTTCGGCTAATTAAACGGCCATCAAACGTTTGACACAATAAATCTATTGTGGCACGAGCTGTGTGACATGTTGCGCCGTCTTGTTGAATCCACATCTCCTGGACATCATGGTTATTCAATTCAGGAATGAAAAAAATAGTGTTCATGGCTCTATACCCATCATCATTGACTAACGTTCTAACTACCATCGTTTTTGAAAAAGTACAGACCAATGATTCCACCAGCCCATAAAGCGCACCAAATAGTCAGTTTTTCTGGATGTAACAGCAGTTTTGCTTGTTGACGTAGCTATTCAAAGAAGTGCGCTTCATCGCTAAACAAAATTCGCTTATGAAAATGGAAAAAATTGAAAATTAAAAAAAAAATTCACTTATGAAAACTGAAAATTGCACTATTTGTAAGCGTTGTTCAGACGTGAGTCTATGATGACCAAACTGAGAATAAATCACTTGACAGCTATCAAATCGGTCGCCATCTTGAAAACTTAAAGTTCTATACCTCTATAAAAAACACGCTTTAGTATCTGTGAGTTGCGCTGATTGAGCGTTACCAAATTTAATCTCCAAAAATCTTTTAAAAACCATACAATAAACGTGATACTAATGTCATCAGCGACATCTCTGATGGTATTTCGAGCATTCCCCAACACCAATATCTTCACCTTTTAACGTTCTTATCACTTATTGACGAGCTAGGTTGTTTAGAGCAAGGTTCGTTGTTGAAATTTTCTCAGCCTCCTTGGAAACCCTTTAACTATAAAGGGAGAAGTTGTATAGAAATGATATTTGTTTTTGTAGACAGTTCGTGGCTGACAAAGTGTGCGATGAAAAGTAGTCACTTGAAGTTGAAAGGAAAGAATCGTCACTTTAGATTTTTTCTTTTATAACAATAATTACAGTAATAATAACAACAATAATTTATAAATTACAAAATATTTATAAGATTCATTGTGTGTGTGTGTGTGTGTCTTATGTAAATAATATTCAATTACCAGCCCTGGATCCAATTACATTTTGATAAATAATAAAACTCGTACGTACGTACTTGCATTCAACAAAATAATATTTTTTATTTTAATTTATTTATCGTAATCAGAAACGTTTCTTATTGCATTTGTTGTTACCGTTGTTTATGGATACGAATATATTAGAAAAGAGTTTTTTATTTCATTTGTTATTGGAATACATTTTCCCGCCAATTGTAAAAGGGTATCTATGAAAACAGGGTGTAGCATAGAAACATTATTTTAGAAAATTTGAAATTAAAATCCAGAACCATCATAAAGCTTAAAAAATGTTCGTAATACGGGGTTTGTTTACGTAGGTTTGTTAAGTAAGAATAATCGCCTACAACAAGCTGAGAGGTTCACTCAGAGATCATACTCTTCACGCACCTTGAGTTCTCTCAGAGTTAACCTGTATTTTAAATTAATTGTCTATGACTTTAAAAACACCCTTTAGTGCTACCAAAGAAATCAATTAGGTTTTTAAAACAAATCCGCAACAATTTTATGATTCTGTAATGAGTAGTTAATCCTTTAGATGCTTTTTCGCCAATTTGTCTGATTATGCAGTGCTTAGTTATGATCGTAACAGGAAGTATCTCATTTGCTTGACAAGCCCCAGTAATATCCTAGGTACCAATGATTTATGTGCCTCTCTCTTAGAGCTTCAATAGTTTGCTGTTCCTCGGAGCCGCTTCTGTAAAAGACATTCAAGTTGCAACTTAAGTACTTACTCTATCTAGATATAGTGCCCTCTCTCATTGGTTTGGCCAAGAGAACTATCTAAATCAGGATTTGGCATATGTTGTTTTCGGTGTTTGCCTACAGCTGCTCTACACCTCCATTACGCAATGCAACTCCACACCCAGTCAAACTCTTTACGATTTAAGTCTACACAACAATTACCTACTTGTACTAACAGGGTAGAAACCTTAGTTTTTTAAGTTGGATGTAATCGTGGTACTAAAAATAAGTCTTCTTTGGTTAGATCTCGAAGGTCCGTTTTTTCCTTTTCAAGTGCCAGACATGAGATTTTTCTAGGCGTTCAGTGATGGTATGCCATATTCTCTCCATCTCTGACCATATTTGGCACTTTCACACTAAAGTCCAATTAAAAAACTGTTACGTTCCAGCTGTTTCTCGAAGAAGTGAAAACGCGAATGTGGAAAATTTTTTGGACACCCCAGCAGCTGATAAAATCTTGATGAATTAAGAAAGAGGTAATAAGAAACTGCTGAATCGGTGTCAAAGAAGCTACTGATGGAGTGGAAAGCTCGGTTGGCTCGTAATAAAAATTTTTTTCGAGCGTTTTGTGTATTTACATACATAGATGTGTGGGCTATGTATGCTTCCAAAGTGACTACTTTTGACCTATACAGACATTGATAAGAACCTCTTTGACTCAATACGTTCGTAAAATTAATCAGCTTAGTAAAAGGCAGTAAAAGTGGCAGTGGAAAATTGATACGATCGTAGTTTTTTTTGATACTATTTAACATAAAAAAAAACTTTAGTATTCCTTTAACAGATTTGATACTCTCATATGTAAATATTTCCCCATTTTTACATTTTTTACATTCCTTTGCTTCAGCATTTTCCGGTTTTTATTAATTTTTAGTACTAATGGCAACTCGATTACACTATGGGAAAAACGAATGAAGTTGAAATACGTAAGAAGTGATACCTATTTTCTAATAGGCACTATTTTTAAAATATTAAAAACACCTTCAAATTATGAGTTATGGGTAAAAACCGGGTTTTCTTGCCTTTACACACTTATAAGGTAATAACTTAGCTAAATATTAACCGATTTCAAGTTTCTAATAAGGAAAGAAAAGCGACAGAAATATAGCTACGCGGTTTGTCCGAGTGTACGGGACATTCAAGAGGATACCGGGAATTATTCAAGTTCCCGCGTGTCTCTGGATGATATAGTGAGACATTCGAGAGTTATCCTTACTTGTATTCAAGAACATAAGAAAATTTAAGGTAACTGCAGGGTATATTAGCAGGCAGATACCAATTTGGATACGAACGGATCGATTGGGATCATTTTTGCTCTTCTTAGGCAGAAGAGACGACTAGTGTCAGGGAAATTTCGCCAAATGGCGATCATACGATCGGAATTGTACCCACATGCTATGAGACCAGAAGGATCGGGCCACATTTGGGTTGCCGGAGAATGAAGCTGCCTAAAATGCCTGATTGTTGGAATACCATGATGCTGAGAGGAAAAAGAGTTTACGGAACACCTTATTTGCTACTGCTCAGAACTTGACAATTTGAGGCTTTCAGTTCTTGTTGGGAGGAGTTTCAACGATAAGGTTACTGCCAACGTATGATCTGGTAAGGTAAGGATTTTACCTTTATTAGGGCGACTGAATGACTAACTGTTGCCAGACAGAAGCTGCAAAGGTCATGGTATGGTAATGGATACATGTTAACACAACGGGATCTACAATTTGGACATAAGTGAGCTAATGGCAGCTGCAAGAATAACCTAACCTAACCTAACCTATGTTTAGTTACGAATAAAATGCTACTTTGCTGTTATAAATCCGTTGGAAATTGACACAGTTATTAAGTTTTTTAGTAAAGCAACTCATGCAAAAATCTTATTGTTTTATAAAATTTGTTACTCTTGTCAAATACGATAATCGCGTTTCCCATCTCTGGTAAAAGGATATAAGAGTGTCCAATAAATTTTGGTTCTTATACAAATCATTGTATGAACTCAATGAGAATTGTATGAGCGCTGATCTACATATATTCGTCTGCTTAAATTTCTCACAAACATAAATAAACTTATGCATGTTACTTCACTTATTTTTTAAACAAACCTCTTTTGATTTGAGAAGAACACGATCATCGCAATGTTCAAATTTATTATACGTTATTAGTATTTTGTTTTCAACAAATTTTGCTTATGATTTTTTTTTTTCAGAAAAATTTTTAAATTTGAGCTGCTCTTTAACAACCCCCGCTCAAAATCATATTTTGTAATTCATAATGCTTTTCTTCTTTATTAATATTGTTATTGTTATTATTGCTATTTTGTAGAATAATATTAAATTATTACGGGCATTATTTTACATACATACACCTCAACAGAAATACAAAAATGTATTTAAATTTGAGCTGGAAAATAATTGTAAAACTCATATTACAAAAAAGCAAAATAAAAGCTGAACAATTTGAAATATTTTGTTGAATTCCATAGAAAAATAATTGTATGCAAAATATCAAATCAACATCAACACCAACAACAACAACAATTGCAACAAAATCTAGAATAAAATCTCCCCTGGGTTTATAATCAAATTCTCTTCTGTTTTCGTCATTATGGGGGTTTATGTATTAGTTTGTGTTTTATTTTATAATTTTGGATTGGATTCCAATAAAGTTTTCAATTTCTAAATGCGAGTTTGGTTTTAAAATTAACTGAAAACATAACAAATTTGGCAACTTTTTTTTTATTTCTCAACATAAGCTTCTAATTCCTTCTAGCTCGACGTTCTTTTCCAATGATATTCAATAGCTTCGGTATCCTATTTATAGTAAGAAATGCCTAAATAACACTTTAAAATAGTCATCAACCTCTTTTTCTACTTGGGACGGGCACTTAGGGGATGAACCCCACTCATGTAGTGACTGTGTTGTGGAAAAGAGGAAAGCGGGAGTAGTGTTTATGGGCGTTCGATTTGAATTTACTCATGTCAAAAGTGCTAAGATCAAATTGATTAAAGAAACTGAAACCAAGCAATGGATGCTTTGTGGAAAGCCAATACGCTCCCTAAAGAAGTGAGGGAAAAAATTTACTCAAGTAGTAGTAGTTTTAGTATGATGTATTTTGAAATAAAACATGCCCGAGTGAGATTCTGGATCATGTTCATGTTCATGTTCGGACAAAACTTTTAAGTGGTTAACGAGATCACATGGATTGAAGTATTTCCAGCTCAATCCTAAATAAGTGAGACACTTGAATGATATTTTCGATACTCGCAAATGTGTTTCCAACTGACATCACAATGAATTTTGTTGCTCAGAACATTAAGGGCATTCGCCTCCACACTACTTACATTACCCATAAAAACAGATAATTCGGCACCGTTACCACTACCACGCTTGAGGGTCAAAAAAAAAAAACTTTAGGTCTTGCGAGCAAAAGAGTTAACCCTGCTCGCGCGAGTTTTTCGCCAGGTTACTTGTAAGATTGCCATTCATATTTCGTCTTTTAGCCCTATCTCCAAGAAGCTCGGCCTACATTCGAAAAAGTGTGAATGACAAACGTTGCTGTCATCTGCAAAAGAGTTGATATGGTTGGAAATAAGAACACAAGGGACCATCATGATCTTTCAGAAGTAAGCTTCTCTTCAATAAAAATGTGAGTTTCCATAAGGCTTTCTATGTGATGTTTATGTTGTAGATCTTAAATATGCCACAAAGATCTTAAATATGCTTACCTTTAAGCACGTTGAGTGCCATGTCAGTTATCAGTGACTGACACTAAACTTTTAGTTTTGGCCTCATCAGTCACCGCATAGCACGCAACGTGTTAACAAAGTGCTATATATGAAGAGTAAAGTTAATTTGCAACCCTTTAGTGGTAAGCATTTAGGGTTTATTTTCTGACCGTTGATCTACAGTTATAGTTTAGTATTTCATTTATTGATACACCCGGTGACAAACACATTTTCTTCCAAAGTTACTTATTAAAAATTCCGTCTTTTCACCTACCGCGACTTAAGGGGGTGGAACTGCGACTGTAGGATAACGCAAAAAATCTGAGGGTGATCCTGGACTTTAAGCTTTCTTGGCACAAGAATACACGGTCGAGGGCTGCACGGGCAAACGTTGCGCTGTACACGTGTCGTATGGCTATTGGTAAGTTCTAGAGTCTCAACCCTAAGAAATCCAAATGGATTATTGACACGGTATGGGCATAACATACTTATGTACGGTGCGATTGTGTGGTGGAAATCTCTAGAGAAGTACACATATGGCAAAATCTTTAAAAGGGCTCTGCGAAGTGCGGCACTTATGATTACGGGTGCGCTCAGGTCCACCCCTTCGAAACCGTTGTTTGTAGTATTGAACTGGCTTCCGGTGGACCTGATGGCTACAGATAACGATAATGTCTGCGATGAAATTAAGAATGGTGAGGGCATGGTCTGACAAGATTCCTGGGTATGCAGCCATCTTCCGGTATTTGGATACGATCTCTGGTAATACTGCACCCAATAGTACACCCAATCCCTTCGTGGATAGAATGTTCTCTGTGAGCATTCATCAGAATCGATGTACACGGACGGATCGAAATACTCGGAAGGAGTCAGGAGCAGTGTCTTTATTCTCGGCGATAAAGAGGGCAGCGGATATCCGGATTTGTACGGACAGTAAGGCTGTGATGAGAGCGCTCTCCGATGTCTACTCGATATCGCGGCTGGTATGTGAATCGCGGTCATATCCAAACAAGATAGCGAAACATTCAGACCTGAAGATTATCTGGGTGAGGAGTCACTCTTACATCCGAGGGAATTTTGTAGCGGATGGACTAGCGAGGGAATGCTCACTTCTTTGCCACGAGGAAATTGATCATCTAGTTGGGATGCAACTTTCTTCTTGCTGACTTCTGGTTCTGCGATACATGTTGGACGGGGCACAAAAACGCACTCGCTCTGTATGAATATAAATAGATCTCTTTCGGAGTCTATCATAGGCAATAGGTGGATGGTGCGCATGCTAGTTCTACCGGGCAATGACTACTGTAGGAGTAGACTGCCGAACATTACCTGTATCATTGTTATTATCTTTCGGATATCAGAGCTGTTTGGCTTGGCAGTCCGTTTCTGCATGCTATAGCGGATCCAGCGGACGTAAATGTTAGCAAGCTTTCTTCCTTTGTGCATGAGTCTGGTTGACTCGTTTCGAGCCGAGGCGCGAACATGTAGGTTCACTTGTACGTTACCTTCTATGGGCATCACAGTGGGACCAGTATTTGGCCCAAGTGAGCTGGACTCATGTCTGCCTACCCGTTGTAACTAACTAACCAGTTATAAATAAAAAAGAGACTTAAGTTCTGACGTGAGAACAACAACTTACATAGTGAATCACGAGAAAACAGTATCGCTTTGGGGATACACTTGTTCTTAGCAAGTGTAATTTTTGCCATCATTGTCCTTAAATAAAATAAATTCTATAGTTTAAATAATCATTGCCAGTTTAATTAGGCCCTTGGTTTTGTTTGCATAAAGTTTGTGTCTTCACACAAATTTTCATAACTCAGTTCTCGAAGCTCTGAAATATCAATGGATTCTTCAGATTTATTTTAGTGCGCTGGTCGCTAGCCATCATCTTTCATTATTTTTTTAATTAAGAAAAATGTCGTATTAACAGCATTGTATTGTATTGTATTATTATTATTATTATTATTTTTTTTTGGCATGCAGTGTATTTAAATTACATATGTACACTGTTATTCAAAACTTTGCTATTTTCGTTTCTTTTTTTCATGTTTTCTTGTTGTTGTTCAAAAATAATACAATATTTCGTTTGACGTCCAAGTGGTGTTCAATATAAATACCAAAAAAAGGAGAGACACTTTGATTTTTCATACAGTACAACATAGCAATGGCAACAACAATAAAGATTCGTAAATGAAAATAGCAATTTTTCGTTAAATATTTTCTTGTTCATCTTGTTTTTTTTTAATCATTGTTGCAGTTGTTGTTTTTGTTGCTTTTGGTGGTGTATTCTAAATGAAATCTCATATTACTTAAAGTGTATCAAATTCTTATTATAATGAATTTTACAAAATGAACTATAACAACAGCAACAATAACAACATGAAGAAGAAAAAATACCGTATAATAATAACAATAAATGACTGACATACAATGTAAGTGCGTATGTATATGTGTATGTATGTCTATGAAAAGATTTCCGTACAAGAAGAGCGAGAGAGTGAAAAATAGCAAAAGTTATTTGAGTATTTGCAGATTAAGGAATGCCGTAACAAAAAAAAAACACATGCACAAATATATACATACACACACATGCTCATGATGTAAACAAGATCTAGTTGTTCGATATGCAGTTTTTTTAGTTTTATTTTGGCGCGCACTTTAATTACACACATACACACACATATATATATACGAGTATGTTCATATAACTACGAATACTTTGAGTGTTACCAGACTACCCTGGTAGGATACAAAAATAGGATGTGGGGTGTTATTATTAATTGGAAATAAAAGAATTTTGTAAATAAATACTTGCTTATCATATTAACTTATAGACAGGGTATTACAAAACTTGAGATACAAAAGTAATAAATACGTAAAATAAATTAGGGTGCATTACATAAAAAATATAAATCTGATTATAGTTAAAATTACATTTATGTTTTCGCATTAAAGATAGTTAGTCACTCAAATAATCTTCTCGATTGTATTTGATATGCTTCAAGCTAGTTTTTAATGAATCGCTACTTTTTATATAGCTCGCTTGTTTCTGTAGTCTAATGCTATGTTCACACGAGACTTGGAATTACTCGTACTGTGTTCGCTGTTTAAATTACACTGTTCTCATGCCACCTTCCTAATTGGTTTTACCAGAATTCTTCCTTTTGTTTGTTGTTAAATTGTATAAATTAAATTACTCACAATTTGGTTAGTTCGCTCTCGAAATGTTGTATGGGGAATTATGTAATTGGGCTCATAATGGGGGTTAAATGATGAATGAGGGAGCGAATTACGGAAAAACGAAAGCTTTGGCATATCATGTGCAATTTAATAGAAAATTATCGTAATGTGTTGCTAATATCTCTTCAGAATATGACTTACTCATCAAGTTCTTTCTTTACAACTATGAATGTTGTGTTGCTTAAATGGCATAAAAGACATCTTGCTGAAACCACATTTCAGATAACGTCTATTTGACGTTATCAAGGTTACTTTAATTGTTTTTATTGAGAATCGTTAAGGGCAGCTGTGATATTTTTATTATATCTTAACAAATAAGACAGACATCACCTAAACTACATCACACATTAAATACTTTGCGGTTGCTTGTTCAAACAGTTGTGGAGTATGTCATATGCTCAAGATTTTAAGCATTATTCCAACCATAAAACAAAGCCTATTGGCTTCAATGAACGACACTAGTCCTTAATCGATATTAGCAACTACGGCTTACGTGTTTTTTTTTTCAATTTACATAAATCTCTGTGTTTTTTCAAGATGGCCGAATCAGGACTGAATTCAAGTTGCGTGGATTTCTAAACGGTCGGCAAGCGTGAAATTATGTATCAGGTTTTTTTTGAGGTTCACAACTTTGAGTTGGCAACACCGCTTTATTTGACAACTGATTTAACAGCTGACAATTGTTTTTTGTTAGCTTGGTTTGACATTTCATTATGGATAGACTTAAACCAGAGTAATGCTTGCGAATTGACTGAAGCTTAAATTAATATTGAATTTATAATCAAAATTTTGCTTTCCGACGAAGCCCATTTTAGATTGGATAGGTACGTAACTAAGCAGAATTGTCGAAACACCATTACATTCACAGAAAATTACTACTTGATGCACTTTATGGGCTGGCGGAGTCATATGTCTTCAAAACCGATGATGGTCAATGGTGAACGATATAGGAACATGCTTAGAAATTTATTCGTACCTTAATTAGCTGGCATTAATCTTGCTGACATGTGGTTCCAACAGGACGGCACCACATACCACACAGCTCGCGCTACAATTGATTTACTCAGAGAAACTTTTGATAAAAGAGTAATTTCACCTAAAGTCCAATTAATTGACCACCGATATCGTGTGATTTGACTCCATTGTTTTATTTTCGTTGGGGTTGTGTAAAGTCAGTTGTCTATGTCGATAAACCAGAGACAATTGAACACGTACATTAAATTCAACATTCGAAGTGATGTGAAAAGTTTATGGAAATTGGTGATACAGATTGCGCCTTGTACGCGTCAGCTGTGGCGGCCAATTACCCAAATCATATTTAAATATTAATGTCATAAAATTATATATCCAACAAAGCCCGTTTCATTGATATTAAAAATATATTTCTTGGTTTTATTATGATTTAAACTTGTCTAACTGTAAAAAAACACCCGATATAATGAAATGTCACAATTTACGGAATACTTCTATAACTCAATGGATTTTCTTACTTTGACAGCTATTAAAATACACCAGAAATACTACTATTATTAACTAGCCAATCCTCTACGTTGACGGTATTCAATGTAGATGATGCATTGACTAAATTAAGTCCGATCAACTCTTTGTTTCATTATGAAGCATAAAAAAGAAAAAAAAAAGGTTTAAATTGTTTTTATTAAATTAAAATTGTTTAACTTAAATTGTTTAAATTGTAAATCTGGTTATTTGGTTTTTCACATTTTGCTAAAAAAAATAAAATTTTCTAAACCAGTCGATTTTTCACTTCTGAATATTTCAGCTAATTTATAGGAGGATTTCGATAAACCCTTACTTGTGTGCTTAAAGGCCCAACCATAATATGCGTAGGATAGCTTGAACTACGCAGTCGTTCAGATATGTATAACCATAATGTACTTAACAAACTTTTCGTGCTTACGTTTTGAGCGAACCTGATCGCACTGTACGTACGTAAACAGCACGTGTGTTTTATAAAGGGTCCGCCAAATAATTTTTTTTTTAAATGCTGTAAAAAAAAACTACTGAATATTTTCTCAAATTTCTTTTTTTATTTAAAAGTAAAATCCTTCCGGTTAATAATGGAAAATAATTTCATTCAAATGGCTGTCTCGGCTGGCCATGCAGTAGCCTACACTCGATTGTGTGCAGCTGTATTTTACCAATGACTTCACGAATATTGTCCTTTAAAGCGTCAATTGTCTCTGGCTTTTTGGCGTAACACTTATCTTTGACGGCACCCTACAAATAATAGTCCAACGGTGTCAAATCGTAGCTCCGAGGTGGCCAAACGACATCAGTTCTGCTGCTGATAATGTGATCTTCAAAAACAGGGCACAAAACATCGAGTGTAGCTTCGTCTGTGTGGCACGTGGCGCCGTTCTGTTGAAACCAAATGTTGCTAATATCCTCCTCTATAATTTTTGTAAACAAAAGTTCGTTTAACATGGCCCAATAACGATCGCCATTGACTGTAATGGCCACTCCTTGCTCATTTTCGAAGAAAAATGGCCCAATTATGCCTTTGGACCAAAATCCACACCAAACAGTGACTCGTCTTGGGTGTATCGGCTTTTCAATGTATGCGTGCGGGTTTTCTGTGCCCCAAACGCGACAATTTTGCTTGTTTACATACCCGCCAAGATCAAAATGAGCTTCATCTGAAAAGATGATTTATTTTGGCAAAATCGGCATCTTCTGTAAGTCGATTGTAGGCCCATTTTCCCAGCGTTGTTCAAGCGTATACACAACCATATCCGTTCAGCGGAAGAATAAAACTAATTATCTGTCAAATCAGACATGAGCTAAGCGTTACCATTCACGAATAAGCACTAGTTGAAAAAAAAACGTTAGCATATTCACAGAGAATATGTTACCTTGTGACCTCCTCCTCGTCCCCTATACAGTCGGCATTATGTGTCAGATACCACACTGAGATTGAAGACGTGATATTTAAAATATTCGTTAGCAACTTTCTTTTTGCCAACACTGTTTTTAGCAGCTCAACTGTTTTCGTGTAACATTTACAAAATAATAGCAAAAGAAACATGTTGTTCAATGGATGATCTTGCTTTTAGTCCTCACTGAAACAGCGAAGATTAACATGCGTAGCGTGTGTAGGCAGATTTTTTAAATTTTTATTTAAACTGTACTATTTTTTCTGATTATACTTAAATTTTTACACAAAATATTAAAAATTTTTTATTTTTAATAAAAAATAAATTCATCCAGATGCTAATAATGGCTAATTACCCATTCAACAAAATCTCAGATAACAATTTTCTTGCTCACACTTACACAACTAAGCAGAAAGTACATTAGAGCCACCAAAAAGTTGCTTAAGTATTTTTGACAGACTTTTCGTTGAGTTTTTGACAGCGCCTTAAGTAAGCAAAAGTATATTATGGTTGGGCCTTAAGGGTTATAGTTTTACCCCTTGTACAAATTAAAGTTTCTCACCCTGTTCATTTAAGCCATACGAGAGTATGTGGATTTAAATTTCTTTCGTAATGAACATTAAAAAAAACTTGAAATATCTGCTCTTTGAGTAAATCAATGAGCAAAATGAATAAAAGAAAAACAAAAACAAAAGTAACAACAGAGAATACAAATAAAATAAAAAACTAACTTCAGTATGGGATTTTTATATATGAATTTTGTATTCGTAAATTCATTTGGAGTTCAAAAAAATGTCTTATTTTATTTTTTATTTTGTATTTTTATTTGAAAAGAATGCATATGTTGGTAATATGATCTGTACGACACGATTATTTAAAGCCAAAAGGAAATGCATAAGACTATAAATATACATACATATTTATTTTATTTTATTTTATTTTATTTTTTACAAAACCGAAAAAGAAATCAAAAAAAAATTCATTTTTATGTTCATATTTTGAACATTTGCTAAATGTTTATACTGAGCGGTATATGACAAAAACAACAACAACAAGCAAATTGCAGACAACAAAGGTAACACCTGAAATTGAAAGAAACAAAAAAATTTATTAAATGAAACAAGAGATAAAAAGAAATATTTTAAATAAATATTTTAATGTGATTTTTTATAAAAAAAACAGTATCAAATTGCAAACAACTTTTGTGTGTAATTAAATGAATTTGTATTTTAATTTTATTTTTTCTTTATTATTAACAAGACAATTTCGTGTTCAACCACAATATCATTTTTAATTTTTCATTAATTTGAAAATTTAATTAAAAGCACTTTGAATTTATATAAGTATCTCTTCTCCTAAGTATTGTTACGCTTTTACCTTTTTAAAAAACGTGTATCTACGAGTATGAGTTCGTAGATTGTCGTTAAAATAAAATAAATCTTGTGTTTGGTTTTTAATTAAAATCCTTTATTCAACACAGTTTTGTGCACCACTGCTTGTAACCCTTTTACAGGCAATAACAATTTTCTATTATTAATTACTCCGTCTGTTTACGATCTTGTAAACAACAACAATTACTCGACAGATCTTTTTATTTAAAGATCTTCCAACCCGATTGTAGTTATAACTTAGGTTCGATCACAACCTTTTCAACCAAAAGGTTATCCACACTTAACTCTCTTTACTGAGTTAGCGCCAACTAAACTGGTTTTTACTTCAGTACTAGCTTCACGAGTTTACTCCTCATAAACTCTGTTCACACAATTAACAATAACACATTCGCGAAGTTATATTATATTAATTCCCATAACATTCCATGAAGGAATATGATGGGGACTTCTCTCAGTCAATGAGCTGCACCCGATTCCACTTTTAAACTCATTGAAAGGAACTTACAGTTGAACGTCGGCTCCGAACGGCAAATGCATTTAGAGAGGTTTTCAATAGTAGTAATACTCATAACCAGTTACTACAGCTAATGTTATGAGGTGATACCGCTGTCGAAAAACTTTTTTTCTTTTTTTAAGATGGCCTGGCCTGGTATTGAACCGACGACCTTCTGGTTGGTCTTACCTACCATACCACAGCGACACTGAGTTAACTTTACTTAAACTGCACTCGCTGAGTTTACGACACATAAACTGATTGCTGTTCGCATCGATGTGCTTTTTATATGGCTGAGTAAACAACACATCGAAAGCTCTCAAACCTCTCGATTTTGGAGGTAGATTCCATTTCTTTCTTCTAATTTTCTTTTAGTTCTTTCGTAGCCATGCGTATATGAACATCTACCTCTTTCAGCTCTTAGTATTTGTTGTTGCTTGTTTATTGTCTGTTACTTGTTTTCTTTGCTGCTTAATTATTGTTGTTGCCGTGTTATTTTTATTTACTTTATCTCTATTAATGGTTGTTGTTGTAGATTTGGTAAACAGCACGTATAGTTAGTTGTTCTTGCAGCTTCTGTTTATTTATTTTAGTGATGTAATAAACACTGTGGTGCCCAACCTTATTTTCGTAACAGTATTCACCTAAAACATGGCCGTTGTATTTTAAAAATATTAACAGTGTGTCTTATAAAATCTTTACGTGATTTCCTTTTAGCTCTTTAGACTTTTCCTAGTGATATTTCATAAAGGGTGGTCCAACCAAAATGCACGATGTTAATTGTAAATAAAACAAAAAGTTTTCATAGAATTATCTTAATATGTTTTATTAGGATGGAACTATGTATGACAATTATGTGTGAAACAAAATATCGGCCGAATGCTCGCCACTCTTCGGTTACACGCTTCTGTCCCTTGGTCCATATTTTCAATGATTTTACGACATAATTGAGGTTCAATGTCGTTAATATGCCGAATTATCTCATCCTTTAGCTCTTGAATTGTTTTTAACATACCGGCGTACACTTTTTATTTAAAATATACACAAAGAAAAAAGTCCAACGGGCTAAAATCATATGAGAGTGGCGGGCAATTAACAACGCCGCTATATGAGATAACACAGCCATTGAATTTCAGACGCAATAGAGCCATTGTTTCGTTGGCTGTGTGGCAAGTGGCACCATACCATTGGAACCACATATCGTTCAGGTCCATGTCCTCATTTTCTACGCACAAGAAGCCCGTTATCATCTGGCGATAGCAAACACCATTCACGTTAACTGCTTGGCTGACCTCGTTTCGCAGAAGTACGGCCCGATGACGCCACCAGCCCATAAACTGCAGAACGAACTGAGAGAGCATGCACAGATGTTTTCACATTTCCTACAGAGCCGATTTGCTGAAATTTATGCACAATTCTCTCGATTGTGGACAGATTTGGTCGATTATGCTGACCAAAAAAATTCACGATATTTTCGTAAAATTTTCAACAATCTTAACGCGCTGCTCAATTGTGTTCCTTTCCATGGTTGAATTTTTCAAAAGCTGGAACGAAGAAATGTTAAATTAAGTTGGGCAAAAACTTGACGTTGAGGTGTGACTCACAATTAAAATCGTGAATTATGTTTGGACCACACTTTATATATGGATATTAGGCTCTCTAACAGATTGCCGGACTACTGAAGCGTTTTCCATGTTAAAATACTGGCTGTTAGGCCAACTCAATGCTGACAGCCAGACGGCAGTGAAGGCTCTGGTGGGGCTGTGAGATTTAGATTAATTAGTGACTGTGGGACTGCTCTTATAAACCATTGTCAGATTGTGCTGAGTACTGGGTCACAGCAGCAACAAAGTTGGTTATGGTTATTGATAAGACCACTAATAGGTAATCTCCTTAGAAAGGCAAAAGAATGGGCTCGGTAAAATCCGAAGGCTCAGAAAGTGATAGGAGTGTCAGCAAAATATGCAAGGTCTACGGTTGAAGTCGAATGAATCGATAGTTCAATTATTCTTGGAGCTGGATAGGAAAACACTTGGGAGTGCGAAACTTATAATAACTAAACACGATATCTTACGCGGATCTTCCTATGGGAATATGGTACTCCGAACTTCTGTGGAATGTGTGAGGAGGAGATGAACTGGAGAGAGTTGAGCATATTGCCTGCCGCTGCCAGAGACTGTATGTTTAGTAAAAATATATTCAAATGTATTTACTTACCATGTAGTATCGGCAACAATAGTAATAAACTAAAATATTTTAATAAATAAAGGGTCCGCCAAATAAATTTTTTTGTTTTGAAAAGGCTATAAAAAAAACTACTGAATATTTTCTCAAACTTCTTTTTTTATTTGAAAGTACAATCCTTCCGGTTAATAATGGAAAACAATTTCATTCAAATGGTTGCCTCTGCTGGCAACGGTGTCAAATCGCAGCCCCGAGGCGGCCAAACGACATCAGCTCTGCGACTGATAATGCGATCTTCAAAAACAGGGCGCAAAATATCGAGTGTAGCTTCGTTCAACATGGCCCGATAATGATCGCCATTGACTGTAACGGCCACTCCTTGCTAATTTTCGAAGAAAAATGGCCCAATTATGCCTCTGGAGCAAAATCCACACCAAACAGTGACTCGACTTGGGTGTATCGGCTTTTCAATGTATGCGTGCGGGTTTTCTGTGCCCCAAATGCGATAATTTTGCTTGTTTACATACCCGCCAAGATCAAATTTATGTTTTGGCATTTTAAAATCGACATTGAAACGTTTTTAATTTGCGGTTGTCGTTTTTGATATTAAACAAACATTTACAAACTAATAAAAACAATTTTATTTTAAAGATGTCTACGTTAATTTTATATGGTTTAACATACTATTGAAGTTGTTCACTGTTGAATTAACGTTGAAAAAATTCAAGTTGTAAAATTTTAAATTCAACAGCGATTCACTTTGATTTCAAAATGTGATTTTTCTCTCTGTTTAGACAATATTTTTAATTTGTTAGTAAAATACCGTTGTTTTAGTATTTATAATACAATCTTGGTCGGAGCAAGGTAGCGTTGTGTAGTATGGGCTGCTAGAGCAGACTGCAATTACTTCGTTAGAACCATGCATTATGAGAAAAACAGCTGAAATACAAAGACAGAGTTGATTAAGATATTTTTTGCACGACAACATTCGACCTCACGTCGCTAAAGTTGGCAAACGATTTTCAGAATTGATCGAAAATTGGTCCTTCTGATTATTGGCCGTTTCGACTGATACAATGCGGATCAAAGTTTGAAAGACGATAAATTTTTGTGAAACTAAAATTGACCCAGAGGTTTGGAAAAGATGTAAACATTTTTATTTTGCTAAATTTCTTAATTCATTATCTTATTTGAGCTACAAAAAAAGGACCGAATTAATTTGTACTCCCAATATGTAAATTATACATATTTTTGTTGTAAATAAGCTACGATCACTTTAAATAAAAAACCCACCCGAGTTTTTTAAATATAATCCCAATAAATTCCGGGTGAGTTGAAATGGCTTACCTAGTGAGTTGCCAACTCTGTTTTATTGTATCTTTTAGCATAAAGCTATTTTTCCATGTTTAATAATATGAAATAATCCTAGTCAGCTAAATCTGGAACATAAGATGCATGAATAAGCTTTTCGAACTTTAATTCCTTGATTTTGGCATTCGCGTGAATTATGTGCATTGTTTTGATGAATCTACACTTTTTTTCGCATAACTTTTATCATAATACTCACCATTGATTGTTTTTCACAATCATAATTATTTTACTCACACATCAAAACAAGCAGACACCATAACCCTAATTGTAGATGGAGCCCTTTTTGCCTTCTTTGGACCCGATTCTATCAATCCAGACCATGGTTTTCACTGTTTCTTTGCTTCAGGTGTAAAGTTGTGTCTAAACATTCGGCTTTGTTGTGGTGCAACATCACTAATCACTATTGAAATATAGGGTCCGCCAAATATCTTTTTTTTTGAAAACAGGGCGCAAAACATCGAGTGTAGCTTCGGCTGTGTGGCACGTAGCGCCGTCCTGTTGAAACCAAATGTTGCTAATATCATCCTCTTCAATTTTTGTGAACAAAAATTCGTTCAACATGGCCGGATAACGATCGCCATTGACTGTAACGGCCACTTCTAGCTCATTTTCGAAGAAAAATGGCTCAATTGTGCCTCTGGACCAAAATCCGCACCATACAGTGACTCGTCTTGGGTGTATCGGCTTTTCAATGTATGCGTGCGGGTTTTCTGTGCCCCAAATGCGACAATTTTGCTTGTTTACATACCCACCAAGATCAAAATGAGCTTCATCTGAAAAGATGATTTTTTTTGGCAAAATCGGCATCTTCTGTAAGTCGATCGCAGGCCCACTTAGCGAAGCGAAAAAAGCGTATACACAACCATATTCGTTCTGCGGAAGAATAAAACTAATTATCTGTCAAATCAGACATGAGCTAAGTGATACCATTCACGAACTAAGCACTAGTTGAAAAAAAAACGTTAGATGGCGGACCCGTTATCTTCACAATGCTGTTTTTGTTCTATGGTCAGCAAGCGTGGCAACCATCTTGCTAACAGTTTTCCCATCCTTTTTTCTCTCTGCTAAGGCTGCCACTTTTCACCAAAGTATTTTTTTTTATCGAACTGTTACTAAATAATTTTGAGACCATCATACAAGTTTTTTAAACGTTTGATCATTTTTAATTGCCTAGCTAATCGTCAACCCATTTACAAAAAATTTTATTTTTTCTAGCTGTAGTTATTATTACAACCTAAACTGTCAATATTTGTAGATGCTCATGGCATTTTACGATACATTTTATACTAAATCAGCAACAATTAATACATCTTTTATTTAATTTGTTTCTTTTTTTTCATTCCTTTTTTGTTTGTTTTAAACGCATATATAAATATAAGTTATCAAAAGAAATATAAAATATTTATGTAAAATATTCTTTTTTTTTATTTATTTATACATACGAGTATGCACATATAATGTAGAATTTTTAAGTGGGTGGTAAATAAATGTACGAATACGAGACACAAAAAAAAAAGAAAAAAAATATTTTAAATACGCGCAACAGAACAGCCAGCATTCACCTTAAAAATGTTTGTAAACAAAACATTAAGTGATGCCAGCAGCCAAAAGAAACAAAAAATATTCTCTGGTACAAGTACTTGTAGAAATAAAAAAAAAAATTTTTTTCAAAAAATGTTGAAAATTATTATATTAAGAAATATTTTCTATAAATTAATTAAAAACATCAATAAAATTCGGAAAAACAAAAACATAATCAATTAAAGTAAAGTAACATTTTAAGAAAAGAACAGCAATTTTTTACATATTTTAATAAATATCATATACACTATGCCACAAAAGTCCAAATAAAACAATAGAAAGTCAACATTTTGGCATATGGTACATGTATGTATGTATACGTTAAGGTATATCATTTCAAATTCGTAAGATAAGCAATTGCACGATGTTTAGAATCATATGAAATTATAAAAAGTATTTTACTAAAAGATCAAGTTTTAAATTGATTTATTAACGCCTATGACCATTAATTCACTACCACCATTTTCTGACATACATCCAACATACCATAACCAATCCTCTGTCATGCTTAGCAGCAGACCTTTGATATTTTTTTTGTAGCTAAAGCAGAAATAAGTTTCCTCCATACTTTACATATTCCATCACTTCCCATAATGGTTAGCACCAAACACATAGACATCTGGAAGCTACCGACTTTAAGCTGCCAAAACTAAAAATTTCTTTTTCAGTTAGTGCTGCAACTGTTATAATTTCTTGTTATTCTATTTATTAGTTTGTGAGTTATCGTGCCAAAATGACGTTACTTTTGTTATTTTTAGAACAATGGATCAAAAACAATTTCGTGTTTTAATTCTAGACTGCTTCTTGATGGGAACAAATACCGTTTAAGCGAAGCAATGGCTGAAAAAGTATTATGTGGACTACGCTTCATCAGAAACAACAATAAAACGTTGGTTTGCTTGAAACAAATAATAGGGACCCTTCATTTTTGTCCAGTATGTCATAAAATTTGATGTATTGAAGATCAAAAAAATTGTTCAGACCATGAAGTGCTTCAAAACTAAAGTAATTAATAAGATCCAGGGAAAGAAAACTGCAGAGACTATGAAAAGACAGCGTAAAACAACTGTCGGTTTTGATAAACTTTTAATTCGTACTTCAAAGATTAATCCCTTCAAGTCATCAAAAAGCCTCAAAAATGAATGTATTCTCCTGTTTCAAGTCGCAGAATAAGAAAAAAAATTATGAAAACTAGACTTATGCGTAAGAGTCCTGTCATTTCTCAGCAAACGGAAGTAACACCTGCCACGTAATAGTCATAACAACATGCTATGGTCTGACGAAGTTAAGATTAATTTGTTTGAATATATTTTAGTTACAATTCATACTTTGAGTTTAATAAATAGAAATTTAAGAAACTGTTAAACTGTGTCCCAATGTAACTATAAAAGTTTACAGACGTCTAACAACCTGCGTCGAACAAATTTTTAAAAATTGACTTTGACTATGTACATTTAGTGACTTCCATATTTACTCTTAGAATTTGACGATAGTATCGATAGTGAAAAAAACTATCGATGGTCAGCCAAAAACAAAACTATCGATAGTACTATCGATTGTTGTGCAGCTCCAGTGGACGTCCAAATGAGGCGGTAACATCAAAAAACATCAAAAAATCGTTTTGAATGATCGAAAAGTGAAGTAGCGTATGTTAGCTAACATCGTAAAGATATCAAATTAACGTGTTGGCTTAGCTTTATATTGCATGATCATTTGACTATGAGAAAGGTCTGTTCAAAGTAGGTGCCGCGTTTGCTCACTGTTGACCAACAACAAGAACGTGTTGAAGATGATGAAACTACATGCTCCCATATCCACCATACTCACCAGATTTGGCTACCAGCGACTACTGGCTGTTCGCAGACCTCAAAAAAATGCTCGCCGATAAGAAATTTTGCACTAATTAAGATCGATATCGCTGAAACTGCTGCTTATTATGGACAAAAGCTATATAGTTTTAAAAAAGTGGATTTGAAATGTAAGAGCGGAGATTACGTTAATGAAAAAAGCTAATTTTGAAGATAAAAAGTGATTTTTTTTTGTTAGTCCCGTGACTTTTCAGCCCATGTATTATGTAGACGATTACTTGAACGACATCAGAGCTACAGCCTAACTTAGTATGATCAGTATTCTATCGCAAATTATAATGAATAGATTGAAGCTTAAGCAATGCTGCCAATTTATCCAAAATATCTTTTATCCCAATATCTTTATATCATTTATGAATTTGCGCAACTTATAGACACAATTAATTCAGCAAAGACGACTCCATCCGAGCGTTATTCGCTGCATCTACTCGACGGTTATTGAACCTAATCTTCTCGATAAAGATTGCAATGTCAGACTCCATGACAAGGTCAGGAGGTTTGTTTCAATCCAAATCACCGGTGCATTACATATCACCTCTAGAAAGGCCTTCTTCGTTATGCTTGACTGCCTTCCATCCGGGATACTCGACAGGCAGCGGGCTAAACTTAAAGCGGTGAGGAACTCCGGCTACCAGCTGATATCGACTATGTCTCACCTGGACCTGAACTGTGTAATGTGATTCCTAGTAGGGATGTTTTGTCCTCTAGCTCTAGCAATCCCGGCGATTCAGTGGAAGTCTATACGGATGACTCTAGACTTGAGAACAGGATGGACAGTGTAATCTTTTCCGAAAGGCTCAATCTTAGCATTTCTCTCCGCCTCCCGGACTACTGTAGTGTGTTTCAGGCCGAAATGATAGCCATTTATCATGTTGCAAATTTTATCCGGAGTAATGGGCGTCCTACCAGTGACATGTATCTTTTCTGATAACCAGGCGGCGATCAGATCTCTTTCAGGTGTGACCTTCAACTCTAAGCTGATTAGGCACTGCCGTCATGCCCTTGGGTTGCTATCATTGCAGTTATTTGTCCAACCTCACTTCGGAGAACATTCCGGGCAACTGTCCTACTGATGAACTCACGAGAGCGGGCACACTTTTCTCCCGATCATCCATCCGCACGCGAGGGTGGGTGTATTTCTTACCTCCTCTAGGAAGCGTACCAGTCATCTGTTTAAACTGGACCGTCAGAGTATTTTCACCGCTCATATTCATATAGTGTCCGTCCCTCTCTCGTCGGAGACTTCTTACACTGAGCCCTCTCATACTCAAAGCTAACGATCCTTGAGATCAGGTTGATAGCCAGGTTTATTAATTTAGCGAATTGTGCTTCTGTGCGGTGTCTCTGGTTGATCATGAGGACTCTGGATACTAACACAGGGACAGCGCAACATTTGGCCGCTATGCATGCTCAAGTGTGCCTTGATTTAACGAGGCAGACACTCTCTCCTAGTTCTACTCTTAACGAATTTGCCAATAAACAAAAAATGCACTGTTTGATGCGATACACGTTGGGTGGCATAAATGTATCTTAGTTCTTTGGAAATGAGGCCGGAGCTTCATTAAAGCCAAAGGAAATCGTTACCGCATCATTTATTTATTTATTTATTGATTTTGTCTATGGCAAATTAATTCCTTACAGACTAAGGTTAGGTAGTTCAAATTAGATGATTGAATTGTAAACATATCTGACGTAAAGAGTCATTATTAGCATAAACAGATATGTGATATTTTAAATTTAAAAACTGGAACTAGCGAGAAGGTCTAACTGAAACATTAAATACAATTTTGTTTAGAAGAAATTCGGAGTCAACGTCACCACGTATTAAATTTAATACAAATGAAACACTTAGCATTGTTCTACGGCTTTTCAAAGTAGGTAGCTTGATTAGAGCAAGTCTGGTTCGATATGAAGGGAGTATATAAGTGTTCCATCCAAGTCCTCTCAGATAAAAGAGAAGAAACTGTTTCTGCACAGATTCAATAAAGTTAGATGTTCATGGTAAATGATTTTTTTATTGAAAATATGCATGACATTAAACCTGGCGGGATGTCGTTTCAACAGGTTGGTGCTACGTGATCGCAACCATTGACTTATTGAAATCAAAATTTGGCGATTTGATTTGATTTCGAACAATTGACCTATCAATTGGTCTCTAATCTCGATTATTTCCTGTGGGTAAAACACTGGTTTATGCTGATAAAACTGTAGCAATTGATGCCTTGAAGGACAATATTGTTCGTGTTATTTGTGACAAATGGTCAGCAATGCTTGAAAAAGTGGCACAAAATGGACGTCTAGAATAAGCTACACTGGCGAGCAAAACCAAGTACAAAATCAGCATTTTTTGGTTAAATGTGCTAAAAATTAATAACTAAAAGGACGATTTTTTTGTAATTTACTCGTAAAATAATTATTTTTTATTCATTGTAGGATAAAAATACTTATGTATATAGAATAGTAATAACACAACAAACTCAAAAAATTCAATATAAAAACATAAGGCCACTCCAAGTACTCAGTTTTGCAAGTTTCCGATATGAATAATAAAAGTGGGGAATCACATACTGAAAATAGTAAATAATACGCAATACGCATGCGTTGGTGGTCTATTTTTGGTAATTCCTATCATTGTTAGTTTTTATCAGTAATAGCGGCTTTATAGAGCAAAATAAAACCAAAATGAAGAAAATTAATACTGACGTCGAAAATACTATAGTATCTTTGACTGAAAGTGGATATCCATATCCATCTAGAGTAATTGCAAAAAAAGTTAATTTGAGTCAACGTTCAGTGATTAAAGTTCAAAAAAAGCGAAATGCAGCACCTAAAACGAATGTTGGAAGTAGCCCTCGGTTACTAAAAGATTCAGACGCGCGCCTAATGGTGCGAGAAATCAAAAAAAATTCCATAAAAACACCCAAACAGGCGCTATTGCCATAAATAAAGACGTCAGTGAGTGGTTAAAAAGAAAAAGCCCGTTCTTTCAGATAAAAACATAAAAGCACGTTTGGAATTCTGCAAAGAACATGAGCATTGCATCATTGATGATTGGACGCGAGTTATTTGGTCTGACGAGACAAAAATCAATCGATTCCAATCTGATGGTAAAGAATATTTTTGGAGAAAATCTCATGAGTCCATTCAAAAGCATCATGTAAAACAAACTGTTAAACACGGCGGAGGTAGCTTGATGATTTGGGCCTGTTTCACATGGTGCCACTTGGGCCAATAGTAAGGATTAATGATGTAATGAAGAAGGAAGACTACCTCCAAATTCTGAAAACCCATTTAGCCGATTTCGTTGACCGCAGCGCCTATCCGGAGGACGAAGTCATTTTTCAGCAGGACGGAGACCCTAAACACACGGCCAAAATTGTCCAAAAATGTTTGTCTGAGCAAAAATTGCAGGTAATTAAATGGCCAGCGCAGAGACCGGATCTTAATCCGATAGAAAATTTGTGGTCCATATTAATAAGACAATTAGGAAAACATAATAGAGTGCCTACCAATATTGAGGAACTTTGGAACCGTGTCCAGTTAGAATGGGGAAATATTCCTAGTGAATTTAAAGCGAACTTGGCTGAAAGTATGCCGAGGCGCATTAAAAATGTTATTAAAAATGAAGGATTATGGATACCATACTAAAATTGCAACTTTATAATTGCACTGAAGAATCGTGCAAAACTGAGTACTTGGAGCTTCCTTAGGTTTTTATATTGAATTTTTTTTTTTGATTTTGTTATGTTATTACTATTCTATATAAATATTTTTATCCTACAATGAATAAAAAATAATTATTTTACGAGTAAATTACAAAAAAATCGTCCTTTTAGTTATTAATTTATAGCACATTTAACCAAAAAATGCTGATATTGTACTCGGTTTTGCTCGCCAGTGTAGCTCATTCTAGACGTCCATTTTGTGCCACTTTTTCAAGCATTGCTGACCATATGTCACAAATAACACGAACAATATTGACCTTCAAGGCATCAATTGTTACAGTTTTATCAGCATAAGCCAGTGTTTTACCCACAGGAAACAATCGAGATTGGAGACCAATTGACAGGTCAATTGTTCGAAATCAATTTATCGCCAAATTTTGATTTCAATAAGTCAATGGTTGCGATCACGTAGCACCATCCTGCTGAAACGATTGATTGATCTTTCGAATAAATTATATTTTTAGATTAAAATTTACCTTTTTGTGCTATTTTTAAAGTTCTATCGGGCTAAAAAAAAACACCCTATATATCAATTTATTGCCTTTTTAAAGAATAGCGTACCTAACCACTAGGCGGCGATAGCAGCCAACTGCATTCATAGCCATGAAGTTGTGTAGTCTGCCGTGCTCTTTGTGTTTAATGCTTTAAATTTAAACTCATCCGTGAAAATAATGCATTCCAAGAAGTTTAGTGCATAATCCAGTTTTATTGAAATTTAGCGACAATTTTTTAAAAATACATAAATGCATTGACATTATTTTAGTTGTCCTTAGACTTCTGTGACATAGTGTAATATTCAAGGAAAATTAATATATTATTTTACTCTTGGATATTGTTGTATATTAATAAGTAAAATAAAAACAACAATATGTATAATATATACATATATACAATATTACAAAGAATAACAACAACAACAACAACAACAATAACAATAATAAAAATATAATATAATATATATACGAGTATATTTTTTTTAATTGGAAACAGCCAACTGAAAATATTTGTAATTTTAACCTCGCCGTGAAAAATTATTTTCAAAATTCTACACTGTTTTTGAATTTTGTTCTTGTTTTTTGTTGTTTTTATTCAAATATTGTTTTTACAAATTTAGCAAATGACTTAATTTTTTTAAAATATACATAAATATTAAGATATTTGTTATCAGAATGAAAATTTCTAAAAAAAAATTTTAATATTTATCTACCAATGTCATTAATTTTTTTTTTTTTTTTAACAAAAATATATATTTTCTGATCATACACATACATTTTTTCCCCTCTTGGGAGCATGCGGCTTCCACAAAGCATCTCCATCTAACACGGTTTACAGCTCTTGACTTTGCCTCTTCCCAGGTTGGGTTGTTCTGTCTCAGTTTTTGGATAATTATGCGTCTCCAGGTGTTTTTTGGTCGACCAAGATTACTTGAGCTTTGAGGATCCCAATCGAGGATGGTGTGACCGAATCCATCAACCACTTTCCTCTCCTTATCTGTTTCAGTATGGGTTCCTCATTAGTCATGCTCCACAGTTCTGTGCTGCTTACGGTGTTAGGCCAGAATATTCTGCATATGATTCTGAGGCACTTGTTAATGAATACCTGGAGTTTCTGTGTGATGTTATTCGATACACGCCAGATTTCACTGACATACAGCAGTACCGATTTAACACATGAGTTGAATATTCTGAGCTTAGTTCGTCTGAATATATGTGAGCTTCTTCATACTGACTGCAGTTGTCCAAATACCGCTCCCGCTTTATTGAGCCTGTTATCTACGTCTGTTTCTGCGCCACCGTTTGTAGCATGATATTTTCCGTGTTCGTATTGTTTATTCTCATGGCCTTGGTTTTCTTGATGTTTATCTCAAGCCCAACACTACGACAAAATCTTTTTAGGTCCTTCAGATCCGATTGCATATTGGAAATCTTATGCGAGAATAGACAAATGTCATACGCATAGTCCAAGTCATCGAATTGGCGTGAGAGACTCCTTGTGATCCCTCTTCTTTTGGAACAGACTTTGCTCATTATGTCATCCAGCATGATGGTGAATAGCTGAGGTGATATTGGGATCCTTGTTTAACTCCAGCATTGGTGTGGAATGATTGGCTGATGTTTCCGTTCTGCATCCTCATACATCGCTCTAATTATTCGAATTATCTTCTGTGGTACTCCTTTGGTTTTTAGTGCTTTCCATATAGCCGATCGCCTGATGGTATTGAACGCTTTCTTGAAATCGACGAATAGTAGATACAGGGGGATATGCAATTCTATGGACTGTTCAATGATTATTCGTAAAGTGTTGGCCTGATCTAGGCAGCTTCGATTCGGTCTGAAGCCAGTTTGTTCGTCTCGCAGTATGTTGTCTATTCTGCTCTGAAGCCTCCCCTGTATTTTGACTGCAAGTATCTTATATATGGTGTTAAGTAGAGTACACATACATATTTGTATAAAAAAACAACAAAACTATCGGCGTTTTTTTTTGTAAATCTTGAACTAAAATTTTATTTTTAAAGTGTCTTCCAAGTAACGAATTTCAACAGTTGCTGTAGCCATATTCTTAAAGCTGCACCTGTCGAGTTGGCTATCATTTATCCAGTATGGTTTGCCAAATCACCATAGACACATATATGATAAAGTTTTTTCTCAAAAACTTACCCTAATTTTCATAAAACAAACCATTCTCATTGATAGGGCTCACTTCTGGATGAATAGGTTCGTCGACAAAGAAATTGTCGAATTTGGGACATTGCGAAAAGCCATTTTTTGGTATGGATTATGGGCTGGCTACGTCATCGGTCCATATCTAATGAACAACGACATTTTCCAGGTCATCACTGTCAACTGGAAGCGTTGTACATAGATCGATGATTAGTAACTTATTTAAGCCTCAATTAGATGCCATGGAAATCAACGATATGTGGCTTTAGCATGACAGTGCTTCTGCAACACAGCTGATGCCACATTGGACATTCTGCACGTGTGATTTGAATGCATGGTCATCTCAAATTGAGATGATGTGAACTGACCATAGTAATATTATTGCGAAATGTAGTTTTTTAGTTTATTTAATAACACAGAGATCATGTAATTTGACGCAGAATACGCTAAAACTTCGGAGGTGGCGTGATGCAGTAGTTAGTTTGCCGCACATAACAAGCGGCCTAGGTTCTAATCCCCAGCAAAGGACATGACGAAAAAATTTAATTGTTGTTTCGAGTGATTAATTAAAAGCAAAATCCATCTAAAGGAAAACCCCCGTGACATTCCAGCTTGCCTCTGGCGATTATGACAAGCGTCACACGAATGATCAGAGAAAACGCCACCAAAACCAACCCACACCATCGATCAACTTTCGCCTGAATTATGCTGATTTATTTATCATAATCAATCAAAAAGTCGATTTTGAATTGTTTGTCGCTTACGGCGTTTTGGATTTTAGGATACGATATAATTGCACTATGCTCGAATTTGACACTTTTTTCCGACTAGCATGGCATCCGGTATGAGTAATATTTCTGCTTCACTAACACAACTCATACGTACTCACTTACTTATGTGATTCCATTGTTCTCTTGTCAAAATAAATACTTTATAGTTCTAAAACGACTGCGCCGATTAACAAAAGTTGTAGCCTTACGTAAAGGTAATTTTATTACGGAATTTCGATTGTTTTTAGTTTATTCAATAACATAAAGCGTTTTTGTGTTACGCGAATATATGTATGTTACGCAAGCTTCTCCATTAACGGTATATCGCGGAAACAAAAACTAACCCAAAAAAATGGGTAGCACCACTGGATTCTGCGTACTAGAATTAAGTTTATCCGACGAGTGCCTCGCTTGTCGGTTTTTTTCAATTTACGACGTTTTTTTCAATTTACGTCTTGTTAATATTTTTCACGTAGCCTTATAATGTCTAAGCTTTTAAACAGCTCTAGCTTATCGGCAAAGTGATTTTCAGTAGCTCTTCGTCGGTAAGTAATTTTTTTATCTAAAAAAAAATTTGCAAACAACAAAACGAATAGTAGTCATACGATGCAAGATCTGGTGAAGGAGGTTAATTAAGCTCTGTATAAGACGATTATCAGATCTGGCGATTTGCTGACAGTGGACAGACAATGAAAAATTACCCCCACAATGTAGATTGACAAATCAGACGGGCGCACGATATTTGTCAAAAAAATCTAGCAGTCCATTGAATATATGTTTCGTCTGACAATGATGTTGTCAGATGTTAAAAATTTGGACATCTGACGATCTGACAATGCTTTCTCTGGTAATATTTAAAGACAAATAATTGCAAGTTCACACCGTTGTAAGAAATTTTCCGTAAATTTTTGTGACATTAGTCCGTCAACCGTCTAAACAGAGATTTATAGCTTTTAAAATTATTCCCAACCGCTCATGTGGTTGCTGTTAAGTGTCTGACAGAAAGTAATGAAAGGAAAGCACTTCTTATAATAACTTTCGATGTTTTTACTTTGCACAGCCTGTATAAATTTATTGCCGAAAGCTGTATTGTTGTTGTTGATGATGATAGTAATGTATAGTAATGTGACAGCTATAAGAATATCAATTTGCAACATCAAAGCAAACAGAATGCACCCACATATATGTATACACAAATATATGTATATGTATGTATGCATGCATGTATGTATATACAGAAATTTGAATGTCTTGTACATGTAATGATTTTAATAATAAAAATAAAATTTTAATTAAGATGATACTCTACAAAGAATATCATTTATTTTGATATAAAATTATGATTAAAGAAGTACTGACTAAAGAAGTAGGAGTTGAAAACACACACAGAAATATAAGTAAAAGCCGAAAAACAAAGAGAAAACAATAGTTACGAACAGGAAATTAAAACGTTGCCAATTTTGACTGATGAAAAGAGTAGTGCAATGTTCGCATGGGATTTCGAATTACTTTGCTCTCTGTTTGTATTGCTTATTTGGATTATCACGTTCGCACGGCATTTTTTTTTTTAGTTGCTAGCAAGTGGAATCAATGGAGCGAGCGACCATTGTTTTGTTCATTTATTTTATTTTGTTTATTATTTTGTGTTGATTTTTTGTGAGTGGCAGCTTGTTAACTCTGTAATAAAAACATTTTAGTTAAGAGCTAAAAAGTATGCCAACTTATGTAATTTACTTACAATTTGATTGATTCTCTCTCAAAATTTTATATCGAAATTTATGAAATTAAGCTCATAATTGGGGGTTGTATCATGAATGAGAGAGCGAATGACGAAAAATCATTGTTGTATGAACTATGCAACACTGTCCCACTTTCTGTCTATTATAGACCGCATACAAATGTTGAGCAATTTTATCTATTAGTTATTTTTTGATAGCTATTTAAAATTAATGCTACACGGAAAAAAATAACACTTAAAAATCATCACCAAAACCAACGAAAAGAATGACAAATTTGTGTTCTATAGAGACACCGAACCATTCATTTAAATTTCAGCGCAACTGACGCCAAACGTCAAACAAGTATAAACGTTGGAACAAGTATATACTAGAGCTGCTAAACTATCGATAGTCGGCCCACTCGATATTTTCGATGGTTTCTTTAAAGTGCTACTTGTTGCAACAATATTAGTATTCAAGTTAAAGTGAAAGAATAATAATAAATGTTCAGTGTTGAAACAAATAATAGGGACACTTTTTTCAGTATGTCATACAATTCGATGTATTGAAGATTGTTCAGACCATGAAGAAAACTGCAGAGACTATGGGAAGAAAGCGTAGAACAACTGTCAGTTTTGACAAACTTTTAATTCGTACTTCAAAGATTAATAACCTTCAAGTCATCAAAAAGATCCAAAAATGCAGTTATTATTCTGTTTCAAGTCGTAAGAAAGAAACTTATGGAAGCTAGACTTATGGGTAAGAGTCCTCGAAATGTATCTTTTCTCAGCAAACGGAAGCCAAACCTGCACCGTAATAGCTAGGACAAAATGATGATTAATTTGCTTATGTCAAATGCAAAATCGTATGTACGAACATATTTTAGTTACAATACATACTTTATTTGATTTTAAAAAATAGAAATTTAAAAAACTATTAATCTGTGTCCCTATGTAACTATAAAAGTTTACTAACGGCAACCTGCGCGAAATTTTTTTTTGCAAATGTAGTACTATCGATTGTTTTGTAGCTCCAGTCGATACCATCCATGGAATTATATCAAGCGGTCGAAGAATAAAATCGCGTAAGCTGACTGAGACTATAGGCATATTAATCGAGCAAATGCATAATATTTTGCATGAATATTCTCATATAAAATAGCTATTTGCGGTTGTTCACATCGACGAACTGCGAGTGATCAAGTCAATTAAATGTTGGGTGATATTTAGGCACAATCTAAACATAAATTTTGGTCGTTTTGTAACTGTCAACGAAACATGCATCCCTCACAACACGCCAGAGGCCAAAGAAACAGTATGTTTCTTGAGGTGAGCGTTGGCCAACAAATTCATGCATAAGAATAAATACTTACCATTGTTTTAAAGCGAAAACGATTTTATCTAGCGAGGATGTATATAATGGTTGGTCCAACCATAATGCACGATGTTAATTGTGGGTCACACCTTAACGTCAAGTTTTTTGCTGAACTTAATTTGACATTTCTTTGTTTCAGTATTTGACAAATTCAGCCGTAAAGTGGTAGACAATTGAGTAGCGCGTTAAGATTATTGAAGCCTTTATGAAAATGGGCGGCCAAATCAAAATGCATTTCGTGTACTTCCTAATTTTTATAGTCAACATAATTTACCACAATCGGGAATATTGCGCGCAAATTTCAGAAAACCGGGCCTGTAGGTAATGTGGAAACACTTGTGCATGCTCGCTCAGTTCGTTCCGCAGAAAACATTGCTGTTTTTCGCGATAGTGTGTCAGAAGAGCCGTCAACCTCGACTCATCGTAGTGCTCAACAATTGAACATCTCACGAACATCACTGATGCGAATTTTGAAAAAAACAATTGAATTTACAAGCTTAAAAGGTTCAATTGACTCAAAAGCTGAAGCCTACTGACCATTTCAAGCGTCGCCAATATGCCGAATGACTAGTCACACTTTCACTTCAGTGGATTCGTTAACAAGCAGAATTGCCACATTTGGGCAAATGAAAATCCATGAGTGATTGTTGAAAAACCGATACTTCTATAAAGAGCGACTGTTTGGTGCGATTTATGGGCTGGCGGCATCGTCGGGCCGTACTTCTTCTAAACTGAGGTCGACCAGGCACTTACCGTGAATGGTGTTCGCTACCGCGAGATGATAACAGACTTTTTGTGGGTAGAAATTGAGGATATGGACCTGGACGATAAACGGTTTCAACATAATGATGCCACTTGCCACATAGCCCACAAACCAATGGCTTTTTTGTGCGAGAAATGCAATGGCCGTGTTATCTTATGTCGTGGCGATATTCATTGGCCGGTAGGATCATGTAATTTGAAACGCTGGACTTCTTTCTTTGGGGATATTTAAAAGAAAAAGTATAAGTCAATAAGCCAAGAACAAATCAAGAACTAAAGGATGAGATAATTCAACACATTAACGACATCGAACCTCAATTATGTTTTAGACTCATTGAAAGCATGGACCGTGGGATACAAGTATGCTACCGAAGCCGTGGCGAGCATTTGGCCGATATTTTGTTTCACACATAATTATCATAAAATAGTGTTAAGATAATTCTCTGACACCTTTTTGTTTTATTTACAATTAACATTGTGCGGGTTGGTTGGACCACCCTTTTTAGTGGGTGATGGTCACACACTGACTGAGGCTTTCAACTGTTTTACACCTCGATAAAATAGGTCATGGGAAGCAGTCACTCCTATTTATTGCCCAATATGTGACATACTCTGTAGAATATATCCCTTATAAGCTTAGATAGCTAGGCTAGGGTTTCTTTAGTGGTCCCAATGAGATTGCATTCGCCAGGGTCTCTGACCTGAAGGAATTCATCTCAATCATCAGCTGGCTTGCAAGGTGACACCCGGTGCAAGAGTGTTATGCTTTTCTTCGATCTTTAATGTTTCTTTTTCCATGTTTAGTATATTCCCCTTTTCATTGTCTTCTCTTTTCTTTCTTTTTTCTTTTATCTATGTATCTCTCCTACTTTTTCTCTCTGAAGGCTTCCACAATAGACATCTGTTTTGGGAGGGTTGCGTAAGAACCGCCTTTTAAATCTAACCTAAAGATTTAATATCTTATTACTGTGTTACTATTGAATTTAGTTCATAATTTATTAAACCTTCTTTTAAGTCATTCATATGAGCCTTTATCATGTCATTAATTTAATAGATAACCCTCGTTATTACATTTGGAATTAAATTTAATACTAAAATTTACAGTAAATTTGATACCACAAAAGCCTTGTTTGCTATTGTACATGAATATTACTTTTTTATTTTTGGTTTTTTTCTATTGAAATAAAAATCTATACTCTCATATATCATCCAACTTTTGTTGTGTTGGTAATTGTAATCATTACAGCGAATAAGCACACACTCGTACAAACACACAAATAAAGGAGAAGAATCAATTAATTAAAAAATTAAAATGATACCTTGTTAAGGTATCAAAATATACAAAAACAAAAATATAGTAAAAGAATAAGTAACAGAAAAATTCGTCACATGACATGACTAACCCTGATAAACAATAAAAAATAGATTCGCGCTCTTACACGTACACATATACACACACGCACAAGCATAAAAGGTAGTAAATAAAAACTAACAAAATGTAAATACTGCTGATATTATTGATAGTGGTGTGTAATATTAAATAGTCAACTACTTAAACATTGCCAACTCAAATGAAGAAAAACCAGGCGAATGTGCAATGTGAGAGTGTGTTTGTTAAAATGCAAACGAGAATTCTTTTCTGTATATTTTTATGTGTAAAAAAAAGAAGGCTTTTAGATGTGGGTTACCTTCTAAATTTACACTGTCCATAATACTCGAATATACTCGTACATACATACTGGATAGATATGTATGTATGTATTATTATTATTTAGATTTTATTTTTGTAATGCATATTACTATTGTTGTTGTAATAGTAGTTTATTTTTTTTTTAATTTTTACTATCCACCACTAAGATTTATGACCAAAGTAATTTAATCCATTTTAAAGCTATGACTTTAGCTTATTTTTGTTTAAATTAAATACTTGATTTACGTTTCAGTTTTATTATTTTAATATGAAGATATAGATTTTCACTTAATGGAAAAAAATAGAGAAAACCAGTAAGACATAAAGTAAAAAGGATAGAGATCAAAAATGTATAAGGTTAGGTTTTCATAAATATTTCCAATATCAAATTTATACAAAACAAGGCGTTTATGACAAAATATTAGTGAGTGTACTCGTATTAAAGAAACTTTTCTTAAAGCTTAACTTACAATTATCTTCTCAAGAAGGAAAAAAAGTAGTTGGCAACAGTCTTCTAAATGTGTTGAATTAAAGATATTAGCAAGAATTTTGTATAATAAATATATTGGATTCGAGTCTGAATATTGAGTGCTCCGGTAGAATAGTTGGTAGTGTGTAAGCCTATCGTATCAGGAGTGGTGGATACGATTCCCACCGGACACATTACAACGAACATAAGGTTTATGTCACTTTGTGTGAATGAAATAAAAATAACTAAGAAGTGATACTATTTTCGGAATAGGTGCCATAGTCTGTAGTTTAAAATTCACCAAGTACATTCCTTGAGAACCTTGAGTTACGAAGAAAGGAAATTTTGTACCTGCATGCACTTATAAGCTAAGCCGAAGTCTTAATTTTACTTTAGTCCATTTTTCCATAGGATGAAGTTCGAGGCAGTTTGATGGATTACTCTTTTTCAACAAATTTTACGTTGTCTTTATGAACGCTCTCACTGTTTCGTATGATATGGGGGTATAGGTCCGCATCTGGGGTTAGCAAAATACATTTTGTAGACGGAATAATGAATGCGAAGTATTATATTGGTAGTCTAAAAGCAACCGTTAAGTAAAGTGCCAAAAATCTTTGGAAACAAAGACGACTTTGTATTCTATCGAGACAATGATTCCAAGTATAAGTCTTGGATTGCACTAAAGTAAAATTTTTTGGTACACATTTACGAAAAGGTAGCCACTATTCTTTTCAGTCCGATGTGTTCTTTTCAGTCCGCTGTGTTGTGATGGATTAATTTTTCGTTCACACTTAGAAAGAGGAGCAGAACTTTTGCTCGTATTGCATCCAGATCAGAGATCAGTAATGAATCGATTTTCGCTACCCATACTCACGCCTGATTTATAAGTATAAGTGCGTACTCATATTCGAAATAATACGACTCCTCAGAAACAGAAATTTATAACAGAACAGAAATATATAAATAAAGCGAAAGCGGCATTTGGTCGAGTGCAATCAGTATGGAGAAGCTTATATACATATATGCAGATGAACTAAGCTCAGAATATCAATTCAGGTGTTAAATCAATTCTGTTGCACAGTAGTGAAACCTGGATTGTATCGAATACCATCCCGCTAAAGCTTTAGGTATCCATCAACAAGTGCCTCAGAATCGTATGCAAAATATTCGGGCCTTACACCATGAGTAACACAGAACTATAGAATATGACCAATCAGGAACCCATATTAAAGTAAATAAAGAAAAGGAAATGGAGGTGGATCGGTCACATCATTCGAAAAAATCTCGAAGCTATCACAAGAAGAGGGGTGTAGTGGTTAGACCGCAAGCATACAAGACATGCCAAGAAAAAAATTTAATTGCGAAAAAAAAGGGACTTCAACCTCTCTCCACACAATTCCGTCTACTGAAGCCCCCTGACCTTCTAGCTTACCTGTGGCGATGATGACAAACATCAGACAGATGATCAGAAGAAAACATCTTCTACTGGTAAAAAAAAAATACAATGCCAAGTAAAGATCACCACCACTTAGCAAGGTCTTTTTTATAAAATTATTGGAGGCGAGCTACAGTAGATTAATCATCCACTTAGCTTGAAAATCAGCTTGATTACTGAAACTGCAACAGAGCAACGACTGCTCTGTGGAAAGCCAATATGCGCCCTAGAAGAGTGATGGAAAAAAAATACAAGAATGCGCTCAAGTGAAATTCTCAAGTCTCAAAAAATCGTGGTCCACCAAGCAACACCATGCGAATTATCCAGGAACACTAATCTAAAACGGGAAAAATTAAAAATATCAAAGATAAACCGTGTAAAATGTAATGCTTGATGGAAGTGTTTGCTCCTAAGAGGAGTTAAGGAGAATGCAAAAAATGGGTATAGTGTTGTGTTGAAAATTAATGGAATGGACTACCCTCATTAAAGCGAAAGCTGTCGTATTAAATTGTTATGGTATATAACAATAAATGGAACTGTTTACTAAGTTGAACTGTTTGTTCCTCCTAATTATAACTTAAGTAATATTTTTTTTTTTTCGATATATACTAACGAATATCGAAAAATGTATATTTTTTAATGCAAAATCTTTCAAAAGTTTGTTAATTGGATTCTCTTCTTTTTATTCTTTCATTACAAAAGAATTTTTGTCTTCGCAATTCCACTTTTAATATTAAAATAATGCCTCTTTTGTTGCTGCTGTTCTCTTGACTATTTAAGTTACTGTTGCTGCTTCTGTTATTGCTGTTGTTGTTGTCTCGGGAGTCGTTTTCGCCTAGTATTAATTCCATCCATACATTCATTGATGATGTATTGATATGACCAACATTGTTAATGTGTGCATGGGTGTGTATGTGTGTAAAAAGAACCTTTAAATGTTATTTGATATTTTATTCCAACGAAAATATACAGAAAACAACAACAGTAATAACAACAGCAACAACAACAATAAAATAACAATTTCATGTCTACTTGAGTACAAAATAAAGCGCAAAAGTTAATGTCATTCAACATAAAATAACAGTGAGGTGACAAAATACAGCAGTAGTCATATTCGAAAAGTACAGAGTTTTAATAAATCTGCAAATAAAAAAAAACCAGCAGTCAAAATAGGTTCTTATCCTGGAGTAACTATTAAGTAACCATATGCTTGCCATTTTCCTATATATTGCTTACACGCTTACTTAAAGCGTGGAAATTATTAAAAAAGTATTTGTTGCTTAGTTGTAAATACCCAAAGTAAGTTTCGGCTCCAAAGCGGACGTAATCACAACTTCAGTAAGTATGCTTGCTAATCAGCACAGCACCATCTATGTTACTGCACCGCTTAACAGAAGCTAAGGCTAAGATATCTTAATCTAGATCTTTTTCTTAACCCAACAATAGTTTCGTCGCCAAATCAATAATAAACATACTTAGTAAAAAGGCTTGATCGTGTTTATTCTTCTTTGAATCTTAAGCCATCAACTAGCCATCAACTAGAATTAAGGAAAGCATACACTCTACAACGGCCAAATATCGTCGATTTAGTGCCGATCAGCAGAAATAGGTATCACTAAAGAATCAAGTCTTCGTCAAGTTATTCTTTATCGAAACTTAGACAGGTAATTTATTGCTCGGCGGAAAAACTTAAGATTGATTACATTCTTTGGAATTTTAAGTCACAAGTAGTAAAGAACACATAGCCTCGGTTACAGCCAGTGTCAAAGATGACCTAAAAATGTCTCTTCACTGTCGATCCGATAAAATGTCATTGGCTAATGAGTCATCCGGACTAATTTTGTGTTTGGATCTGGGAATTCATTCGTGTAAAATGCATGCTGATGCAAGAATTAATGCTAAACGATTATAGATAATGACGTGTGTTCATTAATTGGAACATAGTGGCTGGAGAACTGGATTCTGGTCAAAGAAACGTCTTGAACAGGTCTCATACAGTTTTGGTTTTTATGTTAGATATGAATTACCCAGCCCTAGATTTTTTAGATACCACTACGTTTATTTCGGCCCTTTCCAGGGACTTCACATAGCTGTGATTTAGATCTATCAGCATTAATATTCTCACCAGTCACTTTTGTAGGACATTGCGTCCTTTAGGATCTATTGTGCCCCTTCAGGTCTACAGTTTGGTTAGCAGATTTATTGTCCAACAGATCTGAAACCCTAATGGTGGATATGTCTTCCAGTGAGACCCTATTTCACCCCAAACATCTCCATCTAAACCTTCTAAGAAATGCACATTCGCACAATATGTGCTCTGCCGTCTGTGACCGCCATCCTTTTCAGATATGGATCTAACTTGTAGTAGAAGTCTATTGATTCGTTGCATTGGAAACATTACTGTCAAATATGCAAAAAAACTTATAATCTATACTTCATAATTATGGTTGAACACTACGCCCTAATTAGCAACTCGTAACTATCTTTTAGTACGAACTATGGCATTAGTAAAGGGTGGTCCAACCAAAACGCACGATGTTAATTATTAATGAAACAAAAAATGTTTAGGGATTTATTTTAATATTTTTTATTATGATAGAGGATGTACGACAATTATATGTAAAACAAAATATATGCCAAATGCCCGCCATGGCTTTGATGGCATACCTCTATCCGTCAGTCCATATTTTCAATGACTCTGGCAAAATTGAGGTTCACTATTATTAATGTGCCGAATTAACTCATGCTTTAGCTCTTGAATTGTTCTTGGCTTATAGACGTACTTTTTTCTCTTAAATATCCCCAAAGAAAGAAGTCCAACGGTGTCAAATCATATGATCGTGGCGGCCAATTAACATCGCCACGACATGAGATAAGACGACCATTGAATTTCTCGCGCAAAAGATCCAGTGTTTCGTTGGCTGTGTGCCAAGTGGCACCATCCTATTGGAACCACATATCGTTCAGGTCCATATCCACAATTTTTGGCCACAAGAAGTCCATTATCATCTTGCGTTAACTGCTTGGTCGACCTCATTCTCGAAGAAGTACTGACCGGTGACGCCGTCAGCCCATGAACCGCATCAAACAGTTATTCTTTGTCGATGCATCGGCTTTTCAACAATCACTCGTGGATGCTCATTTGCTCAAATGCGGCAATTCTCTGTGTTAAAGTGTGCCTCATCGCTGAAAATGATTTTCATTCACTACTGTCTATTTAACTAATCATTCGGCATATTGGCGACGCTTGAAATGTTTAGTAGACTTCAGCTCTTGAATCAATCGAACCTTGTTAGCCTGTAAATTCAAATCTTTGTTCAAAATTCGCATCAGTGTTGTTCGTGAGGTATTCAATTGTTGGGCCCGACGACAAGTCGAGGTTGGCGGCTCTTCTGACACTCTATCACGAAAATTTTCTGAAATTTGCGCACAATTCTCCCGATTGCCTGTAGTGTAGGTAAATACTTAATGGGCATGTCTAGCTTGATAACATCGTCATAATTTTCTATCTTTTTTTGATGACGGAGAGGAGGCTGTTACCGGTGTACAACGAGGCTATGGTATGCTATTTTTAGTGGCCAGAATAACACCAGACTTTAAAGACTTGACTGCCTTCGATCATTTTCTCTGGAACTAGCTTAGGCCAAACAATTTAGACAACGTTTAGACTAATAGGTAGGATATTATTGTAGGCATAAAGGCGAACCAAAAATTTTACCGACCGCCTGAGTCACTGTCAGCAAAGCCGAGACGGCATAAATGTTATTTAAAAAGAGAGCTAGAAGCACTTTGATATATTACATGGTTTTCGTTTTATTTCAAATACTCAAATGGTTACTAACTTATCGCCCTAACTTGACTTACTTAAGGTTAATCGATTTTGTTTTTTAAACTATTGCTATAATTTTGCTAACGACTGTAACGCATACTTATGTAGTTGCAGCAATATAGTGGTACGTTTAGTCGAAGAATTGTATGGAATGAATGCACAACTATTTGTACAAATGAATTCAAGTTTGATTGTTGGAAAAGAAGCGTATAATGGTGTGAATTCACACCAGTCTCTTATTTTATATTTTAACGAGTTGTTTTACCATTTGGCATCTGCGAATTATATTTTAAAGAAGGTATCAAATTTTTGTCATATAAAGATTATAAAAAACAACAACAACAACAAATAAATAAATAAATAAAATTGAAACTTAACTGATTCGAATTAAATGAAAAGAGTGTGTCTGTTTGTCTGTCTGTCTGTGATATCATATGATGCATTTGCTTTAATGGCCAGTTGAAGCGCTTGATTAAAGACACAAAAAGTGTGTTTTTTCTGTCCATTAATAAAATGAACAGAGTCAGCTAGCCAGTCAGCCAATCAGCCAGCCAAACAGTCAGACGAACATCCATTGCGCACCACAATATGTATGTATGTATATGAAATAGATACCAATTTTGAAGACTGGTACCAAAAAAGTTAAAAAAAAATTACCACAAAGTCGTAAAAAATAATCTTGAAATTTCAATACCTTTTCTTTTCTTATTTTTTTTTTTATTATTTTTTGAGTCAGTCAGTCCAACACAATAAAAAACAGATGTTTTTTATTTTTATCTTCTGCTTTCCAGGTGATTAATAACACCCTCTTTCATTCCATATCTTTCTCTTTTCTTGTGTTTTTTTAAGGAATTCGCTGAAAGTACAATGAATGAATTACTCGGTTGGTATGGGTTTGATAGTGTGGATCGTTTGGATCTTTCAGCAAAAACGTCAAAACTTTTACAATCGGCCGGGGTTTTAAATTCTCAGCAGCAGCAGCAGCAGCAACATCATCCCTCACAACATCATATGGAAAAACGTCGTAGTCGCAGCAGTAGAGCAGCCTCTTTGTTGCATATGCACCAGCAGCAACATCAGTCACAGACGCAGCAACAACAAAATGAGCACTTACGCGCTCTCATTAATAGTAATAATCACAATAGCAGTAACAACAACAACAACAACAACAACAATGGCAGTAATGACAACAACAACACTTGCAGTAGCAGTAATGCACATCGAAAACCTCTTACGAATTGCAATAGCAGCAATCCTTATCGTAGTGGAGGCGGTGGCGGCAACGAAAGTACCACTTCCGATCATGATACAAGAAGTTCACGTGACGATGATTCGAAAAGTCCTAGTTCAGCGGGTAAAACACATACTGCTGCTGCCAACTTGGTAGATGAGAAAATAGGTAAGTTCTGCTAGATCATTTTGAATTCTAAATAATGCTTATAATTAAAACAAATCTCTGGTTCCTCGTTGGAAATCTTTCTGGTTGTTTATCGTAGAAATCAAAAACTTTTCCTCATTATACACTCAGATGTCTAATAAATGGCTTCGAAATCTCTGATCCTAAAATCATTATTAAAATGGCTACAAAATAAAGGTGTAGAGTTCTAAACGATTGCACTTAGGATTTGTCTCGAAGGACCATTAATAAGATTTCAGATTTCCTATTTCCTTGTTCCAAAATTTTGATCTCCGTTTTAATGAAATTCGCAAGATGGCAGATAACGTTATATTTTATATTGATCTTAAAAACATTATCTAAATGGTTATATTGTTAAGTCCAAATATGCAAAAAAAATTCTAAAACGTTATGTAGTGGCTAATTATATTCTATTTGATCACCGAATTTCAGTTCAATCGCACAACAGGCAAATAGAATAAATCTAAAGTGCCTACAAACGTGTGCTTCCATTCATTGCTAATAGCACAGCACTAATTTCTAAGCTAGATTAGCTCGTTTTGCTTCAAATCAGTAAGGAACTAGTTCAATAGTTCTGAATAATATTTCAAGGTGTTCTACAACTAGCGCAACTAAGAAGTCTCGCTTGGACATGATGAGCAGGCGTTGGTGAAGGTGGAACTCAGATGGCTCATAGATGAGGTGCGGTGTTGGGTTCGAAGTCTTCTAGATGAAGGCTAACCTGATTCACCACTACATTCTTCCTGATGGCTAGAGTTTTTTTCTGGCGGAAATATTAGTTGTTATCACAATGTGCCATAATGAAACGGCAACTCGTACACATAATCATCTTCAAACTCTCGAGTATGAACAATAGTGTTACAGTGTTGGCATTTTTTGCATCTAAACCAGCCATGCACATTTTATAGGACTTTTGTTCCTTCTCAATTTACACCTATTCCAGATACTAGTAATGCTAATTATGCATTCAAATTAATTCGTAGAAAGCAATTTTCATGTTCTCACTAACACAACTACATTTTCAGTGCTAATACGACTACAACGAAACTGAATAAATTACAGTTCACACTGGTTGTCAAACAATAGAGGCAGCTGGCTGAAAATTCGACAGTAGTTTATAAGTAGATAACAGTAACCGGAAGCAATGTAATAAGTTACGGAATTTTCAATCAGCTAATCAATCATAATATAATTTTGCCAATAGAAAATTAAAAAATGATTCTTTTTAAATATTGTTATAAAACAGATGAATAGAAAGCTTAAAAGTAGGTTTTGTCGAAAGGAAATAGTGAACCGTTCCTTAAACTCTTAAGACCTGAACTTGAAGGGCGTATAATAACAGTTTGTTTTTTATATATCGTTTCCTTTTGGTCATTATTAAAACACTCGAAAAAAGTGGCGATAATTTTGGTGTAAATGCCATCTATTGATGGTTTAGAAACTCTAGAGTATACACCCAAGAAACAAGTCCAACAGCTACAACAGTTACGCTTTCACCAATGGCCTCACGAATATTGTCCTTTAAAGCGTCAATTGTTTCTGGCCTGTTGGCGTAACACTTATCTTTGACGGCACCCCACAAATAATAGTCCAACGGTGTCAAATCGCAGCCCCGAGGTGGCCAAGCGACATCAGCTCTGCGGCTGATAATGCGATCTTCAAAAACAGGGCGCAAAACATCGAGTGTAGCTTTGGCTGTGTGGCACGTAGCGCCGTCCTGCTGAAACCATATGTTGCTAATATCCTCTTCTTCAATTTTTGTAAACAAAAATTCGTTCAACATAGCCCGATAACGATCGCCATTGTCTGTAACGGCCACTCCTTGCTCATTTTCGAAGTAAAATGGCCCAATTATGCCTCTGGACCAAAATCCGCACCAAACAGTGACTCGTCTTGGGTGTATCGGCTTTTTAATGTATGCGTGCGGGTTTTCTGTGCCCCAAATGCGACAATTTTACTTGTTTACATACCCGCCAAGATCAAAATGAGCTTCATCTGAAAAGATGATTTTTCTGTAAGTCGATCGCACGCAATATTTGCCAGCGTTGTTTAAGCGTATACACAACCATATTCGTTCAGCGGAAGGATAAAACTAATTATCTGTCAAATCAGACATGAGCTAAGTGTTACCATTCACGAAATAAGCACTAGTTGAAAAAAAAAAACGTTAGATGGCGGACCCTTTATATATTTCTAATGTGAACGCAGACTTTATGGGCTATATGTAAGCGTACTGATCCATTTGCGTATGTATTTTAATTATAGGACTAACACAGTGCCCAGAAAATGCGACCACAATATTCACATTTCCGGCACCATGCTTTACTGTCAATGATGTGTACCTGGGGTTGTGTTGCATGTTTGAAGAACGCTATATGTAACGTTTTCCATCAGATCCATATCGAAAAAATTTGGTTTCCTTACTCCAGAGGAAAATTTTCCAAAAGATCGTTTACTTTACTGTATTCTCAACCAAAATTAAATTTGAGACTTCAAGTTGTTTTTTGATACGTGTGCCTTATGTTGTACAATGCATCCAAGCAATTTTTTTTTTCATTTCTCTTCTTATAATTGTTTGCGAGGCGGCGATGTCAATACCAAATTTTGAATATGAGTTGAAGATTTAAAGCGGCCTGCACTAAGGCTCTATAAATATAAAAAAGAAGTGCTTAACGAATTGTTTTTTTAGGCCTAGCACACTGTGTAATATTTTTGTATGTCCCATGGGCTAAAATATGAACTAATACGTTGTACGCCATCATTTTGTAGCAGTTTAATAGGGAAGCAATGCCACAAATGTCGATGATTGCTATCGAGCTTATTTGATGATTAACATCACGCTATGCCTTTGGCCCATTTATACTTATTGTTTTATGGTTTTTATTTAAACTTTTGAAATTAAACATTCACAAAATTTACCAATTTAAGATTTTAAACAGAAAATAAGTGCAGAATATCGAAATTTGTAAAATGTGCTTAATTACTGTCCAGTGCAGATTGAAAGAAAATAAAAAATAATTATGGTTCATACTGAACTCACCACAGACAAGACTTGTAGGTAAATACTTTACTCAACTTTGATGCCTAGAAAAAAATATACGCTTTTCAATGCAACATACATGAAATGTGCTAACTCATTGTCCAACACTGTACGTATATGAAATTCCTCCTTTCCTTTATTCATAATTAAACATACATATGTAATATATATTTGAAATTTTTGAAAAGGTTAAAGCATTGAAACCTTATACAAACAAGTTTTTTGATAAAACATTGTACAGGAATCGGATAAAATAATTATTAGAAAAGAACACAAACATTCATATGGAAATCTAATATCACTATGAAATCCTTTAAATCCATACAAAAAATACAACAGCAACAGAGGAAAGTTTTTCCTTAAAATCATTTCATACCCTATAACAGGAAGTACTATTTGCAAACGATAAAATAGATGAAAAACAAGGAAGTCTAGTAGACTAAGCTTCATTCGTTCTTAATGTGTGTGTGTTTTTTTTTCTTTTATCTTCTCCTAGGCAACATAGGGTGCTTCGACAAGATTGTTCCTAAAAGTTTTATCGTGGCAATATGTTTTCATTTATTCCTATACCATGTTTAGTTCTTCTAGCTTCTTTCTAACTGTTCTGCGTCACAAATTCGCTGGCCTAATACTTTTACAGCTGTATTCCAGTCGGGAGCTGTTATAAAGCAGCCATGAGCTTTTCATGGGACTTTTGTCCCCGTTCAATTCACACGTATTCTTACGCTCTTGCTTTTAGTCGTCAAAGAGACAGCGACGAATGCACATGTATGGTAAATGTACGCAAATTTTTTTAAGGCACGGACAAATAACATGGGGATATTAAATAAGGTGAAGTCGTCTGTACAACAACTAATTTTTGTACAAAAACTATACAGTTAATACTTGTAAATTAGAAATATTTAATTTTGTTGAACATTTTTATTTTAAAATATTTAGTTTTTTGGCCGTTTTTTAATTATGAACATTAAATATTCAGACATATTTATAAATCAATTATTTTTAATGCGTTTTCAAGCATTTTTTTTGGCAGTAAGACATAGTTTAGCGATATCCTTGGATCGTTCTTTTTAGTAAGTCTCTGCTGTGCAGAGACGCTGTCACTATGTTGATTTTATTTAAATTTTTTTTAAAACATCAACTTTACTCTCTCTGGGAGAGTAATTTCCATGTTCTCACTGACACAACTACATTTTTACTTTTGCACATCAGCAGTGTTACCATATTTTTTTTTTAGAAAAACTGAAAATTTAAAAGAAAAAAAACTGATTTTCAAATAAAAAAACTGCACATACTCAAAAAGTAAGAAAAAAATATACATATAGCCGTAACGGGTGTATTCTTTAAACCGAAAACGAGTGAAATTGAATTCGAGTCAACTTTTTAAAAGTAAATAAAACTTAAATGCGACAATTATTTTAAACTTTTTATAAGCAAAGAAGTCATTTGAAAGGTAATTAAGGGAATTAATAAGAACAAATATCTAAATCTAGTCTAATTTGAAAATTATAGCAATTTGAAGTTTCATTCGATTTCAATTTAACTCGATTTCGGTTTACACAACATACCCAATAATCCATTTCATATTGTATGTTTTATTCACAACAAATTAAGTGTAAATGATATAATATAATGACTGTGTTCGAATTTGACACTTTTTTCCGACAAGCGGGGCCCCAACGTGTACACCGAACTCGAGTTCGCTGAATCCAGTGGTATTAACCTTTTTTTTATGTTAGCTCTTGTTTTTGATATATAGGGTTATTTCGAAAACGGTGGAGGATGCACAACATATATTCTCATAACTCAAAATCGATTCAGTTTAGTGCATAAACTAAAAACTCTGTGAGGCTAAAACTTTTTAAATCTGCGTAGTCGTTTTAGAAATATACATTTTTTAGGCAAAAAACAAAGGGATCACATTATTATGTAAGTACGTATCAATGAGTGATATTTATTAGTTTTATTTACGAATTATGTAATATTATCCCACTGTTCTTTTACCAAAAAAACAAATTTTTCTTAGACATAAATGTGGCTATCACACACTATATGAAGTCTCTCTTTCTTTGTGATCAGTGGTCAATTAAGGGATAATTACATTGTCGCATTAGAAAAGGTACATAAACCTCACCACAGTTATATTAAGCAAATGTGATGAAATTCTATCTTTAGAAATTGTAATTACAAGTAAAAAATTAAAACGTTAAAAACTGAAAATCTGCACAATTAACGGAAAAACTGATTTTTTAAACAAAAATTTTTAAAACTGCAAAATACAGGTAAATCTGCACATTTAGCAAAGCTGCGCATCAGTGATGAAACAGAATATGCCCGCAACTTCAAGCAAATACTCTGTCAAAAAAAAGATGGCCCATAATAAAATAAACAGCCGCAACTTCAAATACTCTCAATTGCCCTTTTTGCTTATATATTTGTTTTGCTTTTTGTTTTTATTTTCTTCGCGCCAAACCAAAAACATATGTTTTTTGTTTACAAAATGCATAAAATTCAGTGAAAGTACGGCAGCACCACATGAGATTCTATCTCGCGACTGCTTTTGCCTACGATTTTTTATATCATTTTGTATGGAAAAAATCGTCAAGCCCCAATTCTGTTTCATCTCCCACTGTTCTAAAGATGCTTTGGGTAGGTTTGCGAAGTGTAGGCACAATCCAATTATTTTAAAAATATGCATTTGTTTTTATTTATTTTTATACAAGTTTGATATAGTATACTAGCTAAAACCCGGCGTGCTTCGCTATTCCTATCTTAATTAATATCTTAAATATTATCTTAGTAACATTTGCGATAGCCTATAGTTCCCTCCCGAAAGACACTGTAGGTTCTGCTTTTTACCTCTAAACAGTCTAAACAAACACACATTAATTTTTTATAGTATACGTATGTATATACATACACTCATGATTATAATAATAGGTACACTTAATACTGTTGCCGTTAGAGTAAAACCAAGCTGCTTTAATGATATAAAGAAAAAATTCATTTTATTTATTATGGAGTCAAAAATATAAAAATTTAACAAATAACCTAAAATGTACTTAATGGGTCATTATCCTGTTGAAAAGTGCAAAGCAATGGCATTTCTTCGCTTGCAAAATGTTTCTGTACCCCAGACCATAACATTACCGCCGCCAAGTTTAACTGTTTTCTTTGTAAAAAGAACGCTGAATTCTTTTCCTTTTGGGCGATGAACGTTCAACTGATAATCATTTCCAAACAAGTTCATTTTCGTTTCGTAGCCCCAAATAATATTTCGTCACTTTTCTTCACCTTCGCTTCTCCGCCAGTTCAAATGTTTATTGGCAAAATTTAACCTAGCCACGGTATTTTTCCTACGCATGAGGGGAATTTTTCTTGCTATTCGGCCGGGTAAATTAGCTTCTTGAAGTCGTCATATGCCGTGGCGGTCATATGCCAGAAATCATATTTCAAATGTAATGCCACAAGATTATCTTTCGGATAGATAAAATTCATGTCAATCGAATAATCAATCCATCGTTGTTTTATTGCAACTTAAAGTTCTATACCTCTACGAAAAAAATCCCCTTATAAACAAAGGTGCATTTGCAATATTTTTGTAATAAATGACGTTGCCAGATCCAAAAGCTTTATAAAATGAGCAGTTCTTTCATTTAAAAATAGGAATTTGTTAGTTATTAATATTTTAATATTTATAAACATGGTGTACCTATTATTATGATCATAGGTGTATATACATAGATAGCTTTTATCCAATGTGGATAGATAACGAAGCTTTAATTGTTGCCATTCTCCACATACATATACAAAATTCAATATTTAGTATGAATGGAAGGTGCCAACCAAACTTATCTAATTTTGCCCAGTTACTGACTGATGATGTGTATTGTTCACGATGTTGTTTGAACTTAATTTAGAAACTTCTACTATTACCGTTATCAAGATATACAAAAATCAATATTTACCTTGTATGGCAGGCACCATGTCCACTTATCCAATTCCGTCTACTTTTGGACTGATGATTGGTATAAATTACAGAGTCATTCAGACCAAATTCAGAAACTTTACTTTTAACCGTTCTCAAGATGTACAAATATCAGTATTTAATTTGTCTAATTCCGCCCACTTTTTGACTATGAAATCATTTAGATCAAATTTAGGAACTTTGGATTGAACCGTTTGCAAGATATACAAAAATCAATATTTACTTTGTGTAGGAAGTGTCATGCCCACTTATTCGAATCTGCCCACTTTTTTACTGATGATTTGTATTGACTATGGAGCTATTTTGACCAAATTTAGAGACTCTTACTGTTACCATTTTGAAGACATAGACAAATATATATTAACTTTGAATGGGCGCGGCACCGTCAAGTTGTAATCTTTGAAATTTATGTAGCCTATAGTTCCTTCCAGACATACAGAGAGATACAGTAAAAATTTTAAGAAATTCAGTTCAGCGGTTTATCTGTCTATAAGGCACAAACAAACAAACATACATACATACAAACACAGATTCATTTTTATATATAAAATTTACATATATGTTAGGGTATTAAATATGAATTCCAAGGCTTGTTTATTAATTGGCATAATTAAACAATAGATGTTCTTATAAACTTACATACATTACAACGAAACCTGTCGATAAACTTATTACAACACATTGCCCAGAATGTTATAATATTATAATGGTAATAAAATATGTTTTAAAAATAATAATCATAATCACGCAAGAAATATGTATGTATGTAAGTATAAAAGTTTAATAAATATTATGAATAAAGGTATAGTAAACAACAGTACAAATTACAACAGTACAAAATTACTTAAAGTTATTTTTTTTGTTTGTGCAAATGGAATTCATAGCTGGTTTACTATTAGCTAGACTATCAAGCTGTTCAATCAGTTGATCTGTATTTAATTCTTTGGACAAAGATACAAAAGTAGAAAGGGCCTGGTGAAGATTAGATTTTCCAACAGTTCAATTAGGAAGAAGATAGAAAGATTTCCACGTAAAAACTAAGCCATTTTCCATCCTAATAGATCTTGTGCAGATCATATTGTCACATTACATATCATATTGGTCGTGCCTACCAACCAGAAGGTCCTCGGTTCCATACCAGATCAGACCATTGGAAAAAAAGAAATAGTTCTTCAACAGCGGCATCACCTCATAACATTAGCTGGTTATTATTAACTGGTTATGAGTATTAGTACTATTGAAAACTTCTTTAATGCATTTGCCGTTCGGAGCCGCCGTTAAACTGTAGGTCCCTTTTAATGAGTCTAAAAATAGAAATGGGTGCAGCTCATTAACTAAGAGAAGTCCCCATGTTCCTTCATGGAATGTTATGGGAATTAATATATATAATATAGATATCATATTGGAGAAAAATAATGAGTGGCAGCAAAATCTTTATGCCTGTTTTGTTGATTACGGCGAATTTCAGCAGTACTTAATGTCAAAGACAACAACAAGCCATCATCAGACATAGAACCTGAGACTGGTGTAAAGTAGGGGTGTTTAATGTCACCGCTTCTGTTCCTAGTGGTACAGTATAACATACTTAAAAGATCACTCACATATATATAATCGTGGTATTCTCTGGAACATGTTCGCACAACTCGAGGAACAAACATATGCAGATGATATTGTATTTCTATCAACAAGAAAACTGAGTAGCTTACAACATCACAGGATGTCCCCGCCTTTATTGTATATGAACCTATAAAGCAAACAAATTAATTTTGCCATTTGGGAAATATGATTACACCAAGTGGTGGCACTGTGCGGGATATCACTCCCCATATAAATAAGGCCAGAGCACCTATCTACCAAATTTAGAAAATATGGGCTTCTGATTCAATATATGTAAGTCAAACCAAACTCCAACGTAGAGTCGGCGATGGATACTTCATACCACCAGAAAGACGTAAAGAAAGTTGTCGAGAAGCACTCTGGTGGAGTCCCCAATGATCCGAAAATCAAGGTCGGCCAAGGACATCAAGGCGGCATAACACCAATACCTTAACAATCCAGATGAATAAATCCTAGAACGAACTGAAAAACTATCAAAATATAGAAGCAACTATCGATCTTTTGTTATGATCTCCTACGCTTCACCAGGAGTTTAAGTAAATACATCGGGTGTCTTTTTACAGTTATACAAGTTTAAATCATAATAAAACAAAGAAATATATTCTTACAATAATATCAATGAAACGTGATTTATTGGATAGAAAATTTTATGACCTTAATGTTTAAATATGATTTCGGTCATATGGCCGCCACGGCTAGCGCATACAAGGCGCAATCTGGAAAACCAATTTTCACAACATATGCGGCCGTATTTCGCCAATATCTGTTAGAATGTTGATTTCCAGGTGTTCAATTGTCTTTGATTAATCTATGTAGACAAGTGACTTTACATTGCGGTTAAATCACATGATCTTGGTAGCCAATTAATTGGACCATTACGTGGAATTTATCATTCATCAAGAGTTTCTTTAAGTAAATCATTTGAAGCGCACGCTATGTGACCTGTGGCTCCATCCTGTTGGAACCACATGTCAGCAAGACTAATGCCAGCTAATTGAGGTACGAACAAATTTCTAATCATGCTGCTATACCGTTCACCATGGACATGACCATCATCGTTTTTGAAGCAATATTGGCAAATGACTCTGCCTGACCATAAAGCGTACCAAACAAAACAAAAACTTGTAGATAATCCTCACTCCAAATGCGACAATTCTGCTTAATTACGTACCAATTTAACCAAAAATGGGCTTTGTGGCGGAACAAATTTTTAAATGGAAATTTAATATCATTTTGTGCTTCAGCCTATTCGCCGAATTGGCGGCGGTGTAAGTCTACCCATAATGAAATGTCAAACCAAACTAAATAAAAAAGAGACTATCAGCTGTTAAATTGGTTGTGGAATAAAGCAGTGTTGCCAACTCGAAGTTATAAAGCTCTAGAAAACATCAGATATTAAAATTTGAACGGAAACGTAAGAATCATAAAAACCCTGCATATATACTAAAGCTTGTAGCTGTGTGCCGACTTGTGCTTTGTCAGACCTGCTCTTTTTTACCGTGATAATTTGATCTTTGCGTCTACTATGTATGGTAAATTACATCCCAGATGGTGTTTGTATTCGATTTTGTATATGGGATAATACCTTCTCTAATGATATCCTACAATATATAGTTAAGCTTTATAATCATGATAAAAAGCTTTACTTTTGTGGCAATAGGTTCTATGCATATATTTTAAGCATTCTACTCTTTATTTTACGTTTCAGTCACATTTAACACTTTTTGCGTGAAAATGGTTTGTTTTGTTTTGACAGTTCAATCATTTGACAGTTACCGAAGATCTCTTTAGTTGGCAACTGATGGTTATTAAAGTTGTTAAAGAAGAAGAAAAATCATCATAAATACTTAGCAAACAATTTGCATCTTTTATCTTCAATTATTTGCCTCAGTGTAAGTGATACGTTTAGTAAGTCATTTATGTGTGTGTGTGTGTTTTTAACATTCCTAATGATGCATCTAAGATGGTTAAAATGAAATCTTTCCTTATCCCATATTATCAAAATTGAATGCATCAATGTAATTAAATTCAGTAGACACAGGTAGACAGTGTAAACGACGTATGAATGTATAACAATTACATGCTTCAATGTTAGTGCCTGGATGTACTATAGGTAGAGACTTTTTATGCAAGTATGTGAGACTATGTGCGGTTATGTGAGAGTTCTGAAGTTCATTTTGGAATATTTGTTTCATTTACTTTTATAACATCTCAAATAACGCTCATTAAAGAAATACAAACAAAGTCCATTTGTAGGAATGTATTCCTAATGTCTGATAAAGAAATGTTTAGAATTTATGGCAGGGTGAGAGAGCAACGAATGCTATACGAAATGGTATCGAATGGCAGTAAATTTGTCTATAAAAGTATTGTAAAAAACTGAAAAACTAAGAAAGACATTTTTATAATTTTCCTCTTCCCATTCCTTTTTCTTTTTCTTCTTTCAGTAGACTCTCAAAATTGCTGTTGGTGTCGTCGTCCCGTACCCGAAAATGCTCCCGAATTTTTAACCACTTCTGATGGACCACGTTACTGTTCTGAATCTTGCTTTACGCAAAGCCGTCGTGCTTCTTTTAAGAAAGCGAAAACCTGCGACTGGTGCAGACATGTGCGGCATGCTGTCAGCTATGTGGACTTTCAAGATGGTGCCTCTCAATTGCAATTCTGCTCAGATAAATGTTTGAATCAATATAAAATGCAAATATTTTGTATAGAAACCCAGGCTCATTTGGATATGAATCCCCATCTCAAAGAGCAAGGTCTAGAAATGGCTAATAATGATGCCAATTTAATAACACCTGACTTATGGCTTAGAAACTGTCGCAGTCGTTCGGCTTCTCCAGCCTCGACAATCTCTGTATCACCAGGTCCACCGGGCCAAACTAATTTGAGTACAGAGAGAACAAGTTCAACAGGAGCATTAAGTCCCCTGCCGACTAGGATAGCGGTAACCAATAGTGTGTCACATACTAACTCGGCGACAAGTCACAAACCTTTGATTTCTGTAGCACCCGTATCGAAATTAATGTCAAAGTCACCCAGTATTTTACCTTCAAGACAGTCGCCCAAACATAATCGTAAAAAGAGGCCAGTAAGAACTTGTGTTACTAACGATTTAGCCAATAATCGTGCCAGTGATATGAAATCTTCCTGTGGTGGTGTCCCATTGGAAAGGTGCAACAGTAAAACGAAACCTCTATTAACGGCTTTAAATGATAATGCACGCGCGAGCTTAAATCAAACAAATACTCAAACACTGACACAATTTGCCGCCTCTTGTGCACAAGATCTGCACATGAATGTGCCTCCCTTATCACCCATGATGGATTCGCAATCTTCCCAGCCTACCACGCCACACAGTCTTCCACCCACACCCAATAGAGGCAACAGCACTAACACTTTACCACCAGCATTTTTTGCCACACCGCCCAATACACAAGGACCTCAGCTGCCTGTACCTTCCACAATGGGTATAACGCCTCAAGGTTTTCCCCATCAAAGACCACCTTTTATGCCTAATCCAACGGCAGGATTTTTACCCAGATTTATGGGAAATTTTGCCGGTTTGCCACCACCACCTCTTCCGCAAGCTGCCGGCGGCTTATTACAACCTGATTTAACCGCCTTAAGTACCTTAATTGGCACACCACCACCCGTAACAATAATGGTACCTTATCCAGTTATTATACCGCTGCCTATACCCATACCAATACCCCTGCCAATAGTGGATTTCTATAAAGCTCACCTCAAACCTGAAGAACGCAAGAAATTGGAGGAAGAACAACAAATGAAAAAGGAAAGCCAGCAGAGAAGTGAGACAAATCATAATAACGAGGATGAACCTCTAGATTTTACCAAAACAAAAGAAGCCTACAGTCCTAGACAACACCGACAAGAACAAGACCCAGAAAACTCACCCAAACCTATAGAAGAATGTACTGCTGCCAAAGAAGTGGAAACTTCACCTTTAAATTCAACATCTTCAGAAGACTCCCAGTCAAACAACTCCAAGTCCATAATGTGTGTTGTTACCAGTGAAGAAACTACCGAACAGATTAATAGACGAATTTCACCAAATAATAATGAAGAGTCTCTCTCTAATGAAATACAACAAGGTAGTAATAATGAAGAAGGAGGAGGAGGTGGTGGTGAAAATACTGAAACAAATCAACAAAAACTACCGAAATTAAAAATAACACGACTACAAACCAAACGTACTCTAATGCAAACCAAAGAATCCGAATGCTCAAGACCCTTGCGCAAGCGTAAACGTATAATCGATTGTGATTTTCAAAAATTGAATAATAATGGTAACCCAACGAAAGACACGACGACGAACGATGTTACAAGTGAGGATTTACAAGAAACAACGACTGATAACGAAGAACTCAATACAAAAGGCCAAAATACAGCAAATAATAATTGTAATAAAAAATAATTTTTTGAAATTCCCTATAAAAATAATAAAAAAAACCAATATATATTTAAGTAGTAAAGAGCACTTAAAGTGTTAAAAAAGAGTAATAAAATTAATTTAAAAAAGTATTAAAAAAATATAACCTTAAAAAGAAATGCAAGAAATGTATTATTTTTTGAGGTTATGTTATATGGTAAAATACGAATTTGTTTTAGAGGTTAAGTTAGAATTTTAATATGTACTTAATTTTTTTTTAATTATTATTTTGTTTTAATTTTATAATTCTTATTATAATAAAGTGTGCAATTTGTTTTAAGTATTTACAAAAAATATTATTTTTGATAATTGTCTTTATTTTAAGTAGTCAAGTAATGGTATCTTTTTATGTTCTTTTATTTTCTAGTTTTATGGCCTATAATTTTTATATTGTATTTATTTATTTTTTACATTTTCCCCCGTACTTTTTTTTACATACTAACAAAATAGTTTTATTTATAAAAAAATTAAAATTTACAACTTTTATTTTTTATTGTTAATAAAAAAAAAATGGTTTTGATAATATTAAGCGTAAAATAAAATTAAATAAAGATGAAAATAAATATCAAAAAAATAAATAAATAAAAAATTTCTTAATGAAATGTGCCAGAGAATATGTTTTTAATTTAATTTTAAAACCAACATATAACGAAAATTGGACATTCATTTTCAAATGTCCTGCATTCCAGAGATCAGCAATGAATCACTTTTTCGCTACTCATACTCACTCATGTATTTATAAATACAAGTGAGTTCATATCAGGTATTTAAAAGTTGGTACAATTGTACTTGTGTGACGCTATTTGTAAGTCAAAAGAGCAATAGCACCCCAATGTCTAATTTAGCACCATTTCAAAGTTCTACATTCGTATCAAAATATAATAGAAGCCAAACAGAGGAAGAGACTTTCGACTGTCTCCAACCTAATCCAAACGAAGTACATACATATATTCTTAAAGAGTAAGTTAGCAAGAAGTGTATCTTAACGGACCCTTTTAGATTTAGATCTCAGCTACTAATAGTACTTTGGGTAACTTTTGAAATGAAATATCAATTGTTAATTTTATCTACATTAAGTACTTAGCACAACTTCTTAAGTTTTTTGCGATCATATGTATGTTACATACATACACGGTATGTGTATATCATATGTGTAGGGTGTGAATATTTTCTCAAATTTTTTTTTTTATTTGAAAGTACAATCCTTCCGGTTAATAATGGAAAATAATTTCATTCAAATGGCTGCCTCGGCTGACCAGACAGTAGCCTACACGATCGGTCCAATTTTTAAGCATATTATCGATTGTGTGCAGCTATATTTCACCAATGGCTTCACGAATATTGTCCTTTAAAGAGTCAATTGTCTCTGGCTTGTTGGCGTAACACTTATCTTTGACGGCACCCCACAAATAATATTCCAACGGTGTCAAATCGCAGCTCCGAGGTGGCCAAACGACATCAGCTCTGCAGCTGATAATGCGATCTTCAAAAACAGAGAGCAAAACATCGAGTGTAGCTTCGACTGTGTGGCACGTAGCGCCGTCCTGTTGAAACCAAATGTTGCTAATGTCCTCCTCTTCAATTTTTGTGAACAAAAATTCGTTCAACATGGCCCGATAACGATCGCCATTGACTGTAACGGCCACTCCTTGCTCATTTTCGAAGAAATTATGCCTCTGGACCAAAATCCGCACCAAACAGTGACTCGTCTTGGGTGTATCGGCTTTTCAATGTATGCGTGCGGGTTTTCTGTGCCACAAATGCAACAATTTTGCTTGTTTACATACCCGCCAAGATCAAAATGAGCTTACCTGAAAAGATGATTTTTGTTTCTGCAACATTACCATGATTTTCAAAGTAATGTCGCAATATTTCCCAGCGTTGTTCAAGCGTATACACAACCATTTGCGTTCAGCGGAAGGATAAAACTATTATCTGTCAAATCAGACATGAGCTAAGTGTTACCATTCACGAAATAAGCACTAGTTGAAAAAAAACGTTAGATGGCGGACCCTATACAAATGAATTTTTATTTACGTTTTTAGTTAATTTGTATAATTATTTTTAAAAAAGAATTTAGTACAATCGAACTGAAAAAAGCACACTTTTCCAAGAAAGTTAGTACGATTTTTAATATCTGTTTGGAATCCCTGGGACACGTCATTTAAATTCAACTACTCATACCCACAATAACGTTGATTAATAGGTATAAATAGCAATGAGTATGAATCAAACGTCGAACTTATAGCATTTATTCATTCATCAGAAAATGCTCATAAATGTTTCAAATCGTTCAACTCATTCGAGTAGTACTTATCATGTAATAGCATGGTATGTATAATACAGTTGTTTAAACTAATTTAATGTGGAAGACATGTTGTATGTGTACTACTATTATTTCATCACTTGAAATGCAAAAGGGCCTATCATCCCTTTTTATAATTATAAGGGATTTGAATGGCACAGTTAAGTCAAAACTTCTTTGTTTGGTGTGGCCTTATATATAAATAATTATTTGATGTTATGCACTTTTTTTTGCAAATAAAAGATTACAAATCTTCAATTATTTTTGAATATAAATCCATTGCATAAACCCATTGCATTCATTTGTTTTTCATTAAACATGTTGCTCAAGCATGTTGTCCGTCTATCAAGCCATCTACTCTACCCAAACAACTTTCTTTAACGCCATCTTTATGTGAAACACACTACTCTTTGAAAAGTATACATATTCTTCAACTTCCAATAGTATTCAGGTACATATGTAATACAAATTTAACGACTGACTCATAGATGTCGCTGTGAATACAACTGACAATTATCCATAGCTTTGTTTCAACTAACAACAAAGATCACAACCTTAATTTAATTTAAAATAAATTTCAAATTACCTTTTGTACCGCAATTTCCTTATTTTGATAATTCAAATTTCAATTCGTGCTTATATTTAAGTTTATTCACATCGCTAACGATTACTAAGCACAACGATAAACGTTTATTGTCCAACAAAAAAACACTTCGCACGCACCCACCCGCTCACAGCTTCAACGAAAAAACACAAAAACAAAACAACAGTGTCACGACACAACGCAAACAAGAGTACCGTTAAAATTCGTTCAAAAACTATTTTCACATTAAAATGGATGAAAACACTTTTTATTTTATAATTTTTTTAAGTAAAACTAAGTGTTTATTTTGGAATTCACTTAATAAAAACATTTGAGTTTGAACACTTGTTTCTTAACCACATAGGCGACGAACTCACTAAGCACACTGGACACTTTGTACATTAAAATTGCACGAAATATTTGTTTACTTTTAACGAAACTTTACATGGTTTCATACATACACATGTACATACAATTAACTTTTTTAAACAATTATATTTTCACATATATTTATACCTCTTTATACGGCATTTCGCTATAAAGGTCTGTTTCATTTATGAAACACATTCACTTTACGGCTCAAATTAACTTGTTATATGGCTAAAAAAACAGTAGATCGACCATGTTTTAACAAAAAGTGTGAGGCAAACATAAGTAACACATATTCACCTTGCTTTATGGTATTTCGATTTACGGCCTATGTTTACAGAACCTGTATAGGCTGTATAAGAAAGTATACACGTTACGTCACGAGTATAGACTTATCATATTCAGCAACAATATCTGAAAAAATATAACGGAATACACCTGTATCGAAAAAACTCTAGTCGTATTCAATGTTTCCTTGTTCGTAATTTGTCTTTTGTCATATAAATCAGTGTCAACAAGTCAGAATAGCTTAAGTAGACTGAAGCTAATTTTCCATATCGACACAGGTATTAAAGTTGAATTAGGAAGTGTTATCGCTCATCCGGTCTGCAAGTAGAGAAGCGGACGATGCCCGCAAATTAATATTTTTTATCCTCTTCTTTATATCCATATGTTTTTATTTAAATCGAAACTGTATGGTCAACCATGTCAGAGCTCGTATACCATGGCAATGCCTATTTATTCTAGAGTTCGGCTTGGTCGCATAACACCTTAATCCAGCCCCTGCGTCAGTTTTGTTATTACTCCTCAACTGCCTGTCTGACATGGGACACCATACCAGAGTTCTTGCAGTGCAAGCCTTCACACCACGACAAGGTAACCGTACCTCCGCTTAATTTTGTGTACTTTTGCTTATGTACCATACCATGTAACTGTTTTGAAGTTGATGGTCATTGACAAACTATGCAAAAGGAAAACGCCTGACATCACATTACAGAAGTTTATCTGTAAAATAAAACCCATTTAAAAAAAATATAATTACTTATTAGCACCACAATCAGACCTTAAAGTATGCTAAATAGTTTATATGCGACCGAGTGTATGTGTTATTAGTTCCTTTAATGATTTGCAGGGGATTATTGGGCCATAGAAAAATTCATTCCAGACTATGTTTGTTAAAAACTAATGCTTTTATCTGACTACAAGTCATCTTATTAAAGCTAAATTATTTCCTTATTTGCCTTCTCCAAATAGGGATAGGTTTTTCAAATCTTTAGCTTCCCTGTGGATTCCATAATGTACTTTACATTGTCGAGTTTTCGTAAAGTTAACCAGAACCATCCATTTACATTTCCTTTGCATAATTTTTTTTTCTTTTTTAATATTTAACTTTTGCCATAAGCAAAGGTTTAATTTTGTTTAGCATTCACCGTAGACAGTAGTAGTTGATGAATATACATTTGACTAAAACACTGAAAACGTTTATTTTGAAATAAATTCTGGGGTCTAATCACAACCATACGATATCATACATTTTATCCTTTTGGAAATTACATATATATTCGATAGAGTGTTACGGTGATTAGATCCCTGAATTTTATAACTTTTTAAAATATATTTCACTAAAATTATATGATTTTACAAATAACAATAATTTATAAATTTATAATTAAAAATAATTAGGATAAACATGTTTTGTAAATTAAAAATGAAATTTTAAAAGAACACAATTTTCAAAGACCAATAAAAAGAGATATATAATTAAATTAAAATGCATACTACTTAAAACAAAAAAATATTATAAAACTTGATAATAATTTTAGTTTTACTTAATTTTGATAGTTGAATGTAATTTCCAATTTCATTTGATTTCGATTTACAAAACATGCCCGATAGATACATTTTATTTAAAGTTTCTAAATGCAATATAATTGGGCTTATGTATAACGTTTAGAACTGTCTGAAACGTTTAATAAGCATTTTAAAGGAATAATTAAGCGACAGGCGAAGCAACACTCTTTGTTTACCTCATTCTCTAAATGCCATAATCTTTCAAGCATTTCTTGTGTGAAGACCAACAGTTTTCATTGAAATATTTTCGAATATTTTGATATCAAACATCTTCAGAATAGGCACGTAATAAATATTTAATGAATTTTCGTTTTAAATTTTCTTAATTTTCATTTTTTTTAACTTTAAACTTGTTTATTAATTATATGTGTATGTATGTATATATTCTGTATTTCAATTGCATTTCTTTTCATCTTTGTAAGAAAAAAAAAAGAATGCCATAAAAGCTTTATGTATTTGTCAGTCATTTTAGAAATATTTTGTTTTTAACTAAAAGAAGAAAGAAAAATTAGAAACAATATAGATATTACTAAAGAATAATATAATTAATAATATATGGAAAAATAAATTATAACTGCTGTATTTAGGTTTTTGGATTCAATTATATAAATTCCACAATGAAATCTGGCTATCCATGCCAGCCACAGCCATAATAGGAGCCTTCCACATGGCCACTGGTCCGCTAGAATAGACAATGTCCATAATGGCACCAGTCTTGTGTTCGGTAAGCACGGCCAAAGGTCTTAGGCTCTTCCATGAGAAGACACGCACACGACCATCCCAACCGCCAGAGGCAAAAACCTTTTTATCGTCTCTAATGCGTACACAATTAATACCGGAATTTTTCAGTGATATGTCAGTGGAACGTTGTAATTGCATTGATTGTCTTTGATAGGTAATGGCAGTCAATTTGTCGGCTAAATAAGGAATTACCATAAATTTTAAATATTCAAAACTCTGTGGTAACAAACAACTTACCGGGCCCTCCTACTATGCCTCTATTAGTTAGGGGATCATAATCCAAACACATGGGATCAGGTTCTAATTGCAGAACATCTAGGACCATGCCTGAGCTAAGGTCCCATGTCAAAAAATGTCCACTTTCATAACCGGCTAATACATAGAATTGAGAAGCACACGCGAATGGCTTAATACAAGTTAATGTACCCAATTTGGGTAAATGAGTATCGTCAGGTACTAGTATTTGTGGCGGGTTCTCCACATCATTTAAATGTAATACTCCAATGGAATTCTCCTCGTACGGATAGAATAACAAATGATCGTCCTCAACATTTGTATTGGCATGCAGCAAGGCGCTACGGCAATAGCCCACATGATTGGCATTTATGGTGTAATGCCTTTTATAGCCGGAGTTATTTATTGACCACAATGTCACCGCTCCACCTTTCTCCTGTGATATCAACATGTTCTCTGTGTGATGTAGTGTCGTTATGGGCTCCTTACCTATGGCAAAATGTAATAGAGAACGATTCGTTTGTAGGTCCCACAAAAATACTGAGCCTTTGATGGTGCCCGCTAAAAGACGTTCGTTTTGATGAAAACACAACGAATTAACGGCACCCATATCGGAACATCTTAAAGTAAAAACTGGATCTGGTGGTAAAACAGCCATTTTGCAAAAACAGTTGTTGCTACTTTTCGTCAAGCGGTTACTTGTGAAGAGTTGGTTTTTTACTTGTGCTTTTATTAAACAAAAAATCTCACGAATTAAATCATTAATTAAAAATAAAATAACTATACAACACAATTGTTTTTTTTTTTTTAGTTGAAGAAAAACATGGAAATTGCCAAGTAAAACAAAAGCGGCACAAAAACAAATAATGAGATTAAAAGGGAGAACGCAAAAAGAAAACAGATGACAGATGTTTTTTAATACGCCATAATACCATACTTTGCTAGTAAAGAGATACCAGAGTGCTGCTTAAAAATAAAATATAATGATATGGCCATTTATTAAACAATGTGTAGCGGTAAAAAAATAAAATTATATAATAATTATAATAGAATTAAGGAAATATTCGAAATGTAATTATTAAGAATTTAAAATATTCTATGTGGAAAGCATGGTTTTTTCAATAAATATATGTGTTTTTAATAAGAATTAATTTTTATTGCAAATACTTAGTTAAAGTTTACCAGATAACAAGTATGCTTGTTTTTATAGATTAGTAATATGGCAATATTATATATAGCATTGACTTGTGTAGCTATTGTGTCAGCAAATTGGTTATAGCTGCGGTGTCCGAGTGGTTAAGGAGATGGACTTGAAATCCATTGGGTTCTACCCGCACAGGTTCGAATCCTGTCCGCAGCGGCGGATACTTTCCTTTTAATAAAAAAAAATATATATTTCTATCATTTTTAATATTCTTAGTTTTTTTGTATACTAAATATGTAAATATTAATTGCAATTATTAAATAAGAGTAGATTGATGATATACATATGTATGTATGTATGCACATTATGTATGTAACATATTGGGACTTTAATAAATAACAAATTAAAAATCTAGGATTGTTACTCTTATTATACCCACTGTCAGTGTCTCCCATCCTTTAACCGTACCTTAAATTCGGTGTAATACTATAATACGAACAGCTTGAAAGGGCTTGCTGTTGAATTGCTTAATGCCAAAGGTATAACACTGGCCAATAAATAATCAATAATTATTAACTTTCGCATGTCTTCATAGGCCGGATGTTTTTTGGCTAATATTCTAGCTTTTAAGCTCTTTCACTAACCGGCACATACGTACCTATATCAAATGCTGATGGGCCCCTAATTGATACCTTCGACCTTTTTCTTATATTCTTACGTGGACTTCAGAAATAGAAAGTCAAAGCTCTATGGAGTGAAACAGTAAGTAACCCTGGGATGGATGATATCTACGAAACTATTTAACTTCTACCTTTCTGATATTCCGAGCCGACCAGATGGCTTTGATGGGCACATATGCGGATGGCTGTTTGATCATGGCGTCGGACCCTATTGTTGATGACATATGTAAAAGATTAAAGGCGTATATAAATAATCTTGTGTCCTTCTTTCACTTGAGGAACATACATTTCGGACACCAAAACTATAGCCACACTGTTCACTACATGGATAGCGAAGATGCGACAGCCATGGAATGTGCAAGTTACTTAGGATAACGTTTGATAGCCTGTTCAAGTCGCCCGCGCAGGCCATAGGTACCTGCGGTAAAATCAGAAACAGAAACAAGGTCCTCAGTGCATCAGCATAACAAAATGCTGCTGATGCAGTACCTGCTTAGATGCTGCGATACGGACCATCCCAGCCCATTAGGATCGTGCATCCGCTTCTATATCTACCAGGCCAGAATTGACGGCCCGACTTACAGCACCAGTTCAGCATACGGAATGAGTCCATATGACGCAGTTCACTTCTTCAGCTCCCCAGCCAAGCCCACTCAACTCACTGCAGATTCACTCTGGACACACCGTATTACTCAGGTTGCTTCCTTTTTAGACCTCGATATGGAAGCTGAACGGAAGTAATTGAATACATTAAGAGCTACTACAAAACCAGCAACTCAACTTTTTTCTTTTTTAACGTCCTTATAAGTACAATATTGAGTTCAATAGTTCACTTTTTGTAAATTTAGATCAATATAACCTGTCTCTATTTCTTTGCCTTCGGTCTTTATAAATTTTTCACTCGTAGTTATGAAACGTTCTATTTTCAATTGCGAAAATGCTCACTGAGCTTAACTTAACGATTTCTTTCGGTATTTTAATGGGCGACTCTGTTTCGAGCGGCGATGTTACGGAAAAAATGGTTGGGAATACATATAATAAAGTTGTAGCCGGATAAATAAAGGAAAAAATCATGATTTAATCAGGAAAATCAGGAATCAAAGAAAAAATATTGGTTTAATCGGATTTGCAGAATAACATTCGGATCCAGAAAAGGAGGTGTGCGCCTAATCATTCATGCTTATCAAATGACAAGTGGTATCTAGGATTTCATTTTAGTAAATTTGAAAATAAAATATTTATATTAATTGCCCATAATAATCATCCACAGATAAATAATAAATATTTTATAATTTCTAAAAAAAATCGATAATTTAAACACGTTTTAGTTATGGCTTTATTTAAAGGTTTATTTTCAAACATTTTCGTTATAGTAGTACATATAATAGTTGTTTGAGGAAAGAGTGCTTTGTTTAAATCTACTTGTTGTTTTTGAAATACTTTCTTTACAATTTAATTTTAAATTATTTTGTTTCCTATATACAATTAAGAGCAAATTTGCTAAGTTTCAAAACCAATATATATATAAAAATCCAATAAAAAACCCAATTAAACATACAAAATTAATTTTTTTCTAATCTAACACAAAATAATTCGTATAATTTTTATAACATTCGCCTACCTTTACTTCTTGTGAAATAACTTTTAATAAGAAATTCTTTACAGCTTGGCTCTCTGTTTGACACCGACGGCTTCTAGGACACCACTATCTTCTAAATGTTTGAAGAGCAAATCCAAATACTCTTCACGATGTTTTATCAAATGACCAGCATGCTGAGAATGTTTCCAACATTGAAAGGTTACCTTAATATTAGCTCTCTCCCAATTTTCACGTACAGCTTGATTTGAAGCAGGTGGTCCAATTGGATCGTTATCGGAAACAAAAAACAAGGCAGGTTTCTTACAAAGTGTTGAGTGAAACATTTGGCTCGAACGCATATAATGTATGGTGGCTTGGTTATGGAATGTTTTTAAATGGTAACTGCAAAAACGGAGAAAAATATAAACAAAAAATTACTTTTATTTTTATTTTTACATTTTATTTTACTACATTTTTAAAATTAAAACAAACATACAGCGTATAGTTACGTAAAGCTGATTGCATACGTTGATTTTTGGGAAATATAGATTTTGGCAAGCCCACTGGTATCTCTGTAATATCAGCAGCACTATCCCATATTTGACATAATATACGATTAAGTATATGTGAATAACGTTCCATATCTCTGGACATTTGCAACATCAATTCACCGAATTGATAGGCACCCACTGAAAAACCATGCAATACAATGGGTGAATATGATTTGTTACTGTCTAAAAACTTTAAGGTTTCGGCTGCCACCACTTGTGTACCCTTAGCAGGCCATAACAATTGCCAGGGTGTTATGTGCACGACCATAACATCGAAACCTAACTCTGTATAGATTTCAGCATATTTTTTCAAATGTTTCTGTTTGGCCATCAACCAGGCCATCATTAAGACCAATGGATTACCCGTTGGCTTTTTGAATCTAAAAGAAAAAAATTAAGATTTTAATAATAAGTTAAGATTTAATATAGAGTAGGATGAAATAATAAAGCGGATTAGTCTGACCAAAAACGTCATACCTGATCATGTTATAAATAATAAATAATGATATTAAGTAGTAAAAAAATAAAAATAAAATGAAATTCTAATAACCATCCCTGTATTATATTCCAAGTGAGCTGAATACAATATCATGTCCATTTGTTTAAACTAATTCCAATCAAAACAAATAAACAAAAGAAATGTATTATAGTATAGAACTTATTTCAAACAAAAACTTACGGATTGGAGATACAAATAGAGAAAAGCAAGGCGAAATCATTTATTAGGTCATATAAAAAGTATACGCAGTTTTTCGTAATTACATGAGTGTTGACAAGGTTTTAAATCGGACACAAATTTGACACGATACACTAAACAGTTTCTAAAAAAACCCGTCGAATAGTTCCTTAAAAGTATAGTTAGAATGCAGTAAATAAATGTCGAATCCCGAAGTGATTTGTTTAATTTCACTTTGGAAATTTCAATATCTAAGATGGGCTTTATTCTTGTGGGCCAGTCACTAAAAAAGTGGTTACAAATTTGCAACTGGTGGAGCAAAAGACTTTTAACATCAACCACAGAGTTTGAAATAATTTAAAACGATGGCTACTCAAAATCAAATGATGCTGTACAAGGAAAAAGTTATGCGACAAAAACGTGTAAAGTAGAAGTACTTGGGAAAGCAATTCCATTTTTCTGATAGGTGCTATTGAGTATAACAAGAATTTCTCTTTGATATTTTCGAAACATCTCCAAAACCTTGAGTTACGGGTTAAAAACCGGTGCCGTTATGCATACACTTATAAGCTAATAACTAACCGATTTCTAAATGTTAACCGATTGCACAAAAGCTTTTGCTTGGAAATAAGGTCCAATTGTTTTGGGTACCTGGTCACTGTGGAATAGATGGTAATGAAATAACGGATGCGTTGGCCAGAAAGAGTTCCATTACATCCTATATCGGTCCGGAACCTTGCTGTGCAGCACCACTCACTACCATCTTCAATCTAATCAAAGATTGGGAAAGTGCCAGATGCTTGGAACACTGCAATGCTCAAAGTGAACTCTAGAGCGGCGATTGGTTCGCAAGTCGGGTGTCATTTTGAGGTTATCAAGTATGGCAGGCTGGACTTAAAACTCTTTATGGTGAGTCTTTCGGGCCACTGTTTGTTAACAGCTCATCTGAACAGGATGGCGGATACAGATGTGGATGTCTGTAGGCTGTGCTCACAGGCATCAGAGACACCGGAACACATATTGTGTGAATGTGGGATTCTTGATAAGTTTAGGCGGAAATGTTTAGGCAGACATAGGGTTTTTCGTAATTAGATGAGTGTTGACAATGTCCTTAGATCGGACATAAATTTGATTTGATACACTAAACAGTTTTTAAAAAGGTGAGACTGGAAATAAAAGAAATATTTAAAAAGGAACGCAATATAAAACTTTTCTCACTTTCAAAACCCGCCGAACAGTTTCTTAAAAGTATAATTAGAATGCAGTAAATAAACGTCGGATCCCGAAGTGGTTTGTTTAATTTCCCTTTGGAAATTTCAATATTAAAGATGCGCTTTATTCTTTTGGGCCAGTTAATAAAAAAGTGGTTACAAATTTGCTACTGGTGGAGCAAAAGACTTTTATCATCAACCACATTAGAGTTTGAAATAATTTAAAACGATGGCTACTTAAAGATGATTGATATTATGGTGCAACATGAATTACCATGAGTGATAAGCTATTGAAGCGCAACAAAACCGAACCATTTTTGAAACGTACCATTACGGGCGATGAAAAAAAATTAAAATATCATGGGAAGGACCAATGAACCTTTAAAAATGATTTTAGAGGCTGGTTTGATAGCAAACAAGCTTACATTGAATGTTTAGTTGAAGTTTAGTAAGGAAATTATCCATTATGAGCTGCTCACAACTAGACCGTTTGAACGAAATCAAGAATCAGCAACCAGAATTGGCCTACAGAAAACGTGTAATGTTGCAAAACAATGTTGAGTTAAGTCAATAGGAGGATCTAGCCAGGCTGTCCACAGTCAAAAAGACTTACATCGAAGCCACAGTCTGCCTTTATCGTAAACAAATCCAAAAAGAAACCGTTATTGCTCGTCATTAAGAAACTTAGTCCCCACAACATAGTTCCTTTGAATCCTTCAATGTAATTAAGGACGATAATGACCTGCACTAGGTTGCGCCCAAAAGTCTGCCGCCCTAAACTAGGACATATAAAGAAGAAAGGAAGAGGAAGATTCCAACATCCTCCCGTAATCCAAAGTGTCCTGTCAAAATGATCACTATCCTTCTATTCCCATCGGGTTTTCCCTATAGAATCCTTGTGGTCCAATACACTGTTAAGTTCGAGTCTCATATATCTTAAATGGCCTGTACTTGGTCTGTACCTTTCAACATTTAACTGCTACTAGTTTCAGTGTCTGAAAACAACACTCTTGATGGTAAAAAATTGGCCAAATGTAAAGTTGCTGTAAATCACTTGTTGGGAACTTTAGATGCACCGACAGTCTCACTACCATTTGTTTCGGTATCTGTAAATCTTTCATAAAGGAAACAAATTGCATGCCAAGTTTTTTTTTGCCGATAAACCATAGAAATTCAACAGCGATAGAGTTATGACACTGTATGAAATATGGGTAAAAGGTTGACTATGTACATAATAATGGCAAATAAAAAACAAATCGCGGACGGATACTTTTTATATGACCTAACACGACGCTAAAATGTTTTTTGTGTACATGTGTATCGAAGAAAGATTTCCTTTCTTTTCTCCTCCTACTTCCTTACTCTATACTTACTCTAGAGTTTGCTTATCCACTTCACTTTTAAATGTACCATTTGTGTAAAGAGTCATATTTTTAGTTATTTCTTTTGAAGAAATATAACGACGATTTTTCAACGGAGCCATGGCGTTCTGTAATAGAATAATTAAAAGAAAATTAATAATAAAACAAAAAATAAAGTTATCGGTTTAAAATAAAAATTTTTACTTTTCTTCATGGGAAGAGACAAAGTTAACAGCTGTAAACCGTGTTAGATGGAGATGCTTTGTGGAAGCCATATGCTCCCAAGAGGAGTAACGGAAAAAAATTTCACTCTTTTTAGCAATACAATGTTAGTAATTCTAATCAGATGTTATAAGGAGTTAAAGCATTCAATCATTTGGTTACTATTTTTGCAATAAACTTTTTTAGGTGATAAAAATGTTAACAAATGATTAGAAATGTTAAATAAGTGATAAGAACATACAATTTTAAATTGTTTTAAATACAAATGATTGAAAAACAATAGAATAATTTTGTAATACTTATTGGATATCATTTTTTTCAAATAGAACATGTGGAAAAAGTTTAATTTTATATCATTATTATTATTATTATGGTTATAAAGTTTTTAAAGATTATGCGAGGTTTATTTAAAGCATTACATTATTATATTGTTTAAGTAGATTTTATTTTAAGTTAATTATCCTTTAATAAAAATATGTTAGAAAAAAAGTAAAATCTTTCCAACGTTGAAAATATGACGATATGCGTTTCAATAACTCATTGAAACGTTAAAATTTACTATAAAAATGGTGAAAATTTCATAGCCACAGTTTGTAAAACTAAAGCAAATTTGGACCGTAGTGAAGCACCTTCTCAACAAGCAATTGTGAAAATTTGGTAGAAAAAAATTGAGCTGTGATAGGAAGAAACGAACTTGTGTACGTTGCGCAATAACAAGTGGAAATATTGCTGTTGTAGCCTATAGCGTTGGTGAAAACCAAGTTTTGTCATTTTCTCGTTGATCTTTGGAATTTGACATTCCCCAAACGACATTACACCGTATTTTGCATAAACACTTGAGTCTTAAGGCTTTTAAAGTTCAGTTAAGACAAGAACACACGCTTATCAACCATCAACAACGTCATGTTCTTTCTGATTGAGAACTTGAAATGCATCACAACTTGTTCCGGAATTTAGTCGAAAAATCAACTTAAGTGATAAGATAAATTTTCCACTCGGAGGTAACGTTAACAAGCAGAACTGTTACATTTGGAGCTCAGAAAGCCCAATAATTATTGTTGAAAAGCTTCCCCAGCCACAACTTGTGACTGTTTGGTGCGGTTTTTTTTATCTGGCGGAGTCATTGTATCGAAAATGAGGCTAGAGCAGCTGTTACGATGAATGGATTGCGCTATCGAACGAAGATTCAGTCAGAATTGATACAGATACAGTCATAATTGAATGATATTGATGTGGGCGAAGTTTATTTTCAAGAAGACGGTGTGAAAAGTTTCCTAACCGTGTTATTTCTCACTTTTTTTTTGAGCTACGTGAAAGATAAGGTCAATGACAATGATTTTTGAGATCGAAAATGGAATCGTTAAGTTACGGAGGACATATATATTCCATTATTAATGGCATACGCTCTTCTTTGCAAATTAATAAACATCCGGTGATCTTTTATATGTCAAAATGAAAACTTTTATTGGAAGACCCTGAAGTTTCAGATTATGACATTCGTTATCGAACAATATACTTGATATTATTAGAATACATTTTTTTTCTTGAAGATTTATTAATATGGAATGTTCTGTACCAAAAACAAGAGATATGGAAATTCCTTCCTTGGGAAAAAACTTCTGTTTGGTAGAGCTGTCGCTCAACTGACAATCCTTGGATGACTGGTAGTTGAATCATTCTGGAGTGTAGATCTGATTGTCGTGGAAACGAAAAATAGAGGAAGTATATTCTTCATCGATGTACCACAACTCAAGAAACCCGAGGCGGAATTTCAAAATGAATTTAAATTATCGTTTTCTTCTTTTCTGTATAAGGACAACGAAGGCAATAAATAGTTGTTAAAAGGAATTTAGACAATTGAGAAGTTTATTTCGATGTACGTTATAAAGAGCGTTCCACACTGCCGAAAATAATTGATTTAGAAACGCATGATAGGAGATCATTTTCTATCATTTAAAACGAAGTTATCCATAAGCATAAGCAGTGTCACAAGCACTGAAGCCAAAAAACCTTAAAATACGCTTTAACAAAAATTGTATCTGCATTGTACTGTTACGGACGTTTAAAAATGGTTCTACTTTAATGATTTGAGATACAACAATTGAATTTAAGTCTTGTACAAACAAGAAAATCGTAAATCAATGGCATTTAGGTAATGTTTTGTATTTGGTGGTGTCGAAAAGGGTAAAAAAAGATCAACTAAAAGTATAAATAGCATTGAAGCAATAAAATCAGCCCGAAAATTGTCTCCAATATTCGAGCACCTTTTACGACCATGCAAGAAAAGTCTTAAGTTCTCAAATGCAGGGCAATGACAAAGAAGAAGTTCCTTCGACTTGTTATCTTCTTTATATAAGCAGCTTCTATGAGAGCCTAATGGTTAGTTACATGTCCTATAAGGTTCCTGACAAGTATTCTGGGCAGTTTTAGCACTTGCCTTCTTGGTTGAGCACAATTCCGTGTTTTCGTAACAGCTGGATTTATACACCCATCATTTATTCTTTCTCTACAATAAAGTTTCCGATGTTTCTAATTGATCCGTAATGGACTTTTATAAAAACTTCTGTTTTTAATAAAGCATTATGAGAATTAATGCATATAACCAATAAATTGTGACTACTTCACTTCATTTGAATTTTTCTTTAATTAATTTAATTGAATCGCAAATCATATCATTATAGTCGAAAACAATAGAAGTTCATGCATATACACAATAACGTGTAACTATTGCAATTACTTTAAACTATAGAAAATGCATTTCATTTCGTTTATAATTTTTATTAATAATTTAATTGAATCAGAAAATCATACCATCGTGCGCACTTCACATCCTAAATTAAAGCTTGTTTTTTATTTGTGTATTAAATTTGCGTATATTATTTAGAAATATCTTCCGTAAAAACGTCAACAAAGACTTTTCTTTTTAAAATTTAAATTCATTTCTTTTATTTGTTATTATTCTATAATTATTGTGCATTCACCCCAAATTTTTGGCAAAGTTCCAATTACATTTAACAACATGCTCTTTAATATTAATAATAATTTTAATATTCTCACACTTACTCTACAATATCTTTTAATTATTTCATAAAATTTATAAATGATTATTAATGCAATACCAATATAAACGATTTCAATCATTTTTTTATATAATAATTCTAATTCTTTCTTTTGGCGGCAATTAAAAACTATTCAATTGAATTTCTTTTATTTTTTTCTTCAATTTCAAGTTCATTTATATTAAGTTTATAAGAAAAACTAAAGAAATTATAAAAAATAATAACAAAAAACAAATGAAAATAATTTTTCTATTACAAAGTACAAAGCCAAAATCACAACTGCTCTTGTGAAAAACTAGAAAATTTTTAAAAACCCACTGAGATGAGAGTAAACTATTGTAGTGTAACATAACATATACAAAAAATAAAAAAGAATTAAAAAAAGTAAATAAATTTGAAAAAACACCCGCTACTTAAATTACTTTCTATAAAAAACCATAACCAGAGTCTAGAGAGAGTCTCAAAAGAGCCGTTCAATTCACTTTAAGTTTAAACAACAGGAGTAGCTTAAGGGAGGCGAATTGACAAAAGTGCTCAAAATATAGAGAAAGTGTTCTATATGTTCGAGTCCATGTGCACGACAACATGCTATTGATAAATATTTTAGATTTGGCATATAAGTATACAAAAAAATTACAAAATAATAAATGAAATGATCATTACAGTTATATGGTATGACAGCAGCTTTTGAAAAAACAAAAAATTATAATAAAATAAATACTGGGTTTCAAGCAAATGTATTTTCATAGGAAACACAAAAGAATTGAAAAAATGAAACACCTGCTTTAACTTTATTAAATTTGTTAATTGTGCAAATATTATGTATGTTTTATGCATATTAATTACATTTACTTTTTCATTAATAGAATACTATTTGGAGGTAGTACCCAACACCCTTCCATTTAAGACTATGGCGTATTCATAAACAAACTAAGCAATCGATTTTTGCACAATCAATTCCAAACATTTTGTAAATTCGTAATGCTGGTTGGTTAAATGCTTTAATTCTTTTTATATCTCTAATATATTAACGCCATTGTAGAGCCAAAGTTAATTTTTAACCTTTTATTCTTAAAGTATAGCATATTTTAGTTGTTTATCCTGAAAGTCAAGTCACCATTCGAGTACTTAGGTACTATCAAATTGACTCAAAGTTTGTATGGGACTGTTTGGGTAAACTGAACCGATAGGGAAGGGACAGTACTCTAAGCCTATGCTGAGTCCCGTACCCAAACCGGCCACAAGCTTTCTGTGGAGTAGAAAGAGAAGTTTGAAAAGGGCTATTTGGTGAGGGAGGATACCCATGGTCGTATACTTCTTTAAAAACAAATGAGTTTAAGACAGTCTAAATTTTTGCTGAAAGGAGAAGACTTGAGCCTTATATCACCCAATCTAAGAGTTGCCTGCGAATGATAATCGGTTTTTTTAACGGGCATTGCAGACTTAATGGAAATTGAAAGAGAATGAAAGTATTTTCAAATCCAATATGCAGATTCTGTAAAGACTGTACTAATCACTTGAGTACATACTTAATGATTGTGTGGCACTGATGTATTTTAAGAAGATGCAGCTAGGTACTTATCCAGTAAGGAATAGGCAGTTATCACTATTGGCACAATCCGGCATCCTGAAATTCGTCAAGGCAACAAAGTTGGGTGGGATATTATAGGGAAACTCTTTACTAGTCGAGAGCGGTACAGATCAAAGGTTGCAGTACTCCCATACATCTTTACAATAATAGTTGGTGACTCAAAATCAAATAATACAAAATCAAAATAGGGCCAACACTTGCATCCAATAATATTCAACTGTTCGTGCAACTTGAGAACAATATCTGCTGCGATAAGAAGTATTGTCAGTTAACATGTAGTCGTTTTTCCCAGCTTTATTGTAATTGTTCTGGTTTACTAGATTACAAATATGGTTTTATTTTGTCTTTTGGGGCACTGCTGCACGTTCAATATTTATTGAACGTGATAAAGGCTAAACTTGTAACAGTGCCCTTAAATTATTATAATAAATCCATTTCTGATTTCCCCCAACTGTTCAAAACTTTGTCTTTCTGTTTTACCCCACTCAAGTTATACTAAAACACCGTTAGAAGTCTTTTGACTTCTGTTTGTACGGTACTCCCTTATTTGTTTATTGTTGTTTGATGTTCAACAAATGATCCTGAAAACAAATCTGAAGTTATACTCGTATATGAATCTTAATTAAATAAAATGATTAATACTTTATATTCTAATACTTTTTTTTGATTGGCGGTGGTGCTGCTTCTTCGTCACTTTCAAACAATCTAAGACAATTGTAACTTTCTATGTAATTTTATAGCTTCGGCGGTCCGAAAAGAACTTTTGTGAACTATAACACCTTGAATTTGAGTCAGGTTTACCTTGAACTCGAATTTGAAAGAAAAAAACTTTTAAAGTATGACCTGAGTCTAATTTCTTACGCCATTATATGCTATACTTAGTATCCAGAACTTATGTTTAGCAAATTAATGTTATAATTGATTCTGTTTAGTTGTTTTTATGCGCTTTATAATGTAATGAAGAACACTTTGCTACATCTCTTAACTTCAGTTTTTGTGCTGCACAACTTCCATGCTCCTCGATAAATTGTTTATGATTTGCAAGCATTTCTTTTATTTAGCACAAGTTTTGACTACACTGGGCAACACCAAAAATGTGTCTAGGTCAAATGAAGTTTATTATAAAGTAATTCGGCCCGCTTACGCAAAAGTTTCACATAAGTTTCCACCAAAATGCAATTGTTTTTCGTAGACGAAAATACATAATAGTAAAAATGATATGAAACTTCATATTCAAAGTTTTAAGATATATTTGTAGTTAAGATTTCAAAAAACGTCGAGCATAACTATGAACTATTACAAATAAATGATTTCATATTAATTGCTTTGTTACTATTAAAACGCTCAATATAGACTTTACAGTATTATATATCTGTGGCTTGGCGCTACAAGGGCCAATGTTAATATTTTGCTGTTTTGAGTTAGTCATTGCATTAGGTTCTTTTTCTTACTTTCTTTTATTTTGTTAAAACAGCCACGGTCCAATTCAACCCAGAACAGCTTTATAACGGTTCTGCTTGCCAAATATTACTACGTATTCATATATAAAATAAAAACTCTTTACAATTTTCTCAAAAGTAAATTTTTTGACATTAGGTTTGTTTGCGTACTCAAAATTTTTTAAAAACTTGTAATTTTTTTTTAAAGTTTTTACTGGATTGTGTTTGTTTACACAAATACTAAGTAGGGAGAGAAGAAAAAGATCATAAAATGACAGATCGATGCAAGAGAACTTACTGGTTTTTACTGGATAAATTTATGCCAGTAAAATTTTTACGATAATAAAAAACAGTTGATAGAATTGATTGAAAGATGTGTAAAAACAAGAAGAAGAAAATGGTTAAATGTAAACTTATTTATTTATTTACTTATTATTATTTATAATTTACTTATTTTTACAACTTATTTATTTATTGTTTATTTTTATATCTCAATCGGCTGTTTTCACTTACTTACTAATTGTTACTGGATTTCCGTTTGCGTACTTTTCTTCATATTTTTATTTTTGAGAGTAAACTTTGCCTTACTCTCTGTAAATTTCTTACTGAGTCATTTTTACTAGACTTCACTGGAAAAGTACCCAAACAGACTTATTAGCCTTTTTAGCACCAAGATAATTAATGATAATTTTATTTACTCATTCTCTTAAAACAAAGGCGTTAATTGAAGTTAATACAGCTATTAACACATAATTAAATTATTATTAATCTCTTAAGAGATCTGGGTACACATAAATGTTTGTATATCTTGAGGCAACTGTTAATAGCGAAATATAAGGGCAATCCCAAAAAATAGCAAAGAAAACACACTTTCATTATCATCATATCTATTGTGCCCCTTCCGGTCTATAGGTTGTTCAGCAGATCTGCTGCCTTCCTAATGAACACCAGTAGATCTGAATCCATAATGGTGGATATGTCACCCAGTTAGGCTCTATGATTACCTAAATCTTTCAAGAACCTCACATTCACGCAATATGTGTTCCGCAGTCTGTGATGCCTGTGAGCATAGTCTACAAACATCTATATCTGTAACCATCATCATATTTAGATGCGCTCTTAGTCTACAGTGGCCCGTAAGAAACACCGTGAGGAGTTTAAAGTCTGGTCTGTCATACTTGAGAACCTCAGAGCGACGCCCAAATTGCGTTTTGATTGCCGCCCTAGAGTGGCGAAATCCCCTTTGAGCATTCCAGTGTTCCAAGCATCTGGAAATTTCCCAATCATTGATTAGATTGAACATGGTAGTAAGTGTTGCTGCACAGTGAGGTTTCGGACCGACATAAGGAATCGTGGAACATTTGCCGGCCAACTTCATTACCATTTATCCCACAGTGTTCACGTACCCAAAACAACAGGGCTTTATTTCCAAGCGAAAGCTTTTACAACGTATCGTTGCTATGTGTATATATTTGACCAGTCTAGATGTCATGGAATTGGAGCCAATTAAGGCTGATTTTGCTTTCAGAAAATATATTAATGGTCTTACCATTGAGCCACTATCCAGATTGATAACCGCACATATAGCAATGGCCATGACCTTAGCCTGGAAGACACTCAGTTATTATCAGTGGGATCTACAAGTCTCAGCTGGGTCCATGAACACCAGCACCGACACAATCATTCATTTTGAAGCCATCGGTATACCACTTTAGATTAAACTCACACCGTTCTAAAGCCACATTAGACCAACAATCCTGATCCGAGAACTTAACCATTAATATCCTGCCAAAGCACAAAGCCAAAGGCATAACATCCAGAAGATCGAAGATGGTTCCCCACTCTGCATACAATGACAGACTTCCCGACGAATTTCGGGATCCTTTGGCGAAAAACTTCGCCGCCACCCTCATCACATAGATGTGAAGCGGTGTCAAACCAATCAGGCGAGTCTCTGTACCCTGCTTAATTTATTCATGGTGGTAGCCATAGGTTATCCAATACCATTTTGTGCATTTTCTTAAACGAAGACACTCCGATTGATCGACCGTTACTATGTTTGTTCTCGCAGCTCCTACGGACTTGCTTTAACACTGCCACCTAATATTTTATTGTCATAAACGAAGAAGCAGAGTCACTACATGTAGAATCTAGCTCGGCTTTAACAATAGTTGGATTGAGATAAATGATGAATTGTTCCCACGTTTATTTTTAATGGCTTAAAAAAATATACTAAACGACGTAGCGTCTTGAATATTGAAACATATGTTTGTAAAAGTCGCCACTTTTTACCAAAATATTTTTTTTTTTCAAACTAATGCAGCATCTGTATGTCAGGTCAGTTATTTGTGAGATCTCCCACGTGGTTAACTACGCTATTCTCACAGTCTCAAGACTTCCAATAATGTTCACCTGTTTTTCTTTTCAAAAATAAATTTTCATCATTTTTGAAATGGTGTAAGTTTTGTAAATACAAACAAAATTGTATATAAAAAAAGAAACGTCAACGATTGAGGTAAATTGATAAACATATGTATGCTTGTCTGTATGTATCTATATACTGAGATATAAACATACATACAAACGTTTTCATAAATTTCAATTTGTCTCTCTCTTACCTCTCTATTACTTTTTTTTCAAAATATGTTTCCTCTCTGTATATGTTTCCGACTGTTTACGAAAACTATAAACTGACTGACTGACTGATTCTGTGATTTTGCTAGTATTTTGTTAAAAAAAAAAAATTAAATTAAAACATGATAACCACTGCACAAAGCAATGATAAATTATTTCGTCAAAATCGTACTCAGTAAACGTGACTTTAAAACTCTTAACTTGTATTTTAAGAGAATTTGTTTAGCCATTAAGAGTAAGAGAGAGGAAGACGTTTAAAAAGGTATTGTAACTAGAGAATAAGGTTAAGTGCTAGTAACTTGTCTGTATGGGTACATATGTATGTATGAACGTAATATTAAATTATAAACAAAAATTATTAGTACAAATGAATTTTATTACGTAAACTAAAACGATTTGATGTAATAATGTAGTCAAGTATGAATGAATGAAAAAGTTTTTTTGTTTTGTATTTATTTGTGGTTTTTAAACAATAGTTGGTATAAATAAAATTATTTTAACGGTTTTAAAGATAATATTTTATTTAAAAAATGTTTAAGTTTATTTGTTAAACAAAATATTTATTAATAAAGAGGTGTGGTTGATGGATTTTAAAATATTTATTTTTTATTTATAAAAAAAAAAATTGAAAATAAATATAAAACGAGCACTTTACTAAGAATTCCTTAATTTAAAAAAACAATACTATGAATACTCAAATTACTGTTTAAGGAATATTTAAATGGGTCATATTACCTAAAACGTAGACTAGTGTAAATTCAAATGAAATTTTATATCACCAACAGCATGTGTGCTTTGATTAGTAAAACTATGAAAAATTTTATGTAGAATTGATTTTCGAAAATTTTACTTCTTCAATTTTAATTGATATCGTTATACAAATAATAGAACTTTGTCTAGTTTATGTTCTTATACCATAAATTATATAATACATAATTCCTTTTAGTTAGGCACTGATAAGTAAAATTAAAATTATAAAATATGCTTACAAAAGCAATATAAACAAAGGTACATACAGTGACGGACTAAATTATTGGCACATTTGATATAATAGGTATTAAAAAACAACTATTTTTAACCGAAATTCACATTTGCTTTTTAACCCATTTATACACCAAACTTTGTTGAGGCAGCTGTATTTTTTTTTAACTTAGTTTCCAACTACAAAAAAATTATAATTGGAAACGCAATATGTTTATGCTTCAGCTAAATTTGGTACAAAACTAATCATAAGGCATATAATTCGGTTTTTATTGCTTAATTTAAAAACAGACATGAAAAATTTGCTAATAAATAGTTTTATTTTATACAAACAACAAATGTATGAAAGGGCTAAAGCATGGTGAAATTATATAAAATGAAGTTGTTTGTCCGGCTGAGAGCTTTTTTTGTTCACATGCTGTCAAAACAATTTTCTTGCACAGCAGAGACTTACCAAAAGAGCGTTTCAAGGATATCGTTACACCATATCATGCTAAACGTTACACCAAAACATGCTTCAAAACGCATGTTTTGTAATATATTTATAAATATTCTAAATATCTAATGTTCGTAATTGAAAAACATCCAAAAAACTAAATATTTGAAAATTAAAATTTTCAACAAAATAAAATTTTTCGAATTTACAAGTATTAACTGTATCCAACATTTGTTTACGTTTTTTTTTTTATATGGAAATTGTTTGACATCTACAATACAACGTACAAAAAATATTGCCTATTGTGTTAATACAAAAAAATGTTGTTGCATAGACAACTTCACCTTATTTAATTCACCATGGGCTAAAAAATTTTAATTTTATTTTATTGTTATTTACAGTTATTGACAGATTTTAATAGTAATTTTTTTGTTATAAAAATGAATACACTTACACCGTATAAAGTATACGGCCTTTCTTTTTACGGCATTTCGCTATAACGGCTTGCATAAATTATAAAACACCTTCGCTTTACGGCACAAATTACCTCGTTATACGGCAAAATAATCTGGGTTTCACCGTTCTTTAAGAAAACGTGTATGGCAAGCAAAACAACTCATTTTACGGCATTTCGATTTACGGCCCATACTTTCAGAACCTATCTAGGTCGTATAAAGAGGTATAGTGTATTTAAATGCTAAAAGTTTATGTTTAACAATTGTCTTCACTTTTGGCATAGAATTAATCAACTTTATGTGATATCTGTTCAAATAACATGATATTATTCGAATTGCTTTATTTCATTTTTAATTATTTCCCAAGTTTTTATTTGCTTATTCAACTCTTCTTATAAATTTTCAATCGAATAAAGTTCTGAGGGTTGTTAACTGAGTAATTAAATTTCAATTACCCTGTACATTACTAAAAATCAATGGGATCTCCAATTTTTATAAATTTTTTGTCATTACCAGTTGTCAATCATAAAAAACAAATAAAAATCAACGTAAACAAAGCTAAGTATACGAACAAAACCAATTAGGAATTTCACGTGTGAACATAGTAATTTATATACATAAGTAATTCAAACAGAAGAATTGAACATTATGCACAAGCAACATACTCTCCGAGACAATTACTTCTGGTCATTTTCGTATCAGAAAGTAAGTGATGTTGGTGAAACCAACTTTTTACACATTTTAAAAGTTTTCCTTTAGTACATTTATGTACATTTTTTAGTCAATAATATTTTGTCATTAAATACAAACTAGCAGCGGACATATGTTCAATCACACACAATTATTTTATAATTGAAGCAAGATTTTGTTTTTTAGCTCTCTAGATTTTCTCCACAAAGTTTGGCGGTCATCAAATTTGAATTTTCTTCTGAAAATACTCCTTATCGCATGCCGAATGTTGTCTTTGTTTCACAAATGAAACAAAAGGTTCACACTTAGCAACACGACAACTGTAGTTCATCTTATTTTTCAAAACCTTTTTTAACGCATTCGCTGAAATAGAATTTAAATATTCAATATATGTTTGGCAATGGGAATTACCTGATACAATTTAGGCTTTGCAGCAAATATGTTAATCTGTGTATTTTGGCTTTCATTTTGTCTTTTTTTAATTAACTGGTTGCATACGTGGCTATTAAAAGGTTATGAGTGACTAAATACTGTGAAAGTTGCTACGTATTATGTTGTAGCCTGTATCTACCATCTCCATTCATCTTAGCAAAGGATTAGTCTGGATTATCATCATCATCATTTATTCCTTTAGCTCCTTGAGGAACAAAGGGTGCATTTACACCTAAGGAGCAAGTCGGTAGTATTACTGACGACGTTTATATAATTCCCATAACGTTCCATGAAGGAACACGGGGACTTCTCTCAGTCAATGAGCTGCAACCGATTCTATTTTTAGACTAATTGAAGGGACCTACAATTTAACGCCGGCTCAGAACGGCAAATGCATTTAGATAAGCTTCCAGTTTTACCAGCTAATGCTATGAGATGATACCGCTGTTGAAAAAACTTTTCTTTTTTCAAATGGTAAGGCGTGGTATTGAACCGAGGTCCTTATGTTTGTAGGCGGGTGTCTTACCTACCATACCACAGCGGCACGAGGACGTTTGGACAGATAATTTTCAAATGCGTCGAAGGCTTCGGGTTACAAACGTTTAAAGTTTCTGCAAAATAGCATCCGTATCAACCATATCTCACAACCATAAAAAATTGTGGAATTCGTTGACCCGATGCTGATGGAATAATATAATTCGGCTAAGAGATTTTGTAGTTAAATTCTATCTGTTACCTATTTCAAATAGTATGAGGAAGTTTTTTAAAAATTATGTAGAATTATAAAAACTGATAATATTTGCTTAAAATGAAGCATAAATAAAAGAAATTTCTCATAAAAAGGTAACAAATCGATAAAACTGGCTGCCAAATATTGCCAATAATTTTGTTCTGTGAAATTTTATATTTTTGATTTGTTTTTATTCATTAAAAATCTGTTAAAATTGTTTAAATTGTTTAAAACAAATCGAAGTTTGTGGAAATTTTACTACACTATCTAGTTAGTATTTGATGTTAAAAATTGATTTGACAAGGTCGTTTAATGAAACACTAAGATAAAAGTATTTACTGTGACAATAATTTATTCCGTCACTGTATCAAAATAAACATCGACCTTTAAAACAATTAATAATATTGTGTATGATCAAAATAAAGTTATCACAATAATAATTGAGATAAGAGTAGGGTATTACCGACAGACCGTATAAAAATTATTGTTTCTGCTATATTTGGAGATTAGACAAATGAAAATTATTCAATTTCTTACCTATATGAAAAATATACAAATGATTAACAATTAATTATAAAAATTAGTTTTCTCTAATTTTAAACCAGTCGATGAAATAATTAACATCTATAACACAAATCTATCCATTATTTTTATAACGTTTATCAAACAAAAACTTGCGTGTATTTCACTCTCTTTGTTAATATGATTTTAATTGGCGTTTTGCCACATATTTTTTGTTAATGTAATATTGTGAGAAGTATAAATAAACAAATTTATTGCGCATAAAATTTATATTTCAAAATTTATATATATTACATATATATACCATCTACATATATATTTAAATATATCAAAACATTTAAACTAATTTATTATAAGCAATATTAATCGTTATATATAAACGCTGTGCACGGAGTCTTAAAGTAAATGTTTACATATATTTATCTAACTGTAAAGCGATATGAACTTAATTCAGACAACAGAAAGCTATTTTGTGTATTACATTCACAGCATAACGCCGATGGCCATGGACGTCAGGTTAATATTCGTATCTATAGTTTGTACCAGAGCTTGATCTCAGTTTGCGGATGGTTAAGCCAAATATTTTTATTTGTTCCGAATTTTCGTCGTATCGCAAACAAACACTTCATAGGTTGCTTTGTTTTACTTGTATATAAACCCATCTCGGATATAGACTAAACTGAACCAAATTCGGCATAAGCGAAAAAAGTGAAAAACTTTAACTAGATTTAGCCAAATTTAAGTCCTTAATAGCATTTGCAGAGTTAAAAAACTTTTTAAATGCTTCAGTGCATTAGAAGCAAATACCAATAAGCTAAATTAAGAGTTTTTAGTAGCGAATCAGACCAATCGAAACAGATTGTACCGTGTGGTCCTTTTAAAAGTTTAAATTTAAAAATGTAATAAAACAAAAACGGTTTGAAATATAGCCAAATTTATTTTTTTGTTGTAAAATACAATTGTCCCGGTTGGAAATAAAATATTATTTCATTTATATTGCTGCAGCGGTTGGCCTCACAGTACCCAATTCGATCGGACAAATTTTCAAAAAATTTTCGAGAGTATGGGGTCGTATCTCGACAATGGCATTACGAATGTTGACATTCAAATGCCTAATTGTCTCTGGTTTATCAGCGTAACACTTGTCCAACGGTATCAAATCGCAGCTTCTTGGCGACCAACTGACGTAACCATTTTGGCTAATTAAACGGCCATCAAACGTTGACGCAATAAATCGATTGTGGCATGAGATGTGTGGCAAGTTGCACTACTCTGTTAAACCAAACATCGTTCACATCAATACCATGAAGAGCGGGAAAAATATCGGTTATCATGGTGCGATAGGTGGTGTCTCTATTGACCGTAAAGGTTGCGGAGTCCTCATTTTTAAAGAAATATGGCCAATGATGCCTCCGCTCCGCAAGCCGCACCAAATAGTCACTCGTAATGAGTGCATTGGTTTTTGTAAGACCACGTTTGTGTTTTCTGAGTCCCAAATACGGCAATTTTGCTTATTAAAGTACCCACCATTATGAAACTGAGCTTCATCCGAAAAAATGATTTTTGCATTTGTTTTATTTTTTATTTTTTCACAATTTCCGACCAATTGTCGGAAATAACCCACCTGATAGTATCAAAAAGTTTCATTCTGATCTGGAAAACTCAACTTGATAGGATAAAACATACATTAATTGTAAAACATTTGTGAACAGTTAAAAAAGTAAAGAATATAACCACAAATTAACGAAAAGCTCTTAAGCATGAAGGAGATATATTGTTTTTATCTTCTAAAATAGGAGCAAATTGAAAAATGAATATTTTCAAATGATTCTATTTTCTGAGAAAAAAAACCCTCGAAGAATCTAAGATGCTACAAAATATGCTATTCCTCCAAACTATCAGTCTTTTTTTCAGGGAATAAAAAATCCTTTGTAAAAGACTAGCCCCTTAATTTTCGGATATACTCTGCAGTTCATCAGGATAGAACCACATCACTTTTAAAATAAAAAAGACTATAAATTGGTAAAGATTGGTAAAGTCTTTAACGTGCACCATCTGCAGCGACGAGGCACACTTTCAATTCAGTTAATTCGTTAACAAGCAAAATTGTCGCAATTGGGCAAATGAGAATCCACGAGTAATTGTTGAAAAGCCGATGCATCCACAAAGAGTGACTGGCTGGTTCGGCTTATGTCTGGCGACTTCATGTCGTAGCGATGTTAGTTGGCCGCCACGAACATGTATTTGACACCGTTGGATTTCTTTCTTTGGGGATATTTAAACCCTCCTAACTATTTTCGTTGTCTGTAAGACCGACACATCACTTTTTTATTTTCTCAGTATTTTCGCGATTACTTAGTATACTTCAGTTACTTTGGTTACTTCAGTTTAGAGTGCTAAATATTAAAATTTTCACATATTTGAGTATCTTAAGTATTTTACCCACTAGAGCCAAAAGTTTAACATCGGTCGGAGAGACCGGAAAATGAAAATGTGTCTCCAAAAACGAAAGTAGTCAGTAGGGTTAAAAGAAAAAGTGTACGTCAATAAGCCGAAAACAATTCAAGAGCTATAGGAGGAGATAATTCGGCACATTAACGACATTGAACCTCAATTATGTCTCAGGTCATTGAAAATATAGACCGACGGATATAGCTATGCCACCGAAGTCGTGGAGAGCATTTGGCCGATATTTTGTTTCACACATAATTGCCATAGATCCTTCTATCATAACTAAAAATATCAAGCTAATTCTCTGAAAACTTTTTATTTGAGTTTGAACATAAACTGACTGCTGTCCGCATTGATGTGCTTTTATATGGCTGAGTAAACAATACTTCAAGAGCTGTCGAAGATCTCGATATTTCAATTAGTTTTCATTTCTTTCCTTTATTTTGTTTTAAGTTTTTATTAAGCAATTCGAATGTAAACATCTACTTCTCTCGGTTCTTGTTGTTTGTTGTTGTCTGTTATTTATTTCGTTGTCCGGTTGTGTTTCGTTTGAGTTTATTTTTTAAACGTAAATCTTGTATATTTATTTTACTGCGTGCATTTGGTGGGCGATCGTCGTTGTTAGTGTAGAGTTTATCTATATTTTTAACATTTAAATAAATTACAAGGTGCATAACTCAATTTCGAAACAATATTTTATACCCAAAAATCAAATTAAATCAATTAAAGATAAAGTTAGTGGCTACAGTTAATTAAATTAAAGCTCTTCGGAAATGGTAAAAATTGATGTTTACCACTTTAAAGCATATTCTTATCCGAAAATCGCAAAAAAAATATGATAAAGCCATAATGTGGTAAGGAATTATCTAAAATGTGGTGAAACCTATAATTAAAATTTCAAAGGGGGTATCTACACAGTGGATCATGGATTAGGACACACAAAAAGTTCGGTGAACTGTTTGAAATTCCATCAGTGGATATCTACAATTACGAAAACTAAAAAAAAAGCCTCAATTAAATACAGTTATACTAAGCAAATAATTATTTGCTTAAATTTTTTTAACAATTATTAGGCAAGAGGAAGAAAAATTTGTTTAAAATTTAAAATTCTTTGAGCGAGTTTTGGGCCTCGAATATGCTATTGTTGGAGAGCCATAAGGGAAACATATAAAAAATAAATCCTTATTTTAAAGATTTTCTTTTGCTTTTCTCATTCTTCATAAATGCATGAAAAGTTGGACGTCATAGATTTGTTCACTATTTTTTCCGAAGTTAGACAGCCTAAATAAAGAGCATCACGCATGCTATAAACATGTTAAACAAAAACCTTGTCTAGTGTATTTTAAGGCAGTATGAATCATACCAATCAGCTATTTAAAGTGGACCGGGGGAATATCTTCTCTACTGTATCTATTCTCACCAGTGTCCAACTCTGGCTCGGCGTAGATTTCTCAGATTTGGCTCGCACTTTCTCGGTAGTTAGTTAATAGGAGCTATCCATCTTCAATAGCAGGTTAATAGCCAGGTTAATTTGGCCGTCAGGCTGGTTTACAACTTTTTTTAGCTTTAGTAAACTCTGTGCTAATTGTCAAAACCAAGTAATCTGTGCTTGGTGACTAACTCTGAGTGTCGTTTCATGTGGTATCACAACGGACCGCTGTGTGTATTCAAAGGTAAAAAAGGTGAATGATGACGGCTAATATATTCTACATTGATGACAAGTTATTACGATAAGTTTTCCAAATAAGCACATAACATTTAGAATTTAAAAGAAAATATATCAAAAATCGGAATCGCTAGATATGATTTTGGAATTTTATTTTCAGAATTTAAGTTAATTGCATCCCATTGTTTGTTCTTGCGCGAATATTCACAAAGATCAAAAAAGCCTTTACCTCAGAGAAAGGAATATAATATTTACTACACTGTTGTGATATTTTACGTCACAAATTTTTGTTTGCAGCTAAATAAAAGACTTTTTTTGTTCAAAATCAGCTGTTTTTCGTTTGCTTCTCAAAAATGTTTTATGGATGAATTGAAGTAAAGAAATAAAGACCGATAAGGCTGTCTCATTATATATTTGATTTATTGAAAGACTTGATTTATTAATGCCTTTTATTTTTAAGAAATGTATGGTATTTATTAGTGTTTTAAAAATTTTAAGGAAAATAATCGATTTTCATTGCCTATAAAAATTGCAAGTGTACAAATTCCCATAACGAATGTTTAAGTTTTTATGGTTAAATTGTTATCAACTTGCTACTTTCTAACACAAAAACCTAAACGCCGAAATATAACATTGAAACACATAACACTGAAATATTTTCAGATTAAGCATGTGATAAGATAATGATAAAAGTAGAGACTATATGAAAAAAAAAAAAAATAAAATTATGCACTCATTTTGCAGAATGCACTTTGTACTTTGAATCTTTTTTTATGCACACAGCATACCATGAATTAAATAAAATCTTTTTTGTCAGCCAGACAAACTCTTATCTTACTTAAATTATATCAATACTTTTGAGGTACATACATTAATAATAAAAAATGTTGCATGTCTGTCATTTGTTTGTAAAAATATATGTAATATACATATAACATATATAACAATTAAAATAAATTGAAGTATAATATTAAAGTTAAATGTGTTAGTAAGAAATTGTTTAAACTACTACAAGCATATTTAGCAGGCAATAAACTATACTTTTAATTGAATTTTTATATTGTTACAATATCTATCTTCTTTTATTTTTTAGCAATAAGACAGATAATTGTTCAATATTCAGCCAAACGGAGAGAGAAAAATATTTAAGTTTAATTTAAATCTGATTTATGTTAGAAAAAAAAAAACAACAAAAATAAATTAAAGTGCTTACTTGATGTACGAGTCTCGAGCACTGAGACTGCAAAGGCATATTTAAACTAGAAAAGTTACGCATTTGTAGTTGAGGCTTATGCTTGGACATTAACAGCATGGGTGTAACAGCTGAAGAGCCAGAGAAGAAAGGTGCCGTTGCTCCATAGGGAGCTGAAGAAGAACCTCGGAAATGATCTTTGTTTTTTTTATTTATAAGGAATATAAAGAAATTTAAATACATATATAGTTGTCTTATATATAGAAAGTGTGTATAGATATAGAAATTTTGTTTCTTAGCTTAATAATAAAACAATTACCAGTAGTACTGAGGCATACAGTTACGGCAGCTGCCGATCTTAAAGTTGTTAGAGATTTTTTAGTGACGTTGATTGTGTTGGTGGTGGTGTATGATAATTTAGTGTTCGGTATACCTACTAAAGACGCAGTAAATGCACTTGAGGTTGTTGTTGATGATGATTTGAGTAAACACAAACGTGGTGCCGTATTCAAGGCAAAACGGGACATAGAAGCCATTGTTAATGCTATGCTTTTATCTTTTTACTTGATTAATAAGTCTTGTTTACGTGGTATATTAACTGAAAACGTAAAAAATTTTAACTTAAACACATTTTATAAAATTGTCGCTATTTAAATTTCTATTTTACTTATTTTGTGTATTTGTTATTTTTTTGTCTAACTAACAACTATACACACAAGCAGTATAAAAATTTTATAAAAATACTAAAGAGAAATATAAAACAATTATTTAATAATATATATATGACGACTGACTGGTAGGGGGTGGTTATTGTGTTGTTTTGTTTTGTTTTGAAAGAGACTAAAACGTGAAAAAATAAAGACAGGAAAAGAAAGTTACAGATATGCAAAGAAGACCAGAAGTGACCAGCTGTGTATTGTTATAATTAAATAATTACTTAACATATAAATAAAATATACATATATAATATAAATACTCTTTAATATTTTTCTTTTCACCGTCACTCCTCTAGAGAGCATATGGTTGGCTTTCCACAAAGCATCTATTTCTTTGTTTCAGTTTCTTTAATCAAATTTGATATATTCAAGCTAAGTAAGATGATTAAATCCGCTGTAGCTTTCTCCATATGATTTTTTTTTTGTGTAGTCGTGAAAAATCCTTGCTAATTGGTGATGATCTTTACTTTAGGTGGCGTGTTTTCCCTGATCATTCGTCTGATGTTTGTCATCATCGACAGAGGTAAATGCGACCTGAGGGGTGAGGTGCTTGGGTTTGTTCTTTATTTTTTAGATGGAGTTGCCTGGGAAGAAGTTGAAGCCTTTTTTTATTATTAAACATTCGAAACCACATTAAAGAATTTTTTCTTCGTCATGTCCTCTGCTGGTGCTTGAACCTGGGTTGTTTGTGTTGTTATGCGTGCGCCCTAACCACCACACCACGCCACCCGTACATAACAAACGCTTTATTTTTATTATACCTACATAGCTTGTTTTTTGTTTGGTTGTACCGTCGAATGAATCTTTTTTGTCCCTCGTCACGCATATATTCGATCCAATCAACGAAAACTAACACATATAAAGTTACGAATTACAAACACTACTGGTTAAATATGATAAGTTTTTATGTATTTTATTTTTGTTAAATGTTTACTAAGAACAAGACTGAAGACTTACAGTCAGTTAGTCCGACTTTATGAAACCTTAGACAAAAAGTCGATCTTTTCAATTTATTTTTATGAAGCAAAATGCAGTTTATGGCCTACAATGGACGTACTTTTACCTACTAAATAAAATAAATAAAAATTTGTGGCAAAACGTTATTTGTGGTAAATTTATAATTTTTAATTATTAGACAAATTCCTTGTCTTTATAACAGTAACAGAGTGTTTATAATCAAGTGGCGGTTTTTTAAACCGTGCCAAGAAGTTTTTTCATTTATTTGTTATAGTAGTTGTCAAAAAGAAAAAGTTATTGAAGTTTATAGGAGGACGAAAGATATCTGAGTCAACTTAGTATCTAAGCGAAGAACTAAAAATAAAAACAGTTCAGTCGATATAAGCCTTTTTAACATTTGTTGATCTAATCTAACATTATATAATATATTTTATTCGGAAAAGTTTACTACAAGAATAACCGAAGTTTTAGGTGTAGCCCTTTATAATCTAATCTAACCTTACATAAGGTATTCAACGGAAATTTATCCAAATTACAACCAAAATTTAATATTCGAAATCTACAAGTTGTAAACCTATATCCGCTAGAGAGAGTCCAGTCAAAGGCCATTAAATGACAGTTCCATCAGCATTTTAAATTCAACTTTTGAATGGAAAGCGAAACCGATTCTCAGTTCCAGATTTAGTAAATTTTATAATTTTTCTTCTTCTTTTCACTTGAGAGTTTTCACGTAAAGGATTCAAAGTCTGTGAGTACATTAATAAACTCCAAATTAATATTCCAGCATGGGTCTTTTTAGGCCTATACCTAAACGAAGATTGGTCGAAACACACTCTATATGTCACTGATCTTAAGGTATGGTCACCTTGAGGCAAATATTTGACGAAATAACTATTTTATGTTTTTTTCTTATTAGTTATTTATTCAAGTTTAATTAATAATTAAAATATCTAAACCTTTTTATAGTTTTAAATCATTTTTTAAGAAACGTTGACATAAAAGCTAACGTTTCTATAAAATAGTGGTTGCTTTTGAGTCAAATATCTGCCTCAATGTGGCCGCACTTTTACAGTAACTGTACAATTTTTTTTTTAGCAAAAAATTTAGTATTTTGTTGTTCTTTCTTATATTTTAAAAAAGATGCGATGCTTTCACAAAAAGTTCAGACTTGATAATGTAAAAATATTGCATATTTTGCCCTCAAGGACATTACCGGGTCAAAATTTGCCCAGAAAAATAGCTGAGATTTTTGTTTATTTTTTTATACTGACGAAACATTTTTTGATTAAACAAATTTTTTGATAAATTGTTGGAGTCATGCTCATTATCTGATGACCAAAAGGTTTTTATTACTTCTTATGTTTGTTTTTGACGAGGAAAAGGCCAATGTTTCAATAGGCAGATGCCCACACTGTAATATTACCCTTTTTAAAAAGGTTAAATATTTTTAAGAGAATTAAAGACATTAATTAGTGACGGTTTATTACAATTGGTGTTACAAATCACACTACCAAACTAAGATAACCTCACCCACAATTTATAGTGGTACAGGGAATATAAGAGTGTATCACCACGCAGCTATGCACACAAAATAGACTTTGTACCCAAGCAAGAAAAGCGTTATTTATATACATACGTACATGTAAAATGTTAATGTCATTTAAATTGCTGTTATAGACCATAGGGGGTATGGTGTAGAGTAGAAAGCGGTTTGTTAGGAGGCAGCCAAAAAATATGATAAAAATATAATGTAAGGCACAGACAGACACTATATAGACCCACACCTAATAATTATTATTATTATAAAAGTTTTGTAATAATATATATATAATTTTTTTAATTTTTTTTTACCTTTTATCTTTTCGCTTAAGTAAATCCTTTGTTTTGCTCTTTTCCTTGTAGCGGCTATTCTCTGCTACTGCTTGAGTTTTTTAACTGCCAGAGAGCGATAGTAATAGTTGTATTGAATGATTGATTTAATTATTATGGTCTCCCGATAAATAGGTTTTCTCATACGATATTTATGTTTCTTTTTGTATTATAATAACAAACAACCGATTCAATTAATGCAGCCTATAGACTGCAGCACTCAATCCAAAAGAGTAATTGCATTCCATCCACTTTACATATGAAAAGAATTTCAAGACAAGAATAACATGAATGCAATCCAACGAATACAATAAACAACCAAACACTAAGTCGCTCATAAATAAAATTGACGGCGTTGAGTTTATTATATTAATAAAGCCGTTAAAGTGAGTGAGCTATATATCTGGCGGCTTAACCAAACAGCTGGACGTTGGAAAACAACGCTAAAATTTAAAAAATAAAATATTTTTTAACGTGGTTTTTACTGTTAATTCTAAACAAAAGCGAATTAAATTTTCTTATCATTGGCTGTCAAAGGATGTGAAGTACAAACTTAACAACAAGTCGAAACAACCAAACCTCATTTAATCGGTTACGGCGTTATGGCAAATCAAATATATTTTTACGTTTACCTTTTTAAAACGTTTGAGTTCTTTTAAATTGCGTTAAATAAAATAAACTCCACTTTTGTTGTTGTTTTACAGTTTTCTTTCATTACTGCGTTATAACTTTTATACATTTTGTCTTTACACAGCAAATTGATATTCGCTTATACACTTTTATTTTCGCTTTAACACAACTTTATATATTAACAGGAAAATGATAACAGACTGACTAATCACGTAGGCAAAGCAGTCTCCTTATATATTTAATTGCCTACAGTTGTGTTTTTATTTTCGTAACAATATACAAGAAGTAGAAGGCGGAAGTTTTAAAAAAATTCGGAAAGAAGAGAACGAGACAGAACGGAGGAGAGAGAAGTAGTGTCACATAACAATTACTGAAGAAGTTATATACCTATATACAGTGGCTCACACTGAAAGTCGTGCAACTTATTAGGTGCATGTTAAAGAAATAAAATTGAACTTTTAAAATTTTTTTATTATATTTAATAAAGCACTAATTAAGCAATAAAACAAACAAAAACATTTCTAACTGTAACATAAAATTTTATAAAACAAACCAAAGTGAGAAACTCCAAGTTTGAGCGCACATTGAACGTCGGGCAGACTCTTATACATATCTAATTTTAAAATGAAAATTATTATTTTCTTGCATATCCTGTTTGATTTTCCACAGCTCACAGTCTCCTTGGGACGGACTCAACTATTTTTTTTTCACACATTAGGACTTATTTGATTATGATTTGATGATTTTGCATTCGACGTTCAAGCTAATCCCACAAATATTATGTAATATTTAAATCGGGACGTTGTACAACAGCAAATTATTTTTGATGTATGCTTTGCTTCATTGGCCTAATAAAATTTCAAATTATCAACGTACACTTTTCTTTTTTTATTCTTCAAAATGTCACGATGAATAATTTTATCCTGCATAAACCTTCATGCTTAACTGCTTGTTTAGTGTTTTTAAGGCAAAATTGTCCATTACGGTTACGTACAAGTTAAGTTTTTATAAGGAGTTGCTCGACTTTCAATGCGAACTTCTGTAAGTATATTGATTCCTTTTACTCCTATGAAGAGTATAGGCCAGCAACAAAATTTCTCCAACACACTCTATCGGATTCGAGGTGCGTTATTTCATTCCACCGTAGCTGTAGGCAGTAGCTAGTAGTAGCTAGTCCGGTCCGTCATCTTCACGTTTGTGATGGCCCTTCTCGTTTTCTATCGCCTTGTGAATTCCAATCTATTGCCTGTTTCGTGATGTCGTACGGATGTTTACCCAGAGTGCAGCCGATCCAACTACACTTACATTCTCGAAATTCATGTGCGGTTGGTATTTGATCATTTGGTCATCGACCAAAGCAGTCAATTTTAAACTACTCCTGGCTAGTATATACAAAAGATCTTACTTAAACTGTTGTTTACAAACATGGCCTGCAGTTCGCGCGGTGATGCGCACAACAAAGTGTATTTCCTCAAATTAGTCTGTCTAGACACATATGAAAAGTTCAATACTGGCTTAAGTCGGTCATATTCTTGATTGGCTTTATTTATGCGGCTAAAGATATCAGCTCTGGTGCCGCCACTCTTATCCAGTTTGCTATCCAAATAGCACGTTTGGCCATGTATGTAGAATCGTTGTTCGTTATTTACATTTATCTTCCAGCCGGTTCTTAATGCAGTTTCCTGGGGCGTCGTCAATTTAGCCTGCATATCTGCGAAAGTGTGGGTGAGCAAGCAGATATCGTCAGTGTAGTCGAGGTTCTCCAGTCTGCCTTGAAACCCTCGAGTAATTCTCTTTGTCTGGGATATTGCCTCGGTCATTATTACGTCGACTACGTAGTTGAAAAACATGGGAGATAACACGCAGCCTTGCCGCACATCGGAACAAATTTTAATTTGAGAATTTGGCATGTAGCGTTCGCGTATAGAGTCTTGATAAGACCTATAATCTTGGGAGGTACGCCACTGCATTCGATTGTGGCTAATATGACAGAATGGTTTTAGGTGCCAAAAGCCTTCTCAAAATCTATAAATGCTAAATAAAGTTGCGATCACTCCCAGGCTGTCAACAAGGTCAACACAAGATTTATGAGCCCGGAATACGACTTGTTGCCCTCTAAGTTCGGGCATAAGATTGATTTACAATCTTTTGTTCAGGATTTGTGCGACCACGTTATTAATCATGCTCAAAAGGGTAATTCCTCTATAATTTCTGCGTTCGGTTAGATCTCCCTTTTTTGGTGAGTTGATGATAACGGCTTCAGCGGTTTCATCTGAGAGAATTTCTTGTCTCCAGAGTTAAGTAGGAGCAAGAATCTTGGAGTTCGTTAGTTATCGGCCTTTAGCATCTTTTGATAAATATTGTCCATCCCAGGTGATAAATTGTTCCTAAGAGATCTGATTGCCTCACAAATTTCGTTGATATTCGGACAATCAGTGGGTATATTCCCGTTCACTGGGTGTAACTCACAATTGCATATTGCCCGCTAACTTATTTTAGTAAAATTCTTATCAGAGTTTCATCTGTTTTCGTTTAGATGTGATGAGCCGTTTCTTAGTTGTTTTATATTAGTTTTAGCCCTGTTGGTTAGTTTCTTTAACGCTTGGTAAAGATCCCCCACGCGGTGTGTGTCGGCAGCAACTCGTGCATCCCCTGCAATGTTATCGCACCAGTTTCGCTCTGCTACTTACCCAATTTTTGTTGTAAACACTAATAGCACTATCATAAAAACACAAGCGAATTTTCAGCAGATTGGACTATTTCATTCCTTATTAACAAGCCTTAGTACATTTTTTATTTTGAAAAAAATTGAGTATCTTGTGGTAAAAAAGTTATTCATTTTGATCGGCTCAAAAATGAAAGAAATTTACGACAGACAATTTGTTAAAAGTGTATAAGGGGTCTTCACTATCAAAAAGCAACATTGAATTTTGGAATGCAATGTTTAAGCGAGGTCGTAATCGTAGTTTTGAAGATGATGCAATTAAACCCACTCAGGTTTTATTGGGTATTATATTTAAAAAAACCTGGATAGGTTTTTTGTTGGAAGGTTTTCGTAGTTTATTTACAACAAAAATAAGTGGAATTTACGTATTGGGACTACAAATTTATTTGTTCCTTTTTTGGGCTCAAAAAAGATAATGAAATAACAAATTTATCAGATCACTGCTTAGATCTTTTCCCCACCTCTGAGCTCATTTCCAAATCCCGTCTCAGAAAAACTTCTCGTCTCCAACTGTAAAGCCGATTTTGTATTTCTTCAAAGAAAGTAATTCGGTGACATACCTCTTTATAAGGCCTAGATAGTTTGCGAAAATGTTGGTCGTAAATCGAAATGCCTTTAAACGGGATGAATTTGTGTTGTGTTTGTTTCCCTTACACTTTTTGTTAAAAAACGGAGAAACGACGGTTTTTTAGCTGTAGAACGAGGTAATTTGCGCTTAAAGCAAATGTGTTCCATAATTCAAACTGGCCGTTATAGCGAAAGAGGTGTGAGCAGTGTTCGCAGAATACGGCAGATGCGCCATTTGATCGTTTTTTTGTAATTGTTTTGAAACTTTTGCGACATGAGGTCGGGTGTTATCATGCAAGAGAATGACTTAATCATGTCTGTCCTTATATTCCGACGGTTTTTCTGTTAATGGATGATTCAAACGAAGTAATTGCAGGCTTCTTTGATTTTTCGCAGCTCATAGTACGCAATGCTGCCTTGATTCCATCAAGAGTGCAAAATTGTACTACAAATACTAAAACAAGGAGAACAAAAAATATTGTCGACAAGCGTAATTTGGAAGCAGTTATAAACTCAATAAAACCCGGTGGATTGGTTAAAAAAAAATCACGGGTTTTTGCCAACCCTGCTAAAGCGCTTTAGAATGGCAATGTAAAAATTGGATGAATTACAGTACGAATTGCTTGATCATCCACCACATACAAATTTAACACCTAGAGATTACTATCTGTTTCCAAATCTACAAAAATTTCTGTCTGGGAGAAGTTTTCCATCAAATGACGAAGTGATTGTAGTCTAAAATATTTGTCTTTCATTAATAATGCAGAAAATTTTCAAACTCCCCTCGTATTTGTGTCATTGAACACTTCATGTTCAAGCTATGGACTTGCGAGTAAATACTTCTCCAGAGCTTTTCAAGAGGATTAAGAAGAAAAGACGGTACAAGAGAGTGCTGCACAAGGTATCTACAAAACTACTCGTTCAGGAATATCATGAGCATTCCAGACAATGCCTTAGAAAGCATGAAAGACTTTTTAAAATAGATGGACTATATCTCTGTGTTCGTCAGTCCCCTAGTGAACTTACCTACAATGCGAAACTTTCCTAACCTCATCCCAATTAACTCGGAATCACATTTACATTTAAATATAAATGCAATGTTTCGGACGGAATATATAAAATAAAATACGAAAATCAAATTCAATTTTTATTATGAATTAAAACTTTATTTATAATAATATTTTTGACTCTTAGAAACGATAACGACGGCTGCTTAGGCTTCTGCGTCGGTATTCTGTGTGGGCTATGCTGGGTACCAGCAAATCTAGGTTTTGCACTCACTAGTTGAGAGGCTAAAGCGATGCAAGCAAAGGCAAGAAATTCATGATAATTATTGAAGATATTGTTGTTGAAACTGCGCTAGAGACAGATGACCGATAGTTACAGCAGACAATTATCCTCTCATATATTTATATTTCCGTAGAATGTTAAAAACTGTTATCAACATCTGGACTTGGGGAAATATATTTTGTGATTTACTTTTTTATATTGTAAGGGATTTTTTATTTATAGAGATAATTAGGGGATGTTCTTTACCAGACCTTTTGTCATAGATGATCGTACTGTAATACCTTGAGCTATATTAACCTCTTTTCACCCAATAAAGTGCTTTACCAAAATAGCTTCTATAAAAATGATAAGAATTTGCCTTTTTGTCTCATCACTTAGTCCGGCTATATAAACAGCTAGTTGTTTTTCAATCAATATCATTCGTTAAGCTTTAGCCGATTGAACAAACAACCAATTAAAAAAGGAAGATGCAATTCTTGAAACATTTACTACTTATTGCCTTTGCCTTAATAGCTTTATCGACATCGCAACTTGTGAGTGCAGAGCCAAAATTTGGTGGAAGTCATCATAATCCTAATGGATTGGGCAATACCAGACCCCGTGCACCACAGGGAAGAATTTTCAGTCAGCGTTTTTAAAAGCTTATAAATGTTTTATAATTACAATAAATAATAAAAATATTTAATAAATAATTATAAATTAAATAAACGATCATTTTGTTTTTTTATTTGTCAAAAAATGAAAGGCAGCTGGAAGTATCGAAAAGGTTAAGCGTATCATAAAGCATGTCCGCTTTTCCCTGGTGTTCTGACAGACACAAGAATATACAGAGGTCTACATTTTGTCCGAACAAACTGATGAATACAGATATAAAATTAGTTTTTTATTTACATATTTGTATGCGGATTTGTACATTTATATAGGGTGTTTTTTTATAGGGCTATATAACTTTAATTTGCAATAAAACAACGATGGATTATTCGACTGACATGAATTTTATTAATCCGAAAGATAATCTTGAGGCATTACATTTTAAATATGATTTCTGGTATATGACCACTGGCGCGGATGTAGTCCAATCTGGACGTCCAATTTTCGATGACTTTTTGCAACATTTGTGGCCGTATATCGGTAATAATACGGCGAATGTTGTCTTCCAAATGGTCAAGCGTTTGTGGCTATACCGCATAGACCAATGACAGAAAGTAGTCTAGCTGTGTTAAATCACAAGATCTTGGAGGGCAAGTCACAGGTTCAAACCGTGAAATTAGGCGGTCACCAAAAGTGTCTTTCAATAAATCTATTGTGGCACGAGCCGTGTGACATGTTGCGCCGTCTTGTTCAGGAATGAAAAAGTTAGTAATCATGGCTCTATACCGATCACCATTGACTGTAACGTTCTGGCCACCATCGTTTTTGAAAAAGTACGGACCAATGATTCCACCAGCCCATAAAGTGCAACAAACAGTCAGTTTTTCTGGATGTAAGGGTGTTTCCAAATACCCTTGAGGATTACCTTCACTCCAAATGCGGCACTTTTGTTTGGTGACGTAGCTATTCAACCAGAAGTGTGCTTCATCGCTAAACAAAATTCGCTTATGAAAATTGAAAAAATTGAAAATTGAAAAAAAAAATTCACTTATGAAAAATGAAAATTACACTATTTGCAAGCGTTGTTCAGGCGTGAGTCTATTCATGATGAGCTGCCAAGCCAAACTAAGAATAAATCACTTGACAGCTGTTAAATCGGTCGCCATCTTGAAAAGTAATGCCATCTTAAAGTTCTATACCTCTATAAAAAACACGCATACGCGTTGGTGGAAGCTTTTGTGTAGTACCTGTTTTTTGACTGATGTGAATAGAAAAAGAAAGCTTTAACTGTTACCGTTCTCCACACATGCAAATTTTCATATTTTTTAAAATGAATTCGTCGTTTTATAATTCGAGAACCACTAAACCGACTTACAAACCAATACATGTGTTGGAAAAGGGTACTTTCACTGATGGTTTTTATGCATATATCGTTTGAAAAAGGCTTCACATAGTGTTAAGTAATAAAAATATTTGACAAACATGCAACAAGTGAGTCTATATTTAAATGAAAACAATCAGGAAAGACAAGTCTCAAAAGATTGGGGTATATCCACTGTTTTAAGGACAAATGAGCTAGAAAATTCCCCGATTTGTTTTCAAGGCCGTGTACAGGCCGCGCTAAAAAAGTAGAAAGAATCGAGATAGAGTTAATAAAGCATAAATAATAAAACCCGCTTGAATTTCTTTGGATAGTTAGGTTTTATTTACAACAAAAATAAGTTTAACAGCCTGTTTCCAGAAGACGAGCATAAGTAGACGTGCGACAAACAAGTTGAGTGATTTGTCTATTTATACGGGTCCGCCAATTAACGTTTTTTTCAACTAGTGCTTATTTCTTGAATGGTAACACTTAGCTCATGTCTGATTTGACAGATAATTAGTTTTATCCTTCCGCTGAACGAATATGGGAAATATTGCATTGACATTACTCTGATCGATCGACTACAGAAGATGCTGATTTTGGCAAAAAAAATCATCTTTTCAGATGAAGCTCATTTTGATCTTGGCGGGTATGTAAAATTGTGGCATTTGGGGCACAGAAAACCCGCACGCATACATTGAAAAGCCGATACACCCACACGAGTCACTGTTTGGTGCGGATTTCAGTCTAGAGGCATAATTGGGCCAATTCTCTTCGAAAATGAGCAAGGAGTTGTCGTTACAGTCAATGGCGATCGTTATCGGACCATGTTGAACGAATTTTTGTTCACAAAATTTTAAGAGGAGGATATTAGCAACATTTTTTTTTTTAACAGAACGATGCTACGTGCCATTCAGCCGATGTTTTGCGCCCCGTTTTTGAAGATCGCATTATCAGCCGCAGAGCTGATGTCGTTTGGCCACCTCGGAGCTGCGATTTGACACCGCTGGACTATTATTCAAAAAAAAAAATTATTTGGCGGACCATTTATTTCAAACACTAACAAAAATTGAATGCTTTGTTTGTGTTTTACACAGGCTGTAATTCATGTATTGAGAGTGCAAATTAACAGCCTGTTTCCAGATGACGAGAGTAAACATTTGTTTGCAAGCATCGCAAATAGCCAATCGCATCCAAGGATGTCATGTATGCGATTGGCTATTTGTGATGTTTGCAAACAAATGTTTGCCAATGCATCACCCTCCTTACGCTCGTTATCAGGAAACAGGCTGTAATTCGGTCCGTTTTTTTAACTCGAAAAAGATAATGAAAGAATGAAGAAAAAGATAATTAATTAATGAATTAATTGTCCTTCAATAATCAATTTTATAAACATATCTGTATTTTTCGCCAACGCCTTGACTGCACCCAATCTCTTTTCACTGTTTCAGCTTCAATCTGTTGTCTTTACATATGGACTGCAAGTTTCCTTCTCCTGTTTCCTTGCGAATTTTATTCCATTGTATTCTAAGCCTATAGCCAATTCACTGCCACTTGCGCCTCTTTACTTCAATCGGTAAGGACTACTGACCTGTTCTTTGCCAGAGTACTTAATTAGACACACTGCTTGGTTAGAAAATGTGAAGTTTCCTACAAGGACAGCGATTCACAAACACTTGTGTCTTTTGCAAGTCGCGAGTGATAGCGTTCCACGCTTAGCAGTCATACAATCGCATTGAAAATGGACATTTTCGTACTTAATAATAATAAATGGGCAATATCCTCGCTCGAACCCCCGTTTGCAGGATGTCGCATTAATACAGAGAGTTCACGTTTAGCAACATTTATCTTTAGACCAATTTGCCACAAGCTTTAAGAAGATGAAAGCCAAAATGCAGATATCATCCGCGTAATCAAGATCTTTCAATTGGCCTTGCAGCCCACATACTATTCCCTTAGCGCTGGCGATGGCTTTCTTAAATAACATGCCGAGAACTATAATAAATGGCAATGATAGGAGAACACAGCCTTGTCAGAACCCAACCTTAACTTCTGTCGGTCTATTTAACAGCTTGCCGTGGTTAAATCTAATGCCACATTGGTATACACTACGATATGAATGGCAGCACATCTGGCTAGTGACGTGGTTTTGTTAAAATGGAATTTTTTATAACTTCTATAGGCAATGAACGAAAGCATATTGAAATGAAAGCATAACTTTATCTGCGAAAAATTGTTTGTATTTCAACTTCATCACGGAACACACGATGAAAGTTTTCTTGCAGAAATTTTCTTCAATTCTCTATTAAACTTGCATTCGCGTCTACACTACGATATTTATTTCAATGAAATTTAAGATTTTCAAACAACATTGTTGTTGTATGACATTACGAATTTCATAACAAAAGAGAATTTCAGAGTACATGAAAGAGTGTACACCATTACATTCGTTTCTCCCCTCTCATCGACAAACTCAGACTTTCTGCAAGAAAACTTTCATCGTGTGTCCCGGGACTTATTATTATTATTATTTTTGAGGTGATGTGCTGCAAAACAACACAAGCGACACAGGTTCGAGCCGCAGCAGAGGGCAAAAGGAAAAAATTTGATTATGGTGTCGAGTGTTTAAGAGGCTTCAACTTTCCTCCAGACAACTCTATCTAAAAATAAAAGAAGTAGCTCCCCTGACCTTCCAGCTTACCTTTGGCGGTAATGACAAGCATCAGACGAATGCTCAGGAGAAAACGCCACCTATTGGGGAAAAAATTTACAAAGCTAAGTAAAGATTACTCGATAAAGATCTTTCATCACTACGCAATCATATGTAGGGCTGCTACAGTGGATTTAATCATCTACTTAGCTTGAAAAATCAACGTGATTAATAAAACTGAAATAAAGCAATGACTGCTTTATGGAAAGCCAGTATGCTCCCTAGAAGAGTGACGGTGAAAACAAAAACTTATTAATTTTATTTTTAAATAAAACATTTTTTTTTGTTTTTTTGCTTATTATTTATTTAAATAATTTTTTTGTAATATTTTAAATAACTCATATCTTAAAAACGAGTACGTGGTCCATTGAAATCCGGTTGAATAGGTCTCTGCGGTGGTAGAGTTTGAGGTCTAGGACGATTTAAGCCGCTTGGGCTATGACTGCCAAATTGTGGTTCTGCACTTACAAGTTGAGAGGCCAAGGCAATGCAAGCAAAGGCAATAAGAAGTAAATGTTTCAAGAATTGCATTTTGTTGATTTGAAAGTGTTGCTTTATGCTGTTGCGAAAAAATGATGCTATTTTCAAAATGCTTAGCTGCTTATATATTCTAGTTGAGTCGTGCATTAAAAGTCTTATCAGTTTTATATTAAAGACTTATTTTTTTGTGGTTTACCTCATCATCTTTGTTGGTAGAATTCATGTAGATCCCTTGATATTAATATTTATAGAAACGGGGGATTTTTTCATCAATACTTTTGTTTGTTTTTATGGTTCGTTTCAGAGAGAGTTTATTTCCATAAAGACAATGAGTAGAAAAAATAAATATTGTTAAATAAAATAAAATATTAAATTCTAAATTTTTGTTTTGTGGTGGGAAAACCCTTCGGTTTAAATAAAAAAATTATATATAATTTAATTAATAATAGACTGTTAATATTGTCAAAATTATATAATTTATTAAACTTAATGAAAACTATAGTTTTTTTTTCTTGGTCACTCCTCTAGGGAGTATATTGGCTTTCCACAAAGCATCTATTGCTTTGTTTCAGTTTCTTCATTCAATTTGATATTTCAAGCTAAGTAGTTGATCAATCCGCTGTAGCTTCCACCATATGATTTTTTTTGTGTAGTGGTGAAGATCCTTGCTAATTGGTGGTGATCTTTACTTTAGCATTGTAATTTTCTCCCAGTAGGTGGCGTGATTTCATTCATTCGTCTGACGTTTGTCATCATCGCCAGTGGTATGCGAGAAGAAGTTTTCCTATGCTTTCGTTCCTTGCCAATGAAAGTTATAAATAATGGTTGTCGATATTCGAACATATTTATTCAAGTTTCACTCACCACAACCGTCTTTTTTTAAATTCTATTTCCAATTTTTGCTTTCAAAAGTGTTAAAGCTTGGTTAGATTTGGTTTTCGCTATAGTTCACTAACCGCGAATAATCAAGTAGAGTCAAAAAAACTCGATTTTGACAAGACCACGCCATATCATTCATATCGTAGTGTACACCAATGTAACATTAGATCTAACCAGTAGTCGTGATATATCGCTATCAAGAATTAAGCACGGCAAGTTGTTAAGTGACCGATGGAAGTTAATGATGGGGTTCGGCAAGGCCATCGTTGCCATTTAATATAGTTCTCGACATGTTACCTAAAAGAACCATCGGTAGCGGTTAGGGTATAGTACGTGGACTGCTGGGCTAGTTGAACGATCTTGATTACTCGGATGATATCTATCTATTGGCTTTCATCTTCTAAGAGCTTGCGACAAATTTACGTAGCATTGCGCTGGCAGTGGACTTGGCAGGTCTAGATACATAAATGTTACAAAAACGAGAACTTTTGTATTAATGCGACTTTCTAGGAATTATTTGTGATTGTCATGGGCAGGAGTATTATATTCGCAAACGGGAGCTTAAGCAAGGATATCGCCCATCTATTATGATTAAGTACGAAAATGTTCATTTCCAATGCGATTGAAAATCTAACCTTTTGTATAACTGCGAAGCATTGAACGCTACCACTCGCAACTTGCAGAAGATGCAAGTGTTTGTGAATCGCTGTTTTTGTAGGATTCTTCACATTTTCTGGCCAAGAATTGTGTCTTACCAAATACTCTGGCAAAGAACAGTCCAGTAGTCCTTATAGACTGAAATCAATAGACGCCAGTGAGGGTGATAGTGCAATGGAATTCGCAAGGGAACAGAAGAAGTGCAGTGAAAAAAAATATAGTGCGAAGTCAAGGCGTTGGCGAAAAATGCAAATATACATGTAGGTTAACAAAATTTATTATTGAAGGACAAATTATGGCGCCAAACAAAAAAAGTAATATCTTTAAATCATGTGTAAAGTTTACACTTTCATATGGCTGCGAGCCGTCGAAAGCAGCAGTTAATGATGCCAACTTCACTCAGGTATGTATTAACTGCTTACTACGGCGCAATCTGTGAATATTCTAACCAGAAACAATATCCAAACTTTCCTTGTGGCAAAGATCACATAAAGTTTGTAAAAAAAAAGAAAATGATGTAGAGGAAATCTGGACTAAGTACATCCTGAAAAAAACCTATGACAACAAAAAGAAAGTGACCATAGAATGTAACCCACAGGGAAGCCGAAGAATAGCAAGACCAGACCATACTTAGAGACGGCAGCTGATTCAAATAAAGTGACTGACTGTTAAATTAGGGAAATTAGGGAGTTATAATCGAGAATACAGCTCTCTACCGATTCATTTTCAAGTAGTGTGTCCTTAAATTTGTAATGAAATCTTATCTTGAAAAAGATGTCCTACTTATGCATACTTCCCATATTTCTACTATTACAGTTCCAAAGATATAGAAAAATCAATGTTTACTTTGTATGGGAGTTGTCACTCCCACTCCGTTCACTTTTTAAGTGATTATTTATATTGACCACAAAGTTATTTGGTTATTATTTACCGTTTTAAAGATATAGACATATAAATAAATATTGTTACGGACATAAGGTTGGGCATCACAGCGTTTATTACATCGCTAAAATAAATAAACAAAAGTTGCAAGAACAACTATATGTGCTGTTTACAAATAATCAAATTGACAACAACAACAACTATTAGCAGAGACAAAGTAAATAAAAATAACACGGCAACAACAATAATTAAGCAGCAAAGAAAACAAGTGACAGACAATAAACAAGCAACAACAAATACTAAGATATGAAAGAGGTAGATTTTTACATACGCATGGCTACAAAAGAACTAAAAGGAAATTAAAAGAAAGAAATGGGTCGAGAGCTTTCGATGTGTTGTTTACTCAGCCATATAAAAAGCACATCGATGCGAACAGCAATCCGTTTATTTTGGTGTAAACGCAGTGAACAAGTTTATGTGTCGTAAACTCAGCGAGTGGAGTTTAAGAAAAGTAAACCCAGCGATTGCAGTTTGTGTGAAGAGAGTTTATAAAGAGTAAACTCGTGAAGTGAATCGTGAAGTAAAAAAATATTTTAGTTGGAGCTAACTCAGTAAAGAGAGTTAAGTGTGGATAACCTCTGGTTGAAAAGGTTGTGATCGAACCTAAGTTATAACTACGATCGGGTTGGAAGATTTTCAAGTAGAAAGATCTGTCGAGTAATTGTTGTTGTTTACAAGATTGTAAACAGACGGAGTAATTAAGAATAGAAAATTGTTATTGCCTGAAAAAGGTTACAAGCAGTATGCCTCTGGACCAAAATCCGCACCAAACAGTGACTCGTCGTGGTTTTATCAGCTTTTCAATGTATGCGTGCGGGTTTTCTGTGTCCCAAATGCGACAATATTGCTTGTTTACATACCCGCCAAGATCAAAATGAGCTTCATCTGAAAAGATGATTTTTTTCTTTTTTTTCATTCTGCAACATTACCATGATTTTCAAAGTAATGTCGTAATATTTCCCAGCGTTGTTCAAGCGTATACACAACCATATTCGTTCAGCGGAAGGATAAGACTAATTATCTGTCAAATCAGACATGAGCCAAGTGTTACCATTCACGAAATAAGCATTAGTTGAAAAAAAAACATTAGATGGCTTTATTAGTTTGTGAAGAGGTCTAGTGGTTTTCGAGTTATATAATGACGAACATAGGAAAACTTATTTATATATATAACTATTTATATATATAACTATAGATATAGATTATATAGATATAGATTATATATTATATAGATATAGATTATATATATATAGATTATTAAAAAGGTGAAAATCACATTTTAGTGCAATGATTGTTTAAGATAACAATATGGCATAATAAGATTTGTTTGATTTGCCATCTAGGCGATGTACTGTGAGAAATAATAATAAACTTGTGTTATTTTAAATATTTTATTTTTATTCTTTAACTATGTATAATATTTATTTTCTTTTAATAAACATTTAAATTGGTTTTGTCTTTTAATATATATATATGTATATATATGTATATATATTTTATTTTTGTTTTGTATGTATATTATATTTATAGTTATTAATAATTAGATGTAAATAATATCAATTTGTTGCTATTTATCAATCAATGTTTTATATTTTTTAAATAATCTTTGCTTTTTGTTGTTGTTGTTTTTTTTACAATAGAATAATTTATAGGTTTTTTTTCATATCTTTTTGACTAAAACAAGTAGTTTTATATATAAGTTTTATTAATTTATAAAATATTCAGGTTTTTAAACATCCTTTTTAGTTACAATGCTTCCAAAGTTTGAAACAAAACTTTAACATGTGAAACAATTAAATTTTAAATTTTTATTTTTATTTTATATTTTTTTCTAAATTCAAAAAATTCTATTTATAAATAAAATTACATTTTTTAATAGGATAGTTTTTTGTCTTATTTTTAATAAATGAATTTTTATTTTTTTATTATTTAAACGTTAATTTATATTTTTTTTTGCTTTTTAAATAAATATATATTTTCGTTTTTAAAATATTTATAATATTTTGTTTTTTATAGTATTTTTTTAATTATATATAATATATATAATATTTAAAATATTTGATTACTATGAGGCGGATTTTCATAATATCAATTTGTTTAAGTTTCAATAGTAAGAGAGAGAGATATGCCTATGATTTCAAAGGAATTTAAAAAGAATAATATTTCAGCTGTTATTTTACGCTAAATTATGATAAAAACATATAAATAAAGATAAACTGTTTATGTATTTGTATATTATAAGCTGTAAAAACCATTTTGAAGTAACAAAAAAAATTCGAACTTAAGTTCGAATTTTCGAATATGATTTAAACGATAATATTTTAATAAAATAAATAAATTTACTTTAATTTTTAAGTGATCTTTTAAATTTTTGAATATAATTTTGAAGTTCGATAATTCATAATAGTCCAAAAAATAAGAAAATATATACGAGTAACAATAAGTTTTCGTCTTTTAAAGCAAAAAAAAAAAACATATTCTGCTGGTCTTAAAAAGTCTTTAAACACAAGTCTCAATTTTCAAAAACAGCTTAAAAACAATATTAAAATATACAATGACTCCAACGCATCGTCGTACATGTGTTTTTGTCATAGATAAGTTCTATTAACTTAAAATATAACAGATGTATATATGAATTTTTCGGGGTCTTATTTGTCTTTATGAATAATAGTAAAACCAGCATAATAGTAAAACAAAAATACTAAAATGCAATAATCGACCAGTCAATAAGTAAGCGTCTTAGAATAGATTTTGACATACTTCTGGCTCTAAGAAGTTTAATATTTCTAATAATGTCACATTAAGCTGAACAAGGGTATTAATCTGTTTTTGATAAACTCCCCTAGCCAATTCCTCCCAAAGCTGTCAAATTTCATAAGGTTCTTGACAATGCGCAAATGTTTCTATAAGTTCTAAACAATCTCGGATCATCTAAAGCTGTGTGACACCTAATGTGTGCTTAAGATTTATATCTTGTTAGAATTCAAGGTTGTTTGCGATGCCTAATTTTCCTGAACTAGCTTTACATTTTCTTTTCCAGTTTTGAGATATTCAAATGCCACTGTTTTACTAAAAATTAAATGCATTGTGCCATCTTGCCTACACACTGGTGAGATACATAAACAGGAAATTTGAACGAAGTTGAAATATCAGCAATATCAGAATTGTGTGTTAGTTTATTTGATAAAGCAATGAAAAGACTTTTCGAACCTCAGTTCAAAATTTCTAATATAGGTAAAAACTTGATTTCCCTTTATTATTAACGATTTATATATTCGAAATTTATATATTCGAAAAGACGAAATAGACTAATATATAATAAAGTTCATACGAAAAGTATATATTATTTACCCAAAGTGAATAATAGACATGCTGGTGATTTTAAAAAGTTTTCGAACTTAAGTTCGAATTTTCGAACATTGGTTAAAAATCTATTATTTAGTGAAATCTACAGTTTTAAAGTTATTTTTAACAAAATATTGAATTTTCAAAGTATGAAATATGAAAAACGATGTTTAATTTTTCGAATATGAATCGAAAACTAATTTTTTTATAAAATCAATAGTTTTCAGTCAATTAAATTGAAATCGATTTGAAGTGTCTTTATATATTTCCCTTAAAACCATGATTTAGCACCCCTCCTTTACTATGAAACACAATTTAGTAACATTTTTTGCCTTAGTGTATTAAGATTAAAGTATATAAGTATGTGTGTATTTATATGTTTTTTATATGCAAATATCATAAATTTATCTTTGGTATGTTTTATGTACTTTGTGTGATTATATCTTATATATGTTAGTATGTATGTATGCATGTATAGGTATGCACTAGGTATGAATAATATGAATATTTATATATAAGTATTTGATATATAAATGTATATGGCTTTATAAGTATTCATATGTATGTATGTGAGTATGTAAGTAGACAATATCTAAAAAGGTACAATACTAAGGTATGTTGGTATGAAGGTTGTGTTGCTGACTGTAAGTATGCATATACATATGTATGTATGTTATATAGTTTATATATCTCTTTATATATGTTTTATTTATATGCTGATGATGTCTATATATGTATGTAGATATGTACAGTACAGGTAAATCTTTAAATAATAATGGGAAAAAAATTCTTCAAAAACGTGGCTCAAAATAAAATGTTTCAAAGCTTTTTATGCCCTTTTAACGGACGGAAATTGAATGTTATAAATGCCTGTTATTGTGTGGTCTCATTCGTTCTTAATTTTTAGTAGTTTTTAAAATATAAAAAACTTTATTTTAGAAATTAAAAATTTTATTTCTATATTAAAGAGCCTCTCAACAATTTTATAAAAATCTAATCAATTCAAAAAAATAAAAAATAAAAAATCCCCCAAATAAGCCTTTTAGCCGGTTTTAGGTGTTCTTAGCTTTGGGTTTTATTTATGCAGCGAATTCATTAACGCTGATAGTTTAAAAGCATAATAAACCAGAGTAATCCTTCCCGCTTTGTTGGGAGCCTTTGTGATGTATGCCGATAAAATGTATTTCACATAAGGAAAATTAAAAGGAATTCATACATATTATAGGGGCAAGACACACCATCACAAAAGTGTGCGTGGAACGTATGTATATCCGTAGATATTTTTGATGTTTCTTATATACATAGGTATGTATATAGAGGATAAGAATACATACAATATAAATAGCACTCGGCATGCCTTGTACAATACCCGGTTATCAGTTCTCTCCTGTTTATTGGTTGTTTAGTGGAAGGATAACGAAGGTTTAAGAGCTATCGTTTTCCACACATGCCAAATTTCATATTTCGTATAGATGAGAGGTGTCACGCCCACTTATCCAATCTCTCCCAGATACTGACTAGTGTGTTTAGTCCAAGAAGTTGTTTAAATGTATAGTTTTTGTGTGTAAGAGATGCCACGCTCACTTACATATAAAATTCCGCCTACTTTTAAACTGATTATTTGTTTTGACAACAAAGTCATTTAGACCAAATTCAGAAACTTTCAAGATGTACAAAAATCAATATACATATACTTTGCATGAGTGGTACCATGTCACATGTTTGATTCCATTCACTTTTTGATTGATGATTTGTATTAACAACCAAGTCATTTAGTCCAAAGTCAAAAACTTTGACTGAAACCTTGAGAATGGATATACTAAAGTCAATATTTTCTTTGTATGTATGTATGTAGGCACCATGCCCACTAATTCGATTCCAATTTAGGGACTATTACTTTTACCGTTTTGAAGATATAGACAAATAAATAATAACGAGAATCAGTGAAAATAGACCTTTTCAACGTATGTAATGGTTTGTAAATCGGTGTACTAGTTCTCGGGTTATTAAATGCCGAACATAGGACAATTTATTTTTATGTATACAACATAGATATAACCGACCAATTTTAATTCTTATCCAGAGAGTGTTTAGATTTAAGACCTTTAAGCAAATTAAAATGTGCTGAAGAAAAAATTCGATTTGAAAACTTGCCGACTTTAGTTTTCGTAGTACTTAACTGCACGCAAACAGCCAAGTGAGTCGCAAAGACTTCACCGCTCATCAGAAACCGGCTGTCATTTACAGTGTAATGTATACCAATGTGATATATGTATGATCCAGCCTGTAGCCATGAGACTACATTTAGTCTAGACCCCAATAACTCACCAAGGCTGGCTAGTATTTAGTTGCCAAGGGATTTGTTTTCTTGGCATCAAGCGCTTGGCATTCGCAGAACATATTAAAGACTGCATTTTCCACTTTAACTGTCATTGCAGCTAAGACCGTAGTCGTTGAAGGGGAGTCCATGTCAACATGTATGTTCACCTAGCAGCGAATATCTAGTTGTTACTGCCAGCAAACTTGATACACTGTTTCTATTAATGGCCAAAAGTTGCATAGTAGGCTTCCCATCAAAAGAGGCCAATATTTAGAAGCTATTAGACAAAGTTGTGAGCTTGTTGGATAAACTACAATTTTGTTTCTGTTCCAACGAGATGCATCTTTTAACGTACCATCCATAAGCTTTTTTTCACATTGTAAAGTAGACATTGTTGCAGTATATGTACGTGGTTTTTATAAAGTGATATTAATCAATTACCCAAAACTCAACAGACATAAGTGGTTGGATTTGAAATTCCATAAACAGTAAATCGAATACTATAAAAAGGAATGCACAAAATTCACTAATTGAGTGCGGAAAATGTTGTTGAGACTCGAAAATGGCCTATTTGTGACTAAAATAAAAATATAAAAAACCCTTTTTGAAGCAAATACATCATAAAAAGGCTTGACAAAGCCTTAATGCGTAAAGAACGATACAATGTATGTATGCATGTATGTATGGTATATAAAATCTAACAAAATTAATTCAATTAAAAATATATAAAACGTTTTATAGCGGTTTTTCCACTATCAAACCAATTTTTGGAAATTAATTTTATTTTATTTAACAATATTTATTTTTTCAACTCATTGTCTGTATAGGAATACTCTCGCTCGCTTGTATCATAAAGACAAATAAAAGTATTGACAGAAAAAAATCCCCTGCTTATATTAAATATTACTACCAAGGGGTCTACAATGAACTCTACCAACAAAGTTAATGAGGTAAATCACCAAAAAAAATAAAACAAAAAAAAAGATTTTTAAGAAAAAACTGATAAGACTTTTAACGCACGACTCAACTAGACTATATAAACAGCCAACAATTTTGAAAACAGCATCAGTCTTTCGCAACAGCATAAAGCAACACTTTCAAAGCAACAAAATGCAATTCTTGAAACATTTACTTCTTATTGCCTTTGCTTGCATTGCCTTGGCCTCTCAACTTGTAAGTGCAGAACCACAATTTGGCAGTCATAGTCCAAGCGGCTTAAATCGTCCTAGACCTCATACTCTACCACCGCAGAGACCTATTCGACCGGATTTCAATGGACCACGTAGTCGTTTTTAGATATAAGCTACTTAAATTATTTAAAATAAATAAAATTATTTAAATATAAAAAAAATAATTGTTTTAATTAAAAATATAATTAAACTAGTTAAAACCCGGCGTACTTCGCTACTCCCAACTTAAATATTATGTCAAATGCTATCATAGTTACATTTTTTAATCTTTTTTCCCATTTTATCCCCTTCCGGTCAAAATGCATACGAATACAGATAGCTTTTATCTAGTGTGCTTATAAAATGTTATCGCAATCAGTGTAATAGTATTCGAAAATTAATATATGGGGTATCTCTCCCCCTGATTATATCTGCAATACATATATTCCAGTAAATTAGTTTCATGGAAAAGTGATTGGAACAAAATTTAAAGACTATCCCTATAATAGTTTTTTAGATATACCATAATTACAATTTGCTTTGTAATTATATGCGCCCTACATCTTTCCAATAAATCAGTTTCATACGAAAGTAATTGGGGTAAAGTTTTATGACTCTGGCTGATATAGCTGGTTAGACATGCGATTATTAATATTTGGTTTGTATGTGGGCTACCTCTCCCCCTGACCCCATCGAAAAAAATGTAGCCTATATCTCCTTCCAGGTATACAGGATGATACAGTGAAAATCGGTTCAGCCGTTTAGCAGTCTATAGACTTCAAACTCACTATGCATACATCGCACTTGATCAACAAGAGGGTATTATTTCAAAATTTGAACATTTTCAGTAGAGGTGAAAATTAAGAGAATTTGAATATACGAATACATCATAGTAAGCAAAAAATAATAACTACATACATAATTCCCGCGACATCCCAAGAGGGACAAGGGAGACTTCTTTCAAATAATGAGCTGCACCCGATTCTATTTTTAGACTCCTTGAAAGGGAGTTAAAGAAGTTTTTCATAGCGTAAATACTTATAACCAGTCGCTAGCAGTGCTATGAGGTGGTACCGCTGTTGAAAATTATCTGATGGTCTGGTCTGGTATTGAACAGAGGACCACAGCGGCACACAAATAATAAAATAATAACTGCTTTATGAAAATATATGATACATTTCTACTTCCACTTTTGTATTAACTCAAAATAATACCTTTTTGGTGATATAAAGGTAGTCACTATGTTAACACTAAAATGGTCTCAAATGTGAGTGATCGGAATACGTTGAAATTTTTACAGTAGATAAACATTGGTGTTGTTAGTTGATTTCTTGCAAAAAGTTAAATTTTAGTAATTTTGAGTTAATACTCACTTGTTGATCATGTGGGACATTTATACATACAAACAAACACACATTGATTTTTATATATAAAGAAGATAAATTAAAATATGTTTCCTCTTTGCTGGACGTTATAAAAAATGGTTGTCGGATAAAAAAAATTAAGAAAATAACTTTATCTTATCCAAGTTTTGCCTACCACAACCATTTTTGATTTTTATTTCCAACTCTTGCTTTTGAAAGTGTAAAAGCTAGCCTTGGCTTGGTTTCCGTGGTAGTTCACTGCACGCAAACAGTCAAGTAAACGACTCCGTTTTAATAAGATCACATCACTCACCAGACGTAATTCACATTGTAGCGTATAGAAATGTGAAGGTGGTATTCGATTTAGCCAGTAGCCGTAACACAACTTAGAAAGTTATTAAGTCTAAAGTTAATAAATCACCAAGGCTACTTAAATATTATATGGCAATCTCCACATCTAAACTGAATCATGATGTGATCTGCAGTACATTGGCATGTAGAGCAATCCCACTTAAACTCATTTGTCTTATCAAGAGTTTATACGGTATTGCATCTTGCATAATTCGTTATAGCAAGTCGTTAATTAGGTCGACATAAGTTGGGATTGGGGTTCGACAAGGCTGTGTCACCTTTCCTATTTAAAATGCTTCCCCTCCGTCATTTACAGGCCGGTTGAACGATTTTTATTACTGAGCAACCTAAATAAGAACGTTGAGCGTTACGTTGATAGGCCTTTAGAGTTGACGATGAAGTGACGTACCTAAAAAAGTGCTTTAAAATTGTGTCATGAACAGTAATATTAACTCAACAGAAATGATATAGTGTGTAAATCGCTATATTTGATGTACAAATGACTAAAATGACATTATTTTTTTCCTTCGTAGCTAACTTGACTTCTTAAGCCCTGTCAAAGTAAAATTTTTCAATCGCGAAGCACTGACGCTACGCTATTTTGATTTGCTTCATATAATTTGTATGTTTATGAGAATTTTTGATAGCTAGACAACGCTTAGCACTCTGATTTAGGTTTGGCTGTTATGCGAATTATATCTGCCTCTGGACTTTCAGCTACTTTGTAGTAGTGTAACGATGGCAGTGGAATTGGCTGGTCTGAAGATATACATATGTCGCAAAGAGGAGTACTTTTTGTATTAATGCAACATCCCAGGAATTATTTGCAATTGGCATGGACAAAAGTATTAGGTCCGTACGCGGACATACGAAATTTTACGAAAATTTTCATTTTCAATATGAATTTATTTAGCACACGTTTGGTCAGTAGTCCTTATTGATTTAAATTAAGGGCTTCAAGTGGCAGTGCATTGGCCATACCTTTAGAAGACAATGGGAAGGATTCCCAAGGAAACAAAAAAAGAAGACATCTAGTCCATAGGTGGAGAAGAAAGATTTAGGCTGAGATAACCAGCAGTAGCAAGAGCTGTGGTTATGTGCGGAGATCAACCTAGAAAGTGATCTGACAGCTAAGGGCACTTGGCTCGAATCGTATAACATCTAAACTGGTCTAATATTGAATTCGTTTAGAAAAAAGGTCTAATTGTTTTGGATACCTGGACACTGTGGGATAAATGGTAATGATGCATTGACTAGAAAAGGTTTCGTGACATCCTATACGCATCACTTACCACTTATCTAATCAAGGAGTGAGAAATTGTTAGATGCTTGGAACACTGGAATGCACAATGACGAAGTCCAACACTCTAGAGCGGGGCTCTGAGGTTTTCAACTAAGACCATAGAGTTCCTGACAACAAGTGTATATATGTTCACCTAGCAGCGAATGTCTAGTGAATACTGTCAGCAAACTCGATATAGTATGTATGTACCTTTTCTACTACTGGCCATAAGTTGCATAGGGCGTTTCTGATCAAAAGAGGGCAATATCTCGAAGCTATTTTCCTTTTCTACAAAAAAATTTATCACCCTGATAAAAGGTGCATTAAAAAATGGCTTTCCAACTCTGTAATAACGTAATATTTTATTTGAGATGAACTTAACACAAATATTAAAAAGTGAAATGCCCTGTGTTTACCAGTTAATTACAAAATTTGTTTTGCAAAATAGAATGACGAAGATGAATTTTATAACTGATTTATTTAAATTTTCGCAATTAAAATGGGTGCAACAATATCCATATTTAGATTTTTGTCAGAAAAGATTTTTAGATTTAAAAATATGTATGTATGTATCTTTTGTTTTGTTTTCAATAAAATATTTAAATATGAAAAAGGTGTTGCGAAATTGCTTGTATTTCGACTTCAATTTTTGAACAGTTTTTTATAACAAAAAAATTCTTTTTTAATATTTTCTAACACGGAATGTAATTTCTTTTATATTACTGACCTTAAGGTTACTCCACAAAACAATGAAAAATTAACTTCAAAATTGGATAACGATACCAGGCGACTTTTTAAATGTCACCTGATAGACATATAAATAAACAAAAGTCATCTGTTTTACAGGGTATTAGCAGTGATCTCCATTTATATGGGGTATAAATACAGTGTGGACTTTTTAGAATAAAACATACATATGTACCGTACCACCCTTTCAGAGAGCGAAACATTTTTTTAAAAAACAAATAGAAAATTGAATATTTTAAAATAAAATGCACATTTTTTGGTAGAAAAGAAAACATTATTAGAAAATGGTGTGAGTTTGTTGGATAAATTAGAATTTTGATGCTTTTCCAACGAGATGTATTTTTTCACGTACTGGCCATGAGCTTTTTTCACATTGCGAAGTAGACATTGTTGCAGTATACAAATGTACGGGGTTTTTATAGAGTGATATTAACCAAATATCAGGGGTCAAAACTCAACAAACTGTTGTTTTTAACAAGGTGATGCAGATACCACATAAATGGTTGGATTTGAAATTACATAAACAATAAATCGAATACTATAAAAGGGAATGCACAAAATTCACTAATTGGGTGCGGAAATTGTTGTTGAGACTAGAAAGTGGCCTATTTGTGGCTAAAATAAAAATATAAATTACCCTCTTTAGGTATGCATAGTGGGTTTTCCCACTATAACACAAAAATTTTGAAATTAATATATTATTGGATTTAACAATATTTATTTTTTCTACTCATTGTCTTTATGGGAATACTCTCTCTCTCTCTCTCTCGTACCTAAAAACAAATAAAAGTATTGATGGAAAAAAATCCCCCGCTTATATTAAATATTACTATCAAGGGTTCTACAATGAACTCTATCAACAAAGTTAATGAGGTAAATCACCAAAAAAAAAAAACAAAACAAAAATGGTTTTTAAAAAAAACTGATAAGACTTTTAACGCACGACTCAACTAGACTATATAAACAGCTAAACATTTTGAAAACAGCATCAGTCTATTGCAACAGCATAAAGCAACACTTTCCAATCAACAAAATGCAATTCTTGAAACATTTACTTCTTATTGCCTTTGCTTGCATTGCTTTGGCCTCTCAACTTGTAAGTGCAGAACCACAATTTGGCAGTCATAGCCCAAGCGGTTTAAATCGTCCTAGACCTCATACTCTACCACCGCAGAGACCTATTCGACCAGATTTCAATGGACCACGTAGTCGTTTTTAGGTATAAGTTACTAAATTATTTAAAATAAATAAAATTATTGAAATAAAAACAAAAAGAAAAAATAATTACTTTAATTAATAAATTAAAATATGAACAAAGTTTTCCTCAATAAATTATGTTGTCGTTCTTTGCTAATGGGCGTTATATAAAAATGGTTGTCGGTGGAAAAAATAAGAAGATGTCGTTATCCTATCTAAGTTTTGCCTATCACAACTATTTTTGAATTATATTTCCAACTTTTGCTTTCGAAAGTGTAGAAGCTATTGGTTTGGTTTCCGTGGTAGTTCACTATACGTAAACAGTCAAGTAGAGTTAAAGGTCTCCGTTTTAACAAGACCACATCATTCGTTATCAGATTTAGTGGCCGTAATATATCTGAGAATATTATTAAGTCTAAACCTAGATAACTCACCAAGGCTAATTAAATATTATATGGCGATCTCCATTGGCATGTAGAGTAATCCCCCTTAAGCTCATTTGTCTTATCAAGAGTTTATATCGAATTACGTCTTACAGAATTGGTTATAGTAAGTTGTTGTAGTTGGAAGTTAGGATTGGGTTCCGAAAAGGCTGTGTCACCATTGTTATTTAATATAGTTCTAAGCATGGTCCTTAAAAGAGCCCTTGACAATGGATGGGTTACAGTATGTAGATTAACAGGCCGGTTGAACGATTTTGATTACTGAACAACCTAAACAAGAACGTTGAGGGCTACGTTGATAGGCCTTTAGAATTGACGATGAAGTGACATATGTACCTAAAAAAGTGTTTTAAAATTGTGTCCTGAACAGTAGTATTAACTTAACTTTTCAACAAAACATCACATATAGAGTGTAAATCGCTAGATTTGATGTGAAAATAGCTAAAACGACATTTGACATAACCTGTCAAAGTTAAATTATCCAATTACAAAGCGTTGACGCTGCGTTATTTTGATTTGCTTCATACAATTTGTATGTTAATAAGAAAAATTTGACAGCTAGACAGCGCTTAGCGCTCTGATTTAGGTTGGGCTGTTATCAAATGATATCTACCTCTGGACTTTCAGCTACTTAGCGTAGCGTAACGCTTGTAGTAAAATTGGCTGGTCTGAAGATATACATATGTCGCAAAGATGAATACTTTCTGTATTAATGCAACAGCTTGGGAATTATGTGCGATTGGCATGGACGGAAATATTATTCATATCAGCAAACGGAGACTCCAGCGAAAATATTGCAAATTTCTATATATTGAATTTTCACCATGTAACACTGCCACTCGTGGAATGTATAAGATGTATTTTTTTACATTTTCTAGCCAAGAAATAAAATCAGCTGCAGGGCAAGCGTAATATGGACCGCCAGGAATCACCTGGCTAATATCAGTGGAGGCTGAACATTGGAACAAAGCTCTTACCTAGTCACAAATTCGTCATATGGCGCAGTACAAAACCATCTGGAGAATCTTTATGGACAGAGAAAGTTGAACGGTTGAATCACCTGCTATTATTAATATTGCTAGAAGCTCCATCTTTTAGGCTGCGCACAGGAATGTGCAACTAAATAAATATATAAGAGGGGTATTTAAAATCCATATATTATCCATATGTCTATATTTTTATGAAAGCGAAAATACATAAAAAGCTACACAACATTTGTACATTTGGAGCTATGGACTTCACTCTGTCAATGTCGCATTTTTTGGAACAGTGTCACCAATTAAATTCTGGGTATTAAGATTTTACATTTGAATTAACGTAGCTGAATAGAAGGTTGTAGTATATACTAGAACATTCGAAACTAATGTCAATTTACTATAAAAAGGCGCCAGATTCCACTTAATGAGTCAGTAAAAATTTAGCAGTTAAAGAGTAAAGTCGTACTAAGACGTTAGCAAAAGTGTTGAGTACTTTGTGTATTAAGTGGAAGTTAAATAAGTTGCAAATTTTGTGTTAAGTTGTGGAAGGAAAGGACTTTAACGCAATTTGCAAGAATTCAAACATTTTAAAAAGTACCAATATTAGAAATTTCTTTGTAAGTTTTGCTATTTGTTTGTTTGTCAATTACGTGTAAACGACAGAACCGATTCTATTGAAATTTGGAACATAAGCAGGTCTAGCTAACGAAAGTCTTATATTAGAAGTTAAAATTTGTCAATCGGTTTTGTTTAAATTTGGACCACAAATATAGATACAGATATACCTGGTTATCTAGTAAAATGTGTTGTACAAAAGTATATTATCAAAAGTTTAAAAGGCAAAAGGAGAATTTTTGATTCATACTCCATTCTTACGAAACACATTACGGTATCTAGGGAACTATAGGAGATGGAGTCTGCGAACTTTTCACATGTTCTTATATTATCAAACTGCACAAAAGAGTGATATTTATTATCTTAAATCTTAATAAATACATCAGCGGGAGATTTCAAAAGAAAGCATTTTTTATAAAGACAGAAAGGTGGCAAAAAAACGGATATGATCGATCTCTCATTTATAATATAAATATGTGTATACAGCTTTCCGGGCAATACCAGATGTGTAAAGTAGTAATTTTATAATTTAGGTTTTTTTTAATGGACGTTAAATTTTCAAAGTTCCACATATTATTCAAAGGTTTGGCTGTACTGTTCATATAAAATTTAAGTTATTTTTCTACTTTTTTTTCAAATAAGCAAATAAAGAACAAAAATTAAGGTGCTTACTTTGTAAATCACTTAGGTGTTGCGTTGCGCAGTTAACAAACTATCGGCGAGGAATGCCTAAAGTTTGTAACAAAAACAAATTGTACAGAAGTAATGCAACGCCTCACCTGAGAGATTTACAAAATAAGCTCCTAAGTTCTTAAACAAACTCTGTTTTGGTTTTGTTTTGTCAATTGTGATGATTGATGGATTTAGTTTTTTTTTAGTTTTTTAATAATTTTTTTTTTTATATTCATTTGTTATAAATTTTTTATGGACCATTTTGTTATTATATATTTGAAAAATATATTGATTTAATTTTTTTTTATGTATAATACATGTACGAGTACCAACCAGTATGTATCAAACGCCCTATGATTTGCTATGAATTTCTGTCTTAAACGTGGAGTAGTTATAGTATATGATTTTAAATTACATTTTAATTTTCGTTTTGTTTTTGATTTAAATTAAAACGAAGTACATATTTATAATTAATATTAATACCAAATAAGTTGTATATTTAAAAAAATATTTACTCAATCTTTTTTTTTGCTTAAATTCTGCTTAAATTTTTCAAAAGAAAATATAAATAAATAATTATAAATTGCAATATATAGGCAACTTAGTAAAAATTACCAAAAAAATTATCTCGAATTTCAATTCTTATTTTTTCCAAACTTTTCATTTTCTTATTAGTTTATAGGCCAATTTTAACGATATGTTTTAAGTGTCTTTCCTAGCTTGCTCCTTCTTTATGTTTCTTTTCGTATATAGTTTTTATTTTTTGTTTTTATATTTTATATTAAATATATTTTTATAAATATTTCTAAACAATTTTTTATTAAGTAACCCTTTTTCATACTGTGTGTGTTCTGTATTGTATTGTATTGAGTGTGTATTAAATTTTGCAGTTTACTGTACATAAGGTATTTTTGGTGATTGTTTCCATTACATTTGTTCTTTCATTTGTTTTTTTTTTTTTTTTTTTGTCTTTCTCATATATATCGTATTGCAGTCTAATATTACATGCAGTGTAAACGCTTCACTATTTCTAAATAAATTCAAACTAAGCTTTTCGTAGGAGAGGTCTAGTGTACGGGGACGTGGACTTGTTTAAGCGTTCAGATTTCATTTAAAAAAAGTTTCTCCTTCACAATTAAGCTTAACCATTTTCTAACTAAAATTACTTTTTTAACTAAATTTTAAATTATTTTAATAATTATCGTTTAATTTTTAAATTAAATTTAATAATAAATAACTTAGATTTATATAAATTACACCATGCAACAAAATGATAATTTTTTCTACCCACGATAACCATAAAAATTGAAAGTGTTTTCACAGTGTTTTAGACTTAAAACAACGCAATTTGAAAGGTCATTAACTATTTTTGTAAGTTGATAACATTTCTGCTTTCTTTCAACCTATATTAAGATCTCAAGCATTACCAGTCTCTTAAAAACTGTCAGGTTCATACAGAATGTAAAAGGCAAATTGAAATACTTAGGCCTCAACGTTTAACAATTGGAAAAACCCATATTGCCGGCGCAAAACGTCAAAAAAATGAATGTCTATTAAAACATAGTTAAAAATTGAAAGTAGAAAGAAAGTGGCGCACACCTAACACAGCAGATATATACATACAGACGTCAATTAACTACAGTGTGATAAGTATTTGCAGGCGCGATAGGCGTAGTTAGCTTGAGTCTTTTGCTAAAGAAGCTGAAAAGCGGGCAAATCAAAACACCAATTAGATTACGCATGCCGACGTGCTAGGTGGTATATCAAATAAGACCATGCTTATTAAGAACCTCAACGGAAAGCTGGTAACCTATCAAACTTACCAGCTGCGATATGTCAAATAAGATTATGCCATTAAGAGCGTGAATAGGAAGATGTTACCCGATCAAACTTAACAGATGGAAAGGAAATATGTCGCAGATTTTGGCTAAGAAGCTTCGGCGATAAGAAAGACCGAAGCGAAAAAGGCTGTGCTCATAGCTGATACAGAAATGAATACACGAATTCTGCAGCCGCTAGTTAGAAGCTAGGAATTCAACCTTTCCGAATAAGTGAATACAAAAAACTTTTGCAAAGATTCTGAAAAAAGGCTCGACAACAGATTGTAACAACTGGAGAGGTTCCATGCTGCTGTGTGTGACACTAAAGGTTCTATGTCGAATTACTTTTTATCGAATAGCGAGTAACATCGATGCCACTCTCCAAAACCAACAAACCGGATTCCAGGTGCAGCATTCTTGTGTGGCCTATATAAATTTAATCCCTTCGAATCATACTGGTCCGTAAAGTGTTGAAAATGTTGAGTAAAGTGGCGTTTTCTGACAAGGACGTATGCTTTCTTTACTCAAACAGGGGCAACCTTTGGCACCCAATTAGTATGGAACATCTTAACTACATGTTAAACTGACTGGTGCTGATGATACATATTTCGTTGATATAAGAACAAACTGAACCTCTTGCAAATATGCGCTGAAAAATACCAAGTGCGCAACAATGCCAATAAAACTAAAGCCACGTGACGACTCACGCACTAATCGCATCTTTTTTGTTAATAAGCCTGTTGTAGGACAACAAAGTTTTACTTCCTGCGGAAGTCAAATCATACCAGACGGTGGTGCCAAAACAAACATCCAGGATCAGCTTGCGAAAGCAAAAGAAGCTGTCTTTTGCAACCAAAATACGAATATTCGATACAAATGTGAAATCTGCACTTTTACGGAAGCGAAACATGGCTCGTTTCAACCGATGTCTGAGAAATATTCCATACATATGATGGCTTCGTAACTGGACTTCCAAAATATAGCTATAGCTTCAGAGAAGATAAATAAAATCTATTACGTTGGAGATGAGATTGTGAAAATGATGCCGGATTGAACGTTGCGGAAACCGATTTACAGTATCGTAAAACTAGCCTTCGACTGGAAACCGCATGGAATGCGCAGTCGCGGTGACTAAAAGGGACATGGCGAGAAAGCTTGTTAAACGCGGTAAAGTATGTTGAAGTTCTTATGTTAGTTTCTGACAAGACGATAACATATTGACCGGTTGGAGCAACATTTTTAAAGTATTTGGATTTTAAAAGGCAACATATTTTTTCAAAAAAGAAAACGTCAAAAGTTCGTAGAAACTACATGTGATTGTCGCAAAACGAATGTATATCGCGACATGTTAATTTGCAGTGTTCTGTTTGTCAAAATTACCGCATGAGACATTTCTTGAACGTGTACTATATCATTTCGTATTCGTTTGGTGCAGATTTTAGTTTCGTGTCATCATAGGACCACACTTCATTTGCAAAAAGGGTGATATACATACGACATGGTAAATATTACAGTTGTATTTGCCAATATTCAATAATCAAGTGATACCAAATCTAACCTACTTTATCCTTACTGTGGTACTTAATTTGTGCGCAGAGCAGTGAACACAACTTTCAAACTGCAATATACAGTTAAAACTGTAAAACACGGAGGAGGTTCAATTAAGGTGTGGACATGCTTTTCATACCAAGGTGTTGGTCCGATATACGAATTGAGGACATAATGGCAATAGTGAGTTATTGCCTTATGCCGGGAAAAATATGCCACTTCGATGAGTGTTTCAGCAAAACAAAAACGCGAAACACACTTCGATAATGAAATGGTTCTCGGCTAATAATATTAACGTATTACGCTAGCCTGCTCAAACACCGAAGGCTTGTGACAAGAAATAAAAGTGAATTTGAGGGGTGAAAAAGCTACAAGCAAAGACTCACTGTGAACACTAATACAGAAAGCTTGGACTCAATACCGTTGATCGACTGTTAATGTAAAGGATTTGCTACGAAATATTGAAGAAACAATAATTACAAATAAAAACCCTTTTTAAAAAAAATTTGAATTTAATACCTTGTTTCTTTAAAACTCTGCAAATATTATTGAAAAAAATTTCTTTTTTGTTATTAATTACGAGTTTTTTGCATTTACTTTTTTAAAAAAATAAAAACTAAAAAGACTATTTTAAGCTTAAACCGCAATGTGTCCTTATTACTTTGCACATGACTGTAATAACACTCCAAAAAAATAACAGATTATCGTTTGTAAAAAAAATTCATTATATTGTCGTAAAAACTTTTTATGTATTTTTGGTTTTTAATTTTTAATGATTTTCTTTTTGTACCTTCTTCTACTATGATTGTGTTCTTTTTTTCAAATGTTCTTCAATGATTCGTTAGTTTTTGGTTTTAGGGAAGAATGGCTTATTTACAAAGCTTTCGTAATAAGCGAGCTTTTAAGCTTTGTACCTTTTTCAACAGTAGTATAGTTTGAAAATTTAAAGAAAACTACTTTTTTAAGTTAAAGCCCAGCTTTTAAGCTTTTACAATATTTATATAAAATATGTTTTATTTATATAACCTACTTTTAGGAAAACTATTGTATATTACACAGATGTAGAATGACTTTATGGCTATAAAATTTGGCGTTGAAATTCTAACTTGTCTCAACTGTTGTTATTTAATAAAAACTTTAAGAGAACCTTAAAAAAGCTTTTGAGCTTTAAACCGTTAACAATTTGAAATTTGTATAATTTTTAAATGCTGACTTTCTTAGCGTACTTTTAAAAACTCCATTTTCCCACCACATTTTTTGTATGATTTTCAAAATTCTTTCCAAAAAAGTCACGTTTGTTTTAATAAAAATAGTTGTTAATGCTTGTGGAAACTACAAAACGTGTAACAAAATACCTGTTTAATACTTTTATTGTGTGCCGAATGGATTACTACCACCGGGTATGTCTAAATTGCCGCCACTAGTCTGATAAGTGCCATAGGTATTGCCAGTACTGCCATTGGGATTCATTTCATTGAGACGGGTATTAGAGAGAGCACGAGGTATAGGATTACTGGGTACACCATGAGGTGCCAAGTGGGAGGTCTCTTCAGCCACCTGTAAAAAAGATTATATTAAAAATATAAAAACAAAAACATAATAATTCTGTATAAATTCCATTTTACCTGATGAGGATCCTCTGTCACCGGTATATCTGAGATAAATCCCTGCTCTTTGCGATAAAAGTTCACAAAAATGAAAAGAGCCAATACGAACAGACAGCATATGCCATACCAGCGGAAAGTATTCGTAGTACCATAATATGTTACAAACATGCCGCCTATAATCGCACCACAGCCACGTCCCAAACCATGATGTATGCCCTGTAACACACCCTGACCCGAGGCTCGCAAGTGTTTAGGCGTATTATGGGCTATATACGAACAAGAGGCCGCCCAAACGGCAGCATGAGTAATGCCCTGCATTAGTTCAAAGGGTAATACCATCCAGGGATTGGTTAGATAGGATATATACAGAAAGCGTAAGACATTGCCTACCAAGCCCAAACATAACACCTTAACGTGGCCAATTTGTGTAATCAGACGGAAACTAAAGAAATAGGCAAATATCTCCGAAACATGATTGATAACCGAGGCTACACCAAACAAGGTGGGAGTACCGCCAAAATCTTGTAAATGCCAAAAGAGGAAAGTAAATATCAAGCCAATACCAAAGCCCATAAACCAGGCCACAAAAAGGAAAGAAGCCGTCTTTATATCTTTAAAATAGGCAAATACGGCCATCCATTCCGGTAGCTCCTTAGTAGTTTGGGCAAACATTTTCGATTCAGCGCCTATGTGAGGCTTGGGGCCACCAGTGCCGCCACCCAAGAAACCACCAGTAGTAGTAGTAGTTCCCGTAGTACCAGCTCCCACCGCCAGAGAAGGCAAATTCAATTGGGCTGCCAATTGAATCATGGATTCTTCCTCAGCTTTCTTATTTGGATCTATTACATCTTGTGCAGGTTGCGTATCCAACTCTATATGATCATATTTGAAGGTTATTCTGGAAGCGCAAATAATAGCGCCAGTCATTAATACGGTAAAGATGGTAAAACAAACATTATAATTTTTTTCCATATGCCCGGCACCGCAGGGGTGATGTGAAAACGAGGTGGAATGATCCAAAACAATACCTACGACAAACATAGAAATACCCCAGCCTAAAGAGCCAAACATACGTTGATGACCATATTTATCGGCGTCATCTCCCAACAAAGTAATAACTGCCGAGTCGGCCAAAGTTACTGCGGGTGCACTGAAAAATTCACCAATTAAGATGACCAACAGCAAAAGGAAAAAGGCTTTTTGAATATCCTAAAAACGGGAGTGTATCATAAGTTAAAAAAAACAAACGCTTTTTAAAATCAAGCCCTACATACCGGTGTTCTATACACCATACTGGAAAATATGGGCGTGACATAGTCACTATGCTGTTTATGATCATAATTGCTAACGAAATTAATATGGATGGGTGAGATGCCAGCATCAATGTGAGGTATTAAAGAACGTTTACGTCTGGAATAATTTACAAAGATATTGTGCTCAGTTAGCATTCTTCTCTTTTTTTCTCAATAATTAAGTAACTCACCTTGGATGAGTTTCTTCGCTGACTTCATAAGACGGCATAATATTGATAGCATTCAAGGCAGCCTGATTATCGGATAGTTCAGCACTATTGCTTTGCAAATTGTTGGTTTCAAATGCAGACAAATCACGTTTGGTGCGTGTGTAGGTTAAAACGAAATTCGTTTGATTGCGTTCTAAGCATTTTACCGGTTCTGGTTTTATAAAACTCAATGGTATGGTAAACAGAATCCAACAGGCTAAAGAGCCCAGCAACAATACTTTGCCACGACGAAATCTAAAACAAAGACAAAAATTAATAAAACAGTAAAAACTTAAATTACTTAACAGATCAAATTAAATCAATGTGTCAAATGTAACGTTGCCAAGCGCCTCGATTTTAAGAAAACAAGTTACTTAGAGAAGTGTAAAAAACTTTCTGACTTTCGTATTATAACTTTCCAATAATAATAGTTGCTTAGCAGCTAACTTCACTTCTTAACGCTCTGGCAAAAACGTAATTTCCCATTGCAAAGCGTTGACACCTCTAAATTTGACATACTGATCTGGGTTGATCTGTATGAAAAAAAACACTACCTACCTATCAGCATATGAACCCCAAAATGGTGCCGATAAGAACTCTACAAAAGGACGCATACCTATAAGTATACCACACTGGCCTGGATTCATGCCCATCTGTTTAAAGTAAACACCCATTAAGGGAAATAGAGACCCAAAGGCGGCATAAAAGAAAAAATAAAAACCCTTTACGGGTATCAATTCATATTCTGTGGGCCCAAACAGCATTTCCACTATTTCCGAATGGCCGCGTATTTTGTGAGTGCTTTCCTTAGGTTCTGGATAACTGAAAATATACAATAATTATCTCACATTAAAGAGTTTAAAATAGGAAACATTTATCAAAGGAAACTCACAGTGTTGGATCAACTTCTCCCTCAGCATCTACATCTACACGTGGTCTAGCTGCTACACCATAAGGATGCTGTACTCCACCACCGATACTCTGCTGTTGACCATAACCTGTATCTTGTCCGTAGCTTGCGTCTTGACCATAACCCATGTCTTGTTGTCCATAACCGCCGCCAGTTTGATCATAACCATATGTTGGCTGTTGTTGTTCGTACGGATTAGCGCCACCTATTCCCGAGGGTGCTCCAAAAGGATTAGCGCCTCCTCCAAATTGACTCATTTTGAAGAAGCTTTATTGAGTATGTTAAATGATTTTCTGATTGTACGGTTTTTGTGTAACAGACTTTCTCAATTTCGATGTCAAGAGTTTATACTGGAAAATAATTAAAAGTATTGGAAAGAGTGTTAAATAGGGACTACAAATATTAAACCTTTTATCTATAAGATATCATACTTAGAATTTCAAATTACAGCATTTTGTTTTGGGCCAACATTCGCTTTATTCCAAAGGTGTGTCCAGCTATTTCAGCTGCGTAGTATTACCCATTTTTATGGTGCTTAATATTTCTTTCTTTTATCGAGTAGATCTTGTATCTAGTCTCGAACTAAGCGCGTACATTATGGAAACCCAGAGGATACGATTCTAAGGCTTTTGACCTCTAAAGAAAGCTGTGATAAGAATATTAACCCTCTGATTACCGACAAGGTTCCTAAGGACCTTTCACAGCTTTAAATGAACAGAACTTTAGCATGATTTCGCCGATTTATTTGCGATTTCATTAGTTTCAATAAGTTTTGAAGTAGTTCAAGAGGTTTTTAGATTACTTACACACATATTTTAAAACTAACGCAAAAACATATTTATTTCGGGGATAACCGGAGGTTGGAACATTGAAAAGTTGCTGGTGAAGGATTAAACATTATATATAACTTGTTTACGGAAATGCAAGCAAGTGACCTAGAACGAAACAAGCCAATTGTGGATAACCTAATCGAAAGTGAAGCGTATTCCAGTGATAATGTTTTGTACTCATCGAAACTAATGGTATTTGGACAGGGCAAGCCTTGAACTATAAGACATGTTGGATAATACTGCATATGGCCAGGCGTTATCATGATGGAATATTATGGCTTTATGTCTGGTCGCATAGGAAAAATATTTCTGGCGGAAACACATCAATGCCTTTATAGAGTTGCAGAAAAAATCTGTAAAAATCTGTAAGAAACGAATTTCTACTGGATAACCACTGACGAAGATTGGAACCTTATTGCGTCGAAATTAGATCAGTTAGACATCTGGGCCGAGCAATTGTATTCCATACAACTAGGGCTACTTACGTCATAAAGAACAGAGAGGTAGAGTCTTAAGTACAACAAATCACCTGGCTTGGACAATATCTCACTAGAACTACTCACGGTTGACATAACTACCAGCGCCTAACTCCTACTACCCTTTTTAGAACGATTATCGTTAACGAACAGTGTGGACAGTGAAAAAAATGGGATAATAAATAATATCCCTAGAAAAGTTGATTTACATGAGTAATACTGCTCTCCATGATCAGCAGTGTATTAGCCAATATTTTAAATAAAAGGCTGGCTGATGGACTGCTGCGATCAAGCGGGCTTCCGTCCTGTATCGATCACATTAATCGTCTTCGAATAAACTCAGAATCATCCTACGAGTGGCGCTCGTCTCCATTTAGAAAAACCATTCGATTCTTTAAAGCAAGCTACGTTATGGTATGGTCTCTAATGCAGGAGTATAGCAAACAGATAAATCACTCTTGATAATACGATCAGAGTTGGGCAAAAATGACCTCTATTTCCCTTATTGTTGAATTTAATCACTTATGATGACGGGTTTCTATTTGGGATCTAAATGGTCAAAGCGTCTTAGAGAACTCGGATATGCAACTAAAATTAGATCAATTAGTAGTTGAAGCTGATAAATAGGGTGTTTAAGTTAACTTCAATCAAAAGCATCCTCCAAAACCAAGGCTATGCAGATGAGTACAACAACCTCTCACTATTTGTTGGCACCTTAAAGAAGTTGAGTCATTCTGCTACCTAGACAGTATAATTACAAAACCAGGTGGTTTCCACAAAAATATGTCCTGGGCAGAATAAAAATAGGTAAAACCTTACAGAAAATGTCAATAATGAAATATTAGTGCTTTATTAGTGACTTTGTGAGTAGTACTACTGACCAGGTGTACCCCAGCCAATTTAATGATCTACTGATATTTAACATTAGCTTGTCATTGAAAATCCACAAGTAGACTTAACCACAATTGCCGAGGTAGTTCTTATGCGATCATATGGTGGCAGTTAAACCAAAAATTCACTAACCAATTTTAGTGAAGCGTTAGTTGACACTAGAACAGTTGTTTCTGATGTATCTTTCAAAAAAAGAAAGGTATCGACATTTAAACAAGTGCAGTCTTCGCTAGAGAGAGAGTACTGACATAGAGACATTTGGTTCTAGGCTGACTACAGGTTAGTCATACGGCCAACTCAACGCGGTATAGAGTTCGAGTAACATCTCCGTCTTTATTAAGTGCAACATCTTTAGTAGCTGTGGGAGATTTGAGCTGTTATTTCGCTGCCTATGCAAAAAAACCATAAACAACCAACGACTTTAGGCCATAATATGGTATAGTCCAATAAATATGAAAGTAAAAGGTAACAAATGGCACTGGATCTACGCTCCGTAGATCCCTGAAAGACATAATCCAGAATGCTATCGTTTGGAACCAGGAAAATCGCAGCCAGGCCACATGTGGCGTTAACAGCTGGATGCATACATACATATGTACTCGTATATGTTTGAATGAATAAATTAACTTCTGGTTGCAGATCCTCTGTGATCGCCTGGCTCGATATTAGCAGCTTATAATAAAGAAGCCCCCTTACGTCATATCAAATTCAGGGAATTAGCTTAGCGACATAGATATTATTCTTTGGCGTCGATTCGCATTACAGTGCGTTTCGGTTTAACGTAATAGGCCCAATCTTCACGGGGAGCCAAATAACCGATTGAATAAACTGATTGGCTTACACCTTGATAAGAACAGGAACAATTATTGGTCAAAATTTATTGGAAATTTTCCTCCAGGCTCTAAAAAGTTTTTGAAACTAGCTAGGGTAAAAGAAAATTCTCGGCAGATCTAATATAGAACTCACCAATTTAGGTGAAGTTAAATCGTTAGGATATTACTGAAAAATATAGGGTCCGCCAAATTAATTTATATATTTTTTTATTGAAAATGCTATAAAAAAAACTACTGAATATTTTCTCAAATTCCTTTTTTTATTTGAAAGTACAATCCTTCCGGTTAATAATGGAAAATATTTTCATTCAAATGGCTGCCTCGGCTGGCCATGCAGTAGCCTACACGATCGGTACAATTTTTAGGCACATTATCGATTGTGTGGAGCTGTATTTCACCAATGGCTTCACGAATATTGTCCTTTAAAGTGTCAATTGTTTCTGTCTTGTTGGCGTAACACTTATCTTTGACGGCACCCCACAAATAATAGTCCAACGGTGTCAAATCGCAGCGCAGAGGTGGCCAAACGACATCGGCTCTGCGGCTGATAATGCGATCCTCAAAAACAGGGCGCAAAACATCAAGTGTAGCTTCGGCTGTGTAGCACGTAGCGCCGTCCTTTTGAAACCAAATGTTGCTAATATTCTCCTCTTCAATTTTTGTAAACAAAAATTCGTTCAACATGGCCCGATAACGATCGCCATTGACTGTAACGGCCACTCCTTGCTCATTTTCGAAGAAAATGGCCCAATTATGCCTCTAGAGCAAAATCCGCACCAAACAGTGACTCGTCTTGGATGTATCGGCTTATCAATGTATGCGTGCGGGTTTTCTGTGCCCCAAATGCGACAATTTTGCTTGTTTACATACCCGCCAAGATCAAAATGAGCTTCATCTGAAAAGAAGATTTTTTTGGCAAAATTGGTATCTTCTGTAAGTCGATCGCAGGCTCACTTAGCGAAGCGAAGTTCAAGCGTATACACAACCATATTCATTCAGCGGAAGGATAAAACTAAGTGTTACCATTCACGAAATAAGCAATAGTTGAAAAAAACGTTAGATGGCGGAACCTTTATTATATGCTTGCAACATGTAACAGCATATATTTGTTGTACCCTGTTACATACCGAAATAAAATTCAATTATTTGAATTATCCTGTTGTTTTTTATATATTATTTTGCAAATTATTTTATAAGATCTGGTAACCTTTTGAAGTAACGTACAAGTACCGGGAAAAACATTTTTACATAGTATCTCAAATTATATTTGTTCTTTGCTTTAAAATTTTATTAAAATGCCTAATGAGACGGTAAAAGATTTCACTTTTCTAATAGTAAATAAATATCCCAAAATTTTAAGAGCAGATCAGTAATGTATTGCATATTATGTGATTGTACCCTTAAGAAGCCTAAATTGTAGATATAAAGTAGAATTGTGGCTGAAGTACAACGTAACGAGTAGTGCTACAAGTTGTCAAAAGTTAAAAAGGGTGTGTACGCAGTAGTAGAAGCTGAAGCGGAAAATTCAAATTCAGATAATTGGAACTTGCCGCAGAGCGTTCAACCACTGCCCGAACTTGAAAGAGTATCAGTGACTATGCCTAGTATATTCTTTCGAGCCCGTGCAGTTAAAACGGTTCTTGCAAATCTCGACGTTAATAAGTCTTCTGGGTCGGATGGCATTCCAGCGCTGGTCCTGAAGCAGTGCTCTTCGACGCTTGCGCATCCATTGACAAATCTTTTCAGTGCGTCTTATAGTGTGGATATCTTTCCATCTTGCTGGAAGATTGCCAATGTAACGCCAATCCCTAGAAAGGGTGAAACTAGGAACCCTGAAAACTACCGTCCAATAGCAGTTTGTTCGGCACTTTCCAAAGTTTTGGAAAGTATGATTAATCATCACCTTATGAAATATTTAGAGTCTAACGATTTGCTGAGCGATCGCCAATATGGTTTCCGTAAAGGTTGCTCTACTGATGATCTGCTGGCGTTATTCTCTGAAGGGTGGAACAGGTCCATTCATGGATTTGGTGAGAGTAAGGTTGTGGCCCTGGATATTACCCAAACTTATTGCCTTTGGGGTCGGTAGTCACTCTCTCGATTCATATCGAGCTTTCTCAGAAATCGAACTATAAGAACGGTTATAGACGGGATTTCATCCGACGAGTTCAGGATAAATTCAGGGGTACCGCAAGGCTCTGTTCTTTCTCCAACTCTATTTCTAATATTTCCCAATGATTTTCTTTTTCTCACTTCTATTCTTCACTTCATTTGTCATTCATGTTCTTTTGATCGTAAGCCGAGCCTTTTGAAGATTGGGTCGAAAAGGCAGAATATGAACGACACGCTTACAAGCGACCTGGCAAAAATCTCTGAGTTGGTTCGCGCGAACAGGGTCGACTTTAATGCGCGCAAGACCCAATGTTGCTTTCTGACATACAGACGTGGTGGTATGTTGTCATTTGTATCTATTGGTGATGTAGATATTGAGGAACCAGATGCTCTTAATGTTCTGGGCATGAAAATTCATTTTGAGGTTCGTTGGAACGAGCACATATTTCGAGTGTCGAAAGAAGCAGAAGACGGTGTAAGAATTACTTCACTCGATCTGATCTCCTTAATATTTACAAGACCTATATCCGACCCAAATTGGAATACAACTCTCATGTATTGGCCGGTGCTTCAAAGTCTATTTTGGAGCTTCTAGACCGCGTACAGAAGAGGGCGAAGGTTCTTATTAATGACGGTAGGGTAGCCAATTCTTTCGATTCGTTAGAGCATCGTCGCATTGTGGCGTGTGTTCCATTGTTCTATCGGAATGCGTTCTGACGAAATTAAAAAACTAATTCCTAGTAATCATATATTTTTACGTAGCACTCGTATTTCTCGTAGAGCTCGTTCCTTTGCAGTTGATTGTCCAGTAAATCGCACAACGCATTACAGGGAGAATTCGTTCTTTCGTCGCACTATTCGTTTGTGGAACAATCCTCCTGCGAATGTTTTTCCTGCCACTTACGACATGAACAAATTTAAATCAAACGTCCACCGACACTACTCTATCTATCTTCCTTCACACAACCTATTTTCTTAGTACCAGCACAATGCACTGCATGAGTAGGGGTTATCCCCTGAGTGCTGGTCTTATTGCAAAAAAAAAAACAAACAAAAAAACTTGAACTTTGTAGCACGATAACAAAAAATGTTCATCACAATGGAAAACGAGCAAACAAAAAATTTTATTGAATTAAATTTTATTGGAAATAAACTTTTTATTTCTATCTATTTAAAAAGAAAATGCAAAACAAATATAGGGTCCGCCATCTAACGTTTTTTTTCAACTAGTGCTTATTTCGTGAATGGTAGCACTTAGCTCATGTCTGATTTGACAGATAATTAGTTTTATCTTTCCGCTGAACGAATATGGTTGTGTACACGCTTGAACTTCGCTTCGCTAAGTGGGCCTGCGATCGACTTGCAGAAAATGCCGATTTTGCCAAAAAAAAAATCATCTTTTCAGATGAAGCTCATTTTGATCTTGGCGGGTATGTAAACAAGCAAAATTGTCGCATTTGGGGCACAGAAAACCCGCACGCATACATTGAAAAGCCGATAAACCCAAAACGAGTCACTATTTGGTGCGGATTTTGGTCCAGAGGCATAATTGGGCCATTTTTCTTCGAAAATGAGGAAGGAGTGGCCGTTACAGTTAATGGCGATCGTTATCGGGCCATGTTGAACGAATTTTTGTTCACAAAAATTGAAGAGGAGGATATTAGCAATATTTGGTTTCAACAGGACGGCGCTACGTACTACACTCGATGTTTTGCGCCCTGTTTTCAAAAAAAATAAAAAAATTATTTGGCGGACCCTCTATTTTCAAAACTATGTATATATTTTAACTAGTGTTACCATGCTTTTCAGTATAGTTTTATATTAAATATGTTAAACATCAAATTTAATGTTGCTGTAGAGAAATTTGAAGTTAGATATGCATTTACTAAACGATTTGATACATATTTAAAAAAAATTCAAATATTTTTCTTACATAATTCTCTAATTGCTTAAAGAGGTTATTTGGCAACCATAAAGAAGACTTCAATATTTTGTTCGCATTTTTTCTTGGTACACTACTCATTGCGTTCTCAGCTTCAGCTACTACTACAACTACTTTATTCTGTTCCAGGCCTAATGTCGAACAACATTTCAATACATTGAAGCATAAAAGGCAAGTGAAAAAACATGAATCCTCTCTAGCACAGTCTCTATTAACAAATTTGTCAACAGATTTGAATCCATATTTTTTGGATTTGTACAACACCTTTTTAGCAGCAAACCACTTTACAAAATCAACAATCCGGCTATCAAATTTTTTTTGGTAAAATACTTTAGAAAGTCTTAACACAGTGAATCTTTACGATATACGAATATTATGTTAGGGAACTACAAAAAAAGTCCAAAATAAAGTCATTTGGGTAACATTGGATGAAACCACCGACTGCGACGAGCGAATGGTTGCCAATTTTGTATTTGGTTTGTTGGAAGGAGGAATTTCCTTCTGCAAGTTCTGTGGCTGCTTTTTTTCACAGATTTTTTACAAATATTGTGGCAAAATGGTGACTGTTTTTTTTTGCAATTTATTTTAACTTATTTATTAAAATCATTGTTTCAAATAGGTTTTAATATAACAACATATTGTTAGTGTTAACTGACGCAACACCATATATGGTTGCTGCAGTTTGCTCGCTTAAAATACAAATATTTCCAAAGACGTGCTTGGCTCATGGATTTACATAGATTAGCAGATTTTATTTGCTTACATTTTGAAGATGTAAATTCACTGATTGCAACTCGTAAAGCAGTATTTTTTAAAGTAAGTTGAAAAGCTTGTGTTATTCAGAAAAAAAGCTCCTTCTCGCAAAAATTTGCTGCAAATCATGTTTCCGAACTTAAATAAACCACCTGCACAATGCGTCACTAAATGGGTACTTGGATTGAAGCAGCAATATACTATTGTGGGAATTTCGAAGAAATCTGTAAAGTTTTAAATATGCTTATAAGGAATAAAGCGGGGTCCATACGAAATGCAGAATTAATAATGATAAAACCTGGAATTAAATCTGATTTGCTGTACATAAAGAATAATTCTGGGTGTTATGTACAAGAATTACAAAATTGCAAACTAGAGGACTTTCTGTAAAAGAAATTTTAGAAGGATGCCAACAAACTGAATTTTATCAACAAATTCGATAAAATTACATTGGTCTACAAAAAACAAAAAATATTCTCGCCTTTAAATAAAAATATATGAAATATCTGGCAAAATATCGGGAAATATCGGGCTCAATTTTTTTTTATGGGCGTGGCAAATTTTTCGTCCTAAATAGTAGGTAGTTATGGCAATATATTTCATCATAACTTGAAAATGAACTAATGCAAGTACAACCAAACGTACTACTTCATCTGCATATAGAAGTCCATCCAGAAAACCTCATTTTAAAAACCAGTCTGACCTGAATGAGGCTTAGAACTCTCAAAATCATAGTCAGAACTTCTTGCGTCAAGATTACAGCAATAGAGTTTGTTAGATAAGGACACGAAATTCTTATATTTTCGATATAGACAAAAAGATTTTCTGGCCTATTTTAGCAAAGTTGGCGATTTAGTATTTTGTGATGGTGCTGCGGGACTATTACGAAAGCTGGATTTCCCTAAAAAGTCTGAGGAATGGCGATTCTGTATTGATTCATCAAAGAAAAACATACATACATATATGTATACGTATTGTTTCCTACCAGACATTTCATTACGAGGGCGGATTGATATTGAAGCTACCTAGCGCTAGATGGCAGCATAAACACAAAAACTTTTTCTTTCTTAGAAATTACGATCTGTCAAACGTCAGCTCATAAAATTTTAGCCAAATTCAATTTTATTTGTTGTAGTCGTTTGAAATAAGCAACTTTTGTGTTTCTTGGAAAATGGAAAAAAGTGAATTTCGTGTAGTGATTAAACACTATTATTTGAAAAGCAAAACGGCGAAAGATACAAAAGAAAAGCTTGATAGACATTACGGCGAATCTGCTCCGTCAGATTATATGGTAAAATATTGGATTGCTGAATTTAAACGGGGCCGAACAAGCACTGCAACAATACCATCAACAGGAAGGCCAAAAGAGGTGGTTACTGAAGAAAATATCAAGAAAATCCTCGATATTGTTATGAAAGATCGCCGGGTCAAAATACATGAGATTGCTGAAATGGTAAACATATCATATGAACGTGTGTTGCATATGAAAAAGCTATCGGCAAGATGGGTGCCGCGTTTGCTCAGTGTTGAACAAAAACGAGTTCGATAGATCACTTCACAGCGGTGCTTGGACATGATAAAGCATAATCCTGCTGATTTTTGGCGTAGATTATTAACTGTTGATAAAACGTGGGTCCACCACAACATACCTGAAACCAAAAATCAATCGAAGCAATGGGTGGAAGCTGGTGGAAGTGGTCTGAAGAAGTGGAAGACAGCGAAATCGGCTGTCAAGGTTATGGCCACTGTATTTCGGGATGCACACGGAATATTGTTCATCGATTATCTTAAAAAGGGATCCACAATCACAGGAGAGTATTATCGTGTATTATTGGATCAATTGGTTGATACAATCAAGGAAAAACGACAACATTTAAACAAAAAAAGTGCTCTTTCTTCAAGAAAACGCACCGGTTCATACAGCATTAGATACGATGCTAAAACTACTAGAAATCCACGAATTGGTTGATCATCCACCTTATAGTCCAGATTTAGCCCCTAGTGACTTTTTTCTGTTTCCAAACTTGAAAAAATGGCTCGCAAGAAAAAGATTCATCTCAAACGAAGAAGTGATTACCGAAACTAATGCGTATTTTGAGGAGTTCCCAAAATCGTATTATTCAGATGGTATAAAAAAGTGGGAAAATCGTCTTACTAAGTGTATTGAGCTAAAAGGAGACTATGTTGAGAAATGAATGGTTTTTGAAAAATAAAAATGTTTTTTTCCTACTTAGGTAGCTGCAATATCAATCCGCCCTCGTATATTTGTGTGTTGCCTACTCATAATGCGAATTTTTGTCAAAGTTTTTGCCTGTATGGCTTATTTTACTTTCAACATATCTGGCTTTCATTTAAATGCTTGAAATGTAAAATTTATATTCTAAGAGTTTTTTATAACTTTTTGGAAGGAAATAAAAGAAAAAAATGTCTCCAATTTTGCAAGAAAGTTTCTTTCCGCTAATTTTGGTCAAAATTAGGTACCTACATTTAAATTTAAATAAAATCAGCAATAGCCAACCGATTTTCATGATTTATAGCTTATTTTATTGTCAACATTTTAAGTTTTAATTTAAGTGCTTAACATCTAAAATTTTCATTCGGAAATAATTTTTATGAATTTTTTAAAAAAAAAAATTCTCGAATTCTGCGCGAAAAAAATTTTTTTTCGCAGCAAGTCATGAATAACTCCGAAACTATTGAAATTAAAAAAAAAATAATAATTTTTGTTCGGGTAATTTATAGGAAATTTTATTTCTAAACGTTTGGTGGTACTTGCATTAAAATCGGTCAAATCATTATTTCCCATATAATTTTATTTAAAGGCGTTTTTTGCTGTAGACCAGTGTAATTGTAATGCTTATAAATTTAAATAAATCAACAAAGTTAACTATTATTCCCCTTTTTTTGTTTTAAAATTTCTATTTGATATTAGTAGTTGCAAGTTGTATGTAGACTTTTGTCCTGCTAATAATTATGTTTTTTCCTAATAACTTCTAAGTTATATTTTTTTCATATTATTTTTTTTTCTTCAGAACATTAACATTAAGGTAACATTTTTTTCAAATTTCGACATTAATTCTCTAAGACTTCAAAATCGTAGGGTGTATGTAGACTTTTTTCCTTGACTGCATGTTATAATAAAAGGTTTGCTAAATGAACACTAAGTCTCTTTTTTACTAAAAAGTCAATTTTTTTAATATTTAAAATTTTTTTTTAAATAATTAAAGTCTGTATAAGGTTTTTTGAAAACATTCCCTTAATTTTGTGATTTTAGTAGTTTTATTTATTTAATTATTGAGATTATTGTTGTTCCAATAATTTAAGTAAAATCTCATTACAATGTAAATATTATTTTAGAAAAGATTTAAATAAAGTTATAATAATAAAAAAAATCGAAAATAAATTTTATGAATATGAGGGTAAAACTTTCCCAATTAAACATATAACTTACGAAACACTGTGTGGACAAAAAAGTTACAACGAAATTAAATGGGTTAATTATAACAAATAAAAAACAACAAAATATTGACCAAGGTCCTTATTTCCGACAAATATAACAACTACTTAAAGACAAGTTTGAAAAGTATTTTCTTTAACGTGAATAGAGACATTTTATTAAGCAATATGTATGGCGAAGACGTAATTTGCTTTCAAATGTAACAGATATATAAGCAAACTTAAGAAGTTATACTTCTAGTCCATTACATTCATATATACTACATGGCCAACGTAAAGTGTTATGCATCCAGTCCTTCGTAGACTAGATGAGTCTTTTGGCAGTAATTTTTGAATGATTTCAAACAATTTATTATTTCTATATATTTAAAGCAAAATTTAAAAAATATACATAAAAAATTCAGAAATTTGCCGTAATTTCATGGCATATTGTCTATCAGAATTTAAAGCTTTAAAAAAAAGTTTTATATAATCTCTTACAAGAGTAGACAGATTTTTAACACACATTTCAAACAGTACTTGTCAACAACCCACAATGTTTTCGTATGCATGTACATATATATGTACATAGTTCGCAGCACTGTGTAATGATATTCTTAAAAAAAACTGTCAAAATTCCTGTAGATTTGTGTAGGTATACTCACTTCAAGTTCTTCTATATACACATGAAGATTCTTTTACTATAATGGCCTTTATTTTATAACTTTTCTCGCTTGACTAAATCAAGGTTATAAGACAAATAATTTTAATAATTTTCATTAAAAAAAAAAACAATTCAAATCAAGATTTAACATTTGAATTGTTTTTTTGACATTTCTTGTTTCACATATACACTCTTGGATTCACCCACTTACACACTTTTTGAAATTTTTTTTTATACTTGAAGGCCACCATTCGTAAGCAGAAAAATATTCGATTTTTTGCAGAATTTTTTTTTTATTATTTTCAAAATACGAGTACACACATAATGCCTAAGGTGATTTCATTAATTTTGCTTTATTATTTTTTAATTTTTAATAACAAATATTTCAATTACCTTTTATTTATTAAAATATTATCAAAAAAATAAAATAAAATTTTAAAGTTTCTCTTTCTATATAACAAGTAATTTTCACTTTAAAGTTCTCATTTAGTTTTTCTCCAAGTCTGCCTTATTTTACTGGTATTTTTTCAATTTTTCTTTATTTCACAATGATTTAACCGTAACTTATTGAGAGTTTTCAACGCTTCACTACAGACTGAATAGATTTTCTTTAGCTTTTCTTTAACAATGACATTTTCCACGCACATAAACTTCCACACACAAAGAAAAGCTTTTATTCTTTTCAAAATATTTTCTCATTTTTCTTTAATTTCCCAAATCCCATTTCAACCCCCATTGCAATAACCTGTTAGTTGTTGTCGTCTTTGAATTGAATTAAACATTTTGTTTACAGTTATAACAGTTATTGAGAGTAATGGTTGTATTGAAAAAGAGAACTCAAAATATACAGAAGAGAGAGAAAGAAACAGTTAGAAAGAATAAAAAGGGATAATTATTAATACAAGTGCGTTTAAAAATAAATCGCATTTTAGCCACCACTTACACGAAACTGTATAGTGTAAACGGAAGTGAGTGAATATTTTTATGGTTTTATTGCTATTTTTCATTTTTATCCGTCTTATCAAAGCGCCTCATATGCCGCCTACCACATGAGCGGCATCTCAACTGTAGAATACGAGTACATAAGAGCGGCAGCGCTACGTGGTTTCCCAGTTGCTTTTTAACATTGTTCTTGATGCATTGATGTAGCACATAACTCAGCAGAACAGAGGAGTTACCCGGGAACATCTGTCATGACGACAATTGCCTTCTCGCCCATAAAAAATCAGATATAATTGACATGTTGAATGACGTTGGTAATTTTGCGACGTTAGCTAGATTGTCCATCAAGATATACGAGACAAAAGTAATGAGCATCAACACTTATGGATAACCCCCAAACAATCATCTGAGTAACACGCCAATTAACACTGTGGATTCACTTTGCTACCTTGTTAGTATCAAAATAACTACCGGTGGTTCAGGTGAGAGTATATGGTCTTTCGAAGGACGTAAAGATAAGAATAGAGTTACGAAACATGTAATGCATCGAGGAGGGAGATACATATATTACAAGCTTTCTTGCTTAAGGAAATTTATTCGCCTAAATAAGGTTAATTAAACCGGCAGCCGGTTCTAGAACCAGTTTTCACTTTAGCCAAAAAACCCATTGTGATGCCACATACTACACATACTACATATACTCACAGCTCTTTCGCCCGCCTACGGAGAGAAATCAGTCTCCATTTACTGAAGAACATACAGATGATAAGTAAAGATAGGCATGCTAGCACTGGCCTAAGAAGATCTCGAAGGAAAACCAACCGTCGTAAACCGAAGTAGATTCGTAACAGCCTCCGAAAGCCTCAAAATAACAACACACGCCGTGTCATCAAATGGAACCCTCAAAGAAGCCAAAAAAAGTTAGGCTGATAAATATGTAAAGACGTTTGGTTAAGGCAGAGCCTGCAGAGAAAGGGTATTCTTAGAGCGGAATAAAATATTTAAATATCTGTTGTGAAATATATTCGTAACTCACTCAAAGCACCGTCCTCCTTGCCAGCGAAACAAATTTTAAATTGGCCTAAAAACATGAATTACGATCATGAAATGACGTAAACCCAGGCCCTAAAGGATCAGCTTAATGAAAAAAACAAAGAAAATCGCTTCTCAACATCTCGACTGCCATAAATAGCTTTTCCTTTTATCGAATTGTAACGATAAATGGAAAATTACGGCTTCACAGAAATATGAAGCAATTGAAAGAGTAGGTGGCTTCAGGAGATACTCCAAAACCTATAGAAAATCCATGATTTCTTTTTGGTGGCACAGGGAATTGTGCAAAATGACAACAAGGAGGCCTAAAAGCGCCTATTCGACTAAATAGACTCCATCTACAAGGTCAAATCATACTACTTCACGACACTGCCAGGCCACATGGTCAAGAGTTCGAATGGAAGATCCTTCCTTTGAGTTGACTCACTTTAGCGGTACAAGTACGACATCCGTATCATTTATTACTCCATAAAGATTATTGACAAACTCAAGAACAACTTGCAAAATTATAGGAAACCATTCAAGTAAAAAGAAAATTGGCTACCAAATGCGTTGAAGTCTAGATATTATTTTGCATGTCCGAAATATTGTCTATACGACATAGAAAAAAGTTATGTGCACAACCAGCTGAATCAATGTCAAAGCTGAGTAGCTATGGTATTTGATGAAACCAGTAGGGTTCCACCTACTACTATCTGCTACTAAAATCAGACAGACTACGAGTATATGAGGGGAGTTGTACCGAACAAAACTTATTTGCTTGAAGCTAGCATTGACCGAAAATTGCTCGGGTTACGCTAACATACATGCAACCGCAACAACTAATCTTGACAATGCTCAGACACATGTTGCAAGACGAGTAAAAAATATTTGGAAAATAGAAAATATTATAAAGGGTCCGCCATCTAATGTTTTTTTCTCAACTAGTGCTTATTTCGTGAATGGTAACACTTAGCTCATGTCTGATTTGACGGATAATAAGTTTTATCCTTCCGCTGAACGAATATGGTTGTGTACACGCTTGAACAATGCTGGAAAATATTGCGACATTACTTTGAAAATCATGGTAATGTTGCAGAATGAAGTAAAGAAAAAAAATCATCTTTTTAGATGAAGCTCATTTTGATCTTGGCGGGTATGTAAACAAGCAAAATTATCGCATTTGGGGCACAGAAAACCCGCACGCATACATTGAAAAGCCGATACACCCAAGACGAGTCACTGTTTGGTGCGGATGTTGGTCTAGAGGCATAATTGGGCCATTTTTCTTCGAAAATGAGCAAGGAGTGGCCGTTACAGTCAATGGCGATCGTTATCGGGCCATGTTGAACGAATTTTTGTTCACAAAAATTGAAGAGGAGGACATTGGCAACATTTGGTTTCAACAGAACGGCGCTACGTGCCACACAGTCGAAGCTATACTCGATGTTTTGCGCCCTGTTTTTGAAGATCGCATTATCAGCCGCAGTGCTGATGTCGTTTGGCCACCTCGGAGCTGCGATTTGACACCGTTGGACTATTATTTGTGGGGTGCCGTCAAAGATAAGTGTGACGCCAACAAGCCAGAGACAATTGACGCTTAAGTGGACAATATTCGTGAAGCCATTGGTGAAATACAGCTGCACACAATCGATAATGTGCTTTAAAATTGGACCGATCGTGTAGGCTACTGCATGGCCAGCCGAGGCAGCCATTTGAATGAAATTATTTTCCATTTTTTTAACCGGAAGGATTGTACTTTCAAATAAAAAAAGAAATTTGAGAAAATATTCAGTATTTATTTTTATAGCATTTTCAAAAAAAAAAAAATTATTTGGCGAACCCTTTATTACAAACAGCTTTACTAAACCAAATACATATGTAACGTTTTGATCGAATAATTTTTGCTATTTTGTGAGTAATGCTGTTATTCGATTAGTTTGGAACTCTACGAAATTTAAACTTAAACCATTAAGAGGAATCTTCAGAGATCGAAACAATTATCTGAAGGTGCAAGATCTAAGATATATGGTGAATTTTCCACTTATAAATAAAATAAAGATAATGATAAATAAAGATAATCTAAAGTCTACATAGGTGTACCCGGGGTCTGAAGAGCTTAACATCAAAGTTATCAGATTGAAAACCAGCAAACTATTTCGTTGCGTCAACTTCACTTACCTTTTATTTACTTTCTAACCTTTTATATCGGGTGGGCCATCTATCGGCTTAAATTTTAATCCAGTCCTCTCTTTTGTCTCTCTCTAGGTGTTAGTAGGTTTAGTTTCGTGGTGAGTGCTTTCAGTTTCAGTTTCGTTGTTTCTATAGCGATTTTGGCAAACTTTGTAGATTCGAAATGGCTTATGGTTTTTCCTATTTCTTGTATATTTATTGTCAGCGTAAGAATTAAGATTGATTATATGTATAAGGTGCTTGTAGTCGGTTATAGTTCTAGCAACTCCTAGTTTCAATGGTATAATTCCCTATGCTGGTGGAATATTTATGATTTTGACATCGGCTTGTGCCAGTATAAATCTAAAAGAAAGGTGAGCTTTAAGTCTTATGTTTCTTTTTTATTTTTGATTTATGATGTTTCTGGTTATCTAGTGTTAAAAGGGTGACTTTATTATTCCGTTTTTATCACCATTGAACGAAATGAATCGATTTACATTTGAGCAACCTTGGGACTTATTGGAAACTTATTTCTAAAACAAAGACAATTGGTAGGAAAAAATAATGCAAAAATCATCTTTTCGGATGAACCTCATTTTCTCCTTGGTGGGTATGTTAATAAGCAAAATTGCCGTATTTGGGGCACAGAAAACCCGATCGTGGTCTTACAGAAGCCAATGCAACCATTACGAGTAACTGTTTGGTGCGACAGTGGCTCGTATTTCTTTGAAAATGAGAACGGGGCAACCATTACGCTCAATGGAGGGAGACACCTATCGCACCATGATAATCGATTTTTTATAACCGCTCTTCATGGTATTGATGTGAACAATGTTTGGTTTTAACAGAATGGTGCAACTTGCTACAATCGATTTATTGCGTCAAACGTTTGATGGCCGTTTAATTAGTCGAAATGGTGATATCAGTTGGTCTTCAAGAAGCTCTGATTTGACACCGTTGGTCTATTTTCTGTGGGTCGCCGTTAAAGACAAGTGTTACGCCGACAAACTAGAAACAATTGAGTATTTGAAGTCCAACATCCGTAATGCCACTGTCGAGATACGACTCCATACACTTGAAAAAGTTCTCGAAAATTGGTCCGATAGAATGGGGTACTGTGAAGCTAGCTGCGGCAGCCATATGAATGAAATAATATTTCAATTCTAGCTGGAACAATTGTACTTTACAACAAACGGTTTTCGTTTTACGGTTTTCGTTTTCTTGCATTTTTAAAATTAATTTTTAAATCACCGATCCTATATAATAGAAAACTATAATAGGACGGGAATTTTCACTCATTTTTTTTTATTACTCAAAGTGGACTTTAACACTCTAGAGTGGCAATCAGTTCACAATTTTGGCGTTGTCTGAGGTTCTTAAGTACGGCAGGCTGGATTTGTAACTACTGACGATTTTGCATTATAGACTACAGGCGCATCTGAAAAGGATGGCGGTAACGAACGTGGATGTTTGTAGACTGTGTTCATAGGCATAAGAGATGGCGGAACTCCTATTATGTAAATATGGAGTTCTTGATAGGCTTAGCTGCCGATGTTTGAAAAGATAGAGTTTCATTGGCAGACACACCCACCATTATTGTTTCAGATCTACTGGTGTTCATTAGGAAGACAACAGATCTGCTAAACAAACCGGAAGGGACACAATAGATCGCAGCAAGAGTGCCTGGTCAAAATGATAATGACAATAATGAATAAGCGGAGATAGCATTTCCAAGCTTAGACAAGTTATAGTTTTGCCTGATGCAATTAATATTACCAGAGATGACATTTTATAAATACAGTGCTGGAAGAAATAATAGGGCGCTCAATTTTTTTCAATAACTAGAACAACCTGAAATGGTCTGGAGAAACGAAAATTAATTTATTTGAGAATGTGTTTAATGTGTTCCTATTATTTCTTCCACCACAGTAAATAAACAGTTATTTTAGCGTGGAATTCATGGGTTAGTGAAAAGATGTGCAAAACCACGACAGTTTACGACGACTAATGCTTTTAATAAGTTTATATTGCACCAATGTACCCAAAATTTGCCAAATTTTAATTTTTACCCCCAATATTTTATTTATATTTGCTAGGGACATAACAGAGACTAGCGTTAAGCTCTACCGAAGTAGGTACCACCCAATCTGTCCGACGCTATAGGATCGGTTCGCCCACTTTCTGTAAGATGATACCGTATTCAATACTTACGTGCCTGAGTTTACTCACTCCCTGAGTCTAAGTGCAGACTTTGCAATGACACAGGTAGTCAACATTGTCTTCAGACCGGCCTGAAGAGCGGAAATCATGACAACACTGTCTACAATTTTAGTTTCCAATCTAAACGCATGCGTATTAGTATTTCGTTTTGACGAAGTTTATTTGCAAGTCTGTCCTATATTATATGACTATGCCCAGTATATTCTAAAGTCTCCAGACCGGCCTGAAGAGCGGAAATCATGATAACACTGTCTACAAATTTTAGTTTCCAATCTAAACGCATGCGTATTAGTATTTCGTTTTGACGAAGTTTATTTGCAAGCCTGTCCTATATTATATGACTCTGCCCAGTATATTCTAAAGTCTGTAAAATAGAAGGCAAATGTCATCTGCATATTCGAGATATTTAAGCCTTATTTGAGATAAGACATGTTGTAAGAGTGGTGATGCGAAAAAGATCCTTGTCTAACATCAGCTTTAATAGGGAGCGATAATGTCGATAAGTCTCACCGCAGGGTGATGCCTTACAAATTGTTGAAGAACAAGGCTGCCAATAGCCCTCTCGAAATCCTTTTTTTAATAGTGATGAGCTTTATTCTAAGCCAACTTTTATAACGCATAAGGGTTATTTGATTTACGTATTTTTGATTTAATTACCAGAACTCCTGTATGAAGCTTTGCTGTAGTTTCTGTTGCTGTTTTATGAAAATATCAGACCCAGCCCTGCAGTAACAGACTCTTGGATAACATTTCACCAATATTATTGCTGCAATGCGTTTATTTTAATTTAAAAAAGTTAACATGCGCAACGTGTACTGGAGTCCCAAAGAAGATGATTTTTGTTATAGAAAAGCAGTGATCAGATTTTGATTCTATTGCTGTAAGTCGCTAAGCGCACAAATGGAGATTTTTAAAAGATAATTTTTCTCAAGTAACTGCAAAATGAAATTTTTTTAAACTTAAAATGCGTTATATTTCGAGCAAAATCTAAACAAATTTAAAAATATAATTGTATTTCATAAAAGGAGCTATGCTAACTGTTAAAAAAAAGACGTCGTTTGTAATTCCCCCTTTCGCATTGTTTTTTTACAATTTAAACAACTAAGTGTTATAAGAAAGATAGAAAAGCATGAATATTAAAAGGGACTCCCCTACGACAGTATGGGAGGTTGACGTATTGAACTGATAAGAAATAACAAAAAATAAAATACCTTTGGCTGTAAAAAAACACACAAAAAAATATAAAAACTGATACTAAACTGACATTAAATATCAATTCAATACAATCGCTTTTAAAAATCGCAGATTTAAACGAACATCTGTTTTTTTGTATTTTATTAAAAATGAAGTTCTACGCTTTAGCAATTGTAACGGTGGCACTATTGGGAGCTTTAATTGAAGCTTTGCCTCAAAGACCACATTTTCAAAAATTGCCTTACTATCCACCACCCACACGACCACCACGCCCCATTAGAGTACGACGTGCTGTATTGGGAGGACAGTTAACATCAAATCCTGCTGGTGGAGCTGATGCCAAAGTAGATTTAACGCATGCCATAGGTAATCCAGATCACAATCTAATAGGACAAGTTTTTGCAGCAGGCAATACTAACAAAGGTCCGGTAGCAACAGGCGGTACATTAGCTTATAATAAGTAAGTTTAAATTCTTTTATTTAAGAAATAACTAAACAAGGGATTAATTTGTTCTTAAACTTTTCTAGCAATGGTTTTGGTGCTGCCATAGGCAAAGAACATATACCCGGTGTACGTGATACAGTGACTAAAAGTCTTAATGCCGATTTATTTAATAATGGAATTCATAAAGTGAGTGCCAATGTCTTTAAATCCGATAATACGTTGGCCAATGGTCTACAATTTGAACGTAATGGTCATGGCTTGGGTTATTCCCATATTGATGGCCATGGTGCCAGCTTAACTCAAAGTAATATACCTAATTTTGGTCGCCAATTAGAATTGGCCGGCAAGGCTAATCTCTGGTCTTCACAAGATCGTAATACACGTTTGGATTTAACTGGCGGCGCTTCAAAATGGACTAGTGGTCCTCTTTCGGGACAAAGAGATTTTAATACCGGCTTAAGTTTAACGTCTATGTTTGGTTAAAAATTCTATAAAATAATTTATAAATAATGCTTAACGTTAAGTATAAATGTGTGATATAGAAATTAGGCAAACAAATTAATTAAATAAAATAAAATTAAAATCGCCATATGTGTATCAACCTGTTGGGCTTTAGCTTCAATTAAATCGATTTCCAAGCGCTTAGATCATTTTCCTTCTTCCTTAATATTTTACATCAAGCTTTAAATGATCATTTTTAACTTGAAATTTTTGTATTCTCTCGGAGCATTTCCCCTCATGAGCACGATTTACTCTAAGAGAAATAGGTATAGCGTACAACACTTATAATAGGTTTTAAAGATAACAAATCAAAAACTCTATTCGAAAGGATCAATGCAGATATAAAATTAATGTATTGAGTAACTTTTTCTTATTGTGGTTAAAAAACGGTATTTTTCAAACGAAATTTCATAAGTATTGCGTACAAGCTAACACAAGTATTTCAAATATTTTATAAGCGGGCTTATAACATATTATTTCATTGCACCAATATATCCAATGACATCATTCAATCGCCTTGGCGTAGATTTGACTAGATTTCGTAACGTTAGAGCGGTATATTTAGCATTTTTCAAGAATGCATGACCTCAAACCCAGCGCTCACTAGCATAATAGCGTTGTGACAGAATGGACCAAATATTTTTATGGGTCTTAAATCAGGACTACTAGCCGACTATTGCTTTACATTAATGTTTTTATCCAAAAAAAAATTTTTAAAAGCCTTCGAATTATGGACTACTGTGTTATCCTTTTGGAAAATAGAGGAATTTTGACGAAATTTTTCCCCATACTTACTAAAACATTGAAAACATGTTCAACGCATAAGTTTACATTCATTTTGTGAATAATATAGCGTATAGGCGTAGGTCGATGATTATCTAAATGCATTAAATATTTTCAATGTCTAAACTCATTCTTGACACCCTCTATGTACAGTGCCGGACAAAACATATGGACTGAAATTAAAGTACAGTATTTTGTGGATTATGTTTTGAAATTTTCAAATTTGTATATACGGTAAACAAACAAAAGTATTTCGAAAAAATTACATTTTTATTGCATTTCTAACTTTTTTAATACAAAAGTGCTCAAATTGTACAAAAAGTATGCGACAAAACATATTGAACTTTTTATAGTGCAAGCATAGTAAAGCCGTAAATGTCTCATTATTATTCTAAAAAGAGAATAATAATACAACAATAAAATGAAATTCTATGCCTTAAGATTAGTTTTTATCTTTCTTATCGTAATTTTCGTTCGGTTAAGTTTGCTGATTTTTTCGATATTCATTTTGTGAAATTATAAGTGCCTCACTTTTTTAGAAAATCTTACGCTAATTTAGTGAACATTTTTTTTGCAGATACAATAGCTTATAAATAAATTGAATACAACAAAAAAATGATAAACATTTTAATCAGACGATTTTTTGGGACTATAATTTAACTATTGTATATATACAACATAGCGCATGAACGGTGTATTTCCTTTGATATTTTATATTGCAATTTTTAAAACTTTTGTATTTCTCTTCACTCCTTAAATTACTTTTTTGTACATTTAGTCAACTATGAAACGACAAAAGTGTTTAACAGGGAATGAAATGGATGCTTTCTCTTAGTAGATCCAGCAGACTATCAATAAGAGAGATCTCAGGGTACTAACGGGTCTATTTATACCTGTGCTGAAACATCTGAACATGTACAGTGTGAGTGTCCAGTTTTATCGGCTCAGATAATTAAGTTCCTCGTTCCAAAAGAGGTATATTTTCTCTCACCAAATACGATCCAGGCTTTATTCACAGTTTCAATTTAATGTGGTGAACTTATGTGGCAACACAAAAAATTTGTCGGGGCGCGGTGAATTTTGGCCCTAAACAACATTAACATTAACAAGAGAAATGGAACAAATTTTTAATTTGACTCATATGATTCTATTAAGGCGAAACTTGAAATACCATTGATAAAATTTCTTGCTAACTAAGCGAGTATTTCTGATGTTTTTAAAGAGTGTTGAGGTACTCAAAGGCTTAGAGCTGGAGGAAATAGACACTGGGTCTCACTGAGTGATATATCCATCATTACGATTTCAGATCTGTTGAAGTTCATTAGGAAAGCAGTAGATCTGTTGAACAAACTATAGACTGGGGGTGGTACAATAGATCACATTGGCCGCAGTGTCCTGCAATAGTGCCTGGTCAGGAGAATAATAATAATAATGGAACAATCCTATGGAAGACGATGTAGATGTATAAATCGGTTGAAATACTTCGGAATACATAAAATATTAAAAAATATATATAAAAATCAATAATTTTCTTCTAATGAAAAAACTTGATCTTTTTACTCCGTTTATGCGCCATGTTGGATGTTTACAACTTTTTCTAAAAACTACGCCTCGAATGTAAGTTGAACTTTTGTTAGTTTTTCATGTTATTTGCCCACAATGTGGTTGGAAACAAAGTTAAAATAAAATATAGCTGCCCTAGCAAAGTTTGGTGCATGAGAGGATTAAGACAAAAGTGGGTGCCTGAGGAATAGAGAGCAAATTCTTACTATATTTTCCTCATTTTTAGTGACAGATCTAAAATGGCTGGAAACAAATACAATGTTCAGTTTAAAAAGTTAATAATTAATGATTTTAAAAACATATGCGAAAAGTATTCCCTACCAAAATCAACTGTCATCTTTATAATGTCAGGAAAAGTAGATAATGCTCACCGCAGTGTTCGACCACGGTGTACGACATCAAAAGAATAGTAAGAAAGCTTAAAAAATATCCTGATAAGTCAGCTACTGCAGTTGTTGAAACTCTGAACTTACAAATACGTAGTCGAACCGTACAGACTACAGTCCTGTGAAGCAGGTCTCAATAGTTAACGGGCTGCAAAGAAGCCTTTTATTTCTGAGAAGGAACATAAAGCTCGAACACAATTTGCTAATGAGCCATCGACTGGTCCATGCAGAAGTGGAACTCGGGTTTGTTATCAGATGAATCAAAATTTAACTTTAAAAACTCTGATGGTATGAAGAGAATAATACTAAGTATTTTCAAGTTACTGTAAAACACATAGGAGGCAACGTGATGGTCTTGGGTTGCGTTTCCTTACACAAAATCGATGGAAATATGGACAGACTCATGTACCGAGGGATCCTAAAAAGTGAAATGCTTCCTCATGCAGAGTGAAATATGCCACTTCTTTGGCAATCTCAACATGAAAATGATCCAAAAAATACCTCAAAGTATGTAAAAGATTTGTTTGATAGTGAAGGAATTCGTGTTATGAGGTCGCTAGCGCAATCCTCAGACCTCAATCCAATAGAGATCCTTTGGGAAATAATGAACAAAAGAATCAATAGAGAAGGTGTAGGAGGAGATAAAAAAAATTATTTGATGTTCTGAAGGCTGCTTGCCAAAAGGATGTGCTGTGGTCCTTAAAAACAAGGGATATTCCACAAAATATTGATTAAACGTTTAGTCCCATATGTTTTGTCGCGTGATTTTTTGACGGATTTTGTTTTCTTTTTTTATATGATTAAACTTTGAATAAAATGTAAAACTATTGTTTCATTTTTAATAATAAAGCATATATTTTGAAATAAAGTACAAATGTCATACTTATCATATTTAATTTGACATGTTTTTAAGGCTTAATAAAAATTTCTGTTTAGTCTAATATGTTTTGTCCGATACTGTATACGGTATGTAGTAGAGGAAAAAGAGTTATAATTGGAAGTTGGAAGAAAAATGATTTATAAGCTTTTTTTAAATCGCTCATTAAGGATTTTCTTGCCTTTGAAGTTTAGACTTGTTGCTTTTATTTTGTAGTTTTCTATTTAATGGTTCACTTTTTTATTTTTCCCTTATTTATGGCGGTGGTGCCAAAAGTATTTGATCCCTTTTATTGTTCTTATAACTTAGGGTTCTTATGTCAATCGTTACTGGCATACATTTTCGTTTTTTTCTAATAATTAAGTGCTGCTGCTATTGCTATTCGTCACAGCCTATTATTTAAAACTGATGATGATGATGATGATAATAATAACGTCGACAACAATGCCACTTTTATTCTCTACAATTAAACACGGAAGTACATGAGTTAGAAAAATGGTCATCGTTCTCTTTTAGAAAAAAAAAATAAAATAAAAGATTTTCAGATTTTATAGAATTTGTGGGTGGTTTAGTAGTATTGCTATTGTTAAACGCTGATAAGGGTGAATGGGAAATGTATCAAGTGTTGCATGTCAAATAAAAAGAATGGGTTTTAAGACTTGCAGCCTGTTTCCAGATGACGAGCATAAGAAAGTTTACGAGTATATATAAAACACAAACAAAGCACTCAATATTTGTTAGTGTTTGAAATGTAAATAGACTAGTCACTCAACTTGTTAGACGAACGTTTTCTTACGGTCGTCATCCGGAAACAGGCTGTTAAATTCGAAATATTCTACTACTTAACAAGTAAATAGATTGGATGTAAAGTTAGAAACATTTAATTTGATTTCTATCGGGTCCGCCATCTAACGTTTTTTTTTCAACTAGTGCTTATTTCGTGAATGGTAACACTTAGTCTGATTTAACAGATAATTAGTTTTATCATTCCGCTGAACGAATATGGTTGTGTATACGCTGGAACAACGCTGGGAAATATTGCGACATTACTTTGAAAATCATGGTAATGTTGCAGAATGTGTACAATGTGTTCAGATGAAGCTCATCTTGATCATGGCGAGTATGTAAACAAGCAAAATTGTCGCATTTGGGGCACAGAAAACCCGCACGCATAAATTGAAAAATCGATACACCCAAGACGAGTCACTGTTTGGTGCGGATTTTGGTCCAGAGGCATAATTGGGCAATTTTTCTTCGAAAATGAGCAAGGAGTGGCCGTTACAGTCAATGGCGATCGTTATCGGGCCATGTTGAACGCATGTTTATTCACAAAAATTGAAGAGAAGGATATTAGCAACATTTAGTTTCAACAGGACGGCGCTACGTGCCACACATGTGAAGCTACACTCGATGTTTTGCGCCTTGTTTTTGAAGATCGCATTATCAGCCGCAGAGCTGATGTCGTTTGGCCACCTCGGAGCTGCGATTTGACACCGTTGGACTATTATTTGTGGGGTGCCAATAAAGATAAGTGTTACGCCAACAAGCCAGAGACAATTAACGCTTTAAAGGACAATATTCGTGAAGCCATTGATGAAATACAGCTGCACACAATCGATAATGTGCTTAAAAATTGGACCGATCGTATAGGCTACTGCATGGCCAGCCGAGGGTGACCTAAGATCTAACAAATCCAATCAGGTGTGTATAGTAATGTTTTTGATTTATTTATTAGTCCTAAAATAATATACCGTTTTATCCAAAATTGATAAGCTTTCAATACCAATGAGCTGACGGAGAGTGTGCTAGTAAATATGTATACCCAAGATAGGAAGCCTACTCTATAAGGTCAACAAGTTAATGACAAAAAGATAAAAAGATTTTTAATTTTAATTTTATTTATTTATTTTTTAATTTCTACATCACAAATCTCGGTTTAAACATTATAATCTTTTTGCCCCGAAAGATAACCACTAGTCCACTTCGAAGCGCCACCAGTAAGATCCAAACATGTATTACGAGCTTGTGAAGTCCATGGATTAGCCTTGGCGGCCAATTCTAATTGGCGGCCAAAATTAGGTATAGTACTCACCATGACCATCAATATGGGAATAACCCAAATTTAACGTTCAAATATAAACCATAAGCCAAAGTATTATCGGATTTAAAGACATTGGCATCCACCTTACGGACGTCATTATAAATCAGCATTAAGACTTTTAGTCACTGTATCACGTATATCGGGTATATGTTATTTGCCTATGGCAGCACCGAAACCATTGCTAGAAAAGTTAAAAATTCATTTTAATATACATAACTCTCGTTCAATTATGTCTATTTAAAATATGATTATCTTACTTATTCTATGCTAATGTACCGCCTTTTGCTACTGGACCTTTGTTAGTATTGCCTGCAACAAAAACTTGTCCTATTAGTTTGTGATCTGGATTACCTAGGGCATGCGTTAAATCTACTTTGAGGCAGGATATGGTGTTAATTGTCCCCCCAATACAGCTCGACGTACTCTATGGATAATAAGCTAATTTTTGAAAGCGTACTCTTTGAGGTAAAGCTTCAATTAAAGCTCCCATTAGAGCTACAAATACAATTTAAAGCGGATTTTTGTGCAAAATATTTTAAAAAATATTCCTATTGTAACACAAATTAGATCTTGAAACCTAATATCGAAATAAAGCAGTAAGGCACCAGATTAAGTTTGGGGTAAATTTATTTCCACTTTATTTGCCAAATTTCCAAAACAAATATTTAGACTAAATATGACCCTTAATATTAAGGTATTTTTCTTTTCTTCTTCTCTATTCAATTCTTAACACAAGCTAATCGTACTTTGGAGCATCTTCAGCACCGTGGTATTGCCGAGAGCTAAGGACCGTTAATAGTTTATATTTTTTGCGTGCATATTAGGGTGCGCCTTATTTTTAAAAACGCGAAATTGCACTGTAATACGTTGTGGCTAATTTTAGACAGATTGTTTCAGGGTAAGGCGTGCAGCATCCACTTTTAGTTAGGTGAGTCGTGCTATCTGCGAGTTCACTTCGAAGTCCTACAACACATTGTGCAACCCTTTAGAGAACAGAAACCTAAGATCCTAACCTTAACCCGAAAATCCAGTTCATTATAGCCTCACATCAAATTCGACAGTTACACATCCCTGAGACAGTACAGATCATGAAAGTGACATACACCCAGATTATGATCCAAGAGTATACTCTCCGAGAAACCAGATTGATCCCCTTCCACACCTAAAAAGACATAGTTCACTGCTTGGACAGAGAAGGATATTTTATAATTGGTGATATTAGTCCACCTGTATTATATCATCAATCTGACCAGGAACTATTGCAGTACACTGTGACTCATGGGATCTATTGAGCTCTTTCCGTTCTATAGATTGTTTAACAGATCTGTTGCCTTCCTAATGAACTCCAGCAGATCTGAAACCATAATGTTAGATACGCCCCACAATGAGACCCTATGTCTCCTTTAACACTTCCATCTTAACCTATCACGAACTCCACATTCACACAATATGTGTTTTGCTGTCTCTGATGCCTATGAGCACAGTCTACAAACATCCACATCTGTGGTCGCCATCCTCTTTAGATGCGATCTCAGTCCACAATGGCCCATAAGAAATTCCGTTAGGAGTTTCATGTCCGGTGTGCTAGACTTTAGAACCTCAGAGCAGCGCTCGAATTGCCGACTAATTGCTGTCCTAGAGTGGCGAAATCTCCTTTGAGCATTCCAGTGTACCAAGCGTCTGGAAATTTCCCAATCCTTGATCAGATTGAGGAAGATAGTAAGTGATGCTGCACAGTAAGGTTCCGGACGGATATATGGTGTCATGGAAACTTTCCTAGCCAATGTATCCGCTGTTTCATTACCATCTATCCCACAGAGTTTATGTACCGAAAAACACTGGTTCTTATTTCTAAGCGAAAGCCTTTGAAACTGATTGTAGCATTATTTGATCAGTCTAGATGTCATACAATTCGAGCCAAGTGCCCTTAAGAAAGCTTGGCTGTCAGAGAATATATGACATTGGCCATGATCTCAGCCTGGATGACTGTTAAATCATACTCAGCGCCCACCTGCCTATTAAGTTCGTCAGCGTAACTAGAGGAACGCATATGTCCTCCTGCGTAAGAGGGCCCCCTAGTAGCGTACTCATCAGCAATATCATTTCCTCGGATGCCTTTTTTTTTTGGATGACCCCTACTCATGTCGTGCATTGTCCTGGTACTAGGTTGTGGGCAGGAGGAAGGAAAAACTCGGAACAGATATGAGTTCTACATGATGCCGTTCCAGTCGGGGAAGAGAACGAATACAGCTGAAAAGACATTTCGAAATTACTACGCTAGAAATGAAACTCTCAAAACTTTTACATCTAAACTTAGCTTTACATTGTTATCGAATATTTATGACAAGCTTTTAATTGTACTAGAGTGGTGGAGCTTTTGGAACTTAATGATTAAGCGAATGATGCCTTTTGGTGTTTAATTAGAAACTGTCCATGCTTTTCAGTGCTTCTCATATAAAAGTGAAAGTGCAAAATCTCGTTAGTCCTTCAAATTTATATAAAAAAGACTTTATTTAAAAAAGTTCGGTCCAAAGAAAATCATAGTTTTTAGATCGGTTCATTTTCGACCCTAGTTTCTGTACACATTTCTATCGAAAAAAATCAATAAATTCTTAGACTTCTTCTGTAACCTTACTAAAGAGCATATACCTTACTAATGCTTCAGGTCTAGTCATTGTAGGTTCTATGTTACGAAAACGTGGTAGAAATTACATATAGAATACAAGGTCGTCTAATTGAATCTGCGGAACATAATACAACAACCAAAACACTCCGAGTTAATGCAGCGTCTCAAGAATTATTTGCAATAAAAGGTAACCAAATATAAAACGTCGGCCAGTTTTGCTATCTCGGGAGCATATTTTCCAAGAATGGAATAGATTGAGTAATGATATTAACAACCGCATTCAGAGAGCACGGCACACTTTAGGGCGTTTTGCAATATGTAGCACAAATATCAAGTCCACTGTTCTATACGGTTGCAAGATGTAGAGCGCTGTCCCTCGAGACATGTAATATTCCAGGCGTTTGTGAATCAATGTCTGCACGCTGAATGCGATATCGTCTTATTCATATGTTACCCTAACAAATATAATATGATTACGAATAGTTTGGAAAAGGTTAGACTGCCGGTGAGAGATCCGCATATCGATGGTTTTTGCGGTCTCCTTCTTTTTTCTTACAGGTCTCATGAAGTTGGTTTAATGCATTGGAATGTACAAATGAACTGGAGTAAATTAATTGGCCTCACATGTATAGTTTTAATACTGTGTAGCTTTTGATACCGTAACCAGGGTGTAGATGTGGGATTCATAGCAACTGTCACGGAGTATTGTAGTTTTGTTGCGTTTGGTTCTCCCTTATGAAGATTATTTTCGTAGTTGTAGGGATGTAGAAAAGAATCTTTAATTTTTTGTTACTTTTGGTTCCGTAAACAGGGCGTAATTGTGGCAACTGTCACAAAGTACTATATTTTCGTTGTATTCAGTTCTGCCTTATAAAGATTCTTGTCAATATTTTGCACTGAAGAAGACATTGCCTCAAATTCATTGTTTTTGCAGTCCGCCTTTTTTGATTTCTGTCATATGTACCGCCTTTCAATCTTTCCTGATATATCATTCTCCTTTTTCATATCGTCAAATTCTACTGGAGGAGCCGATGCCAAAGTAGATTTAACACATGCCATAGGTAATCCAGATCACAATCTAATAGGAAATGTTTTTGCAGCAGGCAATATTAACAAAGGTCCAGTAGCAACAGGCGGTACATTGGCTTATAATAAGTAAGTTAATCATATTTTAAATAGACATAATTGAACGAGAGAGAGAGAGAGAGAGATTAGATTGAATTTTTAACTTTTCTAGCAATGGTTTTGCTGCTGCCATAGGCGAAGAACATATACCCGATGTACGTGATACAGTGATTAAAAGTCTTAATGCCGATTTATTTAATAATGGCGTCCATAAGGTAAACGCCAATGTCTTTAAATCCGATAATACTTTGGCTTATGGTTTTAAATTTGAACGTTAAATTTGGGTTATTCCCATATTGATGGTCATGGTGCTAGTTTGACTCAGAGTACCATACCTAATTTTGGCCCACAATTAGAATTGGCCGGCAAGGCTAATCTATGGATATCACAATATCGTAATACATGTTTGGATCTTACTGGTGGCGCTTCGAAGTGGACTGCTGGTCCCTTTGCGGAACAAAAAGGATTATAACACCGGTATAAGTTTAACGTCTGTGTTTGGTTAAAAATTTTAGAAATATTTTGAAAATAAAATAAATTATTTGTGATAAGAGATTTAGAAATTAAAATGTACACACTTACTTAATGTGTCTCTATTGTGTTGGGGAATAAATTCGCACTTTTAAAGGATGATGGTCACTAAACAAGTTGTGAAATAGCTGAAAAAATGAGCTAAACTTATAAAATGGTTCTCAATCATCTTCAGTCTAAAATTGGGTGCCTGGTTTTTGTACTCAATAGGCATGGGAGATGAAAAATGGTGCCTATACATAAATATAAAGCAAAGAAAAAAGTGGTTAGCTACGGAAGTCTTCCCACACAAAGAAGGCCATGACCTGTGTTTAATGGGACTGGGAGCGCATGGTGCATTGTGAAATGTTCGAAAGGAATGAAACGTTTAACAAGGAGCTCTACATAACCCAGCTGCACCATATTCTTTCACCATAACGCCAGGCTCCATGTTACACAGCTCGTTGAAGCCGCATTTCAAGAGTTCGAATAGTCTATCAGCGTTTGCCTTAAACCTACCATGTTTTCCGCTACCCGTCGAACAATAAAGGGTATTTACCTTAAATAATATAGAGAAAATTAAAGACATTTTCAAAAACTTCTTCGATATCAATCGGACAATTTCACGATTAATTAGTTTCCCAACCCAATATGGCCTGCGGAATAAATAATCTAAAAACACTTCAGTCTTGACATTGCTGTCAGTTAGAAATATCGATGATTTGATGAATCTCCCTGTTCAGCGTTTTTCGTGTCGTGATCTAACGTCATCTTTCCAGCTGGTGAGACAATTCGTTTTCACATCACTGAAATGCTCTAAGTTTCGGAATGTTGCTCATATAATTCACAGTCCGTTCGTTGTCTATACTTTTCATTAACGCAAATGGACCCACAGATTCTTCGACGTATCTTTTGCAAGTAATAACCATGTTTAGGGCTATTTAGAAGTACAGTATAATTTTCGTCCTTCAAGAGTTGGTTATGTTTTTAAGCTTTTGACCGATCCTAAGCTAGAATATATTTGCCAGCAGTATTGTTCTTTTCATCTCTATTCTGAGAAAATTTTCTGGTTTAATGTGGATCCAAGGTAGACAAATTCATCTTCTACCTCAACATAGCGACTTCCAAGTGAGACTATATGTCGTCCGTCTAACAATTGCCATTATTATCTTTGTTTTGCCGTCATTTACGGTCAAATACATTTAAGTCGACTTTATCTCAATTTCTAGAATAGCTTTGATAACATCTCTATGACATCCGCATTTGAAAGAGGGTGTGTTGTTTGCGTTGAAGCTCCAAAATTGTCAACATCATGATGTTAAAGAGTTTAGTGAAGACTTATTGTCACTCATATATAAATAGGAATGGCTTAAAGTAACATTCGGAGTGTCAAATCTATGTAGAGATGGTATGTATCGATTGATCTAGTATTTGGCTCAGTGCAAAGATTCGATCAACTGCTGATTTGTTCGGATTGAAGCCAAACTGATATAGTTGAATCTGTTTAGCGAGTTTAGGCTTTAACCTATAGAGTGTCTTGTATGCAATGGATAGAAGACTTTTTCTGCAATAGTTGACGCAAATGTGTAAACCGAGGTTCTTTTTCTTGGCCATCCCAGATTGTGCATATTAGTTGGTTCACCTATCTACTCATCTCCCTCAGTCTTATATACATTTTTCCTTCAGTTTATTTCAGTTTCAGTAACAAAGTTGATTTTGAAGCTGTCTAGACGATTAATTTACTGTAGTTCGCCTCCTTATGATTGTGTGTAGTGGTGATGATCCTTGCTAAGTTGGGGTGGTGGTGATCCTTACTTAGCATTGTAATTTTTTCCCAGTAGTTGGCGTTTTCTTTTGATCATTCTTCTGATATTTGTCATCATCGCCATAGGTAAGCTGGAAAGTCCGGAAGACTTCTTTAAATGGATATGTCTAGAGGGAAATTGAAGTCTTTGAGGGATTTGATTTTCTTAAGCCAGGAATATAATTTTTGGACATTTTCTAGGTAGGACGAAGTGAACATTTAACACCATCATCCATGATTAGTTCGGAAATGCTTTCATCAGTTGTTGTTGTAACAGCCCCGTTGCATTTAGGTGTTTTTTTCTGTGGGAGATATAAGAATATGGGTTGCTTAACTATGGATTGTGTCACCTGGTGTAGTCTGCAGTTGAAAAAATTGCTCAACTTGGATAGGTCTCAGCAACAGGTCTATGGAGCGCAAGTCCGTAGGCCTGTTGGGCCACTGAGACAAATGTGCAGTGTCGTTAGAACTCTAGAGACAATCTAGGCACCGATTTTTGTGTCCTTGTGGTATGGTAGGTAAGACACCCGCCTACCAATTAAGAGGTCATCGGTTCAATCCCAAGCCAAACTATCAGAAAAATAATTTCTTTACCTCGGTATCACCTTATAACATCAGCTAATAACTGGTTATGACAGTACTACTACTTCTGAAAACTTCACTAATGTATTTGCTGTTCGGAGCCGGCGTTAAACTGTAGGTCCCTGTCAATAAGTTTAAAAATAGAATCGGGTGCAGCTCATTGACTGAGGGAAGTCCCCGTATTTCTTCATGGAGTGTTATGGGCATTATTATTTAATATTAGGCATCGATTTAAAGTGCCAGGAACTATCCGTTCACGGTAGTAGTTAAGAATATTGCGTCATTTGGCACTCAATTGTGCCTGTGTGGAAGAGATGGTACCTCGGTTCTTTGCAGTGGCGTCTGAGGTCCTGTCAGATGTGTCGAAGTGGTCGGTTTGAGCTACCACCTCATGATTGGGGTGACCAGCTAGGTGATATGTCGCCACTAACTGCTTTGTCAGCAGTTCGTTGTAGTCTTATCGCTAGCACCCTGTTCCCTTATAGAGGTGGTCAATGTTCATCATTGTAGTCTGTAAGAATTGCTTTTTTGTGTCACTGAGAAACGAGTTCCATATCGCGACTGCATAATTAAGGAGGAAACGACCAATCGCCTTGTATGTCCCCACTATGGTCTCATTAGTCAAGTGAAGGAGGCTGTTAATACGTCGGCCTGCAACTGAGATATCGAGTTCCATCCTTACTTTCTTAGTCCATGAGGTGGCAAAGTATTGGGTTATACTGGCACTTGTGTCATCGATGTTAACACCGGACAAGTAAATAGTACAGTCATCCGCGTATGAAACCATCTTTATATCTCGTGGAGGGTCATAGAGTTTAGCAAGATAAATGTTGAAGTGTATATTTGATAGAACACCTCCTTGTGGTACACCCATTTTTATCTTGAGGCACTTCGACTCTCTAAAGTCATGTTGATAAGTGGCAAGCGAAAAATGCTCTTTCAGTGTTGGCAATCGAATGTCTATTCTATATGAGAGTCTATAGATGAGATAGACTTAATCCATTAAAAAAACTCTTTCTTATCGGTTTTTGTGTTTTGTTTTATTTTTGTTTCTTTGTTAGATTTTGTTTTTTTGTTTTTATTACATGCCAATTATTTCTTGAAATAATTTTGGAATATTTTGTTAATAAAAAAAGAGCACACGCCGCAGCTGCATGTATCGATCAAGAGGTTCTTAATGTTATTATCGTAAACAAAAAAAAAAAAAACATAATGAAGTGTTTCTTTAACTAACAAATTGAAAAAACTATTGCCAAATTTGTAATGAAAAAAGGTTATTTAAACAGTTTAATATGTTATTATATGGTGAATCGATTAGTGTTTAAACTATAGATTATTGTTTTTAAAAAAGTTTAAATTTTTGTTTATTGTTGTTGGTATTTATGTAAATGATTCATTTGACTTAAACGATTTTTATCTATGACAATTTCTTGGCCTTTTGATATAAAGTATCGACCACTTTGCCCATACTGTGTATAGTTTCTAAAACCCGTTCGTATGTTTTGTCAACGGGTGTTTCCTCGAAAACGATTAGTACACCTTCACCCTGATCCAATATACCGCTGAATTTTTTATCCAAAATCATTTGAGACAACTTCTTTTCCACCTGAGGCATGGGTAACTTAATGCATTCGGCTACGTGTGATACCTATATAAAAATGATTTTTTCAAACCAATTTTTTCCTTAACAGCAGTTAATACAACTTACTTGTACACGCGAATAGGGTTCAATAATGCGGCAAAGATTTTGTTCCAGCATTGTATCGTATAATGTACCCAAATGTGCCTGTACTATAACATCTTCAGCCAATTCCTTATGGTATTCCTTTAAAGTCGTCTGAAAATCAGCCAAAGATCTTTTGTGTGAGGCCTCAGCTACTGATTTCATGGCATCAACATCGCGTCCAGAGTAAGTAATAGCCTAATTAATATTATTAAAAATAGATTATTAGGTATATTTGTATTCCTTTATTTTCTTGTCTTTCTTACCAATTTTCCACTGACAATTTGATTGACATCATCAGAATGACCCAACATTATTTTACACAATAACATGTATTTAAGAGCAGTCAAGGCTTTTGCATTATCCACACTATCGAATCCTTCGAAAGCTTCATAGAAATATGAAAAGGCAGTTTTAAAATCACGTTCATCGGCTGCATGTAATATACCCGATTGCAAGTCCAAAGATGCCTGCACTTTTGGTGGACAATATATAGCGTTTGCTGTTGTACGTGCAGATGTTAAAGCAGCTCTGGCTTTAGGCAAATTGCTTAGGGCATGATATGTTTTACTTTCTAATAGTTGCACTTCCACCAAAAGATTTTTATCGTCTAATTTCTTTAATTCCTTCAATAGCTGTGAACCCAATTGTAAGGCATCCGTATACATGCCCGTATCGAAGTAGAGCGCAATCAATCGTGCCTCTAAGCTTTGACGCAAGAATGTGCGTTTTTCCTGTTTAGCCCATTCGATACAATCTTTACATAATTGAACCTAAAGTGATAAATAGCGACTTTAGTTTTAAAAAAGATAAAAATAAAGCATCATTTTAACTGAAACCAATCCTGTAAGGATGTTCGTGAATCATTCAAGAGCAACCTTTATAAAAACTTGAAATGAAAGAGGAAAAGCGATTGCGAAGGACTTGGCTGAAGAGTGTGAAAACACATTGTAGAGATTTAATGACCTACGACATCCCGGTAAGAATTAAATCATGTTTCTTACGCCAAGATTGAAACTCGAAGCTTTAAAAAAAGTTTGTATTGGCCTAATCGGTTCAGTTAAGTTAAGGGTCGATTATGGATGGAAACCCAAATGGCAATTGGAATTCATAAATTTTTAGTTGACAGTTGCCATACGTAATGCAATTTTCGGCAACTGGCAACGCAACTTAAGTTCTTTCGCCATCCACAATCGACCTATAAAACACAAAACTTTAGCGAAGTTTCTCTGTCCTCACATGGATAACAGCAAAACTGAATAACACTTGAGTTTCTCTAGAGCGCAAATAGAGTTTATGGCAGTTTTGGGATCTATGCTGAAAGAATGAACATCGTCTATAATGACTATTGTTATAGTTGGCAATATGAAAAGAAAGGGAAACTTGTTTTCCAACTCTGTTTTTAGGGGCACTTTTTCGCAATCCATCACAGATTTGTATGCTTATTAGGTAAATAATAGTTTTTATTTACAAGTTTTTGGTTAAAAGCCAACAAGTTTCTTATTCCAGGGTCATCTTTCATTCATCATCATGGTCACAACGTGACATCGACAGTTTTTATTTTTCAATTTTATATCTGCTTCTTATTTACCTCTATGCCGGTACCAGCATCCATATCAAGAAACATATCCACCAAAGAACGCACCAATTTAGCAGCCTTTGCTTTACTAATTAGACTCAAAAACGGACGGGTTACTTTTATCAAATCGGCCAATTCTTTAGCTTTGCCCTCCTGTTTATAGAGTTCACCCAGCTGAAGGATGCCCTGCTCTTTAATGCGTATAAGTTCCTCATCATTATCGGCAACTTCCTGCTCGCGTACAATTTTATTCAGTAAAGAGATACCTTCCTCGCGATTAACATTTGACAAGGCTTGTGCCCGTTCAAACAATATAGCTCCGGCCATTATTTTCTATGCTAACAAGAATGGAACAAATAAAAAAACAAGTCAGACACAAGGAATATAAAAGAACAAGTAAATATACGTTTTCGCTTAAATGTTAACTCACTTTACTTATAAGAAAATTTCAGAAGAAAAAATCTTTTTATTCCAGAAAGATCTTATATCAAAAACTGCTTTTTTGAATGGAAATAATTTTTATAATGCGAATTTTCGCGATGATTTGTAGAATTTCTTGACTTTTTTACTTTTTCTTTTGTGTGTTTAAGAAATGTCAATCGTTATTGTTGTTTTTGCTATTATTGTTGCTGTTATCTGGCTTATGCCAGTCATGTTAAACAGGGCTACCAACTTCTAAATAGAATACAATCACAATTGAAAAAATTATAAATAACTCACAATAGTTTATAAGGAAATGTCATTTAATTGCTCTGTTTCTTTTCAGTCCCCATACGTAAACATTTGCCATACACTTACTAGAATTTTGTTTTATTTTTGTTTTAAAGTTGGAATGGATTTTTACATAAAAAATTTATAAAATTTTGTGGATCTTCTTAAAAATATATAAATAAATGCTCTTAAAAATATGGTAGAAGAGACCACTACTAGTAATAGGCCAAGATCTAAACCGGATAGACCAAAACCCGTATATCTATGGACAGTGGGTGATGTACTGAAATGGTATCGCAGACATTGTAGCGAATATTTGGAATACTTGGAGCTGTTCTCCAAGGTAAAGCAAAACAAAAAAGAAATTATTTTATAGTAAAAGTGAGCTCACGTTTTCAATTGATTTAGAACTTGTTGAGCTAAGAGTATAACCAACAGGGCTTTATATTATATGATCCTCTAATATAGAAATTAATAATATTTATATTCCTCTATTTAGCATGAAATTACTGGGCGTGCTTTGCTACGTATTAATGACTCCTCCCTGCAGCGTATGGGTGTTACCAATAATCGTGATAGGGAAGCAATTTGGCGTGAAATTGTTAAGCAACGTCTGAAGACTGATATTATGGAAATACGTGACATGGAGCGTATTGTTAATCAACATACAAATGCCAAAATTTCACATGGGAAAGCTCAAAAGTAATTTATTATCATTCGCCCCTCTCTGGCACCTCACAAATAAGGAGCAACGAATTATAATTTCTTCTATTTTTATTTTCCTTAAAATATATAACATTTTTTGATATTGTAGTAATATTAAGATGAACACCAAGTGATTGTGGTTGTACAAACGAAAAAAAAACAACAGCAAAATTTATCTAAGTAAAAAATAATTATTTTTTTTAGCAAGTAGTTTATGCAAAACAAATTTAATAATTGTAATTATACAAGAAAACATATAATACATACATATATACACACATAATATTAATAATTAAGTAAAATATATAAATTAAAGAACTTAACAAAACTAAATTAAAAATTAATTAAAAGTCTAATAACCATCTAAGATATTTTCAAATGTAGCAATAAATTATTTTAATATATTAAATAAATATATAAAAAAAGAACGTGGACTACTTTAATACCTTTATAACCATATATTTGGCCTTTGAAATTCGAAGATGTATTTCTTTTTTAATATATAATACATTTTATTTCAACTGAAATATATAAAACCACGTGGTTTTACATTTTAGCTAACGATATGTTAGTGTCCAAAGTAGTTTGGACAATTAATTATCTACTCTTGGAATTATTATACACCTGTCATTTTCATTATTCGCTATTTGGCGCTCTTTATTATAGCAACATTGGTTTCCAGCATTGGAAAAGAAGCGTAATTTTTATGCTTATTTTGAACTATGAAGCTTCTTTCCATTTGAACTTCAACGGAAAAGATGAGTAGCGTTTGGCATGCCGAAAGGCTCAGACCTACTCCACCTCGCCTCGGGACATTGATTTAGATACTAATATATATTTTAATTTTAATAATTATAATTATTATTATACTTACCTTAGTGATTGAAATTATACTTACCTCTAATTAATGATACTCACCCTTTATGAATTATACTTACCTTAACCTAAATACATTCTATATTCTGTATTCTTCCTCAAATAACTTGAATTTAAATCCATTTCATTAACCCCTTGAGCCAGAATAAATTTTATAACGTTGTTTGAAAATTACTCACCTTTTCATTTACACATTGGCTGCAATATACAAGGTAATTTACTCAAATCTACTCACATTCATTAGTTTTCCTTAGCTCCTTTTCTCCCAAGCGATACTCGACGTTATATTTGCTCCTCTGCAAGCATAACGACAATTTTCTTCCCACAAGGCCAAACTTGTAGAAGGAAATTGATATATAATAACTACTAGTTATTACAGTTAGTTTATAAGCTAATAATTGATATTTTATCCGCAATTCCTAGGCATTAAAACAATAATCATTAAAAGTACCGTAAGACATATAAAGACCGTTATCTTTAAATATATACTTGGTAACCCTTGTAATTAGACTATCAATTATTTATTACCATACTTTGGTAAAAAGTGCTGTTAACATAATAAGACATAAAATTTTGGCGTTTTTTACTCAGCTTTTTTAATTAAGGCTAAAACCAACCAGGAGACTCCATAAGAGATTGAGTACACTGTGTTAATTTAAAACAGAATCGAATCAAAGACATTTATAACGAACTCTGGTACATAGCCCTTTTCATAGCGAACATATTTTGTTGCATCCTTTAATGAATTTTCATTGAAATTACAACATTTAATGTAGCTACTACATGATCGACATGAAATTGCCACAACAAACTTTTCGACCTCGGATAATCGGATATACGCTACGGGACGACTAGTGCCCAGTAAGGCAAGGATAGTCAACTTAGGGAAAAAGGGCTTTATGTGAATTCTACGTGTGTAAGAGGCCTTTTGAGAAGAAATTGAGTCTTAGGCTCCATATTCTGCACAAGATGCTCACCGCGATCATAAGCCTAATTCTTACCTATCTTATCATCTGGTGGAAGGCGCTGAACACCGAGTTGCACTTTGGCATTCTGAATAAGGTACAGAGACTGGCATGGGTTGCTATTACTGGCTGATTGAGTTCCACTTCTCAGGCCAGTCTGAAAACGATGCAGGATAAAACACCCCTTGATAACTTTATCAAGCGTGTGTCTGCAATCTCCGCTCTAAGACTTGGAGAATCAGGCGGACTGCAACACGTTCGCATTGGTCACGGCTACATTCTACGAGAAGTGGGCAGGCCGATCATGGAGTGTCTAACGGATTTTGCGGTGCTTATTCTAAACTTCGATAGAACCTATGGCACTAGGATATCTATTAGGGAGTATTGAGCTGCGGGATCTGTTCTTCGGGACACGTGATCTCAGTCTATACCGATGGCTCGAAATCAGCGGCGGGCACATGATCGGGTTTTAATGATTTGAAATTGTAATTATATATACTAAAGCTTTAATAGAAAAGTATTTGAAATACTACTAAATAAATAAATATAATATTCGTATGCACTCGGCTTATCGGTTTCTATCAGATTGCTAGGTGAATACGACATGCGGATATTGATATCTACATGGACAGCCAGTCTAGCGTCGATAGATGCTCTCGGTTCCAATATAGTTAATTCTGAAAGTCTAATCAGCTGCATTCACTCACTGTCCCAACTTGGGAGACACCGTGTCGTACTGATATGAGTCCCTATTAATGATTCTTGCACAGGTGGATGTACATGTCCTTTTGGTGGCGCTGTCAAAATTGATAGATGTGTGGACGTTGACCAGTGTTTAGCGTAGGTGATCTAATATTACCACTTCCAAGATATTCTAGCCTTCTGTCAGTTGAAAGGACCAGGATTCTTATGACTCTTAGACTACTTGCTGGTATAATTATTGGGCTAGGATAGGATACATGTCTGAGCTTATAGACTACCCATGTTATGGCTGCTGTAGGAGCTGTCAGGATGTGGAGGAAGAGGAATCTGTACAACACCTTCTCTGTCAGTATCCTGCTCTACGGCAGTTTAGTGCTCGTCTCTTCCATGATCTGGATTGTCTTAGAGATACATTACTGGCGAATCTGGATAATTTTTAGGTTATCGGTTGCCTGTCGCAAGGATCAACAAGATTTGTACATACAGGCTTACTGAGAGCTTAACCCAATCTCTCTCGTCTCCGAATGTACTCGCTAGTCACGGTCGAGCCATGTAACCTAACAATTTATACATATCGTCTCTTTTTGTCTACTTTTTTCAGTTATAAACATATTTGCCTCTTTCTCTGCTGCCTTGCTAATTTTAGCTTCCTAAGTTTGATCTTCTGATCACAAGCTCTACCCAATTTTATTTTAATGATCGATTATTGAACCATTTTAATACCTGTAGCGATTGTAGGTCGATGGTTGAAGTGTTTAAGGATTCAGAACAAGCGTAGAAAGTACTATTGATGAAAGTATGTGGATTTTTATTTCGTACAGATATTTTAAAATTTGCGCATTTTGCTCAATGCTCTAAACACTTGACTCGACTTTCTTTTACACTTTGCAAGTTACCTATAGAGAATATGATACCTAAGTATGTGTAAGATTGAAAGTGTTCAAGCTCAGTGTTGTCTATCTTACAAATGTTTGCAATATCGTGGTATTCATTATAAAACGCGTTATTTCGCCCTTAAATTTGATACCAAATTTCATTATGTACACTTTTCAGAAGCAAACAATATTAAATTTCAGTTTTATATCAGGAAGTAGATATTTCATTCTTTTATTCTAGCAGTTTTTAGTTCCTGTAGTTGTCAACGTTAACCAAATAATAATTTGAAGCTTTTTTTTTATTAGAAAGAAAAAACAAATATAAAAGAAAAATATTTTTGAAAATATAGTTTCTATATTAAAATTACTGTAAACAAAAGGCAATAAGAAATAGTTTTAGAGGATTTGAAAACCACCTCTTTTATAAATTTCTTTAGGCCTGGCAATCTTAAATTATTTCTTATTTAATACAATACACAACTGCAGTTATCTCCCTCTCTCTTATTTTGCCGTTAACTATATGCATTAAATAACCACTACAGTGTATGCGTTCGCATGAGCAGTGAGGTGTGTGTCGTTTGTTACGCTGTTTTTCTACTCATCAGTTTACTCTTGGACTTCGTAGTGTTTTGTTGTTGAAGGAGTTTTTCGAGCGGAAAAAGGCGCACACGGGAAGGAAAAATTTTCTTTTCCTCAAAAGAAGCAAGAAAAAAAGGCATCTGACAACCATTGTGCTTGTTAATTAAAAATTTTTCAAAAAAAAAATTAAACTTGATTAATTGAGAATTTTAAACAAAACGTGTAATTCTATGAGAAAATTTAATTTCTCATTGGTACCGAAAATACCAATTTTTTTCGCAACATTTTTTAATCGCTTCGTTCTCTTGAAGAAAAGTTAGTGTGTGTGAAGTGAACAACATTAATTTTTGTGTGATTTTATTCTTTTCGTAAGAAGGTGTTTGTATTTACTAAAGAGGAAATGTAGCAGAAATATATGCTTAAAGGGTAAGTAGAAATATGTTTGTCTCTTTCTGTTATGAAAGTTTCTTGTATTTATTCTTTTGATATTTAATCAGTTGTTTTTAATGTGTGTGTGTGTGTATGGAGTAGGTTTTGTTTTTATTTTTCCGTCTATTCACAATAGTAAGGATTGCCATGTGACCGAAAACTATAAATTTGATGATAGTGCGTCTGATAAGGCAAGAAAAGAAACTGAGAATGTGATAAGGTGTGGAAATTGCTCAAAAGGGAAACTACTGTCACCTGATGATAATTAATACTCAGTCTATAAATCATCTCTCTCTCTCCATATCCAGCAAAAATCATTGGCATCAACTTTTCCTCATTCTATTCTAATCTTTCAACAGTTTATTTCATGGTTAAAAAAAAAAAACAAAAAATTTCGTTCTGTGCGACAACTTCAAGTACCCAACTTTATTTTTTGGCGATCAAAAATCTTTTATTTTACGATTAAAAATGGCTTTTCAAACCGTTGTTCAAACTGTGTTCTCTCAATTGCTTTGAGTGCAGTTTAATAACACTCATTTATTTTTCTCATTAAAATTGCATCATTGTTCGACACCACAAAGTCTTTAAAAATTTTATAACGGCGTTAAGCTTAAGAATGATTTGATAACTACGTGAAAAAATTGTTAAAACAAGTCTATATTTTGTCAGCCGTAAATGAGATCATATAGTTTTTATAGTAACAAGTGCTTTAATTTGCTTTTAAGAGTATCTACATCTACACTACATACATGTTGTATATATTCAATTTATTTACTAAAAAATTATTCTCTATATATACTATTTGTCTTGTTTGTATTTGTTCTTGTTTTATTTACACATCAACATCAGCTGTTTATATAGAGTGCCACTATGAGCGTAAAGAAATTTGTTGTTTTATGCTCATAACGACAACGTCACGAAACGGGGTTTGGTTGCCTTTGGAGAGTGTTGGTGTTTTTTGTTTTTGTGATCAGCTGACTCGTCACGTTTACTTTTAATTTTTGTTTTATTCTGCAAACGTCATCATTGTTGTTTGTGAGAATGTGCAGCTATATTTGGTTATATTTTAACAAAACGGATTTTTTATGTATTTGCAAAAAATAAAAGCAAATAATTGTTATTTTATACGTAGCTTGTGTTGCCACATTCGTGTTTTAGCACACAGTCAGAGGATTAATATAAATGCGCCATATATGTATGTATGTAAAAGATTTTAACGCAAAGCAATTTGTATAAAAATAGAAAAAAATACCTTACAAAGAGAGACCATTTGGATTACAAAGAATTTTATGTAAAACAAGATCTAATTTCTGGTTATTTTAGGTGGAAAACGATGCAGAAAGAGCTACGTATTTGGGTAAAGTTTATAAGAAATATACATTCACTGGGACAAACATTACTAGAAATCTAACTTTAGTAATATGGTACGGTAACGGTTAGCAAAAAATTTATAATGACGAAGATTTAGTTTAGTTAGGGCATGGATCGAAAGCTATATTAGTTTTAAAATCGCAGAGAGGAATGTGCCTACTTTTTTCAATTGAATAAATAAAACAAAATGTCTACGAAGGATACTTTATTAACACAAAATTAAATTTTTGTTTTTACCAAATAAAAAAACTGTGTTAATACTACTTCGTTCGATGGCTAAGTAAGAAAAAATTCTTATGCCTTATTATACTCTAAAAAGGCTGCACCATGGCAGTGTGAAAAATCTGGCATCCTTAACTTACTTATTATTAAAATTATCATATATACCGTTATTCACCTTTCATCTCAATTTCTGTTTTTAATTACATGTAATTAATTTCATTATTATTATTATTCTTTTCTAAATTAAAGCGTTTGTAAGAATGATTTTTAATTCAAATTTTCAAACAGAACTTGGGTTGCAATTTTTTCTGATGTTTTCTAATTAATTTTCAACTGGCTTCGGTTCTTATTCGTTTTTATTGTTGTTTCTTCTGTTATTGTGCTTGTGTTTCACCTAATTTTTATTCATAATTAAAAAAAAATATTTTTTTTATTGTTGTTGCTGTCGTAGTGGTTGTTTTAGTTCTATTTAACGCTTTTGATTTGAGTTTTTCTGTGTTCTGACTCTGCTCCATTTGAAATAGCACAGCTACCTCACTGTTTAACGTTTCGTGCTGAGAGATTACAGAGTTTAAAAATAAATTTGCATAATTTCCATAAAGCATGTTTAACAAGTTTTGTTGTTTTTTGTCGTTCTTTGCGTTTTATTTTAATTGCTTTTATTGTTTTTTTCTAATAGTGCTGAAAATATTTGTGCTTTTATTTGTTTAGGAATTTAATTTTAATTTTTAAAGCTAAAAATAAAAATATGGAAATTAATTAATAACAACAACATTATAGTTCAAGGAAAAGATGAATCGTTTATTTTTATTATTGATATTTTATTAATATTGGTTTAGAATTGTTTTACTACTACTACTTTATCTTATTTTTTATTATTACTTGCACTGCTATAACGATTGTTTAATGAAGTGTTCTCCTCTAGTAAATACAGTAAAATCTATAAATAATAAACACTATGGCGACTAAAATAATATTTCTCTTTAGAAATCCGTTAAAAGGTTGTTACTGTGTGTGCCTGTTTCATTTATTCATCTTCTTATATGGATATAAAAATGAATAAGTTTGTATGTTTGTTGGTTTGTTTACTTGAGAGATTTGGACAGCTAAGCGACTGAACCGATTTTCTTGAAATTTTTACAGTTTCTCTCTGTATGTCCGGAAGGAACTATCTATATAAATTTAAATTATTTTAACTGAGCGGTGCCACGCCCGAAGTTAGTATTTTTTTCTATATCTTCAAAATAGTATCAGAAAAAGTATCTAAATTTAGCTGAAATGGATTCATAGTCAATAAAAATCAGCAGTCAAAAAGTGGGCGGAATTGGCAAAGTGGGGGCATGATACCTCCCATACAAACTAAATATAGATTTCATTATATCTTGAGAACGGTTAAAGCTAAAGTTTCAGTATTTGGTCTAAGTGACTTCGTAGCCAATACAAGTCATCATCAAAAAGTGGACGTATTTGGACAAGTAGGCAAGCTACCTTCAATACAAAGCAAATATTGATTTTTGTATATCTTAAGAACCATAATAGTAGATGTTTTTAAATTAGGTTCAAACAAAGTCTTTAACAATACACATTATCAGCCAGTCAGTGAGTGAATTAGATAAGTGTGTCTGCACCTTTCATTCATATTAAATATCAAATTTTGTACATGTGGAGAACGGCAACAATTAAAGCAGCGTTATAAAATCTACCCATATGCAATATTGGACAAAACATATGCACGAACTTCTGTTAAATAAAAAAATGTTTCAATAACAAAAGCAAACACTTGGATTTTAAACTATTTTATTTATTTATAAAGTTAATCGTCTAAATTCACTAAAAAATATAAGAAGCAAAGAATATTCCCATTTAACAGTTTTTTTAATGCGACAAAACATAACCACGTCTTCAATAAATGCCCTTAAAATATTAATTTTTCTAATATTTAGTTGCTTTGCCCATGTTTTTTTGAAAGTTCTTTACATATTCATGTTATGGACTCGATTAGATCAGATAATGTTTCACCAGAAATTTCATTCAATGCGATTTCCACTTGTCAGTATAGTATGTCCTTATTTCTGCAATTATCATGGTTTATTTTGAGATCTACAATTATCCATAGATTTTCTAGTGGATTGAGATCTGTCGATTGCGCTAGACATTCCGAACCGATGAATAGTTTGCTTACAAAGCACTTTTTCACTCATCTATGCATTTTGGATTGTTCTCTTGCTGATATTTCCAATCAAGTGGTATTTTCTCCTCTGCATGTGGTATCAGTATGTATTCCAGGATATCTTTGTAGACGATTAGATTCATTACACGCTTTATTTTGTGTATTGACCCAATTCCATGGCCAGAAACGCATTCCCTTCTTTATGTTTTAACACCATGTCTTTGGTATACCGTTGTTTTTTTATTATTCAGCTTAACTTAGATTCATCAGAAAAGAGTACGGTCTTCCATTAAAAGTATACCTCAGTTTACTTGCTTTTTGGCAGTAGTAAATGGTCTTTTTGCACTTTAATTTTTTTAATTTTAATTGATTTGTAGTAGAATTTCCTGATATAAAGACATAATTTTTATTAAACGGAGTTTGCTGGTTCTCAGGGGTCTACTATCTCTGTGTATAGTTGGCAATGAGTCTGATGAACGGAAGCGACTTCTAATACGGTAAATAATACTGTGTTGAATTCCAAATTTGTTTGCAATTGATATCATTGGATCATCTTTTTTGTAATTCTAAATGCTTATTACTGTTAGCCATTTTTGTACAATATTGTTGGCTAGGGCAGTGTTTGATAGATTCGGTACGATTATAAAGACGTTCGAATTATCTGTAAGTATTCCTCTAATGTTGAAATGATCACTTTTGTTATTGTTTTGACGCATGCAGAATAGCGGCTTTGTAAATTTAACATACGTTTTTACTGTTACAAATTTGTTTGCTTTGTTATTGGCTTTTCTTAGTAAAAGGAGGATATTATCGTTATGAATTAATAAATCAAATTAAAATTCGAATGAGATTTATATGATAACTTACTTGTTTACAATGGCTTCTGAAGTTACTTTTGTTATCGTCTCAACATCCATTTCACCTCTTGTATTCAAAGACAACTTATAGCGGTCCAGCAATTCTGTATTACTAATGTGAGCGGTATGATCAAGTAATACATTGCCAAATGCTACCACTTTTCGTGGCCTATAGAGCATAGAAAGTAGCGATTACATTTAGAGCAAAATATAAAATCAAAACCAAATGTTTTTTTAAGAAAAGATTTTTTTAAATATTTTGTTTTATTACATCATTTTTTGTTCTCACCTTTTTTTAGTGTCATTCCATTGTTTTCACTTGAAAAGAAGTGATTTGATGTTTTAATACTTACAGTGAATTTGTTGTTGTTGCTGTTGCGTTATTAACACCATTTGTATTGTTGACAACTGGAGAAACATCTTCAGGATTTGTGCCAAATAAACGAGCATATAATTGTTGCAAATAATCCATCTTTTTTGTTGTTGCCGTAGTGAATATTTGAAGATTTTTACACAATTTAGGTGCAAGTACCTTATATAAAAAATAAATGTGTTTTTGTTTGAAGACTAACCGACAGATTCTACATCTATCCCAAATCTTTGGACTTGGATCGGAATTGGACAAAAGGGGGAAAAAATGAATAAAATTTAATTAATTGAACATTTAAGATAATAATTAAAATGGGTGTAGCGAGGCACGCCGGGTTTTATACCTAGTATTTAAAAAAATAAACAAGAATGGACATGGTTTTGTTATTGTTTACATACATACATACATATGTAGGTAGTACATAGTAGGTAATATTAAACAAATATTTTTCTTGAATTGTGCATATACATTTAAACTGGTGTACAATATAGAAGCGTGTCACAGAGTAGCATTATAATAACCAACAACAATAATGAATTCTTGTAAATGAAAAGGACGTTACTATCATTATAATGAACCATCTAATTAAAGGTCTTGTATAAATAAACACAAACGATTTTGCATGATTATATTTTCATTTGAAAGCTAATATATACGAACTAAAATTTAAACAATAATAATGTTTAGTTAAACTAGAGGACAAAATATATTATCCAGCAGATGGAAACAGCATAGTAGTATTATGGACATATTTATGTATGTACGAGTATGTGTATGTCACACCGACAATACTGGAAACAAAATCAAAAATTTTATATTTTTCTTATGCTTTAAACAGCTGATTGACAAGTGTATGGCGTTACATGAACAATTTTAATTTTCTCCTTTCACCAATACTAATGCAATGCAGTTTCCATCTGCTTAATAGTGTGTTTCGCTCTTAAAGTAACAAATATAAGAATGTGAAAATGTGAAATAATGCTCCGTAATGTTTATTAACTACAGATTGTAAGCAGCATAGGAAATATTTTGTTGTATTTAATTTAATTTTTAATATAAATATTAAATTGCTAATTTTATAAAATTTAATAATTTGTATAAAATAGGTGTATGTGTTTGAAAATTTAATCTTCTTTAAAGCTACAATGTTCACATTGGACAAAATATAACACAAGAGCGTTACCACCATTCTATATAAACATATTATGGAAATAATTTTCCTTTATGCTAACTTTTTTGAAAAATTATTTAAAAACAAATAATAGTACGAAAAAATGTGTTTGTGCGTTTAATTTTTTAATTATAAAATTAAAAAAAGTGTTTTACGTGTTTTTGTTTAGTTTTTACGTGTTTTTGTCAAACATTTGCCTAATATGAACTAACCTTAAAAGGTAAATTAGACGTTAATACTTTATGTACATAGAATCAGAGAGAAAATAATTTGAAATTCTATCCGTATTTTAAACATGAGAGTAAAAATCTTACGACAGGTTTTTTTACGTTTACGCAATAAGCAGCTGTTTTGAAAGATAATAGTGCGAACGAAAAATTCTTTTTTATTAGCTTATTTTATTGTTTGCGATGGTTTTTGAAAAATTTTAAAAAAAGAGCCCTACGACCGTCAAATTTTCATTCGTATTTTCTCCACTCTACACGATAGTAACCGTTCTCTTCGTTCTTTTGTCATATCGTACTACTTGTATTATCGTGTAAACCCCCCTTAAACAAAAAATCAAGGCAAACATGTTGAGAGTGTACATACATATACATACATATCCATACATACATACATATACATACATACATTCATACATATGTATATACATGAGTGTAAAAGTTTTTGTGATTGCCAGGAAGATAATATCTATTTCAAGATTGTTACAGTTTCCTACATTCGGCCGCATAAATATGCCTACAGACTATTTAGTATACTTAGAGGACTGATTGTGGTGCTAAGGAGTAACGGTATTTTTTGGAAATAAATTTTATTTTACCGATAAACTTCTGAAAAAATGATGATAAGTGTTTTCCAATCGCATTTGTTTCTTTTTTTCTTGTTTTCATAAATGTACTATAATTTTACCTTCAGTACTATTATTTTTTTCAGTCGCCTTCTCTTAAATATTATTGCATTTCTATTATATTGATGATTTTGATCAGTTTGACGTGGATTATGGTATCATTCAACGATGAAAAACAGTTAATAAAATACTGTTTCGCTTTATGTACGAATACTCTTGCGTATGTATATACTTTCCATACTATGGTTTTAATGTTGGTAATCATTGCCAAACTTTGAAACTTTAAAAAAATACCGTTACTTAGCACCACAATCAGTCCTCTAAGTATACTAAAAATCTGTAGGCATATTCATGCGTCCGAGTGTATACACTAGGACACTAGTCTACGCTCCTCTGAATTCATAGCTTAAGTGCCAAAAAAATCAAAAAAATATATAACAACAATAAAATTTTTAACAGAAACTGTACTTTATAGTGCAATGAACTTTGAAGATTCAATTTTTTTTCGTATACGAGTATGTGTGTTTACTCCAGATAATTTAACGGTACTTGTATTTCATAGAGTCCAAAGTCTACGCTCGTAACAATAAAAACTAAATAAGACAATAATTATTCTAGTGTAAACTTAAAATATGTATTGAGTTGAATAGCTGCGGTGCCTAAGAATCCCTCTTAGCCTATTTTGCTTAGATTTTATCAGGTTCGTAGTCTCTTCAACTGAGATATTCATCCGCTCCTTCTTAAAAACATCCTTTAACATTAACTCACTTGATATACTCTGCTGACGAATTTTTTCTTCTGCTAATGGCCATAGGTGTTCTATTGGGTGTCTATCAAGTAAACAGTATCCTTGGTCCATTATAGAGCACCAATGCTTGACAATTTCAGCTGTATGCATCGGCTTATTGTCTTACTGAAAGTTATATTCTCTTGGTAACCCCAATTTTTCAGCACTCTACTTTAGAGTCCTTTTCAACACATCCAAGTAGACATATTTGTGTATTATTGATTCCCACATATCACTACACCTAATTCACCATGCTTAACAGTTGGTAACTAGTTTTCCATATTAGGACCGGTTCCAGATACTATACGTTTATTTGACTAACTAACGCAATGATCGGCATCTTGAGATTTTTCGAAATTTTTCAGTTAGTTTGCTCGGACTTGTCTTTTTCAAAGTTTGTTATTACTGTTCTTGACAGTTTCCACATTCTATCGACAATTCTTACTATTTGGAGCTAATTTTGACCACATTTCCAACATTTTATTACTATTTTTCTTCCGTTTTAACTCTAATATACAAGATCTTATTGTTGAAAGTACCGTTAAATTACCTGGAGTAAACCTACATGAAAAATTGCATCGTCAACATTCACTGCACTGCAAGGACCAGTCTATATTAAAATTCTTTTTATTTTTTTTATAAATTTTATGGATATTTTTTGCACTTAAATTCTAATTTGAGTGTGAGGAGCGTAGACTTATGGCGGTTAGTGTATGTTATAGGTTTTATGTTGCCTGATAATTATTGGTTTATGTGGCATAAAAGGATGCAAAAGTTTAATTTAATTATTTTTTTATTTTTGGATTTACTGTAGTCAACAAATTTCCTTTGTTTTTGTAAGCATATGGTAACTCTTATATCACTAAACCAAGTAAAAGTGTTTTTTAATCAAATTATTTAGACATTTTCTTAAACCTAGTAAATTAAATTGTTTTTTCTAATTGAAGAAAAATATGATATTCTTATCTTATGCTTCTCCTCTCTCTTAAGCCTTTAAAATAAGTTGTATTGCTAGGTTTATATATTTCAACGTGTTTGTTGTTGTAAAATTGTGTTCACAAAAAAAGAAATAAAATAAAAAATAAAAACTATGAGACTCCATTAACAGTATGGATAATTTCTTCTTCTTCCTTTTCAATAATCAAAGCAAATGCTTTGATTTATTTTGTTGCTGTACGAGAGCAAAGCAACGTTGATTTTAATTTAATTGAGCTTGTGTGTTGAAGACGACAATGATGTTGTTGTTGTTTAGTGAGTGACTAAAGGTATTAAAACGTTTAGTTTTTGCCTGCATGGAAATTTATTTGAGTGTGTGTATGTTTGTACGTGAGAATCTTTTATGAGAACAATGTTTTTGTTGTTAATTTTTTGTGCACGTTTTAAATTTAATTTTATTTTTATTTTTTGAGTCTTAAAACTGTATTTATTTCTCTTGTTCTTGTTGATAAAATATTAAGAGAAGGTATGCCAAAATAGTAAAAGCATGATTATGTATGTATGTATGTACATATGTATACTTAATTGTATTCATTTAATTTATTTATCAAAAATTATATAGGTACCTACTTACCTATTTTAAAAAATAACTTATTAAAAAATATAAATAGATAATTTATTTTTTAAATAAATTAATTAAAATATCACTTAAATTTCTATTGTCTTACGTTTTTACAAAAATTAAAAAAAAGCATTTTATTATTCTTCTTAGCTTTACTTCTCCTCACAGTGTGTTTTTTCAGATTTTCTGTTTTTGTCTTTATTTACATTGTTAATGTTGTTGTTGTTGCCTTTTTTTATTGTTATTGTTGCTGTCATAAAATAATTTTCTACGTTCATTGAATGCTAAAATCATGATACTGTTGCTTTTATTTTTTCTGTTTTTCTATTTTTTCCTCTTGTTTTTTTTTGTTTTTTTTTTCTATTTTTGTTTATTTGTTTTTTATTCGCTGCTGATGATAATAACGTTTAAAATTTATTAATAATTTAAATAATTTATTGCAAAAAATTTAAAATAAAAGTTAAGAATAAATGGTTTAATTTAAAACAATAGTTATAGCTCCATTGAGTTAATAAATTTACGCTATAGTTGGCGTATAACGAATTAGAAATTATTAAATAAATAGAAAATGGCAAATGGCCATATTTCAACAGGGTGTGTTACAGTGATGGGAAAATTGATAGATTCATATTTTTTGTGACTATTTTGCTTAAATTACCGTTGTACGCTAAAGGCCAAAACATAATATACATACATACATTTGCTTACTTAAGCTACTGTCAAAAACTCAACGAGAAGTCTTAATCACCTTTTTGGTGACTAAGTATAACGTACTTTTTGAATAAAAATTTTTATATTTTGTGTAAAAATTTAAATATTATCAGAAAAATAGCACAGTTTAATTAAAAATTAATAAATCTTCATACCTACACCCGATACGCATTTTTAATCGTCGCTGTTTCAGTGAAGTATAAAAGCAAGAGCATTTATTTATAATAAAACACATATAGCTGTTTACGTACGAAAAGTGCGATTAGCTTCGCTCGAAACGTAAGCAAATGAAAGTGAACGTAACTTGACGAAAAGTTTTTTTTAAGTACATTATGGTTAAACACATTCGATTGTGTGTATCCTCACAGTCGTTGAAGCTAGCTTACGCATATTATCGTTAGACCTTACTACATTGGATACTCTTAAAAAAAGGCGTTTCCTGTTTTAAAATTTGTACATTCTTTTGTTTCACTATCCTCGATATAGGTACCTGGAAAGTAATACTAGTTTTCTGATAAGCGCTATCGAGTACATCAAGAATCTGCTTTTGAAATATTCGAAACAATTCAATAATCTTGAGTTATGGTAAAAAGAAAAGAGCTCTTCGTACTTTAATGCTCTTATAAGCTTGAATATGTATTGACAGATTTTACGTCTTCGATCAGATCGAAATTAGCAAATCAATGCCTAAACGACTTTCGGAAGTTTTTTAATGCTAAGGATATCCCACCAGTTACTAATAACGATTATAAGATATCATAAAAAAACTCTTCTAATAATATCTCAAATGTACAAATAATTTTGCTGGTTAACTAATTGTACAATTTTGTTTATTTTTTATTTTAAAAGTAATGTAATAAATGACATAAAATGCAAGTAAACCTTTCAACAAATCTTTACTGAATACATAGTATATTGATTAGGTCGACTAAAAAACCAGGACCTTTTTTTAAATTAAAACTTTAGGCTTAAGGTTTCCAGATATTTATTCTAGCAACTTGAGGTTGGCGTGGTGTAGGGGTTAGAGCTCACGCATAACAACACAAACGATCCAGGTTCGAGCCCCACCAGAGGACATGACAAAGAAAAATTTAATTGTGGTTTCGAGTGTGTTTAATAAAGAGGCTTCAATTATTAATAAAGAGGCTTCAATTATTAATAAAGACGCTTCAACTTTCCTTCAGATAAAGAAAAAGCCCCCCTGACCACCTTTCCGCATAATTTTGGTGATGATGACAAACATCAGACGAATGATCAGGAAAACACGCCACCTATTGGGAAAAAAATTACAATGCTAAAGTAAAGATCACATCAAGCTACAAGTGGATTAATCATCTACTTAGCTTGAAAGATCGAATTGATAAAAGAGACTGAAACAAAGCAATAGATGCTTTGTGGAAAGTCAATATGCTCTCGTTTCGTTTTACTGTGTAAATATTGACATCAAACTGGTGGGCTTATAATTTTAAAGATATTTTGTTGTATAGCGGGACACATTTTATAAAAATTGTTCTTTGTTCTACGTTCACCCGAACAGAACAACCTACTGTTTTGATTGTTCTTTGACCGGTAGAGTATTGTCATATAATCAAGTAAAAACTAACTCACATTGTGCCTGAAACTATTTCTAGAACGATGACCTGTTTAAGGCGACCCAAACTTGGTGTTCACATAGTATTCATCACATAGTCCACATAGTATTTTTATTTTAGTTCCGACTTTTAAAATACATACATACATATGTACATTTCTATTGACATTGTTTTAGGGTATTTTTGCAGTCGTTATACTTCGTACATATATGGTAATTCTTGCCAGAACAATTAGAGTTAGTTTAACACTTAAATGATGCCTTATTATCTATAATTGACACACGAGAGCATTTCTTTTAATTCAAAACAAAAACGATTTTCTAAAGCAATTATTTTAAAATATTTTAAGCTAAAAATAGTTTCAATACAATAGTTTGTGCGCAATAATAAAAAAACTGTAACCTAAACAGAAAAGATCAAAATAGTAATACCTACTGCTTGGTCAACAAGCAAAGTTTAAAAGCCAGAATTAATTTTTATTTAAATTACATTTTATAACGTTCTTAACGGGTTAAACTATTTATCCACTATTTTTTTAAATAACGTGTCTTCAAAAAAAAAAATGTGATTGAAAATGGTTTGCTAGGTAATTCTTAAAAAACCATCAGGAATTAAAAGTCTTAGTTCTAAGCATGAATTTTTAGAATTCATGCCTACTTTTAGGAAAATAATTCTTCGACCGAGAGTGAATGAGCGCGAATAACTAAAAAAAAACAACAATAAAAAATAAACATGTACAAATTGTTTACACGTAAATAACATGAATAATCGTGCTTTGCATGAGGATATAAACAAATGTTAAACGCAACAACAAAACTTGTACACACATACACTTAAAATTAATAATAAATATGTATATATGTATGTATAACAAAAACAACGTTATAATACATTCCATATAAAAAATGTAAGGCAGGAGGCAAAAATAAAATCATTAAAACTACTACAACATCACCAAAAAATAAGCAAGAAACACAAAAACAAAGTAAATCAAATGAAATTAATAACAATACATAGCCCCATGGCCACATAAAAGTGAGAATAAAACAAATCGAGAAAGGAAAAAAAAAAGAAAAACAATTTACAACCAAAAATAATCTTGGCCACCAGCCAAACTATGCAAAAAGTCACACATTCATACACACACATAATATTCACAAATAATAACTTTTAAGAAAATGAAATAAAAACAAAACTATAAAGAAGAAAATGCGGTTAAAAATGGCGAAAAATATTTTCCGATTTCACTTTATTTTTGTTGTCGTTTTGATAACTAACACACATACTCACACACATACGGTTAAAAAAACACGAAACAAACCGAAATCTGGTTTATTTTTGTATACAATTATAAACCGTTATAAAAATGTCAAAAGATATCTTCAACGATAAAGTAAAAGAAGTTCACAAAATATACAATTTATAAACAAAACACACTTAGAGAAAGAAAGAAATATTTACGTATAAACCTAAATACATACATGCTTATGACACAATTGCCTTTGAAGGTCAAACATTGCATGGTTTTGTTTTTGTTTAGCAATGTAAAAGAAAACATTTCCTTATAAATTCCTCATTTATATACATATTTATTGTAGGCATACTTGTGTATGTGCATTTGCTTGCCTGTCTGCCTACCACCATTTGTACCCTTAACACTTGGTTTAAATTTTTTCGCTGCTTTGAATTTTAAAATTATGCAAAACTTTTTTCAATAGCTACACTCGTGTATACGAAATAAAGGTTGTAGCAGCAATACAATAATAGCAAGTGGAGAAAAAGAGCTTTGCTTTTCATTTCAATGCGTTTCGTTATTGTTTTTTATTTTAGTAGTGTATTTAACGTTTTGTAATAATTAATGGTCGACGACCTCTTATTCTCTGTGTGGGTATATCTTTTTCATCCTCTCTTTTTCTTCTACTTAAAAACTTTTACGCTCTTTGAAAATCTTTAAAAATAGTGTTGCCTCATAATTTTTTATAAGAAAGAAAGAAAGAAAATATAAAAACTGCGTTTTTTGTACTACAATCACATGTAAAACGAATACTTTATTATGTTGAGGTAAATTTTTTGTGTTAAGGATAAATTAGACGTTACTTAATATAACGCCATAACCGTAAACATAATCAAAACCAAAATTCTATTGATGGGTTACGGCGTTATGATATATCACCACTAATCGAATACAGTGTCGTACATTTGTTCGTTGCGCTCAACTATGGCGTTACGTTATTTCACGACTAATTTAAACTTTAATAAGTCACTTTACTACAGAGTTAACCTTAAAACGTTGAATTGTTGTTTTATTATGCATACAATTCGGTGTTTATTGTACTTTTTCTTTCTAAATTGAAAGTTTTAGCCTTAATAAAAAACCGCTGTATTGCTTACATTCACGTTAACAATAAACTTCCATCAGCCTATTGTTAACGTGTACTACTAACACGAAAAACCTTTCATCTCCTCCCCTTTCTAAAGTAAGATTACTGTGCTAAAACGAAAAAACAACAACAAACACTTTAATAAACATTTTTTGTAATAATCAGAGTAAAGCTCTTGTTATTGTTGATGTTGCTCAGTTTTGTTTCTCTTTCAATTAATAAGTGACTGCTGCAATTTAATTGCAGTGATTTTAATTTGAAAAGGGGCGAAATTTCTACTAAACTTAAGTCCAAACGCAATACAAACACAGGCCTCTTAAATTATTATGAGTATTATTGTATATGTGTTTTCTTTTTAGCTCTCACCAACAATACTTGTGCTCGTGTGCTTGTAGTTAACACCCGAGTAATAGAAAAATTATGCATGTTTATATGGTAACAACAAATCTAATGAGGAGTATGAGTGAAAACATTTACATATGTAAGTATGTGTGTAATATTCTGTATGTCCAACAACACTTGATACAGTGACCACAGTTGTAATAATAATAATAATAATAATAGTAACAACAACAGCATAGGGTACAAATAAATATCTGGTTAAATTTTTTTAAATATAAGAGGGAGAAAAGAAAAGTCAAAAATCAAATTGCGATATTAACGAAAAAGTACACGCAATGGGGACATGCGTATGCGAACAGTTGCAAACAAGAACTTAGCACAATAGAAACAAAATTAAAGTACATATTAAATAAATACATACATTTGCAGTTAAAAATTATTTATTTATAAAAGGTTTAATCAAATTTGTTTACCTTCTGTAAGAATAGCCTTTAGTTAAAAAAAACAGTATATTTATGGCCTGTGGGTTCATGCAAATAGCATCAAATTTTACGTTGATTACTTTATTATATGTTTTTTAACCTGTTTTCAGATTGTAATATGGATTTAAATAATACATAATAGGAATGTTTATAAATAAATTACATATGTACATACATACATACATACATTCATAGGTATAAATATTTTTCTTTTGCTATTATGTTTTCCACCAATGTTGGTATAAGTATAAAGCGATTATGACGTTTGTTTATTAAATGCTGATAAAATCTTAATGACTTTTTGTTATTTTTGTTTTTAATCGTATTTATTTCATTTGCATTCATAAAATCAAGAAGTGAAAAATACTCATAATGAACGTACATATTTATCAATAAAAAAGTTAAAAGAATCGCTGACATATAAATTTTACTATTTTCTGTGCTTTTTTGAGACATACTCCAAAAACCATATCATTTTTTTCAAATTTTTTATAATAAAATAACTTTTTTCCAATAATAGGTACCTATATACGAGGGCGGATTGACATTGAAGCTACCTAGCGCTAGATGGAAGCACAAACACAAAAACTTTTTCTTTCTTAGAAATTACGATCTATCAAACGTCAGCTGTTAAAATTTTAGCCAAATTCATCGATTAGTTTATTTGTTGTAGACGTTTGAAGTAAGCAATTTTTGTGTTTCTTGGAAAATGGAAAAAAGTGAATTTCGTGTAGTGATTAAACACTTTTATTTGAAAGGCAAAGCAGTGAAAGAGACAAAAGAAAAGCTTGTAAACATTACGGCGAATCTGCTTCGTCAGATTATATGGTAAAATATTGGATTGCTAAATTTAAACGGGGCCGAACAAGCACTGCAACAATACCATCAACAGGAAGGCCAAAAGAGGTGGTTATTTAAGAAAATATAAAGAAAATCTTTGATATCGTTATGAATGAACGCCGGGTCAAAATAAGTGAGATTGCTGAAATGGTAAACATATCATATGAACTTGTGTTCAACATTTTGCATGAACATTTGCATATGAGAAAGCTATCGGCAAGATGGGTGCCGCGTTTGCTCAGTGTTGAACAAAAACGAGTTCGACAGATCGCTTCACAGCGGTGTTTGGACATGATAAAGCATAATCCTGCTGATTTTTGGCGTAGATTAATAACTGTTGATGAAACGTGGGTCCACCACTACACACCTGAAACCAAAAATCAATCGATGCAATGGGTGGAAGCTGGTGGAAGTGCTCCGAAAAAGGCGAAGACAGCGAAATCGCCTGACAAGGTTGTGGCCACAATTAAAAATACAAAAATATTTTTAATACATAATAATTTGCAAGTACATATGTAATGTGAGCGTAAAAAGAAACTATACAACCATATTCTCTAGAATTAAGTCTTTATTTAAGCCTTTTAAAATACGGGGAAATTAAAAATTTTGTATTTTTAATAGTGTATTTAAGGCAAGGGTAACCAAGAAGACAAATTAGTGGTGCAGTAGTGTTAGTGATCTCTTGTCTTCTTAATTCTATAGAAAATGGTTGTACAGTTTCTTTTGACGCTTACTGTATGTACATAGTAAAACGCAAAAAAAAAATCATTTTATAAAACTAAATTTTTGTAAGAAACAAGTTTGGCGACTTTTAAACATAACGGAAATATTCATTTACTACTTACAAGCATATTGTGGATAATTAAACATTATCATTTACTCTTAAAGCAAATAATACCTAAAATTTATTTAAATTGTGAAATTTTTGAAGTTTATTTATAAAAAATAAATCGAAAAAAAAAAAAATTCTTAATCGTTTTCTTTTTTATCAAACAGGTTGTTTTTAATTGTTACACTCACTTTTATTTTCATCATAATAACACCCCATGCTCTCTTTTATTACCGCCCTTTGTAAGAATACATGCATACATGGGTATAACTTTTTTGGTAATGTTTATTTTTATTTTATTCACCACTAGGGTGCTATTGTGCTGCTATAAATGTTTTGCTTATTGTTTTTTTTCTGTTTTGTTTTTTACTTCATTTATATTCTAAACATGTTGTGTTGTTTTTGTCATTTGCATTAATGAAATTTCAGGATTATTGCACTGGTTGTGTGTGTATGTGTGTTTTTGCTTGTGTATTTAGGCTTTTTCTCTATGTTATATTTTCTAAAAAAAAACCACACAGTAATAGTCAACGTCAATAACAAAGATTTCAACTACTATAGCAAGAACAATAAAGCTTTCTTTTTATTTAAGCAAAGCTTTATGCCTAGAGTAAGTAGCAAGTACATACAAAAACCCACACACTTACTACATACATACATATGTATAATTTCTCTCTTTAAAATCTACCTGTGGTCTTGTTTTTCTTTCGTTTGTTTACTATGCACTTGTATAGTAAATAAATGAACAGATGTAGTCTATAAACAATAAATGCTTGGTAAACATAAGAAAATAAAGTTCATGCAATGGGTTTTAGTTAAGTGAGAGTGGAAGGAAGGGCAAAGATTTTAACAGTGAGTGTATTGTGGTTAAAATAGTTTTAGTGATATTTAAAACTTTTATTGTCATGTTCATTGTAAAGACAAAATGTCACAGGTTTCGACATAAGTATATGTATATAGAGAGAGGAGTGAGAGGGAGTGGTCAGTTAAGAGATTATTTTATTGAAAATGTATAAAAAGTCTTGTAGGAGTAGTTAACAGAACATGTGGGCATGTGATGGGTATTTGTGGGATTTGTTAATATTTTAATGTGTAATGCAGCGTATTAAGCTACAGTAATATGCTAGAAATACAATATGTCACTGACCTAATAATTGTTTTCGTAGAAAAAATAAAATTAAGTGAAAAGTAAAGACTTACCTATATTTCAAAGAGAAATTTTTAAAATTTAAGCAATTTAAGTCTTTTTTTAAATGAATATTTTATACATACGTACGTACATACATCTGTTAGACAAAACAATATCCGTAGATATTTTGTTTTCTTGTAGCGCATTTCCCAGGAGGTAAAAGAAAAATGGAACTTATTTTTTTTATAACTCATACACACGCTATATTTTTTTACTCGTACAATCACATATATATATATATATATTGATGTACATGAATATGTTTCACACAAGCTTATATTTCAATTTTGATTGACTCGTGCCACAAGGATGTGTAGGAAAAAACAAACTGCTGCTCGTGTTCAATAGCTTTTAAAACAAAGTCTATCTTATAGAGAGAATGGGTGTGGGTGGTGTAGAAAACAGAATAAGTTTAAAATTTCACACTTGATGGCAATAATAAAATTAAATGCAGTATATGCCTGCTCTATTGATTATTACAATTTATTCTGGTATTTTATTTATTTATTTATTTTCTTGCAGGAAATTGTAATCAAAATTGTAGGTGATTTTTTTTTTTTTTTTTTTTTTTTTAAATGAATTTTTTAATCTAATGAAGTAATTCTTGACATTTATATGATGATGGATGTTAAAATAAAAAAATTAAAAAAAGTAAATTAAATGTTTGCCAAATTTATAGGTTTATAGATCATATGTATATGTAACTCTCGAAAGAGTATGAATTAATTCGTTCTGTTTAATATGAGTAATTCATACTACACCAGCCAGCTACAAAAAAAGTTACTTTTGATGGCCTTGAAAATGTCAAAAACTGTAGTAATAAAAAAGTATTTAATTTACTCATTTTGAATTGACAAAAAGTGTAGCAGACTACCTGTGAAAGTTTTAATTTCGTTCTTATATGGTTGCAGTTTTTGTTTTTACTGAAAGACGCACTAAGCTGGTAATAAAAGAATTGGGTCAAACGAAAATGTCATTTTGAAACAAACGTCTGTTTTAAAGATTCCTCAAGGAATCTTTTTACATACATAAAAACATACATACATATAAAAAAACTAGAAAAAAGCTAGACAAAATGTATTTAAGCTTAATATTTTGTCAAACATTTCCATTTCAAGGAAAGGTGCATTCAAACTGACCTGCTTCCCAATCAGGCGATTAGTTCATGTGCCACACAGTAAAAACAGCTCTTTCTTTTCCAAAAAAAAGAATAAAGGGAAATCTGCTGGCTCGGCGGGAATAAAGTTGTGGCTCCAGATATTTTCTTGAGATGACTGCATATTGTCGTAAGACTTTGTTGGGTACCGAAACACTATGGTATTGCGGGGAACGAGATGACTGATGAGTTGGTCCGACTGTGCTCGGAGCCATCGAACCTGCGTTTCCGCACTGTCGCCGTTATGTCACTATATTCACAAACCCGAACCCCATGAGTAAAAACTAGGGCTAGCTGCGGGTATTATTACGGACCACGGCGATGCATACGTTCAATGAGTTGTAGATGGGAGAATAGTTGTTGTTATAGCAGCTTGATATGAAAATACAAGAATGTACATTATATTACACAGTGCGACAAAAAAGAAAGATTTTGAGTAGAACAAGGATATGGTTTGAAATTTTCGATACACCTCCAAAATCTCGAGTTACGGATTAAAAACAAGTTTTTGGGACTTTCATGCACTCGCAAGCTAATAACTTAGCTGAATATTATCCGATTTTAAGTTTCAATTTAAATTTAGAAAGAAGAGAAACAGATCTTTTAAATGTCGTTTAAGTAGCCCTAAAGATCTGGGTGTATTTCTCAAGCAACAACATTTTTTATCAAATTTTTCCATATTTTTAAGGTTTGATACTTTTTTACGCACTATTTTTTATAGAAACCGTACTTTTTATAAAATAATTAAGGAATTATATTAATTTATGAGGCGCCGGCTTATCACTTATTATTATTTATCCCAAGTAGCGAGATATTGGGAAACTGCTGGACTTGTATTTCTTGGTATAGACTCTAGAGTTTCTAAAACGGTCAACAGATGACATTTCTACCAAAGTTATCGCCAATTTTTTTTTACAATTTTAATATTTTTTTTTTTTTTTTTCAACAAGCTGAGGAATGTGTTAATAATAACCAAAAGGAAATGATATATAAAAAAATAAACTATTATCGTAATCGCTTTATGTTCAGGTCTCAAGAGGTTAAAGTTAAGAAATCCGTTGGCCTGTTCCAAAGGTCGGGCAGATATTGGGAATATCGTCATTGATGCCAGTCCAGTACGAGTAAAGAGAGCAACAAAAAATATATTAAATATCAAAGTTATTTTTGCTTCTTGCATGGTGCTAGACCCCCGCATTCCTCTTGACGTCCTAATAGTAATTTTGTTTTGTTTGTCAGAAGCAAGAGCTTTCGAATTCCTCTTGCATTTGGCGTTTATATATTGTTGACTACAACAGCTCCTGCATTCCTCTTGTCGTCGTCGATGTCTTATTCGAGTGTAAGAGCCCACGCATTCCTCTTGCCACCCTTGAATGTAAGAGCTCCCGCAGTCCTCTTATAACACAGGGTGACAAAAATGAACGAAGTTGAAATACCTGAGAAATGATACTACTTTTTTAATATGCGCTATCGAGTAGAACAAGGATCTGTTTTTGGAATTTGCAAAACACCTCCAAAATCTGAAGTTATGGGTAAAAACCCGATTTTTCGGACATTATAAGCTAATAACTTAGTTGATTATTGGAAAAAAGAAACAGACCTTTTAAATGATATTTATTTTGCTTAAGTAGTCTTGAAGAATCTGGATGTATTTCTCAAGCAAACAAATTTTTCATCCAATTTTTCCACATTTTTAAAGTTGGGATGCGTTTTTGCGCATCTGGTATTTTTTTTGTCGCACCGTGTAATCGTACTAACACGAACTAACCGTTCCAGAAGCTGTCTCCGTTACCAACCACTGTCTCCCGCACAGCGTACCCGTTATGGGACGCTGTTTCCTGCACAGCACGTCCGTTACCAGACGCTGTCTCCGGTACAGTAAACCAGTTACCAGATGCTGACCACAGCTCTTCTTCCAGACTCTGTTAGCAGCGCTTGTTCCAGGCGCTGTCACCTGCACAGCACACCAGTTACCAGACGCTGTCTACAGCACACGTTCCGCTCGCTGTCAACAGCACCTTTTCCAGACATTATCAGTACAAAGTTGCCGCACCACATCCTAAATTTTGTAGTTAAGATAGATAATGACTGTAGATAGTGACTGTAGGCTTAAATAATATTTTACTTAAATTTCAGGTTTAAAAGTAAAATATTCCGCCCCGCGTAATTGTATTTGTTTCATAAATATTTATTCGAATTCCCTTTTGTTTTTCCCTTCTTTTAAATCACCATTTAAATTTTCTTAATAATTTTCTTTTTGTTTTTATTCTCATTTCAGATGATGAGAAACGTCGTCCTTTGTCTTCTCCTCCATTCGAAGTGTGTGTTTTCGGTTTCCTCTTATTTGAAATAAAAGAAAAGGAAATTTCATGGTAAAAGTATGGTTTCAGGGGGAGTGAATGTAAATGGCAAGTTAAACAGAATAATTACTACGGGGAAAACAACAGTGAAAAACAGTAAAAAATATTAAAGTATATTTTTCTTTGAAAAGAAACGCTAAATAGAAACGGAAGAAGGAAATAAGTTTTCAAATAAGGACAAGAAAGTGTTCAAGAAGAAGCGTTTAAATATTTTAAGAAAAAGTGTTTTAAAAAATTAAAAGATTTTCAAAAAAATGTATTAGATTATTCAAAAAAGTACAGTGAGTGATAAAAGTAAACACAACTTAAGCAAAGGATAAAAGTGAAAAAAAGAAAAGTAAGTTGCCATTTATGTATGTATCGAAACAAACTCGTAGGATTTTTCAAAGTATTTAAGCTAAACTTTTTAGAAAGACTCACTCGTTCACTTTAATGAGTTGTTGAAAATAAGCGGAGCTCATTCGGGGACCCTAAGAAAAAACCAATTGACCTAACTAATCTGTTTAAATGTGTATTTCATGGGATGGCCATAAGAACCAACCAGTATTTCCGACAATTTGATCAGATTATTCAATTACATATCTCCGAGGTAGTTCAGATCAAGGGTATTTGAGTATAGAATTAAATTAAGGCCAGCTTTTTATATCCCATAAGAGTAGTTGGAAGTTACGGTTATTTTAATATTGAGGCCAGGTAGGCCTAGTGATCGTATTGACCTGATGGAGAGACCGATTGTGGTCTACGCCCTGTACACCCTAGTCAGTTTGCGTACGTGACGGAACGGTCCTGTGGGGGTGCCAATTTGTCTCTTTTGGGCAGTATTTAAAAGGCATTCTCTGATAGGGAAATGGCTCTTTGTGCATCATGGATATTCAGGGAGCCTTTTAAGCATAGCTTTGATTAGTCAGTTCCATGCTTGAAAGCAGGATCATCAGCTCATTTCTTGATGAAAAGGAATCCACTGTAATGGCGTCAAAATAGAAGAGTACTTTCCCCATTGTCATGAGCGGTATTAGTTGATGGCTTGTTCACTATATTGGCTCATAGTTAGTGTAATTGGATTTGTTGATGTTATAACGGTCCGTGGGAAATATGAGAGTACGTTGTGTGATCCCATTATGACTGCCTTGGGAGAGAAGTCAAATTGGTGCACTCAGGACGGGCTCTCAGTGAATCCCTTAGAAACGTTTGTTGTACCTTTTAGAAGGAGATACAAGTTATAATGTGACTGGATTTCTTTTACGTATACCACCATATACTTCCCTAAGTAGGTTAGATCTAAACTGGTATACCGATGGCTCCACAATAAATATTTGTGTAGATCGCTAAGTGTTTTCCAGGCTGATGTCATAGCCATTAATATATACATGTCCGGATATCAACCTGGACAGTATGCTCGAGAACATTATATATATTCTCTGATAATCAAGCTGCCTTAAGGACACTTGGCTCGAATCGTATGACACCTAGACTGGTCAAATATTGAAACGTGGGAAAGGCTTTCGCTTAGAAATAAGGTACAGTTTTGGGTACCTGAATACTGTGTGATAGATGGTAACGAAACAGCGGATGCATGGGCTAGGAAAGGTTCCATGACACCCTATATTGCTGCGAAACCTTGCTATGTGGCACCAATTGCTACTAACCTCAATCTAATCAAGGATTGGGAAATTGTTAGATGCTTCGAACACTGCTCAAAGGGGACTTCGTAACCCCAGGACGGCGATCAGTCCGAAATTTGGGCGTCGCTCTAGGGTTCTCAAGTATGGCAGGTCGGACTTGAAACTCCTTACGGGATTTCGTATGAGAGCGCATCTGAAGAGATTGACGGTCACAGTGGTCGCAGTGTCCTGCAATAGTGCCTGGCCAGAATGATCATAATGATATAATTCAATGGTACCTAAAGAAGGAATGGATAAGAAAGGCTATAAGTAAGAAATCCAGTAGAGAAAGAAAGCGTATGCTGTATAGAAAATAAGTTTTAATGCAGCTTAAGCATTAAATTTAATATTATGTTTTATTTGAAACTGGATTAAAGCTTAGTTAGGTTTTTTTAACTCCTACACATTTTCGTTAAATGTTAGTTACGTCCTTCCTAAATTAACGTAACGATATGTTCTACAGTGCTATGACCTAAAACTCCGAAATACCATCGAAGTATATATCACCTAGAAAGGAGAGATTTTATTTTTTTAGTGCTGAGCAGAGGCATGAATTCCAAATCAATCTGTTTTTCTCCTATTTTTAGATATACAAGGCCATAGAATTCCTGCTGTTATTTAAATAGACTGTGCTATCCCTCTATGCTGAGCCAAACCCATGCCAGTCAATGAGAGATCACTCATATTCGCTTTACCATTCTATTTTTCACCTTACAAAGCTAGAAACCACTTTTCAGTGTGAAATTACCCACTATTCTGTACTATTCTTCACCTCAAAAGGCCACAGAAATCGTTGAGAAAGAAAGTAGTTGGATTAAGCCATAGATCGGTCTTGAGTCAAACTCATGACTACTACTAAAAGATCACTTATGTTTGCTTAGCTGTTACATTTCTCACTTTAAAAGACCAGAAAATCATTGCAATTACTCAATCGAACTCAGTTACCGATCTGTTCTTATTCCAGCCCAAGATATTTGACAATTTTTAACACGGCATCTCCTTATAACATTCTTAGCGACTGGTTACAAGTATTTATGCTGTGTAAAAACTATATAACTAATGCATCTGCATTTCGAAGTCGGCGTTAAACTGTAGGTCTCTTTTAATGAGTCTAAATATAAAATCGGATGCCACTCATTGATTAAAAAAAGTCCCCATTTTTCCAGTAGAACAAAATATTTCGATATGCAAATCGTTCAGCTGAACTCTCCTTTATCCGTATGCTTTGCAATAGTATTGCCAACCTAGGTGATAAATACATTTATTAAATCTAGACATACGCATTCCTGAATCAGCACTAATGTGTGCCGAAGGAGACATTTCTGTCAAACATGTTATAAAATCTATCAAAATGTGTCATGACCTCGACCTTTATAATGTAGACATCCTTGCAAGCCTTTCTTTTTTGGTTTTAGTTTAAATTGGGACATGTCTCTTCAATATTTGATGTCGTGACTAAATTCCACAGCTAGTAGTAATCGGAGATGCCACGCCTACTTATCAAATTTCGCTCACTTATTGACTGATGATGTGTGTTGTTCACAAAGTTGCTTGGACAAAATTTTGAAACTTCTACTATAATAGTTCTTAAATGTTATACTGCGGTTTGTACGGTTCAGAAGTGTTGATTTTAAAGACAGTTGCGTGCAACTAATTAAGGACACTACGCAAACATGTGAACTTGAAGCAAATAGTGCAAAAGGTTGTATGATAATCTCAAAATATAGCCTAGTTTAGTTAATTAAACTCTTAGTCCTAGAAAGTAACTGCGTATTGTGTCAAATAAATTATTATTTATAAAGCTGTGAGCCATTTTCCTAAGTATTGATAACAGCTTGACATCTGCGATGCATCAAGGTGACCAAATTCACTACTTGGAATGGTTCCCCAAGCTTTCTTTGTTTCGGCAAAGGGATCATCAAAATTACTTATTTTTTCCAACCTTACTTTGGTTTTTACAACTTGCCATAAGTTGTCTGTCGGGTTGAAATCAGAACTGCATGAAGGCTAGTCAAGGATAGAAATCGAATTGTTTAAAATCCATTGTTTGATATTATGAGCTGACTGCTTCGGATTATTATCTCGTTGAAATATTCGTGTTACTGGCATATTCTCGTCAGCATATGGAATTATTGTATCACTTAGGATTCTTGCATATTGAAATTATCCATTTTTCTCCCTATATTGTGCAGCGGTCCAAAACCACATGACGACTTAGCAACCTAAAGCAAGATAGAACCTTCTCCATGCTTTAAAATGGCCCGGGTGTACTTTGGATCAACTTCTTTTAACTTTGGCCGGCGAGAATATTTTTTTCGATCTGGGGACACTCTATTAATATTTGTTTCGTTCGAAAATAGTACTCTTTCCATTCCAGATCTATCCAAAGTCAGTACTTTTCTGCGTACTCAAGTCTCTTCTTTCGGTTAAGTTCAGACAATTATGGCTTCTTTTAAAGGGTATCCAAAATTAAGGTATCATTTTAATTTTAATAGAAGAAGACTTTTTTTTCAGATATTAAATATATTTTTATTTCAGTTTATTACAAATAGGTTCTTGACTCGGCAGGCTCTCAATCTTTTACCAAAATTATGAATATGTTTTTCAATAAACTGTTGTCGATAATGTTGGTTTTAAGGTCTTAAACTATTGTGGGATTATTGCTGTACACTTTCGATTTCAAAAAAATCCCACAAATAAAAGTCTAAAGGTGTTAAATCTCACGATCTTGGTGGCGAACCCTTTCCTCATATACGAGAGATAATGCGATTTTCGAACTTTTGTTTCAAAAGATTCATTGTTTCTCTTGCTGTGTGAAAAGTGGCACCATCCTGTTGAAAACACATATCCTTTACGTCTAAATGATCAATTTTCCGCCACAAAAAGCTTCGGTTCATCTCCCTGTAGCGATTTCCATTGATCGTAATCGCGTTTCCATTTTCGTTTTAAAAAATTATAGTCCGATGATTCCTCCGGACCACAAATCCCACCATCTCGTAACTTTTTGTTGATGTAACGGTTGTTCTGACATAACTCTTCGATTCTTCTCACCCTTAATGCGGCAATTTTGCTTGTTGGGTTTCGTCGGTGAAAATTTGTTAGAAAAATTCTAACTTTCTTCTTGTTCTTCGATGGCCCAAGAAACGAATTGCCGACGTATTGTGTGGTCGGCATGTTTTTTTCTTGACTCAGCTGGATATTATAAGCCTTTAAATCTATTTAAAGGATGCAGGATGTTGAATAATGTGGGTCGTTTGATGTTTAATTGCTGCGAACGATAACGAATTGATGTTTTTGGATCTTCTTCTACACTTCTGCTTTATTCTCGGTTGAACGACCACTACGTTGATAAATTCTGTTTCTGTTATCATGAACGGATTCAGTTTCCTCAAATCCCTCAACCATCAGTTTGATAACACGATTTGTTGAAGCATTTTCTCTACCGCATTTTGTTCTAAAGTTCCTAATTACATCTTGAAAACTTTTTTCATTTTTAAAAAATGATTTAATAATAAAAAAACGTTATTCCTTCTGGTAACGTTCCATATTAATTAACCGAAAAGTATTCAGAATTTGAAAATAAAAATTTAGAATAAAAATTACAAGAGGAAAAAAATGGCAGCAAAATTAAAATGATACCTCAATTTTGGACATCCTTTACTTCCAAAAATTTAAGCTGCTCGCAGTCTATGTTTTACTGTGTTTACAGATGGTCTTGCCTCATTTTCGCCAAATCTCATTTGCTGATTTATGCGGATTTTTTCGACTCGCAGACATCAGTGCATCTTCACGAAATGTAGAAACTTGGCTTCTTGTTTACGGGCCATCTTATCTGTAGTCGATTGCTTTCTGTAATATTGTACCGCTTGAAAAACCATTGTATTTGAAACTTTTAAGGCTGTTTCGAATTCCCGGTAAGTACTTCCATCTTGATGCATTTGTACAATAATCTTTCAAGTACTGACATCACAGGATTTGCTTTTACCCATGATAAACAAGTAGTGAGAGCTTTTCAAAGACTGAAAAACACTCCGTGTATTCACACGGAGTCAAATTTTAGCCGTTTAATTAATAAATATTGCCTTAAACATGACATTTTAAATATTAAATACCACTGCGCTTAATTATATGCACGCAGCTGTACGATATCATGTTCGTTGGAAAATAATTGTCGAAAAGTTATGCATCACGCATTTTGTAGTCCTAATATTATTTGCCCGCTCCTACCATCATTCGTTGCGATCAATGTAGACAACTCTCACTAGAATACTCTTCACTTCAGAACAAGGTATTCAAAATTGTCTTGATTAGTTCTTGGTTTTAAGAAATGAGTATTTTTTACCAGAAAGATATGACAAAGTCATAGCTAACGATAGTCATTACTTTGAATAAATGATTCATTGTAACAATGTTTCGCATTTTCAAGTTATACACCCACTATGTACTCGTATTGGTATTACGTTGCAATATTCGAATTTTTATTAATTTATTTTTTTTTTACTTTTTCAGATAAATAAACAGGTTCGTTCTTAAACCATTTGATCTAAAGAAATAGAAAAATAAAATGGAAACAATGAAAAAGTATGATAATCCGGGCGATTGTCAAAGTTCAGCTGGCACGATTTTAATCGAAACGGGCAACAAAAAGAAAGCGTTGAAAATGGAAAAACAAATGGAAGACACGTCGACAACAGCAAATATTGTAGCAGCCACAAATAAAATAACACCAACAACATCTTCAACTACAGCTACATCATCACCAACGCCTACAGCTACAAATAAATTAAAATCCAACCAACAGCAGCAGCAGCATCAGCATCAGCAACAACATCAACATCAATTTCGTGCACCACAACAATTTGTCAAACACAAGAAAAGTAATTCTTCCGCATCAATTGTTGGAGCTGGAGCTGGTGCTGGTGCAACAACAGCCAATACCGCCAATTCTAGTCTAAACAACAATAAAAAGAATAAGTTCGGAAATAAACGTCAGCATAGAACAGCCAAACAGAATGCCAGCAATACTATTACTGCTGCTAGTGCTGCGGGCCCTAACGCAGGCATTGTTAACGACAACAGCTCTGCTGCTGTTACAATAATGCCAACGGCTGGTGAAGAAACGAAAACAGCAGACAATGAGGAAATCAAGAAGGCTGATTTAGAAAACATACAAAATCTTAAAAATCAAGCAGGAGGAGGTGGTCATTATCACCACCACCATCACCATCACCAACATCAGCCGCCCCATCATCAAAACCAACATGCGCAGCCGCCGCATCATCAACATCATCACCACAACAATCATTATCATGGCAGTGGTGGGGATATAACAAATGTCTCCTGTTTGGCTGCTATGGCCTCAGAAAAACTGAGTTATGGCCATGGTCACGGCAAACAGACACAGCAATTGCATAAGAAACCTTTGCCAACGCATCGTTCAAGTGGCGGTGGTAGCGGTGGCGGTGGACCGGGAAATGTTGCTGCGGTTAATCATCATCACATTTTATGCTCTGGTTCGGGCCTTAACGCCCTAGTTGGTGGCGTGGCCGGTTCAGTTAACAATAATGGCCCTGTGTCAGCTTCAAATCTTACCTGCTGCCACAGTAATGGCTGCCCCTCTCACAATGCGAAAGATAGCAATTCTTCTAATAATTCTACGTCCACAGTTGTTGGAGCTTCCGCTTTACATATTTGCTGCCTACGTTCTAAGTTCTTTTTGCCGGACAAAAGACCACGTAAAGGCAACTTCATACCACCCACCAAGTTCCTGTTGGGCGGCAATATCTCAGATCCTCTCAATCTGAGTTCCTTACAAAATGAGGCTTCCAATGCGTCATCAACCAATAATACACCGGCCACCACACCACGCCAATCGCCTATAACCACACCACCTAAAGTGGAAGTTATTATACCGCCTAATATACATGACCCCTTGCACTTGCTAGATCCTGTGGATTCGATGGAATATGAAAAGCAATTGACCTCACCCATGAAACGGGGTGTGGGTGGTGGTTTGCTCCCGTCATCTCTTATATTAGGTTTAAGAGGGGGACAAAACAAATCGCATAAACACCGATATCGCAAGAATCGTAAACCCAAACGGCGGCGTTATGATTCCTTCAATTCCACCTGTAGTACCTCTACCACCATAGATTCGCAAGATGAACAGCGCAGTGAAAAGCAAGGCAGGCAAATGTGTGCTATAGATTTAGATAACGTTTCACTAGTGCTAACACAGGATTCGCAGTTGGGTGTTAATTCTGTGGCGGGTAGTGAAAATGAAGAGGATGATTTAGCAGAGAATACTTTACCGACGCCTAGAAACAAGCTGCAGCAGCGGAATAATTTTATAATCGATACAGAAAACACAGAAACTACTGCCACTAGCAATGTAAATGTAAAAACAGTCTCAAACGCTGCCCAAAATGCTATAAACACTGCCGCCTCTGAGGAGAATTTACAAAAGTGCTTAAAAGTGCTGCCCAAATCACCAGTTCTTCATCAGCAAACGCCAGCAGAGAAGCAGGAATTATTAGCAAAAACTGCAGCGGCTGCTCAAACTTTGACGAGAGATCGTGCTTGTCGTGATTTACATTTGGATTTGATAAATACCACCGCCAATAATACAACTTTAGGCTCTGCTGCGAGCTTAGCAGCTACAGCTGCTGGTAGTTTGAGTGGATCAGCTTCGATTGCCTCGGGTAGTAGTGGTAGAAAACGTAAAGTCAGTGAGAGCACTAACTCGCAGAAGGGCAAGGTGAGTACTTATGTTATGAAACTAAAAAGGATTTTAGTAAATTTCTTTTGGTTCTTCCTGTAGAAATATTTTCGCATGGATTCTAAGGATAAAATTGTAAGTCCGGTAGTGCCTCAACCTGGGGCCTGGAAACGTCCACCACGCACCACAGCCTCAGGGGCAAGAAAATCACAAAGAAGATCGACTTCCATAAGTGAATCATCGGTTGTCACCGATCTTAGTCCCATAGAAGAAAAGTGTATGGCAGAAGGTAAGTAATGTGGGATTTTCTAAAGAAGATTCTGAATTTAAAACGAAATTTTCCTCTGATTTTTGCAGAAATACCACGTGATGATACACCGGAACTTAACAAAGTGGAACTCTTTACCACTGATACTGTTGCGGTGAGTAGTCCTCTTAGTACAGCGTCTGTGGCAACATCCACAAATACCGCCGATCCTGAAATGGAAACAACAGCCGGAGGTGGTGGGGATACAAAAAACGCTTTAATTTTAGCCGAACAAGTTAAAAAAGAAATGATGATTTCCTCCTCCTCCTCGCCGTGCAACATTTCTCAACGTTCTCAACATCCGAAATTCCCCGCAGATGGCAAAAAGTATCGTTATGGTAACTATGATCGTTATGCGGGACTACGGCACCTTAACGAGTTCATGGATATACGCTTGAAAGTGTTTCTACAGTATCCGGAGTTATTTAAGAATAAAGATGTGTTGGATATAGGCTGTAATGTGGGTCAGATGACCATATCAGTGGCTCGTAAATTAGCACCCAAATCCATATTGGGCATAGATATTGATAAGGATCTGATAGCTCGTGCCAGACGTAATTTATCCATGTATGTGCGCATACCACAGGAGATGGTGGTGAAGAAAGAGAATACTGGCGATAGCCAAGAGCCCACAGAAAGTAAAACTAGCAATGAATTGAAGGTGAAAAAAGCACGCAGAAGACGTAAAAAGAAAAGACACCAACAGCAGCAAGCGGGCCAACAAAGAGAACACCATCATCAACATCACCACCACCACCACCAGCATTGGCAACAATTCCAACATCACTTGCTACACTATCATATGTTGCATCATCACCACCACCATCATCATCATCATCATCTATATTTGCAGCACGAGAATTCCAATGTTGATGCTGCCGATTTCTTTCCTATATCATTTCCTTTAACTTATGGTGGCATAGCGTCATCGTCTACACAGCAACACCAAATTCCAAAGGCGGCTTCTAGTCCCCAAAATCTGGAATCTCAATCACCAGCTTCCACGTCTACCACGACACGTAGTACACCTGGTCACCCGGCCGCCTCCAGTAACAGCCATAAGGCCAATACCAACACATATTCAACGTCATCGCTGCATAGACACCAGCAGAGTTTAGGGAAAAATTATTTCCCGTCGAATGTTTTCTTTCGCCAAACGAATTATGTTTTAAAAGATGAATCCCTTTTGGCGAATGATACGCAACAATATGATTTAATTCTCTGTCTGTCCATAACCAAGTGGATTCATTTGAATTTCGGTGATAATGGCTTAAAATTAGCCTTTAAACGGATGTTTAATCAACTACGACCGGGTGGTAAATTAATATTGGAAGCTCAAAACTGGGCCAGCTATAAGAAAAGGAAGAATTTAACGGTGAGTTGAAGGAAAATCTTTTTTTTAATAAAATTTTTATCAATTTTCTTTATTTCCTTTTCCAGGAGGAGATTTACACCAACTACCACAATATCGAATTCTATCCCAATAAATTTCATGAATATTTGTTAAGTTCCGAAGTGGGTTTCAGTCACAGCTATACGCTGGGTATACCAAAACATTTAAGTAAAGGCTTTAGCAGGCCTATACAGGTAAGTTTTAGAAAGAAATGTTTCCTAACGAAATCTCAAAAAAATATGATTTTCCTATGTTTCAGCTTTATGCCAAAGGCGATTATACCCCCAATCATGTACGCTGGTCGGATGCCTACTATCCCCAAACACCGTTTGAAGCTTATCGCGGCATTTATGCCACCATGCCATCCCGACCTACTGGTATGCAATCTTCCTATCCTGTCATATCTTCCACACGATCACAAAACTATGATACGCCTCTGTATATGGGTGGTGGAGGCACTTCGGGTCCCTACAGCTGTCGCCAGACACCTATGCATCAACCATCTACATCACAGTACTATAATCCCTTGGAATCGGATTCGTATCAACCCTCCTATGATATGGAATATCTAAATCATATGTACGTTTTTGCCTCTCCCCTCTATCAAACGGTATGGTCACCACCCACGAGTATGCGCAAAAGCTCTTCACATACGCCCGCATTTGGTAGTGTTAGGGACGCTGAATTTGAAGGTGATGGTAATGTTATGAGTGGCGGCAGTTATCATCGTCATGTTTATCCACCTAATGATGATACTTCATCGCCTAATGCTAATGCCATAAATGCGTTCAATTCAATCCGTGATCCCGATACGGATGATTCAAATCAACACAGACCGCATGTTTATGCCACCAATTGTGTTGCCGGTGAGAGTGCAACATCACCGCATCCAAATTTAAATGCTAGTGATGCTGAAAATCTAGATGAGAGTCTTATTTTAGACGATGAACGATGTGATTTAAGCGAAGCTTAAGGTAATCAAACAAATAAGTAAAAAACCAAAAAACAAAAGGTTAAGAACAGATAAGGTGTTATAAGTTACAAAATGCGGTATTATTTTGGTAGAAAAAAACTTAAAACAATTGTCAAAAGGTCAGTCCTATGTGATCAACATCTTTTGTTGAAAATGTTATTTAAAGCTTTTTTTTAGACAAACTAGGTGTTCGATGATTCTTTTCTTTACATTACTTTGGTGTCATGTGTAGATATTAGGGTTAGGTGTCCATTTTCTTAGTTGTGATCAGTGTTAACAAGCAACTTTTTTGCACTGAAACTAACTTTCATTGGCATCGATTGTCTACGTTTTTTGCCACATACAAACAAAGCATGCAAAATCTCTTTTCTTATCATTCTCTCTATGAATTCGCGAGACATTTGAGGTTTACCCTAAAATAGGTTCCCGGACATGGAAACATTAAACGTAACTGCGTGGAGAATGAACTTACACAGGCAGTTACCCTTTTGGAGTTTTATGGTTCTCTGGTATCACACAAAGAGCTTTATCTCATGGCAAATTAACCTATGAGGTCAGGAAACTCTAACCACATTTGAAGGGTCGCATGACAGATTAGATATAAGGAAACTTAAAAGGGCTATATCCGGCCAGTGGGTTCTCGAATGGTAAGTCCAAATCACGACGCCATTTTGAACATCAGTGCTGTACCCGATTCCCTTCATATAAGGCGTCTAACTTTAATGTTAAAACTACAAAATTTTATCGAATCTGCGATGCTTCTGGCCGTATCGAATACAAACCTCCATCGCACACCAAACTAAATTCCAGTTCATCAAGACATCAGGAATATATGGAAAATATGGCTGGATAGGTTACACATTAAATCCGACAAACACCATATCTAAGGCGTTCGACAGTAATGAGGTAGCCACAAGTAGCCGTTTATATCAGGAACGAGGCTAATAAGTAATTGTACCAAATAGGGTTCGCTGGAAATCTTTAATTTGGATTATATGCTATCCAATTGAAGAATAGCGGAACATCATCACCGCATTATCAAAGAAGAATTATGTTTCTGATCTCCTGAGGTGTGTTTTAAATGCCTTTGGCAAGGTAATTGTTGATTTTGTTTTTTGTCAGGTTAACCAGTGATAAATAACAATGATTTCTTATCTTCAACACGGCACCGAGTGCTGATCGATTTAGAAAATCATTCTTTACAATTATCAGCATTTTCAGGCACGAGCTGAACTACACATCGACTCTCCCGCTGTGTAGGAATTTTTGCTTTACCAAATAGTGCTCGAGAGATGTATTCTCCGCTCTTTTTAATGTTTGGAATGATTCGCTGAGCTGAATTATTCTGGCGAGTGTAGATGATAAATATAACTAGCAATCCTATTTCTTTCCTTCAACTAACAACTTTCTTGTGGGCTCCATTCCGAGGCAATGCTATTTACGCTTTTAATTGACTTTCTCAAGATATGCCCTGTATATTGCCTCTTCGTCATTCAAATTGGTTACTTATGGTGTTGTCGTATATACTCCACAAATAATGCGCTTTAAGCCTTTGATGCATCGATTTATTGCAGAACCTATTTCACTTCCTTATAAAAGAGTAGATTTTAATTTTTTCATTTTTAGTATAAAAAATTACTATTTTCCTTTAAAATAAAACAAAAAGGTAAGATCTATGCTTACGTCACGCACACCTTCATTTAAAAAGAGTGAAAAATTAACGGAACTCGCGAAGGCGTAATCTCTGTTATTTGATTCATTATTGATGGCATTATGCTTCCCAACGTTGAGTGCTGGTCTCAAGTGAAAAAAATTGTAGAAGCTATCCACGTGGGCAATTTTTGGCTTGTTTTGAAATATAATCGTTGCTGTTGTTATCGTCAAGGCTCATAACCTAAGTTTTTTTATATTAAACTACTAATGACACATTTTTTGTAGACTTCAAAAAATTACATCGAAATAATTGGGAAACACAAAATTGAATTTCTATCCTGGCATTTTGCACAAAGGAGGACTCGCAGGAGGAGGAGTCCCAGATCTAGGTCGACCGTTTCGTTGTAATTAAACAAATCGTTTCTGCTACTTTCATTCTGAAGTTAGGTTGTACTATTTTACTTGAGCTTTGACGAGTTCTGCGATATACACATCCAGCAAGTGCAAAAAAAGTTCGGCTTGTACACTTTCGTGATTTCATACGAATTCTATACTGCCCAATCAAACCATCACATCAAGTCAACTCCACCCATATGTCTGGTTTACTCTTGTAATATTCGAGCAGTTTATTTCAACGTTTTCCTTAATTTAGCTGTTCTAACGGGTTTTCAAGTTCATCCATGTCAGCCCTTTCGAAATCACTTTATCTCTCTTCGTCACTACTTTTCTTAAAGAAAAGTTTTCCATGAATGCTCAGATCTCTTCTTCAGTCTCTGCTTTGAGATTTTTTTTTTTTTTTTCTTCCCATTTTCACTGTAACTTATGAATATACGATATAAATATTTTTTGTCAAATACCTCAGACCGTCTGTTCATTGGTTCATCAAAAACATCGTTAGCAAGCTCTAATATGCTTGTTTATGAACTTGATTGGTCACTTCTACGTACATATGTTCTTTATAATACTATTCACTTATGCAAATATCATCTGCATAATCTAGATTCTCCTAGGTGTCTTTGGTAATCCCACTATACTACTCTTATCTTTCTGCATAACTTCTCGATAAAACAGTCTTTTTACCAGCGTAAAAAGGAATCGTGCCCATGATAATTGTGAACTTTGAGCTGACTGACCTGTTGTGTAGCACCTTCAGTTCTTCGTTGGTAGACATGAAATTTGTAGTTTAAATTTTTTGTGGCATTCCTTCCATTCTGTTAAAGGTATCGAACGCTTTCTTGAAGTCAATGAGAAACAGGTACAAATGTGATTTCAACTCTATCAACAATTGTTCTATGATATATTGGAGAGTATTTGCCCGATCTACGCAATTGGGATATGGACGAAGCCTCTACAGCCTGAGTTTGGCTTCCAAAATTTCGAGGGTTTTGAGAATTATTGGAGCTGTAGATATCTATTTTTCACATTCTTTGAGTTCGCCTTTTTAGGTATTTTAGGCTTCTAGGCGACGAGCAGTCTATGGATTATGTTCACTAGACCGAAGAATAACTCCTAGAGCACGTTTGCGTGATATTACCGTTGGTTCTGAAGAAATATCCTCATTAACGTCTATGCTGTGAACCAACCAAATTAATCGATTAACCAAACCAATTTAGTGTCTGGCACTAAAACGTCACTCCTCGATCTATATAAACTTCACCGAAGGTTTTTGGTTCCTCTGATGTGTTATTTCTCTTCTTCAGCCCTTTGCATTTGGTCATCATATTGGAATATTTACATGATATTGCCAGATATTCATCTATCTCTCGGATCCTTAATTTAAAATGTTTACTCGTCTATTTTTTCAAATAATAGCTGACTTTGAATTTTATATAAAATATTCGGATTTAATTTCAAATAATACGAAAACGATTGACTTACATAATACCAAATATCCAGATATGCGATTTTTAAAATTCCTCGTTTTTTTTAACGATTCGTTTTTTTAGAACAAGGGTTGCAGGTTTTTGATTCTTGTCCCTGTTTTTCAAAACGATTTAGTTTACAGAACTGGACCGAATGTTTTCTTATTATTTTTTAAAATTTTTTTTTGTCTATCAAAATAGTACTGCATCTCTTTTATAAGCTTGACCTAAGAAATAACAAATTTTTTACTTTTTAAGTAAAAAAAAAATATTATAAAAAAGCTTTTTAAATTTAAAAAAAATATATATAAAAAAAATATTTAAAAAAGAACGCTTATTAGTATTTTTGTATTTACACATAAAAATAAAAAATAAAATGCAAAAATATAACAAACAAACATAACATTAATAACAATTAAATTTAATGACATTTTATGTTTTTTATTTTTTATTTTTAGATTTTATTGTGTTTTTGATTTGTAAAAAATGAATAAACGGTATATTGTGTATAAAAAATGGACATCAAAAAGCATAAAATAAGAAAGGAAAAAATATATTTATAATTGTATAAATATGTATTATTAATAATTTAAAAAATGTTTATTTTTAATGTTTATTATTTTTAATATTATTTTGATAAAACAAAAACAAAAAGCCGGGTTTGAAAAAAAATATTTTACTAAATAATTAAGAAGAAAATTATTTCATTTAAAAACTTATTGTTTCGTTTTTAACTAAAAACTTAATTAAAAACGTTTTGTATATAACGTTGAATTCGAAATTGCAAATGAAATAAATAAAATTATATTGCTTATTATTGCCAACATTTTTATTTTTAAACTCAATTTGCCAGGGGCTGGTTATTAAGTATTAGAAATCGAAAAACAAAAACCATTCGAAAACAATTTCCATTCGAATATTCACCCCTATTTTGCATTTCGATTAAGTCTCTGTATTTAGTTAGGCAACTTTCGAAGAAAGGTATTAAAAAAAAAAAACTAAATCGAAAGAAAAAGTACGTATGGAAATAGAAGTATAAAAAAAGCAACCTTGTAAACATTTAAATAAAAATCTTAATAAAACATTTATTATTTTTAATTACAATACAATATTAAATAATATTCTAATTATTAAGAGTGTAGTGCAACTAGGGAACGAATAACTTTTTTGCTTCATATGTGCAACTCGTTGTCGGATAAAGAGAGCACTAACTCTCACTCTAACAGCGCAAGCACTGAAGAGAAGAGAATGTTTGCACGACAAATACAAATAAGTATTTATCCGAAGCTTCTTATGTTCCGTAAAAAGAAGTACTCATTAAATGATGTTCACATCATGTGGTACTTCAAATACTTGCTGCATAAAACACCACATAACTAATGTGTTTATATTGATATGTATATATAATGCTTATACATAAGTGGGAACAAACTTATAAAGGAATTGTTAGGCATTTATGTATTAATCATTGAAAAACAAAAAAATGAAATGAAAAATGGTAAAAAAAAATTTTTGAAAATATTTTCGTTTTTGCTTTTTGGTCTAAAAAGGCTTTATTTTCAATGAACTAAACTTCTTTGTGGTATTTTCAGTACTCATTGGTATTTGAAGTACTACGTGAAGTTTGATAATACTCATTGCACTCGACAGGTTTTGTGCCGGTATTTTCGAAGTTCAACATGTATTTGTATGCAGCGAACACAGTAAAATAACAAGAAGTTATCCGGTAATTTTGGTGTTTAAAAAAAGTACTTTTCTTCTTCGGATTCTTCGGATAAGTGTATGCTAGATCTTATGTACTTTTTGAAGTCGATGTGCAGACCTTAAGTAGATATAATTAACATTAATCGCATCAGGCAACACTATAGCTAATATCATATTATCGTCCGAATGAATGAAAAGTGGAACGACAATGATGTGTGAAAAAGATTATAGACGAAACAAGATGAAGCTTTGTAGACGGTGGAAAAGCCAGGATTGAAACCAAGAAAGGTAATGCTGCGTGTATGGTGGGATTGGAAGGGAATTTTCCATTATGAGCTTCTACAACCTGTTTGTCAACAATTAACGAGTTTGAATCAAGCAATTCAATTTAAACGGCGAGAACTGTTTTATCAAGACATTTCCAGACCACAAATATCCTTGTAGACTATACCCGGCGAAAACTGAATGAGCTTGGCTGCTTTTGAAGCATTCACCATATAGCCCAGACCTTAGACTTTCAGATTTTTAGTCTACTGGGGCACCTAAACTTAATAAAATAAATAACAAATAACAGAAAGACAAACAAAAAAAAACATAACCTTAGTGAGAATTATTAGTAGCTGAACTATTCCAGTGTCAAGAATCCTTGGAAATGAGTATCTTGAAAATTCTATTTCGTTGTTTACTGGGTGCTAGACAACTAACTACTCCGCACAGCAAGTCAGTTTAACATTTGTATGACATTCCCGGCTGAAAGAATTGGAAACGCATAAATCCGAATTTGAAAGAGAAGACGATAACACCGACCTTGATTACGCTACCATAGCACGCGGTATTCGCGATAATATATTTTGCTTTAGGGTTTGAAAAAAAATTTCATTTAAAAGTCATTGTTGCATCAATAAAAATCTTATTTTGCTTTTTAAACGATCGCAGACTGCGAAAAAATTTGCCACACGGGGAAATTTCGACTCGAATTGAAATGGAGAATATCGAAATAAAAATATTGTTGTAAATCGCGTATAAAATTTGTTGGAATTTGTAAGAATTTGCTTTCGAATTGCAGTACATAACCACACAGACTTTACTTAAAGCAAGGATACGCTTTTATATCGCTGTTTATAAAACTTTGCACTTATTGATGTTAAGCAGGCTTTACTTTTCTTCTTAACTTCTTTTTTTAGTACAATGAAGGCTTGTTAAGTTAGTACAGCCAACGTTTTTATACTCAACTTAAAAGAGCGTTAAAAAGTTATAGTATAGACTTCATTATAGGTTTTCATCTAATTTGCATATGTACGTTTATTATTTCTTGTGTGCAGTAGTTAAACAACACACACACAAAAGTTTGCCTGGGTGTATGTTGGCTGTTGTATGTAAGACATATCTATGCTTCTTTACCAAAAGCATAATACAAACTTGTAGTGTAATAATAGCGACACGAAAGTAGTTGTATTTTTAATAAAAATTTCACCTGAGCTATTATGTTTCTGCATTCTGTACACCCGCAACGTTTAACCCCAGTAAGTCTGTAATTTGGGTGACAATCCTTTCTTTCGTTGTGAGTTCTAAAGTAGTATACAACTGCCTTGTCTTTATTCAAGCGCTCAGTATTTGCCGCTTGATCCTCTCAAGCTATTATTTTATCACAAAGTTTCGTTTTTATTCTGAAGCGAATTTATATTCATAGAGTTCATAAATATTTGCCCGGTTTTATAACCTGCTCTTTTCTGATTAGTTGGTCTGTAGGTTCGACAACAAATTCTAAATCATCAGGAGGTATTCTTCGATTATATTTGTTTGCAAATGTCAGACTCAAAATTTCTGCCTTGGGCTCGGAATGTAATGGAAGACATTTAAGAATGCATTTACAATTGTCTGCGCCTTCTGGTTTGGAATGACATATACTTTTGAGCCATTTGCTAATATAAGCCACCACAAATAGAAAATGGAAATTGTTGAGTGGCTTCTGCAACTGCATTAGTGTGAATACTATTCAATCCTGCTTAATAGACCTGTTGATCTAGAGGCATTTTGGAAAAGATTGAATACTCCTCTATTGCGTAGCACTTACATTTTCAAACTACACTTAACAAGTGTTTCCCATTCCGCACCGCAAGTGCTGCTGGCAAGAGATTTAAGGACCTTGTTTCTATTTAGTTGCAATTTTTAAGCGCCCACAAAAGGGTTTTCTACTGATATGTCGTTGTGGGTAAGTTGCATTTGTTCGATTCCTTAGACACTATATAATTTTCACTAGTCCCCATCGGCATCAAACGTATTAGTCAGATATCAACAATGGACTTTTATTTATCAACCTGCGCTAGTAACTTTTCTCGTTCGACGGCAACAATACTTCAATCGTGGCCATGGCGCCTTAAAATATCTTAAGATGGAAAACTTGCTACAGTTGGAATATTTCACTTTCGCCTAGTGTTTCTTTTCAGTCAGATGTTTCCGTCTGTCTCATCAGCTCTTTTTGGTAGCATTGAGTAAATTTTCATTGTGCAGCTTGATTTCTTTGGTTGAGAAACTATCAGGGCGGGCGAGCAATTGCAATCAATCTATTGATATTCGAAGACACAAAAAACACGCACTAGTTAGAATTTTAAATGATGATTTTATTTAAAAAAAAAGAAACTAATCATTTGCAAGAGAAAATTGTGCTTTAAAACAACAATGGTATCCTATGGATTGATGTTATTGTTGTAAATCGTGAAAAGGAATACAATTTTAATTATAGGAAACCGTGAAATGATTGACAAAAATAAAATTGTACTGACAAACTGTAGATTAAACTTTTACTTCATTTTTTTCTAAACCTGAAAATTTCGTAGATTTTTTTTCTTTTCTTAATATAGTTTATGCGAAAGAGTATATTATATGCCTAATAATACAAATAATTATTTAATTAATAACGTATATAAAAAAATATTTGTATTATGTTTACAAATTTATATTTTTACGAACTGTTTTCTTTTTTTAACTTAATTTCTTTATACTTATCATATATATATATATCGTATATATATATATATATATATGTATATATATATATATATATATATATATATATATATTTAGGAAAAATATAGTTTTATTAAAAGACTTTTAATGAATTAAAATAAATGACAGACAAAAAATAAAACGAAAACACAAAAATATGAAATGAAATAAAGTTTAAATGAAGTTAATATATAATAATAATCTAAAAACAAAAAGTACTCATTTAATTATTGAACTTTTATTAGCCTTGAGAATAGAACTAAATTTAGTTCAATATATATTGGGTGTACAAGTTAATAATGTCGATTTGGATAATACGAGTATATGGCATAACTATCACATATACATAGTTTGTGTGAATAATAACAAATATCGTATTTTGGAGGGTAAACATTTGTCATTATAATTCAGTATTCGAAAGACGCCAAAGTGTAAACACACATTTTTTTCAATCGCTAAAATAATATCGACTTTGTGCCTAAAGGAGATAATAACCTTCTTTCATTTGAAGAAAACGGCTGCTGAAAGTTATCGATTGTTGGTAGAAGTTTACGATTGTTGGTAGAAGCCTTCGATTTTCTCCTCAGACATTCCCTTACGCATACAGCCAGTCAGGTTGCAGTCAAATCGTTAATTTCCGAACAGTGAAGGAATGTTGCTCACCACGTGTCATTTCATGCGGGACATGTGGATGACACTGCATACTATATTCTTTTGACAAAAAAAAGTGTTAAAATGCCGCTCTCTACCTGTCTTCTGTACCTTGTAGGCAGAACCAGCGATATATTCGCCAGAAGATGGAGACATACTTTTTCCTGTAAACAGGTAGAAGAGCTGTGGCCGTTTGTTGATTGGAGGAGAACTGGAGGAAAACTTTGGCTGTGATGGAAATACTTTTCCGCCATTGTCTGGCGGTCAGAGTTGTGATCGTCTGGGTGGATCAACGTTATGCAGTTATTGCATAGAAGAGAAGATAGCAACTGCAAAACACTTGCTGCTAGCATGTCTGGCGCTATCGAGGCTGAGATTGAGGTTATTGGTAAGCCACGTTGTGGATGTTTAATTTGCTACTGTAGGTCCTGGTAGGTTTTGTCGGCTTCGAATTTGAGGGTACGTAGTGATGTTAATGGGTCTATTGTGCTGCCGCAAAAGGTATAACGGATCTTAGGTTTGGCTACTGATTTTTACCTAGCCTAACCTAACCTAATGATTGCGATATAAACGATCTCAGTCAGCCAATTTTTTCTTTACAATTCCAAGCATAGCGTTTTATAGTCAGTCTTGATGGAATTGCAGTAGAAATCTATGATAAATCACTCAAACAACATGTGAATGATGGTTTGTGCGATTCAAAAATTAAGATTTCGACACAGAAGATAAGAAGAGATGAGGAATTGGAAGCATTATTCGACGAAGATTGTTGTCCCTGCGTTTAAAGGCATTGGTATTTTGAATAAAAGCAAGGAAATTGGGTCGCATATAAATTGATGCCGGCAGACGTTGAAAGGTGATTTTTCTTGTTGGATATGATGCTTAAACGCTACAAAAAAAGTAAATTTTGCATCGTATTGTTACTGATGATGAAAAATGTATACATTACGATAACCCTAAGCCAACAAGCCAAATCAGTGCCGAAGCCAAATATCCATGACGCCAAGGTAATGCTCTATATTTGGTGGTATCAGAAGGGTGTTTTGTGTTATGAGCTCAGGGAACACAATTCATTCGATTGAAGAGAGCAATCAACGAAAAACTACTAGAATATTCGACCAGACACTAGGTCATAGTCTTCCAGTATGACAACGCTCGGTCACATGTTGCAAGATCGGTCAAAAACTATTTGAAAACAGTAGATGGGAAGTTTTGGCTCACCCGCTTCACCAGACCTTGCCCTTCTGACTACCATTTGTTTCGATCGATGCAGAACGCCTTTACCTCATAACTGGAGCAGTTCTTTTGGCGTGCAATCCATATACTACCAGCAAGATGGGAAAAAGTAGTGGCTAACGATGGACAATACTTTGAATATCAGGCTAACATTAAAAAGGAAATTTATTCAAAATATTGGTCATCGTTAGCTATGACTTTTATCCATCTTTTCGTATATGTATGGATACTCTGCCAAAAAACGGCTCATTTTTTGATGCCAACAACAAATCGAGCCAATTGCCGATACTCTATTTTGAAGTGATTAACTGGTCTTGCAAGATGTGGACCTGCGTTCTCATGAGGGTTTCACTTTTGGTCGCATACACCTGGAGTTTTTCAGTCAATACTCACTACAATGAAATCCATTTTTTCGGTACAGGTCTCTTGTGATCATATGGCCACATTTTAGTAACAGCTTGTTATGGGCTTCGTCGGTGAAAATTATTTTGTTAATAAAATTCTTATTTCCTTCTTGTTTTTCGATGGCCCAAGAAACGAATTGCCATCGTCTGGGTCAGCAGGATCTTATAAGCCTTTAAATGGAGATCACGATGCAAAATGTTGAATAATGTTGACCGTTTGATGTTTAATTGCTGCGAACGATGATGAATGAATGTTTTTGGAACTACTGCAACACTTCTGCTTACAGCTGATATATATTCGGTTGAACGACTACTACGTTGATACATAAATTCTGCTTCCGTTATCATAAACGGATCTAGTTTCTTAAAATTTCTCAACCATCTGCTTTATGGCACGATTTGTTTGGGGTTTTTCTCTACCGAATTTTGTTCTAAATTTCCTAATTGCGTTTTGAAAACTTTTGCCATTTTCAAAAATGCCATATTAATTCCATATTAACTAACCGGAATGTATTTAGAATCTGAAAATAAAAATTTCGAATACAAATTACAAGTAAAAAATGGCAGCAAAATTATAATGATTTCTCAGTTATGGACACCCTTTATTTGATAATTCCGGATTGAATTAAAAAAAATTGAATTTAGCGCCTATTTTATGTTTCCCGTTCGATTTGAAAAATTTAAATTTAACGGATAAGTAATTTTTTATTTCCGTTATGAATTAACCAAAATGAATTTTTCTGAATTAAAAAATTTTAAAATTAAAGAAAAAGTTATAATTGTTAATTTTTTAAACAAAATTTATTATCTATTTAAAATATGATTCATTTAAAATGGATATTTACAGTCAGAGTCGAAAAAAGTAGTTGCTTTAAGTCAGTTAATTTCCAACGGATCTTAAAAAACCATGTCTCATTGTATTTGTAACTAAACACACTTCATAACTAGTACGGTTCTTATATATACATAATAGAGTGCAAAAACATCGCCAAACTTGAACAATTTGGAGTAAATTGGATGAATTATGCACTTGCTTAAGTAATGTGAACAGATTCCCAAGTTTACCTTAAGTATATACCATTTAAAGGGCCTGTTCTTCTTCTATCCATATCATCTAAAAATCTTAATCGCTTAATATTTGCATAACGAAGTTATTAGCTTATAAGTGCATTAGGGTACGAAAAACCGGGGTTTTAATCGTAACTCAGGAGTTTGGAGGTGTTACGAAAATTTCTAAGCCAGATTCTTGTTGTTCTCTATAGCATCCTTTAGAAAAATTATATCACTTCCCAAGTGTTTCAACTTCGTTCTTTTTTTGACATAGTTTTCTTCTTGTACACTTTTGTGACTCATAAAATATATAGTACCTTTCGTTTTTGTTGTATAAATTTAGTTGTTGTTAGAATTTTTTTATTGTTTTTAAGACTGAAATAAAAAATTAAATCTAGTGAATGAGGGTGTACAATTTTTTTGACGTTGACTGTATGTTATCTAGTTTATATTTTATTGTTTTATATACGCGTACTTAGGTATCTATACAAAAGCTTACCACTATCATAATATATCGTAATAACTTTCATTTGTATAGGTGAACGCGTCTATTCTTTTCCTTAATTTTAATTATTTTTGTCAATTGATTTTTAAGCTTTAAAATGAATAATTGTAACATCAAACAGAGGCGGTGCTAATGTTAGTTTTATGTCGTTTCTAAAAAATTTTAAGGCATACAGTTTTATGTCGTTTCTAAAAAATTTTAAGGCATACAGTGCATACACCCTTAACCCTAACCATACTGATAGCATTTACACAGGGTTACGCGGGTACTCGAGTACCCACCCGTAGGTGCTTGCAGCGTCTATTGCAGTTTTAAAGGTGTAACCTCGCTAATTTTGTTTGATTTATGTGGAATTTCATGGGTCATGGGTGTTTATTGGAATTTAATGGGTTATAGATGTTGCCATTGATTCATCGTTAAGTTGCCATTGATTTTAGCAAATATTGTACCACGTTTTTTTAATGATACGTTCTGATGATGCGTTTACAATATCAGCACGTAAACAAACTGACAAAGCCAATCTTCGTTATTTGAAATACATCGATAACAATATATAAGCTACCAGCTTTACCCATTCGGCTTTGCCCGGGAATCTATAGGGTGAGCAATTTAAAGTTAAAATTTGAACCAGCGGTTATTTCGAATCTGACAATACTTATGTCATTCTATTATGTCACAAAATTCTGTATATTATCTCCACTGAACGACATGTATCGATCTACGCTTGAGCAACATTGGGATTTATTAGAAATTTATAATCTTTTAAATTCATATTTACGGATGAAGCTCATTTACATCTTGGTGGGTACGTTAATAAGCAAAATTGGCCCATATTTCATATTTCGCAATCATTGTGGTCAATGGAGACACCTATCGCACCATAACAACCGATTTTTTTTTTTTGCCCGCTCTTCATGGTATTGATGTGAACGATGTTTGGTTTCAACAGGATGGTGCAACTTGCCACACATCTCATGCCATAATCAATTAACGTTTGATGGCCGTTCAATTAGCCGAAATAGTGATGTCAGTTGGCTGCCAAAAAGCCACGATTTTACATCGTTGGACTATTAACTGTGTGGTGTCGTTAAAGCCATATGAATGAAATAATATTTCATTTCTAACCGGAACAATTGTACTTCACACAAAATTAAATTTGACAAAATTTCAAACTGATTTTCTTTTATTGCATTATTAAATTTAAATTTTTAAATTGCCCGCCCTATATATATGTACAGTAGTGGCCAGATATTTACGGACAACAATTGCTTGTATTCTGCCTCAGAATGATTATTATTGATTTAAAGTCTCAATAAAGAACAACGATTATATACTATGTATGCCACGCCCTCTTATTTAAGCTGATGATTTGTATGGACAGCCAAGTCATTTTTACCAAATTTGGAAATTTATGGGGAGTGCCATGCCCAATTTTGTGATTCTGCCCACTTATTAACTAATGATTTATGAAGGGTGGGCAAATTAAAGGTTAGGAAGTAAATTGGCTTAAAAATACATTTTATTGACGAATTCAGTTTTATTCATACAGACATCCGCTGTTTTAACAAAATTTTGAACCACATTTTGCAACAAAGCTTCGCTTATCTCGTCAATGCAGCGCAGAATTTCATCTTTCAGAGTGTCAGTTGTTGACATAGCCAAATCAAGAAATTACGCGACCGGGAAATTTCTCATGCAATAACTGAATTGTTTGGCTGACTGTGTGGCTTGTGGCGCCGTCCTGCTGAAACCAAAGGTCACTGATGTCAACATTAGCTAATCGTGGCCACAAAAAATTGGTTTTGTAGCGTAGAGAATTCACGGAGTCGGCGTTTTCTTACTCATTTTCGAAAAAATACGGGATAAGGATGCGGCCTAACCACAAACCGTACCATACGGTCACTTTCTTTGGGTGTAATGGTTTTTGGAGGACTGCTTGTGGATTTTGTGAGCCCCATATGCGACAATTTTGCTTTTTTTAAATAACCGCCTAATTGAAAATGGGCCTCATCGCTAAAGTTAATATTGCGTTGTTTTCGTTTCAGTTCTTTGATAGTAAATTTTCACAATTAAAATTCTTTATTCAAGAGTGTAACGTTCCATAGTTACAATTTCCCAATTTTTTATTAAATAAGTGTCAAAGGTTGACAGCTCAATTCTTGACATTTCGTCATTCAAAAGCCAATTTATTTACTTCCTAACCTCAAATTTGTCCACCCTGTATTAACTACGAAGTCATTTAGACGAAAATTCAGGAACTTCCACATGATAAACAAGTATCTATATTCACTTGTATGAAAGGTACCATGTCCACGGGTCTAATCCCGTTCGTACTTTCTGCGGAACTTAGAATATACCATACGCACTGAATCGACTTGAAAAATCTTATTCAAATATATTAATAAGAGCAGAGATAAAGATTTAGCCGCCTACAGTGCGAGCTGATTTCGATTTGAATATTTCGACGTTTTTCCCCCTAAACCTTCACGTAGCAATTACGAACAAAATCGAAGGAGAAAATATTCAATTTGGTCCCGTCGTTTTTAAGTTTTAAGCATCCGAATATATCACAATACATATTTATATATTTGTATATATGTATATAGGTTATCCACATGGAAATATGACAATGGACGAATAATTACTTCCATTTAAAGATTGAAGCAATTTTACTGAATATTTTATTTACTGTAACACTGTCAATAGCTATCTGTTGAATGGAATCATTTACCGGTGGCCAGCGACAGGTATATGTAGAAGAAAATATTGTTTTAGCTTTGGTTGATTTTTATAGGCAATGCGGAATAAATGTGATAACAGATACTTACGTCACTCGGCTTAAAGTTAAAGGAATAAGCTTCGTCGGTACTTTTCGGCAAAACAAGTTATATACTCAAAATGAGCTAAAGTCAAACAAAACGAATGATATAGGTACAACGAATGATATAGGTACAACCCAGGAATGGAACTCTTCTGTCTGTCGTAAGCAAAAAATCAAGAGTGTATTCTCGAGGGGAGCCAATATTTAATAATGAAAAGGAGGAGATAAATTACTTCACTTCACGTGGCTGCATTTGGCTATTTTGTGTATAGTCTAGCCTCATCCCAAGAAACAAAACGAAATCGAAGCACTTATCGAGGATTCTTAACATCGCTGGCTTGGAGTTGACAACTAAAAAAAATAAACGAAAAAGCCAATCATAACACGATATACTAACGTCCGGGCAACTCCATAGCTTATGGCAAACAAAACCATCCCTAAAAAAGTTTGTCAGGAGGCTAGGTTTGTTGCCTTTGCTGGGCTGATGTCTTAAAATTTAATCGAAATCACGAACATTATGTGTTGCCTGTAAATAGCCAAGATGCAATACGCTTAGCAAAGTAATTGCTGCCCCAAAAATGCTATTATTTTTATTTTTTTTATACAAAATATAATGCGATATTTAAGGGTACCCTTACTCTTATCAGGAGAGTAAGGACGAATTGGCTCTGGGTGGTTATACAACCAACCCATATAAATCAGGATAGCTAAGGATGACAAAAAACTTGAAAAAATGCTTAGCTGAAGAAATTTGCGGAACCTCAAATCTGCATTTTGTTTTGTTTAAGAAAAATTTGACTTTAAAAACTTTTGGGTACCGGGGTACCCGTTTAGGAGAGTTACAGTAAATCCATTTAAAAGCTACGTCTGTGTTTTTTGTCTTTATCAATAAAATTTAATTAAAAAAAATAATAATAAAAATACACTGAATAGTATTATGAAATAATTATCATATAGTAGAGCAATATTTTTTTTACTATTTAATAGAATTATTTTATTTTCAGTTTACCAAAACCCTTAAAAAAATCAAAACACCTTTTTGTCACCAATAAATAAAATGCAATAACTGGCAATACTGCACAGTTAAGCTTAGCCTTTGAAAAAATAAGGGAAAGAGATTTTGTTTTGTAGTGCAAGTATTGTTGCTGCTCTATCTTAAAACAAAAAACCGTTAAAAATCGGGAGATATAAACCACGTGAATTTTTTTAAAAGCTGGCAATACTTCGAAATATAGCTTAGCCTATGTAAAAATAACAGTTAAAGAGTTTGCATACTAATATAAATGTTGTTGTTGGTATACCTATTGTAAAAACCGTTAAAAAACCACATTCTATTTTAATGTCTATACGGCGGACTATGTCCAACGTGTTTTAAAGTAAAAAGCGTTATTTTTAAACATTAAACAATTAAAAATTAAAGCTGGTAATACTGGAGCATATAAAGCTCAGCTTTAATACAATTTCTCTCAATCTCTTTTACTCACTTTGTTTTGTGCAAAAAGCAATAAGCTTAGCTCTTGGAGAGTTCATTAAAATAAAATTATACATTTTTTTAATATTACAGTTAGTGTCGTTGTTGTTGCTTTTAAGCCTTTTGTTTTGTTTACAAGTGTTATTCAACTTTGCTTAGTCACTAAACACTAAACTTAAGTGGCTAAAAACGTACCAAAAGCTTTGTTTAAGTGGAAAAAGAGAGTGGTGTGAGAATTAAAAAACAAATAAAAAAGACAATATGGGTACAACAACTTCTTATATACATATGCTTCTTCTTTATCATCATGTTTTTATGTTTTTATTATTTTTCATAAGATTGTTCGCAAGGAGTGTGTAAAACGTTTTCAGACGGAATTGTGCGTTTAAATATTAAACAAAAGAAATAAAAAAATAAAGTATTTAAATATAAAAATGTAGTAAAAATTATAAAAAGTTCTCATTTAATTTATAAATCAAAAATTATAATAATCTAAGTGATATTCAAAGAAACCTATCTATCGTGCATTTGCTGTAAAATTTCTAAAAGTGTTGTAGTTGTTGGTGTGTTTTCTTAAAAGTTGTTGCTGCTAAAATTAAAAAATAAAAAATTTTTTTAGAAATATTTTGCTAATTTTAAATAATTTAATTTTAAATTGGTCTGCTTGGCCTAACCATACTATTTTTAATATTTGTTTGCAATAGTGGAGAATACAAATTGATAAGACTCTTATTCTCTCTCTCACTCATACATACACATGCATATACATGTACATTTCTAAGCAATCTCCACAACATCTTTCACTTATTTCTTCCAAATAATCATGGCCGTCCAGATCTATTAAGTGTGATAAAATATTTTTTGTAATTCGTCTTTATAAACATGTATTTTTATTAATATTTATTTATTTTTCAATTTTATTAATTTCTATAACAAAAAATGAACACAACTAAACACACCCATACATACATATATATCTATAATTATAGCAATAAGCACATGATCACATTGACTTATATTGAAAGCATGTTTTGCTATTAGAATTGTATGTTGTGTTATTGTATAGTAGCCGATTAACAGAATCAAAGCGAGAAAGCGACAAGCGAAATGGATTTAATGTAATGCTGTGCAAAATTAAAAATGTATTCGTGTTGGTGAGAAAATAACATATGTACTGTAAGAAATTTTTAACGAGTTAAAAATAGTATTAAATTCTCTAAGAATTTATTTTAAATTCTAAATAATGTTTTGTTTAAAATTTATAATGCATTGGGGATTATCAAATGCATAAATAATTATAAAATATTCGTTGCGCATTGTTAATAATTTTAATCAGTCCATTTAGTGGAAAATAAAAAAAAAATCCCCAAACTGCCACTCCACACGTTAATTCGTCGCTGTTTTAGTGAGGACTAGAAGCAAATTTCTTCTATAAAATGAACACAATTGATTTAATGTTTTAACCTCTTGAGACCCCAGGTACTTTAAATTATCGTTATTTATCGCGAGGAGCGACATTATTTGTAAACTGTGTTTCTTGGCGTAGACTCTAGATTTTCTAAAACTATCAACAGATGGCATATCCACCAAAGTTATTGCAGGCTTTCTTCCTTGGTGCATTCGTCTAGTTGGTGCGTTTCTGGCCGAGGTGCGGACGCTATCTTATATGGGCATCACAGTGAGATAAGTATTGGATCCAAGTGAGCTGGAACTATCTGTTGTAACTAATTAACTTCGGTGATCAATCGACTATTCCTTTTTTACTTTAAATAAAATAAGTAACGCAAAAATGCTTTGTTGGCACAAAATTCAACATTTGTGTATAAAGGATATGTCATCTGTTGTAAATTTCACAGTTTTATGTTATACACCAAATAAGTACCATAACTGAAAAACGTTATTCATTTGTGATTGCGGTTTTGCCGGTTTGATTTGAATTCCCTAATCGCCTGTCGTTTTAACGCTTTAGTTGTGTATGAGAGTACTGTATAGTTTTTTCTATTGTTGAGTGACTCAATATAACGTTGAATGTCAACTGAATGGATAAACTTTTTTCTTCGCTAAAAACGACACCAACAGCCAACAACGCTCAAAAAATTGAAATAAAACAAAGTGTTAAAAAAAATTGTTAAGAAGAAAGTAAAGAATAAAAACAAAAGAAACAAAAAAATAAATTGAAATCCTAAAGTATTATTTTTTATTATAGTAACGATTTAAAAATAAAAATATAAAAAAAATCCATTGGAAATAAATGAATTCACGACAATCAACGGTTTGCAAGTTTAACACACACGTGTAAGTAGAGAAAAAAAACCACTTTATTTTTGTTATATTTATCTTTACCTTAAGAGTTCAAAAAAATTCTTTTCTTTAATTTTTATCTTTATCTTAAAGAGTTCTTATTGATTTTTATTTGTTTTCTATTAAAAAAAAAACAAATTCCAAGTAATACTTGTCATCATTGCACAATAGGCAAATGCGGTCAAGATCAACTTCTTCAAGTAATTCACTGACACTGGCCCCTATTCTCTGATCTCTTTCGTCAATTAACAATAGTTTTTTTGGTTTTCCAAATGGAAAATTTTATAAGAAATTATAATTTTATTCTTTTGAGAATTAGTATTTTTTTTTTTTAAATCATTTGAAGCAAAAAAAAAAAAAAAAACAACTGCTTTAAATTCATTGTAAAAAGATTTAAATTTCCTTATTAGAACTTTGACAGTTTCTTACAAAAGTCTACTAACTCTGTATTAATTTTGAATTTATTTTACAGTGATGTTCGAAACCTAAGCAACTTTTCTTGTCGAGGCATTTAAGGACTTGAATATTACTAACTAATCGATTTATTCAAAATAAAACATTTAATTCTTATTATTTTAGGCACCTAAATTGCAACTACAATAGCAAAACTTTAATTCCATTCTCTACCAAGTAATACAACAATAAAAACGAAATAAGCTCCTTGAGTAGTTGTTCGAAACTTAAGCAACTTTCAGTACTTTGTGTAATAACCTTTGTTGGTTATGGCCTCCGCACACCGCTTTGGCATAGTTTTTATGAGATTTGTTAGAATTATTGTTACTATTGATTGCCACTTTAATTTTAAGCTCTCCGTCCGCTTCTGCTGGTTTAAGTCTGGTGATTGGTATGGCCAATCCAAGACTTGAATCCCATTAGCTGATAAATATTCTTGAGGTCGTTGCCGTACTGAAACACCCATCTAGTAGCATTTCCCATTTGGCATATTTAAGCATGTCGCTAGATAAAATGTCCCTATAAACAAAACGACCCATTTTTGTTTGTATTTCGACAAAAAGGCAAACTCCATTTACTGAGAAGCATGTCCAGACTAAATTATTTGACTGTGCTTTAAAAAAATTTGCGTACATTTACCATACATATGTATTCGTCGCTGTCTCTTTGACGACTAAAGCACGATCGTAAGAATACCTGTCAGCTGATGGGGGACAAAAGTTCTATGAAAAGCTGATGACTGATTTAAAGTTAAATTCGCCATTGTACTGTAGCGAATGATTAGGTTTCGTTATTGGACTGGGCGAAACGCAAATCAGTATTATTGACCGAAGAATCTAAATTTAGCTTCTTCAATATAGATGGAATAAGCCACGTTCGAGGACCTCTGGGTTAAGATAAGCAAAGAGCTTTGTTCCACTATGTGTACATGATATACAGAACAGTTACGCTATGTTTGGTAGCGGATCAAGCGAGCCACCTTGGAAATGAAAGAGCTGATTGCTTAGCGATCAAAAGAGTTTTTCTTTAAACGTGAACCATTCTTCGATATCAGTGTGGGATACCACTGAAGAAAGATAAATTATCAGGTTGAGAAGAAATTTCCTTAGCCACGGGAGAATTTCCCTGGGCTGAGACAAGCGAAGAGTTTTCTTTCGGCTTCTTCTGGTAGATATAGGAAGTTGCCATTTTCAAATAGGAGCGAACTTGAGCATAATCGAACTTATTTGCCAGGCATTGTTGTCTGGGATGTCAGTGTAGATTCTGCGCAATATATTTGTGAACGTATACTATGAAGGTGCAGCTTATGCGCCATACACCCTGGGTGATAGAGTGACCACTTACCCAGATAATCTCCAGGTCTGAAAGTCTCGCCCATTATGTTTAGAAATGCCCGGCATTGATATACAAATAACAATGTCGAGTAGACAGCGAAGTGCGTAGTACATCAAATAAATCCACTGCCCTCTTTTTCACCGAGACCTCCGCCTGTAGAACACTGCAGGGGTAAAAAAGTCCAAAGCAATTACTTCTTCCATACGTGGGAATCAACATCTCACCACCAACTCCCCCTAAAGAAATTCGATCCAACCGTATACATCTGTGTACAACAGATCCAGATCAAACGCATGGAAGGGTTTGGGTGCACAAGAATCTGCCACCCTATTCCGGGAGTCAAGATAGCTTCTGGAGTCAAGATAGCATATACTTCATCCTATCCGATAAACCAACTCCACCCCGTGCAGGCGGTACCCACAATAAATTTGTAAACAACAGTTTGGATAAGAGTAGATACGAGAAATTATTTGGTTACCAACTCTGTCCTTCCAGCTGCTCAGACAAACAATGACACCGTCTTTCAGATAGAGATCTATGCTATCAACAAAGCCGTGGAACCCATTTTAGAATTAAATCTCGAAGCTTATAGTGTTAATATTTAAATGGGCAATGCTCTACTGACTTCTTAGTTGTAATCATTCGCTGGCCTAATTTGGACAACACCATGCTGAACTGATATACTCGTACATAGTTCCAGGTCAGGAAATAATTTGAGGGATTGAAATTACAGATGAGTACTCAACTAAAGGCGGGTTTTACCAATCACATTCTCTCTGATTCTCTCTGTTGCTATATCGAATTTAATAGTAAAAGGTTTAATTAAGACGGTAGCATAAGTGCTCTTATATCACCACACGCAGAACACCAAGAATTCTCTGACTTACACTGACTCTTTATAGAAGTTCTTTAGATGTGTAGCAGTAAGAATCGGAAATTTGACTTTTCTGCTTCAGGAACATAGACTACGAAAATTTGGTGTGAGTTTCCTTTTTCATTTGGACTTGTCTAAAGCACTCTTAGGATTTGCGCAGTTCTCGAAAAAATAATCCAGAAGTCTCAAATTGCTTGATTCCAGCTTGCAATTAATAAACGCTTGCCGTGTAAGGACATACATGTCAAATTTTTTATTCTAAATGTCGACATAGTGGAATTTTGTTACTTTGACCGTAGAAAGTCTACTATTGTGAAATCGCTTTGTACTTTTTTATATCTCAACTGGAATATTTCGCTAATATCGTATGTAAACTTTTATAACCAAACGTAACTGAGTTCCTACTCTCCCTATACCTCCCTACCTATCTGTCACTCTTTCATTTACGAGTAGGCTTGTAGTAGTGCTTTAATCATAAACACGATTACGTGCAATTGACAATCAAAATCATAGCACTGATTAGACAGACGTTTTGGCTTGTTTACTACGAAAGAAAAAAAAAAAAAAACAAAGCATTAAATAGAATACAACAACAAAAATTATTAAATGAATAATAATTACAAACTACTAATGAATTGCTGTATACAACTATTACAGTTTTTATAACAACAACAACGAACATACGAGTACATAAATATTTATTTAACGTTTAATGATAACGAAATTTATTTATCTTTTTAATTTTTATTTTTATTGTTTCATTACTTCTATTTTATTACAGGGTGTGTGTATATATTTGTTGACATTATGGGTCACGTGTCACAAAGTTTTATAAAAAAAAGAAAAATTAATTTTTTTTAATAGTTAAGTTAACAAAAAGTCAAGCTGGCCATCATACCATAATATAGTTAAACAAGAAGGAATATTACAAAGAAAAAAAACTTATTTTTATAAAAAAAAATATAAATTCTAAGCAATATTAAATGCTTTCTAACTGTCATATTTTAATAATATAAATCATATTTGTTTACTTCAATTTGATTAATACACCCTGTAGTTGCTAAATGGCTGCCAGATATATAAACAAACATAATTATTATTGTGATTAATACTTTTACCGTTAGGTTAAATGTTATTGGCCCATAATTAATCAGTAGGCTAGTTATGTACTATGATTGACTACACAGTTACACACATATAAGGATGTGTGCGTGAATGCATGACGCAGTTTTTTTGTTGCCTATTGAAGCGTGTTTATTATGGATATTCATGCAGGCATACATTTTGTGATAGGGAAATTACTCTAGAGCGTGTCAACCTAAATCAGCGCGCCCTGTGTTATGTATCTGTTAAAATTCTTATGTCCATGTAAAATATATGGTATGAACTAAATACAGGGCGGTGTAAGTGCCTTGTAACTGAAAAATTCGATTTTAACAGCGCTTTAAGAAGTGAAAATGGCTTCAAAACAACTGTTATAGTCGTTTTTGTTGAAAAGTAATGAAATTTTAGCTACCACTCGTATCAGGCCTATCTAGCCTATATTTTGTGTATTTTTTAGTGAGTCTTTGTTAAATAAGATATGTTAGTCTTACTGTTTATAACAGAACGTTGAGGCTCCATATGTCGCCTGAAAATTGCAATGATGGTCAATAATTTCAACATATTTATATTGCACCACTTTTTCACAATAAGCGCCGAAAAATATAATAGTCTAATTCACGATTTTGTGTACTTGAGATTGCAAACTTATGCAATTGTTATAATTTCCCATCAGTTGTGAGCAGTCTTGTTGATTTTGTTTGTAATAGTGTTTAAAAATAGAAAAATGACTACTGATTGTGAAAACAAATTCTATTTAAATTATTTTTATACACGGTTTGTCATGTTTACAACGTTTTTTAATATTTCGGTTCTCCCAGTTTTGTGCCATTGTTTGGTTGGCTATGCCGCAGAAGGCCAGAATTTGCCCAGTGTTCACTAGTTAAAATATAAATTCCACAGTGGAGAAAGCCTATAATTTCTTCCAGTTTCTTAAGAACTTCTGTTGATATATGTACTGTTCGTCGACTTCAAGAAAGTCTTCAATACCAACAAACGGGCTGCAATATGAAAAGTATTAAGAAGGAAATGAGTACTCCAGAAAATAATCCGAATAACAAGAGCAATCTACGAGGATGTAGAACTCTCTGTTCTTCATAACGTGAGCATCAGTCACCGTTCCATACTAACGCTGGAGTAAAGCAAGGATGTCCACTTTCATCCCTACTACTCATCATCTTTCTGGATGATATAATGAGCAAAGTCTGTTCAAAAAGAAGAGGAATAACATGGAGTCTCTTACTTCAGTCAAAATTAAAAGACTGGAAAGACTGGCTCGCAGTGTTGGACTTCAGATAAATAACCAGAAAACCAAAGCCATGAGAATTAAAACAAAAGTACAAAAAACATCCTACTACAAGGTCAAACAATTTTTGAGTATAGAGATAGCTTCTGTTATCTGGGAAGCAAAATGACAACAAACGGCAGTGCAGAAACAGACGTTTACAACAGGCTCAACAAAGCAAGAGCGGCATTTTGACGGCTACAACAAGTATGGAGAAGCTCATACATATCCAGGCAAACCAAGCACAGAATATTCAACTCATGTGTAAATTCAATTCTCTTGTACAATCTTACATGGGAAGAGGCAAAGACAAAGGCAGCAGGCCGCGTAAGATATGCTTTGTGGAAGCCCCAAGAAGAGTAATGGAGAAAAAAGAAAACTGTTGATATACTGTTGATATACATATGTGGTCCCTTAGTATCTTGCATTTAAAACCCTTAAGGGGAGAAATGTCTGGATTCGTGACGTTCCCTATGAAACACGATCTATTTAGGTTAAGTGGCAGGGGAAGTATTCGACGGTTTCATCAAGTAAGCCCATAAGGTTGAGTGCTCCGGTAGAATATCCAAAGTGCCACTCAGTTTGCTCTTGCCCAGATGCAGGAAGCCATTTGTCCTGCCACAGCTCGGATTCCGTCAAAGTATGCTTGCAGTTCTTCTCACTTGTTCGCTATTCTAATGTGTGGCATGGGTTATTAAATCCCAGTTTTCTATCACCGATCTTATTGCCACGAGAATATAAGGTCTCTGTAGGTTTGCCGTCGGCAACTCACTGGCTTTAATTGCCAGTTTTTGCGTTTTATAGTTCTCTGTCACTCCATGATGCTCTGGCATGCACTGCGAAGGGATTTATCGTTTTCATACACCGTCCTATACTTTGTCTTATTGGACATAATGTCCCTTATTACCCTTTGGCTATCCGAGAATATGTTGACGGTTGTTGTCTTCAATCCAGTTTATCCCCTCTGTTATCGCACGGAACTCTATTTAGAAGACAGTATTGTAGTCTGGAAGTCGATAGTAAAATTCAGACTCTAGTCCCCTGATGTAAAAGCCCCGACCTGTTCTACTGCCGAGTTTGACGTCGTCTGTATAATATTAAGTTTCCAGACTGCGCCTTATAAGCGTTTAGTGTGCTACACAGTTGACAACAACTGATTCCTGAGGTATACGATCATTATTTTGCCAAAATTCTCTAGTGGTTGAACTTATTTTCAGTTGATGCGATTCACATGAAGTGCCATTGTTTTATTTGTTTAATTTTTTTAATTTTATTGTGAAATAAAGTGTTGCAAACATTTTTACTAAGGTATTGCAAGTGCAAATGTACATATGCATGTATGTATCGATTTGCGAATACCATGTACACAAGATCGTGTACTAGTCTAATATTTATCATTATTGTATAACAAAATTTAAAATTTCATTAAACCACAAACAAACTTCGATTAAATTAAATTCTTTAAATGAATACCCCTATTAACACATACTCTTTTCTCTCTACTCTCTCTGTTAAACTCTCATTCTTTTCGTAGTGATGGTATGCTCGTAAGCAGCGTTGCCGTTTTGGTTATTTTTAACCAAAATTGGTTATTTTTTTCTTTGATGTGTAGATATGTACTTTTTTTCCATTTTGGTTATTTTTTCTCGAAGCAAAAATAAAGACAATGGTTTTTTTTGGCGTTTATTACTCAGGTTCTAACTTAGTGTATCTCTTTAAAAACTGGATTTTGTTTGGAAAACTTAGGCTTTTTGTTGTGAGTATGCTATGACCTTTCACATCTTTCCAGTATCATATGGATTTCGTGCCAAAAGACTGCTATTTTTTGTTTTAAAGAGAAAGGTACTCCGATCGAAACAAATGGTAGTCTGACGGGCAATGTCTGGATTATAAGGGGGCTGAAACTATTTTCTAAATAGTTACACCTGATCTTGGAAAATTTGGTCAAGCGTTGTCCTAATAGATCTACTTTTCATCGCCATTAATGATTGAATGCCGCTACAATTTTTTCCAGCTTGAATAGCTTTTTGGGTTTGAAAATAATCTTCACAGAGAAATGCCTTCAATTCATCATCTCCACACATTTTTGCCTAACCTGGTATGTCTTCCTTTTTCAATACATCTGAAATGCATAAATGATTATGAGTACGTTAAGATCGGTGTAACATATTCGGGATAACCTTTGGCAAGCAATCACAGGAATAAAACATTGTTGTTTTACCATTTCGTTCATTGGCTAAGTGAGAATAAATAGTAGATACATTTCACTTCAACGCTATTGTGTGGTAGATACTCTATTTGTTAGTAAAGGCTATTGAGCTAAAATTATCCACAAATAAAATTTAAAACTTCATTATAACTAAATTTATGATAGAACGATATTTTCTATTGTGCGGAGTTTGTTAAAACATAATTAAAATGTTTAGAACGAATAGAAGAATATGCCTCATCAGTTGTTGTACCAATTTTTTTTTTGACCAGTCTATATTCAGTCAATATTGCTATAAATTTCTATATATAAATATATATTTTAATGTTTTTTGTATTAAAATTATGATTCTAAAAATTTGGTTATTTTTTGGTTACTTTTTTATTGAAATTTGGTTACAAAAGCATCGAAGTTGTGGCAACGCTGCTCGTAAATTTTTGGCACACTTCCGTTTCTTAATATCCATACATGTATGTATGCACGTGTGTGTAAGTGTTTTTCAATTACTCTTTTTTTGTTTTATAAAGTAAATCTCTTTTGTTTTTCAACTGTAGAAAATTAAACAAAATCTTGAATAAAATACAAAGAAAACTTTTTTTACTCTCGCCACAACAAAAAAGCAATTAAAAATTATTAAAGTTGGTTTCTTGAGAGTTATTGTTTTGCTCATAAACACACACACACACACATTTATGAAATTTACTATCTATAACTGTGATAACCATTAACGGAGAATTTAATATTGTTTTTGTTAATTTCGTTTTGCGCTCTTATTTTTTCTTTCTTGCCTTTAAATAAAATGCTCTTGACTGATATTATTTTTTAGCTACATTTGTTGTTATTGCTTTAAAAAAAGAGTTATTATTTTTGTACGATATGGTTTGATTTAGTTAATATTATTAACAAAACTTAGTTCTTTGTGAGCGTTTACTGGTTGTTGTTCGTTCGGTTGCGCGTGTTTGTTTTGGGTTTTTTTGTTTTTGGCCAAGTGGCAAAACTAAAAAGTTTAATTCGTTTTACGGTTCGGCTTAGATCGTACAAAAAGAAAAATATGATTTTCGATTTTCGTTTCGTTTTGTTCGTATGAAGAATGTTGTTAACTTTGTATGCGCCGAATAAGAGAAGTACAATTGTTGTTGTTGTTTTGGGTTAAAGAAAGAAAGCAATAACAACAAAAATAAAATAAAATAAATATACGAGTATATTAAGGTTGGCATGAAAGCAAAAATAACAACAAAATTTAACAAACGAAAAAAAGTAGAACGTCTACATTTCTGCGACGTTTTTCACTTTTCAACAAAAAGAAAAGGTTCACTTTTAAAGTTATTTGACGGCTTTTGTTAAAAAATAATTTAAAGTGATGAAAATAAAAGTGTTAAAAATGTTATAAAACATATGAATTTTAATAGAAAGAAAACGAAAAAAAGGTTTTACTTTTATTAAAACATACAATTTTAAGCTAAAATTAAAAATTAAAAATAAATAATAAATACAATATGATAACAAATAGCAAATATAATAAAAAACAAACAAAACAAAACAAATTTAATAAATGATAGCCAAAATCTGGCCGATTTAGCTTAAAAAAATAAATAAATAAATGATTTATTTCTGCAATAAGCAGTCTATTACAAGGTTAACAACCGATCATAAACAAAGAAGAGCAACTATTTATCAAAAAATCGTTTAATGCAATAAAGGTTCACTCTCCTTAATAAATTCGTTAAGCAATGGAAGACCTATTTACATAATTATCATCTATCGACCAGGCACTATTGTAGGGCACTGCGATCAATGGGATCTATTGTGCCCCTTCCGGTCTATAGTTGGTTCAGCAGATCTTCTGCCTTCCTAATAAACACCAGCAGATCTGAAACTTTAATGGTGGATATATCACCCAGTGAGAACCTTTATCCGCCTAAACAATTCCACCTAAAACTATCAAGAACCTCACTTTCACACAATATGTGTTCTGCTGTCTGCGATACCTGTGAGCACAGTCTACAAACATCAACATCTATGTCATACTCTTCAGATGCGTTCTTAGTCTAAAGTGGCCAGTAAGAAACTCCGTAAGAAATTTCATGTCTGGCCTGCTATACTTGAAAACCTTGCCGTTCTAAAGTGCCGAAGTCCTCTTTGGGCATTCCAGTATTCCACGCATCTGACAATTTTATAATCTTTGATTAGATGGAGGATAGTAGTAAGTAGTGCTGCACAGCTTGGATCCGGTCCAATATAGGGTGTCATGGAACGTTTTCTGTTCAATGTATCCACTATTTGATTACCATCTATTTCACAGTGTCCAGCTGCCCAAAATAATTGCATTTTATTTCCAAGCGAAATAAGCCTGTTTACACAGTTTTCATCATTTAAAAGGGCTCTACATGCCCGATTATTTCCCTTTTCGAGTATCTACTGAAATAAAAACTAGTTGGCTTCAAAGTTTGAAAACCTAAGTATCGGGTGTTTTTTTTCAGGTTCATAGCTATGAATTGGCAACACTGCTTTATTTGACAACTGATTTAACAGCCAATAGTTGCTTTTTGTTTAGTTTTGAAATTTCATTATTAATAGATTTACACCGCCTCTAATTCGGCGGACGGGGTGAAGCACAAATTGATATTGGTATTGAACTTCGATTCAAAATTGATTTCTCAGATAAAGTCCATTTTTAGGTACGTAAATAATCAGAATTATCGTATTCGGGGTGAATATAATCCATAAGCTTCTGCCGAAACTTCACTACATCCACAGAAAAATATTGTTTGGTGCGTTTTATGGGCTGGCGGAGTCTTTGATCTGTATGTTCACAAACGGTGATGATCAAAATGTTACTGTTAATAGTGAATGATATACGGACATGACTAGAAATTTTTTCGGACCTCAATTAGCTGGCATTTATCTGACATGTGGCTCCAAATGGATAACTCCATACGACACGAAACGTGTGCTACAATTGATTTACTCAAAGAAACTTTTGATAAAAGAGTAATTTCGCGTTATGGCCCAATTAATTGGCCATCAAGATCGCGTGATTTAACTCTATCGGATTAATTTCTTTGGGAATATGTCAAGTCTCTTGTTTACGTCGATAAAGCAGAAACAATTTAACACCGCATATACTGTGAAAATTTTGTACAAATTGGTGTTCCAGATACTCGCCGGCCGTGGCGGCCACATGGCCGAATTCATATTTAAACATTGATTTCATAAGATTTTCTATCCAACAAAGTCCGTTCATTGATTTTAAAAATATTTTTATTCTTATCAAGGTATAAAAGCATCTATATAGGGTTTCCCTATAATATTGTCACCAATCTCGTCGATCTGACGAAATTCAGAATGTCGGCTGGTACTTCCTCCTAGAGTGCATCAATGCCTCATATGTACCCAGTATGTGCTCTGGTGATTGGATCTCCTCATCACAGAATCTGCACATCGAAGTTGAGACCAATCCTATTTTACTCAGATGTCCATTTCGCCTGCAATATCCCCAGGCTGTCTCTGGACATCTTTATGCAGGATTCAAATCTTCTACTGTCATGGTTACCCAACATAAGTTTGGACAGTCTCAGACCCATATGACCAGATAAGAGTACTCGGCTCTTATTATCCTCATTTCTGTTCAATATGCCCTTCCAGGCCCTGCTTCCCAGTCCACAAAAGGGTTCTAGCTCCACAAGTGGAGTTTAAGCTCCTTTTCTAGCCAGTTCATCGGCCCTTTCTTTCCCAGGAATTCCTACATAACCCAGGATCCAGCATAAGCTGACCCTATTGGTCTTGCTTAGCTGGTATAGCTTACCAAGACATTCCCAAACCAGCCCTGAGTCAACCTCATAGGAGCCAAGTTCTCGAATGGCGCTCTGACTGTCAGACAGTATGGCTATGTACTGTCCTCTATATTTCCTCTCCAGGTTAAATTGACCATATCTCTCAATTGCAAAAACTTCCGCCTGGAATAAATATGATTGCGAGTTTTCCCATAGGTTCCGAATATTCCCTTCAAGGGTCAAGCGCTTCCGCGCCTATACCACTTTCTGCCTTTGACCCATCTGTGTACCACAGAATGGTACCTTCTCTAAAAGAGTGTGCAGCCTCCAAATCTTTCAACGCAATACTTTTACTCAGTCTTGCCCTGAAGCATTTGCCAAAGTCATAGAGTTTCCTAATCCTAAGCACAGGACAGCCAAGTAGTGAGTAATCGACCACTCGGCTAACCGGGTTAATACGACCCCTGCATAACCTCGTACCTAATCTCCCAATATCCTTGTCATGGTCTCTATGGCTCTGTTCTCACTGTTAAATACAGCGGACTAAGGTCCAATAGAACCTCGAGTGTAGCTGTGGGACAAGTTCTCATTGCCCCTGTTATGATTATGCACGCTAATCTCTGTACCTTTTTCAGCTCAGCCTAGGTTGTTCCCATACTGGTTTTTACCGCCCATGTAACGATCCCATATGGCACAATCGGTTTGACCATCATGGTATACATGCAGTATAATATTCTTGGAATACAGACACAAAATCTCCCTGCAAGCTATCAACACCATAAGCGAAAGCTGGTTTTTCTTGAGACAGACTCCACCTGAGTTTTCCACATGGCTTACTATCCAGTATTATTCCTAGATATTTAACCTCTTTCCCTTGTGGTATTTCCTCACCCAGGAGTTCATTATTCCTCTACCTAGGAAGTTTTCTTTTCCTAGTGAATGGTACTATCATGGTTTTGCCCGGATTAGTGTTTAAACCCGTCGTCCCACATCACCGATTCACTATTCTAAGTTCTCTTTGTATGATGCGAGTGTAATGGCTTGTTTCATCAACACAATTCACCAGTTCACACGTTCACTATTACAATCATCAAAATTAATGAATTAAAGTAGAAATTGCTTCATCTCGCTCACTTATTCGCTAAATTTAGCTCCTTCAGATTATATTCTTCTTCCAAACTTAAAAATTGTTTCGCTGGTTAAAGATATGCCAACAATGAAGATGTGGAATATGCGGTTGGTGGCTATTTTGAGGAGCTAGACACTTTTGAATACTGCTGGGGGAAACTGTATAGAGCTAAAAGTAGATTATGTTGTTGTTTTTGGTATTTTCTTTGTTAGATCGGCGAATTTTGCGACTGCTCTCGTAATTAATGGCAATGATTACGAATAATAATCTTGAAAAGTTACAAAAATAAAAATTTCTTGGAAAAAAATATTTTTTTTTTAAATTTAAAGTGAAATTTTATTGCGTTAATGGTCTGTGTAAAGCTTTGTTGGACAAAATAAAGAAATAAAAAAACAACTAAAACACTCAACCTTTAACTCATTAACAGAATGTGTGTGTTAAACAATTTTTGTAACGTTTTTTTATAATTTTTTCAAAGCTTAAACCAAAAAAAGTATATATTTTAAGAATGGCAAATATAAACCACAACAGCAACAATAATATCAAAAATAACAATAATAACGATGGCGATGACGATAATAATGACGGTGGCTTTGACGCTTATCGACTACGTGATTTACCCCGTCATCGACGCAGTATTTCTCAACTTATTTATAATCTGGGTAAAATTTTCTTTTTTAAGACTCATTCTGTTTGTTTTTTTATTATTATTAAAATATTATTTAAATTTTCAATTAAAACACATGAACTAAAGTTTTTTTGTTTTTAAAAAAATTTTGATATAACCGCCGTTATCTTGTTTTTTCCAGTGTAAATTTTTTATCAGAAGGAACGGGTTTTTTTCCTTACTATTTAACAGGTTGTTTCGTTTTTTAAAAAAACATTTTGTTGTTTTATCTTAATTATTTTCTGACAAAAATTATTTGGCTTTCAAAGAATTTTTTGTTTTCAAATTAAATTTAATTTGATTATTGATAACTTTTTTTTATAAACGTTTTATTACACAAACTTATTCTGCTTCCTCTCTCTCTCTCTCTCTCTCTCTGTGTATGTACTAGAGCTGCCAGATTCAATATTGAAAAATTCTTGATATTTATAAAAAAAAAATCTTGATTTTGAAAAAAAAAAATCTTGACACTAACAAATATTGGTGTTCGAATATGTTAATTTACAAAGGGCTCATAAATCTAAGATCTCTGATAATATTAATACATTGGACAACACTATAGCTTATTTGAAGGGTTCGTATGATTACGGGCGATGAAAAGTGGATTATTTAATAATGTACAAAAAAAAAAAAAATCATGTACTCGTACTAAGTAAGGTGAAGCTTCGCAGGCGGTGGCAAAGCCAGAAAGGTAATGCTGTGTGTCTGGTTGGATCGTAAGGGAATTATTCATTATTAGCTTCTACAATCTGGTCCAACGATTGGTTCTGATATCAACTATTAAAATCAGCAAGCAATTCAATTATAATGACGAGAATTGAACAACAGAAATGGCCAGAATTAACAGAAAAGGCAAGACCTCACAAAAATCGATGACCCAGCAGAAACTAGAAGAACTTGGCTATTAAGTTTAAATGCATCCAGGCCGGACCTTGCACCTTCAAATTATCATTTGTTTCAATCTCTAAAGAATTCTCTTAATGTTGTAAATTTATATTCTGTAGAGGTCTGCTAAACGCAATTGTGTCAGTTTTTCGCTCAGAAGCTCTACACTAATGGAATAATGGCTTTACCGCAAAAATGGCAAAAACTAATCGATCAAGATAGCATATATTTGGATTAATGAAGTTCGTTTGAAATATAAAAAAGCTGGTATTTCATTCTTGTTAGCCAATTTTTTTGGAACACTTATTATAAAATTTTAATTATAAATTTTTGAGATAAACTAAACTAGGAAACGTTATTAATTCACTAAAATGTTGAATAGCTTTTCGCACAACTTTGTGTAATGAAAACTTTTTGGGAATGTGTTTTTAAAAATCTTGACAAACCATATTTTTCTTGATTCTCCACAAGCTGTAAAAATTCTTGTAATTCAAGCGACATCAAGACGATCTGGCAAGCCTAATATGTACTTATGTATTTTTTATTATTGTTAATTTTCTTTCGTTAACGGTTAACGCTCTCAAACTCTTTCATCTCTGATTAGCGTTGCCAAATGTGCAGATATATCCGTATTTTGTAGTTTTTTTTAAGCATTGAGCAGTCCTGAAAATTTTTGTTTAAGAAATTAGTTTTTCTGTAAATTGTGCAGATTTAACAGTTTTTTACTTACAATTTTGTTATTTCAATTAAAATTTCACCTCAATATAATTGCTTAATATAACTGTGGTACGACAATGTAATTATCTTTTTTTTTTTGATCACTGAATATAAAGAATGAGAGAATTAACGCAGTGTGTGATACTCACATTTAGGTCTAAGAAAGTTGCGATTTTCTGTGTAGTTGTTTTCGAAATATAGATTTTTGGCAACTGTGGTATCACATTACTTATTACTTAGGTACGTACGTATGAATGATACATCGGCTTCAGTACTTAAATATCACTCGTACGTATGTACTTAATAAGTACTAATTGTGTAAGTACGTAGTAATGTGATCTCACTGAACAGATTGTAGCCTTACGTAAAGGTAATTTCGTTTCTTTTTAGTTTGTTCGAGAAACTAAAACGTTTTTATGTTGTGCAATTTTCTCCATTTCTGAAATAACGGTATATCTCGAAGCGAGAGCTAACCTAGAAAAACGGTTAGCACGACTGAATTCAGCGTAATCGAATTCGGCTTACTCGCTGGGTGCCACGCTCGTCGAGAAAAAGTGTCATTATATCATATCATTTATGTATGTATATCACATTTAATTTGTTGTGTTATACTTGAATAAGAAATATACTATTAAATAAATTATGGGGTTTCCGTTCTAAACCAAAATCCAGTGAAATTGAAATCGAATGAAATTTGAAATCAGACAAGATTTTGATATTTTTTCTTATTGATTAACCTAATTACCTTCCAAATAATTTCTTTGATTATCGAAAGCTTAAAATAATTGGCGCATTTAAGTCTTATTTGTCTTTAAAAATTTAATCGATTTCAATTTCAGAACATACATACCCGTATATGTATATTTTATTATTTTTTAAGTACGTACAGTTTTTTTCACTTGAAAATCAGCTTTTTTCTTCTAAATATGCAGATTTTCTACAAAAATATGGTAACACTGTCTCTGACTCTGTTTTACTCTCTCAAACAATTACAGTTACAATTTCACATTTACAAATACAATTTATGCACACCTTCACCAAACAACAACAAAGCAAGAGTGATAAGAGTGAAAAAGTCATATTTTAACCTACATGCAGTGGGTAACAAAAAACTGGTGGCCTATTTAATTTAATAATTTAATTATTGAAGTTATTTTTCTGATTTCAAGGGCAATTTAAATTTAATTTAAATTGATATAATGGAATTAGTATAGACAGAAATCAGTGGAGTATTCGATCTACTAATCTAAATGAATGAAACAAGAGTAGTTTGAAATTTTCAAACGTTTTTGCCACAAAATATATTTCAACTAAATAACGTTTTTCGTCCCAACACTTTTAGCACGACACAAACGTTTTTATAGTTTTTTATTTCCTCCCTATAAAAATATATATCAGGGTCCCCAAAGGAGGCTTTTATTTCAATGAGAAGCCATTTCCTTAAATATGAAAACAGGAAAAACTCATAAATTTGAAGAGTGTGCTGGATGGAGTAGCACATATTACATTTTGTAATAGTGATGTATTATCTTGATGAAACAACACATGTTAGATAGGATCTCTTTAAAATTTTTAAATATTATTCTCCAGTGATCGTTTTCCGCTTTTCCATGATACCGCGTGCATAAGGAAAAAAAAAAAAAAAACTGAAACCATCACATTGTTGGCTAATTGATCCACCTTAGCCATTTTTGCAGTACTTTATCCGCAACAAATTCAGTGCTTTTATTGTTCTTTTATCTCTGGTATGTTGTAATGGATTCATATTTTGTATCCATAATTACAAAATTCGTAATAAAAATAAATCGTTCAAACATTTCTTTGAAATGGTTATGGTTCACTAATGGGTCGCGTTACCGTATCAAATATTCATATGCAAAATGTGATATACCAAGTCTTTCATTAACTCCGTAGGATAAGTAATAAAAAAAAAATTTCACCCGATTTTATGATTCAATATAGTTGCCTTTTAGTGTATAGCGATTTTCCAACTTTTCGACACCACTTTTATAGCACGATTTCTCTTTCTCGTTAAAATAGGCCTCAGTTTCAACGATTACTTCGTCATTTGACTTAAATTTCTTTACAGCAAGCATTTTCTTGAAGTCTGAAAACAGGAAACGGTCGCTGGGGGCTAAATCTGTAGAATACGGTGGGTGGATTAGCAATGCGAAGCCCAATTTATTCAATGCATTGTCTTGTTGAAACAACAAAAGACTATGCAAGTCAATGTCCTTTTTGAAGATAGCCAATGAACGCCATCACCTTAGCGGCCAACGCCATCCACTCAGCTGACTGTCTTTTAGTTTCTAGGGTGTAATAGTGAAGCCATGGATAAAATGGATAAAATCCATTGTCACATATCGACGATAAAATTCCATTAACGACGCCAAACACTCCTCTGAGGCATCAATTCGTTGTTATTTTGGTCGACTGTGAGCCCTCGCGGCACTCACTTTGCACAGAGCTTTCGCATACCCAAATGTTCTTGTAAAATGGTAAAGACACTAACATCTGATAGATTTACGATGCCAACTAGCTCGTGCAACTTCTATTTGCGATCGTTCATAACCAATTTGTGGAATTTTTTAATGTTTTCTGGAATAACAGCCTTATTTGGGTGTCAACTGCGCTCTGCATCGTTTATGCTGGTACGACCACGTTTAAGTTCAGCAAACCATTGTTTGGTTTCCACTGTATTTTTTTTTTTTTTTTCATCAAAAAGAAAAGCTTTATCAAAACTCGAAATTCACCTTTTCCATTTTTTTTTTCACTAACAAAAGTTGCTTCACATATTATGCTATAACTCACGAATCAGTGTTCAGATTGCTGTCAAATTTATACACGTATCACTTGAAGGTTAGTGCTAAATATAAATCATATGGACACAATTCTACAATAGTAACGCCATCTATATGTTATCCTATGGACTTCTTGAGTGACTTAATACTATCCCAGTTGAATCATCTGAAGCACTTTCATTCTTAAAAGAGGCTCAAGAGAACTTTAGCGTCTTGAAGTATCACTCAAGTTAGGCCCCCTAATTTGATAGATTGTTTAAATTGTAGATTATTAGATGACAAACAGACCATAATTTTTATAATAGAAATCGAGTTTTCTAAGCAAATTTATTAAAGTTTTGTGGAAATTTTGAAATTTATAAGTTAAAAGAAAACTTTTTTATCTTACACTGTAACTGTTTACACATGTTGAGTAAACAGTGTATTAATAATATTTATTAATGTTGAGTAAACAGTGTATTAATATTTTCTTGGAGTAGGTACATAATATGTTAAAAAAAACATAAAACAGCTGTTTAAAGTCTTAACAACTACATATATTAGCAACTACATATACAATAACACCTACACTATTACACATTCAAAGTAAATGTTGAAGCCGTTATTTTTATAAAATTGCTCCAAACTAAACTCTCAATAAGACTCTCTCAAAAAGAAAGAAATAAAAGTTTGCTTATAAACAAAGTATTTATGTAAATAAAAAAATCAAAAAAATCCATACACCAATACTAATACAAATTATTATAAAAGTATTTTTAATTATAAGTGCCATAGTCCATATCTGTATTTATAAAAAAGTTATCAACAGTAGTAGTTGGTATTGTTGTATGTATGTACTATTATGTTGTGGTTAATTATGCCCACGCTTTGACATAAACTCTGCTAGTATTTATATTCTCTCTTTACCTCTCCTGCCGTTTAGTAGCAAAAAATATCCAATAAAATAATTCTTTATTGGTTTTAAAGTTTGTTGTTTTTAAGCCCATAGTATTTAATATTTTTAGAAACATTTGTGATTCATTTTAAAAGGTTTAAATAAAATTAAAAAACTGTCTAATAATAAAATAAATATGTAGATAACATAAGCTAATACTATAAACAAACAACAGAAATAATAAAAGAGTCAGTGCTGCCAATTTAGCGGTTTTTGCGTTATATTCAGCATGTTTCAACTACCGAAAAGTCGAATTTTTTTTCTCTTTAACGCGTTTTTTAAAAACGCGCTAGGTTGGCGCTTTTCTATTTGCAATTTTTTTTGTCAGAAATAGAAAGTCACTAAATTCAATAAAGTCATTAATTCATATAAACTATGGACTTAAAATATTTCACGTAATTGCAGATAATATTTGTGAAAAAATTAATAAAAAATAGTGTTTTTGAAACGTATCTCAAATCTAAATGTCAATTTTTCAAGACTTATAAACAGGAAAACCAGAAATATTTTCTAAAAAAATATGCACTAAAAATCCGAAAATATGACCTTAACATGTTAAAAATATGCTATAAAAAATCAAAAATTTCTTCTTTGTTAATACAAAAAAATTTTACGCTACAATTCGATGTCGTTTGCAAACATACACATCGGATGGGCCATTTAAAATGCAATAAAACGGTTTGAAATTTTGCCAATTGGTTTCTTTTTTGTGAAGTGTAATTGTTCTGGTTAGAAAAGAAATATTATTTCATTCATATGGCTGCCGTGGTTGGCCTCCCAGTACCCATTCGATCGGATCAACTTTCGAGAACTTTTTCGTGTGTATGGGGTCGTATCTCGGCATCAGGAATGTTGGCCTTCAAATGCTTATAACACTTGTCTTTAACGGCGCCCCACAGAAAAGAGTCCAACGGTGTCAAATCGCAGCTTCTTGGCGGCCAACTGACATCACCACTTTGACTAATTAAACGGCCATCAAACTTTTGACGCAATAAATCGATTGTGGCATGAGATGTGTGGCAAGCTGCACCATTCTCTTAAAACCAAACATCTTTCACATCAATACCATGAAGAGGGAATACAAAAAAAGTCGCTTATCATGATGCGATAGGTGTCTCCATTGATTGTAATGGTTGCGCTGTCCACATTTTCAAAGAAACTGTGGCTCGAAATGTTCAATTCTTGAGAACGATTACGAGTTGATGTTGATGGATTCTCACGCACACTCTCAGCCACAGCTTCGATATTTTGTGGTGTGCGCACTGTGCGAGCACGCTTACGTCTTGGCGCATCAACAAAGAAACCAGTTTCACGAACTTTAGCAATAAACTTGCGTATACCGGGCACTGTTGGTCGAATTTTGTACGAAATTTTCGTGCAATTTCCGACCAATTGTCTTTGTTTTGGAAATAAATTTCCAATAAATCCCAACGTTGCTCAAGCGTAAGTCGATTCATTTCGTTCAGTGGAGATAATATACTGAATTTGGGACAAAATAGAATGACATAAATATTGCCAGATTCGAAATAACTGCTGGTTCAAATTTAAATCGACAGATGGCCCACCCGATACATATCGTCATATAAAATCCAGAGTGCCATAAGTTAAAAAAAATTAAAAATGATGTGACCTTTCGGAGTTCAACGTTCTCTTGTCAACAATATTCTAAGCTTAACTTCTTCGTGCTCTCCTGTCATTTTTTTTTTTAATATAATTTAGGTCTTTTAGGATTTCATATGACGATATATTAAAAGTAAAATATAAAAACCATTTTTAATTATCTGAATAAACTTTTTTTATACATTGAAAACATCCTTCCAACGTCTACTTATGTAATGGTGTCATATTTAAAGGTCCAAGTTGCCAAATTTTTCTATTAAATCCATTTTCTTTACTTTTTAGTATTCATCTCTGAAATGTTCGCATAAACGATGCAGTCCATGAGCATTCCATGTTATTCGTGTTAGTTTGGTTTAAAACATCATATTTTATCATATACGGTGCTGCGTCACTATTATTATTTAGTGTTTTTGTTTTGTGTTTGAAAGTTCGGTTTGACGCAATAAATTGGTCAGAACTTAAACCAAAAATGTTGTTTCCGCCGTAAAAATACTTTGCAGCACAAAAAATCAGAATATGCTCTAAAAAGAAACAAAATGCTGTTGAAATACGAAAAAATGTCGATAATAAGTAAATATTCCTATTGAATACCCCACAACATCGGATATGACGATGTACTGGAATACTGCTGTAGTCTGGTAACTTTCGAGACAGTTTGATACTCAACTGTTGCAAGAAAACTACACAGCCAACATTTGAGAATTTTTTCTTTTACGAATTCTTTGTTAATTTCTGATGCCATCTTAGCAGATATTTTACTATTTAAGCAATTAATTGTGTTATGGTATTGCCAGGTGTGATAATATATAGTATAATCATTTCTTGTTTATTGTTCTGTTTAATAATAAAGATTTTTTATGGCATTTAAATTGCCTTTCTTTTTTTGTATTAAAGGCATTAATTAATTATTTTGATAACTCACATCAGATAGTCGTCGTGTTTAACGTACATTTGGACTTATCGATAACAAGATACTATATGTACATGATAGTAGTATTGATTACATATTTGCTACACATGTTTTTGTATTATTATTATTTTTTGTAATTTATAATTTGAAAATCACTTTTACTTGCTTATTAAGTACAAATAGAAATTAAATTGTAATTACTGATACACCCTACCCTACTCTACCGCACCAAGCTAACAAATACGTATGTCACATAGATAAATCATTATTTATGAGTTTATCCATTAAATATATGCAAGTTTATAAGTGTATTTATCGCTTTTGCAATACAATTGACACTGACTTGGGCCAAGAACCGAAGAGTCAAACAGTCTGTTAATTATTATTATTATTACCCACCACCACAAAATACTCTGACCTTGGGATGATGTTATACGTTCATATATGAAATGAAATGATTTATTTGAAGTAAATTACTTAGAAATCTAAAAACTTTTGTAGGAAGTCAGTTAAGTACTCGTAGAATGCAAAAGTAGCGTTAACACTTGAAAAAACGCATAAAACGTTTTTTTTACATTCCAAAGAAGCCCTTTCCTTAAAAGGGGCTGTACATTTCAATTTGTATAAAAAAATAAAAAAGATAAAGAATACAGGGTGTTACGAGTAAACGTAGTGAATGATAATGATGACACCAAATAAAATGGAAAGCTAAGTTTGTTTTATCGATGTTTTATCATATCGATGCCATTATGTATAACATCTCCGCGACTTCACGGAGTCGAATTGATTGTCGTCGTCTTTGAGGGCCGCTGTTGTTTGTGGCTTATACGCATAGACCTGCAACTTATAAAAGTCCCACAAAACAGTTTAACAGGTTCAAATCGCAAAATCTTGGTATGCAGTTCACAACACCTGTACGTGAGCTAGATATGCCCTCAAATCATTCACGCTGTGCGGCTCGTATTGTCATCCTTTTTCGAACATAGCTCATTCAGACTATTAGCTGTTTCGGTGATACAATATCTTTTGGCATGTCTCCAAATCACGTTTTTCAATGTATATAAAATTTGCTTCAAAATATTATAGAGAATTTTTCGGAAATTGGCTCAGAGGTGGGAAAAGAATGTAAGCAGTGATTTGACAAATTGTTAATTCATTACAATTGTTGACAAATTAATCTGTACTCACAATAAAAAAATTATACTCATTTTTGTTGAAAATAAACTACGAAACCATTTAAATAAAAAACCTCCCCAGGTTTTTTAAATACAGGTTGGGCAAATTTGAGGTTAGGAAGTAAACTGGCTGTCAAATGATGAAATGTCAAGAATTGAGCTGGCCTTTAATACTTATTTAGTAAAAATTGTTAAATTTTAAATATGGTACACTACACTCTTGAGAAAAGATTTTAATTGTGAAAATTTACTATAAATATCGTGAAAATTTTACTGTATTACTTCGTGAAATTCGAGCAGCTTTTCCTCGAAATCAGACTCCTTCTAAAACGTCGTGCGTAATTTAATCGCTAAATTTGAGGCTCAGTACTATTGCTGACAATAGATCAAAACAATACGCTCGTAGTGGTCGTAGTGATGCAAACATAACCGCTGTACAGGAAAATGTTGAGAATAAGCCTGGAACATCAACTAGTCGACGTTCGCCACAATTGGGCATCACCAGAAGAATTTTGCGCAACATTTTGCATAAAGATCTTCATTTTCACGCTTATAAAGTTCAACTCTTTCGTTTGTGGTTGGTTGTTTAAAAACTGAACGAAAAAAACGCATTTTTTAACAAACTCATCTTTAGTGACGAAGCCCCTTTTCAATTAGGCGGTTATGTAGACAAACAAACTTATCGCATATGGGGTTCACAAAATCTACAAACAGTCCTCGAAAAACCATTACATCCAAAGAAAGTGACCGTATGGTATGGTTTGACGTTAGGCGGCATCATCTGGCATATTTTTTTGAAAATGAGTAAGGAAATGCCATCGCCGTGAATCCTCTGTGCTACCAAAGCATGATATCCATTTTTTTGTGGCCGCAATTGGCTAATGTTGATATCAGTGACCTTTGGTTTCCGCAGAATGGCAACACAAGCCGCCACAGCCAGCCAAACAGTTCAATTATGGCATGAGATATTTCCCGATCGCGTAATTTTGCGATTTGGCGATGTCTATTGGCCGCTGGATTATTTTATCTGGGGCCATTTGCAAGACCGGGTTTACGTGAACAAACCACAAACAACTGACACTCTGAAAGATGAAATTCGGCGCTGCATTGACGAGATAAGCGAAGCTTAGTTGCAAAATATCGTTCAAAATTTTATGAAAAGAGCGGACGTCTGCCGACGTGCTAGAGGTTGGCATTCAATTAGTAATTCCCATATTTCTATTTTATATTGGTATGAATAAAACTGAATTTGTCCAAAAAAAAGAAGTGGTTTTAAGAAAATTTACTTCCTAACCTCAAATTTGCCCACCCTTTAAAATAAGTGGGTTGCCAACCCTGCGTATGGATGCTGATATTTGTTTACTGGACCAGTGGAAAAACTCTAACTTGAGTAGCCCCAAGAACAGACAGTATTTTAGCCTGGATATATATTGATATGAGTGTATACTTATGTAATTTTTTTTTTAAATTCGATTTCTCTTTTAGCAGAAGTACTTTCTTTGCACGATGTCACCTATCAAACACATATAGAAATGCTATTTGATGAAATTTATGGAAATGTTATTGTAAATTATTTATTTCGAATAAAATTTTTGAAATTAATTTATTGTATTTTGAATTAAAACAATAAAGTAAGTAAAAGGTTTGGAACTGAAAGTGTTCGATTCAAAGATTCTACACCTTTAAAGTAAAATTGTGCAATGATTTTTTGAATGTTTCCAACTTTTATTGAAAAATGTTTATATTTTGAAATAATGTAGAACATATTTCATTGAAAGTTGCACGTTTTTGAATTAAAAATTCCAATTTTTGATTTTATATTGGCCAATGTAAAAGCAAATACAAGTAATTTGAAATCAAAGTTTTTTCCATTTTGATTTTGAATCTAAGTTGTTTTTACGGTGAACGTTGTTGAATTTACGATTTTCCACTTTGGCTAGTTTTCATAGTTGTTTCTTGTTGATTTAAGGTTGTTTTTGTTGACTTTCTTTTGTTTTTCTCCGGCTGTATCCGTTTTATTATTCTGTAGTTCGATCTTATAAAAAACATGATACAACAGCATTAAGTTTCTCATTTTGTTGTATTTCGCTATACCAAACGTCATGTAGCTCCCTCTATGTAATAGACATTTTAAGCTGTAAATTAATAAAAAGCATTTTGGCAAAAACTGGCAGCTAGTTTTATAAAAATTGACATGCTAGAATCATACAGATTACAAAAACACAAAAAATAGAGCTTAAGTTTTATAAATTCCCATTTAAAATCTAATAGAACTTGGACATTGAACAAAATTTTTACATATAAAACACACTTGTACAAAACTGAATTTTTTTAAATAAAACATTCTAAAGGGTGTTTTTTATAGAGGTATAGAACTTTAAATAAAACAACGATGGATTATTCGATTGACATGAATTTTATTTATCCGAAAGATAATCTTGTGGCATTACATTTTAAATATGATTTTTGGCATATGACCGCCACGGCTGACGCGGTTGTAGTTCCAACATTTGTGGCCGTATATCGGCAATAACACGGCGAATGTTGTCTTCCAAATGGTCAAGCGTTTGTGGCTTTACCGCATAGACCAATGACTTTACATAGCCCCACAGAAAGTAGTCTAGCGGTGTAAAATCACAAGATCTTGGAAGCCAATTCACAGGTCCAAAACGTGAAATTAGGCGGTCACCAAGCGTGTCTTTCAATAAATCTATTGTGGCACGAGCTGTGTGGCATGTTGCGCCGTCTTGTTGAAACCACATCTACTGGACATCACGGTTATTCAATTCAGGAATGAAAAAGTTAGTAATCATGGCTCTATACCGATCACTGTAACGTTCTGGCCACCATCGTTTTTTGAAAAAGTATTGACCAATGATTCCACCAGCCCAGGAAGCGCACCAAATAGTAAGTTTTTCTGGATGTAACGGTGTTTCCAAATACACTTGGGGATTACCTTCACTCCAAGTGCGGCAGTTTTGTTTGTTGAAAATCGGGAACAACGGTAATCTCGTTTTGGGCCCATTCGAAGAATCTACGCCTTATTTGATGATCGTTTGGCTTCAATTCTAGCACGAGTTGGATTTTGTAAGCCCGCAAACCAAGATCCTTCCGCAAAATCTTCCATAAAGTGGTTGGACACAAATCCAATTCCTGTGCTCGATGGCGGATGGACTCATTCGGGTCTTCCTCAGTGCTACGCTGTATACCAGCAATAGCTTCTTCTGTACGCACCGTACAGCGTCTCTGGGGATGCGAGTTATCAATAAGAGTAAACGTGGTGCGAAAACGTTACATGGTTAATTGAATTAACTGTTCTGATGGACGATTTTGTCGACGATAAAATGGACGTAGTACGCAATACCTTTACCGCATAGAACCATTATTTTCGAAATAAAATTACACTATTTGCAAGCGTTGTTCAGGCGTGAGTCTATTCATGGTGAATTGCCAAACCAAACTGAGAATAAATCATTTGACAGCTGTTAAATTGGTCGCCATCTTGAAAAGTAATGCCAACTTAAAGTTCTATACCTCTATCAAAAACTGTAACAATAGGGGAAATAACTCCTTGTTGCAAACAGACCTTGCAAGTCTAGCAGACGTAGAAAACCTAGCATATCTGCTACATTTTGCTACGTCACAACAACAAATACATAAAAGTGGCATTTACTACACAATACACGATGCCGTATAAAAAATCATGTAAAGACAGCGTTAGGTGTAAAATAAATAAAATATTGAACAGGGTACAATTTCTCAGGTAGCCTCATAACTACGCCATACAAAACCAACAGGCATATTATTGTTGTACGTGTATGGTAAAATGTCAAAATTAACTTTTTTGTTTACGAAACTAACAAAACGTTTTGATATTTGTTTTAATAAAAAAATTGTTAAAAAATATATATTTTTCTCTTTATATTTTTTATATTTTTCTCTTTTTCACCAAAAAAAAAACACAAAGTGGTTGTTTATAAACAAATATAAACGTAAACAAATTTGACGTTTCAGCGGGACATTAAAACAAAGGTAAATAAAACCAGATGGTTTTGCGAGGCTACCTGATATTCTTGTACCATGATATTGAAAAATATATTTTTTTTTGACAAAATTTTCAAAAAAGTATTTATTATTTATTTGTTTTTATATTTTTAATATGTTAAAGGCTCTAGAAAAGAAACTCACTCTTTGTTGCTGAAATTCCGAGCATATGTAGTAAATTGCAAATTTACAACAAATAATAAAATTTGTTAAATTAATTCCAGCAAAAAAAAATTTAAAACCTTTGTTCTCATTTTTCACCGATAACTTTTAATTGCGGTACTAAATATCAATTGAACTATTAATAGAAAAACAAAACAGCAATTACTCGTGTTTGAAACAAGAAAGCAAAGCTGAAATAGATGTTAAGTGGAAAACAAACATGTACTGTGGACACTTGCAAACTTATTATCAAACAACATATTTGGTTTCGAAATATTATAAAAAATTACTTTCACCGGCTAGGTTGAGTATTTGGACCACTGTGATATGGTCATATAATTTAAATTCAGTAAACCATGTAATATTAAGAAACTTAAAAGAAAACCGTTCACATTAAAGTTTTCAGAAGATTAAGTTGGTTGGTTAAGGAAGAAACTGAATACCTGAAGTTATCCAGCATAATATAACGAGTGGACGGAATATTTGTGGTCAATTTTATCTCCCTTTACGTGTACATATTGCTTAATAATTTACTAAAACTGTCATAAAACATAGAAGAAATACCTTCCCATTTTCCCCTTTCAAATCTTTGAAATGACGTTTATGAAAAATAAATTAGTTTGCCAATTTCCATGACCTGGTTCCATAAAATTCTGTTTTAAAAATCCACCTTCTACTGCTGCGTCATTGAGATAAGAATTAGGGCTGTTACATATTATCTATTTTTTATCTGCATTTTCAGTTTATTTCGAGTCCAAATTCCTAAAAAGAAAACATATTTTTTTTGCCAATGATTTATACGTTCTAAACTTTGTCACGTCATTTTCTTGTACACTTTCCAAAAATCCCTACACACTAAAATTATGAAATTATTTACGTACGTAATACTTTGTAACGAACGGATATGAGAATTCGAGATAAAGAAGAGCAGCAAAACTGATGATGTAAAACATTTGAAAGAACAAATGTATGTAAAACAAAGATTAAACAGAAAAGTGCAATTAATTAGCACAGATATAAATTAAATACAACAAGAAGGTCAAACTATAGTTTCCATGCTAGGGGGCATGATCTGGAGCTAGGTTTCTTTAGACTAAGGTAGAGATGAAGTGTGTTAAGTTAATTCTGAAAGATATATTCCACTTTTTCTGTTAACGCGGCCTTACTGTAAATTTACATTGCACTGTTAAGTTAACAGAGTAAAATCTTTTGAACGAATATAATATTTTTAAGGAAAAACTAGTAAATTAAAAGCAAATCTGGCTTAGGTATTATTTAAATTTGAAAAAGTAACCATGGGATCAAGGATAACAGTCCACTTTACCGCATGTCCATAACCATTACCGATTTTGAAATAGTAGGCCTTAAAGTTGTCCAATTTTCGGAAATACGCAGTTAGCAATTTTTGGATCAGTTCAATTAAAAATTTGAGACAAGCTTAGATCGCCCGCATTTCACGAGTTTACTCGGAGGCCCTATGGCACATTGTAATACATCCAGCAAGGACAGACCCATTGAAGAGGCCGAAAGGCCAGACATGGGAATGTCCCAGAAAAAAGATCCCCACCTTAGGACCCAAAAATATCAGTTTTCTCATTTGACGAAGTTAATTAACTTCGAAAGTGACACATCGCTAAGACAGTCCAGATCATGAACGCGACATGCTCCCATAGAGCAAAACAGTCGCAGAGAAGGTGATTCCTCTTCTTCTTCATCCCGACAACTCCTACAGTCACCATGACAGGTGGCCTATCATACAATGCCCGGAATTATGCTCGAAAGAAGCCGATCCACCACCTTCTAGAGAAGGCCAAAACATTCTGGATATTCTACAAGTGGTGATATTGGTCTACCTGCATTCCATCCTACTCAGTTCCTATTTATCCGATGACGCACATAAGGAGCATGCACGTCACCCTGTACGAGAGACAGAGAGGACGCTATAGTAGCGCACTCATCAGCTATTTCATTCATTCGGATGCCCATATGACTCAGAGTCCATATCAGTTTGACATGATATCGCTCCAAACGGGCCAGTGACCGAATACAACTAAGAAAACATTTCGATCTAATCACATACGAGTCGAGAGCACTAAATGCGACGAGACTATCTACATAGATCCTAACAGGCCTCGAGACCTCGGAATTTAGTTCCCGGTTACGCCTAGCGGTCTATAGCGTAGACCTCCACCTGAAAAATAGTGCAATCATTTGGTGGACTGAGAGAGACCCTGTGGTCCAAGTCATCAGAGTAAAAGTCCGGCCTTGCACGCGTTTTTGTTTTCGATCCATCGGTATAGACCGCAATTGTGTCATCTCGAATGACAGATCCAGCAACCCACTCATTCGTAGAAGGTATCCCTTTTACCATGCCTTGTACCATTTTTGTGGTGAAGCCATTATTCAATCAGTGTAGAACTTCTTAGTTTTTTGAGCGAAAAACTGATCTCACTGCGTTTTGTAGGTCTTTACGTAATTCAAATTTACATCATTAAGAGAGTTCTGCAGATATCGAAACGAATGATAATCTGAAGGTGCAAGCTCCAGGCTATAAGGTAGATGCATCAAAACTTCCCAGCCAAACTTTCTTAGTTTCTGTCGGGTCATCAAAAATGTATGTGGTATGGAGCTGTCAGGATGGAACGCAACAACATTTCTGGTGATCAATTCTAGCCGTTCTAAATGAACTGCTTGCTTCAATCTCATTTATTGCTGACAACGTAGAGATCAGAATTAATTGGTTGACCAGGTTTAAAAAGCTTCATTAAAATCCCACCAATCCTGGCTTTAACATCGTCTGTGAAGCTTCACTCTGGTTTTTTTTTCGCACATTAATATCGTACGTGATGCACTTTTCATCGCCCGTAATCATTCGCTTCAGAAATGGTTCGATTTCGTTCCGTTTTAGCAGTGAATCGCAAATGGTAATGTGGTCCATTAAATTTTTCACTGTTAATTTACGTGGCACTCAAACATTGAGCTTGTTTGTGTATCCAGGTTTCTTGAAATGTTTGATTACTGTTTCGTGATGAATAACTAGTTCATTAGCAACGCTTACGCTGCTTATGTACCGGTCTTTTTAATTTTTTTCCATAATCTTATTAACTTTTTTCTTAGTAATTGGTCGATCAGAGCAATGTAGATCGTAAACATCAAAATGATCGGATCGAAAACGAGCAAACCATTTCGCAGCTGTTTTTCTGGTTACAACATTATCTACATAAACTTCACAAATTTTTTCAGCAGCCTGTCACGTATTCTTCTTTTTTCCCGTTACTCTTTTTGAGAGCACAGGGTTTCCAAAAAGCATTTCTAACTTACACGGTTTGCTGCCGTTTTCTTTGCCTCTTTGTCCATGTAGGACCGTTTTGCCTTAGTTCTTGGATAATTGTGTAAAAATGGTATTCTTGTAATACTATAGAGATTTTTCCTAAAGGTATGGCCGATCCATTTCCACTTCCTTTGCCTTATCTGCTTCAGTATGGGCTCTTCATTTGTCGAATTCCGTGGTTCTTTATTGCTTCTGGTGTTAGGGCAGAATAAGCCAAGAGGTTTTACTGCCGTACAGCAGAATTGGCCTTATACATGAATTGATTATTCTGAGCTTGGTTTGTCTGGATATGTATGAGCTTATCCATACTGACTCCAGTCGCCCGAATGCCGCTCTTGCTTTGTAGAACTTGTTGTCTGTGTACTCATTGTGCTTCCCAGATAGCAGAAGCTATCTACATACTCAATTGGTTAGCCCAGTAGTATGATGTTTTAGACTAATGCCTCTGACATAGAGTGGTGAACAGGGGCACTGTTCAGGTGGTGTTCTATCACCGCTTCTATGGAATCTTGCGGCTAACTTGGCTGAGATAGCTCGCAAGGCGGCTTATGCCACCTACTGTTGTAGGAGAGCAGTGGGTGAAAGATGGGGTCTCAGACCTAGTGTCATTTGCTGAATATACTCATTGGTAATTGAACCTAATCTTCTCTACGGAATGATCTTTTAATTGACTGCCCTAGATATACATTCCAAAGTCAGATTCCTGGATAAGGTCAGGAGGTTTGCTGCAACGCAAATCACAGATACGTACCACCCCTACAAGAGCCCTTTTTGTCATACTTTGCTGGCTTCCTGAGCTGGGACGTATTGTCCAATCATGGCAGTCCTCTATACTATCTCAGGAATCCCAATTCCTGCATAATATTCACTATACTATCCGAACTGTTGCTGGATGGGGGTTTACATTTCTTGAACCCGAGATTACATTTCTTGAGATTGCGGTGGAGTTCTATATTTAACAGGGAACAGGGTGGGCTGTAGAATTTTTTCCGAAATGCTTAACCTCAGGGTGTCTATTCGACTTTCGGACCAATGTAGCGTGTTTCAGCCGAAGTGAAGTGGCTATTTACACCATGCTACGGAATTGATCCAGACGGTACAAGTAGCTATCAGATTTCTTAGGCTGGTTAGGCACTGTCACGATTCCCTTGGGATACTTCTACGGCAGTTTTGTGTTCATCTCATTGGGGCCCTGGTCACAGTGATAATTCGCGTAATTGTGTCGGTGATGAGCTTGTTAAGACGGGCACACTCCATCCGGACAACTATCTACCCACGAGAGTGGTGGTACTGCTGTCCGGCGTTAAACAGAAGTATTAATTGGACGCTGACATATCCTGGGCAGAATTATGCTTTGTTGCTAGACACAACTGGCCTAGATAGTAGGCGCAATTATTTAAATTGAATAATGGGAGCATCTCCTCTAATGTGTCTATCATCACTGAGCATTGAATTATGGGTAGATACGCGTAAAGGCTGCGTTTACCGGCGAATGATTTCTGTCGAGGTTGTAGATCAACTTAAGAGAAGGAGAGTGAGGCCCACTTCATTTGCCAGTGTTCGTCTCTAGCCCGATTGCAGATTATCCAACTCGGCTCGCTTTTTCTCGATAGCTTATCGGAGTTATTGAGTTATCAGGCTGATTTCCAACTTGATTTGAGGGATTGCGCTTTTATGTAAGTTCTCTGGTTGACTTTAATGACTGGTTAATCTGGGCTTGGCGACTAGCACAAGAGCATCGCTTCATACGTGATATCACAACAGGCTGAAGTGTGCCTTTATTTTACGAGGCTGCTACTCCCTCCTAAACTAACCTAATGCCTCTGATACCTTTTATCTACGAATTTGTACTCATCTTACACAGATATAAGTCCGCAAATGTTGTTTTTAATTTAAAGAAAGGAAAATTTGTTGACTTATCCTCTGGTCTTTGCTTAACTTTTGATCTCTTCTGTAATTTTAAACGTTATTTAGTATAAAGAAATCTTGATAAAAAAGGAAATCATTAAAGTAATTTTTCAAAAATCATGTGCCTCTGCCTTTCAATAGAAAAATAAATAAAAAATTTGTTTGATTGTTATCACAGATATCAGATCGTAAAAATACATTTAAAATAACGCAATAAAAATTAAAAAAAAAAACTAAAATTTAAAAAGGTGGTGTATGGGCTGGTATCAAAAATTAGTTGTTATTTTATCTAAATTTTATAGTTATTTTTTTGTATGTTTTGTAATAAAAAAAATACTAAAAGCTGTATGACAACCTCTTAAATTAATAAACAAAAAAATATTTTTATATTTTTAATATTTTAATATGCACGTACATATGTACATATGTCATACGTACATGTCTCCTCATGTCATTCATTCCGTTTGTCTGTCTTGCTTTCATTCATAACGAAATCAACGTTCACGATGAACTACAAGTTCAAGTGCAATACTGTCGTAAAAGTTCGTTTTATTGTTTTTCTCTATATTTGCCTGCCTGCTCTTTGCTAACAAGTGTGTGTCTATTACGCGCCCATTTAACATGTTGGTTTATCCAGCCGATCGTTTATTTTACAGTGACCATAACTTTTTGTTTTGTTGTGTTTTTAACTCTGATGTAAGTTTTTAGGTTTATGAACTTGGACTCTTACCTCTTCTCCCTTTTTCTCTCCTTTCCAGTGTTAAACAGTGTTTTATATTGTGTTTAGAGGCCATAATTATATTCTTTAAGCTCATGTGCTATTATTGTTATAAGTTTTTGCTTGTTTTTTCCTCCCTTTTTAATTTTTTTAACCATTTTTCACAGAATTGAAGGTGACCTATTGATACATTTAAGGTTCATTGTAAACAAATTTGCATTAGATGGAAAACATAATTGTATTATAAAGGGTTTTACAATAAGCGTTTCTTATTTTTAAATATAAATAAAAAGTACATTGAAATAGCCCATCGATATCATTTTGCATGAAATATAGGATAGGTTAGGTTAATCTGGCAGCCACCAACGGTTTACCTGGGTCCAAATTGTAGGTCCCGTTGTACTACCATGTGTCCATTACCTCATCTAGGTCCTCAGAGTTACTGTCTGACATCCGTCAACCATCCAGTCTCCCTTATAAAAGCGTGGATTTTGTTCAGATCGCCCTATGCAATGCAATCCTTATCATCGAATCTCCTTCTACTAAGCACAGGAAGCCTTAAATTGTTAAATGCTTGGCAATGGCAAAAATATGTTCATTATACGGGATTTTCAACTTTTGAGCATATCTGTCAGCAGCCCAATGGGTAGTAATAACCCATATAAGGTCCCTCGCATGTGCTCTAGGCAGCCACAGCAGCTGCCACCTTCTCCGGCTATCCAAATTTGATCAGATACTTTGTTTACTTTGTCTGTCAATAGCCCCATGGCCAGTAATAACCTTTATTAGGTGGGCCTCAACAGCTGCCACATTCTTTGGCCATCCAAATTTGGCTGGACCCTTCTGATTTCATAGCAGGTGCGTTCATTTTCCTGTCGTCTGTTAGCCATTTTGTTGTGACACCAGCCGCCACGAAATATAAAGTCATGTAAGTGTCTACTAAAGCTTCCCTGAGGATTTTTCATGACTCTGGCGCATAGTCAGGCTAATGTTGACCAATGGCATGGGTTAGGTTGGCTTTCATGGTCTTTGTGGTTTTTGGATTATTCGCATAGATCTATAACTTAAGCAAACCCCATATGTAAAACGGATCACTTCACATCACTTCCATGTGAGATGACTATGCCTGCAAATCACTCATGCAGAATGTTCAATGTGGCACGCAGCGTCGTCCTATTGAAATCTTATATCGTTAATCTCCATAGCATAACATTCAGGCCAAAAGAAGAGCGAGTTCTTGCAAGCGAGTTATTGTGAACTAAACAAGTTGACTCAAATTCATGCACTACACTGCGAATAGTCTTTTGATAGCACGATTATCGCGACCGTAAAATGGGCAGTGTTATTGCACGTGTAGTTGAACGGTGTTATCCGTCCACAGGGATTTGGAAAAACAAACTGAACAAATGGTAGTCAATTCAATAGACGCAATTTCAACAGTAGGGTCTCTAATAACTTTTGTACTTCTGAAGTTCCTGTTGGAAAACATTATTTTAGAAATTAAGTCAATTTGAAAGATAAATGGTACATTGGTCTTAAGATTAGAATTTTGCGAAGATCAATTACACCTGGCTGCCATCTTTTAGTTGAAACACTTAGACTTGCTATTTCTCAACAAGAAAAAACAAAAAACTAAAAGGTATTAGCAGAGTCTTATGTAAAACAGTTCCATGTGAAGTTAAAATTTCACTTAAGTTCCATAGATTTAAAGTAAAAAATAAAGTTAAGTGTCCACCGCAAGCAAGCTGCCTAACTTGACAAACTATGACATCACAGTAGGTGTTACGCAGTATGCTACATATTTTAATTCTGACACTCTTTACAAAAATTTTACATTGAAAATAAACTTATACCAACACGCTTAAAACTCGTGAGCTTCTGATCTAGTTCTAGATTCATATCCAAACAAGAAATGCTAATTAACACGTACGAATGCTTTATTACCCCATTTGGCATACAGCTTAACTTTAAGTAGTTCGATGCATACAAATAAATGGGCGCGTAGTGCCCTTACAACTGATTTTCATTGTTCACGATATCTTGCCATTGTTTTGGTTTGATTCCACGTTTGGTGGGGATCGTGTTGGCTTATCTCTTCTAACAAGCTTGTTCGCCATGCTCCTCTCGGACGTCCTCTCGTGCGGCTTCTTGTGTGTGCCCAATTCACTTCCATTCACTCTCCCGAATTTGTAGTTGAATAAGTTATTTATTGTAACGTCTGTGAACTTCACCATTTTACAGTCAGTTATTTGGCCATCATATGCCTAGGATTGTACGCAGGCATCTGTTTATAAAGACTTGGAGTATACTAGATACGCACCTCGAGACAAGCCATGTTTCAGATCCATGCAATACCACTGTCTTAACATTTAGTCTAAATATTCGAAGCTTAGTCAGTTAAGTCAATTGTTTCGAACGCCAAATGTTTCTAAGACTGGCGAAGGCAACTTTTGCCTTGCCGTTTGATGATATTTGATTCCTCAATCTGTTGTCTCTTTATGGTTACAGGTGGTGCATCTTCCTTCTTATTAATTAAAACATATTTTGTTTTTCTAGTGTCTAATCGCAAGCCTACAGGTTCCGAGTAGAGAGACAGGTCATTTAACTTCTCCTGCATTTGTCTACATATGCCGGCAGGAAAGTACAACAGTGTCATAGGCATAAACATGGTTATCGAGGTATTTCACATTGATGGGATGCCGTAGTATTGGCGTATTGTGCAACAATTCGTCGTGGCGTCATCCATATATTCTGAGGTAGCCGATCGAAAGCTTACCCAAAATCTACTAACATAAGATGAAAAGTTTCCCGGAGTCCGGCTATTCGTTCTGTAGTTATCCTTAACGTTGTCATTTGGTATAAGATGAGACGAAACTGCTTTCTAAGTATTCGAATATCTTAGGTTCCACTAAAGTTTTAGATCAAAACACTTCATTCAGAGGCATATTCCTTCACTAAAATCGATTTATGTTTATTAACAAGAGCAAGGCACGTTAACACAAATCCCAGCTGTTGCCAAATAACACAATAATACTGCAGAGTGTCCGTTAGAATCTTTATGAAATTGATCAAATGGCAATGATGTGTCATTCATTTGCCATTTACAAATATGGACCGAAGAGCGCGAAAGAATGATTTAAACTGACTATAAAAGTAATGAACTTTCAAATTACATTATCTTCTTATTTGGTAGTTAAGTCGACAAGCAAAATTGCCGTATACAGGACTCTGAGAACCCAGAAGTGATTGTGGAAATGTCATTGCATTCGGAAAAAGTGACTAGAGGTGTAATTGGCCTGTTTTTTTTTCGAAAATGACGTTGGAAGCACCGTTACCGCCAATACGGAACGCTATGGGTAAAGGACCAAGTAATGCAATGAAATAAAAGTTTCATTGAAATCATTATTATTATTATTATCAGTTTCTCACGTGCCGCTAAGTGGCGCATAGAGCCATACAAAATTTTTTGAATTTACTACGATCTTTAGCTAGACCTTTGATCTGCGTCCAACTAAGTTCCTCATCGACAGACTTTACCTCGTCCAATAGGCTTCTCCGCTATGTACCTCTCGGCTGACTGCGGCTACGCTTTCCTTACAGATTCCAGTCTAGAACTTGTCTTGCAACATTGTTCGTCGGCTTCTGCAATGTGTACCAAATTCAGAGCCGTTTTCGCAATCTTATCTCCAGGGAAATGGGTGTTTGTCTGCATTTTCTGTGAAGCTCCGAGTTGGAAATCCAGTTGTGGGGCCACCCAAAACACAGAATATTTCTTAGACATCGCTTGACGAAAGCTGGTAGTTTGTTCGTTGCCTCCACTGACACAAACCAAGTTTCACTTCCATAAAGGAGTACAGATTTTACTTTCGCATCGAATATGCCGGCATTTGCCTTCTTGTCTTCTCAAGTCGAGCCTTGATATCCGTTTTGACACCGCCATTTGGTGTGATTTGGCTGCCAAGGTATGTAAAACTCTGTACCTCTTCAACAGGTTTATCATCAAGGAAAATGTGATCAGTGCGTGAGCTGTTCGTTCTCATGCTTTTGTTTTATTGACATTGATGCGCAACTGATATTTTTCAGAGCATATTCGCAAACTACTCAATTTGTCCTGCATGTGGGTTCGCAGAACATCGAAATCATAGCTTTATACATACTTATATGTTTTATTTAATTTTACTTTTAAAACAAAAAGATTGATAACCCTATACTACTTCCGTCAGAATCTTGATACAAGGAGACACATTCTTCACCTTATTTTTCATAAATATTCACGTGAAAACCTATAAAACAGTTTAATTCCCTTTCTTGTGGCAGGTTCTTTTTTTACTGCAAACTTGGTACTGTTTGCTAACTGTTAAACAAAGTGCTTGTTAGGTGAAGAAGAACGGTTACTCAAATCTCGAAATCCTTAATATCTAGTACAGTATCATTTTAGTATAACTCTCTCGATGTCTAGTGTAAAACGTGTGTTAAAAATTGCTTACAATTGCAAATAAATTTTTTGTGTAACAATTTCTTGAGAGATTAAATTAAAATTTTAAATTTATGAACATTAATAATGACCTGAAGTCAATTTACACTGTTTCCAAAAGAAATTCTTAAATGTTTTCCAACTAGAATTAGAAATCTTTTAAGAATTTCCAGATTACTCCACTTACATCTGAAATAACTATCCTCCACTTCTTTATCTACAAAAGTCAATACTCGGAGTTGCCATCAATGTTTCCAAAATACCGCAATGAACTCAAAGTGGGGGCATTCGCATGTAATATGCTGTAAAGTTTATAATTTCTATAGAAGCCGTTACTCGACTGAGACAAAACTGTCTACGCTTTTGGTAAAACTATCGAGTAACAAAGCCATTTCAATAACTCTGTGATTTTTTAAATGAAACACAGGGTTTTCGATAAAAAGTAGTTTTGTTTTTTAACTTAGCCCCTTTGAAGATCTATTAACTTTCTCCACTTTCTTCAATTTCCTATCTCTTCCAAAAAATAAGATTTGTCGAGGTCATTAAAATAATTATTTGTTAGTGAGATGATTTCATCGTTGGATCGTCAAGTCTCTTTTCGTCGAGCGATTTCTTCAAATTTAGAAACAAATAATAGTCACCCGTGGTTAAATCCGTAGCAAAGGGAGAATGAGGTGCCAATTTGTAGTCTAATATTCATGGATTTACACACGTATGCATATTACTATTGTCCTGGACAAGAAACACTTTTTTTCTTGGCCAATAATAGTAATTGAATGTGGCTGACAAATCCACCTTGGCCTTCTTTGGTGCCGATTAACTTCGAAACCCATAGTTTTGGTTGCTGTTTGGTGTGCTCGTCTACGTTAACAAATCAGTGCAAAACTCGTCCATATTGATGGTGAACAACGCCAAACACTCCTGCGAAGTTGTTACACGATTAAGTTTGTTCTCGACTGTGAGCAAATACGGCGCTCATCTTGCAGAAAGCTTTCTTATACAAAAGTGACCCTTCGAAATTGAAACGACTGAGCCATGTACGATGCCAATGACTTCCACAATCTCTCGAGCTTTCAATCTCCGATCGGCCAACACCTTTAATTCTTTTAATAGTTTTAGGTGTAGAGACATACTACACCCGGCGTACTTAAGTAACTCAGAGTGGTGCCTTAAGGTAGCTTGGCTGTCAGAGAATATATTAATGGTCTTACCCTGGAGTCCACTGTCTAGGTTGATTTCTGCACATATGGTATGATCTCAGTCTGGAAGATATTCAGCGATTTTCCCAGTGGGATCGACAACTCTCGGTTGGTCCTGTGAACAGAGGCAACGACACAGTAATCATTCATTCATTTGGAGCCATCGGTATACCCTTTTTGGATCAAACTCACATCCATTAAGCCTACAATCCCGATGCGGGAATCCAACCATATCCAAAGGCATAACATCCAGAACCGAAAATGCTTCTCTGACCACCCTGCGTAGAATGCACAGACTCTCCGACACATTTAGGGATCCTTTAATCACACGATAGTCTAGTATTAAGTTAAGAAGCGGGAAATTCAAAACGTCACGGACTTATTGACCAGCCCTCGTAATAGTGGAATGTGGCAAGCAAAATAGAATAAAAACCCTTGTCAATAGCTAAGTTGAACCAAGGCACGGGTATCTTTTTCCTATAAATAAGTGATTACTCGTCAGACTAGCCACTAGTGTACAAGCATTTTAGATAAAAGAGCATTCAGGCATTTATGGAAATAAGATGGCTAATGATTGCCTTACAGCTGGATTGATTTTGGACATCTTAACAACGGGAAGAGATATCATAATATCCCTAAATAACAAACTTTCGGTCGAGGTCAACAGGATTGGCTTAAGACAATGGAAATAACGCAGGCGTGCAATAACCACTTGCAAGGTTCCATGATACTTTTAATTACTTCTCAAGAAGACTGAATTCTTCAAGAAGACTGAATTCTTACCATTATTTGCGAACATGGACATGGCCCAGACCTCACAAGATGCTCAATTTACAGCAAGCCATAGCCAGCTCTTTAGACACCTTCTTTCCTCCAAAGCCTAAATGTCTCAGTGTCCAAAAAGCGTCACACTATAACGTCCATATTCAAATGTGTCATTAATGTGATGTAGTCTTGGAAACAGTGTAATATTGTAATTGCAATTATTCTAACAAGTTTTCCAATTATTTTTCAGACTTTTTTTATTTCTCTATGTCTTACTTGTATTATTAACCCTGAGAGCAAAAGTAGATTTTAATTGCTGGCATAGATTTAAATTTAATTTCTGTATTAAAACTGTTTTCTCTCTCTCTCTCTTTCCAACAGATCATGATTCCCATGAACAACGACGACGGAATGAAGGCATAACAAATCTTGGCTATCAATACGATGAATTAGATTTTAGTTACATGTACGGCCAGTTTGATTCAAACGCCAATACCAGTATGACGGACGAGATTACACTGCAAGTGCCGTCCCTAAAGTCAGCAACGGCAATGAGAACTGAGCAGTGTTGTGAAAACGATAGCCAGAAAAATGAGGTGGCGGAAATAGAACACTCAGGTTGTCTGCCAGATTTTCAATTTTCTATGATCGATTCGGAGTATGATGAAGGCCTGATAATACCCGATTCCATAACAATTCTATCGACGGTAGGCGATAAGCCCGTGTTGGTGGAACGTAAAGAAGGCACCGATGAGGAGGAGTTTGATGATGATGATGTAGAACTAAGACGTTTAACCGTCATACCTTTTACACGCATCTATGGGCCAAGTATTAAGTTTACCTCCTTTCAACGTAAAGTATTTATGCCGGGCATAGAAATACAAGTACGTTTTATAGATACGGAACGTAGTGTCACCACCCATTTGCTAAATCCGAATTTGTAAGTGTATTCGCAGTAATATAAAACCACAACGTAGTTTTTTATTGAAGTATCTTCTCCTCTCTTTTACAGATATACCATTGAACTAACTCATGGCCCTTTTACCTGGACTATTAAGCGCCGCTATAAACATTTTAGTACGCTACACCAACAGTTAAGCATATTCCGCACTTCTCTCAATATTCCCTTTCCCATGCGCAGTCACAAAGAGAAGAGAGCCACTATTAAAAATGCTGCTATACAAATGGCTGATGAGAATCGCATTAGGGCTCTACAAAAATCTACCAGTTTTAAGACTACCACACCGAATGGTCATGCCAGAAATGTTGTCCAGCGGACTTCCTCTTTAGCTGTGACGGCGACGCATCACAATAACAATAGTTCTACGTCGAATGACACGGGCTATGGCAGTACGAGAAAGAAACGTAAAAAAAGGAAATTGCCAAGATTTCCTCAAAGGCCGGAGTCGTTGGTTACCGTCGAGGCCATGCCCGAACGTATACAACAATTGGAAGATTATTTATATAATTTGTTGAATATAAGTTTGTACAGGAATCATCATGAGACGGTGAGTTATTGTGCAGAGGAATAAAGGAATATATAGAAGGGAGAATTTTAGAGGTTTCTCAAGCCCAGACGACACTGTGCTTACCATACACAGACTCTGGAGTGTTCTCGAATGATCTCCAAATCTCTAAAGAATCCCAAATATTTCTTTTTGCTCTTGCCCTCTTTTTAAGCAGAGGAGATCTACTCTCTAGATAGAACTGAATTAAAATAATAGCCATGTCGTTAATAGGCTGGCTGTGCTTGGAACACGGACAACTTTTTCGGATAAGATCTATATATAGTGACTATTCGTAAGACTAGTGACTGAGATGACTGAGTTCACTAGTGCTGCTCTGATCTTGAATATTTCCCTAATTGTACTTTGGGAGATGTTCTACAATTCATGTAATCAGTTTTCGATAGCAGGAAGACTGAATTATTGTTGGTATTTGCTAAACGTTAGATCTTCGAGTAGTGAATGTAGAAACTCTCAAGATGAGGAAGTAGTTGGAGAGTACGGCATGCAGGCAACTCTTTGAAAGCCTTCGCAGATAAGTTTTTAGATTCTATCACCACAAAGACAAGACCTTATTTTACACCTAAAAAGCAAGTCGGTATTGCTGATGATATTTGGCCAGAATATTTTCATAATGCAACGAAAGCTACGCAGAAATCACGTTTGATCGAAATATTCGTTATTTCGTATTTGTTAAAAGAATGCTTGACCGTCAAATTTTCGCAAGTTGTGCAAAAGCCATTGTAGCCTTAGTTAATGTAGCGTCCACATCAACTCTTGCACCACCGTCCGATGTAATAAGATTTATAAAATCACTAGAGCTGGACCTACCGGGATTAACTAAAGGATGCGAAGAGCCATAAACAAATGTTGTAGATAACGTTTTGAAAGCCTGATATGTTTTCTCAGCAGTGGGATACGAGAACTGCTGGATATTCCAATTAGCCCGAAGATCTTTGTGTTAGCTCGTCTTTAATGAAAAACCTTTCTACATCAACCATTTTAATTTCGAAAAGTAATTAAATATGATTTCGGATCTTATTAAGCCGAAATGCATTTATATTTGCTTATCAGTTTTTTGTCTTTCCTTTGTAGCTCAACAAAGCTTTACTACCAACGCAATTGTAATGGGACTCTTTACTTCTTCTTGTACTTGTATTCACTGAAATTCCGTTTCAATCTTTTAAATCTGCAGAGCTCAACACGCAAGCTTTGATCTCATAATTAATTATATTTCTCTATCTATCTCACACTTTTTTTCAGCTCAATTTCGTTGAAGTCTCCAATGTGTCCTTTGTTGATGGTCTGGGTATTAAGGGTAAGGAGGGTGCTATACTCAAACGGACCGGTTCGACGCGTCCTGGTCAGGCGGGCTGTAATTTTTTTGGGTGTTTTCAACAGAAGTGCTGTGTGCGTTGCAATTACTTCTGTTCGGATGTAGTATGTGGTTCGTGGCGTAATCGTTGGTTTTTCGTTAAAGAGACCTGCTTCGGTTACATACGTCCTTCGGATGGTGTTATAAGAGCTGTGATATTATTTGATACGGGTTTTGATGTCTCAACGGGTATTTATCAAACGGGTATGCGCAAGGGATTGCAGATATTGACCAACAATCGTCACATTGTTTTAAAATGTTGGACAAGAAGAAAATGCAAAGAGTGGAATGATTATTTAAAACATACCGCCAATACCACTGCCCTAGATTTTATCAAGCGCAATCCACATAATTCCTATGCACCTGAACGTTCAGACATCGCGGCTCAATGGTTTGTGGATGGCAGTGCTTATATGTCAGCAGTGGCAGATGCTTTGGAAGCTGCCACAGAGGAAATCTATATTACCGATTGGTGGCTAAGTCCGGAGATCTATATGAAGAGGCCTGCTTTAGATGGTGATTATTGGCGTTTGGATAAGATTTTACTGAGAAAAGCCAAAGAGGGTGTAAGGATATTTGTGTTACTCTTTAAAGAAGTGGAAATGGCTTTGGGCATTAACAGTTACTATAGCAAGCAAAGACTAGTGAATTTACATGAGAATATTAAGGTGGGTTTCGCTTTGATTTTAAAGTTCCAAAAAATGGTTTTAATTTTCAAGTAATTTCAGGTTATGCGCCATCCAGATCATGCAAAAGTGGGAATATTTTTTTGGGCACATCACGAGAAAATTGTGGTGATTGATCAAACCTATGCTTTCTTGGGTGGTATAGACTTATGCTACGGCCGCTGGGATGACTACCGCCACCGTTTAACCGATTTGGGTAGCATAACAACTTCTTCAGCTTCTGGCAGCACACGACGTACGGGAGGTGGTGGTTTCTTCAATCGCGAAGATGAGGATTCAGCTTTTGGTTCCCGCAAGTCATCGCGTTATATTAACATTGAATTGCAAAAAAGTGAACAGGATTTGGTGAATAAACAAGAACAATTGTCTGCAGCTAAAGAACGATTGGACCTACCCGCTCTAATAGCCGGAGACAAACTGAAAATACCCACTCTGTGTTCTCCTATGGAGGACACTAACGACATCAGTGAAGGCCTGAAACTAAACACGCCAGAAATGGAACGTAAAAATATGTTGAAAAACCTTAAGGATAATGCTATGAAAAAGGGTAAAGATCTGGTCAATCGCTTAACCATGAATGAGGGTGACAAGATATCCGATGTGACGATTAAAGATCCCAAGCAATTGGTTTTTAGTATAGCAGAAATGGAGGAGGGGCGCAAAGGAGGCTTGGAAGATCCTACAACCTTTCAAACCCAACTACTGGATGACTATTATGGCCAAGCAAAGTACTGGTTTGGTAAGGATTATTCCAATTTTATCATGAAAGACTGGATGAACTTGGATAACCCATTTGTGGATATGATTGATCGCACAACCACACCACGCATGCCCTGGCATGATGTGGCTATTTGTGTTGTGGGTGCAGCAGCAAGAGACGTGGCTCGTCATTTTATACAACGTTGGAATGCCATGAAACTGGAAAAAACCAGGGAAAACTTATCCTATCCCTATTTAATGCCAAAGACTTATCAGGAGATCAAGTTAAATCCCCAAATAATTCTAAAGCGAACACAAAGAGTTTCCTGTCAACTACTGCGCAGTGTGTCTTCCTGGAGTTGTGGTTTCATAGAACAGGATCTAGTCGAGCAGAGTATACATGATGCCTATATACAGACCATTATCAAGGCTCAACATTATATCTATATAGAAAATCAATTTTTCATCACGATGCAACTGTGTAACTATGGCAGTTTGGGACAAGTGCGCAATCAAATTGGAGAGGCTTTGTTTAAGAGGATAGTGAGAGCTCACAAGTGAGTAGTGAAGGTAAATTGGTTGCTTAAAATAAACTTTATGTTGTTGTAGAGAATGTAAAACGTTCCGTGTGTATGTGGTAATGCCTCTGCTACCCGGCTTTGAAGGCGATGTGGGAGGTAATAGTGGTAATGCTGTGAGAGCCATAACTCATTGGAATTATGCTTCTATATCCAGGTATTTAAAGTGGTTTCTATCTATGTTTTTGTAGTTATAAAAACTAATTTACATTTGTTTTTTATCACAGAGGACGTTCCGCCATTTTAGTGCGCCTTAAAGAGTTGGGTATTAAGAATCCTGGCGATTATATATCATTCCATGCCTTGCGCACTCATTCTCAATTAAATAATGTGCCCATAACCGAACTTATTTACGTACATTCCAAGTTACTCATAGCCGATGATCGTGTAGTCATATGCGGTTCGGCCAACATCAACGATCGTTCCATGATAGGCAAGCGCGATTCGGAAATTGCTGCCATTATAACCGATAATGAATTTGATGATGGCCGCATGAATGGCAGCAAATATCCCAGTGGTGTATTTGCAGGCCGCTTAAGAAAATTTCTATTTAAAGAACATTTGGGTGAGTACCGCAGCTAAATTTTTAGCGCTTTAAGAAAACTTTTATCTGTTGTTTTTTCCTTTTCAAGGCCTTTTAGAACCCGATGACGAGCGTATGCCTATTGATGTTACAGATCCTGTAGCGGATCAATTTTGGCATGGCATTTGGAAACGTATATCCACACGTAATACTGCCATCTATGATGAGGTTTTCAAATGCATACCCAACGATAATGTAAAAACGTTTGCTAATTTGAAGAAATATCAAGAAGATAGTCCACCGCTTTGTAAAACCGATCCAGATATAGCCAGTAAACGTATATTAAATATTCAGGTAGGCTTGGTAAAACAAAGTCTTGTACAGAAATACAGTTTTTAACACAACATTTCTATTTGCAGGGTTATTTAGTAGATTTACCTTTAGATTTCCTTAACAAAGAAGTCCTTACGCCACCGGGTACCAGTAAAGAGGGCCTTATTCCCACTTCTGTATGGACGTAGTTTGTTGTTATTTATTTTATATTTTAAATTAATTTTTATTATAAGTTTGTAGTTAATCATTGCATGTGAAGGGCGGGTAGTTTTAGAAGTAAGAGGTTGTTGAGTGTGCCTTAGTTTAGTTTTAAAAAGCGATTGTGTTCCCTAAAAAATTGTTATTTTTTTAATAACTTTTAAATGTTGTAAACAATATTTAAACAGTATTTGTTTAGCAAATATTTGTAACAAAAAAGTTGTAATTTTAAAATGTATTTTCTAAATAATTTTTGTATATTAAAGAAAACAGAGTCTATTTTAAATGCTAAAATACAGCCTTCTTTTGGAAGTATCAACTAAAACGGAAGTAATTTACGAAAAGTTGAATGTGCTCTACGAAAAACGTAACTTGCAGTCTAGAACTAAAGCTTTAAATAAGCTTGGGGTTTGGAGAAACCACTTTTCAAAACTTATTGTAATCGAAGACTTCCAAGATAACAACAAGAAGAGCTGATGGATTGCCAGATAAGCTTTTCAAGTATGGTGGTAAAGAACTGCATGCATCATCTGCTATGAACGACATGGCAGAATAAGAACATGCCCAAAGATTGGGGGCTTGATGTACTGTATCTAATGTACAAAAAGATTCATACGGTTGTCTGTTCCAACTACCGTTGAATTAGATTTCTTCCCATGACATATAATATACTATTTTTAACGAACGGCTATGTCCCTATCAGTGTGGCTTGAAAACTAGAATATCTCGAAATGACCAGACATTCTAATATTGGGAACAACCTGTGAGGGGCAGATCAACTCATATCATCTTTTTTTGATTATAAGGTCACACTTGGTAATCTATTTCGCAGCACTCTTTTTAAAGTAATGTCTGAGTTGGTATACCTTCTAAATCGATTCGTCTTTGCAAAATGACGCTTATTGATACAAAGCCTTCAGCAAAAACTGAATTCTTCAAAAATATTTGTCTGCTGGTCTCATGTCCTGCAAAGATGAGAGCGACAATCTTATAACAGATCGTGCTTAGGTTTGGAGAAACCACTTTACAAAACTTCTTGTAATGGTAGACTTCCAAGATAACAACAATAACATCTCAATTGAAGATGATGTAATCGACTGCCCGGCACCCAAATTTATGGAAACCAGAAGAGCAAGAAGAGCTGATGGACTGCCAGATAAGCTTTCCAAGTATAGGGGTAAATAACTGGTTTGGTGCATGCACGACATGCCCGACATGACAAATATTTCGAGTCTCGATGTACTCTATTCAGTGTACAAAAAAGGGCGATCCCAGTGTTTGTTTCAGCTTTCGTGGAATCAGCCTTCTACGCATTACATATACGACACTATTAAGCATACTCGTAATATATGAACGACTAAAGCCTATTTTTAACGAACTTCTATGTCCCTATCAGTGTGGCTTTAGAACTGGAAGACCTGCAAATGACCAGACATTCACACTTTGACAACTATTAGGAACAATCCGTGAATGACAGATCGACACATATCATTTTTTCGATTATAAGGCCGCATTTGATAGTCCCTCATGTACTATATTTAACATCGCAAGGGAAAGGATAATGATAAAAGCTGCAGTAAACACGACTGAGACGATCATTCAAAATAGTCACATGCTTTTTGCGTAAGCTAATCATATCGATATTATTGTTCGAAGTGTAAAAGAAGTAACTAGAGCGTTTTCAAAAATTTAAGCGCCAAAAATTACATTAGTGGTGAACGAGGACAATGGAAAGTTAATGGTTTAAACGAGTAGAAATGCTGAACATCTGAAACAATCCGTTAATGGTGACAACTATAACTTCGAAATAGTGAATGAATTTGTTTACCTGGAGTGGTCCGCTGTACACGAAAATAACAATGTTAACCTCGAAGTTAAAAAAGAACCATATTTGCTAATAGCTGCTATAACGGGTTAAGCAAGCACTTTCGAGTCACTAAAACAACAAAACTCCAGCTATATAAGACATGAACTCTACCTGTACTAATGTGCAGCAAAGAATCGTGGACTATTCCGGAGTCAAACGAAAAATTTTTGGGAGTTGGAGGAAGATCTTACACAAAATATACATAATTACGTATGTAATTTCCACCACATCTCAAGTGGTACGATGGGGACTTCTCTCAATCAATGAGATGTACGTGATTCTATTTCTAGACTTATTGAAATGGACCTACAGTTTAACGCCGGCTCCGAAGGGTAAGTGCATTAGTTAGAGAGGCGTGAATACTCATTTATAACGTAAATACTCATAACCAGTTGCTAGCAATGTCATGAGGTGATACCGCTGTTGAAAATTGTCAGATGGTCTGGCCTGGGATTGAACCGAGGTTGGTAGGCGGATGTCTTACCTACCACACCAGAGCGGCCCACAAAATATATGGATATATAGTCATGTCAAAAATAATAAGGACCAGGGTTGCGAAAACCCGGTTTTTTTTAAAAAAGCCCAATCCACTCGATCTTATTGTATCCCAACATTGCTCCTTCTGACTATGGCTGCTTCGATAAAAACAATGTCCTTTATTATGTTATCAAAATTTTTAATTTTCTGAATAAGTTCCGGAAAGTTTTTGATCAAAGCGGTATAACGATTTTCCAATTTTTCGATACCACTTTTACAGTACGATCTATCTTTCTCGTCAAAATACGCCTCAGTTTCAGCAATTACTTTATCAATGGACTTAAATTTCTTTCCAGCAAGCAGGAAAAAGTCGCTGGTTCTTAAATCTGGAAAATACGGTGGGTGAATTAGCAATTCGAAGCCTAATTCATTTAATTTCGCCATCGTTTTTATTGATTTGTGGTACGATTTCGGAGCTCACGCGACAACCACTTTGAACCGAGCTTTTGCATACCCAAATGTTCATGTAAAATTGTAAAGACACTACCATCTGATATCTTAACAATGTCAGCTAGCTCGTGCACCTTCAATTTGCGATCTTTCGTAACCAATTTGTGGGTTTTGTTGATGTTTTCTGGAATAACAGCCACATTTGGGTGTCCACTACGCTCTGCATCATTTTTGCTGGTACGACTACGTTTAAATTCAGCAAACCACTTCTCTACCACTTTTCTTGATGGAGCAGAGTTCGGATAATGTTCATCAAGCCAGTGCTTAATTTCCACTGTATTTTTTTTATCAAAAAGCAATGCTTTATCAAAACTTGAAATTCACTTTTTTTTACAAAAGTTGCTTCACACGAAATGCTATAACTCACGAATAAATAGTCAGATTGCTGTCAAATTTATAGACGTATCGTTTGAAGTTTAGTACTAAATAAAAATCATATGGACATAATTCTACAACAGTAACGCCATCTATTTGTTATCCTACGGACTTGTTGAATGACCTATTAAGAACGGAGTTGGATTTTTAACTATTTTGATATAAGTGTCCCTATTATTTTTCACATGACTGTTTACTGTAAACGGCGAGTATCAACACCGTATGAACCACTAGATATACCAGCTACACAAAGACATTGACCTGGTAAAACGTATAAAAATTAAACCTTTGGCGTTGGCTGGAATATGTTGCGAGAATGCCTGCAACAGTTTCGGTAAGAAAAATACTCGATATGCGCCGGTAGGCCGGCGGAAAAGAGGGAAAACGAAACTCCAACGGAAGGACCAAATGGAAAAAACATGTTCGAAGTTTGAAGTTAGGACACATATTCAATAAAACCGATATAAAAGAGTATGGCTATGTCTTCTCTAAATGACGGTTGGAATAACCTGTAATTGTTTCTACAAAAATTTAGAATTTTTCGAAAATCTTGCAAAATTTCGCAAAAGAAAAAGAGAATAAAGAAAAAGTCATATACCTCTTGAGCATACTATATATACCCTGAAGCAATATGTACGTCTATTAATAGGTCAATAATAGGCAAATAGGTTTTGGCTTCTGGAAAATATAAAAATGTCCAACAGAAGAAAGTTTTTTATGAAAAATTTTAATCTGGACGAAAGCTACATTTACATACTCCCGTCAGATCTACTAGTCAATCCTTCTTTAAAGATCCATCTCTTATTATGTCTTCTCTAAGTACTAGTTACATATGTAGTCCGAAGCTGACTTTACACAATTTCTTGTTTATTTTTGAAAAATCGTAAATTTTAAAAGAACTGAAGTTATATCTGGACTTAATCTATATATCGATCAAATCGTCTTGTCTTGCTACATTCCGCTTTGTTTTCAGCACAAGATTGTATCAGATAATTAGTCCAAGAGACTTTTGCTTTGGCTATCCGGTTTGGCCGTCAATTAGCAAGTTCACCCAGAAACAAATTTTGATTTATGCATAAAAAAAGATCAAAACTTATCGATATTCCTGTCACTTCTGCTAAATTTGATCAGATTTGTTAGTAATATATCTACGAGACAGTTGAAATCATTAAAAAGACCGTTAAAAGCCTTTGCTTCCGTAATGGAGGGGACAAGTTGGGTTAGGTTACATTGGTCGCCCACGACTGACGAATACATTCGGAGAGCCTAAGACCCATTTTGATATCCCCAAAGTCATAGACGAGCAAGATCGACTCAAGCTCTCTATAAACACGAATGTTCAAATCACTTGATACTCGCAATATCCAACCGATACCTCTGAGACAGTCATAATCATGGAAGAGAGGGGTTTAACCAATATAGTGCCAAAATAAATCCTTTCCAAAAGTCAGAAGTGGTAATAAGTATAACATTCCGACCTGACTACTAAGAGTATCTATCAACGCATAACTGTCCACTAGTTCTCGAATACACCTAGCGACCGTATCTTTAGCATAAACCTCGGCCTAGAAGACGGGCAGCCTGAGAGAGACCTAGAAGCCAAGTGCATCCGAGTAAAAACTCGATGAGGTGCTCGCCAATGTCTTCAAGCCATCGGTAAAGATTAAGATCGCGTTGTCCCGAAAAACAGATCTTGCAATCCGAGTGTCCCTAGTTAGTATTTTAATTCCATAGGTTTTACCGAAGTTCAGAATAGGTAGCGCATAAGCCGTTAGATGCCCCAAGACTGTCCCGCCCAAATACCGTAGGTTGGTGCCGTGACCAATGAGTGTCGTAGTCCACGTTTGATGAAGATGTCATTGGGTCGCCTCTAGACTGGCCTGAGAAGTGGAACTCAAGCAGCCAATAATAGCAAAACATGCCAGCCTCTGTACCTTGTTCAGAATGGTGAGATACAACCTGGTGTTCACCGTCTTCCACCAGACGATAGCGCCATAGGTAAGGAATGGAGAGGGCAATTCACATGGAAATTGTTTAACCAATTTTTCTCCATCTAATGAAATTTCTACCAAGGGCGTATAAAGTCTCGGTTTTCTTCTCTGCCAGAGTAGGCCTGCAGGTGGTTATCTTAGATTATCTGAGTATTCTGCAAGTGGTGATTTTAGACCAACTTAGTTTCGTCTTCTCCAAAGGAATATATCGCAGCCAAGGTGTGTGGGCTTTCCTGTAAAAATAATTTTGTAACAAGTAAGTGGGTGAAATACTTTTAAAACGATTTGCTTAACCTCAATACCTTAAAAGCCGCCTGCCTACTTCATTTAAAGCAAGAAAGTCTTAAATTTTAGTTTTTACAGCTTTAAAAAGAAATTATTTTGAACGCCCTGTTATTATACAAATTTAGTTTGGACACCCACCTCTGGAAAAATTCAACATTTAACTTAAACTTCTAGCTCTTTTTTGTAGAATCACACATTCACACACACGCACACTTGCGTTTATTTTACTTTTAAAAGAAATGGGGAACATAAAAAGCTTTTTCTCCATTCTTCATCATATTCTCTTTCTCTCTGTCTCTCTCTCTCTCTCTCTCTCTCTCTTAAAGTTTTTCATTTTGCATATTATTAATTAACTATAGCAATTTGTATAAGAACTTTTTTCTGAATAGTTGTTGGTTGTGTGGTGTTTTTGCAATGCAATATGTTTAAATGTGTTGTGGTAGTATAAACAAAACAAAACAAAATAAACAAACGAACAGAATTGTTCATGCAATATTGTCTATCCCAACAGCATAAATTTTGAAGTTTAGTACGTTGTCGTCTGTTCTGTCGTACGGAGCGTCGGTAGTCGCAATCATAACTACACCAGTAGTAAATTGGATATTTTCTTATTTGTTGTTACAGAAAACAAAAACAATTTTAATAAGCGTATGTGTGTGTAACAGAAATGTTTTATTAACAGCAGCATGCAACTTAAAAGAAAATTAAGGAAAATGCATAAAGAAAAAAGCAATTTCCTTTAAAAGAATATTAAAAAATTAAGCTATTTATACATAAAAGTGAAATAAAACTAAAAAAATAAAGTGAAAAAAGTGAAGAAAAACAGAGTGCTGCTAACATAAGTAGTATAGATATAGAAAAACATACAATAAAAGAAAAGTGAAAGAAAAACAAGAATAAGCATGTCACAAAATGCAATGTTTATAAAGGGCACGGTAATATAATTGTGCGTGTGTGTGTGTGTGCGTGCGTGTGTGTATAAGCATTTGTGAATGAGTGTTAGTTAACATTGGATAATGATTTTTTAAAACCGCTTTGAAGACGTTATAATCTCTTAAAGGATTATATTTTATTGAAAAACAAAGGATTATTTCAAAGGATTTATTCAAAATCATAACAAATTAACAGGTAATTTTTATTAAATTTTTGTAATTTTACATAGAATACAAACTGTCTGTTTACCCTACACTGATTTTAATATGATTTTTCATACAGTTTTTAACATTGATTTGAAGTTGTTTTAATATTCTGCAAAACAGATTTACGTTTTTCTTTAATAAATCAACTTCGTTATAAAATATTTTCTTATTTCAAGTGTAGCTCACCACAGTGTGTCGTTATTTCGTTCTTTTTTCAGCACTTTTAATTCCTTTTATTTTGTTGTATATCGCCGTAAGTTATTAAAACTTGGCTGAAAACAAAAATAAAACAACACCAAAAGCAATAACAACAATGTAACGAAAATCGAAAACATAACAAAAGCAAAAAAATAAACAACACTTTATGAGAATTTTTCTTTTATTTTTACAACAAATCCAGTATACACACACATTTGCGTGCTCGTAGTTAGTATACAATTTCAGTATTAGTGTGTATGGTGTGCTTTTGTGTTTCCTTTTTTTAATAATTTTTTTTTGCTTTTGTAATGCATACATGCACAGTTAAAAAGAGTCAAATAAAAAGAGCATAAAACACAGCCAAAAAAACAACTCGGAATCAAATTGTTTATACAGTGTGTGTGGGGGGAGAGTAACACACTCGCAAACAACAAATAAAAAACAACAACACTCCAACAAGCACACACACAGGATATAAACGGTACAAAAACAAAAATGTATAGCAACACGGCAATAGCAACAATAACAATAAATGTTGCCAACAAAAAAAAATAAAATAAATAAAAAGCAAATAAAAATGTGGAAAAACAAGAATTTTTGTTTTTCGATGCATATATGTATGTGTGTGTGCGTTTTCTTCATTATTGCACCGGTTGAGCTCCACGATAAATAGAAGGAAGAAATAGCAGCAACAAAACATAAAAAGTAAACATTTTTATAAGAAACTAGTGATGGAGTTGAAATTGTGGAAAAAAAGAGAGTGTAAATAAAATAGTAACTTGAGAGTGCTTATAATTTACTATTCTTAGAGATGCCAGACGGTAAAATTAATAATAAAAAGTGTTCTACAAGCAAAAATATATCTTAAATGAAGAAATTTACTCGATTATTGCTTTCAGGCTTAAAAACTTCATGATTTCAGTATTTTTTTAACAAAATTTATGCTTTAAATGGTTTTAAGTTATGTTTATAGGGATAATTTCAAAATTTTGTGTTTTTCTCTTTAAGAAAGAAAAAAAATAATAAAAATGTCAAAATCTGACAATTGACTACTTTTGATATAGAGAGATGTAAACAAACATTTTGGGCTAAGGTATATTCTTAGAAATCGGAGAAGTGAGGTTAACTATAAAATAAGGGCTGCTAACATAAATTCTATCAGGAAAAATTTTCGACTGCTTTATCTTCTAGGAGAAAATGAAGGGAAAATAGTGACATGGGTGTTTTAAACAAGGTCACGAGAGCTGATTATGATTTAGATGTTGATCAATTAAATTTTGAATTTGCCAATATACCAATGCCCAGCTCTAATATCAACTATTATGACCTTTCGAATACTGGTGAGACTTTGGATCTGGTTAATGCTGACTTCCAGTTTCCGAATCTCACTACTGGGTAAATGGAAAGATCATTTTATTGCATTAAATCTAATTCAATTGGATGTGATTACATACATACAAAATTTCTTAAAATTATATTTAACCATATTATTATATATTATATATCATTTGTTTAACACAATTCTAACTACTTCAGATATTACTTACTGAATGACTCAAATGTATGCTGATGATATTCAACTCTATGTAAGTTGTCTTAGGACTGCCGTCAACAATTGTATTCGTAACCTGAACTACGATCTTGATAGTATATTTAAGTGGGCTTCAGCTAATGGTCTCAGTTTGAATGCGAGAAAATCGAAGGCTGTCGTAATTGGGAAGATTAACTGCATGTCAGACTCGCCACCATTACTTCTTCTTAGAAACTCCTCTATACCGATGGTTCAAAGTGCCAAGAATCTCGGTATAATGTTTAACAGCCAGCTTAGTTGGACTGATCATATCAATGTTAATTGCGGTAGAACTTATGCCATGTTGAGGAACTTATGGAGAACTCAGTTTTATACTTCCTTAAATATACGTATGCTTTTGGCGAAAACTTACTTAATTCCTGCACTTATGTATGGATACGAACTCTTTGTGAAACTAGAACCTAGTTATTTGTATAATAGGTTGCTATTTTCAAGATCTAAAGCGTTTATAAGATAAACACTATAAGATATAATATTTTATATTAACGCCATTCGTCTATGGAAGCAACTTCCATCGGATATTCAGTTGAAAAGCAATGCAATGCAATTTAGGACCACAATAATGGCACACTTTTCTAATCGATAATATTTGGCAATTCATTAGGCACTATTAATACTAAGTTTTATTTTATTTTTTCCTCTTCTTTTAAGCTTTTATTGTTTTAATTAATTGTTGTTTAATTTATTATAGTGTTTAAATTTTTATTATTTTAAATTGTTAATGATTATTATTTTGGGGAATCAAATACATATGTACATATTTATTTTTTATTATATGCCATTACCTACCCAGTACTATTAAATAAGATTTATATTCTTGTTGTACTGAATTTAAATTATAAATAAATCAATAATATCGTTGTATACGAGCTAAAGTTTTAATAAAACTGTACTATGTGCCACATACGCCTAAAGCTGTGTTGGACATGTATGTACATACTTATCCACTGGGAAGTTGTGGTGATAATAAGAAGTGGAATTTTTCATTAATTTCTTCTCTGGAGCGGTTGTTGTCTATGCTAACATTGTCAAGTACTGCAAAAAGGCTACATTTAAAGTGATATTGCCTATAACAAAAAATATCGAGGATTTAGGGTGTTTTTTAGCTGCACGGGAATTATCGATATCGATAACTGTGGTTTAACAGCTGAGAATATCAAACTGTGTTGACGTTTCTGTTCAGTAAGGTTTGGCAACTCATGATGAATTGTTTACAGCCAGAACAACGCTTTCAAACTGTTGACATTGACTTTGAAAATAAACAAAAATAAATCTGTGTGCGAAGTTAGAGTGCTTAGTGTTTAGTGATGGTGATTTCTGTTTACATAAATGGCTTCGTCAATAAGCATAATTGCCATAATTGGAGCGAAGGCAATCCTCAAGCCGTTACCGAATCACCATTACATTCATTAAAGTTGACTGTTTGGTGTGTGTTATACGTTGGCGGCATCATCGGTTCTTATTTCGTTTGAAATGAGCTAAGTGCCGCCGTTACGGTGAATGCCAAAAGCTATCGAGCCATAGTGACTGATTTTTTTGATTACACAAATTAATTAGCTAAATATCAACGACAATCGGTTTCAAAAAGACGGCGCAGCTTGCCATACAGCGCGCTTAACAATCGATTTATTGTAAAATCGATTTGGTGACAAGTTTCTTTCTCTTCAGAAGTGGTCCCCTCGTTCAATGATTTAAACCTCTGGATTACTTTTTTGAAGCTCCATTAAATCATTGATTTATGCCGACAGAACAACGACTTTTGAAGCACTGGAAGCCATTGACGCCATACAGCCAGATTTATAGCTGCGGTTGACATATACTAGATATCATATTTTAAAAATAAATCCCATCAAATTATCTACCAAATTATAATAAAAAATAGCATTCCAACAATGTTTCTGTCTTTTATTTTAATTTTAAGTTTTAAAGCTCTTAAAACACACCCGAAAAGTTAATAAGGTTGTTTGAATCAAATAAATATTTAAAATCAAATCGAAATAATGTGGTAAATTTATAGGTAAATATGTGGGGTGGCGTGGTGTAGGGAATAGAGCGTACGCAACACAACATAAGCGACCCAGGTTCGAGCCCCAGCAGAGCACATTACGAAAAAACTCAATTGTGGTTTCGATTAGTTAATAAGGAGACTACAATTTGCCTCTAGACAACTCCATCTAAGAAATAAATAAGAAGCCTCCCTGACCTTCCAGCTTACCTCCAGCGTTGATGACAAACATCAGAGGAATGATCAGGAAAAAATGCCACCTACTGGGAAAAAATTACAATAAAGTAAAGATGACCACCAATTAGCAAGGATATTCACCACTACACAATCATATGAAGGGGGTTTTAGTGGTTTAATGATCTACTTAGCTTGATAAACCCACTTGATTAATGAAACTAAAACAAGGCAATGGATGTGGACAGTGTTGCCATATTTAAAAAAAAATTTATAAGAAAAAAACTGATTTTTAAGTGAAAAAACTGTACATGCTTAAAAAAGTAAAATAATACATATACTCATATAATTTAAAGGGTCCGCCAAATAATTTTTTTTTTGAAAATGCTATAAAAAAAACTACTGAATATTTTCTCAAATTTTTTTTTTTTATTTGAAAGTACAATCCTTCCGGTTAATAATGGAAAATAATTTCATTCAAATGGCTGCCTCGGCTGGCCATGCAGCAGCCTACACGATCGGGGCTTTTAGCACATTATCGATTGTGTGCAGCTGTATTTCACCAATGGCTTCACGATTATTGTCTTTTAAAGCGTCAATTGTCTCTGTCTTGTTGGCGTAACACTTATCTTTGACGGCACCCCACAAATAATAGTCCAGCGGTGTCAAATCGCAGCTCCGAGGTGGCCAAACGACATCAGCTCTGCGGCTGATAATTCAATCTTCAAAAACGGGGAGCAAAACATCGAGTGTAGCTTCGGCTGTGTGGCACGTAGCGCCGTCCTGTTGAAACCAAATGTTGCTAATATCATCCTCTTCAATTTTTGTGAACAAAAATTCGTTCAATATGGCCCGATAACGAACGCCATTGACTGTAACGGCCACTCCTTGCTCATTTTCGCAGAAAAATGGCCCAATTATGCCTCTGGACCAAAATCTGCACCAAACAGTGACTCGTCTTGGGTGTATCGGCTTTTCAATATATGCGTACGGGTTTTCTGTGCCCCAAATGCGACAATTTTGCTTGTTTACATACCCGCCAAGATCAAAATGAGCTTCATCTGAAAAGATGATTTTTTTCTTTTCTTCATTCTGCAACATTACCATGATTTTCAAAGTAATGTCGCAATATTTCCCAGCATTGTTCAAGCGTATACACAACCATATTCGTTCAGCGGAAGGATAAAACTAATTATCCGTCAAATCAGACATGAGCTAAGTGTTGCCATTCACGAAATAATCACTAGTTGAAAAAAAACGTTACATGGCGGACTCTTTATTTCATAGTGTATATTATATTTATGATATACATAAACTATATTACTCCGTGCTCGAATTTGGCACTTTTTTCCGACAAGCGGAGCTCCCAGCAGGTAAACCTAATTCTGGTACGCTGAATCCAGTGATACTAACAGTTTTCTTAGGTTAGCTCCTGTTTTCGATATATGCCATTATTTGGAGAATGGAGGAGGTTGCAAATTATATGTTAGCGTAACTCAGAAACGTTTCAGTTAATTGAATAAACTAGATAACCATATTTACCCAATAAAATTACCTTTAAGTAAGGCTAAAACTTTTTTAATCTGCGCAGTCTTTTGAGAAATATAATTTTTTTTTGACGAAAGAACAGTGGGAACACATTATTACGTAAATACGTACGTATGAGTGATCTTTTATTAGTGAAGCAGATATATCACTCATACGTACGTATTGTAATGTGATGCCACTGTTCCTTTGCCAAAAAAGACGAATCTTTCTTAGACCTAAATGTGAGTGTCACACACTGTGTGAATTCTCTCTTTCTTTATGATCAGTGGTCAAAAAGAGAATATTTACATTGTCACATTAAAAAAGGTACGGGTAAACCTCACCACAGCTATATTAAGTAAATGGGTGAAATTCTTACTTTAGAAATTTTAATTAAAATAATAAAATTGAAAGTAAAAAACTGCTAAATCTGTACAATTAACAGAAAAACTGATGTTTAAGCAAAAAACTTCAAATCTACTCAATGTTTGAAAAAAAACTGCAAAATAGAGATAAATCTGCATATTTGACAACCCTGTTTGTGGGAAGCCAATATACTCCTTAGAGGAGTGATGAAGAAAAAATTTCAACTTTACGTCTTAGATCAAAAGTACAAACAGCTTATTTTTGTAAAAAAAACTAAAAAATTATAACTATTTTTGTGCAAATCAATAAAAATTTATTGTTTTTTTACATTATTTAGCTTCACAGTTACGTTTTTTATCTGGCAACATTATTATAGTGATTTTAATGGTTATTCTACTTCTTGTTATTGCATGCGCACAGCGTATGAATAATGATAATATTGCAACTGTTGTTGTTGTCTTCTTCCTTATTGCTTTTGCTGGCTCTCTCTCTACTTAAAATTTACAAATAAAACAAGGCAAAAACAAAATAAATAAAAACAAAAAAAAAAACTAAATTCTACTTCAAGTCATTGCTCTCTTGTTTTACACATTTTTGTTGTTGTTTGTATTGTTAAATCGTGCAATGAATACAGTGCAGAAATGTATTGCAATTTTTAATAGAGAAGTGTACGAGTTACAGGGAAATGTTAAGACGGCAAAAGGTATGGTAGTATCGCCTATTTAAATACATGCGATTATTGTGTTTTTTTTAAGTAATTGTCGTACTCTTGTTGTTGTGTAGCGGTAGTTAGTACTTGTCAGTGCATGCTTTTAGTAAAACTTAAATACATTTTTATTTTAAGCTAAGAATAGTACACTCTCTCTCTCTTTTTTTCCTCTCTTGTTTTTTATATCTCTGCTCACAAAACTCGCTTGTATGTACATGCGTAGGTATTCATTTTATTATTTTTATAACAACAAATATTTATGAAAAGAACTCGTTATTAAAGAATGAAAAACAAGAAAGAAAACAATATAAACATAACAAAACTTGATATGTATGGTATTTATGTATGTTAATGTGTGTATTTGTATTTATAATAAATGTTGTTTGCTGCTGCCTGCCTACTACTTACAACTGTATGTTTATTATTGAATCATACAAGTATTCATTGTACTTTTAAATGTGCAAATAAATAAAACGAGAAAAGCTGTAACTGCATATACAATAACAATAATATGCAATGTACTGTATGTATGTATGTGCGTATGTGTGTGTTTTAGAATAGCGAAACAACTTGTCATAATAATGTTGTAATAAAAGCACGTGTTGACCAGTTACATGATAAAGTTTTTTGTCGTTGTCGTATTCTTCATATGGGAGACATTTATAAACGAATAAAAAAACAAACAAACGAGTATAAAAACGAGTTGTAAGTACGTATGTGTGTGTGTGTGTAGTAGGGAAGGTTGCATTCTGCCTTTGTAATACAAAACATCTGTAGGTGTCAAGAGAAGGGTGTGTGTGATTGAATGAATGATTTTTTGATTTCGACTTGACTTGACTAAATGACCCATAAATTTAATGCCGCTTGATTATTTTCTGTTGTTGTTTTTTTTACTACAAGTGGGAAAATTTGTGGTAAAATATAAATGAAAATAAAAAACTGGTATTTTGTGGTTGCAATGAAAGAAAAAAAAATTAATCGTTAAATCATTTTTTACTTTTAATTTACGACAACAAGTCACTGGGTCTTGACAATCTCTTTATAAGGAGCGGTAATAATTTAAATTGAAATGGGTTTTATTGACAACCGTTTCAATTTTCAAAACCATTTTGAATAGATTTTCTTCTGACAAGCAACGATTAAAAATCGTTTATGGCTTATCGACAATAAAAAACCGTTATGTTTTACAAAATACTTTTACGGTTATCTAGTATTTCAGTTCTTAACTAATGTTGATTTATTTTTCAATAGAAGTGTAATGTTAAAGGGCTATTATTTCAAGAATACTGGGAATGCTTTTTTGAAGGTCTACAAAGATTTTATTGTTGTCCATACCGAGACAATGTATCTCACTTATTACAACTATTGTCTTAGTATTAGCGATGTAAAGCCATATACTTATCTGTACCTGTCTACCTATACATTCTTTTCTATGCAATTTTTTTCTATTACACTCTAGTACGATACATCAGCGGTTTAGTAAACTAAACCAGACTTTTGCAGCACGATACAATGCCAGGCACAGATACAATGCCTTTACCAGTTTCCACGATCCATCCAGTTAAGGGCTACCCTGTCTGGTTGTGGTAACCCCTATTTGCTCAGGGATTAAAGACTATTTAAACCTCTGCTACACTAATGGCGGCAATGCAACTCTAATCCGACTCAATAGCCTCTACGTGGGATCATTATCATAACAACACCCAAATGTGTTCTTCCGAGCGCGCCTAATGCATAAAAACTGAGATTCCTGCATCTTTCAGTGCCCGTGCAATCAGAATTAAGTCTCTGGTCAAACCTCGAAGATCTTTTCTATCCAATTATGACCCTAGAGACTACCTACAGTTAAGTACATAAACCCAATCTCCCTTCGGTGGCTTTAAACCAAGGTGTGAGAACTCACAAGGGTCTATATGAGCTTTCGGACGCCAACTGTCTACTATGGAAAAAGTTAAAGAAAGAATGTCTAGTTGATAACAATAGTGAAGCACTCCTTATATTCCCTACAACTATTGAAAACGGTTAAAAAAAAATTGGAAAATTTTGAGAATCATCAGATTAGAATAAATGTGAATGATGTGTGATTCTCCTAAGAATAGTGCCTGGCAATTCTTAATGATGTTTCGAGCGTGAGTCCTAGAACTATCCAGTTTTAATAAAAACCGACCTTGATCTGTTGATTGACGTTAATGTAAGATTAGGTTCAAACGCCGCGAAGAAAAGCTAAAAGTATAGCCCGCTTAGATCCAATAAATTATGGTCCCATTAAGTTAAAAAAACTAATATCAGTGGAGATAAAATCCAAAAGATTCCTAAAGTCTCTTTGGATGTAATGTAAGAGAGCGCCAAAATTCAAAAAAAAACTTCAGTATCTTGGCTGAGAGAGGTATTGTCCTACGGAGTAGTAGATTGCCTCCTTTTCTTTCTTATCTCTCTCTTTCTCTCTCTCTCTCTCTCAGTATGGGTTTGAAATCTTCAGAGACTAGTGGCAATCGGCGCCAGATCACGCAGTCTTGCCCTCAAAAAACAAAAATAAAATAACAGTTTCGCGGTCCGAGACGTATTAAGACGTGGCCAAACTCTCCTTGCCAAACTACAAATAGGTTTAAACAACAACGAATCCCACTGACTCAATTCCAAGAGATCAACATAAGTATGTACATACGATACGATAACAACATAGAAAGGAGGTGGGAGTAGGTTACAAAATTCACTAATATGCGATACTTCCGTCGTATTTCCATTCTTCGCCAAAACTGTCCTCAATTATATTCATTACATTGATCTCATGGTATGTAAATCGGTCGTCATCGCGTATAGAGATGCTCGACATTTCCGGACCAATTGCTATGTGGTTTACACTTGCGCAAGGGGTTTTTTTTATTAAAAGGAACTAAACTGATGACGATCCAAGAGTATATGGATATGATGAGGAAAGCAACTCCAAACATTCCAATGGAGAAGCTTCAAATAGCCAGAAATAAAAGCACACCGAGTTCGTTAAATGTCAAGTTTTTGCTCACTATTTTCTTCGATTATCATAGAGAAGTATATTCGAACTTTATGCCACAGAGCGTTATGGTCAAAAACAAAAATCACCTTCAAGTTGGTTTTTGAGAAAAAAGGCTTCGAGAAACTCTTTGCCATATCGATTGCATGGCCAACGGAGCTTAAGGAATATTTATTAAAAGTATTTGGAGGATTGAATAGAATTTGGTACATGTGTTTTCTACCTGAGGGAGAACACTTTTTAGGGGAAATATATCTACAATATCTGATATCTAGGTCTTATTATCGACCCCATGTTAAGTTGGGGTTCCGTTCTAACGTGATGCCCTGGATCTATTCGACGGTTATTGAATCTAATCTTCTTTACGGAGTGGTCTTTTGATGGAGCGCCTTCGATAAAGCTTGGAATGTCAGACTCTTTGATAGGTTCAGAAGGTTTCCGGCGATCCTTACCACACCAACAAATGCTGTTTTTGTTATGTTTGGCTGACACGCTGGCATATTATTATTATCGGACATGCTACTCTTCTATCTCAGAGGACCTTAGCTATATAGGGGATTCTATCTATCATCTCCGGTCGACTCGAAACTTGAGAACAGGCTAGGCAGTGCAATTTCATTCCGAAAGCCTCAACCTTAAGGTCTCTTTCCTCCTCCCGGATTACTGTATTGTGTTTAAGTCCGAAGTAATGGCCAATCATCATGCAGCGGAATGGATCTGGACATATATGTATATCTTTTTTGAAAGCCAGGCGGCGATCAGATCTCTTTAAGGTATGACCCCAGCTCTAGGCTGGTTAAGGACTGTCGTGATTCCATTGGGATACTGTCACGGCAGTTTTGTGTCCACATAATTTGAGGTACTGGTCACAGGGATATCCCGAGCAACTGTGCTGCTGATGAACTCGTTAGGGTAGGCTCACTTCTTCCGGGCATCCAGCCGCTATTCGTTCCTTGACTTAGCAAGGCTGCCACTCCCTCCTTTCCTAGATTCTAAGGACTTAACTAATATATTCTTTAAAAAAATTCAAAAACCAAAGATTGTAAAAATTTAGGTGGCGTAATGAAAACAAAATACGATCCACATAAATGCTTTGATTGTAAAAGTGCTTTTCATCGAAAGAAACATACATTATCCATGTGCAAGCTTTATGAGTGTACCTTGTTGCTTTCAGCTTAAAGTCCGTTTAAATAAAAAAATAGAGGAAGTCAGCCAGTCAGTCATATAATAATCTATCCCAGAAGCAAAGAAGCACTTGTTGTGATAATTAAAAAACGTTTGTACGAAAATGACCATTTATGAGCACAACAACTAGTTGAGCTAATTTAACTGTAAATTGACGACGACGTTATGAAAGGAAATTAATTTCCTGTCTTAATGGTAATACATTTCTCTTTTGCCCACTTGTCATTTCTAATTAACCCTGATAATGGTTCAAAGAAAAAAGGCTGTTGGCTCTAAAACGATAAGCAAACGGTACATTTTTTTTAATTCATGCACAGGAATGTAAAAATCTCCCATAAGAAATATACTACTTTACCAATGCAATGCTGTTGCATGACTAACTTGTTAAGAGAATAGCAAAAATATGAAAAAAAAAACAACATAAAAAGTAAAACACGAACTTTCCTTTATAAAAAGAAACAAAAATAAAATAAAATATGTTCGGTTCTAACGATAAGCATACACATACTAATCCATACATATACATGCATTCAGTCATTCACTCGCCATGTCGTATGGTCAAATGCTGGGAACCTGCAAAGCTATGCAAGTTCTTCTTCTGTACACGTTGTTATTGTTTTCCCTCTTTCGATCACTCTCTTTGTAGTATTACTGTTGCTGTTTTTTTTTTATTGTTTTGTCATGTATTGGGGAAATATTATTTCACATACTCTTGTTGTATTTTATGGTGGGCATTTGGTTTTTTATTTTCTTTAATTTTTTTTGTAACGTTTAATCAACATGACAAAAACAAACAAAAAATTTAATCAAAAACACGAGAGCATTTGCTTTATATGGCACGTATTGTTGTTATAATATTGTTTTTGGTTTCTGTATTACAATCAAAATAAAGAAAACTAAAAACAAAATAAAAAGAATTAAAAATAATACATACTCGGTTCTTAAACACGATTTCTTTCGTTTCTTTACTCTCGTATACATAGTTTCGAATTCTCTTTAATAAACAAACAAACATGTGCTTAACATAATGACCCCTTTCCCTCTCACTAACATTTACACAATTCACAAAGCTAACATAAGTAAACACACATATATATACATGCATACGCAAATAAAAGAATGTGCACGTTAACGAAAAAAGTGCAAAAGAAGAAGTGAATTCAAACGATAGTGGCCAGAGTTGGGTGTTGTTCATTAAAGTAAAATTAATTTTTTGAAAATTAGAGTAAATTTTAAATTTTCGCCACAAATAAAGGACTTTTCCCATTATTTTTGGTATATGTTTGAACTATTTTTTTTTTTTATTTAAATTAAATTTTTTATATAAAAATGTAATATCCTTCTGTCATTTTCATTGATTTCATGGGTATAAAACCTCTGGGACATATCGGCGGCGATAAATTTGGCCAAAAGATTTTGAATATCAAAAGAGTTTTAAAACAAAGTAAAAGTATTTCTTTGTTAGTAGTAGTTCCCGGTTAAATGTACAAAAATTGCTGACAATAAAAATATTTCTATACCTACATTGCCTTACAAAAATTTCGTTTATATGCGCTCCTCTTAAAATCCTTCTCCCGAAATTGTATTTTCATAAAAAAAATCATTCGCTTAAGTCCGTTAGAAAAAAAAAAAAAAAAAAAAACAGGGACTACTATATTTGCCAAAGCACAGACCAAGGATGCGAAATTTGGTACAAGTGTACTTTTTTAGCATTATTATTAGCACGTGAGCTTAATTTTTAATAAAAAATATTAAAGAGAAAAATTGAGTAAAATCGACTGAAAAAAGTACACTTTTTCATGAGAATTGGTACAATTTGAAAGTCTTATTTGTCAATCCCGCCACAGACTGTTTGTTCAGTACTAGGTAGGTATTATAAATTATGTTTTTGTTATGATTTAATAGTTTCCCTCTCTGCGTAGTATTTTACAAATTTCAGAAACAAATTCAACGAACTTGGAGTATCGTTAGTTAGTATTGGGGAGCAAAAACAAGCGATGAAGACGACTTCGTTTGTTTTGGTTTTAATTTCACATCTGTGTTTGTAAGTGTGTGCGTTTGATTCTCTTTTAAAGAAATTCACCATTATCATATTGTTATTGTTGCCGAATGAGTTGAGGAGAACATAGAAACCAGCAACTCGCAATATTGTTTTGTTTTGTTTTTTTTCTGGTTTTTAGTCTTCGTAATATGAAAAAATGCAAAAATTTGTACTTATTTTTTTAGTCTTTGTTAAGCATTCGTGTCGTTAACTTATGCACTCGCTCAATGTTTATTTTTAATTGTAAACACATGCACGGACTTCCACAGCGGGTTAAAACGCAAACGAATTGTTTTTTTTTGTGTTTTTGTTTTTCTTTGCGCGTAAACGTGTTTTTGCGTTTGTTTGTGTTTTTTATTTTGTTTTCTAGAATAGAAGTGTTTAGTAGTGACATCAAAAAAACAATTTAATACCACAATTAAAACAGAAATAAAGTTTTTTATGATTGCAATGATTTATTAAAAAGAAAAGAAGAAGAAATCAAATTTTTGTAAAAAAATCAAAATTTAGCAATATATTTACAAATCTTTTAAAGAAAGTAAGTAATTAAATGCTTAAAAAAGTAGTTTTTGTAGCATATTATTGTTGTAATTATTTAAAACAGATGAGAGTGATATAAACACATCATACACACATACGTACTACTAAAATCTCTGAATAACTAACACATGAAACGAAAACCAAACAGAACAAAAACAAAGTTAAAAACAGAGACAGGCTCGCAACAGTATCATGTTTTATTTTTATTGTTGTTGCTAGTGCGCTTAGGTAGTGTTGAGAACTAAGAGATCTCATGCATTTGAAACCGGTTACGAAACATGAAACATTATAAACCAAAACAAAAAAACGCATAATTTCTTCTATACACCAACAAAACACTTTTCAAAAAAGAAACAAAAGCTTTTTAAAATACGAGTAAAGAAACACGAAGAAGAGAATTTAAAAAACAGCCACAACAAACTAATAATTTCAATCACTTGTAATGCAATCAGAAATACACAAACCCACACACACACACATACTCTAAAAGAATGTTTTTTTTTTCAAACTGTTTTTTTTTGGTGTGTGCATGGGTATTTCTGTTTTTTCGCCGGAAATAAAAGCTGACGTTGCCACTACTTTTTTTATTATTTATTATTATTTTTTATGGTATTGCTATACGCAAAAAATGTATTGAATGAACCGACGAACGATAAAATTTTTTTAATTTTAATTATATTGTATTGTATAAAAAAAATGCTTAAGTCAACGTTTTATTATAGGATTTGAATTTTTAATAAAAAATAATTTAAAATGCTATTAAGCCATGCCTTCTACTTAGTGCGTTCTACCTTAGTTCATTATATGGAAATATAAGTCAGTGACCTCTAAGCCAAACAGGTGACTTTTAATTTAGAAGAAACACTGAAATAAAAAAATTTAAGTTAATATTGGCATTGCGTATTCGCCAGCCGTGTTTGTTCAGAAAATGTTACACGCAATTTGAACGAATTTCTCTATTGTTTTCAAACTGATACCAAAAAATATTTAAAACAATGGCTTGCTTTTCATGTTAATATCCAATAGAATGGCTAAGCCAAATAGATTACCTAATGCAGTTTTTTCCTCCGTTATTCTTCTTTGAGCAGCACATGGCTTCTACAAAGCATCGCCATCTTACATGGTTCACCGCCGTTGATTTTACATCTTCCCTTTATGGATTGTTCTGTCTGGATAATTGTGCGTCTCCAAGGGTTTCTTGGTCGACTACGATAGCCTGAGCCTTGGTCGGGACATTTTCGAATTTTCGATCCACCTCCATTTTCTTTTCCTTATTTATTTCAGTAGGGATTCCTCATTAGTCATGTTCCACAGTTCTGTGTTACCAGAATATTCTACATATGATTCTGAGGCACCTGTTAATAAATACCTGAAGCTTTTGCGTGATACAAGCCAGGTTTCACTGTCATACAGCATGAGTTGAGTTATTCTCCATACTGATTGCAGTTATCCGAATGTCGCTCTCGCTTTATTGAGCCTGTTGTCTGCGTCTGTTTCTAAGCCGCCGTTTGTAGTAATTGTACTTCCTACATAGCGAAAGCTATCTACATGCTTGACTGGTCGGTGTTGTAGCATGATATTTTCAGTGCTGTTATTGTTTATTCCCATGGCCTTGGTTTTCTTGATATTTATCTCGAGTCCAACAGTGGCAGCTAATATCCCAGTCATCCAGTTTCAGCTGCATATTGATGATCCTATGCGAGACTAAACAAATATTAGCCGCATACTCAAAACCTCCATGTCATTCCTCTGCTCTTTGAACAGATTTTATTCATTATGTCATCCAGCATGATGGTGAATAGTTGAAGTGTTAGTAGGCATACTTGCTTAACTCCAGCATTGGTGCGGCATGGTTGACTGATGTTCCCATTGTGAAAAACTTAAAGTTCTGCTCTAATTATCCGAATTATTTTTTGGGGTATTCGTTTTGCTGTCTGTGCCTTCCATATTGCAGTTCGTCTGGTGGTATCAAATGCTTTCTTTAAATCGACGAACAGTAGATATATGGGTGTACGCCATTCTATAGATTGTTCTATGATTATGCATAGAATGTTGGTCTGGTCTACGCAGCTTCTATTCGGTCTGAAGCCGGCTTATTCATCTCGCAATATATTGCCTATTTTGCTTTTAAAGCCTGCCCTATATTATGACTGCAAGTATTTTATACATGATGTTAAGCAGATTAATTCCTCTCCAGCTGTTACAGTCTTTCAAGTCGCCACTTTTTGGTAACTTTACAATGGAACTGGCCTCTTTTCCACCCATATTAATGTGAGTTGAGGCCGTAGAAGTTCAGCCGTGGTTTAGATGTCAACTGGTCGAATTTCAGCCGGTAATCCATCTTATCCAGCCAACTTATGATTTTTCAATTTTAAAATCGCCTCCTTTATCTCAGTTATATTGGCAAGGTTGCACGGTATTCTTCAATTTAGAGATAGTCGAAGAGATCGTGGCTGTTGCGTTTGGTCTCGGCTTTCTCAGTGAATGATTTTAAAATTAAAAAATTTAAGGATGCAACGAAGCTCTATTTCATTTCTACTCTAATGTTAATGGTCTTCTCTCTTTAGATTCAATGGAAGGCAAAAAAGCAAAATTAAATGATAAAATCACGTATAACAGGTGTACAATTTTCAAGTACTGTTGTGTTAACATTGTTGATTTCAATGCGTACAATATGATTTATTGAGACAAATTTTTAAAGCAGTTGAAAACCTCAGTCAGTGTGGGACCTTCAGCCACGAACAACACCACATTGTCTGAATAAGTATTACGTCAAGAGGTCGTCTAGAGCACTTAGCTCAAACGTTTCGTTCGTTACCGTCAAAATGTCTTCATACGCTCCACCGTCTCCCTGCAGCTTCAGCTCGACCGGTAGTGTTTTAATTTGCGACTTCGTTTGTCGTAGCAGTTTCCTGCGTTCCATCTCGATTATGTCGAGCCTGTGCGCTCGACCGGCGAACAATGGGCCAGCATTCCACTTGGTATTCGATGAGCGCATTTCGCTAAAGAAATTTTCAACGGTTTATCTGCAGCCAAAAAATTCCTCCAGTGCAAGACGTTTGTCGGTGAACCTGTCATACTCGAATGTAAAGAGTTACATCTTCACCTGGGCAGCCAGCCCAAAACGATGCCGATATTGCTGAAAACACCCGTGGACGAACAGAATATGTGTCAGATAATAATCTAGGGCAAGTGTCCATCTGCTGTTGTGGTGAGTTTGCCATCTTTGCTACCATTTTCCAATCTATCGTGAGCGCTCCTATGACTTCCGTTCCTGTTACGGTGCTGCACCTTGCACACTATGAAGCCGACACAGCTTTTTGGCGGGGATGTCTATCGGAATTTTTTTAAATATTACAGCAATTGCCTTCTCGGACACTGTCTTGTATGCGCAGGAGATTTTTAACGCAGAGCGTTTCTGAACCTGAGCTATTCGTCGAATATAGTTAAAATTACCTCCCGCCCATATAGATGCCGCGTTAAGTGCGACGGAGTTCATAACCAGGGAAAAAAGTCACCTCCACTGAGCACCGCCAACATTCGGCATTATCCGCGTGAGCACCTGATTCACTCTATCTATCTGCCTTTTCGCCAACTATTCCCAAGTGCTGTTTAAAGCTCAGCCTTGCATCGATCATCATGCCAAGGTACTTTATGACCTCTTGGAAAGTTATTGTGTGACCAAATAATTAATTGATTCGCTTAAAGTGAATATAGTGCAAGACCAGATGAAAAACTATTTTAAAAAAGGCTTGGGAAGTTCTGCTGTGTCTGCCTAATAGTCCAGACCTTGACCCGTGAGAATCACTTGAATACACTAACTTGAGAGAAAGTTATTCGATATTGGCTTGATCCGTCCTTATATTTTTTGGTTTGGAATGCATACAGTATAGGTTGGGTCATTTAAAATTTTAAATTTAAAAATTTAATAAAACAAAAACGGTTTGAAAACTTGCCAAATTTATTTTGTTGTTGTGAAGTACAATTGTTCCCGTTAGAAATGAAATATTATTTCATTCATATGGCTGCCGCGGCTGGCCTTACAGTACCCCATTCGATCGGATCAATTTTCGTATCTCGGCAACGTCATCATAAACGTTGGCCTTCAAATGCTCAATTATCTCTGGTATGTCGGCATAACAATTGTCCTTAACGGACAAAGGTGTAGGTATAGAACTTTAAGTTGCAATAAAACAACGATGGATTATTCGATTGACATGAATTTTATTTATCCGAAAGATAATCTTGTGGCATTACATTTGAAATATGATTTCTGGCATATGATCGCCACGGCTGGCTCGGATGTAGTCCAATCTGGACGTCCAATTTTCGATGACTTTTTACAACATTTGTGGCTGTATATCGGCAAAAACATGGCGAATGTTGTCTTCCAAGCGGTCAAGCGTTTGTGGCTTTACCGCATAGACCAATGACTTTACATAGCCCCACAGAAAGTAGTCTAGCGGTTTTAAATCACAGGATCTTCACAGGTCCAAAACGTGAAATTAGGCAGTCACCAAACGTGTCTTTCAATAAATCTATTGTGGCACGAGCTGTGTGACATGTTGCGCCGTCTTGTTGAAACCACATCTCCTGGACATCATGGTTATTCAATTCAGGAATGAAAAAGTTAGTAATCATGGCTCTATACCGATCACCATTGACTGTAACGATCTGGCCACCATCGTTTTTGAAAAAGTATGGACCAATGATTCCACCAGCCCATAAAGCGCACCAAACAGTCAGTTTTTCTGAATGTAACGGTGTTTCCACATACATTTGAGGATTACCTTCACTCCAAATGCGGCAGTTTTGTTTGTTGACTTAGCCATTCAACCAGAAGTGTGCTTCATCGCTAAACAAAATTCGCTTATGAAAATCGGGAACAACGGTAATCTCGTTTTGGGCCCATTCGACGAATCTACGCCGGGCGTGAAACTATTCATGATGAATTGCCAAACCAAACTGAGAATAAATCACTTAACAGCTGTTAAATCGGTCGCCATCTGGAAAAGTACTGCCAACTTAAAGTTCTATACCTCTATAAAAAACACGCTTTACAACCTGTTGAAACCAAACATCGTTCACATCAGCACCAAGAAGAGCGGGCACAAAAAATCGGTTATCATGAAGCGATATGTGTCTCCATTTACTGTAATGGTTGTCTCGTTCTCATTTTCAAAGAAATATAGGCCAATGAGTGCAATGGCTTCTGTAAGACCACATTAGGGTTTTCTGAGACCCAAATACGGCAATTTTGCTTATCAACGTACGCACCAAGATAAAAATGAGCTTTATCCGAAAAAATTATTATTGTTGCGATTTCTGACCAATTGTCATTGTTTTGGAAATAAATTTCCAATAAATCCCAACGTTGCTCAAACGTAAATCAATTCATTTCGTTCAGTGGAGAAAATATACGGAATTTTGTGACAGAATAAAATGATATAAGTATTGCCAGATTCGAAATAACCGCTGGTTCAAATTTAAACCGATAGATGGCCCACTCGATACATACAGTGTCTGTTGCCACTTGTTAACTTGGCCAATATTTTGAATAAATTTATTGTATATCGTACCAATACTTCACAATAGACGGCACCTATAATATGCCAAAAGTCCCGCACCTTTAACACGTTGAAGACCGCATTGAAAAATTTTATTTCTCACATAGGGACCGCCATGTTTTTTAAATGAGTCTAAGTCAAATACACTAAGTCCGCTATACGCAGTATAGCTTTGAGGAACCGGCGTATGGACTACTGTACATAAATTGAATTTAAATCATGCCCACCGGAGTACAAGCGGTCACCAGAAAATTGTCGTCGTGTGCCCACCCGTGAGCACGCGGATCGGTGGGCATGCGTTCTTTAACGTGTTAAGTTAAGCAACCAATATCTTTCATTTAGAAATATATTTTTCTTAATAAAACTTGATTTTATTAAAAATTTTCGAAATTTTTTTCATTTATTTACAGATTTGATACAACTGACAACAATTTCTATTGAATTTTGAGCCAATAAAATAACAAAAACCAAATAAATTTAAAAAATAAGATATGACAGTTAAAAGTTTTATAAAAATATTAAGTTAAAAAATGATGTTTTAAATCAATAGAAGAATTTAAAGCTTAAAAAAGCTGAATAGAAAAAACTGCTGATAAGAGTTCAAGTGCTAAGAAATATTCTATAATTAAAATTAATTATAAATAAAATGTGTTTTTTACAAGGTTTTTTAATGTAAAGATCAAAATAAGAGATTTAAAAACGTTCTATTATAACACCCTACCCTTGCTAGCTTAACCCACCGCCTAAGTAATGCATAGAAAAACCATGAGCTCGACTAATTCGCCGCCATCAAAAGAAACAAAAGACTCGACGAATAGCCAAAGTGAAGGATTGTCGCTTTTCGATCAGTTGAAAAACAGTAAAGATCATAATTGCGTTAATAAAATAGCCACAGCACAGGTTATAAAAAAAGTCAATCAAAATACATTAATAAAAGCAGCAGCAGCAGCAGCAGCATCCGCTGCAGTAGAGTCAGAAACAGCTGAAGCAAATGATGAGAAACTAATGAAAGAAAAAGAAGAATCATCTTTATCATCTACAGCTTTAGTGGCTAAGCCAGAATTTTATCCACCCTCTGCACCGGCCAGTGGTGGTGGCAGTGGTAGTGGCAGCAGCAGCGGCAGCGGCAGCGCCGTCAGTAGTATAGCAGCAGGTGGTGTCGGTAGTGTTACCACTACAAAACGTGTTGCCAATATATTTGGTTTAAAAGCTACAGCTTTTAGGGATTTACAAACGTCATCGTGTCTGAAAAGATCTCAACAGCAACAAACGAATGGAACTAAAAAGACTGCCTTAATGTCTTCAATAGCAAACTCAACAATAACAACAACAAGAACAAAAACTTTAGAAAATTTACTAACATCTACATCTCCATTATCATCATCTGCATCTGCATTAGTGACATCTTTAAATGGAGTAACAACAGCATCAGCTGCCACTATTTCTAAATCAACAGAACATCAGCATCAGCATCATAAAAAGAAACGTTGCACCGATCGTTATGATTCATCTGAATCTTCTGACAGGTAAGTTTTTTTTTTCTCTTTTCTCTGTAAGAAAAATCTTTTTTTTTTTTTTGTAAAGCCAGATAAACCGATAACCGCTGTTAATTGCTTGGACAAATTGTAATTCTTTTTAAAGCTAAAATCTACAGCATAAATAGCTTTTTTAACATACAATTAGCCGATAGCCGCTGTAATTGTTTAGACAATTTTTTTTTCAACTCTAGTGTGTGTTTTAGTACTCATTAACTGATAGAAATACTAACTGATCGTTAATCTAACATACGAGTACGTCAACATGCGAAAATGCTCCATGTAAAAAAAAATATACACTCATACGCACACAAAAAGGCTGCTACATCTTATATTTAATTTTCCTCTCTTCATTTTGCTCCATATCCCTGTTCCCTTTAAGTAGAAGGGATTTCTTTTGTTATTATTGTTTCGAGCATTTCTAAGCAAACAAAAGAAATTGAAAAATGAGAGCAACTTTTAATTTTGCATATGTGTGTAAGTATATACACATTTACTTACATAAAGGCAGGCAAATGTATAAATATACATACGTACATACATACATACATACATACATACATACAAACATACTTTCATACCATATTCGATTTTCTTTTGTTTTGTGTGTTTTTTTTTTTATATGAATGACACAGCCAATTTGGCAAATATCGTAGACATTGAAGCGACACTAGAGCGCTCTCTTTCCAAAAGTGTAGGCGTTCACTGACAATTAACATTTTGTTGCTACAACTATGTACATACAGGCATACAATACTACTGCTAACGCCACTCACTGCTGCTATACGAATGTGTTGTGTTATTGTTGTAAAAAGAATAAATTAAAATTTAAAAAACGAAAATGACATGCATATGCCTGTCATGAATATAAATGTGTAGCGCTATAGTACTGCTGCTGCCGCTCCTTTATTACAAAGGCATACACATATACTACATATACACTTGCATACATACTTCCATATTTACAAACTCATGCATGTTTTTAATAGCTTTTGCTGTAGTTGTTGTTTGAATGCAATAAGAAAAATTTGAAATAAAATAGAAAAAAGAAAAACAAATTTAAAATGAAAAAATACTTCCTCAATTTGTTTTTAAAATAGAAATAAATATTTAATACAACGCACAAACAACAATACAAAAAGCATTATTACAAGTACGCGAGTACTATGTATGTGTTTGTATGTTTGTTTTAAGAAATTCTACATTTTGTGTTTGTATGCCCTTGTTAAGTTTGCGCATTACTCACGCAATGGGCTGTGTTTTTTGTTCTCGCTCTACGCAAACACAATTACTTGCATTGGCGTTAAAGCGACAATATTTATTATATTTTGTGTATGATTATGATTTAAAATTAAAGAAAAAAAACCGTTTTGTAGTTGACCACAAAATATCGCCGCAGATAAGGAATTTAATTTAAATTTAATTTAATTTGTTTTTGCAGACATCGTACTTTCAAACATCTTTTAAAATAGCGTTTGTTAATTCCCATAACATGCCATGAAGGAACATGGGGACTTCTATCAGTCAATGTGCTGCATCCGATTCTATTTTCTAAACTCATTGAAAGGGACCTATACAGTTTAACGCCGGCTCCGAACGGCAAATGCATTAGAAAAGTTTTCAATAGTAGTAATACTCATAACCAGTTACTAGCTAATGTTATGAGGTGATACCGCTGTCGAAAAACTTTTTTTTTAAGATGGTCTGTCCTGGTATTGAACCGAAGACCTTCTGGTTGGTAGGTGGGTGTCTTACCTATCATACCACAGCGGCACAAACATCTTTTAAAATAGGGTTTGTTAATTCCCATAACATGCCATTTAGGAGCATGGGGACTTCTCTCAGTCAATGAGCTGTAACCGCTTTGCCAGTTGACCACAAAATATAGCCGCAAATAAGGAATTTAATTTTAATTTAATTTAATTTGTTTTTGCAGAAATTTTATTTTCAAAAATCTCTTAAAATAGCGTTTTTTTTATCCGTCACTCCTCCAGGGAACATATTGGCTTTCCACAAAACATCTATTGCTTTGTTTCCGTTTCTTTAATCAATTTGATATTTCAAGCCAAGTAGATGATTAATCCGCTGTAGCTTCCTCCATATGATTTTTTTGTGTGTAGTGGTGAAGATCCTTGCTAATTGGTGGTGATCTTAACTTTAGCATTGTAATTTTTTCCCAGTTGTGGCGTGTTTTTCCTGATCATTCGTCTGATATTTGTCATCATCGCCAGAGGTATGCGAGAAGGGTCCCCCTGACCCTTTTCTTTATTATTTTTTAGATGGAGTTGTCTGTCTGGAGGGAAGAAGTTGAAGCCTTTTTTTATTATTAAACATTCGAAACCACAATTATATTTTTTCTTCATCATGTCCGCTGCCGGGGGTCGAACCTGGTTCGTTTGTGTTGTTATGTGTGCGCTCTAACCACTACACCACGTCACTCCCAAAATAGCGTTTAGTGTTTGATTTTGTTTTAGACGCCTTTTGCAGAAATTGTTTTACATTTTCTTTTAAACTTTCTTTCGCTTCTGCATGTTAAAATTTTGTTTTGACAAATTTTGTTTTCTTTTATCTGGTCGTTCTGTTTTTTATATAACAAACTTCACTGTGCGGAATAAAAAATAAAAGAAAATATGCAAAGTACTTTGCAAAGTACTTTGAAAAGTACTTTGAACGTGTAAAAGGCGTCTTATCTGTATCATGATATCTTATTTAACACTTTGACAGCTGCATATTATTGATAAATTTGACAATTCCTGAGGTGGCGTGCACCGTTTATATTTTTTTTTAATAATTAAAATGTATGATTTTTAAGCGATCGAAAATATTTTAGTATAGTGTCTGAGTTGGAGCCACTACTGTATATAAATATAAAATTTATTCACTTTTCCTTTTTGATTAAAACAGAAACTTTAAAATATTTTTTTTTAGAGAAAAAGTACATATACGTTCATATAAAGCCATGTGCTATTTTTATAACAACACTTGTAAAATTGTTTATTGGGTAACTTTTGGTGTCTATAGAAAGTTTTATTTAAACGATGCGTTCAGACTTTTATTTATTCTTTTAAAACCTTATATCGAACGAAACATTTTACGTTTTGTATGAGAAAACTGACTAAATATTTCTTTCTGTTTTTCTAAATGACCAAGGACCAGGACCAAGGTTAGCAAAAACTAAAAAAAGAATCTGAACAAAATGTTCAACTCACTTATAGAGGAGCATACTTCTTTAACTGCTGAACGCTTATATTCAAAAATCACATATGCGTGTTCGGTATTTAAAATTTTGAAAGCAGCTCTAAAGGAACGCAGTAAATCTGCCTAAAAGCATTCAGTTTTATATTTTCTTAATATTTTGTTCCATACATTTTATTTTGTCTGTGTAGATATAGCGATTTAACCTATAATTTGTATTCTATTATCTATTGAAATTTAAAACTTTTTTGTAACTTTCTTTTCAATTCATACGATTTTCCCCTTTTAAGTATTACACATTGTAAGCACACACCTACATACATATGTATGTTTGTATGGATGTATATATGTATATATGTATATGTAAGTAATGTAAAAAAATAGATATTGAAAAAAGATTAATAAAAGACAAACAAAAAACACATTCTAAAAATTTGCTTCCGCATTTTGCTAATGTTTTTCTCTCATTTGAAAAAGAAATTCCTTTAAATTCCACAAAAAAGCAGTTTTCTTTAGTCTTTATTTATTTCTTTATTTTTAATTGTTTATATATATACATACATACATAGCTTAAAATTTTTATCAGTGTAGTTTACAACATGTAGTACATTCACTTGCATGTTTGCCTGTGTGTGTATGTGTAAATTTTCTAAGGCCATTGAACTGTTTTTTTTCGTGTTTATTTAATGTTCTTTTAAAACGTCATCATGTGATTAACACTTAAACACTTACAAACACACATACATTCTGTAGCACAGTGAAAGAGATTCACACACGTTGTGATGGCGGCAAAAATAAATAAAAACAAAAAACCAATAACCTTTCTCAACAATTATAATAATAACAACAATAAAGTGAAGACATATACACATACTTATAAGCCACAATAAAAATGTATAATTTCTTACCTACCTTCTTATTCACCCCCACACACACACACACGTACATAAATACTTTCTTTCATCTAAGTAAAAACGTAAATAAGACAAAACAAAAAAATCAAAAGCAAAAGCAAAATAACACTTGAAGATGAGACTAAAAATACAATTAAAGCGCCATACTGTTTTGTATACATTAAATAGAAAATTAAAGCAATAACAACAAAGAATACTAACGGCATAAATATTTGCTTTGATGTATGCATGCATGTACATATGTATGTGCATACTCGTATGTGCTTAGCTAATTAGAATAAGGCTACAAAGGCAACCTTCTCTGTTTTGTTTGGCTTTCCAGCTCTCACTCTCTTTTTTCTATACATATATATGTATGTACGTACGTATGTTGTATATGGATTTCGTATTTAAAAATATAAATAGAAGAATAACACAAATTAGCTTAAGGTTAATGATAATGAAATTAAAACATTAAAATACTGTAAATGAAAAACGGGCAAGACGTGAAAAGGAAAATATTGAAATAAATATTAAATAACAAATACAAACAAGACAGACAGTTTCATAGTTCCATGACAATAAGTATTTCTAGCACAATAGCTTTCGCTGTAACATTGCTCGCTGGAATTGTTATTTACATTGTAACTGGAATAAAATGACGAATTTGGGGCAAGTTGCTTCCATTAGTTTGACAAAAAGACAAAAATTTGTGCATAAGCTAATGGTAAAAGTGTTAGCATCGATTAACTTGAAAAGGTTGAAACAATTACCGTTTTGAACAGATTCAGTATTTTGATTAAAAACAAGAACAACTACCATCAAGAAAAAAAAATACTGTTTGATTAAGCAAATTTTAAGGTGCGCACCTAAATTTAATGTTTTTTTTTCTGTTTAAACCTAAACATCTTTAACTTGAAGAAAATTCTTCTGAGTGAATATTCTCATATGAACACTGCTGTATCAACAAAAGTACAACAAAAAAACTTATAAAAACTGTTGTTATACATTATAACTACATATGTTTATATGTGTTGATTTGAAATGTGTTATAAATCATTCTGTGGGCGATTACACAATATCATAAAGAAAATATTATACAAGCACACACACAGGCACGCTCCCACTAACAACTTCTACACAAATTTTCTCTTTGGCTGGCTGTGTGTATAACAAAAATCGTATTACACAGTCATGAAGCAATAAACAAACCTAGAGTAGAGTAACATTACTGATGCTCTTTCTCTATTTTATCTGTTATATGTACTTATATGCTTACACTCATTATTACAATAAACTCTCTTTATGATATAACTTACACAAATTTACACATTCATATTTACTTACATACATAAATATGTATGTATGTTAATAGATTTTCTGCTATTAAAACATGTATAGAACAAGTTCTTATCATTTACTATTCTCTTTATATTGAAATTTAATAGAGAGAAATTAAAAATAGAGAAAACAATAACAATAAAATAAATATTAAAAATGCATAAGATTATTAAATGGTCATACTTTTTTAACTATGTATACAACAAAAAAATATAGAAATAAAAGCTCATAAAGACTATTGGTGTTGCCAACACCGAGAACACTAATGGTGTAATGAAAACACACCACTGACAACTTTTAATAATCATATGGGTAAAATCATACTCATGCTTGTCCGACACACACACACACACGCAGTTACATCTTACATCTCTGTTTATATTATCAATGTTTATATTGTGTGAACAATGAATAATACTCGTGTGGTATAAAACTACTAACACTCGAAAAAAATGATTAGTAATTGCAATACGATTTTTTTTAACTACATGGTGCGACAAAAACACAAACAAAAACCTGGGAAACCATATTAGTTTTTTGATAGAATTTGTCGATCACAACATTTTTTTTTAATTTTCCAAACACCTTTAAAATCTCGAGTTACGCTTAAAAAACTGGTTTTTCTTACTTTCATGCCCTTAGAAGCTAATAACTTAGCTGAGTCTTAACCGATTTTAAGTTTCTGTACGGATTTGAGAAGAAGAGACACAGACCTTTTAAATGATGTATACTTTTCTTATTATTTATTATTTAATTAGGTCGGAGAGTCAGACACGCCAACACACTAGCCATAAAAGATAGCGATCTCGTTTCCATAATACCAGTGTATGCAGAGACCCAACAAAGATACTTTACTTAAATCAACTTAAGGAACCTTTGTATATTTCTCAATCAAATACATTTTTTTTCAAATTTTTTCCACATTTTCAAGTTTGCAAATGTTTTTGCGCTCTAATATATGTAGAAACCGTACTATTTATGAATTAATTCCAAAACTAAAAGGCGTTGAAAATTGACGGAATTATTAAACTTTGAAATAAAGCAACTTATGAAAAAACCATGTAATTCTTAGCAAACTGGCATTATTCTCCTTGAAACTGTAATAACTGCATGATTTTTTCATGAGTTGCTTTATTTAAAAGCTTAATAACTCCGCAAAATTCCAACGTCTTTTTAAAAGCTAAGACCTATTTTATTCATGACTAAACATAGTTGCTGAATTAATTCATTAATAGTATTTTATTCCTAACTAAACGTGCTGCTTTAATGAGTTTACAGTTGGTACGGTTCCTATATGTAGTAGTGTGTAAAAACAGCTTTAAAATGAAAAGTGTGTTTGCGTGAGAAATATACACAGGTTTCTTAAGTTTACTTAAGTAAAGTGTACACCATTTAATAGGTATATTTCTCTTCTCTCTAAATCCGCACAGAAACTTAATACTTAGCTAAGTTATTAGCTTAGAATGTTTGGAAAATTTCAAAAATATCTTCTTGTTGTGCTCAACAGTGTCTATAAGAAAAATAGTATAATTTCCCAGGTATTTTGTGTTTTTGTCGCACCGTGTTATTATTTAAATTAAAAAAAAATTCTCTTCTACGTAAATCCGTACAGAAACTTAATACTTAGCTAAGTTATTAGCTTAGAATGTTTGGAAAATTTCAAAAATATCTTCTTGTTGTGCTCAACAGTGTCTATAAGAAAAATAGTATAATTTCCCAGGTATTTTGTGTTTTTGTCGCACCGTGTTAGTATTTAAATTAAAAAAAAAAATTCTCTTCTACGTAAATCCGTACAGAAACTTAATACTTAGCTAAGTTATTAGCTTAGAATGTTTGGAAAATTTCAAAAATATATTCTTGTTGTGCTCGACAGTGTCTATAAGAAAAATAGTATCACTTCCCAGGTATTTTGTATTTTTGTCGCACCGTGTTATTTACTTAAATTACAATGAAATTACAAATTATATTTTAATAAGTGGTGCTGTACGCAATGAAATTTACCAATTTTTAAACTGTTTTTGTTGTAAATAAACGAACATAATTTTCCGAGTGTAATAAGTTTTCCTATTTTCTAGCTCTCTTTGTATATACATATACGATACATACGTGTGTGTAAGTTCGTATGCTTGCTTCGTATACGATAATCGTGTGCCATGATGTTGAAGTCAATATCATAAAAAAATTTACATTGAAATTACATACACACATACATATTCGTATTCTCAATATGACCGAGGGTATTATGACACAACAACAAAATCAAATAAATGATAAACGACGAGACTTCATCAAAAAAAAGAAAAATAAATTAGTAATAAAAAAAAGAAAATAAAGGAGAGCTATAAGTAAAAAGGAAAAGAACTTGCAGCGCTCTTTTTATACCAAAAAAGATTTCAGTTTGTGAATGATGTTGTGTTAGTGGTGGGACAGAGGGAGGAAAAAAATATTAAGTGTTGGCTCTAATACCAAACTTAAGAGAAGGCGTGCATTTACTTTTTGCCATACTGGTTTTCGTTTTTGGGGTTTCTAAGTTGTTTTGTTTTTGTTTGCATTCAATATGGTACGTTTGTACGTATGTAAGGAAATACTTGTATGTGTGAGTGTTTGTTTTTTATAAGAAATCAGTATAATGTTTTCTATTACTTTTTTGCTGTTGTTGTTTTTTTTCCTTTTGTATTGTGTATGGCATTGGTTCATTGGAGCACGCGAGTTTTTCCATTGATTATGTGTTTTTGGGTTTTATTTTTGTTTTTGTTTTCGTTGATATTTTGTTTGGTTTATGTGTATATGGGTATGTGAGTTTGTTTTGATTATTTATTATAGAAAAATAAACAACAACATTATGAGTAAGTTTAGAAAGAAAAAAAAAACAGAATTAAGTAACAAAAACAACAATCAAAACAAAGTTGTTTTTTTCTTCTTGCCATCAATCTTTTTTCTATGGAATACATATCTCTCTGTATTTGAACAAGTATTTTGTGAAAAGTGAACGTGGGCAAACTGGCATATACAACAACGAGTAGTTTAAATACAATAACAACAATCATTTCAATATTAAGCAAAAACAAAATAAAGAGAAATAGAGAAAAACAAACAAACCACGTGCATATTTATCGTTAACTATGGATTTTGTAATTTTGACAGCTTTAAAGAGAAGCGAATTTAAACAAAAAAACAACAATAATAATAGAAATATTATTAAAAAAGAAAATAAAATTTTAAAAAAATTAGAAAAAGATTTGCAATTTTCCATGAAATTATTTGTAATGCTTGAATGAATTCTAAGCACGTAGTAGTTGAATTATTTAAGAGGTTTTTTGTTTAATAAGAAAATATTTTTCTATCAAAATAATTTTTTAAATTTTTAATAGAATAATAAATATTGGGTGTATAACTTTTAAAAATGTGGGATTTAAGGTAAACTTTAGGCGTTTATTCTAAGGTATTGGTACAATTTAGGTACATATGTACGAGGGCGGATTGATATTGAAGCTACCTAAGTAGAAAAAAACATTTTTTTTTTTAAACTATTCATTTCTCAACATAAGGGGACTATGTTACCTCAATACACTTAGTAAGACGATTTCCCAACTTTTTTATATCATCTGAATAATACGATTTTGGGAACTCCTCAAAATACGCATTAGTTTCGGTAATCACTTCTTCGTTTGAGATGAATCTTTTTCCTGCGAGTCATTTTTTCAAGTTTGCAAACAGGAAAAAGTCACTTGGGGCTAAATCTGGACTATAAGGTGGATGATCAACCAATTCGAAGTGGATTTCTCCTAGTTTTAGCATCGTGTGTGTGAACCGGTGCGTTGTCTGGAAGAAAGAACATTTTTTTCTTGTTTAAATGTGATCGTTTTTCCTTGATTGCATGAACCAATTGATCCAATAATGCACGATAATACTCTTCTGTGATTGTGGATCCCTTTTCAAGATAATCGATGAGCAATATTCCATACTGTAGCCAGCCATAACCTTGCCAGCCGATTTCGCTATCTTCGCCTTCTTCGGAGCACTTCCACCAGCTTCCACCCATTGCTTCGATTGATTTTTGGTTTCAGGTGTGTAGTGGTGGACCCACGTTTCATCAACAGTTATTAATCTACGCCAAAAATCAGCAGGATTTTGCTTTATCATGTCCAAACACTGCTGTGAAGTGACCTGTCGAACTTGTTTTTGTTCAACGCTGAGCAAACGCGGCACCCATCTTGACGATAGCTTTTTCATATGCAAATGTTCATGCAAAATATTGAACACACGTTCATATGATATGTTTACCATTTCAGCAATCTCACGTATTTTGACCCGGCGATCATTCATAACGATATCGAGGATTTTCTTGATATTTTCTTCAGTAACCACCTCTTTTGGCCTTCCTGTTGATGGTATTGTTGCAGTGCTTGTTCGGCCCCGTTTAAATTCAGCAATCCAATATTTGACCATATAATCTGACGGCTTTTTAATTTCAAGCTTTTCTTTTGTCTCTTTCGCCGTTTAGCCTTTCATATAATAATAGTGTTTAATCACTACACGTAATTCACTTTTTTCCATTTTCCAAGAAACACAAAAGTTGCTTACTTCAAACGACTACAATAAATAAACTAATCGATGAATTTGGCTAAAATTTTAACAGCTGACATTTGACAGATCGTAATTTCTAAGAAAGAAAAAGTTTTTGTGCTGCCATCTAGCGCTAGGTAGCTTCAATGTCAATCCGCCCTCGTACATATGCTCCTACATGGTTTAATCGAATCTAGCCAATTTCAATGTCTATGGGACAATAGGGGCAGCCTCTGCTGGCAGATAAGTAGGCCAGGAATAGAGCTTTCACCCCACTAAAGGGGCCGAAAATTTCTGTAAAGTGGAAATCGAAAGAAAGGATAACGGGAGGCGTATAATTTTGTGAAGCCAAAGAAGCTGGAGACAGTCTCAACTTTTGCAGAGGTAGATAGGTAGGTAGAAAAGGCTTACAGACCCCACCTAGAGACGAGAAAAGGGTTCATTTTGTGAAAGCCTACTGTCTCTGGCTTTCCCTCATTGTCACACACACACTGCAAAAGTCGGGGGTGCCAGCGCTCCTTACCCGTGGAGTGCAGTTCCCAGTCAGAAAACCTATAAAATTTTAAGAGGCTCTCTACTCAGATTCGGGACCTCCTTCTTCCTTGAGTCTAGGCCAAAGCAGCCTGCAGTTTCCCCTGCCTCTCCAAGACTCTTTGACTCTGCGACGAACTTTAGGCAACGGTCTTACAGATCCGTCCGTTAGTAACACTAACATTGACGCTCCTCTCTCGCCAGCCCATTCGCAGTTTAGTTTCCTACCACGTCACATTGCCCAGTTACCCAGCACAGTTTGACGCTGCACACATCTAGGCATAAGGTCAGACCTTTCCCACTTGATGAGACCTGCTTCGAGTTGACGTAGCGCCCGGTCAATGCTATGAAAGCAGCTTGACAGTCCCCATAGATGACTATACTGTCATCGGCGCTACACTCTTCCTGTAGGAAAGTACCAATAAGCCACTATTCAGGAAGTAGACCCACACACCAATGACTTTCTCTGACTCCCAGCCATCCGCAAAGAATTCATGGCCATCTATTAGTCTTGTCAACACTGCCTGTCCGAATGAATCATCGAGGGGCTCCTGCTAAAATCGTACACCCTGGGCATGTAGTTCATATAGTCCGGATATAAAGTCTCTAACATTGGCAAGGACTGTTTCTATCCTTCCACAATAAAAATTCCTTGGCGCCATAGACACTCGGCTTTCCTGTTCGTATGGATGTTTTTGTCTTGAGTGTGACAATAATCTTTATGAAATAATGCCTCCAATTCATCATCTGCGAACTTTTTTTTATCTGGCCTAGATAGGGATCTTCGGTTTCCGTGTCGAAATCAACACTTCAGAACCGCAAAAATCATCTTTTAAATTTTGAAACAATCAATGTGCTTCAGCTGCTCTTGTTTTGCAAATTGAATAAGAAATGCAGAACTTCCCGAAATGGTTCTTGACGCAAAAACAAACAAACTTTGTTGTTTTTACTATTGCATTCAATGACTATCTAAATAAATAATATAATAGATTCCTGCCCTCCAGATTATCTAATAAGTTAATAAAATTACGAACCGTAAGTGAATGATATTGTTACGTTTTAACTTTTTAAAACGTTTGAGTTCTTTTAAATTGCATCAAAATAAAAATAAACACCACTCTGTTGTTGTTTTACAGTTTTTATTTTCTCACTTTACAGATTGTCTTATTACAGCAACTTAATACTCGTTTCTAAAACACTTTTATTTATGCTTAAACACAACTTTATTTTAGGACAAAAGACGATAAATACTTCACTAATGCATAAGGCGCCACCTTTTACATACAATTTAAATTACTTCCGAATGTTCTTGTTCTTCCTACAACATTCGAATTATTTCCGTTAATTTAAATGTAGCACACAAAGATGGTCGAATTGGCAGTGCTGCCAAATACAGAAATAAGTACGGCATTAACAGGGCGACACATTAATACCAAATATACAAAAATCTCACAATACATTTTTAAAGGCTCTGTATGGTGTATTTTCTTTTTAGGCATTTTTATTTTCAGTACAATATGTTACAACTGTCAAACTTTTATCAATTTGATTATAACTTTTACTTTTATTTCGAGATTTGCCGGAGATTTTTAAATTATCGAATTCTTCTTAAAAAAGTGTTACTTGTTTTGACCATTTTAGCAACGCAACTCATTTTTATTTTCCCCATTGTTTAAAAAGGTTTAATGAAAAGTTGAAGCAAAATTTACTGAAATACTTAAAATTTTTTTAATACCAAATTAACTTGAACTTTTCTATTTATTATATTTTTATTACAATTGTTTTTTCTTTAATTGTTTGTATTTGTACACATGTAAACAGTTATTCAATTACTATTTTTTTTTTTATTTAGAAAGGCCGTTTTTTAATTATTATTTAAAACAATATTTTTGACACTTAATTTTATAGTCCAGTCATACAATAATAGCATACTTTGTTGAATTTAAGGGGTGACAATGTCACGCAATATGAAACAAACTCCCATTCATACACTTGCACACATACGCAAGTACACTCGTTACAAAGAACAGTTACGTACATGCTAGTGCTAAGCTCTCCAATTTTTTATGCCCGCAAATAAAAAAGAGAAGGAAACTAATTCAAACAAAAACCGTTGTTTTCTAAACTGAAACCATTTATTATTCTCTCATTATTCCTTTGTTTACTCCTAACACTTTGTTGTTGTTTTCTTTAAGTAAACAAAAAAAAACAACAACGGCGTAAAACATCAGCGTTGCCGCTTTGGTCCAATCTGACCAAACTTGGTAGTTTTTCGTTTTTTAAAAACGGTTTGGTAGTTTGGTTGGTTTGTTACAAATCTTTTTTTTAGATTTTCGGTAGTTTTTCCTCCTGTAGAAATTTTGTAGTCATGGTAAATTTTACCCCTTAAAAAATATAGTTTTGAATTAAATTGACAACAACTTTCAATAATAATAATAACCACTGTTACTGATGGATGTGTGCAACTTTTGACCACAGTTTTGCAACGAATTACAGCAAAGAATAGAGAATATGTTATGGCAGTGACTATAGAAAGTCGCACTAGATTACCGTAAATAGAGAGTAAAAAAAATTTTTTTGAAATCTGATTTAATGTCCTTTCGCTAAGAACATTGCTGTTTTATTTGTTTTAAATAAATTTCTAGCAATCTTACTTACGAGTACATTGTATTCTTAATGTTGTATTCAGCAACTTGCAAATATTTTGTTTGCAAGCATGACATAAAATGTTTAACTCAAAAGAAAAATATAATGAATAATGGGAGCAGAATAAAATGGGTCCGCCATCTAAAGTTTTTTTCTTCAACTAGTGCTTATTTCGTGAATGGTAACACTTAGCTTATGGCTGATTTGACAGATAATTTGTTTTATCCTTTCGCTGAACGAATATGGTTGTGTATACACTTGAACAAGGCTGGGAAATATTGCGACATTACTTTGAAAATCATGGTAATGTTGCAGAATGAAGAAAAGAAAAAAATCATCTTTTCAGATGAAGCTCATTTTGATCTTGGCGGGTATGTAAACAAGCAAAATTGTCGCATTTGGGGCACAGAAAACCCGCTCGCATACATTAATAGCCGATACACCCAAGACGAGTCACTGTTTGGTGCGGATTTTGGTCCAGAGGCATGCATTATTGGGCCATTTTTCTTCGAAAATGAGCAAGGAATGGCCGTTACAGTCAATGGCGATCGTTATCGGGCCATGTTGAACGAATTTTTATTCACAAAAATTGAAGGGGAGGATATTAGCAACATTTGGTCTCAACAGAACGGCGCTACGTGCCACACAGCCGAAGCTACAATCGATGTTTTGCGCCCTGTTTTTGAAGATCACATTATCAGCCGCAGAGCTGATGTCGTTTGGCCACCTGGAGTGCCGTCAAAGATAAGTGTTACGCCAACAAGCCAGAGACAATTGACGCTTTAAAGGAAAATATTCGTGAGGCCATTGATGAAATACAGCTGCACACAATCGATAATGTGCTTAAAAATTGGACCGATCGTGTAGGCTACTGCATGGCTAGCCGAGGCAGCCATTTGAATGAAATAATTTTCAATTATTAACCGGAAGGATTGTATTTCAAATAAAAAGAGAAATTTGAGAAAATATTCAGTAGTTTTTTTTCATAGCATTTAAAAAAATTCATTTGGCGGACCCTATATTTAGGTCAATTGACGCAGGATAGGATATGATTTGAGGCCCATGGTTTCTTCTGAAGTTTCTTCGATTTTCGCGTAGATTTTTTTATCCATAAAATTTTACCCACCCTCATATACATACAAACATTTACGTTTGTTGTTACTTTATGTATATTTTTATACTCGTATTTATTATTAAAAACTAGAGTTTGTTATTAATACTACATTACTATTATTGTATAACTAAACAAAAATTTCGATTTTATTTAAAAAATTTGAACTGTGAACGGTTTTGCCAGTATTTTGTAAAATTTTTGGTAGGAAGTCAATTTCTTATATGGCAACGCTGTAGAACATCCTAAGAAGATCAATTCAATCGCTGTGCATAGCTTTAATTAGTGTTATGTTAGTAATAAAAAGAAAAAACAGAGAGAGAGAGAGAGTGAGAAAGAATTCGATGTAGAAAGTGTTACTAATTAATCAAAATAAAACAAATGCTTATTTATGCAAAAAAAAAAAACGCTAATTAAGCATACAAAAGCAATAGCAGCATTACAATGAAACTGAAAACATTGTTTACTGCAATAAAATAATGAATTTTTATAAGAGGTAGTCCTGTTTCATTAAATATTACTTTACACAGTACAGTTTTAAATTAATTTTAACTTGTAGTTGACAATTCTATGTTTTTTTGTTTTTATTTTAGTAGATAATTAATGTGTCTAAACAAACTGATTTATTAACTAACACTAATGTATGCAACAGTTGTGTTGAAAAGTTGTGTTAAAGTATTTTACTTCTTTACATACGACAGAGTTATCTTTGCAATTGAAGCATTTAGTTTGGATTCCTCAACGGCAAACTAAGCGATTATTACAAAAATCTTTTAGTACTAAGGCACTGTAACAAAATGCCTATTTCTAGCGTAACATGAGGCATAACATAAAAGTACGTATGTATATGCATACGAGGGCGGATTGACATAGAAGCTACCTAGCGCTAGATGGCAGCACAAATACAAAAACTTTTTCTTTCTTAGAAATTACGATCTGTCAAACGTCAACTGTTAAAATTCTAGCCAAATTTATCGATTAGTTTATTTATTGTAGTCGTTCGAAGTAAGCAACTTTTGTGTTTCTTGGAAAATGGAAAAAGTGAATTACGTGTAGTGATTAAACACTATTATTATATGAAAGGCTAAACGGCGAAAGAGATAAAAGAAAAGCTTGATAAACATTACGGCGAATCTGCTCCGTCAGATTATATGGTAAAATATTTGATTGCTAAATTTAAACTGGGCTGAACAAGCACTGCAACAATACCATCAGCAGGAAGGCCAAAAGAGGTGGTTACTGAAGACAATATCAAGAAAATCCTCGATATCGTTATGAATGATCGCCAGGTCAAAATACGTGAGATTGCTGAAATGATAAACATATCATATGAACGTGTGCTCAATGATTTGCATGAACATTTGATGGGTAAGATGGGTGCCGCGTTTGGTGCTCAGTATTGAACAAAAACGAGTTCGACTTCACAGTGGTATTTGGACATGATAAAGCATAATCCAGCTGATTTTTGGCATAGATTAATAACTGTTGATGAAACGTGGGTCCACCACTACACACCTGAAACCAAAAATCAATCGAAGCAATGGGTGGAAGCTGGAGGAAGTTCTCCGAAGAAGGCGAAGACAGCGAAATCGGCTGGCAAGGTTATGGCTGGCCACTGTATTTTGGGGTGCACACGAAATATTGCTCATCGATTATCTTGAAAAGGGATCCACAATCACAGGAGAGTATTATCGTGCATTATTGGATCAATTGGTTGATGCAATCAAGGAAACCCGACCACATTTAAAGAAGAAAAAAGTGCTCTTTCTTCAAGACAACGCACCGGTTCACACAGCATTAGATACGATGCTAAAACTACGAGAAATCCACTTCGAATTTGTTGATCATCCACCTTATAGTGCAAATTTAGCCCCAAGTGACTTTTTTCTGTTTCCAAACTTGAAAAAATGGCTCGCAGAAAAAAGATTCATCTCAAACGAAGAAGTGATTACCGAAACTAATGCGTATTTTGAGGAGTTACCAAAATCGTATTATTCAGATGGCATGAAAAAGTTGGAAAATCGTCTTACTAAGTGTAATGAGCTAAAAGGAGACTATGTTGAGAAATGAATGGTTTTTGAAAAAAAAAAATGTTTTTTCCTACTTAGGTAGCTTCAATGTCAATCCGCCCTCGTACATGTTCGCGTTGAAACATACTCCTTCAGAGATTGTGGACTATCTATCCAAGCTGCCGAACAAATTTTTTTAATAAAAAACAAACCTTAAAATTTAGTTCTAGTGCTATTTATTTGCTCACTATGGTATTTGTTTTTACCTGTCGGTATTACATAACCTGTTGAATTAATTTAATTAATCGTTTACATCGTAGGTAGGTACTGAATTAATTTGTATTTTATTATTTTTTTAATAGTTCCCACAGCAAGTTATTTGTTAACAAATGAAATTCAATAAAATATGCAATTTTTTTTTTTAATTTTTTCAAATTGATTCATTTCCCAGACTACTATTAGAAGACTTTCATTAATTAAATTAAATTTGTAATAAATAAATAAAAAAATTAATAGAAACATTGACTATCAGTTCCGCTAAGTATGTTGGCTGGAGTAAAATAAAATGTTTAGATCTAGATCTGGATTCTAGATCCCTAGAAAACATCAAGAAAAAGCTTTATATTACATAACTTCAAAAAACTCGTTTTATATGTCGAAAAATGTGTAGAGAAACTCCAAATTCTTCTGAAATTTTACGAAAGATTTTAAATTTTGCATGAGACTCTACTTTTAAAGCTTTTTCTTATAAAGGGTCCGCCATCTAACGTTTTTTTTTTCAACTAGTGCTTATTTCGTGAATGGTAACACTTAGCTCATATCTAGTTTGACAGATAATTAGTTGTAACTTTCCGCTGAACGAATATGGTTGTGTATACGCTTGAAAAACACTGGGAATCTGGGCCTGCGATCGACTTACAGAAAATGCCGATGCCAAAAAAAATCAGCTTTTCAGATGAAGCTCATTTTGATCTTAGCAAGTATGTAAACAAGCAAATTTGTCGCATTTGGGACACAGAAATCCCGCACGCAAACATTGAAATGCCGATACACCCAAGACGAGTCACTGTTTGGTGCGGATTTTGGTCCAAAGGCATAATTGGGCCATTTTTCTTCGGAAATGAGCAAGGAGTGGCCGTTACAGTCAATGGAGATCGTTATCGGGCCATGTTGAACAAATTTTTGTTCACAAAAATTGAAGAGGAGGATATTGGCAACATTTAATTTCAACAGGACGGCGCTACGTGCCACACAGCCAAAGCTACACTCGATGTTTTGCGCCCTGTTTTTGAAGATCGCATTATCAGCCGCAGAGCTGATGTCGTTTGGCCACCTCGGAGCTGCGATTTGACACCGTTGGGGGGTGCCGCCAAAGAAAAGTGTTACGCCAACAAGCCAGAGACAATTGACGCTTTAAAGGACAATATTCGTGAAGCCATTGGTGTAATACAGCTGCACACAATCGATAATGTGTTTAAAAATTGGACCGATAGTGTAGGCTACTGCATGGCCAGCCGAGGCAGCCATTTAAATGAATTATTTTCTATTCTTAACCAGAAGGATTGTACTTTCAAATAAAAAAAGAAATTTGAGAAAATATTCAGTAGTTTTTTATAGCGTCTTGTTGGCTCCAAATGTCGTTGATGTTTAAATCAATTTTTCAATCATTTTTCGATCAATTTTTGAAAACGAAAATTCCATCAGTATGGCTTAATACCATTTGCCTTTCAGCCTAACGGCAGTTCTGTGCTCATTTCTAAAGAAATAAGGACCAACGATGGTGCTAGCGTTGTAAACAACACTAAACAGTCAATTTTAATTGATTTACTGGTGATTTGTTAATGGCTGGAATGCATACCGATTATATGCATTTCGGCTTGCTTGTCTTTGTTTCAAATCCGCCAATTTGCTTATTGACTTAACCACTTAACCAGAAGTAAGGTGGACAAAGTACTGCCAAACCTTACTGAACAGATATACCAACATAGTTTCTCAGCTTTCAAGCCCTGGTTAGTGATATTGATAGTTTTCATGTTCCTAAAAAATCACCCTTTATAGTCCACACAATGAACACTTGACTACTAACTGGTAAAAGTTATTTCAAATTTTTTTATCACTTTATCAAAAGTGACTAAAATTACTCTGCCCTTTTCCGGTTTGTCATTGCGTTTTTCTCATAAATATTCTTACATTTTGTAATCCAAAATTTATTTAAAGAGGGTCAAAACAACTCTTTTCCCCTGTTTTTTAAATATTTATTATTGTTTTTGTGCATTTTTGTTTTAAAACAAATCAAATATTATCATAAATATCATGAAGTTTAAGAAAAAAAAAAGAAAAAAAATGGTGCGAAAATTTATTTGACGTCAAGTCGCTTACATTGTAATTTTGTTAAATGTTTATCAAGATAAATGAAACTCTCATCTGTATGCTCGACATTAACCCCCTTTTTATACACTTTTTGAGTTTATTACACAAAAAAACGCCAAAAGAATTAAGTGTCTTGTCGTTTAATGTCTTTTCGACATGCAAAATACACACAAAGAAAGTTTACCGCCCGGTTGTTTACTTTTAGGAAATTTTAACAGGAATTTTAAACGGTAATGTTGTGTTTGTATTTATAATATACGAGTATGTATAAAAACAACAAGTGTTTGCTTTATCTTTAATAAGCCATCATCAATATTTAAGAAGTTCTCATAACGTTTTTAATTGTTAGAATTAAAAACATTAAAGAAATGAGGTGAAAATTGCGTGTTTTTAAATGTGAAGTTGATTACTTACGTAGTTGACATTACTATTTCAACAGCCTATTACCGTTATTTGAACTCTCTCCAAAAGAAATTATAAACACAAACCAAAAACTGTTATAAAAAGTAAACAGAGATTGGATTGCATACAAGAGTGTTTAAATACTTACTCATACACCCACTTGTTAGAGCTTCTCTTATAGTATGCATTATTCATTCATACATACGTGTACTCTTATAAACGTGCATTTTTATGTATGTGTGTGCTATCAGTATTTTAATGCTGTTCAGTGTATTTACTAAACTAAGAAAAACATCAACAACAAAACCAACATTAAAACTCAACATAGAGATAAAATAAAAACAACAACCACTATTTATGAAAAATCCGCTATATTGACCATTCTTATTAAGGGTTTCTCTCAAGTTTATTTCTTTGCTAATTTAGGTTTGGGTTTTGGTTTGGGTTTCCCTTAATACATTTTTTCAAATTCATTTTTAATCACTTTCTGAGTCACTATTTGTTCATAAATTTATGTTTTTGCTAATTTTGTTGTTATTTATAATATTTATTAATAATATAGTATCCGTTTCATTTAAATTTATTTTTACAAAGGTTTGTGGGTTTATTTATTAAGAAATTAAAAAAAAAATAATAATAATTATAGACTTGTGTTGTAACCAATTATTTTATAATAATAATAAGCGAAAACAAAAACAAAAAATTAAATATTTTTGTGTAATTGTATGAACTAATCATTTTGCTTTAACCGCAACTAATCAACAAAACATTTTGTGCAATAAATATTCGGTCCATTCACTTCTGAGCAAAACAAGTAACTTTTATTTAAATTTATAATAATAATTTTTTGCATAAATTTCTTGAAACATTAACAACAATATATATAGTATTTGAAAAAGAATAACAAAATTTATTAATAACTTATACAAGTTCCATATCAAATCCCAAATTTGTTTGAATAATTTTGCGCAAACTATTTGCACAAAACACAACAACCCCATTACTTTGTACCACCAATTTTATTTTACTTTAGCCCTTTAAAAACACACACACACACACACGCACATATACTTCTCTTTATATCAGTTCTTTTGTTATTGTATAACAGTTTGTATGCGTAGATATATGTTAGTTTTTACTCTTTTTTGTGTGTTGTTTTTGTAAACTCCGCCCTTTATGTGGGCATTACTTCTTTATTTTTTTATTTTTTATTTTTTTCATTATTAATGTTGCTGCCTTGTGTCGTTTTTAGTGCCTTTTTTTCCATGACTCCACCTACAAAAGCCTGCCTGACATCACTGTTGCTTGTACATGCAGTCAATGCATACACACATACATATTCACACACAGCCACGCTTCTACCAACAAACATGAGCATACACAGTGAACTGTCTTTTAACAAATTTATGTTTTGCCGTCGGCTTTCATGTTTGCTTTCTCTCTTTCTTTCTCTGCCTTGATAGACATCCACCGTTATTATCATGGCTGTAATATGTTAACCCTTAAAGGGCGATGGGTAATTTAAATGAGATACTTAAACAAAACTTAATAAAATTTTTGTAGTTTTTGTGCAGACTGCTTGAAAAATCGGCAAAACTTCGTTGAATGCCCTACAAAGCGGTGTAACACACCCTATATTTTCATTATAAGTTTGTTTAGGAAATTTCGTAATTACGGTTTTTGTGCAAATTTAACTTTAAACGCAACATTTTATGTTTGTACCAACTATATATGTATTAGTATACATATGTACATACGTATGTGCAATTTGCTAACAATGTGTACAATTGGCTTTTCAAATCAAAACTTTTTTTTTACAAATCAAACTGTTTTTTAATATCTTAAATGGGCGCAAACTGTTACTTATGTTGTCGCTCCACTTTATGTTGAATTTTATAATAGTTTGCACAAGCGCCTTGTCAAGCTAAAGGGCTTACTTTTTTAGCATGTCAGTTCGTTGTTCAAGGCCATCGCTTTAACAATTTTACTGTTATCGTTTGTGTAAGGTTGGGTAGGTCGCTCCCCTTTTCGAGTTCACTCGAAGGCCTTATGGCCCAACGTACTACCCTTTATAGGACAAACCCATGAAATAGGCCAAAATGCCAGACATAGGAGAGTCCCTAAAAATCCCTACCCTGACGTAAACCAACTGATATCCTTGACGAAGTCAATCAACTTCGACAGTGACACATCCATAAGACAGTCCAGATCATGGAAGTGACTTGCACCCAAGTACCTCAGTCTACGCTCCCATAGAGCGGGGCAGTTACAGAGAAGGTGCTGTACAGATACCAATACCCTCTGACATGTGACCTCTCATACAATATCAAAGCTAAGAAGAAACTTAGTCCTTTCTACAGAAAGAGAAGGCCAAACTATTGTGGATATACTGCAAGTGGTGATCTTTAGTTGGTTCAGCAGATCTGCTGCCTTCCAAATGAACACCAGATTGGTGAGACCATTATGGTCTGCCAATGATAACCTATGACTCCCTCAACATTTCCATCTAAACCTATCAAGAATCACACATTCACACAATATGTGTTCCGCTGTCTCTGATGCTTGTGAGCACAGTCTACAAACATCTACATCTATTAGCGCCATCCTCTTCAGATGCGCTCATAGTCTACAATAGCCCGTAAGGAACTGTGTTAGGAGTCTTAAGTCTGGACTGGTATACTTTGGAACCTCAGAAGGACAGCCGAATTGCGGACTGATCACAGCTCTGAAGTGACGAAGTCCACCCATTTGAGCATTCCAAGCAGCTGGCAATTTCCAAATTCTTGATTCGATTCCGGACCGATATAGGATGTTATGGAACCTTTTCTAGCCAATGCATCCGCTGTTCATAACCATCTATCCCATCTATCCAGGTACCCAAAACAACTGGACTCTATTTCCAAGCGAAAGCCTTTGCAATGTATCGTAGCAATATTTGATCAGCCTAGATGTTATACGATTCGAGCCAAGTGCCCTTAAGGTAGCTTGGCTGTCAGAGAATATATTAATGGTCTTACCCTGGAGTCCACTGTCTAGGTTAATATCCGCATATATAGCCATGATCTCAGCCTGGAAGACACACAGCGATTTGCCAGTGGAATCGAGAAGTCTTGCTTGGTTTTTATTAATACCACTACCGACACAGTCATTCATTTTGAAGCTATCGGTATACCAGCTTATAACAAACTGACTCCGAACTAAGGCTCCATTAGACTAATCTCCTGCTAAACCATAGGTCTAAAGGCTTGAAATCCAGAAACGAAGATGATGCTCCGACCACCCTGCATAGAATGCATGAACTCTTCGACACATTTCCGGATCTCTTGGCGAAAAACTTTGCCTCCCTCATCACATAGATGTGAAGCGGTCTCAATGTTTCCAAGGCCGCTATTGGATAAGTTCTAATTGCTCAAGTTATACCCTTTATGGTGGTAGCTTCCTCAGCCTTTCTCTACCAAGCTATTGCCGCTTAAGTGATAATGGGCGAAATAATAGCGGTATATAAGCACAATATTTTTCTCGGCGAAAAACCCCATATCCTTTTGCAGGAGGATAGATTTTCAAAAAGGGGGCCATTATGGATCGCTTTTTTCTGGACGGCACCGATGTGAGAGTACCAACTAAGCCTCTTATCAAGAATGACAACTACGAGTAGATACTAAACCTCCCTAGAAGAGTTGATGGTGGAACCCATAAAAGAAATACTGTCTGCTGATAACTTGCATCTCCTTGCATATGTACAACAACAGTTTTTGTGGTATTCACCGAGTGCCCTTCGTGCACCAATTTAGCACCTCGCCCCGAGTCGCCCTAACGACATCACACAACGTACCCTCATATTTTCCATGGAGGTCATTAGAATAACGAGGTCATCAGCATAACCAATTACACTGGTGAATAATAATGGATAAAGTACTCCACCCTGAAGGCTTCTTTTTTACGCCATCACAGTGGATTCCTCCCCACCGAGAGACGAGCTGATAATTCCTGCTCCTAACCATTTAACTGATCCAAGCTATAATTGATTTCTCCACCCCCTTTCGCTTCAACGATCTAGAAATGAAGTTAAAGCCTGTGTTGTAAAGCTGTGTTGTCCAACCTGGTAAAATTGCTTTAAATTATTTTAAAAAAACTTAAAGCATTTTCTGAGCTTATCAGGTCTCTCACCCACCTCATAAGCCCATCTTTTGAATTTGTCCATAAGACTTCGAAATTAGACGATAACTAAAAAACAAATACTCTGCTGCATTAGAAACGGCAAAAAAGTTGAAAAAAATACCCATTTAAGAGGCTTTCCTACATTCACTCCTCACTCACTCACTTTTCAATCCTTCAAAAGTCAACAGGCCATTAAAAAACACTGACAAGCACAACATAATTTAAAAACACTTTTGTTTTTAAACTTCATTATTAACAATCTTTAAAATCATTATCATCTTCATCATCATCATCATCCTCATCACTATAGATAGAGAGTCTCAGACATAACCGCCACCGCCGCCATCGTAAAGGCTTAAAAACGTTTTTGTTTTTGTTTTTGTTTTTATCTTTTCAACGTGACATTGGAAAAGTTCAAAAACTTCTTTTCAAGTGTTTGTCTCGCTCTTTCTCTCTCTCACTGTTACGGTTGTGAAATGCTTCCGAAATACAAACATATGTCAAAGGAAGCTAAATAAAGAAGAATAAAAATAAGAATTGCTTTGATAATTCTTAGAAATTCTTCACACATAACGTTTATTTGTATTTTTGTGTTTTTAAAACTGAACTTCATTACTATCATAGTGATAATAATTAATAATGCTGATCATTATTATGTTGCTTTAAAAACAAAATTTTTATAAAATTCAGTCTTTGTGTGTGTTTCTCTTGAAGTCTATCCCTGAAATGATAATGAAACTGAAACGTTATTTCTCCTGGAACACAAGCAGCGAAATAGAGGAACGCCTGATTGTATGGTCTGTCAGACAATGGGATCAAATTAAGTACCCCATTGAAAAAAAAAGACTCATTTTGGTTAAAAGGCTTAATTACCATGCCTTTTAAGAAAAGGCTTAAAATTAAATAAAAGTTCAAAAGATTTAATCCCAAATTCTGAGAAAGATGAAAATACCCAAAAGGTACTTTTTATGTACCAAAATGATACTTTTTTTACTTAAGAAAGTAGATACCAATTCGGTACTTTTAAAATAGGAAATAGGCAATTTTTAAGTAACAAAAAAGTACTTTTTTCAATTCAAAAAGAAATGCCTTTTTCCCTTTTTCCACTTGAATATTACAAAGTCTATGATACTTAGTTTAAAAAACTTGGAAGAAGGACCATAAAAAGTATCTAAAAGTACTTTAAAGAAAATATACTTTTAAGGTACTGGAAACGTACTTTTTTTAATAAAAAAAGAGAAATACTTCTTTTAATTTTTCTACTTAAAAAAAGAAGATACTCAATAGGTACTTTTAATGTACCGAAAGGGTATTTTAAAGGTAACAAAAAGGTACTTTTTTAATAAAAAAAGAGAAATATTTTTCCCTTATTCCACTTGAATATTGCAAAGTCTATGGTATTTAGTGTTAAAAATTTGACAAAAGAAACGTACTTTTTTTAATAAAAAAAGAGAAATAATTCTTTTAATTTTTCTACTTATAGAAGAAGATACTCCATAGGTACTTCAAATGTATCGAAAAGGTAATTTAAAAGGTACACTTTTTTTAATAAAAAAGAAAACTATTTTTTCCCTTTTTCCACTTGAATATTACAAAGTCTATGGTACTTAGTTTAAAAAAATTGTCAAAAGAACAATACAATAAAAAGTATCTAAAAGTACTTTAAAGAAAAGATACTTTAAAAGTGCTGAAAACGTATTTTTTAATAAAAAAGGATAAATACTTCTTTAACATTCTGTACTTAAAAAAAGTAGATACCAAATAGGTACTTTTAAAGCAGGGAATAGATAATTTGTAAGTAACAAAAAAGGTACTTTTTTATTAAAAAAGAAATACTCTTTTCCCTTTTCCCACTTTAGTATTTCAAAGTCTATGGTACTTAGTTTAAAAAACTTGACAAAAGTATCATAAAAAAATATCTAAAAGTACTTTAAAGAAAATATACTTTTAAAGTGCTGAAAACGTACTTTTTTAATAAAAAAAAATATAAATACTTCCTTCATATTTATTCTACTTAAAAAAAGAAGATACTCACTAGGTACTTTTAATGTACCGAAAAGGTATTTTAAAAGTAACAAAAATTTAAATTTTTTTTTTTTTTTGTAATAAAAAAGAAAAATATTTTTTCCCTTATTCCACTTGAATAGTACAAAGTCTTTGTTTCTTAGTTTAAAAAAATTTACAAAAGTACCTAAAATATACTTTAATAAAAAAGTATGAAGAATATTCTCGTTTCTTTTCACCTTAACATTTTCACATTTTAGTCTTTTAAAGTTAGATTTTATAAAACTTTTCAAAAGTACCTTCAAAAAGTTTCTTCAGAAAGTACCTAAAAAGTACTTTAAAAAAATAGTGATTTTCTTTTTAATATTAAATGTTTTGAAATGTTTTAAAATTAATGGTCAAAATTGTTTACGAAGATATCTTAAAACAAAGTTCCTTTGAGAAAGTACGTAAACGGTACCCTTTTAATGAAACAAAATATAAATAATTATCTCTTTTGTTATATATCTTTTTAAAAATACCTTAAAATAGTACTTTCAGAGAGTACCTAAAAAGTACCTTTCAGATAGTACCTAAAGACAACTTTTTAAATAATAGAAAATAAATATTTTTCTTTTTAACATTAAACGCTTCGAAAAATTTTAAAATTTCTTTTTAACAAAACTTTTCAAAGGTATAAAAAATTACTTTCAGAATGTACCCCTAGTACTTTTCTAATGCATAAAGATATGTATGTAATTCTCTACTTATTGAATGTTAAACGTTTTAAAGTCCTTTAAACAAAATTTAACAGACCTTTTAACGTCCCTTAGAAAATCCTAAAAAGTACCTAGTTAGTTAGTTAGCTAGTTACGACGAGTAGCCAGACACGTCCAGCCCACCTGGGTCCAGTATTGATCCCACTGTGGTACCCATCAGTAATCCAGAAAATGGACAACCTATATGTCCGCGTCCCGGTGCGATCCGAACCAACCAAGCGCATTCACACCGGCCAGATCCGAGAAGCCATCCAGAAACGGACTGCCAAGGAAAGTAGTCCTAATGTCCGAAAGACTCGGGCACTGGCATAGGAAGTGCTCGATAGTCTCCTCTTCCTCCTCATCCTGACAACCCGTACAATAGTCATTGAACGGCAGACACAATCTCCTAGCGTGCGCACCAGCCACCCAGTGCCCAGTAATCACAGCCGCAAGAGTTCGCAACCTAGGTCGTGGCACCCCTATAATAGACTCCGAGCGAGCCTGTTCATATAGGGGCCAGATTTGCCTCGATACGGAGCACGTGGGTTCATCATCCCACCGTATCTGTGCCCTAACCAACATGTACTTCATGACCATAAGTCTGCAAGAGGAGAGTGGCATCCCAACTGAGTGGTCAATCTCCTCATTTCTGAAGAGAGAGCCAGCCCTCGCAAGTCCGTCCGCCACACAGTTCCCCCGGGTGTCCAAGTGACCCCTTAACAAGATAATCTCCAGGTCTGAATGTGTCGCCATCTCGTTGAGAGATGCCCGGCATTCACACAACAGTCGCGATGCCGAGTAGACAACGAAGAGCGCCCTGATCGCAGCCTGACTGTCCGTACAGATCCGGATATCACTGTCATATACCCAGTAGTACATCAACCAGTCCGCTGCCCTCTTTGTCGCCGAGACCTCCGCCTGTAAGACACTGCAGTGGTCCGTCAGTTTAAAGGATTCCCTCACCCCGTATACAGGAATAAAGATGCCGCCTTCAACCCCTTCCGAGGATTTTGATTCATCCGTGTAAATCTCGACAGTACCGTGTCCAATTACTGGTTCTGGTGAGATGCACACGGAGAACATGCTATCCAGGAAGGGTTTGGGTGTGCAGTAATCTATCACCTCAGGGATCGTATCCAAATACCTAAAGGTCGCCGCATGCCCGTAGTAAAAAGTACCTAAAATTTAAGTTCTTTAATTTTTGATATATCTTTTTAAGATGATTTTCGTCCTTTCTGGCTTTACGAGCACCAGGGTTAAGTGGGCCTAATCTCACTTGTGTATGAAAATCAACTGTGTGCCTGTCAAGTATTGATCTTCCGTTTAGCGTGGAATGTATTTCAATTATTAAAGCTCTATACGTTACGATTATAAAACAAACGATTTCCTATCTAAAACCCTCCATCTAAGCAAGGGATCTGTTGGTTATTACACATCCAGTTTAAGATGTAAGAATTGAAACTAAAATTTTTCCAAATTTATTCTAATCATCCCACGTCATTCTAAGCTTTTTTCGGCGGTAGGTGATGATGGGCTTTCCACGTTTACTACTTTCTTGAGGATCCCAATCCAGGGCTGGTTATGTTGGTTTACAGAGTGTACGCCTAGTACAACCTAATTTACTAATTTGAATTTTCCTACATATGTATAGACTTCTGATTGGCTGTGGCCCATAATTCGGCGTGACACGAGCAGCAGCTTACGAAGTGATGGTTAAAGAAAATCTGTATAGAATGTGTATCTCGAACCGTAGCATTCCATGATTCACAGTCATAAAGTAGAACAGATTTGATATTCACGGATTTTTCGCTTAGAAATGTATAATAACTTTGTCAAATGTAGTTCTGCAAAGTGTGCATGGACACGGTACCATCCTACAGAAAGTGAGTGGTCCGATCCTGATTTATCGGGTAGATTGTGTGGATTGAACATCGGTAGAGTAGTAGGATACCTTCTAGGGATAAGTGAGCGATTATTTCTCCGATTAGACACAGTCGCGATCTATACCAATGGCTCGAAGATGGAAACAACAGGTACAGGGTTTGGTTTCTACTCTGATGATCTAGACCTTAGAGTCTATTTAAGATTACCCGATGATTATACTGATTTCCAGTCGGAGGTTTACACTATAGACAGGCTAAGCGCTCTACGGGAATTAAATATTGAGGCCTAAAGGCCTATTAGGATCTACGTAGACAGTCTTGCCGCAATCAGTGCTCACGACTCGTGGACGATTAAATCAAAATGTTTCCTCAGCTGCAATCGTCTACTGGCCCGGCTGGAACGGGCATCCAAGGGAATAAAATTGCTAATGAGGGCGTTACTATAGAGTCCTCTCTGTCTCTTGTACAGTGGAACGTGCATGTTCCTCTATGTGTGCCCTCAATTTTGTTGGATAAATGTTGGATAAATGGGCAGGATGGAACACAGGTGGACCGATTGCTTTGGCCTTCTCTTTCTATGAAAAAGACTAAGCCTCTTCTTTGAAAGAGGGTCGATCGGGATTCCTTTGGGCATAATTACCGAACACTGTATGATAGGCCGTATGACAGAGCGCATGGGACGCTCTGGTCATGGCTACTATAGGAGCTGTCAGGATGAAGAGGAGGTGGAATCGATAAAGCACCTTTTCTGTGACTGTCCCTCTCTATGGGAGCTTAGTCTAGGGCACTTGAGTTCATGTCACTTCCATGATCTAGACTGTTCTAGGTTAGTCCTGTTTGGGTCTTTCGCTGGGGATCTTTTTGGGACTCTATCTTGTCCGTCCTTTCGGCCTCTTTTATGGGTCTGTCCTGTAAAAGCCTCTGAGTGAACTCGTAAATCGCGAGCGACCTACATCACCTAACCAAACTTTATCCAGGCGACCGAAAGCTATACGCGCTTTTGCAATCGTCCTCTTCTACAGCCGCTGTTAAGTCGCCTGTGCTGTCTATCAATGATACTAACCAAGTGGAAGAACTTCTCAACGTGCTCTACGGTAATGCCTCGGATTCAAATTACCTGTTCTTCTGTGTTAATAAAACTTATCTTCGTTCTGTTGTCTACGTTGATCTGGAGACCTTTTTGCATTCTCACCTTGCTTATGCCATTCAGCTTCGATATCACATGTGAATAACTTTGTGACAGGAGACAAATGTCTAAGACATAGTCCGAGTCTTCCAGGCTACCAGTGAGACTCCAGGTTGTGCCCCTAACATTCGTGTAAAATATAATTTCATCATCTGCCGCCACATTTCTCTTCATTTTTACTCCTTCACAGTCTAATTCGACTTTTTTGTTGTTTTTCCCTTTTTTTCCCATTTTTCCCAAATCAAAGTAGAAAAAAAAACGAAGTTGGATTATGTCTGCTTGATCTGCTACTGCTGGCGTTCGTCTCTAATGCTGATGCCTGATGTCTTTTTTTGTGTCTGTGACTCTCTCTCCTACCCCATTTTCTCTTTCTTTCGCTCGGTTTGAAAGGTAAATTCAGTGTCTAACACAACATAGGTATACACTCTCTCGTAAAATCTGTCTCAAGTATATAAGTTTCTGTTGTTGTATCTCTGTTGTTAGTTCGTTTGTTTTAACGAAGTCTGGCTTTGGTTGTGTGTGTGTGTGTGTGTGTGTGTGGATGTCCTCACTCTACTATCGCTGTCTCTTTGTGGCCCATAATATAAAAATCTTTTTTAAAATCTTAAACACGTCTTTCGCTTATTATCTAAAGTTATTGTTGTTGCAATCGTTGTTGTTGTTGAAGATTTATTAAAATTTACTACAAAGTTTTTATTTCTTTTTATTTTTTGTCTGCTTTTTCTGTTTCACCAAAAAAAAACTACTTCTTTTTCTTGAAATTTACTTGCGGACTATTTGGGGGAATGTATACCAACACAAAAGGTTGTGTTGTGGGAATAGAAATCTTTAAAGAATTAAAAAAAATTCTATGCCAGGTTTTGTTTATAAATTAGAGTGATTTTTTTTAATGAAACCTCTAAACTACAGAGGTTGGTTGTTGGGAATTGGATGCAGCTAATTGAGAAGTTCCACTTGTTTCACTTTGGATGTTGCGTGAATTATGTTCGTATACCAATGTTGGTTGGTGCACTAATCTCCAACTTACGTTTTCTAGTTCAATTATAAGAGTTTTCGTTTTTAAAATTTTTTAAGTTGCCTCGTTGTCTTAACGTACTCATCGTCTATGATGGGTATAAAGCTTGGCTTTTATATGCATTGGAAAGTAAACAATGCGACTGCTAGCAGCTACGAAGCCTGTGCTACAAGGCAGTGACTTAACGTAATTACGTTGGCAAAATTTAGGGCACAGGTTAAAGCACATGCTAATGCAATATCATACAGGGTAGGGAAATTTGAGGTTAGGACGTAAATTGGCTGTCACTGCCTTTGATACTTATTTAGTAAAAGAAAATTTGGGAAATTTTAATTATGAAACGCTATATTCGAACAAAGAATTTTAATTGTGAAAATTTACCTTCATAATGGTGAAAATTTTACTGTATCACTTCGTAAAATTCGAGCAACTTTTCCTCGTAATCAGGCTTGTTCTGAGACCGCTGTACGTAATTTAATCGCTTGATTCGAAGCTCACGGTACTGTTGCTGATAATAGATCAAAACAATACGCTCGTAGTGGTCGTGACAATCAAACATAACCGCTGTGTCAACTCGTCGACGTTCGCAACAATTGGCCATCACCAGAGGAATTCTGCGCAAAATTTTGCATATAAAGTGCGACTTGTTCAGGAATTGAAGACAGCCGACCATTGTTAGAGTCGCATTTTTCAACAAAATCATCTTTAGTGATGAGGCCCACAAAATTGTCGCATATGGGACTCACAAAATCTACAAACAGTCCTCGAAAAACCATTACGTAGAAAGAAAGTGACTGTATGGTGCGGTTTGTTTTAGGCGGCATCATCGACCCGTATTTTTTACAAAAATGAGCAAGGAAACGCCGTCACCGTGAATTTTCTGCGCTACCAAACCATGATAACCAATTTTTTGTGGCCACAATTGGCTTATTTTGACATCAGTGACGGCGTTGACGGCACCGCAAGCCACACAGCCAACAATTCAGTTATTGCATGAGAAATTTCCCGGTCGCGTTATTTCTCGAATTGGCGATGTCAATTAGCCGCCTCGTTTTTGTGATTTAACGCCGATTGATTACTTTCTCTGGGGCCATTTGAAAGACCGGGTTTACGTGAAAAACCATAAACAACTGACACTCTGAAATATGAAGTCCAGCACTGCATTGACGAGATAAACAAAGCTTTATTGCCAAATGTAATTCAAAATTTTGTGAAAAAAGCGGACGTCTGCCGATGTAAATTAAAAGCCATGCATTACAACAAGTTGGCTGGTTGTTGACAGTTACCTCGTGGTTTGAATATAAACTATAGTCACCCACTGACTTTGCCATAGTCACCATTAACCCAAGTTTCTGAAACAAGAGATAATATAGGGATGCTTTACCAGAGTATTGCACGTTGACACACTAACACTATTGAATTGCCAGTCCGTTATGTAGGTTACAGCGCTTGGCTTAAATGCAACGCCACACTGAATGTATGCTTTTTTCCAACAGGGAAAACATTAGATTGTTTTATAGGTTGCCTGACCACTGCAGTATATTTCAGGCGGAGACCACGGCCATACTAAGGGCTGTGCAAAGCTTGTTGAGTAGCGAGATTTCCTTGAAAACCTTCTGATTTACGCGGATACGCGGGACACAGTGATATAGTCGGAAATTGCATTGCTGGTGAACTGGTATGGCGGTTACTGGGATCGATATTTTCGAAGAAGATCCTATCATTGGTTTTGATTGTCTCTAGGTGTGTCCACCACCCTACATAACCTACCTATTGTGGTAGAAATTACAGTCATTACATACCTCCCCAAATTGTCTATTTGAAGTCAGTCAGAAACCAAGGTCCCTAGACGATGGATGTCTCCTGTCAGATTTATTTTATACTATCATTTGATTGCTAAATAGTTTAGGATTTGCGACTTTCAACAAAGGATACTCATATCGCAATTTGGGTATTCTCATCTAAGTAAAGAACATCATTCCTCCTTGCTTAGGAACTAAAGGATTATCTTTAATTAACGCTGCATCATTGGCTGCACATCAGCATTACTTTTACAGTGATCTCTCCCTGCTATTTAAGTCTAAACCATATGTGGCCAAAGTTTAATCGGCTTCCTATATATATACACCCGAACGAAACAGAAATATTCAACATAGAATAAGAAATAAACAACAATTTTATTCAGTTGTCTGATAGCTTTTGGTGAAAGCATATTAAAATCGCAAACTAAAATTGTTTACTGCAAAAATTTACTACTACAAATGTAGTTCTCTCTTTGGACACCATTGAGCTTAATCATAGCTACCACGTACACTGCGCATTCTCAGTACTCATAGAATGTGAAGGTTCTTTTCCTGCTTTTCAGAAACTAGGCCACAAAAAGCTTACAACCGAGATGTTATAGTTCATCAGTTAATATAGTATCTAAGCCTCCGAGATCTATAACTGGTAACAAAACTTGGCAATAACGGTATGATGTTCAAACTAAAGTTAATAACGTAAAAAGTATGCTAAATTCGCTCAATTGTGACGTTCTTTTCACTGCTTTTCTTTTATCAATTACCTTAGCATAGTACATCTGGATTTCCTAACATACAGTCTTACTTTAAGGAAAAAAAGAAAAGGATTACTTGGAAATCATGCATACTTTGTTGAAAGAAATAAATGCAAAATAATGATTTAATATAACGGTTAATGAACTTGTGCACTCATCGTTGCATGTGATTAATGCTTTAATCCAAAACAAGGCTACAATCATGCCTTAAACACTTGGCCATTTTACTGATTGTGACATTATCTATATCGGAACCGGATTTTCTGAAAGTCAATAGAGTACAAAGAAATTGCAAGTCTACAGAAGCTCAGTTTTATACCACAAAGTGCTTCGCATACTGAAAAAAACGTTCGCTTAAGATTATTATCCAAGAAGTATGTATTACTTTTAAGAAAAACAAATATCAGGTGTTTTTTTAGAGTTTCAGAACTTTGAGTAGGCAACACTGCTTTATTTAATGTAAAATCACCTGTCTACGTCGATAAACCAAAGACAATTGAGGCGGCCATATGGCCGAAATCATATTTAAACATTAACGTCATAACATATTCGTTTAATTGATATTAAAAATATATTTCTTTGCTTTATCATGATTTAAACTTGTGTAACTGTAAAAATATAATCCAGATATTGTTGAAAAATCCGTGTATATCTATCTCTTAGCTCACCTTCCCATTTTTTAAGGAAACTTGGCGGCTAAACTAAAAATCTTCAAAAAAAGTTCCAAAAGAAACTCATTTTCTTCTTTATTTTTGGCCCTGTTTTTATGGCCATATTTTTAACAAATTCTTGTTAAAAAAAGGCAAAAGAAGCTTTTAAATGAACAAAAAACCAAAATGAAGACGAAAAAACCAAAAAGTTAGTTTTAAAAACCTTGTAAGAAATTACAACAAACTGATGGTGTTATAACAACTCCAAACACAAAACAATTTCCATTTAAGTTGTAAATGGAATTGAGATTTTTTATGTCGAAACTGCAAAAAGGTTATGTTTCAAAGTAACATTGTGTGTAACTTTCGGTAATAATTTCCAGTAATTTGTTTAAATTTGTCATTTAGTTTTTGAAAACGGTTTCAGATCTTCATTAGGAATAAAAAAACGCGTTTTCTTTATTATCTTGGCGGACGTATTGGACTTGTTCTTTTTATTCTTAAATCTTTTCGAACGTAAAGACTTTGTTAGCATTTTACAGTGAACAGCTCACTTTAAATTCGATTTTAATCAATTATCTATTTAAATTACACAAAAACAAAGCCACTTAAAACATAAAACACAATTCGTTAAATAAAATTCGCCCTAAAAAAACGCACAAAGAAGCAACACTGTCTGACACAGCACACAGCACTTAGTGTTGCCAAGCGTGCAGATTTATCTGTATTTTGCAGTTTTTTGAAACATTGAACAGTTTTGAAGTTTTTTGTTTAAAAAATAAGTTTTTCTGTAAATTATGCAGATTTTGCAGTTTTTATAATTTTAGTTCCCGACTTACAGTTTTGTTAGTTTGATTACAATTTCTGAAGTAAGAATTTACCCCATTTGCATAATATTATTGTGGTGAGGCTTAAAAAGTACCTTTTTAATGTAACGATATAATTATACACTTTTTGGCCACTGATCACAAAGAATGAGAGAATTAACACAGTGTGAGATACTCACATTTAGGTCTAAGATACTTATATATAATTTTTTTGGGAAAAAGAACAGTGGGATCACATTACATTACACGTAAGTACTTACGTGTTTGAGTGATATATGTATATGCTTCACTAGTAAAGTATAGTATATTTCTTTTTTTATTTGAAAGTACAATCCTTCCGGTTAATAATCGAAAATAATTTCATTCAAATGGTTGCCTCGGCTGGCCATGCAGTAGCCTACACGATCGGTCCAATTCTTAAGCACATTATTGATTGTGTGCAGCTGTATTTCACCAATGGCGTCACGAATATTGTCCTTTAAAGCGTCAATTGTCTCTGGCTTGTTGGCGTAACACTTATCTTTGACGGCACCCCACAACGGTGTCAATTCGCAGCTCCGAGGTGGCCAAGCGACATCAGCTCTGCGGCTGATAATGCGATCTTCAAAAACAGGGCGCAAAACATCGAGTGTAGCTTCGGCTGTGTGAAACGCTGCGCCGTCCTTTTGAAACCAAATGTTGCTAATATCCTCCTCTTCAATTTTTGTGAACAAAAATTCGTTCAACATGGCTCGATAACGATCGCCATTGACTGTAACGGCCACTCCTTGCTCATTTTCGAAGAAAAATGGCCCAATTATGCCTCTGGACTAAAATCCGCAACAAACAGTGACTCGTCTTGGGTGTATCGGCTTTTCGATGTATGCGTGCGGGTTTTCAAATTTAGCTTCATCTGAACACATCGCACACATTCTGCAACATTACCATGATTTTCAAAGTAAGTGTTGTTCAAGCGTATACACAACCATATTCGTTCAGCGGAAGGATAAAACTAATTATTTGTCAAATCAGACATGAGCTAAGTGTTACCATTCACGAAATAAGCACTAATTGAAAAAAAGACGTTAGATGGCGGACCCTTTATTAATTATTTAAAAAAAATTTGTAGACTCGAAGGTAATATCATTGTGGAACTACGGTTTTTTATTTTATCAATAAACTAAACCTTTTTTTGAGATACGCGAATGTATGTTATATAACTTCCTCCATTTTTAATGACGGTATATCTGGAAAACAAGAGCTAACCCAAAGAAGTGGTTAACACCACTGGATTCAGCGACCTTGAACCGGCTTACAGGCCGGGTGACAAGCCTGTCGGAAAAAGTGTAATATTCAAATTTATTTTGTTGTGTTATGCTTGAATAAAAAATACATTATACTGTAAATTATCCAGTATGTTCTGTAACGCAAAATCGAGTGAAATTTTTAATCGAATGAAAGTTCAAATTGCTATAATTTTCAAGTCAGACATGATTTGCATCTTTGGTTATCAAAATTTTTAAATAATTGACGTCATTGTATATTTTATTCACTTTTTTAAGTATGTGCAGTTTTTTCACTTGAAAATCAATTTTTTTCTTATAAATTTTCATTTTTCCTACAAAAAGTTATGGCAACACTGACAACAAAAGCAAAAAAAAAACAACAAAAAAAACAGAAAAACAACCAGAATTTGCACACATTTTACGACTTTAATTTGTTGCATTTTTAAAGTGTGGTTTTTTATCGTTGTTGCCGTCTTAAGGCATGTTAAGGAACACAAAAAATAGATATTTCCTGCCTATTTTTTTAACGACCAAAAAACTTTAACACGCAAAAGCTACAATAAAATTGACGCACCAACTAAATTGAATGTCGGTCTTATAAAAAAAATGTTGCCAACTTAAATACTCACTAATAAAAACACAAACGCACATGTATACACACACAAATAAAGCAAAATGATAAAGCAATAGTATAAAAATCACAAAATGAACTGTAAATACAAAAACAAAACAAAAAAACAAAAACAAAATGCAAGCAAACACATAAATGTGCGTTTTAGCTTTACTGTCTTCTATGCTCTTCTCTCTTCTTCAATAGGCAAAAATATAGACAAAAAATTTTACTGCCTATTATAACAATATATCTAATAACAACAACAACAAGAGTAATAATATTAAAACAGACTTGCATAAATTATAAACACATTAATACATACACACAAGTGTACAAGTGCATTCGCACTTGCACACATCCATGCACACGAATATTTCATGTTTACAAACCATAATCATACACTTATATGAGCATAAAAATGCTTTGCTCCTAACGTTTCTTCATCATCGTTCTTGTTACTTCGTTTGTGCATGTTTTTATGCTTTTGTGTTGTTGTTGCCTAAGTAGTATAGGCAGACGAAGAAAAAGAAGTTTTAGAGTATTTTTATTTATGACACTGAGAGAAATTTTCATCGAAATTCAATTGTTTCACGTTAGCTTGTCTATATGTAAATATCATAATCGAAGTTTAGTTGCAATTTTACAGATACATAGTTCGATGATATTGTCTTTTAAAATTGTTATGGGATTTCGGTTACCCTCCGTATCAGATTCGAGCAAAGAGCTGCTCTTTTCTATTGTTTCCACACGTACGTTCTCACATGAATAGGCAAAAAATAAGCAAAAATTAAACAAGGAAAAGTGAGAAGAAAACAAGTGGATAAATAGAGTACAAAGTGGCCTGAGTGATATACTCTCAAATTACTACCACAATTGAAAAATGCATTAATATTAGTTTGCCTGACGCTGCTTCATATATACCTTCATACAAAAAGATCCTTTTATCGTCATACAAAAAGTATTAAATTGCACTTCGTTCAAAGATGTTTTCCAAATACTTTAAAAACTGCATTAAGTGCGCGAAAAGGAAATCTATTTCAAAACCTACCTGCCTCAAAAATTTTTAATCTAAAACTCAGATCTTGAATGGATAGACTAATAGCCTAAGATGGCTATAAAATGCGTTGTAATTTGTAAGCCCTTAAACGAGAAGTGAACTCAATACCAAGGTTTTTATGCATATGCTATTATTGTAGGTCCTTTGGCTCGCGAGTTAATGATGTTAGAGTGAACCACTTTGTACTGAATAAGTAAAATAAAATATTGATTTTTGTATATCTTTGGAACGGTAATGGTGAAAGTTCTGAATTTGGGTGGCGTGGTGTAGTGATTAGAGCGCACGCATAACAACACAAATAACCCAGGTTCGAGCCTCAGCAGAGGACACTACGAAGAAAATTGTAAATTACGGTTTCGAATGTTTATAATAAAAAAGGCTTCAACTTCCCTCCCGACAACTCCATCTAAAAAAAAAAAAAAATAAAGAAAAAGCCCCCCTTACTCTTCTCGCATACCTCTGGCGGTGATGACAAACATCAGACGAATGATAAGGAAAAACACGCCATCTACTTTATAAATCTATAGTGAAGATCACCACCAATTAGCAAGGATCTTCACCACTACACCACAAAAAAAAAATCATATGGAGGAAGCTACAGCGGATTAATCATCTACTTGGCTTGAAATATCAAATTGATTAAAGAAACCGAAACAAAGCAATAGATGCTTTGTGGAAAGCCAATATGCTCCCTAGAGGAGTGACGGAGAAAAAGAAATAGTGCACGGCGGCAGGAAGCATGCTGGGGCTCTTGTCATAGCTTTTAGTTAGTAGCGACTGTAATTTGTTTAGTAACAAGAAATCCGAGAACTTTCACACTTTCACACAACGATGACGATAAAAGGAATGCGGAAACTCTTGTAGTCGACAATGTGTAAACGCCAATGCAATAAAAATTCAGAATAGAAACACCTGACAAAAGCAAAAATTACTATTAAGACATCAAGAGGAATGAGGGAGCTTTTGCCATCAAAATAGTCCGTGATTACAAAAAGAATTCGGGAGCTCTTATAAACACGGGTGTGGGACGGGTAGACCACCTCTCCCATCCTCTAAGTCAGCCAACTTCTCTGCCTTGGTCGAACAAAACTCCAAGCTGAGCTTACTTATGGCACACACACTTTCACTGATGGAGAGAGAAGGAGAAAGAGAGAGAAATTAACGGAATTCGGGAAAGCGTAACTTGTGTTATTTGATTCATGCTGTTTGCTCATATGGTTGTTGTTGTATAGTTAATAGGTGGTTTTGTCAGTGTAATCTACATAAAATTTTGCTATTATATCTACAGTTGCTAAAACTAAAATTGTAACGTCCCGTTACACGATTGATCTCGAATTAAATAGCGGCGTAAAACAGCCTACCATATTTTGGTTGCGTTATGCGCGAAGAAAAGTATGTACGAGCTACTACAATTGATCTTCCAAGAGAGAATAGATCGAAGAAAAGGAACTGATCATAAACAAATGTCCTGTCTGAGAAACTTTAAAATTTGGACTGGTCTATCTACAATCTGGTTCGCTCTGCTAGAAATCGTCTACGGTTTTGCGAGATTATCAATAAAAATTACACTGATCAACAGCTTTAAATAAAAGTAAGGGGTGTTTTTTATAGAGGTATAGAACTTTAAGTTGCAATAAAACAACGATGGATTATTCGATTGACATGAATTTTATTTATCCGAAAGATAATCTTGTGTCATTATAATCTTAAATATGATTTCTGGCATATGACCGCCACGGCTGGCACGCATGTAGTCCAATTCAGACTTCCAATTTTCGATGACTTTTTCCAATATTTGTGGCCATATACCGGCAATAACACGGCGAATGTTGTCTTCCAAATGGTCAAGCGTTTGTGGCTTTACCGCATAGACCAATGACTTTACATAGCCCCACAGAAAGTAGTCTAGCGGTGTTAAATCACAAGATCTTGGTGGCCAATTCACAAGTCCAAAACGTGAAATTAGGCGGTCACCAAACGTGTCTTTCAATAAATCTATTGTGGCACGAGCTGCCTTGTTGAAATCACATTTCCTGGACATCATGGTTATTCAATTAGGGATGAAAAAGTTAGTAACAATGTCTCTATACCGATCACCATTGACTGTAACGTTCTGGCCACCATCGTTTTTGAGAAAGTACGGACCAATGATTTCCCCAGCCCATAAAGCGCACCAAACAGGCAGTTTTTCTGGATGTAACGGTGTTTCCACATACACTTGAGGATTACCTTCACTCCAAATGCGTCAGTTTTGTTTGTTGACGTAGCCATTTAACCAGAAGTGCTGTTAAATCGGTCACCATATTGAAAAGTAATGCCAACTTAAAGTTCTATACCTCTAAAAAACACGCTTTATATGGAATATGATAATTTTGATGCGCTGGACTCAAATCCGTTTTAAATATTTTTCCATCGGGCTCCAATTGTTGTATGTCATCATAACTTGAAAACTGCTGTACAACTTCAATCCATGTACCAGCAAATGCTTAGTAATAAAAGTTCCTATACATCAACTGGATAAAATTTTTTGTATTTTCTACAGTTTCAGAGTTAAAACTTGGTTGCGAAAAAATTTATTGCCCGCATATTCAGCATTTTCACTTTGCGTTCTGTATGGTTACAATTTTCCCAAAAAAGCATAAAAAGACCAAAAATATATTTTTTGAAGTAATACTCCACCAAAAAGTAAAAAAAAAAAAAATTATTAAAAATGTTGTTGAATTAAATGACAAATGTAGCCTGTAAGTAGTATTTACGGTCATTTAAAATTGGTGATTGCATACTATTTATATATCATTATCAATGTGATATTGTGACTTTGTGTATGTTTCGTTAGATTTAGTGTTCATGCATACCTCGTAGGGTATTTCGTTTTTGAACGATAACGATAATTTCCTTTGAGTCTCTATATATGATATATACATATGGCTGTTGCATGTATTAAGGCTTAAGGCTATCAAATTTTTTTCGCGTTTGAGGTACTTATAAAACTGCTAAGCCTAGTCCGAAAAGGGCTAAGTTGGCATCATTGATTGTAATTTTTATTAAATGCCGCAATAAATTTCTCTCTGTGTATTTGAAATATGTATTTTTGCTCAAACAATCCTCAACATGACTCTTCAAAACAAAAAAAAAAAAAACAAAAAATGAATTGCAGTTGTGCACATTCACTACCCGGTGATGATACAAAAACAAATTCTAACAAGTTCTTGTATGTGCGTATGTGTGTGTGTTTGTGGATGTGTACATGCATGTTTTTCGTGTTTCCATTGTCGTTGGTCTTTGTTGTTGTTTTTAATCATTGCTATGCCCGATCATTAAAATTTTAAACACAAGTTTTGTTCGTTGGAATAGAATTTTTTGTTATTGTTTTTACTTTAGAAGTTTTCCATATTGTTTAGGCTTTAATAAGCAGAGCAACCTGTTGCATTTTAAGTTTTTTTTTTGTATTTTTTTATTGTCCAATGCGCTTTATTAGAATATTAATTATGATATTTTTATAATGAGAAACATTAGAAATTGTAGCCCCCTTTTTTGTTGGTTTTTTTTTAAAATAGTTTTCTTTCCAACTTTCATTAAAATTTTCTTTCTTAAAAAAAAACATAAAAAAACTCATAAAATTAATCGCCATGAAAAAGAAAAACGTATGGGGCCAGGCCTAAAAAATAATTTGTGGTTAAATTATGTTGAATATTAAAAAATAAAATAAAATAAAATAAAATAAAATGAAGTTTTTCCACATAAGTTTACTGCCGCCTTACTATTTCTACTACTAATTTTATTACTATTAGGCCATATAAAAGTAACTGCGGTTCTTTGTCACTATTTTATAACAAAAAAATAATATATACATACAGTGGTGGCCAAAACTAAAGCAACCAAAATCAATCACTTACTTAATGTAATAAAACATTTTAATTTTTGAGGAAATTTGTCATTTTTTCTTCACAGTGTTACAGATCTACATATTCCAAGCAAAAAACATTCATCTTCAATTAACTACATACGTGGAAATTTTTTCACTTTTCTCAAATGAAAGTACTTTTTATCTGGTCAAAACTAAAGCAACATTATTACAACATTAATGTTTACAAAAAACAATAACTGTTTTTACCGTTATATTTTGCATACTTTGCTTTATGGTCGTATTTGACATTTCAAAAAACATTTTTATTAAAGTTTACTTACAACACCACGTGAAAAGCTTTCGATTTAAAGTAATTTTAATATAAATTACTAGATGACCCGTGCGAATTTTTCGCACTATTAGTGGTAATTTTTGTAACATAAGGAAGTAAAAATATAAAATGCGAATATTGATGACTTCAATATATTTTATTAGAAAAAAAGTAACAAATTCAATCGTTTTTAAATGATATTAATTCATATTTCTTTTTAAATAATTTCATGAAATTTCTTGAAAAAGAATTTTTGAGGTTATGATGTGATTAACGTTTAATTTTTGCCCGTACGAATCTTTAACAGAAACAAAAATACCTATAAACGCACGTGTTCGTGTAAGTCTTCATATAACTGTCTATGAGAAAAAGTTTTTTTTTTCAACCAGTGCTTATTTCGTGAATGGTAACACTTAGCTCATGTCTGATTTGACAGATAATTAGTTTTATCCTTCCACTGAACAAATATGGTCGCGTATACGCTTCGCTAAGTGGGCCTGCTATCGACTTACAGAAGATGCCGATTTTGCCAACAAAATCATCTTTTCAAATGAAGCTCATTTTGATCTTGGCGGGTATGTAAACACGCAAAATTGTCGCATTTGAGGCACAGAAAACCCGTACGCATACATTGAAAAGCCGATACACCCAAGACGAGTCACTGTTTGGTGCTGATTTTGGTCCAGAACATAATTGGGCCATTTTTCTTCGAAAATGATCAAGCAGTGCCGTTACAGTCAATGGCGACCGTTATCGGGCCATGTTTAACACAAACCATGTTTGTTCACAAAAATTGAAGAGGAGGATATTAGCAACATTTGGTTTCAACAGGACGGCGCTACGTGCCACACAGCCGAAGCTACACTCGATGTTTTGCGCCCTGTTTTTGAAGATCGCATTATCAGCCGCAGAGCTGATGTCCTTTGGCCACCTCGGAGCTGCGATTTGACTCCGTTGGACTATTATTTGTGGGGTGCCGTCAAAGATAAGTGTTACGCCAACAAGCCAGAGACAATTGACGCTTTAAAGGACAATATTTGTGAAGCCATTGGATCATTTTGATCTTGGCGGGTATGTAAACAAGCAAAATTGTCGCATTTGGGGCACAGAAACCCCGCACGCATACATTGAAAAGCCGATACACCCAAGACGAGTCACTGTTTGGTGCAGATTTTGGTCCAGAGGCATAATTGGGCCATTTTTCTTCGGAAATGAGCAAGGAGTGGCCGTTACAGTCAATAGCGATCATTATCGGGCATTGATGAACGAATTTGTGTTCACAAAAATTGAAGAGGAGGATATTAGCAACATTTGGTTTCAACAGGACGGCGCTACGTGCCACACAGCCGAAGCTACACTCGATGTTTTGCGCCCTGTTTTTGAAGATCGCATTATCAGCCGTAGAACTGATGTCGTTTGGTCACCTCGGAGCTGCGATTTGACACCGTTGGACTATTATTTGTGGGGTACCGTCAAAAATAAGTGTTACGCCAGCAAGCCAGAGGCAGTTGACGCTTTAAAGGACGTGAAGCCATTGGTGAAATACAGCTGCACACAATCGATAATGTGCTTAAAAATTGGACTGATCGTGTGGGCTACTGCATGGTCAGCCGAGGCAGCCATTTGAATGAAATTACTTTCCATTATTAACCGGAAGGATTGTACTTTCAAATAAAAAAAGAAATTTGAGAAAATATTCAGTAGTTTTCTTTTTAAAGCATTTTCAAAAAAAAAAAAAAAAAATTATTTTGCGGACCCTTTACAATCCTGCATTTTGAAGAGCTTGGCCTTATGCTTTGTTAATAGTCAGCGAAGGCATCTTTTATAGATTTTTTTTTTCTATCATCCGAAAACACAGTTGTATCACAAGGTCTACAGTTTTATCGGAAAAAATAATTTCCGCAGGGATAATGTACTCACTCAAGTGTGTTACGATGAACCTCGTATAGTTTATTAATCCCTGTATAGCATTAATATTTCTGATTAACATCATAACTGTATAATGCTTTAAAATTAATTTGTGAGATGGTAAACCAGTGGATTTAGTGTATTTAATAATTCTGTTGTGTACAACTCAGTATTGTCTGTTTTTTCCTGTCTAACAGTATAAGAAGTAAAATAAATCTTTTTCTCTCTAACTAAACAATTAGAAATAACATATTCGTTAATTTTTGCAGAAGCATCGATTTTTGAACACAAATTTGACGTTGAGTGAAATTGGGAGACATAATAAGTGTATCATAAGCAAATAGTAGTAGATTGTGATACTTCGGTACTTCAAATGCTTTATTATTGTGACTTGTTTTACATTAGGTCACCGTTACTCAATTTAAGAAACTAATTTCTAAATTAAAGATCGTTCGATCTCAAATTTTGAGTCAACTTACGGATTTTAACGTAAGACCAACAATGGTTGTTCTATTAGCATTTCTTAAAACGGGTAACACCTGGCGAAAATCTCTACGGAACAAAATTATTTTTCTTCCTAAGGAAAGTTATTATTCACAATATCATGTTTCTACAGGATACATGTTTGAGTATCATCGAAATATCATTTCAAATGATGGGATCTGTTTTATCTCCTGGTAGAAGATTAGTTGCTATTTCGGTCTATGCAACGCGTATAAAGTTTGATTATTAAACAAACACAACAATGTTGATTATATGCAGTAGTAAAGAAGTTGTTTGCAATCAATCAATCAATCAAATCATCAAATCTTTAAAAAATAATATATCTAATGACGAAAATATTTTTAAAAGCAAAAATTATTTAAATCTAAATAACACGTTGTTTTTACATTATTTGTGCATTTATTTCTTAAAAGCATTTAAAATGTTAAAGTTAAACATCACCTGACACCATATAGTTATTAAACAACCCTGAATTAATACACTTGATAAGACAAATACTGCTTTACCGACAATTCCTATTAGTAAGTAACCGCCAAAAAAAAAAAAAAAACATACTTATGTGAGGCATTATATGTGTGCAAACGACAATGGTTATGATAGAAAGCCACATTTAGAAACAATTACTTATTTTACTTTAAAAGATACTTAGTTTATATATTATTTATGTGTCTATTTTCTTGAACTCTCTGTAACAGTTGAAGTTTGATATCACTTGACACTATATATTAAACAACCCTGTGTTAGTTAATACACTTGAAAAAATAAACACTGCAACTACAAAATATGTAATATACGAGTAGAAAACTGTGAACCTTGAGGCTTTAAAATGCATTTATGTAACGATAACTTTAACTTCAAGACTTGTCATTATTTTTCGTCATTAGAGTGGAAATTTATCTTTAAACTGAATCATCAATCATTAATTTTGATGCAGTAATACGGAAGATATTTGCAACCGACAAAAAATATCTTCTAGAAATAATAAAGCGTGTTTTTTATAGAGGTATAGAACTTTATGTTGGCATTACTTTTTAAGATGGCGACCAATTTAACAGGTGTCAAATGATTTATTCTCAGTTTGGCTTGGCAATTCATCATGAATAGACTCACGCCTGAACAACGCTTGCAAATAGTGCAATTTTCATTTTCCAAAAGCGAATTGTTTTTTCAAGTTTCATAAGCGAATTTTGTTTAGCAATGAAGCGCACTTCTGGTTGAATGGCTACGTCAACAAACAAAACTGCTGCATTTGGAGTGAAGGTAATCCTCAAGTGTCTGTGGAAACACCGTTACATCCAGAAAAACTGACTGTTTGGTGCGCTTTATGGGCTGGTGGAATCATTGGTCTGTACTTTTTCAAAAACGATGGTGGCCAGAACGTTACAGTCAATGGTGATCGGTATAGAGCCATGGTTACTAACTTTTTCATCCCTAATTGAATAACCATGATGTCCAGGAAATGTGATTTCAACAAGGCAGCTCGTGCCGCAATAGATTTATTGAAAGACACGTTTGGTGACCGCCTAATCTCACGTTTTGGACTTGTGAATTGGTCTCCAAGATCTTGTGATTTAACACCGCTAGACTACTTTCTGTGGGGCTATGTAAAGTCATTGGTCTATGCGGTAAAGCCACAAATGCTTGACCATTTGGAAGACAACATTCGCCGTGTTATTGCCGATATACGGCCACAAATGTTGGAAAGTCATCGAAAATTGGACCTCCAGATTGGACTACATCCACGCCAGCCATGGCGGTCATATGCCAGAAATCATATTTAAGATGTAATGACACAAGATTATCTTTCGGATAAATAAAATTCACGTCAATCGAATAATCCGTCGTTGTTTTATTACAACTTAAAGTTCTATACCTCTATAAAAAACACCCTTTATATAGATGGCAAAGGGCAAGAAATAAGTACTCTACTTATCTTAAAAAGCAAATTACAAGTATTCATAGTCACTTATAATGGTTTGTCCCACAAACAAATTTGCGAAAAGTTTTCAATAAGTAAATCAGTGATTTCTCGAATAATATGTCGATTTCAAATAACTGGATCAGTAGTGACAGTACATTGTGTAGGTAGACCGAGAAAACTTCACATCATACAGATAGAAAAGTAATCCGTGAAATAAAAAAGAAGCCTTTTGTCACATTAACTGAATTAGTGACAGATTTGTAGAACTGTAAGAAGACGAGCTATAGAAGCAGGTATAAATGCTCGGAAACCATCAAAGCAACCATTTATTTCCCAAAAAAATCACAGAGCCAGGTTAGCTTTTGCAAAGGCCCATATTGGTTGGAGTCCTGTTCAGTGGAGAAACATATTGTTCTCGGATGAATCCAAATTTAACATAAAAGGTTCAGACATGAAGAACTTTACCGTAAGGAGACCAAAAAATTAACGCCTTAAACCGCAATATTGTAAAGGAACGGTAAAACATGGTGGAGGTTCAATAATGGTGTGGGGCTGTTTTTCATACGATGGAGTTGGACCAATTTACCAAATTACTGAGAAAATGGATCGATTTGTTTATAAAAATCTGTTGGAAAACGTAATGCCGCCATACGCAGAAGAAAACTGGCCACTGGTTTGGGTTTTCCAAAATGACAATGACCCAAAACATGCTTCAAAATTTGTTAAGGAATGGTTGAGTCAATCGGGTCGCCAGTTCAGTCGCTAGACCTTAACCCTATTGAAAAACTTTGAAGCATCGTTGACCGCAAAATAAAAAGGGATTTAGGGACAAATAAACACACCATTTTTAATCGTATCCAGAAAGCATGGAACAGCATTTCTAAAGATCAAATTGAGAGGCTAATTGATACAATGCCCCGTAGATGTGCTGTCGTCATTAAAATTAAGGGTTATGCTATTGACTATTAAAAATACTCGAACTGTGTCAGTAGATAAAGGAGGCATTGACAGTTTAGAACCGTTTAAAAGAGGCTGGCCCACTTAAGGAAACTCGATGTTTGGGCGTCACATGTATTTTAACGCAAATAAACATGATTGGACGAATTATCAACAGCGATACGCTGCTGAAACGTAAATAAATCGAACAAATTTTAAAGTGGTTGGATAGAGGCGTTGAAAATCGGGTTTAATACGAGGTAGAGGTGAGCCTCTACAAACAATTTCAAATACAGCAGTGTTTGACGTCAAACAAGTATATGCTGAATGTTTGACGGATTTGAATGGGGAAATTATTCATTTCAAGCTGTTGTAATCCGACGAAACGATCAATTTTGATCTCAAGTACACGTTTGAACGAAGGATCACCAGAATTGGCCAACAGAAAAGTTGTTTTAAATAAAAGAAGAATCTTCGGGTATTTTACCAGGGTCTTAATTATGGCAACTTGCGTTTTTGTTCGGTTATTGGTTGCAGCCTTTCGGAAGGTACGTAATTGGCCTTTACAATACGATTACCGGATTTTGCCTAGCCTCAGCTTGGTCTCTCCAACGTAGGCAAGGGCGACCAACTTTCGGTGACTTCAGCATCAAAAAATTCACGCTAAAGCATCTTCATGCACTCGAACGATATGTCCGAGCCAGCGTAGCCGTTGGATGTTAATTCGCTCAACAACGTCCATGTCGTTGTATAGAACGTAGAGATCATGGTTGGTTTGAATACGAAATTCATCGGCAAACCTAAGAGCCTGCGTAGAACTCGAACGTAGCCAAAGCAGCGACATAGATAAGTGATAATGTTCATGCTTTTGCACCATAAGGAGAACTGAGAGGATATGTGACTTGTAAAGTATAAATTGTGTCGCGCGAGAGGCCGCACTACTCAATTTCCTATTGAGACCATAATAACATCTGTTGACTTGTTCACCACACCAACATTGTTAAATAAGTGATAATGTTCATGCTTTTGCACCATAAGGAGAACGGAGAGGATATGTGACTTGTAAAGTATAAATTGTGTCGCGCGAGAGGCCGCACTACTCAATTTCCTATTGAGACCATAATAACACCTGTTGGCTTGTTCACCAGACCAACATTGTTACTGTCGTTATTGGCAATGCCAATTACAATGCCATTTACAACTTCAATATATAGTCAAAGTCAACCGTAACCTGGGATGCAGTACGCTGCACATGCCTACATGTCGACAGCTTATACTTCGTTTTGGCCTCATTCATTATTGCTACATGGTTTGAAAAAGTAAAAGTGGGGTTTGCTGCAGGGAGAAGACAAGAGACTTGATTGTTATGTTGCATTACAACCAATTGGGCTGCCCGATTAGTAAGAAAATGGATACCTTCAAGGTCAAACACTAGACTTCATTCTGGTACCACCGTCTGTAAAAGTCCCGGAAATTTTAATTGCTGCCATGTGATTAGGTAAGAATGCGCACAAAGAGTACCACTTATTAGCAATTTCAATTGAAACAGATAAGCTGCAGCGGGAAAATAATTGTTAGAGAGGAAATCGAGCCCCACAATATAGTCTAAATAATGCTTAAATCTGTGTAGAAGTGGAAGAATGTAGTCAGTTGCGTTAGAAGGGAATTTTTTAAGTTAAGAATGGAGGAGCAGATAAGCAAAAATGTGCCTTTGTAGACAGACAAAATCTCTCGCAGCCTAAGGCGTAATAACTCGAATGGTAGTACGAGGTGGTTCTAGTAGGTTACAATTCGGCGTTGAAGGTTTCCTTCTCCTTAAAAAAAATACATCTCCAATGCTCGGTGACAGTCGCCACCAGATCATTCATTATCAATATTAGCATACTGACCAGGTACTATTGCAGGGTTATGCGACCAATGGGATCTATTGTGCCTATTTCGGTCTATAGGTTATTCAGCAGATCTGCTACCTCTCTAATGAACACCAGCAGATCTGAAACCATAATGATGGATATGCCACCCAATGAGACCTTATCAAGAAGCCTACATTCACACAATATGTGTTCAGCTGTCTCTGATGCCTGTGAGCACACAGCCTACAAACATCCACATCTATGACCGCCAACCTCTTCATATGCGCTCTTAGTCTACAGTGGACTGTAAGAATCTCCGTTAGTTTTATTTTCAGTCCATCATACTTGAGAGACTCAGAACTGCGCCCATACTTCGGACTGGTCGCCATCTTGGAGTAGCGAGTTCTTCTTTAAGCATTTCAGTGGTTCAAGCATCTTTCAATTTCCCAATCCTAGATTAGATTGAGGATGGTTTTTGTTGTTGTTGTTGTAGCAGCAGCTTCGTAGTAGTATTCTTAAGTTAAGTTTGGTGTGGCCCCTATATCGAGTCCCTGGGAGGAAACCGCCTTAATAGGCTGCGTCCAGAATGAGTTCGGCATAAGCTGGATGCAATTAGCCGGGCATCTGAACAGATGTAGCGTGTCTCCCGTATACTGGGCAAGTGCTCTGACCGTATCGTCGATACAGGCCGAGTATGAGTTGAGTCGCCTGCACCATTCTGATCTCAGCTGAGCCAAAATCACTCTAGTCCGTCTTGGCAAATTACGTTCCTTTGCTGAGTCGGGAGGCGGGTGGTCTGCAAGGATGGTATTCAGATAGTATTGCCCAATGGCCTCTGCAACTGCAACAGTATGAATACAATATTTAGGCTTCCGAGCTCTGTTTTATATCCTTGTACTTCTCACTCAAGATGATTTCTAACATGCCTGGGAGGGGGGTGCCTATCTACTAGATGGTGAATGGGATGGCCCGGCCATAGCATCTAAGCAGATATTACATCAAGAGCAACTTGTAAACTTGACACACAGGCAAGAGCTTAGACTCAACATGTAAATGATTACCCCTTAGACATGCATACGCATCCTGTGACAGTTCTCAGAGCTGCATTTTTTGCATATTTTTTAATTGGGTATCACTAACATTTGCGATTCACACTGGAGTGTTTCGAACGTTACTCCCATGACCTTGGAGTAGTTGGTGGTCGGGATTGTTATACCATCTTCATCTCCGCAGTCCAGGTTGCAAGCAGTGTGGCCTGGATCGAGTAGGTGAGATAAGTAAAAAAAAACGCTACACATCTAATCTTTCGCAAATGTCATCAACAATAGGGCCAGATGCCATAATGCAGCAGTCATCCGAATATGTAACGATCAGCCGGTTCTTCGGACCGAGCTCATACCCTCGTATTCATATTGATAGTAAGTGGTGCTGCACAATGAGTTTCCAGACCAATATATTGTATCACTGAACCCTTTCTAGCTAATGTAACTGCTGTTTCATTACCACAGTATCCACTTACGCAAAACAACTGGACTTTATTTCTAATCGAATGCCTTTGCAACGTATCGTAATGACCAGTACAAATGTCATACGATTCGAGCACAGTGTCCTTAAGACAGCTTGGCTGTCAGAGAATACATTAATTGTGTTGTCCTTGAGCCCATTGTCGAGGTTGATCGCCGTGCATATGAAAATGAAAAAACCAAGAGTTGTGTTATTTCAAACACTCATCGCCAATTGATGATTACATTCTTTTAAAATACCTTCAATCACTTTATGTGTGTGAACATTTATTTTTTTGTGTGTTTCAAGAGGACAGACATTGGTTTGCTTGTTGGACAGATAGTGTTGTTGTTGTTGTTCTCTGTTATATCAGTTGCTAAATATCGTTTCATGTAGTACCCAAAGAGGAGAGACACATATTCACATGCCACTCGCAGTAGTAATACTTGTACGAATAGAAGACGACGAAGAGTTAAACAACAAGAAAACAGGAGAACACAGACGGACGTGTCTACAATGACTAAACGACTGTGTGTGTGTGTGTATTTGTGTTTGTAACGTGAAAAAGGCCTTCTTGTTGTTTTCTTTTAATTCCATTTAATTTTTTTTCCTGTACTGTCCCCCTCTTTCTCTTAATGTGGAACAGCAACAACAGCGGCAACAGCGACAGCAATAGCAATCTAATATTTATACTCATCGCACTGCTCTATTATTATCTTGTAACAGAAATAGTTTACTAATCTTTTATTTTTAGTTTTTTTTCATTTTTTATTTTTATCTGATAGTTTTTGTGGTTTTTTTTTTCTTCTTTTCCAACGATGAAGAAATGAAAGCAACGACGATGGCGGTGTTTCTTTAAAACAAAACTTCTAGTAAAATAATCCAAGAAATAGAAAAAGAAAAAACGTGCTCTTAACCACCACCACTACCAACGGTGGTATTGGATTACAATTTCATTTAAGACTTACAACCACATGACACGAAGTTTTGGAGAAAAAAGTGTTCTCGTAACGTACCTCATAAGCAGAGGTACTTATTGAAGACATTTTTTAGTGGATAGAGCAGACCGGGTCTTTCATTTCTTTTCATTACTTCTTCCCCTTGGTTTGCTGCCGTTGTCTTTGCCTCTTTCCATCTAAGATTGTTTTGCCTTAGTTTTACGATAATTGTGCGCAGCCAGGTGTTTCTTGGTCGACCGTGGTGCCTTGATGATTGAGGATTCCACTCAAGTGCCATCCTTGTAGAGCTATGGCGATTTTTCTTTAGTGTGCTGCCGTGGTATGGTAGGTAAGACACCCGCTTACCAACCAGAAGGCACTCGGTTTAGTACCAGGTCAGACCAACTGTAAAAGGAATAAGTTTTACCAACAGCGGTATCACCTCATCACTGGTTATGAGTATCACTACTCAAACTTCTTTAATGCATTTGCCGTTAAACTGTAGGTCCCTTTCGAGAAGTCTACAAATAGAATCTGGTGCAGCTCATGGAATGTTATGGGAATAATTATATAAATATGGTCGAAGCATCTTCACTTTCTTTGCCTTATTTGCTTCAGTATAGGCTCTTGCTTCATCAAATTCCGTAGTTCTATGTTTTTATTTCATTTATTTTTTATTTGAGATCAGTACTGAGGTGATGGCCCTGCCAGTGCATTGTGTTGGTTCTAGGAAGAAGTAAAGATGGGGTAGTGTTTATGGACGTTCAATCTTACCCATGTCGTTAGTACCAGGGAGACTTTAGCGGGAAGATTGTTCCACAACCGAATTGTGCGACCAAATTACGATGCGTTGTGCGATTCGCAGGACAATCAACTACAAAGCGATGCGCTCTACGAGAGATATGGATATTACGAAGGAATGTGTGATTATTAGGGATTAATTTCCTTATTATATCACAATACATCCCATTATAGTACCGATAGAGCAATGCAATGCACGGCATATTGCAAAGATGCTCTAATGAATCAATAGAATTGGCTGTCCTAACGTCATTAATAAGCACCTTCGCCTCCTTGTGTACGCGGTCGAGAAGCTCCAAAATAGACTTTGAAGCACCGGCCCTTACATGAGAGTTGTATTCAATTTTAGGTCGGATTTTTGTTTTTTTTGTATTTTCCGTCACTCCTCTAGGGAGCATATTGGCATTCCACAAAGCAACCATTGCTTTGTTTCAGTTTCTTTAATCAATTTAATCTTTTAAGATTAATCCACTGTAGCTTCCTCCATATGATTTTGCGTAGTGGTGAAGATCCTTGCTAATTGATGGTAATCGTTACTTTAGTTTTTTTTTTTTGGATGGCAAACGACCCAGGTTAGGGCCCCAGCAGAGGACATGAAGAAGAAAAATTTAATTGTGGTTTCGAATGTTTAGTAAAGAGGCTTCAACTTCCCTCCAGACATCTAAAAAATATAAAAGAAGCCCTCCTGACCTTCCCTGAACATCAGGCGAATGATCAGGAAAACACGCCACCTACTGAAAAAAAAAGTCATATATAGGTCACGTAAATATTATAAGGCGATCAGATGGGATGAAGAATTTCTTGCAACGTATTAAAAAACCAAGACAATTGAATGCTTCATTCGAAACTCGAAATACATATTTATGTGATCGTTCCAACGGACATTACAATGAATTCTCAGGCCCAGAAAGTCAAAAGAATCTGATTCCCTATTAATTGATTACCTGTGTGTCAGAAAACAACACTGGGTCTCGCGTGATCCTCTACGTACGACCCCGATCGTTATTTATATTCCGGCTGTTAGTCCCACTCTCCAAAAGACTCGGCCTATGAATGACAAATGTTGTTGCCATCTGCGAATGAGTGGACAGTATTGGAAGTGAGAAGAAGAAATTCGAGTTGATGAAAGAATAGCGCCTTGCGGTACCCCTGAATTTATCCTGAAGTCGTCGGATGATATCCGATTTAGGTTTTACTTTATGCCATTGCATCAGATTTCTTCCCTGGCAAAAAAATAGGACAGTTTTCAAGGCCTAGGAGTATAAAGCTGAAACATCATGATGTCATTATTAGTTACAGATTTCCATATGCCCGCCAGCTTTATGCACGTCTCTGCGATCAGCTGATGATGATTACTTCTCATGTCTGTTCCGCTTCGAAGGAGAAGGAACCCACGCTATTTGCTGTCTATCGTAATGTGGTCTATTTCGCTCGCAATACTCTGATCCAACCAACCTTATGAAATGTCCTGTGAGGGGAAAGCAATCCACCCTATAACTAAATAATTCGCTATGTACATATGCAGGAAGATTTCAGTGTTATCTGTTCTACGTCTAATGCACGAGTATCCATAATTGACTCTAAGTTGGTGTTATCTAAGCCAATTTCAGCATTAAAATCCCGCATTACAATCAAAATACCGCTACGGTTACTTTCTCCAATTCCCCAATCAAGGGTGATATACAATTGTTCCTTGTTCTCGATGTCACCAGCATTCTTTGGGGATTTTAATGCTGATCACAAAATAAACGCAAAGCGTGGAGTGTTGTCCGAATAAAGCAGCTATTTTAATAAAACAATTTTATTATTTTCACGTGTTGTTGAACACTGGCCCCGGTATGCTGGAAAATCGGGTTCACTCGTAGTCTATTATGGAGCTGCCACGACATGGGCTACGAATTCTGGTGGCTGTGATTACTGGGCATTGGGTGGCTGGTGCGCACCCTAGGAAATTGGGTCTACCGTTCAATGACTACTGTAGGGGTTGTCAGGATGAGGAAAACGAGGATTGCTTTCTTCGGCAGTCCATTTTTGCATACCTTGTCGAACCTGGCTGATGTATCAGCAGGATCTCTTCTTTTCCGGTGTCTGACTACCCGTCGTAGCTAGCTAACTGAACGCTGTATCTGTCCATAATGACTAACCAAAACAAACTGAATAAATGACAACCAATTCTGCACATATATCTTAATTAATAAGGGCGCTATCAACTGTCAAAGTTCATAAGAGATCTTAGGAGTCAAAGTCATCTGGAGGCAGCCTTCGAGAACAGCGAAGTATCGGGTGTGCTATTTAAAAGTTTCAATTTGAAAATGCAATAAAACAAAAACGGTTTGAAATTTTGCAAAATAATTTTTTTTGTTGTGAAGTACAATCGTTCTGGTTAGAAATGAAACATTATTTCATTCGTAAGACTGCCGCAACTGGCCTCACAGTACTCCATTCCATCGGACGCATCTCGACAATGGCATTACGAATGTTGGTCTTCAGAAGCTAAACTGTCTCTGGTTTGTCGGCATAATACTTGTCTTTAACGGCGCTTTACAGAAAATAGTCCAACGATATCAAATTGCAGCTTCTTGGTGGTCACCTGATATCACCATTTCGGCAAATTAAGCGGCCATTAAATGTTTGACGTAATAAATCGATTGTGTCATGAGATGTGTGCTAATTTGCACCATTCTGTTGATACCAAGCACCGTTTACATCAATACCATCAAGAGCGGACACAAAAAATCGGTTATCATGTCTCCATTGGCCGTAATAGTTGCGCCGTCCACAGTTTCAAATAAATATGGGCCAATGATGCCTCCGTTCTACAAGCCGAACCAAACAGTCACTCGTGATGGGTGCATTGGTTCTGCATGCCTACGTTTGCGTTTTCTGAGCCCCAAATACGGCAATTTTGCTTATTAACGTAACCACCAAGATGAAAATGAGCTTCATGCGCAATGATGATTTTCTATGGCGAAATCGAAATCACCGCGCGGTTTATCGTTGGCCCATCTAGTTATGCGACTTTAACTCTTGAACCAATTCAAGTTTATAAGGCGTCATACAGAGATCTTTTCGCAATATTCGACGTAAACTGGTGTGTGAAATGTTGATGGATTCTCACGCACACTCTCAGCCACAGCTTCGACATTTTAGGCTGTACGCAATGTACGAGCTCGCTTGCGTCTTGGCGCATTAACAATGAAACCAGTTTCACGAACTTTAGCATTAAAGTTGCGTATACCGGGCGCTGTTGGTGCTTCTTTGCGACAAAATTTTCTACGACATTTCGTGCAATTTCCGTTTAATTGTCTTTGTTTTGGAAATAAATTTCCAATAAATCCCAACGCTGTTCAAGCGTAAATCGATTCTTTTCGTCCAGTGAAGATAATATACGGAATTTTGTGGCAGAATAAAATGACGTAAGTATTGCCAGATTCAAAATAACTGCTGGTTTAAACTTCAACCGATAGATAGCCGCCCTGATATAAGGTCCAGAGTTGTAATTAGATTTCGAATGAAGGAGAACTGTTTAGTTTACCCTGCATCTTAAGTCACATATCCTATATTTTTAAGAGAAGATATGTTCTACTCTGATAACGCATTCTGAAAACTAAACAAACGGTCGACAATAGAGTATCTTCTTTCACCCTACTTACTGTCCTTCATCACTGTTCTCGTATTAATTTTAATTTACAGTTAATTACCGATGATTTCTAAATAGATTTACGTTTAAGAGGGAGCTTGGTAAACAAATTGGAGACAAAAAACGTAGAAAATAAATTTAAAAAGACGTTGCAACCTGCAGGTAACAGTTAATTCTTCTTCCACTGGCTCCTTCCTGTTTTTCCAAGACTCGAAGTGAAGAAAATGTAAATGATTTCGTGTTTTCTTATGACGATCTTCTTCTACTGGCTGTTCATTTTGTTTTCTTTACAATCAGGAAGTGAATTTTTAATAATTTTTTTTTCAAATTTTATCAATGCTAGACTTTCTAAGATGGTCTTTTCCTTCTACTCTCTGACTTCTTTTCCAGGCTTATGAAAACTTGCTCTGTACAAGACATGTTTCAAGAAAGGGCGAGAGATAGAAGGGGGATAGAAGTGTTTGGAATGTTTTTTTTTTTTTTTTGTATTTCTGGTGTATGGAAAAAAGCCATTAATAAAAAAAAAGTACAAAAAGAAAAAGAAGAAGAAAAAATCAGTCTTAAAAAATATTATCTTTAGTCATCTAACGACGAAGACAAAACAACAAGACGATACGTTTTTAGTTTTTGTAACAGGTTTTCTGGTCTTCAGTTTCTGTTTCTGTTTTTTTTCTTCTTCTTCATCTTCATCAACCACTCGATGTGTCTTACTGGTCTTGTCTTCAAACATTTTACGACTTGTTATCAATTTGAACTCTTAAACTCACTCCCCTCTCGTTTTTTTTTTCAATTTATTTTTATTAGAAACTATAATAGCACGGCAGTGGTAGTGTAAGAAACAACAGAACTGTAAAGGGATGCAGTCTTCTTATGTTTTTTAAAACAAACTTTTCAGCAAATTTTGCTTTGGATAGGCCAATCAATAGAAAGCAAAGGATCTCCAAGTATGTCAAACAAAGGGAGTGAAATCTATCACCTTTTACTCTGTCATCTGCTAGCCTATGACTGTAGTCGAAGGGGAAATCTATAGTTTCTTTCGTGAGAGGGAACAGAACAAGAGGAGTTTCCTTTCCTCTTGTGCTTTCTAGAGGACACTGTGGCCTCAAGCCGTGCTGACAAGCCGCACTGGATCGTCTAGTCGCCGCTTAATAGACACAGTTCTCATTATTGTTTCTCATTTCGCAGTATATAATTCTTGGAAATTTTTGCCCAATTTCTACTTGCTAATCGCGAGCACTTTACGTTAATAGAGTCTCTGATGCATCGTCTTCTTCATCTTTCTCATGCTTCTCCTCTATGTCTAGAGATTTAGTACAGCCTTGAACCAAAATGTCTCATCTTATTCAAGTTTTCGGCGTTGCTCTATTTATTCAGTCGTAAAATCGAGTCCAACAAGATACTGGAGGACAGCTTAGCTATCTATGCCACTGTACCCAATCTACACTTCCTTCCTGAAGCTGTCGATGTAAAATAAAACAGTTTTTTTCTTCGCCTACGATAGGTAAACGCTTTCCCAAGGCATGACTTAGACTTAGACATCATACAATCGACAAGTAGCTGTGCATGGCACCGATGCCTCTTAGATTCGTATACCTATTATATCCTTCTATCCTGAGGCTGTTCGTGTACAATAAAACAGGTCATTTAGCCTTAGATAGATAAATCAGTAGGTGCTTTCCAAAACATGACTTGAATACAAAAAGAATCAATCTCAGATGCCTTTTAATTTCGAATGTCAAAACAGCCTTTAACGGTGACACTTTTCAATAGTACAAGAAGCAATGTTGCTATTTGCAATGCGTTTTTGCGCATGCTGCGCTTTGTAAACTATATAGTGGGCTAAGCTTTTCCGTGTGAATATCTATCGGCATTTTTCCGTATATTGCATTTTCGGGCACTGACGCCGTCTTTGTACCTGTGCTCTCGGCCGTATGTAATGAAATTCCGCGTATGCCCAAATTAGTGCATCGTAAAAGCCACTTTATCTTACCCTGAGGATCGCCGATATTTCTCTTGAGCAAGCGCTCTATATTTTCAGCCTTGACGCTAACTATTGGAAAGCGCTGTTTATTGCCTCTTGTGAAGTAGTTACGTGGCCACCAATACAGAGCTTCAGTTACCGCCTTCGTCTGTGTGCACTTATCAGTACCGCTTCTGTCTCCCGTGCTATTAATTCCAGGCCAACATTATTTACCCATCAACATCACCAATTCAATATCATCAGCATAGCCCACAATCGTTACGTCTTTGAGGAGCTTAAGCTTTAGTATACTAATATACATCGAATTTCACAAAATTGGTTCAAATACAGAGCTCTATGGGATGCCGCCTGTGACCCTGTATTCTTTGACACCTGCGTCCCCTCCGTACTTTAATGTGCAGTCACTGAATCAACTACCTCCTGTTCGTAGTAATTACTCCTTCGAGAAACGTCAAGACGTTGCCATAGTTCACCGAATTAAATGCATTCCCTACATCCAGAGTGATTACTGTACTGTATTTCATGCTTGTGTGATAACTGCTGCACGTTTCTGCGCTATTGTAGTCAGCGTTCTAATAACGACCACCGTAAATCTTGTTTTGCTAAACCCAAATTGTTTTTCTGAGAGACCATTCGATTGACTCAAACATCTTTCCAATTATGACAGACATACACATTGTTCTGTAAAATGGGGGCTAATCAGACTGCTTACCAGGCATTAAAAATATACTTGCTGAAGCTGCAGCTTTTATCGCCCTGAAAAAATCCTTTTCTGAATGAGCCGCAACGCATGTGACATAAGCACCGATCTTTCAGAATTTACTAGTATAGTACTCTGTAGAGGCCAGGCTTTGCTTCAAAAGGCATTATATTCTTTTCAAATATAAGTGGGGCAACCATTGCCTCTAATATTCCTTAATATAATGCGATGTTAACTGACTTTCTGCGGCTAGAATCCGAAAAGCACGTTAGCTTGATCTATTCTACGCTAACTGCCGCTAATTTTAAATTGCTAAGGCCGTCAGGTTCTGAAATATTTAGTCTCTCTAATGAAGATTTGGTAGTTCTCTTCTCCGCTTTCCGCCTTGCTGTACCAAAGGCGTATCAAAGGTTTGTCTTATCTGGGGTACGCAGCCCAGCCAGCGCAGCCGCTGCATCCAAGTTCCAGTGTACGCGATACTCATTACCTACTCGTAGTGGATCGAAGATCTTACGAAATATTTTCCTTTCTAAGGCTCCTAAATCGTTATCGTTGTTGTTTGCCAGTGTCCACGCTCCTCGAACACTCGAGAGAGTGTTCTGCTCCTCAATTGTCTACTGAGCCCAAAGTAGATTCTGTTGGCTGAGAGTGATTCTCCATTTGATATGCAGGCTGATTTCGTTCACAGTGTTAATGCTGGTACTAAGATAGATAAAATCCTTCACTACTTCAAAGCTGTGGTCGCCGACAGTGGCGCTGTGTCGTGACGTGGCCTCTTTACTTGTTGACAAAAGATACTTAGTCTTGTCCTCATTTACCACTAGACACACTTTAGACGCTTCTCTCTCTAGACTGGAGTACGCAGCAGATATAGCGCGATGTCATCGTCGTATGCCAGCAACATGATGCTCTTGTAGAAAATGGTGCCCTGGCGATTTAACTTGGTGGCACGAATATATTTCTTTAGTAAAAGGTTGAAGCAATCACATGATAGCGAATCACTTTGTCTAAATCCGCGTTCAGTACCATTCGACTCGGATAGGTCCTTCCCAATTCTGACAGAGCTTTCACTGGCGCTCAACGTCATACTGCATAGCCAGCAAGCAAGCAGCCACTTGAAGTTTTCCATACACATTACTTTTTTAAATGTGGCGTCAAAATAGTGTCTGTACTTGTTTTATTAAAAATTTCTTTTCCATTCATTATTATCTCATCACACTTTATTTGTCTATTACCGTTCTCTATTTTACCGTTATTTCCATGTTTCATTCAGTTCTAATCTAAAATTATTGGCGCTAAAACTCTCTACTATTTTGTTTTCATTTATCAACAAACACTTGATGCTTTCGATAAAAAGAAATGAAATTATTTTTTGAATTATTAAAATTTGCGCTTTTTTATTATTTCCATTTCACACTAAAAAATAAAATAAAAGCAAAAGTAAAAGAGAAGTAAAGTGAAGAGCACCAGCAGCAGCAATTTTTTTTCTTTTTTTATCAAGACTACCCCAATACAAGTTTTGTTTGGCCATACCAATGCCAAACACTACGACAATACACATCTGTTTCTTACGTCGCCGCGTTACCGTTCGCTAAAACTAAATTATGGCAATTCATTTTCATGGCAATGCTATTATCTCACTGACACAATAGAATTATTAAATGACTGTTGATTTGTTGTTGCTGTTTTTGTTTGTTTTCGCTAAAAAAAAAAAAAAAGAATTATCATTTGTTTTATTTTTATTACTACATTTGCATAATTTTTTTTGTTTACTTTTGTTTTTACTATAAACCACTAGTAATAACAAAAACACTAAACACAGAATTTGCTGAATTTTTGTTTTTGTTTTACTCCCTCTATTAAGTACTCTCGCACTCTTTCTCTGAAATTTTTTGTGTTTAATTGAATTGAATTTTGCCTGTTTGCTGTTGTTATTTTTTCTATTGTAATCATTTTTTATTTGTCATTGTTGTTGTTGGTGCTAAATTCGTTTTGTTTTGATTGTTTTTTTTTTTCATGAGAGTTTTTCGTTTAACTAAGAGGGAGGTTGTAGGAGCTGCTGTAGGAAGTGAGTGAGTGGTAAAGAGAGTAGTAAAAGAATTAGAGAAGATTTTAAAAATTAAAACAGTATGGTGAGCAGCGTTGCCACAACTACGAATTTTTGTAACCAAATTTCAACAAAAAAGTAACCAAAATATAACCAAAATTTTAAATCATAATTTTAATGCAAAAAAACATTTACTTTATATATGGAATTTATAGAAGGATTGACTGAATATTGACTGGTCAAAAAAACTTGGCACAACAATTGATGAAGCATATTCTCCCATTTGTTCTAAACGTTTTAACTATGTATTAACAAACTTCGCTCAATAGCATTTACTAACAGATATAATACTGAATCTCTAAATACCCGAACCAAACAATAGTGTTGAAGTGAAATATGTCTAATATTTATTCTCACTTAGCCACAGAGCGAAATAGTATAAACAACGAAGGTTTATTACTTTGATTGCTTGCCAAAACTTATCCTGAATATGTTCCACCGCTCTCAACGTGCCACAAACTATTTATGTAGTTCAGAAGTAATGATTTTGACATGGAAAAGCAGGAACTCCCAAGTCAGGCAAAAATGTTTGGAGATGATGAATTGGGGGCATTACTTTATGAAGATTATTTTCAAACTAAAAGAGCTACTCAAGATGGAAAAAATTGTAGTGGCATCCAATCATTACTTGCGATGAAAAATATATACAGCGCTCGCCCAAAGGTTCAAAGATCAGTTGAAAATATTTAGAAAATAGTTTCAGCCGCCTTATAATCCAGGCCTTGCCCGCCAGACTAGCATTTGTTTCGATTGTATTACCTTTCACCTTAGAATAGAGTATAAGAAATTGCCTCAATTCGTTCTTGACCTCAAAAAATGTGCAGTCTTTCGACACGAAATCCATATGTTACCAAAAGATGGAAAGGGTCATAACATACTCACAAAAGAGGCCAAAGTTTGCCAAAAATCCCGTTTTTAAATTAATACACTCAATAAGAACCTGGGTAATAAACGTTAAAAGAAATCATTATCTGTTTTTTTACTTCGAGAAAAAAGTAACCAAAATGGACAAAAAGTACACATCTACACATCAAAAAAAAAAAACAATATTGGTTTAAAATAACCAAAACGGCAACACTGATGTTGAGGTGAGTGTGTGGGTGTGTGAGTGTGTGCTGTTTTGATTGAATTTTTACTACTGTGCTATTTTTAGTTCTATTTTGTTTACTTTTTATTCTCTAGACAGCAACCATTATGAAGGTTATTGATTCCATGACATACATCTATAATAGATAAATAGTATTTTGTTGGTAATTGAGGGGGAGAGGGAAAAGAAACAAAATACAAAATATCGCTTTTTAAGCGACAAAACTACAAATGTTAGAATTTCGTTTAATTTTATAGAATTTGCGGATAATTATTTAATTCAAAAGGATTTTTAAAGAAATTTTGTTTATTCAATAATTTTTATATAATATTTTGATACAAAAATAGGGAATAGGGCCATTCACTCCGTTTAATATTATATACAACAAGTGTACTTACAGTTATAATACAGGAAAGGCTTAAAAGCAAAATAGACAATATATTGCGAGACGAATGGCTGCCCCCGTGGTATGGTGGGTAAAATACCCGCCTACCAACCAGATGGTCTTCTTTTCAATACCAGACAAGACCATTTGGAAAATAAATGTTTCTCCAACAGCGGTATTACCTCATAACATTAGCTAGTAACTGGTTATGAGTATTTCTACTCTTGAAAACTTCTCTAATGCATTTGCCGTTCGGAGCCGGCGTTAAATTGTAGGTCCCTTTCAATGAATCTAAAAATATATTCAGATGCTGCTCGTTGACGCCCATATTTGTTTACGGAATATTATGGGAATAATATATACAATGTAAGGCGAACAAGCAGAATTCAGATCAAATAGAAAAGCTAGAATAGTATCCTGTATCTACTACATTATTATCGTCTTCAGACTGCAATATGAAAAGCATTGAGAGGAAAATTGGTACCCAAGAAAACAATTCGAGTAATTTAAGTGATTCAGAATTATTAGTTTATCACAACGGTGTTATTATTATTAGTCATGGATGTTTCCGGTAGGGTTACCCTTACCAGAGGTGTTTGGATTGATCACAGCTAAGAACCATCCACCAAACGTCCTTTTAGCGGCCGCCTAAACGGCAATTTTTCCGCGAACGCCTAAATCCACCGACGTCTGTGCTCATAGTGCGCGGTCAGTGGTCTGCGTCTATTTCCGGAGGTGTGCCAGTCTTGTAGGCCTTCCTTTGTTTTGCAAAAATAGAACTCTAAGCCAGCAAATCATGCCCTGTTCATCCGGTAAAGGACTTCATAATCTCTGAAGACCTAACTACTGCAGCGATGATTGCAGGCTGTAGTGGGTTATGTGCTGCTGAGATTTCCACTAGTAGGGTGGCAGCGTAACGCTCCGCTATTGACCAAACTATTAGTGCGCTGAGCGTAGAAGTCTTGACCTTAGACTAGGTAACACAGAAAATAGCAGTTTTACAAGGTTATCCATCTAGAAAATACAATGACTACAAACGGTAGAACAGACATGTACGACTTCCTCAATAAAAAGAGAACAGCATTCGGACGCCTACAGTCGAAACGAACTAAGCTCAGAATATTCAACTCATGTGTTAAATCAATTCAGCTGTACGATAGTGTAACATGGCTTGTATTTATTCTTGCCTGACACCATTAACTTTTAACATGACCAATGAGGAACCCATACTGAGGTAAATAAAGATAAGGAAATAGAGGTGGATCAATCACACCACCCTATTCCGACAGTATCATAGAATGCCGCTCACGTGAAATCCTAACGGCTCAAGAAGTCATGTTCTACCAAGAAACACTAAAAGACGCACTACTAGTCAGAAACTAAGATAACAGAACAGAACAGTTTAATATAAAGTTTGTTGAAGCCAAGGAGGAGTAACGAAGAAAAATGTAGGGAATTTTTTTCCTCTATGCGGCGATCAGATTTTAAGTGGGTGGGTCACCAACCTTAAACTGGTGAGGATCTGTCGCGATTCCCTTCAGACACTTTCGCTGCGCTCAGTGTCCGCCTTATCTGGACCCTGCTCACAGAGCCATACGTACCAGGTAATTGTGCAACCCATGGACTTGCTACGATAGGTACACTAATGCCGAACGTCCATCCACATATGGAAATGGGTATACAACCTCTTACCTCAGATAAACCTTCTGTTTGGCAAAAGCGCTTTTTGTATGCGGAGAGTTCGCGAATGGATGAAGGAGGAAACTTGCTTCTTTGCAAGACTCGCCTGTTCTTTACTGGATATGAAGCATACTAAACAACTGCATAAACTGAACCATGGACACATCTTCTATTTATTATGACGGGTCATTGCAATGGGTAGAGAGCTATCGACCATTGATGTCAGGCTGATTACCAGATTTTTTATACTTTCGAACTGATTTTAAGCTTGATTTTTGGTGTAGTAGTACTCTTGTAGCGAATATCCTCTGCTATCAGGGCTGTTGGCCACCACTGGCGCTTCGCTCTACGTGTTATCACAACGGGCTATTAATTTAAATAAAATTTTCCGTTATTGTATGATTATGAATGATCATGGAAGAGCCATAGCGAACACAATTGATCAAGAAAAGAGCATTATCTTTATTATTGTATTTCTTTTAAATACAGCCAAACTTCTCTCTAATGCTTTCGAATCGGACAAGAAAAATACTTCATTATATGGAGACTTTATTATAAAGAAATTATATTTTTTCTTTCAATACTTTGGGATTTTAAAAAATGAAGCTCCACTTCATTCACAACTAAAGTAATTTAGTTAGTTAGTAACAACTGGTAGCCAGACACTGCTCCAGTTCATTTGGGTTCAATATTGATTCGACTCTGACGCCCATAGCAGGTAGCTTTCAAACGGACCTGCATGTCTATACCCCTATCCGAAATGAATCAACCAGATGTTTGCATAAATGAAGGAAGCCCGCTGATACACATATCAACTAGGTCAGTTATGTCATGCAGAAACGGACTGCCCAGGAAAACAGTCCTAGTTTTCGAAAGATTCGGACACTGTCAGAAGAAATGTTCTACAGTTTTCACCTCTTCCTCATCCTAATAAAACCCTACAGTAGTAACTGAACGGTAGCCCCAGTTTCCTAGCATGCGCACCAGCCACCTAATACCCAGTGATGACAGCCACCAGTATTCGCAGCCTGTGTCACGACATCCCCATAAGAGACTCCGAACGAGCCCGATCGTATAGGAGCCAAATTTGTCTTGATACAGAGCACGTATCGTAATCGTGTCCTGCCCAACATTTATCGCAGAACCAGAAGTCTGTAAGAGGAAATTGGTAACCTAACTAGATGGTCAATCTCCTCGTTGCCAAGGAGAGCGCCTTACCTTGCTAGTTCGTTTGTTACACAATTTCCCAGGGTGTGAGAGTAACCCCTTACCCACATAATCTCTAGTTCTGAATGTTTCGCTATATCGTTTAGAGATGTCCGGCATTCACGTACCAGTCGCGATATTGAGTAGACACCGGAGAGCGTGGTGACTATTCGGGCAGATCCGGATTTTCATAGCTAAACATACTACTTTTATATATCCAGAAATAGAACGGTTCTTATAATAAATAGCGCGTGAAATATATTGCTTAAGGAATATGCACAGATCCTTAAGCAAACATCTTTCTATTCAATTCATTTGAAATTTTCGCAGTTTACAGTCGTTTTTACACGCTGTTTAATATAAGAACCGTTCTATTTTTGGATTTATAAAAGTAGTATGTTTAGTTATGAAAATCCTGATCTGTTTACTTAAGTTAAGTATACATCATTTAATACATACGTTCCCCTTTTTTCCAAATCCGCTAAGAATCTTAAAATCAGTTAATGGTTAGCTAAGTTGTTACTTATAAGTGAATGAAGGTATGAAAAATCGCTTTTTTGCTCGTAACTTGAGATTTTGCAAGTGTTACGAGAATTTCTAAATCAGATTCGTGTTGTACTCGATAACACCTATTAGAAAGAGGGTATCACTTTCCAGGTATTTCTGCTTTAGTCTTTTTTTCTGGTATAGTTTTTCTCTTCTACACTTTTGTCTACGGGTAAAAATAGAGTACCTTTCGTTTTTGTTGTATAACTTTAGTGTTCGTAAGAATTTTTTTTGCTGTTTTTTCAGAATTTTGTAAACCTTTGAATAAAGTTTTAAAGTATGAACGCTAAAATAAAGATTAAATTCTAGAGAATAAGTACGCAGTACCTTATCAAAATTGCCATCCCTATATTCCCTGAACAGCTGAAACCAAAACAATTTTAAATTGCCGTTGTAGTTACTGCAGTACTGCTATTGTAGTTCAATAGATTTTTTCATTTGGTTTATAACGCTCTCCACCTTTTGTTCTTTTTATTTCTATTACTCATACTCTCTCTCATTGTCGTTTACTTTTTGTTTTAGTAAGGAAATATACACACATACATACATACATACATATGTATGTTGATAATAGTGATACAAAAATAAACTCAGTTGCCTTTAAATAGGATTCCTTCTATAGTACACACACAAACACTTACATGTACAGATAATAGAGATAAAGAATACACGTTTCCATTTAAATAGGATTCCTTCCATTTCTTTTATTTATTTTCTGTTGCCAGTATTAAAAACAGTTCATTAGCACTTTATGTTTTGATTTTTCGTTGTTATTGCTGTTTTAAAGTATAGATTTTTGTTGTTGTTATTATTATTGTAATACCCACATGAGATTATAGGTTTTAAGGTAATTGTTGTTGTTCTTCTTCTATTTACTCCTCTACGTTTTTTATTGTTTACATTATGTTTGTTGTTGTTTTTTGCCTTATGGATTAATTGTTTTGCAGAAATCTGTCTCTGTTTGTGGCTCTGTAGTCTTCGTTATGCAAATTTAATTTATTGAAAGTGAGAATATAATACAGCAGCCGCAACAACAACGTTATGTAAATCATTAGCAGCTATTTTATTATTGTTGTTTTATTTTTATTGTTTGGTATCTTCAAACAAAAGAGAGTTTAAGAGATTAGTGTGTGTCTTAGAAATCGGTATAAGACAGCAGTGATAAACAACTAGTTTAGCTTTTGTTTACAAATATTACACAGCGCTTTGTAAACACAATGAAGGCGTTAAGCTCTGTAGGCGTTGAAATATTAAAAAAACTAAATGCTTATTTCGAAAAAACTTTAATATTTCCGCTGTTTTCCAATAATACAAAAAAAAAAAAAAAAAATTAAAATAAAATAATAATAAAATTACCTGTTTTGTTAATTTTATTTGTATTTAAAATAATTTTTTAACATTTGTAATATAATACCTGTTCTTTTTAGTAATCAATACTCTTTTATTTTATTTTATTTTTATTTTATTTTTATTTAAACAAGTGTTTCAATATTTCTTTTTTCTTTTATTTATTTTATTTTTTGGTTTTATTTTTTTCTTTTTAATTTTTAAATCCCATTCATTTGGTATACAACACACATTGTATATGTGTATGTATGTAGGTATGTATAAAAACTCTTCTCCTCACTCTACTAGAACCTCACTGAATGTCATTTTGGCGTTGTCGCTGTCGCTGTCGTTGTCGTTTTCGTCTTTGCTGTTGCTTTGTTTATTGACAATTTAATAAATCTTTCTTTCTTTCCAACATAAAATGTCAACATTTTTTAATGGCTTGTTAAATAATAACAAAAAAAAAAAAAAAAAAAAATACATAAAAAGAGGGAATAAATAAATGAATGCAATGAAATTTAATGTTTTTTTTTATGCAGCACACACACGAAAAAAAAAACGCTGACAATGACGTTTCAGCTCGTAAACAAATCAAAAAAATGTATTTAAATAATGAAGATTTAATCAAATGACTAAGGAGGTCTCAAATTCTATAAAAAAGTTTATTGACCCCCTCTAAATCAAAGAGGAGGTCTAAATTTAACTCTTATAAGGGGAATACTTGGAAAAAATTATATTTTTCTTATTAAAAAGGTTAATGTCTTAAAAGTTTCTGGTTTAGGTTAGGCTTGTTCGAAATACAGACCAATAGCCATCCTATCTCATGCATCTGTGTTGGCTTTTAAAAAATATATCTGAAATAGTCTGGAATAATTAGTGATTCGATACCTCTCGACGTGCCCACTCTTAGAGCTGGACAGTTCGTGCAAAGATGCTGCAGTGCTCCTCAGTAAGATGATTCTTAATAATACACACGCAGAAGTCCCCTAAGCTAAACAAGACACCGCAGTTTACACACAGAAGCCAATTAGTCCTATTACGCTTGAAAATAACAAACGTTTTATGTAATGCTTGCCCTGCTCTTACAGAGTAATTGCGCTACCTTAACACTCTAAGTTCTGGCGTTTAAGCTTAATTAAATTAAAAGTACAAGTTTATTCATCTAAATCTATATTATCCACCTCAAAATAATCGCCATCGATTGAAACACACTCATGCAAGCGCTTGATCCAATCCTCGAAGAATTTTTTATATTCGGTTTTCGGTCTGTCCATTAGTGTTTTCTGCGATTTTTTCATTATATCCTCTCGGCTGCTAAAACGCGAGGCTGTTGGATGGTATTTGTTGCATTTTGCGTCAAAAGATTTCGAATAATAATGGCACTGTGTGACGGTTGTCTGCCCATAACTCTGGTCTCTTTCGGCGAATAGCTTCACGCAAACGTCTCATAACCCCCAAATAATACTCTTTGTATACTGCCTGGCCTTCTGGCAAAAATTCACGATGCATTACACTGTTGTAATCCATGAAAACTGAGCGTATTGCCTTCTTTTTGGATTGTAAACGATGTTTTTTTGTCTCGGCTCATTTGATGAACGCCATTCACTTGCCTGATGTCTGGATTGCGTGTTGTACTCATAAACCCACGTCTCGACTCTAGTGGTGATCCTTTTGATGAATGTGATATCGGATTCATCCTCGCAAATCATATCTTTTGCAACCTCAACACTGTTTTTTTTTTTTGCATGAAATTGTAAAACATCGCCAACACACTCTTGGCTCTTGTTCACGTAGCTTTGCAAATGTCAAGCTATGACGCTAAGACTTAGCAGGAATATCAACAACAGATGTACCAACTTAATAAAAAAAAAAAAATCTCAAATCGGAACGATGGGACTGCCACAAGGGGGTTATTCCGGGAACTTTTTGATCAGGGTAGTATAAGTCGCAATAGATTTCTAACGTGCCAGTAAAATCATTATCAGATCTAGGACGAACAAAGCCACACACGTTTGGCTTCCTTATTTAAATCATGGCACAAGCAGGGACACATAAGTGATATATAAACCAACCGTAAGTGCCCTCGGAAGTATCCTTAGGCCTTTTCTATTTAATTTTAGAGCAAACTCCACTCCCATAGAAACCTTTTGGTAGTGGTCCAGGCCACTAGCGTCGTTCCAATGTTATTTCGAGATGAATCTGACTATCTTTTAATCTCCGTTTTTAGGAGATTTCGTCAAATACTCCATCAGTTCCCCTTTTGCTCCTCATGTCTCGACACCCAGACCAGGGTAATCGGATTCTAAGCGGTCAGGTTGTCAAGTGCGTAGATTTTTTTGATTGTTTCATCGTCAAAAAACAAATGAAAAATGTCAAACGTGGTGATACTTTGTGCGACATCTAGGCCTGATTTTCCCGGAAAAGTATATATTTAATGACAACCGTCGTATTCGCATCAGACAGCGTTTATAATATCAGTTTCACTTACGACCAGATCTTCTTCTTGTAATTCTTCTCTTTCTTCTCTTCTCTATTTTTTGCTTATCTTCATCATTTTCCGAAGAGATTATTTATAGAATCCTTTACAGAGTCATTAGAGTCATTTCTGTATCCGATAAAAATTTCCTTTTCGCCATTTCGTAAGGCAAATATTATGGAATAATATTGGGTATACAAGTTAATAATGTTGATTTTTGCTTGAAAAATGCATTTATAAGAATCTCAAAACTTGACTAATAATTACAAAAAAAAGTCCAATTGGAGGAATCAGAGGGGCACACAACTAAAACTTATACTAAAGTTATAATATAATCAGGAGTAAAAAATAAATATGTATGGCATGATGAAAAACAATTTTTTTTTAATATACATTCAACAAGCTAATGACAATAAAATTATCATATTCGGTAGAATATGGTTGGAAGAAAGTATGCCCGGCGATTGGAATATCAGTGCCCTCTGTCCTGTCCTGAAAAAGGGAGACCCTACAATTTATGCCAACTACAGGGGTGTAAGTCTTCTCCCTATTGCACACAAGGTGCTTACGAGCATACTGTGTGAACGACTGAAGCCATTCGCTAACGCACTGATTGGACCTTATATAGTGCGACTTCAGGCCTGGTAAGTCCACCATCGACCAGATATTTACATTACGCCAAATATTGGAAAAGACTCATGATAATCAAGTTGATACGCACCATCTTTTTGTGGACTACAAAGCAGCCTTCGTTAGCCCGATAAGAGATCGCATGTATGCCACAATTTCAGAGCTTGATGTTCCTACAAAACTGGTAAGACTGTACAGAATGACTTCGAGCAACTCCTGCAGCACTTATCGTGCGTGAATTGATGCATTATTCAAAGTATAGACCATCGTTAGCCACTACTTTTTTCCATCTTGCTGGTAGCACATGGATTCCGCGCCAAAAGCACTGCTTCAGTTTTGAGGTAATGAATGAATTAAGCCAATTTCTTATACCCTGTTCTGAAGTGAAGCGTATTCCAGTAAGAGCGTTCTACAACAATCGAAGCAAATGGTAGTCAGAAGTGGTAAGATCGTGGCTATAAGGCAAATGAGCCAAAACTGCACATCCACTGTTGTCCAATTAGTTTTTGACGGGTCTTACAACCTATGGTTGAGCGTTGTCATGATGGAAGATTATGGCCTCGTATCTGGCCGAATATTCTGGTTGTTTTACGTTGATTGCTCTCTTTAAACGAATCAGTTGTGTTCGGTACAAATCCCTTGTGAAAGTCTGACCCGATTTTAACAGCTTATGATCCCACCAAATACAGAGTATTACGTTGGCGTCATGGATATTCGGCTTCGGCGTTGATTTGGCTCGTTGACTGGGCTTTAAATATGACTTTTTGCGCTAGAGCTTATTGTAATGTATCCATTTTTCATCACCAGTAACAATAAAATGCAGAAATGACTTATTTTTGTAGCCTTCAAGCATTATTTCCGATATGCAAAATCGCCTTTCAACGTCTCTCGGCTACAATTCATATGGGATCCAATTTCCTTGCTTTTGAATGAATCCTAATGCTTTTAAATGTAGATAAATGGCTTGTTGTGGGACTACCAATAATAATGCAACTTCTTCTTGCGCTTGTCGAGTAATGCTTCCAATTCCTCATCTTCAGACTTTTTCGACTCAACAGGCCTATCCTTGAAGTTTTCAATAGTAGTAATACTCATAGCCAGTTACTAGCTAATGTTATGAGGTGATAGCGCTGTCAAAAAACTTTTATCTTTTTTCAGATGGTCTGGCCTGGTACTGAACCGAAGTCCGTCTGGTTGGTAGGCGGGTGTCTTACCTACCATACCACAGCGGCACACAGACATTATTATAGCGATTGACAAAAATGTGTGCTTACACTTTAGCGTCTATAGAATACTGAATTATAATGACAGATGTTTATCCTCCAAAATATCATATTTGTTATTATTGACATAAACCACATGTTGTCCAAATTGGTATTATTAACTTGTATACTCAATATAATGCGATTAACTCTTCTTGCTTACTGAGCACATAAGAAGAAAAAATATAAGGCGAACTCAATTTGCTGCAATTTTGTGAGAGTGCATATGACTGTTATTTGTTAAAAAAACTCTGCTTCTGATAATATGTTCACACATTAACTTTAATTGTCAATTAAGAGCTTTTACGCAATTAAGGCCTCAATTGGGGTCAATTTACCATAAAAAACTACATTCATAAATTGCTCAATTAGTATGTAATTGTTTTTTTTGAAAACAGGGCGCAAAACATCGAGTGTAGCTTCGGCTGTGTTGCACGAAGAGCCGTCCTGTTGACACCAAATGTTGCTAATATCCTCCTCTTCAATTTTTGTGAACAAAAATTCGTTCAACATGACCCGACAACGATCGGCCACTCTTTGCTCATTTTCGAAGAAAAATGGCCAATTATGCCTCTGGACCAAATTCCGCACCAAAGAGTGACTCGTTTTGGGGTATCGGCTTTTCAATGCATGCGTACGGGTTTTCTGTGCCCCAAATGCGACAATTTTGCTTGTTTACATACCCGCTAAGATCAAAATGAGCTTCATCTGAAAAGATGATTTTTTTTGGCAAAATCGGCATCTTCTGTAAGTCGTTCGCAGGCCCATTTAGCGAAGCGTAAAAAGCGTATACACAACCATATTCATTCAGCGGAAGGATAAAACTAATTATCTGTCAAATCAGACATGAGCTAAGTGTTACCATTCACGAAATAAGGACTTGTTGAAAAAAAGTTAGATTGCGGACCTGTTACAATAAATTGAATGTAGAATGAGGAGTGCCAGCTCTGTCTGAAGTATGATCAGTGAGGAGCGACAACTATAAAATATACAGTTTGTCTAGAAAATCGTTTTACATTGTGAAAAAGTTTTCTTTTTCACTTTTACCATTAAAATCGGATTTTCTGATAAATTTTTTTGAATATTTTTTTTTATTAATTTAAAATGATCTGATTATTAATTGGGATAAGGATATAAGATAAAAAAAATAAAAGGAAGGAAGTCCAAAATTTTGTTGTCAACAAAATGTTTTTACAATTTATGTTTTTTGTTTTTTTGTTTTTTAATCTGGTAGATTTTGTGTCCAAATATTTTTATTATTGTTTTGCTTCATTAGTCAGGTAAACGTTATTTAATTTAAATATACGAGAATTTAAAATGCCTAAAAATAGAACACTATCGGATGTAAATTAGTTGGTTTTCTATAGTCACCCGGTGGGGAAAACGGTTCAAGCATTATCTTGAATGTTCTGGACAAAAAGACAAACTATGTGAAAAGTCTAAGAGCACTAAAAACGAAAATAGAATGACATTAATACCTTCACCATAGCTGCCACGTATTAATTAGGAGAAAACAGAATGTGTACTACGAAGAAAAGTGTACAAAAATCCATGGGTGTCTACAAAAAGACTTTCTGGTGAGTTCAGAGAAGAATGTTGCTTGACAGTTTCCCACGAAACGGTAAGGCAAGTCTTGAAAAAGAACGACTGTTTTATATTGAGTAGGGCTTACAAATTAACACAAAGAAAGGCAAGTTTCTTTTGCTCCATCGCTTATTTTTTTTTATATAAAACCAGCACCCAGGGGATGGCCCCTACTCGTGCAGTGCATTGTGCTGGTACTAGGAAAATAGTTCATTGGAAGGAGGACAGAGGGAGTAGTGTTTATGGCGTAAGATTTCAATTTGCTATGTCGTAAGTGGCGGGAAATACTTTCGCTGGAAGATTATTCCACAACCGAACAGTGCGACCAAAGAACGAATTCTCCCTATAATGCGTTATACGATTTACTGGACAATCAACTACAAAGGGATGCGCTCTACGAGAAATACGAAATCCTTAATTTCGTTAGAACACATTCCGTTATAGTACCGATAGAACAATGAAACACACGCCACGTTGCGACGGTGCTCCAATGAATCAATAGAGTTGGCTACCCTACCGTCATTGATGAGCATCTTCACCCTCTCCTGTACGCGGTCGAAAAGCTCCAAAATAGACTTTGAAGCACCGGTTGTATTCCAATTTGGGTCGGATATAGGTTTTGTAAATATTAAGGAGATCAGATGGAGTGAAGTATTTATTGCATCGTCTCAAAAAACCAAGATACTTGCATGCTTCTTTCGACACTTGAAATACGTGATCATTCCAACGAACGTCACAGTGAATTCTCATGCCCAGAGCATCAAGAGCATCTGATTCCTCAATATCCACATTACCCATTGACACAGATGACAGCATACCACCATGTCTGTGTGTTAAAAAACAACATTGAGTATTACGTGCATTAAAATTGACCATGTTCGCACGACCCCACTCGGAGACCTTTACCAGGTCACTTGTAAGTGTGACGTTCATAATCATCCTTCTTGTCCCAACCTCCAAAAGGCTCGGTCTACGATCAAAAGAATATGAGTGACAAATGTTGCTGTCATTCGCAAAAGAGTGGATATGATTAGAAGTGAGAAGAAGAAAGTCGTTAAGGAATATTAGAAAAAGAGTAGGAGAAAGAGTTTACCCTGAACTCGTCGGATGAGACTCCATCTATAACCGCTCTTATAGAGCGATCTCTGAGAAAACTCGATATAAATAGAGAGAAGTGACTGCCGACATCAAAAGCATTATGTTTCGAAAAGAGAGCCTCGTGCCAAACTCTATCAAACGCCTTTGAGATATCCAGAGCCACAACCTTACTCTCGCCAAAACCGTGAATGGACTTGTTCCACTTCTCCGAGAGCAACGCCAGCAGGTTACCAGTAGAACGGCCCTTTCGAAAACAGTACTGACGATCGCTAAGTAAATCGTTGGACTCCGGATATCCCACAAGGTGGTGATTTATCATACTCTCCATAACCTTGGAGAGTGCGGAACAAACTGCTATTGGACGGTAGTTCTCAGGGTTACTAGCCTCGCCCTTTTTGGAGATTGGCGTTACATTAGCAACTTTACAGCAAGATGGAAAAATACCGGCGTGATATGACGCACTGAAAAGGTGAGCTAATGGATGCGCAAGCGTCGAAGAGCACTGCTTCAAGACCAGTGCTGGTATGCCATCCGGCCCAGAAGACTTTTTAACGTTGAGATTTGCAAGGACCCTTTTAACAGCACGAACTCGAAAGAATATACAAGGCATAGTCACTGATACTCTTTCAAGTTTGGGCAGTGGTTGAACGCTCTCCGGCAAGTAAGAATTACTTGCAAACATTTCGCCTAAAAGATTTGCCTTTTCAACCGGGTTCGTGAATCTATAGTCATTCTTTATAAGAGCAGGAGCCGAACTAGCGTTGGTCCTCAGCCTTTTAACGAATGACCAAAAGTATTTACTTCCCCGCGGAAAAGTAAGAACTTTAGCACGAAGGCGCTGCTCGTATAAAGCCTTTTCGCGTCTAAGTACTGCGGCACATGAAGATTTCGCGCCTGTTTGCGAAGCAAATCAGTATGGGCACATTTGTTGTTGCGCCAATTCCTGAACGCTTCCTCTGGATCGGACTGCCAATTTGCAGGTCAGATTAAACCAAGATTTGTTTCTGGGCTTAATCGAAAGCTTTTTGGATGGGATGAAAATATCCATCCCTAGCCTTATTATATTCACTACCATTTCTGCCATGGCATCGACGTTTGAGTCAAGGAAACAAAGTTTCCAATTAAAATACGCAAAAAAATCGTTGAGCTCAGCCCAACGAACATCCTCGTAGTTAAAAATAAAGCATTCCGTAGCCATAGGTGGAACCTCGCGAAGAGCGGTGGACGAGAATGAGGCAGACTCTGTGCAATGATCCGGATTTCCGAGAGGTGCAAGAACCTCAACTACATACTTTTCAGGGTGTGTAGTGAGGAAAACGTCGAGGGTATTGTTCTGGTGCCCATCTACATACGATATATGTGTAGATGGGCTTATTTTCAAAATTAACGAAACAATTAAAAAAGTAAGGTTGAATGTAGAAGGAATAAGAAATAAGAAATAAATTATTATTAAAATGAATAAATTAAAAAAAACAAATGCTGTATATTGCATTCAAGTGTCTTCATTAAATATGACATTCTTTTTAACACTAAACTCTTATTAATTCCGAGTTCCATACTCTTAATTCACCAATGGAAGTTTTTAAACAATATGTGTCTTAGCATTTTCTGCTGTGGAATGCTAATTGTGTAACGTTAATTGCGCTATGTGTCAACACTAAATACAATAGCGCAATTTCAAAATTAATTGACTCAATTAAAACGTATGTATAAGCAGTAAATATTATTTTTCGTAGCCTCAATTCCAATATTGACGTTTCAGTCATTATAACAATTTTAATATAAAAACAATTCTAATATTTCACCCCTACTTACAGCGCTCTATCTAGGTATCTCTAAAAGGGGTGAAGGATTGGCAAACATTTGTTTGCAAACCTCATGCATGTACATATGTGTGAAAAATAAAAATACATGCAGAACTGACACACAATCAGCGTTGCCAAATGTACAGTTTTTTGAAGCATTGAACGGTTTTGAAGTTTTATGTTTTCTATTAATTGTGCAAATTTTGCAGTTTTTAATATTTTACCTTTTTTTTTGCTTTAAATTTTGTTATTACATTTGCTTAACATAACTGTTTTTCATTTTTCATTCCAATTTCACTCGTTTTCGGTTTACAGAACGTACCCAATCCTAGTAAAGGGTCCGCCATCTAACGTTTTTTTTCAACTAGTGCTTGTTTCGTGAATGGTAACACTTAGCTCATGTCTGATTTGACAGATAATTAGTTTTATCCTTCCGCTTTTTATCCTTAAACAACGCTGGGAATCTGGGCCTGCGATCGACTTACAGAAGATGCCGATTTTGCCCAAAAAATCATCTTTCCAGATCAAGCTCATTTAGATCTTGGCGGGTATGTAAACAAGCAAAATTGTCGCATTTGGGGCACAGAAAACACGCACGCATACATTGAAAAGCCGATACACCCAAGACTAGTCACTGTTTGGTGTGGATTTTTGTCCAGAGGCATAATTGGGCCATTTTTTTTTCGAAAATGAGCAAGGAGTGGCCGTTACAGTCAATGGCGATCGTTATCGGGCCATGTTGAACGAATATTTGTTCACAAAAATTGAAGAGAAGGATATTAGCAACATTTGGTTTCAACAGGACGGCGCTACGTGCCACACAGCCGAAGCTACACTCGATGTTTTGTGCCCTGTTTTTGAAGATCGCGTTATCAGCCGTTTGGCCACCTCGGAGCTGCGATTTGACACCGTTGGACTATTATTTGTGGGGTGCCGTCAAAGATCGTGTAGGCTACTGCATGGCCAGCCGAGGCAGCCATTTGAATGAAATTATTTTCCATTATTAACCGGAAGAATTGTACTTTCAAATAAAAAAGAAATTTGACAAAATATTCAGTAGTTTTTTTTTCGTAGCATTTTCAAAAAAAAAAAAAAAAAATTACTTGGCGGACCCTTTATATGTAATTTTTTTTTACTTTTTTAAGTATGTGCAGTGGTTTTTTCACTTGAATATCAGTTTTTTTCTTTTAAATTTTCAGTTTTTGTTTGTTTTTTAATACTGATGATGACTAAACACGATTTTTGCAAACAAATGTTTGGCAATGTATCAGCATTTTAAGAGACAATCTACTGAAGAGGCCTCTTTGCTCCCTCCACCACTGATATTAATTAAATTTTGTTGTTGTTGTTATTGTTGTTGTTAGAAAAAGAAGTACAAACATTCCATTTGTTGAAACTCAATTTGTTTTCAAAACAAATTTTCACAAAAATTTCCTGTTTAAATACCATTTATTACTTCAAAATGTTGAATGTTTAAGTCGCTCTGTGTGTGTTGAGTAACTTGGCAAAAACAATAACAACAATAATAGCAACAAAAACAACAACAACAAGAACAAATTTAAGCCAATTTATTAATGCCTTTAATAATGGCATGAACATGAGCATAGGAGACTGAGTGAGAGAGAGACGGGTGGGGGGCATTTCGTATAGACAGAAGAAGAAGAAGAAGAAGAAAACGAAATGTTGTGTTTAAATGTTTCATGGTTGTCTTAGTTACACATTATTTTTGTAACATTTCCACCAGCTAATACCACCACTTCCACCACACCTCTTATTCTCTTATTCTATACCATCTCATGTATTCAACCATCCTCTTACACATACAATCACCCATTCATCCCATCCATCCATCCATCTTTTTCATAAGAGCTTACCCGTTTAAAAGCGATGGCGCGCGCTTTTTGTGTGAACTCGTAAATAACTTTCCGGGAGAGATATATGATCGTCAGCCGTTTGCTTTGGTTGATATTGCACCCTTGGGGCACATCTACTATGCTGCCCTGTATTTGCCGTTTTATTTCGTTTTTTTGTGTTGCTTCTCTATGCTATGCCGTGGGCAATATTTAGCAATAGATTGTGTGTGTGTGTGTGTGTGTGTGTGTGTGTGTGTGTGTGTATTGCATTAGAGCGATGGCAATGGTGTGCTGACAATGGATGGATGGATGGATGGGTAGCCAGCGAATGTGTGTTATGGCGATGTGTTGTGTGAGCATTACTTGTAAAGCAACATAAAAAAAAACAGACCACAATAGACAGACACACAGAAGGCTAGTAAAACATTATTTTGAAGATTCTTTTTCACATTCATGTTGTGGAGTATGAGAGGTAAAGACATTTTAAAGGGATTTTGTTGAAAAGAATTTGTTGTGGGGAAGTGTAATGGCAGTTTCTAAAAGAGTTTTGGGAATATCTCGAATATTTCGCATTTGGGCTCTCGCGTGCTGTTAATTATACATCTGAGTTGATATAAAAGAGTAGCTTAAGTCGACTTAATCTGTTTTTTCTTACCGACACTGATTTATATGATAAAAGATAAGATACGAAGGAGGGAACATCGAATACGACTAGAGTTTACTCAGTAGAAATGTATTCTGTTAGATTTTTTCCGAGATTGTCGAAAAATATGATAAAATTGTGTCGGTAAGTAAGAATAGCTTAGTTTAACTTAAGCTACTCTTCTATATCTACACAGATATACTCCCAGTGAACTAACAGAGGTAAATTAAGGTTTAAATTAAAAAGGCCTCCGTAGTCTAATCAGATTTTTTATATTTCTACCACAGGGAATGGGAACTTATGTTTCTTTTATCGTGGGGTCAAGGCACAAACATAGCGACCCCGCCAAGTCTTGATTAACCGGTCTTGATTGTCATCCAAAGGTTTCACAGAGAAGCACATTAGCGGAAATCATGTCGGAAACCAGCCCGACAATTTAATGTATCTGTTATCGAGCAAGGGCGAGCCAAGTGTTATGAATCTGCGTCTAACTAGTGTCGAACACTGGCAAATGAAATAGGCCACACAACATCGACATAAATCATTCGCCGTTAGACACAGCTTTTGCGCGTGTGTACCCATAATGCATTGACCCGTGAAGAAAGACTCAGTAGAGGAGGTGTTCCCACGATCCAATTTATAAAGCTGATTGGTATACCTGACATTCAATCTAGGCCAGGTAAGTCTAGCAGCATCTATCAGCCTACACCTTACAAGTAGGTGACTATCCGGGATGAGTGTGCCTGCCTTAGCAAGCTCATCAGATACAAAATTACCCGGAATGTCTTTGTGGACAGGAGCCCAAATAAGATAGATAACAAACTGTCGTGAGAGCAACCCAAGAGAATCACGACAGTCCCTAAAGAGTTTGGAGCTGAAATCTACATCCGAAAGATCTAATAGCCATTTGGCTATCAGAGAGAAGGCATATATCAGCTGTGCGAGTTCTCCCTCTCCATATATCAACTCCACAGAATGGTAAATATCCATCACTTCGGCCAGAAACTCGCTGCAGTAGTCCGGAAGTTGGAATGACAGCCTTAGATTGAGCTTTTCGGAAAAACTCCGCTGTCCACCCCATCATCACATTTAGAGCCGTCAGTATAAACCTCCACTGCATCGTCGTGGATGATCGAGCTAAAAGCGCAGTCATCTCTGCTAGGGTTCGCGGAATGAAATCCCCATCCAGCGTCGGTCCGGATGGACATAAGCAATAAGTATATCATCTAAGCTCGGGGTTCCTCGTACAAAATCTAAGAGTGTCCCGAGGTGATAGTAAGCCATCGTGATAGAACATTAAGTCTCACCGCTGTAAGTTTTGCCTGTTGTCTGACAAGTATCCCCGAAGGAAGCTAACCAAGCATGACAAAAAGCGCTCTCGTAGGGGTAGTATGTAACGCCCCTATAATCTGAATTGCCGCAAACATACATATTGTTTCTGTCATACATACATATGTCTACACCCTGGGACGCCTATCACATCTCAAGTTTTGGATTTCACATCAAATTAAGCTGCGATTAGGAAGAGGTCTAACTTGAAATTTAAATCTGGTATTGCAAAGACTCAGGAACTGTTTGTTCTTTGCTGTCGTAACTTTAAATATCAATACAGGGTCTCTTTTAGATCAGGGATAATAGTGTGGCGAAGGTAAACACAGAATTCAATATCTCAACAAGAAGCGAAAGGTTTTGCAAGTCCTTAATTTCTAAGCTGAGCATACTAAGTGACCGTAGTTTGAACTTAAAACGTGGGGATAAGTTTATCAAAGTGGATTTGCATTGCAATCAAGAGTATAATGTAATTTAAGTCCTCAACTCCTAAACTTCAAAGCAGTTCTCTGCTTTTAAGCAGATGTCTCAGAGCTAATGGTGTGCCAATAGATAAGGCAGTCCTTAATCGTTAGAGGAGGGAGTTTTATATATTCTTAAATGAATTTCTGCTGTCATCTTGCATTGGCTTATATTTTGGAACTCTGGAGTTGAATAATCTTCCTAAGTAGTAGTCGGAGGGACCCGTGACCCAGCATAAGCTGACTCTATTGTGTCTGCCCAAGTGGTTCAGTTTACCCAGACAGTTCCACACTAGCTTTGGTTGACGCCAAAGGAGTATGCAGCCTCCGAACCGTCTAGCTAACTAATCAGAGATGTAATTTTTCATCATGTGAAGTTTGTGCTTCTGAAACTCAGTGGACGTATAGAGGAGGTTAAATTACGTACCTGTGGCGACGCTTAACTAAAGTTCCAGTTCCGCTCAAGTGTTGTCTAGAAGACATATTTGTTACTGGATTCCTATCTCTCTGGTATGTGACAAAAGCATAATTCTGTAATCTGTACACAGTCGTAACTCCTGTTTTATAGTTGAAATTATATCTTGATCGCTATGGTCTTGCTTGTTTCTGTATGAATTTCGCAAGGTATATCCTTAATCATTCAGTCATCTCTAAAGGTAACCTTATGGATTAAGCTATATTCGCCGATAGCTCCGTTTAACTTGGAGACATCAATGAAGATCTGCTCAGAGGTTTTAATGAGGTACATCACACCATTTGCCCGTCCTTCCTGTTCGGAATCATAGTGTGGGGCTGTGTAGGCAACTCTACCAAAATGCTTCCGAACTTGTCGGGACCTTTGAGTGAATTACATTCAACTCGAGCAACTGCCTAGTCGCCAGTAGACGCCGATTTGTACTAGCCGCTGACACTTACAATACAGACCCAGCGGAGGGTGGTAAAGGATCACCTTCATCGGGGATGTGGTTGTAGTACGTAACGCTCCTTTGCACCCGCTGTAGTAGGCTAAGATTAGACGCCTTGCAAAGAGATTCCCACCACGCAAGTCATCCACAGCCGTGAATATGCAGTGAGTTATCCTCGGTCTGAGAAATGGAGGCTTTTTACCCTGTTGTGTATATTAGGCTTTCAGGACAACTTCCTGTCCAATATTAGTCCCAGAATGTGAGCATCTTCAGAAAGTTCGAGGCTCATGTTGTTTAACATTAGGCTTGTACCTCCAGGGGAAAAGTACCACCACCGCGCAAACGCCCACTTCCTAACTTCTCGAAGAGCAAATTGCTTTCTGTTCCTAATGGTATCAACAAAGCTGCTCGAAATTGTGAGAACAACGGCATCTGCATAGGCGATTGCTTTGCGTTTAACTAGTTCCAGAGTCATGAACAGTTTATTCATCGCAAGATTCCATAGAAGGAGGGAGAGCACCCCACACTGTGGCATTCCCATTCCTATACTCTTAGTGATAAGTGAGCTCCCTAGCATCGCATACATTGCCATTCCGTGAAGCAATTTCGTTTTCCAGTTCATCATGCTATTCTGTATTCCCAGCCAAAAAGGCCGCCAGGGTATATTCCCGTTGTGTCAAAGATTTTTCTATCGTGTGCACCAGGGTGTCTAAGGAGGTCTCTGCTGAACTTCCCTCGTTGTATGCAACGCAATGTTAACTGAGACCTTTGGTCCCTTTTTGTTACATTTTTCCACTGTTTGGAAGCAAGAGATTCTCTATATACCTGACATTCAAGTTGATTTATCCAAGTTCTAGTATTTTGCCTCTACTTTGGTGCCCCGCAAACCCTTATCAGTGACTAAAAGAGTTTAAAGTGCTTATTATTGTCCAATACGAGTATTAAAATGCTAGCAACGAACTGTAACAAAAAAATAAAGAAAAAGACAGACGGACTTACAAAAAGAGAATTGGTTACTTTCAGGCGTTTCTAGTTGCTTATTGCTGGTGTAATTAGCCATAATTCATTATTGTTGCTGTTGCTGTTGTTGTCCACATAGAAAATTTTTAAAGCAAAATTAATGGAAAACGACGAAGCAGAGGCAAAAAAATATTTTCAAGACTCCTGGGCATTAAAGTTTTACACAACATTTCCACTTGGACACACAAAACATGTGTGGAATGGAATGGAATGGAAGGTAGACATGTAAAGAATTTCAAGTGGAAAAATGATGTTTTAATGTTAGTTTAAGCTTAACAATGTAAAGGGTGTTACATCCACTGGGTTTCTTTGCAGTAAGAAAAGAAAAATTGATACCGGGGTGTACTTTGGCTTATGAATTTGAAAGCCGGTTAGATTGAGGACAAGAAAACTTTCAGTTGATTTGTAGTTCAGTTTTAATGCTATTTTTTGCAGAACGCTATGAAGTTCTTAAGTGTGTAATCGACGACTGGCTAACTTGCCATATATGCCTTCGTTTTTTACGCTTTTGGTTGTCCTAAGAAGATAAAAATGTTCTGTTGCTTTTTTCTCTGTACTATTCCTGGTCACAGTGACATCCCCGGCAACTGTGAAGCTGATAAACTGACTAAAGAGGGCACACTCCTTTCAGTCAGGCCACCGTCATTAGGCGGAGATATTGGTTAGACACTGACAGAGCCTACGAAGAAAGGTGTTTTTGTTTCATTGCTAGACTCACCTGGCCAAGATGGGCCACGAAGCGTACCAACCAACTATTAAATAAGTTAAACTGAACCGTCGGAGCTTCTCTCTGCCATAGCTACCCTCACAGGTCATAGTGTTATGGGTTGGCACGTCAGAAACTACACTTACCTGCGAATGACTTCTATCGAGGTTGTAGGTCAGTTGAAGAGAATGAGAGCGGCGTCCATTTCATCTGCCAGTGTCTGCCTCTAGCTCGGCGAAGACATCTCACACTATGCTTCCCATTTCTTGATAACTTACCGGAGTTATCGGTCCTTGACATCAGATTGATAGCCAGGATCAGTAGACTGTCGGGTTGGCTTCCGCCTTAACTTAGGGAAGTTCTTCAGTGTGTTGTCTTTGGTTGATCTTCAAGATCGGTTAGTCTGCATTTGGTGACTAACTAGGAGAACGCTTCATATGGTACGCTATGTGTCTTGATTTGGCGGGGCTGCTACTCCCTTCTAACTTAACCTTTCTCATTCTATGTAACTGAAGTATTTTTCTCTAAGTTTTGTATCCTGCTACAGCAGATACAAAGATCCGCCTGCATTATTGTAACAGGTGCGTTGCGCATTACGCCCTACATTGGCGATGAAGGCGATCCTACAGCCCTTTTTGCTGGACGTGTACTGTAGGGTCTCAGCGGCTAGTACAATTCAGCGCTTAAGCGATTAGACAATATTCTGCAAAGCTGGAAACTTTTGATAGCATTGACTACACAACACCGCACTATGACTTCTCATTGAAGTTCAAAACGATTCCTGACAGTAAGGAATGAACAAGAAGTATAGCGCATCTCAATAACGACTCTGAGCAGGTATTTACGGACGGTTCAAAGCTAAATAGAAATCGGCAAGTATAACTCACTCCATAAGTCTACCTCACCACGTAGCGTCTTTTAGGCGAAGGTTTTAATAATACGAGCCGCTTTGATTATTTTCGGAAAGAGCAGCGACTCCAAGAGAAATATTAGCGTACTTGCAGATAGCCAAGCAACTGTGAAAGCTTTTAGGATAACCTCTAGAGTATCTCAGCGAGATGGCTAAGCGATACGATTACACGTACGTACGTGCGTACCGGCTTAGAGTTAAATTTCAGGGAACTGCAGGCGCATGAGGTGACTAGGCACAGGTGACCACATTTGGTATCCTATTGAAGATTTGCAGGTAAGCAACTTTGTCAATGCCGCATGGGCAGCTTCGGAGACTGGCAAGCTATCGCTGCAAGTCTTGGATTAAAATCTGCTCAACCTCCAAAGACGAACATTTACCTAATGCGTATTTTTTTCCAGCATAGAACTTTTTTCGCAGGATAGAGCTTCCACAAAGCATTTCAATCTTATGCCGTTTGCTGCCGTTGCCTATGCGTCTTCCGATCTATGATTATTTTGCCTTAGTTCTTGGATAATTGTGCGTCGCCAGGTGTTTTTCGGTCGACGCGGTTCTTTGATCCTTGAGGATTACACTTCAATTGCCATCCTCACAATACTTTGGGAATTTTGGATTAAGGTATGGCCGATCCATCTCTATTTCCTTTGCCTTATCTGCTTCAGTATGGGCTTTTCTTTACACCAGAATATCTTGCATATGATTCAAAGACTTTTGAGTGATGATTATGTGGCAGAAGAAAGAAGCAGCTGGACTTTTTCCATGTGACTAAGTTGACTAAACTGTCAGGAGCTTTCATTAGGAATCTTAGCAGCTTTATCATGAGTTCCGCGTGGTTCCAGCTTAGAAAGATGATTTGTTGTGGTATCACAATGGGCTACACTTACCTACGTTTGTCCTACGTTGCTTTTGTGTCAACCACCTACACCTACCTACCATGGAGTTACGAATTATTTGAGTGTTTTTTTAAGGTGTTTCATGCTTCCAAACTGACAAGCCTTTTTTGATTTGCAGAATTTCAGAAAATTCAATATTAATACTGTTAGAGGATTTACTGCATTGTAGAGGGTTTAGCAGAGCAATGCTTGCTTATGTCAGGAAATTTTCGGCACTTCGCAATTTTACAAATTCTTAGACATCCTAAAGAAGTTCGACTTTCCCGTTTCCTCTAGTGTGAAATGTTTTTTTTCACATTTAAACTGCCACATTCTTTGGCTTGGCATAATTTCCCTAAATTTCAAGTTTTTAAGTATTCCAGAAGGTTCGACAGAGAAACGCTAACTTATATTTGAGAATTTGTGCAACTTCCAACTTTGGAAGCTTCTTTGCCACTCTAGAGAAGTTAAACTTTACAAATTTCGTACAAGGTTTTCAGTATTTTTGAAACATTTACGTCCCAGACTTCTTAAAAGATTTTAATTTGTTTCCAGATAATTTAGCTGAGAAAAGCCGACTTACATTTGATAATTTGTGTCACTTCTAAACTTAGCAGTTTCGTAGCTAATTCAGCAACTCTACAAAGTACTGTGTTTTTGGTATTCTTGACCATTTTTCCTTTCAAGACTTCCTAAATGATTTCAAATTTCTTTCCAGAATGTTTAGTGGACAAACAAAGCTAACATCCAAATTCACCATACAGAAGTTCAATTTTCCTATTTACTCACTGAGTTTTTGCATTTATTGATATTCTATACGATTTAAAACATCCTCTTAAAACGTTTTGTGGATAACGCTGACTAATAACTGTAAATTTGTGCCACTTCCAAGCTTATGCACCTTCTAAGCCACTCTAGAGGAGATTAACTTTCCAAATTTCTTGTTAAGTTTTCAGTATTTCTGATTTTTTTTCTCTAGAGAGGCTTAGGAGAAGTTCTTCAAATTTGTAGTTTTGTTAACCAAGCTGATGCACCCATATGTGATCATCACTCTTGAATTGAGATAACCTCTGATCAACTTCATTGAGGGATTGGTTCCTTCAAACTTTTCAAATCCCCTGGGCCGGATGGCATTATCCCGGCTGATATTCAGTATAGAAAGATTCTTGCCCTGCCCTAGTTGTTAGCTGTTTTTAAGGCTTGCCTTGATCCCATTTATATTCCTCTGTGTTGGAGGAGTGCAAAGTGGTACTTACTCCCAAAGCTGGAAGGTCACCACACACCAATCCAAAGACCCATTAATCTCAGTTTTTTTCTGTTGAAGACACTGCAGAGAGCTCTTAATCTACTTATTAGGAACTCCGAGGGGCAGATCAGTTGGGACAGCACTTCACTCGCTAATCTCGCGAGTGGGAAAAATGCATAAATATTAGGGATTTCACACGCTCACTGTCTTTCTTGGCATTGAGGGGACTTTCAATAATGTCTGCCCCAACTGAATTATAACGCTCTGTATGACCTTGTCTATGTCTATTTTGGCATATTTAGGTCCATTGAGCTCCTCCTTAAATCTCGGATAGTTATTTTCTCTTTCGGAGACGCATATGGAGTGGTGAGCATGGGAACTCCTCAGTGGATGTTCAATAACCGCTTCTATGAAATCTTGCGGTTAACATGCTCTTTACTGGACTTGATTTCACGGGTGATAGAATCGCCGCTTATGCAGGGAAATCTTGCTTCATTGCTAGACTCACCTGACCTAATAGTTTAAATTGGATTTGGGAGCATATCCTCTACTGTGTCTATCTTCACTGACCATTGCGTAATAGGTAGGCACGCGCAAAGACTGCGTTCACCGGCAAATGATTTCTGTCGAAGTTAGAGATTGATTGAGGAAGAGGAGAGTTTGTCTTACTTTATTTGCTCACACTTGACTCGCACTTTCTTGATAGCTTGTCGGAGATATCGGGATTGTGCTTCTATGTGAGACCTATGGGTGATTGCCCAGACCGGTTAATCTGATCTTGGCGGCTAGCACATGGACATCGCTTCATGTGTGATATCACAACGGGCCGGTATGTGTGCTCAAATATGTCTTAATTTAACGATTTAGTTTTACTAAACAAACTATTTTAAAGCTACACCTTTTATATGGCCACCCTTTAGAGTATATCTGTAAGCATTGGATACACACACATGTCTTCAAAACAAAGACACGCTAATGAATGATTTCCGTTTTCATTTAAAATGTGGCTTAAAGCACTAACTTGTTGGAATTTCTTAAACAATTTGTACGTTTTTTGAGTTGAAATGTTTGTCTTCTGATTGTTAGAGTAGTATAACAGTTTGTATAACAGTAATTATTATTGTAGCCGCCCTTTCTTGCTGTTTTTAAATAATTTTTTTTGCTTTTAACGGTTATTTTTTATATTTTTTTTTGTGGGTAAGATAATAGCTTTGACTTCCTATTTCCTCGTTTAATCCAATTTCAATGTCGTCCTATCTATCATTATTCCACTGAATTTTATTTTTGTTTTTTGCATAAATAAACAGCCTTTTGTATACCTCATCCAACCATTTATTTACTTTTCACAAGATTTTCCTCAATCTTTCAACTCAATGATGAGGAAAAGAAATCAATTTCCGATTTCAGCGATTGTTCTTGTGCTGCGATGGAATTGTGTTGTGTGACAGCGTCAAAGCCGTCAATGCCAGTATCTCAACGGTATGCAAAAGGAAGAGAAATCGTCAACGATTTTGTAATCAAGACTCACAAATAAAGGAAATGAAAATTCTTTTTATTTATTTCACTTCGCTTTTCCTTTTTGGCATAAAAATTTTAGCCATAAATGCGCTGATGTTTTAAGGCAATAGCTTTAAGGACTCCCAAAAGTTCGTTAAAGTTTGGGATAAAAAGACTAAATGAGATGCTTTAATATACTCAAGGAGTTAATATGGAGGAAAAAGTCATAGGTTTGGGACACTTAAGGTGAGTTCAAGTCATTTCAGTTAAGCAAATAGTCGATTGTCACAAGGAAACTGAATTTTGCTTAAGAAAATAATCTCTATAAGAAGATACTTAAGGAGTTGATATGGGGGAAAAAAATCATAGGTTTGCGACACTTAAGGTGAGTTCAAGTCATTTCAGTTAAGCAAATAGTCGATTGTCACAAGGAAACTGAATTTTGCTTAAGACAATAATCTCTATAAGAAGATACTTAAGGAGTTAATATGGGGGAAAAAAGTCATAGGCTTGGGACACTTAAGGTAAGTTCAAGTCATTTCAAGTAAGCAAATAGTCGATTGTCACAAGGAAACTGAATTTTGCTTAAGACAATAATCTCTATAAGAACTTCTTCATTTAAAACAAAAGCAATGCCTACCGATTTTGAAGACTTTAGTGAATTTCATATTTTTAATTCAAATTTACTTCTGTAAGCACCCATTTACTATAATTTTGTTCTTTTTTCTTTCAGGTAAGCTGTTATTAAACTTTGTTGTATGCCAAACTCAGGTAAACTTAAGTTCAAATTTTACAATGAACTTGTGCTTTAAACGATAGAAAGCGCAGACTTAAAGCGAGAGTTTTTGCAAATTTTTTGTACATCTTTCTGTTAGAAAATACGGGATTTATTCCATACAATATCCATCAATATCTATTTTGAACCAATTTGACCCAAACCTTTTTCAGTTTCCAAAGTATCGGGCATATCGGGTCAATGAAACGAGTTTTGTTGGATAGAAAATTTTATGACATTAATGTTCTAATATGATTTCGGCCATGTAGCCGCCACGGCTGGCGCGTAAAAGATGCAATCTGGAAAACCAAATGTCATAAACCTTTCGCCGCATATACGGCGGTATTTTGCCAATAACTCTTCAAATTTTGATTTCCAGGTGTTCAATTGTCTCTGATTTACCGCCGTAAACAAGTGACTTTACATAACCCCAAAGAAAAATTGCGTGATCCACTTAAATGATACGAAGTACAAATTTTTATTTATATTCCTATACCTTTGACCATACGGACCATCATCGTTTTTGAAGACATATGGCCCAATGTCACCGTCATCCCATAAAGCGCACCAAACAGTAATTTTCTGTGAATGTAATAGCATTTCGACAAAAGCGGATGGATTATTCTCACTCCAAGTGCGGTAATTTTGCTTATTTTTCCATGCTGCCAAAAAAACCAAGAACTATGTTATTGCTTCGTTTGGATCCTGACAAACGGTTCAAACTTCAAAGTACTTCTTCTTCTTCTTGGTATAACTTCTAAATCTTTTCGCAATGTATCTGTAACATCTTCTTAATCTTTGAGAACTAGTATTCTATTCAATAGAACCTAATCTAAGGAATCTGAAAACAAAAGTAGAAAGAAAGAAAGTAAAGCTTTGATACTAAGTTGTAAAATTTTCAGCACTAGGCTGTGATTGCGCTTCATTGTTCTTAAAATAATATCACCTGCTCTGCTTTACTTAACAAAAGTCTTTAAGCCCAATCAGCCCACGAATGACTATGCAGACGATATTGTTCTGATAGTAAGGAGCAAATTCGAGTATACCTTGCGTGAAATTATACTGAGGGGACTTGGAATTGTAAATCGATGTTGTTAGATGACGGGGTTAAGCATTAAACCGAGCAAAACTATCATAGTGCCATACGCTAGGTAAAGAAAACTTCCTAAATGGAGGAACATTCAACCAAGAAAGGATGTTAAATATCTAGGAATAATAGGATATTAGGCTGACGTGTAAAGCTAGAGTGAAATCTGTTCCAAGAAAAGTCACGCAAGCGCTAATGTTGTGTAGGAAGCTTGCAGGGAAATCTGGGTGCTGTAACCCCAAAGATGTCTACCATGATTGTCAGACCGATCGTAATATATGTATGTGGCTTTTGCATGGGCGGAGAGGACTAGTTTGGAAACAACCCAGTCAGAGCTGAATCAAATACAAAGATAAGTGCGCATAAACTTAACTGGGGCAATAAGAAGTGTTCCACAGCTGCACTCGAGTTTCTATCAGACATTAGTCACTGCTTTTGGCAGTGAGAAATAGGGCCATAAAAACCATGACAAGGACAATGGGAGATAAGACGGGCGCGAGGTTGCGCGGCGGTCTATCAACCCGGTTGGCCGAGTGGTCAATTGCTCCCTACTAATGAAACTCAATGCTGTAAGCAAATGCTTCAGGGCAACACAGAGTAATAGGAGTAAGCAAAGAGGAAGGTGCATACTTCTATCAAGAAGTAACCACTTTGTGGTACAAAGACCGAAACTGGTACAGACGTGGAAGGGGATATTCTGAACCTATGGGAAAACTCGCTGGCATATTCGAGACAGAAGCTTATGCAATTGAGAGATGTGCGCAAATTAACTTGGAAACGAAAGAAGACAGGACGTATTCATACTATATACTAGTTAGGCCGCCATTCGAGGACTTGGTTGCTATGAGGTTGACTCAAAGCTGGCTTGGGAGAAACCGAAACAGCTGGGCAGGACTAATAGGGTTAGCTTACGCTGGGACCCAGATCAAGTAGGAATTAAGAGAAATGAAAGGACTGATGAATTAGCTAGAAAGGGCGCTTTCACTTCACTCGAAGGACCAAAACCTTTTTGCAGGCGGGGAAGGGGGCCTGAATGGGCATACTCAGTGAAAGTGAGGATAATGAGAGGCGGTACTCTTATCTGGCCATACGGGTCTGAGACAGTCTAAGCTTTTGTTAGGTAACTATAATAGGAGTAAATTTAAGCCTATACCGGCTTTTGGCCGGTCATTGCCGGCTAAATGGACATTTGAGTGAAATAGGAAGACCGATTTGCAGATTCTGTGATGGGTAATCGAATCACCTGAGCACATACTACGTATATGTGAAGTACTGATGCACTCTAGGAGGAAGTATCTGGGTAGTTATCGGATACTCAGTAGGCAGCAAACGACATCTAGAAATTTGTCGGATCAACAGGGTTGGGGAAGATATTAGAAGGAAACCCTGCAAGATGGAGGGCTGTACAATAGATAGAAAGGTGGTTGGACTTGTATACCTTGATTATGATAATAATAGTCCATGAATACGGATTGATTTTAGCTTTCCTCGTTCTAGTTTTCCTCTACGTGAGATGTTAGTGGGAATTGGACCCTTCTTGAACGTCCAGGTTCCACTTAAGCCAGAAGTTAGATCCATTGTGATACCACAAACATAAAATATAACTCGGGGACTAATTAGTCCTCATAGGAAACCATTTTTACTCCAAATAAATCTCTCTATTGCGATATTTTTTGCCAAGAGCCTCCGTAGTTTTATAACCAGACATGACTTTTGCAGTAGTTGTGGGATTGTGACAGTGATTAGCCTCCTTCACACCCTCAAATACAAATTGTTTACAAAATAGGCTTTTTATGGCAGAAAAGAGTTGGATTTTTATGGTTATCGTGAGGAAGTCCAAAAGAAGTTAGGCTAAGTTATTGTACGATTCTTTAAAATTGACTGCGCATTTAAACTCTGTCTTAACATTTAAAGCCACATAATTTGTAAATGTAATTCCATTAAAATTAAAAAAATAAAGTTGCACATAAAACAAGGAATGGGGAGAGACCCACAAAAAAAGCAATTTCTTAAACTCAATTACAAACTTTATGCTTTCACACCCAGTTGATCTCTTTTAAAATATTTTTTTTTTTTTTTTTTTTTTTTTGATGCCACACTTCTGGTTGAAACTGCACTTCAATCATTTTTTTCTTTAAAGTCTTCGTTGCAGAAATTAATCACAAATTGAATTGAAATTCTGTTTTTTTTTTTTTGTTTTGCTTCTCTGAAAACCCCTTAAAGCCAACTTTTTAAAAGTGTTTATACGAGTGTGTATGGTTTTGTAATGGCAATGGACGGACTCCAGAAGAGGAATGAATGAATGTGTTGAATTGCATCCACAATGTTATCAAAACATGTGTATCTTTTTCAATCACTTTTTTTTCTGTTTTTTCTGTTTTGGGTTCCCCTTTTAAAGTTGCAACAATGCGTTGGTCACTAACATCAGCAACCAACATCGTCATCATCATCATTATCAACATCATTGATGTCGACATCGACATCATTCTTTAGTCATCGATAAAACCATAAAACAAGAGCTACTCTACTCAGTCAACTCAGACAGATTTTCAAAAGACTCTTTAAAGCAACAACAAACGATACACACGGAGTAGCAGTAAGCACAACACAGATATTCACACAGGCAGGACAATCAAAGTAGGAGTTCAACAGAAAGTGAGAGAGAGTGAGGAAGAGGAACACCAGCAAAAAACAAGATGTTGAACAAGATGTGGAAAAAGAAGTAAACGAAGAACAATAACAATAACAACAACGCCTAAAAGAATTTCCCATTAAATGTTACATCAGCACCCAGCACTCGATAACCAGTATTACACAAGCACCAGCAGTAGATTGTGGAATAAAAGGAAGCTCGAACGAAGAGAAGAAGTAACATTATTGCATGGCATCATGCTTTGTTAGGCTTAAATATTTATGGAAGACAAATACTTCAAATATCACTGGGTTTTGTTTTTTTTTTAAATTTTTGTTTTAAATTAATCCTAAAATACTGATGAAAAGGATTTTATATTTGCGGGAAGAAAGCAGTAGTATGTGGCTTACGGAAATGCTCCAGGGAATTCCAATCCAGGCTTATATATTAATTATCCTTCAAGAAAAAAAATCAGGATTACAGATCAATCAATCTTCTTATCAATTCCAAAGCTCTTTACTAAAACATTAGCTGATGGCATGGTTTTAGATAAAATAGATCAAGCGTAGATGCCATAAATACGGTTTTAACCCGACAATTCCACCATCGATTAAATATTCAGCAAGGACGCCAAAATCTACGCCAAATCCTTGCAAAGATCCCCGAAAAACATCGAAAAAATCGACACCTATCACCTATTTGTTGACTACAGGGCTGTTGACAACATTAGCTGATGTGATTGCCAATACAGGAATTATTGAAGAATACCACGGATTTAGATAAAATGGATCAAGCGTAGATGCCATAAATACGGCTTTAACCCGGCAATTCCACCATCAACCAAATATTCACCTTACGGCACACCTCGCAAAGATCCACGAAAAACATCGAAATAATCGACACGTACCACCTCTTTGTTGACTACAGGGCTGCTTTTTACAGCCCTATACGTTTAAAGGTATTTCAAGCCATGTCTGACTGTGGCATCTTTGCAAAACTAGAACGACCTTGTAATGCAGTTTATTTTCCAGCCGGAGTGTGACACAGCCTGTCCAGGATTGGAACAAAGGTCTGTGGTGAGGAGGTCAGGAAACGCGTCACCTGGCAGAGCTACGGGATAGGTTGTTGGTGGTTAATCTGACAGGATTACAGGGACGTTTGTAGGTACTTAATCTGGCAGGGTAACGGAAACTGTTGTCGGTGATTAATCTGGTCGGATTACAGGAACTGTTGTCGGTGTTTAATCTGAACGGATTGGAGGAAACGCTTGCTGGCGGTAAAATCTGGTAAAATTCTGGAACAGGAATGACTGTTTTCCAACCGTCTGGAGCGGGTTTTACTTGTGTAAAAACCGGATAAAACCGCATAAAGCCTGCCGGATATAAAGACCAAGATCTGCATTTCGTAAGAAAACAAATTATTCTAAATGTGGAAGAATTGAGCTTTTAAGTGGAAACATAAGACTTCAAGAGACTGGCGAACGCCCATTATTTTAACTGTAATAATTGAACACGAAAGAAAGAAAGTAATTGTATGTAGAAAGGTTGAAACGTCAAGGCATCATTTTCTGCTGGCATACACCGACGATATCGGTATTATCGGCCTTAACACCCATTCTGTATCTTCAGCGTACTGCAGTCTGAAGAGAGAGAAGCAGCTAAAGTGGGTCTCGTGGTCAACGAGGGTAAGACTAATTATCTTCTGTCAATGAACTAATGGGTCTTCCCGTCTTGGACAAAACGTCACTGTTAGCGACCGCGGTTTTGATCTTATGCGTATTCTGGTCTGAAGAGAGCGATGCGGCCTAAGTGGGTCTGGTGGTGAATGAGGGTAAGGCTAAATATCTTCTGTCAATCACTAAAGGTCTTCCCATCTTGGACAGAACGTCACTGTTAGCGACCGCGGTTTTGATCTTATGCGTATTCTAATCTGAAAAGAGTGGTGCTGCCAAAGTGAGTCTTGTGGTGAACGAGGGTAAGACTAAAATATAGAAGAAGAAGTTTAAGAACTCTTCTGAGTCCCTACACTTTTTGTAGGATCGACAGCAAATTATAATTATTACTCGTATGCTCTTAAGTATCTTTGATTATTTTAGAAGTTATAGTCGAAAACTGGAAATAAAATTCTTGGTTTGCCACCTTTGATCTTGAAAAATCAAAGAAATTCAAACTTTAAAACTGTGGATTTGATTGTTGAACCCCTTATTACCTTTCAAGGGTTTATTTCTTTAGCACACACATGTTGCATTCAACAAACAAAAAGTAACTTCCACAATGACTAGCGCGAATAACAATAATAATGATGATGATGAACTGGCACGAGTTCTGAAAAACTTTTTAGGTTGCCCCGTTGTATTGTGGTTCTCGTTTAGGTAATCAGGCAAATTTAAAATGTTAATACAATAACAACACAAACAAAAACAACTACATTAAGAAAAAACAACAACATACAAGCACACTAAACGAACACACGAATCGTACAAAACCGTACAAACGTACAACGGCATGCATGCATGCACGGTAATGCAACACAACATACTCATACAATGGCTTGTCATTGACCTGAAGTTGAAAAGTAAACAAAAAACAAAACGAAAAGCAGTGGAGGCAAGGGGGTGGTAGAACCATGGTGGGGCTTAAGGAAATTGCTAATAATTTTAATATGAATATGCTGAACACGAAAATTATCCATTGAAAGTCTTCACTCCACCACGTTGCTGCACCTGTATTTAACAAGAGTTTGAAAGCTTGTCCAACATTAAAAATCTCCCCTACCCCTATGCTCTTAAGAGGTAGTGCAATGAAAGAAGACAACAACACTTTTGAGAGCGTATTGAGGTTGTGCACATACACACCACACGTCGTAGTTTACGGAGACAAATTCAACGTGCAAGTGTTTCAGTATCAGACGGACATTTACTTTGTTGAAGTGCTTGTGCAGTGGCTTACATGTTGATACTCACACACAGTCTCCTATGGACTGTGGCATATTCACTTCACATTGCTTGCCTTGCCTTGCTTTGCTATTTGTCTGCCTATCTGTTTCAGAGTCTGTCTGTCTGTCTGTCCGTTGTTCTTTAATGTTTTTTCTCGGGTTTTTTCAAATGCATATGTTGCATGTTGACTCTGTGTCTTCTTGTTTGTCTGTCTGTCTGTTTGTTTTTGTTTTTCATTTTAATTTCATTTGATTCTCTTTCTCTTGTCTCTTTTTGTCTTATCTTTCCGTTGGTCTGGTGTTATAGTGTCATTGTTGTTGTTGTTGTTTATGGTTGTTTATGGTTGTGTGTCTTACAAGTGCATTATGCTGCTGCCTTCCTATACAAGTCATTGTGTCGTTGTACTGTCGTTCGTTACAGCTTAAGGAATGCGCAAATATTTTTTCAGATTCTTTGGACAAAAAAAATTCTGAAATTTGCGAATTGTGAACCTGTCGTTAGATTTTCGAACGTAAGCGCTCCTAAGCAAGGCTGCTTATATAATAAGAACGCCTTAGATAGATAGTCGAACTTGCAGAGTAAGCCTCGATTAAACGGATATCGGCGTTCGAACTCTGCAAATGACTTTTGGCGATGAATCAGAATTTGATCAGTAGAGTTTGTATAGCTTCTTAGAATTTTGTACTCTGGTTGATAATGCAGTTATTGTCGATAAGACATCAGATTACAATCGGGGTTCTACGCAGCCTAGGTTCGAGCCCCAGAAGAGAACATGACGAAAAAATTTAATTGTGGTTTCGAGTGTCTAATAAAGAGGTGTCAACTTCCCTCCAGACATCGGCAATTAAAAAATAGAGTAGAAGAACCCTTATGTTCCAGCTAATCTCTGGCGATGATACCAAACATCAGACGAATGATCTGGAAAAAATTACAATGCTAAGTAAAGATCATCACAACCACTTAGCAAGGATCTTTACCACCACACAATCATTAGGAAAAGCCAATAGCTCCCTAGAGGAGTGACGGGAAAAAAAGAAGGATCTATGTTTTATTTTCGTTACTCCTCTTAGGATCAGAGGGCTTACACGGTTTGCTGCCGTTGTCTTTGCCTCTTCACATATAAGATTGTTTTGTCTTAGTTCTTGGATTCTAAGGCACTTGTTGGTGAATACCTGTAGTCAGGATTTGCTGCCGTACAACAAAATTGATTTTACACATGAATTGAATATTTTGAGCTTGGTTGCCTGGATATGTATGAGCTTCTCCATACTAGCTTGACCTGAGAATCGCAATAAGCGATTGTTCGGTATTCGCGAAGAATTTACGAAAAAGAAATTTCCTTCTTGCGAACAAAAATTAAAAACAAAAACTTTATTTCTTCTCAATTCACATATATTCTTATGCTCTTGCTTTCAGACGTCACTGAAACAGCGACGAATGAAAGCTCGTAACGGGTATATGCTGATATTCTTATATTTTGTTTTTGTTGGTCTCTCATTTGAAGTATTGAGCGGCGCAAAAAAAAGCAAAAGAAAAAGTAACGGCAGAAACAGAAGAGAGCAAAAGCAGAAACAGAAAAGAGCAAAGCAAAGATATTCGCTTTAGATAAAGGTTCGCTAAAGGTTTGCTGTCTTTGCGAGATCGAAAGATTTGATGCCACAAACTGAGCGAAAGGTGAATAGTGAAGTCGTTTTCGAATACTTTATCAGAGAAATGTTTGTCAAACGTTTGAAGATGACGTTATTATCGAATATTGTGGTCAAACGGGATACTAACTGCAGTTAACCGAATACCGCTCTTGCTTGGTTGAGCCTGTGGTTAACGTCTGCTTCCGCATCGTCGTTTGTTGCCATTGTGCTTCCGTTTGTTGCCATTGTGGCCCTGTAGCATAATGTTTTTCGTGCTATTGTTGTTAATACTCATGGCTCTGGTTTTCCTGATATTTATCTCAAGACCAACACTGCGAGCTAGTCTTTCCAAGTCTTCTAATTTTGTATGCATGTTGGAGGTCTTGTGTGAGAGTAGACAAATATCATCTGCATAACCCAGATCCTTGAGTTGTCGTGAGAGACTTCATGTTATACTTTTTCTCTGTGAGCAGACTTTGCTCATGATATCGTCCCTTCTCGATATACTTGTTTATCTTCAGCATTAGTATGGAATGTATGCTACTTTTGTGAACAGAGAGTTTGGAAGCCTCGCACATTGCTCGTACTATTCGGATTAGTTTGTGGGATACTCATTTACTTCTCAATAGCAGTCCGTTTGATGATATCGAAGGGTTTCTTGAAGTCGACGAACAGTAGGTATAGGGGTTATGTCATTCTAAAGACTGTTCTATTGGTTTGCACAGCTTCTATTTGGCTGGAAGCCTGCCAGTTCGTCTGGTAATATATTTTCTATTTTGCTATGAAGCTTTACATGTATTATGATTGCTAGTATCTTGTGTCTGATGTTAAGCAGAAATATATCTCTCCAGTAATTGCAATTTTTCAAGTCGCCACTTTTTGGTAGCTTCGTAATAATACCGTTCTTCTAAGTTGAAGTCGGCCTCTCTTCCTCCCATGCTGATGTAATATGAGGCGGTAGTAATTCAGCTACGGTTGTGATGTCAACTCTTAAGGTTTCTGCCAGTAAACCATCTTCGCCTTCTGCTTTATTACGACCAAGAATGAATTAGCAATGGCAATACGTGAACAGTTACCAACAGATCAATACTATACATAGGAAGATCTCACAGTAACATATAAACAAGTCGCAGAAGAAACACTGAATGTAATGGAAACACATAGAAAAACAGGATATCAGACTTTACTTGGAACCTGATCTCTTAAGTAGGGAAACTTCAGATACAGCTAAACAACAACAATGTTACGAAGCAGCAATACCAACAGCTGGCGAAATAGGTAAAGAAAGCTGCAAGAAGGGACAAAAAGAAGTTCCTGTAAGGGATAGCAAAAACAGCAGAAGAAGCAGCGGGATAGAATAACTCGAAGAAACTGCACCAGACGATAGACTAACTCACAAATAGTAAGTGTAGCAGGAATCAAGCAGTTACTGATTGTAGTGGCGCGTTATTAACGAATAGCGAAGCACAGAATCAAAGATGGAGGTAATGCTCTAATTGATAATGCAGTGCAATCCGTTCGCAAAGTGCCAAAAATTTACGGAAAAAGAAAAGATTTGTCGCGTAAATCAATAATAGTGTTCATTACGTAAGCAACAGATTTGCTAAACAAACTGTAGATCGAAATGTGCACAATAGAATAGATCCTAAGGGTTGCAGTGTCCTGTAAGAGTGCATGGTCAAAATGAAAATAATGATAATCATAAATATTGGGTAATGAAATACGTTCGTAGATCTCTAAAGCTCTTTTGAGGTAGAAACGAGTCATGAATTGGCGAAAATAATGAACTGCAATCATAAAACGATTCTCAATAATGTTCGTTCAATGTGATTTCCTGAAAAGTTTTTGTTACATGAGCTTAACTAAAACCGCAAAGAAAATTGCCTTCGGTTATAAGCAGAGGGAGATAAGATGAGGATGCCCGAATAAGTTGGTGGCTCCAAACGATACGCTAGAGTCAAAAATCAAGCTGATGTGAGTTTGGTGGAACTGGAAAATGTTCGAGAGCAACTCTACAGTCAATAAGAGGAGCTCTATACATGCGAATTACAAATCGCAAAAGAGGCTATTCGATTGAACAAATCCTCCTTCACAACAAAGTCAGGTCCATGTTGCACAAATCGTCAGAACTACAAACCAAGTGGCAGAATTGCAGAATTTTCATCATCCGTTGTATTTGAAGGACCTTGCACCGGCGGATCGTCATCTTTTTCTCTTCCTAGCGAATCATATGAGGGGCGTTACCTGCAACGAGCCACTGTGGTATGGTAGGTAAGACACCCGCCTACCAACCAGAAGGTCCTCGGTTCAATACCAGGCCAGACCATCTTAAAAAAGAAAAAAAGTTTTTCGGCAGCGGTATCACCTCATAACATTAGCTAGTAACTGGTTATGAGTATTACTTACTATTGAAAACTTCTCTAATGTATTTGCCGTTCGGAGCCGGCGTTAAACTGTAGGTCCCTTTTAATGAGCTTAAAAATAGAATATGGTGCAGCTCATTGACTGAGAGAAGTCCCCATTTCCTTCATGGAATGTTATAGAAATCAGTATACATACATGTATACTCATATACCTTCGACAATGAAGAGGAGCTTTAAAGCTGACTCAACAAATTTTTCATCCATATGAATATTGAACCCCAAACAATACTTCGATCAAAAAGTACTTTTTTTTTGCCGAAAAGAATGTTTTTCCTCACAATTTGTCAAATCGGATGCTTTTTTAGTGGTTCATAATTTGGAGTTGGCAATACTACTTTATTCGATAACCGATTTAACAGCTGATAATTGCTTTTTGCTTAAATTGGGTTAATACTTTATTATGGGTAGATTTACACCGCCGTCAATTCGGCGAATGAGCTGAAGCACAAATTGATATTGATATTGAATTTCCATTCAATTTTCATTGTGTTTTCCGATGAAGCAATTTTTCGTTGAATGGCTACGTAAATAAGCAGAATTGTCGCCACTCGCTTTGTTCGAAATCCCATTACATCTACGGAAAATTACTGTTTATTGCGTTTTATGGACTGGCGGAGTCATTGGTCCATATATACATTCAAAAACGATGATGGTTTGAATGTTATTGTTAATGGTGAACGGTATAGGGACATGATTAGAAATTTTTTCTTACCTTCATTACCTGGCAATAATCTTGCTGACATGAGTTTCCAACAGGATGGAGCCATATGCCACACAGCGGGCACCATAATTCATTTTTTCAAATAAAGTTTCGATGAAAGAGTAATTTCACGTAATGGTCCAATTAATTGGATATCAAGATCGTGTGATTTAACCCCATTGGATTATTTTCTTTGGGTTTATGTCGATAACCAGCGACAATAGTAAACCTGAAAATTAACATTCGAAGAATTATTGGCTAGTTTGTTTGTGAAAATAGGCGTTCCGGATTGCGCCTTGTACGCGTCAGCCGTGTCGGCCATATGACCGAAATCATATTTAAATATTAATTTCCAAAAATTTTTTGTCCAACAAAGCCCGTTTGATTAAAACTAAAAATATATTTCTTTGTTTGATTATGATTTAAATTTGTGTAACTGAAAAAAAAACACCCGATACTTAATGACAAATTGTTTCAGTGTGTCATAAAGTTTTAATGGTTTTCGATTTCACTGTCATCACTACTTACCTTCCTTTGAATGAATACAACACGTACATACATACATATTTATTTTTTAAATAATTTTGTTTTTTTTTTCATTACAATTTAAATATTTAATTGTCGTACTAAAAAGTAAAATACGACAAACAACGCTGTTTAAATAAAATCCAACAAGTTTATGTCTTTGACACATTTTTCAACTTTTTTTCACCCGCTCTCTCTCTCTCTGTCTTGTTCTCACTGACTGACTCTCTTCCTCTTGCTTTCTTTCTTGTTTACTGTTTATTGAAAAAAAAGAAAAATTAAATAATGTTACTCTTGTGGTTATTGTTTTACTCGCATACGTCACTGACAGTGTTGCCAATTTTTTATAGTCAACACGCATAGCGTTAAAAAGCGCTAAGTAATAATTTTATAAACTATCTGTAATCAAAACGGGTTATAAAAAAGCGTTAAATAATAAAAAAGGCTGAAAAATATAATGGAATATAAACAAAAAGAGTTTTATTATATATGATGTACACTGGCGAGCAAAACCGAGTACAAAATCAGCATTTTTAGGTTAAATGTGCTATAAATTAATAACTAAAAGGACGATTTTTTGTAATTTAAAATAATTCTTTTTTATTCATTGTAGGACAGTAATAACATAACAAAATCAAAAAATTCAATATAAAAACATATGGCCACTCCAAGTACTCAGTTTTGCACGATTCTTTAGTGCAATTTTAGTATGGTATACATAATCCTTTGTTTTTAATAACATTTTTAATGCGCCTCGGCATATTTTAAACGAAGTTCTCTTTAAATTCACTAGGAATATATTCCCATTCTAACTGCACACGGTTTCAAAGTTCCTCAATATTGGTAGGCGCTCTATTATGTTTTCCCAATCGTCTTTTTAACACAAATTTTCTATCGGATTAAGATCCGGGCTCTGCGCTGGCCATTTAATTACCTGAAATTTTTGCTCAGACAACCATTTTTGGACAATTTTGGCCGTGTGTTAGGGTCTCCGTCCTGCTAAAAAATGACTTCGTCCTCCGGATAGGCGCTGCGGTCAACAAAATCGGGTAAATGGGTTTTCAGAATTTGGCAGTAGTCTTCCTTCTTCATTACACCATTAATCCTTACTATTGGACCCAAGTGCCACCACGTTAAATAGACCCAAATCATCAAGCTACCTCCGCCCTATTTTACATGATGCTTTTGAATGGACTCATGAGCTCCGCTCCAAAAATATTACCATCAGATTAGAATCGATTGATTTTTGTCTCGTCAGACCAAATAACTCGCTTCCAGTCATCAATGGTCCAATGCTCATGTTTTTTTGCACAATTCCAAACGTGCTTTTATGTTTTTATCTGTAAGTGCTGGCTTTTTCTTTTTAACACTTGCTACTAAACCGATTTTGTGAAGTGCTCTACGAGCTGTCCGCTCACTGACGTCTTTATTTATGGCAATAGCAGCCTGTTTGGCTGTTTTTATGGAATTTGTTTTTATTTCTCGGACCATTAGGAGCGCGTCTGAATCCTTTAGTAACCGAGGGCGACCTCTAACATTCGTTTTAGGAGTTGCATTTCGCTTTTTTTGAACTTTAATCACTGAACGTTGACTCAAATTAACTTCTTGTGCAATTACTCTAGATGGATATCCACTTTCAGTCAAAGATACTATAGTATTTTCGACGTCAATATTAATTTTCTTCATTTTGGGGTTATTTTGCTCTATAAAGCCGCTATTACTGATAAAAACTAACAATGATAGGAATTAACAAAAATAGACCACCAATGCGTGTATATTGCGTATTATTATTCAGAATGTGATTCCCGACTTTTATTATTCATATCGAAAACGTGCAAAACTGAGTACTTAGAGTTGCCTTATATTCTTAAATTGATTTTTTTTATTTTGTTGTGTTATTACTACATGTGTGTGAAGATAAATTTAAACTTAACTAGCAAAGACGCAAACCAGGTTTTTTAGCTCAGCCATTTTGTACGTTAACAGAGCAGTGTTAACGCTTTAACAGTAACTATAAATTAAAGTAAAAGAATTTATTGGCAAAATATATACGCCTGGAATATGGAGGAATAGCACATCCTTGTTGGAATGGTGCTCCAGACCTTCTTTCGTAGATCAACTTTAGAGCCAAAACTTTTAAAATTGGGGAATAGCAGAAAATGTATTTAAGAAAATGAATTTTTAAAAATTATTTTTCTCTGTGGTTCATTGGTTATCTCCATTCCATGGGAAACTCAGAGATGGCCGAAATACTACACTATATAGGGAGAGTTGTCCAAGGGGTCCCTAACGAAACCGTGCTAGTGGTATTCCTGAAATAATTTTGGAACTGGAGAAATTTAAATTTGAAAAATTGCATTTTGACTGGACAGGATGAGTGGTTATTGTGCGAAAACTAGAGATATGCCATATTTTCATTCATAGAATCTTCTGGTCATAAAACAACTTTTATATAATATTGTTACGTTTTAACCTTTCTAAAGCGTTTGAGTTAGTTTTTATTGCGTTAAAATAAAATAAAACACTATTTTATTTTAGTTGTTTTACAATCAGTCTCTTTCTTTATTAATTCCACTGTACTTTTTCGCTTTTAGAAACACTTTTTATTTGCGCCTTAAACAGTCTTTACTTCTTGACAGCCAATTTACAACTAACTAGCTCCACAACAGCCGCAATTCGCCACTTTTATAGTATTTCATCTTAGTTTAGAATGTTCTAGTACGGACACGAATCTTCGATTTTTCTACGTTTATTCAAACTGATCTTAAATAACAAAAATTAACCGATCAATGCGTTGGCAGCACTTTTAATTAGTGCAGATAATTTTAGAAATTTTTAAACCTTTAAGACACAAGCTAATACATTTTTTAGCTAAAAGCTCATAATAAACTCTGACGTGGTGAATTTTGTCTTTAGCAATTTAATTTTCGTAACAATACTTCAAACTCTCATAGGAGCAATTATGATTAAGTTTTGAACAAACATTATTCGGAATAACATAATTTTCACAGCATGAGCTTACCATTTTCAGTCCATGTTTTATATGAATTAATGGGTTTATGGTATTGAGTGACATACTATTTCTCATCTTTGATTTAAAATAATTCATAACGCTAAAGATCTTTCCACTTTCGCATTCGAAAAAGGAAAACTACACTACACTACAGTGTTAACAATTGTGTAAACGGATTTTCATCTAAAGATTTTTTAAAATTATGCACCTCAATCGAAAACTGCTCTGTATGACCTATATTTTTCCACTGACATAATTTTAAATTATTAAGACAATTTTCCATTTTAACTTCAAGTTAAAATAAATTCTTCACTATTAAATTTTTCATTTTAATTTTTTTTGAAAAAAGTGCTAAAGGGAAAAAAATGCGACTTTTGGGTACTCGAAACCCGCTAAGTATAGCGCAAAAAGCGCTGAATTGGCAACACTGGTCACAAATATCATAAACAATTTTACCAATTTAGCGCCTTTCGTGCTATATTTAGCGCCTTTCAACTATCGAAAAGTCAAATTTTTTCCCTTTAGCGCGTTTTAGATTAGCGCTTGTCAATTTGCAATATTTTGTAAGAAATAGAAAGTCATTAAATTTAAAAACTCATGAATTCATATAAACTATTGACTTAAACTGTTTCATGCTGCCAGAATTACGTTATACCAGATAATACTTGTGCAAAAATCAATAAAAAAGTGTTTTTGAAACGTATCTCTAATCTGAGGTCCGGTTTTTCAGGACTTATAAGTTATTTTACGAAAATAGGAAAAATTAAATATTTTAAAGAAGGCTGGAAATTTTAATTATCTAATTACAGTACTAAACGTGCGACATAGGGCCATAGCAAACTCTTTCCATCTAAGCCTGTCTAAAGCCAAAGATCTCCAAGTTGTAGTTGTTTTTCTGAGAGTAGTTTCCAGCTTGGGGTCCATTTCCTTCTCACAATTTCCTTCATAACAGGTGTAATCTCGTTTCAGGCCAGTTTATTTTTAAAATACACCGTAGACAGCGGCTTATAAATGTCTGAATGGAATTGACATCAATCACGGCCGTATTCCATAACTCACAACCACACAAAAATAAACTTTACACGCGAGTTAAAGATTTTTATTTGCGTTTTTGGAGAGATCTGTGGAATGCCCTATAGCATTCAGCCGGCAAAGAGATGGCCTGCCTAGATCCAATCTGTTCCGAATATCAGCACTGAAAACGACGGACGTCGTGAAAATACTGCCGAGATAGCAAAACGACGGAATATCTCTTAAATTTCTATTTCAGAATTTAAAAGATCGTTGTGTTATTAGCCTTGATTCGCATAATTGTGGTTTTGGAGATGTTCATCCACAAGTGCACTTTCTTACATTTAACAATGTCTGTGAGCCGGAAGATAGTAGCCGTATGCTTAATCCAGGTCTTCTAACTTAGTCGTAAGTCCCCAGTTTAAACCACGTTGCAGTACACAATTGAGGACAACGATAAATAGCAGTGGCTGAAGAACACCACCTTGTCTGCACCAGAAATTTTCTTTGTATCACACTTGAACCCAAAAATTAAGGAAAAGTTCTTAACCTCTTGTTTTGTTCTAAATCATTTTGAAGCAATTGTTCAAATTATTAATTATTAATCTTGGTAAAAATGGAAATTTGAATATAGGGTCCGCCATCTAACGTTTTTTTTTCAACTCGTGCTTATTTCGTGAATGGTAACACTTAGCTCATGTCTGATTTGACATAAATTAGTTTTATCTTTCCGCTGAACGAATATGGTTGTGTATACTCTTGAACAACGCTGGGAAATATTGCGACATCACTTTGAAAATCATGGTAATGTTGCAGATGAAGCTCATTTTGATCTTGGCGGGTATGTAAACAAGCAAAATTGTCGCATTTGGGGCACAGAAAACCCACACGCATACATTGAAAAGCCGATACACCCAAGACGAGTCACTGTTTGGTGCGGATTTTGGTCCAGAGGCATAATTGGGCCATTTTTCTTCGAAAATGAGCAAGGAGTGGCCGTTACAGTCAATGGCGATCGTTATCGGGACATGTTGAACGAATTTTTGTTCACAAAAATTGAAGAGGAGGATATCAGCAACATTTGGTTTCAACAGGACGGCGCTACGTGCCACACAGCCGAAGCTACATTCGATGTTTTGTGCCCTGGTTTTGAAGTTCACATTATCAGCCGCAGAGCTGATGTCGTTTGGCCACCTCGGCGCTACGATTTGACACCGTTAAACTATTATTTGTGGGGTGCCGTCAGAGATAAGTGTTACGCCAACAAGCCAGAGACAATTGACGCTTTAAAGGACAATATTTGTGAAGCCATTAGTGAAATACAGCTGCACACTATCGATAATGTGATTAAAAATTGGACCGATCGTGTAGGCTACTGCATGGCCAGCTGAGGCAGCCATTTGAATGAAATTATTTTCCATTATTAACTGGAAGGATTGTACTTTCAAATAAAAAAAAGAAACTTAAGAAAATATTCAGTAGTTGTTTTTAAAGCATTTTCCAAAAAATTTTTTTTCTGGCGGACCCTTTAGAATAATTTTTTTTTAAATTTCAGTATATTTTTCTATTTTTAGCGCTTTTTTACAGCGCGTTGTTAATCACAAATAGTTACATAAATTATAATTTAGTACTTTTTATCGCTTTTTGAGCAGGAGTTTTGTGCGTTTTTAAAATCAAAAGTTAGCAACACTGATCATAAATACGTGAAGGTGTTGACATATTGTCAGTGCTTTTGAACTATGAGTGCTTAAAAACAGACCTTTCAACGTAACAACATGGGTGGCAACACTTATTTCTTTTCAAAAACAGCGTAATCAAAGCGAAAAATGAAATTATTTTAACTTATTTAAGTCTTTTATTTAAAAATATTATTTTGATTATTAATATTTACTTAAGTATTGTTTTTATCGTTTTAAATATACTCGTAATATAATATTTACCAAGTAAATGCTTTTTGTTTGCGCATTAATTCTTTTTTCTTTGTTAATAATTTATTTGCTTTTTGGGCGAGGGTGGAGTGATAAGTTTGTTATCTTTTTATAATAATGATATGCAGTTGTTTTAATGATGAATTATTATTAAGGTTCTTTTTTATAACGAAAGGGCAACATACTCTATTCTAAAAATGTTTGTTTGTTTTGCACATTTCGCCAAAAAAAAACAAAAGTTTAGGATTAGCATTTAGGAGACAACTAGTTTTATTAAGTTAAAAGCCCATTGAGCACACATAGCGGCCCATAATGATTACAGGAGATGATGCCACCAATCTGTCTAGTAAGCCCGAAATCAACTGTCTAAACAAGCACCCAAAGGCCTTGAATAAGGCAAAACTCTGCCAAGCTATCCTGAAAACTAGTTCGAAAACTTAATACATCTGACATTAGCCATGGAACGTTAGTTCTGTTAAACTATTGAGTAAGAACAAGGCAAATGAAAGAAGTCTACGTTAAGCCAGTGACGGACATTGGCATTTGAAGAGGGAGACACTCTCTTCTTCCTTAATCAATCTACAACCTCGACAGAAATGATTTGCAGGAAAGCGTAGTCTCTCCTCATGCCTATTCATTACGCAATGATCTGTAAGAATAGACACAGCTTAAGAGACGTCACTACTGTCAAAGTTCAGTAGTTCATGGGTGCGGTTACTATCTAATTGAGGGCCAATGAGTCTAACAGTGAAGCAAGATATCTCCTCTACTCAAGACCTGACAGAGTCCAATAGATACTTTTGCCTAATGAACATAGTACGTAAAAACTTGGCTGGTGAGCAGAATTTTCTTTGGTTCGCTCGTTTTACGACTCGTGCTCAGGAGTATTATTTTTTAATTCGGGAGCAGGAATCATATTTTTTAATCAAATTAATTTTTGTTCGTCTCGAGTTACGAGTTTTATTATTTAACTCGTGAGAACGAATTTTATACTGCAAACGAATTAAAAATGAGCAAAAAAGAATCAAAGACGAGCAATTCATTCATACCTATATCTTGCATTCGGATGTATGAGTGTATGTGTGTGTATTTTGTGTGCCGATACCAATAAGTATCGCACACATGCGTGCTTTATATTCCACAAACCAAAATCACTAAAAAGAATTGCTCGTTTTCAACTCGTTTTGATGCTTTTCGACCGGGTCTGTATTCCGAATTTTATTTTTCTTCTCACGAGTCGTATTTTAATTTCTCTTAAAATTAGGCTTAAGAATCGTTCTTTACGAACGAATTCAATTCGAGCACTCTTCCTTCTCAGCTGATAACCAGTTAGACGCAGGATACGAGGAATACCAATATAGACAACAGGTAGAAATATGCCCCCTTTAGCAAGTTCAGCGGTCTCACAATTTTTTTGGATGTCTCTGCAGCCGCTGCGAAAGAAAATCTAAGGCTTGGCTTCGAATTAACATTTACAATTTAAAATGGTTTTGAAGGAGGTGGGGTGGTGTGGTGCAAAACATGACGAAAAAAAATTAATTGCGGTTTCGAGTATTTAATACGGCGAACTCAATCTGCCTTCAGACAAATCCATCTAAAGAAGCCCTCTGACATTCCAGCTTACTTCTAGCGATGATGAAAAACATCGGACGAATGCTCAGCAAAAAAAAAACGCCACCTACTGGGAAAAGACCACAATGCTAAGTAAAGATCACCACCACCACTTAGCAAATATCTTCACCAATACACTATTATACGGAGACGAGCTACAGTGGATTAATCATCTACTTAGCTTGAAAAATCAACCTGATTAATGAAACCGAAACAAAGCAATGAATGCCAATATGCCCTCTAGTAGCGTGACGGAGAAAAAACTGCTTTAATAACGCGGGAGGCGGAAGGATACATTAAGGTTAATCCTTTAGGAAAAACTCCAAAGCCTACCCTCTCTTTAATCTTAGACCCGTCCGTATAGATTTCTACTGAGTCCCTGAAAAAGACCATTTCAGCGGCTTAGTCATCCTTTCTTAGGATAATAATGTCAAATTTCCTTTTCAATTTCAGGGATGTGTCCTATGAGAATAATGTACCAGAATCGCAAAGCATTCAGTGTTGCCGCGACAAGTTTCGCCTGTTGTTTGGCAAGTAATCCAGATGGAAGCCAAACAATTTTAGTCGGATATGATTTTTAGTGCATCAAATAGATCCTGTTGCTCTATATTGTTGTCAGATAACGTTTATGTGTACCATTATGCCTTTTGACGCCAATCTGTGTAACGCTTGGCCTACAATTAATTGGATATAAATGATGTCGCTATCATCTGCTTTAGATCCAGTGCCGTTATATTTTTCAACTCAAAATACTTAGTTAACTTGACATCCACAAGAACGCGAGTGTAGTTACGCTCGAAAAATAAAAGTTATTTAGACGTAATATGATTTCCGCGCCGCATGTGATGCTGGTTGCTAATAATGCTGCAAAAAGGTTGACTTTAACAACCGTAATTAGAATTATTTCATAACCTTTTATCAACCGACTAAAAGCCCTTACTTCCCCAAACAGAGCGTTTTTTTCAACCAAGGCTTAATTGTTGACTAATTGGTGATCAGTTTGAATAAAATGTAAATACTTATCATTTCTCCCATAGCACTAACGTTGGAGTCATTGAAACAAAGTTTGCGATTAAAATGCCCAAATTGAAGTTGACTTCTCCGTATTGGCACTTTGGTTTTGTATCAATATGGGTGATCAATTGAAAAATCCAACGGTCTTTAGCTAAACTCTCCCATCTTCGTTGCTACTTAAGTATGGCTTCCTCTTCCTCAGCTTGATGTATAGTATATTCTTTCAAGATGCTGTAGAGGGTTTAACTTCCTTTAGCAATCAGGCCAATGAGAGGGATTTCCGCAATAATATTATAGCTTTTTTGCTGATTTACATAGTGTTGCTTCTCAAATTGGTGCCGCATCCAGTAGAATTGCGTAACAAACTCCAGAGATTAATAAAATAATTCTTTGTTGTGTTTCATTCTTGCTAAGGCAAGACGTAAGTATTCTTATAGAATGTTCACACGACAAAATTTTTTTTTTTTTTTTGTAATTCGCTCTCTCATTCAAAATGTAAAGCCAAACTCCATAACTCCGCATACAAAATTTTAAGAGCGAATGACAAAAATTGCATGTCGTGTAAACAATTAAAAAAAAATTGTAGTGTGAACGAAGGAGATTTATGTAAATAATTCTGTAGAGCGTTCCGCTTCGCTCCTTGTCACGGGGGCGTGTGGGAGTACTTTGCAGGCGGTTTTGAACGTGATGCTTGATGTTCGTCCTTTGGATAATCAAATTCACCTCAAAGCGGCAGGAAGTGCCCTACGTCTCAGTGAGCTGAGCTTTTGGTGGAATGCTGATTATGACCACGCGCATGTTTTGCGTTGTCAGGGATTGCGTCTCCGAATGAGTAGATGGGCCAGTGATGGTGTCCTGCCGTCTATGAGTTGTGAGACTGTGGAGAAGGTGCTAACACCGAGCAGAGATGAATAGCGGGGGTCTGACGCTCGTCTTGGTGGCCTGACCTTTTCTACAAACGGATTCAAAATAAAAAAGGCATTGGTGTCTCTTTCAGGTGGAAGTCTTTGCAATTAGGAATTCAGTGGAGGCGCCATTTTCGTGAATAGTCAGGTGGGTCTAAAGTCACTTAGATCGTGCTCGATCAGATCCAAAGTCCTTCTGGACTGCCAACTAGCATGTGAAGCCTGCTAATGAACGTAAAACTTTACCGGGTACAGGGTCATTCTGGTATCGCTGGTAATGAGAAGGCTGATGAAAAGACTCGTCGTCGCTTTGAGCCAGCAGTTTTGTGGACTGAAGACTCATTACATGGGTGTACTCGAGAGGTTTTTCGTTGGGAAGGCTGGTCAAATCTGGTATGGCGAATTAGGTTGTAGTGTCTCTAGATCCATATGGCCGGTTATTTCCAGTCGTAGCACTTCTTTTCTCCCAATGAAATGCGGAACTGAGCCTCACTACGGGCGTTATAACGGGCCATTATAGTATGTGTTCAATGATTCTGATACTGATATCGATTACTGTAGGCTGTGCGAAGACGAGAAAGAGTTAAAGAAAATCGAAGACCTACTGTGTCATTGTGCAAGGCTTTAAAGCAGGAGGCATCGGCTCTTAGTTAATTTTACGATCTAAACTCTAACTTCCCTGTCGTGTACTGACCCTACTTTTATTCTCTGGTTTGCCAAGAGCCTCAACTGGTTGTGGCATGTGGATTTATTTGATCCCGATGAGTTTAGGACCTTTCAGTTTTTTATCTTTCCTAGTTTCTTTTGACTTTTAGTTCGTTTTTGTGTTTCTCTAGTTCTTGCTAGTCTCTTCGCCTTTTTTCCTTCTCTTTCACATTGATTACTTTGCTTTTCGCCATCTTTTTATATTTGTTTCGTTACGCAAGATGATAACAATGATGATCTGGGGTGCGTCCAATGGGGTGTTTTTCATTATGAGCAGATTGCCGTTTGTTCTCAAACCAAACCAGTGTCGTGTGAATATGCTATTACATGCTTAATCCTGGTTTTACGAAACAACAACCCAACGTGGCTATCCAGAGTTAAAGATAGAACATCACAGAAAAACATAGAATATCCTCGTAACATTTAGAAAACTTTCTTCCAGTTGGGAATTTAGTTAGTAATGTGGCTTGGTACTGATAGCATCATATCTGCTGACATACAGGAGACGTCGGATATGATGGTTCCTATTGGAAGCTATTTAAACTCACTGACGGCATTTTTCGATGTGGAGGGAGTTTTCAACAATGTTCATTCACGGGCGTTTGTTAGGGCTCTCAGATCGCATAATGAATATGGTGGAGAAGACGACCATAGGCTCAAGCCTGCCATCACCTATTGACTCTATCAGGCCGTAATATAAACTACTCTTCTTTACGACGCTCATACTTGGTAGACAGTGGGTAACTGTCAGTGTCATATGCTGATACAAACTATAAGGTGCGTAGCAGACTGCTGTCCTGATCTCCAATTCACTCTGCTCTAGTCCAATTAAAGCCTTATTTGTTATTCTTAACTGGCTCCCCACCGATCTTCTTTTGAAGCGGAGAGCTAGGCTGGTGGCAGTAAGGCTAAATGCGGTCAAATCCTAAACTAATATGGATTATGGATACACGATTACATAGTTCTTTATAATTTTTTCGATAGGAGGGTTGAGTCAATATATCCGAGAGAGTCTTTTGGTCTAGTGGACAAGAGTTTCCTCGAAATGCTCTTAAGGTCTATACCGCTGGCTCTAAACTGCTGGGCAGAGTAGGGGGTGACATATACATAAAGTGTTCTAACACTAGACTGTCTTATAAGTTACCTGACCACTGCAGTGCGTTTAAGGTGGAGGTCATGGCCATACTGAGGGCTGTGGAATGCTGGTTGAGTAGCTGGATTTTCCCCTGAAAATTTTCTTATTTACTCTGACAATCTGGCTCGATCAGGTCCCTTGCAGACGTCACCACTACGTCAGTCCTCGTCCATGAATGCCGCAGGTTTCTCATGGAAATCTCGGCTTATCCGTAGGTTGATTGTCCAGTGAATAGCACAACGTATTATAGGCAGAATTCGTTCTTTGGTCGCACTGTTCGTTTGTGGAACAATCTTCCTGTGATGTCTTTCCTGCCACTTACAACATGAACAAATTTAAATCGAACGTCCATAGGCACTACTCTATCCATCCTCTTTCCTACACTGCATGAGTAGTGGTTATCCCCTGAGTGCTGGTCTCAGGAGAAAAAAAAAGAATGGTAACCCTCAATAGGGTTCCGGGTCACAGGGATATCGTCGGGAATTGCGATGCTGATGAGCTGACAAGAACGGGGACTGAGCTCGATATTTTCTAACGGTAGCCTACCGTTGGTATCCCGATTGCCTCAATTAGGCTAGTCAGTGTATGGCGAAGTTCAATCTCTTTGGCGGCATGAGAGACCGTGCGGTATCGCCAGGCTCAGTTGGACCGACCTAGATAAAAAAAGAACTAAATATCTTCTTTAAATACATTCCATTAAGACTGCATTGGTTGTTGGTGATTGTTTCTCTGGAGAAGCGAACAATGCATACTTATTTAAAAGAATTCCGTTAAGAATGCTCCGCTCAACTCTCAGATAGGTTCCTAGGTGCCCTTCCACTCTTGATGACTTTGGTGGACTTTGGGCCAACATCTCCCACTCCTTGCGCACCACTGCGGAAACAGTCATTGGTTACGAGCGCTCACATAAACAAAATCAATCGTATGTAGCGAAAAAGGCCGCAATAAGGAGAACACTTAATGCTGCTGCTACACGAGCTATTGTTGCGAGCTATCGAGCAAAGAGAAGAGAGGAGAGCCTTTTTAGACGTAAGAAGAGGGAGCATGAATGGCTTGAGCGTGAGGAAATTGAGCTGTTTATAAGCAGGAATGATGCCCAAAAAGTCTATAAGCGAGTCAAGCGTCTAACTGAAGGTTATAAGTTTCTTGTAGAGACGAAAACGGTAATCTGGTTACTGATGCACAAGGCGTACTGAGGCTATGGAGGCACCACTTCTCTTGATAACACCACTTCAGCCTTCAGAAAAGTTGGAGAAACGGTCCCAATCGATGATGACGGCGTGTAGATTCCGCCGCCCAGCCATGGCGAAGTCAGTGTCGGGATACAGCGACTTAAACACAACAAAGCTGCTGGCCCAGACGGCCTGACCGCTGAATTATTTAAAGCCGGTGGTTGTCAGCTGGTTAGGTGCATGCACCAGCTTATCGGTAGAATATGGTTGGAAGCCATTGGAACCTCAGTTCCCTCTGTCCTGTCCTAAAGAAAGGAGACCCTAGAATTCGTTCCAACTACAGGGATATAAGTCTTCTACCTATCACATACAAGTTTCTTACAAGCGTATTGTGTGAACGACTGAAGCCATTTGCCAACGCACTGATTGGACCCTATCAGTGCGGCTTCAGACCTTATAAGTCCACCATCGACCAGATATTTGCATAACGCCTTTGTCCTTTTTGTGGTTCTATTGCTTGTCATATTTGGCTGAAGTTTCTACCGCAATTACGAGATTTATTCTGGTGTTAAAATGATTTCCAATGGAGAGTGTTTGATCCCCGTATTAGCTTTTATGCTTGTGGTATCACAATGAGCCGAATCTCTGGCTTAAGTGGGACTCCTTTCCCCTAGGGGTGTACACCACCTAACCTAGTAAAGAGGCTTTATATAGGGTGATGGCCGTTTAATTAGACGAAATGGTAATATCAGTTGGCCGCCAAGAAGCTGCGATTTGACACCGTAAAACTATTTTCTGTGGGAAGCCGACATACCAGAGACAAATGAGAATTTGAAGGCCAATACGCATTAAGCCATTGTCAAGATATGACTCCATACACTCGAAAATAGGTCCTATCGAATGGGGTACTGTGAGTCCAGCCGCGGCAGCCATATGAATGATATTAATATTTTATTTCTGTACTTCACAAAAAAAATTAATTCGCCAAAATTTTAAGCCGTTTTTGTTTCATTGGATCTTTAAATTTAAACTTTTAAATTGCCCACCCTGTACATTTAAGCTGCATCAGCTTAGGTTTCTATTGAATTGGCATCACTTTGTTTATCTCCAGCAATTCTGTGGCTTTTAAAGAATTGAATGAATTTTAGATATTTTTGTAGTTTCGAAATTCCAGTTGCCATTAGTAATTGCATACGAATTACTGATTTTACGACCGTAACGTTAAGGCTTCTGTTATTAAATTTTGACTCATCACCTAATCTATGTTTAAAGGCGCTTTCTTCTTTTTCTCTTTCGTATTTATTTAAAGAAATTTATAGCGTTTTCTGGGAAAACTAAGTAAAAAGCAGTCATAGAAAGAGAAGAAGAAAATGGTATTGAAACACTCCGGTAATCACTTGCCATTATTATTTAAGGTTTGATAAGAATTTTTTTATTTTTTTTTTATGTCCACACACAATTCCACACAACACACTTTAGTGGATATCAGACCTTTTTTTTCCAATGAAAATCCCCACATTTCTTGTATTATGTACACTTAAGCACCCTACCTCCTCTCACTGCAGAAGTTTTTATAGTTGGAAAAGTAAAGAATGAAATCTATTGTATTCGGGGGCTTGTACGAGTTTATTTCAAAGTACAAAAGAAAAAGAATAAAAAGAAAAATATGTTTTATGATAATAATAGTGCTGGAGAATGGCAAATAATAAGAAAAAAAAGGGAAAAATAAAATTGAAAAAAAGCCAAGCAAAATGCAGGTTTTCTTGAGTAATTTTCAGGTATTTTGTAGTCATACCAACCAAACAACCCATTAATTCTTTTCCATTTATGCAGACAGACACACTTTCTCTCCCTACCCACCCCATTAGTCAGTCAAATGATTTTTGGCTTCATTTGTTTTTTTTTTTTTATAATTTTCCTCCATTTTTTCCTTTTATTCTGTTTCGATATTTTAAAATAAGAAAAGGAGTTCACTTCGGGGTATTTACTTCAGGTCTCTGTGCTTTACGTTAAGGTTTATGGCGCTTCTAAATAGTTGCCTTGTAATCTTTTGATTTGGTAGTGCGGGCAAAATAAAATCGATAAATATTCCCAAAGCTAGTTTAGTTTAAAAAGAAGTGATAAAAGTCTTTCCTGTGATGTCTGAAAACAGACGAGTACAGTTAAACCATTAGTTGGCCTTATTGGAAGCTCTAGTTAATGTTGGGAAAGGTTAAAGGATTTTGTTCTTCATCTTATTTCCTCGTAAGTGCTATCTGGGTTTACGTGTGTCTTCGCCGCACTGGCATACCCCACGGTGACAGAACGGCACGGGTGAATACGATGCATCCAACAACGCCCGCACTTATGAAACCCACCTTCACAACACGTTGGTGAAGAGTCTGAGACTAACTAAACTCCTGCCGTGATATGGGCCACAGCACCCGGTTGGGGAGATGCAACACCACACCGAGCTCTCGCTCTGCCTGCGCCTTAGGTCTAAACCACAGCCACCACGAAGCTCTCACAAGGGGGCCTACCCAACAATCTGGCAGAGATCGGAATCCTTCAGGCTCTAGATTCCCGTTGCACCAGAATACCTCTAGTCAGGCTTAGTGACACGTGAGTGTAAATACAAACACGTGCCGCCTCCAGTTTCGTCCCCACCACGGCCTCGGCCTGGTCACCGGTGAAATTTCCCCGTGAGAGAAGACACGTTTAGTAGGGTTACAATTGCAAACACTTTAGAATTTATAATACTCCTGCTGTAAGCTTTTCTTAATAAAAGAAAACGTTAACTGATATAGTGTAATGTAATGAAGATTACGTCAGGCTTTTTCAATGTGAATGTGAACCCGTTCTACTCACCCAGCGTATATTTATTGGTTATCATGGTTTGCTAGCACAGAGAATTCACGGTGAAGGCGTTTTCTCGCTCGATGATGCCGTCTAACCACAAACCGTACCATACGGTCACTTTCTTTGGATGTAATGGTTTTTCGAGAACTGTTGTGGATTTTGTCAGCCCCATATGCGACAATTTTATTTGTTTACATAACCGCCTAAGTGAAATTGGGCCTCATTACTAAAGATGATTTTGTCGCAAAATGTCGTTCAAAATTTTGTGAAAAGAGCGGACGTCTACCGACGTGCTAGAGGTGGACATTTGCCCGACATCATATTCCATTATTAATTCCCACATTTCTATTTTATATTGATATGACTAAAACTGAATTTGTCAAAACAACTGTCCTAAACTCAAATTTGAACACGCTTTGAATGGCCAATAAGGTTGTTTGCCTTAACTTTTCGCTTGCTATGAAGGAAGATTGCTTGCAAAGCAGTCTTCACTTGTACAGCTACCTTACGCAGTTTTGACTTCAGAAGAGCTTCCATGGCCATCTTTGTGGAAGATTCCGTTGCCCCTGTGATGCATAGGTATACAAGTCTCTGTACTCTACATAACCCTGCGATAGCCGTTGTTTGTTTGGTCTTCCTCAACTATGCTAAATGGCCATATACTATCATAGGCCTGATCATTTGGGCATAAATCCCAAACTGAATGATACTAAGAAGTCTTCTCCTTTTTATTCCTCCAAGATGAGTCCTATTTGACAGGGTAATAATACAGAAATTCCGGAATCTGCTTACTACCACTGAACCAACCGTTAATTCTGTTGTAGCGTCTTCCTAATGAGAGTTGGGATGTCCGGTAGAAGTTTCGAAAACTTGCTCTCATAGAAGCTGCAAACATTCGATTACAAAAAACAAACAGAGAATGATCCTAAAGAGTCAGCCGTATACTTTGATATCGTAGTCCATGTTCTTCCTTCAAGACTTCTTCCAACATCCATAACAGGAAAAAACTCAACAGTCTTTTAGGATGGATTTATCTGTTGTTTCGGAAATTAATTTAAAAGTCAGTCAGGAACTCAGCTCACCGTATTTCCATTGTCTCTTAAATGAGGAAACTGAATTTTGGACGTTCGTTTACATCAACTAGGATATCATTCATACTGAGTTTAAGAATTTTATTAACTTTAGTATCTACGTGAGAAAATGGTGCAACAAAGCTCACTGGTGTTGGGCGCTTTGTGGGAGATCGAAAGGCTCAAGATGGGAACTATGCTCAATGATGAGCACTGGTTCTACGAGAGCGTGATTGGACTAATTATTACATACTCTTCTGTGGTAGAGCAGACGTCAAGGGAGGTCAATGTGACAACACTCGAAAAGATGTAGCGCGTCTGTGCTGCTTGGTGATAAGTGGGGCGATGGAAACTATATAAACTAGAGCTCTGGAGACAATCCTCTGTGTTTAACTGATAAGTGGCGTGGTGTAGTGGTTAAAGTGCATGCATACAAGACAAGCGGACCAGGTTATAATCTCCAGCAGAGACTTCAACCTCACTACAGACAAGTTCATCTAAAAGAAGTCCCCCTCACCTTCCAGCTTACCTCTGGCGATGATGAAAAACATCAGACGAATTTTCACCATTACACAATATCATATGGAGACGAGCTGCAGTAGGAAAGCCTATATGCACCCTGGAGATGTGACGAAAAAAAAAACAATAGACATACCAATAAATTATGAGGCAGTGTTGACTGGTCCGTGCGATACCAGTGTCGATAAATTAGATTGTGGACACGAAAGAGTGAATGAGCTGCCCATTAGGGTTAGGTCAGGTCTCAATTTGCGATAGCGCATCAGTATGGAGAACTGCAAGGATACTCCAGCTGATAGGCTCACTTGAACCGCATAGTCGTGGATGAGTGTATGTAGGGCTTATGGGGAGGATGCTGAAGCCCTTGAACACTTTCTATGCCACTGCCTGCCTATTCTGAACATGATTCTTACCTCAGGGATCTTAAATGGAAGACACTACGGGGGTATGTCAACAGTATGGAGTTCGTCAGGAACTGAAATGAAAAGCTTTATCTATTGTTGGATTTGTTTTAGAGAGTGTGCAATGGACCAACTAACCAGCCAATCTTTAACCAACTAACCAGTCAATCTTAATACCTAGGAAGTTAACTTAACTATCAAAATTTTTGCTAAACTAGGAATTTAATTAATTCTGACATCAGGGAAGTCAATTCAGGCTCTGTACATACGAAATTCGATTACACACCAAATCTCTAAGTTAATAAGTTATCTGAGCCGGATGGCATACCAGCTATTGTCTTAATGCGATGCTCTCTGACGCTTGTGCGTTCATTAACTAATCTTTTCAGTGCGTCATAATGCGCCGGTGTTTCTCCATTTTGCTGGAAGGTTGCTAGTGTAACACCAATAGCAGTTTGTTTCGCAGAATATGATTATGCAGAATATGATTAATCACCACCTAGTGTAGTATTTGGAGTCCAACGATTAGCTAAACGATCATCAGTACGGTTTCCGCAAGGGCCATTCTACTGGCGTTGCTCCCGGAAAGTTGGAACAGTTCCACTTATGGCGATGGTAAGGCTGTGGCTCTCGATATTTTCAAGGCGTTTGATAGAGTTTGGCATGCGGCTTTCATTTCGAAACTTACTGTTTTTGGTAGCACTTCTCTTGATGTATGTCGGGTTATCGAGTTTCTATAGATGCCGTCTCATCCGACGATTTCAGGATAAACTCAGGGGTACAGCAAGGCTATGTTCTTTCTCCGACTTTAATTCTAATATTTCTTAACGACTTTCTCTTTCTCACTTCGAATCCTATCTACTCTTTCGCAGATGACAGCATCATTTGTCATTCATATTCTATTGATCGTTGGCCGAGCCTCTTGGAGATTGAGGTGAAATGAACGAATATGAACGAGACACTCACAACCGGCCTGGCGGAAATCTCCAAGTGTGGTCGTGCGAATGGGGTTGATTTTAATGCATGCAAAACCCAATGTTGTTTTTTGACACACAGACGTGGTGGTGTGATGACATATGTGACTATGGGCAATGTGGATATTGAGGAATCAGATGGTCATGATATCCCGGTCATGAAAATTCACTGCTACTTTCACTGGAATGACCACATATGTATTTCGAGTGACGAAAGAAACATTCAAGTGCCGGTGCAATAAATACTTCACCCAATCTGATCTTCTTAATATTTACATGACCTAATCCGATCTAAAATAGAACACAACTCTCATGTATGGGATAGTGCTTCAAACTCTATTTTGGAGCTTTTCGAGTGCGTACAGAAGAGGGCAAAGGTGCTTATTAATGACGGTAATTTAGCCAATTCTATCTGTTTATTAGAGCATCGTTGCAACATGGCGTGCGTTTCATTGTTCTATCGGTTCTATAAGGCAATGAGTTCTAACGAAAGAAAAGCATTAGTTCCTGATGATCTTATATTCTTACGTAGTACTTGTATTTCTTATAGAGCGCATACCTTTGTAGTTGATTGTCCCATGAATCGCACAACGCATTGTAGGAAAAACTCTTTCTTTAGGCGCACTGTTCAATTGTGGAACAATCTTCCCGCAATAGTGTCCCCTGTCACATACGACATGAGGAAATTTAAGTCGAACGTCCATTAGCACTACTCCCTCCTTTACCTTCTACAATCTATTTTCCTAGTATCAGCACAATGAACTGCATGGGTAGAGGTTAGAGGTTATCCCCTAGGTGTTGGTCTGAAGATAAAAAAATAATACTCAAGATATTTGGAAATTCATAGGTTTTAGACACACAAGTTATAAAGTTTAAGCCATTTCGGTCAGAAAACTGAATTTAGCTTAAGGCAATAGTCTCTATTAGAACTTTTGCATTTAAAACGAGAGCAATGCCTTCCGATTTTGAAGGCTTTAGTGAAGCACCCATTTACTATAATTTCTTCTTCTTTCTTTCAGGTAAGCTGTTATTAAACTTTGTTGTACTCCAAACTCAGGTAAATTGAAGTTCAAATCTTACAATTGTGGTAATTCTCCCACAAGTTTTATGCATATAATCCAATCGAACATCCCAGAATACTATTCGCCCTCTTTCCTACTTCACACAACCTATTTGCCTAGTACCAGCACAATGCACTACATGGTAATCCTCTGAGTACTGGTTTCAACTTAAAGAAAAATATATTGGGTATACAAGTTAATAATGTCGCTTTTTTGCTTGAAAAATGCATTTATTAGAATAAGAAAATGAATTGTTCATCGTTAGCCACTACTTTTTCCCATCTTTCTGGCAGCATATGGATTCCGCGCCAAAACAACTGCTCCGATTTTGAGGTAAGTAATGAATTAAGCCAATTTCTGATACCCTGTTCTGAAGTGAAGCGTATTTCAGTAAGGGCATTGTGCATCTATCTGGACTATAACGTGGGTGAACCAAAACTTTCCATCCATTATTTTCCAAATAGTTTTTAACCGGTCTTGCAACATGTGGCAGAGCGTTGTCAAGACGAAAGATTATGGCTCCGTGTTTGGTCGAATACTCTGGTCGTGTTTCGTTGATTCCTCTCTTCAAACAGATCAATTATATGCGGTACAGGTCCCCTGTGATCATCTGACTCGATTTCAACAGCCCATAATACAAAACACCATTCATTCATTACCCTGACGTCATGGATATTCGGCTTCGGCGTTGATTTGGCAGGTTGGCCGGACTTTACGTATGACTTTTTGTGCTCTGGGTTATCGTAATTTATTCATTTTATCACCAGTAACAATACGATGCAAAAATAACTTCTTTTTGCAGAGTTCAAGCAGCATTTGCGACATGCAAAATCGACTTTCAACGTCTCTAGGCTTCAATTCATATGGGACCCAATTTCATTGCTTTTGAATGAATCCCAATACTTTTAAAAGTAGAGAAAAGGCTTGTTGTGTGACTCCCAAAGATAATGCAAGTTCTTCTTGTGTTTGACAACAATCTTCGTCGACTAATGCTTCCAATTCCTAATCTTTAAACTTTTTCGTCTGACCAGGGCTCTTCTTGTCGTAGGTGTCGAAATCACCACTTTTGAATCGCTCAAACCATTGTTGTTTACAAGTTTTTTGAGTTGATGCTTGTTGACCGTACCAACAATCGACAACATTAAGCAGTCGTTAGCAGACTTCCCCGAAATACACTTTGTCATCTATCGAATACTGAATTATAATGACAGATGTTTACCATATTTGTTATTATGGACACAAACCGTATGTGTAGTTATGCCAAAAGTTGTCCAAATCGACATTATTAACTTGTATACTCGATATAATTTCACTACGATCTAGGGTATTATCTAAACTAAGCTCGACTTCATTTGAGTTCAGATCTAAGATATCATTCACTTCTGCCAACTCTGGATTGTCTAACCTGAATACTATCTCAGTTAGTACCTCGAAAACCTCCCACTGATTTCTTTGTTTATTTACCCGGATTTTTCATAATGATCACAGCAAAACCCATTGAAATGTTTGCATTCCTCTTTTAAACACCCTGTTCAGGATGAGTAACACATATGGTAACGATGTTCGTAAAGAAATATTTCATTTCTTGTTGCCAAAAAAATATTTTTCAATAAAAATGAAATCTTTTTTAATATTTGAGCACAACGATTAAATCAAATAAAACCTTCCATTTACCGCCTGGGCTTGACTGACTGAGTGACTGACTACTACCTATTCATCAATTATCGTAGTAAACACCGTCGCTGTCTACTTGTGCCTTTGCTTCTTTAGATGATTGATTGATAAAAAAAAGAAAGATTTCATGTGGGTACTGATGTATCGTTTAAAGTTGTTGTAAAACAACAGCAACGATAACAACAACAATAAAGAAAATAATAATAAAAATGCCACAATAAAATGCAATTTATTAACGAAATAAAAACAGAAATGAAATGAGACGAAACGAAATGAAATGAATTGGAGAATTACAAACGAAATCAAACGAAAAAAAAATCATTTGAAGAAAAGAGACTTCGAAGAATTTCAATTTTAAAGAATTCGTTTGATTTGTAATTTTCTTCTTCTTACTATTTTTTTATTGTTATTGTTGTTGTTGGTATTGTTGCCATTGTAGTTGTTGTGATTCATTATTGACCAAATACTTTCATGGCTTCATTATGGTCTTTTTTCTTCTTTTTGTTATTGTGTTAACGCTCTTTTCTTAGTCAGAATTGGCTGGACTGGCCTCACGTTAAAGCGTAACAAGACCAAGTCATTAATGTTTTAATGGTTTTCTGATGATTAATGATAAAGAAACAACAATAGCAACAACGAAAAATAACATTAAAATTAAATAAAATGAAATAAAAATAAAATTATTAAAAGTAATTAATTTGTTTTTAAGATGCAACTCAAAAATGAAACATTCAAAAGCAAAACAAAATCCATAAAAAACAAAAACATTTGCAAAGAATGTGCATACGAATGCTTAAAACGTTTTCAGAGTTAACCTCTCACCCTCGAATATTCTAATAAAAGTTTATTTTATTGGGTGTTATAACCTACAAATGCGGTATTCTCAACAATTGGCGTATATATTTTACAACTGGTGTGTGTTTTTAATAACATCTATGGCATTTTGGAGGGTAAACCACAAATAAGTGTCCAAGTGCTTCTGCTGCTTGCCACAAAAAGTGAAAGGCGCAATCTATCGAACTGCGGAAACTGCAGAGGAATAGCTTTACTAAGTATGGTTAATAAAATAATAGCGTTAGGTTAGAAGAGAGCAGCAGTCTTGTTAATTTAAGACACACTTCAGCACCCATAGTGACCGGTTGTGATACCACACATGAGGCAATGCCTCTATGCTAGTCTTCACAGTCAACCAGAGGCCTCACATAGAAAAACAACAACTCGGGCTGACATTTACACTGTGTGTGTATGCGTATGTCTTGCTCATTCTGATCGAAGGCCAGTCTCGTGCTGAGCTGAAAAGAAGGGATATTTAAGCCATTTGTAACGCTTGTGAGAGGGGGGCAGGAGTTGGTGTTGATGTTGCTCAAGAACACATTGTCACACAGGCGACCTCCATTAATTAGAATTGATGAATATAGCATTTGCTATATGACTCAGGTACCTCGGAATAGTTATGGGAGATCGTATAAGCTTCCACCTTCATCTCACTCATGTTAGGCATAAGCTGAGAGATATTGTTGGAACGGTTAGATACAGTGTATGGGCATCTATATGTCTGCTGTTGGACATCGCAAGAACCTCACGTGTCAGAGAATTGCATACTTAGCATGTGTTCCGGTGCAATGGCATCATAAATGTTAGCCTTCAAATGCTCAATTGTATCTGGTTTTTCGCATAACACTTGTATTTAACGGCGCCCAACAAAAAATAGTCCAACGGCAACTGACATCACCATTTCGGTTTATTAAAGGGCCATCAAACTTTTGACGCAATAAATCGATTATGTTATAATATGTGTTGCAAGTTGCACCATCCTGTGTAACCAAACATCGTTCACATCAATATCATGAAGAGCGGGCACAAAGAATCGGTTATCATGGAGCGATAGGTGTCTCTATTGACCATAATGGTTGCGCCGTTTTTATTTTGAAAGAAATATGGGCCAATGCCAAATACCTCCGCTCCACAAAACGCACCACATAGTCACTCGTAATGGGTACATTGGCTTCTATAAGACCACGTTTAGGTTTTCTGAGCCCCAAATATGGCAATTTTGCTTATTAATGTAACCACCAAGATGAAAATTAGCTTCATCCGAAAAGATGATTTCAAATGATGATAAATTTCGAATAAATCCCAACGTTGATCAAGCGTAAATCGATTCAATTCCTTCAGTGGAGATAATATACTGAATTTTGTGACAGAATAGAATGACGTAAGTATTGCCAGATTCGAAATAACCGCTGATTTGGGTTTAAACCGATAGATGGTCAACCAGATATTAATGCGTATTAATGTTAATGTTATTTCCCAGAGCTTCTTGTTAGAGTTAATGTTGGGCCAGAATTTTTATCAAATTTCCTTAAGCAGCAGTTGACGAATACTTGTAGAAACTGTGTCGTGTAGAAATCATCAGCTGATGTACGAGTACTCAACGACTTGCATTTGTACAATAACTTTGAACGAACTTTGAAGGAAAAATCGAAGACTGGTTTTGTAAAAATTTTAACATTTTTTGTGGAGCTTTGAAAACTCGGACTAATCATCGCTTAAAATTTGCCAAACGAAAGAAAAACCCGCTCTTCTAAGTTATACATTCAATATTACAATTCATTATACATCGTTATACTGTGCCAAATGATGACAATGCACTTTAACGAATTGTTTTTGCTTAAATTTTGTTTTTTTTTTTACTTCTGAGATTATCTTGATGTTTTCACATTAAAAGAAATATTTTAATTTGTTTTTTTTTAAAGTGAAGTAAAAATGACGACAAGATCTCCTCGTACATAATGCAATAAATTGTTGTTTTTATTCTCATATGAAAACTACCGACCAACCGATCGTATGTTAAGACGAACGACCTCTTGTAAGACAAGTAATAAGAACGTGATAAATCATCTTTCATAAAACAAAACACATATGGATTATCAGATAACCTAAACCACAATACAGGCGCATCTTACAATGTTATCACCTACCCAAGAGTTAAGGTAACAAGTTTATCTGTTCAGTTGTCACTAATAGGTTGCTTAGATTCGTTGCGGTACTTACATGGTTTTAAAGAATTGGTTCCGTTGTGCTATCAATTGTCGAATTTGAAACGTTAGCGATTCACATAAGACCTAAGAGTGGCCAATGCATCGCAAAAAAGTCACTGTTTTGTGTGGATTTTTGGGAGGAGGCGCATGATCATCTAATGTTCGTTAAGCAGTGATGGTGTGGAGATATTTGCCCGCTGCATTAGTGGGTGGGTGAGTCGGTATTCATTGGCCAAATTATGGACAAATAAACAAAATATTTGACTATAATAAAACAAAATCGCAAAAAGCACATCTGCCACATTCGCCAGATCTTAATGCGATCAAGAATTTGTGGGAAGATTTGGATAGGCGAGTATAAAATCGGGCAATAACCAAAATTATGAGATGAAACAGATATTTGCCTAAATTTATTTGTTCAGTTGTATAGGTAAACTAATACGTTGGTTAGATTACATAGTTTCAAAGAGTAGGTCCCGTTTAAAACGTTAAGCATGCACATTAGATCCAAGAGTGTAAAAATGCATCCCGAAAGATTTAGAATTTTGGCTGGCAGTGTTGTCGTGTCATTTTCTTTTAGAATAATGTTGACCAGGCCATCACTGTCAATGGCAAATGTCTACGATTACCAACTTCTTTTAGCCGAAATGGATAAAATGGATAGCAAAATCATATGGTTTCAACTGACCGGCGCTACATGACACACAGCTCATGCCACATTGGTCAGTACGCACGAGTGATTTGAGCGCATGTAAAGGTGATGAGGACTAGCCATCGAGATTGTGCAGTTTTGAATCCGTTAACATTTTTATTGTGGAATTTTCTTAAGTCGCAGAGCTTTATGTGAATAAGTCACAAACAATAGCGGTTTTCGAGGCCAACACAATTCTTGTCATCGTTCAAATTTAGCCTAATTTATGCAAAACGTCCGCATTGGATATTTGCACGATATTATCTTCCAAACATAAGGGTAACAATAGGCCTCTCAAACGAATAAAAAATTTCGTTGATTTTACACATAAAAATATGTTTTTCTGTAACTCATCAAATCATATGGTGTTCACAAGGCATATATGCCTTGTTACAGTTTCTTTGAAATCATTTTTGTCTGCCAGTGCTCAGTCTACTGTAGCAGGTTTCTCGGATAGATGTCGTCTTTGCCTAGAAACAATGTCATCTATATATTGTTACGAAAATAAAAATTTCTAAAAAGAAAATACACCACATCAGCGCCTTTAAAACTGAATTGTGAGATTTTGGTATATTTGATATTAATGTGTCACCCTGTCAATGCCGTACTTATTTATGTATTTGGCAGCACTGTCAATTCGACTATCTTTGTGTGTTACATTTGAATTAACGGAAATAATTCGAATGTTGTAGCAAGAACAAGAAGATTCGAAAGTAATTTAATTGTATATAGAAGGTGGCGCCTTATGCATTTTGCTGTCATAGAATAAAGTCGTGTTTAGGAGTAAATAAAAGTGTTGTATAAACGAATATCAAGTTGCTGTATTAAGATAATCTGTATAAAGATAAAGCGCGAAAATAAAAACTGTAAAACAACAACAAAGTGGTGTTTATTTTTTATTTTGAGGCAGTTTAAAAGAACTCAAACGATTTAAAAAGGTTAAAACGTTACAATATTTTATGAAACAATGATGATTCACAGCCTGCAACTGATTATCATAAACTCCCACCTGGGCTGCTTGTTTGTACGTGAGCGACTTCAATATTTTCTTCTCAATGCTTTCCAAATGGCAATCCGTTTGATGGTATCGAAAGCTTTCTTGAAGTCGATGAATAGTATGTACAGGTGAGTACGCCATTCTAGAGACTGTTTTATTATGATGCATAGAGTGTTTTCCTGATCTACGTAGCTTCTATTTGGCCGGACCTTCCTGTCTGTTCGTCTCGCAATCTGTTGTCTATTTGGCTTTGAAACTTTTCTGTATTAAGACTGCTAGTATCTTGCATATGATGTTAAGCCGAGTAATTCCTCTCCAGCTACTGCAATATTTCAAGTCGCCATTTTTGGTAGCTTCACAATATGATACCTTTCTTCGAAGTTGAATACAGCCTCTTTTCCTCTCATGCTCATGTGCTCCGAAGCTGTAGTAATTCAGATGCGGTTGTGATGTCTGCTCATTAGGTTTCCGACATTACACCGTCTTCACCTGCTGGACTAGGAGGGCAACATGCTATATTCAATGTATTTTCTATGTGGCTGTTACGGTAATTTCCTCGAAATTTTCCCTTCATCTCTGCATTTACGCTTCACCATTTGGTTTCTGCTACACTTTCTATCTGTGAGATAGTCTATCATCTGGTGTATATATTCCTCATGTTATTCTCCAGTCCAGCTGCTTCTTCTGCTCTTTTTGCTAGCCCTTCCCGGAGTTTCTTTTTGTCTCTTCTTGCAGCTTTCTTCATCTGTTTCGACTGCTGTTGGTATCGCTTACTCGTTGTCGTTTTGCTGCAACTTAAGTTCAGTTTTCAGGTGTCGTCTGATATTCATGTTTTTCTATGTGTTTGCACTACACCCAGTATTTCTTCTGCAACTTGATTTTATGTTGCTGTGATATCTTCCCATGTGTGATGTTGATCTGTTGGTAACTGTTGGCGTATTTCCACGGCAAATGCTTTCCTGGTCGGGTTATTCTGAAGTAGTTGTATTCAGAGACGTTTTCGTCTTGTGTATACAATGGTTCATCTTCGACTTTTCAGTTTGAGCTTGATTTCGGCTGTAATAAGGTGGTGACCATTGCCCATGTCAGGACCTCTGTTATTCCTGACATCCACCAAAAGGCTTCCCTATATTTTACTCACGCATATACCCCAAGTAGGAGTCGCTAAATTCTCCAACTTTCTTTTCTAAGTGTAGGCTGGTCTTCCAATTATTCGGTCTTTCCGTTCCATGGCTACCATTGTTATATCCACGGCCAGTTTTCGCAGTATGAATCAAAACCATCAACATTCTCTTTGACTAAATACCAATTTTGATTGAAGCTTGGTGCTCTTTAGTTGGTTGCGGTATATGACTTTCAGAATGCGCCTTAGACAGATCTTGATAATTGCCTGTATGGAATTAATTGTTGCTTATCACGATTCTTAGTCATGTGAAAAGATGCCGTAAAGATGCTGTCGATATAGCGAAGCGATGAAACATCTTGCAAATTTTCAATAATAATTTGCAAGCTTGCAGTGGTATTAGCTCTGATGCACATAATTTTTGTTTTCTTGCTATTTATTTGCAATTCCGCTCTGTATACAACTTACCCTGCATATAACAAGGCCTTCCAATCTTGTGTTACAATTCTTGACGAGGAAAAATCGTGTTTTAAATCACAGGCAAGCCTAACTTAGTTAGAGGGATTGGTTAACCGACTATGCTATCATGTAGGACACAATAGCTCGCATTTGCGTATGGCCTTTAGATCAATGTTTCGAGTATATCAATCCTTAATAGCATGTCCACACGTGACTTCGAATTATTTTGTATCTATTCACCAGGCATTTTATGATACCTCTTCTTGTCAATTTTCTTCGCTGATTTGTTGTTTGCCGGTAAATTCTCATTCAGAAATAGAGAAAAGGGTAAGCAAATACATTTAGCGCGCACAAAAATAGGTCAGATATAACATTGACTTTGTATTAATCCACAGGGTAATTGAAACTGAATTTTTTACAATTTTAATGATCCGCTCTTGTATGGTCAATTATGTAATTGGTCTCATTATTGGGACTGAACTATAAATGAGAGAGTGAATTACGAAAGGACGTTGTCTTGTGATCATGGCATATGGCATCATACTGTGTACGACGGCTGCTAACACTGCCAGAAAAAGGTGTTATTTTTCTTCTTAATTTAAAATATGAAGTAATTTTTGTATATACAGTAGGTAGCAAAACTAAATGCATGGTTTAAAGCTGAAATGAAAAGTTCGTATAAAGATGTAAATACGCAAACAAATAAAACAAAGCTTTAACAAAAAGAATGATATTCCTGCAGTGGAATGGAAGAAATCTAATCATATTGTTACGTTTTAACCTTTTTACAACGTTTGAGTTTTTTTTTTTTAAATTGCGTAAAATAAAATAAAAAACACGTAGTTGTTGTTATACTTTATAGTCTTTTATATCCCACACTTACTCAATACAGCTACTTATTTAACTTCCTATTAAATGGAAGTTACGAAGAATTACTCAACACTTTTAAAAACGCCTAAGCACGACTTTATGACTTTTTTATTTCAACTTTATACAATGACTGCCAAACTATAACTGACTCTGACTATCTATGCGTAATGCGTCGCCTTTTATATACAATTAACATTACTTCGGAATGTTCTTGTACGTACTACAGCATTCTATCAATTAATGATTTAATGCAAATCAAATGTAACACCCAAAATCGCTCCAGTAACACCGTTCAATATGCATTTGCCAGGGTGGTATATTGATAGCCTTGACACAAACCAATAGACTAGAATCACACAATACAGTGAATTTAAATTCACTGAGGTTTTTGTATCTTCTTAAGGCATTGCTTACTTTCGTAACAATATAAAAGAATCCGCATTTATTTAGATTTACACTTTCCGCTTAAATAGAAGGAACGTATATACCCTTCTTCAAAATCCATATTATTTATGGCAATATTAGCCAAAAACGTAAGAGAAATCTGACCCCATTGTTATTATATTCGTTGCTATATCTCCAACATATTCCTCGAAGTCCACATATATTCTTCCTGTTCAAAAATTCTTCAATGGATTGGAATTATGGCCTTATGGTGGCCAATAATTTAACTAAAATTTTTGTTGCAACAGCCATTTTTTTACAATTTTAGCCATGTGTCTTGGATCACCATCTCACTGAAAGACGACTTTTTTTTTTTTTTTTGATAAAGGCTCATGTTTATGAATTTCGGCAGTGAATAAATTTGGCAACACATAATGAAATCCATTTACACAACGCATTTCTCATTCAGATTGCATGTTTTAACACACACACTGCAATCAACAATGAAATCATAAGCCCAATATCAGTTCTGGTATGTTATATTATAGCATAACATCGTGAAAAAAGTGCGATTAAAAAAATAAATCGTAACATAGATGCTTACAGCTGGCTTGAACAGCAAGCTTGAATGAACTAAACAGGTAAAAACATGAAATCACAATACAGACAGTGCAATCTGCATCAAAATATTTTGATGTTGATGAAATCGCGAATGAAATCCGAAATCGATATTATTGTGTGTATCCACTATTAGAAATCTTATTTACATTTGTACAGCGAATTTTTTAGTTCAACTTCCAAACATGCTCTTAGTTTTGCTCCACACTGTATATTTTTTTCATCTAAATTCTGTAGGTAGGTGATTAGATGGAATATTGCAATTTTTAAAATTTGTTTTTTTTGCACAAAAAATCTTTTTATAGATACAATCTACAATATCTTAAGTATTTGTTTCTTTTTGTTATTGTTATTGTTGCCTTTGTATGTTTCTTTATTTTAACAATGCATTATTTAATATTTTTGTTGCTGTTGTTATTGTTATTGTTGTTGTTGTTGTTATTTTTACTAAAGCAAAGACTTCAAGGTTTCCTTGGGTTGGTATTTTTTCTTAAAAGCTATACAATCACTTTTTGCTTAGTTCTTTTCGTGGTTTGCAAATATTATGATATTTTTGTTGTTATTGTTGGTAAGTTTTTTGTTAAATTTTATTATTAACGAAAAAAAACAACAAGAGAAGTTGTGCAAAAAACAAAAATTATAGAATTGCTTTTTTTGTAGCAACTGCATTATCATTAAGTCAAGGTTATACTAACCAACCCATTAAATTTTTAAAAAACAAACTATGTATTAACAAAATATTTCTTGCTAAATTACTTAATTTTTTATATACATAAATGTATATATTTCTCTTAATGATTATTCTTTAATTGCAAAAAGAAAAGATTAAAAAACACAAAATGATTAGAAATAGTTAATGAACAAATAAATGCAATAATAATGGCAATATCATCACTATGCATTATACATTACAAATGGCAACACTCTCATTTTCTTTACTTTGTTTACATTATTTACTATTAATACCAAATTCCAGGCATGCCAACTCTGCGCTTTTAGAACTGTTTGTTTGTATATCTAACTCAGTAACTCTCACTGCAACACAGCTTCCATTAACTGTTATCAATTACTGCTCCACAATACTGTCGAATATTGTGCAATCTGCGTTTATGAGCTTATTTTTGATAGCGCTCGCAGAAAATGTCATTGCTTAACTGTATAAAAGCGCTAAACATTACTTTTTGAGTAAAGGAGCCACCATTTGAACCAAAGTAGGGCTTGATTTGTAAATTTTAATGGTTGCAAGGAGGCTTACTGAGTTCTGTTGTGATGGTACTAGTGCAAGTGCCTCCAAATGTGCTTTGCAATGATTTGGGACTTTCAAAAAAGTAAAATGCGTTAAGTGTCTGAGGCTACTATAGGCATATAAAGCAAAGATAACGTCATGTGCTGATAAAAGAAGGGCTTGTTGAATAATGTGAGCACTACGCACTATCACTTTTAACGATTAAGATGTGATATAAAGCTTACGCCAGTCCAAAAGGGGATATCACGCCGTCAAAGTCAAAGGAATGATATTGAACGATTAGATAATAAAAATATGTAAAGTAGCTGAGGTAGTAACCCAACTAAGCGGCTATACCACATTTTGAAAAAGTACAAGTCTACTACAAGAACAAAAAGTTATATTTTCAGTGAATGCCTACCGAGAGATCACTTCCAAGGAAGTATCTGGCGATTTTCTTGCATATATCGTATGAGTTCTGTGCCATTTTGTAACTTCCAATATAACGGGTCCGCCATCTAACGTTTTTTTGTCAACTAGTGCTTATTTTGTGAATGGTAACACTTAGCTCATGTCATTTGACAGATAAGCTTTATCCTTCCGCTGAACGAATATGGTTGTGTATACGCTTGAACAACGCTGGGAAATATTGAGACATTACTTTGAAAATCATGGTAATGTTGTTCATCTTTTCAGATGAAACTCATTTTGATCTTGACGGGTATGTAAACAAGCAAAATTGTCGCACAGAAAACCCGCACGCATACATTGAAAAGCCGATACATCCAAGACGAGTCACTGTTTGGTGCGGATTTTGGTCCAGAGGCATAATTGGGCCATTTTTCTTCGAAAATGAGCAAGAAGTGGCCGTTACAGTCAATGCCGATCGTTATCGGTCCATGTTGAACGAATTTTTGTCTACAAAAATTGAAGAGGAGGATATTAGCAACATTTGGTTTCAACAGGACGGCGCTACGTGCCGCACAGCCGAAGCTACACTCGATGTTTTGCGTCCTGTTTAAAAAAAAAAAAAAAATTTTTGGCGGACCCTATATAAGTCCATCTAAAGGCAAACGAACAATAAAAATAATAGAATTTTACAAGTAAATATGCATTAAATAAAAATAGGCTGGGTTTTCAGTCTTCCAATAAGAGTATACGAATGTTGGGAAGAAAGTGGAAAGTTCGCTAGGCGTGATAAGAGAATTTTAGATCTTACCAGTTCCGTGGAAAAGCCGGCATGAACAAACAACTTGAGACAGCTTCATAAGATTATTGATATTGTTACGTTTTAACCTGTTTGAAACGTTTTAGTTCTTTTTAATTGCGTTAAAATAAAATTAAGCGCCACTTTGTTGTTGTCTTACAGTTTTATTTTTCTCACCTTGAACTTTATACAGTTTGTCTTAATTTATTCGTTTAAAACACACTTTTTATTTACGCTTAAATACGACTGTACTTTACGACAGCCGAACGATAACTATTTGACGTAAAGCAGCCTTCTCATATATCTAATTGCCTACAGTTTGGAAAGTTCCAGAAATGTCTCAAACGCTCTCATATCCTATATCAGTTAATTTTAAACATGTAAGATTGTGTTACCCAAAAATGTTTGATTTGGCAGTGCTGCCTAATACACAAATAAATACGGCATTGACAAGGTTACACATTAATGCCAAAAATATCAAAATCCTACAATACTGTCTTAAAGGCGCTGAGGTGGTGAATTTTCCTTTTAGGCATTTTTATTTTCGTAACAATATTTAGTCAAATAGGCCAAGTGGCAATAGAGACATACCCCTCGACGACACAAATAGAGATTTGGTCACTATTTCGCACGATCAACTACGTTTGTAGTGCAATTATGTCGTTGAAATCGGTAACTACCCGTTAGATATAGGCGAAACGGCGGACATAGATGACAACGCGCGCAGTAGACTGGTTGACCGTCCACGCCGAGGCGGCAATACATTAGCTTAAACGAAATAAGGTTGCGAGTGAAAACTCAATCATTATTTATTGTTATTATTATCCTATCATCCTGACTAGGCACTCTTGCATAACACTGCTACACAAGGGATCTATTGTGCCTCTTCTGGCAGATCTGCTGACTTCTTAATGTACACCAACAGATCTGAAACCACTAACCATTTCCATTCAAACCTGTCAAACACACCACATTCTCACAATATGTCTTCCGTCGTCTCTGATGCCTATGATGCATATGATGCCATCCTCTTCAGATGCGCTTTTAGTTCACAATGACCCGTTAGAAAATCCTTAGCTTGCCTAATTCCCTTTTGACCGTTCCAGTGTTCCAAGAATATGGGAATTTCCCAATCTTTGATCAAATGGCGGATATTGGTAAGTGATGCCTTACAGCAGTGTTCTGGATCAATGTAGGGTGTTAAGGGACCTTTTCTAGCAAAAGCAACTGCTGGTTCGTTGCCACTTATCCCACAGTGTCCAGGTACCCAAAACAACTGGACCCTGTTCTTAAACGCCAACCTGTATAACGTATCGTAACAGTATTTGGCCAGTTAAATTAAGGCAGTTTGGCTTTCAGAAAATATATTAATTGCTTTACCCTTGAGCCCACTGTCTAGGTTGATCTCTGCATATTTCAACGGTCAATAACTCAATCTGAAAGACACTCCGCTTTCTTCCCAGTGAGATCGACAGGTTTCGACAGTCATTAATTTTGAAGCTATCGGTAATCCTCTAACTAAGCCCGGTCCGTGAATTCAACCCTGAATCTCCTGCCAAAGCACAGGTCCAAAGGCATGACATCCAGAACCGAAGGTAGTCCCCAACGCATTCCTGGACTTCTTTGTCAAGGAGACTCATTACAGGCATAGCTCATCCCTACATAGCAACGATATGAGAAAGTGAAGAAATCCCCTCATCTTAGAAAATGTCCATAATTATAAAACTTTCCAAGAAGAACGGTCTTCAGAAATCTGAAATTTGAAGCCGCATTACCATATTGAACACTGTTTGCGATTGGGAAACAGATGCACGAGGACTTAGAGATTAAACTGCCGTATGCAAAAATGTTGGTATATCGAGAAGTACACAATTTAGAATTTTCGATGCCCATGTAAAATATCACTCCCGTATGGCAATGACACAAGGCTAACAAATTCCAATATGGTATAAGGATTTTCAATAAATGCCTGCTAGTTATCTATCGCATATTTTGGCCAACCACCATTTGAAACGATAATTTTCGGAGGATGGCAAAGCAGGTGCCTATTTATGTCAAATTTGCAAAAACAAATGGAGTTGCAATATTCACACTTTTGGCGAACAGTAAGGGAGCATTTGAGCCGCCGGCCGAGCAGACATGGCAGAACTTGGGAGCGCTTTATCCTAGATGATCTGAAACTAACCAAACATATATGGCCAAGAGTTATAACGTTTGCATGAAATAAAGCTCGTTGCATATGCTTTGTTAAAAAAGACCAGGAGTTCAGTTTTATTTAGGATGCACGCTCTATCATTCACATCAATTAAATTAATAAGGATAATTTATTTATTACGGTGAATATATTTTAGAACTTTCAAACGAGTTTAAAATATAATAGATTCGAAGAAAAGCAGGTGCCTATTTATGTCAAGCGCATCTATTTCGTCAATTAAATGCACAGCTGACTACGAACTGCAACCATCGTATCCCACATATTTTTTTTTACTGATTTTTCCTCTTGGTTTAGGTTGAACGAAGAGGTTATTATGGAGACAGTCGCCTGGTTTGAGAATCGGCTGAAATCTTAATATTTGAAAGAAATTAAAAAAACTAAATATAGTCTGGAACTAAATGCATACAACTTTGGGAAATAAAACTCTTTTTGCTAAAAGAAATACATTTTATTTAAAAAACTCACGAAATTATCAAATTACACTCTCACATGGATTTATATTTACATTTGAACTCTTAAGCGTTAAAGCTTATCTTTAGCGCCTTTCTTTAAATTTAAAAGTGGTGACAACACTGTTACCTTCTCATATAACACACTAAGCAAGCGTTAGTGCGATGTGAGTTTGTTTTTATTTATGTTCTCATGTAAACAATATTTCCTTGCTTCCTTTCTCCTTGTCCGCTTCACTTTTTATTCCTGTGTCACCCCATCACCCTCTTTTTTCTCTTTGCGAATATTATGCGGGTGTAATTTTACAATTATGCCTATTAAACAGCATTATTTTACTTATTGTCATCATCATCATCATCATCATCATCGTCATCATTATCATTATCATTGTTTTCTTCATTGATTGTTATTATCAACGTCATTGTTGTCTTCTTAGCGAGAAACTAAAACTACAGGAACAACAACAACAATTGCAAATAATAAATATAAACATTATGGCTGGATTATTTATTCATTCATTCAAATATTTACTCATTTACTCAACAATTGTGTGTGTTGGGTTGTGTTCTGATGTGTTATGTTGTGTTCATTCAATGGACCAGCAATATACCATTTCCATATGAATGGTTTGTGTTAAGAAGAAAACCACACTGAATGAAATTCACTTGGTAGTGTTAAGCAAATAGAGTTTTAAAGTGAAAAAACAAATTAAAAAAATAAAACTTGAAAGAAATACGCCATGTCATCTTAATCTCTTGTTTATATAGACTCTTTATATTACTATGCCAACCACTAGACTATCCTTCTCTCTTCACAACCATCCAACCAACCAACCAACCAACCAACCTTTGATACCGTTCAAATCATCAGCAGCAGTGGCAACATCATCCGTAATAAAGAAAACATCCCTTATTTTCAATATTTTTTTTCGGAATCGTTTTTTTTTACTGTTAAATTTAATGACATTTAAAGCAGCAACGACTTCATCTCATCGCTGCCATCATCATAAGCATCTCCATCAACTTTTTGTGTAGAAGTGGCAGGCAAAAATATAAATTCAGAAGGGATAATCACAGACAGTTGCATACCATACCCGAGAATATCTCGCCATGAAATCGAGCTACAATATCTATACAAAAATTGGTGACTATCCAGAGAAGGAGATGGCGTAGAGTAGTATTATAGTTAAAGTGCTTGCATACAAAACCTGTCAGGCTATATTCGAATTCTGGCGATGACAAAGAATATATTCATGGTTTTAAAGCTCAAGTGAATGATAAGCTTGATCCCCTCCAGATTATTCTTCCAAGAAGCTCCTGAGTCTCCTGTAAGGAAAAAGAACAACATCAACTACAAACATTATAGAAAAAGAGGTAAGAATCTATGATAAGCAGCAAAGAGTCCTCACCGCTACACCAAATAAACAGAGAGTGTTGTTTCTAGACTACGATCTACTAAAGTAGACGGTTCATCTGCTTATATGGAAGTCATACTAGACTGATTGCAAAGAAACTGAAGTAAGGCAAACATGCTTAATGGATGCCATACTGAGAAACCTAAATTAGAGTGCTGTTACATATGTACCTAAATAAAGCGTTAACATTGTGGCATGAACAGTAATTTTAACTTAAATTTTCAACAAAAATTCACTGAATTGAAATTAATTGAATTGAAACGTTAGTTAAGTTAAAATCTAGATTTGATGCGAAAACGGCTAAAATGGCACTACTTTTATTTTCCTTTTGTTATTATTTTTTTCTTCAGAGCCAACTTCACTCTCTAACGCGTTGTCAAAATAAAATAATACAATTTTTCAATTGAAAATGCTATAAAAACATTCAAGGCTACCAACCATCGACTACGAGCTGTCAAAAATAATAAATAAATGGCGACCGTTTACACAATTATTTTTCTTGGCGACAACATACCGTTTAGTGCTGTCAATACAATAAGATGCATGAGTAAGCGTTTTAAAAACGCAATACATGAAATATATACATTAAAAAGGCGAACAAATGTAGGTGGCACCACTGAAAAAGAACAATCATATGTCCATTTTCTTACATTTTTTTGTAGCTGTAGTCGTTAAAATAATAGTATTTAATAATAGTCGTTTACTTGGCTACTTTTGTAGCCAGAGTCTTTCGTGGTCGAGAGATCGATGGTCGGTAGCCTTGAATATGTTTATAGCAAAAGCGTTGACGCTGTTCTATCATGGCTTGCTCCATACAATTTGCATTGGAATAAAAATTTTTACATCTAGACAACGCTTAGCGCCCTGTTTTAGGTTTAACTGATATGCTTCCCAGAGGAATAACGGAAAAGAAATCGAAACAATATAAAAGCATTCACTTTGTGATGATAGCTTCTAACATTAAACATTAAAAGAGCATAAAAGTGTTGCCAAATCAGCAATTTGACTTTTTTTTAATAATCGCAATCGGTTCGAAAATTTATGTAATTAGAGATCAGTAGCAAAAGGACTTGTAATAATATGTCTTTATACGCTATTTATGCACTTTTTCCCATTTCTGAAAGATAATGAAAGAAGTTTAACTATCCACATTTCTGTTGGTTGGAAACCCTTATTAGTAGTCCTTCTGGCCAGCCAATTTTCCGAATGAAAACAGGGTTTTCAAGAGCAAATCGTACGCTAAGTAATCATTGAATGGCTTTCTTTTCTACTTTAATATCAAGCTATGATAAGTTCTCGAAGTTTAAAGCTCAAAATAAAATAGTAGCTCACCGAATTCATTCACGTTAAGCGTCAAAATTCACAATAAATAATCCAGTATTTTAAAATTCCCTATGCATAGAGGTTTAAACGTTTTAGTTAAAGGAAACAGAACGAAGCTGTATATAAAATGGGGAAAGTTAAGGTTAGCGTATAGCGCCAAGCTATTGAACATAGTCCAAAAAACTTGAAACGAACTGTCGGTCACGAATCCATTCTTTCAATGTTGGTCCCTATTGTTCACTGACTCATGTACGCCACTATGACTTTAGAAATAGAAAGGCGGTCAATCCTCGAAACCCTCTGTGTCTAGTCATACCGAGGCAGTAACCTCCAAAAATAGCACACGATGAGACGGAGCTCCACCCGTTCTGCGCTATCCCACGAGAAAAATTTACAGATTTCACCCTTGACGTCAGTTATAGGATAGCAGATGACGGAGTAAAAGATGATAAATTCCAAACCCATTAAAGCCCTCTTAACAAGTTTCTCAGCCCTTTCATTTTCAACGATGTCCCGGGATACAAAATAAGAATGGTGCATGCAATATTGAGGAGCTTTATCTTCTCCTTACAACGAAGAAATAAGCTCGAGTTGCCACCAGGCGACACTAAATCCTAACCTCACCCACAGAACCCCGATTCCTTAGCATTCCACATGCTGCAGAATCGCGAAAACCGTTAGAGGCTTTGTAATCCAAACGATGTGGCAAAACCGGTAAATTCGGAGAAAACAACAGCTTCCACACCGGATACCATCTTGGATCAGTTTACGAAGACTATGCATTTAGAAATATAAATCCTACAATTTTTTCGCCCTGGCGCGCCTGCTGAGTTAGTAGTTATACAGTCAGTTACAACGGACACGAGTCCAGCGCAATTGGGTACAATTTTGATCCCACACTGATGGCCATAGAAGGTAGCGTTCAGGGTTAACCTACATATCCGTACACCAGCCAGAAACGATGCAACCAGACGCATGGACACTAGATGACAGCCTGCTGACATTTACATATATCAGCCAGGTCTTATATGACATGAAGAAACGGACTGCCAGAGAAAACAGTCCCAATATCCGAAAGATTCGGATACTGGCACATTAAACGTTCGACAGTCTACTCCTCTCCCTCAACTCCTACAGTAATTATTGAATGAAAGACCTAGTCTACTAGCGTGCAGTGATGAGTGATAACAGCTACCAGGATTTGTAGCCTATGTCGCGACATCCGAACGAGTCCGATCGTACAGAGACCAAATTTGTCTCGATGCAGAGCAGCAGGGTTTTTTATTTTGCTACCTTTGCTGTGGCCTGTCCAACAACTATCGCAGAACCTGAAGTCCGCCAGAGGAAAGTGTCAGAGAGACCACTCACTCGCATAATCTCCAGGTCTGCATGTCCCGCTATCTTGTTTAGAGATAACCCGGCGTTCACATACCAACCACGATGTCGAGTAGACATCAGAAGGCTACCTGATCGCAGGCTGACTATCCGTACAGATCCGGATACCAACATCGAATATCCTGTATTATATCAACCAGTACTTGACACGCCTTGCAAAGTCAGGCTTGCGAACAATTACGGCCACTCTCAATTCCCTCAGAAAAGAAGTAAGATGCCTCAAAATGCTACTATGGCCACTACGCGATATTCTCCATAAGCCTTCAAATACAAAAACTGTCATCATTTTTCCAGTTCCTATACGCGACTACGATTATCTTCTGTGTTTTTTCGCAACTGTCGTGATGTCCAATGCGATACTCCCCGAAATAGATAAAGCTCACTTATTGCTCACCTATTTCTGCGTTCTTTAGATGAAACCAATTAAGAAAACTATTTCGCTTTCCTAAGCGTTGTACGCAATATTCTTAAGATTCTATACAAAGTACATGATAGTCGGCATAGAGAGTAAGTAATGCATATTTTCTTTCTTTTCACGACAGCTACTGCAAAAGCCGCTATCCATGCACGAATAATGAAACACTCTATCAATCTTTTGTCAAAAACAGCTCTTCCAAATCTCCTGAAATCTGTTTTATCAAAAGTAAATTTCTGGAATGGCGCTCTGGTGTAGTAGATAAGACACCCGCCTACCAATTAAGAGATTCTCGATTCAATACTAGGCCAGACCATGTGATAATTTTCAACAGTGGTATTACCTCATAGCTTTGCTGGCGACCGGACTAATGCATTTGCTGATCGGAGCCGGCTTTCAATTGTGGGACCCTTTCAATGAGTCTACAAATTAAATGGGTTGCAGATTATTGACTGAGAGAAGTGTACCTTGTCCTACTCGGCAGCTCGCGGGAATTATATATGTATGTAAGTCTCTGATTAAATTTTGATCATTTCTTTCTGCTCAGATACCAAACTAAGTAAAGGTAGGCAGACTCAAGTGCCTGCTCTTCGTCCATGATCTTTTTTACACATTATTGTCGTATGTAATTCACTTTGTATAGCCCGTAATAGTACGTTTCAGAAATGGTTCGATTACCTTCCCCTTTCAACAAATTTGTCCATTCAATTTTTCATTGTTAATTCAACGAGGTCCTTTATTCATCGAGCTTTCTTCAAATGGCTGTTAACTCCTTGGCGATGAATGTTTGTTTCCTTAGCAATATCTACGCTGCTTATGTGCCGTTCTTTCTTACATTTTTTCCATGATTTTATCGACTTTTTTTTAGTGATTGGTCGACCAGAGCGAGCTTAATTTTTGATATCAAAATTATCAGATCGATTTTGCTGCTGCATTTCTAACTGCAGCATCGTCGCCTTAAATTTCTTATTTTTTTTAGCAGCCGTATTGATACGTTTTCTATAATAGAAAAGCATAAGATGATAAGAATGTTTCGAGTTTTCACTCATTTTTAAAAGTCGATAACTTCTCGCAGGATAATGCGATTTTAATAATATTTTCTAACAAAGTGAGGCTTAAAGAGCAGCCTTTAACACAAGCTATAGTGTTGTCTACTGCAATTAATATTATCAGAGATATTAAGTTTTAGAGTAACCTACCGAATATTTTGTAACCGAACTTTTACCAACGCCAAATATAACCGGACTTACTCAAAACGTCTACAGATGACACAAACTCACTCCTTGATCAGCTGTTCTCCAACCATGGTTGTTATGGTTTTCCAACAAGCCTAAAACTTTTTCACTGGCTAGCTGCTCTAAAGGTCTAATGATACAAAACCTGTTCCTATGAAAACAGAGTTCGTTGGTGCCTAAAATGACGAATTTTTTTACAATATTTGGAGCTTTGTGTTGCTTATAAGCCATGTAACTCAATATGGTTTTAATTTTAGCTTGAATATAGCGTGGATATTTACTCTTGACTATAGAAGTAGTCGGTAACTACGCTCTTTTTTAAGAAAAATTTATTACGCCGACTTTTCATTGCACTGCATTGATTTAAAAGCATTTCTTTCACTTCAAACTTTTTTTACTTGAGGGTTCATTATAATCTTGGTGGATGAAGTACTTTAAATGGATGGTTTGAAATAGACTACTTCTAAAAGTTAACAATTTTATTCGGTTTCCCAAACTGTGCATTGCCATATTGCCTCTGTCTCAATGGCCACTTGAATTTTTGAATATGAAATTTTTATAACAAGGGACTTGTACAAGTACAAGTACGTACAAGTCTTTTATACAATCCCTTTTTACAAGCAATTCTTTCTTTCTTTTTTTTTTCTTTCTTCCTCTTCATTTATTTAAGCATAACCGCACAGCCACTCGTTTACATTACCATCACAATTCAATTCGTTCATCGTTTAAAAAGAATGCGAAATGAAATAATTTCATAATGGAAATAAATACAAAAAAACAAAATATCTTCAAGCTTTAATCACAACAACAACATTGTCAACCATCAATATATTCTTCAATCACTAAAATTATGTAACTTTTGTTAACAATTATGCTGACATTTTCACTCTTAAACCCAATCACCACTAATTTACTCTCTAAAGCAATTCTACTTATTACTGTGCGCTCATCTGCATTACCCTCATTGTGTGTATTTTTATGCTATGGCAGTAGTAGTGGTGTATACGAATACCAAATATCAATCGTCAACCAACCCCCCTGGTGTGTTTACAAAATTATTATAAATTGGTTTTTAGTTTGGGTGTGTGGGTGTGTTGGTGTATGTGTAGATGAGGAAAAGAAGGAAATAGAAGTTATGAGTGGGAATGTGTTAAATAAAACCATTGTTGTTGTTGTTGAATATTACAGTTACTTAAGTACTATTTAATTATGTGCAAAACCATTTTAGAACATTTTTTCCCTCTTTTTTTTCTTCTTCACCCTCATACATACCATATATTTACATGCTGCCTTAGTTATTCTTTCTTACATTTTTTCATTGGCAATATTTTAATTGACACACTTAATGTGTCAACGAAATGGAAATAAAACGCTTCTTTATTTCTTTAATAAGAGTTATTTGTTTGACATTGAAATAAGGGCGAATTGGTAATTAAATAAGCCACAGTCAGGGAGAGAGAGAGAGAGAGCGGAAAAGATTTTCTTGAGAGATGTGTGAAGTATAAGACTCTTGTGCTTAATAAACCAAATACAGATTTTAAAGAAACCCTTCAGGAGATATTAAGACCATTTGGTACTTACGCCGTAAACAGCTATACACTATACCCTCCTATACCAATGAGTTTTGAACATGAAACAGTTAAAGAACCAATCCAAGAAGTTATTTAAACATTGATTTCTTATTATTATAGCCGGCAAATTTATATTCCATGGTGCTAGAAATGCTATTGTATTTAGCAGCACAGTGTCTTATATGTAAGAATGAATGTGTGTTGGGATGTATATATACGAGGGGTACTATTTCTATTTCGGGAATAGCAAATAATAACAAGTATTTGTAAATGAGTATGACTTTATTGTTTTTCAAAATACTCTCCATGATGATCAATACACCTTTGCATTCGCTGAAACCATTTCCCAACGCAGTTTTTCCATTCCTCTTGAGACACCTCTAAAAGATGGCTTTTGAACACTTCAACTGCTTCTTTGGCGCTCGCAAATCGTTGAACACGCAGTTTACCTTCGATTTTCGGGAACAAGAAAAAGTCATTGAATGCCAAATCAGGACTTTACGGAGAATGAGACCTTAATTCTATGTTTTGACCGCTCAAAACTTCACCTGTTTGACGAGAAGTGTGAGAAGAGCACGCATTCTCGTGATAGAGAAAAATTCATCTTCCTCAGCGGTTGGTTTTACGAATTTCTCCGAAGACTTGCGTGATATAGTAATGTACCACTCAGAATTGACCGTCATACGTTGCGAAGAAACAGGCGACCATATGCTTCGCTGTGCTTTTTCCAACTTTTGTTGGATTTAGCTCGTCTTGAAATAACCACACGGTCGATTGCTGTTTTGTTTAAAGCTCATACGCATATACGATTGATAAATAATGGGGCATACAACGAGAATAAATTTGTTTTACAACTAAGTGTTCATGTAAAATCTTATGTATTGAAGTGGAACTAATGTGCAAGGATGCCTCTATCTATCTGACAATATGTCACGCGACGATCTTGAACTATCAGTTCACGCAAAGCAACGATGCTTTGTGGCATAACAACCGATTTTGGACGACCTTCACGGAATTCATCGACGAGCGAATTACGATCACGATTGAATTTACTATATCAGCGATATACTGTGGTTTTTGATTGTGCTTTATTGCTATACAAAGAACTGCTTGCATATATGTTTTTTAAAAATTGCATTAATTTTTCAAGACTTTTGGGATTAGAATTTTTCCAATGGGTCGTGCTATGCGCTGCTCCGAAGAAAAACATGATCTCATTAAACAAAAACTTATTTCGGATTGAAAAACCTACCCCCAATTAGGAAAAATTCACATATTGCAGGAACTTTGATAGGGTTCTGCGGAGTGCAGAACTGATATTTACAGGTGTGCTCAGGTCCACTCCTTCCAGGTCCACTCCTTTGTACTGCTGAACTGGCTTCCAGCGGACCTAATGGCTAAGCAGATGGCGGGCATGTCTGCGATAAGGTTGAGGATGGCAGGGGCATGGTCGGGCAGGGTCTATTGGCATGCGGCCATCTTTAGGTATTTGGATACGATCCCTGAGGGGATAGATTACTGCACACCCAAACCCTTGCTGGGTAGAATGTTCTCCGTGTGCATCTCACCAGAACCGGTAATTGAACACGGTACTGTTGAGATTTACACGGATGGATCAAAATCCTCGGAAGAAGTTGGGGACGGTATCTTTATTCCTCTATACGGGGTGAGGGAATCCTTTAAACTGCCGGACCACTTACAGGTCTTACAGGCGGAGGTCTCGGCGATTCTCAATCTAAAATTAACCCAAAATTAACGGCAAAGACCGTTTAACTCGGCAGTTTCCAGTATTATGATATTCGGATGTATTTCTTATTATGGTTTCGGATTCATTTATCGCATAAATACCACCGTGTATGCACCAGAGTAGGTAAAAACAAGTAAAAAATAATTCTGCCCAAGAATATTATATATACTGGATGTATATATGGAGCTGTTGTATGGGCGATAAAAACGAGTTTGGCAACATCCCAAGCAGAGCTAAATAAGGTACAGAGATTAGCGTGCATTAGCACAACTGGAGCAATGAAAACTTGTCGCACAACTGCATTCAAGGTTCTATTGAGGAAAAGAGCCATAGAGACAATGACAAAGAATGGGAGATAAGTTGGGTACGAGGTGATGCAGGGGTCATGTTAACCAGGTTAGTCGAGTGGTGATGAGGAAATCGAATCACCAGAGCACATACTGGGTACATATGAGGCATTGATGCACTCTAGGAGGAAGTGTCTAAGTGCCTATCAAATACTAGTTAAGGGGGATGTTATAGGGAAACCCTACATAGATGGAGGGCAGCAAAGTGCATCAGAAAAAATGCTGCTCATGAAAGAATATAATGACCCAAAACTGCTGTACAATAGAATCACAGTAATGGAATGGACTGTGCAGTCTTCTATTTCTAAATCTAAAATTTATGGATTATTGTTAAAGAGAAAATAATGATCTGAGGAACAGTTAACACATGATAGTCTATTTATACTGAAAAGCGCCAGATTTGGTGAATTCTGTGTAAGGCAACGCTCAACCGTTGTTGCTAACAAGTGTAATGCAACCAATTACTTGTTATATTTTGAAAGAATAATTCAACACAATGCTGCTTTATGCTATAGACACATTTAAGGCTACTGAACATCGACTACAAGCTGTTAAAAATAGAATACGTATGTGCATACCGTTGTAGCCAGTAGCCAACTTAGGCTAATTTCTACTTTTTGGGCGACAACAAACCGTTTAGTGCTGTCAGGACAATAAGATGCATGGATAAGCGTTTTAAAAACGGATTACATGAAATATATGGTCCGCCATTTAACGTTTTTTTTTTCAACTAGTGCTTATTTCGTGAATGGTAACACTAAGCTCATGTCTGATTTGAAAGATAATTAGTTGTATCCTTCCGCAGAACGAATATGGTTGTGAATACGCTTGAACAACGCTGGGAATGTGGGCCTGCTATCGACTTACAGAAAATTCCGATTTTGCCAAAAGAAAATCATCTTTTCAGATGAAGCTTATTTTGATCTTAGGGGGTATGTAAACAAGAAAAACTGTCGCATTTGGGGCATAGAAAACCCACACGCATACATTGAAAAACCGATACACCTAAGACGAGTCACTGTTTGGTGCGGATTTTGGTCCAGAGGCATAATAGGGCCATTTTTCTTCGAAAATGAGCAAGTAGTGGCCATTACAGTCAATGGCGATCGTTATTGGGCCATGTTGAACGAACTTCTGTTCACAGAAATTGAAGAGGAGGATATTAGCAACGTTTGGTTTCAACAGGACGGCGCGACGTGCCACACAGCCGAAGCTACACTCGATGTTTTGCGGCCTGTTTTTGAAGATCGCATTATCAGCCGCAGAGCTGATGTCGTTTGGCCACTTCGGAGCGGCGATTTGACGCTGTTGGACTATTATTTGTGGGGTGCCGTCAAAGATAAGTGTTACGCCAACAAGCCAGAGACAATTGACGCTTTAAAGGACAATATTCGTGAAGCCATTGCTGAAATACAGCTGCACACAATCGATAATCTGCTTAAAAATTGTACCAACCGTGTAGGCTACTGCATGGCCAGCCGAGGCAGCCATTTGAATGAAATTATTTTCCATTATTAACCGGAAGGATTGTACTTTCAAATAAAAAAAGAAATTTGAGAAAATATTCAGTAGTTTTTTTTATAACATTAAAAAAAATTATGTGGCGGACCCTTTACATACATATCTTATATGTAAAAATGAATTTGTGCTTATTTGTAGACCGTATACAGCTAAACAGCAGATTCTACCCTGTCTTTCTGAAAGGAACTATAGACTGTCTTAAATGTTTAGATTTTAACCGGTAGGGAATAGGGTGGGGAAAAAGTGTAAGAAATGATAACTAAGATAGCAGTTAAGATAATAATCCATACCTATGCTACCTCTAGCAAAGCACGCCGGGTTTTGCTAATTTTCAAAGAGTGAATTTTGCTTAAAAAAAAACATTTTTTTTAAATTTAATTTAAATATCATACAGTTATGATGATGATCATCGTCATAATTATGATAATAATGATGATTACAGCCATTATTGTTTGAGTCAAATAGTAGCCGTGGCCGTACATATGGGCAACGTTGTATGCAGGCAACGCGCAACATGCAGGCCTACTGTAGTATTTGAACAAACTGTGAAGAAGAGTAAGAGGAGACAGGTAGAGTCAGTCAGGCAGGAGACTAAAAGAAAAAAGGCTGTCTGTTGTTGTTGTTGTTGTTGTTGTTTTATATTTTAAATACATGACTATGTGGTTGCAACACATTAATTTATGCAAATACTACTCGTACATGGAGAAAAAAAAGACGAAAATAAATTGCAACAATAGCAACACAATACAGCAACACAGCAGCACAATCACCAGCACCCAGTGGCATTTACAACAACAGCAACAACAACAAAACAATGTGTGGGCAAATGTTCTCCTGTTAATACACACAGCTGCGTGACTCTGTGGCATACAACAATGTCTGTGCCACAACCAAACCAAACAGAAGACAAAAAAAAAACGCCTAAACGGCGACCCATTGCTTAACAAACGCACAATGGCAAGACAAACGGAAAGACGGACATTTCAAGCACAGACGCACCAAAACAAAAACAAAAAAAAAAAAACGGGACAAAAAAAACGAATAGAACAAAAAGGACAGACTTATCAACCAGGGAACAGTTACTACCTATAGAGACCAGTGTGTGTGTGTGTGACAAAAAAAAACATATCGTCCGTCTGTCTAACTAACTAAACTTATGGGAAAGTATACAAGCAGATAGACAGACGGACAGACAAACTTATGCGTTTCTGTACGTGAAAAGCATACCATGTCTGTGCGCGAAAACATTCATTTCGCGTTTAAGATTGTAACTCCTCGTCGCGCTTTTATAGGTCTGGTGGTATATATGAACGAATAAGAAGCAGCAACAGCAATAACAACAGCAATAACAACAGCAATAACAATATGTTTTAATGAGTTGTCCGTCGGACTAATATCGCATGACTTATTTAAGTTTTTGCTGGTGACCAGACGCAAAATACCAACAACAACAACAACAATAAATAAAGGTTCTACAAATTCCTATCTTAGTGTACAGTGGTATCTTGAGGAAACGAAAAAATAGATTCCACTTTTATTATTTAGTCTGAGAAATACTTAAGGACCTGAAGCTTCTTAACCAGATCTTAAAAGCAATCAAGTGATGCTCTCAAACTTAACAAAGTCCATCTGTGAAGCAAAATTGTCGCTTCCAAAACGCTGGCGTCGTCAGTCAGAAACTCTTTATGATCGCGCTTTTGAAGGCTCACACTAACTAATTAATTCGAGAACTTCTTAAGAACACTGCAGCAGGAGCTTCATCGTTTAAGGACACATTTCGATTTCGTATATCTGATTAAATTCTTCAAGTTTCATTGGAAGGCTAAATCACCTGAAGGCTTCAGCTTCGACTTTAAGAGGCAAAGAACTTGAAAGGCTCTAAAAAACACAACCCATTCGGTAGCTGTCTTAATACGAGGTTGGGGATTAAATTTCTAAACATCGAACCTTACAATCACATCTTAAGAACTCTTAAGCTTACCCTCTAACACGTTATGTCCCTTGACACACCGGTGTTACGCGAAACGAGATTGCAGACGATCTAGCAAGACGTAGCTCTGACACTAAACTTGTGAGATCAGAGCCGTACTGTGGTATAACAAAGGCCCAGTAATAACACCGATAACAACGCTGAGTGTGATTTTATGGAGATTAAGCAGATCCTTTGGGCGCTTAGGATCCATCTTTGCTGTTCATGTGTAGTTGACGAAGTCAACCTCAACCTGTTACCTCATTCTGAATCATTAGCTTACAAGTTCCTAATGGAATTCCCAATGTGGAATATGCGCTCTTAAGTTCGATAGTAATGCCACGTCTGGCAAGTTCATCAGTTCTACAGTTCCCCAGAATATCACTGTGACCCGGCACCCATATAATATGAATGTTATACGATTCAGCAATCTCGTTAAAAGATCTGCGGCAGTTGATAACTGCTTTTAAGGTCAACTTGTGAGATCCCAGAGCTCTTACAGCCGTCTGGCTATCTAAAAGTATGCTGGTATCATTCTTAGAGACGATTTCCTTTCCAATGATCATCAACGCGGCTCGTAGTCTGCTACTTCCATCTTAAAAACACTACAGTGGTCCGGTAACCTTATAGAGTAATCTAGGTTCGCCGACTCTGAAAATATACCTCCACCTACAGCTCTATTCAACTGCTCAAAGTTTTTTTGCCCATTCTATCCTGTCCAAAATCGTGGACTCATACTGAGGTTATCCTTCAAAAACTCCCAACTTATCAGGACATTTGAGTGACCCACTTTCGAATTGAGCCGGTCGAATCTGACCCGTCGTCCGTAGACGCTGACTTGTACTAGCCGCTGACCCTTTGCAGTCAGTATATGTTAGAAGGTATTATTTATTATACATTGGATCGGATAGGCCCAATTGGCCATGACACTGCAACCTAAAAAATCTTTTTTGCCAGAAACACGACGGGCCCTTGCTAATGCACCAACTGCAATGAGTGATAATCACTCACCATTGAATCGGCATCCATGGGCGGATGTTCGTCCACTCTGCAAGGAGACAAAACTGTTCAGGTCGAATAATGGGCATCATAAACGTTCGCTTACAAATGTTTGTCAAAGCAACACATTCACAGAGAATGTGCACTGTCATCTCTTCCTCCTCTCGGCACTCCGTGTTAGCTGTCCGATTAGGGTTGAAGAGACGAAATTTCAGGTGGTAGTAGTGGCCCATCAGGAAACGATTAAGTTTCTTCATAATTCCATTGTCCCTATGGAATCAGACCCGGGCATTGTGCTTAAAACTATGAGCAGAGTTCATGTTATAACTTTTAGATCTTTTCCCTGTTTTTCCTGTGAAAAACACCAAATCACATATCAATGTGCCCCATATTTTGGTATTGGGCCTAACAGTTTTCTCGTACAACACAGTAAACAGTTGGTTACGATCATAAGACGATAATGCCATGATAAGAAAAGGAGACCAAAGCCGTATGTCTAACTGCCATACTTAAGCGTAAATCTGGATAAACTTGGGGGATCTTGAAATAATTGACATCAAAGAAATTTTAAACGTAGAAAGCAAAAAGTAGCATACAAGACTAACTGACTACTAAGTCCTTAAATTTGGTTTTTGCTAAAGGCTCTTAGGACAAGCTAAGTTAAGTAATGGCTCAAAGCGCGAAATGGTCACCTATTCGAAAACTGTTGGCGGAATTGCCAGTCATTGATCTTTTCGGCACCATAGACAATACTTTTCTCCTAAAACAGAAAAAGCGGTGATGGAATATCTGCTCTATCTCTCAGCAGTTTTAAGAAGAGATCTTAGATTACATCACTTGAATCATCGAAATTGCACTTTTGCGTAATTTGCGGAATTTTTAACTTAGCATTGTGGAAGTGTATGAACGGTTATATCTGCAGCAGATAGAAAGCAAAGGAGGCAGAGGAACATCTGTTTATTAATTCCAAATTAAATATCGACAAGAAATGGTCGTGAGTGATTTGCTGAGTCACATTTTTGATGGATATAGAGATCAGGATAATAAAGCTTCTGTACAATAACTACTGCCGTTGATTATGGAGTAAAAAATGGTAGTTAAAGCGACATAATGCAATACATGGAGGCGTAGTTTCTAGGCGACGACGATAAGGCAGCTGGAATGGGCTACAGTAGACTGACTACTCATCTACTTAGCTTGAAGCCGAATTAATTAGCGAAACTGAAACAAGGCAGAATAATAATTGACAGGATAATACGGCAAGGACATTTGGCAAACGAAACAAGACGCGCAATGCGCAATAGAATTTTTGGGCTCTTCGTGTAGCATCAAGGCTTGCGCAACTAGAACATCAAATAGCTCGTATAACACAGACGTCTTTGGCATAAGCGAGATGAGCGAAATTACTATGGCGATAGAAAAATGGTGACGAAAGCGAAGTCGGAATCAATGTCGAAGAAAATAAGGAACTCTCTTTAGACATGGAGATAAATATCCGACCGAGTTATAATGGTTGGATTGAAGTAGAGAGTAAGGCACATCACCATAGTACAGTATTATGCTCCAGTAGAATTGCGATAACTGGAGAGGAATCACTCTACTTAACAAGATACTAGCAGTCATAATATAGGGAAGGCTTCCGCCCAAAAGAAGCTGTGTAGACCAGGCAACACCCTACGCAACATAATGGAACAGTCTCTAGAATGGCGGACGCCCCTTGATCTAATGTTCGTCAACTTTAGGAGGCCTTCATTACCTTCAAACGGACTGCTATATGGAAAGCTTTAGGAGGAAAAGGAAATAATTCGCATTATACAGGCAATGTACAAGGATGCAGAACTGTTGGTCTTAATAACGGGAGCATCAGTCAATTATGCCATACTAGCTCTGGAGTAAAGCAAGGGTGTCCACTTTCACCTCCACTACTTACCATCGTAGTGGATAAGATCATGAGCGAAGTCTGTTCACAGAGAAGAGGTATAACATGGAGTCTCATATCCGATCATATATATCTACTCTCACACAAGATCTCCACCAAGCAGTCAAAACTAGAAGACCTGGAAACATTGATTCTCAGTGTTGGACTCGAGATAAATATCAGGTTCTCCTGTGAGGATTAACAACAACAATAGTACAGCAAACATCATGCTACAGGGCCTGCAGAAACAGTCCTTTACAACAGGCTTAACAAAGCAAAAGTGGGACTCGGGCGACTGCGGTCAGTATGAAGAAACTCATGTGTAAAGTAAATTCTCTTGTACGGCAGTGAAACCTTGCTTGTGTCTTACACCATCAACCAAAAGCTACAATTTTAAACCAACAAGTGCCGTATTCTGTCCTAACACCATAAGCAACACAGAACAATTAAGAGCCCATACTGAAGTGGATAAGACAAAGGAAGTGGAGATGTATCGCCATACCTTAAGAAAAAATGGCCATAGTATTACAATGTTGACACTTGAGTGGCCTTGAGGAATCCAAGGAACCACAGTCTACCAAGAACCACCTGGCGATGCATCATTATCCAAGAACTAAAGCAAAAACAATCTTTCGTAGGAAGAGGCAAAGGCAACGTCCGCAAGCCATGTAAGCTGGGAATGCTTTGTGGAAGCCCCTCTTACTCTATGATAAAAATAAGTTTTATATTCTGTTCTGCTTAAATTCTTGTAGTCGAGATGGTATATTGGATTAGAATCAGAAAATCATAGAACCACGATTATAATTTGATGTCTTGTCGACAGGAACTGCATTACTAATCAGAACACGAACATCTAAGAGGCCATATAAACTGTTCTGATCAAATTCTGATTTATTTCCAGAAATTTCATTTTCAGAATTACAACATCGAGCTAATAACGCCATTTAATTAAAGTTTACTTTGAGAACATTTGGTACCAATCAATGTCAACTCTTATATGATCTGAATAGATCACTGAACACTTGTCTATACAACGTGGTTAACTGCGTGGTTAGCTGCTGCAAAGAGACTTTTGATAAGCATTGATAATCCCTTAACTAAAAATTCCACTGTAACTTTTCACTTTTTTGTTCCTGATAACAAAGTGGCAAAACTTCAAAGTTCACTGCATTTGCATAAGTTCTTAAAGACTAATAAAACCTATTGCGGTACGTGAAGTTGTGAAAAGTAATATGGGCATACAGTTTAAGCTAATGAAGTGCTTAAGAGTAACCCATCCCTTTCCCTCACCCCTGTATGGCTCCCTTCGTAAAGTTTTCACACTTTTTAAGTTTAAAACAATAACAAGTGAAACCTTGCTTTTTTGAGTTTTAGTAACTCACTGACACCTATTTTCTAGAAATGAGTGAATGTGTGTAAAACGGAAATGACACATTTGTTAACTGAAACCACTTCTTTTCTACCTCTTTACCTCTCCCACACACTCTTTTACCGCTGCTATGCTAATGGTATGGTATTTGCAAATGACACGTATTAGCCTCTGGTTTAAATGTTAACAACTCTTGCTTGGTAGTGCGCAATGAAAGTTTAAAAAGTATTTTAGAGGGAGAGGAAGTGTGTGCATCAGAATGTCCACGAGTGTATGTTCAGTTCAGTTTAGTTCAGTTCATCAGTAAACGATTTTCCAATTAAATTTTATTGGGAAAACGTAAATAATTTTATGAAAAAAATTTTGAATTTTAAACAGGCAATTGCATAGTCAGTCAGCCAACAAGCCAACCAGTTACTACAGTTAGTTTATAAATGAAGCAGTTTCGTAATTTCCTTTCCATTCCAAAAAAAATTTTTTCCTTTTGTTTGAATAACCAAATGACCTTCAACACCACCGGTGTCTGCAGTGAAAAATCGCAGTGGCGTGGAAAAACAAGAAAACAATAAGAAAAACTGTAGAACTGATCAAATTAGACTAGGCGACACCCTATTGAGTTTTGTTATATGACCGTCTGGATGTCTCTTCTTTTCCAAAAATTCAATAAAGAGGAGTTTGAATAGCAATCCCGTGGTAACCTCTAAGGGATCTTAAAGATTTACAACTTATATCGAAAGATAAGCGTTCTTAGCTTTTTGACGAACCCCCGATTTCTTACCGTTCTACACACCTGCGGGATCCTGAAAAACTTTAGAGATCTACGGTAATATGAAGAGGATGTAGCAAAATAGGTAGATTCGGAGAAAACACTATCCTCCACATCGGATAACATCTTGAATCCATCTGTGAAGACTATAAATATTACCAGAACCCGTAGAAATCCTAACCCCTTTCCATTCTTCCCCTTAGCTTCTTAACTTAAGTTACTTCGTCTAGTTAAAGGCGGTGAACACCATTCAAAACCACGATTCAGAACAAGGTACAGAGGTTGGTATGTCTAACTATTATTGGCTGCTTGAGTTCCACTCCTCAGGCCAATCTGAAGACAAAGCTGCTTAGAACAACCCTTGACATCTTCATTGAAAACGTATGTTTGCGAAACCCGCTCTGAATATGACTGACCGCAGCACGTTCGCATTGACCACGTCACCATTCTAAAAGAAGTGGTTGGGCTGATCTTGGGGCGGATCTAGGAAAAACAGAGGAAGATCAATTATGAACTCTACTCACACTTTTGGACACAATACCCGGGCCTGTTTCCATATGAGCAAGGCAGTTATGAAGAACCTTACCTGAAATATAGTCCCTGCAGCCTCAATCGGACAGCTGACAACGTCTGTGCTAAGAGGAGAGGCAGACGACAGAGCATATTATCTGTGAATGTGTTGTTTTGGCAAACATTATGGAGCCATTTATTCGGCTTAAACCGTTTTGCCGGCTAGTCATTGCGGATATTATGGTGTTCATACTGAAAGTTACTGGTATTTTTCTGGTGTGCTGTGCCCTTAATTTTGGTAGGACCCATGGGTCTAAAATACATACTAGAGACGATTGAGCTTAGAGATCTGTTCTTCGAGACGACTCAATTTATAATGATTACTCGAAGACAGTGATGGGCACGAGATAGGGATTTTACTTTAATGAACTTGGTCATCGGTCTCCTCAAACTCTCCGTTGGCACTTCACTGTCTTCCATGCTGAGGTTTAGGTGATCCATAGGGAAGCAAGATGTGTTCGGGATTGATATTTACGTGGATAGTCTTGGAGTTAGGAATGTATTCTCAGCTGCATTCGCTTACTGGACACGCAACTAGGGAGTCATCTATGAGGGCTACTCAGTCTGCTGTCCAAAAGTTTTCAGAGATCTTAAAAGTATTTTGGGTTAGGCTGGGTTAGGTTACAGCATTCGCACATGACTAGCAAATACACTCGGAGCCTCTATGGCAAATTGTGATACCTTTAAGATAGAAACCGAAAACTCACCAAAAAGCCAACGTCAGATACGAGAGGGACCCAGCAAAAGCTTCCCTAAACCTTAATGTTCAAACCATGTGGTCCTTGCAGTAGCCAACTAGTAGCACTGACAAAATTGGCCAAATTAGTAAGTTATATATGCCTGAGATAGTCCAGATCATGGAAGAGACGTTCTTCCTTTTCGTTCTGATAGCTTCTAGCATGGGTAACCCATAAGCTCAGATATACGTCCAATTATAGTTTGCCATATAATTATAAAAGTCAGGATTGTTCTGGTCCTTTCCACTGAGAGAGAAAGCCAGAGCATCTTGGATATCATGCTGGTAATAACACTGGACCATCCGCGTTACACACTGTTCAACGCTCACACATCTCTCCATTTCGATATCGCCCTCAAAGTTACAGTGCCCGATAATTATGCCAGAAAAAAGCCCAATTGACCCCCTTCAAAATCTGAGAAAAGACTTAGTCCTTTCTATAGGAAGGGAAAGCCAAAGCATTCTGAATATTCCACAAGTGGCGATATTGACCCATCTGTGTTCTATCTTGCTTAGTACCCATCTATCTATTAAGCTCTACAGCGCACCCAGAGGAGCATGCACGTGCCTCTGCACGAGAGCCAGAGAGGTTCCCCTAATAACACACTCATCAACAATTTCATTTTCTCGGATGCTTGCATGACTCGGAGCCCATATCAGTTCGACATGATTCCATTCTAGCCGAGCAAGTAAGCGATTACATTTGAGAAGATATCTCAAATCAATCACGTATGAGGTGAAAGCACTGATCGCGGTGAGGTTGTCAGCGTAGATCTGAATAGACTTTAAAGGCCTCGTATTTAATTGCCGGATACGCTAAGCGGCACTAGTCTAAACCTCCATTTGCAACACAGTGCAATGATCGCGTAGTCTGAGATAGACTCTGAGTTCCAGATCATCAGGGTAGAAACCTGACACTATACCCGTTTCTGTCTTCTCGGAGAATAGATACGGCAGACCACTCATCCCTAGAAGGTATCCACTGCCGTAAGCTCTACCGAAGTTTAAAGTAGGTACCGCCCAATCTGTCCGACTTATCAGAATCGGTCCGCTCACTGGTGATATGCTCAGCATTGTCTGCAGATCGGACTGAGAAGCGGAACTTTGCACCCAAGTTGTGACCCACTACTCACTGTCTTTCAACAGGCAAGAGCGTCATAGGTGAGGATTGGTCTAATAACAGCGGTATACATCCAATACATGAATTGCGATCTAAGACGCCATTTTTTCCTACGGGCTCTCCTACAAATGTAGAAGGCACGATTCCACAAGAGTTTCGAGTTCAAAATCATACTCAGGTACTTAGCGTCATTCGCCAATTCCAGAGTAATGCGGCCCAACTTTGGCGGTCTAAATTTAGGTGACTGATATAGTTTCTTAATAAGAAAAATATAAACTGTGAGTTCTGTGGAACCCAGCGCTATAATTTGGGGTACTAATAGCTAGTGGGTCCATGTACATTATTCGAAGGTTCACATAGTCCTCAGCCGCTAAACATTAAATGCTCCTCGTTAATAAAAAAGGGATAAGTAGCCGTACATAAAAACTCAGGTCGCTTATCCAGCGGCATATGGTGTAGTGTAGGGTATTATGTTGGCGTCAAGCCAGTGATGGGAGTTTTTACAGTGGGCCATAAACATTTTTTATTAGTAATCAAGAAGATCGTAAAACTCCCACTGTTTTGTAGTCGTTTTTGGTTGAAACGGTTTTTCATTTTTCGTTAAAGTCATGGATGGTGTTGCAGTTGTACGAATAGCTGCTGTGTTGCAAGTAACATGTTTCTCATGTTTTTTTCTTCTTTTTTTTGTGGCAATCAGTTTTTTTTAATTTTCTTACCATTTTAAGAGCCTGGTTTACATTCAGCCAAATGTTTCAATATTTTTTTGCGTTTTTTTTTTTTGGTTTTTTGGCCACTATAACTTGTTTAACATGATGCAGCATTTGCTGCTGCCACATATTTGGATATGCAGCTGCATTTTTATTAATTCTAGAAATTTCTAGATTTTCGTTTCTTCGTTTTTTGTTTTTTTGTTTTGTTTTGTTTTTTATTTGGCATGTGGCACAAAATGCAAAATAGTCCGACTACGGCTGCTGCAGGCATCAATTTATAGCCGCCGCCATCCAATACACACACACACACACACACACCAACGTTAGATTTTCTAATCGTTTGTTCGTTTTCTATTGTGTTGGCCCGAAAAATGAAAAATCTCTATAAAAAGCCTGTTGCAACTTACAATCCAATAGAGCAACAACAAGAAAATCTTGATGACTTTTAGTTTTTATTTTTTTGTTGTTGCATGTGTTGGTTGATGATTGTGTTGCACAAAAACAAAACAAAAGACCTTGACATGAATTTTTATCGTATTTTGTAGTTGATTTTTGCCTCCATTAGTATTGGAAACAACTGGAGTCTCTGCCTCCGAAAAAAAAAAATAAAAATGCAACGAAATATTGGCGATTGTGATGACAATTTTATCTTTATTTTATAATCGAAAACAACAACAACAACAAAATAAAAAATAAACGAAAACAAATCTCAGTTTACTGGGAAAATTCTAAGTTTTCATTTTCATTTTATAGGGTGATCAGTTAGCAATCATAGGTTTTCCATTTGTTATATCTGAGCAGCTGCCAATGTAGTAATGGCAACCAGCTGCCAGAATAAATATAAAGAGGGGTTGGACATTGCATTAGGTATCGTTTTAAGCTGGTCAGAAAGTCCCTGTAACCAGGGACCCAAATGAGATGGACACCACACTGCCGTGAGAGCTTACAAGGAGAATCACAACAGTCCCTAACGAACTTGGAGCTGAAATTTGCACCCGAGATAGATAGGAGAATGTCTATATCAGATGTGAGAGTATCGTTCCTCCGAATCAAATCCGCAGCATGGTAGATAGTCACAACTTCGGCCTGAAACACGCTGCATTAGTCCGGAAGTCGAAGCGACATCCTTAGATTGAGCTTAGCGGAAAAAATACGCTGCCAACCCTGTCCTTACAATTAGAGCCGTTGGTAAAAATCTCCACCGCATCATCAGGGCTGACCTAGCCAGAAGCCCAGTCATCTATGACCGGATGGAACATAATCAATATCATCCAGAATTCGGTGTTCCTTGGATAAAATCGAAGAATGTCTAGAGTGGATAATACGCCAACGTAAGAGAGCATTTACGCTCACCGCCACAAGTTTTGCCTATTATCTGACAAGTAGACCAGAAGAAAGATAACCAAGCACAACGAAAAGCGCCCTTGTAGTGGTAGTAAGTAGCGCCTCTGTAGTCTGAATTTCCGCAGACATCCTGATCTTATCAGACAGCCTGATATTGCAATGTTTATCGAGGGTAGTCCACCAAAAGACCGCTCCGTATAAAAGATTAGGTTCCATGACCGTCGAATAGATCCTACGAATTACGCTAGGTCTGAGATACCCCATCTAGCACCCACTGGCCTCCTAAAGCAGTAGGTGGCACAAGACGACTTACAAGTTCACTCAGCCAAGTTATCTTGGGGTCAAGCATAAGGCCCAGGTATTTGGCGGCCGGACTCAGATTAAGCCTGTCCTATCCTTACTTATACCACCTGGAGAAGAGCATTAAATCTGTCTTACGAGGGCCCATATTAAGTTCAAACTCCCTTCACCAAGAAGATATAATGCCCATTGCAAAGTTAAGCTTGTCTGTCAATGTCTGTAGACAAATGCCAGACACTGCGATGGCGATATCATCCGCATAAGCGACGATTCTATCACCAAAGGGGTCAAGCTGAGTGAGGAGCGTGTTAACCGTAAGATTCCAAAAGAGTGGTGAAAGGACACACCCTGAGGAGTTCCCCTATTTACCACTTTCTGTCTCAGTCCAGAATTAAACAGAAGTTTTATGAACCTTACTAAGTCACATAGAGCGTTGCCGATTAAGTTGGGACAGACGTTGTTGAAAACCACTTAAATATCAAGAAAGACAGCGAGAGTATACTCCCTGACATCTACATCTGACATATACCCTCATTCCCATACTGGATGTCAGCCGAAATAATGCCATCTGGTCCAGGGATTTTGAAAGATTTGAAAGAACCAATCGCTCAGTTAAGTTGATCAGAAGTTATGCGAAGTGAAAAGTGATGACCATATGTGGGTTCATCAACTTAGTTAGCGACCGGGCGCGTGAAGTTAACACTGCCCGGAAAATGAGTGTCCAGAAGTAGGTCGAACGTACCAGCTATTGAGCAGGTCCAGCCACTATCAGGTCTCCAAAGCAATCGAGAGTTCTGTTCTGACAGAACATAGGGTGTTGTTAGCACAGTTTCATTAGAAATCCTATGGAGTACTCTGCCCATAAAGTGTGCTATTCCGGCCATCTCTTACTTTCCCATAAAGTAAAGATAACCAATGGACCAGAGAGAATATTAATTAAAAAATTTATTTTTTAATAACTTTGACTCCAAAGCTGTTTTACGAAAGAAGATATAGAATATCATTCCAGCTGGGATGTGCTATTACTCCATATTCCAGGCTTATACATTTTGACAATCACTTCCCTTAACTTAATTTGTAGTTACTGTTAAAAATGAAAGATGGTTTGTGTCTTTGCTAGTTAGATAAATAAAGTAAAAATAAATTACGCACATCCCTAACCAAGTTAATGTGTTTCAGGCGGAGGTCATGATCATACTAAAGGTTGTACAATACTTGTTAAGTGGCAGGATTTTTCCTGAATATCTTTTGATTTACTCGGACACCCAGACTGCTATCAAGCCACTTACTTTCGACGTCTATCTTCTTCCAAGATTTCTCAAGGATATTTCTGAAAATTCGAAGCTAACATTTATGTTTCTTAGAAGACACAGGAATCTCGTCGGTAATTATGTTGTTGGCAGACTGGCTGGAACGAGTACAGGCTCTGTACATACTCCGGTAGATGTATCGTGAGGCTCAATCTCGTTGTCTGCATAAGGGCACGTGCGGTATCGCTAGGCTATACTGGACCGACCTGGATAAGAATAGGACTTGCTGTATTCTTTCTTTAAATCGCATGGTCATGGCCGAGTTGGAAGGTACGCCGATAGACCCGACATCCCTTGCATGATTTCTGCTAGAGCTGTGGTTCTAAAGAAAAGGAGGACACTGTCTTCCACCTCATGTGTCAGTGGTCAGCCGACGAGGGTTCCTGGCCTCTTACTTCTTGTCATCTTTGACTAAATTTCATCTGTGTCAATGGGTAATGTGGATATTGAGGAATTAGATGCTCTTGATGTTCTGGACATGAGAATACACTGTGACGTTTGTTGGAATGAGCACATAATTCAAGTGTCGAAAGAAGCATTCAAGTGCCTTGGTTTTTTGAGACGGTGCAAGAAATACTTCACCCCATCTGATCTCCTTAATATTTACAAGACTTATATCCGACCCAAAATGGAATACAACTCTCATGTATGGGCCGGTGCTTCAAAGTCTATTTTGAAGCTTCTCGACCGCGTACAGGAGATGTACTCGTATTTCTCGTAGAGCGCATCCCTTTGTAGTTGATTGTCCAGTAAATCGCACAACGCATTATAGGGAGAATTCGTTCTTTGGTCGCACTGTTCGGTTGTGGAATAATCTTCCAGCGAAAGTATTTCCTGCCATTTACGACATGAGTAAATTTAAATCTAACGTCCATAAACACTACTACCTCTGTCCTCCTTCCAATAACCTATTTTCCTAGTACCAGCACAATGCACTGCATGAGTAGGGGCCATCCCCTGGCTGCTGGTCTTATAAACAAAACAAAAAAAAACAAAAATCACCAGGCTAAGGGTTGCCGTAAATGTGTGTCAAAATGCTTTCCCATATAGACTGTTTGATCTCCTTGTTAGCTCTTATACTTGTGGTATCACAATGGACCTTACTTCTGGCCTACGTGGGATCGTGTCCTTCAAGGAGAGTCCAACACCCTATCTAATCTAACCTTAAGCGATTTTAATCGATTTTAATCGATTTCTGTATCAAAACTTGTTTACAATGATATTACCAAGCTGTGGTTTCGTGAGAAAGATGCCTAATGTCATAGGCAAAAAAGTATGTGGAGGAAATTAGTCGAGTGACAACTGTAATCGCGAGCAAAACTTCAACTAATTCCTCTGAGACTATAACAAGTTTTAGTCTACACAATAAACTGACACTAACCTGGAATAACGCTACGCACACTGAACTTACAACTTAAAACATTGCTAGAGAAGACTAGAGAAGATTTTCCAATTGAATGACATAAACGTGGTTTAAAAATAAAAATGGAATTAATTTTTGTTTTCATTTCACACCCTTGTTTTATGCTGCTCTTCTTAATCGAGTTATTCTTTATTTAGTATACTCTTTAAATATATTCAAATATCTTTTTTGAAAAACATGCCTTAAAATTTAAATAAAAAGGGTTAAAAAACCGTTTCATCCTCCTCTTTCTCACTCTTTACAAAAGATACCACCAATACCCAACGAAACACATGCATAACCTTTAAAATAAAACAAAAGATATAAAAAAATATATGAAAAAATCATAATAAAAAAATCATGTTAAATTACAACAACAACAAAATAGCGGCGAAAAAAAGAAACAAAGAGAAAATTTTGATTTTATTTCGCCGTGTATTTTGTTGCTGTAAAAAGGATAAGCAAAAGAAAAACAGACAAACAATACACCGGAAAAAGGATAAAAATACTTATAGACAACGGAAAAACACAGTACATTAGTACTCACGCATACACACACATCCATGCAGTCATATACGCACTCATCACACACTTTAAATACTGGCGCTGGCTTGCCGTTGGGTATTTTACAATAAAAGGAACGTAAAAATATTTGTTATTTTTTAAGGCATTTTTATAATTTAATTAAGAAGCACAAAATTAATTTATTTCGCTTTTAAACACGACATCGCCATTAATGCTTGGTGGATGGGTGGTGGATTGATATTGGGTTTGTACCGATACTTACAAAAGCTTTAGAGAACATTTCTAGGGACCGTTTTTTAATTATAATATGCAGAAAGTGTGTCTTTCAATCTTATACAGTGGCTCACAGCTTATTTTATGCAGTACATTTTTTCTCTTTAAATCTCAAAAAAAAAACAAAACTAACAGACATATAATCAAAAATTTATTAAAAAAAAACATTGTTACGTTTTTATCTTTTTAAAAACGTATTTTTATGAGTTCGTAGATTGTAGTTAAAATAAAATCAATTTTGTGTTGGGTTTTAGTTAAAAATCCTTTATTCAACACTATAGCTGCACAACTATCGATAGTCGGCTCATTCGATAGTTTCGATAGTTTGCAAAAAAAAAACTATCGATACTATCGATACTATTGATACTATCGAATGCTTTTAAAGGCTGAGTTAGTGAAAACAATGTACAATGTAAGACTTTGTACTATTTGTCAAACTTTAGATGTTAGTTAGTGGAAACGTATCGCAGCAGCCAGTTGATTCAGCCATTTATTGGTTAAAGTTGGCATTTGCAACGTAAAAATCAAAATTCTGTAGACTTTGAAAACGTGACAATGAAAACGTAAGCAGCAACGTGCTTTGGTTATGCAGAGAGTTTCACAGCCGATTCCCAAGCACGTTTTCACTAACTCGGCCTTAAGTGTTACTTGTGGCAACAATATTAGAATTTAAGTTAAAGGAAAATATTAGTAATAAATACACAGTATTGAAACAAATAATAGGGACACTTTATTTTTTGCGATATGTCATCAAATTTGATGTATTGAAGTTTTTTGATTGAAGAGTAATCCTTATATATGGCGAAAATTGTTCAGACCATCAAGTGCTCTAAGACTAAAGTAATTAATGAGGTCCAGTGAAGAAAACTGCACAGACTATAGGAATAAAGCGTGGAACAACTGTCAGTTTTGATATACTTTTAATTCGTACTTCAAATATTAATCCCTTCAAGTCATCTAAAAGCCTCAAAATTGAATAAGAAAAAAAAACTTATGGAAGCTAGACTTACGTGCACCATATAGGTAGAACAACATGCTACGGTCTGACGAAATGAAGATTAATTTGTTTGGATTAAATGCAAAATGTACGAACATATTTTAGTTACAATTCATACCGTATTTCAGTTTAATAAATAAAAATTTAGGAGACAGTTAAACTGTGTCCCTATGTGACTATACGGTTGACAAACTGCATCGAACAAATTTTTGCAAATGTCACTTTGACTACATATAGTGGCCTCCGTATTTACTCATAGAAATTGACGATAGTATCGATAGTGGAAATAAACTATCGATAGTACTATCGATTATTTCGCAGCTATATTCAACACAGCTATGTGCATCACTGCTTGTAATCTTTTTACAGGCAATAACAATGTTTATTCTTAATTACTCTGTCTGTTAGCAATCTTGTAAACAACAACAATTACTCGACAGTTCGACAATTCTACTTAAAGATCTTCCAACCCGATCGTAGTTATAACTTAGGTTCCATTACAACCTTTTCAACCAGAGGTTTTCCACACTTAACTCTCTTTACTGAGTTAGCTCCAACTAAACTGTTTTTTTTACTTCACGATTCACTTTACGAGTTTACTCCTTCTAAACTCTCTTTACACAAACTGCACTCGCTAGGTTTACTTTGCTTCAACTGCACTCGCTGAGTTTACGACACATATCCGATCCGATGAGCTTTTTATACGGCTGAGTAAACAACACATCGAAAGCTCTCGAACCTCTCGATATTTCAGGTAGATTCCACTTCTTTCTTTTAATTTCTTTTAATTTCTTTTTAGTTCTTTTGTAGCCATGCGTATGTGAACATCTACCTCTTTCAGCTCTTAGTATTTGTAGTCGCTTGTTTGTTGTCTGTTGCTTGTTTTCTTTGCTACTTAATTATTTTTGTTGTTGTAGATTTGGTTATTTGTGAACAGCACGTATAGTTGTTCTTGCAGCTTTCGTTTATTTATTTTAGCGATGTAATAAACGCTGTGGTGTCCAACCTTTTTTTCGTAACAATATCTTAACAATTTAAAAGTAAAAAAAAAAAAAAAAAATATCCTTTTTCCACCTCACAGCTTATTTTATGCACGCACTTGTTACTGCAACAGTATCTCAATGCAACGTTGTTAACTGTTCTATTTTCTCTATTATACTTCAGGCCATGTTTTAGTTTTGAAAAAAAAAATTTTAATTTATCCTCACACAGCGGTAGACAACGGGAATTAGTTTTAAATCATTTCAAATGGCCACTCGCAACAAAAAAGAAAAATAGTAGAAATGGTGAACTTAGATGCTTCCACCATCCAAAAAATCATTGAACTCCGCTTCATTCATTAAAATCGGGTTCATAATAAAGGCAGAAAAGCGCCAAACAAAATTTATAGTGAACAAGATAGATGATATATTTTAAGAAAAATAAAGACTATTCCAAGACTCTCAGCTTCAAAACTAGCTATCGAAACAATTTTCATAGCCGAGTTGCACGCAAGAAACCTTTTATCAGCCCGAAAAACAGACTAAACAGACTTAATTTTGCCAAAGAACATGTTTCTAAAGATGCAGAATTTTCGAATTCCGTTATCTTCGCTGGCGAATCAAAATTTAATATATTCGGTTTGGATGGCATGTCCTATGTATGGCGGTGTTATGGTTTGAGTCTGTATGTCGGCTGCTGACACTGGTTTAATTGAAACAACCATGGACAAATTTAAATATCTTCAAATTCTCAAGGACAACTTGTTGGAAAGTGCTGAGAAACTTGGAATATAATCGAATTTTCGAAACATAAATCGGGTATTGTACAAACTTGGTTGATCTATAACTGTCCACATTTGATGATGGCGCCAGCGCAATCGTCAAACCTTAATGTTATAGAAAATTTATGGTCGGTTTTGGAAATAAATATAAGGAAACACAAAACCTCAAGCAAAAATGATTTGAAAGAAGCACTAAAGACGAAGTGGGAGAATATTTCGCTCAGTTTAACACAAAAACTGGTCTGTGCCAAACCGCCTCAAATCTGTCGTAGATAATAAAGGTTATGGCACAAAATATTAAATCATTTAATTATCAGACGCTATTACGACCTTTCAAAAATTGTAGTTGCGCAATAAGCTGTGAGATGGAAAAAAAGGAGAATTTTTGGATTTTTAGTTTTAAATCGTTAAGATAGAACGAGTTCTCTTTTCAATGATGATCGTAGACCGAGCCTTTTGGAGGTTGGAGTGAGAAGGATGAATATGAACGTCACACTCACAAGTGACCTGGTGAAGGTCTCCGAGTGGGGTCGTGCAAACAGGGTCGATTTTAATGCACGTAAGACTCAATGTTGTTTTTTAACACACAGGCGTGGTGGTGTGCTGTCATCTGTGTCAATTGGTAATGTGGATATTGAGGAATCAGATGCTCTTGATGTTCTGGGCATGAGAATTCACTGTGACGTTCGTTGGAATGATCACATATTTCAAGTGTCGAAAGAAGCATTCAAGTGCCTTGGTTTTTTGAGACGGTGCAAGAAATACTTCACCCCATCTGATCTCCTTAATATTTACAAGACCTATATCCGTCCCAAAATGGAATACAACTCTCATGTATGGGCCGGTGCTTCAAAGTCTATTTTGGAGCTTCTCGACTGCGTACAGGAGAGGGCGAAGATGCTCATCAATCACGGTAGGGTAGCCAACTCTATCGATTCATTGGAGCACCGTCGCAATGTGGCGTGTGTTTCATTGTTCTATCGGTACTATAACGGAATGTGTTCTAACGAAATTAAGGAATTAATTCCCAAAAATCATATATTTTTACGTAGTACTCGTATTTCTCGTAGAGTGCATCCCTTTGTAGTTGATTGTCCAGTAAATCGCACAACGCATTATAGGGTGAATTCGTTCTTTGGTCGCACTGTTCGGTTGTGGAATAATCTTCCAGCGAAAGTATTTCCTGCCACTTACGACATGAGTAAATTTAAATCTAACGTCCATAAACACTACTCCCTCTGTCTTCCTTCCAATAACTTATTTTCCTAGTACCAGCACAATGCACTGCATGAGTAGGGGCCATCCCCTGGGTGCTGGTCTTATATAAAAAAAATAAATAAAAAAAATGCCAAATTTTTGATTTTGTCTCTGTTAGTTTTTTTTTTTTTTTTGAGGCTTAAACAGAAAAAATATTCTGCATTAAATAAGCTGTAAGCCACTGTATATAAAAATGAATGTGTGTTTGTATGTATGTTTGTTAGTGCTTTGCAGACAACTAAACGGCTGAACCAATTTTCTTGTAATGCTTACAGTAAAAGTCTCTACTTTTGGCCCAAATAGCTTTATAGTCAATACAATTCAATAGTCGTAAAGGGGAAGGAATAGGACAAGTCGGCATGGTGCCCTCCATACGCACAAACAATTAATTTTTGTAAATCTCGAGAACGGTTAAGTCTAAAGCTTATGAATTTGATCTGAATGTCTTCATAGTCAGTGAAAATCATCAGACAAAAATTGCGCGGAAATAAATGGGCGTGACACCTTTCATTTATACTAAATATAGCATTTTTTTGTGCGGAGAACAGCGATGTCTATCTACATAGGCCAAAAGCGGGAAAGATTTGATAAACGGGTGTTGAACGAAACACACCGGGAAAAAGCTATCTATACATTAGGAAGATCGATTATTCGACATTTTTCAAAAACCGATTTTCAAATAATTCGAAAAATTACAATTTAAAAAAACCGGTTTTCGGTTAGAAATTTATCAAATAACCGGTTAACCGGTGCTTTTATTAAAATAAAATTATTTTCAGTTCTTGTCGCATTAGCAAATAAAGATGATAAATTGTTGTCCCATGTTGTAGTTTACAACAAATAAGTATAGTAGGACAACGTGCGGCATTTTAAGGCCTCAAAGGACATATCTTACTCGACAACGCTACATGCCAATATTTCATCCAGTAATTTATTTTCTACAACTTATTTTGTATGAATTTTATTTGTCAGCGCCTACAGACTACTCGGTATATTAGCAAGTTTTTCTTGCTGCTCAATAACATCAACCTTATAGACATATTCACGGTGGTTAATAATTTCTGGTGTCGAAGAACCCTTCGCCTAGGCTTGTCCAAATATTTTCACACTTCAGAGCACATCTGCAGAAATATAAATGAATTAGGTAAGACACCCGCCTGCCAACCAAGAAGTCCTCGATTCAATACCAAGCCACATCATCTGACAATTTTCAACAGCGGTATCACCTCACAACATTGCTAGCGGCCATCGTTGCCGTTTTTGGCAATTTCTAACCAAAATTGTTCATTTTTGTCTTCAATGTGTAGATGTGTACTTTTTTTCTATTTGGGTTACTTTTTCCGCAAAGTAATAAAAAAATTATTTTTACATTAACTGGTTGGAGCAATAAATTCTTTTACCTTTTCATTGAAATTTGGTTAGAAGAAATTGAAAGCTATGGCAACACTGCTAGCGACTGATTACAAAGAAGCTGTGAAAAACTTCACAAACCAATACATCTGCCATTCGGAGCCCCGGCGTTTGTAGGTCCGTTTCGATGAGTCTAGTTCATCATTCTTCAGAAGGTGAGAAAACGTTATTTTTACTCAAGTGTGCATATTATTTTCGATCTACCACAAGTTCCCGATCTTTGTGAGGTGTACAAAGTTGTCATAAACATATACGAGTATAAAAATAAAACGTTAAGACCTTAAGTTTAGAAAAATGTTTAAACGATTAGCATATTTGCAATAAGAACTTATAAAAACTATGCATCTTTATAATAACCGGTTATTCGTTTTAAAATAGCCGGCTTATTCGGTATTCGAAAAATTAACACTTAAAAAAACCCTATTCGACAATACCAAAAAAAAGAACGATAAAAACCGGTCGAATAATAGCCGTTGGATCTCCCTACTATACATACATATACTATATTATATATCGGGTCCGCCATCTAACGTTTTTTTTTTTCAACTAGTGCTTATTTCGTGAAAGGTAACACTTAGCTCATGTCTGATTTGACAGATAATTAGTTTTATCTTTTCGCTGAACGAATATGGCTGTGTATACGCTTGAACAACGCTGGGAAATATTGCGACATTACTTTAAAATCATGGTAATGTTGCAGAATCAAAAATCATCTTCTCAGATGAAGCTCATTTTGATCTTGGCGGGTATGTAAACAAGCAAAATTGTCGCATTTGTGGCACAGAAAACCCGCACGCATACATTGAAAAGCCGATATATCCAAGACGAAACACTGTTTGGTGCGGATTTTGGTCCAGAGGCATAATTGGGCCATTTTTCTTCGAAAATGAGCAAGGAGTGGCCGTTACAGTCAATGGCGACCGTTATCGGGCCATGTTGAACGAATTTTTGCTCACATAAATTGAAGAGGAGGATATTAGCAACATTTGGTTTCAACAGGACGGCGCTACGTGCCACACAGCCGAAGCTACACTCAATGCTATGCGCCCTGTTTTTGAAGATCGTATTATCAGCCGCAGAGCTGATGTCGTTTGCCCACCTCGGAGCTGCGATTGGACTATTATTTGTGGGGTACCATCAAAGATAGGTGTTACGCCAACAAGCCAAAGATAATTGACGCTTTAAAGGACAATATTCGTGAAACCATTGGTGAAATACAGCTGCACACAATCGATAATGTGCTTGAAAATTGGACCGATTGTGTAGGTTTTTATGTGATTATTTTCCATTATTAACTGGAAGGATTGTACTTTCCAATAAAAAAAAGAAATTTGAGGAAATATTCAGCAGTTTTGTTTTATAGCATTTTCAAAAAAATAATTTATTTGGCTGACCCTTCATAAAAAAATGTATGTTTGTTTGTATGTATATATGTGTGTTTGAAGTCTATAGACGGCTAAGCGGCTGGACCGATTTTCTTCATATTTCCACTGTGTGATCCTGTCTGCCTGAAAGGAGACAGAGCCAAAATTTTTTTCAATATGGTCAGGGGAAGAGGTACCCTCCATACAAATTAAATATAAATAATCGCATATCTAAAGAACTATATCATCCAGAGTCATAAAACTCTGCTCCAATTACTTTCGTATGAAACTGATTTATTGGAAAAAATGTAGGGCGGGTATAATCAGGGCGAGAGGTATACCGTATGCAAAGTAAATTTTAATTATCGTATATCTAAAAAACTATTATAGCGATAGTATTCAAATTTTGTTCCAATCACTTTTCTTTAAAACTAATTTACTGGAATAAGTGTAGGGCAGATATAATGAGGGGGATAGGTACCTCCATATAAAGAAAATATTAATTTTCAAATACTATTACACTGATTGTTATAAAATACTATATAAAAATTAATGTGTGTTTGTTTGAAGATGGAATACAACTAAAATGCAGATCCTACAGGTTTTCGGAAAGGGTACAAAATGGAGAAAAAATTTGCTAAGATAATAATAAAGATAGTGACAGCGAAGCACGCCGGATTTTATCTAGTACTATAAAAAAACGAATGTGTGTTTATTTGAAGGCTGTATACAGCTAAACAGCAGATTCTATCGCACCTTTCTGGAAGAAATTATAGGCCATCTTAAAGGTTTGGATGAACCGGAAGAAAATAAGATGGGGAAAAAAGGGTAAAAGAATGATAATTAAGATAATAGTTAAGATAATAATTAATAGAGCTGTAGCAAGACACTCCGGGTTTGAGGTAGTTCTCTTAGAAAAATAACAAACCGAAACTGCCAAAATTCAGTCAGCTGTTAATGAAAATTGGTATGCCTTTATAAGGATCGCCTGTAAAATAGATTTAAAGTTTAACTTATTCTCTACATGTATGCAAATTCCAATAAAGCTTAACAAGGACTTTATGTTGTCTGGTCAGAGCCAGACTGTTACATGTTCGTGGGCCAAATATTATCTAAACATTTCCTGCACCATTTATTGCAATGCAACTCCAAGCGAGTTAATAGTTTATTTTCTTGATTCACGTACCAGTCGTAGCTACTACTTTTACTTAAGTAATGATACCAAATTTATGATTGGACCTCAGACTGATTTCTACTTCTTAAAATTCCAAGTAAAGATCATTTTCTGAGTTCTGGCACAATTCTTAGCTATTGTCTTTCAAAAAAAAAAACAATTCTGAAATTTAGTAGGAGCGACCAAGTCTGAAATTGAGAAGTATATTATTGGTCTTGTTAAATAAAGAACGTGAACTTCTCTCGATAATTAAAAGCAGAAAAACAGCATATCTAAGTGAATAATACTGGCTGCTGCAACAAGGAAGATGCGGTCTTGGCGGAAGTTATCTTGGTTAATAAATATAAGATATTGGACTGGTCTGATCCATTGATAACCTTATTCCAAAAATGGTATAATATTTGGGAATCTTGAAACATTAAAACATTATAGGGAAATAGTAGTCGGAATTGAAGAGTAAAGGCTAGAGGAACCTGCCGGCGCAGATTATTTACTCCCAGTGTTTTTAAAATTCAATCGGACGTAGTCAGCAAACGTATTCCTACCTTTCATAGCAAGAGACTTGGTCGGCTACTAACATATCCTGGCGCTGGAAAGATAGTTTGGTTGGTACTCTGTCCAAGAACGGAGACCTTCGAAACTGTTCACTACTGAACACAGTTCACAAAATAATTGTCACCATAATCTTAGTCCGACTAGTGCCAGAAAATAGGCACGATTTGGAGAAGACAGATTCTGTGTCAATCATATGTAAACTCTACGCGTCATCGTCGAACAGGCCGTATAATACGACACTTCGCCTTTGACAACATTCACTGAAACAGCATCCGGAATGTTCTTTATTACAAGGGGGTTCCCTCAAAATTATAAATGAATTGAGGAGACGTGTACATAGGTGCGGGGGATCGGTTTTTACTGAATCGCTGTTTATACAAATTATTTGGAATAAGACAAAGCCTGTGTACTTTCATCCTTGTTTTTAACGTATCAATAACTATCACCAACATCGAAGCACTGAATGCCATTCAATGGAAGGCATTAACTTAATGATCTGAACTCTGCTGATGATTTGTGGCTCCTTGCCCCTAAATTCGAGCACATAGAGCAAAAACTAAATGCTCTACATACAAATGCACTTAACGTTGGCCTAAAGGTAAACCTCAAGAAGATGAAACTAATGAGAAACAACATCAATAGTAGTCGCCATTTAACCATCAACAACATCATTATCGAGGATGTCACCAGTTTCTAGGATGTTCCATATCCAGTGCTGGTGGAACGAGGACGGGAACATATAAAATCGTATCAACAAATCCAGAAATGATCAAATAGTCTCTCGCAAAACATGAGAAACAAGAGCTTTAACACTGTCCTGCTTTACGGAAATACGACGTGGAGTGCTAAACAAACATTTATCAACAAATTCAACAAGCAATCCATCACAAACAGACGTCTGAGACGAATCATGCCATGTTTTTGGTCCAACACAATATCAGAAACAAGCCTCCGTCATATCACAAACCAAATTCCAGTTCATGAAGACATCAGGAAAAGAAAATATGGTCGGATGGGTCACACTATATCTACGGCACCACTAACATACAACCCACATGGCAATCAACTCAAAGGACGGCCTAACAATACATGGTGTTCCACATTAGAGAGAGAGCTAGAAGTGGCCGTTTATAACTAGAATGAGGCAACAAAAATTGTTCCAAACAGTTTGCTGGAAATCTTTATTTGAGACCGTTTGCTCCCCAGTTTGAGGATACCGGAACATTATCATCATCATCACTTTTAAACTAACAGCCTTATTCCTAATCAATCTCGTCTAAAGCCAATGTCGGGTACACTAAGTTTTTTTTTCTATTCGAAATTCGATTTAATAATCGTAGAAGATTGAAACGATAAAACAATGCCCAAACCATTGAAAGAAGACACTCTATCAGAACCATTCTACAGCAATAACAAATAAACTATAAACGGTTGGCAAAGTTTCAATTGAAAAATCGCTCAACAAGCTTAACAGATGACCTTTATTAGTATCACTTTCCATATTTTATGTTCAATGAAAGCGCGAATATTCGGCGAATGTTTTGACTACCGTCAGCAACTACGTGCGGCAAACAAGGTCACTCTTTGCTGGGTTCTAGCTCATTCCCGAGCAATGGAAATGGCAATGAAATTACTGCCAGATTTGTAGGGCAGGGTCAGCAGGGTCAGAATCATCCTGTGGGATTAAATCAGACAGATGGGAACTCTCTGCAACATACTAAACAGTTGGAGGAGTATTTCGTCTTTGTCGAAGGGCTGGTATTAGTACGGTCATCAGTTGTTTTTATTGAACACTACTACCTGAGATATCATCTCAACAAGTTAGGTCTCTTGGAAGGGGGAGTATAAAACTATAGGGCACACTACATTACACGTTTTCTGGTGGCCTCAATTGAACTCGGGGGAGATCAAATATGTTCCTACCAAGGATTTAATCGACATCTGTCGTTGTGCGTTGCTTTTTGAACCTGGCTTTCGGAATGCCCCTTTCTGTATGTGGAACGATTGATTTTAATGTTGTTAGTGCACGATTTACTAGCTGGAACGCACTGTTAAGTGTGTAGCGGTCATCTTGCGTGGCTACTGCAGGACACATAAGATCCTTTGGGACAACCCAATGGCTGGTAACAATAATTATTATTACATTGCATGTTTCATAATTCCATATTAAATTAGCAGATTGCAAAAAAGGTTACAAATTATGACAACAACAGCAGCCCTTATTTTAATTCAGCTTTTGCTCTTTAAAATATTGCAGAAATTTAATAAAACAAAAAAAAGCGCCCACATACCTGGCTGCCTATACACACATATTGTGTTATACAGTATTGCAGTAACGTATACAGTATTAGAAACGAAGTACCATAAATTTAAAAGGAAAATCTCTCTCTCTCTCCCTCTACTTCTTATTATCAAACAATCGTACAGGGCTGTCAGATCTTTTTTAAGCTTTTTCGCCAAATTAAATTATAAAAATCGCCAAAATGGCCAAATAATTCTTCTATACATTTTGGCAATAAAATTTATAAAGGGTCCGCCAAATAATTTTTTTTTTTTTTTTGAAAATGCTATAAAAAAAACTACTGAATATTTTCTAAAATTTCTTTTTTATTTGAAAGTACAATCCTTCCGGTTAATAATGGAAAATAGTTTCATTCAAATGATCAACCGAGGCAGGCCATGCAGTAGCCTACACGATCGGTCCAATTTTTTAGCACATTATCGATTGTGTGCAGCTTAACACTTATCTTTGACGGCACCCCACAAATAATAGTCCAACGGTGTCAAATCGCAGCTCCGAGGTGCCAAACGACATCAGCTCTGCGGCTAATAATGCGATCTTCAAAAACAGGGCGCAAAACATCGAGTGTAGCTTCGGCTGTGTGGCACGTAGCGCCGTCCGCTTGAAACCAAATGCTGCTAATGTCCTCTCCTTCAATTTTTATGAACAAAAATTCGTTCAGCATGGCCCGATAACAATCGCCATTGACTGTAACGGCCACTCCTTGCTCATTTTCGAAGAAAAATGGCCTAATTATGCCTCTGGACCAAAATCCGCACCAAACAGTCACTCGTCTTGGGTTTATCGGCTTTTCAATGTATGCGTGCGGGTTTTCTGTGCCCCAAATGCGACAATTTTGCTTGTTTACATACCCGCCAAGATTAAAATGAGCTTCATCTGCAACATTACCATGATTTTCAAAGTAATGTCGCAATATTTCTGAGCGTTGTTCAAGCGTATACACAACCATATTCGTTCAGCGGAAAGATACAACTAATTATCTGTCAAATCAGACACGAGCTAAGTGTTACCATTCACGAAATAAGCACTAGTTGAAAACCAAAGTTAGATGGCGGTCCCTTTATTTTTTTAAATAAAAAAAAAAATTAATAAAAAATAGTTTGTTCCGAATTCTTAAATTTCGCCAACAAAAACGAAGATAAAATACCTAAAGAGTTATACTATTATTATAATAAACGCTACTACAAGATTCAGTTTTTGAAATTTTCTAAAAACCTCCAAAATCTTTAATTACGGGTAAAAAACGGTTTTTCGTACCTTCATACGCTTATAGACTTATAATTTAGCGGAATACCATCCGATTTTAAGCTTTTCAGTGGATTTAGAGAGAGGAGAAGTATACCTTTTAAATGATGATATGATATACTTCATAGCCCTGAGATATGAATATGTGTGAATTTTTCAAGAAACACATTAATTTTTCTCCACATACTCGTATGTCAAGTTTAGAGCATTTTTCGTACCATTTATGAACTTAAATATTTCGTTGCCAGTTGCCGAAATTGCATTACATAAGTAAACTAGAACCTAAAAATCTTTTAGTTTCAATTTCATATAGGCAACTACAATTTCTCGTGGCCGAGAACATAATTGAAGTTCACGAATTTCATACATAAAAATACCAATTTAATAACTTTAATTTAATTTTGTTGGCTATTTTTGATAAAAAAAAATACCGACGACATGGCAACATGGCGACTTTTTGGCGATTTGTAAATTAGTTGGCGATTTTGTTGGTATTTTTAAATTAAAATTATTATTTTGGTATTTTTATGTATGAAATTCGTGAACATGGTCATTTTAATATGTCGATTATAGATGGCAGCTGAACTTAAATTATGTTCTCGGCAACGAGAAATTTTTTTATCAAAAATAGCCAACAAAATCGCCAAAAAGTCGCCATGTCGCCAAAACGAAAATTAGGACGCCAAACAACTTTTAAAATCGCCACGTTTGACGAGAAATCGCCAGATATGACAACCCTGCAATCGTGCACTGGCTGGCTCAGATTTTCTCCTATTCCCTCTTGCTCTAGCTCTCTTTGTTTACAAAATGGATTTAATTCTTTGCATTCTTTTCTTTATACCGTTATTTTTGTGTTTGTTATTTGCTCTACTGGTTTTTTATACAAGTGTTGGTATTTTTTTCTTTTTTGTTTTTTTGTTTGTTGTTGTTGTATTTTTAAAACACAGCGGAATAGGAAAAAAACAGTTTTAAAGAGCAAAAATATCATAAAAACAAGAGAATCCTTTAGAAAAATAAAGTAAAAAAAACGCGGTAAAACAGTTTTAAAATGAGCTACACATGCAGAAGAAGAAAAAAACTGCCTAAATTTGAAATTCTTTACTTGGTTTGCTTATGTAGGGTGCATTTAGTACATTATTCGCTGTATTTTTTTATGAATTCAGTTTAAATGTTGGAAAACGCAGTTGAAATACCAAAACTTTAAGTCATGAAAGCTTCAGTGAGCTTGGTAGCAAAAAACTCTGTTTGATTGTGTATTTGACGTTCCAACTAAATGGCTATGTGTTGTTGTTGGCTTGTGCTAAAAAAAACATTTTATTTTTATGGGGTGCTATTTCTCTTTACCCCTCTTTCTCTCTCTCTCTCTCTCTCATAATCTCACCCTCTGTGCATGTTTGGTTGTCTATTAAAACACGAACAGAGCCTTTAGTTAAAAGGATAACAGCAAAGCATGTTGGTTGGTTGGTTGTTTAGTTGGCTGAAGTTATACTTCCTTTGTCCCACACTCCGGGAACTTTTTTTTTGTCGTGATAGTCAGAGTTTTAGTAGTCCAGGAGGCTATATCCTGCCACTTTATCTCAGATGTTTTTTTATGTTGTAGTTGTTGTGTTTGTGCGGTCTATATAAGACACACCGAGTATTTGGAAGTAATTTTCATTCAAAAGATAAAAATCGTTTCTCTTTTGTTTTTTTTTTTCATTTTTCTTTTCTGAAATTCAAACTGTGGGTTATACAGGGAGAGGGGAGAGAGGTGAAAAAGGTAAGGAGGAAACAGAAAATAAAATATATTTATTTAAAGCCTTATAAAATATAATTTTTTATAAAAGAAATTCCATTTTTAGAGAGTTTGGGGTTGAAGAAAAGAAGGTGAGAGTTCAGAGCTTAGGTTATAAAATTTTGATAGGAAGAGTGTTAAAGTTAAACGAGATCTTGAAGGAATGATAAGAAAACGGATTTTTTTTTCAGAAAATTTATGGGAACGGAAAAAAAACTAAAAAAAAAAATATGTGGGGAAGACGAAAAACTTTTGTTTAAAGAACTTAAAGGAATTCCAAACGAAAATTCCTAAAAATTCCTTTAAAATGTAATTTTAACTGCGTCACTCACTTTAAGCCTTACTAGGAGGGTTACATGCATTGCTCGCAGAGGCTCTATGACTCTATATATTAATACCCATAACATTCCATGAAGGAACATAGGAACTTCTCTCAGTGAATAAGCTGCACCCTATTCTATTTTTAGACTCATTGAAAGGCACCTATAGTTGAACGCCGGCTCCGAACAGCAAATGCATTTAGAGAAATTTTCAATAGTAAGTAATACTCATAACCATATGAGGTGATATCGCTGTCCAAAAAAGGTTTCTTTTTTCAGATGGTCTGGCCTGGTATTGAACCAAGGATCTTCTGGTGGGTAGCGGCACACCTATGACTCCCTGTAGTACCTCGAAAATTTATTGGTCTTAGTCTTTTTCGACTTCCCTAATCGATACTTCTGATTGCAGCTATGACAGGTATTGTACTGATTCTCTCCTTTCTTTCCGAAATGTATTCAATAACACAGTGCCTTGGAGTTTTTCTTCGCCACTCTACAAATGGTGATGAGCTCCATCTTTATCAAATTCGATATCACAACCAGGACAGGCTAAATGTTCCCAAAAGCTGAAATCAAGGGTTGAGGAACCACCCGGATATCTTCATATCTTATTGAAGTTGGTGAATGAATACAGTTGAGCGTTTAACCCTATCCACTCACTATTTCAAACACAAAATTGGTTTATATCTTTCAAAATCATACTGAATTTCTGTATTTGGCTATTTACCAGGCTGAGGAACTGATCCGATGGGGCGGTGCTCACAGAGTTGACGTATTCATCTTCTATGATAGCCAAGCGGCGTGATACTCAGCTCTAGACTGTCGATATTCCCCTGGCAGTTTTGTGTTCATCTCATTTGGGTCGCTGGTCACAGGGATATTCTGGGTAATTGTGTTGCTCATAAATTTGCTAATGCGGGCACACACCTTCCGGACGGCCCTCTTCCCACGATGGTGGGTGTACCATTACACATTAAGCTATCCAATGGGCAAAAGTAGAGGATAGGCAAGTTTAATATTAGGAAGTAAATTGGCTTTAAAAAAATGTATTTTTTTACAAATTCGAAGGTCCACCTGTAGCACGTCGGCAGACATCCACTCTTTTCACAAAATTTTGAACCACATTTTGTAATAAAGTTTCACTTATCTCGTCAATGCGGCACTTTCAGAGTGTCAGTTGTTTGTGGTTTGTTCACGTAAGCCCGGTCTTTCAAATGGCCCAAAAAAAAAAATAATAATCCAGCGGCGTTAAATCACAAGAACGAGGCGGCCAATTGACATCGCCAAATCGAGAAATATCTCATGCAATAACTGAATTGTTTGGGTGACTGTGTGGCTTATGGTGCCGCCATGCTGAAACCAAAGGTCACTGAGGTCAACATTAGCCGATTATTGCCACAAAAAAATGGTTATCATGGCTTGGCAGCGCAGAGAATTCGCTCTGATAGCGTTTCCTTGCTTATTTTCGACCAATAATGCCGCCTAACCACAAACAGCATCATACGGTCACTTTCTTGGGATATAATGATTTTTCGAGGACTGTTTGTGGATTTTTTGAGCCCCATATGTGACAATTTTGTTTGTTTACATAACCGTCTAAGTGAAAATGGGCTTCATTACTAAAGAAAATTTTGTTGCAAAATGTCGTTCAAAATTTTGTGAAAAGAGCGGATGCTTGCTGACGTACTAGAGGTAGACAGTTCTTGGGCAGTGAAGAAATCTTGCTTGCGATAAATTGTTTAAATTGAATCGTGGGAGCACCTACCCTACTGTGTCTATCCTCATTGGGCATTGTGTTATGGCTAGGAACGTGCAAAGGCTGCCCTTACCGGCAAATGATTTCTGTCAAGAATCTACATCGATAGAGGAAGAGAACAGAACTTCATTTGCCAGTGTCCGACTCTAGCTCGACGTACATTCCTTACACTTGGCTCGCTCTTTCTCGATAGCTTATCGGAGCTACTGACCATTGACCTTAGATAAATAGCCGGGTTCATTCGACTTACGGGCTGGTTTCCAACTTGATTTGAGGGATTGTGCCTCTGATTGACTGTGAAGACTGTTTAATATGGATTTGGCGACTAGGACAGGGGCATCGCTTCATGTGTATCACAACGGGCCGCTATGTGTGCTCAAGTGTGCCTTGATTTAACAAGGCTGCCACTCCCTACTAACCTACACTAAATCATGCTGAAGCAACGGTTTTGGTAAAAACCAATGGAAACCCATTTTTATTTCTCTGTTGCACTTCCACAAAATATTACCTTGTAGCCTAAGTAGATGATTAATCCACTGTAGCCCCCTTCCATATGATTGTGTAGCGTGGAAGATCTTTGCTAAGTGGTGGTGGTAATCTTTACTTAACATTGTAATTTTTCCCAGTAGGTGGCGTTTTCTGTTGACCGTTCGTCTGATGTTTGTCATCATCGTCAGAGGTAAGCTGGAAGGTCAGTGGCTTCTTGAGAATTAACTGTAACGTTCGTTGAAATCAGCACATATTTCGTGTGTCACAAGAAGCATTCAAGACATACTTTACTACATCTGATCTTAATAAAGGGTCCGCCAAATACATTTTTTTTAAATGCTTGAAAAAAAAAACTACTGAATATTTTCTCAAATTTCTTTTTTTATTTGAAAGTACAATCCTTCCGGTTAATAATGGAAAATAATCTCATTCAAATGACTGCCTCGGTTGGCCATGCAATAGACTACACGATCGATCCAATTTGTAAGCACATTATCGATTGTGTGCAACTGTATTTCACCAATGGCTTCACGAATATTGTCCTTTAAAGCGTCAATTGTCTCTGGCTTGTTGGCGTAACATTTATCTTTGACGGCACCCCACAAATAATAGTCCAGCGGTGTCAAATCGCAGCTCCGAGGTGGCCAAACGACATTAGCTCCGCGGCTGATAATGCGATCTTCAAAAACAGGGCGCAAAACATCGAGTGTAGCTTCGGCTGTGAGGTACGTAGCGCCGTTCTGTTGAAACCAAATGTTGCTAATATCCTCCTCTTCAATTTTTGTGAACAAAGTTTCGTTCAACATGGCCCGATAACGATCGCCATTGACTGTAACGGCGACTCCTTGCTCATTTTCGAAGAAAAATGGCCAAATTATGTCTCTGTGCCCCAAATGCGACAATTTTGCTTGTTTACATACCCGCCAAGATCAAAATGAGCTTCATCCGAAAAGATGATTTTTTTGGCAAAATTTTCAAAGTAATGTCGCAATATTTCCCAGCGTTGTTCAAACGTATACACAACCATATTCGTTCAGTGGAAGGATAAAACTAATTATCTGTCAAATCAAACATGAGCTAAGCAATAGTTGAAAAAAAAAAACGTTAGATGGCGGCACCTTTTTTTACAAGACCTATATCCGACACAAAATCGAATAGAACTCTCATGCATGAGTCGATGCTTCAAATTTTATTTCGATCGTGTACAGAAGAGTTCTTAGGTGCTTATTAATGACTTTGGGGTAGTCAACTCTACTGATTCATTACATCATCGCCTCAATGTGGTGAGTTTCGCTGTTCTATCGTTACTATAATAGAATGTGTAATAACTTTAACATGTCTCTCTTTGTCTGCCGGCCTTTTTTCTCATAATGCAAGGATTAAACGAAGTAAGTGCAGTCTGATTTAGCTGCCCATGTACACAGCCCCGCTTTGATCCTACTAAGAGTACAAAATTGCATTACAATTTTACAAAAAATAAAAATATTGTCTAATGGAACGAAATTAGGAAGCAGTTATAAAACCCAATAAAACCCAAAAAAAAAACAACATCAAAAACCCAATAAAACCCGATGGGCTAGGATTTATTAAAAACTTGGGTTTTAGCCAACCCTGGTTGTAGGTCACAGACTATGCTTTGTAACGGCTGTGGCTTGTCATAACTTTCAACGAGCTTTCTTACACAAACATATATACATGCCTTTACAACCCGTTTACCGTATTTCGTCCTGCTGCAGCACCTACTGCCGACGCCCACTAACTTCCACATCGGACGCTCTTCTCGCTGGAGCATTTTCAGCCGGCGAACACCTTCATGTCGATATACAGCTCATGTTTAGTTCAAACCGCAAAGGGCTAAAGATCTTACGTATAACTTTTCTCTCGAACACACTCAAGGCATCTACATCTGTACATGACATGATGAACGACTTGTAAAGTATCAATTTCATCACGCGATAAAAGTCTCTACTACTCAATTGTCGATTAAGAACATAATAACATCTGTTGGCAAGAGTGCTTCTACACTTAATACCCAGATTGACATCATTGCTGTCGGTAATGGCAGTGTCAAAGTAGAGAAATTCATTCACCACATCAAATGAATAATTGTCAACCGTAACCTGGGACGTAATACGCCGTCTTGGCCTCATTTACAGTTGGACCCATTTTGGCAGACTGTTTTTCAATGACAGTGAAGACAGCAGTGATATCAATATCGTCAGCGATGTCAATATCATCAGCGTATACAAGGAGCTGGAGTTGCAGCAGTTGCTCAACGTCATGTTGCACAGTTTTGCAGGGACACCAAGTTTTGACAGGATTTCTTATAATTCACAAACTATACAAGTTGTTCTTATCCACTGTGAAGTGGTTCGTATATACTCTATAACACGTTGTATTTGAAACACGGGAGGACGAAGTTTGATATCCAAATAAAAAGAAAATAATTCCACTCATCTAGCAATCTCATGAACTTAAGTGTTCTATTTACCAGTGGATTGCAAAGTCTTACAATGTGTGCAGATGTAAATTGAGCGTTCATGAGTAGTGCTCCGCTTCTTCTTGGAAGCATAAGGCTCTTCATTGTCTTGCTTCAGTAATCAGTTGGTTTCAAGCTAAGCAATTGATTAGTCTACTATAGCTCTCCTTCATATGATTTTGTAATAATGAAGATCCTTGCCAAATGGTGATGATAGCTTACTTACCTTTATATAATATAGGGTCCGCCAAACAATTTTTTTTTTAAGCAGGGCGCAAAACATCGAGTGTAGCTTCGGCTGTGTGGCACGTAGCACCGTCCTGCTGAAACCAAATGTTGCTAATATCCTCCTCTTCAATTCTTGTGAACAAAAATTCGTTCAACATGGCCCTATAACGATCGCCATTGACTGTAACGGCCACTCCTTGCTTATTTTCGACGAAAAGTGGCCAATTATGCCTCTGGACCAAAATCCGCACCAAACAGTGACTCGTCTTGGGTGTATCGGCTTTGCAATGAAACGATGATTTTTTTTTTGGCAAAATCGGCATCTTCTGTAAGTCGATCGCAGGCCCACTTAGCGAAGCGAAAAAAAGCGTATACCCAACCATATTCGTTCAGTGGAAGGATAAAACTAATTATCTGTCAAATCAGACATGAGCTAAGTGTTACCATTCACGAAATAAGCACTAGTTAAAAAAAAACGTTAGATGGCGGACCCTATATTATTTTATACATGGCGACTTCTCTCAGTCAATGAGCTGCACCCGATTCTATTTTTAAACTTATTGAAAGAGACCTACAGTTTAACGCCGGCTCCGAACGTCAAATGCATTTAGACGTTCAATAGTAGTAATACTCATAACCAGTTACTAGCTAATGTTATGAGGGGATACCGCTGTCGAAAAATTTTATTCTTTTCTTTCAGCTGGTCTGGCCTGATATTGAACCTTCGACCTTCTGGTTGGTAGGCGGGTGTCTTACCTACCATACCACAGCGGCACACGGCTTACTTTCTTAGCATTGCCATTTTTCCCCCAGTAGGTGATGTTTTCTCTTGGTCATTCATATAATGTTCGTCATCGTCTTCAGATGTAAACTGGAATATCAGAGGTACTTCCTTTGCTGGAATATCAGTGGTACATTTTTCCGTCCTTTTTTCTGCTGGAGATTCGCACCTAGGCCGCTTTTGCTGTAGGCGGGCAAATTTAAATTTATCTTAATAAACTACCAAAATTTAAATTCAAAACCTCTTTTTTTAGCTTATTGCAGGTGGTGTTTCTTGCCTGCCACTCACTGCCTTTTGTGGGGAAAATCAATCTCTGCTCTTGCCAACCTGTGTTTAATGAATAATCGCTTTTCATACTTCACTTCTAGTTCACACACACACAAGAGCCCCCCAACGGCAGCTTGTCTTTGAATTTTATTTTTATTGCCTGACAGCATATGAGAGGATTTCGCAAGAAAATATTTTTAATAAATTTTTAAGAAAAAAAAAAATCAAAATGAAAAACAAAAATATTTCCCACCAACTGTTCAAACAAATTTAACGGTTCACTACACCACAAGCATGTAAAATTATGCGTCGGCCAAATAGAGCGTGAAAATGTAAGTCGTCTTGTTAGAAATAAATTTTGACAACAAAGACGATGGGAAAATAAAATAAAAATAAATAGTAGAGAACGTATTTAAGAGTAAAACATGGAGAGGAAAAACCGAGTTTAACAAACAATATCGCACATTTACACGATTATTTGCTTAATAACCTCTTTAAACGTTGAAAACGCGTACGGTACAGGTATCCTGCAATTGTTTTGGCAATTCTTTAAGAGCTCAAAATAGATTATGCTAAAAAAACAGAGTACATATAGTCAAGGCAAAAAGTCTACATACACCTTTTGATTTATGGGTTTTAGGGAGCTTATGAAGGGAATTAAAACAAATGTTTATGTCAACATTTAAGGTAATTCACTAACATATGTAATTAAAACAATAAAAACAAAAACATTAAATAATAATAACAACAAAAACATTCTGGAAAAAAGTCTACAAAACGCTACAAAAAAATTATTATTAAAAATCTATATACATACTACCTTGGTCAAGAGGTTTGCGGACTAAAGCCCGTGTGGCGGTTAAATTTGTACATCTCTTGTTGATAGTCACGCTAAATCGTACCGTCATAACTTGACATTGTGGTATATCGGCAATAATACGGCGAATGTTGTCTTCCAAATGGTCAAGCGTTTGTGGCTTTACCGCATAGACCAATGACTTTACATAGCCCCACAGAAAGTAGTCTGGCGGTGTTAAATCACAAGATCTTGGAGGCCAATTCTCAGATCCAAAACGTGAAATTATGCGGTCACCAAACGTGTCTTTCAATAAATCTATTGTGACACGAGCTGTGTGACATGTTGCGCCGTCTTGTTGAAACCACATCTCTTGGACATCATGGTTATTCAATTCAGGAACGGAAAAGTTTGTAATCATGGCTCTATACCGATCACCATTGACTGTAACGTTCTGGCCACCATCGTTTTTGAAAAAGTACGGACCAATGATTCCACCAGCCCATAAAGCTCACTAAACAGTCAGTTTTTCTGGATGTAACGGTGTTTCCACATACACTTGAGGATTACCTTTACTCTAAATGCGGCAGTTTTGTTTGTTGACGTAGCCATTCAACCAGAAGTGCGCTTCATCGCTAAACAAAATTTGCTTATGAAAATCGGGAATCTCGTTTTGGGCCCATTCGACGAACCTACGCTGGGCGTGATGAATTGCCAAGCAAAACTGAGAATAAATCACTTAACAGCTGTTAAATCAATCGCCATCTTGAAAAGTAATGCCAACTTAAAGTTCTATACTTCTATAAAAAACACGCTATATAATTGCCTTAAACATTGCGATAACATCTTTTTCAAATTTCTCCATTAATTCTCTAAAACTTCAACTACTTTTTTCCTTGACTGTATTACCTTTTGCTTTCAACAAAATGAGAAAAAATCTTAAATCGTTTTAAAAGTATTGTTTTCTAAATTATTATTTTCTTATTTTTAATAACAATTATTTCAATATAAACAACACTCTTGCCTTAAAATATATACCTACTATTTAAATTCAAAATTCAAATTTGTTGTTTTCCTTAAATAAGTAACTGAATACCTTTATTCGTCTTGCTTGCATTACTATAAGTAAAACAAAAAATTCTTTATTTCCACTGGGCTTTTGCAAATGTGTGTGTATGTATGTACATGTGTTTTCCCCCTACTATTCACCATTGCTTCTCGCAATGGATTTTCTACTGCACCATATTCTCTATTACATCTTCAAATCTCCTAACGTTAATAGTTCTCCCATTATTTTTTGCTCCTAAAATAGTTGTAAAGCAACAACAACAACAACAAAACATTTACATTATGCCACGTAATAACAAAAAAAACAAAAACAAACAAAAATGTGCATGTTTTTCATATGAGTGATAATGATGTCGGGCTATGAAAATGTAAAAAAACAATCATGACTATGATTATAATGTTGTTGTTAAAATCTGTGTGTGTATGTGTTTATGTATGATTTTTAATAACGTTGTTGGTGCTATTGCCATATGATGAATGTTTTTAGTTTAACAAAATTGTTTAACAACCATAAACCATGTTTATTGTAATGTGTGTGCAGTCAGTGTTAATGTTGTATTTTATCTTGTTGTTGTTGTTGTTATTGCTTTTAATATGCGTGAGAGCAAGTATTTGCTTATACAAAAATACCGTAAAAAAACGTAGAGTACGTGTATATGTGTAATGTATGTTACATACAATTGACATTAGCAATGCTGCGTGTTACACGCACTCTCTTGTATACTTGATTGTGTGTTGTATTATCGCTATTTATAATGTAGTTGGCAACACCGTTTCGTAGGTATTTATTTATTCAAACGGGTTTTCATTTTTCATAATATTCACACTTAATTTTCTTTAAAAATATTTTTTTTTTTTTTTTTTTTTTTTTTGTTTAAAATATAACGGTATAACATAATTTATTTTTCTCTCTTTTCTTTTCAGGTGAGTATTTGCAGCAGCCCCAATAAAGCAGCTGGGATTCTTTTGGTATTTTTTTATTTTTTTTATGTAAAAGAACTGTATCGTCTGTATCGAACGTAAGTTCTCGTATCAGTTTGTTGTTCTTAAAATCAGAAAAAAACAAGGGAAATTTTGTGTCTTAAATTAGGATTTCAAACAGGGATTAGATTATAAAAAATATATGTTTTTTGCTGCAAAAAAAAAATCGTTTATCCAAAACGTTAATTAAACCAAAGCGGTTTCCTATTCTGGAAGTACTTTAAATAAGGGAATTGTTTTAATACGGAGTTAAGCTTTAAATTTTAATTTTAACTGTTGAGAAAGTGCTAGAACAAGTAAATTTGTCACTTTTGCAAAGCATGCTGACTAACTGACCATTTAATAAACGTTTTAGCAGGAATATTCTCCTTGAGCCAATTACCAAGCTAAGTCTGTTAGAAATTTCCATGTCCATATAAAATGTTGAGAAAATCTCAAATAAAAAAATTCGATTAAGAAGTGAAGTTGGCCGCAAAACAAATTTACAACACTTTAGCTGCTTGCAGGCCATTTTATTCCTATTTAATGGATCGTTTTAAACAATATAAGTTGACATTACATTACATTACTGTTCATTATAAAGACTGGTCCAACCAAAAGGCACGATGTTAATTGCAAATAGATGAAAAAGTTTTCATTGAATCATCTTAATGTTTTTTATTATGATAGAAGGATCTGTGACAATTATGTGTGAAATAAAACATCGGTCAAATGCTCACCACAGCTCCTTGAATTGTTTTTGTCTTATTAACATACACTTTTTTTAAATATTTCCAAAGAAAAAAGTCCAACGGTGTCAAATCACATGATCAACATCGCCACAACATGAGATAACACGACCATTGTATTTCTCGCGCAAAGGAGCCATTCTTTCGTTGGCTGTGTGGCAAGTGGCATCATCCTGTTGGATCCGCATATCGTCCTGATCCATATCCTCAATTTCTGGCCACAAGAAGTTCGTTATCATGTAGCGATAGCGAACACCATTCACGGTACGGCCCGATGACTTCACCAACCCGTAAACTGCACCAACAAACAAGACGAGTACGCACAGTTGAATTTCTCGCGCAAAAAAGACCACTCTTTCGTTGGTTGTGTGGCAATTGGCATCATATTGTTGGATCCGCATATCGTCCTGATCCAGATCCCTAATTTCTGGCCACAAGAAGTTCGTTATCATGTAGCGATACCGAACACCATTCATGGTACGGCCAGATTACTTCACCAAACCATAAACCGCACCAACAAACAAGACGAGTATGCACAGTTGTTTTTACATTTCCTACAGACTCGGTTTGCTGAAATTAATTTTAACGCGTTGCTCAATTGTATACCTCTGTATAGTTAGAATTGTCAAACACTGAACAAAGAAATATCAAAATAAGTTGGGAAAAAAACATGACGTTAAGGTGTGACGCGCAATTAACATCGTGCATTAAAGTTGGACCATCCTTTATAACGCTTACGTTCGTATTTATGCATCTTGTTGTACCGTCGAAACTAGGCTCTCGTTAATTGAACTAACTCGTTGAACTAAATATTCAAGAAAGTTATTTTCTCCTCGTGATAGTTAGTTAGTTGGACTGGTCCAGCTCACTTGGGTTCAATATTGGTTCCACTGTGATGCCCAGAATAGGTATTGTCGAAGCGGACCTACATGTCCGCATCCCGGTTCGAACCGAACCAACCAGACGCATGCGCAAAAGAAGAAATCCCACTGATACTCATATCGGAGAGCTCCGATATGGCATGCAGAAACGGACAATCAAGGAAAGCAGTCCTAATATTCGAAAGATTTGGACACTGGCACAAGAAATGCTCAACAGTCCACTCCTCCTCCTCATTCTGACAACTCCTACAGTAGTCATTAAGCGGTAGACCTAATCTTCTAGCGTGTGCAGCAGCCACCTAGTGTCCGATAATGACAGTTACTAGAATTCATAGCCTATGTCGTGGCATCCCAATGATAGATTCCGAGTGAGCCCGATTGTAGTCGATACAGAGCACGTGGGTTCATTGTCCCACCGCAATTGCGCCCTGGCCAACATGTACCGCAGAAACAGAGTGATCAACCAAGTGATCAATCTCCTCGTTGCCGAAGAGCGACCTAACTATCTTACTTATCTCCTCGTGACACCTAAAGCCAATTATTTACACCTTAACTAAGGTGAAGTTCTTATATTTTTGATTGGCTTTTCAAAGTAATATCCCTTTTTGTCTTAATTCTCAATGCGAAACGATCTGTGTCATATCATATCACGCTCCCTAAATTTTTATTTAAGCCTGCCACTTTTCTTTTGGGATGTTCAGAACTAAGTAATGCCACTTTGGCACTGTGAATTTGTGAAAAAGTCGTTCTGAAGTCTTAAACTTAATGTTACTTTTTGAGTCTAGAAAAGGTCACTTAAGCTCTGAATTATTTTAAAAGGGGATCATAATTCATAGTTATTTTTATTATGTCTTGTGGTTCCTATAAGAAACAAAGGGCAATAACGAACTCTCTTCATACAGTTCGGTTTGATAAAAGATGTTTTATCTCACTGCAGCTAATTCGGTTGTCTTTAAGTACGCAACGGACGGCAAATTCTTCGAGTGTTGCCTAGGGGTCAGTGTCACCCTAAGGTCCTCACTGCGTGTGACCAATCCAGTGCCATTTGCGGTAAAGTATATCAATATGAATTGGTCGTTGATCAGTTTGAAGCATATTGGATACGATGCTTGGCCCAAATATCCCGAGAATCTTTCGTAGGCAGCGGTTGACGATTACTTAGATGGCATTTGTGTCATGATGTTGTATTCCAACATACACAGGAATTGAATATGCTAATCCTGTACGTCTCCAGAGATTTCAAGAGGATATCCCATCCGCATTCGTCAGAATACTACCAAAATACCAGTTCGACACCCTGCATCTTAAATATCAGAGTGTTGCAGCGCATCATCTTACTTTTACGTGTATTCATTCCTAGACCTGTGTGGACTAATAGCTTATTAAGCCTGATATAGGTCTTTATTAAAAATAGAAACGATTCCCCAAGACGGTATACCTATCTCGACTTGTCTTTGAGCTTCCGTTAAGGATGGGTTTACTTACCGCTGTGTAATCTGTTGCTCGAACGGAAAGAAAAAGACCTTCATAGCCTGACCAAAGACCCTATTAAGATTTCATTAGCAGCAAGAGTCCTAGGTAAAGTGAGGTAAGGTCCACAGGTCGCTGTAGGTTTAATATCGTTCCATACTGGAAAACCCGCTATCTGAGAGGATAAAAAGTAAAGAGAAAATGTAAACAAACTTTAGAGATGACATCCAAGGATTTCTAATGAAACTTTGGACGGAATAAGAAATAGAAATAGGGGAGAGATCATAGAAAACACAAAATAAGCGCCATATGCCAGAAGGCGTAAGTGGGAAACACGCGAAAAATTTAGGTAAAGCACCAAGTCACAGTAAGACGGTCTACGAAAATCAGTCGCGGCACCTAATAAATAACTTTATATCTCTCAGTCCTTTCACAGAAGACTCTAGAAAGTTAACAAAGTCATCTGTGGCGGTATTTTCTCAGCTCGATTGATAGTGATGCAGAATGTGGAATATTGGTCTCATCAGCATTCTTAAAAGGAAACCCTATTCTTAAAGCCTGGATCTCCTGATCACTCACTGATCACGTAATAATAAAGATAATTTGCCGTCGTTCCTACAAGAAGCATAGGGCCACAGAAAATTTCTTGAACAATTATTTATTTTGTGCAAACGCCTTCACTTCACTCCAACCCTTTCCGATGTTATTTACTTTGGCATCAATCCATTTGTGAGCAGCGGAACTGCTTCTTTTTCTGTTTCCTTGCGTAACCCAGTCTTTGTGAGTCTAGGGTATGTCTGATCCAGCGCCATTTATGCCATCTTATTTCATTAGAAAGGGGCTGTTGCCTTTAGACAAAGCAGGTTGGAAATACTCCTCGTCCAGAATACGTGAAGGATCTTGCAAAGACAACGTATAGAAGGATGGATTTAATATTTGCATTAAGCATTGCAATTTTTGTACACAAAAATAAGAAAAACGAGTTTCAGATCGATTTGAGACGATCACACGTTTGGCGGGCTTTTGGTAATTGGTTATCAATATCCTCCCCTCTGCTTGTGATTATGATGCTTCTAAGATTACAAAATTGGACGACATCCTCGTACCGACGACCAGGGTCGTTGTGGGGCCGAAACTGAAGGTGGCACGTGGGTCAATTCCCTCCACTCGCGTGTCACGAAGTCTGACCAAAGGCCCGACTATTTCGCTAGGACCCTTGTTGCTATTTAGACCTAAAACGCAGGCAGAGCGTGAGGCTTGGTGTGGTGTTGCATCGCCTCAACTGTGACCCATATCACGACAGGAGTTTATATCAACGCGCCTTTAATTTGATACTCACTTGTGATTGTCACTTGTGATTATAATGGGTGGGGGCGTTGGTGGACGCATGGTATACACCCGCGCCTCGGCCACCGTGGGGCAGTAGCATTTATTCTACTAAGTCTGAACAGAGGTATTCTGGTGTCTCGGGAGTCAGAAGCCCCAGGTATTTCGGTCTCTGCCTGACTTGGCCAGGCCCCCTTGTGGGAGTAACGTGGTTTTAAACCTAAACTGCAGGCAGAGTGTGAGCTCGATGTGGTGTTACACTCTTAAACGGCTGCTGTGACCCATAGATCGGCAGGAGCTTAGATGATCTTCAACACTTTCCTTAGGTGTGAAGGTTTGTGTCCAAACAACACAACATCTTCGAATCAAGTACTCACTGATGATTGTCATCATAGGTGGAAAGCGATGGTGGACATACAATTTACCCGTGCCTCGGGTACCGTGGTGTATGCTAGCTCGGCGAATACTCACATAAAATACTGACTCATCCTCTATTTCTTTCTTGGAAATGTAAAACGATCCTGGAACATAGCATTGTTATGGGGAGTTTCTGTTCTTGTCACACTATTCTTTAGACCAGCTGCTTCCGCGGCGAGCGTTAAACTCCGTAGATTCAATGCAAGATCTTGGAAACTGTAAGCCAAAAGATAAATATCGTCCAAGTAATGAAGATCCTTTAAGCGGCCCTGCAAACCTATTTGTTCAGTTATTCCCCCGTTGTCACGAAGAGCTGTTTTAAGGATCGTGGGAGAACTCAAAGGTTGCACAGGCATAGACCTATTAAAGCGAGGGCAAACGCACTTCGTATATTCACATTCCACCCGCATTGGGCCAATCTCAAAAGATTACCATCGACACATAGAAACTGTGATTTCTACTCCGTGATTAGATGCGTTTGTTTGAGAAGAACACTTGGTGTCTATGTTATGGATCTGAATAACAAAGAGAAGCTATTGCTATTGAGTGGATTGCGGTGAATAATTTACTCACAAAATATAGCTCTAAACTACAACTTTGGTGCCTTTTATAATAAGATCGCGCAGACGGCGTTAGTAGACACGTTAAGCTCACAAAACAATTCAGAAAAGCAAACCATAGAGCAAAAATACGTTTTATTCTTCTTCAAAAGATCCATTATTTCAATAAGAACTTGCCACACATACCACATTACGTGCCTATAGCCACCACTTCCTGGGAAAAATACTGCCATTTATGACTTTTTTTAATTTTGCGTTTTTAATGCTTTTTTGTTGTTGTTTTTTTGTTTTGTTTTTTGTTTCGCTGCCAATTTGTGAGGTGTTTCTGAAATTAAGAAAAAAAATATTGAAAAAAATTACAAACAGTAGCAGAGAGTAATTCAACAACATGTCAATTACATTCACTGGCAACGTTTAAGAAAATAACAACAACAACAACAACAACAAAAAATAATCGCACGATCAACATTCAACATGTTGCATCAACCAACAGTGCGCGTGCTAAAAACTTGTTTTCATTTGAGCTTCAATTTTTTTCATTTTTTTTTCTTTATTTCTCAGATACGCATGAATAATTTCTTCCCTGGGCTTAGCGGAGCAGCATATGTCTGTCTGTTCGATCATTCGTCTGTTATGTCTGTCTGTCTGTCTATTCACTCTTATAAGAAACAAAACCACAAAGCGTGACAGAAGAAAAATTAAAAAAAAGCATAAAACACTCTACTACTCCATACATTGAATGACAGTCACTCAGTCAGTCAGTCACTCGTTCAAGATATGGAGCTCCTCTACTCTACCACTTAATTGTCGTTCATCATATGCTTTTGGAAAAAAAAAATTATGAAAAAAAATATGATTTTTTGTTTTTGTGGCATGGATTCTGTGGAAAGCTTACACATAACCATTGAATTCTAAAATAAATGCATACACACACTCACACGAGCATGCTCATCTACACTTTTTATTGCAACATTTTTTTATGGCCATTATTTCCGGCACAGAACAAACGCGACGGACGTGTGGTTTTAAAATTTATTGCAGATGAATGAACAGAAAGGCCGACAAACAGACAAACCGACACACACACACACACACACACACACACCCGCTAACAGCACACCTCCCAAAATAATACAAAAAAAAAACTGCGCCAACATCCATAATTTTTCAAATGTAATGAATACGCCTGCAGTCTAAAAAAAGACAGGCAACTAAAGCGACTGATATAAGCGCTATGAGTAGAGTTCAAAAACTGCTTTAAAAACTTGTAATAAGACCGGCCGCTCTGACTGTAAATGGATGGCTATTTCGTTTCATTTAAGATTTTATTTCATTGGGCAAGGTGACTAGGTTGGCAGCAGTGATACTACTTCCATCAGCTGCTTACATTCATCTGCTCTCATGTACGGGTGGGTCATTTAAGAGTTTGAATTTAAAAATGCAATAAAACAAAAACGGTTTGAAATTTTGTCAAATTTATTTTTTTGTTGTGAAGTACAATTGTTCCGGTTGGTAATGAAATATTATATCATTCATATGGCTGCCGCCGCTGGCCTCAAAGTACCCCATTCGATTGGAACAATATTCACGAACTTTTTCGAGTGTATGTGGTCGTATCAAGGTAATGGCATCACTAATATTGGTCTTCAAATGCTCAATTGTCTCTGGTTTGTTGGCATAACACTTGTCTTTAACGGCGCCCCACAGAAAATAGTCTAACGGTGTCAAATTGCAGCTTCTTGGCAGCCAACTGACATTACCATTTCGGCTACTTAAATGACCATCAAACGTTTGATGCAATAAATCGATTGTGGCATGAGATGTGTAGCAAGATTCACCATTTTGTTGAAACCAAATATCGTTCAAATCAATACCATGAAGGTCGGGCACACAAAATCGATTTCATGGTGCGATAGGTATCTCCATTGACTGTAATGGTTGCGCCGTCCTCATTTTCAAAGAAATATGGGCCATAGATGTCGCTGCTTTACAAGCCGCACCAAACAGTCACTCATAATGGGTGCAATTGCCAAATTACCAAATTGTATTTGATTTGAATTAAGACTTACACTTACAAAACCGTCTGTCGGTTTTGGTCGCTTTCAAAAAAGCCCGTTAGCGGGATCTGCCCAGTTTGAGATTTGCAAGGCCGTCAGGAAATCCCGCCAACGAAGATTTGGTAGTCCTCTTCGCCGCTTTCTGCCTTGGGGTACGGTATCAAAGGCCTGCCTTGCCGGAATTTGTTTATCCAGAGCGTAGCGCTTCACTATATTTATGTATGTACTATGTGCCCGTACAGCGCGTTCAGCTCGCTGTTCCAACATATGCGGTATTAATCTCCTACTCGTAGACTACCAAAGATCTTACGTAGTATTTTCCTCTCGAACGCTCCTAAAACATTTTCGTCGTTGTTTGATAGTGTCCATGCTTTTATGCCATAAAACAAGACGGGGGAGATAAGCGTTTTGTAGAGCGCAAATTTGGTTCGTGGAAGAAGTGCTCTGCTCTTCAATTGTCTACTGAGCCCAAAGTAACATCTGTTGATAAAATGATTTTCCGGTTGATCTCCAGGCTAATGTCGTTCACAGTGTTAATGGTGCTACCAAGATAGACAAACTCCTTCACTACTTCAAAGCTGTGGCCGCCAACAGTGACGCTCTGTCCAAGTCGTGAGGACTCGTTTTGCCTATTGACAAAAGATACTTAGTCTTGCCTTTATTCACCACGAGACCCACTTTAGACGCTTCTTTCTGTAGACTGGAGTATACAGAAGATTTATCACGGATATTAAGGCCGGCAATGTCGATGATGTCGGCGTATACCAGCAGCATGATGCTCTTGTAGAATATGGTGGCCTGGCGCGTTAACCCGGCGGCACGAATAATTTTCTACAGTAAAAGATTAAAGAAGTCATATGACAGGGAATCGCCTTATCTAAAACCTCGTTCAGTACCAAATGAATCGCACAGGTCTTTTCGAATTCTGACGGAACTTTTAGTGGCGCTTAACGTCATACCGCATAGCCGGTATGACCTAACTGTCGAAGACGGCTTTAAAGTCGACGAATAGTTGGTAGGTATCGATGTTCTTCTCACGGGTCTTCTCCAGGATTTGACGTATTGTAAAAATCTATCCTGCCAAACCGCACTGATAGGACTCGATCAGCTTTTTGATGAAGCGCATCAGTTTCTCAAACAATACGTTTGATAAGACCTTGTATGTGGTATTGATCAGTCTAATCCCGCGGTTGTTTGCGCAGATGGCTCACCTTTCTTATAAACTAGGCAAAGCATGCTTAGGTTTCAATCGCTTGGTATGTATTCATCCGACCATATTTTGGAAAGTAGCTGTTGCATGTGCTCTTCCACCTCTTGTTCACCGATCTTGAATAGCTCGGACGGCAGTCCGTCGGCTTTAGCGGCTCTGCCGTTCTTCAACCGCGATATAGCTATCTGCACCTCACTAAGACTATGACATGACCAGCGATTGGAACCTCGACTTCTGCTTCAGCTGTGTTCACACTACCGCTTCCACCGTTTAGTAACTGCAAGAACTGCTTCTTCCATAACCCAAGAACGTCCTGGACATCTGTTACTAAATTGCCATCTCCATCCCTACATGAACCGGCCCCAGTCCTGAAACCTTCTGCCTGACGCTTGACATTCTGCAAGAATTTTCGGATCAAGTTTCTATCGTCCAGTATTTCAAACATTTTGTACTCTCGCCTTTCTGCTTCCCGTTTTCTTGCGCCGGAAAAGACGTTTTTCTTCGCTCGTCTTCTTGCGATAGATGGATGAAAAAAGTTACACTTTGATTACCGCTTCTATAATTTTTTACTTTCTCCTGTTAAATTAAAAATTTCGACTTGGGGCCTTTCTAAATGAAAGCAACGATATGTTAATTAAAAATACGCAATGAAAACTTCGTTGTGAGGTCATTTATCGTCTTATATTCAGCTGAGATAAGGGTTCTATCGTTTGGCTAAATTAAATAGGTTCACAAAGATTCTTTCAGCTCTTTAATCAGGGAACTAGGTTAGCTGCAGCTGCTTAGTACTTATTAGGTGGCCGTTACAGAGCGTTTGCTACAGTGACTGAACATAGGAGCGATCTCCAAGTGTTGCGATCTTTTACATTACTTCTCCAACCTCTGACATCAAATTTCAAAATGTTTTCTTTTATTTTATCCTTTCACCGGAGTTTCGTTTTTCGCCTTCAGCGTGAACCATCACCAGATTCGTACTTAAATGACTTCTTGGTTGGAGTATGTTAATCTAGTTTAACACCATGACCTAGCCAGCGTAATCTTTGCAATTTAATACGTTTAACTATGTCAATGTCGGCATAGAGTTCATACAGCTCATGATTCATACGACATCGATGTTCTCCACCTACTCGAATACTCCAAGCACTGCCTTGTATATTTTAGCAAGCCCCCATGCTTCAGAACCGTATAACAGCACGGGTAGTATCATTTTCTTGTATAGGGTAATCTTCTTTTATCGAGAAGTGGCTTTGTTCTTAAACTGCCGAGGTAGATAAAATCGCTAACAATCTCAAAATTGTAGTTTCCAATTGCCACTGTCTGCCTGAGCCTACTTGACTTTTTCTTCGTTGAAACCATCTGCTTTTACCGCCAGACACACTTTAGCAAATTCTTTCTCGACTTTTTCAAAGGTGCTAGTAATTTCTCTTAATTTTAGACCCATCATATCAATGTCGTCAGCATAAGTGAGTAGCATGTGGTGTCTGGTGTAAAGTATGCCAGCCATATTCACACTTGTTTCTCGTATAACCTTTTCCAGTAAGATGTTAAAAACATCACATGAAAGACTGTCTTGTCTCCCTGTCTGAAACCTCACTTTGGACTGAACGGCTCGGAGATGTTCTTTCCTATTTTAACTGATGATTACGTATCAGCTCTTGGCATCCTACAAAGTCATATCAATTTTGCAGGGATACCAAACTCAGACATGGCTTGAAATACCTTTCTGTCAAAAGCACCCCTGTAGGCCGTGTTTTCAAGAATTTGGCGTTACATAAATATTTTTGATTGATGTTGGATTTGCCAGGTCTAAAGCTGCACTAATATGGCTCAATTATTTTGTCGATTTTAGGCTTTAATCTCTCATAGAGTACGAGACTTTTTCTTCTGTAGTTGGCATATACTGACTTATATTATTCTTTATGCACAGGACATAATCTGCTAAGATTCCAACCGTCGGGCAGATTGCGCAAACAAGCTGATGCATACGCTCTTTTAGTTTAGCAGGTAACCCATCGACTTCTGCAGCCTTGTTCTACAGCCGGGTTACTGACATTTTAACTTCATTCTGGCTAGACAATATACGTTCAATACTGTCATCTGGGATTCATTCCGTGCTGTCCTTATCGACGCTATTATCTGACAACAGCAACTGGAAAAAATGGTCTTTCCGTACTCCTAGCACATTAGACGTATCTGTCACCAGATTATCATCCCCATCTTTGCAGGAGGATGGGCCTGTAACAAAACCTTCTGATGCTTTACTCTCTGATATTTTTTTCTACCGATATCTCCCCTTCACTTCGCGCATGGTTGTCCTGCTTTCTTCGCTTCAGTAGCATTACGATACCTGTGGTCGTACCAGGGTTTCCTGGGAAGAGGCTTCTGATACCCAAGTATGGATATTGAGGCATTTTCCACGGAGTGGACAATGGTTTGCTATTGCGCTGCAATATTATCGGCATAAGGAGTGCTTACTTCAGGGCTGCCAGAGCTGTCTGTTATGTTTGAAGTTTTCCGAAGTCCAGCTTACGTGATGTGTCAGTTCGTACGTGATGTTCAGCTACGATCAGACGGGTGCGAACCATTGCTACTACAAGGTAATGATCTACTTCAATGTTCGCTCCTCAGATCGCTCGTATGTCTAACACACTGGATGAATGCCTACCTTCTATTACAATATTATCAATTTGGTTTCTAGTCATCTGATCTGGTGATGAACACTTGGCTTTATATCTGGTGCTGTTAACTACCATGTTTTTTCCGCGGCATACATCTCCTCCTGCAGTCTAAACTTTTCGACAGTATATTATTAGATATTTTCCCTTTCTAGTTTCGCCTTGAAATCTCCCAGGACAATATTAATGTCGTGGTCGGTCATATAACCTCTCTCCTATGCTACAGCTTCGCAACGAAAATTCCGTTGTAAAGAAATTCTCGATTTTCAGATGGTTTTAAGCTGTTGAAAGGCAACTCTGGCCTTAATTATGCGATTCCCCACGTCATCTATAGCGCCTCCTTTTAATGTGGTCACGCTACAAAAATAGCAGAACATTTTCATTTACATTAAAAACAATCTCTACTGTGCATGCGAGCCGTAGGCAGAATATAGTGACTTAAACATGCCATCACCTACTGGCTTTATAAGGCCGTGCTAGAACCAACCAACGGTGCCCATATTTGGTGGACGGTGTGTAGATATCAGTGTTACTGTAAGATGATAGAGTGCGCAGACAAGCTGCCGTCCTGATCAACAGCGCACTCTGCTCCAATCCAACCAAGGCCTTATTTTGTATGCTTAACTGGCTCCACACCGATCTTCTTCTAAAGCAGAAGGCTAAGTTGCTGGCGGAAACGCTAAATGCATCTAACTCCTGGCCAAATCTAGACTTTGGTCATGCTGCGATTATTGGGGATCTCAGACATCTTCGGATCGATTACATGGTCCCTCATAACTTTCTCGGTAGGAGATTTCACGTTGATATACCTACGAGAGAATTCGGTCCGACGGAATACTGGTCCGACGGGAGTTCCCTCAGAATGCCCTTGAGGTCTATACCGACGGCTCTAAGATGCAGAGCAGAGTAGTATGCGGTATATTCGTAAGAAATTCTGACACAAGACTGTCTTATAAGTTGCCTGATTATTGCAGTGTGTTTCAGGCGGAGGTCATGGTCATACTGAAGCCGTGCAATACTTGCTGGACGGAGGGTTCTCTCGGAGAATCTTTTGATTTCTTCGTATAGTCGGGCTGCGATAAGGTCTCTCGCGAATGTTACCTCGACGTCTATCCTAGTCCACGAATGCCGCAGGTTTCTTAGGGAAAGCTCGGTTCATTCGAAGATAACTCTCGGGAATTGCGTTGCTGACGAATTGGCCAGGATGGTTACTGAGCTCGATACTTTCGAACAAGGGCCCATCATTGAAGTCCCGATTACCTCGATTAAGCTGGATATTCTCCGTTCAGTTTATGTCGACGCTCAATATCGTTGACAGAATGAGGGCATGTGGGGTATCGCCAGGCTCTACTGGACTAACCTCGACGAAAGAAGGACTAAATGTCTTCTCTCCCTATGTCGGGGGCCCATACACCGCACAAGTGTGGTCATAACGGGTCACTGTCTGACTGGAAGGCATGCCGATAGACTTGGCACTCCATCTAATGTGTTTTGCAGGAATTGTGGTACCGAAGAGGAGGGGCAGACTGTCTTACACTTTATGTATCAGTGTCCGGCTCTTACTTGCAGGTCCAGATAAAGGTGGCCGCAATCGCGAGATTTATATTGGTGGTTAAATGCTTTCCCATGGAGACTGTTTGATCCACGGATTGGCATTTATGCTTGTGTCATCACAATGGGCCGAATATCTAGCCTAAGTGGGACTCCTTTAGGGGGGCCCACCACCTTACCTAACCTAACCTACTGTGCATGCGACTGAACACCATATCTTATGTTCACCCGTAAGTCTGTCTTAGCAGTGGTTAAAACGAAATCGCCGATTCCAGACTGCTGTACGATAGCGTCAGGTTTTCTAGATGTTGAAGCACTCGCAAGACGATTGCCGTCCTTATCGTAATTATGGTGTCTAATATAGCATCTAATTTAATAGCGAGTAACAGTATGTATCCTTGTTTTACGCCGGTGGTGGTGATGAATCGGTCCCCGTTCTGTATAACTCCAGCTCTGGAGCCATCAGATTAAATTTTGAAAAGGCGGATTATTTTCTCTGGAATATCTTTACTTTTCATAGCCACCCAAATGCTTTTGCAGTCAATTACGAGTACATTAAAAACATTCTCCGAGTTAATGAAAGTCATGTATGAAGTCGATTTTAACTCGTTGTATTATTCCACGCTTAGTCTGTGGCTCTTAATACGATCGATACAGGATCTATTAAGATGGGATGTATTTGCCCCTGCTTTATGACCCTAAAAAGGGAGTGAAAACACTTAGCCCATGTGCCTCCTGCTCGATTTGTAAAACTCATCTGGTAGATTATCTAGTACTGGGGACTGTTCCATTTGTAGAGTCAAAACAATCATGCGTAAAACCTAAGGCTAAACGTGTACCAAGTACATGGTGACGTAGAGGCAGGTCCAATCCGTACTATCGAAAATCGACGAATAGGTGGTGTGTCTCAACGTACTTCTCATGGGTCTTCTCCAGAAATTGTTGTATTATGAAAATCTGATAGATGGTGGATTAACCAGGCCGGAAACTACACTGATAGGACACAATTAGCTTGTTGACGAAGGGCTTCAATCTCTCGCGCCCTTAAGATGTTGTGGCATTTTGCGCTTGTAGCTCTGATCAGACTAGACAAGGCTTTCTCTTCCTTGACTACTTATGGCTGTTTATTACTATATTATATGAAAACTTTCTATTTTACCAATTGTAGGGTGAAAATAATCATGCATAACGCTTAAAGCTTAACGTATAAACCTGCCTCCATGACACTTTGTTACTTAATGCCATTGTCGTTGTTATTGTTTTTGTTGTAATTGGTAGAGATTAAATAAATAATAAACCTGATTAATATTTAAACGCAATGTTTTAATTTTGAAACTGCTTTTTAAAGCTTAAATTATTCATTTTTGAACTCAAAAAGAGCGCCCCGCCAGGACACAAAATCTTAAGCCATTTTTTTTAGCAATTTAGTTTTCCTTTGCATTTTAATGTCAGAAAATAAAAAATATTTACCAAAAAAGTACTTTTTCTTGCCAAAAATCATTACCCAAAGGAGGAGGTAAAGAGAAGAAGGAAAGAGCGAAAAGCGTACAAAATTATGTTAAACGTTGACAGTGTTGACAGCGATTTAAGTCAGAATTTTTGCTTTTCCAGCCATTTGTTCAGGTACTTTATTTAGTTTGACACAATGGCAAAAAAAAGCGACATCAAAAAACTCTACACTCTGGGGGTAAAGCTTTCAAAATCAAAAACAAATGGGTGTTTCCATAGCAAAAGCTGAAATTTGTAAAGTGAAAACAATTTTTAAAAAATTACTTTAAAAATATTGGCCCATATTCAAAAAGAGAGCGCAAAAGATCGAGTGTAGCATCGGCTGTGTGGCACGTAGCGCCGTCCTGTTGAAACCAAATGTTGCTAATATCCTCCTCTTCAATTTTTGTGAACAAAAATTCGTTGGCCCGAAAACGATCGCCATTGACTGTAACGGCCACTCCTCGCTAATTTTCGATGAAAAATTGCCCAATTATGCCTCTGGATCAAAATCCGCACCAAACAGTGAATCGTCTTGGATGTATCGGCTTCTCAATGTATGCGTGCAGGTTTTCTGTGCCCCAAATGCGACAATTTTGCTTGTTTACATACCCGCCAAGAACAAAATGAGCTTCCGTTCAGCGGAAAGATAAAACTAATTATCTGTCAAATCAGACATGAGCTAAGTGTTACCATTCACGAAATAAGCACTAGTTGAAAAAAAACGTTAGATGGTGGACCCTTTACAATGCCGAGCAGGGTCTTTTGACCCATTTGTATACCTGACTGCTAATATTTTTTTTTGATTAATTTTCTGAATTGGTAATTCGTGGTTTTTATTAAAATTGCATCAAATTAATATGTTTCAAATTGATAAGATAATTTGCTAACATCAGTTACTTTTCTGAATTTTGTAAGCGTGTGTATACGATATCTTATAATTCAGATATTTGAGCAAAATGTCCTTGGCTTTGGCATTGTCTTATATTATATTGTTACGTTTTAACCTTTTTAAAACGCTTGAGTTCTTTTTAAATTGCGTCAAAATAAAATAAACACCACTTTGTTGTTGTTTTACAGTTTTTATTTTCTCACTTTATCTTTAGACAGTTTATCTTATACAGCAACTAAATATTCGACTTTATTTTATGACAGCAAAACGTTAACTATATCGACGTAGGTAAAGCAGCCTCCTTATATACCTAATTGCGTACAGCTTGGAAAGTTCCGGAAATGTCTCCAATGCTCTCATATATGCATTAATTTTAAATATATAAGATTGTGTTACCCAAAGATGGTCGAATTGGCAATGCCGTTAAATGCACAGATTAGTACGGCAATACCGTCAAATTCATAAATCAGTATGGCAATACCAGGGTAACACATTATCAACCTTTACACAAACCAATAGACAAGAAACCCCACAATACAGTCCCAAAGGCACTAATGTGGTGTATTTTCTTTTTAAGCATTTTTATTTTCGTCACAATATTTATTATAGTTATGTTCCCGAACTTACATCCATGAAAAAGGGCTGATAGGAATAGCTGATGCCTAAAGCTATCTTAGTCTATTTCAAAATAGCAGTCATTCCGCCCAGGTTATAAAATACAGAAAAATTAACTGGCTTTGGACATTCAAGACATTACATCATCGCTACAGCTACCAGTGCTTGTTATAATGCTGCCAAGTTGGAAGAAATAACTAGACTTTTCCAATTTGATATTACGTATCCTGAATATGGTATTTTTAAGGATATTGCAGCGAATTATCTCGCATATTTTTCAATGGTAAGCCTTAGTCCCGTCTGTGCAACTGCACTCTTTAGAGATTAAGGTTTAGCACATATGTAACGACGGCTGAGTATTAAAAAGCAAATATCATCACCGAACTCCATAGCCCCAAGTTTTGGTTATGCTCTCATCTTATAACATCAAAATCTATACTCCGTAGAAGATGGGTTCAGCTGGTTTTATATTTAGAGTCGACTCTAACGGCAAAAGGTATACTTTGTGATGTCCATAAATAAGTTATTGTCGACTTTTGTTCACTTAAATTATACTTTAGTTTTGCCTGTGAATATTGGCCATTTTGTTTTATTTTTGTAAATCGATAAACGACATTTTTCATGCAATGACCCATATGAATTTATTGATTGTAAAAAACACAAATTGCAATTTTTTTTTTTTTGCCTTTTTCCTCGTTTACAATGATTTTTGCACTTTTTTTCATATGACTGCTATAGATAAACGTTTGCGTACGTTTAACAAGTTTCATTTTTCCCAAGACTTGTAGGAAAAAACGTAAGAAAAATTAAATATTTATAAGAGTCTTTTTTGTATTTTCTGCTACAGTGCCTATTTAAAATTTAAAATAATTTTTTTGTTTATTTTTTTTATTTACTTCTTTGTTGTTACTGCTTAAATGGCGCTAAAATGTTACTTTAAAAGACAGATTGTCTGGATATAATGCTAATGGAGTGCTTATTTTATTGTATAGTAATAAAGAACAACAACAACAAAAATACGGTTTTTATAATACATATATTAATACTAACAAGTTATTGAAACGTTTTACACTTTTAATTAATTTTTCAAAAAAAGTTATACAAATTAAGTGCTAAAAATATGCAACTGTGTAGTCGTTGTCTTTGTTTTTGTCTTGCATTGTAGTCTGGCAAATAATTTGTAAGCAATTTATATGGCTGCTTAACTGCTTTTTCTTAAACTTTCCATTCACTCCCTCTCTCTCTCTCTCTCTTTCGGTTTACCTGGAATCGTGTAAATCTCTACACTTTCAGAATGCAATCTCGTTGAGAAAAACATACAGTGACGTACAGTCATAGTGAGCCAGGCTATATTTTTAAATACTCTAAAATTGTTGAAATTTAATCAAGTATTTAAATCAATTAACTTCAAAGCTTAAAAAACTTAATAATTATTTCTGACAAATTATCTACAGAATACAGACGTCTAGGCATCGATTCTAATAAATTGTATGTATATTTTATGTATCTGCGCCTCACTTTGTCTATAGAACATCGAGAAGGTGTTCTTGTGACTTGGTGGCATACTTTCTGATATTTTGGTCAAGATGGGACCATCAAGCTATATATCAAGTGGGCCATTTTAAGGTTTAAAAGTTTGCCAAATTAATTTTCTTGTTGTGAAGTACAATTGTTCCGTTTAGTAATTCCTTCAGATGGCTACCGCGGCTGGCCTCACTTGATCGCAACAATTTTTGAGAAATATTTCTAGTGTATGTATGGTGTCGTATCTCGGCAATGTCATTACGAATGTTGGTCTTCAAATGCTCAATTGTCTCTGGTTTGTCGGCACAACACTTGTCTTTAACGGCGCCCCACAGAAAAGCAGCTTTTTGGCGGCCGACTGACATCACCATTTCGACTAATTAAACGGTCATTAAACGTTTGACGCTATAAATCGTTTGTGCCAGGAGATGTTTGGCAAGCTGTACTATACTGTGGAAACCAAATATCGTTCACATCAATACCATGAAAAACGGGCACAAAAGAATCGGTTATCATGGTGCAATAGGTGTCTTAATTGACCGTAATGATTGCAAAATATGAAATATAGGCACCAAATAGTCACTCGTAATGGGTACATTAGCTTCTGTAAGACCACGTTTTGTTTTCTGAACCCCAAATAAGGCAATTTTGCTTATTAACGTACACACCAAAATGAAAATGAAGCACTACGGTATTTTTTTTAAGTTAAGTTAAGTTAAGTTAAGTGTCAAAAAAGGTACGATCGTCCTAACTTTCCCATGACTGTCAGCCACTGTATGTTATTTAAAACGTTATAATCTTCTACAATAGTCTTAAAGGAATAAAAAGCTATACAAATGTCATTTATTGATAAAATATACTCAATATTACCATTTCTTAATTTCTTCTTTCCATCCCTGTAATGCAAGCAAACACTATTTGATTTGAGATAAAAAGAACGTGTGTAACTATTTTACTGACACCTTTAGCTCTTTCTATATATTTCTTAAGAAATAAACTATCCCTGTGTGCAATGTACACACATGACTGTAATTACCATTCATTAACCTCTCTCATAATTATTGTGGGCTCTTTTTTTGCAATTCCTTAAATTGATTCCGTTATTATTATTATTGTATTATCTTGAAAGGGAGAGTTTCTCAAAGACTTTTACTGTTATAAATTTTTGTTCTTGAAAATATATCCTTTATATTAATAATACTCTCTCTCTCTCTCTCTCTCTCTCTCTCTCACTTGTTTGTTTCTTTATGGTATTTATGTTGTTGTAGTTTTCCAACATAATTAAAAGTCAAGTGAAAAATTGTTTTTGTACGCCATATTATGCCAAGTAATGAGATGTTAAGTTTTTAATAACAAAACAAAACACTAAGGGTGGTGAGTTAGTGTTGACAAATTCTTTTACTTTGTTTATGTTGTTGTTATTTTTTGTTGTATATTTCTTTCTTCAGTAAAGATGTCTGGACTTGTTTAAATAAACAAAACAAAATAATGAAAAGGAAGATTACAACTTAAATGTGAGATTTTTGTTAAAGATAAAGAAAAGAAGCTGAATGTAGCTGAATGTTTATAAGAGAGTTTCCTTTTTGGAAAGTAAAAGAATTTATTTATTAAACTTAAACAATTTATATTACAAGAGTAAGACCAACAAAAGATTAATTTGTTGTAATAAAAAAACAACAGAAAATATATTAGAAGACATACAAAAATTATAAAAAAGGAGCAGAGTCTACATAAGCAGACACCTTTTAAGTACATTTATTTTTAAGCCTCTAAAGGCTTCTTAATGAGATTTTTTGTCGTCTAAATTATTTCAGTTTGCTTTGATTAATAGGTATTATTTTAATTAATTTTATTTTTAATATTCTTTTTCTAATTTGTTCATAATTAGATTACAAAGAATATTGGCTTTTTCTTAACCACTTGTTGTAAAATTGCAATTTTAGTCTTTTGCCATCATTTTACAAGAACAAATAGCAACCCTTTAATAAGATTTTCTTAGCATTTATTTGTTCCCCCTTCTTCTTTTTCCTCACCTTCTTCAAAACTTAAAAGAAAAAACAAATTGTAACAGTTTCATATTCTTGTCATGCAATCCTGTCATTTTATTGTCAAGCCAACCGTTATTACGAGTGATTTCTTCTTTGTATCCTATGAGAGAGTGAATGCACTTGCAACTGTGTAAATGTGCGTGTAAGTGTACAATGTTTGTTCGAACAAGGCTTAGATGGCGTAATAGAAAGATAAGGAGGAAGAAAGCAAATACTATTTGTTTACTTAAATATGTATGGTATGTGGTGTACGGTAGTTTAAAGCAAACTAAGTGTTGCCATTGAGTTTTGTGTGCAAGAAATGTGTTTCATACTGTTTTAATACTTTTCTGAAAAATATTAAAAAGAACTGAGTTTTTCTAATGTGAATGGATTAATTTGTGAAAGATTAACATTTGTTTCTATTAAAACTGCAATTATTACAATACTTCCCTCTGAATAATACTTTTTTGAGTCAAATGTTGTGAAAATCGTAATATTTTTGATATTTTTTCTTACTTAGATTTAATATTTTTTAATTAAGCATTAATTAAGCGTTAAAATGCGTTTTCGCTTTAAGTTTTAAATATTTGCTTTTATTGGTACTTTTTTGTAGTAGGTATTTTTGTGGTACATCTTTTATGTTTGGTACTTTTTGTTAAACATTTCTTTTATATAAAGAAAATTACTAAATTAGGTTTCCTTCTTATTCAAATTGTGTACGTTTTCCTTCCAGATTCCGGCAATGTTACTTTTGGTTAAAAGTACTGTATGTAATGCAATAAGAACCAAAGTAAATTAAGCTTTTGCACAAAAATATAGTTCACTAAACTAGAGTATTTTTTTAACATTTTCAATTTTGGTACTTTTTCAAATTTTTTTTTACTTTCCCTCTCTTACACTTTTCTTGTTTTTATTATACAAAAGTTAAAAGCGAGTGCTATGCCCTTATTTTTACGTTTGATGTGTTTTGTTTTCATTTTTCTAGCTTTACGTCACTTAACTTAACTTAACTTTAATTTTTTAGTACCAAAGGAAAACAAATTGACTTAAAATAGGGTTTCTTGTATCACGCATATGTATATGAGGTAATATACTCTTTAAACTATTTTAAGTTTGGTACCTCTTGTTTCGGGTACTTTTATTATTATTTTGTTTAGCGCTGGAATAAACATTTGCGTTAAAATTTGTACTTATTTTGAATTGGCGTTTTGGTATTTTCTCATTTTAGGTACTCTTTCAGAAGCTTGTTTTTTCTTTAATTTTAGGTAATTAATTGGTCGATTATGAACAGCGACCGAACTTTAGTTGAGTTGACAGTTGCCGAAGATTGCATTACCTATAGCAATTAGTAAAAATGTAAAAATGTTTTTATTTCAATTGTCATATAGGCAACTAGAAAATTCTAGTTGTCATTTGCCAACGCAACTACAGAGCACGTGGGTTAATTCTCCCACCTTATCTATGCCCTGCCCAACATGTATCGCAGAACCAATAGTCTGCAAGAGAAAAGTAAAATCCCAATCCCAATCAATCTGTTCGTTGTCAAGAAAGGAGCCTTTCCTCGCTAGTTCATCCGTCACATAAGACATCCGTGGGAGTCTTATTGACCCCTTACCCAGATAATCTCTAGGTCTGAATTTCTCGCCATCTTGTTTAGAGACGCCTAGCCTTCACATACTAGTCGCGATGTCGAGTAGACACCGGAAAGCGCTCTGATCACTGCCTGACTGTTTGTACAGATCCGGATGTCAACATCAAATACCCTATAGTACATCAATCAGTCCGCTGCCCTCTTTATCGGCGAGGTCTCCGCCGTTAAGACACTGCAGTAGTCCGGAAGATTAAAGGATACTCTCACCCCTTATACATAAATAAAGACATAGCCCCCGTCCGTGTATACCTCTACAGAAGCGGGTCCTATTACCGACTCTGGTGAGATACATACACAATACATTTTATCCAGAAAGGTTTTGGTTGTGCAGCAATCACCACACCAGGGATAGTATCTAAATACCGCAATAAGGCCGCATGCCCAAGATCACTGTGTCAGACCATGCCCTCACCATCCTCAACCATATCGCCATCTGCTTAACAGCAATATCACCTCACACCATTTCTAGCGACTGGTTATGAGTACATAAGCTATAAAAAACTTATTTAACTAATGCATCTGCCGTTCGGAGACGACGTTAAACTGCAGGTCCTTTCAATTTATTGATTGAGAGAAGTCCTACTTGATCCACTTTGGATGTGAAGGGAATTATGTATGTGTGTTAATCTTTTTAGAGATAATTTTCGAGCTTGGTACTTTTTTAGGAAAGTACCTTATAGGTACTTTTTATTTTTTCTATATGTTAACCCTTTTATTGGGATTTTTAACAAGTTTAGCTTGTAATTTTACGCCTTAGTAACTTTGTCGAGCATTATAACTGATGTGATTTGCTTTTGATGGCTGTGGAGAAGCGGGGGATAAAAACAAAAAGGGAAGAATAACAAGAAGTATAAGCCACTCAAGTTTAAGAAGTAAATGTCTACCGACAAGGACATACACATTTACATTTTTATGCGAATGTCTCTCTATCAGCTGCCAAAGGAATGATAGAAAGACTGAACGGCTGGTTTAGTTGTATTTGCCTGCTAAATTGGCAGATTGTTTGGTTGATGCCGTGGCGGTAGTGATGGCAGGCATCTCATAATACGCTTACGTGCCATACAGCAGCAAAGACATCAGAGTCTCTTTATTCTTTAAAGCAATTGAGAAAAAACGAAAGGATATGCGAGTGCAATAAATTTTTTTATAATAAAAAAAAAAAACAGGAAAAAAAGAGTCAAAAAATAAAGGGCTTCGCACGCACAGCAGACTCGAAAGGATACAATCAGCAGGATGTCGTCTTTGTGTACCTTTAAACTAAAACAAGTAAAGGGCCAGTATAACAAAGATGACAAAAACGGCGATGACGACAACGACAACGATGATGATGATGGGTTATTAATCGATTAAAAATACAATATGATCCCAATACATCTGCTTTGCTTTCGTCCTTTTTTAGCTGGTTATGACTAAAGGACATTTAAATTCGAAATGCAAATAAAACAGGATTTCAGAGAGATTGTCTTGTTTGGAATACAATTATTTTTTCGTTTTCACTTCAAAATAATGGCTGGCATTGATGAGGAGGTACTTTTTTGACTAGTATTCATGACCACCACATATACACACACACACACACAGTGGCTTTACTTTCTGGCAGGTTAGATTGTGTCGAGTTCGGGTTGTTCAATGAAAATCAAATAAAACTTAATGGTTTAGAAAATTTAAAAAAAATGTCAGTTTTTTGCATAAATTTGTGTTGAATTTAAAACAAAGGGAGAGGGCAATATCATCATGACAAGACAAAGATAATGATGACATTAAAAACACATTTTATTTAAAGAGATTCCCTCCCTCTTCACTGTACGTCTGTTTTTAAACTGATTTAAAAGGCATTTAAAGTCAAAGGTCCTGAAAATTAAATGAAAGACTTTTAACAACAACAATAACAATTACAAATTGAAAGAAAGTAATTTCCTTAAACTCTCTGATAGGAAATTAAGTAGAAAGTCAACAATTTTTCAAATAACCCCTAAAATAGTACCTTTTTTTAAACAAATTTAGCTTAAAATAGATTTACATGATTTGCTACAGTAAAGAGGTACTAAATATGGTCAGTCGTGCGGAATATAGGTATACTGGACAAAAACATCTTACTAATCAAAGACTTATACCCTAAAGACCTGTGTAGAGCACGCTTCAGGGGCAAGATAGCCATCTTGTATATATACAGATGTCAGACAAGGATGCTCACTCTCTTCGGTACTATTTCTGGTCGTACTGGATATTGTTTTACAACAAACAAACACAGAAGCACCACCGAGTATTCGGTGGCACCTGAACCACCGACTACCTGACTTGGATTATTCCGACGATATCTGTTTAATGTCTATATGAAAATCCGCAAAAAGTCTGGCGGAGAATAGATGTTTCGAAGACAAAATCTATGGTATGAGGATTGGAACAATTAAGTCTGCCTCCTTGACATAAATGGTGTGGCAACTAAAGAGGTCGTTCGCATCATGTATCACGATGGTGCGAATGTTGTTATAAGAAATCGAATTAGTAATGAATCGGTTACACCCTCCGCAAAAATATTTGAAATATTGCAAAAACTAGTCTGCAATGGAAGCCTCAGGGCAAGCGCAAAGTGGGCCGCCAGAGAATCACCTGGCATAGGTCAGAGGAGGCTGAGCACCGGAACAAAGGTCTTTATTGGTCACAGATACTTCATATGGCGCAGGACAAAGACAGCTTTAGAATCTTCATGGAGTCGTTATAACTTGACAGAGAATATTGAACGTTTGAGCCAATTACTCTTATTTTGTTCCATCTCTGTAGCAGCGTACAAGAATGTGAAACTAAAAATTACATAAAATTTTTATTTTAAAAAGAAAGTACCATCTTAAGTACTTTTCAGGAAAAGTACTATAATTTTCACTGATTAATTTTCTGTTTGTTTTTTTTAGCAGAAATAGCTCATTTAAAAGCAAAACATTACAAAAAGTATAATTGGGTAAAAGGTACCACTTTCAAAGATAATCAAATTTTGTTTCAAGGTCCTCTTTTGTTAATTTCATATAAATTAAACAAAATTTTATTATGATTTCGAAAAAGTATCGGGTTTAGTTGGTACTTAATAAAAAGTACCAGTTTTGAAGACCATCTAATGAAAACAATAATTTTTAATTTACAAATTTTTACAGAAAACCTTTTATTTAAAGAAAGTACCGCCAAAAGTACTACTTGGAAAAAGAGTCGTATTTAGTTTCAAACTGTTTTTGATAAATTATTTCATATTATATAAAAAAAAACATGGAAGTCATACAAAAGTACTTTTAGAAGAAAATAGTACTTTTGAAAAGAGGTACTTGCTTTGAAAAAAAAAACAATTAAGTGTTAAACCACTTTAAATCCGTTATTTACAAATTTTAACAAAAGGTCCCTTAGAAAGCATAATACCAAAAAAGTACTATTTAGAAACAATTACTATGTCATTTATATAAACAATATTGCAAACGGAAACTAGTATTTCACAAAAAATTCGAATTAAAATACCATTCGGAAAAAGGTACCAATTTCAAAGACAGCCAAATTTCGTTTTAAACTATTTTTAATATATCATTTCATCAGTTTTTATAAAAAATATTCATTTTTATACAAATTACCAAAAAAAAGTTCTATTAAGAAAAAGGTACCACCTTCACAAAGTGCTTAATAAACAAAAATAACTATTTCTAAAAAAGTACCAACTTAGGTATCTTCGGCAAAAGTTCTTTTTGGAAAAAGATACTTTAATAAAAACCAAATTTTACTACTTTTTTAAAAACAAAGTACCAAAAGAGTACTTAGAAAAAAGTACCATTTTCAAAAAATTTCCGGTTTCATTCAAATTTAAATAAAAACTACTTAAATATATACAAAGAAACGATATTGAAAAGTTATTGCAAAAAAGGCGTCTTTTACAAAAAAAAGTACCAAAAACGTGCCATAGTTAAAAATGTCAGGGTCAAGTTTTACTAAAATAATAAAATTTTAATACAGTTGTAGAGGCCGAAAAACTTATTGCTTTTTATTAGAAAAATATATTGGCTAAAAGAAAAAGTACTTTTAAGGAAGAAAGTTCTATAGTCCAAAAAATTATTGGAAACTGAAAACCGCAAACCAAACCTCAAGTTGTTTAGTGGTAATATTCCTAGCGTTGTGTTGGGCCACTATATCGTCTTCAGAAACCTAAGAACACAACAGATTGTGTTATTGTTTTCCTAACTTGTATGCTACCTTCGTCCGAAGAGAATAAGAAGAAAAAGGATTCGAAGATAACAATATCACTGTCTTAGACTGCATCCCACAGTCTCCAGACTTAAATGCGATAGGCAATTTGTGCAATGTGGTAAAAACAGCAACCAGAGAAGAGTGTTCCACAAATTACTATGAGCCTTGGGAATTAATCCAGGCGGCGTGGTGTTGTATATCGGCCCCATTAGTGTCCGTTTTATTTTTTACATGACTATATGTTAACTAAATTTTTGTTTAAAGAAAAAGTACCAGAAACGTACCATAAAAATTCCAGGGTCGTATTTTACTTCAATAACCAATTGCAACACGGTTGTAAAGGTTGAACAACTTATTACTTATTTCTAAAGGAATATATTATTAGAAGCAAAATACTTTTAAGGAAATATAAGAAAATGTGTTAAAAAAATAAAAAAGTACCAAACGCCAAAACTAGTTAGGTGTAGAAAAATATCTTTATTAACTGATTCTTTTTTAAGAAGTACTTTTCTTTTTTCTTTCCGAGAAAACCTATTATATGTTTATGTAAAAGACGTAAATATGAATATATTTTCGAAAACTAATTAAATTTTTTTTTAAAAGTACCAAACTTTTTAAAACTGTTAATTTATATAAAGAAAGCTGAATCCGATTTCCGTTTCAAATATTATAAAAGTACCAATCTTAAGGAAACTGTCTCACTATATGTAAACATATAATTTTTTCTAGAAAATTAGACTTCTAAAAAAGTACCATATACTAATAAAGTACCAACCTTAAGAAAACTTTTATATTATTTGTTAAATATATACATATACATAACTTTTTACAAGAAAAAAAGTAAATTTCTAGGAAAAAGTACCATATATTAATAAAGTACCAACAATTAGAAAAGTACTAACTGCCGTAAAACTGTTTAGTTATACATAAAAAATATAGCAACTAAGTGTATGTTATAAAAAAAATATATATATACTTTTTTCAAAAAGTACCATAAGCAAAAAAATGTCTAAGGTCCAAAGATTATGTAAAAATCTTACTAAAAGTAGCACCACACTAAATGACTTAATTAACTTTTAAGTGTTGGCAATTCAAAACTACTTTTTACTCGTTTAATAAAAATGAAAGTATGGGTGCGCGTCAGAGTGGTGGAGGGAAGGAGATTACATCGGTTGTATTCAAATGGGTTTGGCTAAGTGGGGGAACAAAATATGCGTGAGTTTTGGTATGTATTTACGTACGTACGAACATTAATAATTTGTCAGAAATGCCAAAAAAAAAAACATTTAAAAAGAACTGTCGACATATTAAGACAAACTCAAGTGAAGACATGACTAGTTGTAGTGTTGGGGTAGCACTCTATGTCTTTATTTCAAGTGGTTTCAATAAAAATTAATGAAATGTTACGATGCTTAAAGTACTTTTCTTTTTCTCGTAACATAATGTGAAAATCATAAAGAGAAGTGGGGAAAAATTAAAATTTACATAAGAAATCTTTTTAACGAACCAGCTATTAAGAATGTATAATATGTATTGTAACATAGACTTTGTTTGTTAAAAAGCGGGAAGAAAAAAAGTACCTTAGCAAATACTTTTAGAAACAAATCCAGTCCAAGTATTCTTACAACTTTAAAATAGAGCCTAATCATTATCAAATATAATAAACTATGCTTCTAACTGCCATAAAAGCAAAGTTTTAAGAAATGTACATAACAACTTTGGTACTTTTTCTTTTCCCTTAGGACCTTTGTATTTACTATTTTTAAAAATATGGCTTCTAACGTTCTTAAACTATATTTCCCTCTTCCAATGCACACACACATTTAGGACTTTTATTTAACTTTTCCTGCAAAGTCAGCGGCTTTTCTTAAGAAATTCTTTTTTCTTTTTTACCGCCTTTACCCTTTTTCCCCCTTTCCATTTACACACATAACAGCGCCAAGAAGTTAAAAAAAAATAAAAACGGAAGGAAATTAAGTAGAAAAAGAGGGAGGGAGAAGAGACTTAAAGAGAAGAGTTAATTGTGTGTGTACAACTCTCGCAGTTACAATGTAAAAATCCCCCAAAGTATGTATTTTTTTTTTCTTGCAGCAGGCAAAGGGTGAAAAAAACACACATTAAATCAGCTCTGGTTGATTTGCCTTAAAGCTGTAGAACAGCAGCATCGCCATCACCAACAATCCTTAAAAAGAAAATTTATACTTAAAAGGTTCTTTTATTTTTTATTTAAAAGAAAAGAAAATGACATGTTCGATTAACAATTACCCTCGTTTTTTTCATAAAGTACTTCCGTTCTCGCCACCACAAGCACTTTAAAAAGTAAAGGCTGGAAAAAAAGGGGTTAAATATTGAGTTTTTTATGTTTAAGTGCTTATTTTTAAACGTTTTATTTTATTGCTTTACAAAAAGTACTATTTTTTAAAAATTACTAAAAATAAAATATTTTTTGTGAAAGTACTAAAATTTTTGGTGAAAAATTGTATTTAAATAATGTATTTGCTGAAAAAAAGTATCCTTAAAGTATTTAAAAATAAGTACCGAAAAAACACTTTTTTTGCAATTTAGCACCACTTTCACCAGCCACTATTGCACGACACTGCGACCCATAGGATATATTGTATCCCTTCCGGTCTATAGTTTGTTTAGCAGATCTACTGATCTGTAACCATAATGGTGGATATGTCACCTACTGAGACCATTCATCTAAAAATTTCCACCTAAAACTGTCGAAAACCCGGATGGACCAGATCTGAATGTCGTTTACAAGTCCTGATGTAATCTGAGCGACGAAATGGCTAAGACCTCATTGAATGAATATTAGTATTATTACTAAATCCGCTTAATATTGTTACTAAATCCGCTGTCACGAAATTTAATTGTGACCTTATATACTTCAATGTGTATTCGCAAGACAAAAAGAAACTCTACAACGCGATTCCCATATCAGTTGATATTGTGGTCTTTGTCTGTCTTTTTGCTGAAGCTGTATGGAATCCAATGTCCCACATTATTTGTGATACAAAGTCTGCTTGTGCTACAGTGAGAATATTTTGGCCAACGCAGCCCTGAATTTCTTCAGGCCGCAAATAAGTGAGCTCGAGACCACTGTTAAGGGGTACTATAAGTGTTTAAGACGTGCATGACAGTTATATGTTCAGTTCTGTAATAGATTTTGATGAAAGCAGACGTATGTCGCTTTGCGCATTGAAGTTGTTGTTGTGTTGTTGTTTACATTTTAAGTTTCTTTCTTCAACGCAAACTGCAAAAATTTATTACTACTACTACTACTACGACGTGCATGACAGTTATCTGTTCCGTATATGTATACAACCCAACGAAAACGAAAATATTTAACAGAAATATGAGAAATAAACAACAATTTCATTCAGTTCTGTGATAATTTTGATGAAAGCAGACGTAAGTCGCTTTGCACATTGAAATTGTTGTTTTGTTATTGTTTACCTTTTTAGTTTCTTTCTTCAACGCAAACTGCAAAAATTTACTACTACTATTACTACTACTACAAGTTAAGTTTTCTCACTGGCCACCTTTGGTTTAAGATCCATGCCGGTAGCTTGTGACATCCTAATAATGATTTCTATCAAATCTAGCGGGATAAAGAACACGAAAAAGCGAAGTTTTCCCTATTATGCTTTTAAGCTGTTCTAGAGAAGCGATATCCTCCCTTTTTTTGGCTAAAGATTATAATTCACAAGCCTTTTTAAGGATTTCAAACAAAAGATTATATGACATTTGCCATTTTCGCCAGGACTACTGCTCCCTTATTGAGGGTCATTGCCTTTCCTTTCCCTCCCCTTATTACCTCCTAGACTACTAATTCGACAATTTTTATTCTATTTTGTTTTTCCTGCACAAAACACTATTAACAGTGTTGCTAACGCTCTTGTTTTAGCAGAATCCTTTTTTCATCAACCCGGTATGATGTTATTCTGTCCGGACATAAAGATTATAATAAACACTTCTATAGCGTACAAACGACGACACATCGACCATAAACACGCGCGTGTTTTTCAGCGAACATGAGAGGAAGAAGCAAAAATAATAGAAAGCACATAAACCACAAAAATGTTGTAATACCAACAACAATATTAATGCAATTGTACCTTTTTTTGTTCTCAATTTTCAAAAAATAATAACAGTTGTTAAGTATTTTTTTCATTTTTTTTTTCTATACTTTATGCAATAGATTGGGTTCTGTCTTCAATTCTCATGGTGTTATGTTTCTAACAACAACAACCATAACAATAAGAATAATTTCTACATATGTATGTGTATGGCTCAAGGGGTGTACGAAATTTGTCCCGTTTATTTCTCTTCCTTTTTTTTCGGGTAATTATAATTGTTATTGAAATAACAACAATTGGCTTTAAAATTAGTTATAGTTATTACATTTCTCGCTCTCTCTGTTTCTTTCTTTCCAACTGTTATACTGCAATATTTGTCACAGCATAGGGATGATGAGGGTGACTGTTATGCTATAAGCGAGGAGTGTACAGCTTAACGAAAAAAAGTAAAAATTAATGAAATTTGATTTTATTGTTATCAAAACAAACACAAAAAATAAAAAAAATAAATGATTTGTTACGGCTGTCGTTTTTTTTAAGTAAACGGGATTAAGAGTAGTGTTAAGCAAAGAGAGGGAAAAGATTTTTTTTTTTTTTTTTTTTTTTTGGAGAGAAACCATAAAAATGTTATCGTTGTGTCACCTTGAACTTCAAATTGTTAGAGACAGAATATCAATTTTAAAGGCAATATTAATGGCTACTGATTAAATAAAATTTAAAATAATTTCTGTAAAATATGCAACAGTGACTGCAAGAAACTATTCTCAGTGACAGGGTACCCAATTCATTTGTAAATATGAAAATTGGTTAAGGATGTTATTGGTCTGGAAAGCCAAAACTCCTTGAGAACTCCTTTAATTTTATCATTAAAAAAAATGTTTTTATTAATATGGTACAACAACAGCTATTACAACAGTTATTAGTCTAGAAAGCAAAGTTACACTCTTAACGGAGTGACAGGTTATCTGGATACCACAACAAAATTATTCTGCCGTCTGCAAAAGATGTTTTTTAGAGGTTCATAAATTTGAGTTGGCAATACTGCTTTATTTGGCAACCGATTTAACAGCCAATAGTTGCTTTTTATTGAATTTGGTTTGACATTTCATTATGGATATACATATACCACAGCCACTTTGGCGAATAGGCTGAAGCACAAATTAAAATTGAAATTCTATTCAATATTTTGTTTCCCGACCAAGCCCATTTTTGGTTGAATGGGTACGTAAATAAGCAGAATTGTAGCATTTGAAATGAGGATAAATCACAAGCTTTTATCGAAACACCATTATTACATTCACAGGAAATTATTTTTGGTGCGCTTATGGGCTGGCGGAGTCATTGTCTTCAAAACCGATGATGGTCAGAATGCTACTGTCAATGGTGAAGGGTAAATGGACATGATTAGACATTCGTACCTTAATTAGCTGGCATTAATCTTGCTGACATGTGGTTCTAAGAGACCGGAGCGACACGTTACAATTGATTGACATAAAGAAACTTTTGATGAAAAGGTAATATCGCTTAATGCTCCAAATAGTTGGCCAAGAAGATCGTGTGATTATTTTCTTTGCGGTTTTGTTAAGTCACTTGTCTACGTCGATAAACCAGAGACAATTGGAAATCAAAATTCGAAGAGCTATTATGCAGCAAAAAGTTGGTGAAAATTAGTGTTCAAGATTGAGTCTTGTGCGCGCCAGCCCTGGCGACCACTTGGCTGAAATCATATTTAAACATTAATGTCATAAAATTTTCTATCCAACAAAGCCTCTCTCATTGATGTTAAAAATATATTTTTTTGTTTTATTATGATTTAAACTTGTGTAACTGTAAAATAAACACCCGATATTTGGTTCGGGTATTTTTCGATTAATTGATATCTCTGTTAGTAAGAGCTATTCAGGTAAAATTATTCACAAATAGTCTAACGGTTTGAGATTTGGCCAAATTAATTTTTTTGTTGTGAAGTACAATTGTTCCGGTTAGAAATGAAATATTATTTTATTCATCGGGACCGATTTTCGGTCGGACCAATTTGCGAGAAATTTTTCGAGTTTATGGGGTTGTATCTCTGCAGTGGAATCACGAATATTGGCCTTAAAATGCTCAATTGTTTTGGTTTGTCAGTATAACACTAGTCTTTAACGTCTCCACACAGAAAATAGTACAACGGGGTCAAATCGCAGCTTCTTGGCGGCCAACTAAAATCATCATTTCGTCTAATTAAACGGCCATCAAACGTTGTTCCAAATATGGGCCAATGATGTCTCCGCTCCACAAGCCGCACTAAACAGTCCCTCGTGATGGGTGCTTTGGCTTCTGTAAGACCACGTTTGGATTTTCTGAGCCCCAAATACGGCAATTTTGCTTATTAACGTACTCACCAAGATAAAAATGGGCTTCATCGGAAAAGATGATTTTTTTGGGGAAATCGACATCATCGTGCAGTTTCTCGTTGGCCCTTCTAGCGAAGCTAACGAACTCGTGAACCAATTGAACTTTGTAAGACGTCATACCATGTTCAATTCTTGAGAACGATGACGAGTTGGCATTGATGGATTCTCACCCACACTCTCAGCCACAGCCTCGATATTTTCGGATTTACGCACTGTACGTGCACGCATACTTCTTCGCACAAAACAATAAAACCAGTTTCAAAAACTTAAGCAATAAACTTGCGTTTACCGGACACTGTTGGTCCTTTTCTTCTACCACATTTTGTACGACATCTGCGTGCAATTTGCGATCACTTGCCTTTGTTTTGGAAATAAATTTCCAATAAATCCCAACGTTGATTCATTTCGTTAAGTGGAGATCATATACTGAATTTTGTGACGGAATAGAATGACATGAGTATTGCCAGATTTGAAATAACCGCTGGTTCAAATTTATACCGATGGATAGCCCACCCTGTATTATACTATGTTGTGTTACATCGGCCTATATTCAGTATAAATATTTCTATAAAATCAATCAATATTCACACTCAATTTGTTGAAGTGAAAGCACCCCCGACCGTGGGAGCAATTTTGTCATCTCACGGCAGATGTTCGCTTAACGGAGATTTATTAGTTTGAAAAATCGACCGTATATGGGGTATGTCACCCTAAGAAAGCTGCCCATTAGTAAATCTTTCATGATCATCATTTTTTACTTCATCATTTACTCGTATCATTTCATTTTGTAATAAAATTTTGTTTTATTATTCGAAGCTGTTGTGGCAACACTGAAAAAAGCAAAAACAACTTTTAAAAATGTTCAATTCCTAAAAAAAAACAAAAACAAAAATAATTAAAAGTGTTTTAAAACCGATATACCCCCGCATCATACACCTACATATGTATGTACACTGTTAAAGGATTCTTTAACTACAACAACAGTTGCACTTAAAAAAAAAAAGAAAAAAACAAAATAAAGGCTTCACTGTCTCTTATTGTGTGTTTTTATTTTTATTTTTATTTTTATTTTTTCTTTTTGCTTTGCATTTGAATTAGAAGATGTTGTGGTTTCTCATTCTTAATACCCTTATTGTTGTTATTATTTCTTTTTTATTTCATAATAATAAGAAGAAGAAATACAGGTTAAGTTACTGTGTTACTATTGTGTGCTTAAGGTGCTTACACCTTAAATGTCTCTTATATGTACACATGTCTGTTTGTATGCATAAGTCTCCCCACAAATCTCTTTGCATAACAAATGTGTGTTATCGGTTTTAAATGTGTTACTACAGATACACGTGTAAGTGTGTGAGTGTATGTTATGCGGTTTTTTTATTTTATACTTTACTTCGTCTCTTACTCATCGTGTCTGTTTATACAAGAGGCCAAAAAATGAAGCATCCTTGTATGCATAAGTGTGTGAGTATGCTTGTGTGTGATTTCAGTTTTTAAGAGTGTGTCATAATATCTTTTAGAATTCTTTTTCTACTTCTTGTTGTGTTTTGTTACTTCTTTCTTATTTACAAACTTGACATGATATTAAAAAACTCACACACACACACACACACACACACACCCAGGCACAACTGCATGTACTTACACTCGTTCTCAGCATGTGAGTTATTGCTGATGTTTGCCCAAGTTTTTGTTTTTGTTTTAAATTTTGAAAAAAATGAGCAGAAACACATAAAAAAGAGATAAGAAATTTGTATAAAATAACATGCAATCATATGTTACTCGTATTCCAGAGCTGTGTATGCATGTGTAGCAAATTACGAAATACATACTTCATAACAATAAAAACCTTTAAAAAAAACAAGAAGACGTTTAAGATAATTACACCATTGCCAGTATCGTACTTTTCTTCTCATGTATAAAAATGAATGTGTTTATACGTTTGTTGGTTTGTTTATGCCTTATGAACGGCTAAACGGTTGAAACGCTTTTCTTCTCTCTCTGTATGCCTGAAGGGACAATAGGCGATATAAATTTCATAAATTCCAACTTTGTGGGTTCACGCCCATACAGAGCTTATATTTATTTGTCTATATCTGAAAGTTGATAGAAAGATTTATAGAAAGATTCTCCAAATTCAACCAAAATAGATTTATAGCCAAGGCAAATCACCTGTCAAAAAGTGGGCGTGGTTTCTTTCATAAAAAGTAAATATTGATTTTAGCATATCTTGAGAAAGGTTAAACCTAAAATTTCTGAATGACTTGCTAGTCAATATAAATCATTAGTCAAAAAGTAGGTGGAATTGCTTAAGTAGGCGTGGTACCTCCAATACAAAGCAAATATTGATTGTATTGTGTCTTGAGAACGGTTAGAGCTAAAGTTTCAGTATTTGGACTGAATAACTTAATGCTCAATTCAAATCATCAGGCGAAAAGTGGGCGTATTTAGATAAGTAGGTGTGGTACCTCCCATACAAATAAATTTTGATTTCTTTGATTTGTATATATTGAGAACGGCAATAATAAAAGTTTATAAATTAAGTTCTAACAAAGGCGTGAACAATACACATCATCAGTCAGTAACTAGGTGAGATTGTGAGATAAGTGGGTGTGGCATCTTCCATTCATACTAAATATTGAATTTTGTATATGTGGAGAACGACAACTATTAAAGCTTCGTTATCTATCCACATCAGCCAATAAGCTGGAATTGCAGAAATCACACTGGGAATAAAAGCTGTCGGAGCTGGTTTGCCTTCTTCAAAATATATCAGTTTAGGAACTCTGTTGATGCCATATTCCAAGGCCTCCTCGGGATTAACAAATGTAATGCCCAGCTGGTCGCATTCATCGTCAATATTCTCCAGCTCCTCTAAAACTTTTTCCGATTTCTCATCATTATTGTCATCTGTATAGTGAAAAAAATGGTTTAATCTTCTATTTCGAACTACTCTAGAAGCCAATTTTTTAATAATTACAGAATAGTACAGTCAAGACACGACCCTCTTTAACCCTTTTACCTAGCATTTCATCGGTAACATCTTCGATTTTGTCACGTTCCAGTTGAGACCAACCAGTGCAATATTTGTTCCTCATCCATAAGATCACCATCATAAATATTGGGTATTTGTTTCTCGAAATAAACTTTAGCCGGCATCTGTAGTTGAGGAGGAGGAATTGATTACAAAAATCGAAATCATCATTACTTTGTCACTCGCTTGTGTGTTAAGAGACATACCGAATCGATTCCGAATTCATCTGGGGTCTTGGCATCATCAATTTTAACAAATTGTATGCCATGCTTATCGCAGTCGTCATCAGTCTGTTCAAGCTCTTCTAATACGGTCATAGAATCGTCATTGCCATGATCATCTATATACACGGGACAATCGGAATACGTATGTACGTATGTACGTATATTATGTATGCACGTATATTATATAAAAATAATTGTGATTGTTTGATGACTGTGTACAGCTTAAAAGCAGAACCTACAATGTTTTTCTGGAAGAAACAAATGATTGGATTTTGACCGGAAGGAGACAAAATGGGGAACAAAAGGTAAAAAATTTAACTAAAATAGCATTTAAGATAATAATTAAGATGTGGATAGCGAAGCACATCGGGTTTAAGCTCGTTTTTCTTATAAAAAATTCCACATATTGTGGATTTTGGTTTTTTTAATTAAATGAAATTGAAATTAGAGTACTGTCGCAAACATTTTCGTTTTATATTACGAGGTCGGATTGACATTGAAGCTACCTAGCGCTAGATGGCAGCACAAACACAAAAACTTTTTCTTTCCTAGAAATTACGATCTGTCAAACGTCAGCTGTTAAAATTTTAGCCAAATTCATCGATTAGTTTATTTGCCGTAGTCGTTCGAAGTAAGCAACTTTTGTGTTTCTTGGAAAATGGAAAAGAGTGAATTTCGTGTAGTGAAAGGCAAAACGACGAAAGAGGCAAAAGAAAAGCTTGATATATATTGCGGCGAATCCGTCAGATTTTATAGTAAAGTATTGCATTGCTGAATTTAAACGGGGCCGAACAAGCACTGCAACAATACCATCAACAAGAAGGCCAAAAGAGGTGGTTACTGAAAAAAATATCAAGAAAATTCTCGATATCGTTATGAATGATCGCCGGGTCAAAATACGTGAAATTGCTGAATGGTAATATATCATATGAACGTGTGTTCAACATTTTGCATGAACATTTGCATATGAAAAAGCTATCGGCAAGATGGGTGCCGCGTTTGCTCAGTGTTGAACAAAAACGAGTTCGACAGATCACTTCACAGCGGTGTTTGGACATGATAAAGCATAATCCTGCTGGTGTGGCCACCACTACACACCTGAAACCAAAAAATCAATCGAAGCAATGAGTGGAAGCTGGTGGAAGTGCTCCGAAGAAGGCGCAGACAGCGAAATCGGCTGGCAAGGTTATGGCTGGCCACTGTATTTTGGGATGCACACGGAATATTGCTCTTGCAAAAGGATTCACAATGACAGGAGAGTATTATCGTACATTATTGGATCAATTGGTTGATGCAATCAAGGAAAAACGACCACATTTAAAGAAGAAAAAAGTGCTCTTTCTTCAAGACAACGCACCGGTTCACACAGCATTAGATACGATGCTAAAACTACGAGAAATCCACTTCGAATTGGTTGATCATCCACCTTTAGCCCCAAGTGACTTTTTTCTGTTTCCAAACTTGAAAAAATGACTCGCAGGAAAAAGATTCATCTCAAACAAAGCAATGATTACCGAAACTAATGCGTATTTTGAGGAGTTCCCAAAATCGTATTATTCCGATGGTATAAAAAAGTTGGAAATTCGTCTTACTAAGTGTATTGAACTAAAAGGAGACTATGTTGAGAAATGAATGGTTTTTGAAAAAAAAAAAAATGTTTTTTTCCTACTTAGGTAGCTTCAATATCATCCGCCCTCGTATGTTGTAGGCCATCAAATGTTCGAGTTTAACGAGCATTGCTTTATAGCAAATAGGCTTACCTACAAATGTGTTCATATTTGCTCGTATTTACTTGCCAGAGATGGTTATAATGCATTACTTTTTTTCTTCGTTAGTAAAATTTAAAGGAAAAATGTATGATTTTAAGGTAAACATTTGAGAAACTTGATACTTAATGGCAAAAACTGTTGAAAATATATGTATTTTAGTAATACTTTATACATAATTTAGAAAACAACCTAAACTTTAATATTATTTATTAATATTTTACTTTTTTATATCTTTTACAGGTAATTTTTTACTCTTCATTTAAAAAAATCATATAAAATTCGGTAATTATTTAACTTTTCTAAAGAAAACTGGTAAGTTTTCGTTTGAAATCTTAACTAATATTTGAAATTCCTTATCTTTCTTCACTTACAAATTATGTAGCTTTAAAGCAAAGTCTCCTTTCTGTAGTGCATTGCAACAACCACTAATAAATCGTTCGTTGTTATGACTCAAATAGATTTTAATTGGTAGCGCAACTAGGGGAAATATGTGGATTGATGCCTTGTCACATATACAAGACGTGCTTTCTTCAAAAGCACCAAATATGTTCGGTATAAACAACACTTTTAAGAGACAATAGCCTTTGGATTCACGATGCTAATGGTTTTTCTAACTGCCTCGGCTTTTCGTATGATATTTTGTTTTGAGTTTTTGGGGTGTCGAACAGATTATGTGTTACCTAACATGAACTTCGGTAGGACGATTGGGCTGCAGGATCTGTTCTTCGGGACAACTAACTTTCAATCGATACTGGTGGCTCGAAGATGATGAAATTGGTCTATCGGTCTCTTACTGACTGTACGATGACTGCACTGCCTTTCAGGCCATGGTTTATGCCATCGATAGAGCTGCTAGGTTTATTCGAGAATTAAGTCTCGAAACTTCAGATATTTATATATACGTGGATAGTTTCGTATCGATCGATGGTCTCAGTTCCAACGTAGTTAGTTTGAAATGTGCACAATGCAATGAGACGTGCAGACTAGCAGTCAGATCTAGAGAGAAAGCATTCAGAAATTGGCGCAACAATAAATGCGACCTTACTGATTCGCTACGCAAACAGGCGAGATCTTCGTGTGGCGCAGTCCATAGGCGTGCGAAGGCTCTTTACGATCAGCGTCTTCGTGCAAAAGTTCTTAATTTTCCCAACGAAAGTAAGTGCTTTTGATCATTCGTTAAAAGACTCAGACATAGCGCCAGTTCGATTCCCGTTCTTTCAAGGAATGACCAAGCATTTACGAGCCCGGTTGATAAGGCAAACCTTTTGGCTGAATTATTTGCAAGTAATTCTAGCCGGAGAGAATTCTGAGAGATGGAACAAATCCATTTATGGTTTTGGCTCTGGATGTTTCCAAGGCATTTGATAGAGTTTGGCATGAGGCATCAGTATCGCAACTTTCTGCCTTTGGAGTTGGGAGTCACATCTCTCGATTTATATCGAGCTTTCTCAGAGATCATTCTATAAGAGTGGTTATAGATGGGTTCTCATCCGACGAGTTCCGGTTAAATTCAGGGGTACCGCAAGGCTCTGTTCTTTCGCCAACTCTATCCTTAATATTTCCTAATGACTTTCTTCTTCTCACTTCTAATCCTATCTACTCTTTCCCAGCCGACAACAACATTTGTCATTCGTATTCTTTTGATCGTAGCCTGAGCCTTCTGGAGATTAGGGCGAAAAGGCGGAATATGAATGACACACTCACAAGCGACTTGACAAAAATCTCCGAGTGGGGTCGTGCGAATCGGGTCGATTTGAACGCGCGCAAGACCCAATGGTGTTTTCTAACACACAGAAGTGGTGGTGTGGTGTCGTCTGTAACTTGGGTAATGTAGATATTGAGGAGTCAGATGTTCTCGATGTTCTCGATGTTCTGGGTATGAGAAATCACTGTGACGTTCGTTGGAATGATCACATATTTCAAGTGTCGAAAGAAGCATTCAAGTGCCGCAGTTTTTAAAGACGCAGCAAGAAATACTTCACTCCGTCTGATCTTCTCAATATATACAAGATTCAAGATGGAAAACAATTCTCATGTATGGTTTCTCGACCGTGTACAGGAGAGGGTGAAGGTGCTTATTAATGACGGTAGGGTAGTCAACTCTATTGATTCGTTAGAGCATCGTCTCAATGTGGCGCGTGTTTCATTGTTCTATCGGAATGTGTTCTGACGAAACAAGGGATTTAATTCCTGATGATCACATATTTTTTTTAATACTCGTTTTTCCCGTGGAACTCATCCCTTTGTAGTTGATTGACCAATGAATCGCTCAACGCATTATAGGGAGAATTCGTTCTTCAGTCGCACAGTTTGTTTGCGAAATGACCTTCCAGCAGAAGTTTTTCCTGTCACTTACGATATGAGTAAATTCAAATCAATGTACATAAACACCACTCCCTCTATTCTCCTCCCCATAACCTATTTTCCTAGTCCCAGCGCAATGCACTGCATAAGTAGGAGTCACCCTTTGAGTGCTGCTCTCAAGTTAAAAAAAACAATGCACAATGATAATGCTTCATACATAGATGGAACAAACAAATATAAAGAGTGGTGCTAGGTCATTGAAAGTTGGCACTGAGCATTCTGTTGATTAAATTAAGAAAAAAATGGCCTATCAAATTTGGTGCATATGCTTTCCAGAATAAACAACAGTTGCATGCTAAGTTTTATAAAAATTGTCCACGCCCTCCGCCCATACATTCCAAATCGATTTTTTCGCATAAAATATTTCCTACCCAAGCAAAAATCTTTTCAGAAAATTTAAAAGTTTGTTCAGCGATCGATGAAAGTCGGTGGATTTTTTGGCTTAATTCAAAGAATTAACTCTCACCCTTCGTTTGGCTCCAGTAAGAAGATGGAGGTAGATGGAGGTAACGTCTGTTTTCGCATGGAAAACTGAAAATGCTAAATTTTATAAAGCCATTCTATATCGCTCATATCCACTAAACCACTTATGCATTCTAAATATTTTCTTGTGATAAGAAGGTGCTGTATTTTTATAAAAACAGCACTAAAATGTTGGTCAGGGAAATATCTTATACACGTGGACATTTTCATCAGTACATCAAAATAGTACTTTTTGCTAAAACAAATTATGAATTTTTCTTAGTAAAATGCTTCTCTGTAGAAGAGTATAATTAAATTTTTAAAAATTAATTGTCAAAAAATTGCTTTTTTGCCAGTACTGTGTGTCGTACTGATGTGGGCCCTGAGTCATTGAGGCATTCGAAGGAATGATTAAGTCACTGAATGCGCAACTAAGGGGTCATCTATAAGCATAACTCTTGCACAGAGTATATATCACTGACGAATCCTTTTAATTTTGCCAGGGGTACCGGTTTACACACTGTGCCTTAGGGAAGGCTTGGCTCAATCTCTCTAGGGTCTGACTTTAGGTCTTTGATGAGAATTCGGGTATATCAATGAGCCATAAAGCCATCCTTTTACTGTAAAGAAAGGGAAATTAATGCATAACACTCACTAAAATATAATTTACAATCGATTTCTTAAATCTAAAACTTAAAACCTATTGTAGTAAAGCTAAACTTCATATTATTATTCAATATGAGTTAAATTATCCAACTCTGCTTTTATGCACACTGCACAGTTTATACCACAGGTGGCCAAAGTGGCCTTTAATGGCCGAAATTTCATCGGCTCCTATTAGCACCCGAGCGAAGACAAAAATATTCAACAGAGAATAAGAAACAAAAAACAATTTCATGCAGTTGTGTGACAGCTTCTGTCGAAAGCATATGTACTATGAGTGTCAAAATTAAGTAAACACCCACATTCTCTGGAATTTAGTTTATATTTCAGTCTTTTAAAATACTATGACTTAGAACATTTGATATTTTTTAGACAGCTTTACAAGATCCATTAAAAACAACAACGAAATTCTTACAACAACTAAAGTTATACAACAAAAACGAAAGAGACTATTTCTTACGCGTCAAAAAGTGTATACAAGACCTATGCGACAAGAAGGAATAAAGTAGAAATATATGGTGATGCAATTTTTCTGTTTTTTTTTAGTTACGGGTAAAAAATGGGTTTTTCGTACCTTCAAGCACTTATAAGCTAATAACTTAACTAAATGGTAAGTGATTTGAAGATTCTTGGCGGATTTAAATGGTATGTGCTTTACCTAGGCAATGTGGAATCTGTGTGTATTTAACAAGCAAACACATATTTTTACTAACTCATTGAACGGAGTTAAAGCTCCTATTTGATAACGAATTTTGTTAGCAAATATTTATTTAAAGCTATTCGTCTTAGAGATTGCTAAAGGTTTGCTGTTGATATCACAGGCAAGTCTTTGAGATCGGAAAAATTATTACCATAAACTGTGCGACTGGTGAGCTTTTTCAATTGTTTTTGTTTTACTTCAAATAGTCGTGTTCGAATGTTTTATTAGCATGGTTGGCAACCCACTGGGTAATCCAATTAAACCCACGCGGGTTTTAATGGGTTTTATATTTTAAAAAAAGTTTTCATAGTTTATTTACAACAAAAGTAATTAAAATTTATGCATTGGTAGTACAAATTAATTCGAAAAATTTATCAAATCTCTGTTACATCTTTTCCCTACTTTTAAACCAATATTCGAACGCCGTCTTAGAAAAACTTCTCTGACTTTGAGGCGCTCCACTTTGAAGATGATTTTATATTTCCTCAAAAGAAGTGATTCGGTAACATGCCAAAAGATATAGTATCGGTCGAAACAGCCAATAGTCAGATGGTGCAATATTTGGAGAATACGACGGGTGCGGCATTTGATGATTTCTAACAATTGTTTGGCAACTTTTGCGATGTGAGACCGAAAATTTTATCTGCCTGTCTGTCTGTCTTTATATTCCGACCGCTTTTCTCATAATGCAGGGTTCAAGCAAAGTAATTGCAGCCCTCTCCGATCACCGAGTTTTAGCAGCTCATAGTACACAATGCCGTTATAATCCTATCAAGAATGCAAAATTGCATTGTAGATACTAAAACAACATAATTGTACTAACAAGCAAAATGTATTGACGAATTGAACGAATTGAAAAAGCAGGGATAAAACCCAATAATTTCCGGTGGGTTGGGTTTAAAAAAAACCGGGTTTTTGCCAACACTGTTTATTGGGGAAATGTTTGCCAAACCTTCGAAGTTGATTTTATTATCGAATATCGTACTTAAGCGGACATAGCCACAGCTGATTTATAGAGTATAAGAGTATGAATATGTTTTTAAGTGAGCGTCAAGGTTGCCAAATGTGCAGATATATCTGTACTTTGCATTTTTTTTTTAAGCAAAAAAATACGTTTTCTGTAAATTGCACAGATTTTGCAGTTTTTAGCATTTTAGTTTTTTACTTTAAATTTTGTTATTTTTATTACAATTTTTAAAGTAAAAATTTCACCCTGTTTGCTTAGTATAACTGTGATGAGGTTATTATCCTCTATATTGGCCACTGATCACAATGAAAGACAGAATACACACAGTGTGTGTGATACTCACATTGGGGTCTAAGAAAATAAAGTTTTTAGAAGTACAAGGGCGGATTGATATTGAAGCTACCTAAGTAGGAAAAAACAATTTTTTTTTCAAAAACCATTCATTTCTCAACATCTTTTAGCTCAATACACTGAGTAAGACGATTTTCCAACTTTTTTATACCATCGGAATAATACGATTTTGGGAACTCCTCAAAATACGCATTAGTTTCGGTAATCATTGCTTCGTTTGAGATGAATCTTTTTCCTGCGAGCTATTTTTTCAAGTTTGGAAACAGGAAAAAGTAGAGGCTAAATCTTTACTATAAGGTGGATGATCACCCAATTCGAAGTGGATTTCTTGTAGTTTTAGCATTGTATCTAATGCTGTGTGAACCGGTGCGTTATCTTGAAGAAAGAGCACTTGTTTCTTGTTTAAATGTGGTCGTTTTTTCTTGATTGCATCAATCAATTGATCCAATAATGCACGATAATACTCTCCTGTGATTGTGGATCCCTTTTCAAGATAATCGATGAGCAATATTCCGTGTGCATCCCAAAATACAGTGGCCAGCCATAACCTTGCCAGCCGATTTCGCTGTCTTCGCCTTCTTCGGAGCACTTCCACCAGCTTCCACCCATTGCTTCGATTGATTTTTTGGTTTCAGGTGTATAGTGGTGGACCCACGTTTAATCAACAGTTATTAATCTACGCCAAAAATCAGCAGGATTATGCTTTATAATGTCAAAGCACCGCTGTGAAGTGATCTGTCGAACTCGTTTTTGTTCAACACTGAGCAAACGCGGCACCCATCTTGCCGATAGCTTTTTCATATGCAAATGTTCATGCAAAATGTTGAACACACGTTCATATGATATATTTACCATTTCAGCGATTTCACGTATTTTGACCGGCGATCATTCATAACGATATCGAGGATTTTCTTGATATATTCTTCAGTAACCACATCTTTTGGCCTTCCTGTTGATGGTATTGTTGCAGTGCTTGTTCGGCCCCGTTTAAACTCAGCAATCCAATATTTTACCATATAATCTGACGGAGCAGATTCGCCGTAATGTTTACCAAGCTTTTCTTTTGTCTCTTTCGCCGTTTTGCCTTTCAAATAATAGTGTTTAATCACTACACGAAATTCACTTTTTTCCATTTTGCAAGAAACACAAAAGTTGCTTACTTCAAACGACTACAACAAATAAACTAATCGATGAATTTGGCTAAAATTTTAACAGCTGACGTTTGACAGATCGGAATTTCTAAGAAGGAAAAAGTTTTTGTGTTTGTGCTGCCATCTAGCACCAGGTAGCTTCAATGTCAATCCGCCCTCGTATAACTTTTTGTTTTCTAATAAACAGTGAAATCACATTTCATACTACTTAAGTACGTACGTATGAGTGATACATATATCTCCTCCAATTATAAAACATCAATCATACGTACATACTTACGTCATAATGTGATCCTAATATCCTTTTGTCAAAAATAAATTATATATCTAAGACTACTGCGCCTATTAAAAACATAATATTATTGCGAAATTTCAGCGTTTTTAGTTACTTCAATAAACTAAACTGTTTTTGGGTTACGCTTGTATGTTGTGTAACTTCCTTCATTTTCAAAATAACGGTATTTCTCGAAAGCAAAAGCTAATATAAGGAAATGGTTAGCAGCACTGGATTTAGCATACTCGAATGCAGTTTACCTGCCTGGGCCTCCGCTTGTCGACAAAAAAGTGACAAGTTTGAGAACAGTGTCATTATATCATATCATTTGTGTATATCACAGTTCATTTGTTGTGTTATGCTTGAATAAAAAATACACTGTGAAATAAATTATCGTATACGTTCTGTAGACCGAAATCGAGTGAAATTCAAATCGAATTAAACTTTAAATTACTATACTGTTACGAAAATAAAAACACGCCAAAATTTTGATATATTTGGTAGATATGTGTCACCCCGTTAATTTGGCAGCACTGCCAAATCGACCATCATTATGTTACATTTGAATTAACGGATACGAAAATAGAAGATGGTCGATATTTCCGGAACCTTCCCAACTGTAGGCAATTGGGTATATAAATGGGCTGCTTTACCTACAAGTCAGTTAGTTATCGTTTGGCAGTCGTAGGATAAAGCTGTGTTAAAGCAAAAATAAAAGTGTTGTATAAACGAATATTAAGTGTTGTATTAAGACAAACAGTACAAAAATTATAGCAGTAATAAAAATAAACTGTAAAACAACGAAATAAAGCGATGTTTATTTCATTTTAACGCAATTTAAACGGACTCAAACGTTTTAAAATGGTTAAACTTAACAATACGTTTGTTTATTTCACTTGAAAAGCAGTTTTGCTTCTAAATTTTCACTTTTTTAAAAAAGAACCATGGCAGCACTGGTGAGAGTATTAAATTTTGTTTTATTGTACTAAAGCTGACATTTTATGCGGGCCCCCATATATACATGCATACATATGTATGTAGATATATTGTATGTGTGAGTGTGTGTTTGTAGGTAAACAATGTTTTTTTTTCATTTGAATGTTTTTTTTCTATTTATTTTTTTCTTTGTTTTGATTTTATATTCCTTGAAAAAACTGGATTCTTATGTTTATTCTTGCTTCTGCTATTTGCCTTCTTCTCCTTGTGGATAGTTTCTTAATAAACTTTTAGAAGAGATGCTTTGTAGTTTAAGTTGTTGTTTTTGTTATAATGTTTAACAGGAAAACTAAAGCATGTCTTCTTTACTTCCCTAACTGTCTCTCTTTCTCTGCATAATGCCTACATTTGTGGTGCTACATTTTAGCTACAAAGTAATAACTGTATGTTGTTGTTGCTGTTTATTTGTCTGAGAAAGACGGTTGAATGACTGAGTTGTTGTTGTTGCTGTTGTTAGACTTCTTAGGGATTTCTCATTCAAACTGCTGCTATTTGTTATTGTTTTTCTGCTGCTGCTGCTGTGTCTCTTTGTTACAAGTGTTTTAACCACAAAAGGTTTTATTCGATACACACATGCATACATACATATGTTCATATAAATGTAAATAAAACCAGACCTTAAAGAACAACCAGGTGATTCATGCGTTAAGGAAAACAACAACTACATATTAAAACTAAAACAAAAACTAATAAATAAAAAAATAAAAAATAAAACCCATAAACAAAACCAGTTTCTCAATTTTATTACAGTTGAACTCCGACTGCTTAAGAGGACAGACAGTAATATATCGGAGGCTGGCTGTCATAAAAGAGACTTTTGCATTTAAAATGATACTCGGGTTTGTTTTGTTTAAGGAATTGTTTAACTTGAACAAAAAAGTTTTTTATTTTTAAGAGTTTTTTTCGAATCCTTTTTAATATGCCAGCATTTTGATTTAAAATATGATGGAATTCGTTTCTTTTTTTATTTATTTTAATATGAGTTTAGTTTTTTCCTATTGTTTTGTTGGATAACTTTTACCACTATTTTAATTTTGTTTTTTTTTTTTGTCCATCTCTCTCTTTCTCTCTCTCTCTCTCTCAACTAAACTAAAATTAAAAAAGTTTCGACAGTCCTTTAACTCAACACTTGTATATAAGTATGCCTGTGTGTGTATGTGTAAGTGTAGAAAGAGAAAAATTACTTTTGAAACAACGTATTCGACTTGTTAGTTTATTCATATGGAAAACTTCAGTCATTTTAGAAAACCTCCCCCTTTTTTGACGTCGCTTAAGTACAATAAAAACAATTTTGTGTGTCTTAATAGGGATTCGACATAAAAGGACTTTTTCACAAAACACAATTCAATAGAAATTAAAGAGAAATTAATTAAAATCCTTGAAAGGGATGCTATAATGAATGGAATTTTAAAGTGGCAATCTGTTTGTTAAAATTATTTAATTGCAATTATAAAACAAATTTTTCGATATTATTGCTATCGTTTACACTATACTTGAGAAATGGCGATAACTTGACAACTGTTGGTTTTCAAATACTTCAACGTTAAGGGATTATCCGCGTAGACATGGTATTTGACGTAGTTCTGTAAATCGCATGATCTTGGTGGCCAATTGATCTCACTATATCGATAAATTACCAGACGGGAAAATTATTTATTCAATGAAGCCAAAATCGGTTGTATTGTGTGGCTCATGGCACCACCATACCGTCCGATCTTCAATTTCAAGCCAAAATGTCTGTTATTGTACGGCCAAAGCACTATGAATTGGCGCTAACGGTCTGTTCAGTGCCATTTTCGAAAAAAAATCGGCCCAATAACACTTCCAAATCATAATGATCGGATACAAGGCTTATCTGCAATCACTATTGGGTTTTCTGAGCCCATATGTGACAATTTTGCTTGTTGACGCACTGAGTGAGAAATGTGCTTCACCACTGAAGAATATTTTGTTGTTGCTTTAGCACCCAATCAGCATGTCTACGGCGTTGTGGGTTGTCGGCCGGCAAGGAAGTGTAACTATAAATGCAATGCACGCCATAATGAGCCGTAAGAGAGGCTCAATACTGAGAACGCCATGGAATCGACAAATTCGCGTTATCCGCTACACAATGTGTAATCGATAACATTTTTAAGTTATTGATCGATAACAAATTTCGCAGGAAAATATTTTCAAATAAAAGTAATAAAATAAAAGTCGATAGCTGTTCTCATAGAAATATCCTTTTTTACCATAAGAGAATGGAATATCATACGCATGTTATCGATAATAATCTACTTTTAATTCTTTATACACATCGAGAACTGCATTTGGAATTCTTTGGGTCATGGTACGTATGGCCTCAGACAATCAATGTTTATTAAAAAAATTTACTATCGATAACATATTTTTCTTAACAAAATTTAATCGATAATCTTTGATAACAAATTTAAGAAACAAATAGAATTTTTAAAAAGCAATATCGATTAGAAATACTCTTACAAAAATATTTCATTAATATTGGAAGTTCTTAAGGAAAACTTGCGAAACATGTTATCGATAACATAGTTTTCTTAGCGAAAAATTGCTATCGATAAAAAATTAAATTCTTCTTAACGAAAATTTGTTATCAATTAAATTTCATTAAGATAAATATGTTATCGATAACATGTTTCTCAAGTTATTCCTTTAACAAAATACAATACCGATGAAATATTTTTTCAGAACATTTTTTATCAATGACATTTGTTCCTTAAAACTGTTGCTGATAATCTGTCTTCATGTTTTCGTTTATCGAACAAGTTTTATATAATCGACGACATGTTTCCTTTGGAAAAATCTGCTATCGATAAAATGTTTTCTAATAGCAAATCTGTTGTTGATAAAATGTTTTCGGTAATAAAAGTTGTTATCGATAAAATGAAATGAAATACATGTTATCGATACTTTATCTATGAAAGGAAAAAGAAAACTTTTCTTTAACATTTTTGTAAAAGATTTATTCAAAAAATAATAAAAATTACAATTAACAAAAAACTATAAATATTCAAATTTATCAACAGCATTATGCAAATTTATTCTTTTAAAGCTTTCCATACAAAAATATAAATTTTTTTTCTTAAAAAAATCGAAACGAGAAAAGACTTGTAATATTTAGAGGCAATAAAATGCGTTAAAAGTCTTAATATATGAATGTATGTCGGCGGCGGTCATAAAAATTCAAAAGGAGACTGAAAATCCAAGAAAAGAAATAAAAAAAGAATAAAACAATTAATTTTATTGCTTTTAATTCACACCCAAAAGAGTCCTGCGTGTATAGTTCGAGACACTCTGTGGCACAAGCTGTTTTAAATAATTTTGTAAACTAAATGGTAAAATATTAATCATTTAAAATAACTGCAACAATAATAACAACAACGAAGTTTAAGAATAACAAGTTTTTCTTAAATGTTGTTTAAATAAAAAAATTATTAATTTTTTCTTTATGTTTTCAATTCCATTTCATAAATATTAAATGAACACATGTTTGTATACGCACACACACACAATTATACTCTCCCTCTCTCATCTGTCGCATGGGCACGCACTCACAAACAGCTATAAAAGTTATGCGGTTTTATGGCAAAAAAAAACAAAACAAACAGAAATTAAAACAAAAACAATGCAATGCAATAAAACATTGTAAAATTTAGTTGATATCGTTGTTGTTGCTTATATTGCTGTTATTACTGTTTTTTCCTGTAAATGGTTTTGTGGTAAAATATTACCAACAACAACGATAATAATAAAAAAAAAAACAAATGGTATGAGTAACAAAGTTTGTCATACTGCTTGCTGCTGGCTAGTCTTTCAAAGAGTAAAGCAATGAATACACCATTTACATACATAGACTAACGCATACATACTTCAATACGTTTTAGTAAACCTATAATTTTAGAGAAAACACTCAAATTTATTTATAAACTTCTGCATACACACACACACACACATACCTACTATACGCATACAATTTATAAATATTTTAGTTATAGTTTCTCGTCTGTGGTTTCATAATATTATGCTCTATCCTTTTCTCCTCTCCCTTTCTCGGTGTGTCTGTCCTTAATAACGTTCTCATAACAATTACTTTAACTTGTATATACGATTACTAAATACCCAGTAGACTTAACAAATTTGCAGCCTTTTTGCACACTGGATTTTGACTCTTATCACAAACAGGTGCTAAAACAATTTTATTCAAAATATATAAAAGGAATTTTTACTTACAAAAATTTTGTTATCGATAACATGTTTTGTTTGTTTTTTTTAATTTATTTATCGTTTTTTTTTTTTTTTTGATTAAATAGAAAATTTTTAATCGATTAACAAATTTAGGTAAAACGCTTTCCTTAGAGAATTTTTTTACCGAAAGCGATAATTTGGTTTTCGAATAGCACTCTTTGTTAAGTTATCGATACTATTTTTAATTTTATTATCACTCTTCTTTTCAAAACTTATCGATAACCATTACTCGTTTTGTTAACACACTTCTTTTCAAAATTTGTTATCGATAACAAAAAGGTCGATTAAAAATATTCGATAAATTGTTTTTCTTTAAGAAGTATTTTTGTAGCAATAAAAATACTCGTAATTGCTTTCAATATTTCTTTAAAAAGTTTGTTGTCGATTTTTTTCTTTTTTATAGAATTTTATAGCTCTTTTCCTATTAATGGATATTTTTTGATATCGACATTGTTTTTAAAATATGTTACCGATAACATTTCTCTTTTAGAATTTGTTTTTGATAGCACTTTTCTTAAGTTATCGATACTATCATTAATTTTGTTATCTATCTTTTTTTCAAGACTTATCGATAACTTTTATTAGTTTTGTTTATTTTGTCTTCATTTCAAGTCTTGTAATCGATAAATTTCTATTTTCTTTAATTATTGATAATAATTTTTTATTATGTTATACAAATTATTTTTAAACTTTGTCATCGATAACATTTTTATATAAAAAATGACCATCTCAGTAGCGCTTTTTATGTTGTTATCGACACTATATTTTACAAAATTTGTTAGGGACAACACTTTCCCACTTCCTCTCTCATTACCTATTGTTTTTTAATTTGTTATCGATAACACCATTTTTCATTAAAAGTGTTTCTTTTATAATACTTTCTCTGTAGCTATCGATATCAATTTAATATGTGTTATTTGCAAATTAATTATCAATAACAATTTATCTTTTGTTTAATTGTCGTTAAGATTGCTTTCATGTTGTAATCGATAAATTCCTGTTGACTTTAATTATCGCTAGAAATTTTTTATTATGTTATAAATTATTTTCTAATTTGTCATCGATAACATATTTTCTATTATAACTTGTTTTCTTAGTAGTTGTTATCGATACTATATTCAAAAAAAATTTCTTTTCTTACTTTTAATAGTTACCGATAACATTAGTTTTTATTTAAACTTTTTAGCTATCGATAACATAGATAACTAAAAAAATCTATAAGTAAAACAAGTTTTAATAGAAAATGTTTTTGATAGTACTGGTAACAAAAAAAGTTCTAAAATAAAACAAGTTTTAATAAAAAATAAAGTTATCGATAACATATTAAAAAAACAATAGATAATGAGAAAAGAAAGTGGAACATGTCACTAAAAATATTGTTCGTTATGTATAATATTTGCATAAGTAGTTACCGATAAAATTTTTCTTGCGTTTAGTTATCGTTAAGATTATTTTTGTGTCTTTATTTATTATCAATAAACTTTTAATTGCTTTCATATTATATGGTAAGCCAGCCCATAGTGCTACTGTGTTCTTCAATTTTCTATTTTAAAACACTTGTTGTCTGTCTGCTGCCAGTATTGTCTATAAAGGCCTTTAAGGCACACAATTATTTAAATGTGTTTTTATACTTGCCGTTGTTGTTTTTGTTGTTATTAGGGTAAAAGTTAACAGTTGTTTTATATTCTCTCGTTTTCTTTAAAATACTTCTTCCTTAATGAGAACTAAAACAATAATAAAAGGAGAATAATGGTGTATCTTTATTACCCCCCTTGCTAACATATATGCTTGCCCGCATCATTCACCACAAAACTTGAAATGTTTTTAAAACTGATTAGTTGGTAATTGAGAGAAAAAAATATTTAAATTTTCATTAAATTATCAGCATTATTGATCACAAAAATTAATTTGAGAAAATTGTTGAGACAAACACACACACACACACATATATATATATACGTACATATATAGAAAAATTATTATTTGTGGTGAATAACAGAGTATGTTGGAGTTTTTGTTAAGCAATCACCAGTAGTTTTACTAAATATGGTTCACAGTGTGGGTTAGTTACGCATTTATTTTTAGTGTTGTTGGTGGTTGGATGGGGTGATATTAAAAGTATGAGCATGAGTAATATGTAATTGTGTATGCTTGAGTCAGTGTGTATGAGTGTGTCGGTCTCTCTTTTTTATTTTTGGGTTTCCTGTAATGGACCATTTATTTTGGTTCTCTGTTTACTTTTTTTGCGTAGTTTTTGTCCCCAAATATGTGAGTGTTTTATTGTAAGTGTTGCCATAAATCAAAATAAATGTCAACACTAAAACGGAATTTATAACCGCACCCAACTGAACAAAAAAAAATTAGAAAAAAAAATTATGAAAAGTTTTCGAAAACCCAAAAAAAGTTTAAGTTTTTTGTACCCCACACCGCCGTAGTTGGTGGGTATATACTAAGTTAAGCATCAGGTTTATTAAAACTTAAAAAAAGCTTTAGTTCTCGAATCATATTTAATTTTACTAATTGATATGGCTTTTCTTTTATTCACTTAATGGAAAAAGGCCTTAAAACTATTCTTCTATTCTGCGTTTATATAAACGCTGTAGTCAAAGTACAGCGAATATCGAATATGAGTCAATAAAGTTTGGTATTTTTGGCTACTTTTGACCCAAGCATATCCTATAGCTTTGTCTTTCATATAAGCTGAAGCTAAGGAAAAGCGTCATTACTTTTTTTATAATTGAGGCTTTTGGTCATGAATCTAAACTTGAAGATCAGTTCAAAATTGGTTTCAGTTTTCTAATCAATTTTACTTAAAAACCTGCGAAAGTATATGTTTTGTTCTAAGTAATTCTCTAGCCTAGATAGGTTACGAATAGAGTAGAGCTTGTCTGCGAAAAACGTTGGCAATTAAAAAGTTCAGAAACATAGCTTACCTATTTAACCGCCTCTTGCTTTTAGGAATGGCGGTTTCAAAGCATTGAATTTATGCAGTGCTGCATTTATGCAGTTTATCTACCAATGCCTCAAAAATTTCTTCAATATGAGACAACCGAGCTACCATTTATCACTGCTTGGTTGAAAAATCCACTCCTTCCTTAGAAGGTATCAAAACATTAGAGTACGTCTACCGATGCCTCACAAAACTCTATAATATAAGACGATCGTGGTGCCATTTGGTGTTGGTTTAGATAAAAAGTGTTTATCACAACTCATCATGTTAATGCAATTAGTCTACCAAGAGACGACTGAGTTCCAATTTTAACCTTCAACGCCTAGTATCCACTCTTAGCGTAGGTGATCTCAAATCGTCGTGTTTGTGCAGTACGTCTACCAACGTGTCCAAAACCTCCTCTACAAAAATTACCTCAGTTACCATTTAGGGCCATACTGCTTGGTTGAAATGTTCACTTCTGTCTAAGGAGGTTTGAACACATCGCAGGGCGTCTACCAACGCCTCGGAAATGGAGTTGGCATTTAGGGCTACACTGCCTAGTTTACGTGCAAACTGTTTGTTTAAGAGGTCACAACGTGATTTTGCTGATGAATGCGCTACTAAGGGTCATCTATAAGATGTAAATGTTCTTTGAAGGACGTTAACCAAATTGATAGATAAGTGGGTGATGTACAGTGTGGTACGCATTTGGTCTAATATTACCACTTGTAGGATATCAAGGCTACTCTGCTTTGCCTTAATTCTTGGATAATTGTGCATCGAAAAATGTTTCCTGGTTGACCGTAGTTCCTTGATCGTTGAGAATTCAACAAAAATGCCATCCTTGCAATGCTATGGAGATTTTTCCTTAAAGTATGATGATTGTGCATCTTCTAGTTTTGACTGCATGTGGGAGATCTGCATACTTCAGATTCTCGAGTTATTACGAGAGACTCCATGTTATACTTCTTCTCTGTGAACAGACTTCGTTCTTGATCTCATCTAGTACTATGGTGACTGGTAGAGACGAAAGTGGACATTCTTGCATTACTCAAGCATTAGTATGAAATAGTTGACTTAGCTCCCAATGAACAGTCAATTCTGTATCCTCGTACATTACTCTTATTATTTGGATAATATGCTCAGGTACTCCTTTTCTTCTCAATACTTTCCACATGGCAGTCCGTTTGATAATATCGAAGGCTTTCTTCAAATCGACGTACAGTAGTAGGTACAGGTGCTGCTATTATGATGCGTATAGTGTTGGTCTCTGTGGTATGTTAGGTAAGACACCCGCCTAGCCAACAGAAGGTCGTCGGTTCAATACCAGGCCAGCCCATCTTAAAAAAAATTAAAAAAGTTTTTCGACAGCGGTATCACCTCATAACATTAGCTAGTAACTGGTTATGAGTATAAATACTATTGAAAACTTCTCTAAATGCATTGGCCGTTCGGGGCCGGCGTTAAAAGGTCCCTTTCAATGAGTTTAATAAAAGAATCGGGTGCAGTTCATTGACTGAGAGAGAAGTCCCCATGTTCCTTCATGGAATGTTATGGGAATTAATAATAATAATAGTGTTGGCCCTGTTTAATCAGCTTCTATTTGATCGAAAGCCAGCCTGTTCATCTGGAACTATTTTCTCCATTTTGCTCTGAAGCCTTGCCTGCATTATGACTACGAATATATGGTGTTAAGCAGAGTGATTTATCTCCAGTTATTCACAATCTTACACGTCGCCACTTTTGCTACCTTTCTTCCAATTTGATGGCAACCACTCTTCCTCCCATTCTAAAGTGATTTGAGACTTTTGCAATTCAACTGCTGTTGTGATGTCAGTTCGTAAAGTTTCCGCCAGTAAACCATCTGCGCCTTTTGCTCTATTATCATTCAGCTTCTTCAATTATTGCCTTTTTCATTTCATTTAAACTAGTAGGGCTGCATGCTATGTTCAATGTATTTCTAAAGGGCTGTTATGGCATATTTTGATGTCTCCAGCGGTGTCTGTTGCATTTCAGATTTCTCGAAGTGTTCCCTTCATGCCTTCATCTATGCATCTGTGCTTTCATTCGATATGAAGGTGCCACTACGATCAGTAACTGCTACACTTTCTTTTGTGAGATAGTCTATCGCCTGATGTAGTTTCCTTATATTGTTTTCCAGTTCAGCTGCTTCTTCTGCTGTTCTTGCTAGAACTTCCTGGAACTTTATTTCTTTTCTTGCAGCTTTATTAACCTGTTGTGGTTTCGCAGGTTTCAGTGTTTCTTCTGCGACTTGATTATATGTTGCAGCGATATCTTCGAATTTGTGGTGTTGGTCTGTCCGTAATTGCTATCGTATTGCCATGAGGAACGCGTTGCTAGTCGTATTGTTCTGAAGTTTCTGTATTTGGAGATATTTTCGTTTTGTGTCTTAATTGGTTCTTTTTCGACATTTAATTTCAAACTGAAAAATGTCGCACAATAAATGGCCAACATATTCAACAAAAAAATCCCACATTTTTATATTATACACCCAATATAATTTCAAAAAGTACCTCAAAGTGTAGGCTATCGCAAAGAAAGCTATACACTTTCTTTGCACGTTGATAGGCTATAATATTAGTAAAAGTCCTGTTCAAATAGAAAATATTTGGTTTTTATTTTATGTCTCTTTCCAAATGTAAACGTACGAGTACAACCACAGTAATTTGTTTTGTTCCGCCTAAAAAGAAACATAAAAATGTTTGGTAATAAATAATAAATTATTGAAAAAGTAATGGCCACTTATGGGCCAACAAATAAAAAGGAGATGTTTGTTTAAAAAACAATAAGGAGTTAAACAATAAATTATTGAGTTTTGAAAACATACTATACTCTTGCAGTGCAAACAAAGAAACTTTGTTTATATTTTATGCTCCGCACACAGTCTTAACAGTTATGAGAGCAGGAGAAGTAGGAGATAAACACCGCAATAACCGCAATAGGTCTGTCACAGAAGGCCTATAGAAAATATTTTGCAATTGTAGTAATTAGAAAACAAACAAGTGCAGGAGAGGTGAGAGAGAACGGATATCTCTTTGTAAAAATCACATTTTACCACAAATACAAACACACACTCAGCTACACTCACATGCAGTTTGTCACAAGAAAAAGAAAAACGAATTGAATTGAAGTGCTTGTTGAGAATAGTCCATTTGTAGTTGTTGTTTTTGTCAAAAATATTAAAAAAACGAACATCAAATTTCAATTTGCACATGAATATTTGAAAAGTAATCGACTCTTCTTGTCAAGTTTTTTCTCATCCAAAGGTATTGGTTTTTTGAAGTGTAAATTGTGGGTACACTACTCTTCAACAAAAAGTATGAAAAAACAAAAGATCTAATTTCTCCATATCTAATTGTAGTGTCATTTCACATATAAAGTTGTGAATAAAGTCAAAGAGGGAAAGCATGGAACAGCCAAAGCCAAAAGAAATGGAATCTTAAATATTGATAACAGGGGAGCCAAATACAAAAATTGACAAAAAAGCATATACTTTTTCAGTTCAAAGTCTTCCAGTGAATAATAAGCTATTCCAAAAAGTGTGGTTTTAAAGCATATTTCAACATATTTTTACTATAAGAGCATATTTATCCATTTATTTGAATAGAGTCGTCAATTTAAATATTGATAAACAGACAACAAATTACTGACACGTTTAAGAGCATGTTTTAGCGTATTTTGCTTTTTTATCCGAAACATTAAAAAATATATATAATCGACTTAAAAACGGGCCATCACTGATGCATCTAAAAAGTTTTTAAGGAATATGTTATTCGTTTTTAAGAACATATTTTGATACATATGTTTGTATGTCTGAAACATTTCAAAAAAAGAGTGAAACCACTGCAATAGCACGCAAACAAATTACTGGATTCATTTAACAAATTTTCAAAAATATATTAGTAGTTTTTAAAGCATATTTAGCATATTTTGCTTTTCAACATGTTTACATATGGATAACCAATTTGAAAACGCACCAACATATTACTGACCCATTTAACAGAGTTTCAAGATATATGTCTTTAATTCTTAAGAGCATATTTTAGCATATTTTGCTTTTAAACCATATTTATATCTGAGCATTAAAAAAGGATAACCGATTTAAAAACATGCCAACAAAATACTGAACCAGCTAACAAGTTTTGAAGAAATATGTCAGTAGTTTCTAAAAGCTTATTTTAGCATATTTTGCTTTTAAAACATATATATAAGTGAAACATAAAAGAAGTATAATCGTTTTTAGAGCACATTTAAAACAAAGTATATATAGTATAAAATGCATCGTCTTTTAAGTGCATATTACCTTTTTAAGTGCATATTACCATTTATTCTATTTATTAATATATAATAATAGCTCAACTAAACACCATTATGTTTTTAAAAGCATATTTTTGCATACTCTGCTCTTTTGTATATAAAGATATACAAAAATTAAATTGTAAATATTAAACAAACTGTAACTAACATAAAAATGCCGGTTTCGTATTTTTAAAACATATTTCTCCATTTATTTTAAAAAGATTGAAATCTTAAGTCCTTTTAAACAAAGCACCTACTAAATAATCTGTTATTTCAATAGCTAATTAGTTTTAAAACCATAATTTGACATATTTTGCTTTTAAAATTTATTCATGCATACATGTAAAGAAAAGTATAAACAAATTAAAAATGCTGGCATCGTGTTTTGAAAGCATATCTAGGCCTATTAAGAGGATATTTATCACTTTACTTCCATAAAATTGTCAATTTATATATTAAAAAACAGAGCTGGACCATTAGCAAAATTTATTATTAGTTTTTTAAGAGCATATTTTGCTTTTAAAACATATTCATTTATAAAAATGTTATCTAAAACATTCATAAAACAGAATAACTGGCATTAATTTTTTAAAGCATATTTTAACATAATTTGTTTTTTAAAGCATTTAAATCCAAACTACTTGTACGTCAAATATTTAGTTGTTTATATGTTTTAGAACTTTTTAGCGTCTTCAGCACTAAGTAGTAAAAAGCATTTTTGTGCATATATTTTGCATATATTTGAGACCTTTGCAAAAAAGAACTACCAATCTTTTGATTTGTTTGAGAACTATTATACAGTTTAAGTACATATCGAGTTTTTAGAGCATAATGTAGCATATTTTGCTTTTTAAAGCAATATTTCAATATATTTTCATGGAATTTAAAACCAAGCTACTTAAAACTAACATCCTTAGTTATTTCCACTTTTTAGAACTTTTTAAGATCTCCAGCACTAAGTTTTAAAGAGCATGTTTTTGCATATATCTGCCTTTTTAAAGAGAGCAAATATTTTTTGTGTGTTTGAAAGTTTTTGAATATTTTAAGCATAATTTTTTTAGAGCATATTGTAGCACATTTTGCTTTTAAAAGCATATTTTCTATTTATTTTAATAGTGTTTAATTTGAATTTTTATTACTGACCCATATATTAGATATTAAGACATATTTTAATTAAAGAGCATAAATTTTAATTTGTTCAATAGAATATGCATGTATCTTGTTGTAAAAAAGTATAAAAATATTTTTAAGAGCATACTTTTTTAAATTTCTTATTGTTTTTTACAGCATATTTTAAAATTTAGGGTATTTTTTTAATTAAAAGTTTATTTATACATTTTTAAAGCATATTTCTCGTTTTTAAGTAATAAATTGTTTCTGGCTTTTACTTACGTATATTTTTACGAACTTAAGGACATAATTTTGAGAAAAAAGAATTTTTTTTAATAATTATTTATAAATGCTTATACTGAAAACATATATTTTTTAATTTTGTGTTTGTATTACTTATTTTGAAAGCATACTAGAACATTTTTAGCAGTTGGAAGCAGTTTTTTTATTAAAAAATATTTCTTTTAATTTTAAAACCAATCCTTTCTGTTTTTAGACTCTTTTCTAATGTCATATATTTTATATTTCATATTGTTTTTACAGCATATTTCACATTTTTAGCTTTTAAATTTAAAAACTTATTTTTGGTTTTCTTAAGCATATCTCCTTGTCATATAATTATAATTTAAGAGCCTATTTCGCATTTAAAACAAACTTTCATTTGAGTTCAAAATTCCTCAATTCCTCAATCCCTCTTTTAGTGTCACTTTAAACAGTCTTGACTGTCTTTTTTCGTTTTTCTTTTGTCCCAAAAAATTCATTCGAATATTTTTCATTTTCATTATGGAGATGTTGTTAAACATCCTGTTTGTTTGAATACTACCAACAACAACAACAACAACAAGAGTTAAGAACAATAAAAATGAAAATCCAACGAAAGAACATAAAACATACATTAGGCATGTAGACGTTAAAAGCCAAAGGTTAGAAATGTGCTAACATTTGATAAAGCAATAGGAGGACACACAAAAACAACCGACAACAACAATGCAAAAAAAAGAAAAAAGAAAGTCCTTTAGAACACAAAAAACCTTCTATTTTTTAAAATTTCTACTCCCCAATCGCATTTTTCAACTTCCTGAAGATTTTTCACTTTTCTTTTTTTTTCTTGTTCACTTTACGACTGATAACAGTTAGTCAAGTTCGACCAAATGATAACCCTATTACCTACATAGCTCAGCCTTTATATGTATGTTTACTTTTATAACATTGATGAGGAATGTTTATAATACACAACAGTCTTTATTAACCTGCGTTAATAGTATAGGATACGAAAAACAACAACAAATAATAGAATTTTTTGTATAAAAATGTATTTTTTAAAATTAAAAACCCTTAAAAACGTACTAAATTTTTTATGTAGAAACTCTTAAAACATAAACCCAACGGCAATACTAATATGCTCTTGCACATATGGATATGACTTAAATTGTTACATGCACACACGCACACGTACTTCTCTTTTCGAAAGCACTTTTACTTAAGTGTGTGTGTGTGTGTGTGTGTTTGTGTGGATTTCTTTAAAGCCTTTAGTAAAATCTTGCTACTTGTTTGTCTCTTACTCTCAGCTTTGAAACAGTTATTTTATGTTTTTCCAAATGTTTGTGTATTTGGCTTTTCTATATACAAATACCTTGTTGTTGTTGTGACAAATGTCTGGAGTATTTTTTTTTTTCGTTCTGTATGAGTGTGCATCGGAATTAAAACTCATAAATATTGTTGGAATTTCTGTTTTAAAATGAGTATTAAGAGGGGTCTTAAGAGCTCAACAATAATAATAACAGTTAATAGGAGAGCGGCAAACAATAGCTTGAAATCAAATATGCCGCGCTATTTAGAAATTGAGTGGTCCTTTGAAAGGACCATATACATACATTCATATTTTATTTCTTATGGTTACTTAAGGTCATAGAGGGTCACAACGAACTTTTTCCATTCGGTTCTATTCGATTCACTGCACCTATATAGGTAGGTTAGAAAGGCGGTAGCGAAAAGAACTTCCCTGGAAAAGAAAAAAGAAGAGATAAGGAAAGGAAGAAGAAGGAAGGCGAGGGTAGAAAAGGAATTAAGTGGTTAAAGAGAGCATACAAGAGAAAAGAATTAAATTACAAAGATACCGGGCATCATCTATTGAGCCAACCTAGACCTGACAAATAACCTCCAGGTCAAATGTCTTAGTTGACGCCACCTCGCTCATGCTATTGAAAAAACTCCGGCCTAGCAATCTGAGCCTGCGCCCATAAAGAACCGGGCAATGACTGAGAATATGTCCCACAGTCTTTGGCACCCCCGTATCTTCGTAAACTCGGCATATCTCCGTTCTTGACCTCAGAGCGCAATGGACAGTCACGAAAAGTATGAGAATCCTAAGAGATTCCCTCCTCAGTTTGAGGACACATTCCGTCCTAGAGCGGTCCAGTTTATGCCAGAGCAGTCTGGAGACCGTACAGTCTCCTCTGTGTCTTCCAATGTGCCGAGGAACCCAGCACACCTTGACGCTGCACATATCCAAGAGCAACGTTAGGTTACTTCTGCACCATACAACTAGCCACTAGTTGACAAGCGTCCAGTCAACGCCTTGAATGTCTATGTAGAAAACCACGCTATCTCCCTCAGCAGCCAATTCGCGAGAAAGCTCAGCTGCCTGAAAAACAGCACAGACCCGTCCGGGAGTCTAAAGGACACTGCACATAGAGCTGCTTCAAAAATTGCTGGGTCTAAATGAGCTCAACTTTACGGTTTTATCGTGAGGATTCCAATCTAGAGCAGCTCTTGTTTCGTTGCCATAAGGGCTGCGTGGCGTATGCTCCATTCCGAGCCATTTACGATAAAAAATCTTTATGCAGATTGGGCGTTGGTGTGTTTGTTCTCATATTTGCTCAGTCGTCAGCCACAATATTCTCAATTTTCTTCGGACATAGCGGTTGAGATACACCTGGATAGCGGTATTGTCATGCGGTGATGAGTTCCAGGATTCGCATGCGTAAAGGTTAAAAATGCTGATCTGCTGACTGTTGCAGCAGATTACCTAACTCTTTTCCATGTTTATTCATAAACCAACCTTTTCAGCTTCACCCCCAAGAAATGTAAGTTTAGCTGACATGCGACGACAGGTGTGTGACAGCAGTCATATATCGTCAGCTTATTATTGACTTTATGGATGTTGATTGAGCTTACATTTATACTTCTAATCACTGTGGTGGCATTACACACGTCCAGAGTAGGTAGAGTGCTCGAATTGAATTCGTTCGTAAAGAACGATTCTTCTTAAGAATTTTAAGAGAATTTAAAATACAACTCGTGAGAAGAATCAAAAACAAAAGAGCTTAAAATTCGTAATGCAAATTGAGTCGAAAGGCATCAAAACGAGTTGAAAACGAGTAATTCATTTTAGTAAATGTTGTTTGTGGAATATAAATCATGCATGTGTGTGATACTTTTTGGTCGCTGCACACAAAATATACACACATACGAAGGCATGATATGACGCATTTAGCTTACACAAACAACAAGAACAAAGAATAAAACCCGTAAGCACAACTTTTAAAAATTTAAATTTGTGCTCACGAGTCGAGCAAAAAATAATTTGAGCAAAAAATATGATTCGTGCTCACGAAATAAGAAATAAAACTCACGAGCACGAGTCATAAGAAAATTCTGCTAACGAGCCGAGTTTTTAACACTATGCTTCTAAGATCTCAATGACACATTAGTAACCTGAAATCGCTCTTATAGAGCAGCAATAGCCAAGAGCAAGCGAAACAAACCTCCTCGCCTGTCTCATACCAAAGGCACTCCGCCCTTACCGAACGAGTTCTCTCTCTCGAGCCTTGGGTATTGCACAGGGACACCGAAAATGGCTCTAGCCAAATAGAAACCCGCCAAGCTTCCCTGTTTGCTAAACAGTCAACAGTATTCGTCTCCAGGACGGCACTCATTACCAGAAATCCAACATAGAGTAGCTCTGTTATGAACGTCATGTTCATTAAGAGATGACATGCAGCTCATAACAACCCTAGAACTTATTGCCCAGAGCCAAAGCCCTTTGAGTGCAACCACACCGGCTCCTGTCTCCTGGTACACGATATTATACCTATAAGGACCCAACAAAGGTCCTTCCCAGCATCACATATGATCATTTGTCCCAAAGAGGGAATCACCATGAAATAGGCGCATGTATCTCATCATATCGCTAGCCTTCAAACTGAAGACATAAAGCGGTCTAAGAGCACTTTTTAAAATTTATTTGCAGTATCAACCCAATGGCAAGTGTGGGTTTGAAAAGCAAATAAGGCGATAGACCTTACCAAGTAGAGTGCATGCATGCACCTGCTTCGTTCTAGGCCACCGCGCTAAGGCAGCATAGATCAATATTGATCTTATTATCATTTTGAAAGACCAGAAGTGATTCTAGGTTTTAGACCTATTTTTACATAACATGGAACAAATGTTTTCCCCATATGAAAGTCCAATACCAGTTAGTTCACTTCATCCGAGAATTCAAAAGTAGAGCCTATGGCTAAATGCGTATAAATGACAGATATATGGCCTCCAAAATGCCGTATAAGAATATGCGATTCAATGACACCGTCAATATCAAAATGAGAGTGTAAGAGAAAGTTATCATATCTCTCCGCCTCTTAAAATAAACAAAACTTGGGTTTTCTGTTATTTGATTGGATTTGTAATCAATCGCATATGTTTCACTTTTGTTTTTATTCACTCTCCATCCCCTAGCGTATTTAAAGCTTCTTTATTAACGTTGCTACGTTTTTCTTTTAAGTTTTTCTTTTAACTCCCCTCACGTAGATACTGATTGACAAATTGTCCAAATATCTCCGGTAATATTTGACATTTTCTAACAAAAGACAAAAAAAAATCGAGAAAAAAATGTATTTCATTTGTAAAGCGTTTATTTGAAATATTTTGTGCGTTATTCTTAGAAAAGCATGTAAAATCCACATCAAATATTTCCGCTCGGGTGACACATTTCCTCATACACACACATACACACAGGGGAAGGGAGGAAATGTTAAAAAGAAATCCCCAGGGGGAAGTTTGAGAATTCTTTGCAAATATGAAAAATTCTGGGCAATATTTTATTAAAAGTTCTCTGCTCTTTTTTAATCCTTCAAAGAAGAGAGGGTGCGTGCACACATACACACACTCGTTGTCAAAAAGGAATTTCAACTTCGCCGCTTTCCTCGTTATATAGTTAGTTGTCGACTTATGATTCCTCCCCCTTCGTTCGTTGTTCATCGATGTCATGTTTATTAAAAACTTATTATTTCACTTTTTCTTAATGCATTTATAGGCCGAAAAATATGACAATGAAACTGAAAATTAATGTTGAAGTCGAACTGTCAAATGAGAACAAACAAAAGTACAGAATTCGTTACACTTTTTCTTTATCCCTGTCTCTTCAGTTAAATTAAGTTAAAGAGGGTTTTTTTTCAGCCCCTCCTCTAGTGTCTTCTATTTTGAAATTGCAAAATATGTTTTGTTTTGTTTGTCATATATTTTTGAGTATGTGGTTGGTTTTTGTTGTTGTTATTATTGGGAATACTATATGTCATGACATTTTCTATTTGATGTCAATCCAAATTAATGCAACTCTATTTATTAAAAATAACGGTGTACTGTTATGAGAAGGAAACAGACGACAGTAAAAAAAAACCAGAGGCTTTTTGCTAAAAAAAGCCTTAAACGACTTTGGATTCAACATTCTTTAGGTAGAGAACGGAATAGTAGCTGTAATACAACGTAACGAGTAGCGCTACAAGCTGTCAAAAGTTGAAATCGGGCACTTCAAGTAATGTGGACAGAACGCGTAGTAGAAGCTGAAGCGCAAAATTCGAAAACTTGAACTTTGTAGTGTTACAAGAAATACATTTTTATTAAATTAAATTTAAATTTTTATTGAACTGAATTTTACTGGAAACAAACTTTTTATTCCTATACATTTACAAACAAATATTTTCATTAATATACCACCTTGATGGAGAAGTATCCGAAATTTATTTAGAAAATTAAAAATACAAGTTTATTCATTTAAATCTATATTGTTCTCTTCAAAGTAATCCCCATCGCTTATGCCAGCGCTTGATGCAATTCTCGAAACATTTTTTATAATCGGTTTTCGGTATGTCCATCAGTGCTTCCTGCGATTTTTCCATTATTTCCTCTCGGCTGCTAAAACGCGTTTCCCTTAATGGTTTTTTAACTCGATTGAATAGAAAGAAGTCACCGGGAGCCTTGCATTTTTCGTCAAAAATTTCGAATAATGATGGCAGTTTTCTGCTTACAATTCTGGTCTCTTTCGGCGAATTGCTTAACGCAAACGTCTCATAACGCCCAAAGAATACTCTTTGTTTACTGTCTGGCCTACTGGTAAAAATTCATGATGCACTACAACGTTCTAATCCATGAAAACTGTGAGCATTGCCTTCTCTTTTATTGATTGGTCTCGGCTCATTTGGTGAACGCCATTCACTTGCCTGATGTCTGGATTACGTGTCGTATTCATAATCCTACATCTCGTCTGCAGTATTGATCCTTCTAATGAATGTGGGAGTATTATGTCTTTTGCGACCTCAACACGGTCTCTTTTTTGCATAAAATCCATAGACAATGTTCAAGTCCTCCGCTATCTCTCTGATGATTAATTTGCGTTTATTAACCAACATATGTTTTAACTTATCAATGTTTTTGTCAGTTTTCGATATCGATGGTTGAACCACTTGTAAACGATCGTATTCTTTAAAAAATAATTGCCGAAAAACCTTTCCAATTTTTCCAGCATTCGCGCACCATTAAATCCGTTTTTTACTCAAAATTTGATACAAGTTCGTTGTTGTAAATTTAAATCAGTTGCTAAAATTGTAAAAAATAGCCAACTCACTTAGCGATAGATGTACTCTAGGCTACGTAGGTTTCGCAAATGTCAAGCTATGTTGCTAAGACTTAGCGGTAATATCAACAACAGACGTACCAACTTAAAAAAATCAAATTGGAACGATGGCACCGCTACACTAGGAATATTCCGGGAACTTTTTGATCAAGGTGCTATATGAGTAGGTGGGATGCAAAACTCGTTCGTTACAAAAATTAAAAAAATCGAGATAACCATTGATTCTAGTAGGTTTTCTGGAGTTTTATGACAAGCAATCATTTTTCAACTCTTAAGTTTTAATAAAGAACGCGGTAACATATAAGAACTTAAAGTATTCCACTAGTTTGGTCCATTTAATCAGCCGCTACATGTTTTTTGCCTTTTAGCTTCTAGTAATAGGTACTCTAATGGAGAAAGCTTCTGGCAACGGGTACTGTACTGGAGACAGCTTCTGGAACGGAATCGGGGAACTCTTATATTCAACGGTAGCAAGAGGAATGCGGGTGCTCTTGTCACAGCCCATGGTTAGTAACGAGTATAAGAGGAGTTCAGAGCTCTTCTACGCAATAAATTTAGTTACTAAATTTATATTAAAACTAAAATTGTAACGTCTCCAAACTGTAAAGTATCGGCTTGTTAGCACGGCTTGATGGCAAGCTAACCAGCTCGTGTAAGAGCATGTTTGTCATGTTTGTTAAATTCGCAAACACGATTGGCTGGTTGGATGCTGGATCTAAATCGTAAATCGTATACAGTTCTGCGCCCACTTTTTTAAATCTTTTCAAGAGTTGCCTTAGGCCTTTTGCTTTTTTTCGAACCTTGTGAATTCCATTCAAGCATGATCCTGCAGACCTTATGATGCGGGTGTCTGAGTGTATGACCAATCTAACGATTGGGAATAATATAGGACACTGAACGTATTTTTATACCTTTTTTTACTTGAGACCAGCACTCAGGGTATGACTTCTACTTATACAGTGCATTGCGCTGGTACTAGGAAAATAGGTTATGGGGAGGAGGATAGAGGGAGTAGTGTTTATGTACGTTTGACTTGAATTACCCATATCGTAAGTGACAGGAAAAACTTGCGCTGGAAGACTACTGCACAAACAAACTGTGCGAATGAAGAACGAATTCTTCCTATAATGCGTTGTGCGATTCATTGGACAATCAACTACAAAGGAATGGCTCTAAGGGCAAAACAAGTAATACAAGGAAATATGTCATTATCAGGAATTAAATCCCTTATTTCGTCAGAACGCATTCCGTTATAGTACCGATAGAACAATGAAACGAACGCCACATTGCGACGATGTTCTAACGAAACAATAGAGTTGGCTATCCGTCATTAATAAGCATCTTCACCATCTCTTGTACACGGTCGAGAAGCTCCAAAATAGACTTTGAAGCACCGACCCATGCATGAGAGTTGTATTCTACCTTGAGTCGGATATAGGTCTTGTAAATACTGAGAAGATCAGACGGAGTGAAGTATTTCTTGCTGCGTCTTTAAAAACCGCGGCACTTGAATGCTCGAAAGTCGGAAAATGTAACCGTTCCAACGGACATTACAATGAATCCTCATGCCCAGAACATCGAGAACGTCTGACTCCTCAATATCTACATTACCCATAGTTAGAAAACACCATTGGGTCTTGATCGCGTTAAAATCGGCCCGATTCGCACGACCCCACTCGGAGATTTTTGCCAAGTCGCTTGTGAGTGTCATTCATATTCCGCCTTTTCGCTCAAATCTCCAGAAGGCTCGGCCTATGATCAACAGAATACGAATAACAAATATTGCTGTCGTCTGCGAAAGAGTAGATAGGATTAGAAGTGAGAAGAATAAAGTCATTAAGAATAGAGTTGGAGAAAGAACAGAGCCTTGCGGTACCCCTGAATTTAACCTGAACTCGTCGGATGAGAACCCATCTATAACCAATCTTATAGAGCGATCTCTAAGAAAGCTCGATATAAATCGAAAGAAGTGACTACCAATGAATGGATTTGTTCCAAATCGCAGAGAGGACCGCCAACAGGTCGCCAGTAGAACGGCCCTTGCGGAAGCCGTATTGACGATCGCTTAGCAAATTGTTGGACAAGGTGATGATTAACCAAACTCTCCATAACCTTGGAGAGTGCCGAACAGACTGCAATTGGGCGGTAGATTTGATGGTTGGTAGTCTCACCCTTTTTAGGGATTGGAGCTACATTAGCAACCTTCCAGCAGGATGGAAAAATACTTGCGCGATATGACTCTCTGAAAAGGTTGGCTATTGGATGCGCAAGCATCGAATACCACTGCTTCAGGACCAGTGCTTGTATGCCATCTGGCCCGGAGATTTGCAAGAACCTTTTTTACGGCACGGGCTCGAAAGAATATATTGGGCATAGATACTGATACACTTTCGAGTGGCGGCAGTGGTTGAAGGCTCTGCGGCAAGCTAGAATTACTTGCAAATAATTCAGCCAAATGGTTTGCCTTATCAACCGGGTTCGTGAATGCTTGGTCATTCCTTAAAAGAATTGGAATCCAACTAGCGCTATTCCTGAGTCTTTTAACGAATGACTAAAAGCTCTTACTTCCCCTGGGAAAATTAAGAATTTTATCACGAAGGCGCTGATCGTAAAAGGCCTTTTGACGCCTAAGTACTGCGCCACACGAAGATCTCGCCTGTTTGCGTAGCGAATCAGTAAGGTCGCATTTATTGTTGCGCCAATTCCTGAATTCTTCCTCTCTAGATCTGACTGCTAGTCTGCACGTCTGATTGAACCAAGATTTATTTCTTGATTTAATCGAAATCTGTTTGGATGGAATAAGCATATCCATCCCCAGCTTTATTATTCGGACGACCATCTCTGCTATAGCATCGACATTTGAGTCGAGGAAACGAAGTTTCAAATTAAAATGCCAAAAGAAATCGTTGAGCTCAGCCCAACGTGCTTTTTCGTAAACATAAACAGAGCGTCTCGTAGCTGGAGGTGAGACGTCATGAAGGGCGGAGAACGAAAAAGAGGCAGAAATGGTGCAATGATCTGAGCTACCGAGAGGTGCAAGAACTTTAACTTCATACTTTTCAGGGTGTGAAGTGAGGAAAAGGTCGACACGATATTTGTGTAAATTCATTCACTAGTTGAGCAAGGTGATTATGCGCGGCAAATAGCTCAACTTATTGGCCTTCAGAAGTTGTGCGGTCAGAATAGCGTAGCCAAGACGAATTGTGAACACTGAAATCACCAGCAACAACAATTTCACTGTTTCGGCAATTCGCAAGGATACATGATATAGATTCGGAAAGAGAGTCGAAGCCAGATATGCCTTCCACTCTCCCCGCGTTTGGTCTTCTGTGCAGAAACACGAAGTGCAAAAGTTGTGCCCTGATTCTGAACTTAAGCCAAAGACAGGTAAATTCCGCATAATACATGCCAAGGGGTTGCTGACATTAGTACACATCGCGAGACCCCTATGGAAACTAAAAAGGGACAGAAGGTAATACCCAGGGATATGAAAATCCTGTGGACCAGCATTTTCAGAAACCTTGGTTTTCACGTAAGGCGAAAACACCTGGCCTATGGAAACAAATGTGCGCATATACAGAAAAAAAATCGCCCTCAATCTACGCACATTACAGAGATCTACGCGAAAGCGACTTGTCATAACGAAAATAGATAACTAAAAATCAAACGCCACAATCCCCCAATACGGACAATAAGGAAGGTGGTTGTTGCTTATTGATTATTCAACGTCCAGTGCTGCACCTTCACTGTTGCATAGTCCAACAAAAATCATTCCAAGCTGTTCGTACCAAAGGTTAAACTAGAGAGTGGAGGAGAAAGGCAAAGGAAAAGGAAAGAAGTGCTATGTTACTAACACTAAGGATATAATCGGTATTACTGATGGCATTGAGTCAGATAATTTCGAAACAAAACGTTTAAGGTTTCTGCCAAATGACATCCGCAGTAAAGTATATCACAAACGTTTGAACGATATATTCGTAATTTCGTATTTATTTAGAGAACGCTTAACCGCCAAATTTTGTTGCGCAAAAACCTTAGTTATTATAGCGTTCACATCAGCTCTCGCTCCACCGTCCTATGTAATAACACTGCCAAGGTACAAAACAAGGTCCACATATTCAACGGTCTGTTTTTTATATAAAAATTGTTAATATTGTCTGACCCTATCCTGATGGCCTTTGTCTTATCAACATTAATTTTCAGGTCATGTTTTTCTGCCTCTTCTACCAGATCATTGTGTTTCTGCTGCTGCATATCATTATGCCTAACCGTCAGCAAGCCACTCAGCAATCTTTAATGGTAAGCTTCAGTTGCATCCAACCACAGTTTTCTGGGAGTGTTATCTAAGGCCATTAAAAGTAGTATTGGTAAGAGAATGCAGCTCCGACGAACTTTCCACAGTTTGTGTCAATAGGATCAGACGGATGACCATTGTAAATAACTCTACATTTAAAACCGTCGTAAGAACTTATTATTTTCAACAGGTCGTTCATATTGATATGTCAGTCTGGGTCCATTAAGAGTACCAACTAGAAGCTTTTCATTGTTATTAGAAATTTCCATCAATATACACTCAATATTCGTACTGTTGGAAGAGTTAAACCAGATGCAGAACAGAAATTCAATTAAATTTCAATCTACTAGGCTAATTGTCACTCCTCACTTAACATACTTCACACAGAGCTGCCTCTCCTCATTCTACTTTCTTCACACAAAGTTCCATTTTGAATTTTATTCAAATAATTGTACAATTAAGTACTAATTGAGCAATTTATAAATTATGATTTGAATGGTAAATTGAGCACAATTAAGGTCTAAATTGCGTCAAATCTCTTAATTGGTAATTAAAGCCTATGTGTGAACATGATACAAGATTCTGTGTCTATTACGAAGTATCCGCGTCTACTTCTTTTAAAGAAATTTGGTTCTAATGTATGAAAAGTCTCTTGAAAAATTAACGTGCTGCAGGCCTGAGATCCTTGTTGCTTTGTTATTCTTGTACTTCGCGATTATTGCGCACCATTGCCTTTTAAGCTTTCTCTATAGCAAGTATTTAATGGTATCACAACTTACCTCTGGATAAACCATTTTATGGTATGAAATCCATCCTGCCAATACTGTTACATTTTGTTTCTTTGTTGCTTTGTAGACTTTCATTACTGAAAAAGAATGCTTTCCTGGTCTTTTTCTTCCTTCTTAAAGTGGTCTGCCTTTTTCTATAATTTAATGCTTCGCCACACACATTTTCTTTTTGAAATAATTGAACATTAAATTGATTTATTTGCTGGAAATCACAGATTTTCTCCCTGTTTTGCGCGTTGCCAATAATTTTTCTTAAATTTTATTTGCTTTTTGTCTCAAATTATCAGCAAAACTTTTAGTAGAGGTGGTAACTCATTTAAGTTTTTATATTCTTCCTGTTTTAACTTCATAAAGTTATTTTTTATTTTATTATTTGTTACCAGAAGGTGGAGAAGAAACTGACTGCTACTGTTGCCCTATCTACTACCCCTGTAACAAGTCAGGTTACGATATGTTGCCACTACTTTATGTTGCGTTTGCATTTCATTTCGTCTATTTTCAGTGTGGTAATGTTTTGTTAATTGGCAATTTTAAGTTGGTTTTGTGCTGTCTAGTCGACACCACAAAAAATAATTTTCACCACCCAAACTCCCCAATGGCAACCAACCAACCAAACATCCACCACTCACCCAACTAACCGATTTACAGTTTGTGAAACTGTAAATAAAATGAAAATGTTTTAGAAATTTGGAAAGGAAAAGAAAGGAGGCCACACACACACAGTTACAGCCAGTTAGTCTGTCTGTGTGTTTGTGTTTATAAATTATTTAAGTAAATAGATTAAAAAATAGTTGGGTTTTCCTGTTATTTTTTGTTTTCCTCGTTCTCTACCGAAATTAAATAACTTTGTTGGGGCAAAGCCATAAAAAATCAGAGAAAAAGAAAAGCAAAAGTTTAAACATTTAATACTACAGGTAATACATTAACGGTATACCCTATAGCGGTATACCCTATAAAAAAGAGACATGGCGCTTTTAACTTTTACTTTCCAAAACAGTTCCTTAAAGGTTACCTGCTTCTCTTTGCTCGAACGCTAAAGTTTCGACGTGAAGAGTGGTTGAGAAACAGCCTAGATTTCTCAAAAATCACTAGATAGCATTGAAAATTCAAGAACTTTCAGAGAGTCCAACGCCAAAATCTGCTCTCTAACTCAACAAGTTGGTATCGTTAAACCACTGTACACAAACTTCAATGTTTAGACGTTGAATCGAAAAACTTTGTAATCTTTATTCTTCTTCTTTAATAACCTTCTGGTCTTTAAGCTGAATTAGAATATAACTCCAAACGCTTCGATGGTGTGCACTGTTCCTCCAATTTCTCAAATCAAGTTTTAAAAAATCGTCTTCAACCTGTTCTTTATATCGGAATTTCGGTCGTTGTCTTCTGCCGAAGCATTTTCATTCATACGCATGACATGTCCAAACCAACACTAACGTTGTACTTTGATGCATCCAACGACGTCCAATATCAGCATATAGCTCATACAGTTCGTGATTCCTTTGATGTCTATACTCGCCGCAACGCAGACTGCGCTTTCCAAGAACTTTGCTCTCGGAGACTACAAGAACAGCTACATCTTCTAGTACAGAACAGCTACATCTAGTATCAGCGAGAGGGCATGGAGAGAGAGCTTTGTTCTTAAACTGAGACCGACATAACTTATATTAGCAAGTATTCATCTTCATCTTATCTCCAAACTGATGTTTTTCGTTTTATTTATTGCTGCACCAAGATAGTTACATTCGTCCATTTTTCAAAAGTTGTAGTTGTCAACATTCACACTTTGGCCCAGTGTTAAAGAATATCTGTTCGTTGAAACCGGCAGCTTGGTTTAAACTTCCTTCACTGCCAGGCCCATTTTCATCGATTCTTTCGCAATATTTGCAAAAGCGACAGCTGCATCTCGCAATGTCCGACTAATAATGTTAAAATATAATCGGCATATGCGAGTGACATAGGTGCCTTGGTGTAAATTGTGCCTGTTCTATTTCACATTGTCTGAAACATCGTATGGTATTACATTATTCTGAGAGGCTTTCTCCCAACTTAACCGATGATCTTGTGTTAGTTGACATCATTCTGCAATGTCTTATCAGCTTTGCAGGAATATCAAACTTAGGCATGGCATTAAACATTTTTGCCCGAATCGGTCTATCAAAAGCAGTATTATTTATAATCGTCGAATATATATTTTTTGTCGATATTTTTTTTTCTCCGTCACTCCTCAGGGAGCATATTGGCTTTCAAACAAAGCATCTATTGCTTTGTATCAGTTTCTTTAATCAATTTGATATTTCAAGCTAAATAGATGATTAAACCGCTGTACTTACATATGATTTTTTTTTGTGTGTAGTGGTGAAGATCCTTGCTAATTGGTGGTGGTCTTTACTTTAGCATTGTAATTTTTTTCTAGTAGCTGGCGTGTTTTTCCTGATCATTCGTCTGATGTTTATCATCATCGCCAGAGGTATGCGAAAAGGGTCTTTATTTTTTTCTTTATTTTTTTTTAGATGGAGTTGTCTGGAGGGAAGAAGTTGAAGCCTTTTTCTTTTCATTAAACACTCGAAAGAAACCAAAATTAAATTTTTTCTTCGTCATGTCCTCTGCTGGGGCTCAAACCTGGGTCGTTTGTGTTGTTATGCGTGTGCTCTAACCACTACACCACGCCACTCCCATTTGTCGATATGTTTTTCTTGAATCTCTTCCAGGATTTGGTGTAGTGTGAAAGTTTGGTCGGTAGTAGGTTTACCAGGTCGATAACCACATTGGTATAGATTAATTATATTATTTACCTTAAGTTTTAACCTTTCAAACAGAACGCTCGAAACAAGCGACCATTTGCTTTTTAATTATGGGGTGTCCAACGAGAACAAAGTTTTTACAACTAAGCGTTCATGCAAAATCGTATGCGTTGAAGTGGAACTAATGTGCAAGGATGCCTCTATCTCACAATATGTTACATGACGATCCTGCATTATCAGTTCACGCACTGCATCGATGTTTTGTGGCACAACAACCGATTTTGCTCGACTTTCACGGAATTCGTCGACGACCGAACTACGACCACGACTGAATTCACTACACTAGCGATATACTGTGATAGTGTTTTATCTCCATACAAAGAACTGAGTTCATTGACACATTCAGGTTGATATAATCCACGTCGATAGTTGTGAAAATAATCCAACGAAAACCCTGTCTTGAAATTTCCACTTTTTGGCCAAATTCCCTTTCTTAACTCACTGTAAACAAAACAAATAGCACTTGTACATCAAATCGTTGAGTACGTTTATGCTGAAAAATGTCAAACTTTATTATGGTATTGCCAGATCTTAGCTATTGACATTAGTGCTGCCAGTTCCCAAAATATAAATAGTACCCCTCGTATAAAAAACTAAAGAAAATTAAACTCCTCAAAATCACCAAATAACCATAGTTATCGTAGAAACTAGTAGTGTTTCCAGTGCTAAAGTATACTTCTGTTACTTATGTACCCACAGTTTTTTGGAATGAGCCAGTTTTCTGCCCATAAGCATAGACTGTATGTAGTAAGCTAAAGCTTCTAAATCTATCCGATAGCCTAAGATACCGCATAACCCCGTAAAATATTTGACGCCAAGTCAGAGTCTTAAAACTATTCAGTTTTTTAGCCAAAAAAATGTTAAAATTATGATGCCACTTAATAGAATTTGGGTAACTTTGGAAATTCTTAAGAACTTTAAAAAGCTAAAACCTCAAAGTTTACTTATTGATGGACAAAGAAGTTAATTTAGTGCCAAAATTTGTTTCTCTAACTTTCTAAGCGAAATTCTTCAAACAATCCAGCTTTCCCTCCATAAAAGTTGATATTTAGATGATATTTAATAAAGTTTGCGACTTCCTAATTAGAATGAAGAGCTATACACTATAAATTTCGCCACTAGAGTATAAAATGACGAAGAACTAAGCAAATAATTTGTCTCCAAAGCCTGCTACTATAACTGGATAGGTAGGTTTCTTAAAACAATCTAGCTATACGTCTTTAAACGATGTTTTAGACTAAGAGGAGTTAAAGCCTTGAAATCTACATTCGATAAAGTAAAACATCGTAGTGAAAAGAAGGGAATCCAACACCGCAGTCCAACTGACTATTTCAACTGACTGAAAAACATTAAGAACCTTAAGCCTCCAAGTTTACCCTGTTGTCTAAGATTTCGAAGAACTTCGCAGAGAATCCGATGGCAAAGAGTGCTATTCCAACTTACTAAGTTAGGTTCTTAAAAACAATTTAGGTTTTGTCCAACCGCACATCGATCTTTCGCTAAAATTTGCTAGTGTTTGAAATCATTGGAAGCTGAAAAAGCCTAAATGCATATGAACCTAAAAATAGTTGAAAATGTTAAAGAACTTGGTAGAGAATCTAACACCAAAGCCTTCTCATCCAAGCTAAGAAATCTGTTCTTCCAAGCTGGCTTAGCTGTTTGCTTGCTAAAGAGTTTGCCGTTGGAATGGCAGTGGAAGCGATGTACGAATATGATGGGAAGCTTTAGAGGGCCATTTACTATATTAATGCTTGGCTTGGTCAACTCTCAGATCATCTTAGACTGCAGTTAGGTCTAGATTCATAAAACTTTGCTGAGTATCGGATCACTGTGTGATTCTAGGGAACGAATTGCCTGTTGATTGGCCCGACATGACCGAGGGCTCTGTACTACCATCGTTGCCCCAGTATGTGTATTGACGAACGCCAAGGTTTCTTCGCTAGAAACGCTGACTACCTCTGATACAATAGGCCAAGACGTGGGGTTTCAAAGTCCATCTGACCGGTCATCTCTAATCAAAGGACATCATCCATTCTATTCAGGAGCAAGTCAGAACTAAGGCTGGTTATGGATATCATTACAGACCATTGCGAGATATGTTCAATGACTTGTAAATGAGACAATAGTGACACCGATTTCTGTAGATTGTGTGAGATGAAAAGAAAGTGGAGACACTCGAGTACCTTTTGTGTCACTGCCCAGGCTTTTAAGCTCTTACCGCCCTTTCGAATACAGAGCCTACCATTATTTTCCAGTATGCTAAAGGTCTTCGATGGGAACTGATTCGGAACCTGTAAGCTTTCGGTCCTTCTTCTCTTATTGGACTTGCCGTATATTTTCACAAGTTCTCCTTTCACTTTCTCTCGTTCCTTCTTCCCAATCTCTCTACTTATCTTTTTTCATATTATTTCTTTCATGCGGACCATGGTCTCCGAGTGTTGCAGCCATCGGTTTCTCCTACTGGTTGCACATCCTCTAACCCAAACTAATCAAACTTAGTTGTTTGGCTATAAACACGGAAATGTAGATGTACACAAATAAACTTCTGTAAACTTGGACAGCTTTAATAAATTTGGGAGCTGTATAAACCTTTGTGCCTTAAAACCTATCCAAAAAACCAAGATATTGCATAACGTTGTACTCAACTTTCTTAACCAAGACTTTTGATTAAATTCACGGCAATTTGTCAACTCTGGTGATCATGAAGGCAGGAGCAGATCCTTCAAAATTTTACAGGTTACACCACAGATGATTTAAAATATGGCGCTTTCCATGTGCATTATAAGAAGCCTATCTATCAGCCAGTCGGAAAATGTTTGAACAATTGAACGTTTTGTACAACACTTGGAAGCTAGTGAGAAACAAGCTTTGAACGTTTTAAAGCACTCGAATTCATCCAAAATCAAAGAAATTGCACGCTAAGCCAACTTAAATCACAAAATATCTAAAACCGGCTTTTTATGTTTGAAAAGCTGCCGGTTTTGTTAACCCCAAGTTCTTAAAAGAACACTATTTTATTTAACAAACGATTTGCAGCACTGCTTTCATTAAATTTCTTTCTTAAAACAGAAATGTAAATAAAACACACACACACGTATGCATTTACTTGTAAAAGATCAACACATGGGTACTTGATAAGAAAAAAGGTTTAGTTTACTCTCTCCAATCTCTAATTTAATCATCTTGTTAATCACATTTCTCAATGCGTACTTCGTGTTTTATTTATCGTAATGGAAATGCTTCAAACAAGAAAATTTATTCTTTTTTAAGCGTGTGTTTGTGTGTCGATATGTTATCAAGATCAAAAAAGGGATTTTTAGAATTTCTTTTTTTAAGAGATTAAATTATTTCAAGAATTTCTTCTACAATTTAGTGTTATTGTTCTTGTTGTTATCGTTTATTGTTAGTAAAAAATGGCGTCTTACATATTTATTGCACCTTGCCCTTAGGCTACTGTATAATATGATTGTTGGGAGCTCAAATAAACAAAAAAATACAATAAAAATGAGTCGCCCCTTACACTTGAATAAAAGAAATGTCTATCAGTCTTGTACACCGCTTTGTGCGTGTAGTTTTTTTGTGATTATTGTCTGGTTGACAGCTGTTTTTCTCAATAATTGCAATTTATACTCATTGAGGATATTTTCATTTGTTTTTTGTTCATCTTCATTGTCTTTTTTTGTAGGAAATAAAAATGAGAAACAAAAACATTTTCCTAAGGCTGGCTGGTTGGCTGGTTGTCTGACTGCTAAAGATCATTTTCATTGGGGTTTTTGTTTATGCGTGTATGTGCGTATTCCATGTTTGTGTGTGGTAAAGGGTCTTTTTTATTTGTGCGTATTATTGTAACCTGCTTAAGGTGGTTATTTAAAATAATTATTTATTGATGGATTTCAATCATCTGTCTTCTTTGTACAATGACTGCTGTGCATGACGTTTCATGTGTTTTAAGCGGTGTTTTTGTGGTTAAACACGCTGTTTTTTCTCGTTTGTGTTTTTGTCAATCATCTGTTTGGTTTTTTTTTTTCGTTTTTTAATAAAAAATGAAGCGTAAATAATTGCTTGTTTTTTTGTTTAATTTAACTTAAATTAACGAAATTACTTTTTAAAAGACTGTTAAAAGAATTTTTTTTAAACTTCCGTTAAAAATTCCTTAAATTCTTTTGTTGCTCCTTTTGCAGAGACATCAATATTTTTTTTGTTGTTTTTAGCAAAATTTCTCCAAATTATCTCTTTAACTATGTAAGCATAGACTTACATACATACATATGTATATATAAATACAATATACTTGTACTGTAGGATCAAACTCCTTTGTATTATAAATATTTTTTCCTCTGTTCACATATGTACATACATATGTATGTATAAGTGTTTTATACCTTTTTATATTTGTTCTTTGAAAACAATAACAATAAACCAGACAGCTATATTAACAACAACAACAACGCATACACACATATCATAAATTTAATAAGAGTTTTTACAACGAAATCCCATTAAATATTCATTTACTTAAAGAAGTTTTTTTTTTTTTTTTTTTTTTTTTTTTTTTTTTTTTTTTTTTTGAAGCAACAAAACAAAAACAAAACGAAACAAGAAAAAAATTCCAATGAACTGGTTTTATACTTAAACACAAATACACACAGCCTTACATACGCATACCATACATAGTTACACTACCAATATTATCACCATAAAGTAAAAGCAAAACAGCTGTTTTGTCTTCTTCTTTAAGTGTAAGTTTCTTGTTTTCTTTAAGGAAAAAAAAATGCATTAAAACTACAACTAAAACAACAACTATTACTCGTTACAATAAATAAGAAATGCAATCATAATCAAACAGCAGGTATTCTTAAATAACAATAACAACAATAAAAAACAAAAACAAAGAAAAATAACCTGAATTATTGTATTTTTTCTTCTTTTTTTACAAAATACCAACAACTATTACGTTTGGTACTCACTCATAACGTAAGAGTACATACATACATATGTATGTCCAAGTACGTAAGAAAGAAAGATAAAGATAGAGAGTGAAAACAACTGTAATAAATAATTTGTTAAATAAAGAGAATTTATTTTGATCTCTTTTAATAATGTATGTATGTAAGTAGTATTAGTTGTTTACAATAGTCTGTCTGTCACACAATACCATTTGCCGTAAATAATTAAAAAGAAAAGGTATTTTCAATAGCAGTTAAGCGTAGTTTTAACAGGAAAAGAAGATTAATTTTCACGTAAATTGCTTGGAAACACATGCGGATTCCTCGTGTTTGGAATATAATCGCAGTGGAAAATTTTAAAAATATCCCATAATAAAAAAATTTATGATCCTTTATGACTTTGTTTATGATATATCACTGAGACCTCTTGAATACTTTGTTTTCTTCATGGATGTCAGGGATATTAAGAAACCGAACAAATGTGCTTTACCCAGAATTGAGCGTGTAGTTAAAGTATGACTAACTGAACAAGGTCAAATGTTACTCTATCCTGTAGTTTTTACAAAGAACTTCAAACGAAATTTGCAGTGAAAGCAAGTTGATTAATTTTCATACCTTCCATACCTTCCAGCGCCGAAGGTAGATAGATAATAGTGGATAATAGAGTAGTCCAATGTGATAACACAATGGATAATAAAGCCGTTAAGTATATCAAAGTCTGTTCTGACAGTTCAGTAAGCTCAGTCGCATAGTAGAAGCTCAGATGGCTTTTTCTTCCGACACATAACGCCGCCCAGTTATGGGACCAATAACTAAATCGTGTGTGCTTCCTTGTAGATTTAGCTGGCTTTACGTGTGCCTATCATACAGTTTTGCCGGATTTTCTTCGCTATCTTGTCCATCTCCAATGCTGCCCATGCGGTGTTGTTGGACTCTATTACTTCACTGTAAATACGAAGCTTGCAAGTCCTCAATAAGATTACAAACATGAAAAATACGCACGTAAGTTCGATGATTGGATCATGCCTGGCCAGTTTATCAGCCTCGCAGTACTTCGCATAATCACGTTAATGAGCTGCACTCAATTCTATTTTTAAACTCATAACGACGGCTAGGAACGGTGAATACTATTACCCGTTACTGTCTAATGTTATGATGTGATACGCTGCAGAAAACCTTTTTTCCTTTTTCAGATAGTCTGACCTGGAATTAAGTAGAGGACCTCTTGATTGGTAGGCGGGTGTCTTACCTACCATGCCACAGCGGCACACTCGGTACCCATATGATATAAATATTATACAGCTCCGCCATCTCGTTGAGAGATTTGCGTCAGTCCATTACTGTTCCAGCGCTGTAACCTTCAATGCAATACTGCTCCCTTTCAATGTTATCTCTTACTGAGCTAGACTCACGATTGTTACTGAGTATGAGTTGAGTATTTATATGTGTTTCACGGTCTTTGAAAGGAGATAACTTCGTTTCTTGTATTCATGTCGTAAAAAAAAAGATCACCGAAGCTAAAGTTAGGCTTCATAAATGCTATGGGGACTCCATATCATTAATTCCAATAGTATACAAGTAGTTTACTGAGTCATTTCGTTGTGTCAATACCAGCACAAATGAAACAAAACGTACAATTCGCCTTAAAAAGGTCATCACGCCAGAAATAGTCGATAAAATCCATGTGATATTACCGCACCATCAAAGAATACAAGTGCTTGAGGTGTGCGTGGCTAATGGCATCTGAACCGTGTAGGTACCTCAGATTTTCTAGGATTATTCGAATATCCAAAATTTATCCGCGCAAAAATCAGCCGTAAGACCACTTTGGCGATGTTCAAAAGCGATCTGAACGAGTTTTGTCACCCATTGCTACCACACCCACCTTTTTATAGTTTTACCTTCCGCCACTTGCCACATTAGTAGGAAAATACGCAAAATTTGTTTGGACTTAATGTAATCTAAAGCGAAGTTAACACATTAGACCTTTTTAATATAATTACACTCTCAATGTGCGACCTCCATAGGTGATCTAACATGGGTCGCTTGTGGTTAACGAGTGCATTCGGAGAAACTATGGCCCATTGTGATACCTTTAACTCAAAACTCATGAAGCACTTAAAGGAGACATTATATAGTTATATAGAGCAAAGCTTACCCTAATCCGGAATGTGTAAATGGTGTAGTCCTTGCGATAACTAACCGGTACAGGGGTTTGTCACAAACCAAACCCTTAGATAGTGCAGATCATGGAAGATACATGCACCGAGATGCCTTAGTCTAAGCTGTCGTAGAGCTGAGCAGTCACAAAGAAGGTGTTTTAGCCATCCGTCCTCTTTTTCATTTCAACAGACCCAACTGACTGCCTTCCAAAAGTCAGGGAAGTCTTTGACCTTTCAATTGACAGATATGCTATAAATGGACCGCCTGTGTTTCACCCTCTCCAAAGGTGAGTAGGCAATTCGATCTAACTACGTTCAAACTGAGAGCATTGATCGATCTACGTAAATAGATATTAATAACTGAAGTTTCGATTATTAATTCTCGAATACACCTAGCGATAGCATAAACCTCGGCCTAGGAGGTACTCTAGTCTCATAGGTTCTAGCGAAGTTCAGGGTAATCCGTGCTACGACCTAGGATCGATCTGCCCACTCTCTGTAATATAGTGCCGTGACCCATACGCACGTGCCGCAGTTTACCTGATTTCCTAAGTCTCAGAGCGGATTTAACAAACACACAGACTAGCCTAAGGAATGGAATTCAGGGTGCCACTAATAGTAAGACATGCCAGCGTTTTACCAGACGAGAGCGATTGTTTCCCTTCATGATAAAATTCCAACAAAACTTTATTGCGAACCCTTAATTCTACCTCATATGAGGCTTTATATACCACAGATTCAAGGATAAAATGTAAGATTGGCACACTCGTGGATTGATTAGGTTTGTTATCGCCTGACGGAACGTGTGTCGCGCGGTGGACAGCACCTGATATGGGTGTTGCACTAAAAGACAACGGATGGATAAATTGGAGGAGAACTGGCATGGAGTCTGGTTGAAGATTCAGGAGTTATCGTCTGGTGCACTTTCATGATCTGGCTGGGATTGCAATTTGTGTAAATCTTATTTTTGATGACAGAATGAATGTGGAAGACCTTATCAACAGTTAACTAACACATTATAATTGGTGTTAGTAAAAAACTACTAAGAGGCAAAAAGCAGTGTTGCCAACTTTTTACGATCTGATATTCAGGACAGATTGAGCCTATTCAGGCCGACTGATTGCCAAAAGGCGCTGCCTATCGAACATTTTGAAAATATTCTGGCCAGAAACCAGATCACACCAAGTTCTTGTTATGAAGGAAATGGACCGGACACACTCTGAGGAAACCAAGCTACGACTTAGCAAAACTACCCATTGAATGAGTGGAACTCGCAGAGAAACAGAGGAATCGGAAGCCTAGCCCATTACTAAAGAAGGCAGATTGAACTAGAAGCCAATAGCATGACTTGGTATCAAATTAGATCATCGACTTTAGATAGGCGTAAATGGAAAGAATTCGTTATGGCTCTATAACAAGTAACAAGCTTAGTATATCAATTAAACAATTAAACTTTTTAGCTTTTTTCTAAAATGACTTATAAGTCATAAGGAAAATAGGCTGTTAGATTTGATATCCATTTGAAACATACTATTTTTTAATAATTTTTGCACAAATATTAGCTAGAATTACGTAATTCTTACATTTTAAGTCAATAGTTTATATGAATTAATGAGTTTAATGAATTTCTATTTCTTACAAGTAAAAACTAGAAAAGCGCTAACCTAGCGCGTTTTTTGAAAAAAGCGCTAAAGAGACAAAATGCAACTTTTCGGTAGTTGAAATTGGCACCATTGGCAAAAAGAGTCTTGATTAAGGCATTAAATACATAACCCACAGCAAGCAGCAGACAGCAAAATGCAAAATTGGAATACATACGTTTATATGAAAACAATTATTTTAAAGGCAGCAGAGCAAAAGTCTAGACAACAACCTTTGCTGCTGCTGCTAAACATAAAATTATTTCTATCTTTTTAGGCAGCAAAACAAAAATTTGTGATACCAATACAATATAAAATTTTTGAATAAAAAAAAAAACTTAAAAATAGTTTTTTTTCACATATCAGTAAACAACAGTATAAAATTAAAACATTGTATCAAACAACATTTGTGTTAGTAATTAAAAAGTTTTAAACACATAATTTCATTAATTTTTATATTTTTGAGTAATATTTTAAAAAAGCGATTTTATTTTGTTGGAGTTGAAAAGCTTGAGTGTCACCACTGAAAAATATTTTTCTGTAGCAAATATTTTTATGACAAATAAAACACATGACAATGAAACTTAATTTTATTGCTGCTGCTGCTTTTAAAAAATTTATGAAGTCGATAGCATAGCAGCTGATGCTGCTAACAACAACTTGCTGCTTGCTGTCGGTTATGTGCTGAATGCTTAGAGTCAAACCAACTCTTTAATCGTTCGCCATGGGAGGTGGACAGCCTCCAAGAATGTCCTTTTCTTGAGAGTCTCTCAGCACTCTGTCAACCGTATCTCAAAGATGCCTGTTATCCGGCTGTATCGAATAGGTCCCTCAGGTATTGTTAGATCTCTTTTGTACTTATGTTCTTGTTGAACATTAATGAGTGTAATCTCATGATTCGAATGCCAAGAGTGGAGAAACTGCTTTGTGATTGCTCTGATTAATCGGAGCTTCGCTTTCTCATGAAGATGTTGTTTCGATGTTTTCTGAACGCAGCCTGTAATGGTTCCAAGTGTTAAGTTTTGTTATCTGTATGTTGGGCACACTACTGGGCACCACGCGGCGCTGCGTAGTTTACCATGAAGCAGCCAATTATCTTGAATCGTGGTCTTAGATTTTATTTGTGTTCCGCTGTGATATGGTAGGTAAGACACTCGCCTACCAAACAAGAGGTCTTGGCTTCAATCTCAGACCAGATCATTTGATTATTTTCAACTACGGCATAAACTCAAAACATTGCTTATACTATGGAAAACTTCTCTACCTAATGCATCTGTCGTTCAGAGCCAGCGTTAAACTGTAGGTCGCTTTAAATGAGTTTAAAAGTAGTATCGAATGTAGCTCGTTGATTAAGAGAAAACCCTTTTGTTCCACTTTTCAATATTATACATGTACATACACACGTATGTAAGACCTCATATTCTCCCAAAGGATTATTTTATTTATTTCAATTTCTGCTCCAAAGGTGAACATATAACAAAAAGTTAAAAAACGCCTTTTTGTTTGATTACAAAAACTCAATTTACTTTAAACATGAATTAATTGAATTGATCACACACCATCAATACCCATATGTGTTAATAACGGTATAAGAATAGTTGTTGCCATACGAGTTGTTTACTTTCGAAACAGTTTTACATATTAAAGTCTAATTTTCATTGAAATATTTTTACAGACTTTAAATATTTCTCTGCTGTTTTACCTTTAAGTGATTTAAAAATAATATTGCGCGCGCAATATTGTACTAAAAGAAGAAAATCTATTTCTTTAGTAAAAAAAAGTCTTAAAAAAGGATTTTAAAACAAGACTTTTTTAAAGGTTTTTTATCTCTGTATTATATTCTTAAATACACGATGTTTTAAAAGGTCTTTTTCCTCTTTTTTATTTTTTGTTTTGTTTACAATCAAATACTGCACACACTCATGCACAGACACGTTAAGCATGCATATACAAACCATAAAAAAAATTCACCAACACATAAGCACTTTTTCTATACTTCTTCCAATGTTTATCTTAAATATTCAACCATACTTAGTTACACAGTTATACTAGGGGTACATACAACATACATATATACATGCTTACTTCTCCAAACAAAAAGAGAAATAAAGAATCCATACTTTCATTCCTTTTTTCTGATGAAAAAACAAGGGGAGATGTTAATACACACACAGTGAGAACACACCCTGGTGGGAAGTTTTCTTCTATAGTTTTGTTTACATCGATACGTACATATTTACACTTCTCTATACCACCACCAACACCATACACTTACACTCTTGCACTTACATTGTATTTATTAAGAGAAAATAAAGAAAAAGACTTCAAAACCTTTATTGTACAAGGAGAGTGTAAAAATGCATTGAAAAGAAAAACTCTGCTATGTATTAAATTTCCCAGTATTTTTATGTTATTTTCATGCTCATCTTATACCCTAAAGGAAGAGCAACAAAATATCAGTACTTTTCTCATAGATAAGACAAGAGAGAGTGATTGTTTAGTTTTTTTTTTTTTTTTATTTAAAGCACCTGCGCATTGAGTATACTTTTCTCTCTCTATTTTTTACTTTCTTTCTATGCCTTGTTGAAAAATACTTCCTGTATACGTAGAAAAAGTCAAAACAATGAAATACGATAAAAGGTTTTCCAAAGAGGAATGAAAAGAAGAAAAATTTAAAAAATCTTTTTCGGTATTCTTATTAAATTTAAATGGATTTTTGTTTTGTTTGTTAACGAAATGCAGATTGTTTTAATCAAAAAAAAAAAAAAAACAACAAAAAGTTGAAGAGCATCTTTAAAAAGAAAGAGTAGCATGGGATGGGAGCTGGTAATAAATGGAAAAGTCTGTAAAGAAACAGAAAATATCGAAAGGGGAGTAAGAGAAGTACAGAGAATGCATACAAAAGCTTAATATTTTACGAATCCATAAACAATTCCCGCTTAAATTATAACCTCAAATTTATTTTTATTGGAATTTGGAAAACACACTGTAGAAATGAAAATTTTAATAAAAACCCATACCACTCTTACGTTAAATAATTGTTTCACTTCGTAAGAATTGAATTGATGCTCTGTCATGTTAAGTTTAAGTTGGTCATTTCCAATTATCGAACGGCTTTAGTAGAATCATAACTGCTAGATAGAGATTGGAATTGTGTTAAAGTTTGTAAGCTGATGTTTTTGTTTTCATTAGGAAATACAAATACCGGAAGGTTACTTTGTTTTTCCTAAACGAGGTATATTTCCTGATTTAGATATTAAATATTGTGAAAATAGGTACCGAAATACTTAAGCTTTATTTTTAGCCTTCCAAGATCCTTTAAGCATTTCTGATGAAAACTTAAACTCCTTAATCGTAGATCAGCATTCTTTCATAAGCTTCTTCAGTTTAGAAACAAGAAATGTAGTAGAGGGTCCAATTACAGTGAATATAGCAACTTAGGCATGATTTTTTTGTTGTTTTCTTCCAAAAACTTAATGTGGCACCAAGGCTATTACATTTTATCAGACGGCTTATCACTTCAAGATAATATTCCTTATTAGCCCTGCAATCCTATAGTAAGAACTTTAGATTCAGTCAGCCATTGTAATTAAAGAAAATTTATTTTTTGGGATCTCGTCTCTTTCGTTCAACAACTGTGTTTTAGTTCTGATCAGTCACCATCTGTGACTATACTTAGCAAGTCCAAATCATCATGGTTAGTTGGTCCACTTGGCTACCCCTACTACCCGGTAAGCACCCGGTAAGCACAGATATTACTTGGACACATCCCTGCCATGACCAAAGAGCGACCGAGTGCACCTTACGTCATTCTCAGGCTATGTCAACTTCGCGGAAACCGACAACGTTCCACCCGCAGTCTGCTCAATACAGGTAGAAGTCAAAAATAGCTCTCTTCAGCGATGATACCAAGGCTGACCTGCGAGCACTCAACACCGATCCCGCGCGAGCCAATCGTTCCCCTGCTCATTCCAATAGAAGTCACGGTGTGCCGGAATCCAAGCAATGGTCATCTCAGAAAAGAGAGTCTGAATCCTTGGACTCTCGCACCAAACGAAAAGTGGTGATGTGCGATTTAAGGGCAAGGATGGCCTGCTGAATGTCCACGCAAATACCGACGAGATAGTAGTCAGCATGCTTCGCTAATGGCCAATATTTCCGCCTAAAAAACACTCGAGCTGTAGTGGTAATTCGTTATGTCTATATCGACAAAACTAAGGATCTAAAACCACAATTCGGTAAATCCAAAGGTCACAGCTTGTGAGTAGATTGTCCCAATTCCATTCGGAAGTTGAGCTCCGGAGTGCAGTAGTCGGAAGTAGATTGTCGGTAAGATTATCATCGTTAGACGTTATTCTTGTGCAAGTAGACATTCACACTTCCTTCGGTTGCTAAACCGAAATTTATGGATAGAAGCACAACTCTTTTGACCCTTGTTAGAAATTCAATTAAGCTTCTTGTGGGTATAATTTCTGAAAGACAAGCATGTCAGCGCGTGTCAGTACAAAAAGTTATATGTGAATACCTACTGGCTCTACAGAAGCAAAGGCACGATGCCACGGTACATTTCATGATCTCGACTATCTGATAGTGACATTTTTCAGAAACAAGTTACAGAAGAATTTCCCATTCGACCGTAGTAGTGAGGGCAACTAGCTTAGTCTTTTACTTAAAAATGTTTCCAGGAGTATTACAATGTCTCCAAGTAAACTCACTTATTTGCGGACAAACACACATATCATAACCTAAGTTATTCTAGTGCAAGGTACGAGTAAGTTATGCCACTATCCATATTTCCAGTGTTTAGAAGCACTACATACAGTCTTTTCATCCTTCAATAACTGAAAATGTGCCCCAGCCCAATCAATTTCAAAAAGGAGTTTCATTACTTTAGTTTTTGTGTGCATGTGTGTACGTATAAACAAAACCATTTATTAGAAATTATTTTAATAGTTTTAATATTATTTTAAACGCAAGTTAATTGATATTTAACATAAATTAACCATAAATCAGAAAACGAAGAAGAAGGAGAAAAAAAATACCACTATTACCAAACCAACCCTTTCTACCATTGCAAGCTTTAATTAAGTGATTAAAATACATGCTATGCCTCGAATAGAGAAACAAAACGCTACTTTTTTCGTATACTGAAGGCATAATTTATTTTTTAATAACTTAAAGCTTTTGTATATGTATGTACGTATGCGGATGTGTACATATATGAATAGTATACTAAAAATATAATAATTTCACTCTCGCTCCCCTTTTAATTTTTCAGCTGCCACTCTCACACTCTCTCTTTCTTTTTTACTCTTATTTTAGAAGCGGTAATCTATACATCAGTAGGCTTATGTTTAATTATTAATATTCATTATGATGATTGTTAACAAATAACGGAATTTATATTTGTAATAGTTGCTGTTATTGTTGTTGTTTTTATTGTAGTAGTTCTTTATACATTTACACTTTCACATATTAAAGTTTTTACTTTTACGATGGAGTGTTGTTGTTGTTGTTCATTAGAAATTTAGTCTCGTTTTATTTTATTTTGTGAGACCTTTTGTTTATAAAGTTATCCTTAACACACACACATCCAAACATAGTATTGTAGTATGTATATGTTTTGTTTTTCTTGTGTGGATAATAGTACATACTTTGTTGTTGCTTCTACTCTATATTTTTGCCTTTACCTCTCATTTAATGTTATTGAACTGAACTTGACATTTTTGCACTCGTTTTGTAAAAACGACCCGCAAAAATCTACAAAAGAACACACATGCATATATGTATATGTATGTATGTTAACACGTATAGCAACATTTTATATTTAAAAGAGTCAAAAATAAAAGGGGGAATATGGACAACAACAAATCTACTCGCATGTATGTGAACGCGCACTAGACACCATACACGAAGAACAAACTTTAAAACGAACAAATGCATTTTCAACTCTATAAAGTTAAAAATGTACTCGTATATTGTGATGTGTACGTTTAAGTGTGTATGTTGGGTTGCCATAAGTTTAATATCCTACTGATGTTATTTGAGGGTCGTGTGCGACCCCATTTAAAAGGATGATGATTATAAAACAGCCGGTCGTATGGTCGTTATTATAAAAACAAGAAGAAGAAAACAAAACTTAGGAACGAACGACCGGTTGGTTGTTCGGCCTTTCGTTGTATAGTCGTGTAGTGTTATCCTTATAATTCGTGTTATTCAACTACTACTCGTATATGTGAGTCTGTGTGATAGTAGTAGGTTCGTTTCTCGTTAGGTAGGTCGGTTTTGTTACGATACTACACTACCATCCATATAGTATGTATACCAACAACACATGCTTACACATATGCTTACATATTTATAGGAATAAAAATAATTAAAAAAAAACAGTTTTGGCTTCCGTATTTCTGTATATGCGCCGCGTATGTTATGTATGCATTGCTTGTTGTTTCTGCTTTTGTTTATATCATACTCAACACTAAATAAATATTTAAAAAAAAGGTAGAGAGAATATTATTAACTTTGCAACTCGATCCCTGCCTTCTCCCTTTGCTTCACCATTTCAACGGATTAGACGAAGTGTATAATTTTTAGCGTTTTAATTTCATTTGATTTTATTTTTTTTCTCCCATCATTTTTGTTTTTATAAGGGTGGCTGTCACATTGTTAGGTACGAGTATGTTGATATTAAATAATAATAATCATCCATTTATTGAACGAAAAACGAACAGAAAATTTTAATTAAATTTATAAATATTGATATATTTTTAATGATTTTCTTTTATTTTTGAGTAAAAGCTTTAAAATAAATTACTGGCAGCAAATATCTTTTTTATACAAAAATTTTTTTTTTACTGATACTAATACATGCTCCCCTCTAAACGTATTTTGATCTTGAGGGTATTATTATATCTGCGCTTAAATGCTGGACACTATATTCATTATAAAAATCAAAGCTTAACAATCATTCTCAATGACTTTAAGTTAAAAACATCTACTGATTTCAGATAATCTCATACAAACTCTTATACGGAAAGACCTTATAAGCGTCATAACTCAAAGTGGAAATATTAAGTAAGGCTGACTCAGGCAAAATATACAAATGTTTTTTACAATTGTGGTGGGAATTTGTGAGTCTCCCACTCAGGTCACTTTGCGCAGTATTTTTCCACTTGTTTTCTGTTTACTTTTCTTTGTTTATTTTTTGCTTATTTTTTACCTATGCGTTTGAGTACGTACGTGTAAAAACAAAAGAGAAGAGCAGATCTTTGCCTGACTCTGACATAAACAAAGTTGTAATTAATCCTAAATAGCCCCATTTTAAGTTTCGTAAAGACCTTTCTAAAAGTAGTACTAGTTATTATACAAAATTTTACCTAAAACTAGAAAAATAATCCGTAATTTCATAGAAAATTAGTTAAACAAAGTTGACTTAAAACAAATACGAATATTATGAGTCTAATACAGTGGCGTTCATTCATAATGCCCAGCTAACGAATTTGTTCAGGTGTTTATTAATTCTCTGTGTGAATTTTAATACCAGGGTTGCTAAAACAAACAAAATTCCTACAAAAAAAGCTTCTTAAAATGTACCCAAAACAACTGCATTGCTAATCTTTAATATCGGATGTATTTTATGGAAGTTCATAATTTTGAGTTGGCAACACCTGTTACCCTGGAAATAACTAAAATAATAAAAACAAATAAATAAAATATAATTAGCAAAATGGGTTTAAAATATTACGGTAAATTTCCATGACGAATAGAATCGTAACGCCCAATGCAGTACGATTTCGTGTATAACGAAATATTTTCTCATGCCCCGTTAACAGCTGATAAGTGATTTTTGTTTATTTTATTGGTTTGACATTTCATTATGGATAGACTTATACCGCCGTCAGTTCGACGAATGGGCTGAATCACAAATTGATATTGATATTAAATTTCCATTCAAAATTTTGTTTTCCGATGAAGCCAATTTTTGGTTCAATGATTATGTAAATAAGCAGAATTGTCGTATTTGGAGTGCGTATTATCTACAAGCTTTTGCCGAAACCTATAATATCCACAGAAAATTACTGTTTGATGAGCTTCATGGGCTAGCGGAGTCATTGGTCCATCTGTCTTCAGAAACTATGATGGTGAACGGTACAGGTACTGATTAAAAATATTTTCATACTTTAATTAGCTGGCATTTATCTTGCTAACATGTGGTTCTAACAGGAAGAAGCCGTATGACACATGCCACACAGCGCGTTCTATAATTGATTTACGTAACTAAACTTTTGATGAAAGAGTAATTCCACGTTATGGTCTAATTAAATGGCCACTGAGATCGTGTGACTCTACACCACTGGATTATTTTCTTTAGAGTTATGTAAAGTCACTTGTCTACATCGATATACCAGAGATAATTCAACATCTGGATATTAACATAGGAAGATTTATTAGCGAAATGCAGCCGCATATGCTGCGAAAAGCGTTCCAGATACGCGTCAGCCGTAGCGGCCACATGGCTGAAAACATATTTAAACATTAATGTCATAAAAATTTTCTATCCAACAAAATGCGTTTCATTGATATTAAAAATATAAATATTTCTTTGTTTTATTATGATTTAAACTTGTGTAACTGTAAAAAAACACTCGATACTACTTGGCTGCAATTTAATTTCAGTGTATAGTCTCATTTTAGGTGCATTGAACTAGTAGCATGTTCACATGACAAGATTTTTTCGTCATTCGTTCTTTCATTCATAATTTATCCCCTAATTATGAGTCAAACTACATAATTTCCCCTAATTGTATATTAACCAATTTTAATTACCCTATTAATTACTAAAAAATCAATGTGATCTCAAATTTATATCGGTTTTTTGCCATCGCCAGAAGTCAAGCATAAAAATTAGTTCATATGAGTTCAGCATACTGTTTAACTCATGATAAAAATGTTTTTATCACACATTCAACATTGAAAATTTATTAAACTGATCTCTCTAAAGTATGTGCAAATAAAACTAAGACATAATTTTCTCTATTCAGTTTGTTTATGTGACAATCACGTATAAACGACTAAAAATGCAGTGTGAACGAGAGTTAGTTGTATATGTAATTTAAATAGCGAACATCATAATTCAAAGTATCGTGTGAACAAGCTATGTGACATAATTGTCATGTTGTTTTAACTATGAAATTAACCGCAAATAACTATATCTGTCAATCACGAGTAAAACTTCGGCAAAGAGCGGATATCTCTAGCTTTTTAATCTTATTAATCTACGCCATGATATTCAAGAAAGCAGATGCAATACCCAGATATTCAAAAAAAAACTTTGTGTGATATTCGTATAGGCTATTTTTGGTTCTTTTAGTGGAATGATAAGGAATCGTGTTGTTCGTAGTCAAAGCAATCAATTACATGGTGCGAAAAAAAACTGGCAAGTGATGTTATTTTTCTGATAGGCGCTATCGTGTAGAACGAGGATCTGTTTCTGGAATTTTCGAAACATCTCCAAAAGCTCGGACCTTCACGAACTTGTAATCTAATAACTTAGCTATTTATTAACCGATTTGAAGTATATTTACGGATTTGGTACTTGTCATTTCAACACCCTGTAGTTTTTGAAGTTTAAATGAACTAAGTCTTTTTGTTATAGGGTATTATAGGTGCACAAGTCCTCTTCTTTCAAAACTAGCTTGATGCCGATACAACAACAACGACAGTAGTAGCAGCAAAAGGTGTAAATAAAAACAAATGTTACAATTTTGCACCGCTGATTTTATTTTTTAAATCTACAAAAATAAGTTTTATAATCAATATAATATGATGTCCTGTATCCTTTTGCTTCCTTGAGCCTGGATGCGATTAGGGATACTGCATTTTTTTAACTTTACTGGTATATCTCACCACACTTCTTTTGTTCGCTTCTATAGCTCGTTCATTCGAGCGAGCAGTGATTTCGGTAGTCACTTACATACTCCCTTGATTTTTATCAAGCTTTCCTAGAGATCGCTCTATAAGAGTAGTTGTAGATGGAATATCAAACCATGACTTCAGGACAATTCCTTCTTTTCACTTCCAATCCTATCTGCTCTTTTGCAGATAACAGCAACATTTGTCATTCATAGCTTTTTGTTCGTAGGCCGAGACTTTTGAAGATTGGGGCGAAAGGCGACAAGGCGAATATCTTCTAGGTCCAAGACCCAATATTGTTTTCTGGTGCACAAAAGTGATGGTATGATGTCGTCCTGACTAAGAGTATCACTGCGACGTTCGGTAGAACGATCACATTTTAGCAATCAAGTGCTTCAGCTTTTTGAAACAGTGTAGGAAATACTTTATTCCATCTGACCTCCTTAGTATTTACTAGAGCTATACCCGTCCTAGGATTGAATATATCTTTCATGTATGGATAATTGCTGCAAAGTTTATTTTACGGTTTCTCCACCGTGTACAGAAGAGTTGGCCATAGTCGCAATGCGGCGACTGCTTCGTCGTTCTATCGATATTCTAACAGAATGTGTTCCAACGAAACAAAAGAAGAACATCACTTTGTTCAATGAATCGCGCAACGCATTATAGAGAAAAATCAATCTTCCTTCGAATGATTTTCCTGTCACTTACGATATGGATAAGTTTAAATCAATCACGTCCATAAACACAACTTCCTGTATCCTCCTTCCTACAAACGATTTTCCTACTACCATCACAATAAAGTTAAAGAAAACTGCATAATTATGTATTCTTAGCTCTTTTTTGAACCAATCGAAAACCTCAGTGATGTCATTCATCATACTCAAGTGATAGTTGTTTTGTTCCACAAAACGCAATTTTCAAACAAATGTTGCTGGTACACGCTTCAGCTCCTTTTAAGCTCTTTTTCTGAGAATTATAGATCTTTAGTTTATCTTTAATTTCCTATCTTTAATTTCCAAGCAGCTTACCAAGTACTTTTAACTTTTTTAGCTGTGTAGGTAAAATAAGAAATGTTTTAATCGTAAAGTTAAGACTCTTAACATACATAAGTAATCTTAAGTAATCTTATTTTTTGAACAAACCTCCTACATGACTAAAAAAAATCTCTTAGTTTTGAGCCTTTTCTAGTTGCAAAATCCTTATCTCTTTCACAATTCATGTGTTAACACTAAAAAGGAAATGATTTTCCTTCATCTCGCTATCCTACCCTTAACATTAAAGCTGAATACATACAAAACATACAACATTATATTGTCAACTACAGATGCTGCTAGGGGTACGATGAACAAACGAATGAGTATATTACGTCCGATGAACAAAAATTTGCACGAATTTATTTCATTTTTGTAACATTTGTTTTCAAGGATTTATAAAGATGATGATGATGCTTAAATTCTGTTGTTTTTTTTCTTTAAAGATTATTTTTTTTTAAGTTATATTTGATTAAAAGCTAAAAATAAATAACAAATAAAAATTAAGCTTAGGCTTAAAATCACAGAGAGTAAGTAATGAGCGATGACTGATAAGCCAGAGTGAAGTGTGGTGAATTTTCAAAAAAGCACATTATTTAATTGCTCTGGAAAACTGTTATAAAAAAACTAAACAAGTTGGCATTACTTACATACATATAAATACCGAGTAAATAAAACAAACAAAACTTATTTAATAGAGGCTGGCTTACTCACTAATCAAAAAAATAATAATAATGCAACAACAGCACGTGCATTTAAAATGAAACTGTAATTGAACTACTCTCCTACCGAGAGAGTGTACGAGCGAGTGTGTGCTTTATCTTTTATACTATTGTTCTTCTTTTTATTTCATTACTTTCAGCTTTCTTTTGTTGTTGCTCTTCTACGAGCATAAATCCCAAATATAAATTAGTTTTCACTTCCTATTTTCTAAGTAATTCACCCCCTAGGGATACCAGACTTTAATATTTGATTGACTGGTAGAAAAACGCATTAAAGGAAAGAGAGAAAGAGTGTGGGAAACACCCCCTTTTAAAATTTACCTCAAGGTTTGATATCGCCCTTTACATAGAATTCTATCCGTGTGCGTGTGTGTGCATGTGCGTTTGTTTGATAAAAATAATTCAATTGAATTGGTAACTCTATAGTTAAGAAATTACTAAAAGTATTATGATTAGTTGTTGCTATTGGTGTTGTTGTTATATTGTATAAGAATAAATATGTATGTCACCATAATAAAATAGCCAAAGGACAAGCAGAGGTTTGAACTAAGTAGAAGAAGAAAAAAAAGAAAAGCAAAAGCAAGAGAAAGCAAAAATAAAAAGAATGACATTTAAACAGTGTTGGAAAGCGGTATAAGAACTAATTTAAAGACTTTGTGCTTAACTACTTAAAAAATTTACTAGGTTCACTTGAAAAGTTTACAGTTAATTTAATATGTATTTATACAACATACATATCATATGTATGAATGTACATATGTATATACACTAGGCCTCAAAAATTCATAGCCTTTAGTGCCAAAAATATTCAAAAGGTATAGCCACAAAATTTTTAATATAAACTGTTCCTTACAGTCCAGTGATCATTGACGATCCAATTTTTAATAACTATAATTAAACGGTACTTCTAATAAAGAAGCCTTACATTTTAAAGTGCCAAAAATCTACGCTCATAACCATAAAAACTAAATAAGGCATTAATTAATCTTGTGTAAACTTTAAATCAGTAACGAGTTGGATAGCCGCGATGCATATTTTGCATAGCCTGTTGAGTCTGTTTAGCATAGAACTTATCAGGTTCGTAGTTTCTTCAGCTGAGATATTCTCTCAATCTTCTTTAATTACATCCTTTAGCATTGACTCACTTGATATGCTCTGCTGTATTGGCTTTTTATCAGCTGATTGCAGGTGTAAACAGCACTTTTGGTCCACCAAAATTTGACAACTTCAGCTTTATGCCTCCAGATTATATATTATATATTATATTCACATAGCAACCGCAATTTTTCAGCACTCTACTTTAGATTATTTTTCAACACATCCAAGTAAACATATTTGTGCATTATTGATTCGATAATTACGTTATTACCTACTCCGCCAGCTGTTTTACTCCCCCACATCACTACATCTCATCCAACATGCTTAGCAGTTGGCAACAAGTGTTCTATATTAGGGCCGGTTCCTGATGTTCTTTATACCATCTGTCTTACCTTGATGTCGAAAATACGAAACTTACTGTCGTAATAAAAACATGACCATTTCTTAAAACTCTGGCAGCACGTTAACGTATTTACAGGGCGGACAAATTTGAGGTTAGGAAGTAAATTGGTTGTCAAATGATGAAATGTCCAGAATTGAGCTGTCAACCTTTGACACTCTTGAACAACGAATTTTAATTGTGAAATTTTACTATTAAAATGGTGAAAATTTTACTGTATCACTTTCTAAAATTCGAGCAGAACTTCCTCGTAATCAGGCTCTTTCTGAGACCGTTATGCGTAATCTAATCGCTAAATCCTAGGCTCACGGTACTATTGCTGATAATAGAACAATACGCTTGTAGTGGCTGTAGTGATGCAAACATAACCGCTGTACAGCAAAGTATTGAGAATGAGCCTGGAACATGAACTCGTTGACGTTCGCAACAATTGGCCATCACCAGAGGAACTTTCCGCAACATTTTGCATAAAGATCTTCACGCTTCTAAAGTACAACTCAGTCAAGAATTAAAGCCAGCCGATCACTGTTCGCGTCGAACGTTTGTGCATTGTCTGTTTGAAAAACTGTACGAAAATAATGCATTTCAACAAAATCATCTTTAGTGATAAGGCCAATTTTTAATTAGGCGATTATAGAAACAAACAAAATTGTAGCCTATGAAGCTCACAAAGTCCACAAACAGACCACGAAAACTATTACATTCAAAGAAAGTGACCACATGGTGCGATTTGTGGTTAGGCGGCATCATCGGCCCATATTTTTTCGAAAATGAGGAAGGAAACGCCGTAACCGTGAATTCTGCGTTACCAAGCCATGACAACCAATTTTTTGTGATCACAATTGACTAATTTTAACATAAGCGACCGTTGGTTTCAGCAGGACAGCGCCACAAGCCACACAGCCAGCCAAGCAAATCAGTTATTAATTTTCCGGTCGCGTAATTTATCCATTTGGCGATGCCAATTGGCCGCTTCGTCTTTGTGATTTAACACCGCTGGACTATTTTCTTTGGAGCCATTTGAAAGACTGGGTTTGCGTGAACAAACCACAAACATCGGACACTCTGAAAGATGAAATTTGGCGCTGCAAATGTGGTTCAATTTATTGTGAAAAGAGCAGACGTCTGTCGACGTGGTAGAGGTGGACATTTGCCCGACATCATATTTCATTATTAATTCCCATATTTCTATTTTATATTGGTATGAATAAGACTGAATTTGTCCAAAAAAAATGTATTTTTAAGCCAATTTACTTCCTAACCTCAAATTTGCTCTTTACTTACGTATACTAAACTTTTATTTGGGTAACTACAGAAATGTACGGATACTTGCGGCTCACCTCACCATGATAACCAGCTTTTTCTAATTTTATTCATGCTGTGGACACGCCAAAGGTCTTTTGAAACTTTTATTTGGCATCTTTCGATATTTGGAACTCAGTTGTTTTGAATTTTGTCAGTTAGATTGCTCCAACGACCACACCTGGCCTTGGTTATTATTGTTTTTACCGGCTTTCATAATCTACCAACAATTCTTACTATTTGACGATAATTTTGGTTGCATTTCCAAAATTTTATTACTATTTTTATTCCGTCTACATTTATTTCTATTTTCTTTTGACCCGTTGCTAAAAACGTGTACAAAAATGTAACGAAAGTAGCGATTTGCATTTGTAAATTAGTCTTCTGTCAAAATAATATTTACTGAGAGATTTAAAGTTATGAGCGTAGACTTTTGATTCTTTGAAATATAAGGCTTTTTTATTAAAAGTACCCTTAAATTATTTGGAGTAAACCTTCATATAGGTCTTCAATTGCATCGTCAACATTCACAGCACTATAAGGAACAGTTTATATTAAAAATTTTGTGATTTTTTATATATAATTTATGGATATATTTTGCACCATAACTCTGAGTTAAGTTAGGAGCGTAGACTTATCGTGTCTAGTGTATATGTATCGGTTGGTTTTTTACAGTTACACAAGTTTAAATTATAAAACAGAGAAATATATTTTCAATAGCAATGAAACGAGCTTTGCTGGATAGAAAATTTTATGACAATATGTGGCCGCCACGACTGGCGCTAATAAGGCGCAATCTGGAACATCAGTTTTCACAAACGTTTCGCATCATATGCGGTCGTATTTGGCCAATAACTCTTCGTATGTTAATATCCAGGTGTTCAATTGTCTCTGGTTTATCGAAATAGACAAGTGACTTTAGATCGGAGTCCGGCATAACATGACTCTGAGAAAATTTTGGCTTTTCCCCTCACACGTACCTACACTCACACGTATAGGCAAAAAATAAATAGAATGGAATAAACACAAAAATACTGTGCGAGAATGATTTTTTTATAGATGTTGTTATAAACCATTTTGTTCAACATTTTTTATTTATTTTAAATTTCTTCTTAATTTAATATTTTCTTAGTTGTTTTTTGGTTGTACTTATTATTTGTGTAACTGCTTTTTGTTGTTTTATGCTATTTTTCTTTGGTTTCTTTCTTCGTTGTTTTGTTGTTGTTTTTAATATTTTTTTTTTATCGTTGTCGTACTTTTTTTCCTTTAAAATTTTTTTGTTAAAACATGTATGTAAACTTAAAAGTATGTGAATGTCCAAGGTACACCAGCATTTTTTCTTGCATTTTAGTCTGAGAGACAGACTCTCAAATTGTAATATTCACAGGCAAGAGTTTGCCTGTCACTGCTTTACATAACCTCAAAGAAAATTATCCAATGGGGTTAGACACACGATCTTGGTGGCCTGTTGGAACCACATGTCAGCAAGATTAATGCCAGCTAATTGAAAATAACATTCTGACCATCATCGGTTTTGAAGACAATTGTACCAATGACTCCGCCGATTCATAAAAGCATACTAAACAGTAAATTTTTGTGGATGTAATGGTATTTCGACAAAAACTTGTGGATTATCCTCACTCCAAATGCAACAATTCTGCTTATTTACGTAAGTATTGAAACATAAATAGGCTTCGCCGGAGAACATAAATTTGAGTTTTAAAGTTTGGCGAATTTGCAAGCGTAGCTCTGGCCATAATTAAATGACAAACCAAACTAAACAAAAAGCAACTATCAAATTAAGAAGTGTTGCCAACTTAAAGTAATAAACCTCTAAAAAAAACACCAAACATATTGCATTAATTATTGTATGTTTTCTCGTTATCCTTATTATTTTTACCCAATACTGTTCTTATTTCATTAACTGTCCATACACACACATATATATACATACGTCCATTGAATACTCTTCTATAATTATCCATTTAACACCTGAATAGTTTTTGATTTATTCACTTATATGACATGGCATAACCAGATAATAACGGTAACTGCTGATAACGGTGGTTAAATGCCTATTATATTATAGAAAAAAGTTTTAAACGTACATGTATGTGTGTATATGATGTGTGTAAAACTTATAATTTTCGGAGACAAAGTTTTTATAGAAAAACGATAGTTGAAAAACAAAAAAGAAACTTTTTTTCTTTGGAATAGTTTTTGTCATAAAAATAAAGTTTTTTTTACATACATATACACAGGCACAGCATATTATTATTAATCTTCTAAATATGGATATTAAAGATTTCATAGCAAATTCAAGTTTTTATTTTAATTTTGTAATAATTTAAGTATTGTTTTCATATTATGTTTCAAAGGGTATACGTAGGCATCAATTTCGTAGCCGTGATGCCAAGTTAGCGGTTCTTTATTTATTTGCAAAAGAAACAAAACAGGATTTAATAAATTAAACTTAGAGTGACTCACATTGAAAGTCGGGCAAATCAGTGCAGTAATTTTAGATTATTATTGTTATCATCATACTGACCAGGCAGATCACTGCCGCGGCTCATGGGTTCTACTGTGCCCCTTCCGGTCTATAGTTTGTTCAGCAGATCTGCTGCTTTTCTAATTAACGCCAGCAGATCTGAATATGTCTCCCAATGAGGCCCTATGTCTCCCTAAACACATAATATGTGCTCCGCTGTCTCTAATGCCCGTTATCAAGCAGTCCACAAGCAATTCACAAGCATCCACATCTGTGCCCGCCATCCTCTTCAGATGCGCTCTCAATCCACAATCGCTGTAAGAAATTCCGTTAGGAATTCCTAGTATGGCCTGCCAAACTTTCGAACCTTAAAGCAACGCCCAATTTCTGGCTGATCACCGCCCCAAAGTGTCGAATTCTCCCTTGAGCATTTCAGTGTTCCAAGCATCTGGTAATTTCCCAATCCTCGACTAGATTGAGAATGATAGTAAGTGATGCTGCACAGTAAGGTTCTGGACCGATTTAGGGCGTCATGGAACCTTTCCTAGCCGATGCATCCACTCTTTCTTTACCATCTATCCCATAGTATCCAGGTACCCAAAACAATTGGATCTGGAAAGCCTTTGCAACGTTTCGTAACAATATTTGACCAGACTAGATGTCATACAATTCGAGTCAAGTGACCTTAAGGCAGCTTGGCTGTCAGAGATTCAATGGTCTTACTCTGGAGCCCACTGTCCAGGTTGATCTCCGCACATCTTCAGTTGAATCGGCTAGTCCCGGTTGGGTCCATGAACACCAGCACGTATTGTAGCATTATTTGACCAGTCTAGATGTCATACGGTTCGAGCCAAGTGCTCTTAAGAAAGTTTGGCTGTTAGAGATTAGCACCGGCACAGTCATTCATTTTGGAGCCATCGGTATACCAGTTCAAATCAAACTCACCCCGAACTAAGGGCCCATTCGATCAACAATTTCGGCCTGGGAATTCAACACTGAATCTCTTGCAAACGCAGATGATTCTCCGACCACACTGCATAGAATGGGCAGACTTCCCGAAGCATTTCGGGATCCCTTTGCGAAGAATTTGCTGACGCTGCTGGACACGTTCACATTGCTCCAGTTATACCGAGGTAGGCGAGCCTAATTTATTCATGGTGGTAGCTTCATCAGCCTTTCTCCAACAAGTTTTCGCCGCCTATGTGATAATGGCCGAATAATAGGGATATATATCCATAGCGTCATTCTTGGCGAAAAACCGTAGGAGAAGCGACTTGCCCAAAGAGCTCTTATCGCCTTGTCCCGGAAGGCAACGATTTGCGAGTTCCAACTGAGCCTGCTATACAGAATGACAACTAGATACTTAACCTCCTTAGAAAAGTTGATGGTAGTACCCATAAAACATGATATTACATGATAATTTTAGGAAAATCAGTTTAATTTTGCGCCGGCTGCCATACAATTTCTAACGCTTCAGTTTCGATTTATCAAACAAGAAAATATTTGAAAAAAAAAAACACCTTAAATCTCTTGTTTTAGCTTTAAAATAATTTTTCACTGTTTCATGCATCCAAAAGCGCTTTATTGTTTCACTAGGGGGCAACAGTTTCCAATTTTTATTTCAAAAGCTGAAAAAAATAAAAGAAATTGGCATGGTTGACCACCCTTTTTATTTAGCATGTGTGCTTGTTGTGTGTACGTGTGGCTGTGTGTGTGTAAATTATTGCTATTTTGCATAAATTCCTGTTCTCAAAGAGAATGTTCCTTTTATGAGCAAATGCTCACAGTTGTCATTGCATTCTAGCTAAACTCTAATAAACAGAGAAAAAAAGCATTACAATAAAAAAATAAAACATGTTTGGTTCTGCTTATTTATGAACGTATTTATACCCCATACAGTTACAGAAACTGAAAGAGAACTTGTTTTGTTAGATGTTGTAGTTGTTGGTTTTACTTTTTATATATATTTTTTTCTTTCTTTTTGGTCATCGCCATTATCATCAATATAAGGCACAAGGCCGCTTGACCAGTTTTTCATTTCATTTTAATTTGCTTCGTGTTTTTGTTATTGCTTTGCTTTTGTTGGGTTCTAACAACAGTAGTATGATGATGAATAAAAAGGTTGAGTAGTGGAAAAACTCTTTTCTTCTTTTTTGGTATGTATAAGAGAAAGGGGTGTTAGAAATAACAAAAGAGTTACCCCCAATTTAAATACTTACAAACAAACACACAGACAACACACTGTATGTGTACATATGTACACTGTGCCACAAAACTCTACGAACTACAGTAAAAACTACATTTTCTAATAATTATGTGATCAAATACTCTAGATTTTATTTTCTTACAATAAAATTTTTTAAAAAACTTAAAAAACCATTATTTTCACAACAAAATACAGAATAGTTTGCGAACGGTAAATAAAGGTAAATTTTTTAATAACTGATTCAATCTCTTTTTAACTCTACAACCCAATTTAGTCTGTCAGGCATCGAGTAAACCAGTTTGTTGGTTAATTCTGGTGAAACCTTCTCCCATTGTTCCATTAAAATTTATTTAAGGTGCTGAACAGCACTTTATAATATACCCACAGGTGTTCAGTAAACTTACGTTTGGTAGATTGTAGTGGCTACTCTAACTATGATTTGACGTTATATGGCAGCCATAATCTCACCAACATAGAATAATGCTTGGGGTTCATGTAATACATATGAGTATATCCACTATTTTGATGCAGCTTTTCAGCGTTTGGAAGAAATCTCTCCTTTAAAATATAGAGGTACATATGCGGATTCATTATTCCGGCTATGAATTTTAAACAACCGACACCATAAATAGACATGCACTCTATAGCATGACTTATTCGCCGCCGTGTTAAATAGTAGCTAAAAAAATAAAAACATTCAGTGTTTTGATCATTCATATATTAAATAATGCAGTGTTTTTATTGTCGTTCGTAGAGTTTTGTGGCATAGTGTACATTTACCATAATAAAAATATTGTACATTTTTAACTTGTTGTTGGTGCTTTTTTATTTCATTTCTTTTTTCATCAAACAAAAACTCTGGCTGTTGTGTGATGCGTGCCAAAAACAGTGTGACGCGTGTTGCACGTTTTACAGCTCAACTTGACAATTGTAATTGTTGTTGTTCTTGTTGTCGTTGTTGCTGTTGTTATTAATACCAATTTAAATAAAAAATCCAAAAGAAAAATAAGAAACGGGGGGAGATGAGAAAAAAAAATTTACTCTATACAACAACAACTACTACATTTATGCTTAAAATATGTAAAACCTGATCTCTTCAAAAATTATTATTGAGTAGGGTTGTAAACAATAGGGAAAATATGGAAGATAACAGAAGAGTAAAGGGTAGCGCCCCGTGGTAGTAATGAAGAGTAGGAACACACATTTTGTATTCCCATATGATAACATCTGTGTCGCTATTGTTGTTGTTGTTATCATTGTCCTTATCTTGTTTTTTAATATTCATTACATCTCTTTAATCAGGGAGTTAAAAATTTATTCGTAAATTTTTTTGCTTTTCATTTCATTTTCTGTTGTTTTCCCTCTGTTTTAATTTTCCATTAAATTTGTCATTTGAGTACGTGTACTTGTGTGTTTATACCGTTAGTGTATGCATGTTTGTAAGTGTATTAGTGCATAATTTACTTTATAGCTGTTTAGTTAAACGATATTAAATAGTATAAATTAAAAAGAGAGATAGAGAGAGAAAGCTTAACAGGAACGAGATATATAAACATTTAAACTAAGTAGCAGGGAAGGATGATTTAAATTGTTAAGAAAAATGAAGAGGTTTTACAACATTAACTACAAATAATTAAAGAAAAACAATTTAAAGTTTTTTTTTGTAAATAATTCGTAAAAAAATTAAAAATGAATTTGTTAATTAAAAAAAAATAAAATAAAGAGACATTGTAAAATTTGCTGCTACAAAAAATTTTATTTCATTATTTTAAAAGTTTTCATAAAATATCTGCTTGATTTTACAAGATTTTCTATAAATTTCTTTTGATTTACTTAACTTTTGTAATAAATTATTTAATCTTCTACAAAATGCCTGTGACATTTAAAATTGATTGAGGGATAAGACACAAAGAAAAATAACAAAACATTGAGAGACAAAAAATATAATGATTTTACGCATCACTTATTTTTTTAAGCGCTTTTTTTATTTTGATTGAAATGTAACCACTAACAATTATTTTACAGACAGTCTGTCATTGATATACATACATATGTATTACACCCGCACACACATACGCATTCATTACTTTACTGTATCCGAGAACATAGCCTAAGCAAAGTGATAAGGAATAAAGAACGATATGCGAGTAGAGAGTAATGGAAAATAGAGCATCTTAACATGTATAACACCTCCCCTCCTCCCACTCTAAGTGGTTTTACAAGTATAATACTGTGACTTTATAAAATATTGATGTCGTTTAAATGTCCCGAAGCATAACATACGAATACAATTGTTTTTTGTTGTTGCTGTTGATTTTTTCTAATGTATTTTAAGCAAAGGCAAGAAGTAAAGTTATTGGGATTTAAAGACAAAAAAAAAAAGACAAAAAAAAGATAGAGAAAAAAGATGGCTTTAAGGAAAAAAAAAAGTAAAAATTGTCTTCCCTATTTTTTTTTTTTTTTTACAGTAAATCACTTTCTCTCTCCTTATATCTTTTTTAAAATAATATTGCCAACTAAAGTGTTTAACAATGAAAAATGTGTGTTAATCCGGTACTTTGGTTTATTGTCATGCAAAAAAAAAAATAAAAAATAAAAAAAATTGCGTCTATTCTTACAAATTTTTTGCTATTTTATGTTCAAATAACAATATTAATTAGGCAAAGACATTTAAATAAACCAAAAAAGTGTAAAAATATGTCAACTCACATGATGGCAACATATGACCAATTGTTAACTTACATAGTTGTCTAACTTTGAGCGTTGTGTAGCTTGTACATCGACATCTGGCTCTGCAAAATCCTTTTACAGCGCTCTATAGCGAGGAATATTGACAGCAATAGCGTTTCTGATATCATTTCGCAAAAACACAGTCAATCTTGGTGATCGCACAGATGCTTTATCGATCAATTGTGTTTTGTAGTCGCTCTGGGAATAGAAATTTTGGTAAATAGTTGACATAGCTGATAAAACATAAATAAATCTTCAAAAGCAAAGACACTAAATAAATATGTAGGAACCTAAGAGGTAATCAAGCCTGCAGTACAATTGAATCACTTCAGAAACATATGTATACTCAAAGTTAAATTAGGATATGCAAGTAGAAAATATAGAAAATGCTGAAAACGTCCTCCACTTAGCTTCTAAAAGCGGTCCCATCCTGTTTATGCCTGTGTATAATCAAAATAACACCTTTAAGAATATAAGGGGAGCAGTAAGAGTTTGAAAACTATGTTCATTAACGTTGTAACCAAATTTTAGCCTGAACAAATCTAAAAAGCAACCTGATAATAAAGGAAATAACACTGAGAGGAAGGAAAAACTACGATCTTAAGAAGGATCGGGGACACACTTTATATTTTTCAATCAAGCGATCACTAGCATCATCTGTTATGATGAAATATAATGATATAATTACCGAAAAATTTGCCACGCCCTAAACTGAAAACGAATTTGAATTCAGCGCATCATATATTACATTTCATATAAAGGGTCTACCATCTAACGTTTTTTTTTAACTAGTGCTTATTTCGTGAATGGTAACACTTAGCTCATGTCTGATTTGACAGATAATTAGTTTTATCCTTCCGCTGAACGAATATGGTTGTGTATACGCTTGAACAACGCTGGGAGATATTGCGACATTACTTTGAAAATCAATATAATATTGCAGAATCAAAAATCATCTTTTCAGATGAAGCTCATTTTGATCTTGGCGGGTATGTAAACAAGCAAAATTGTCGCATTTAGGGCACAGAAAACCCGCACGCATACATTGAAAAGCCGATACACTCAAGAAGAGTCACTGTTTGGTGCAGATTTTGGTTCAGAGGCATAATTGGGCCATTTTTCTTCGAAAATTAGCAAGAAGTGGCCGTTACAGTCAATGGCGATCGTTATCGGGTCATGTTGAACTAATTTTTGTTCACAAAAATTGAAGAGGAGGATATTAGCAACATTTGGTTTCAACAGGACGGCGCAACGTGCCACACAGCCAACGCTGCACTCGATGTTTTGCGCCCTGTTTTTGAAGATCGCATTATCAGCCGCAGAGCTAATGTCGTTTGGCCACCTCGGAGTTGCGATTTGACACCGCTGGACTATTAATTGTGGGGTGCCGTCAAAGATAAGTGTTACGCCAACAAGCCAGAGACAATTGACGCTTTAAAGGACAATATTCGTAAAGCCATTGCTGAAATACAGCTGCACACAATCGATAATCTGCTTAAAAATTGGACCGATAGTGTAGACTACTGCATGGCCAGCCGAGGCAGTCATTTGAATGAAATTATTTTCCATTATTAACCGGAAGGATTGTACTTTCAAATAAAAAAAGAAATTTGAGAAAATATTCAGTAGTTTTTTTTATAACATTTTCAAAAAAAAAAAAATTATTTAGCGGACCCTTTATATGTGAAGATCATCCATTAAAGCTTCGTTATCTATCAGCATTCGACAAAAAGCAGGAAAAAGCATCAGCTAAAAAGTAGATTGTAGTGTGTTTTTGAAAGGAACTATAGGTTGCCTTAAATGTAAAGAAATTGCCCAGAAAGGGAAAAAAGGGGAAAATGGGTGAAAAATTATATCTAAAATAACAATTAAGATAGGGATAGCAAAGTACGCCGTATATTAGCTAGTTTAGCTATATATCCAGGAAGTCATTCTATAGCTCAGACCCCACGACTACGAACTAATTTCTTTGTAGTCCAAAAGATCTTTGTAGCCTTTCTTTATCGCTGACATACATAGTCCGATTCCTAAACTAGAGTTAATACAGTATATCTTTCCATCTTATTTAGAAATACGTTGAAGTCCTCGATTAAGTAGTAGGACCTCATGTCGATATGATTAGAACAGATTAGATTGATAAAAGCAATGAACAAGTTTCATTAAATTTAATCGCTATATTTGGTAGACTAAACAAGTTTCTTTAGAATCCAAGCTTGTACTTCGATTAAAGGGCTTATTTGTACTTCTAGATTAGGTTTTAAACAAAAACATTTCGGCTCATATCTAAAAACAGAATCTCTATCGATTGGTGTTATTAAAATACTAACTGTTGTACTATTGTTTTCAGGCGTTATAAACGTTAATATATGATTCCAACACTGTTGGTGGTGTAGAGTATAACAGCAGGTTACAAAACTAATAGAAAAGTGAAAGAAAAAAACAAAAGAGAGAATTTAAAAGCTAAGTTAATACTAAAGATTAGTTAACGCAATCCAAACACATATTTTAGGAGTCTTTACATACATACATATGTACATCTGTAAATAGCAGTGTTATCAATACTTTAAAATAATGTTCACACAATATTGCAAATGTTAGTGTGAAATATGTATGTACGAGTGTGTATGTATGATAATGATTTTTGCCATTTAAATTTAATTTCATTTGCTACGCATAGCAAAGGAGACATAAATGCCATTAAAGAGGCCTATTCAATATAACACTTCTCTTACGTGTGTGCGTCAGTTCGATTGACTGTCTCTTGGCCAGCTTATTTGTTTGTATTCCTGCCGTTGGTGTTAAACATACAAAACAAAAAATAAAAACAGAAACAAAAAATAGGAAAAAGGATTCAAAAACTTGTAATGTGATTGGATCAAAGCAACCCCATTATGATTATTTTTGTTTTCTTTTCTGCTTTTCAAAGGGATTTTATTTCCATAGTTTTTAAACTGACATTTGTGCTGATGATGAGAATGATGATGATGATGATGATATTGACACTTAATTTGTTTGTGTATGTGCGTGCGTGTGTAAATAATAAAATTGATGATTTACTATGCGCTGTGAGGGCTCTAGGGGTATAAACATCCCTTTAGGGAATACGAGAAAATGAATTTAAATCAGAGGAAATGTTTTTCTTCGTTCCTTTTAGGCAAAATTGTTAATTTTTGAAGAGGGAATATTAGAAAAAAAAAAAAAAAAACATATAAAAGGAAGAGGTTAACATAATAGCTGGTGACTAAATTAAATTTTAATAACAATAATTTAATAGAGAAAAAAGTAGTTTTTATTAAATAAAAATGTATTAATTTCTCTAGAATTTTAACAAATTGAAAACTATTCAGATTATCTTAAAATATAGGGTCAATTAAAAAGAATCCGCAGTTTTTTCAGTAAATTTTTTAACTCAGATTTTCTTTATTGAATATCAATTCATAATTTTGATTAGTATCTATAACCTTTTGCCATTTTTAGAGTATCGCTGCTGTACGACTTCTATGTTCTATTAGCAAAAATGTGGCTAATTTAGTGGCTTTTCAATTGGCCCATCAATATAGCCTAAACAGCGAAAAAAACTGTAGTCACACGATGGTGCAAGGACATGGTCTATACGATAGCTTACTTTATATCATGTTCACACATTTTTTCGTAATTCGCTCTCTCATGCATAATTAAATAGCCAATTATAAGATGAACTACATATAAAATTTTCAAAGCGATTCACTCAATTCGTAAGTTATTCAGTTCCAATTAGCCTGTGAATTACTAAGAACCAATGTTATTCACAACTTAGCGGCAAATAGTCAAATAAAAACTAAGGATAACAAAAAGAAGAAAAAGAACCGTCAAAACGAATTAGTAAAGTGCCATGTGATCAGGGTAATTCATATTAGTAACTCAAACGCAAAGCCCACGAAAATACTCTATTAAAACATCCCAGGTAAGTGCATGAAAATTTCTGTCGGCTTATCAAAGCTGATTACGTGTGTTCTCGCAATATTATGATGGAGCGCAACGCCATTTTTTGTTGGCCGATTCCGGTCACTATTTCTTAATTGCTTTGTTCAAATGAGATGGAGTTGTGTAAAGATAAGAATTGGTTATTTCGTCAATTTGTAGCAACTCATACTGGACAATTTCCTTCTAATTCCACCTCAAACACTTAAAATAGCCGTGTTTGCCATCAATTCAGACTTTGAAATCGTTTGCAATTACTAGGTTTCTACCATGATTTGTTTTATATTATCTCCCATTTTTGATTGCTCGTAAAGATTTGCTTCCGAAATGATTCAGTCAGTACATTAAGCATCAAGTTTCTTAGACTAACCGTTACAAACTGTTACGTGGCTCATGCTTTTTCTTTGAGTTTGGGATTATTCCATTCTCCCTTAGTAAACAGCGTTTTTACCTTTCTAATGGCAGAAAAGATTCAGAATATTTTACTCATTTTCCAATCAATATAACTTTTTATACGCTTGACACCATAGAACCTAGTGTCACAGCACCGCGCTTTAGGGTGCTCCTCATATTTATGGTCCAATTATTTTTGTAAAGTTGGGGTCGTAACTTCCCACAGAAACGTTCTCTGTAGCAAAACAAACAAAAAATGCATTGTGGAAAATTATAGACAGATTGGATTAGTGAAAGGCGTGCCTCATACGCTATCGAGCTGTCAAAATATGTTAAATTCATATAAGGCAAATATAGGGTGCTTTTTCTAAAAGGTTCATAACTTTTAGTTGGCAACACTGATTTATTTGATAATCGATATAACAGCTGTTAGTTTCCTTTTGTTTATTTTGGTTTAACATTTCATTATTGATGAACTTGCATCCGAGCAACGCTTGCAAATTGTTGAAATTTTTTATCAAAATAATGATTCTGTTCGTCAAACTTCAAAATTTGTTTCTCCGATGAAGTCCAATTTTAGTTGAATGGGTAAATAATATCCTCATTCAGGATAATCCACAAACTTTTGTGGCAATCCCAATAATTGGTCCATATGTCTTTAAAAACGATGATGATCAGAATGTACTGTCAATGGTGAACGGTAGAGCGACATGATTAGAGATATTTTCGTACTTTAATTAGCTGGCATTAATATTGCTGACATGTTGTTCCAACAGGACGGAGCCTCAAGCCACACAGCTCGTGCTATAATTGATTTACCTAAAGAAACTTTTGGTAAAAGAGTAATTTCACGTAATGATCCAATTAATTGGCCACCAAGATCGTGTTTTAAATCCATTTCTAACCTGGAAATCAATATATGCTGAGGAAAGTTGGTGCAAATCGGTGTTCCAGATTCCGCCATCTATGACGGTCATATGGCCGAAATCAAGTTTTAAACGTTAATATCATAAAAGAAAGCCGGTTTCATTGATATTGAAAATATATTTCTTTGTTTTATAAAAAAACAACCCTTCCCCTATTGAGAACATTTCTGCGCTAGAAGTTACAGTACAACTTTGCATTTTTAAAAACAAGGCGCTCCCTAACCGGGCATACTGTTTATATGATTTAATATTTGGAATTTTAAAAGTAATCTTAAAACAAACAAATATTGAAGTTACGAGGGAAAAAAACATTTTTTTTTTTCAAAAAGCATTCATTTCTCAACATCTTATTTTAGCTCAATACACTGAGTAAGACGATTTTCCAACTTTTTTATACCATCGGAATAATGCGATTTTGGGAACTCCTCAAAATACGCATTAGTTTCGGTAATCATTGCTTCGTTTGAGATGAGTCTTTTTCCTGCGAGCCATTTTTTCAAGTTTGGAAACAGGAAAAAGTCACTAGGGACTAAATCAGGAATATAAGGTGGATGATCAACCAATTCGAAGTGGATTTCTTGTAGTTTTAGCATCGTATCTAATGCTGTGTGAACCGGTGCGTTGTCTTGAAGAAAGAGCACTTGTTTCTTGTTTAAATGTGGTCGTTTTTTCTTGATTGCATCAACCAATTGATCCAATAATGCACGATAATACTCTCCTGTGATTGTGGATCCCTTTTCAAGATAATCGATGAGCAATATTCCGTGTGCATCCCAAAATACAGTGGCCAGCCATAACCTTGCCAGCCGATTTCGCTGTCTTCGCCTTCTTCGGAGCACTTCCACCAGCTTCCACCCATTGCTTCGATTCATTTTTGGTTTCAGGTGTGTAGTGGTGGATCCACGTTTCATCAACAGTTATTAATCTATGCCAAAAGTCAGCAGGATTATGCTTTACTATGTCCAAACACCGCTGTGAAGTGATCTGTCGAACTCGTTTTTGTTCAACACTGAGCAAACGCGGCACCCATCTTACGATAGCTTTTTCATTGCAAATGTTCATGCAAAATGTTGAACACACGTTCATATGATATGTTTACCGCTTCAGCAATCTTACGTAATTTGACCCGGCCATCATTCATAACGATATCGAGGATTTTCTTGATATTTTTTTCAGTAACCACCTCTTTTGGCCTTCCTGTTGATGGTATTGTTGCAGTGCTTGTTCGGCCCCGTTTAAATTCAGCAATCCAATGTTTTACCATATAATCTGACGGAGCAGATTCGCCGTAATGTTTATCAAGCTTTTCTTTTGTCTCTTTCGCCGTTTTGCCTTTCACTACACGAAATTCACTTTTTTCCATTTTCCAAGAAGCACTAAAGTTGCTTACTTCAAACGACTACAACAAATAAACTAATCGATGAATTTGGCTAAAATTTTAACAGCTGATGTTTGACAGATTGTAATTTCTAAGAAAGAAAAAGTTTTTGTGTTTGTTCTGTCATCTGGCGCTAGGTAGCTTCAATGTCAATCCGCCCTCGTATTATCACATTTTAATAAAAATTATTTAACGTTTATTTGTTTATTAATAAAAAATCATATTTTCTTCTCTTTTTTATTTTACAGGTTAGTTTCCAGTTCATTTATAAATTGCCATTCGATAAACAATAATTTTTCAAAATTAAAATTGTGAGTTAAAATTGGTTCTTTTTTTATTTAAATTTCATTTTTTTTTTTTTTAAATTATGATTCAATAATTGTGCATTTAAGGAGTTCAATTAATTTTTCGTTGCATACAGGATATACTAAATCATATAAAACAGAAGGAATAACTTCCCAGTCTTTATTTTACGCAAAGTTGCTTACTGGTTGCGTATTATGAGGCCGACTTTAGCAAGTCAGACGGATGATCTTCTTTTTCTTTATTTGCCCGCTCGAATGATATGCCCTATTACAGAATATTTGTATACATGTGTTATTCTCTGCAAGGTAATCTTTAAGTCACCCAGTTTAGAACACGTTCTTGATCAATAACACCTCTTCCCATGAAACTCAGCTTAAAAGCCTTCTTAAAAGTATCGTAACATATTACAGAGCCATAGAGTACTTTTATGGCCTTTGTTACATATACTTACATATAAAAGCTTAGGCTAATCTGATCAGAACTTAAGGGCAGTGTTAGCTTTAGAAAATCTTGCCTGTTTTCAGAAATGCAGAGAATCTTTAAAACTTTCTTATGAACCATTAATCGGCTAATGTAACACAAGGTTACGAGAGTGGTGGCAGCGGAAAGTTTTGCACATTTAAACGCCATACAATATTTTGAATCTATAATAATAGCATAGTTTGAAAATTCCGAAACTATGTACGAATAATTTAGCCTGCGTTTACTTCAAAATCTCTTCAAACTGTAACTTATTTTATCAATACTTTGTTTAAAAATTAGGTTCATTGTTTAAAAAGTAATAAAACAAAAAATAGTATAGAAATATTTTATTATATGCCAGAGAAGAAAGCGCTTCATTCAGCACAAAGAGCACTATATTGACATTACTGAGCATAACTAATGAACATGAAATAATACGCTCACACACACTCCCACACATACACACACACTCGCAAATTTTTGCGAGTATATTACATACATACATACATATAAAAAAGCAAAATAAATATTAACATAGGTATGCACATATGCATGTATGTACAAATGTATACCTATACATATATACACATTAACATAAATTTTATACAATATAAACCTTCACATATTATATATACATATGTACAGTGTCGTGCAAAACAAACAACATATCATATAAAAACTAATATACATAACTAATAAACATATACTAAAGGGTCCGCCAAATAATTTTTTTTTTTTTGAAAATTCTATCAAAAAACGACTGAATATTTTCTTAAATTTCTTTTTTTATTTGAAAGTACAATCCTTCCGGTTAATAATGGAAAATAATTTCATTCAAATGGCTGCCTCGACTGGCCATGCAGTAGCCTACACGATCGGTCCAATTTTTAAGCACATTATCGATTGTGTGCAGCTGTATTTCACCAATGGCTTCACGAATATTGTCCTTTAAAGCGTCAATTGTCTCTGGCTTGTTGGCGTAACACTTATCTTTGATGGCACCCTACAAATAATAGACCAACGGTGTCAAATCGCAGCTCCGAGGTGGCCAAACGACATCAGCTATGCGGCTGATAATGCGATTTCAAAAACAGGGCGCAAAACATCGAGTGCAGCGTTGGCTGTGTGGCACGTAGCGCCGTCCTGTTGAAACCAAATGTTGCTAATATCCTCCTCTTCAATTTTTGTGAACAAAAATTCGTTCAACATGGCCCGATAACGATCGCCATTGACTGTAACGGCTGTAACGCACCAAACAGTGACTCGTCTTCATCTTCATCTGAAACGATGATTTTTTTTGGCAAAATCGGTATCTTCTGTAAATCGATCGCAGGCCCAGATTCCCAGTGTTGTTCAAGCATATACACAACCATATTCGTTCAGCGGAAGGATAAAACTAATTATCTGTCAAATCAGACATGAGCTAAGTGTTACCATTCACGAAATAAGCACTAGTTGAAAAAAAAACGTTAGATGGCGAACCCCATACAAAAACAAGTATTGAAAACTCATAAACATTAATTCAAATATAAAATAATTTTTCTCTTAAGAACATCAATAGAAAGAATCACCGAAATCATACATACGAAGCTCATACGATCCCCATCCAAATTCTCTCAAACAAAATAGAATAAACAGTTTTTGCACCGATCTAATTCTATTACTATATGTATTGGAGTAAGGATCCATATAATAGATCCGTATTCAAGGATCGAGCGAACCAAGGATCTAAATAGATGTTTAGTTACAAAAGGATCAGAAAATTCTTTCGACCAACTCTTCATAAACCGTTTTCAAGTTATGATGAAATATATTGACATAACTACCATATTTTGGGTGAAAAATTTGCCACGCCCATAAAAAAGTTCAAGCCCGTTGTATAAAAACTAAAAACGGATTTAAATTGAACGCATCACCATTCTATATTGTTGTTGATAATTGTGCTATATCCCCATCCATAGCTGTATGTGCATACTTATTTATATCGGGTGGGTCATTTAAAAGTTTAAATTTAAAACTTCAATAAAACAAAAATGGTTTGAAATATTGCCAAATTAATTTTTTTTTGTCGTAAAGTACAATTGTTCCGGTTACAAATGAAGTATTATTTCAGTCATATGTCTGCCGCGGCGGACCTCACAGTACCCCATTTTATCGGACCAATTTTCGTGAACTTTTTTAAGTGTATGAGGTCGTATCAAAGCAATTGTATGACGAATGTTGGCCTTCAACTGCTCAATTGTCTCTGGTTTGTCGGCATAACACTTGTCCAATGTCGCAGCTTCCTGGCGGCCAACTGACATCACCATTTCGGCTAATTAAACGGCTATCAAACGTTTGATGCAATAAATCGATTATGACATGAAATGTGTGGCAAGTTGCACCAACCTGTTGAAACCAAACATCGTTAATACCAAGAAGAGTGGGCACAAAAAAATCGGGTTTCGATAGGTATCTTCATTGACCGTAATGATTGCGCCGTTCTCACTTTCAAAGAAATATGGGCCAATGATGCCTCCGCTCCGCAAGCCGCACCAAACAGTCACTCGTAGTGGGTGCATTGGCTTCTGTAAGACCACGTTTATGTTTTCTGAGCCCCAAACACGGCAATTTTGCTTATTAACTTACCCAACAATATGAGCTTTTTTTTGGCTTTATTTTGGAAATAAATTTCCAATAAATCCCATCGTTGCTCAAGCGTAAATTGATTCATTTCGGTTATTTCGTGACAGAATAGACATAAGTATTGCCACATTCGAAATAACCGCTGGTTCAAATTTATACCGATAGACTGCCTACCCTATATAAGCAGAAGTAAATATTTTACTTATGCATGCACGCACACACATGCACAATTCCATCCACATTTAGCATTACTAATTTAATTTAAATGCATTTTACAAAAACCGACAACAACAACAATAACATGCATAAAAAGTTGCATATTTTTTCTTGCGATAAACTTTGTAAAGCAAAAACACGTACACTTCCGTACGACTGTTTATAAATTTTATTCAGCTAATGTTTATACATATGTATGCACTCAGATGAGTGTTGTGCTAAAAACAATAACAACAAAAAGCAACCATTTTTTAAAATACTACAACTGTGGCGACTACAAATTAGCACCTCTCCATAATGGATACCAAAAAAAAAAAGAAATTAAAACATTTTCACACACACATTCACGTAAACTAGAGTAGTTTGTTTAGATAACAACAACAACAACAAGAAATACACCATTGCTCTTTAAAACAGTGAAGACAAATGGAATTTTCTTTCGGTATCAAAAATATTTTTTGACAACAAGAGTAACCGATTTTATGAAACAAAAAGATTTTTTCCTGAGTTACTTTACTAAAAACTCAATAACACTTTCGATTTCCAACGAATCTCCAAAAGCAATGTAGTGCTTTATTTTTAACATAGACTAGGTTAGGTTAGGTTAATCTGGCAGCTACAAGCGGCTTACTTGGGTGCAAATTATAGGCCCTGTTGTGTTACCATGTGTCCATTACCACACATTTAGCTTTACAGTTGCCCTAATGAAGGCAAGTATTTTGGTCGGATAGTACGTTCTCCTCCTAATAAACATCGAAAGCCTTAAACATTTTAGTTTTGGGCAGTGGCAACAAAGGTGTCCCGTAGACTCCTTCTCTTCTTCATTATTACAATATCTGCAAACAAAATTATATGGAATTTCCATCCTTTGAGCATGTCTGCCAACAGCCCATGTAAGCCTCAACAGTTGCCCTATTCTTTGGTAACCTGTCTCATAACGGGTGGGTTCATTTCCCCATCGTATGATCGCCCTGACATTAGCCGACAATTCTGGCTAAGAGAAGCACGATTGTTTTCGATCAATCCGTTCAGATCAGAAGTGGTATCCGCCTACTCTAGTACAGCCGTCATGCAGTTACCTTCAACGTTCACATGTCCATGAACCCACGTAATGGTAACCGTCGAATGTCTCACTATGTCATCCAGAGACACCCGGTATTTATGAACAATTCCCGACATGTTATGTCGACGATAATCCCGTAATATCGAACAAACCGCGTGCCTAGATTTTTTTGCTCCTTTTTACATATTAGAAACTTGATATCGGTTAATATTCAGCCAAGTTATTAGCCTTAAAGTTCATGAAGGCAAGAAAAACCAGTTTTTTTCCCCATACCATTTATTGCAATTGACAGAGTCTATCAGAAAAATATTATCACTTACTACGTATTTTAACTTCATTCATTTATGCCCCATAGTGTAATCAAGTTGCCATTAGTACTAAAAATAAATAAAAACCGGCAAATGCTGAAACCAAAGAATGTAAAAAATTTAGAAATATGAAAATACTGGAGTAACCCTTCCCGCGCTGCTTGGAGCATTTATGTTGCATACCTATAAAATGTATTCTTAATAAGATAAATGTCATTGTAATCGTTCTCTAGATATACAAAAATTAATATTTTCTTTGGATGGGAGGTGTCACATTATTCAATTTCGCCAATAATTCGACTAATGATGTGTATTGCCTACGCATCTATTTAGAACAAATTCAGAGACTTTCACTGTTGCCGTTTCAAAGGTATACAAAAATTAATGCATTAATGCATCTAAGTTGTTTGCACCGAATTAAGAAACTTCTACTATTACTGTCTATTATTAAATCAAAATGAATGATTACTATGTACTCGTATGTGTAATGTCACGCCTACTTTTTGACTGATGATTTGTTTTGATTTCGAAGTTATTTAGACCCAATTTATAAACTTTAGATATAACAGTTTTCAAGACAAAAATCAATATTAACTTTCTATGGAAAGTGCCACTCCCACTTATCCAATTTCGTCCACATTTTGAGTCATGATTTTCATTGATCACAAAGCTATTTTAATAATTCAAAATCTTTCATTATTACCGTTCCAAAGATATGCTAAAATTAGTGTTTACTTTGTATGGGTGGTGCCGCTCCCACTTATCCAATTCCGTTCATTTTTTGACCGCTGATTTGTATTGACCACAAAGTTGTTTAGCCGAATTTTAAATGCTGAAACAAATTTCGTTTTCAAGTAAAACTTGTACAATACAAAGGGCTTCACTTTAATTTCAATAGCTCGCGAACCAAGCGACCTTAAAAAACTGCATATACATACACCTTGGTATTGAGTTAACCTTTCGTTTAAGGGCTTACAAAATAAAATCGGTTGGCGCATTTCAAAGAACATCAAATACAACGGAATTTATGGTCTTTTTTTATATACATACTAGAGTAATCCCTCCTGCATTGCTGGGAGCCTTTGTGTTGTACGTGCTTTTTTTTTACTGATGTGGATATATAAAGAAAGCTTTAACTGTTACCTCTCTCTACACATGCGAAACTCCATATTTTATTTTAAATGATTGTTTGTATAGACTGCCAAGTTGTTTAAAACAGATTTTGAAACTTCAACTCTAACCATTCTCAAGATATACAAAAATCATTATTTAATTTGTATGGGAGGTACCATACCCATTTATCTGATCCCACCCACTTTTTATCTGACCTTTGTATTATCTAAGAAGTCATTTAGAAGTTCAGAACCTTCCATTCTAATCGTTCTCTAGATATACAAAAATCAATACTTAATTTGTAAGGGATATGCCACTCCCACTTATTCAATTTCGCCCATATTTCGACTGATGATGTGTATTAACTACTAAGTTATTTATACCAAATTCAGAATCTTCTACTATTACCGTTCCAAAGATATACAAAAATCAATATTTACTTTGTGTGGGAGGTGCTATTCCCACTTATCCAATTCAGCCCAGTTTTTGACATGTGATTTTGATTGACCACAAAGTTATGTGGGCTAAATTTAGAGACTCTTACTAAAGATATTGACATAAAAATACAAATTGTATATGTGCGTCAATAACTCGCGATCCAATGGACCCACAAAAACTGCATATAAATATACCTTCGTATTGAGTTCACCTTTCGTTTAAGGGCTTACAAAATAAAATCGGTTAGCGCATTTCAGAGGACATCAATTACAACGGATTTTATGGTCCTCTATATAAAAGGTCCGCCATCTAACGATTTTTTTTCAACTAGTGCTTATTTCGTGAATGGTAACACTTAGCTCATGTCTGATTTGACAGACAATTAGTTTTATCCTTCCGCTGTACGAATATGATGGTGTATACGTTTCGCTAAGTAGGTCTGCGATCGACTTACAGAAGATGCAGATTTTGCCAAAAAAAAAATCATCTTTTCAGATGAAGCTCATTTTGATCCTGGCGGGTATGTAAACAAGCAAAATTGTCGCATTTGGGGCACAGAAAACCCGCACGCATACATTGAAAAGCCGATACACCCAAGACGAGTCACTGTTTGGTGCGGATTTTGGAACAGAGGCATAATTGGGCCATTTTTCTTCGAAAATGAGCAATTAGTGACCGTTACAGTCAATGGCGATCGTTATCGGGCCATGTTGAACGAATTTTTGTTCACAAAAATTGAAGAGGAGGATATTAGTAACATTTGGTTTCAACAGGACGGCGCTACGTGCCACACAGCCAACGCTGCACTCGATGTTTTGCGCCCTGTTTTTGAAGATCGCATTATCAGCCGCAGAGCTAATGTCGTTTGGCCACCTTGGAGTTGCGATTTGACACCGTTGAACTATTATTTGTGGGGTGCCTTCAAAGATAAGTGTTACGCCAACAAGCCAGAGACAATTGATGCTTTAAAGGACAATATTCGAGAAGCCATTGGTGAAATACAGCTGCACACAATCGATAATGTGCTTAAAAATTGGACCGATCGTGTAGGCTACTGCATGGCCAGCCGAGGCAGCCATTTGAATGAAATTATTTTCCATTATTAACCGGAAGGATTGTACTTTCAAATAAAAAAAGAAGTTTGAGAAAATATTCAGTAGTTTTTTTTATAGCATTTAAAAAAAAAATTTATACGGCGGACCCTTTATTTTTTTTAATAGATTGTAAATAAAAGAATACAGAAAGAAAAGATAAATATCTATCTATCTATCTATATATATATATATATCTTTTCTTTCAGTATATATATATATATATATATATATATATATATATAAACTATATATATATATATATATATATATATATATATATATATATATATATATATATATAAATTTACTGAAATCAAAAGTATAATGTAGAGATCAGGGATTAAGGTAAATAAATTAAAATTTAATAAAATAAAAAAAATTACAAAAAATAAATAAATAAATAAATAAAAATAAAGAGTTACATAAGTAAAAAAAAACTACCTAATTAGTTAATCAACCTAAAACCTTGAAAAGATGAACTGGTTGCCAAATCACATTTGCAAAACTTTGGTATTTGCATATAGGGACACAGTTTAACCGATTCTTAAATTTTTAACTAAAATATGTTCGTACATTCGATTTTACATTTGACCCAAACAAATTAATCATCATTTCATCAGACCATAGCATGTTGTTCTAACTGTTACAGTGCAGGTGTTGCGTTCGTTTGCTGAGAAATGGACTCTTACCCATTGGTCTAATTTTTGAGGCTTTTTGATGACTTGAAAGGATTAATCTTTGAAGTACGAATTTAAAGTTTATCAAAACTGGCAGTTTTGAAGCACTTCATGGTCTGAACAATTTTCGCTGTATATATAGATTGCCTTTCTATCAAAACACTTCAATACATCGAATTTTATGACATACTGGAACAAAATAAAGTGTCCCCATTATTTGTTTCAAGACTGTTTATTTATTATTATTCTTTCCCTTTTACATTCTAATGTTGTCACAAGAATCCGAAGATTTTTGCAAACTATCGAAACTATCGAATGGGCCGACTATCGATAGTTTTGCAGCTCTATCCAGAGGATTAGGATTGACGTACAGTCCACTGTTCGCAGCTCACTTGTTAATATTAGCCAGATCGATGTTTATATTGTCCACGCAGAGATGGCACCTTTTGTAAATCTGCCCATAGTCAGCGTACATTTGTACACCACAACGTTCCATCGCATTAGGTAAGTCACTGATGTACAGACAAAATAATAAAGGCCCGAGAATTGGTCACTGTGGTACACCCCTGTTTACACTCCGTGCTGTTAAATAGTTACCATTCAATGCAATTGTTTAAAGTCGTTAAATCAGATAGTTATACATAAGTTTACAGGCTGTAGGCTAAAAATAAAAAAGTTTTCAAGTTTCATCACCATAATGGCGTTATCAATTGTGTCAAAAGCCTTGCTATGATCCAAAAGAACTAAAAATGAAATGCCAGTTTGGTGTGTAAAATCATTCGAAACTTTGGATTATAATCCACTTCCTTATCACCCATTTTGACGCAGGTACCCTTTTTGATCAGCTGACGACCCAATAAGTTATTTAAAACAGCATCTATACTTTCGCCTATATTTTCCAAAAGCAAAACATTACCATTTGTAACAGCCCTTTCAATTTGGTCCAAGTAACCCTTTTGGGTGAGACGTAGAATCACAATATTAGCAGCGTATTTCTGTTTAACCCATTTAATACCTTGCCTGTAAACCGGTATTTTTATGTTGTATAAGTAAAAGCTCTATCTATTATCCATTAAGAAGTACTTACAATTTTGGATCGATCATTAAGGAATAACGATCATGTCTATTTCGTCAATACCCAAGCCACACCCCAAATCCCACAATTTGCTAATATACCTAATTCTCTTGTAAAATGATGTTTTTATCGATTTTCTCAGTATATTTAGCTGAATAAACGCATTGTCAGCGGTTCTCAGTCAGTTTCGTCACTTTAACTGATCATACATGTATGGGTGGGAAATAATTTTTTTCTTTCGTTTTTTTTCCACTAAAAATGTCGTAAGAACCATGATGTTAGGTGCTCATAGGCATTTTTTTCGCACAATCTATCCATACTCCTGACGAGATCAGCCCTAACATTTTCAATCACCTCCGTAAGCGTCGTGACACAACTTCTACCCTTTACAAAACCTGATTGCCTATCAGATAAAAGGTTCGACTGTTTCAGGTATTCATTAATTTGTCTACTTATAATACAAAGAAAGGGAAGAATCGGTTATGGTTTATTTTATTTTATTTCTATTAAATTCAACTTCATGCATAAATAGTGAAACTGGTAAATATTTGATACTTTCTATTTTTTCTGAATTTTAAAAAATCAAAAATATCATATTTTTTCAAAAAAACAAAAAAAATATAATTTTTTTCTCAATAACTCCAAAAATACGCGTTATATTAAAATATGATATTAGAATGACTAAAAGTTGGTACAATTTGTAATTTTGTAACATACAGTGGCTCAAACGTATAATTGGACACATGATGTTGATAACGATTTATTGTTGTAAAACGGTTCCTTGGACCGTTATTTTTTCTGTTAAGTGAGTACATGTCTATTCAAATACAAATAATGAATCATTATGAAAGTGTAGTGTTAAAAGTGCGGATCAGAATTGCAAAGGATCAAAGAAAAGAACAAACAACTTTGGAAACACGGCATTTAAATATAAGATTACACGGCGAGGGTAAATCAGTGCGTCAAATCAGTGAGATTGTTGACCGTTGCTCGTCCACAGTTCATGCTATCATTCAAAGGTATCAGCAAAATTTTCAAGTAGAAAATAAAAGTCGTATTGGTCAAGGAAAGAAATTAAATGATTATGAGGGAAATTAAAGCAAAACCCTTCACGACGGCGATTGAATTAAAGAATATGGTTAAACCCAATTTGAAAAAAGATGTTTGTGCCGAGACCATTCGAAACGTGTTAAGGAAGAATGATTTCCATGGACGAATAGCCAGAAAAAAGCCCTATATCAGTAAAAAAAATAAAATTGCACGGTTGAAATTTTGTAAGGAATATATATTAAAAGATTTTGACTTTTGGAACACGGTAATTTTGCAAAAACTTGTTCAATTTAATTGTTTTTAACCTGTTAATTTGTTACATGTGGGTACTCTTTACTAATGAGAGTAAATTTAATTTGCATAGATCAGATGGAAAGCAGTACGTTTGGCGTAAGCCAAATACTGAGTTTTTGCCTAACACTCAGGCTACGGTCAAACATGGGGGAGGGTCGGTAATGGTGTGGAAATGTGTTTCCAGTGCAGGAGTAGGGAATTCGATTCCAATATTTGGACATTTTAGAGCAAAATGTGAAGCAAAGTGCCGATAAATTAAACATATTGGACACATTTGCTTTCTATCAGGACAACGATCCGAAGCACACTTCACACGTCGCGAGAACGTGGCTTATACATAATTGTCCAAAATTATTGCAAACACCGGCACAGTCCCCGAATCTCAACATTACTGAGCATGTTTGAGATCTTGCCCGTAAGCTCTATAAATCTACTTTCCACACAGTGGAGCAGTTGAAGGAGGGAATAAGATGCGAGTGGAACAATATTACTCCGGAATTTTGCGCCAATCTCGTGCAGTCGATGCCCCGACGTTTGGAAACAGTAATAAAAGCAAAGGGTTGTGCTTCCAAGTACTAATACGGTAAAAAATATTTAACTGTCCAATTATACGTTTGTGATGAAATTTGTTAGTTTTTTTTTTTTTTAAATAGTTTTGAATAAAACATGCTAAGTATTATACATTGTTTTAGTGTCAGTTATAGGTTTGAGCCACTGTATGTCTTAACAAAATCGAATAAGTCATTTGCAAGTTATCATAAGAAGCATGAAGCAGCCTCTTTAAAAATCTCACAATTTAGAAAAACAATTCTAAAAATAAAATGATCCCTAGAATTTGAATTATTGATGATTTTTGAAGTTAGGCGGCCATAGCGCATCAAAATAATATGTTGGTTGTTTATTAGTTTTATTTATTTTTACCAACAGACGAACTACGCATAACAATGTTGCCAACACTTGTAATATATATTAAGTATAAATAGATAAAAAAAATCACAAGCCTCGTATTTGGAATTTCCTAAACGATTTGGAACCTAAAAACAAAAATGTTGTTAATCAGTTCTTAATTACATTTTATCTGTTTTTAAAAGAGGAAATGGTGTTTAACTACCACCTTCAAGCAAGAAATATAGAAGAATAATAGAATAGCACCGTCATTTAAATAAGTGGTCTTATTAAGGTTGGTGGTTGAAATGAAATGTTTTAATGCAACAAACCTACTTTATGGACCATAAATATAAATTTTGAGATATGTGAGTATATGATATATACAAGCAAGATATACCACCCATTACCACCACCACCACTACTTCCCACCACCACCACTAACATTGTCCCTTCATCATGTTTGTCATATAAACACACTTTTTTGACTTTGATAGACAGACGGACAGACAGACAAACAGACAAACAGACAAACAGATTTTAGCTTTTTACTCGCATTCGACTACTCTACCACGAAGAATATCAACGACTTTTTAACAATTTTTAACCCTCTTCTTTAGTAACAACTACTACTAGAAGAAGTGGATGGAAGGATTTGTTAAAAGAAATCTGTGTATCCCCCTGTGTTATACCATAGCACAGTTCGTTCGATAAGAAAATAATGAGGCCAGGGAGTAGTGCATTGTTCGTACTCTTTTTTCTTTTGTTTTCAGATCGTGGGAGATTTAAACACATGTTCTTCGTAGGCGTTCGTTCATGTCGTTTTTCTATAAATTTCCTCTGTATCAGTTCAGTTCAGTTTTATTATGCACACACACAAAAGAAAAAAAATTGGGTTTTTGTTGTCGTTGTTATTGACGTTGTGTCTGTGTATGGCTTAGAGAGGGTTAATCCAATTTGTGCAACTACAATTGTTTGATAAGCGCGATTATTTATGTAGTGAGCGCAACGAAGAGAAGTATAGCCTAAAAGCGTGCATATATTTCCTTCGGATTTTGAGAGACAAAAAGGGAAAAGCAAAGCTTGAGGAACGCTGTGGGCAGTGCACGTGGATTTTGTATATTACGAAACATACTCAATAATAAACAGCACTTTGCTTTCTCTTCTAGAGGACAGTCTTATTTAAAATTCCTGGCCATAATTTTCCAATAACGTTAAGCTTTTAATCTGCCTTTACGTTGTATATTTAAGTTAAACAGTCATAGGCTTCTGTTGGAGAAAAGGGTCTTCAAAAACTTTCTCTAGCTCTCTTTGTTCTTCGCAATCCACTTTGTTTTCTCTCAATTTCTGAATTTAATGGCTGTCGCCACGTTGTTTTTGCTCCCCCGCGAATTCTGGTATCCTGTGAATTCCACTTACATTTGCTATGCCGAATTTGAAGTGTTACTAATTGCCCACCGCATCTGCACAATTCTTGGCTATTATATCCTCAGCACTTGGTTTCTGGAGGCAATCGCTAAATGGTCGTGGTAGCCTTTATACTCCGTCTCTAAGGGGACAGTCTAGGTTATCTGTAGACTGGACTTCTCCGGCACGCCAAGGCCTTCTTTCTTGGGAGAAACGTATAGAAAAGAGGTAGAATTTCTACGAGTTCTGGTATTACGGTCCTCACAAATGGACCCAAGATGGCATCCGGTGTGGTGGCTGGTATTTTCTACAAACTTGGCGAAATCTCAGACTATCATACTCTGATAGTCAGCGTGCTATCAGGGCTTTGGTGTCGCCAAGTATCAACTCGGCTTTAGTTCTTCAATGTAAAGAGAAGATGAAGCTCCTCTATGGTGCTTATAATATTTCTTTGATTTGGGTTTCTGTACACAGGAACATCGTTGGCTGATTAACTTACGAGGAAGGCCGGAATTGATCTGGAATCTATCACCTTCTATTCTAACATCTGCTTCCCTATGACTATAGTCAAAGGACAAGTCTATAGTTTTTTTCGAGAGAGGGCACAGAACAGGTGTAGTTCCCTCTTCTCTTGTGGTATCTGGAGGACGCTGTTGCCTCGGTATGACAGTGTCAGAACACTGAAACTACGAAAGCCCCCAGCCACCCTATTTCCAAACTCAGTGCGGTATACACGGGTCATTGGCTGATCGGAACGAGCGCGGATAATATGAGTTGGCATTTCAACCTTCACTGCAAAGGCAATTCTGAGAGGAAGACAATTGTGCACTCTCTATGTAAATATCCGTGACTGCGATGATTTGTCGTAACTTTCTTCAAGATCTGGGTCGTCTTGATCGTCTCCACTTTAAAAGCAGCTCAAGGTGGCTATAGTTCCATTTTCCCTTTCATTATCATTTAAGGCGTTTCTTTACCTGCGGTTTGGCATAGTTTCAAATGGAACTTTGTTGCTAATTGTTGTTGATCTCGTCTTGGTTAACTAGTTAACTTACCTGCCTATCTACCATCTTCAGTATTCGTCTCAGGCAACGGTTTATAAGCACTCGCAAGCTTTCAGTTATCAATCAGGTTTCGCAGCCGTACAGCAAAACATATTTCACATTAGATACAGAAATGCTGGATAAGGCTTCCTAAATAGCAAAACTTGTTCATGCGTTCTATGATGTCGTTATCGATATAAAACTGATTAGCCAACATGAACGCTGGCACATGGTTTTGGTCTTGGTACGGTTGATCGTCCGATCCACTCCCATAGACGCACGATTCAAACCGTCAATTTCGTACTGTATATCCGCGTGACGAGATGATATTAAACAGTTTAGTCGAATAACGCGTTTTTCATCATTCAGCGCCTGAGATAAAACATCGTCGAGAACAATTAAAAATAATATTGGTGGCAGAAGACAACCCTGCCTGACACCAAATATTGAGCTAAGGCTCTCGTCTTCATTAAGGAGAACTCACAATGGATTCGCATACCACGCTTTCGGCAATAATTATATAATCAATAAAGGCAATAAAAAGGGATGATTGATACTCGTTGACCTGTTCGACGATAATACCAAGTACTCGTATACTGAATTGAGCAATGCAAAACTTTCTTTATCTGCGAATCAGTGGTTCCACCTTCTGATTAATTCTGGTCAGCAATAGTTTTGTTAGAACCTTTGATGGTATTGAGAGAGCAGAAGCATTTAAAAATCATCCTTTCAGTAATTCATTCTCTAAGGCAGTTACGGTTTTTTTTTTTTTGACTAAATATCGGTTCCCGAGTAGCTCAGACTGTCATCACTGCTTAAATCAGCTTCTTACACATTCCTTTTCTAAAACGAAGCCATATATCTGCTCTCTATTTTAATCTGAACGAATATATCCGAAGGCCAATTTTTTTCTCTGTCACTACTACAGGAATTATATTGGCTTTCCACAAAGCATTCATTGCTTTGTTTCAGTTTCATTAATCTAATTGATTTTCAAGCTAAGTAGACGATTAATCTTAATCGCCTCCATATGATTGCGTAGTGGAGAAGATCTTTGCTAAGTGGTGGTGATGATCCCTACTTTTCATTGTAATTTTTTCCCTAGTGGGTGGCGTTTTTCGCCGGTCATTCGTCTAATGTTTGTCATTATCGCCTGAGGTAAGCTGGAAGATCAGGGTGGCTTCTTTTAAATGGATTTGTCTGGAGCGAGGTTGAAGCTCGAGAAACCGGAATTAAATATGTGCGCCCATATTTTAAGTCGTACATTTGAATATACATTGAAAGAAATAAAAAAATGTATAAAATCCTACAATTTAATACATCAAGGAGTTCCACATCGAAATTAAGCTCTTTGCATGGTAAGCAACGTGTTAAGCCACCACATTGTTTGCCAAGGTACCACGGGACTCTGAAGTATCATCTCTTTAATCTCGATACCCGACACAGAGTGCCGCCTGTGCAGGGAGGAGGTTCATCGGCTACGCATTGTACAATATTGTGCTCTTCATATAAAAAGTTAGACGTATTCTTTTGGAGACAGTTCGAGGTAGTATTTCCGGACCGACCGAACGGCTTTCTTCTGATTGATTATCACACATTACAGCTTATGCACGAACTGATCTGACCCTGTAGTGTTAGTCATAATAGATTTTTTAGGTCCTAGTATCATGGCTAGTAGAGCCTCTTCATCTCTACAATAATAATAACAATACCAAGGGACCTGGCTGTAGCTAGGTAGCCTACGATCTAGGTCACACCTTAAAGATACTTTCTTTTCCTTTTGGCACAAGATTGTTAAATTTAGGTTGTATTAGCGACGTTATCGAGTATTTCTTAGTCAACACGAAAGACTTATTTTGCTATCTGTACTTTTACATAGCCAAGGCTACTTTTAGAGCTCAAGTCTGCATATTTAGAATTCAGTTCAGTCTGTTGTCTGTTGCCACTTCCCGCTTACTAGCTCAGTACCATTATAAAGCCAAGTAAAATACAGGCTGTCGCGCTTATTTACAATCCAGCTATCCATATAAAGAAAGCATAGAAAAACCAGAGTGCATAACCCGTGCTAATGAGAGGATCTTTTTCACTTTTATGAAACTAAGAATACTTTCCCCTTTTATTTACTTTTCTAAAAATGCATTTGACTGAAAGTAACTTACGAACAGTCAATAAACATCTGTTAGTATATCTGTTTTTTGCATATTTCATAAAATATTAATTAAATTTACTTACTTAACTTAGAAATTAAATCTGTCAGAAATAATATATAAAATATTTTTATTTTAACAATTTAAACAATGTTAATAAAACACTCAAGTTAAGTACAAATAGGTATAAAGAGAAAAAAAAGAATCCTTAAAACTAAAAACTCGCCACTACAGCAGTAGTTAAAGTTAAATTTACAGGCGCACCCTTACATACCTTTTTTATGTAAAGCCCACACTAAATAAAAAATATGATTGTGAACTTTACGCACAAGTGTTTTCTTATTGTTTTTTTTTTCACATTTGCTTTAATTTTATTTTTTTTGAATACAAAAGGTCTTTAAAGAGAGAGTCTGGATGTGTGTGTGTGTGTTTGTGTGTGTTTGTGTGTGTTTAAATTTTTGATGCGAATGCATTTATAATGGCATTATTGTTGTTGCTATCGCTTTGTTGTAACACATTGTGGTACGTTTGACTGTGCATGTGTGCGTATAAATTATTATGTTAATGCGTTTTTTCTTCCGATTCCTTTTTCCACAAATGCCAACAACAATACGGGGAGCAGGGTGAAGAGAAAAAAAAAAGATTTCAATTCTACCACTTACTGCGTTACTAATGAATACTATTTTGTTGATGTTAAATGTTCTCTATACAGATTAATGCAGTTTCTTTCTTCATTAAATAAACAAAAAATGAGAGTTAGTGTGCACATACATACAGTGTGTCAAGAATGAGTTTACGAATTAAAAATAATTAAGTACTTACTTACTTACTTTTTGCTTCCTATCAAGAGTTTTTTGATTTATTATAATAATTTTCATAAATTGTAAAATCTTATGCAAAAATAACCAAAATTCAATTCAAAATCATAGGAAATTTACGAAAAACAAATTTTACTCACATTTCGTATTGTCAACTAACTCTTTACATAAAAATTAAGATATACAGTTTGTAAAAAAAATCTTATCAAAGTAGAAAAAAAATAAAATCTTTTTTCATTTGAGAATTCCAACAACAATTTCTTAACATCTCTTAAGTACTTCGTGTACGTCGTGACTTTTAAAATAGATCCACACATTACAAAGCTAATAACAAAAAAAAGATTTTACCTGATTTCTGTGGGCTGTGACAGTGTGGGAAGCAATATGCTTCTATGGCACCTGAGATTTACAGTTTTTTACAAAGCGTTTCGAAAATGACATTTCTACTTATTTAGGAATCTTTTAAAACTTATTTGGAAATCTAAAATGATTCAATCCGTTAAATCGTGAATTCAGAGCCAAAAACCTGACCTGGCGCTATCCTGATGACCACTTTTTTTAATACGTTTTTAGTATAATTTTTCTCAAAAAATAATTAATTAAAATATTATCTTACAAGGTACGGCAGTCATTGTTACTTTATTTTAAAGGGAATTGATAGGAGTCTGCTACGTAGACATTTTAAGGCCATATCTCAATTGGTTCAGATAATATTTAACATTAACTCTCAGTAAAAGGGGGACGATATCCTGATGACGCGCAGTGTATATATTTTTAATAATCCAACTTGTTTTTATTGTAAATTGTATCATATTTTTTTCTTAAACACTAACATTGTTATTGTTTTTTTAATATTTTCCTATAATTTGTATGTATGCATGCGTATGTGTAATCTAAACGCGTGCCAGTTTTTCTTTTACTATTGTTATCAACCAAATTAAAAAAATAATATAAATTAGGGTGAGAGCTTCAAACAACTTAAAAAGTTTTCAACTTGTTATTGTAATCTGTTACTCTTTTTTTTGCTCTCCGCTTCTATCTTTCATTGTTCTATTCAACGTTATATAATAAGAGTTTGATTTTTTTTTTTTATTAAATAGAGACCACGTGTGTCGTTTTTCAACAGCATCCATATCACTAGTTTGTTGACAACAATATAGGAAAATATGGCGGCTAGTTTTGTAGCAAAACTTTAATATGACATTTGGATTTATTTAATTTAAGTTATTTTTCTTTTTTTATACAAAGTAAATAGTAACTGACAGTCATGTACATACAGTACTTGTAGTAAAATAGTAAACCAATAAAAAAACAAACAAAAAACTTGAACAAAAGATAACTAGAAGAGGGAGTAAGATTATGATTTAAAGGGGTGAAGTTGTCAACCCCCACTAGTAGCGTTAACAGTCTGTAGTTGCCAAAGCATCAAGAACAGTAAATATTCAAAGTTTAAATGCTTGATGAATATACAAAAAATAAGATTTAAAACTTACATAAGTTTTTTAAAAAGTCTATCGTTAACATAATATTAGTGTTTTCCTAAGTTTTTCAACCATCCTAGCCTAACCTAAAATTTTATTTGCTGTAATTCAATATTAACAACCCAACTGTAAATGTATATTATAGTTGCTCGTCAACTAATTTGCCTGCTTCCTGAATAAATTTTTAATAAAAGAACTTAACAAATAAGTGAATATTTTGCCAGTAAAAGGTTTTTTTAGTTCCAATCTGATTTAGATTCTACGAGACAGGCCATCACCACACTTTGCATATCTTATTTTGAACGATTTCAAAGACTTTCGCTAGAACTATGACAAAAATATGGCATACTTAACAGAGGTTTAGCGGTGGACAAGAGCGGACAGAAGGAAATACGTAGCTACTAACCTTGAAGTGGCCGAAATGACAGCACGTCGAAATGACTTGCGAAACTTTCACAAAACAATAGCTGCAGTAAGCGGAAAACTCAGCCAAACAATGCTTTCCCATTTTTCAACCAGCATCGCAACATCTTAACCACCACCGACCAACAAATTCGAAGATGGAGGCAACATTTAGAATTGAACAGCATAGCAGCAGCTGTCTCAAATAACAATACAATCGTTGTTAACATATCTCTATCTCATCAATCACGATAAATATACTCTCTCGTAGTGAAATAGTTGCCACAATAAAAAAGCTAAGAGCAAATAAATTACCCATAGAGTTCTCCTACCTTTCATAACAGAGGCATGGTTGAACACTTTCTTATCCTAGCGCTGGAAAAAAAATTTGGTCGTAGCTCTGCCCAACAAAGGAGACCTGCGGAAATGCAACAATTGGTAGAGTATTTCACTATTGAAAACAGTTCAAAAAATAATCGCTACCACAATCCTGGATCACCCAGGAACAGGCAGATCCTGTGTCGGCCATATTTACACCTTAAGCACCATCGTCGAAGAGGCCGGAGAATTCACTTCTTCGATGTATGTACATCCTATTCATGGATTTTGAACGCGTTTTCAGCAACATTCACGGACATGAATCGAGTTTTACTAATTGGCTGAGTATCCAAACCATTTCGTACCAGCGTTGGCGTACGATAAGGCTGTGTAATCTCTCTAATTGTCTTTTCTCCTTGTCCTTGACGAAGTCATTACCACTACCACAATGCAAGCACCGAATGGCGGTCGAGTACCTGATGCCAACACATTAGTTCATTCCCATAGAAGTCAGGGTGACCAGGCATCCAAACTAAGTTCGTCTCGGAAGAAAAGCAGAGCAATGGTGGCCGCCCGACCGTCCCGAGATAGTAGTGAGGAAGCTTCCTTAATGGCCAATATCTCAGATTGAGAAACACTTGAGCCATCCGGAAGACTATAGTGATGATTCAGATTAGCCTCCACCGAGAAGGCTCCGGATCCTACACAACACCTCGTGTTTAATCCATCAATTTAGACCCTGATGCCTAAGTCACTGAGTGGATTGGCCATTGGTCACTGAGGATGTAAATAACATATCCAGTGTTGGTGGATCAAACGAGGACATGCAACACCGTATGAATAAAACCAAATGGAAATAAAATAATCTCTCGCAAAACACGATAACGAAATCTTTAATACTCGCATTAAACCTGTCCTGCTTAATGGATGTGCGAATTGCAGCCTTAAACAAACATTTAGCTATAAGCTGCAATCCCTTCAGAAACAGATAACTGGCCCTTTATCGTACCACAAACCAAATTCCAGTTTATTAAGACGTCAGGAAAAGGAAATAAAATTGTATTGGTTACACATTTAGGTCAAGAAAAGCATATATGTATAAGACACCACTAACAAGGCAATCGACGCAGATATCGGCTGAAGAGTACATGGTGTTCAATGGTAATGGGGGAGCTAGAAGTGGTCGGTTGTAACTAGAACGAGGCAACAAGAATTGCTCCAAATATGATTCACTGGAAATCTTTAACAGAGAACGTTTGCTCCTCAGTTGGAGAATAGCGGAACATCATTATCAAAAACTTTTGGATAGCCTGACTATACAACATCCATTAGTACACTGAATTTTTGTCTTATATGTGAAATCAGAATATCAATTTCTCTACAAGTTACGATTAGTAAAAAGATCCATTGACAAAAAATTTGGCTTTAGAAATAGCCGGTGTAGATTTTTACGACAGTAAGCGCCAAAAACCGCCTTGGACCCTGTCAGAAAAAAAAACCTTATGACAAAAATGTTGGCTTTAAAGCTAGTCGTGTTAGGTTTTTTGTAATCAAACGAAATGTATTGCCATCTTCCCGTTTAGAATCATGACCAAGCAAGCTGATACCTTTATTCCTTTTTAGCGCCCAAATGGTTTACGTAGGTCTCTTTGTTTCTCTCTATTTTTATTATTTTTACTTTACCAGCAGCATTGAAAATTCATTTCAATAGATATTGCCAACTCATTTCTGATCGATAAATATCGTAAAAACCTTAAATACACGCCTATATCTTGATGCAAACAATTGTGTTTTCTGTGTGCAATAGTAACCCAGTAATTAATAGAGTAAACGGAGCAGGAGGAAACAAAACCGTTACAGTTATTGTTATTGTTCTGCTGCTGCTTCCTCTCTCTCTCTCTCTCTCTCTCTGTCCCTCTCTCTATATCTCTCTTCGTTTTTAGTTAAAACGTCCTCTGCATGAAAATGACAAGCAGCAATTAACACCGTATCAGAAAGAAGAAAAAACAATAGCAATTAAAGGAGTTGCCAACATTAAAACGAATATCAAATTTCTCCCCCCTCCCTCTCTACTCTATTAACATTATGTTGGAAATACGTTTGGAAAACAAATGTTTTTATTAAACACAATGCAACAACAACTGGCATTCAAAATTCAGAAGAAAAAACTAAATCATTTATTTAGTACCAAATAAACACACAGAGACAACAATAGAGGGATTAAAACGGAAGCATAACAATAACAAAAAACAATAGAAATGGTAAAGGATCATGATTTCGTTGATGATTTCAAATATGTAATGCCGATGATGTATAAATGGTTGATTTCAATTGATTGAATGTGAATAATTTGAATGAAGCCAATAGAATTTCCAAATTCTCTTTTCCTCTCCCTTTCTCACTCTTGCTCACTATGTGATATTAAAATTTTTGTTGTGAAAACAACAGACACATTTGGTGGTGGTGGTGGTAGTGATAGATGATGAGATAAAAATCATGTCATGCTGAATTGTTAGTAGTACGCACCACACATTTAAACTACAACACACCTTAACATTATGCCAAAAATTCTATCTTCTCTTCTCGTTTCTCCCCACAATCTACTACATCGCATTTAGATTCATTGTGAATACGAAAAAAGAAGAAGAAAAAAGCATCACAGCACGTTATGTTTAAGGAAAAATTAATCAATAGTGATGAATTTAGTTAGATATAGAGAGGACGAATCGGTATGTATGTATGTATATGTGTGTGTGTATTTCTGTAAGGGTAACCGTATAAGTATACTTTAATGGGTAATCCATACTATTATCATCATAGAGACAAATGGAGGAGGGGGATAGCAACAGCAACTGTTATTAGAAATTTAATATTCGATACCATTTAAGCATTAAAATAATTCTAGCATGTGGGGCAAAAATTGTAATTAAGCATTATTTTAGGCTAAAAAAAAATTCGTCTGAAAAAAGGGACTAGAATTGAGTATGGACTATAATGCAAAAAAAATTTAAGTTATAAAAATACTACCTTGAACAAAAATTTTCCGCCTGGGAAACTTTTTCTTGGCTACATACGAGTAGCTTTTCCAAATGTCAAGCTATGGCGCTAAGATTTAGCGGTAATATCAACAACAGATATATCAACCCAACAAAAAAAAAAAAAAACTCAATTCACCCAAACTATAAAATGTTATGTATGGTCACCTTATTCAAAAAAATTCTACGTTCAAATAAGTGAATAATAAGCCGGTTTTACTCTTAGAGATGTACCGTTATATTATGTTTATTTAAATTTATGGAAATAAGTGCAAAATTCAATGCGTCAAAACAATAAGGCAATGAAATATATAACCCTTCGCTATCTACGCTGACGTAAGATTAGGATGTGTTCTGTGTCCAACAGGCTTATTCTACTAGATTTTTTAATGCAACTGACAACCGTCGATAGCCCCTCTGATATTCGTTTGAACTTATCTGAGGCTCTTTGTTCGCCACAATAGTGTCATACAGGACAAACTCAACCATGCGACTGACCGCTTGATGTTGATGGGGTCTTTATAAAGACGGTGAGTTTATTTTGCTATCTTGGTAGCAATATGAACTCAGATGTTCAATCAGATAAGGACATCAATGAAAGAATTAAGAAGCCTGTTCAGCTTTACAATCGCTTTACAAAATCTAAAAAGCAAACCTTTCAAGAGCTGCTTTACAGTTGCGCCACTTGGAACCTTATTCAAACGAGGTGACATTTGAACACCTGGAAATCAACATTCGAAGACAAGTGACTTTACATAACCCCAAAGAAAATAATCCAATGGGGTTAAATCACACGATCTTGGTGGCTAATTAATTGGACCATTACGTGAAATTACTCTTTCATTAAAAGTTTATTTGAAAAAATAAATTGTAGTGCGCGCTGTTTTGCATGTGTTTCAGCAAAATTAATGCCAGCTACATGAGTACGAAAAAATTTCTAAACATGGATCTCTACCGTTCACCATTGACAGGAAAAATTCTGACTATCATCGTTTTGAAAGACATATGGACTTATGACTCCGCCAGCCCATGAAGCGCACCAAACAGTAATTTTGTGGGGATGTAATGGTGTTTCGACAAAAGTTTGTGGATTATCATCACTCCAAATGCAACAATTCTGCTTATTTACGTACTCATTCAACCAAAAATGGGCTTCATTGGAGCACGAAATTATATATTTTTAAATTTTGATGAACGGAACCATTAAAAATTTTAACAATTTGCAAGCGTTGCTCTGGTGTAAGTCTATATACAATGAAATGTCGGCCAAACTGAATAAAAAGCAACCATCTGCTGTTAAATCGGTTGTCAAAAAAACAGTGTTGCCAACTTAAGGTTATGAACCTCTAAGAAACATCAGTTAGTTTGATTAGTTACATTAACTTTAACTGACAGCTTTACTCGTATAAACCCCTCTCTTGTTTTTTTTCTCTGTCACAATGCCAAGTTCACCTCACCATTGCAATAAGACAACATAAAGCGGTTCACAAATACTTACATACATACTCGTATGAACACTTACAAGCACATCAATTGTTATTGAATATTTATTTAAAAATTTTTAACACAATATTTGTCAAATCGATTAAAAATTAATTTGATTGACAACAACAACAACACAGGAACGAAATACTGAAAAAGGACCATTGCATAGAAAAGGGAAATGTTTGAAAAGTAAAAAAAAAAAATTTCCTTTTGTCTTTTGTTATTGTAATGAAGCTGCTGATCTTTTTTTTGAAAAGATTTAATTTTAGAAAAAAAATTATGTTTTTAAGTAAATATTATGGAAGTTATATGAGTGTTTTAAAATTGCTGGTGGCTGTTGTTGTGTGATTCCCTTTCTGTTTTCAATATGAAATTTATTTATTTTATTGTTGTTGCTTATAAAATTCTAACAAAATCTCTTTAGAAAACATATTTGTTTTGAATGTTTTCTCTGTATTTGTTTATTTTAGGGTAGGGTAAAAGAAAAATAAGGGAAAATTGGCTACACTTTCCTTCTCTCTCTCTCTCTCTCTCTTTCTCACACTGCCTTTTTCTTTAGCTCTTACTTTACATTCTCATTTCTGTATTGTTATTATTAAGTGTTGCCTAAAGCAATTAAGAAAACCTAAAGCAAGACAATAGCTTAGCCATACACAATACGTATGTATGTAGATACTGAACAACACAGGCACAAATATAGGCGGACTTTAGAAGAAAATTAATAATAGCAAAAACAGCAATAACAATAAAAAAGTAGTGTGGATGTAGTAAGTATAGATACAGCAATAACAAAAACGAAAGGAATAATGATTTAGTCACGTATTGACTTGAGACAATTTCAATATCTTTCCCTGGATGCGCCTTGGTGTGTGTGCGTGTAAATTAGTGATGATGCTGTGAAATGAAATACCAATGAGTACGAGTACGACGAGTATGATTATTTTTTATTGTTATTAACGTAGGTTATTGTTATTTTTGTTGTTTTTGTATTCTTTTTCTGAGAAAACTATACGCTTTATTAAGCAAAATATATAGCGTTGCCGACTTTATATGTAAGTGTTTTAATATTTTACAACAAATAAAATAAAATTTTATGTTTTAATTATTTTGTAATATTTGTATGTGGGGGTTCTTCTATGAATAGTGACAAGATCAATACAAGTAAAAATTGTTTTTGAAAGTGTTCACAATTTTAAATTGTCGCTATTTTCTGATTCTTTTTTTAATCAAAATAAAGTATGTATGTATTTTTAGTAAAATTAAATTGAATTTAATTCTCTTTTGCAAGATCGTACAGCATTTTCTAGTAGTAATATGCTAATCAGTACGCAAAACAAAGACCCACCACATCATTGAATTGGAGACATTTCTCCATTAAGATTTTAGTCTAACTCCAGAAGAAACATTGAGGGAATTAAAGCAGCAATTTTAAAACATATATAAACAACAGTTGGACGTTTAGTGGACGGTGTGCATTTTAAACTTCAGAGAGACAGAGTGCACAAGCAGTCAGCTGTCCTGATCATTACTAGTTCACTCTGCTCCATTTCAACCAAGGCCCTGTTTTCTATACTTAACTGGCTTCCCAGTGAACTTCTATTGAAACGGAGGTCTAAGTTGATGGCGGTGAGGCTAAATGCAGACAATTCGTGGCTCAATCTGGATTGTGGACACGCTGCAATACAGAAGAACAATGAGCTCAAAAAGCATCCATTGCCTTGTTTCAACTTCATTATTCAGTTGATACAAAACTAAGTCTACTGTGGCTCCTCTCCATGTGATTGTGTAGTGGTGAAAATCCTTGCTAAATGATAGTGGTGATTCTTACTTAGCGTTGCCGGCTGACAACATGGTCCCTCATAATTATTTTTACAGGAAGTTTGACTTTAAGATCCCAATTAGAGACTTCTAGTCTAACAGAACAGAAGTTGCTGGCAATATCTTTGCGGTCTATACCAACTGCTGCAAAATGTTAGACAGAGAAGGCTGTGGTATATGTTTACTTAGCAGGTTCTGACATTAAACTTTCGTATAGTTTACCTGACCACTGCAGTGTCTTTCACGTGAAAGTCATGGCAATTCTAAAGGCAGTACAGTGCTTGTTGAGTGGCAGAATCATCCATGAAAATCTTGTGATATACACGGACAGCCAGGCTGCAATCACCTTCTTTACGGGTGTCATTTCAACATTTATTCTTGTTCATGCATTTCTCACTGAAATTTCACATCGTTCAAAAGTAACTCTTATATGTATGGGAATTACGTTGCTAAAAGACTTAGTAAAAAGTATACGGAGCTCGAAAACTGTTAGCGGACATATATGTTCCGATAGTTTCGGTTAAGCTGAATATTTTTTGTTCGATATATAAGGAGACTCAATCTCGTTGGAAGCATAAGAGCATGCGCGGTACTGATAGACTTTAACCGAACTGGATCGGAACACGAATAACTGCTTTCCTGTCTTAAATCGCGCACTATTACGGTTTTCACTGATCATCATATTGGAAGGCATGCTAATAGACTAGGGACTCCCTTGTTTAACTTCCTCAGAAGCTGTGGTTTTAAAGAGAAGTAGAAGACTATCTTCAACCTCATGTGTCAGTGCCTAGCCCTTGTCATTTAACGACGAAAGTTCCTAAACTCCCACCTCTTGTCATTTTTGACTAATCTATCCAAGAAAAGTGTTACCGCAATTTCGAAATTTATTTTGGAGTCAAAATGGTTTCCATTGGAGACTGTTTGACTCCCGCGTTAGCTGTTAGACTTGAGGTATCACAGTCGGCCCAACTTCTGGCCTAAGTGGGGCCTTGTCCTTCAAGAAGGGTCCGCCGGCTAACCTAACCTTTCCAAGAACAAGGAAAGCCGGGAGACGTTAAATGCTGCTTAAACGCCATAATATATTTATTACAACAATCCAAAGCTCAACTAATCATATGTGAAGCCTGGCTGGTTTGCCAAACAAAAACCAGATGTTTATGGTGCAGGTTATGTTCTGTATTTAATGGAATGAAAATGGCTCCATCTATTTTGAGTTGCCGAAATTGCAACTGCATAGTTTTTTCCGAAAAATGCCCAAAATATGCGACTAAATGAAACCGTAAAATTTCTGTGTCGATGGGGAAGAGTAACTTAAGTCGGCTTAAGCTATTCTTATTTACCGACACCTATTTATCATATTTATTTATTGTGTAATCTCGAAAAATCTAACAGAATATGCTTATATTGAAAAAACTGCCGTTGTAGTTGATGTTCCCTTGTTCGTATCTTATATTTATTATATAAATTTTTGTCGCTAGGTAAGAGTGGCTTAATTCGACTTAAGCTACTCTTCCATATAGACACAGATTTCCTTAAGACAATGCTGGACCACATGTTGCAAGACAAATTAAAAAGTATTTTTTCTAAGCCTTCTTCTGGTGCAGGCCTTGCCCTCCCATATGTTGCCAAAATTTTTAAATTATACCCCCAACAGTATGTCATATCTTAATTTAGAGAGGGGATAAAATCGATATATATTAATGAATAAATAAATAAATGTCGTACATTGTGGTCCAGGTTACCATAATGAATGTGTATATGTGTGCTTCGCCTCTTACTGACTTTCAACTTTGCAAAGATATTCAGTCCTCTTGCCACTACTCTGCTTTTAGAATTTGAAATCTTTAATAAATTTTATTACAATGACAATTTATTTGTAACGAGTCCATATCTTTACTCGAATCAAGATTAATGCGTATATGTATGCATAGTTAGAATAACGTTGTTAATTACACACGTTGTTTACGTTATGAGAATACAAATACGGATTCAGTGCTTGCTTATGTGCTTATAAACACATTTAGCGTGTGAAAATGACAATCGCACAGCTTAACAAACTATGATGGGAATTAACACACCGTAGTGGTGGTGGTGGTTGTAAATTCTACAATGATTCTGAACAAGATAAGAAAAACAATCAGAATTACTACGAATTTAATTTAAATTTCTGTTTGTTATAAACGGTCATCAATTACCTTTTAAATTATTTTGTGGAAATATCGAAAGGAAACTTCCTTCTCGTCTTTTTGCCTTGTTTATAAGGCCTTTAAGGATTGTTGTTTTCTTAAGCGAAATCAACTGAAATATCATGTCCAGCATTTTTGGTTCGAAAAACGTCGCTGTCATTAAGTTTCATAATTAACGGCACCGGATGACTTTACAAAAAAATTACACTCGCCGCTGAATTCTATAAAAATTCTCTCTGACTCTCTAAAACAATAAAACAACAACAAAAACAAAAGTTTTTTTAAAGCAAATAAATACACGAACATACGAAATGCCTATGCAAGCATACGATGACGACGAATATGTTATGGAATGTCTTTTAGCCATACCTCTAATCGTCCGTCCCTTCGTCTGTCTGTCCCTTTGCTTCCCTACATCTGTCTGTCCATCATCATCATCATAAAAAAAACGATGAACTGCAGGCACATGTTGTAACTCTGCATGGTATTGCTGTTGTTGTTTTTATTTTTCTTTTTTATTTGAATTTTTATTTCGTTTCATAAAAACTAAAATAAATGGTTGTATTTTTATGTTTAAATAGGCTTTTCAGACGATATTTTTATTTCGTGGCGGTATTGGTGGTGGTAGAGAGAGAATTTTTTTATTAATTGTTATATTCGAAATAAAATGAAAAGATATAATAAAAGAAAACAACTTATACAAAGAAAATAAAAATTATTAAAAGAAAGAAGACCTTAATGTGTTAAGGTGAGTGAGCGAGTGAGTCATGAGTAGTTGAAGAATTTCATTCAAAATTGTATTTGATTTGAAAAATTGAAAAATAATGAAAATAATTAATCAAATTGAGCTCTCGAGTAGATTAGTTTTGTAGTCAATATTCACGTTTCAAAGAATTAAAAGAAATATTAAATATTAAAAGAAATTCGGTAATTCTAAAAGTATTTGCCACAACAAAATTCTTCCATCTTAATATATCTTGTGCCATCAGTTTGGTACTGGTTTTCTCGATTGGGTCTTTTGGTGTTTTCAATCGAATAGTTTTTTCACGTAGTGTAGTTGAGCTATGTAGAGCTCCTTGTCAACCGTGGTATTTCTTTCGAGCATTTCCCAGTGTTATGCGCTCCCAGTCTCAACAAATGCAGAACATAGTCTTCTTTGGATGAAGATCAGACTTGACATTCGCCTTCAACGTATCTCTTCAGATTTTATCCATTTAACGGTTTCAAAAGACAAGTTAAAAAAACACACATAATGTTATGATTTCGTTAAAACTTTTATTTCATTCTAATGCTTGGTCCTTGCCAACGCCTACGAAATACAATGTCGTTTAAATGATGATGATCAATGTCTGAATCACTTTTTCGCACATTTCAGACGGTATCTCGGCGATAACTTTACGAATGTAAATTTTTCAATGTTCCAAATTTAAGGAATTATCCCTGTAGACATGGTTTTTGACGTATTTCAACAAAAATGTCTAACGGAATCAAATCGCTTGATCTCAGTGGCCAATTGATGTCGCCATATTGATAAATTACGCGACCGACAAATTTTCTAGGCAATAAAGCCAAAGTCTGTCGTGTTATATGACTCGTGGCAATATCTTGTTGAAACTACATATCGTCCAGTTCATAATCTTTAATTTCAGTCCGAAAAATTAGATTATCATACGCCCCTTTGAATTGAGGATAACGATTTCTCCACAGTCCTTTCCACATCAGAATGCGTTACAAATAGTCACTTATACCGGATGCAGCGGCTTTTCACAATTACTTCTGTTTTCTCTGACCCCCTAATACGACAATTTTGCTTGTTGACGTATCCGTCGAGTGAGAAGTGGGTTTCAATGAAATATTTATTTGTGGCTATGTACGAATGCCTGTCATTAACTCTTTTCATGTAAATGTTGCCAGCGACTACACCGTAGGTGGTCCATTTGTGAGCTTCCGTTTTGGCATACTTTTTTCAGCATTTTCGCAGATATCTCACATATGGTAGCTGTAATACTATATTGTCTTCTAGGGCTGGAATTGTGAGTCAAATGGCATGTGGCACCGTCTCGTTAAAACCACATATCAACCAAGTCAAATTATACCATTGTGGGAAAAAAGTCGGTAATTATTGCACGTTTGCTTACTGCTTCAACTGTAACGTTAGAAATTTCGTTATTGTTGAATAATTAGGATTAATGTATGCCGCCGGTACACAAACTGCACCAAACAGTTTATCTTTTAGGGTGCTGTGGCAGCTCTTGAACCGCCTCCGGCTGTTCTTCACACCAAATTCGGATATCCTTTTTGTTAACACACTTATTGAGCCAAAAATGAGCTCCTTTCACGAAATGGGCGTAATTTACGAAACACATTTTTCACACAGCACACACTTTGATAACAAAACTCAATGATGATAAAATAGCAAAAAAAAAAAATAAATACAAAATTACCCTTTATGTATGTATGTATAAGTGTAAAAATAAGTTGCCAGATCTTATTAAGTATTCGTTTCAAATATTCGCAAAAATTTTAACGGATACAAATGCGAATTCAAATATCTAAAATAACCGAATAATATGCGAATGCATACTTTAATCTAGCTTAACCTATTTGTACTCGTTCTTCGGTTGTTAAACGATATATATTCGTAAATAGCAAACTTTTCACTAAATAAATGACACTTTGAAGACAGATATTTAACAGCTGACAGCCTTATCATTGTTCTTTTTGTTACAGCTTTTGAGACATCCCATTGAATGAGATGATTGAGAAACATTTCATGATCGTAATACATTTTTTCGACCAGTATTCATTAAAAAGTGCTTTGAGAGCGCTACGAACTTATACCCGAACCGAATATAAAAAATGTCAAAATTACAAACTTTTTTACCCTTCTATCAATACACAAACATTGGAAAATTTAATCAATTAATTAACCTATTTTTTCTTTTTTCTTTATTTTTTTTTAAATAAAAAAATAATTTCTCTGTTCTTATAAATAATATTTAAACCATAACAAATATTTTTGTAACACTTACTACGTCTACCATACAAGGCATAATGGTGTCTACATTTCACTTCCTCATTATCGTGTTTGTTGCTTTTTAGTAGTACGAAATAAAATGTCTCTGTCTGTCTATATAAATCATACATACATACATAAATATGTACATATTTACATATGTATATAATAGTTAAGAGCTGTTAAACTTGATTGATTTCTTTAGATAAGAGAAAAGGTAAAGAATCTTTTAATAGGTTTTTTTATTTATTTTTGTATATAAGTAGTAATAGAATAAATATAAATTATTTTGTTTTTTTTTAATTTACCCTTTTCTGTAATTTAATGCCCAAGTGTATTATTATTTAATATTTTTTTTATTTAACTTTTATTGTAAAAGAAATAAATGTAAAAGAAACGAAAAAAGTTACACTTAAGCATTTATGTTAATAATAAATTAAACAACTGTGGGTTTTATTGTCCTCTTTGTTTGTTATTGTTGTTGTTGTTATAAAAAGAAAATGTCTAACATATACTTACAAACATAGATAGTACCTACTTGCGAGTAAACAATTACGGAAAAAAGAGCTTTTTAATTTTATGTAAAAAATAAGATATTTATGTTTTTTAGTAGAAAGAAGGAGTAGATAGGTAGGAATACATTAATAAAAAGAGAAAGAGAATAGAATTTTACTCCCCACCTGTGCGCTGCTGTTATGTTTACTAATTACACCATAGAAAATAAAATTATAACTAGGTATGTATATGTGTATGTGTGTATTCTATGCACGTTTGCAATGTTTGTAATGTTGCTGTTAGTGTTGTTGTTGTTTATTGAAAAATTATACTCTGGCAAATGATAGGAATTTTAAATGAGCTTTTTTGCCTTAAAAAGAATGTAATGAGAATGTATACAATAACAGCCTATAGTGTACATATTTACATGTGTGTGTACTGTGTACACAAGACTTTATACAAACGTTTAAAGAGAGTAAGAGTACTAAATTAAATAGAAGTTAAAACGGAAGATGCTTTTTGCAGATAAAATAAATATGTATGTAGGAAAGGGATAAGCAATAAAATTAGTCGCCTAAAAACTAACGGTTTCTTTTTTAAAGCATGTTAAGTCAAGCTCTGTAAAGTGTTTACTATTGTTTATAATTTAATTATTTAATATTAATAATGTAAAAAAAATAATAATTAAGTTTAAAAAAAACTTTTGTTGTATAAAATTATTGTATTAGATCATAATAACTTGTATTTCAAATCTTTTTTATTTGTTTTTTATATTTTTATTTATTAACGTTGTTGTTGTTGTAAAAAACCCAGCTTTAGTTCTTGGGTCTTGTTGTTGTTTCTGTTATATCTGTTTTTGTTGTATTTTGTATACGTGACTGAAACATATTCTTCTTTTTTTGCTTTGGCAGTTTATTTTTTCCACATCTACTTCTAACAACAAAACAACAAATATAACAACATAGAAGAAAAAAATAAAAGAAAAAAGTAAAAACAAACAAAAACATTTAAAATACACACAAGCATAGAGAAACATAAAACCTTTTAATCTAAATAATAAGTAAAAGCAAAAGCAAACAAAACAAAATATTAAATACTGGGAAATTTTTATGCTATTCCGCTACTAGTGCTTATTAAACAACAAGCATTTGAGAACCAACATCATTCTGAACATAATTCCCCATATAGAAATTGTTTTTATTTTTATTTTATTTTTCTTTCTTACTTCGATGAGGGATGAAGCCTACTGAAAAATATTTTGCACAAGTGTTTGTGTCTAGAGGAAAGTAAAAATGAAATGAAAAAACAAAAAAACAGAGGCACATAAAAAACAATCAAACATACATACATGCATCGACAAAATAACCAGCCTGCAACATAATATTTAGTATGTATGCATGTGTATACCTATGATGTACAACATATTCATGCATACATACATTTATATAAACGTAGAGACGACCAAACTAACCAACCGATCGACCGTTGTTACACACGACAGATATTTACTCCTCGTATACAACACGAACACATCTCTTCTTGGTAAGGGAACATTATTTTATAATACACAAGAAAGCGAAAAAACAACAACAACACATCTTCTACTACTCCTATTCGTTTTTGTTGTTGGTTTTTATTTATTCTTTTCCCAAAAGAGAATTCATTTGTTGTTTTTGTGTTTTTCTTAATATTAACAGTTAGGTGTAAAACTATCGTACTCTCTAATGCATTTTTAGGTTTGTTTACATTTATAAACACAAGGCTATCCACTATTTGGTTTTAAAAGTAAAATTAAATAAAACACATATATCTTAACGATGACTTGGCGAATGTTGATTTTTAAATGCTCCAACGTTTGAGTCTTTGATGTAGCCGCTAAAATTGTCTAATGGCGTCGAATCGCTTGATCTGGATGGCCAATTGACGTCGCCATATCAAGGAATTATGCGACCGAAATCATGCATTAAAGCTAAATTCGATTGTGTTGTGTAGTTCGTGGCACCGTCTTTTTGGAATAAAATATCGTCTAGATCATAATCTTTAACTTCAGGCCAAAAAAGCAAGTAACTGTTCTTCCAGCGCCCAATGACACCTCAGACCACAGTGGGTTGTCCGAGCCCCATATGTAATAATTTTGCGTGTTGACGTGACCACCGACTGAAAAATGAGCTTCGTGACTGAAGACAATTTTGTTCGAAAATCAAAATCACCACTACTTTTGTAGTATTATCATTTTATCATCATTCTGATCAGACACTATTGAAGGACAGTGCGACCCAGAGGATCTATTGATCCGGTCTTTAGTTTGTTCAGCAGATCTGCTGCCTTCTTAATAAACACCATCATCTCTGAAAGTATAATGGCAGATGTCCTATGTATCCCTAAACATTTCCATCTAAGCCTATCAAAGACCCCGCATTAACACAATATGTGTTCCGCTGTCTCTGGTGCTTATGAGCAGAGTCAACAAACATCCGCATCTGTGAGCGCCACTCTCTTCAAATGCGTTCTCACTCTACAATGGCCGTTAAGAATTCCATTAGTAGTTTCAAGTTCGGCCTGCCATACTTGAGGACCTCAGAATGACTACCAAATTGCGTTCCAGTGCTCCAAGCACTGTCAATTTTTCAATCATTGATTAGATTAAGGATGGTAGTAATTGGTGCTGCATAGCAAGGTTCCGGATCGATACAGCGTATGACGAATCATCAGTCTAGATGTCATAAGATACGAGCCAAGTGCCCCTAGGATAGTTTGACTGTCAGAGAATATATTAATGGTCTTACTCCTGATCCTACTGTGGCAATGGCCATGATCTCAGCCTGAAAGACACTCGGCGCTCTCCGCAGTGTGATCGACAAGTCGCAGTTGTCACTGAACACCAGCATCGGCACAGTCATTCATTTTGGAGCAAACGGTATATCAGTGTAGATCAAACTCATTTCGAACTAGGGCCCCATTAGACCAGCAGTCCACCCCCTTCGGGAATTTAACTCTGAATCTCATGCCAAAGTATAGATCCAAAGACATAACAGCTAGGACCGAAGATGGTTCTCCGACCACTTTCCAACGCATTTCGCATTTTCCGCCGAATATGCCGCCACCTTCATCACTTAAATGTGAAGCGGTGTCAAACCAATCAAGCCCCCATGCATGCTGTTAAACACATTCTCATTGCCACAGTAATACTGAGGTAGTATATGCACCTATCTCAAGTGCTGCCATCATTTTATTCGCTACTGTATAAACAATTTTGTATATTGTTTTTGTTCTCTTTTATTTTTGTTTTGTTTATTATAATTCAAAAAAAAAATAACAACAACGAACTCTAATAACAAGAAAAAAATGCATAAGAGCCCGAGTGTGAATGAGTGTGATATGTTGTGAGTGTCTGGTGCATTTTAGAACATAAAAGAGGCATTATCACCATCTATCTATTCAGCCAGTCAGTCAGTCATCCATACACAACCATTTTATTTGTAAACATTAAATTAGTAAAGAAAAAAGAGGCAACAAAAAACAGCAACAGCAATAATAATAATAATGAATAGTAGAAGCTCTCTCCACACACACACACATACACATATACACATTGTAAGCAACAAAACATATGTGATGTAGGGAAAATGACAGAAAAAACAAAAACAAAAAAGTAGGAAAAGAAGAAAACATAAAATACAGGGAAATCATCCCGTTTTCCGATTCCCGTTTTTTCATTATTAACACAGCACATAATGATGATGATAATAATGAGGTTGTTGTTACTTTGAATGTTTAAGTTGGGTGTGTGTGTGTGTGTGTGTTTGATGTTGTATGTATTCTAAACTCACGCACTTTATGGCATTTGAGCGGTGCTCTTTTATGGCCTTAGAAAGCAGGGATTTTATTCTTGCTGTGTTTTTGATTTTGTTTTTGTTGTGTTTTGTATATGATGGTTCTTCTTCTTGTTCTTTTTTCCTTTTGCTTTTTTATTGTATGTGCTGCTGCTACCGTCGTTGTTGTTGTTCTTGTTGTTATTTTTCTTATGTTGCATTTAATGTTCGACTGTGTGAACTGTGTTTTTAACATGCAGAGCCCGAAAAAGAGCCAGTCGAAAATTTTCCCTTATACTGTACGGACGCTGGATAGGGAAAAACGTCATTAAACACACACAGAACAAGAGAAAGAGAGAGAGATTACGGTATCAGTTGTGTTGTGTTGTGTTCAGTTTTAAAAGATACTTCTTATATTTAATAAATTCTATACATACATATAAATAAAAAATGTATTGAGTTCTAACTTTTTTATAACAAAGTTTCAAATAAAATACATAATATAACAGCAACAAAAAATACATATACTGGGTGTTAGAATTTTCAAATATAATTAAGAATATAGATTTTTATGTTCTAAAATGTATTAAGGGCTTATACATGTATATAAAATATATGTAAAACATCAATATAAAGAAAAAAATCTATACGAGAAGAAAAAGAAAAAAATATAAAAGTGTCTGTTTCAAATTTTTTTTTAGTCGAAAATTGTGTAAAATTTTATTAACAGATTTACGCGAAAAGAAACCAAGAAAAAATATCACATTCATACAAAATTATTGGTATGAGTACTCTCCTCTTTCTCTAGGAGTAGCAGCAGGAGCTGAAAAAATCTATATACTAGGATATATAAATCCTGTTATAAAATAAAACGAGTCTTCCTGTTTCTTTTTTTAACTTGTAAAACCGTTTATTTTGTGTCACTGCGTGAGTGCGTGTATGTGTTGTGTATGGTTTATGTTTTTTAGTACTCCCTCTGTTTTTATTCTTCTCATGACACATACGTTTGTTACGCTCTTTCTATTATCCAAAAATAAACAAAAAACTAAGTCATAAAAATGCTCTCTTGAACTCTTCTTAGCGCAAAAGTAAAGAGCAAAAGCAGTCCTTTCTCTCTTAACACATGTATTAAATAATAATGAAAATGTATAAGAAAGTGAGTGTAAAAAATATAATAAAAAATTTAATTTTAACAAAACATAATAAAAAGAACCCTTAACGAATAAAAAAAAAATAAACAAATATAAATAAAAGTTAAAAAATCTAAAAATATCCTTAACATTACTAAGTAAAGAATTAAAACAAAATTTTGTGTAAAATAGAAAATTACAAAAGGAAGTGCATTGCATAAAATAAAAGCAATAATTTATAAATAATAAACAACTTATTTTAAACAATAATAAACAATTCCCTACTCTGCTACTCCTACATTTAAATACAACAACAATTTACACATAAGAAAAATAACGAAGAAATTTCTAAGTAACGGTTTTAATTATCACAATTCTCTTTTTCGTCTAATATACTATGTGAGAAATTAATTTACACTCCATTACACAAAAACTAATAATACAACAGCAACCACAAACAACTGCAGTGAAAAAAAAACAAACAAACAAACAACCTCAAGGATTACCTTCTTTTTAATACGAAAAAGAAAAAAATTTCTCACGTTTTATTACTTTTCTTTATGGGAATATTTTATTATTTTTGCCGTCGGCTATCAACTGCCAGCACAAAAACAACCAACAACAACAGCGATAACTAAATTTTTCTAAAACAGGATAACGAAAAAATAGGAAAAAAAAGTTCATCGTCTTTTTGTATTTTTTCAATGGTAAGCAAAAGTAGTTGACTTCTTAAAACTGCGGTAACGCAGCTGCTACTGCACAAAGCACAATGTGTTTGCGAAAAGAGCTTTAGTTTTTTTTTGTTGTTTTTAAAATCTGTATGTAAGTGGTTTTGTTTTGCTAAATAAGCGAAAGAAGAAAATTGTGTGATATTTTGTATTGAACAGAGTGCACGTTAAACAAAGTAACAAAGTGTAATGGGTTTATTTGCAAATTGAATGTTTAAATAAATTTATACTTATATACATATCTATTTTTTTAATTAAAATTATTTTACAATAAAATTAATAATATAAGGTTATCATATTTGTAAATGTACTTAATTGGATCAGAAAAGTAGAGGAAAATAACTTTGAAAGAATTTTAGGCGTTTTTCTTACAACAAAATTAAGATGATGTTTGTGAAAATATGCAGTCATTCGAATTTTTATTGCAAATCATTGCACAAGCTGTTTGTACAAATATAAATGATTATTATTATTAACTTTTGTTTGCGTTCGCTTTAGTCTTTAAAGCTTTTGTAACTCTAAAAGTCTAAAAGAAAACTTTTGGAATTGTTTTAGAAAAGAGAATTCAAAATTATTCGGTGAACAGCCCAGATATGTCCTTAAGACCGAGTAAAGTCACTTTCTGTTGACAAGCTACATCGGGTTTTTTTTATAAATAACATTTATAAATTGACAGCTGAGAATGTCAAACCTGTGCAGAAGATTTTGTAAGTCTAATGAATCGTTTAACGCCAGAACAACGCTTCCAAATTGTAGAAATTTATTTTGAAAAAATAAATATATTCGCGATGTTCATAGATTACTTTGTCCACTTCGATGAAGCTCATTTCTGGTTAAATGGCTACAATAATCCTCAAGTCGTTAAAAATCACCATTACATCTATTAAAGTTAATTGTTTGTTGCGGTTTACATTCTGACGGCTTGGTTTCATTGGTTCTTATTTCTTTCGAAATGAGAAAGGAGCTGCCGTTACGATGAATGGCGAGTGCTATTTAGCCGTACAAACTGAATCGTTTAACAATTGATTTATTGCAAAATCAATTTGGGAATAACTTCCTTTCCAGAAATGGATTACATTTTATGGGGCTAAGTTAAGTAATTGGTTTATGCCGGCACCATACGGCCATAATTATTGGAAAAAGCATTCAAAAATTGGACTGATCGAATTATCGAATCATTTTTAAAAAATAAACGCCATAAATTTTAAAAGTTTTCAGGATATTAAGCAAACGCCTTGTATATGGTTTTGGATTGCAAAAGTTCAAGGATTTGTGTTTCTTCATTGGTGTTATTGTTTACAAAAGCAGAAATTTTGACAAACCATCTTTCATATAACAACATATATGTAGATTAAAGCCAAAATTACTCCTCCGTTTTTGAGGCCAAGAACGAATAACGCCAATTTTGGACACTCTGTAAGTCCAGCGTATTCTAGTGAGAGCGTTTCGTATCGATCCAAACAAATGGCAGTCGGACTGAGCAAAGTCTATAAGACGGATGAGGCAAAACTTTTCAATCTCTATTTTCTAAAAAGTATTTAACTAATCAGAGCATTTTTTAGTCAATGGTCGCTTCAATTATTAATTGTGTTAGGTACAGATCTTACCTGTGCTCGTCTGTACAGAGTTTAGCGGCTCATAGTAGATAGGGTCCATTTAGTCTCACCAAATACAGTATATTATCTTAGCGCCATTAATGTTTGGCTTTATCGTTAATTTAACAGGTTGGCCGAGCTACACACTCGATTTCATACACTTTTGGTTGTTGTATTTGATTGATTGATTTAAAATCAATTTCTATGACTTATACGAGTAGAACTATCTTCAATAAGTAATGCCTCAATTCATAAATTTCCATTTTTGGCCGACCTGTACGCGTGTCTTTGTTTTCTGTGTCAAAACTACTACTTATGATCCGTATAAACTATCTTTTGCATGTTGAAATCGAAGGAACATATTAGTATAAACTTCGGTCTTTCAGCTGCTAGTTGTTTTGCTAAAGTTATGACAAAGTTAATGCGGAATTAACAAGCTAGCTTATATAGTGCAAAAAGTGACATCTTTGCAGATCCACCTAGCTAGTTAAGAAGTAAAGTTGGTTGCAAAATATCTGACACTTCTTTGCGCCATTTTGGTTTGTTGAGTACATTTGTAAAAATATAGGGGAAAGAAATTGGAAAAAAATATCAATCAGTACATCAATAAATATTAACAACACAATAATCAAGCCACATTTTGAATATGGGTCAACGATATTATATTCATGCTGTTCTCATCAACAAGTAATAAGACTGCAGAAATTACAGAATAAGGCGATGCGTGCAATACTGAAAGTAAATAGATTAACATCAACGAGATGGATGTTAGAGCGTTTGAAATGGTTAAATGTGAAAGAAAGATTACAGGTAAACACCATAAATTTCATACAGAAAATGAAAATAGGAAATGCACCAGACTATCTAGTAGAACAACTGCGATATGTTGGGGAGGTTCAACCATACAGATTAAGAAACACCATGGACTTCAGGATTCAACAGGCAAACAAAAGTGCTAAACAGAGAACGTTATTTTGTAAAGGGCTGAATCTGTATATGTTGCCATTTGATATTAAAAATGAAACAAATTATAATGTATTCAGAAGGAAAATTTTAAATTTTATAAAGAACATTAACTAGAGCTCATATACAATTTGTATTATATTTATTAACTGAATTGTAATTTAAAAGTATTAATAATACTACTTACTATCAATAAAAATATACTTTTGCTACTTTCAGGCGGCTAATCTAGCGATTTAATCCATATTTTTTACTTCTATTTACTTAATTCACCACAGATCGTTGATGTTTCAGATAGAAAAGAATTCAGTGTTTAGGTTAAACGATCATAATACAGACTACCGACGGGAATATTATTTTCACAAAATGGTAAAAGAAGCTATAAAAATTTATCGTAGGTTGCTCTGAGCTTGCCGAAAATGGTTATCTAACAAGTATATTAAACAAAATAATCGAGAGCTATCACATGCTGTTGTCATTTTAATACTACAGCTTGGAATACATATTAATGTTTTAGAGTTCTGACCTTTTCGTTCACCCTTTTGCGGACACTGCCGTGTGTATACGTCAAAACAATGTACTCTCCGCATAAACGTATTCTTTCAACTAGCAGAAATCTAAGTTAAGAAGATTTCGAAGATTCAGATACCTGAATACTTAGCTTTTGACACATGATCTCTACGTTAAGCGGACAGAAATTCAATTTTCAGTTACTAGACTACTTAGCTATTAGGGGTATCACACGTACTCCCCATATGGCCGCACACGTTCAACAGGTAGATATCTAAGTCTTTCGCGTTTATTGTGCACATAGTATCAGAATTATACCTGCAACCAGACTTTTTACTTTTTTCTCCTCTTATTCAGACCCAAGACTATCTAGCTTCTAGGTTAAATGTTCGTGTATATACTACACTAATTATCACATCCGTCCAATGGGCAGAAACTGTTATTTTCTGGAGATTGTGGTGTGTATGTTAATTTACTTGTTATGTGACTATCTAGCTACTGGAGCTGAAAGTTGATGGTTAGATGTTTTCACTAATAGCCGCATCCATTTAGAAGTCAGAAATCCGTTTTTTGAGCTCTTGATACGCCTTGTATCAGAATTAAATACCTGGTCAAACTTCGAAAATTATTTGCTTCTAGAACAGATAGGGAACACCTTGTACGCCCTGTCAGAACACAACTGTTCAAGGGGCTGAAATCCAAGTTTCCGGAGCTTCTAGCGAGCGTGGGACCAGTGTTAAGTTTCTGATTTAATTACAAAATTTCTTATATTCCTATTTAGACACTAGACTAGCTTCCGTGGCTAATAGAGACCACATGTTCTCCACGTATAGTCGCTCCCGCTCTGCGCGCAAAAATCTCCAGCACTTCTGGTACGCATTTTACCAGGCTTAAGACGAGAAATTCTAACCTAGTTTTAATCGGTCACGAAGTGTATATCCTGTCTACGCCGCTTGCACGCCCATTAGCTCACTTTTTCAAAGCGTCATATCGCGTTGGTAAGTTTCAATCTTGTTTCGAGTTGCTCATGTAACGACAAATCCTAAAAATGGTGAGGCTAATAATCCTGAGAACTACCGCACAATAGGGGTGGAACAGATCCATACATGGTTTAGGCAACAGCAAGGTTGTGGCTCTAGATATATTTAAATCGTTTGATAGAGTTTGGTATGAGGCCCTCGTTTAGAAATTTAATGCGTTTGGTGTCCGTAGACATTTCTCTCGATTAGTATCGATGGGTCTCATCCGACGAGTTCAGTATAAACTCAGAGGTACTGCAAGGTTCTGTTCTTTCTCCTACTCTATTTCTGATATTTCTTAACGACTTTCTTCTTTTCACTTCCAATCCTATCTACTCTTTCGCAGATGACAGCAAGATTTGTCATTCATATTATTTTGATCGATGACCGAGTCTCTTGAAGATTGGAACAAAAAGACTGAATATGAACGATACACAAGTGACCTGATGAAAATCTCCAAGTGGAGTTGATTTTAATGCACGCAAGACCAAATGTTCTTTAACACCTAGACTTGGTGGTATGTTTTCATCTGTGTATGGGTAATGTAGGTATTGAGGAATCATATGCTCTTGATGTTCTGGGCATGAGAATTCACTGGAACGATCACATATATTCAGTGTCGAAAAAGGCATTCCAGTGAGTCAGTTTTTTAAGACGGTGTAAGAAGTACTTCACTCTGATCTCCTTAATATTTACAAGACTTATATCCGAACCAAAATGGAACTCTGATGGCCCAAATATGAGTGATTGAAAGTCTTCTTTTTTTGGAGCTTCTCGACCGTGTACAGAAGAGAGCGAAGTTACTTAATAATGACGGTAGGGTAGCCAACTCTATCGACTTATTAGAGCATCATTGCAATGTATTCTGACGAAATAAATTCCTAATAATCATATAAGTGTCCATACAAAGAGTTAATAGGATGGCACATAGATGGCGTTACTAGATTTTTTCCATGTGATTTGTATTTTGTACTAACCGCCAAAAGATACGTGTATAAATTTGACAGCAATCTGGCTATTGATTTGTGAGAGAAATTTAAGTCCAATGATGAAGTAACCGCTGAAACTGAGGCCTATTTTGACGAGAAAGATAACTATCTTGAATAATAAAATCGAGTTTTGTCAAAATTTTAATTTTTTTTCTTACTTTTTTTTCTTACTTAACGGACTTATTGAATGACCTAATATTTTTACGTAGTACTCGTATATCACGAAGAGCGCATCACTTTGTAGTCCATAAACACTACTCTCTCTATCCTCTTTCCACCAACCTATATTCCTAGTACAGGAATAATGCACTGCGTGAGTAGGTGTTATCCCCTGGGTGCTGGTCTCACGAAAAACATCATTGTGGATGTTTCTAAGCATTGTCAAACACTTATGGTTTGATAATTCAATACTATAAACTTGTCCTGTTGACTTGAATGCTGAGCATAAAATAGGCCTCGTTCGAGGACTTTATTTCATTAACAATAATTTACTATACGTATTCATTTCATTTTTAATATTGTCTCATGAAAACAACAAAAACTTTAAAATTTTATGGGGTACGGGAGGTAGTCTAGTCTTGGGTTCAGTTTAAATTGTCTATTTAATTTATTTAAAAGTTAATTTGTTTTTTTTTTTCAATCTGTTTAACAAAATCAAACACAAAAGAAACCCCAGGTGGGCTGTTTTTTTTATAGGCTTCCACTTGTCCCTAACGATACAATTGCTAATGAACAAATTTTGTATATTTTAAAAAAATGCATATTTAAATATTCTGAAAATAAAATTGAAATGAATAAAAATTTATGTTTCCCATTCGATTTAACTAACATATATTTCGTTTTACGATGAGTATGGATGCCCATAAAATTATTGAAATTCTCACACAAAAAGAAAATTGTTTGTCGAAGAGCTTATTAGGCTTTAAATTGATTGAAATAGAAATGTGATTTAGGCTTTTAAACCAATTTTTTTAAATATAATAAATATTTGAAAAATACAATACTCTTACAATTTTTTTTTTAATTAATATTTTTTTAATAAAATTCAAATGGATTTCAGTTTTATTGCCTAAAATTAAAAATTAGAAATGGAAAAAAATGTTGAAGTTTAGAGCTTTGTGTTTCGTTTGCCTTTCTAGTTGTGTATGGTTGTTAAAATTTTAATAAGATCAAGATTTATTACGACCAATTTTACTTTTTTACAACCTTTATAAGTAAAACTTTTTCCATCACTTTATAAGCCACCTGTTAAAATTAAGCAAAATTTTCTAAACTAGCACATCTTAGACATTTTAAATAATTATTACTAAATATTTTATAGAATCTCTTAAGAAAAAAAGAAAGATATGATATTTGTATAAAATTTAGGGCAATCTTTTACATTGGGCGTTCGAAAAAGTTCATATATAAATTTTGCCAAAAATTAAAGAGCGTTTACACATATGGCCATTAAAATAGGTACCCAGATATACCTATTACAGTTCCTCCATTTTTTCCTAAAAACTAACAAATTTTACAAACTACAAATTTTACATGGTTTTAATTGTCAAAACTGTTATGTAGTTGCATGAGAAATTCCGTTATTGCTGCGAAAAAAAAAAACAAGCCCTATAACAGATGCATACATAACAATGCTGTTGAAACGTGACCCATTTAAGTCATCTAAGGCGTATGCAGCTGAAGTAATGTATTAAATATCGGCAAGAACTTTGCTGCGTCGACTATTTAATGTTAATCTTCCAGGTCGTATAGATCGAAAAGTTCCTATATTAAAAATGTGAATTTACAGCCCAGAGGGAATTAAAAAATGGTATAATATACTTTGGAGCGATGAAACTAAAATAAATTTGTTTGAGAAATATGCTGGACGACACGTAAGAAAACCAAATAGTCAAGAATTTAACCCACGTTATACTAAAAAAATAAACTTGGTGGCGGTAGTCACATATATTATATTTTATAGTCATCTACCAACAATTAGTAATCGTAGTTCTCCGACCACCCAATATTATGCTGCATTACGGGTTTCTAGCGCTTAAGTTTCTTAGTATAAGTTCTGTCTAAGTTCTTTTATTTGCCAAAGTATACTTGAACAGTCTGGATATTTAACAAGTAGCTATATAGTAGACCACCAGAGTTCAGAATTTTTCAACGCTGCTCAGGAGTGCGATCGCCCTTTTGTGTAAGAATTAAACGTACGACCCGTTTGTTGTGCGTTCATTAAAAATGTCAATACCTTGGATGCCTCCAAGATTCCTGGAACTAATATAAGCATGACGTGGTGGTGTCCATGTCACATAAATGCCTAGGTGTAGTGTCAAAATCCTTTAGAGACTCACAGCCATAAAAAATAGACTCTACACAGATGTTGTCGTAAAGTTCGTGAGCTTAGAAACTGATGTCGTCGGTCTTACAGCTTTGGTTACTTAAAATCTGTTAAAGTGAACGCCAAGCAACGTATTATTTTACAATGATATGGTGGCTATTTATGTGATCCCTGCATTACCTGTGTGGACGGGACCCTTCTTATTCTTTGAGTAGCATCAAAAAATCTAACTAAATGTTTCAAGGATAGGTTGTTGTGTTAAGGAATTGGTTTATTGCTAATTTTAAAGCAGTGTTGCATGACTTTTGTCTTTTGTTTTACTAAAAGGTAAATCTGTCTACGAGCTATCCATCTTTGTAGTAATGACACATATTTAGTTACCGATTATATTTTTCATATTTAAAAACTGAATTTTAACAAAAAATTTTGCAACTTCTCATTTAATATACACATCTGTTGTTATCTGGTGGAAAAAATGGTTAAAACAAATTTCAGTTGAATTAAAAATGTTTCCCCCTTAATGAACTCTCTTTATTATGAATGTGTTTTTTTTTTTTTGTGGTTTATAATTAAAAAATTATAAATATTATTCTAATATCGAATTTTGATTGAATACTTGTTTAATTTAAAATGTTTCCCCTGTGTAACTTACATTTTAATATAGCATACTTTAAGGATGTCTACACAAATCAATTAAGATCATAGAGTTGTATTTTTCAACTTCTCAATGAACATGTGTATGGCACACAAAAACAAAAAGTAGAGAAAAAGAGTGGCGTTTATACAAATGTAGGTACAGAAGAGTGTATGTTTGTGTGTATACATGCTGTTGTATTTGACAGTTGCTAACAGCTGCTCACATTATTCCCATACTGTTGTTTTATTGTTGTTATTTGCGCTTGTATAGAAAAAAGAGGCGGAAAGAAAGAAACTACTAAAAGTAGAGATAAAATAAATAAATGAAGAATAAAAGATGATAGAAATCAGTAGAAAATAATAATAAAAATACAGTACAAAACAAGCAACCAGAAAGAAAATCCTATAGAATTTATTTGTCTTTTGTTTTTGCTAAGACAAATTTTGTTTGTAATAAGAAGAGTTATTAAAATACAATGAATTAAAATTAAATTAGAATTTAAGTTAAACATAATAACTGAATTACAAACAAATTATCGTGGTAATGAAGTCTAAAGCAATACATATAAGAAGGGCCCCCAAATGTTAAATAATCGGTATAGAGACACAAAATTTTATAAAAATTTGTTTTTATTTTTCTAAATTGATTACACACCAATGCTGTGGAAAGGTATTAATTTCTAAATTCTTTTTACAGTGGTGTTGCAACATCTTTAAGTTGCACCGATTCTAGTACAGCTTCTAGTGAAGATGCTTCAGAACCTGGTTCACCTTGCAGTTCAATACATCATTTGCCTTTAAATGAGGAACAACAGCAGCAAAAACAAAAACAGCAGCAGCTGCTATCATCTACATTAGGTGGCAATAATTGTAATACAACTACAACAACTACTGCTACTACCACCACCAGCAGCAGTAGCAATCTTACCAAAATGTCACCCCATACAATACTCGTTGGCAATGCAGGTGCTGGTGGTAGCACAAGTAAAACTACATCGGGTACTAACACAACAAATGTAGGCTCCAATACTGCAACACCACTAACATCATCATCAACACTGTGCGTAAGACCAAATAACCTGCCTGCATCTTTGACTATAACGCCCACCAGCGGCAATAATCAGAATGGCGTTGGTGCCAATGGCAAAGTTAAGCAACAGCAGCATCATCAACTTACCACCATACATACAGCAAAAAATTGCAACAACAATAATAATAGTAATAACACTGCCTCATTACGATGTTCAAATCTACCACCCACTTTACAATGGCCATGGAGTACAACGACTTCACCCTCATTATCATCGTCGCCATCATCATCATCATCATCGGGAACTATTACATCAACTGCCACAATAGTTACCACTTCTACCACATCATTACCCGCCGCAAGCTCAACAAATAGCAGTACCACCACCACATCATCCACAACACAAGCTAAGAAACGTACAATAGCTCCCTATATAGCCGGCGACATAGGCCATGCGCCGCCACCTATAGCAGCCAAAAAGTCTCGTGTTTCAACCGCTACTTCGCAAGATACTCCAGCAAATCATACAACGCATGCTAGTGCCAAAAGACTGAAAGCTGCCGCTCTAGAAGAGTCACAAACAAAAATAACAGGCTATTTTAAATCGCAAATGAAAGCACAAATTCAGGCGGCCACTAATAAATCAACAACAAATCAGGTGGTGGTTAGTAGTACCAGTTCAACAATATCTTCCTCTGGTAGCGTTAACAATGCTGCTATAACTACCACGAATGCTTTAACCATGAGTGCACCAGCTACCACTGCCTCGCTCAATAAGTATTTTAACATTTTGGCCCAACTCAAGGAGAACAATAAGACATCCAATAACAACAATAACACAAATAATAACAATAACCAACTGGCTAAAAGTTTAACTACAGCCTCCTCCTCCGCCTCCATTTCAAAATCATCATCATCATCAACAGTGGCTGTAGTTGTAAGTGGGGCAACAACAAATACTCTTATAAATGTAAGTTCAGCTACTGCGCCATCCACCACCACTTCTACAACATTTGTAGCGACCAATTCAAAACCCATTAGTAATCTGACGATACAACCAGTGCCAATGCCAGCTTTGAAGAAAATCGAAAGACCCAAACCTACCAAAATAGCCCAAGTGGCTCCAAATTTAAGAAAAACACCATCAAACAGTCATCATTCTTACAATAATCATCATCATTCAAACTCTTCGACGAATACGGGGAAATCGCCAGCCAAAAAACATGTCGCCATTGCTCCACGTACCCCCGAAATGAAACAACAAATGCAGCAGCATCAACAGCAACTGTTGGCTAATAAACAAGACAGCAACAAACAACAAATTTCGTTGTTGGCCGGTGGTAATAATGCGACAATAATGCCAACACAAACTGCCACAAATCTAACACAAGCAGCGGCAGCTGCGGCAAACAATCAAACTACTGCTGCCCCTGCGGTGCTATTAACAGCCATTCGTTTGCCCACGGCACAAACACAACAACAAACAGCACAAGGTCCAGCCTTGAATGCTAAACAATCTATACAGGCGGCAAATAAAATCAACCACAATACAAGTACAAATGCTGCTGCAGCAACAGCGGTAGCCACAACACAGGCAAATACCGTAACAGCTCCTGCAGCAGCCACAACTCTCTTTCAATTGCCGGCCGTACAATTACCAAATCTAGTCCAACTGCCTCAGTTATTAGCGGCCAATGGAGCAAATATCATGCAGTTAAACAATCTGGCTACGGCGGCCAATATGGCCCATCAAAAAGCTCAAACAGCTACACAACAAGCCACTGCCAATACAGCTACTAACAATGCTGGCACTCATTCTACCCAGCAAGCGGCTCAAGCTGCTGCAGCCCAATACTTTTTAAATGGCACTGTCTTTAAACTGCAACAGTTCACCACAGCTACCACCACAACAGCTACTTCGGCATTGGGCACAGCTGGTAATCCTAATAATCCCTTTAATTTACTAAGCGCCGCTGACTTACAGGAAATACTTATTAAACAACAACAGCAGCAACAACAATTACAGCAGTTGCAACAGCAGCAGCAACAACAACAACAGAAAGCCAACCTTAATAATTTGGCAGCAGCTTCGGCAGCCACCAGTTTCCAGGAAATATTTCAACAGCAAATAGCTGCAGCCATAGCCGCCAATCAACAGCAGCAACAACAACAGGCACAGTTGCAACAGCTGCAAAGATTGGGGGCAGCTGCTAATATTCAACAGCAACCGGTATTTATGGCTACACCGGCGGGTCTTTTATTAAATGCAGCTTCTTTGCCAGCTATGCTGGCTCAGGCAGCAGCCGCTTTAGCTGTAAATAATCATCAGCAACAACAGCAGCAACAACAGCAAAAAACTATAGCTTTGCCCGCATTGCAGCCCATTCAACCGACCCCCTTGCCAGCACTCAGTTCAATTTTTGCTCCCCCGCCACCACAGCAACCGACAGGCGATCAACAGCATGATTTACAGCACCAACAGCAACAATTGCAACAATTAGCTTTGGCTCAACAACAATTCATAAACAATTCCCAGCCACCGCCGTTAGCCACGGTAGCTTTAACTACTACGGCGACACAACAACAGCAATTAACGCACAACAACTCTAATATTACAACTATCTCGAATACTTTGCAACAAGCAACAACAGGACAACCACAGCAGACTAGCGGCGCTCCAATAATGGTTGCAGCAGCAGCAGCTGCTAATACCACAGCGACGACAACAGCAACAAACAATAACACTGCCAAATTGGCTATAGTCAAAGCCAATACGAATATTATACCAACAAGCAATAACAACAATAGCACTACTAACACCAATCAATATACCACTTTAAGCTCCCAACCACCACCATTGGTTACCATATCGAATAGAGTACACAAAACGAACACTAGCAGCAGCACCACAGCCTCTAATCAGCTGGTCAATATCAGCTCCAAGGTAAATCAAATTACCACCAACAGCAACAAACCATACCAAAAACGCCAAAACACCAACAACAATAAACACCTACAACAACAACAGAGTTTAAGTGGGAAAACTTCAGTTAATAAGACACATAGCGGTAAAATAACTACGGCATCGGGTAAAATAATAGCCACACCCACAACACCACCACCTCTGGTGCCAACAATAGCAGCTGTGCAACAACAACAACAGCAACCAGTTGCCCTAACCTCTGCACCAGTTAAGGGCATAAGAGCGGCCAACTTAACAAAGACAACTACCTGCCCAAATATAATGCCCACGCCAGCTCTGGTAAGCATTTCCAGCACCCCAACCACAGCAATGCAACCCAAGGCTACACAGTCACTGGGTATGGGCAACAGTGTAACTATAAGTCCGGTAATAACGACGCCAAAAACCAATCAATTGGTCAATATAGCACCTAAACTAACAACAGCTTCCCAAACACAAACAACCGCAAGCAGCATCAATATTAAAACTGCTAATCTTATGACGACGAATAGTAAACAAGCTGCGTGCGTGAATACATCATCATCATTATCACCACCATCAACATCAGCATTAATAAGCAAAACCAAAGTCAGTATTGGCAATAGTGCAAGCGGCATTGGAACCACAAAACCTAATATCATCACCACTACTACAGATCTATTTGATTTGGTAAAAAATTCAAATGGAGCCATTAGCATTACACCAGCAGCTGCGGCTGCTACCCTTGTAACGTCACAACAACAAGAATTAGCACAATCATCTCCAACTTCGACTATCAACGTCGCTACCTCCACCAGTGCTATTACCAACACCAACGATAGTTTCAATTCATCCCCCACCTTTAAAGCGCTTATAAGCTCCTCTTCTTCTTCGCCTCTAACTAAATCTCTAGAAAGCTTAAGTAAAATTAAAGAGGAACCTATGGACGAATGCATAGTCCCGTCGTTGCCGTTTGCAACGACTGCTACAAAAGAAAAACAAGAAAACCCCACTAGCTTCTCGGGTCAAATACCTGGAAATCTAAAAATCAAAGAAGAACAGGAACTTAACGCTGAAGTGGTGGAAACAGTACGTGAAGAAGACGACGAAGAAGAGACCGAGAAATCCTTATCGTCCCAGCCGAAAATTATTCTCAATAATGAATGCTTCTCCTCATCATCATCCTCCTCCTCGTTTAGTTCAAATTCCAATTCTGTCTCCTCAGCAGCTGATCTTTCTCTTGAAGCTTCCACACCAGCTTCGATAACCAGCTCCTCCGAAGCCAATTCACCGCAATGTTCGATTTTGTCTCCCCTAAATAACACTTGCCAACCATCCGTCGTAACACCCAATTCCTCCTGTTCAAATTCAAACTCTCTAAGCGATTCGAATTCTTGTGCTATGGGCGGGGTCTCGTCACGTGATATGCTTAGCGAAATGGTTACATCTACTTGTATATCGTCAGATTCCTCCTCCTCAGAGTCGAGCATAAGTGTAACACTACCAGAAAACGAAGAAAGTAAATTGAGTTCAGGTGAAGACAAATCATGTTCACCTACTCAGGAGGAAAATGATAAACAACAGCTAAGAGATGTTACCACACCCGAATCGGGGATAGGTGGTAGTCTTAGCAATACGGAAAGTATGGATTCTTCTTCAAAATCTTCAGCAGGGGATAACTCTTCATCATCGGAAACCACAGAAACGGAAAATATCGATTCTCCGGCATGCTCACAGCAATCTGATACACAAACACCACCAGCTACACCCATGATACAGGATGCGAATAATAATGATGAATCTCAAAATTATAGCAATTCAACGGAATCATCATCATCATCGTCATCCTTATCATCATCATCTCTATCGCAGCCACCACGAACAGACTCCTCTGCATTCTCCTCATCAAGTAATTCCCAAACAGCCACCTCTTGTTCTGCAACATCATTTGGTGTACTCTCCACTACTACTACCACCACCATTGATACCAATTTGGCTGAAGAGTCATTTACTAAAAGCGGAATTAAAAGTGCCATTTCACCTATTTTGTCACAACCCAAAACAATACGTTTTCCTGCCACTGGTGGTGCAAAAGGCCAAAAACGGCTCGATGGTTTCTGTTATTGGCACAAATGCAATAAGAAACACGATAGTAATTCGAAGTTACTCGATCATATGCAGCATCAACATGTCAACACACAAACTGGACCTTTCTCATGCTTATGGGTAGGTTGTAAAGTGTATCAGAAAGAGTCTTGTTCACGTCGGTGGTTAGAACGTCATGTTCTTTCGCATGGTGGCTCTAAACAGTTTAAATGTATAGTCGAAGGTTGTGGTTTAAGATTTGGCTCTCAAGTAAGTTTATTTCGAAACACATTTTCAAACGTAAGGAAAGTAATTTTTTTCTTCTTCATAACAGTTGGCTTTGCAAAAGCATGTTAATAATCATTTCACCGCCACTGAAAACAAAGAGAGCACCAATAAACGCACTTCTGATCCTCCTGTACCAAAACAATTGCGTAAAAATGGCAAAAAATTACGCTATAGACGTCAACCATTTTCCGGTAAGTATGTCAAGTTTGTGAGTTTTCTGTGTTCTGCTCTGGTGTTCTGTTCTGTTTTATTTAATTTCCGTTTCATTTTTTTCCTTAGCTCGCATGTTCGACTTCTTTGATGCGGGCATCATGGAGGGTCTACAACATCGTTTACGTCAAATATCAACCCTAACCAATGGCTGTAATTCAATTACATTCCAGGGTCAATGTATTATGAAGCGTAAAAATGTTGCCGGCATTACAGAATGTTATGTTCAATGGTCACCAAGAGAAATGTAAGTGTAGTTGTTATGACAATAAATAGAAAAGAATATTTAAAAAAGGAGCATTAAATTGAATTTAATAAAGATGTAGTGAACATTTTGTTAATTAAAAATTTAAATTAAGAATTTCATCTTTAAAAGATTTAAAGTCTTTAATGGTATTCGATAATTTTTTTTATGATATTTTAGATGCCGTTGATGCCAATACATTGGGTTGGGGATATGTTCGGTTTTATCAGTTCTAACAATTAACCAATTATGTTGTTGTAGTAGAAGCTCATAATGTATCTGTTCAAATTCGTTAGTTCCAAAGCAAACTGAATAGGGTTCCGCAATGAGTGTGAGTATGAAGTGGTGTAGCGTATCATGTGGATCCATTCCGCATGCTGGACAGATGTTTCGTGTTGCGCCGTCAATTCAGGCCTAGGGGGAATTGAGGCAGCTGCATCATCCTGATCAAGTTTAGCCAAGAGCACTGTGATTTGTCCGCGTAGCTGTCTTCCTTCTGCTGCTGTATTCACACTGTATTATTGAATAATATTCAGCCCATCCTGATAGACTTGTTATACCTCACTCTCAAGATCATAAACATCCATTCAGACATGCTTGGGAAGGAGTATGCCTGTCTATCAGTTGATGGTTGGGATTGCCTGGACGGTGGCACCCAAGCAAGACTGCATCGACAACATAATGTTGTGCTGACGCACGGGCAAGACCTTCGACTCCTTATATGAGTTTTGGTACCAAAGATGCTGTGAGCCGGTTTTTAAGATCCCCTACAATTTTGTATGACTCAACAGCAATTGGAAGAAATGGTAATCCTTCTGTGCAAGGTTCGGAAAAAAGGTTTGATGCTAAAAAACCTCCCATTTGAGCTCTGGAAGTGTGGCTTTGACGATATGTGCAACATGAAGCCAGGCGTTGTTATGAAAGAGTTTGGTTTAGCTTTGTCGAGTGGTATTTTCAGTCGAACAGTTTTTTTCATGCGGTATAGCTGGACTATATAGAAAACCTTGTTGACCGTGGTATCTTTTTTCGAGTATTTCTCAATTCGTCATGCCCTCCCAGTCTCACCATACGCAAATCATAGTCCATGGTGTTTTTTTTTATGGAAGTCAGGCTTGACTCTCGACTTTACCGTAGACCAAACGCTAAGGAACAATCTTCTTTATTATCCTTCCAATGCTGAAGGTAAGCGATTACGCAGTTACAAAAATAAATATTATATTATGGATTTTCAACAATATTTGAAAGCCACTGCCAACAGATGACCTACATGCTGTACTCCAGTCCATTGCTTAAATTAAGGAACCTAGATAGCATCTTACCACCGATTTCGTTTGCACTTCCTCGTTGAACACATGAGCGGTCCATCGTATTATAAACAATATTCTCTAGATTCTCATCGCAAATGATTCTAGTCTTTTCATATCGGTTACTTTTAAAGTTCATATTTCCATACCATACAAAAGAGCTGACATAGCATTTTGTGAAGCTTTTAGAGCGCAGGCATGCAACACATGCGGCCCAGTTCGAATCCCCAGCAGAGGACAAAAACGAAAAAATTTCAAAAATGCAGATCTGACTGTCTCAATACAACCAAGATGTTTACATTTTTTCACACTTTCTACAAGAGCTTTGTTATTCATGATAAGACAATTCTATGGCTAACTATCATGTAAATATTTTGTTTTACTAATGTTGATATTTAATCCGTATTGCTGCGTCACATTATCGACCAATCCCTCGTAAGGCTGTTGTGTCATCAACATACCTTATATTATATATGTTTACCTACGCTATTTACTTTAATACATTGCATTCTCTGATAGATCCTGAAATATTTTTTTCGAGTGCAGTGCACTCGGGATAACAGTAACACTAGTTCTTGTCAACATTCCAAAACATGAGCTCTTTTTTACTTACATTGTCGACTCTAAAACGTCAACCAAACCACAAAGCTCTAAAACATCAACTCCGAATAAAACACAATTTTAGCTTTAATAACAGCTAAAACAGATACATATGTGCGTATATACATTTATTTTACGAAATTAGGTTCCGAATTTGAGGATTCCCTATATAACTATTATAGAAATGAAGTTACATATGTATTGTCTTTCTCTGTTCAGTTGATTTTTTGTTCTCGTTAGAGGCATTTTTTGTTTCTTTAAACGCTTTAAACTACACTATCAATATGTTTTTTATATTAATTTGTACATTCATAAACGTCAACACCCACGGTTTTAATTAGTTGACGTTATTCCGAGTGCACTGTATGTACTAAAAAGAAATGTCTAATAACTCCCGATATTAGGATATCTTGTGCTATCGTCATTAAGTGTAATACGCCCTTCTGATGCTAATTAGGTTTTAAATTGTTCGGATTTCCTTTTCATATACAGTCAAAGATCTAAGAATATCGAATAAATGACAAACTCTTGTTGAACCGTGTCGAATGTTTTCATACTCAATGAAACATAAAAAAAATAATTTTTTACATCTGCTTAATAATAATACATGTATCGTGCCCATTCCACCTCGGAAACCTAGTTGTGTTTCTTTAACGGCTTTTTCGTATTTTCTATAAATTCTATATGTAGGACTTTAGAAATATCTATTTAAGAACATTAGGCTTATTAGACTGTCGTACCTTCATCGTTTTGCATTATGCAAAATAATAAAGTATTTAATTTGAAATGAATAGATCGATTTGATTCGACTAAATAGATGTTCAAATTTTATTTAACTTTCGTTTGTTTTCTTTGTAGCATTTCCGATGAATGGATACCCGACACAACAGAACCATTTTTGAAAACCGTTAATATTAAACAGATGAAACCGGCTGAAAAGAATAAAGTTGAAAGTCTTCTTATGACAGCATATAAAATGCCATATTCACCAACAATTTTCGAAAATGATTATGCCTTAAGTCGTCGGCAATACAATGATAACAATACGATCAGTAGTAGTGAAATAGTAAATGAAACAGATAAGCAACAACAAACAACATCTATCGGTAAACAAAACAATGAAAGCGGTGAAGAAAATGGTGAAGGTGACGATGAAGATAATGATGAAGATGAAGATGATAATGACGATGAAGAGGATGCTACAACAACAACTGGAACAATATCGAGTTATCAAAATGTTTTAAGCATTACCAATACACAAATGCAACAACGTAAAAAACATCCTAGAAAACCACAAAATCGTATTATAATAACACGCTAAATAGACAAACTAAACTCTCCTTCCTCTTCTATTTAATGCTTTGTGTTAAAAAAAAAACAAGAAATTTTTATAACTAAGTGGTGCTGTATAAAAAAAACAAACAGAAAAAAGTATTTTCTCCAAAACCATTTATATTTTTAATAATTTTTTTTATAGTTTAATTAATATTTAAGTTTATAAAATATATTTTTTTTGTTTGTAAATATTTTTCTACTTTTTTAAAGCAATTTTTTTTTATAATTTTATATAAAATTTGTAATTTTTTTATAGTAAAAATCAACAACAACTAAACTATTTAGTTACACAGGAAAATAAAAAGATTTTCCTTTTTCTTTAAGACAAACGAGCAAACAGTGACAAAATAATTCTTTTTTAATAAAAATAAAAAACCTATGTATAAATGTAGCATAGAGATCTAGGTGATATAATTGATATTCAAATGGAAACCCTAAATCTAAATAATAATTTAAATAAAAAAAAAAACATTTTTTAAACGATTTGATTTTTTAAAGTGTGCGCATAATAAATCAATAGGCAATATCACTGCCATATATTAAAAAAAAAAATTAAATGTAATTATTATTAAAAAGAATGAGAAACCTAAACTCGTTTTATTGATAATTTGAAAACATTATTTAACCATACAAACAAAAACACAAAAAAAGAAAAGGTCTTATATAAATATTTATTAGCTCCTAAATTTAATTGTAATTATAATACAAACAAAAAAGTGGAAAACTTTAGCTAAAAAGTATATTTAAAAGCATTTTGCGATAATCATTAGTTTTAAATTATTTGTGTAGTAGAACAGAAAACCAACACCCACCACACCCACACCCAACCCTATAATTAAAACCAATTTCTTAAAAAAAAAAAAAACAATTTAAATAATATGATAAATTATATAATTAATATTTAAAAAAAAAACAATGAGAAAATTTGAAATGAGTTGTATTTTAGACAATTCACTTAAAAACATAATATACATATATTCGAAATTAAATTTTATTATTTAAACTTATTTTGCTATTATTTATTATTTTAAACTATCAAAAACTTATATACAAATTTTACATAACTTAGTTTTTATTTTTAACACGTTCGTGGAAAGTAATATGTAGTTTCAATAAGTTGCAACAATTGGCAGTAATTTTATTTTTATATTGGTTGTGATATCCGAAATTTGATTAAAAACATTTTATAAGAATAGTCAGATAATATACGAAAATATACATAATGAATGATTTAGTCATCCTTCCTTGACAGATAAAAAATATATGTACAAGTAGTTTAGGCTTAAAATCGTATTCAAAATTGTAATTGTCTTTAAGATTTTAATGCCATAGCGTCATTACGTATCATCATGAAAAAGAATGCTGTAGCATTCACGTTCGCGAATGTGTTAAAAATTTATAAATTATTATTTTACATATTTTCTTTTTAATGTAATTTTCACATGCAATTACGTATGTTTGTTTGTTATTCTTAATATTAGGCCGTGTTTTAGCAAGTACACACATATTTGCCATTAGTATCAATAAGATTTTGGCGTTTTTTTGGGTGTAGCACTTCATTATATCAGAACTTATGTAATTCACCGCCGAATACGAATTTTCAGCGGTTCTACGTTGATTGCTCAATTTTTGTTACCATCAAGCGAATCCTCGCAACAGTGAAACCGAAGAGGTTCAGAGTAACTTTCAAATCAAGTGTAGTTTATTTTTGAAAAATCTGTTAGCCCATTTCAATTTCCTTCCTTCTTGATTGCTTGGTTCGTATTCAAGCTTAGCTGTGTTGCCGTAGAGATTAGAATTATTTCGCCAAGTTGTTTAACAACTTCTAAGGTATAATTCACCCTTACCATGCATGATTTTTAAGTCATAGTTGAAATTTTTTAATAGATTAAAGAAAACAAGCAACATTTTTATTTAATTTATAAAAACAAAAATATCGAAAAACGAATACGACTCAAGAACCATGAGTCTTTCTCCACATTCTAAAAATATAGGCACAGATTTTTTGAAAAAACTGACAAAAAAAAATCAATTTTTTGTGTAAAAAACACACTTAGGACATCTGGGCAAAAATTAAAAAAGTTACAAAATTAATTAAAATATTTTAAATTCAAATTGAAGCAAATAGTCGAACATTGCAATGTTTACACGTACATCAACTTCTTTTATCATTCTTTTCGAATGGCTGTTTCACAACAAAAACATACTTTTGTCAGTAAAAAAATTTTTTTATGCTCTTACATTGCTATTTTCAATTTTCGATTATTCGATTGTTGCTCAAATTATTAATTACTGTGTGTACAGTTTGACTTTTTTAGTGCGCTCAAATGAACTCGAGTGCACAAGTTAAAAAGTAAAAAACGGTCTTTTTACCAATCATAAATGTAACCGTAAGCAAGCACAGTGTGCACATGCGTTGGACACAATAGAATTAGTGTTGCTGATGTAGGGATATCTAATGGCAAAAAACTTAATTTTTACTTTACTTTATATATGACCTTTTGTATGACGGTAAAGCACTTACAATTGTTTGTATTCAATATTTTAAAAATAATGCTAGTTATCGTATTTAGTGTAGTTGTTATCGTATTTCGATGCTTTTGTGCAAGATTAAAGTAGATAAAGAAAAATTGTTTTTTAATTACGTCTAGAAATCCAATTTTTCTTTAATCTATTACGAAAACGTCGAAATACAACAATGACTACTTTTAACAGGACCAACTGGGATACGAAAAAAAGCCTGTTCATAACTTTTCAGTCATAAAAATACAAAGAAACTAAGCTCTTCTTGTTGTTTTTGTAATAGTTCATTAATTAATCTTTAAAAACTTTAAATTATAAAATTCTAAAAAACTCGTCAAAAGTACAAATTTTCTTAAATAATTAAAAAATTTTTTACTAAAATTTATTTGTTTTGTTTTATTATTATTGAAAATTTAATTTTTTTAATAAAAAAAAAATATTGTACTGCAGTATATTTTTTTTTCTTAATTTTTAAAAATTTATAAGAACAAATTCTATTTTAAAATTGATTTAATTGTTAAATTTTTTGTAAAAAAAAACCAATTTAATTCCTTTCCCCCATAAAATAAGACTTGTTTTCATTTTAATTTAACAAAATAATTCTTTTTAAAAGTAATTCAAACTTTAGTAGCATAATTCATTTACAATTTAAAGAAGGTATAATTTATATTTTTTAGTTTTATAAATTTCTTTACATGGCGTAGAGAGCAAACATGTTTTATTTTTAATTTTAATTTATTTGTTTTATAAATAAATTGATAATGTATGGTGTGAACAAATTAAAAAAAAAAATTAACAAATTCATAAAGTTTTTATTGGTTCTCTTATTTGCAACTAAATAAACACATTATTCATAAAAATTATTTTCGATTTATTAAGGGTTTTTAAAACAAAGTTTCATACAAAGTATGAAAAACTATTGAAAATAGTTATTTGTTTAAAAGTTGTCAGATATTAAAAGTAATTCTCTTTTTTTCGAACGCATTTAATATTTTAATATTTCTATAGCAATTTCTTATAATATTATCCAGTTTCGATATATCGGGATTGCTGGCTGTAATAAGTGGACATTGAATGTTAGGCAAGCATGCTTTCAACGTCTATTGTCACAATAAACGTGGTTCCACCATTTCTGCGTATGCCCAGGACTAGCTATCAAAAGAAACAGATTCCTCGTTTTTGTTTTTATAAAAAAAGAAACACTAACACGCATATACACGTAAAGGGGTTTGCTAAAAACACAATAAATTACTCTCTCTCCTCGGTAACTACATAGTATCAAGCTTTGATGAGTTATCTGGGTCTAGACTGTACGACCTACTCAGATATCTTACGGCTACAAGCCGAAAATAATACCACATTGGTATACATTATGATGTAGATGACAATACATCTGACGTGAGGTGCGGTCTTTTCCAAACCAATTCCTTTTTTTTCAAATAATAAAAATAATAAAAACTGCATGTTATGATAATCGCACGATTATAAAAATACGCCATACGTATTTTTGCATATTCTCTAGTTCACGCACTTTGCCCGTTTCATGAGTTGATGTCGCCAAACTTTGTGCGTTTAAAAACTTCAAAATATCTGATTACAAAGCATTGCAAATTGTAAGCTATTATCAGAACATGTCCATATATAAGTGAAATAAGACTATTAGAATAAGCCGATGTTTTAAAACCTAGTTTTCAACGTTTCGAACGCTGAACGCTGAGTACTAAATTGCTTAAAAATGACAGTACGGTTTGCACGTACAATTTGCACGTTGGGTCAAAGCTTAAATTCCCTAAAAAACCATTGTCACGATGTGGTTTGCGTCGACAGTATGTAATAGAATAAAACAGAAATTATTTTTCTTTAATCTGTTACAAGACTACGACTTTGAGAACCGCAATAAGGCAGATTCTATCGCTGTCAAAATTTTTTTTGACTTTTAATTATATAATAGGGAGATCTGGTAGCGGACATAATCCGAGTCAGCATTGATTGGAAAACTGTAAGAAATTACATTGTAGAAGCAGAGCTAATTAATGCTGCACGCTGGTTCCATAATATGGTAGCTTACAACTAGCCTTCTTAACTTGAGACATGGCTTGTGGATCCTCCTATCAAACCAATCTAACCTATTACAAACATACAATACTATGTCCGCTTAAGATTTTTTTGTAATTCGCTTTCTCATTTATAATTCAACCAATAAATATGGTCTAATTACATAATTTTCCATAATTAATTTTGTGTAACGAATTAGCCAAATAGTCAGTAATTCAATTTCAATTACCCTGTATATTACTTAAAAAACCATGTGATATCTAATTTTTTTTTTGTCATTACCAGCTGTCAAAGTATTGAAAACAAAAATAATTAAAAATAAAATTAACAATGAAAAGTAAACAAATAAAAATGACCATTTATCTATTCCATTCCATTATATTTTTTTTTTGTGGTCTTTACAAAAAATAAACAAGAACAACAAAAATAAATATAGAACTGTTAAGACCAATTAGAAACATGTCGTGTGAACAGGGTAATTTGTAAAAGTAATTCAAACAGCGCACAAAGTAATTCAAACTCTCGTGTAAACATGACTGTGGTGTGGTAGGTAAGACATGCCTTCCAACTATGAGGATACTGGGTTTAATATCAGTCCAGACCATCTGACAATTTTTAATAGCGGCATCACCTTATAACATTAGCTAGCGACTGGTTATGGGTATTTGCGCTACGCAAATCTCTAACTAGTGCATATGACGTTCGCAGCCGGCGTTAAACTGTAAGTTCCTTTCAATGAGCCTAAAAATATAATCGGATGCAGCTATTTGATTGTTCCAGTTGGGTTCTTGTGGGAAGTATGTATTTATGTACATATGTATGCAAACAAGGCATACGAAATAATATGACAACGAACACGATAACAGCAATAACTATTGATAGTAGAAACATTTTAATTCGTTTTAACTGGGGGTTTATGTGTTTATATTAAGAAAAATAGCTTTTGGAACTTGTTTTTTCTAATAAAAGTGTACATTTTAAAGAATTAACTTTTAAGCAAATAATGTTTCCAATAGCAATAGTGCTTTAATGCCATTCTTTTTTTTGTTAACTTCATAATTTTTTTTTTAAGGATTTGAATTTGAAAACTTTCTTGTTCTTATCTCTTGTCGTATTTTACAAAAAATATGTTAAATCTTTGACTTTTTGCTTTTTCTTCTTTCTTTATAAAGTCTGTTTACAAACCATAAAATGATCTCTCTAAATTATAGAGAAAATGTATAGATTACTTTTTTTTTAGAAAATAAAATTATTTTTAAATACTATATAGTAGTAATTATTAAAGCCTATATTTAAAACTTAATATTATTATATTAAAATATACTTTTGTAAATAAGCACAAGAATGATCCAGCCAGCCAGCCAATACAATGCAAATAAATCTTTAAAAAATATATTCATAAATGATGTATTTGTAATTTAAATTAATTATTTAAGTTCCTTTTTGCTTAACCCTTACCCTTGTAATTGGTAAAAATATACATATAAAATATAAAACAAATATAAATATATACATATACATATAAACTGATTAAACAATTAAAAGCTTTTATTTTTCACAATTTTGTTTGCTTGCAGACAAATTTTAGTCAAAAGGTTTATTAAAAAATACAAAATAAATTTCATTTTAACTTTAAGTTTCCCAAAATGCTTTTTTTTATAATTAATAATTTTTTTCTTAATTAGTTAAAATAAAACAATAAAACTTAAAAAATAAACTTATGAAAAAACAATTTTTATATTTCATTTGCTGTTTTATTTTAAGTTTTGTGCCTTTTCAAAGAAAAATTTAAAAAAAATACTTAAAAAATATTAAAAATAAAGTAAGTAAATGTTAAAAATTAAGAAAAAAAAAAAACCTAAAAAAACCGTATTAAGCAAGCGTCTCTTACACTAATAAGGGAAAGGATTTTCGACTACCGTTTCTACATAAAAGAAAATGGAAAAAAGTAAAAGTATCTTACACCACATAAAGAGAGATTAACAAGCAAAATATTTTAGTTTTTTAACAAAAAACAAAATAACATTAAAAAAATAAACACTGCCAAAAATTAATAAAACATAAAGTAAATAAATACCAAAAACAAAAATATTTAAAATTATTTAAACAAATCGTAAAAAAGCAACAAAAAAACCAGTAATCAAGAAGCCTATGACTGAATAATTTTTTGAATAAAAAAAATAACATAAAATAAATACGCAAGTATTTTCCCTTTGTAAGAAACTTAAAAAATTATAAAATATATATACAAAAATATACAATTAATAACTGTGTAGTAGAAAATAGTTTATAAGTATCATAAGAAAAAATATATATCTATAAATTCATAATTAATTATTTACTACTTATTTGTGTATAAAAAAACTCCAAAAAAGTTTAAAAAAAATCATAAATATTTTTAAACAAAATGTACACTGCGAAACATGCATATTAATTTCAATTTAAATTTTAATTCGAAAATCATTGAATTGATTAATTGAATTTCTGCGTTTTTATACATATGTATGTACATACATACGTACATACACTTTATACACAATAACTTCTTCGAATCGAAATTTCATTATCAAACCAGAGATTAGTTTTAAAATTATAATTTACCGTTGGCTCCGAGTAAAAAATTCGAAATTCTTTAAGGATGCTATTGAAGAAATTGTCATGCAAAAGAAATATTATTGTTCAGGCTTAATTGTTTTGTACTTATATTTTCCCCCATATTCATAAAAAATAAAATGTATTCAATATCTATTTTAATAAAATTTTGTATGAAAATTTTGAAATAAAATACATTTTAAACACGTTTCAAGTTTTATGAATATGGGGGTTGGTATCTAACGGGTGATTTTGTAACCGTTTTGCTTTTGAAAATTGAAAAATACACAGATAATTTGCAAAGTGAGTGAATTATTATATTATTATTTTTTTTTTGAGGCGATAAAAGAATGCAAATTTAAATATTGCTTACGACTACACCGTAGTTGGTGCATCCCGGAGCTCAAAATTTGGCGTATCTTTTTAACCATTTCGGCAGGTACATATCTCATCAATGGCAGCAGTAATGTTGTCACTGTAAACTAAAGACAACGTATCCCACAAAAAATAGTTTAGTGTGGTTAAATCGCATGAATTTGACGGCCAATGGGCTGCATCAAAACGTGAACTTAACCCTTAACTACAGATGAGAGGTATTTTTTACTGATAAGTTTTTTAAATTTTTCAATGTCCGGGGATCATTGACTATATTCTTCTAATAAAACTGTGTTGCTTTATTAAAATTAAGTTTTTTAGAGCTTATGTCGTATCAAGATACTCTAAAATAATATAAAAAATACTATAAAAAAAAATGTTAATAATACAACCGGTAAAAACTGCAGGTGGTCTGTAATAGCGTCATTATAATTTGCCGTCTGTTGAGGGTTAATTGCTCACTTAACAATGTTTTCCTTCATTGCCATTGATTCGATCGGACTTTTTTTGATTTAAAATACTTGCGCTTTCTATTGGACAAAAATAATACATTAACGACTTACGAACGATGGCAGATCAAGTTTTTAGAAAATGGTGCAGTAATTTCTGACAGCACTGCCACCCCAAATGTTCATCACATCAAATTGAGGTTACGAATAAAGCTAATTATCCTATTTGGTATTCCCTTAAATATCCCACAGGGGCACCGAGAAATAGCACAGGATAAAAAATCCGGACGAACACTCCTGTTGGCTTAACAGTCAGCTGTTTCATTTCTAGGATGGCCCTCAGACCAGGGACCCAACATACCGTAACACTGTTGTGAATGCCAAGTTAATTCTAGGAATATCGAAGGGTTTTTGTCCAATAATATCTGTTAATCCATTACTGAACCGAACCCAGTCAGCGATATTGCGCCACCAAGAATGGTTAAACCATAAATTCTTTTCGGGCATAAGTACCAACATCAAAGTGGGCGACATATAATCTTTTCATTGAATGAGCGGATCGCCAGTAAATAGGCGCAAAAACCTTTCGTGACATCTGGCACTTTTAAAAGCCTTCTCCTAGGATGGCCCTAATGTCAAATGTGGGACGGGTCCTTATCACACCCTTGATTGGCATAGTGCATCTTCGATTCCTGCGTATAGTAAATGGTACAAACATCGTGGGTTTATAGTCAGGCCCCTTTCCTCGCACCAGTTTAAGGAAGTAACCAAGAGTATGGACTCAAAAAGTTCATCAATGACTAGGGTTCACAGAAAAGGCTATCCTTGCAGACAGTCTCTAGTAGCCCTGATGGTTCTTGATGAACCACTCAGATCCAGTTTAACAACTCTGCAAGAGCACATTACCTTTATCCAGTACCTTAAGGTAGTAGACAAATTTTTCCTAATGAGTGCCATAGTAATGACAGCGTAGTAAGTGTTGTCGAAGGCTCCAGGAATATCGACAAAAGCACTCAAGGCTATTTGTCTAGCATTCAGAGCCTTTTCTATCATCGTCATAAAATGATGAATAGGGTTCACTATAGATTTGCCCTGCAGATAACCGATAGATTTCATCACAAGATTCCCTAATGTCATTATCTAGCAGTCTTTGCATTGTTTTAAGGAAAAGCTAGCTCAGGCCACCAGCCTTGGTTTTGCAGGTTACGGGTACATAACAAACCAAGAGAGTACATAAAAATTAAGACCTTATATTTTTTTCTCCGTCACTCCTCCTAGGCATCATATTGGCTTTCCACAAAGCATCCATTGCTTTGTTTCAGTTTAATTAATCAAGTCGATTTTCAAACTAAGTAGATAATTAGTCTATTGAAACCCGCCTCCATATGATTGTGTAGTGGGTGATCCCCACTTAGCGTTGTAATTTTTTGCCAATAGATTGGGTTTTCTCCTAATTATTCGTCAGACGTTTGTCATCATCGCCAAAGTTAAGTTGAAAGATCATTCTTTTATATGGATTTATCTGAGTGGAGATTAAAATCTCTTTATTAAACTTTTAAATCCGCAATTTAATTTGTATCTTTTCGTCATGTCCATTCTAGTGATTCGAAACTGGGCCGCTTGCGTTATATGCGTGCCTTTTGAACATATAATGGAAAAATTCAATCAGAAATAAACCATACCCTTAATTCTCAACACTATTGAGGCTTATTTGAAAAAAGATATATGTATAAATCTATATAAAGGGTTATTAAATGACCAGCACAAAGTGAGGTATAAACCGTTTATAAAGCGGGCAGTTGCATTCGTAAGTCTTTTCAACATTCAACAGCGCTATGGTTAATAAAAAAGAACGGTATCATACAATGTAAAGGCAACATTTGTTAATGGCACTATGAAACGCTACTCTTCAAGTATTCCATTAAAAACGCTATACTATTTTGGGTCTTTTTAAGAGTTCTTTTAAAAACAGTATTCAAGATGCAACCTACTACTACTTACCCAGATCGTCAAAGTGCTAAATATGGTTTATTAGGTCAAATTCAATTTATGCTTTTCTGCAATCATTTGATTATAAAATAATTTAAGATAACAAAGTTATAATAAACCTCCGGAGTTCGTTTGTTCGACTGGTAACAATTTTTGATACAATTTTCCACAAATCTAAATTTCATTTGTGGATATAAAATATTGTATTTAGTTGCTAAAGTAAATATTGCATATTATCGATATAGTTAATAAAATTATCAATTAATTAACACTTTTCCAATTGAAAACATTCAAAAAATAGTTACGTTTTGGTTTGAAGCAACCTATGGGTAAATTTTTCTCCACAAAATGTGTTTGTGAAGCCTAAACCATTATACGTAAATAGGCTATGTAAGGGGTTTACGCATGTAACACCTCAAAGAAAAATTACTAAACTTAAACTTGGTTTTCTCAATTGTATCTTATCTTAACTTTATCTGAATATGTTTTCGAAAAACATGTTACGAAATATTATATGAGAGACAACACTAATATTAAAATTTTTAAACATAAATCTGGTGACATAGGTGAGGAGGGTTATCTGTATCACTCTATTTACGTGGAGAACTGCAACAAAGAGAGAGGGAGGGAGAGAGAGAGAGTAAGCTAGGATTATGAACAGTCTTGCCACAGCTTTTAATTTTTTCTAACCAAATTTCAATGAAAAAGTGACCAAATTGGATAAAAAATAACCAGAAATTTTAACCCTGACCATTTGATGTATAATGCAATTTGCTTTTCGATATCTAATTTTTGGCCACTGATCCCATACAATTCCGGCCACTATGCAATGGTTTACAATGGTCTATAAGTTCAAAATATGGATGAATTTTTACCGAAACCTGCACTACAGCAGATAAGGCATATGGACACTTTGCCACCCTTTCTATTTACATAATCTCCACACACTTGGTGTTACTCTCTAATAGAAAAAAAAATTTGATTTTGTCCATACACAAAATGCATCTTTTTTTTACTTTTTCCGAAAAATTAAGGTACAATCAAGGAAATTTCAGAAATAGCGAAGAAATAAAGTACATTTATGTTAAGTATGTGTTTCTAATCAAGTGAATATTGAAACTTTATGTCTAGAAATTCTACTATTTTTTAAATAATCTATTTATTTATTTTTTTTTTTTAATTTTGAAGGAAAAAAAATTTATTGCTCCAACCATTCAACGTAAAAATAATTTTTCTTATTACTCTGCGGAAAAAGTAACCAAAACAGAAAAAAGTACACATCTACACTTCGAAGACAAAAAAACCAATTTTGGTTAGAAAAAACCAAAAACGACAACGCTGATTATGAAAGCATAAGCCTAGCAATATAGGGTCAAAGAAAAGGATAAGTTAAGTTAACAGAAAAGATAAGCGTACAGCTCAATTGAGTTGATTTTTCCCTAAAGGAAAAATAAGACAGAAGAATAGGAGTAGAAAAACCCAATAGTGGTGCTGTATAGACAGTCAGTGAAGTATAGGAGGATTTTTAATGAATAAAAACAAAAGAAGAGGGCGGGCTTTACGTTATTTTGCAACGGGAATTCCGAATTGTCTCAGCTTCCAGCACAGAGTGGTGAGATAATGAGAATTTTATAGCTGTTATAGTGATTTTTAAGGACGGATAAAATAATAGGGTGTATGCACGGTCATCTAAAAAAGTATTTAAGCTCATTTCACGGATCGAAAAGGTTTATTATCCAGTTGCAGTCATGGATTGGTGGAATGTCTCTTACACTGTGGCCACTGGCCTGCATTTCTCTAAACAGAGGGCCAAAAAATCAAGAAGACAATTGGGTAGCTATTGTATTCACCACTTTTAGTTTCAAAACGAAACAAATACATTCCAGCTGGATTTTGCGCCAGGCTAAAATGACGCAAACTTGGCTTTTAAACAAATCCCTTAATGGTTTTGCCGAAAGTAAAGTTTCGGCTCTGGTTATTTCCAATATATTATTGCTTTCGGTGTCGGTAATCACATCTCTCGATTTATATCGAGCTTTCTCAGAAATCGCTCTATAAAAGTGGTTATAGATGGGATCTCAGCCGACGAGTTCAAGATAAATACTGGGGTACCGCAAGGCTCTGTTCTTTTTCCCACTTTATTTGTAATATTTCTTAATGACTTTCTTCTTCTCAATTATCATCCTGTCTGCTCTTTAGCAGATGACAGTATTCGTTTGACTGCTAAAAGGGGGAATGTAAATGACACGACAAGGCGAAAATCTCTGAGTGGAGTCGTGCGAACAGAGTCGTGCGCGTAAGACCCAATGTTATTTTCTCACACACAGAGGTGGTGATGTAGTGTCATCTGTGACCATGGGTAATGTAGATATTGAGGAGTCTTTTGCTCTTGATATTCCGGGCATAAGAATTCACTGTGACGTTCGGTGGAACGATCACATTTTTCATGTGCCGAAGGAAACTTTCAAGTGCCTCGATTTTTTGAAACGGTGTAGGAAATACCTCAACCCATCTGAGCTTTCCAATATTTACAAGTTCTTTATCCTACCTAGGATGGAATTCAGCTCTCATATATAAGCCGATGATTTAAAGTCTAGTTTGGGGCTTCTTGACCGCGTACAGGTGAGGCCGAAGGTGCTTCTTAATGACGATAGGGTAATCAACTCTATCAACAACAACGTTGCAATGTGGCGTGTATCTCTATCTTATTCTGTCGGTACTATAACATAATGTGCTCTGATGTGAGCACATCCCTTTGTAGTTGTAGTTGTTACTGCATGAGCAGGGACCATACCCTGAGTCCTAAACCCAAAAAATACAAACAAAATTTGTCAGCCTTGATTTGAACCCTCTGCATTAGAGAATATGATCTGCCACAAAAGACGTTTTAAGCATATTCATACGAGACTTCAAATTACTTTGCTCGCAGTTTGAATTACTTATTCGAATTAGCTTGTTTACATGACACCAGTATAATTTGTTTTGATGGTTTTTTTTCTTGTCAATTTTATTGTTTGCCGATAAATTGTGTTTTAGAAACAAAAAAAAAAGATTAGGAAATTAAATATAAACACATAGCATGACCAACAACCCGATAAAAATTAAAGATCACACTGATTTTGTATTAATCATCTGGGTTTTCTGTTCTCTTCTTTCCATATCTGAAAAGAAATTTAAAATACGGTAATATTCAGTTATTAGTTTATAAGTGCATGAAAGTCCGAATACCCGGTTTTTTACCCGTAACTAGAGATTTTGGAGGTTTTTGAAAATTCCAAAAACAGATCCTTGATCTACTCGAAAGCTCCTATCAGAAAAGTTGTGTTATTTCCCAGGTATTTCAACATCGTTCATTTGCGTCGCACTGTGTTATGAATGAGAGAGCGAATAACAAAAAAAAAACGTTTTCGTGTGAACATGGCATAATATAGATTCGTTGAAGACTACTTTGGTTCGCAATCTGGTCAATTTTTCTAATGGATGAGACGCGTGTTGCATTTCAATAATTAATGGTTGGCCATTGTGACTTAACAATTTTTTTATAGTCTAAAATATGTGTAACAGTATTTAGGTCATTACTATTGTACGTATGTACATATATCGATGTCTGCATAAAGCTCATACTTGGCTTGTTTTTTCTCAACCAAGTTGGTTCATGCACCTTATCAAATCGCAAATTTCGTGGAAGAGGTACTCAACACATGTTGTATGTACATATGGATATACATATGTATGACAAATGACACACTCTTTATAACACTCTATTACATCAATAGTTCTTATATTTAAACTAAACTTGTGAGCAGTGTACATTTCAAGTGTAATTAGAAAAAAATTATTACAATCAATATAAAGCAATTTTTTTCTCCCGCGCCCCATATAAAAAGTATTTAGTTTTTCGGACTTATACAAAAAAAAAAATAAATAACAAGATAACATCAAATTAGCAATATTGGTGGAAGAAAAACAATACATTTTTGTACTTTTTACATATAAAGCAAAAAAAAAAAAAAATACCAAATGGGAGGTAAATCTTAAAAAAAGGAATAAAAATATATAAATTTAATAAAAATAAAATTTAATGCATGTATTTTGTATTTTGCTAAAATAAAGTAACATTAACATAAACATATAATACAACATAATGTAATGAAATACATACATTCATATATTTAAATGAAAAGTAAAAAACAAAACAAAATTGAAACAATAGATAAGAAAAGAGATTCTTAGTTGAAATTCAAAGAAAGGACTTTCAGTAATAAATAATATTTTATTATAATTTTGTATAATGTCAACCATAATTTTTAAACACCTTAAAAAACAAATACATACATGTGTATATCAACCAAAAAATATTAAAAAGTAAATACATACATATGTATTTTGTGTAAATTTTCAAAGAAATTTTTTAAATTACCTTACACCTAAACATAAACATTCAAGTGGTAAATCTTTAAACTCTCATTATTTCAAACGGCACTATTCGTTTAAAGCTTAATTGTCTGAACTTGGTAACAAAGGTATTGACGAAGAACCGCTAGCTCGAGCTATTTTTCAGAATATTTAAAGCTTAAGGCACAAGCCTATATGACGACATGGTATTTAAAGAGATTGCTTTTAGGAAATAACTCAGTTCCAATTGGCTAATTTAAAGTAAGTTATCCTCCGGTCGGTGCATAAGTAGGCTCAATTTCGTTGACTGTATGCGCATGCATTATTTCTAAGCTCTGCTGAACCGACTTGTGTAAAAAGAGGACTAATTGTCTTCCTTCCTTGAATCATATGAAAATTACCGCAACAGCGAGATTTCTTTTGTAATCAAAATGGTTTCCTATTGATACTGATTGATCTTCAATTTAGGCCTTATGATATCACAATGGGCCCACATATTAGCCTAAGTGGGCTTTTATCAATCAGGGAGGAGCCGCCATCAGACCTAACCTAATCTAAACTAAGTAACTTAAAGACGTACACGACAGAAATCTGATAAAATTAGAATAGGCACGTTCACGTAAAGATGTTTAAGTCAACAATAGCTCGTCTTACAAACTTACACAATAACTGTAAGAACAGTACAAAATTAATATATTTGGGGGATTCACAAAGTGTGATAAAATCGTATAGTAATAATAATAGCATGAAAAAATAAGACTTTTGTGAACAACCCGACAAAAAACGCCCCTAAATGAAACTATATGGAATATAATGATTTTGATGCCTTGAATTCAAATCCGTTTTCAGTTTTTTTCATCGGATTCAAATTTCTTTTTATGGGCGGGGCAAATTTTTTTTATGGTAGTTATGTCAATTTATTTAATCATAAAACGACTTGACCGATTTTAATGCAAGTACCACCAAACGTTTAGGAACAAAATTTCTTATAAATTTCAATAGTTTCGGAGTTAATCAGAACTTAGGTGCAAAAAAAATTTTGCCACAAAATTAGAGCAATTTTTTTTTCAAGAAGTCATAAAAAATTTTGCAGAATGTAAGTTTTAGATGTTAAAGCTTAAAATGTTGAGAATAAAAAAAAAGATTAAAATCGGTCAAGTCGTTTTCAAGTTATGATTTGGGTGAAAAATTTGCCACGTCCATAAAAAATAATTTTAGCCCGATGGAAAAAAACTGAAAACGTTTTTGAATTCAGCACATCAAAATCATTATATTTCATAGCCTGAATTTACGAGTCATACAACTTAAATACAAAGCAAAAAATCGCGTCATAGTACAAAAAATGCCTGTATAAGTTAATTCGTAATAGCTTTTGCTACAATACTGCTATATGTCTGTGACATTTTTTGATTTATTGTTGCAAAAGCTTTAAACCAAATTGGCGTTCGCAATTAACCGACAACAAGAATGGATTTTATTAAACTTTAAAAACGAGTCTTGTATTCCGATACAAGTAAGGTCAGCACCTTTGGCATGTAAGGAAAGAAGTTTGTTTTCCAGAAGAAGGGAACAGCGCTAAATAAAGAAAATCTTGTTTCAACTGTTAAGCATTGAGGAGATGGAATTATGGTTTGCGGGGTTCAAAAATTTACATTTGCAGAATCCACAATGGGTCAGTGTGATTATTTAAATATTTTGAAACACAATTTAAAACCACAGCTGAACCTAGTATAATAAATTTAGTTCAACCAATACAATAAAATCAAACAAAATACGCAAATTATGAAGTTTAGATTCCATCATAATGGAAATTTTACCCTCAAGCATTTGCGAGATATACTGGAGCGCAAGATCTGCAAACATAATATTATCTTGATAGAAATGCTTGAAAGCGTTATTATGCGGCAATGGAGCAAATTTAGCGAAAAAAATATCCAAATTAGTCAGATCAATGTCAAAAAAGACAAAAGTTTTTCAATACTAAGGATATCAGACCAATTACTAATAATAATTATAGGACCCATAAAATACTTTCTTTTTCAATAATATTTCAAATGTATTTTTGTGGTTAAATTTTTATATAATTTCGTTAATTCTTTATTAAAAAAAAAAATTCAAACATTATAAAACATTTAATACATAATAAAACGCAAGTATACCGTACAACAAATCATTACTAAATATATGGAACAGGTCGAAATAAAAATCGAGGAAAAATCGAGGAAATTTTTTAAATTAAAATTTTAGACTTAAGGTGTACGGATATTTATTCTGGCAAGTGTATACATAGCTTTTTAGTAAATTAGCTTATGGTGATGAGTAACCGATTTAAGCCAACCTATATGTTTTTTTACATTGTTTAGGTTGAACTTTTTTAATTGGAAAAAAAGAAAAAACAAACAATTATAAGATGCAGTTTTTAGGAACAAACATTAGCAACACGATTTAAGTTTTAGTATTCCTCCTGTGTAAAATTTACAAAATGATTTTTATTTTATTTTTTATATAAAAAACAAAAACCATTTTCCATCAAAATTTTTTAACATCTCATCCATGATTTTGTAGAAAATTAAAATATCCCCCTTTGGAGAAAATAAAAAAACTAAAAATCTTGAATTTTTACAAAAATATTTATAAAAAATAACAAAAACTATTCTAATGTTTAATATGCACAAATTGTATAACAAGAAATGAATACGCGAAAGGAAAACATTTTTTTTATATATATAAACAAAGTTTATATAAAAATATAAAAAATAAAAAAGATCTAAAAACTACCTCAAATTTTGAAAAATTAAAAATACATACACACACGTATAAACATAATATTGACAGACAGAAGAAAAAACAAAAAAAATTAAAAATTCAATTTTAAAAACAAAACACAAGAAAACGAAATGCTATTGAAAAAAAATAATCATGGAAAAAACAAGGCGATCAAAAGAAATTAAACAGTTACAAAAACAACTTGGGAATATAATTTAAAAACTTTTACTAGAATTTACGCAAAAAACAAACAAAATATATATAAAAATAAAATAACAAGGAAAATAATTTAAACAAAAGTATACATAAATAATACAATACATATATAAGTATATATACAGATATATATATATATTAATAAATAGGAACCCTTATTACATGTACGAAGAACAAAAAGCCAATATTTCTAAATATTTATAATAAAAAACATACTAAATTAAAACAAAATAAAATAATAATAATGTAGAAATTGTATTGATTCTTTTTCTAGTAATAAATGTATTTAATTTGAACTAAAAATATTATTAATAAATAACTTTATAAAGTAAAAATATGTGTATGTAGTAATCCAACTAAAATAAAATAAATAAAAATGAACAAAAAAAGCAAAATTCCCAAATTCCCTAAAGTAATAATTTATAATAAACAACTAACAATACTCATTTATAAATTTATTAATATGATAAAAAACAAAAACAAATAAACTTGATCATTATCATGATCGTTTGTAAATTTATTGTAAATTCAATGCTGTTTTATTTAATAAGTTAAAGCATATTTTCATAATACAGACACTCTTCTTGCGCACCACCTACCCCTGAAGCAAATGTCGATAGTAAAAGTGAATCCATTCCCTTTCGACTTTGTAACCGCAGTACTACTGACAACTAGTACCATCTGGATAATGCGATGCCTTGTGCTGTTGACATTTAGCTTGTGATTGTCATTCAGAATTTGCTGTTGACTTAGGAATTATTGACTCTGTAATTGTTATGGTACCATCATATGCGAACAATTGGAATACAGAGTCTCAGTAGTACAATTATGTACATATGCAATTTTAATCAATATTTTTGGAATTTATCAACGATATCATCTCAGGCTTATATCATCCTACTAAATACTCTTCAATGACCACATATACACTACTAAGCAAAATACCTTTTTTATATGGTATATCATCGGAGAAAAGAAGAGTCAAACTCAATCACCCCTATTATGAATAACATGGAAAATTTCTATTCCCATGAAATTTTCATTCCCTTCGAAGGGAAAATTGCTATCATGAATCTCCCATGAAATTTTTGTTCCCTTTTTACAAGCTATCATTAGCTATCATTTTACGTTAAATGTTAGGAAAAAAAAAGAAAAAATATGTGAACTTTTATAAAAAAGGTTTGTTCAATAACTTTACTTGCAGAAACTTGCAACGAGAGACTAAAAAAAAATTGTTGTAAAGTTTCTCTCAATTTTTTCTTACAATTTCTTAAATTTCGCAATTTTTTTTTTAGAAAACTTGATTTGTAAACATAAACACAAAACAGCTGTTTGAATAATTCTTGCAAATAATAATGTTACCAGCAAGAATTTTTTGGGTCTCAATTTATAACTCTCTTCTGGTGTTTCTCGTTGCAATTTTTTGAGTTAATGGACACTTTTCCAGTAACAATTGTTACAAATTCGTGACAATTTTTAGTTGCTGATCAAACCTAAAGTAAAATGTTTACACAAAAATGATCATTAATAAAAAAAAATTAATAAAAAGTAATTAAAATTAAACAAACTCCTGCAAAGTAATTATCATGCAAAGAATTGCACAAACAAAGGCACAAATTTTTCTTCAGCAAGCTGGACGGAAAGAAATTGGTGACTATTGCCAAACAGTAACAATTTAAAAATTTATGCCGATGCATACCCATCGATCAGCTTCTATCAAATAAAATTAAAAATCAACAAAAAGAACTAAGTGGAACCGATGAAAAGCAAGGTGGGAATAGATTTAATGCCATATTCGGTAGTGGCGAAGTGTCTGATGACTCAATATCTTTTTTGTAATTTTTTTTTTTTTTTTGAAAAAAAAATTAAGAATTTTAAATTCCGCCAACACGTCCCTTAAATTACAGGAAATAAATCCTTTACTCTGCGTTTTATAGAGAATTATATTGTTTTGCACTTTATTAACCCTTCTAGTCCTAAAATAAGTTAATAAAAACTTTAATTATTCAATAAAAGAAATAAATACTTAAATGATAAATGCAATGATAAATACTTAAATGATAAATAAAATGTGATCAAATCAATGGGAAAAGGAAACAAATTTCGAAGTAAAATACTATTCACGATCAGGGGGACTCTTACAGGGCTATATTGCCCCACTGAATAATCAGAAAACATTTCATGGAAAAATTATTCATGATTGCAATTGTGGGAAATGGGAAAAAATTTCGAGGGAAAAATCATTCATGATAGGGGTGAATATATTGTTCAAAATTTTATTGAATTTATTACTTTAGCTTACATTTCAATATAAAAAAACATAAAAACTTGTATATTTTAATTAAACTTTTTCAGCAAAGTAACATAAATTGGAATGCTCCTTGCCTGCGATTGGGAAAACTAAAGTGCAACTGCAAAAAATTGGATAATGATTGCAGAAATATGAAGGGATATTAACATAATCATGACTAAGTAGCCCACCTCACAGTCTTTTAGACATACTTAAAAACAAGTTGTTGACAATTTTTATAGAATATATTTTCATTTCGGCGTGCATTTCTTTACAAAATGTTTAATGTTAGTCAGATATTCTATTAGAATTTTGACACAGATCTTCCACTGAGTTTAGATCGGTTCTCTGATTCAGTAATTTCCGTATTTTATATAGTATAGTATAGTTTTCTTGAAAAACTAAAAAAAAACTGCTTCTCCGTATAGCTCGTGATGAAACAATTAAATTTAGGTTTTCCTTGGTCTCCCTGGCAGGGGAAAATAGTTATTATTTTGGCCTACACAATTTTTAAACTTCATTTGATTTTCGAGCCCTAAAGAGCTCTAAGACTGTTTATGTTCCTAATATCGATACATTTTATTTTTTGGATGATTCTTTGATTTTCATTTTCCGAGTCTTTTAATACAGGTTCCTAATAGTTTTCAACAACGCCTTCATTTTAATGTGTATGGAGATATCTGAGGAAATGTTCATTTTTGGGCAATTTCGTCAAGAACTAAAAGTCTATCGGCGGTCAGATTTAATAAGTGGGGAGCTACTATGTACTGATTATTACACTATATATTCCTTCATATCTACGGTTTTTATCCAATAAAGGGTCCGCCATCTAACGTTTTTTTTTTTCAACAAGTGCTTATTTCCTGAATGGTAACACTTAGTTCATGTCTGATTTCAAAGATAACTAGTTTTATCCTTCCGCTGAACGAATATGGTTGTGTATACACTTGAACAGCGCTGGGAAATATTGCGACATTACTTTGAAAATCATGGTAATGTTGCAGATGAAGCTCATTTTAATCTTTGCGGGTATGTAAATAAGCAAAATTGTCGCATTTGGGGCACAGAAAAGCCGCACGCATACATTGAAAAGCCGATACACCCAAGACAAGTCACTGTTTGGTGCGGATTTTGGTCCAGAGGCATAATTGGGCCATTTTTCTTCGAAAATGTGCAAGGAGTGGCCGTTACAGTCAATGGCGATCGTTATCGGGCCATGTTGAATGAATTTTTGTTCACAAAAATTGAAGAGGAGGATATTAGCAACATTTTGACGGCGCTACGTGCCACACAGCCGAAACTACACTCGATGTTTTGAGCCTTGTTTTTGAAGATCGCATTATCAGCCGCAGAGCTGATGTCGTTTGGCCACCTCGGAGCTGCGATTTGACACCGTTGGACTATTATTTGTGGGGTGCCGTCAAATATAAGTCTTACGCCAACAAGCCAGAGACAATTGATGCTTTAAAGGACAATATTCGTGAAGCCATTGGTGAAATACAGCTGCACACAATCGAGAAATTGCTTAAAAATTGGACCGATCGTGTAGGCTACTGCATGGCCAGCCGAGGCAGCCATTTGAATGAAATTATTTTCCATTATTAACCGGAAGGATTGTACTTTCAAATAAAAAAAGAAATTTGAGAAAATATTCAGTAGTTTTTTTTATAGCATTTTCAAAAAAAAATTTATTTGGCGGACCCTATATTTTGCAGTTGGAATTTATTTTGCCCAACCGCAGGCAAGGAACATTTTAATTTATGGTATTTCGCTGAAAAAATTTAATTTAAATATAGTAGTTTTTATGTTTTTTATATTAAAATGTAAACACAATTAATAAATTCGATTATTTCTTTAACAATAATATTAAGTAATTATAACATATCACAAGAAATACGATAGAATTATAACTTCAAGGAAATTGAAGAGGATATACAGTTTTACCATGAAGAATACAAATTGAATTGAAAATAGCCGCTATGCCATTGGCACAAGATAGCAACATATTTAAACGATTTAATGAATCCGAATTATTTTCGCTAACCAATATTTTCACTAACCAATACTATTAACGGCAGACACCCTGACCTAAAAGATCATTTGTGGCCTACTGTTGTTACAAAAGATGACCCACATAAGCAACCCCAAACAATCATGATTGCGACCCCGCCCACAGACACGCTCAGTTAATCACAATCGTCCACTGATACTATCGCAATCAATTGTTCCCCATATAGAAATCGGCAGGCAGAAAGCTCTGAATGAAGTCGAGTAAATCCCTGTTAGGAACAGATCTGAAAACAGACAGTCTGGTGCTTGTTAGCGCAACACAGCTGCACAAAATGTACCATGTGGTATCATCCTTCTCCGGACAGAGCCGGCACTACGTCTCATCCAGAAGACTTATCCTATTGAGATATCTCAGATAGAATTGTCCCGATAGAAAACTCTCTATCCTACTAATATCCGCCCTCCGTAAACTGTACAGCCCTTCTCCTTATGATCAAGGCTTCACTAAACGTTTGGACGCAGTCCTCAAGCCACCAACCAATATGCAACCCAGGGAGAGCGTTCCTGCCCACACTCGATCTGGCCTCTATTGAGGCCCCATTATTCCTCTTTTTCGATGAGAATAAACAGTATTGACCATAAATAAAAGATTTCTTCAATGGCATTTTTAATATTTTTTTATATCAGGTAGGCCATCTATCGGTTTAAATTTGAACCAGCGGTTATTACGAATCTTGTAATACTTATGTCATTCTATTCTGTCAAAAAATTCAGTGTATTATCGCCACTGAACGAAATAGATCGATTTACGCTTGAGCAACTTTGGGATTTATTGGAGATTTATTTCCAATACAAAAACAATTGGTCGGAAATTCAAAAAAATCAAAAAAATCGTCTTTTCGGATGAAGCTAATTTTTATCTTGGTGGGTACGTTAATAAGCAAAATTATCGTATTTGGGCTCAGAAACCCCAAACGTGGTCTTACAGAAGCCAACGCACCAATTACGAGTGACTATATGGTGCGGCTTGTGGAGCGGAGGCATAATTGGCCCATATTCCTTTTCAAAGAAATCATCTTTGAAAAAGAAATCATCTTTGAAAAGGATGGCGCAAACATTACGGTCAATGGAGACACCTATCGCACCATGATAACTGTATGGTATTGATGTGAACGATGATTGGTTTCAAAAGGATGGTGCGACTTGCCACACATCTCATGCCACAATCGATTTATTACGTCAAATGTTTGATGGTCGTTTAATTAGACGAAATGGTAATGCCAGTTGGCCCCAAGAAGCTGCGATTTGACACCGTTGGATTATTTTCTGTGTGGCACCGCTAAAGACCAGTGTTTTAGCGACAAACCAGTGACAATTGAGCATTTGAAGGCCAACATGCGTGAAGCCATTGCCGAGATACGACCATATTTACTCGAAAAAGTTCTCGAACGATGGGGTACTATGAGGCCAGCCGCGGTAGCCATATGAATGAAATAATATTTCATTTCTAAGCGGAACTATTCTACTTCACAACAACAAAATAAATTTGGCAAAATTTCAAACCGTTTTTGTTTTATTGCATCTTTAAATTTAAGTTTTTAAATGGCCCACTCTATAAATACACCAGCTAAACCCCGGAGTACTTCACTTCCCCTGTCTTAATTACTACCTTAATTATAATGTTTAAATACATTTCATCTACTTCTTCTAAATACATTTCATCTACTTATTTATAAAAAGTGAACATTTTGTGCGAGCAAAAAATGCAACATGCTGTTAAGTAAGCAATTTATCAATTATCTAACGATAGTAAAGTGGCGATAATAAAAGCTTTGAAGGAAGGAATGGTGATGAGCAAAGTTGGAGTCCTATTCGGATTACATAAATCAACCGTTAGTCGAATTTTCTCAAAATTTTCTATTCTGGTAGTGTAGACAGAAAACCAGGAAGTCATCGCCAATGAATTATTACTGCTCGGACTGAGAAATGCTAAGTTCAGTAAAAATTGATCCACTAAAGACGACAGTAGATGTTGCTAATTACGCAAAAACAAAAATGGGCGTCCCGCAGATTAAATTAAAGCCACTAATAAGCAGAGTTAACAAGAGAAGGCGTCTTGACTTTGCAGAGCGGAAAACGGAGGATTTGGCTAAGTTTTTTTTTTGTAGTGATGAATGCAAATTTAATTTATTCGGCTCCGATGGTATATATTGTATTCACCAGCCCGGTAAGACATTTTTGCCCAGGTATCAACTACCCACAATGAAACATGTTGGGGATTCCTTAATGAAAATTATATTAATTATATAGCGTTGCATTTTTTATGCTCGGTACTGTATATTTGGATAGTTTTACCTAATGTGCCTAGTTATCCCTTTATTATCCAGTCTCCACCGCTTTTTAGCAGATGAAGATAGGTAACGAAACTTAATGTTATTGTCCAAGAAGTTATTTAAACCAAATTTATAAAATTCTACTATTATCGTTTTCAAGACATACAAAAATTAATATTTAGTTTGTGTGGAAGATAATATGACCACTTCTCTGATTCCGCTCACTTTTGCGTGATGATTTGTATTGATTACGAACCTATTTGGACCAAATTAAGAGGCTCTTACTGTTACTGATTTGAAGATATATAGTATGTATATAAATAAATATGTGTATGATTTTTGACCGGTGTGATTTGCAAATCAGTTGAGTCCTTCTCAAGTTAATAAACGACTACAATTTTTTTTTTTGTTAACTTAAAGCCAGCACAAGGGGGATGACCCATAATCAGGCAGTGCATTGTATTGGTACTAGGCAAATAGGTTGTGGGGAGGAGGATGGAAGGGGTAGTATTTATGAACGTTTGATTTGATTTTATACCTATCGTAAGTAACAGGAAAAACTTTCGCGGGAAGATCATTCCACAAATGAAGGGTTCGCCTGAAGAACGAGTTTTTCTCTATGATGCGGATGTTTTCGACGGGAAAAACGAGTACTGTGTGAAAATATGTGATTATTAGTAATCAATTACTTCATTTCGTCAGAACACATTTCGTTATAATACGGATAGAACAGTGTAATACAAGCCAAATTGCCACGATGATCTAACGAATCGATAGAGTTGGTTCCATACCGTCATTAATAAGCACCATCGTCCTCGCCTGTTCATGGTCGAGAAGCTTCAAAATACACTTTGAAGCACCGGCTCATACATGAGAGTTGTATTCCATTTTCGGTCGGATATAGGTCTTGTAAATATTTAGAAGGTCAGATGGAGTGAAGTATTTCTTGCATCGTGTTAAAAAACGAAGAAATTGAATGCTTCTTTCGACACAAAAGAGCCAAAAAGACTTATTAACGTTGAAACCTGCAAGAACCCTTTTTACTTTTTAATTTAAGGAAAAGGTTTGGCTTTTTAACAGTGCTCGTGAATGCTTAGTCGTTCTTTGAAAGAACTAGAATCGAACAGTCTTTTTTATGAATGACTAAAAGGTTATGCTTCCACTAGGAAAATTAAGAACGAAGACGCTGATCGTAACTACCCTTTTCACGCCTTAGTACTGCCGCAAGCGAATCAGTAAAGTCGCATTTGTTGTTTCGCGAATTTCTGAACAAATACTCGTAAAGATTTAGGTGAGATGTCATTGAGGGTGGATAACGAAAAGGAGGTAGAATTGGTACAGTGATCAGAGTTACCGAAAGGTGCAAGTACCTCAACTGCATACTTTTCAGGGTGTGAAGTGGGGAAAAGTCCGAGGGCGTTATTTTGATGCCCATCTACATACGATATATGTACATAGGACAATTTATTGTTATATACATATGGATATAGATTCAATAGGTTTAGAGTCTGATCATGGAGGTAGCATATTTAAAAATCAGACAAAACCTGTTCGATATTTAAATTAAAAACAATTCTTAATATGAAATGAAATCAGTGTAAAAATAAAATATATTTCTTCTATAAGCATTAGCAAATGATTGATTTTCCCCTTTCAATAATATTTTTTTAACACTTCACTGTTAATACAATAATTAAACGACAAATATTTACTTACAAATACATTTTTTTAAAATCACGTGCTTTATTTTAATCAATCGAAATGAATTAAATAGTTAACACTTCCTATCAAAATGTGCACAACATTCTGAAAGCATATATTTTGCTAATACCCAGCAATAACCATATGTTCATATGTACGTATGGAGTATAAAAAATAAACAAAATAAAATATTTTATTTTTATAAAATATTAGCATTGAAAAATTAACGTAAAGTACGTGCGAGGCACTTAAGATAGTGACTAATGAATTTGATTAGAAGGGAATTACTTTATTATTTGAATATCTTTTATTTCTTCGTCAATGCAATTTTATTATTATTGTTAATACTGTTAGCCATTCTCTAATCTTATCTTGGCAACAGAAAAGAAATACTAGGCAAAATCAGTCGTCATAGCCATCATCATGTATTGAGTTTCTCACCGATCATATGGTTAAAAATAAAATAATAAAAACTTATCTAAAAATCGATCATATGTTTTCTATTAAAGATACCAACCTCAACAGTTATAGTGGAACTGAACAATTTGTAATGGTCGTTAGTCGATGACGATTAGTTTGATTTGATGATTAGTTACGTATGTTATATTGAAGATCTCTAGACAAAGAGAACTTGTTGAGGAAGAGTAATATACATACATATTTATTTTATTTTTTTATTTTTTGCAAAATATCTAAAAAATTATTTAAATTAGTTTTTGCAAAATTAAAAAAATATTTATTTTCTCTTTTTAAATTGAAAACATGTTTTTAAAGCTGTGTGTATACTAGCAAGTTTTCTTGAACAAGCTGCTTCACTTGCAGAAGTTTTTGTCGTGTAAACATGTACTAAAAGTCGACTTCCAGAAGTTTTTGACTTTCAGAAGTAACTTGCGGCAATTATGTGTAAACACTTATTTGTTACTTGCTGCAAGTAACTTGCACGACTTGCTGTTAACTACAAGTTTTTTGAAGACTTGCAGGAGTTGGACATTTTTTTATTAAGAATTTTTAATTTAAGATACATATTTTATATAAAACTAGAGTAACCCCACCCGCGTTGCTGGAAAACTGTCTGTACTTGCTTTTTGACTGATGTGAATAGATAACAAAGTTTTAACTGTTATCGTTTTCCATACATGTAAAATTCCATATGATGGTTTGAATTGACTGCCAGGTTATTTAGAAACTTCAACTCTAAACATTCTCAATATCGGCTTTGTATGGAGATACCATGCCCAATTATCCAATTCCGCCCATTTTGTAACTGATAGTTTTATTATATAAGTAGTCATTTAGAACAAATTCAGAACTTTCCATTCTAACCGTTCTCAAGATATACAAAAATCAATATTACCGAATGTCAATTGGATGACTTACGATACTTGGTTTGGTAACTTTTCAAGTGACAATAAAAAATCATACTATGGAAAATGGAGGGCATTTTGTTGATATTTGTATGCCATATCTTCGGACCAACTGGGCTGATTTCGTGCAAACTTCACACAAACCATCTACAGAAAATCCCCAACCTGAAATTGTGGTTGAAATTGGTCGATCCGTTTTCGCAGTTAGTGGTGACATCAAAATGTACACTTCTTTTTATATATATAGATTTGTATTAGTATTATTATCTATATAAAGGGTCCGCCATCTAACGTTTTTTTTAACTAGTGCTTATTTCGTGAATAGTAACACTTGGCTCATGTCTGATTTGACAGAAAATTAGTTTTATCCTTCCGCTGAACGAATATGGTTGTATCCAATGCGTTTTCGCTTCGCTAAGTGGGCCTGCGATCGACTTACAGAAGATGCCGATTTTGCCAAAAAAAAATCATCTTTTCAGATGAAGCTCATTTTGATCTTGGCGGGTATGTAAACAAGCAAAATTGTCGCATTTGGGGCACAGAAAACCCACACGCATACATTGAAAAGCCGATACACCCAAGACGAGTCACTGTTTGGGACGGATTTTCCAGAGGCATAATTGGCCCATTTTTCTTCGAAAATGAGCAAGGAGTGGCCGTTACAGCCAATGGCGATCGTTATCCGGCCATGTTGAACGAATTTTTGTTCACAAAAATTGAAGAGAAGGATATTAGCAACATTTGGTTTCAACAGGATGGCGCTACGTGCCACACAGTCGAAGCTAGACTCGATGTTTTGCGCCCTGTTTTTGAAGATCGCATTATCAGCCGCAGAGCTGATGTCGTTTGGCCACCTCGGAGCTGCGATTTGACACCGTTGGACTATTATTTGTGGGGTGCCGTCAAAGATAAGTTTTACGCCAACAAGCCAGAGACAATTGACGCTTTAAAGGACAATATTCGTGAAGCCATTGGTGAAATACAGCTGCACACAATCGATAATGTGCTTAAAAATTGGACCGATCGTGTAGGCTATTTTCTATTATTAACCGGAAGGATTGTACTTTCAAATAAGAAATTTGAGAAAAAAGAAATTTGAGAAAATATTCAGTAGTTTTTTTTATACCATTAAAAAAAATTATTTGGCGGACCCTTTATATAAAAACTAGAGTAAGCATTCCCGCGTTGCTGGAGCATTTGTGTTGTATATATGGATATCGGACGGTTATTATTCGACCGGTTTTAACCGGTTTTTTTGGTTTTGTCGAATACGTTTTTTTTCAAAATCTTCGTTTTTCGAATACCGAATAAACCGGTTAATTTAACACGAAGAACCGCCTAATTTAAGTAAGTATAATTTTTATACGTTTGTATATTTTTTTATTGAAAATGTGCTCATCGTTTAACTATTTGTATAAATTTAAACATTTTTGTATATATGACAACCTTGAACGTCTCACAAAAAACGTGAAAACCAAGATAGATCGAAAAAGATATGCAATGCGCTCTTGAGCAAAAATAACCTTTTCTCGTAAATACTGATTTTTATATATGGAGAATGATCAACTAGACTCACTGAATCCACACACGCCGGTTCCGAACGGCAGATATATTAGTTAGTGAAGTTTTTCACAGCGTAAATACAACATAACCAATGGCTAGTACCGTTGTGAGGTGATATCGCTGTTGAAAATTGTCAGATGGTGTGGCCTGGGATTTAACCGCCGACATCATGGTTGGAAAGTGGGTTCTTACCTAACATACCAAAGTGACAAACACACTATTAAATGCGTGGTGCATAAATTTACATACAGTGCTCCTCGAAATCTAAGCAAATTTTCTTGTCGAAGCAATTAAGGACTCGTATATTACTAATAGATTTATTCAAAGTAAAACATTTAATTTTTGTTATCTTAGGTACTTAAGTTATAACTATAATAACAAACCTTTAATTCCATTCTCTACCAAGTAATACAACAAAAACAAAATTAGCTACTTGACAGTGTTGCCAACTTTGATCAGAACGCGCAGACCTCCCATTCAAGAGGCGCTAAAAGCACTAATTATAATTCATGTAACTATTTGCGATCAAAAGCGCTGTAAAAAAGCGTTAAAACTATTTAAAAACAAAAAAAAAAATATACCAAATTTGTAAAAAATATTTATATTATTTAAATTACAATTTTTAAAAAGATTTTTCTTTAAATATACGATTGCTTCAAAAGTAAAATGAAATACAATTTAGAACAAAACAAAACTTAATAACTTTTTCCATTTTTGGGTTCAGTTGTAATATTAAGAAAATATCTTTTATCTTTTTATCCTAAATAGAAGAGAATTAGCTATATTAGAAAATTGTGGGATTTGGGGTGTGTCTTGGGTACATTGACTAACATACATGAAAAAAAGTTAAAAACATATATGATTTTGATACATTTATGGATAGATTGTGCGAAAAAACTGACTACGAATACTTAACATCATGGTTCTTACGGCATTTTTAGTGGAAAAAATTGAACAAAAAAATGATTGCACACCCATACATATTTGATCAGCTAAAGTGACAAAACCGACTCAGAACCCCTGACAATGCGTTTATTCAGCTAAATATACTGAGAAAATGGAAAAAAAAACATTTTAGAAGAGTATTAGCTATATTAGAAAATTGTGGGATTTGGGGTGTGTCTTGGGTACATTGACGAACATACATGAAAAAAAGTTAAAAAAAATATATGATTTTTATACATTTATGGATAGATTGTGCGAAAAAATGACTATGAATACTTAACATCATGGTTCTTACGGCATTTTTAGTGGAAAAAATTGAAACAAAAAAATGATTGCACACCCATACATATTTGATCAGCTAAAGTGACAAAACTGACTGAGAACCCCTGACTATGCGTTTATTCAGCTAAATATAAGATCGCTAAACAAGATTGTGTTCTTTCTCTACTGCTGTTTATCGTTGTCCTCGATTGTTAGTTGCAACGTGGTATAACCTAGGGACTTAACATAAAGTTGGAAAACCTGAAATAGGACATGCAATGAAAACTGGTTTATATACAGACGGAATTATATAGAGCAGGATTGCTGATAAACATCTCCAAAACCAATATTATGCAAATCAACACAACGATCTTTCGAATTGAAATCAGAAATTTGGGGGATATGCCATTTTTTTTTTGCTATTGAGGCAGTATCCTCAAGAGGTCTGAAGATTCCAGAGTTGATATTCAGAACAGATAGAATATAGGCAGCCAATCTTTTGGCCGACTGATTGTTATAGGGCGTTCTTTACATATCTTTCTAAAAACGTAAATTAACATGTTTTACACGTGTGTGAAATATGGTTGCGAGTTATGGAATGCGGCTATGATTTTGTCAATTTCATTCAGAAATTTATAAACCGCTATCTACGGCGCATTTTTAAAATATTTTTGCCAGAAGCAAGAACACGACAAGTTCCTGTGATAAAGGTAATTGTCAGAAGGAAATGGAATTGATTGGACACACTCTGAGGAAACCAAACTATGACTTAACGGAACTGGTAATTTATTGGAACACACAGGGAAGCCATTCCTAGAGAAGACAGATTGAAACATAAGCTGCTTTTCATAGAATGACTTGGTTCCCTTAGAATCTTTATAGGATCTAAGTATAACAACTTACAAGTTTAATATTGTGACTAATTAATTAAAATTTCTAGCCTATATTTTTTTCTATTTTACTTAAAATTAATTATATTTAAGATACGTTTCAAAAACACTATTTTTTTTAGTAATTTTGATCAAATATTATCTGTAACAACGTAATTTGTAATGAGTTTATTGGTTCTAGTGATTTTCTATTTTTTACAAAAAATTGCACGTGTTTTTAAAAAGCGCTAAAGGAAAAATTGCGACTTTTCGGTAGTTGAAACGCGCTAAATATAGCGCGAAAGCGTTTTCCGTTGGCAAAGAGCATTTTAATTTATGTTGCTTTGCTGGAGAAGTTTAGTTAAAATATTTAATTTTTTATGTTTTTTACAATGAAATGTTTACGATATTAATAAATTCAATTAATTTCTAAGCAATAATATTGAGTTTTCTTTTTTTCTATGATGAAATATAACAAAGGCAATTTGCACTTTATTTTGTTCAATAGTCTATAGCCGGAATAGGCATCTTCCTGTAAATGCCACCAAGCATTCATCGACTATTATATCTTGAACGTATTGTAAAGTTTTGGCAAATAGGTTGAAATTGACCCGAAAACCTTATTGAGATTAAATATTTGGAAATTAGATCTCTTGACGTACATATCGAAAAAAGTAAGCCATCGATTATGATATATGTATATGTGCCTAAGATATGGACCAGAAATTTTTTTGTACGGTTTTCTTCAGTAAAAAAGCTCAACATGATTGCTAACTATTCACCCAATACAAAATTATGAAAATACTGACGTGATAAATATTGAGCATACGATCACAATCCATCAATTCAATAAAACGGATCATGATCCAAATATCAAACTACAGTATGTCAAAAATGAGTTTACACATTGAATGTATTTAAGTACTTACAACCTTAGTTTTTGGTTCATAACTTGTAAAATCCAAAGCAAAAAAGAAGACAAGTAAAAAAAAAAATACTAAAAACAAATTTAACTAACATTTGGTATTGTCAAGTAACTCCTTACACAACAATAAAGATGTTGAGATTTTGGGGTCTTCACACGCTTGTAGGCCCATCGTTGTAATATGATATCATTTTTGTTTCAGCACAAAATATGCCCTTATCTCAATGATCAGACGGTTGTTAAACGTTCAGAATGATGAGTGAAAACACTTTTCTATGTTTGCTGCATATATTAACGATATGTATTGATATTTTAAAACTGCTATCGAGCCGATTAATGACAATCGACAACACTATACTTCTCTTCCAACTCTCATCCTCTTCCCAGTCCATGCTTATTTATAGTGGGCTTATGTTCATTTCCCTTCTTCAACTCCAATCTTTCCTTTTTTCAGCTCGATTTTGTACATTGCAAATTATTTTTTTTTACACTGAACAGATTTCTGCTAACTCGAACACACTCTTTTCCAAAAAAGAAGGTGAACATTTTTGGTATTCATCCACTGTAGGTACTGCATAAATTATGAACAACAACAAAATATGTACATATGATATAACAAACCAATAAAATTACCAATGAAATTAAAGGAAGTTTATAAATTTGTGTGTAAACTCATTCTTGACATACTGTATATGTATTTTTTAATTTTTGAATACTCGAGTCAGTATACAGACGATTGGCAGTAGGAGGTACAAATTCACAGCGGCGGGGTATTGCTCAATGAAATTTAAAAGACGTTAACTGCTGCACTTCAACGGTAACCACTTTGCGTTCACAGAGGGTGATACTGATGTGTATACTGAACATGTAGCAGTGACCGTAGACTTTAGTACAAATTTTTTAATTTATTGCTATAAAAGACCTATTTATTAGTTTAAAGAATTAGTTTTGAGAATTAAGAGAAAAGCTACCATATATGTATGTATGTACCAATATAAACTTTTAATACTATAAAATTCCTTTTATAATGGCCTATCTACTGAGTTATAAGAAATTATCAGCAGAATATCTTACTTTTATGTTGATGTACTCATTACTCAGTGAATGCCTACTAGTAAAGCAAAGAAGAATTTTGACAAAAAACTAAAACATATTTCAAAAGGAAAAAATCTATACCAACGTGCTAGTGCTGTTCAGAAAACAATAGAAATTAGAAAAAAATTTTATTTGAAATTAAAATTTTTTTGACAATTAATTTAGAAAGAAAGAAAAAATTTGAAGAAAATATTGCAAAAAAATTTTAAAATGTCATTTGCTGTAAGGCTTTTAAAATCAAGTTTACAAAACGGTGGTTTACGTTATGCAACTGGAGGATCATTGGTACCCAACAGTCTCAGGACATTAACTTGGAAAAGGAGTGTGAATTGTAAGTGTTGAGTGTCAAAGTATTTTACAATAAAATAAAATTTCTCTATATTTCAATTGATTTAAAAGGTTTAAACTTTGCGCGTTACCTAAGTGCCGAGGCAGGAGCTCGTCATGTAAGACACACCGAAACACCTTTAGGTAAACCAGATAAACATGAATTTCAAGCTGAAACGAGGATGCTATTAGACATTGTGGCCCGTTCGCTATATTCGGAGAATGAGGTTTTCGTTAGAGAATTGATTTCTAATGCCAGTGATGCCTTGGAAAAGTTTCGCTATACCATACACACCGCCGGCGAGCATGAAAAAGAGTATGCAGCTACGGATCGTGCTTTAGAAATTCATATTGCCACCGATAAGCAGGCCATGCAGTTAATTATACAAGATAGCGGTATTGGTATGACACGCGAAGAATTGATTAAAAATTTGGGTACCATTGCACGCAGTGGATCTAAGAAGTTTCTTGAACAAATCAAAGAGAAAGGAACTGCTGCTGAGAATTCTTCAAATATAATCGGCCAATTTGGTGTGGGTTTCTATTCGGCCTTTATGGTAGCCGATAAGGTAGAGGTGTTTACACGCTCTTCTAAAAATGATTCGCCCGGTCTATGCTGGTCTACTGATGGTACTGGCAGCTATGAAATACAAGAAGCCGATGGTGTCGAGTATGGCACAAAGATTGTTATACACCTTAAGCCAGAGTGTCGTGAATATGCCGATGAAGATCGTATACGTGCTGTTATTAAAAAATATAGTAATTTTGTGGGTTCTCCCATTTACCTAAATGGTCAACGTGCCAATGATATACAGCCTTTGTGGTTGATGGACCCCAAAGATGTTAGTCAAGAGAAACACGATGAGTTTTATCGTTTCATAGCTAATAGTTTTGATACGCCCCGATTTGTGTTGCACTATAAGGTAAATCGTGGCATTGAAGTGACATTACTAAGGTTATTTAAAAACCTTTTTCTTATTCTAGACTGATGTACCAATAAGCATACGTGCTTTGTTATATTTCCCCGAAGGCAAACCTGGTCTGTTCGATATGACACGTGAAGGGGATGTTGGTGTCGCCTTGTATACCCGTAAAGTTCTCATACAATCGAAAACAGCAAACTTACTACCCAAATGGTTGAGATTTGTTAAGGGTGTTGTAGACTCCGAAGATATACCCTTGAATTTGAGTAGAGAACTTTTGCAGAATAGTGCTTTAATCAAGTACGTACTTATGTTTTAAATCCATAATCTATTCAAGGGCTTAATATTATTTCTTTACTTTTATTTCAAAATAGAAAACTTTCGAATGTTTTAACCAGTCGAGTTTTGCGTTTCCTTTTGGACAAAGCCAATAAACAACCAGCCATTTTCGAAGCCTTTTACAAGGATTATGGCCTATTCCTTAAAGAGGGTATTGTCACCTCACATGATCAAACAGAAAAGGAAAACATTGCCAAATTGTTACGTTTTGAATCGTCCAAGTCTGCTCCGGAAGAACGTATTTCGTTAGATCTTTATTGTGAAAAAGTTGGCGATCAAAAAGATATTTATTATTTGGCAGCACCTAATCGTGTTTTAGCCGAATCTTCCCCCTACTATGAGAATTTGAAAAAACGCAATGTAGAAGTTCTGTTTTGCTATGAACCATATGATGAATTGGTGCTCATGCAATTGGGCATGTTCAAGAACAAAAATTTGGTTTCGGTTGAAAAAGAAATGCGTCAAGGTATTAGCGGCGAAGAAAATATAGATTTTGGTGAGGAAGGTTTATTGAAATCACAAATTGATCAATTATTGCCTTGGATTAAGGACAAACTAAAAGGCAAGGTAGCTAATGTAAGAGTAACCACAAGATTAGATAACCATCCATGTGTAGTGACAGTAGAAGAAATGGCTGCTGCTAGACATTTTATTAAAACACAAAGTCATCAAATGGCAGAAGAGAATCGTTATGCTTTGTTGCAGCCCCAATTAGAAATAAATCCAAAGTAAGTTTTGTCTAGACAATTTTTTTTTTTTTTAACATTGTCTTTTGCTTATTCTCAACAACAATTTCTTTCTAGACATGAAATTATAAAAAAATTACACAATTTACGCACAGCAGATACCGAATTGGCCGATTTGCTGGTGGAACAGCTATTTGTTAATGCTATGGTAGGCGCTGGTTTATCTGAGGATCCCCGGACATTGTTGACCAATATGAATGCTTTGTTGACCAAAGCTTTAGAAAAATACTGAAAAAAAACCTCCATGTTATTATATATATACATTTTTTAAATTCTAGTTATTATATTTCGGTTTTAATTTTTATTTTAGGCTTGTATCAAATTACAAAAAAAAAAAAAAAACTATTAAATGGTCGATATGATTTGTTAAAAAAAAACTGTGTTTTTTATTATTACACAAGTCAAGATTCAGGGATGTCATAGAATACAAGTCGATTTTGCTTTTTGTCGTTTTTGAAAACTAATATTGGATTCGTTTGGTGTTAAAAAACAAAGTCGGTTTTGTTATTTTATTTATTGAAAATATTGAAAATTGCCATGTATGTTTGTAATAAAAAAAATAAATACCCATTTCACACAACAAAAGAATACATTTTCGATTCTATGATTCTTTTCTTTAACATTCTAATGTTTTTACGCAAGCTGCTGATGTTTTTATTACGAAATTTTAACAGCTGGTCTACAATTCATTTGATTCCAGTTTTCTCCTACCGTCTTAATCGAAAACCAAATGTTTTCTGATTTGCACTTCTTTTTAGTGTGTTCCTCACTAAAAAAATAGAGTCATATTTACGAGGTTTATAGTATTTCACTTTTAGCACCTGCATCTTAGCTGATGCTAGATATAGCACCAGAGGATTCTACAAACTTCGGAATGCTCTTACATATACATACATATGTATGTATGTATGTACGCAAAATGGTCTTTTCAGTATCTGTTAGCTAATATTTAGAAAACGGTACTCTATCGGTTGGTTCGGTCTTATGGGTCGATTCTGGATAATAACCGAATTTTAGTTGCATTGCCAAACGGCAACTATAAATTTTTAATGCTCTGTATAGAAATTAATATATTTTTACTTTACGGAATACAATTATCGGTAACTAGCCATTGGATTTGATTTCATTTTTCTAGAACATACTACAATTTAACAATAAAACACAATTTTATTTCTGGTACACGTTTTGTTTCTTATCACGATCCTTATGAGGATTGTTGCGTAGTTTGGATAGTATCCATAATATCCATGATTATGGGGTTTTTATTTTCATGTTTATATATTATATATTATTTTATAATATAAATATACATACATTTCAAAACAGATAGCCTTTAGCTGCTTGATTTATTTCCAATATCAAAACCAATAGCAAGACATGCTGTGACACCTGAAACCGATACTTATTCAAGTTAGAAAAATAAAATAAAACCGATAATCTTGGATTTAATGACACCAAATTAATTTTTGTGTCGTTTTCAAAGCCAATTCCGACATTATTAGATTCTATGACAACCCTGTATGTTAGAGGATGTGCAACCACCAGGAGAACCGCTGATTGCATTATTCGGAGACTGTGGCCCATTGTGATTAAAAAGAACAGGAGATAGAAGATTTATTAGATAAATAAATATAACTTTTGCCAAAAAAGCATAGGGCAGTGACACAGTAGGTTTTCGATTGTCGTCATTGCCTCTACATTGTCATACAGTCTACAAGACTCCGTGTTACTGTTCTCTTATTTACATTTCATGGAGACCCTTTTTTTGAAAGAAATTACTGTTTGTATATGTGATTTTTTTTTACCCTCCACACACTTCGATATGGTCTTAATTTTGGCCATAAAAGTGGTTTAGGTTTTGCTTTTCGCTTGATATTCGAGAAAAATACTTAATTTTCTATTTTAAAGTCATAAAAGTAAAAAAAATCACAATGGTAATTTCAAATCACATGATTTTGAAATCACGTGATTTTCAGAACATCCCTGAATAAGATGAATTGTGGAACAGTTTTCACTAAATAATGGTAAACTTTTATATTGCAACTTAACTGGATGGTCCAACCAAAAAATTCCTAAGTTTAATAAATTTTTGGATGTGTATTAGGTATCTTATAAATTATTGTTGCTTGATATATATAAAAAAATTAATATATAGCAATAAAATGTGTAATAAAAGTTGCTACATTTCGACAATCTAGTCCTAGATTAAAGATAAGCGAACAATTTTCTTTAATCTATTACAAAAATTTCAAAATAAATACTACAACAACTACGCGTACAAGCATTAGTTACCATCGATTTTCTTTTTCAAGAGACTCATCTTTGGAACAAATTAGGATACTAAAGTATTGTCTCTTAAGATTTTGAACAGAGAAAAAAAGAAAAAATCTACTAACGAATGCAGATATTTGACAACCTATTTTTTGGGTTAGGTTATTGCCGAGGCAAATCCCAAGCGGTTCTAACTTTTTAGTGACGTTTTGAAATAAAGATAGAAAAAGTAAATAATTATAAGGTTTTTTAACTCAAATTAGTGTCAAGCGCAAGAACTGCTATAAGAATAACTTGGAACTAAAGTGGAATTTTTTTTTAGTTTCGGATTTCATGTTTTCGGACATTTCTTTTCCAAAATTTTCCATATATGCTCAATGGGGTTAAGGTCTGGACTTTGAGGAGGAGTAACTTGCATGTGTGGTGTGCCACATCTTTACATTATGGGCCATGTGTTTCGGGACATTATACTGCTGGAAACAGTAATACCATCTAAACCCACTTTTAAACCACTTTCTCGTAGTTTTTTAATATATCTAAATAACATATTGGTTCATTGTATTTTTAACAGTTACTAAATTTCCAACACCCGACGAAGATATATAGCCCCATACAAAACACATTTTCCTCCATGTTTGACTCTCTTCACCGTACTTCTTGGATTTAATGCCTCCCTTGTCTACGCCACATTTTTAAACGTCCATCAGAACCAAATATGTTATATTGCCATGTTATTTATCTGTGAAAATAGCTTTATTCCAGAACACCTTCGGTCTATTTAAATAGATTTTTGCACAGTCTATGCGTTACTTCTGTTGATTTTGTTTATTAATGGTTTTCTTCTTGGCACACATGATATTAATCCCTGAGTATCGACTGAAACTTTTGAATTATGATATTTTATTTTATTTCATTGGCAATATAAGCAATATCTTTGTTGGTTAAATTTTGTGGCCAACCATTACAAGTTTGATTTCAATCCGGTTCTCTTTTATTTTGCGCTGAATGACTTTTCTGACTGTAAAACGACTACAAGAAACTATTTTACCAATTTCCCTATAAGATGTATGTTCTTTTCCATATAAATTGATTATAATTTGTCGCTTCACAAGTGTCAGTTTTTTACGTAGCATTATATTGGCCTTTTATAAATATATTTTAGATATTACCAAAACAAATTTTAACTAATTTGTATGTATATTTTGTGCAAATTACGCCTTTAATTATGAAAAGAGATGAATTGATTTTCTACAATTTATTATTGTACCGTTATTCCACATAAACAACAAGTGTGTTCTTAGTGTTGCGTTGCCTAACTTGGAGGTAAAATGAACGTTACCAAATTTTATTTATTAAATGTATCAGTTATTAAATTAAAAATAAACTCTGGTTTTGTCTTCATATTTTTTTCTAAAATAAATAAAAACTCAGTAAATATGTTGCTGTGTCATTAGTTTTGCTGGCTGTCTGGAATAACAGTGGTAGTAGTAGAGGCATTAAAAAAACACTTGATCCGTTTTTGGATTGAAAATTTGAGAAACAGTTTGTAAGTTCACAATCGTTTCAAAAATATTTGAAGAAATTTCGTGTTTTTACTATATCGGTAGCATCTCGAAGGCATATGGCGAATATAATACGTCTCTATACACACATCCAAGACAATATTTAGTAACTCTAACTATTGTGTAGTCTATAATTACTTGTATGGGTGTAAGTCGTGCAACACTAGTCAATATTTTGAGAGAACAAGTGAATAAAGAAGCTGTTGCTCATATGACAATTAGCAAACGAACATAGACACAACTGGAAGGAATTTGTAATGGCCCTCTGATCGTTTCCCGTGTAGCATTAAAGGAATTTCTAACATATTGTCTGTATAAAAAGACACAGAGTTTTAAAAAGTCGTATTATTTATGGACAGTACTTTAGTACTCTGTATGGAATTCATTAAACCGTTATGATCACTAAAAACGATGGTAGCTAATGCAGACCAGGCTGTTTCTAAATTCTTACATTTAAAGCACGAAATGAAGCAAATAGTAATGGGGTATTTACCGAAAGACATTAAAATAATACACTTTATTTGACAGCTTATTCTGTGTTTAACAGTTTCGTTGTTAAAATGTTCTTCCAAATTTGGTTTTGTTCGATTTTTTAATTTCTTTTTGGCGCTGTACTGGTTCTCTTAAACATATTTAACACACCTGCTACTATTAAAAGTTTTTAGTATATTATTTGAAACATATCACTAATAACTTTTCTTTATGTTTTTTTTTCACATTTGTTAACTTTCTTACGATTTCTTTTACAAAATGTTAATTTGTTTTATTTATTATTAAACTATAACATTTTTTGTTAAAAAAAAAACTTCTATGAATCCCGATATTTCTCCTTTCTGGCTGTGTTCATTACAGCAAAAGCTAACTAAACACAATCCCTTCTTTCAAGTGTAGCCCTGTAAGAAAAAACATATGTTTTACACTGTTGTTGTAAGTTAGCTTCTTAGGTTGTTGTCTAAGCTAACGAGTTTTAATAACGATAGCTTGCAACCAACTTCGCTTGCAATTTGTTATTGGATTTTTTAGGGAAGATTACCAGAAATATTAAACCAATCAAACGGAAGCTTCTAAAATAACAACTTTTTAACAAGTCATATGACTATGAGAAATTGACAAAAAGCGAGAAAGTATTATAAACAAATAAAGGCAATTGCCTTAAGAGTAAACGAAAGAAATATATAAAACAAAAAGAGTGTGCAAATAAGACAGTAGCTATAAAAAAATGAACGACAAGAACTGATGTTTGCCAGCTAAAAGTGAGTGAAATACCAGTCAGCGACCAACCAACTAAGCGTGCTTCGCAAACTCCTAAGCAGTTACCAAAACAATAACCGAAAAAGGCCAAAAACATACAAGTTTTTGACATTAAAAATAACATAAAAAATCAATTTCTTTTTTTAGTCAAGTGAGTGTTGCAAAAATCAAAACATAAATATTTATATTAAAAAAATATATATACAAAAAAACGGAAGTGTTTTGTTAACCAACTACAAAAAAATGTAAAATTGTGCCACGACATATATAACCAACGCCAAAATTTTTACAAGAACAAAAACAACAAGGAAAATAAGTCACAAGAACAAAAAGGAGGTGGAGCAGCAAATTTTCCGTTAAAAAAAAACTTCAAAAAATTAGTTTTTCTTTAAAAAAAAAGCGTGCATTACAGGTCACATGACCCGGATTTTAAATAATTGGCAAAAGTTATAAATTTGCGAACAAAAAAGATAACTTTTCAACAATATGAAACGAAAGAAAAAGTACAAAAAACGTAATGATTGTACTCTTTGAGTTTTTTTTTTGTTTTGTTTTGTAGTGCAATTTTATAACTCAAGCGATTTTTCTATATATTTTAATTCTCTCTATTACACTCATTCATTCCAACGTTCTCTTTGCCACTTACTAATTTTTTCGAGTGTTGCCAGACGCTTAGATTTAGTGTGCGTGTGTATGTTAAGAAAAATGAAAAGTATAAGAAATAACATTTTGATTACATTCGATTAAAATAAAATATTAATCATTTTCCATAAATTTTTGAAATTGTTTATAATTTCTATAAAATAATAACTGCTTTACTTAAAAAGTCTTAGTTTTAATGTATTCGCTCATGCATAAGCACGCACACACACACTTCATTTTAAGAAAGACGAGCAAAGAAAACAATGAATGACAACGTCACATTTCGATTTGTAATCGTTTTCATATTACTCTGCTGCTCAGCGTTAGACAACCATTAACAGAAAAAAAGCAGTCGTTTAGCAACCGTCGAAGAGAAAACTTATTGGAATAAAAACACCTCCTCTTTGTGTAAAGGCGCAATTATTTTTTTTGTTGAGTGCAAATTTACATAGAAAATTAAAAGTAAAACGAATAAAGATATAAGAAAAAAAGAAAAATATTTAAAAGCAAATTAAAATTTATACGAATTGCACAAGAAAACTTGGAGAGCTTTAAAACAAACCAAAAAATCAACTTTTCTTTTGTAGAACCCACTTTTTAAAACACACACACATTAAAAATGGTAGATGCAGGAAGCGATAATCCTATCTACGGACCCTTCTTCGGTGTTATGGGAGCCGCCTCAGCTATCATCTTCAGTGGTGAGTAATCGTAACAGTTTATCAAAAAAAAAAATTTGCTTAAGTTGTTTTAACAATAAAACAAAGAAAATATTGTGGGTTAAGTAGTGAAAAATAGAAATAAAAAACTTGTAAAGAAAATTTTTGCTTTTTTTACAAAAAGGTTTGGGGGAAAAATCGAATATTTTGGCAGATACAGCCACCGAAGGAAGATTCACTTAGAAAAAAAGAGCATTAACATAGAAAAGAGACGATAAGAAATCAAATGAAGAAAAGAAAACAAAGAGAGTAGAAAGTAAAGCAAAACGAGCAAAGAAAATTGATCAATATAACAAATTTATACATTTTACGTACCTATTTAATACGCTTTTACAACAACAACAATAGAATTAACAACAAAAGATACCATAAAGTAGAATGGTGTTGCCTGTATGCTTTCGAAATAAAAGAAAAGCATTTATCAACGCTATTAGAAAAGGATGTAATTTTTGTAGTAAATTACAGGTATTTTTTTTTTTTTATTAAATTTATGAGTTTTTACTCTTTACTTAAAAGAGTGTTATAAAGTTTTCCGTTTTAATATTTTATTTATAGGTTAAGTCAACCTTCATTTGTTAGTTTTGTTGTTGCGTTTTTTTTGCATGTTTGAACATTTTGACAAGTCACAAGACAAAGCTTAAAGTAAGGGAGTTGCCACATGGATTTAAATTAATGTTAAATATAAACGAAGTTTATAGCCCTAAATACCCTTAAAAAGAACAAATAAATATGCATGTGATTGTTTAATTGTGAGGGGTGGGCAGGGGATGGTCATAAGAAAAAAACTTGAAAATCACATGCCTTTACTTCACAAGCAAATAATACACCTGCCCTTATCACATGTTTTCTTAACTTTATTAAACAAAAAACGGTGGCGATAAGATTAAAACACATTACGATAAAAACTTAATTGATAACAGGAGAGAGAATAAATTAAAAGAAATGGATTGGCAATATTTTAAAGGTTTTTTGTAATTTTTAATTTTTTTGTTTGGTTAATAAAGTCATATGAGTTTATGATAATTTAAATAAATACTTAAGGATTTAAAGTCAGTTGCGCGCATTACTATAAATAAATTAAGAAACAAATCAATAAAAATAAGTAATTTTCGCCAGTTTGGAAAGTTTTTAAACTGAATTATTTTTTTTAAATTTATATCGAACGTTATTGACTGCTTTTATACATACTTGTAGGCAGCTGTGTATACATATATACATGTAAATATGTACATACTGGTTTTGCAACTTAAGGGGAATAACATGACACATATTGAGTCATTCAAAAATCAAAAAAAATTTTTTTCTTTTCTCTGTCATCCACTACAATGCATTCATGTTTTATTCGGTTTAAATAGGGGCGTTATTACTTTAATAAGTAATAATCATAAGAAATAAAAATAAACTTAAGCCGTTTTTCGGATATTCTGTTTCCTTTTTATTAATAGTATTTTCTTAAAAACTTAACAGTTTTAAAGAAATTACACTGTTTTGAAAAAGTGCGCAAACTCGTAAAAGTCATCATCATCATCTATATAATAACGAGTGTTGTTAGAATGCAGTATGTGAGTTAACTACTACCGACAATGGCAAAACCATGCTTTTTTGGTATACATTTTTATTATTTTTAGCATTTAAAGAAAAAGGTCAACCAAGTATATATTTAAGAATAAAAGTAGGAGTAACCATACTAGCATCTTTTAAATTACTTTTATTAAGACTTGAAAGCTATTCTATAAAAGAACCTTCGAGTTAAACTTGCTTGTTAAGTAAATTTATTCTTCTTTTTCGATCTGTTGAATGTATTCATGCCAATTTTGTTAATATATTACGAATTTGTACTAAAGAGATAAAGTTACTCTCATATGTATTAATTTAGAAATTTATGTATAAAAACTTGTCAAAATCAGTTAAAAAAGCAGTGATTTTATTTATAATAAATGTTTTGAATAGCTTAAAAATCAATTTGACTATAAAACTGAGATTTTGTTAACAAAATTAACAATTCGTAAGATGTTTTAACTAGTTTGTGGTTAAAAATATGTATAAATAAGTTTTTTTTTTAATAATAGTACAAATTTTAATAAAATAAATCCCAATGCAATTGATATTTTTTTAATAATTTCTAAAGTATGTTAATTTAAATATTGATATTTATTTTATTTAAATATTTATGTTTTAACAAACATGTATATGTAAGCTGTCTTAATTTTTAATTGACATGTACCTATGTAGGTAGGAACAATATTCTCTATTTCCCCCCATCAATCACTTGCACATTTCAAATTTTAATACATTTTTAGCATAAATTATGTATGGCTTAATGTTATGTATATACTTTGATATTTTCAGAAATTTTTCAGTATATGTTGCCTTTATAAATTATAAACTTTTGTTTATAATGTTTGAAAACCATTAATTCCATAGCTTTATCGTATACAGTGCTCCAACAAATAATCGAACAAGAATGTTTTTTATAGAGAAGTCCTCTAAACATTAAATATAAAGGTTATAAATAATAAGTAAACCAGCATTATATCAAATAATAACTAAGTTTTACTAGATAAACAAAATAAGCCAAATTATTGAGCCTAACGCATGTATAATCGGACAAAGCAAATTTTAAATAACAAATGCAATAATCAGTCAGTAATAGTTTACAAAAGATATGTAAACTAAATTTGCTAAAATCTCTTCCAAGGCAGCAAAGTAATAGTTTACATATCTTTTGTAAATACATATCTTTTGTAAACTATTACTTTGATGCCTTGGAATAGATTTTACCAAATTTAGTTATACTTTAGTTATACGATTCTATGGAACTCCCATACTTTTAATAATTACAGGTTGAACTGAACGACGTTGTTGAACTTTTTATGATAAACTCTCTTAGCCAACTCCTCTCAACGATGCTCGATTGCATTATATTCTGGAACCTGCTCACTTTATTATTGAGCTAAAACTAAAAAGTGTTTCGGCCTTGTCTTCTTTTTGCCATTTAAACGATTATACTTTTGTTTTAAAAGTCCATTATTTTTCATCACCAGTGAAATGACCCTTTTTAGAAAATCAATTAACAAGCAATACTGTTTTTAAACAACAAATGTTTTTGTTTGAAATACAATCAGTTTTTTCTTTGTAATATTTTTGGATTTTCTCTGTTGAAAAAAAAAAACGTGTAGTACATTTGTTTTCAAAAGAACACATAACCAACTACAGTCAAGTTCGTTTTTAACGAACTTCTTTAGAGCGAAATTATTTTGCTGTATCCTCTAATGGATTTAATTAAAAACCAATGTTTATTACGAGCTATGCTATAAAAGTATTTTTTTACATCTCAGTTAATTATAACAGAATTATAAAGAAAATTTGACAATGTATGTCCGTTATATTTTTGAGTTCATTTCGAACATTAATAATTCTATTTATTTACTTTTTACGATTTAGTTCAAACTACGAATCGATGTAATATATTATGCTCTAATACTAAATAAATTTTATTTAAACATTTAAACAATAGAATATTTTTTTTATTTTTTTTTCCCATTAACCAACATTATATACATTACTATTAATAAATGACTTCTCCACCTTTAACTTTGTTAGGCATAAAAGGTTTAAATTCAGCAGTAAATAGTTAATATTTGCTTTGAATTTGTAATCATCCTCATGTATAAAATACATATTTTCATTATTAAATTAAAACTTGTCCTCAAATTTATTACTAATAACAGACTTTTTTAAATTAGCAGCGCCAGTCAGTCAGCCACCCATTATCAAATATCTTTTATCTGGCAAGTTCGCTATTTCACATGTGATGAAAGACAAGTGTTTTTGGCATCTTTTACAATTTTACAATTCCCTTTAGCCTTTTTTCTCTTTTATTTTATAAAGCGTTTTATTTATAACAAATATTGATTCAATTCATATAGTTTATGATAAGTGTGTAGAGAGTGGTCTTTTTCTTTCCCGTAAACATTTCTTTAGGCATTTGTTGTTGCAATTGTTGACACTTTAAGACACATCAATATTAATTAAAGTAAAATTATATTTTTTTCGTTTATCGTGTAGTTATTTATAGCAGTTATTACTCTTTTTGCTATTTTCTGTTTTCTCTTTACGTTTGTGTACTTGCGATTGCGTAGAGTATTATAAGTATCTGGCAAGGCCGTTTTGAAGAATTCATATGTGTGTAAAAAACCTAGTATGAGAGTTTTAATATAATTGTTACAGTTTTCCCTAAAAATAAAGTTAATATAATCTGCTTATCAATTGAAATCTTAATAAAAAATCAGTCATGTGATGACTATATGTTTAAATTATTCATTAGCCATTTTGTTTTCTCTCTCTGTGTCTCTTTTGTTAATAATACTTGTTAATTTTATTTTAATTAACTTTAATATTAACAGTAGTAACAATATTAGTAATTTTTGTCGAATTACGCAGAAATATTATACAAGAACAAAATGTACACATACACATAAAAACTTTCCTCTCTCTTGAATTATAATAGCGGCACTGCAATTTAAACTGGGTTTTAATGTGTTGTTCTGTCTGTCTCCTTCGCTCTATTTCTTTCCGTTTTTTTGTTTCTTAAATATTCTGGAATTTTTTATTATTATTGATGTAAAAAAATTAGTTTTCTTTTTTTGTTTTAATTATCTATTTTGATAAGGTATGCAGTTTTGATTTATTTTTAAGAGTCATGTGTTTAAATTGATAACATTTTTATGCGTTTTGGTTTTCTCCTAATTACTTTTTCATCTTATTTGTCAAATTTTATAACGCTAATAATGTTCATTTAATTTTTATCGTCTCTTTAGTAGTGCCCCCTCTTAAATACCCTTTTGTACATAATATCTTACAAATACATGCGTTAATGTAGTTGCGTTGAAGTGTATGAGTATAAAATTTCATTTAGATTTGGTTTCCTTGATATATCATTGTTAGTATTATTACTTTATCAATTTTGCTATTATTTTCGCTTTTTCCATACATATATGACATGCATACACACACGTTTATAGGCAAGTGAAACTCAATCTGAGTATAAGAAAAGCTCTTTACTCAACGAAAAAAGAATATAAAGCTTTTGTTGTTACTTTTTTATAAGTATATGTGTGTGTATGTTTGCCGTACTAAAATCTCAATCACATGACTGGGGAATTTTGAAGTCGACAACAATTAGCCATTTTTTTGATTAATTGTTAAAAAAAAAAAAAAAAAATAGTTATAAATATTTTGGGAACCTTCAAAATTAAGTTAAATACAAAACAAAAATTCCTCCTCCTTTGTTTAAAAGAGGGTGGTGGGTAGGCGACTTACACACATTTTATACATTTGCAATTTTATGCGTTCAGTCAATCATTAGTATATGCTTTGAAAACGTTTGTACAATTGTTTTATATGCAGATTTAAAAAAAATATGGCAATACTGTGATATGAAATTGTCCAGTAAAATGCAAGAGAGAACAAAACAAAATCAGTAACAAATTTGTCATAAATTTGGATTTCCTGGGGGTCACTATCAACCACTATCCCTAGATCGACCTCGCTTCTTAGGTAAAACGCCGGCTTTACCTTGTATTTACGTAAGTTAAGGTTGAATGCTTAAGCGAGGCGATGGGAAGAATTTGTAAGTTGTGTTAGTCACAGAACCACAATTCGTAATGTAAATTTTTGAGAGGAAGATACTTGGTCATTGCTCACATACTAAAAGTATGGGTTTTCCATATGAAACTACCGTAGAAGTGTTGTGAAACAGAAGAAAAGATGGATAATTGGTAAATTAGTTAATTCTTTTGAAAACTAACATAGTCCACAATATTTTCTTTTAAATAACCAAGTTTGCATTTAGGTAAATTGCTTTTTTCTTTCTATACTTTAGAAAAGATTATTAGATTTACTAAAAAGAAATTCTTTCTAAATTCAACAGCTTTGGGAGCCGCCTATGGTACAGCCAAATCAGGTACTGGTATCGCTGCTATGTCAGTTATGAGACCAGAATTGATCATGAAGTCCATCATTCCCGTTGTCATGGCTGGTATTATTGCCATTTACGGTTTGGTCGTAGCTGTCCTTATTGCTGGTGCTTTGGACGAACCATCCAAATACTCTCTGTACAAGTAAGTTTGATTTCTTATTATTATTCTTTTTTTTTCTTCAACTTATTACATTTATTTTCTATAGGGGTTTCATCCATTTGGGTGCTGGTTTGGCTGTAGGTTTCTCTGGCTTAGCGGCCGGTTTTGCGATCGGTATTGTTGGTGATGCCGGTGTCAGAGGTACTGCACAACAACCACGCCTGTTCGTCGGTATGATTTTGATTCTCATTTTCGCTGAAGTCTTGGGTCTGTACGGTCTTATTGTTGCCATCTACTTGTACACAAAATAAATTAACAATCGCAACATCTCTTATAATACAAAAAACATCCATAACAACTATAAGAAGAAGAACAACATCATTTCAAAAATTGAAAAGCATTAACAGAATGTTCGTAACAAACTGTATAAAATATCTACTCAAAAACTATGTTGTATGCTGTCTTCGAAAACCAAACAATCAACAACAACATCAGCAGCATTAACAACGTCAACATCATCATCAGAAAAGAAACGGAGGCTTAGATAATATAAGCTAAACTCAAATCATCATTCTTTATAAATCAAAGTAAGCGTTTTAATGTTTTCTTTGTTAATTATCTTGCAAAAATTATACTTAATTTTTGGTGATTGTTAAAGAGAAAAAGTGAGTGTGTGTGTAGAACAATGCGAACACCAACACCACCTTCGACTGTGTTATATTTTAATAACATTAAAATAAAATAAACACACACACACAAACAAAATGTAAAAGAAAATGCTGTATTCTCCTGTGGAAATAAAAAGGAAAAAAGTTAGACCTAAATGAAGTTGTTCAAAAACACCAATTCTAACCTTAACAATTTGTATATATAGAATAGATTGTTTAGGTCAAGTGCTGTGTTTATTGTTTTTCCTTTCTTTAGGGAATTTGTTAGTTGCTTAAGCAACTAAACAGGATTTGTTGTTTTCCAATGATGATGTTTTAACAGGTTTTTGTTATTTTGTAAGCAACTGTTAATGTTTTTTTCCGTAATTGTTTTGGTGTTTGAAAAACAAATTTTACTTTTAATTATTATTATTTTTTTTCATTCTTTTGTTTTCTTTTCGTTTTCAGTTTTGTGTGCGTATGTATGTATTTTATATACACATACACACATATGTATGTATTTTATATACACATACACACACCACCTGTTTATTCGTTTTTTTTTTTTGTCATTATTATTATATACATATAGAGTCGTTATTATTTTACAAAGTATATAGAGATAATAAAAAAGAAATTCTTTTTCCCTAAATTTTGTGGTTTTTGTTTTGTTTTTCTAATTATTTTTTCCGTCAAAGAACACACTCTTTTTTTAATTATTATTATATATAGAGTATATACATAAATATTAAAACAAAATGTAATTTAAATTAAAATAAAAACAACACACATATAATAAAAGAAGAAAACAAAAAATATTAATGTTTAAAGGAAAATAAAAGAAATTTAGTGAGAAAAACCACCATATTACAATAATAATAATATACTTACAAAAGAAAAACTAAATTTAAAACAAACAAAAAATTAACAAAAACGACAGAGATAAACCAAAAAAAAAAAAAAAAAAACAAAGACAAACAGCCAGAAAGATAATAATAAAAATAACATCAGTCAATAAAGGGAGTTAAAATTTAGAACAAAAAAGACTTTTTATGATTAAAGAAATTTTCAACCCAACAACATAGAAAGAGAGTCTGTTCCAAAAAACACGTCATTGTCATCGACTTTAACACGTTTTTTTATATTTCGTTTCGTTAACACCCTTAAAGGATGTATATGGACTTTGGAAGGAAATTAGATTTAAATAAAATTTTACTTTTTTAAAATAATTTCACACACACACAAGCGATATTAACAACAAAAGAAAGGCAAACAAAATTAAAAAGAAACCAATTAAAAAAGTAAAGTAATATTAAAGTTAATATGCTTTCTTATTTTATGTTTATATATATCCCTAAAGGGTGTTATTTATTTCGAAAATCTTAAAGCATACAAAATAAAAAACCTTAAAATCATATTATATATACATACTACTAAATAAGTCCTATATAATAATATTAATAAAATATATATATTTATAAATAAATATATTTATGTTTAATTATTGTTCAATTCTAAGAATAATATAACAAATTTATTAAAAAATATGATTATTTTTCATTTGTGATAAGCTATTTAAACAAAAAACAATTATGGTATTTATAATACATATTTACATATTATATATTCAATACATATTCAAGATTTTTATTATAGAACTTCTTAAACACCACCCACACCTCTTCTCGCCAGCGTTCATATTAAAACCTAAAAATTTAACAACTTTTTTAAGGCGATTCTTAATGAATTTCCTTTTATAAAGCTGAAAATTTTTGTAGTTTTTGTATACGTGGGTGAGGAGTAGAATGTGGGTGGTTATTTGAGGAGGTTAACATAACTACCTACCACCCTTTCTTTATACACCATACACACAGTAATAAAAACATTATAAAATTATAAATAATAATTATAATAATAAATATCTTTGTTATTGTATAGTTATGCTAAAAAGAAGAAAAAAACAAATTTATAATAATTAAATGTATATGTATTGTATTATGTATAAAAAGAAACTAATAATAATAACAACAAAACAAATTGTAGTAGCAAATTATAACAAAAACAAAACAAATTTGTAGAGAAGAGAGAAAAGAAGTAACTGAAAGAATTAAAAGAATTACAAAAAAAAAATTAAAAATCCTGCAAAAAAATTGTAAAATCCCCCGCAACACACACACACACACACACACACAAACTCAAATATAATTAGAAATTCTTTACAATTCTCTTAAAAGAAAAAAAAACGATTAGAAAAAAACAAAAAATTTCTTTAAAAAAGCAAACACTTAAACAAAAGAAAAGAAAAAAAAGAAAATTTAAAGAGAAGAAATCCAAAGAAACCCATAAAACCTTAAATAAAAGAGGAAGTAAAAAGAGGGAATATATATATATATATATATATATATATATATATATATATATATATATATATATATATATATCTTAATAGCAAGCACAACAAAAATTGTTCAAAACCTATCACAAACGTACATATGTATAATATACACACACACAACCCTTGTTCGCTGATGCATTTGTGATGCTGAAAATGCGGAGGTGTTCAACCTGTTGTTTCTGTTGGGTGTATATGTTTTGTTTTTCCTTTATATTTTCTCTTTTTGTTTTTTTCTCTAATCTTTTCTTTTTTTTAAGTTTATTATAAGAAATTTTTTTTTAAGAATAATTGTTTTTTTTTTTTTATTATTTTACAAAACAATGTATTGTTAAAAATTGTGTATTTTATTTACTATGCCCTCCCCCCCTCTACCGTTCCCGTTCATCTTCCAACGAAAATATTTTTTTTACTAAAAAAAAGTGGCATTTTATTACAAAAAAAGTGAAATTTATAATTATATTTAAAATATATTTTATTTTATTATTTGTTATATTATATTGCAATAACATCGGCAATGTATATAACACACACAACAAAATACAATAATAACAACAACAAATAATGTAAAAGAGAATGAAATAAATTGTAATTTCTAATTTCCAACAAAATAAAAAAACGCATTTTTTTATTTCTATTTTCCTATATAAGTTTCAGATAAGCAGTAGCAATTGGGTGAGATATAAAGAGAAAATTGTGTTTTTAAATAGTAATGAACAGTTCAGTGGGTTCAGTTTATATTGTTTTGTAGCCTTTAAAGTTGCAAGCGTTGTGTAATTGCATGAGACCACTCTACATACATATCACTCATTTAGATCAATAGTCTCATAATATGGAAACTAGAAATATGCAATGTCTGTTTTTTCATCATGCTTTTAATCAAATCGAATGTTAAGATCCGTTTTATGATGAGTTTTGGCATCGATTTGATATTTTGCATATTTCAGTGTTAAGCGCACGTTTTCGACATATTTTCGTATTTAAACAGAATTTTGAACCTTTTTAGAGCATATTTTGTTTTTTGTGCTGTAAAATATTTTTACAGCGGAAACATAATATTTGATTTAAATTCTGAAGTAATGGCTTTTCTAAATTGTGTATTTATGATTTGAAATTTATTCCGTCAAACCGGACTTCCAAACAAAATAAATAAAAAATATTTAATCCTATCTGCGTTTCGCTTACGTCTCCGCATTCAGTTAGGTTTCGATCGAAAAAGAAAAGTAGACAATAATGTTCTCAAAAGCATAGGAACGTATGAAATAGAAACAGAAAAATAAGCAAAGACTGCAAATGTAATGCTTACGCAAATGGTTCAATAAAAAACATTGTTGTTTGTCTTTTATGCGAATGGACAAGAGTAAGTATATTTTTTTAATTTTTGTACATTTTTATTTTGTATTTTGTATTTAACAAAAATAAACATACATTGATTGCTTAATGTAGAAAGGTGGTATCTCGATTTGTTGTTATTCTACAAGAGAAGGAAAAAACGGAAATTTCTAAAAAAAATTCGATACAAGAAAATAAGAGTTGTCTCCGCTTTTGATAACGAGTCATTTTGATCGAATAATTTCATTTTGGGATTACGGCGTTCAATATCGAACAAAAAATACAAAATTTGAGATGATGTATAGCAAAATAGCTGTCGTACTTAATACAAAATATTTTTTAAAATGCCAAGACAACGAAAAGTTGTGGAAAATGTATGTTTTATTTATATTTATGTTAAAACACAATTACATATAAAGAAATATTTAGGATATGTTTGAAAAATATGATCTTAAAGCAAAAACAAAACAAAAATTCATACTCGTCTTGATTTATATTCTATTCTTGATTTATATTTTATTAAGTACAAAGTTTTTTAATTAAGTTATAAAAGTATAAATTCCTACTCATGTTGATAGTATTCGTTTTCCTTTCGTTTTACTCATAGTTAGCCTTAAGATATGTTATGATTTTTTTAAAGTTGATGAATTCATTCACAATAATAATGCAAATACGATTCGATAGCAATCGAATGCCATAATTAGGCAACTTGGTACGTATTAAAATTTATTTTCGTACGATAGACTACTCGATATCGAAAGCGACGATTAGACCCCTGGTTTGTTTTTCTATTTATTTCAAGTTTTTAAAAAGTTATTTTTTCAAAGAAAAAAATATAGAATTAGGGCTTTTTTATAATAAGCTATAAACCCGCTTTTTTTGAAGATGGATCATGTAATTTTCTGAGGAAGGTATATTTAAAAAAAATCGATATACGCCCTTTCTATATTAAGTCAATGATATGTAAATAAAATCAAGTTATCCTATGTTCGTCATTTTATAATTCGAGAGTCACTCAACCAATTTACATGTCTACATGCGTTGGAAAGATGTGCTTTCACTCATTATCTTTTAAAAAAGAGGCGATGCCACGCCCATATAAATATATATTTGTTTCTATATTCAAAACGGTAGTTGTAGGAGCCTCTAAATTTTGTCCAAATAGGTTCGTAGTCATTACAAATCATCATCAGTCATAAAGTGGGCGGAATTGTTTAAGTGGAGGTTGGTAGCTCCAATACAAAGTATAACGAGAATGGTTAGAATGGAAGATTCTGAATTTGATCTAAGTGACTTAGTATGTTAGTTAATACAAATCATCAATTAAAAAATTGACAAAGTAATCTGTGATTTTCATACATCTTGAGAGAAGGTAAAGCGGAAGTTTCTAAATTTGGTCTAAATGATTTCCTAGATAAAACAAATCATCAGTCAAATTTTGAGCGGAATCGGATAAGTGGGCATGGTATCTCTCATACCATATATATTGGTTTTTGTATATCATGATAATCTACATGACTTCATACTCTATAAAATCATCAGTGAAAAGTAGATGGAATTGGAAGGGAGGGCGTGGTACTTCCCAATCAAAGTGAATATTTATTTTTGTATAACTTTTGTAGAACAGTTAGAGTAGATGTATCTGAATTTGGTCTAAATGACTTTGCAGTTAGTGCAAATCAACAGGTTTTAATAAATATTGAACTTTGACTACCATATGTGGAGAACAGTAGCAATTAAAGTTTCGTTATCTTACCACATCAGCCAAAAAGTGGAGAGATTAGATAAGCGGATACAACATACCATAAAGGCTCCCAGCAACTTGGAAGGGGTTACTTTAGTAATATTATAAAAAATTTAGCCAAGTAATACATTTTGGACTAAAAAGATAGAAAGCGAAACTTTCTCTGTCACAACTTTAACAACTTAGAATAACGTAGCTACGATCGTAATGGAGAATACATACAATCGGAAGAAACTGAACAGAATCGAAACTCAGAATATCAATTTTTTTTATGTTTTTTTTGCATGAGATCAGCACTCAGGAGGATAGAAGGAGAAGTGTTTATGGACTTTCGATTTAAATTTGCCCATGTTGTAAATGGCAGGGAAGACATTCGCAGGAAGATTCCTCCACAAACAAACAGTGCGACCAAAGAACGAATTCTCCCTATAATGCGTTGTGCGATTCACTGGATTTGAAACGCAGAATAGGAGTGATTATGTTTACACCTTCTACTACTTACTTTACACGTCTACTTACTGTTGCTTTCGATGGCCCATTTAACGAATTAAAGAAATTTATCTAGTTGATAGCTTTATCCACACGGCGTTGTCCGAAAATCTACATATGTATATGTATATTATAAATGGGAGAGAAATTCCCTTTATTTCTGATCTTATCAATTTTTTGTCACATTTATGTCTTTATAAAAGAACTGCTAATCCCTAAAAAACAACAATAAGATTCTAGCAACAATTAAAGTTATGCAACAAAAACGGTAAATCTATTTTTTACGCGTTAAGAAAGAATAGAGTAGAAATATCTGGGAATTCATACCATTTTTCTGATAGGCGCTATCGAGCACAAGAAGAATCAGACTAAGAAATTTCCTAAAACCTATGTTAGGGGATACAACTGGGTTTTCGTACCTTAAAGCAATTATAATTTAATACATATGCTAAAATTTAACTGACTAACATTCTTGGCAAATTTAGAAAGAAGAGGAACAGACCTATTAATAGACTTGTAAACTTTACTTAAGTAAACTTGAGGAATCTGTGGGTATTTATCAAGCCAACAAATTTTTCAACTAATTCATTCTAAATTTTCCAAGTTTACAGATGCTTTTACACACTATATTATATAGGAACCGTCTTATTTTTGGATTTATTGAAGTAGTAATTTTAGTTATGAATAAAATGATACTTAATTTTTAAAAATCGGATGGATATTGGAGGAGTTCAAGTACTATATATCTCATATGAAATAGCGTGTAAAAGCAGTCTTTTTCGTGTTTGTTGTAAGCATTTTGTTGTTGTTTATGAATTTTGTAAACTCTTAAATACAGTCTTCTTAGTTTTGGTAATGATAGTATATACTGTAATAACTGCATGTTTCCTAGCAATAGATTATTAACCAAAAAATTCTCCTTTTATCCCTTATTAGGCCATCAAAGTGTAACTTTTGAAAATGTGTATAATTTTGTTCAAATCATTATAGTGGATGATGAATGTAAGTAAATAAAAAACTTTGCTTTAATAAGCAAAAATGCGAAACATTTCAGAAGAAGCGTTTTTAATTTTGACCGTTTTCCCCGATCTCAACGTTGCCTTGGTCCAATTTAAAAAAAGTACCCTAAATCACTTTTGTTAACTGGATCTACATGTATACACTAGGATAGATAAGTATGCATACCGACAACTTAGTATACTTTAAGGGCAGACTTTGAAATATACTAAATATCAGATCACTCAATAAGTCCGTAGAATGACACGTAGATGCCGTTACTAGAACTTAGTCCATATGATTTTTATTTAGTACTAACCTTCGCAATCTGACTATTGAGTGAGTTATAGCACTTTGTGTGAAACAACTTTTGTTATTGAAAAAAATGGAAAAAATGGAAAAAAGTGTATTTTGAGTTTTGATAAAGCATTGCTTTTTGATTAAATAAATACAATGGAAACAAAATTCTGCTCCATCGGTAAATAGTGCTACAAATCGATGACAAAATTGAGTGGATTTGGCTTCGAATTGCTTAGCCATCTACCATATTCTTCAGATTTAGCCCCCAGTGACTATTTCCTGTTATCAGATTTCAAGAGAGTGCTTGCTGGAAAGAAATTAGATCCAATGATAAAGTAATCACTGAAATTGAGGCATATTTTGGCGAGAAAGAGAAATCGTACTATAAAAATGGTATCGGAAAGCTGGAAAATCGATATACTCGTTGTATCGCCCTCGAAGGCAACTATGTTGAGTAATAAAATTGAGTTTTGTCAAAAATTTGTTTTTTCTTACTTATCCTACGGATTTACACAATCGAATCAGTCGTTTACTCGTTATTGGCTCATAAAAACAAACTGAATCGACAAAATTATTTCTCATAAGACCTAAATTAGCCCGTTTTCCCCCAATTTTAACCCTATATACCCAAAAAAAATTTTCGTTAGTTAGATCTATCTGCGTCCAAATTTTAAGTTTTGAAAAGAAAAAAAATGTCATGCAATGTTAGGAGCATATTAGTTATGATATAGAAACTCTTATATATTTAAATTACATAATTTTTGCGTTTTCCCCGGATTTTAACTTATCCCAGACTTTATTAAAAAAGCATCGTAAGCTAGATCTATCTGTGTTCAAAATTTCATCAATTTCGGATAAACCGTTTACGCGTAATTGATTCATAAGCAAAATTATTTCTCATATGACCAGATTTTGCCTTATATTCCATCGATTTTAAACTCTTCCAGTTCCAACTTTGAAAAACGGCATATCTTTTAAAACTTTTGTTAGCTTGATCTTTCTGTGTTTTAAATTTCATCAAAAACGGTTCAGTCGTTTAAGCGTTATTGAATGACAAACAACCAAATAAACTTACAAAGAAATTTATAATATTTTTACCTTTAAACCTTTTTTTTTTAAACGTTTGAGTTCTTTTAAATTGCGTCAAAAGAAAATAAACACCACATTGTTGTTATTTTACAGCTTTTATTTTCTTATTTTATCATTATACAGTTCATCTTAATACAGCAACTTTGTGCATAAGGCGCCACCTTTTATATATAATTTAAATTACTACCGTATGTTCTTGTTCTTGCTACAACATTCGAATTATTCCCGTTAATTCAAATGTAACATTGACAGGTTGATACATTAATACCAAATATGTCAAAATCCCACAATACAGTTTTAAAGGCGCTGATGTGGTGTATTTTCTTTTGAGGCATTTTTATTTTCGTAACACTGCCTCCCTCTTAAATTAATCCGAAACTTAAATAATAGGTTTTCTTAACAGACCGAAATATGTCCTAGGTGTGTGTCTGCGGACATGGACAATTTCCCTAATACCAGGTTCATTATGGTTTTTTCTTAATCAAATACTTCTCTTAGAAGAAGTAGTTGTCAAAAAATTATTTTTTGCCACCAAAATACTATTGTTCGGCGTAACACTCGCCTTCGTAGATTCATCTCACCCAAGCTCTATCAGGAGTTCCTCTATGGCTGTTTACTCAAGTGTGTTTGTCCACAATTTCCAAAGGGCTTTTGCTATTTATTGGCTAATACATATTCTCTTATTTTCTTCTTCACTTGCGGAGAAAATCGAAGATTACTGCATGTCAGCTCTCAATGAGCTTGGACTTCACAACAGGTTTACGCAACGTTGGGTGCCTGGTCATGAGGGCCATCCTGAGGATGAAAGAGTTGAATCCTTATCGAACAGATATGCAAATATGCAATATGACTACGGGATACGCCATCGGGAGCATTGACTCTTGCGCTGAGTGAGAATTAGCTGTATTGAAGGAGTGCCTTCGGAGTGAGCCAGGCGAGGAGGTTTTTTCACATTCTGTCGGTAGATCCAGAAGGCTTTTCTGCTCAATGAAAGCTAGCTAGCAAGATACTAACGGGTCTGTTTACCGGTCGTTGTGGTCTTACATACCATCAGTGTATTTTGGGAAATGTTGAACATGATCGGTGTAGCTTTTGCACGAATTATGCCGCGACATCTGATCACGTACTTTGTAAGTACCCAGCTTTTTGCGACCCAGAGAATGAACTTCTTAAAAGGGGCTGCACAAAAGATCCTTCGAGTCGCGGTTTGTTTTGGCCCTGAACAATATAATATAACATACCCAAGTAAAGTCATAAAAGAAATAACAATGTTCACTTTAAGATATGCCTCGCAAAAGTACCCTAAGACATTGGTCTTTATAGTTTTTGTCGTAGACAGAAGCATAAAGCTGAGGCTTGTAGAATAAATCTAAAGTCCTATCTGGCGTAGCGACAACGTTATACACTGTAAGTGTGTTAATTCCAATTTAGGAATGTATAAAAACTTATAAAATATCTACGTTTAGCATGGATGACCCTGCTGCTAAATACATTTATGCACATCACGATCCTAAATGCGAACAGTAACATTACTACAAGTGTCTGACGAGATTGCTCACTCAACCAATTATTTCATTTTTCTGAATTTTGGCATTGATTTGTTAGTGCATACTTTTCACATAACAGCATTTTTTGGCATATTTCAGTTTTAAGAACATGTTTTGGACTTTTTTTTGTATTTATAGAACATATTTAGATTATTGTGCTCTAAAGTAATATTATAGCGCTTTAAATTAAAATGCTTTAATAAAATAAGATGTCTTACCATAAACTAGTACGTGTTGCTTGCATTGCTAATGGACTGCATAGTTTATGCAAATGTATTAGAGATTGATCTGAAAATAAAAACAAAGTTATTGCAAATGTGAAGAACGTGTCCCTGAAAGCTTCAAATAGATTTGAAATTTAAAAGAAATGTATCCAGACCTTCCATTGCCACCCGAATCAGTTATAACACGTTGAGGAACTTATCTTGAGGTCATCAATAACTACGCTTGCAATTATAAGCAGATATTGGGAGTTCTAAGCGTATTAAATAGTGCAGAGTCTTAATAGAATTAAATGACAAAAGGTGAGCAAAAAAATTTAAACACAAAAAGTGAATTAATTGTCTTTTATTGCTGCAAACTTGAGACATTTCAGAATATTTACAATATACAAGACTAAGCTGAATATTAAAACAAAGCTAAAACAGATTATAGCAAAAAATGAAGGATTTGATGTGGAAAATGTATATTTCATTATCTAACAAAAAGTCTTAGCGCATCTTGTTCAAATCAAATATGATCATAAGGAATTGTTATCCTATAAATATAGTATATCCATTATTACATCAGCAGACATTGACATTTTCAATTCAAGTTTGCTTTACATTTGAAAATTTAAGTCAATAAAATAAAGTCAATAAAATAAAGTCAATACCAATAAAAATTCTGCTGTATTTTACCAGATACAGATCTTAGAAATTCAAATAAAATTTTTGCTTTTTATTCTGTTATATTGTTTTTTAGTGTTAGTTTCTTATATGTAATTTAAATAAATATACACTGTGCGACAAAATAAAGTATACATTTTTAATATGAATATGATCATTTCAAAAAATCATTTTGTATATAAAAGAGTAAGGGTAAAATGATTTTTGATTAAGAGTACATCAACAAACCAATAAATGGAATGTAATTTGCTTTTTGGATGACTTTTTAAATTGTGACAACGGCTGAATTCGGCTAAATTTCGTTCAGTATACTGTAAATCATAGTTCAGTAATAATTCTGGTATAGGTCTGATATTTTAAAAATCGGTTGGAATATCGCAGCTAATGTGTATAATAAAATGCTAATGAAATATTTTAAGAAATCTGCCGAAATAATGAAGAGGATCGCTTCTGTTCTAATAGGACAACAATCCTAAATACACCTTACGCACTATAAGGTAAGTTTTTGAAAATAATAAAACCAAAATATGGTAAAGTTTTTTGAGATGATCTGATGATATTTCGAGACACTCAAATATCTTTAAATAGTAAAACTAAAGCCATAAGCTTGTCAACGTTTATACAAGTTAAATAAACAAGGATACACCTTCAGAAATATTAGGCAAATTGGTAAATATTATAAAAATAAAAATAGGTACACTAAACAAATAATAGGTAGTTTTAATTTCATGTAGGAATTGACTTAATATAATTTGTTTGATATTTATAATTTATTTTGTCGCATGCAGAATATTCTTTAGCTTATAAAAAATCCATAAAAAATTTATTTTTTTTTATATTGTATATGTACAGTTAGTGGATAGGTAATCAGAAGAATAGCAAAAACTTAAATAAATGTTGTCAGTATGAGTATTCAAATATATGGATAAAATGGCTATATGGTAACCCTGCAACCGTGATAAATCGATCAAAGTTTTTTAACCCTGTTTACTAAGCGCCATTAATATTCGGTTTTTCCCCTATTTATATGCTATTTGCAAAAAAACATGTTATTCAGCTACTTTTCCAGCAATATAGAGATACGTTTTAATAAAAGTGCATAACACCTCCTTTCTTGTCTGTCCAAAATTCTACTTCGCCGCAAATTATACAAATGGGGCGCAAAGGAAAAAACACTCCTTTAGAACAGCGAAAACTTGTTATTTTCCATTATGAAAAAGGTAAAAAGTACAAAGAGAATGCTGAAATTCTGAATATGAAACCAAATACAGTTGGGGACATTATCAGAAGGCACAAAAAATGAAGGAAGAATACACTTCATAAAGCAGACAGGTCAGCCAAAAAAATTGACCGACCGGGAAGAAAGTTCAATTGTGCGAAAAATAAAAGCTAACCCACGCTTAAGTGTTCCCAAATTAGTCACAGAGGTGCTCAATGAGTTTAAAAAGAAAATATCTGCATCTACTATACGAAGAACCATAAGGTTTTCATGGCCGAGTAGCACGTCGTAAGCCATTGGTTAATTTACGCAACCGAAAAGCTCGTTTGAGTTTTGCCAGGGAGTACATTAAGAAGCCTGAAACTTGGTGGGATGACGTTATATTTGCGGAGGAGAGCAAATAAGCTGGGCGTTTTAGATTCTTTTAAATTCTACCAAGATAACGAATCAAAGCACAAGTCGCGATGAATTCGAGAATGGTTGCTCTATAACTGCCCTGAAGTTCTCCATCTACCTGCACAATCCCCAGACCTCAATCCGATTGAGAAATTATGGGATGAGCTGGACCGGCGAATCCGCAACTACAAAATAACATCCATTGAAGACTTGAAATTGCGGCTTCAAGAATAGGATCGTATTCCTGCAGCTTATACAGCTAAAATAGTAAAAAACATGTCAAACCGTCTAAGTGAAGTTATAAAACAAAAGGGTTATCCAACAAAATTTTTCTAATGTATTATTTGTTACTTTTGAAAGAAAACCGAATATTATTGACGCGCAATATTTTATGCCATCTGAATTAATTTAGTTTTTTTTGTTATATTGTTATTCTTTTTTTCTAAATACAAATGTGAACTTTCAAGTGTCTAAATAAACTATTAATGAAAAGAAAAAAATGTTGAAAAAGATATGCATTTAGCTTAAGACGAATCAGTTAAACATATCTCTTTAATAAAACCGAATATTAATGACACTAACTGTATCTCTTTAATAAAACCGAATATTAATGACACTAACTGTATATCAAAATTGATTTTTAATTTTCAGATACGTTACTATTTTATGTGTATATTCAAAATGAATTTTGGAAATATCTTAAGTGGTTTTTAATTCGTAGCAAATTTTTAATTCTTAGCTCATATTTTTGAATTTTTGGATCATACTAGAGTAATACCTACAGCGTTGCTGGCAGCCTTTGTGTTGTACCTGTTTTTTGACTGATGTGAATAGATAAAGAAAGCTTTAAGTGTTACATGAAAATTTCCATATTCTTTTTAAATGATGGTTTGTATTGACTGTCAACTCTAACCATTCGCAAGATATACAAAAATCATTATTTCATTTGTATGGGAGGTAGCTTGCCCACTTATCCGATATTGCCAACATTTTAGCTGATGGCTTGTAGTATCTAAGAAGTCATTTAGACCAAATTCAGAATCTTCCACTATTACCGTTTCAAAGATACACAAAAATCAATATTTACTTTGTATGGGAGGTGCTGCTACTCCCACTTATGCAATTCCGCCCAATTTTTGACTGATGACTTGTATTGACAACAAAGTTATTTGGGCCAAATTTAGATTAAATCTTACTATCGTTTTAAAGATATAGACATATCAATACAAATTTTATATGGACGTGGCAGCGCCCAGTTGAACAATAGTGAAGCCACACACCAAATGAAAGCTTTCTACATATGCTTTTTACATACACAGTTTTAAAGATAATGCTTTAACAAATTTATTTTTCAAGTAAAACTTATGCAATACAAAGTGGTTCACTCTGACATAAATAACCTGCTAACCAATAGACCTATAAAAAACGCATCTACATAAAAACATTGGTATTGAATTCACCTTTCGCTTAAATTAACATCGGTTGGCGCATTTCGGAGAACATCAATTACAACGGATTTTATAGTCCTCTTCTATATATATATATATATATATATATATATATATATATATATATATATATATATATATATATATATATATATATAGATAGTATTTTCGGATTTTGCCTGCATATGTTCCCTGGCAATAACATGTCATAAATGCAGAGATACATTTCCGAACAAGCCCAATATATCAAAATAGGTGGTATTATTTGGAGGACATACTAGCTTTTTTAAAGCACAGTTTTGGCAGCACCATTAATTATATTTCAACGATTTAAAAATAATGGCCTATTTCTAGGCTTAATGAAATTCAATTTAAAGGTACCACCAACCCCCACGTTTATACGTATAGTGGCTACAAATTCGATTTTTTTCAGAAATTTCTATACCAACCGTTTTAAAAGTTATTGATTCATAAACATATTTTCGATTACTAAAAGGTTTCTAAAACATAATTTGTATAAAAATTTGTTTTATTAACCGTTTTTAAATCGTAAGCAATTTAAATGAATATGGAGATCAGAGTTGATTTTGACTGGACTGAAATGTTTCAAAAATAGAATTATTTGTCTTATTTACCATCAAGCTGAATTTGTTTTTTATCTCTATTTGATCCCAGCACCACTACAAAATAATGTTACAATTTAAGTCAGTGTGCTCGAGTGTTAGTGTAAGGATCGTAGGCTTTATGCTCAACAGAGGCCCCTATCTGCTACATAGTTATTTATTGCATAATATAAATACTTGGACTTAACAAAACAAAAAATATATAAATAGCATATATCTGATTGAATATGCAATTTCGAAAATGGCACCTCTCGCACATTTTGGCAAATGCGCTTTTTTGTATCAATGAGTCCCAAAGGCTTCCCTGCACCTACTACGTTTGAGAAAGCGACATTATGGCAGATAGGTCACAACTCTATGAGATGTGCCCTTTTCGAAATTTTTGTTTAAACAAAGAGTACAAAAAATACATTGCAGCACCGCTTTGTTTTGTTTGACGAGCAAAGCCGTTATTTTTTCTTCTTTTTCCTTATCGAGCTTATAGAGACAAAGTACCTATTAATTATCTGAAAATTGCAGACTCAAGCAATATATACTGGCAGAATTTACAGAATTTTTAGATGAAATACTGCAATATCCAACTACAAATAAAAAAGAGCTTAATGTAGAAGATTTTTGATAAAAGTATATTATTTATTTTTGGTAGAAGTATTGCCTTTAATTTTTTGATACCTAAAATAAAATTTTCTGCAAATTAATATGTTTTTTTCGTTAAGTTTTGTATACTCGATGTCATAAATTTCGAAAAGGGCACAAACATATATAATAGAAGTCAATATCCAAATATTTCTGTAATTTTCGGTAATAAATTAGCTTCAAAATATAATCCGTATAAATTTTTTAGTTTTTTAATTTCCTGTAAACTCTAAATATTCGGACATGTGCCCTTTTCGAAATTGCACATTCAATTGTATATTTATTTACAATCATGTTTTATTTTTTAACGAGACATACCCAACACTTTCTTATTTCATTAATTAATTATTATGTATATTTATTATTATTATTATTATAACGGTAACAATATTACAAAATATATATATATTTTTTTAATATAAAAAAATCCATTTAATTACATCAGTTTGGACCAATTTTAACGAAATGTTCATCATCTAAAACTTGAAATTGATAAGTACGATACGTTTCCAATTCGTAAATATATTTTTTGCCACAATCTTTCATTATCTTCGCCACAACTGGTTTTATATTTGAAATGCCAGCCATCTCGCATAAGTCTTTATAATAATCGTACTGAAAAAAAGGAAAAATAAATAATTTTTACCAATTTCAGGTGAGTCAAGAAAATTTTAATACTACTTATCCCTACTTTTAATAAAATTTTTAAAACATAACATAAACAAAAATACAAAACCGGTTTTTTAGAAAAAAATTGTCCATGGTTCCGATTTATATTAAAAAAAAAAAATTACTTTTTACATATTTTTTATTTTAGATTTTAAGATTTGAATACAAATTATTGGCTCATATTACAGTGGGGAACCAATTTTAATAAAATGGAAAAAATATGTGTATATACATACATAATGTTTTGTTTTCGCAATATTAAGAGCTAATGGCCCTTATGGCGGTTGATTATGGCGGTCCTAGATTAAAGAAAACAAGCAAAATTTTTCTTTAATCAATTACAAAAATGTCGAAAACGATTACGACTAGCTAATCACGATGAGGGTGAATATCTGCAAAATTAACGCGGTGTAGAACTCGTCATATATGTATGTCAAGGCAAATAAGGTGGAAAATATTCAATACAAATGTGAATAGCAGCAATTGCCGCCGACTTACATACGTTTAATACAAGTTTGTTTGTAAATAAACATTTAAGAAGGATTTTAAATATTTACAAGAGTAACCCTTTCCGCGTTGCTGGGAGCCTTTGTGTTATATACCTATAGAATATATTTCTCATAAGAAAAATTTTAAGGAATACACACATTTAATGTGGAAAATACACGCAATCGCAAAAGGATAACTAAATAGCTTTACCCTATGCTTTGTGCAATACCCGCTTATTCAGTCTCCACATATACAAATTTTCATATTTAATATGAATGGGAACTACCATGCCCGCTTATTCACGCCCACTAAGCCTACTTATAAAACCTATTGATCGACCACCTTTGTGCTCTTGCTATCATAATTTATTTGAGAACGCCATGTCTGTCCTTAATTAAATTTCGAAGGGGAGTATATGGTATTAACCACAGTTGGGAACTGGGAAAAGAATGAGCAATATCTACCTGCAGATGATTGATTTACAAACAAATTAGGAGTATATTGTATATTATTCAAACACTTCGTAAGAGCTAAACGACAATGAGACGCTTATGGTATGTTAGAATGTGTTAAAGTTACGTACACAGTCTCTTGATAAGATACTTAGACCTATACTTTACTATGAAGTCATTGTATGGTAAAAGCCGTTAGAAAAGTGTTAAGTGCTGAAGAAATTGGAAAAGGTTCAACGAGTTAGACCGAGGTTCTCAATATGTTCTTCAATTTCTGGCCACCTGATATCACTGTGAAATATATGTATGGCTTGTGCAGCCATGCTAAAGGGAAGAGATGGTTCACTGATAGTTTTCAAATGAACCATAAAGTGGGATATAGTACAATATTTTCTTTCCGGACCTTAATCCTAGAATCTCGAATATACTGTCTGATCATTGAAGCGTCATTAATTGGCTTGCTCGGAACATAACAACGATTAGAAGGATATGTATTTGTACCGAAAGTCAGACGACAATCAAGTCTCAAGTTTATGGGTGTTAATTTATGGACGGTAAAGAAATACCACTCATCACTAAGGTATTTCTTCATGATGATGATGGCAAAATATATCGATATCACGCTCTTATACCCATATCAAGATAGATGAACTAACTAGACGTGGAACGACGCTTTAGATTCTTCTGACAAAAGAAAGTGTTTGAATGCCGTTCCCTAATTGTCTTCTGTATCTTAAGGGCTGATTCGGCTACATACGTGTTATCCAGAAGATGGAAACAGGCTTATCCATGTATGCAGGCGAAAGAGCTTTATGGGGCGGTCGTTGATCGCAGAGGAACTAGTCTAAATGGATAATTACTACTGTGGTTTGAATACTCTCCGGACCATGTCAAGTTGGCAGCAGTCGGGGCTATAAAAGATCAACGTTATGCAGTTATTGCTTTGAGGAGGATGTAGCAACTGCAAGCACTTGCTCCTAGAAAGCTTGGCGCTAATGAGACTAAGACTGAGTATCCTGGGACGGCACTTTGTGGATTTTGAGTTGTTGATGGATGTTTCAGGGGGTTCCATCGAGTCTTCGTGATCAAAGCTTGCCATTTCGCTGACTTTTCGTAGTATTCATATACGATTTTCTTCTTAGGATCTTTGTTTTTTGCGGCAGCATAATGGGTCTATTTAACATAACCTAACTACTTTCAAAACTGAGACTGTTATCTTGTCACCCTATAATCAATTATAGCTAATTTATATAGCAATATACCTGCACCTTAAAAAACTATGTACCCACCTGTTTCGGTCCCATCTTATGTGCCTCACATTCTTTCATGCCATTCTCACGACGTTCTTTTAAATCCTGCTGCAATTCAGCCATCATCTCCTCTTTAGAGGGAAACTCCAATTCATTACTAAAGAATTTCAGGGCAAAACGTATCTGCAGATCGAAACATTGTGTGGGTAAAACTAAAAATGGTAAACCAATAATAGCCATTGTAGGGTACTCAATATTAATACATTGTTTGTACAGAGGCTGTACATGATTATTTTGAACAAAAATGCCACAATCACAACTTAGGAATGGAAATGAGTATTGATAGCCGGTACAGTAAATGACACAATCGAAATCCTCAACCGAACCATCGGTGAAGACGGCACCAGTTTCGGTAAAGTACTTAACATCTGGTTTCTGGATGACGGGACCCATAAAGTCCGTTGGTGGTGGCACAGCTAAATGATGACTGAGTATAACTTGTTTAGCTGTTTTACTAATATGTTGGGTCAAGTCCATGCCACTGGGACCGGCACCAATAATAAGTACGGTTTCGTCTGTAAAAAGAAAAACCAAAATCATTAATTAGTATAAATTTAAAAAAAAATTAATAATAAATTCTCTTTATTAATATTCGTCTTAGATTTTTTATTACATTGTTATATTACATCAGACAAATTTAAATGAATTCACCGATCGACTGCTAATGTGCATAATTAATAATTTAATTTAATTTTTTGTTTAAATACAATGTTTTTTGAAAAGCAGCAAAGTGCTGATAATTGTAGACACTGCGACTTCATTAATAAGTTCACAGAAAGAAAGAAAAATCGAATGAAATCACATCGAATAAAACATCAATGTTTACATACTATGTACCTTCCGCGTCATATAAATATATTATATGTAAAAGTCTATTGGGGGGAATTGGTAATATGGAATAAAATTGATATTTTAATCAGATTTCCTGTTTACGAGTGCAATAAATATTTGCAAAATCTCAATCGTACAAATGGAAGCAGTGAGCAAAATTTGTCCGTACGAGGTCAAGATTTGAATGAAGTAAAATAGTTTTGTTGTATGGGAAGTATACTGGACAAAACAGATGGTGTTTTCAAAGCTGATATCCACAGCCAAGCTTATCTCAAAGCAGACTTGAGCTCATCATATCGATCCCTTTGCGCGAAATTATACTATGTTTTGTTGCAAATATGTTCCAAAGTCAGGGACTCACTATAAAGTAAAAAATTATATCGGTGTTCGCTATATTTAAGGAGATTATTGTGAATTAATTTTATCTTATGTGACATTGTCGTTTTTTTTGTGAACGAAATTATCGCATGTGCCATACAAATATTTGGTGCAAATAAGAGCTTTGAAATCTCCGTCCAGAAAAAATACTACACCGTTTTACCCTAGCAAATATGCATATTATCTTTTTCTTTATTTGCGTAATTGCTTTTCGAATGTCAAGGACCTATACAATTACATTTTCATATCCGTCTCAAAGTTTCTGCAAAGCAATATCTCGAATTCCAGTTCACATAAGTATGTTATCAATTCACGTAGTTTCATTTCTTCGCCTAGAATATCTTCCTTAAAAATATTTCCTCAAATAATAGCCTGTAGTAGCTTATATTTCGGGTTTTTCATGATGTGCGCCAAGTATATTATTTTTCTTCTTTTTATTGTTGATACAAGTTCTCTTTCCCGGTTTATCATTTCCAGAACTGTTAATTAGGTGTGAAATGTATCCAAGACTTATATTTACTTAAAGGTATTTAAATAAAAATTCCAATAGTCTTATTAAATTATCGTAAACACCTTATTTACCAACACACAAAACTTTGTGGACAAAAATATCGTATGTGCCAAAAAACCTTTTATTTCTGAATATAGCTTTTCCTAACAACAATATGTTCAATATGGTATTGCTGAAACCAACAAAAGCAAAAAAAATTTAGAAAAAACGCTTCCTGTATAATTTAATTTTTGTAACATACGATAATTTTGCGCTAGAGGGTCGATATATGGTATGTAATGGTAAACAAAGTTGCTCAAAGGTGGATTTCAACTCTGGCTAACTTATGTTGAAAAATAAATTAAAATATTCACTGCCGAGAACAACATCTAATATTATTATTAGATGCGGCTTGCTAAACCGCCGTACCATAAGCGCATAGTGCCTTAACAAATGATTTGCTTTATTCACGGTTTCTTGCCATTGTCGATTCGATTTGATTCCATATTTGGTCAAGATCGTGATGTTTTAACTCTTCTAGAAAGCTTCTTCGCCATGTTCCTCTCAGACGTTCATAAGACGGTTTCCGGAGTGTTTGCCCAATCTACATCCATTTCCTCACCCGAATTTGTAAATGAATGGGGGGGATTCGTTGCAATTCTTGTGAAGTTCATTATTTTACAGCCAGTTTTGTTTGATCATCATGTGCCTTGGATTTTGTGTGCCGCTGTGATATGGTAGGTAAGACACCCGCCTACCAATCAGAAAGTCATCGGTACAATACCAGGCCAGATCATCTGCAAAAAGAAAAAGTTTTTCAACAGCGGTATCACCTCAAAGCATTAGCTAGTGACTGGTTATGAGTATTACTATTAAAACTTCTCTAATGAATTTGCCATTCGGAGCAGGCGTTTAGCTGTAGGTCTCTTTCAATCAGTCTAAAAATGACTGAGAGAAGTCTCCGTGTTCCTTCATGGAATGTTATGAAAATTAATATATGCCTAATATATGCGTATCCTTGCCTCTACATCTGTTCTAGTGACAACTGTATTCGGCTGCCTAAATAGGTATATCCATTCGATTCTTCAATTTGTTGCCCATTTATGGTAAAAGGTGGCAAGTCTTCCTTGTTCGTTATTGCGACGTATTTTTTCTTTCCAATGTTTACTCGCCAACCTACAGATTCTGGGTAGAGAGACAGGATAGGAACATATAATATGGAAAATAATTAGTCAGCAGCAACCAATCCACTACACTTTTGTTCGTAGTTTTTGATTTGGCTTTTGATAACATCAACCGGTCCGCAATTATCTTATCATCCGCATTCTATCTTATCAGCAAAAGAGTCCGGACCATGTGATTTTTGAGGCAACGTAAAAGATAAGGTTATGCTAATGGCCCACAATCGATTTAAGTACTCAAAGATTGAGTTCGTGAAACTACTGAGGACATATAACCGCAAGAGTGTATGTGTGGTCCTGCAAGCGTAGCCGTGGTGGACATTTGGCTTGTAATGTTTTCCATTATTATTAGCATACCCTCCTTTTTCCAAAGAATAAGCATTCGATGATTTCGGCTAAAAATACTCTTTTTTACATACATTGTATATACCAAAATGATATCTTTTATCGAAACCGCTTTTATTATGCTCCTTTGCTTCTTGGTGGTTACCAAGTTAAGTTGTGGAAATAGCACCACAAGTGTCAGGCCAAAATATTACTTTACTCAGAGCTTTAATATTAATTTTAAGCAAAAATGAATTTAAAGATATAAGGATTTGCATCGGAAGGCTAAAAATATGAACGACTGTCAGCTATGTAAGTCGAAGCGGCTTCACCATATATTACATTTTATTAATATTATTTCGTTTAGATCCTATAAGGATCGTATAGCCATTATAAAGTTTTTCTATCCAGATTTATCTAATTCTAGTCTAATTGCCTCTCATTAATGCCTTGTGTGGCAGATTCCTGTCGTCGCCATTTATGGGTCGGACACACAGTCGCGCGCTCTCAGCGAGCACTTAATCCATCTTCAGTTTTGAATGAAATGGCCGTCATGGAGGAAAAATACCTGGGCACCTACCTAGACAGCAAGTAGTTATGGGAACAAATACCCAGAAAAGTGCTAGAAATGGATTGAATGCCTACAACACCTGTAGGAACTTAATAGTTAAGAGTCTTTCGCCGCGAATGACGCTGTGGACATACGCCGCTATTACTTGGCCCATTATCACTTACGCGACGATAGCTTGGTGGAGAAGGGATGAGGAAGCTAATAAATTAGGCAGGGTACAGAGTTTCGCTTCCCCGGTATAACTGGAGCAATGAGAACATTTCCAGCCTTAGAGGTCTTGATTGGTTTGACACCGCTTCTCATTTATGATGAGGGTGGCGGTATAAGCGGTGACCAAAGAATTCCGAAATGCGTCGGTAAATCTGTTTATTCTACGCAGGGTGGTCTGAAAACCAACTTTATTCCTGGATATCATGCCTTGGCAGAATATTCAGGATTGAATTCCCGGACCGGGATTGTTAATCTGATGGAGCCTTAGTTCGGAGTGAGTTTGATCTAAACTGATCTTTGTCGGTAGTAATGTTCATGGACCTAATCGAAACCAGTCGACCCCACTAGAGAAATCGCTGAGTGTCTTCCAGGCTGTGATCATTAGTCATTGCCATATGTGCGGAGATCAAATTAGACAGTGGGCCCGAAGATAAAACCATTAATATATTCTTTGACAGCCAATCTGCCTTAAGTACATTTGGCTCGAAACGTATGATATCTAGGCTGGCCAAATATTGCTACAATACGTTGCAAAGGTTTTCGTTTAAAAATAGCGTCCAGTTACTTTTGGTGCCTGCACACTGTGGGATAAATGGTAATGAAATAGTGGATACATTGGCTGGAAAAGGTTCCATGACACCCTATATTGGTCCGGAACCTTACTGTGCAGTACCACTTATTACCATCCTTAACCTAATTAAGGATTGCGAAATTGCCAAAAATTTGACACACTGGAATACTCAAAGGGGACTTCGCCACTTTAGGGCAGCTATCAGTCCGTAATTTGTGTGTCGCTCTAAGATTCTCAATTGTTCTTACGGGCCATTGACATAGGGTCTCACTGGGTGACATATCCATCATTATGGTTTCAGATGTGCTGGTATTCGTTAGGAAGCAGCAAATCTGTTTAACAAACTATAGACCCTAAGATCGCAGTGTTGTTCAAGAATGCCTGATCAGAATGACAATAATAATAAGATAAATTAAGACCAGGAACTCAAGCCGATGGATTCTTAACTAGGTTGTTCAGTCTAGGTATTGACGAGAAAGTATAGCAATCTTCTTTCTAAAGTTCATAGATGTGCTTTGATTGGCATCATGGGTGCAATAAGCTTTACATCGCAGATGGCGCTAGATATCATCCTCCACCTTCTGCCAATGCAAAAGTTCGGCTACGGTGGTCTCTTCATACTGAAAGGACTGGAATGAGGTCAAGTTTTGCGGTCGGGCATTGTCCTTGGTGCGTCCCAACAGGTTCCTCTAGGTTGAAGCAGACAGGCTTCATTGGGGTTGATCAGTCTTTACGGACGTCTCGTAAATGGAAGTGGGCCTATGCTGATATCTACTTTTTTGGAACGGATAGCAGTGGATCATATAGATTACACGATATTTTTGCAGTGTGTTCCTGGATTCTTGGAATTCTCAAGGCTTTCAGTCTAGTTGAGTAGAACGCTGAGATGGATTTTGAGGTAATAATTTACTTGGATAACCAGGCGGCACTCTTATTAGTGTTGACGGAACACTAAGTCAGGTCTAGACTGGTTATTGACGACAGAAGAGAATTAGGGAGGCTATAAACAGATCTTTGATGCAGGCTTCCGTTTAGATCCCAATAGGGGCAGAACCGCACCAATGTCCAGGGCATCGGTCCTGGATGAGGTTACCGCCAAGGGAATTGCCCTTGGTTGGTACGTTAACTTAGGGGCAGTCATCTGTGATTGCGGTCTCACACTAGTCTATACCATTTCTGTCTTACTCCTTATTCTTAATCTATCTCTTTATACTTCTGAAGGAATACACTGGGCGGATCAGTTTACGAATGGAGATGCAGTATCTACGCGCCATCCTAACTAACCTTACCTAATCCATCTTAATTTACCCTTTCTATTATTCACTATGATATGCAGTGTTTAAAATATTTATAAGATTATTTTCCAGCAGTGCTGCGTTCCATAATTTACATTCATATTTATATGTATGTACATATGTATGTATATATTTGTGTATTTTACACATGAATTTAATCAGGGTGTTACAGAATTCAACACAGAATTGTTATTTATCAGAATTTAAAATGAATTATGATATGAATTGGTGTCATGAAATCGTCTTGGTTTTGCTTGTTTCTAACATAAACAAAATCAATATTAGAAACAGCTGTTAGGATTTTGTTTACATTTGGTTGGCAACGTTTGTATATACAGTTAGTGTCATTAATATTCGGTTTTTAAGTTTATCGATATTAACACCCTGGCATTACCGAAATGGATAGGTAATCGGAAGAATAGCAAAAACTTAAATAAATGTTGTCAGTATGAGTATTCAAATATATGGAAAAAATGGCTCTATGGTAACCCTGCAACCGTGATAAATCGATCAAAGTTTGTTAACCCTGCTTACTAAGCGCCATTAATATTCGGTTTTCCCCTATTTATATGCTATTTGCAAAAAAACAAGTTATTCAGCTACTTTTCCAGCAATATAGAGATACGTTTTAATAAAAGTGCATAACACCTCCTTTCTTGTCTGTCCAAAATTCTACTTCACTGCAAATTATACAAATGGGGCGCAAAGGAGAAAACACTCCTTTAGAACAGCGAAAACTTGTTATTTTCCATTATGAAAAAGGTAAAAAGTACAAAGAGATTGCTGAAATTCTGAATATGAAACCAAATACAATTGGGGATATTGTCAGAAGGCACAAAAATGAAGGAAGAGTACACTTCATAAAGCAGACAGGTCAGCCAAAAAAATTGACCGAGCGGGAAGAAAGTTCAATTGTGCGAAAAATAAAATCTAACCCACGCTTAAGTGCTCCCAAATTAGTCACAGAGGTGCTCAATGAGTTTAAAAAGAAAATATCTGCATCTACTATACGAAGAACCATAAGAAAAAAAGGTTTTCATGGCCGAGTAGCACGTCGTAAGCCATTGATTAATTTACGCAACCGAAAAGCTCGTTTGAGTTTTGCCAGGGAGTACACTAAGAAGCCTGAAACTTGGTGGGATGACGTTATATTTGCGGACGAAAGCAAGTATAACGTATTTGGATCCGATGGGCGTGTAATGGTGTGGCGGAAGCCAAATGAGGAGCTACAACCACAAAATTTAAAACCAACCGCAAAACATGGAAATGGACATGTTATGGTGTGGGGTTGTATGGGAGCTAAAGGGACGGGAAAATTAGTTTTTATCAGTGGAATTATGAATAAGGAATCATATTTGAATATCCTCCGTCAAAATTTGAATGAAAGTGCAAATAAGCTGGGCGTTTAAGATTCTTTTAAATTCTACCGAAAGCACAAGTCGCGTTTAATTCCAGAATGGTTGCTCTATAACTGCCCTAAAGTTCTCCATCCACCTGCACAATCCCCAGACCTCAATCCGATTGAGAATTTATGGGATGAGCTGGACCGGCGAATCCGCCATTGAAGACTTGAAATTGCGGCTTCAAGAAGAATGGGCTCGTATTCCTGCAGCTTATACAGCTAAAATATTAAAAAAAATGTCAAACCGTCTAAGTGAAGTTATAAAACAAAAGGGTTATCCAACAAAATACTGAATTTTATATAAAACCATTTTTCTAATGTATTATTTGTTACTTTTTAAAGAAAACCGAATATTATTGACGCGCAATATTTTATGCCATCTGAATTAATTTAGTTTTTTTTTGTTATATTGTTATTCTTTTTTTCTAAATACAAATGTGAACTTTCAAGTGTCTAAATAAACTATTAATGAAAAGAAAAAAATGTTGAAAAAGATATGCATTTAGCTTAAGACGAATCAGTTAAACATATCTCTTTAATAAAACCGAATATTAATGACACTAACTGTAATATATATTTTTTTTTTTTTTTTTTTGGTTACATTTTGTTGGCTTTGTTTATTTGGTGGCGTATAAATTTGAATTTTCTTAGCATTTCTAAGTTGTATTTTAATAATTTAATTTTAATAATGTAGTACTAAATAAATAAATATTCTGTAGCAAATATTCTTTAGCTAAATTATAGTAGATCTTGTGGCAACATTGCTATTAATGGATAATGAGTGTTGTGAAGAAAATCAAAAGAAAAATTTTAATTTTTTATCTCGTTTATTTCAGTATTTCATTTTAACTTAAATGCATGTAGTATTTGTAATTATTTTTAATTTAAATTACAAGTATGTATCTTTTACGCCAATAATAAACCACCTAAAAAATTAAAATAAACAATGCAAATCTGCCAGCTACCAGCTGATCGGGTAATTTTTGACAAAAATAAACAATTAAAATAACAATAAAAACAGATTTCATGACACCATATGTCAATTTGAATTCTGATTTTGTAACAACCCAGAATATTTTTAATTTACTATTTGTAGATCTCCACACTGAATACAGTCGACAAAAAATTTGTTTCACTACTTATTCTACTTCTTATGTTTACATTCGAATCGCTGAATTAAGAAAAAAATACAGTGTGATAAGAGACACATACATACTCGTACATACATATGTATATGTCGTCTGAATACTCAAGGGCTTCCAGACTTTTTTTAAATCCCTAGAAAATTTATCTGTCTACATACTGTCTATGAATACTATCAAGGACAATGTACTATAAAGCATTGACAAGAGCACAAACGTATTCTTATCTAACTTTGGCTTTAATACTGATGTAGGCGATGCAACATTAGCGTAAGAGTAGAGAGCTTTTATAATTTCAATGATATGCCATACGTAATGACAAAATGTAGTTTCAAATTAAAGACAGAATCAATGTGATATCTCACATCGGTATCATCTTATTGTACTACTAGCTGAAACCCGGAGTGCAACCCGCAACTACTATCTCAATTATTATTATTATATATATATATATATATCTTACTATTTATGGCTGATGCCACGCCCATTTTATGACTGATGATTTGTACTAAGTACGAAGTTATTGCCATCAAATTTGGAAACTTCTACTTTACCGTTCTCAAGATATATAAAAGTCATGGTATGGGAGATACCATTATTTTTTTCTCCATCACTCCTCTAGGGAGCATGTTGGCTTTCCACAAAGCATCTATTGCTTTGTTTCAGTTTCTTTAATCAATTTGATATTTCAAGCGAAGTAGTTGATTAATCTGCTGTAGCTTTTTCCATATGATTTTTTTTTGTGTGTAGTGGTGAAGATCCTTGCTAATTGGTGGTGATATTTACTTTAGCATTATAATTTTGTCCCAGTAGGTGGCATGTTTTTCCCGATCATTCGTCTGATGCTTGTCATCATCGCCAGAGATATGCGAGAAGGGTCAGGGGAACTTTTTTTAAGATGGAGTTATCCGGAGGGAAGTTGAAGCCTTTTTTTATTTTTTTATTATTAAACATTCGAAACCACAATTAATTTTTTTCTTCGTCATGTCCTCTGCTGGGGCTCGAGCCTGGGTCGTTTGTGTTGTTATGTGTGCGCTCTAACCACTACACCACGCGACCACATGGGAGATACCATGCCCACTTGTTAAATTCCGCCCATTTTTTGACTGATGATTTGTATTGACTACGAAGACATTTGGATCGAATTGAAAAACTTACACTTAAACCGTTCTCAAGACATACAAACATTTATATTTTGTTTGTACGGGAGGTACCATGCTCACTTTTAGACAAATGATTCGTATTGACTTTGAAAGCATTCAGACTCAATTCAAGACATGCAAAAATCAATATTTACTTTGTATGGGAGCTACCACGCACAATTATTCAATCACGTCCATTTATTTAACAAATTCCACTTGTTACCATTTTTAAGATAGAGACAAATATATACTGATTTAACATGGGCGTGGCACCGCCCAGTTGAAATCTGTGAAATATATATAGTTCCTTTCAAACATGCAATAAATACTATAAAAATTTCAAGAAAATCAGTTTAGCTGTTTAGCTGTCTATGAACTTCAAACAAACTTACAAACACACATTCATTTTTCTATATAAGATGATCTCATTTTGGTCACCTAGGCTACTGTTGGGAATAAGAATTTATTTTCCGTTATTGCTTATCTTAATCAAAATACTTGCTATTAAAACAAAATACTATATAACCGGTTTCGAATCTGCTTCGTAATCGCAATAATTCATAAAGACAAATAGATTAGGGTGTTACGTTTTTTAATTTATAGTAAATATGTACATATACATACATATAAATATGGACTTAGCTCGTAGTACAAAAATAAAAATTTTTATTTTGTCTAATTTTTTGTTGTTGCCTTTTTTAAAAGTAAAATTAAATGTGCTAAATTCAAATTTTTGCAAAAACGTATTTTTATAGCCTCTCTAATAAAAAATATTGTATATACAAATTTTTCCTTTATTTATTTATTTATTTATTTATTTTTTTTTTTGTATATATATTTTTAGTGTTGATATGTACAAATATGAAATTAGTGCGAAATTAGCAACAACTAATCACTCACTCATAATTAAAATGAAAAAAATAACAAAAATTAGGCTGATGTCTATGTTAGACAAGGCGACAACATGAATAATTTTTAAAACAATTTTTTGTGTTGTCGTTTAATCTTTGCTTCTAGGAAATAGCACAACGCAAATAAATGGCTATGTTTTAAGAAGCCGAGCTTTTTTATAGTATTTTTGCAAGTCATATGTTAAATTTGGCAAATCTGCAGAGATATTTAAATAGGAACAAGTGTGTCCACACACTCTTTGGGTACTTTTCCAGTAAAGTCGAGTAATAATTACACAATAAGAAATTTACAGAGAGTATGACAAAATTGACGCTCAAAAATAAAAAACCTAGAAAAGTACGCAAACGGGAATCCAGTAAGAATTAGTAAAATATTAAAAATAGCTGATTGAAAAACAAACAAAAAAAAAAAAACAATAAATAGATAAGTTTCAATAAGCAATAAGTAAATAATAAACAATAATAAATAAATAAGCAATAAATAAATAAATAAGTTTACACGTAATCTTTTTTATTATTTACTGTCCCTATATTTATTATTGCCTTAAGTACCACCTTAGTTATAATTATTTAGCCTCTTTTTCATACCTTGCGGTTCAAATTCAAACATTTAAAATAGCCTTTACATTCTTCAAAAAGACACGTTAGAATCTAATTTTTAGCTGTATGCAGTCATCAAACAAGCACACATTAATTATTATATAGTGTATGTACATAGATAGCTTTGACGTGGTGAGCTTTGGGCGACATCTTTTTGGCTGATGTGCATAGGTAAGGAACTTTAAGTGTTGTTCTCCACGCATATAAAAAACTCCATATTTAGTATGAATGGAAGGTATCACGCCCACTTATAAATCTCGCCCAGTTATTGACTGATGATATTTATTGTCCGCGACGTTGTTTGAACTAAACTTAGAAACGTCCACTATTTCTGTTCTCAAGATATACAAAAATTATTGTTTGCTATATATAAGTGAAGTCACGCCTACTATGAGTGAAGTAGATTTGTATTGACTACGAAAACGAGTAGATCAAATTCAGAAACGTACACTTTAACCGTTGTCAAAAGATACAAAAATCAGTATTAATTTTGAATAGGAGGTACCAGGCTCAGTTATCCAATGCAGCCCACTTTTTGACAGATGATTTAATTAACTATAAAGTCATTCAGACTGCATTCAGAAACTTATACTTTAACCACTCTCTCTTTTTGTCTGACTACGAACAAATTTGGACCAAAGTCAGAAAATTCATTATTTGCTTTGTATGAGAGGTATCATGACAAATTTTCAATTTCCGCACATAATTTTTATTCACTACAAAGCTATTTGGGCCAAATGTTGTAACTCCTGTTACCATTTTGAACATATAAAAAAACAAATATTTATTTGATATTGGCGTGTCATCTCCCAGTTGTAATTTTTTAAATTTCTGCAACTTATAGTTCTACCAAACATACAGAGATATACTGCAAAAATTTCAAAACAATCGATTCAGCCGTTTAGCTATCTATAAGGCACAAGCAAACATATATGCGAACGTACATACGCTTGTATGTATAACTAGCAGACCCGGGCAAACATTGTTTTGCCTTCGAATTTTATTTTCACTGTAAGTCTGGTTTGCATGCAAAGTCATAGCTGATTGATATTTAGAAGAAGAATGAAAGGTGCACTAAGTCGACATAGCAATTATTGTTCAAATGGAATTATATATTTTTGATAGCTGGGCCCGATCCGCGTTGCTGGCCCCAAATGTTTCTTTTATGTTGAACTGTTTCTTGTGAATAATTTTGGTATAAAACTAACATTCAATTACTGGCTATTCGTTGTCTTCTGCGCGCTCCTCTTGTGTCTGCTGTAAGCGCAGCACTCTCATATAATTTGTGTGTCGTGTACTGCGACCAATATTTGCACGTGAGCGTGGCATTTTGTACTGCAATATACGTTTCTTATGATATTTTTTTTGTTATTATTGAGATAGAAAGGCTGCCCTTTATTGTCTTACCTATTGCTTATTTAATTTTTTCAATAGCTTTCAATAATACAATTAATTTACTTTCACTAACACCTTGGGATAAATTATTAAAATGTATGTAATATTTAATTTAAATGAATTAATTTTCAACTTAATAAGTTCTTTTTTTCGTTTGACACCCACGAACTTTTCACGAAAAGAGGTTATGTATGAGTTGGTGACGGGATACTTAACGTCGGTGCCGGGATACTTGAAAACTTCTCTAATGCATTTGCCGTTTGGAGCCGGCGTTAAACTGTAGGTCCCTTTCAACGAGCTTAAAAATAGAATCGGGTGCAGCTCATTGAAGGAGAGAAGTCCCATGTTCCTTCATAGAATGGTATGGGAATTAATAATAAATTAAATATAAAACTTTTAGGGCCATTATTACAACTTGCCTTTAAGGTTGGATTTAGTAAAAGGTAACTTTAGCTAAAGTGACCTTTAACCCTTTATTGCCCGACGTAACTTACAGGTACCATTACTTATTTGTATGCTTCACCTATTATACAGGTATAATTTTGGGATGTATGTATGTTTATCAGTTTTATAAAGTACCGTATTTTCTTCTAATAACAACAACAAAAATATGCTTTTTTTACTCCTGTTGTTTATAGGGTCAGTTATCCCTCAACAGTTCCAGTGTTTAGAGGTGCTTTTGGATTGCGAGTTTTCGCTTAAATTTAAATAATGTTTGAAATTGGAAAAGTTTGGATTTTAATACATATACAAAATATACACTATACAAATATACACTTTGTTTCTTAATAAAATGTTAAAAAACAGAAAAACCAAGACCTATTGGCTCCCGGAAATTCTAAGTACCAAGAGTATTTTATATTCTTCCCGACTTGGCAAAAATATAAAACTTTTTTTAGCTTAATAGTTTTTTGTTGTTACAACTTACTTGTAAAATAAAGTTAACTTTTTTTAAATATAGCAGTGTCAGAGCAATATCGATAACTTATGCCAAATTAAACAAGCACGCGATTCACACCATGATTTTAGAAACAGGTTTGTCAGAAGAAAGATGGGTAGAAAGAAAGACAAGATTTCTGTAATTCATGATTTTTTGTGTATTTTCCTTTACGTTTATTTTCGTTTTGTTATTGTGCTTTGTTCTTCAATGTAAAATAAAGCAATTATAGTTACAAAATCAACCCTGCAAGAAAAAAATTAATGATTTTACAATCATAGTATAATGCTAGAGGTTTTTAGAATCAGATTTAAAACAGAATAGAAAAAAAGACAAGCCTTTAAAATCATAGTGTGAATTGATTGAAGTTCTTTAATATAATTATATTATATTATTATAAAGGGTCCGCCAAATATTTTTTTTTTTGGAAATGCTATAAAAAAAAACTACTGAATATTTTCTCAAATTTCTTTCTTTATTTGAAAGTACAATCCTTCCGGTTAATAATGGGAAATAATTTCATTCAAATGGCTGCCTCGGCTGGCCATGCAGTAGCCTACACGATCAGTCCAATTTTTAAGCACATTATCGATTGTGTGCAGCTGTATTTCACCAATAGCTTTTCGAATATTGTCCTTTAAAGCGTCAAATGTCCCTGGCTTGCTGGCGTAACACTTATCTTTGACGGCACCCCACAAATAATAGTCCAACGGTGTCAAATCGCAGCTCCGAGGTGGCCAAACGACATCAGCTCTGCGGCTGATAATGCGATCTTTAAAAACAGGGCGCAAAACATCAAGTGTAGCTTCGGCTGTAGCGCCGTCCTGTTAAAACCAAATGTTGCTAATATCCTCCTCTTCAATTTTTGTGAACAAAAATTCGTTCAACATGGCCCGATAACGATCGCCATTGACTGTAACGGCCACTCCTTGCTCATTTTCGAAGAAAAATGGTCCAATTATGCCCCTGGACCAAAATCCGCACCAAAAAGTGACTCGTCTTGGGTGTATCGGCTTTTCAATGTATGCGTGATTGTTTTCTGTGCACCAAATGCGACAATTTTGCTTGTTTACATACCCGCCAAGATCAAAATGGGCTTCATCTGAAAAGATGAATTTTTTCTTTTTTTCATTCTGCAACATTACCATGATTTTCAAAGCAATGTCGTGATATTTCCCAGCGTTATTCAAGCGTATATATAACCATGTTCGTTCAGCGGAAGGATAAAACTAATTATCTGTCAAATCAGACATGAGCTAAGTGTTACCATTCACGAAATAAGCACTAGTTGAAAAAAAAACGTTAGATGGTGGACCCTTTATTATAATTATATAAAATATACATGATCTGTTTTCAATTTTGATTTGAAAAACCATTAATATACAGTGGCTACAAGCCAAACTCGGACACTATAATAAACTGATTTTGTTGGTCAAATCAAACTAATTAGAAATAGTTAAGGAAAGTTTTGTTTAATTATTAAAATTCAGTAGTTGTAAGTAGAAATAAACTAAAAAGACTTTAATTTGTTACAAAAAAAGTTACACAATCGAAACTCGGAAGGCTACATATGTAAATGTTTGAGAATATTACTTATTGTTACCAAATTAATATTTTGTGTGCAGACTCTTATTTTTTGTAACCATATGGATTCGACCAATTTTTGGCAGTATTTTTTTCATTCTTCTAATAAGACCCTTCTTAGCTCAGACTTGCTGGAAACAGACTGATGCTGAACTTTTTTATTAAGACAATCCCACAAATTTTCAATAGGATTTATGTCGGTGCTCTGGGGTGGTGGTGTTTCCATGACGTGTGGCACATTATATAGCAGCCAAGATCTTACTTTGTGGTCCATTTATCAAATACGTTAAATTTGCTTTCGTCGGTGAACATAACGTTTCTCCAAACAATAAAACCCTTATTTTGGTAGTGTTTTTCAAACTTAAGTCTTTTGGTTTGATTGCGCTTACTAATTAGAAGTTTTTTTCTATCTCTTCTACCATTAAGACCAACTCTGTAAAGCAATTTTCTTATTGTTGATGGGATTAATTTCTCACCAAGATCATTTTCAGCAATAGCAGCAAGTTTTGGAGCACTTAGAAAGGGATTTTCTTTTATTTTTCTAACAAAAAAAAAACGTTCTTCTGCCTCAGAAAATATTTTGTTGTAGGCATGTTTTGGTCTATTTTGCACCGTTTTATTGACTTTGAAACGTTTTATTATGTCGTGCACAGTGAATGACTTCTGCCAACAATTTTTGAAATTTCGCAAATACTTTTTCCTTTTCTTGCATGCTCAATAATAAACTTTCTTACTTCGATACTAGTTTGTCCCCGTTGTCTAGCCATCTTCTTGATTTTTGCTCTGTTTATTCTGTATAATATTTGAAAACTGAACTAGAAGGTTTGCCTCTAAATATGTAAATTATATCAGCGAAGTTGGCCGCATTGAAATTAGTTGCAGTTATTAACCCATAAAAGTTACTGTCCGAGTTTGGCTTGGGCAAGTAATTTTGACTTTCAAAATGTTTTCAACTTCAACTTTACGTACAATTATTAAATTTCTGAGTTGGTTTTTCCTTTTGTACGTGTAACATACCCACAAATAAGAAAATAACTACATTTTTTAAAAATAATTAAAATGTATAATTTTTAAGCGATCGAAAATATAATGGTATAGTGCCCGAGTATGGGTTGGAGCCACTGTATAAATGTTTATTTTTTGTTTATATTTGAACATGAACTTAACTTTAAAAGTTACAGGTATGATGATCTTCCCTTCAACTTAACGATCACTTTTACCTTATTGTGTAATTATAATAATGAAAACCAAATTATCTGCCCGTTAAAATCCTGCCTTTAGTTAAAGGCAAGTTGTAATAATCTACTTATTAATCTATTATTTTTTAAAAAGTTTTTAAATTAATAATCAATTGAAATTTAACACTAATCATCAAATCAAAAATTGACAAATAGTTTTTCTTTTTCTAATTGCTTTCTAATAACACGTTTGCACATTTGTCATTTAATTATTTTATTATTATTTTTTTTTTGCTTCTGTTTTCCCAAACTTTTATAGAGGGGGATGGACTTAATTTTTTTTAACAGTATCTATGGCAAAAAAATTGAATTCTTATATACTCGTACATAAATTATCAATAATTTTAATAGAAAGAAACAAATACAATCAGTGGAAATATGTAGTTTTAGTCAGTCACAATGTTGGGAAAAATACTGATTACATGTGTATGTATGGACGTAAATCTAGGTATGTGCGAGTATGTCTATAAATAATAAATTGCAAATATTATTAAAAAAAAAAAAATATTTTTATTGTATAAAGTACATACATATGTATGTTTTGTTTTTTATATTT